>CM075450.1:5216147-8187652 GCA_037832335.1 Carallia pectinifolia | reverse complement strand
TGTACCTTCAGTGAAGTATTCTCCTACTGAGTTTTTGTTGCTTACAGATGGGGGAGAGCCTGATAGTTATGAAGAAGCCAGCTCTGGTGAGCATAAAAGAGAGTGGTTGAAAGCCATGCAAGAAGAGATGAGTTCCTTGCATGAGAATCACACATTTGACTTGGTGAAGCTGCCTAAAGGCAAGAGAGCACTCAAAAATAAATGGGTGTTCAAGCTGAAGACAGTTGAAAGCAGTTCGCAACCAAGGTATAAGGCAAGATTGGTTGTGAAGGGCTTTGAGCAGAAGAAAGGCATTGATTTTGAAGAGATCTTCTCTCCAGTGGTCAAGATGTCTTCAATCCGGGTTGTCCTCGGTTTAGCAGCCAAGCTAAATTTGGAGATTGAACAGCTGGACGTGAAGACTGCATTTCTCCATGGTGACTTAGAAGAGGAGATCTACATGGAACAACCTGAGGGTTTTCTAGCTAAAGGAAAAGAGCAGCTAGTGTGCAGGTTGAAGAAAAGTCTCTATGGGCTCAAGCAGGCACCCAGACAATGGTACAAGAAGTTTGATTCCTTCATGGAAGATCATGGCTATAGTAAGACTACTTCTGACCATTGTGTGTTTGTGAAAAGATTTCCTGATGATGATTTTATTATTCTCCTGCTGTATGTGGATGATATGTTGATTCTTGGTCGTGACACCAAGAAGATTGCTAGCTTGAAAGGAGAGTTGAGCAAGTCTTTTGCCATGAAAGATTTGGGACCGGCAAAACAGATTCTTGGTATGAGAATCATTCGGGACAGGAAGAATGAGAAGCTTTGGTTATCTTAGGAGAGATATATCGAAAAGGTCCTTGAAAAGTTCAACATGAGCAAGGCAAAACCAGTTAGTACTCCACTCGCAGGTCACTTCAAACTAAGTGTGAGACAGTGTCCTAAGAGTATTGAAGAAGAGGAAGAGATGAAAAAGATTCCTTATGCATCCGCCGTGGGTAGTCTGATGTATGTCATGGTGTGCACGAGGCCGGATATTGCTCATGCAGTTGGCGTTGTTAGTCGGTTTCTTTCCAACCCCGGGAAAGAGCATTGGTCAGCTGTTAAATGGATACTCAGGTATCTCAGAGGCACCTCCAGATTCTGTTTATGTTTTGGTGATAGTGATCCTGTATTGGATGGATATACAGATGCAGATATGGCAGGTGACATCGATTCCAGGAAGTCCACTTCCGGATATTTGATGACTTTTTCAGGGGGAGCTGTGTCCTGGCAATCCAAATTGCAAAAGTGTGTTGCATTGTCCACTACTGAAGCAGAGTACATAGCGGCAACAGAAGCCAGCAAAGAGCTGCTATGGTTGAAAAAGTTCCTACAGGAACTTGGTTTTGAGCAGGAGGAGTATACTCTTTATTGTGACAGTCAGAGTGCCATTCACCTTTCTAAGAACCCTGCATTTCACTCGAGATCCAAACATGTTGATGTGAGATATCATTGGATTCGAGATGCCTTGGAGATGAAGCAATTCAACCTTGAGAAGATCCATACTGACGAGAATGGTTCAGATATGATGACTAAAGCTTTGTCTACCGAGAAGTTTTCTTACTGCAGGAAGACAGCAGGTATGACCCAACTCCCTATTTGGGCTTGAGGGGGAGAATTGTGGGGTCAACCCCAAATAAAGAGAGAATAAATAATGGAGAGAGAGAGTGAGTGGGAATAAAATAAGAAAAAGGAAGAATAAAGAATTGAGAGAGTGGGAGACAATGGAGAGAGAAAAAGAATAAAGAAAGAAGAAAAAGAAAATAAAAGGAGAGAAGTGGCCGGCTGTCGTGGAAAGAGGAAGAGAGAGAAAACAAATTTTGGAAAAACCAGAGAGAGAGGCCGAGAGCTTGGGGAAGAAGAAGAAGAAGAAGAAAAGGGAGCAATTCCAAAGATCCAACGGTGGATCTTGCTCCGATCGAGCCCATTTTTCAGTATGTTCATCCTGGGAACGTGCTCTACACATCCAACGGTTCAGATCTTCCATTAGTCCCTCCGGGTTCTACTGTAGTTCCACCATTTGGTGAGATTGTTCTCGTTTTCTGGTAGCATATCGTCTGTGTGATGATATTGTAGAGAATTGGTGAACCAAGAATGTGTTTCTTGATGAATTTCTAGTACGTATAGGTGAACTCTGGTTGTGTACTGGAAAGATTGTACTGTGATCCCATTACTTAGTGGAAGTTTTGCTGGACTAGCGTCCCGTGGTTTTTCTCTCCATATCGGGGAGTTTTCCACGTAAAAATTCTGGTGTCTCGATATTATTATTTTTCTGCTGATTATTACTGCTTGGTTGGTGATTGTTGGTACTGGTGAAATTAGTATCTTGTCTATTTATTAATCCGTAGGGAAAGAGGACAGATCCGGGACCGGGGCCTGTTTGGTTGCTGTGTTGATATCAGTAATTATTGTGATCATATCCTTTCCCCAACAATAAGTTCTATAATGGTTTATCTTCTGAGCTATACGTAATAAGCAAAAAAATTTGACAGAGTATATTTTTTTTTACAAAAAAAAAAAAAAGTTACTCATAAATATATTAGTTATAGTATCTGTTTATATTATTGATGTTTTAATTCAGTCTTCTTTATAAGGAAAACCCACAACTTGAGTATTGATAATATCAAGTAAAGTTCCATCGTTGGAGACCACATAAATTTTTAAATTTAGAACTCATTGTCGCATTTAATTTTTCTCCGCAGAAGTGAGTACTTACCTTTTTTTTAGGAGAGAGTTGCACTTGTGGGGATTTGAACTTAAGCCCCCAACGTAGAAACTCGTTGACTTGGTTCCAAGCTGCTACTTGAGTTGGTAAAATTTGGCATAGTATTAATATTACAAGCCAGACAGAGAATGCAAATTTCTTAACTTGAATGCAGTTATTTAATTGCTATACATTTTGAGTTTGATAATTTTCGTACTTTCATTAAAATTGTAGATACATGTATGCAATTTTTCTTTTTGTATAGACACTAATATTCATGGTTATTCGGTCAAAAAAAAAATTCATGATTATCACTATTAATTACATATTTTAGTATTTTTTGAACTTAATATCTTAATATTTTTTCAGGAATTGTTCCCCAGATATTAACATCCGTTAAATGCATGATTGTTAGATGCACTTGAAAACCCAACCCAATTTGATATATATATATTTTTAAGATATCACTAGTTGACTTCAATTAAGTAATTTTAAAGTATCTATATAATATTATTAAAAATATTTAATAATTTATTTATATTTTATATTTTTTTAAATTTAATTATCTAACGACTCATATTATTTTAAAATTATTTTAAAACTATATAAATAAAACTGCCGAGCTTTTTACCTTTTATCAAATTTTTTTTTCCCTAATTGAATGTCTACTGATCTTTATGTTGTCCCTTAGTTCCCCTTTCCATTATATGAACAGTTTCTTTTTTCTTAAATCCTTAACAACATCGCCGTGTAATTTTGTAATTTTTAGGATGCTCCAAAGACGCGTTCAATCCTAGCTTATAAATGCACCACTAAAGTTGGTGGCTTGATGATTACTCAGAGGGTCTTTCTCCTTCACGGATCAGTCCCTGAGATTTATATTAAGAGTGTATTATTGAGTTTTAAATTCATTAATATTAAAATTAGTTGTTAGAGAGACTGCCTCGAATTTATCAATGATTCAATGATAAATCTACCCATATGAAAATAATTAAATAAAGTGTTCTAACAAATGGTAATTCAACCTCATTCTACAAAACAATGACCGTGACCGAAACGCCTGCTATGGTTTTTTTTTTTTTTTAGGTTAAAAAAATCCAAGCTTATAAATGCCCATATTATATTAAAATAAGGGAAAATTTTTGTAAACGCACGCTCTTGTGTAGCCAGAAGAGCTAGAATAAAATAATATTTATCCGGACACGAAATAATGTTTTTCAAATTGTGGAGCCAGAAGAAATAAGATAAAAATTATGTTTTGCAGGTTTGTTCGAATCATGTAAACAAATTTTTACAAAAATTAGATCAAAATTATGTATATATGATGTTTCACAGATTTCACAAATTTAAGTACTTAGTGTATTGGGACTCTCTTTTATATTTATAATTATATATTAAAAATAAACAGTTATTTTTATTAATTATTTTATTAAATCAAACATTTTTATTAATTCTATTCTATTTATAACGATAGTTTTTATAATTTTAGTTATTTTTATTAATACTATAACACTAAATGATTTGTTCATAAAAAATTCAAAATCCTCCTCGATAAAAAAAAATCTCGACTTATCTTGCCTCGTTAACTAAAGAGACTAAATTTAAACTTGATGAGCTTGTCTCGTCTGTACATCTAGTTGTGAATAACACATAATCCCCACAATTGGAGAATAACGCCTAGTTATATATACTAAAAAAAAAAAAAAAGGAGAAAAGGTTAAAAGAGAAAATAAATCATTATTTAGGTTGAATTTCCATTGTGGATGTGCCTAAGAAAGAAAAAATATGTGAAAGAGAATAATGCAATTATGCCTCAGCTATCTAGGAAAGCATTGAGCCCGTTCAAATTCTTTCGCAGTTGCCTGTACTCAAATAAAAAGTAATTTATATCAATAATGCAATGTTAGGTTATAGATTTTTTAAAACTGCGGTTAAATGTGAGAAGTTTATTTGAACCGGTAGTGAGCCTACGCTATTAAAAAAATTAAATAAAAATATTAATAGGTGACTATAATTTCGATCCACGGACTTTTTTATTTGTTTTAAAAGGAAAACATTAAAAAAAAAAAGAGAGAGAGTAGTCAGAAAATTGATAGAAAATTTTTAAGTAGGTCCCCTCTAAAATGGATTTTATAGGATAGTATATGATAAAATTACAAATTTACCTTCCTTTTGATCTTCGTTTTATTATTAGTTCCAACCGTCCAGCTCAGCCGCTAATCGTGAAAACTCTTCTTTTTTTTTGTCCCCCCTTAAAATGCTATAAACCAACTCTTTAAAATTATAGAAATGCCCCTTTTTTTTTTTTTTTTTTACTTTGTTTCATTATTTATGCCACTCATAAGAAATAACAAAAGAAATATAAAAACAATTACTAATAATAGAGGCTATTATATAAAATATTATTTATTCAACTTAAAAAATATATTATAAAGATGTACATAAGTAGTGTTTTGTATGATAGATAGCTTAGTAAGTTTACACTTCCAAATACTAGAATAGTATTAGTTTTTGTTTTTTCCTAAAGGACATTTACCAAATGCTGAAACTTTTTTTTTTTTAAACAAAAAAAGGTGCCTAAAGGTCATCGCACCAAATGCTAAAACTTGTGTGCCGTCGTAACGAAATGGATATCGACTTACCTTTGTGTTTTACAACTTATAAGCTAAGGCCAGCCATTCGGTGTTTTTTTAAACCAATCTTAGCATACTTTTAAAAGCTTTTAATCTTTCAAATTCTAAGAGAATTGGAACTCTGATCTCCAAATTAAAAAAAAAAAAAAGAAAAAAAAAAACCAATACCATTTTCAACAGGTTGAAATTTGGTAATTTACGGCAAATGATCAGAGACGTTCAAGTTTAATCAATCTCTCAGTGACTACACAAGTAAAGCGAATTTAAAATGAAAAGGAAGGGACTATGAACAAATAAGGAAATTCCATTGTACCAAAGTTGATTTTTCCGAAATGCTTTCTGTGGACGTCAAACGGTTGACCAGAAACAACAATAACAAGTTAACAACTAAGAGTCTGTTGCTAGAGCAATAACTCACAGCAAGTAATTAACATAATTAGCATAAAAAAAATTGGTATACCATAAAATTTAGGGAATTCCTAATTTACTTTTATATATTACTTTTATATATTTAGATTAGTATTAAAAAAAATTAAGAAAAAAAAACAGGATGGATGACGTTCATGTCAAAGGAATTTTTTGTTATTTTTTAAAGTAAGAAATAATAAATTTTTATTCAAACAAAATTATGTTTTATGGTGGTCCCTCGGTTACTTTTTTTTCATAGGTTTTCTGCCTTTTGACACAATATTGCACGGGCTCCATATTGCACAGCTAAGTTAAAGGCAATTTTTTAATAACATTATCCATCAGCTGATCAAATCAAAAGGTTTTCAGCAGCATTTTGAGAGATGAATCAGCAACAATAGTGTCAAAAAAAAAAAAACATTAACCAAACAACATTTGTCATACTTTTAGAAAATAGAATGTAAATATACCCCTTAAAATGTTAAACCAAACACTCCCTGTATCATCCTGCTGAAAAAGAATTGTAAATATAGATTTATTTTATATGATGTAAGCTTACCTACTGCAAAAGGAAAAAAAAAAGGGTAGTACTGTTAATTTCAAAAAAAAAAAAAAATTGTAATGCTCTATTCCGATGGAACTATAGGGAGAATCAATAAGAAATGGCGAAGTAAATAACAAGAAGTTTTTAAGCATTCTGCCCTTTGTTTTGTATTGTTTCTGTTAGACATATCTAGATGACTAAACAAACAATGTCATTATCACATAATTCCTCGCATATTCCGATGAAATTAATTTACTTCTTGTTTATCACATGACTCCTCGCATATTACAAACAACAAAAAGTCACGAATTTTTATTTAGAACCTAGTCATCATCGAACGGAGGAAGAGGACACCAGAAGCCGGCTTTTAGTAATTTCCGTTTCTTTGGTTCCGTTGTTTTAGAGGTCAGTGTGGCCAAGTATATATAGGCCTTGGTCGAAGAAGCAGAACCCACACAATACAACTTGTCCACATTAAAGGCAGAATTATGAATAATATCCCCAGTAAAACTCCCTCTCTTTTCCTTATTTTGATTGCATGGATTGCTGTGTTTATTTCCAGAGTAAGTTCAGTTTCGCTAGAGAGATCAGTGCACATTGTCCACATGGACAAGTCTGTCATGCCCAAAACTTTCAATAGCCATCAAGACTGGTACACCTCAATCATAAATTCCCTTAAACCAAGGGACATCGATGTATTTCTATACAGTTATGATGAAGCTGCTCATGGTTTTAGTGCAAATTTGTCTCCAAAAGAACTCGAAGTGTTGGGGAGAACCCCTGGATTCATTTCGGCTTACAAAGACAAAACAGTCACGGTTGACACCACTCACACTTTTGAATTTCTGTCCCTGAATCCTTTCTCAGGCTTGTGGCCTGCTTCAAAATTTGGGGAAGATGTTATAATTGGCATGATTGATAGTGGAGTTTGGCCAGAAAGTGAGAGCTTTAAAGATGATGGAATGACTGCAGTACCATCCAGGTGGAAGGGAATTTGTGAGGAAGGAGAAGATTTCAATTCCTCTCTGTGTAATTTAAAGCTTATCGGTGCTAGATATTTTAACAAAGGTGTTTTGGCAGCGGATCCTGGAAAAATCATCACGATGAATTCAGCCAGGGATGTTGAAGGGCACGGTACTCACACTTCTTCCACAGCCGCAGGAAACTATGTGACAGGTGCTTCTTATTTTGGCTATGCTACTGGCACGGCCAGAGGAATGGCTCCACGCTCTCGAGTGGCGATGTACAAGGTCTCATGGGGAGAGGGATTGGCTTCCGATGTTCTTGCAGGGATGGACAAAGCAATTGCTGATGGCGTTGATGTTATTTCCATCTCTATGGGCTTTGACAAAGTGCCGCTTTATGAGGACCCAATTGCAATTGCCTCATTCGCAGCTATGGAGAAGGGTGTGCTAGTCTCCTCTTCTGCAGGAAACGAGGGGCCAGACCTAGGGAACCTGCATAATGGTATCCCATGGGTCTTGACCGTTGCTGCAGGCACAATTGACCGCTCCTTTGCCGGGACACTGACTTTAGGCAATGGTAAAACCATCATTGGGTGGACTTTGTTCCCGGCTAGTGCATTCATAGATAAGAAGCCACTTCTTTATGACAAGACCTTGTCGTCATGCAATTCAACTGAATTGTTATCACAAGCCCCCTATGTTGTCATCATATGCAATTACACTGGTCATATCCGCCAACAAATAGACTCAATTGCAAGGTCACCAAATGTTGCGGGCGCTATATTTTTCTCAGACGATCCTTTTTTGTTGGAAGTAGAGGGTATTAATTGTCCTGGAGTTGTGCTCAATCCTAATAATGCATTTGATGTTATCCAATATGCCACATCTGTGCAGAAACCTTGGGCTAGCATGACGTTCCAACAAACCATTGTTGGCACAAAGCCTGCACCTGCCGCAGCTGTTTACACCTCAAGAGGCCCCTCACCGAGTTATCAAGGAATTTTGAAGCCAGACATAATGGCACCCGGGTCACAAGTACTGGCCTCCTGGATCCCTAATGATGCTACTGCATTGATCGGGGAAAATTTAGCATTATCTAGCAAATTTAATATGATTTCTGGGACATCAATGGCTTGCCCTCATGCTTCTGGTGTAGCCGCTCTTCTAAAAGGTGCACATCTAGAATGGAGCCCTGCAGCTATTAGGTCTGCCATGATCACCACTGCAAACCCACTCGACAACACTTTTAATCCGATTAAGGATAATGCGAAAGTTTCTGAATATGCATCTCCTTTGGCTATGGGTGCAGGCCACATCGATCCCAACCGCGCTTTAGACCCAGGTCTGATTTATGATGCCAACCCACAAGATTATGTGAATCTCCTCTGCTCCATGAATTACACAATGAACCAAATCTTAGCCATCACCAGATCAAACATATATTCATGCACCAAACCTTCTTCCGACCTGAATTATCCATCATTCATTCTTCTTTATAATAAACAGGGGACATCTACAGTGACTCAAACATTTCAAAGGACAGTGACAAATGTTGGAGGAGATGTTGCAACTTATAAAGTCACAGTCACTGCACCAAAGGGTTCGATAGTTACAATATCGCCGAGTACCTTAATATTTGGAAAGAAATATGAGAAGCAAAGTTATAATCTCACAATATGGTACACAAAGGGAGCCTCCTTCAACAACGTTTCATATGGTTCTCTTATTTGGATGGAAGAGAATGGAAAACACACGGTTAGGAGCCCGATCGTAATTTCACCAACCATCAGTCCTTGAGTTTGATTTTCTCTATGATAAAATAATCAAGAAATGTTGAATTTTCTGTTCAAAAAAAAAAAACAAAAGAAAAAAATGGAAATGTTGAATTTCGTTTGGTAAACAAATTTCCCTCTATTGTAGAAATCATTTACTAAGAATAAAAAAGAATTATGCATCCTGTTAAGTTTTCCTTGTAGTTGACATTTTTCAACTGAATTTTAAATTTTAATAACAAGAACTTTGTGGGAGTCGAGACATACTATCTGTTTATTGAATTTTTATCTTAAGCTTTCACTTCTAATTCTATTGCTAGTTTTATAGCAACCATGTTTCAAGAAATATCCCGGAGTATAGGCAACACATTTCCCATTTGCATAGGTAAACATTTAATGCTTTGTGTAAATGTGAGGAAGGGTGTAAGAGAGTTATGAAAATGAAAACGAAGAGAAAGAATTTAATTTTCTAATTAGTTAATCATAAGTTTAAAAATAATGAGAAAGAAAATGAATAAAAAATGTAATTTTTTTTGTTTCAATATTCTTCATATCCCTACCAATTGGTCAACACGTACTTCCTTTATATTGTAGACAAAATGAAAATACAGATCAATTGTTACTTCATTGCAAGTACTCTAGAAACATAGAGTTGATTTTCTTTTTTTTTTTTTTTTCAAGGTTAAAAAAATGGCAGTCTCCTTTACCTTTATCGAATTTTTTTTTTCCCTAAACCATGGCAGTATTAACCCACTGGCTAGATTCCAAAGTAGGGCTACCGCAACAAGGATGCTCTTACGCGCATCATTACTTCTTTGTGTACTTGGGAAAAATCTTTCGATTTTCTTGATATGAGGGGATTGAGTCATTTTCCAAGATAATGTTTTTGGTTTTAGTATTCTCTTGGATTGAGATTTCGTGTTTTTTTTTTTTGTTTTTTTCATTGTCATCATGTAGACTACTCTGCTGTACTTTATAAGAGTAACCAGGTATCAAAGGATTTTCTTTCCCATATGACTTTCTTGCTTGCATTTGATACTATTTAATATATAATTAAAACTTCTTTCACTTGAAAATAATGATTTGTAAATTTATATGTTCTAAGAAATATATTGCGAACCATAACTACCACTTAAAATTGTAGTTTGGTCAGTAATTCAATGTGTTTTTCACTGTATTGACTTTGATTTCCGGTAGTGACTCTTTAATTCTCTAAAAATGTTGTGAGTTGGGCTCTATAAGATCTAGACTCAGTCAATACTATGACTAGACATTGAGAGCCCAATAGTGATGAGTAGTGTGTTTTTTTTATAAGAGTTAGATGAAAAGTAACGAGTAACCCTCAAATTCAGTCCACAAGTGCAATGAGTAACATATCTACAAATTACAATGCACCTTTTTTTATTGTAACAAAAGAAAAAAAAAAAGGACACAGCCTAGAGCCTTGGGCCATCTAACATTGTCAAACCCAATCATCAGCCACATAACTTGTAAAAGTGAGAGAATGCTTGTCTCTTATTCAGATATTCCCGTACTTGAAATTTATGATTTCGATTGTACAGGTCTTGAGATCTAATTTTGGGAAGGGGATGTAGGGTTTATAAAAATATGAAAAGTCACTCGCATTTTATAATTTATGGCCCAACGGACCTTCTAATAAAAAAGATAAGTGAAGGAATGCTAGCGTGTCTTTGGTTGTCCTTATTACGGAGTATTTGGTTTTGCTTTTAAGGGCTATTGTTGTTGTTGCTGTTTTAAAAAGTAAAAAATTATGTGTTTAGATGAGAAAATAATTAGCAGTTGATTGCTAATAGAAACCTTCAAAAGTAACTAAAGTAAAAGTAAGAATAAACTACCTTTTGCTTCCATCAACAATTGACAAATTGCACAATCACAAATATAACCTTAAAAAGATGCTATGCACACCTAGCAAAACTTTCTTCTGCTTGCCCATGTGATGCGTTAACATTTTTTTCTAACTTTGTTTTTGTGTGTAGTGCAATAAAACAATCTCATCAAATAAGTGTATAATTTTTTTTTTGTTTTTTGGTGCACAAAAAAATGTATAATAAAACAATAGTATTTAATTGAAACTCATTCAAATGTAGGCATGCATAATGAGCTCTCCATTTTTTTTTCTTTTTTTTTTGTTTTTGTTGTGAAAAGTGTAAAATAATATTTTTAAAAATAACAATCTTTATTATAAGTTATAGTATAGTCACACATTAATAAATTTTTTAACTCCAATTTAGATTAATTAAAGTTAAAAAAATATTATAGTATAACAAAACAAATTTAGAATGTATAAAATAGTCATTCTATTATTTAACCAGCAACAACTAGTATTAATTTAATGAACATTATGATCTCATTTTATTCATTAGTAATAGTAATCAATAATCAATAACAGTAATCAGTAATCAGCAATCAGCAATAGTAATAATAATCAATAACAGTAAAACTAAACACATCTTTAGTTTTTAAAGAGTATGTTTACATTTCATTTTTAAAAAGAAAGAGAAAGTGTGTTTTTGCTTTGTTTTTTGAGTTGCTTTTTGTTCCAAACAACAACTGATTAGAAAAGCAACCTTGAATTACTTTTTTAGGAGAAACAACAATTGATAACACTTTTCTTGGCTAAATTACCTCTAGTAATAATAGTTTACTTTTTTTCTTGTTGCATAAATAAACATGATAAACAACAGAAACAAAAACAAGAACATACAGATTTTATGTGGAAAACCCCAATGTGAGGAAATATTATGGGCAGAGAGGAAAAATTCACAATGAAGAAGAGTACATAAGAGAGTTTAGGGTGGCAACAACAAAATGATAAGTTTACAAGTACTAGCCGAAAAGAACAAATATATATGTGTATTGTGAATCCCAAAGCCCAAAAAAAAAAAAAAAAAAGCCCAAGCAGATCCCTACTGAAAATCCATATTTGTTGCATAGCGAGTTTTTCGGGTCGACTGAATAAGATTTAGGTTACCATATTCCAACAATGTCCACCTTGACACGAATATGAGGCCAAGAACAAAATTCTAATCTTCGACCAAATCTTTCCATCTCTTTTACAAACCCACAAGGAGAGAAAGCAGAAGCCCCAACCAAGTTCAAAGAGTGCTCAAATTTAGTAGTGACTTGGTCATCATATCAGCGGGATTATCATAAGTACTCACTTTACTCACCGCAATATCACCACGATCAATGGCATCATGCACAAAATGATATTGCACATCAATGTGCTTTGTCCTCTCATGAAACATCCGATCTTTACTAAGAAATATAGCACTTTGACTATCACTGTAAATGGTGGTAATATGCAAATCTCCATTAAGCTCATCAAATAGTTTTCTCATCCAAATAACTTCCTTAAATGCCTCAGTAATAACCATATACTCTACCTCAGCAGTAGATAATGCAACTGTAGCCTACAATATAACTTTTCAATTGATAGCAGAACTACTAATAGTGAAAACATACACTGTAAGTGATATTCTCTTATCAAGATCTCTAGCATAATCAAACTCAATATATCCAAGGATCCTATCTCTAGATCTCCCAAAATGTAAACAAACATCAATAGAACCACACATGTATTTAAAAATCTACTGAACTGCTCTACAATGCTCTTTACCAGGATTTGTCATGCATCTACTGACAGCACTATTAGCATATAATAAATTTGGTCATGTGCAAACCATAACATATATAAGAGATCCAACTATATTGAAATATGGAACCAAAGACATATAATCAATTTTAGCATCTGACCAAGGAGAGAAAGCAGATGAAAGTTTGAAGTGTGAAGCTAATTGATTGCTAATAGGTTTGGCATTCATATTGAACCTCTGAAGAACTTTCTCAGTGTACCCTTTTTTGACTCAAGTGCAATTTTGATGCCTTCCTATCTCTCAAAATCTCCATGTCAAATATTTTCTTTGTTGCTCCCAAGTCCTTCATCTCAAACTCCTTCTTAAGTTGAGCTTTAACCTTTCTAATATCTCATTGATCCTTAGCAGCTATCAACATGAAATCAATATAAATGAGTAGATATACAAATGACACAACTATTATAACTAAGTCTCTTGAAATCATGAGTGGTCATAAAAAGTTAAACCTCTTATACCATTACCTGAGTGACTGTTTTAGGCCATAGAGAGACTTTTTCAGCACATAGACATAGTCCTCCTTTTTTGAAACCACAAAACCCTCTAGCTGCTGCATGTATATGTTTTTTTCAAGTTATATGTAAGAATGCAATTTTCACATCCAACTGCTCAAGCTCAAGATCATGCATGGCCACAATACTAAGCAAAGTTCTCATTGAACTGTGCTTTACAACCAAAGATAACACACCTGTGAAGTCAACACCTAGAACTTGACTGTATCTTTTAACAACTAATCTCGCTTCTTCAACTTCTGGTGCGCCTTCTTTCCTCTTGAACACAAATTTTTTCCACAAAAAAACGACTTCCTTTTGTATAACTATATATGTTTTTTTTTTTTTAATGAAATAACTATATATGTTATTCGAAGGCAATCAATGACTTTTAAGTCCTATCGTTGTGAGAAAACTACTCCAAAAATAAGGGCAAAATAAATAAAATACAATTAAAACAATTAATGACTAACATATCCGTTAAATTCTCATTTACTAACATGTAGCAATTATACCCTTTTTTATTGTCTTTCATAAATCAAAATTATTACTAAAGATTTCACTTGGCACTAATTCTGCCAATGTAATTTTTTTTAACATCTCTCTATTTTTTTATTTTTTTTCCTATTGGTGGCTCTGTGTAAAATTTTTTCGATTTCTATGTTGTATTTGCAAATACGGTTTCTTACGAGCACTTTGTTGTTGGGACTTATCAATGGCATTTTGCTCGATTAATTTATGTCTTTTTTTCCTATTTTTATTTCTTAATTAATGGCTAAATCTAGGGTTTAGGAACAAGGTTTTCATCTATAATTTGACTACTCGGACCTAATTTGAGGTAAAGTTAAATATGAAAATAGGAAAAAAAGTTGTGTCTAGATATGTTGACTTTACCTTGATTGATTACATATGGGGATTCAAGAATTTGACGCTTCATGGGACAATAGAGATAAAATTTATTTGGTGTGCATTTTATGTTTTTAAATTGCTACTATTCTTGAGTACGACACAAAGCTGTATTATTACCACTTCTTAACAGAGCTTTAGACATTGGGAAACTATATTAGAGAAAACCCCATGCTACGGATTCAACATTATAGTGAATCATTAAATTAGTTGGTGGAACAAAGAAAAAGAAAAATGGTGACGAAGATATTGCTGGTTACAGCTATTTCGTTCTTTTGTCATCAGTTGGAATTTTAGGTAATTATATTTTGCATGTAAGAGAAATACACATTTTTCTCTTAACTCATAACATCATTTCTCTAAATTTAATGCATAATCCCAATGAATTAATGAAGAGCATAGTTTACATTGTCGAATATATGTCACACGTGGGGGAATTTAAGCTCTTTAATAATGTTCTCATTTTTTATGCTAGGTCCAGTATGATTTTCATGCTTCAAGGTATCACCAGACATGTGTGTGTGGGTGTTTGTGTTCTTGGCCTTGGGAGGAAAAAGCACTACACTATCTCTCTGTTTTTTTTTTTTTCTTTGGATGTTAAATTATGATGAGATGTTCCACGACCCCTTTTGCTCATCTAAGCATCCTATTCAGCTGCAAATTGCCTTTTTTTATTCACCTTCGTCTAATATCATCAATAAGATGGTTAATGTACATTCATGATCATGCCCTAATTTTCGAAAATTCTTTTTAAACAGGATGTCTTCTTTATCATTCTCTCACCATAGGAGCAATAAAAAAAATTTTAAATTATAATTAAAAAGTATTTTGTTGACTAATTTATGATTCAAGAAGCACATACAAAAATAAAATACCAACATTGCTAGAAAAAATATTTGTAAAATTTAAAGAAACAGTAAAAAATTCATTTGAAAGCCATACAAATAGGGTGTGTATATAATAGAAAGATAGCTTTCAAGATCTTTTTAAGCTATCAAAAATAATGACATGCAACTTTATAAATTTCAAAGTTATGATTGTGATGTTTAAATTTACAAAAAAATCAATTTTTTTGATATAAAAGTTTATTTTTTAAAAATACAAATAAAAATAGAATCTAAAAATCAAAGCATGTTAACACAAAAATATTACAACCTGCGCAATGCGCGGACATATCCCTAATATATATATATATATAGTCTTTAAACGTCTTGTGTACATCGTTGTCCTTAATTAGTTGTTCCCCAGTCATGGGCTCTAAACCTCTAACTTTCTTGGTTTTTGGTGATAGTTGCCTTTGAACCCTTAATTTCAAGTATGGTAAGGTCAGTATATTGCCACTAAGGCAATTACAGGGTGGCTAGCCCTCTAACTTTCTTTTATGTGAAATATAGTATTAAATTATACAAAAAAAGAAAAAAAAAAAGCCTTGTAGTCAATATGAAATCCCCTGAAAAGAATAATGACCGACTATTACCACTTAATTATGAGTTAAGGCCTGCCATCTTTTTTTTTTTGTGTTAATCTTTCAAATTCTCAAAGAATGAGAACGATAAATCTGCATGTACATACACACACATACACACATATATATACAGATGCCAATACCAATAGGTTGACATTTGGTTGTTTACGGAAATGATCAAAACTTCGAGTTTGGTCAATTTCTCAGTGGCTAAAGAAGTAAAATGAATTGAAAATGAAAACGAATGGAAGATGAACAAATAAGGGGATCCCACGGCAGTGCAAAGTTGATTTTTCCAAAATGCTTTGTAAGGACGTCTAATGGATGAATTAACACTAACCCATCTAAGGAACGTTGTTGCTAGAGTAATGATTATCAGCAGTATACACAATTAGCATAAAGAAAGATTGGTATACTGCTTCAGATTACCTACTGCCGAAAAAGGCAAAAACATAAACAAATAACACGGAAAAAAAAATGGGAAAGAAAGCAAAAACTTCCGATGGAACTATGCGGTGTATCTATAAGTTATCGCTAATTAAATAACTGGAAGCTTTGAGCATTTTAACCTTTGTTTCGTACTGTCTGACGCATCTAAATGAGCTTAGTTTCAAACATACAAAACGAAAGATCAAACAAGGTCATGCAATTATTTTGCTTCTTGTTTATCACGAATGATTACTCGCATATTACAAACAACAAAAGACAAGTCCAATACAATAATTTTGTCTCTTTAAATCCTAGTCATTATCGAACAGAGGAAGAAGACACCAGAATCTAGCTTTTAGTAATTCCTGTCTCTCTGGTCCAACGTTTTGGAGGTCAACGTGGACAAGTATATATAGGCCTTAGACGAAGAAACAGAACCCACAAATTTGTCCACATTAAAGGCAGAATTATGAATAATATCCCCAGTAAAATTCTCTGTCTTTTCTTTATTTTCATTGCATGGATTGCTCTATTTGTTTCTAGAGCAAGTTCAGTTTCACTGGAGAGATAAGTACACATTGTCCACATGGACAAGTCTGTCATGCCCAAAACTTTCAATAGCCATCAAGACCGGTACTCAATCATGAATTCCCTTAAACCCAGAGACACAGTTACATTTGTGTACACTTACGACAAAGCTCCTCATGGTTTTAGTGCAAGTTTGTCTCCAAAAGAACTTGAAGTCCTGAGCAGAAAACCGGGATTCATTTTGGCTTACAATGACAAAAAAGTCACAATTGACACCACCCACACTTTTGAATTTCTTTCCCTAAATGCTTTCTCAGGCCTGTGGCCTGTTTCAAAATATGGGGAAGATGTTACAATTGGCGTCATTGATACTGGAGTTTGGCCAGAAAGTGAGAGCTTTAAAGATGATGGCATTACTCCAGTACCATCCAGGTGGAAGGGAAATTGTGAGGAAGGACAAGAATTCAATTCCGCTTTGTGTAATCTAAAACTCATTGGTGCCAGATATTTCAACAACGGTGTTATGGCAGCAAATCCTGGAATTAACATCACCATGAATTCTGCCAGCGATGTTGAAAGGCACGGTACTCACACTTCTTCCACAGCCGCAGGAAACTATGTGGAAGATGCATCATTTTTTGGCTATGCAGCTGGCACAGCCAGAGGAATGGCTTCACGCTCTCTACTGGCGATCTACAAGGTTTATGGGAAGAAGGAAAGGGAAAATATGCTTCTGATGTTCTTGCAGGAATGGACAAAGCAATTGCTAATGGCGTTGATGTTATTTCCATCTCTATGGGTTTTGATAAAGTGCCGCTCTATGAAGACCCAATTGCAATTGCCTCATTTGCTGCTATGGAGAAGGGTGTGCTTGTCTCGTCTTCTGCAGGAAACGAGGGACCAGACTTTGGGACCTTGCATAAATGATATCCCATGGGTCTTGACCGTTGCTGCAAGTACAATTGACCGCTGCTCCCAGCTAGTGCTTTGATCAAAAAGCAACCACTTCTTTATAACAAGACCATGTCATCATGCAATTCAACTGAATTGTTATCACAAGCTCCCAATGTTGTCATCATATGCGATAACAATGGTGATATCTTCCAACAAATAAACTCAATTGCAAGGTCACCAAATGTTGCTGGCACTATATTTTCACAGCAAATCCAATTCTGTTTCAAGTATGGAATCTTAATGTTCCTGGAGTTGTGCTCAAACCCAATAATGCATTTGATGTTATCCAGTAAGCCACAATGGCGCTGAAACCTTGCGCTAGCCTGAAGTTCCAAGAAACCATTATTGGCGCAAAGCCTGCACCTGCCACAGCTGTTGACTGCTCAAGAAGCCCTTAACCGAGTTATCAAGGCATTTTAAAACCGGACATAATGGCAGCCGGGCGACAAGTTCTGGCCTCCTGGATCCCAAATGGTCTTACTACGCTGATCGGGTATAATTTACGATTATCTAGCAAATTCAATGTGATGTCAGGGACATCAATGGCTTGCCCTCATGCTTCTGGTGTAGCTGCTCTTCTAAAAAGCGCACATCCAGAATAGAGCCCTGTAGCTATTAGGTTTGCCATAATTACCACAGCAAACCCACTTGACAATACTTTTAATCCCATCAAAGATGATGCTGAAATTTCAGAATATGCATCTCCTTTGGCTATGGGCGCAGGCCACATCGATCCCAACCACGCTTTAGACCCAGGTCTAGTTTATGATGCCAACCCACAAGATTATGTCAAGCTCCTCTACTCCATGAATTTCACAATGAACTAAATCTTGGCCATCACCAGATCAGACAACTGTTCTTGCTCCAAACCTTCTTCTACCTTAATTATCCATCATTCATTCTTCTTTATGACAACCAGACAACAACCCTCGGAAATCAAACTTTTCAAAGGACAGTGACAAATGTTGGAGGAGATTTTGCAATTTATAAGGTCACAGTCACTGCACCAAAGGGTTCGACTGTTACAGTATACCCGAGTACCTTAATATTTGGAAAGAAATATCAGAAGCAAAGTTGTAATCTCACTATATGGTACACAAAGGAAGCCTCCTTCAGCAACGTTTCATATGGTTCTCTTATTTTGCATAGAAGAGAATGGAAAACACACAGCTAGGAGTCCGATAGTAATTTCACTAACCATAAGTTCTTGGGTTTGATTCTATTTGTCTGTGATAAATTAATTAGGAAATGTTGAATTTCTTTTGGTAAACAAATTTCCCTCGACTCTAGGAATCATTTACTAAATCAAGAATATCCCAGAGCACAGGCAGCACATTTCCCGTTCACATTGGTATATATTAATGCTTTGTTTGGATTTAATGTGAGTGTGACTGTCATCATTACCTCTTTGTGTACTTGGGAAAACTCCTTTGTTCTTCTTGATATGAGATGATTAAGTCATTTTCTAGATAATGATCAGTTTTAGTATTCTCTTGGATCACATTTTTTCTTCCTATTGTCATCCTGTAGACTAGTCTGCTATACTTATAGGAGTAACTAGGCATCAAAGGATTTTCCTTTCCCGATGACTTCCTTGCTTGTATTTGATACTATTTTATACATAAACAGAAGTTCTTTCACTTTAAAAAAAAAATTGATTTGTAAGTTTATATTTTCTAAGAAATATATTGTGGGTCATAGTCGTCATCTGATATGATAGTCTGATCGGTGATTTAGTACATTTTTCTCACATTGGCTTTAATTCGAGTCTTCGTTTGTCTCCTTGATTCTCTCAAAATACTGTGAGCTAAGTTATGTGAATTTTAGACTTGTTAATACTATAACTAGGCATGGAGAGTCTTATAGTGGTTCGGTGGTCTATTTTGCCTATGGTTGGTTAAATAAGGATAGTAACGAGTGACCCCAATTTCAACCTACAAATACAATCATCTAAGAAGCTGGATGAGCAGATTGAGGAATGGAAGAGCAACAATCACAAAATCCTTACATGGTTTCGGAATACTTGTGTTCCGATCATCAAACTTCAATTTGGTTGTCTCGGTACTGCAAAGGAGGTATGGGACCTATTAGCTTTTAAATATTATACCTGTGACGTTGCACATCAGTATCAGCTCCTTGGTGATCTTTATCGTTTGTAACAACAGTCGGGTCAGTCTATCAATGCTTTTCTATCTCCAATGCATGTTATATGGGACCAACTGACATTTTCTAAACCTACATGGGAATATCCCTCTGGCGCTGTTAAGTTCTCACAATATAAAGATAGACTGAGGATTATGCAATTTCTTATGGCTCTCATTAATGATTATGAATTTGTGCGAGCTTCTCTGCTTCATCGCGATCCATTGCCTACTTTGGAAAGTGTAGTTGTTGAACTACTTTTTGAGGAAACTCGTTTAGTCACCATGTGAGCTTATCGTCTTACTGCATCTACTCCTACTGATACTGTTCTATTCACGTCTTCTCTTTCCACACAGCGCCATTCTGCACTTGCTCCTGCTGACACTATCTTGTTCACCTCCTCTCCTTCTAATCAGTGCAAAGTAAGTTGTCGCTATTGCCATAAATCAGGTCATCACATCTCATATTGTCGCAAGTTGCAGTCCAAGAACCAGTAAAGTTTTACACAATCAATCAATTCCAAAGGTAAGTTTAGTAAAACTGTTGCTGCTATCATTGCTGCCACTGAGAGTTTGCCACTGATCTTGAGGCTCTCTTAAGCCAAGTTGACTTTAATACCCTCAAACAGGCCTTAGCTAACTCTAGTAATTCCTCTTCTACCCTATCAGTTGTTCCAGGTAAATCCAAATTTTGGTTCTTTGATTCAAGATGCTGTAATCATATAACCTCTGATATCACATTTTTTCAGTCAAACAAGTGTCCCTATATACACCTGTTATTCATACTGCTGATAATTCCCAAATGTATGTTAGTCATACTGGCAACATTTCTACTTCAAACTTAGCTTTGTCTGATACCTTTTTAGTTCTCACTCTTATTTTAAATCTTATTTCCGTTAGTCAATTGTGTGACCTTGGTCTTGATTTACACTTCTCTTCTGCTAGTTGTCATGTGCAAGATCAAAAGACGGGTTAGATTCTTGGGACAAGCAGTAAAGTTGGATGCTTGTTTGAACTTGTTTCCCTAAAAATTCCTAGTTCATTTAATAATCATTGTGTTGCGTCTGTTTCCTCCACACTTTGGCATTCTCGTCTTGGTCATGTTTCCTATTCCAGATTGAGTCCCAAAATCTCAAGTAGTGTTCTAGGTTCTGTTAAAAATGTTGAGACTGATTGTGTTACATGTCAACTTGTCAAACATCATGTTTTACCTTTTAATAATAATGATACTATTTCTTCTACACCTTTTGATTTGATTCATTTTGATATTTGAGAACCCTCTCCTATTGATACTATGGGTGGATCACGTTATTTTGTGATATTTATTAATGATTACTCACGTTGTACATGACTTTATCTTATAAAGAATCATTCTGAGTTATTTGATATCTATTCTCAATTTGCTGCAATAATTAAAACTTAGTTTTCTCAAAATATCAAATTATTTCGTACTGATAATGTCATGGAATACAAAGACTCCAAATTTCTGCAGCATCTTTCTCAATCTGGCACATTCTACAGTGCTCTTATCCAAGCACCTCCCAACGGAATGAACAAGCTGAACGCAAATATCGCCACATCCTAAACACAGTTCGAGCCCTTCTTATTTCTGCTTCTTGTCCTCAACGTTTTTGGGGAGAAGCTGCTCTTACAGCTATGTACACTATCAATCGAGTTCCATCCAAAGTTATCAACAATATGTCTCCTTTTGAGCGCTTTTATAGAACATTACCATCCTATCAATCTCTTCGAGTATTTGGTTATGCTTGTTTTGTTCTCTTACAGCCTCATGAAAGAACCAAGTTAGAACTTCTAGCCCACTTATGTTGCTTTCTGAGATATGGGATTGAACATAAAGGATATCGATGTTGGGATCTGATTTCCAAATGTCTTCGTGTTTTCTGTCATGTAATTTTTTTGGAACATAAAATGTTTGCCTCTCTTTCCTCACTTTAGCTACATACTTCCTCACAATTATTTTTCATTGATCCTTCTGTTGATTTGCTGACAAACACTGCACTTTTTGAAATCTCACCACAATTTCTTCCTCCCATAGATCATTTTCCCTCTAGTTTTGGTATGGCTACAACAAACAGTCCACCACCAGGTAATCCTGAAGTATCTTCAATATTTGTGGATCCTACACCTTCTTCTAAGTCTTCCTCTAAGCCTCAACCTGAACGTTGTTCTTCTTTAGTGAGTAAACTACCCTCTCACCTTAAAAATTTTGTTGTTTACTCCATCATTGCCACTTTATATGAAATTCAAACTCATCAAGAAGCAAGTACTATCCCTCTTTGTCAACAAGCAATGGTAGAGGAATTGCAGGCCTTATCTAAAACTCACACTTGAGATTTGGTTGAACTACCTCATGGTAAATCAGCTATGGGTACAAGTGGATCTATGAGATCAAAACCAATTCTGATGGATTTGTTGAACAGTATAAAGCTCAGTTGGTGGCTAAAGGCTTTGCTCAAGAGTATGAGATTGATTATGAGGAAACTTTTGCTCCAATTGTATGGATCACTTTAGTTAGGAGTTTATTGGCAGTTTCTACAGTTTGACATTGGAAGCTCTTTCAAATGGATGTTAAAAATGTCTTTTTTAATGAAGATCTTATAGAGGAAGTTTACATGCATCCTCCACCTGAACATGACCATCCCCCCAACATAGTCTGTCGTCTTCGCCGAGCACTCTATGGTCTCAAATAGGCACCTCGAGCATAGTTTGTCAAATTCAGTACAACTGTGCACCAGTTTAGCTCTTTTTCTAAGCCTTATGATACTGCTTTGTTTTGTCCGCAAAAGTGCTGATGGAATCATTCTGCTCTTATTTTATGTTGATGATATGATTATCACAGGAGATGATTTACAGGGCATTAATAATCTTAAGTAGTATCTCAGTCAGCAATTTGAGATGAAGGATCTTGGTTTCCTTAATTATTTTCTAGGTCTAGAAGTCTCTTCTGATTCTACAGCCTACTATTTATCTCAGGCCAAATATGCCTCTGATTTTCTCAATCGAGCAGGGATCAGTGATAGTAAAATTTCTTCTGCATCTCTTGAGTACAATGCCAAATTCTCTCCCACTAATCATACACTATTGAAGGATCCTACTCTTTATCAACAGTTAGTTGGGAGTTTGGTATATCTCATTGTTACTCAATTAGACATTACTTATGTTGTACATCCACTGTTGTTCTTCGAATTCTTCGCTATATCAAGGGAACTATGTTTCATGGACTTTATTTCGCTGCTCATTCATCACTTGAGTTGCACACTTATTCTGATGTTGATTGGGCAGGTGATCCTACAGACAGACGATTTACAACAGGATATTGTTTCTTTTTGAGGAATTCTCTTATTCCTTGGCGTAGTAAAAAGCAAACAGTCATAACTCGATCTAGTACTGAATCTGAATATCAAGCTCTTGTAGATACTACATTCGAATTATTATAGCTTCGATGGCTCCTACAGGATATTAGTGTTACACACTTCTCAACCACATCTATTCATTGTGACAATCGTAGTGTGATCCAGATTGCTCACAATGATGTTTTCCATGAGCGAACCAAGCACATTGAGAATGACTGTCAGTTTATTCGTCAACACATAGTGCAGAATACTATTTGCTTGGTCTCTGTTTCTTCAGTTGATTAGACTGCTGATATCGTCATTATGACCCATCCACCTGGACGACACTCTAATCTAGTTTCTAAACTCAAGTTGGTCATTTTATCATTTTGAGTTTGAGAGGGCTTGCTAGAATATGGTTAGAATTAATTAGGGATTCTGTAGGATCCTGCAGATCATTGTTGATATGATTCTAATATCATTTCATAATTTGTAATTATTTTTCCTTTTTATTTCATGTACAGTCCTCCTATATGTATTGAGGTCATCCCTCAAAGTAATGGATACACACAAAAGTTTATTCTTTCAAAATCTCTCTTAGTTTCTTCAATAAACAAGGTTGGTATACTGTAAAATCAAATAACTAACCACAGGTACCAAATTGTATATGTGTTGCTTTAATATAGTAAAAAAAATTGGTAAAGTACGTAAAAATATTTCAACATCCTGCTGCAAAAACCTTCTTACAATAGATTTAATTTATATGATGTAAGATTACCTACTGCAGAAAAAAAAAAAAACTATTTGTTGTACTGTTGATTTCAACAAATAAGAAGAGGGGGCGCAGTGGGGATTTGTAACGCTTTTTTTCGGTAAAGCTATGGGGAGTGTTTATAAGAAATCGCAAGGTAAATAACAAGAAGTTTGGAGCATTCTACCCTTTATTTTGCACAGTTTTGGTTAGCCATATATAAATGAGCTTGGTACCACATATAAAAAATGACAGATGAAACAATGTCATGCAATTATTTTTCTTCTTGTTTATCGCATGATTCATTGCATATTACAAAGAACAAAAGACACCATTTTTCATTTATGTGTCTTGTTAAGTTTGTATCATAATTGACAATTTTCAAGTCAAATTTGATTTTCAATAATTCGCACTTTGTGGGAGGGAATAGGCCAACATATTTTTAACTTATGCTTTTTAACTCAAATTCTAATGCTAGTTTTATAGCAATCATTTTTTTTTCCTGTCTATAAAATGGGTAAGTAGAACCAGTGTCTGACAAAATCACGAGAAAAGATTGCGCGAGTACAACGTCATTAGATAAGTCGGACTATTTACATTAGACCCATGACGGAGTAAACTTCAGAGTCTACAAGTGTCACCAGACTATTCAATATCCAATAGGATTAACAATAATGTTTTAAGTAGTATGTTAGAGCATAGTTAACGCGTTCCACATCAACGTAAGTAGATATTAACACTTTATTTGAGATAAAGGAAAAAGTGAGGAGCGAATGAATTTTGGGTGGAAAACTAAAAGTTATTGTGTTTGAGAGGAGGGAATCAGGTGGGGAAAGGAGGTGCGGGCCAACCAGCCAAGACAATTTTTTCTGGTCCTACCAAAAATAATTCTCCCAATTTTTGGGAGAAAGGTAGCTAGTATTTTGTTTATTTTTATTTTAGTGCAAAATTAGGAATGTTTTTTTTTTAATTTTTACTTTTTAAAAATAAAATTAGTATTATGACTTTATTATCTTCTTTTCTCTTACTTTTTACTTATTCTCTTAAATAAAATATTTTTTTATTTTTAACTTTTCATATTACACTTTTCCAAGTATATAAAGGTTTTTTCTCTGTACCAACATTTATTTCTCACACTTTTATTACACTAATTCCTCCCTAAAATTTTTTTTTTTTTTTACCAAACAAAGTTTATGTAGCCTGTTCTTTTTTATGTATAGTAAGAGATTTAATCTCCATAAAATACATGATAAACCGCTCATTAGCTTCTTTTTTCTTTAATATTTTCATTTCATATCGAATAGTAGAGATTGGGACCAATAACATATGCTCCTTCACGTTCAATGGAAGCGTACGGAAATCAGCTTTCTTAAGCAACTGCGTTGGGCCGGCGTCAATACAATTCTAGGCAGGCCATCTGCATTGCTTAAGCCGGGTGCTTTTGTTGTGGGTTATAATTTTGCTTTCATACTTGGGGTTTGATAGCTGGATCAATGCAATGACAACCAAAAAAAAAAAAAAAAGTTCTATATATATGGGGACTATTTATCATAATGGGCCTCCATGCTCGCATTGAAAGATCCATATAAACCACAGACGAAGTCTTCCCCCCAGGCAAAATTTTTCTTTGCAGTGGGGTTAAAGCAATTGATAGATTTATTCAGCGGATCTCCTAACTAAAGGTAACAAATAGCCTTTTTTTTTTTTTTTTTTTTTGTGTTTAATAGACTATGAACTATACAATAAAATTAACTCTGTCTTCCTATAAATCTTAGATCCTATTAAAATTCAAGATATTTAGAATAGAAATCTAAACACTAACTAATGATGTGTCTTCTAAAGACAAAAATATGTTAAGTTATGTTATTTTGAGTCTTAAGATATTTGAGTTTGTTAAGTTTCAAGTTTATCAAATTTTAAATATACCAAATTTTTGGTTTTGTACTTTTTTTTTCATATTTAAATTGAAAGAATTTTAGGTCAATTAAACTTCGTGTTATTTTAACTTCAAGTTTCATGGTTTTGTAATTGTGGTGTATACGTCATTAGGTCAAGTCGGCTTATTACAATTTCTTAATAAGAGTCAGCATGCACACACACACACACACACACACACATATATATATATAAAGCATGATATATATGTTTTCCTTTTCAGGAATATTATTGTCAATTCTTTGGGCCTCGAAAGCCATTGTTGAAGATTTTTAATCTGAGAATTATTAAAATGTGGTCTGGCAATAACATTAGACATCCTTATCTATTTATACATCCTTATCTATGTGTGCACACACACGCAACGTACGTTAGATACACAAGAAATCAGTTGCTAGTTTCGGGCTTCCATTGTTTCGTGGAATTTTCTTTATAAGATAACAAAAGGCAAATCCAAGAAATTTTTCGTCCCTCAATATGGGAAAATGAAGTTGACAAGCTCAAGCAATCCTTCCAGTCAATGGGTGGTTAAGAAACCATTTCTTGAACACAATGGCATAATAAGAGCCAGCCGCAGACAAAGATTTAATGCTAGAATTCAAAATAATGAAATTCCATTTCTTCATTTCATCCGAAATGGGTAAACGAAGCAAAATTGTTGCACCTTCAAGAGTTAAGTCTTACTTTTGGGGAAAAAAAAAAATCGTTAAAGTGGACAATAATATATATGGCACACTCACTTTGCTCCATATGTGTTAATCATTGCATTTAAGATTTTTTTTTTTTTCTCTTTTTGTTTTTGACTCCCTATTCATTCTTTTGAACAAATGGAGAACAGAAAATGGTGAAGTAGAAACAACTTCTCCGCATTTAATTTAGAAGCACCAATTATTGGGAAGGAAAATGCCACACAGACACAGGATATTTTGATAATGAAATGGCTAACAGTAGCGTTAAATGACTAATAATGTTCAATTATCACTCTAAGAAGCATTAAGATGATATTAGATTTCAATTGTTTACTACTTTTACTCATCTTTTTGCTAGTTTTACTCATCTTTTTGTGTGAGTTTAATTCATATATAATCTTATACTATATAAATTTATTTTATTATTTTTTATTTTGAATAGACCTCACTTTTTGTATGGTGTGAGATCATAAGTAAATTATACTTAAAAAAAAATCCAATTAAGAATCCCCAATTTCTGTAAAATGCTTTATGAAAGGCCAACTAACAATGGTAACTATAAATATAAATAATGACGAAGAAGGTTATCAATCTCTATTAACCACAGTTCAAATTGTTGTTTCCTTATCTCTATTAGGAAAAGAAAAATGACTGCGTGGCAAATCAATGTTATCCAAAACATTATCAATCTCGTAGTTATACAAAACATAATTGTTAAGTAGATCAAATTCGTCTAAACTGCAGTTAATCAACTCAATCAGCAGAGGTTATATTGACTTTTTCTTATGATTGAAAGGTTAAAAATTCAATTTAAAAAAATAAATGAAAAAAATTAAGAATATAAAAATTGGGAGTAATTTCGGGTGATTTTGTTGGACTTCTTCATTTTAATTTTTCTATTATAATGCAATATTGAAAAACTAATAGAAAATCATATTTAGACCTCCTAGAGTCACCACACTATTCATTGTCATATGCCACATTGTGTGGGCTCCTGGAGTCACCAGTTAAGTGTTACAAAAACATTGTGTCAATGAAATATTGGCACATGGTGTGGGCTCCAAGGCCTCCAATTAGTGGTATTTTGTCTTGGTTACACTAGAACCAATCTGATCCAATCGCAGACAAAAACCCCAAGGGCAAGTTCACCCTCCATGGCCAGCTTGCTACCTTGTTGAAGATGAATATAATTCTGGCAAACTTAGTTAATTTGCCTCTTAAATACGCACACATTTTGCAAGATTTTTTTTCTCTGTACGTAGAGGAGGTATTAGCCTGTTATTGAAGCAAAAGATAAATGAGAGAAAGAACTATATTCGAACTTCAAACGTCTTAATTATAAGCACGGACCTTCAATCATACTCTAATTAAAGTGAATTCTTTTGTAAAATATTTCTTCAAAGTTTATCTGCACGGATGATCATCAAAAAGCCAAAATCAAGGTTGCGATCCATAAACAGCTAAGTTCTCAAAACAATATCTCCATCACCCTAGGCTAGCTAGCTCTCTAGCATTGAAGATTCCACGACTTTTGTAAGTTATACGGACTCAGCTTATATATATTATTTATTTATTTTTATTTTACAGCCGAGGCCGTGTCAAGAACTTCGCAGGGACACAATTCAATCACGGACGCCCTCCTTTCCCCAAGTTTATAACAAACGAAAAGGACAAAAGTAACAAAGCAAGTTTAGAAAAAAAAAAAAAACACAAAATTTAGACAATAAATAATAACACAGGCGAATTAAGAGTTTAATATAATTAAATAATAATCACGGTCATTATATTGTATCTAATTTTTGTTATATTATATTTATATAATAAGATTTTTCAAAAAAAAGAAAAAGAAATTTTATTTCATCCAATGAGATTCCTTCTCAAACTTAGTTGAATTCTCTCTATATAAGTACACGCAGTCCCAGTTTTCTAATACTGTTCGTCTCCATGGCTTCTAATTGCATTCATCCCTTGTTGTGTGCCTGGTTTTGCTTTATCTTTGTCTCGCACTTCAACCCCACGTTGACACAGCCTGACAACTATATTGTTCATATGGACTCATCCGCAATGCCCAAAGCCTTCTCTAGCAAGCATAACTGGTACCTGGCTACTCTTACTTCTGTCTCCGTAACCAGCACCACAAACAAAACCAGCTCATCATCAACTGCTAAACTGTTGTATAGCTACAATCATGTTATCAATGGTTTTAGTGCCAGCCTCACTCCTTCTGAACTTGAAGCTTTAAAAGAATCCCCTGGTTACATTTCTTCCCACAGAGATTTGCCTGTCAAATACCATACCACTCATTCAACAAAATTTCTTGGCCTTACTCCGAATTTCGGAGCGTGGAATGTGTCCAATTATGGTGAAAATATGATAATCGGACTGGTTGATACGGGTGTCTGGCCAGAAAGTCAAAGCTATGGTGACGATGGAATGCCTGAAATACCAAAAAGATGGAAAGGAGCATGTGAAAATGGCACCCAATTCAATTCTTCGATGTGCAACAAGAAGCTGATAGGAGCTCGCTATTTCAACAAAGGTCTGGTAGCCAAGAATCCTAAGATCATCATTTCTATGAATTCCACGCGTGACACAGATGGACACGGAACTCATACTTCGAGCACCGCAGCAGGGAATTTTGTGGAAGGCGCATCGTACTTTGGCTATGCCCAAGGAACTGCCAGTGGAGTGGCCCCGCGGGCACATGTAGCCGTGTACAAGGCTTTGTGGGACGAAGGTGCTCAGACATCTGATATAATTGCTGCAATTGATCAAGCAATTATTGATGGTGTTGATATATTGTCCATGTCTTTGGGCTTGGATGGCGTTCCTTTGTATGATGATCCCATAGCCTTGGCAACATTCGCTGCCATAGAGAAAAATATATTTGTGTCCACGTCTGCAGGAAATGAAGGGCCTTTTTTCACTAGTCTACACAATGGCACACCTTGGGTGCTAACTGTTGCTGCTGGGACGCTAGACCGCGAACTTGGTGCAGTTTTGACTCTTGGAAATGGAGTCTCAGTTAGTGGCTCTTCTCTCTATCTGGGGAGTTTCTCATCAAATGAAGTTCCAATTTTGTTCATTGATGGATGTCTCAATTTGGAGGAATTGAAAGCAGTTGGGCCAAAGATTGTGGTCTGTGAGGACAAGAATGGCTCCTTAAGTGACCAGATTGACAATGTCCACATAGCAAATGTGACTGCAGGTGTCTTCATAACAAACGTAACAGACATCGCGTTCTTCCTCCAAACCTCATTTCCGGCTGTGTTTGTAAGTCCGCAACATGGTGAAACTATAAAAGGTTACATCAAGGACGACTCCAAGCCACAGGCAAGAATGGAATTTCGGAAGACATATCTAAATACAAAAGGAGCTCCAAGTGTTACCAGCTATAGCTCAAGAGGGCCATCACAAAGTTGCCCATTTGTCATGAAGCCTGACATTGTAGCTCCTGGACATTTAATTTTAGCTGCATGGCCTGAAAATGTTGTTGTATCACAGATTGAATCTCAGCCTTTATACACTAACTTCAATCTATTGTCTGGGACATCCATGTCCTGTCCACATGCAGCAGGGGTGGCTGCCCTGTTGAGGAAGGCGCACCCTGACTGGAGCCCTGCAGCCATACGATCAGCCATGATGACCACTGCTGATACAACTGATAACACTGCTGCACCTATCAAAGACAATGGTAAGAATAATGAGCCAGCCACACCTTTAGCCATAGGAGCTGGCCACATCAATCCAAATAAGGCACTAGAACCTGGGCTAATTTATGACTTGAATTCAACTGATTATGTGAAACTCCTCTGTGCTTTGAACTTCACTGAAAAGCAAATCCAGACAATTACAAGGTCACCCTCAAATGATTGTAGCAACCCATCGTTAGACCTCAATTACCCTTCCTTTATTGTGATTTTCAATGGGAATGATTCAGTCGTTAAGCACGAATTTCAGAGGACGGTGACTAATGTTGGTGTGGGAGCGTCAAGTTACAATGTAAACTTCACAGGTTTGAATGGGTTGAAAGTCATTGTCACTCCAGATAAGTTGGAGTTCAAAGCAAAGAACGAGAAGTTAACTTATAAGTTGGTCATAGAAGGTTCAGAACTGCAGTTAAAAGAAAGGGTAATTTTTGGTTATCTGAGTTGGGTTGATTTAGAGGGTAAATATGCTGTCAAAAGTCCAATAGCAGTGACAAACTTGAGCATAGGCTCAATGTAATCTTAGAAATTGGACTGTCTATAATTTACAAATTAACCGATGGATCCATTGTTAAATAAGATTACTCTACCACAAGTTAAATGGTGGGCTATGAAATTCCAGATTTCTGGGTAGAAGTTACTATTGTAATTGCAAACAAACAAATAAACGTGACCAAAAGACGACAACAACTCAAATTTTACCACACACGAAAACTGTACTTAATGGACATATTTTTCAGTTGTTTCTTAGTTGCGTGTAGAAGGTTTATTCCGAAGATTGTTGTCCCAATGGAAGGATCATGTCATTCATATAATGTTGTAGGACGAAAGGTTCACGCTTTATCATTCGCATAAGTTAGCTAAGTATTAGGTTAGACCCGGTTTGTCAAACTCCTTTTTGTTTCTTTATCCTTTTGAAGCTACTAAAGTAACAGTAGGAGAGTAGAAATTATATAATTAAAATTTAGAGTTTAAATTTCAAATTTTATAATTAACAGTCATTACTATCAACCATTTAAACTATACTCAATCCACTTGATGGACCAATAAATCAAGCTAATTTGCGTTCTTTATTTCATATTTCCCAGCTTAAGATAGCCTATACAGTGTTACTGAAGAGCAAAACTTTGTATAATGATAATAATGATAAGATTATTTTATCGTAATTTATTATAGGTCAGACGCTCATTTACTAGGATATTCTTTTTTTTAAGTCGTTTCTTCAAGAGGAGATGGATAGTACCTTAGACTTCTCTCTTGGAGCTCCTTTAGAAGCCTGATCAGCTATTAAGGTAAATTTGATAACCACAAATAGTATTTAATATCAACCTGTTGGAAATTGATAAGGTTTGGTAGATTTCATAATCAACATATCCTCGGTGGGTTTCTGTGTGTCAACTTTGTCACGATAATGAGGGTACAAGACAATCGATGCCTTAATTAATATAGCAACTTTAGTTGACACAGGCTACAAGCATACACTTGATTTGGATTAAGAAACTTCCAATACTAAACTAAATTAAATAAGCGGAATTTTGTAACAAGCTAATTCTTCTGGGTATGAATGGAAAAATTTTCTTGTCTTGTTAATCATTTGTCATAATTGTCTAATCATCATAAAATATCATCGTTGCCTTTCACAAGATTTAAAAGTTGGGAACCATAAACATTATCACTTGCTACACTTGTTCACTTTTCTTTTCTACCATAACCTACACTATATTTTGAATCACATTTAATCTAATAAATTAGTTCGAGCAGTTAAATGCTTCACGCTCTATGCAAAATAATTCATAACAAAATAAATTATTGTATTTAAATACTCATACTGTAAAATTTTCTTAGGTCAATAGCAACTTTAATATCATAATAGGAGAATAATCTCGTACACAAAAGTTTGTGGAAATGCCTCATATTAGGAGAAAAATAACATACATACAAGTGAGTTGGAATAACACAAATATACACATGGCAAACACAATGCTGATCCCCGGGATTCCACGACAAATGTTTTCACATTGCCCGCGAGACCATTGCTCACATGCAGAAGAAAGCGACGCAACATGGAAGAAAGGAAAAGAAAAACAATGTAATATTATTTTTTGGACGTCAGTTGAATTATTGTCCACGAGACCACTGCCGTACTTCAAAAATGGTTTGTTAGCAGCCAGTAATGGCAAAGTAGTGATAATGCTAAAAAAATATGATTTATATACTCGTGGAAAATGAAAACAACAGCACAACCTCCGTTGATAATCTTTTTCGTGGGAAGAGGCATCCATCCTAGCTTATTCCATAAATTTGGAAATCAATCGGCGTTGTAGCTAACGTATTTGCTTTCTTCTGTCGCCTAATTGGACAAATAGGCCTTTGTTATATCTCAACTGAGTTTGTCTTCTTTAAACATGAGTTTCACTTTTCTAGCTGTTAGCAAAGAATTGGTTTAAATTAATGCAGAAATAGTTATATGCAGTAGTGAGAAAGCGTTGTCAAGATCATAATGAAACTGTCATAATTGTTTGTGGATCCAAATATCAAGTTTGAGTGTTTATGGGTAGGAAAGTGTTAGATTAAATTCATTTTTAAACTCATGTTTTGTTATTAAAACAACTTAAATTACTTGAATCAACTTACCACAATTTACCCACAATTTATAACTTTTTTTTTTCTTTCTTCCCTTTCGATGTGGGATATTTTTCCAACAAGAACCATTAATAGATCACATATTAATTTTTTCTGTTATCAGTGCGTGGATCATCAAATAGTTGAGAGATTGGTGTCCGCGATAAAACCCGAATAAAAACAATAATGAAAAAGAAGTAGAAGTCTCCCAAGATCATAAGACTCTGAAATTATGTTAAAATATAGAATAGATTATGGGAATAAATAATAAAGAACGAGAAAAAAAAAACCACAAAGAAATACGTGGTGACCTGAAAGATTAAACTAAGCTATCACATTCAATGATTCAAAGATAAGGTTCCTAGACAGTGCTCGTGTATGTTTGTTGTTGACTCTCTCGTCACTTGAGGTTAGCGTTTTAGTTTTGGGAACTTGTGGTATCCCATTTCTCTGCACTTCGACTCGGACATATAATGGCCCATTTTTAACTGGCAAGGATTGATGAACGACCTTGTCAATTCTCCATTTTTAATATTTATATATACTACAGCTATCTAACCATTAAGATAGTCCCACAATAAATTGTCTTCCAGTCATCAGTGTCAATTAATCTTATCGGTAATTGTCAACTATCAGTGAACAATTTTTGTTGTAACCATCGAACAAACCAAATTAATTATAGAATGTGTTAACCATATGTAATCGAATCTCAAGAATAAATCCTCTACAAGATAAAATTCTAGCCCAAAGATGTAGAGTAGTGTTTGTCTCAGATTCGGAAAAATTGCAAGAAGCCTACTGGAATCCCGAAGAAGTTTTCTTTCTGGTAAATGTATAAAAAAATGGTGCAACTACGTACACGTATTATGTGTAACAAGATATACACTGAGTTATTATTTTATTTTAGTTTTTTATTTATAAAACTAAAATTTAGATTTAGATTAATGTTATCATAAAATATAAAATGTAAATATCATATGAAATTTGTTAAAAAATTTCTAAACAACCAGAAAATATTATTTTATTTCTTATGTGTCCTATTCGGTATACATAATGCGTGCACCAAACATTTCCCACAAAAAAAATGCCAACTGATATATAAAAGAAAAGAAAAGGGAGAGAGCCAAATCTAATTTTTTTAATGTAAGGAGAATCAATATTATTGAAGAGATTGAATAGTTTTAACTCCAATAATTTTTCAATATAGATCAGTAATGTATAAGATTTTATACTACATTATTAGTAATTTTTTTTTGACAGAAAATTATTAGTATTTTATACCACGTAAAAGAGAGCGAATAATATAAAATCTATTAAATATATATATAATTCTACCGATTTTTTCATGTTGATCATACTACAACTAAAAAAAGGGATTGTTTTCAGTAATTTTTATTTTCTGAGTACATACCGATCCGTGAGAATTGAGTCTAACAAAAATTTCTCATCCTAAAAAGCTCTCTAAGTTCCACCAAATTTTGTGCCAAATTAACGTTAAATCACCATAAAAAAAATTGCTCTTGTATAGTAAATAATCAGATGTATCGAAAAGGAAAAAAAAAAAAAAAAAAGGTAATTATCACTCAAGTCTCTGAAAAGGCACTTTCAAATAGAGATAACAATTTTATCCGTACCCGTCCGAAATTATTTGTACCCACTCCAATGGGTATAGAATCGAAATTAGTTGACCGGAGGACGGGACGAGAATCGGGGATCTCCATATTTTTTTAGCGGGTACGGGGATAGTTACGGGTTCACCTATCATCATCCAAATATCCTTCAAGTTTTTTTTATTTATTTTTTAATTTTTACTCGTTTTTATTATTCAACACCTTTTGAGGTGTTAAATGCATTCAATTCCCTCTAATAAGTGTACAATTCATCATAATTTACTTTTATTAGTTGCTTAAAACTAATTATGGCATGAATAATTAGGCTGAATCACTTCATTTCTTACAAATAAGTGATTTTTTTTTTATTTTAATGACTTATTTAATCTAAATTAAATTTAAATAAAGTATAAATACTTTCAAAAAGTAAATTATTAATAAAATTATTGTCTTCACTTTTCAATGACTTATGTTTAACTACCTTTAAATTATTAATAGAATTGTTAAATTAAATAGAATTGTTAAATTATTAATAAAATTACTTTCCTTTACCATGATAGTTTACTTAAAATGTTGATAACCTTAAAGTCAATGATTCAAATAATAAGCAATTTTAATGGTAATCACGAAATTGTTAATGGATATTACAGGAATCACAATAACTTGTCATACAAATTCTCAGTTAATAATTTAAAAATTTGGCCCTGAATGCATAAGTTAGAAACACTATTTTTTACTAGATATTTTATTTTGAAACACTATTATTTCTTTTTTTTTTTTAAGTACTAGCATATACATGCCAAAAACATGAAAATAAATTGTTTAAGAAGTTAGGAAAGAAGTTAAAACTCTTACCATTGTAAGAAATCTAATATTATATACAGAAAATAGAAAAAAAAAATTTAAAATCATGGAGTGAAATTTTTATAGTTTTCATTTATTGAATTTTTTCATAATTGAGTTTTTTTATATGATTTATATCTTTATAAAATACAGTTTTAAACTTTAGTATTATACAACAATTGAAACGTTGAATGCGATTTGCCTAAATTATTCTTTTATGTCAGCATCTTAAAAAATAGTGTCATTATATCAGTAAATAAATTTGAGTAATATAACTTCAATACTTGCTTATTATAAACTTGAGTAACATAATATTTTCAAAAATAGCGTCATTATTCTTCTACACATTGTGCATCAAGTTGTAAGTTGTTGGACCTTAATTTTTATTACAATTCTTAATATAAAACTCGTGCATTTGAATTTTAAAGTTTAAATCACTTATTCATTATATTTTTAAGTCAAATGATATTTATAATATAAACAACTAACTTGTCATTGATCACGAGTATCAAACAATTTGAGTTGTGAAAATATAATTTTTTTTTAATTTTCATTTCAACGGGTATCGGAGCGGGAACGGAGATCTCCATTTCCCAACAAAGATGAAGACGAGAATTAAAATTTCATACTCAATAAAGATGGGAGTAGGGATAAAGGTGATAAATGGGTACGAAAAACGAGGGGATCATCCTCGCCCCCAACTCTCCCCATTATCAATCTTACTTCCAAAGGCTGTTTCCGTCCCAAATCTCTCTAGACCCAAAAAAAAAAAAAAAAGGGGGGGGAGGAAGGAAACGAACCATTTGCTGGACACCTGCATCGAAAATTTTTGAAAATATACTTCAAACTCCAACTCGTTGAAGGAGACGATAAATGTTGAGGAGACGTAAATATCAGATACAAAAATTTGAATTATTGACTGTACTTAGATTTCAAATCGCAACCCTTAATTGCAGTTAATATGTTTTTTAATTAATAATAAGCTAACACTAACCAACCATTGTGATGGTTTAAATTTCTTGACACTCAATTTTATATGTAACTTTTGTTCCGGCCCTAATAAAGTTAAAAATAAATGTCCATCAAATTTGCCCCCCGATGCAAGCATAATGTAGACGGAAATTTTGCTTCGCCGAAATCTAAATTTTTCTTGGGCCTCCACTGAAAACAATCTCTGCCTATGTGACAGGATGACAGGGCCAGTTGCCCAAATTTCGGGGGAATACCCCCACGTTTTCTGGTCCACCCAATTTTGGCATTCAACATTTGTCCTGGTCTTATTTGTAGTTTATACTATAGGCCCATCCCTTCACGTTCCATGATAGAAAAACAAAAAAAAATCCAGATCAATATATATATATATAAGTTTTCATTATACAATTTAATTTTAAATAATATTCAAATAATCAAGTAATTTATTTAATAATATTTAATAATTTATTTATATTTTATCTTTTTAATTCAATCAGCTCATATGATTTTAATATCATTTTAATACTCTCTAAGAGATACTATCTAATATTTTTCAAAAAGCTATATAATAAAACTAGAAGCTACAAACAAAAGAGTTTGATCCATCACTTGGACAGTTTAGGAGATGAGACCTGAGATATTCTTGTAATCTTGTTCCCATTTCTCACTTTTGTTTAGTCAACTGGACGTGCCAGCAAAAACATATTCATGGTGGAGATTTAAAGATTTTGTTGTGGCTGGGCTTCAACTCTCCACCGCTGCAGAATGGGTGCCATTTATAAAATTGGAACCATGACCTACGAATGTCATCATCATCCAAGACAACTTTTCGATGCATGATTCCCCCTTTGCCCGATTTGCAATTCAAGTGTAAATTGATCAATTACTTTCTCCTCACAATAGCAAAAACAACCTATTTTCGGAAATAAGAATAAAATTATACACACATGATTCTTTCTCAAATGGTACAGTGTTCATGCACTAAAAGTTTGTCCTCCCAATAGACAACGATAGTTACAAAGGCGCAATATCTTGTAGTTATCTTCTGCCAAGTGGTGGTCTCATCATGTAAACCCTAGTCATTAATAAAAATATAAAAACAAAAAATTTGTCAAATGTCGATTTAACGGGACTACATAGTTATTTGTTATTATTTATATAAAACTATGTAGTGTTATTATATTATATAATCATTATGATATTAACACTTTGTTTGTGCAAAAAAAAAAGAGAGAAATGTGAGATGAATAAAAGTCTGAAAAATAAATGTTGCAAAGAAAGAATGTAATTTTTTTTTTTTTTGAGATAAACGAACGAATGTAGTTAAAAGTCTTTTGTTTAGAAATTAGTAGAAAATTAAAAAAAAGGAAAATAATATATATTAATACCAAATTTACCTTTAAGAAGTATTAATAAAAAAAACCAAGGGCACAAAAGTAATTGTTGCTTGACAAAATAAAAAATAAAAAATTAAAACGGGAAGGCGACTATACTTTCCCACAATTTCCCGTAGTTTCACATTCGTTTTTCCTATACACCCTAGACCCCACCAAAATTCTTTCCTTTTTTTTTTTTTTCCCAAATACAGTAACACTCCCCCATTTCCCTCCTTTCTTTCCTTTCTCCTAGATTTCCTCCTTCCTAAACATGGGATGAAAGTACAAAAATCTCTAACACGAATTTAGCCCCTAAAATTGTAGGTCAAATGTCCCACACAGGCGAGCTTCGGTTCAATCAAATGGATTTAACATTTGGTTTTTTTTTTTTTTTTATCTGAAAGGAAGAATGGACTGCCTAATATAGAATTAGCGAGTACTACAGGACTAATGAACTCCAATTATATCCTAGTACAAAATAGGTAACAAACCTAAGGATAGAGCAACTAACAAATGAAAACCCCAGTCTCGTGAATAAACATGATTTGCTAACTAGTCAGCAGCAACATAACTTTACGCAGGACATGACAAAACTGCACATTCCCATCTCGCTACAATAAGTCATTGCAATCATAGATTAGGTTAGCGAGAGGATGAGTAGCAGGCAGATTCAATTTGAAACAATTAAGGGTCACACTAAAATTTGCTTCCACATAAAGCATCCGATAACCACACTGCCAGGATAGATTCAGTCCACAAAACAGACCAATATTTGGTTTTTATTTGGTTTAGATTTGGATACTTGTCCAACATTAAATGACAATAAATGTAGACTTTGGGCCTGCTTGCAAAATACATAAAGGCCCATCTCTAGCGACAACAAAGGCCCTTCTAATGCTCAACAACATTAACATTAACATTAACAAATCTCTACTTAATCTAGCAGGCCCCTTCATGACCCAAAAAAAAAAAATCTCTACTTAATTTAGCAGGTCCATCCACTTTCGAATCTTTCTTGTGATTCAGAGTACATAGTGCAAAACAAAAACAAAAAAAAAAAAAAAGCACATAGATCAACATTTTAATTGTTAAAAATTAGACATCTATATTGAAAGTCTCAAACTTTATCTTGAAAAATAAAAGTAAAAGATTTATCAAAAATAGAAAACTATTCCCTCTCATGAGTTAATATATCTTTTAATAGATAAAAAAAAAAAAAAAACATTGTACATATCTCCATGACTCCATATCCATTTAACAATTTCCGCAAGCACCTAAAACGGCCATTAAACACCAATGTTTTTCTTTTTTTCCTCAGCAGGTACTTCGAACATCAATGTGAATTGGAATGGAGTTGACTTTACAGGTCTCTCGTCTTACAGAAACTTTGATTTATTATCCGACTCTATCCTATTTAACTGACATCTGGATTTACTAATTACTAAGGGAGTCCAATTGTACAGACGAGGTAAATGGACGGAAAAAACCGATTGGATAGATACAAAATGCAATCGACTGATTGAATTGTGTAACCAAATAATTATAAAATGTAATAGAAAATTAATACTCTGTCCTTGTAATTTTATCGGAGTTTTGTTGCCAATAATTATTATTTGGTTGTACAATTCAATCAATTGATTATACTTTGTGTCTTCTTGATCAATTTCTTCCGTTGATTTTTTTGGTCTGTTTATGTTTTTACGTTATTAATATTGCCCCTCTTTGTAGGGTAGTTGTTCCAAGAAGGAAACCTTGAAGACAAGCGTATGCGACTTGCGAAGTAGGGATTTTGGGTGGGTTGGCAAGGTAGGAGGATACTACAAGCGTACTCGAAGTGGCGATGAGGAGAAAATGAAACTTTTTATTTTTTTTAAGGAATGTCGAAATTTAAAAGAAAAAACATATAAAATTATTATGATTTGAACACAAATTAAGAGATTTTAATAAAGGTTTTTAGTACTAAAAAATATGGGATGAAAAAGACACTAATGCAAATCTTATTTGGATCTAATTTGGGCCTTGCCCTGGGGCGATCCGCCCATGTTTGTGGCGGAGCCCCATTCCTACAAAAACAATATTCATGGTTCGCTGTTGGCGTGGCAGCTCGGGATGGATTGTACTTATTAATTTTATTTTTTTTAGTAAATAAAATTAATTTATAATTTAATATTATTTAAATATTATTTTTAATTTTTTTAATATAAATATATTTTAATTATTATAGTATAAAATTATAAATAAATTATACTCATTTTAAAAAAAAATTAAAATAAAAATTTCTTGATCTTTTTTATGTCTGGAAGCAGATTACTTTGCAAGCGATTACAAAAGGCGTACCAACAACCCATTAACAATGATGTGAGTCTGGCTAGCACACCCTCACTACATGATTTGGTGTGATTTTGTGGTTCGGTAGACTTTTTTTGGAGAGTAAGAATCGTGCTTTACTTGTGGAGCAAGTAATGAAGATTTGAGGTCATACAAGTTTACATCAATGTGATCCAAGTGCAAGAAGAGGAGTATAAACCAAATTGAGAAAGTTTGGGTCAACAAGAATTATTTGGGCTTAGTGCATATAAGATAATGTGTGAGATGATTTGGATTGTTTAGTTTAGAGTTTTAATTGTTATTTTAGGCCAAATAATGTTTTATTTAAACCAAATCCGTGTATTCGTGGGATTCGTGTATCTCTGTAAGTATTGGATTTTCTGATACTATCCGCAAAATTCGCATCACAAACTAGCTAAGTGAGGACTTATCAAGGTCTTTTAAATAGGGACTGGGTTGTTCATCTTTCTCACAAATTTCGGAGAAGAAATAAAGTTGCCGATACTTTAGCTAATCTTGGCCTTCAAGTACCTTTGGGATTTCACGGCTTTCGTCAACTGCCGCCAGGCGTGAAGCCTTTGTTAGAGCAGGACAGGCAAGGCATCCTGTGGCCTCGTCGGGTACCTTGTAGTTTCTTAGTCTTCTTTTCCATTTATGGTGTATAGCCAATCGTAGGACTAAAAAAAACAAAAATACTATTCAGATAACCAACCAGAGAAAGAAAATGAAAAATTGCAACTGTACCGGACAGTTCGCGCGCGTTGCAAATTTCCACAGCAATTTTTGTACTTCGTATCACACATGTACGTGTCATGAGATTTATTATATAGTCACGGCAACATTAAAAAAAAAGTATAGAAATCTCAAATACAAAATTTTAAAAAAAATATTTAGTAAAATTCTTTCAATAGGGTCAAGCTTATTTGTGTCATTTCTGATTTTTTCCTCCTCTTTAATAAAAAAAATAATATATATCATTAAATAATTATTTTTTTTTAAATATAACATGAACTGTTGATATTATTAAATAATAGATGTATCTTTTTTTTGTGCTACTTAAAAATAAGTTTTGTAATAAAGTACATTGAAAAAAATATAACAATATATATGAAAATTCTTTAAAATACAGGAACATCAATATAGTTAAGGTGATATCTTTTGACACCAGGAAAATCTATTTTTATTGGGGAACTCCTTGCCTTTATCTGATTTTATTGTCTGTATGGATTTTATTGGCCATGAATGTTTTTTCTTTTTTTTTTTGTTGATCAAAATATTGGCGATGAAATTGAATGTTGATGTCATTATGTTTCTCCCTCACTTGTCATCTTGAGGGGGAAAGCTAACCGGTTGCCTAATTTATTTCGCAATAATGATGCCACCGAATCAAAAATCAAAAATCAAAAATTTTATTGCAACTAAAAAAATAAAAAAAATAAAAACTCTTATTGCATTAAAAATATTTAACGAGTAATATGAAAATTGTTGCATATGTAATTTCAAACGTCTTTATCTTTATATGCTTTTATATGATGCATAAAATAACAAGTAGGCCAAAACATGATGAAGAAAAGCAAAGAAAAACGTCAGTTTCTAATTTAGACATAGCTTAAATTTCTAATTTAGCCCCATAATTATATTGGTGAATCAATTTAACCTAAAAAATTTTCAGAAAAAAATATTTATTTCCCTTCAATCGGAGCACTTCGATTTTTCATCAAATGCAGTGTTAGTTATTAAAAGTTATTCTAGCTATCAAAAAAATTCACAAAATAAACACGACATTCCATAATTTTTTTTGACAAAAAAAAAAGAAATTCATGTAGGTACGATGATCATTAAATCTGTGAGCTAAAACTAATTTTTATATTATTGACGTTCCTGTTAACTATACAATGAATTTTTCTCAAGTCCCACTATATTATTAATAAATTTAAAATATAATATCATACTTACACATAAATTTTTTTTTATTTAAGAGAAATTTCAGTATAATACTCAAATTAAAATTAATAAAAAAAAATATGTCAATTCTCCACCATAACATTCCATAGTCTTTGAGTTTTTTTTTTTTATTTTTTACCATAGCACACAATATTAATTAATAGTTTGCAGGTAAATGTCAGAATTTCCAAATCTTAAAGTAGTGCGGCGCCAACTGTAACATAGCTGTCGTATAGTTTGTTACTGTGTTTCACACTTCCTCCGCGCGTGCAGCCCAAACCATAAGCAAATAAAAAAAATTATTTGACTCAATTTTAAAAAATAATAAAAAAATTCTGAACATTAGTTTAGATAATTATTAACATTTTTAATTAAGTGTGAGAAAATTGAGAGTCAAATTTCTAATTATAATTTTTTTATATGAGTTTAATTTTTATAAAATAAAAAATAATTAAAAATATAATATAGTTAATTAAATTTTTTATTATTTTTATTTTAAAAAAACAAATTAAAATTATTTAAAAAATTTTGTTTTCGCTTGTCGCTCTTCAAACATAATACCAATCTAGTCCGACAAGACAAGCAGCACTTTGTCTTTTTTGGCCGTAATTTGGCGAAAGTATCAACATTCCATAAGTTGTAGCAGTACCCATCTGCTCGCTCTTAACTTAAATTAAATAATCGAAAAGGTGTTAAATAATAATTCATTTCTTTTTTTTTTTTTTTTGGGTCTAAATAATAATTCATTTCTTTCTTAATTGATTACCCACTTTCCTGCTGACAAAACAAACAAACACACCCTTGACAATCCTTTCTAACGAAACTCCTCTGGTCTGGTCTCTCCAAGTTTATTTCAGGCTCGAAGCTGAAAAATCATTTTTAAGGACTAGCGGGTGTTCGGGTTCGAGAAAATTTCAACAAAAATGCACGCCAAGACAGACTCCGAGGTGACCAGTCTGGCACCTTCGTCTCCGACAAGATCTCCGCGCCGCCCCGTCTACTACGTGCAGAGCCCGTCCCGGGACTCCCACGATGGAGAGAAGACGGCGACGTCGTTTCACTCCACGCCGGTGCTCAGCCCCATGGGATCCCCGCCCCACTCCCACTCCTCCGTCGGCCGCCACTCCCGGGAGTCCTCCACCAGCCGGTTCTCCGGGTCTTTGAAACACGGATCCCAAAAGATCTTGCCCAATATTGATGGGTCGACCGGCGGCCACCGGAAGGGGCAGAAGCAATGGAAGGAGTGCGAAATGATCGAAGAGGAGGGACTTCTTGAAGAGGAAGAACATGGAAAGGGCATCCCTCGTCGCTGCTATTTTCTTGCTTTTGTGCTTGGTTTCTTCCTTCTCTTCACTTTCTTTTCGTTAATCCTCTGGGGTGCCAGCAAGCCCCAGAAGCCCAAGATCACAATGAAGGTATGCATCTCTTTGGGCATCCTCAATAATTTTTAGTCACATTTTTGGTTCGAAATCCAATTAGTGGAAAATGGGATTCAATGGGTTGATCCTAATTATGTAATTCTTTTGAATTTTGTAGAGCATCACATTTGAGCAGTTCAATGTCCATGCTGGGTCCGATTCTTCGGGAGTAGCAACTGAGATGATCTCAGTCAACTCTACGGTGAAACTGATCTATCGTAACACTGGCACTTTTTTTGGGGTCCACGTAACATCATCTCCCGTGGATCTATTTTATTCTCAAATGGCCATAGCCTCCGGATCTGTAAGTCACCAAATATTTGAGTCTGTTTAATTTACTTTTTTTAATATTACTGTAATTTATTGTTGTAAATTATTACAATTAATTGTTGATTATTATGTTTTGATCGGCAAAAAAATTAATGAAATAATAATTAGTTTAAAATTTTAATTTATAAATTAAATCGCCATAGCCTTAGGATCTATTTTATCCATCTTTTTCCATTTATTTGTATTTGTGTAATTATACTGTGTAATTGGGTAACTGGGGTTTCCTTCAATACAGATAAACAGGTTTTACCAATCAAGGAAGAGCCAAAGACAGGTAGCAATATCTGTGATGGGAAATGAAATCCCGCTGTACGGCAATTCAGCCGGGTTGAGCGCTTCCACTGGCGGGGCAGCCACCACCACCCAACCGGTGCCTCTAGCATTGAACTTCACGGTGAAATCAAGAGCTTACGTTTTGGGGAAGTTGGTTAAGCCCAAATTCTACAAAACAATTGGGTGTGGTGTCACTTTCGATCCAAAGAATCTCAACACCCCTATCTCACTCAAGACTTCTTGCACATACGATTGATGGATTGGGACGAATAGTAATAAGCCATTATGTTATTTTTATTTTGTATTTAATTTGTTTTTACTCCAATAGTAATAGTACTACTTTCTTCTTGTGGAAATTGAGAGACAGCTAAGCGGGCAGCCTTTTGAGGTGTGAGGGCAGGAGGTGAGACCAACGGTGTTCGGCTTTTTGGTTGCCCGAAATGACCGAGAACTGGTAGAGTGGCAAAAGTGAGGGGTAAAAAAAAAAAAAAAAGGGACTTTGGATTCGTTCGTGGCTTTGTCTCTTTCTTTTTTTTTTTTACTTTGTTTTTTTAATGTAAATTTGCGAATATATAAACATAATTGATACGTTATTGTCATTTATTTATTCAAAGATCGTTAGTTAGTCACTTATTTTCCTTATTCCTGTGTTAAAATAACGTATAATGGCTGGTGGTCAACTATTCCTGCTAATTTTTTCAGAAAGACAGCTGGCTGTTGTGACTGGATATATAGGATTAAACAATGAGTTTTGAGGGACAAAAAAAATGATAACCACCAACTTTACCTTTTAAAGTCCCCAGGAATAAAAAAAATCGAAAAAAAAAAGTTCGGAGCCCGAAGAACAGTTTGGTTCAGAGATAACGACAAATGATAATGTGACACGCTAATTAAAAAGGATAGATTGCTCTCAAAGAACATTAAAAAAGATAGATAATAAATTAGTGAATTTGTCAATTTCTTTTGCAGATAATTTTCTCACACAGCCTTACGGGGTCTTTTCAAACACAAAACAAAAGACATTTGCCGAAAATATTATGATCGGAAATTTTAAAAAACAATCACTTGATAAATAAGAATAGAAAAGCATCGATTTCTTTGTTTTTTTTTTTTTCTCAACTAAACATTCATTGATATAAAAGTTCAAATTTACATATATCAGAAAACAAAATCCAGCCCAAACCTATGGGGCAGGCCTTTCTCTAGTTGCCTTGGCAAGCCGGTGAGCAGCCTGGTTTTTTTTTTTTTCTTTTGAGCGAACAGCCTCGATTGAAAAGCATCAATTTATACCACACATCATTTGTTTCTTTTATGCATATTAGGTCCCCATAAGGTCTCTCCAAAACTGAATATTTCGAAATCGATATTCAATTGAAGCCAACAAACTTAAAAAGTTGTAATCTCACAGAGGTATGGTCAATGCAACTAATGAAACGTCATGATCCAAGTTGTACATCCAAAGAAGTAAAATGAATGTGTGGAATAATTTTACTACATAATTTAATTTTAAATAATATTAAAAAATAATTATATAATTCATTAAATAATATATAATAATTTTTTATTTTTTTAATTTTAATTTAATTTAACTTAAAAAATTCCACAAAATATTTTTTTAGGTGCAAATACCGAGTAAGGACACGTTCATTCGAAACTTAATTGAATTAGTGTGATCCTTTCTGACAGCAGTGGGCAAAACAGAATGTGAACCTGATCCATTTGCATGTGGGCAACGCACCTACCATGTGCCTAAAAATGGCCGGGATTGCACATCCTGCGTCGATGAATATACATATATCATGATTTTTTATTTAGAGATATTAAATAGTAATATTTAGATAATAATAAAATATTAATAAAATAAATTATTATATGATTTAAATTAAAAAAAATTAAATAAATTACTTAATTATTTTATGATTATTTAAAATTAACTTACGTAACGGAATTCTTTTCTACTAAGCGGAAACGGTACACGTGGCTTTGTTGTCGTAGATGGCCCGATGCTAGAAAAATGGCATCTGTTTCCTTTATTTTTATTTTTATTTTTATTTTTCATGTCTTTGGTGCCTCCGAAATCAGAACAACACCCTTTTCCTTGTCGACGAATAAGGAAAACCAGGGTGTTGATCGTATTTTGGTTAAGAACTTTGGATACATGTATCTCTCTATGGCCACATAGATTAAAATATTATTTTTTTTTCAAACTTAAATTTCTGGCTATAAATGACTTGACACAATAAGACTAATAAAAATGTAAAATATTTGTTATATGTTACAATAAGGCAGTTACACATTTAATCAAAATTATTGCATATTTTATTCAATTTGAGTGGGAAAACTTGAACTACTAAAAAAGAGTTAGGATTAAACGCATATAATTCCTGTAATTCGACTGTTTTTCGTTTTACTCCACAATAATTTTAATTTAAATAATAAACTCTTTTTATACTTTTCAATTTTGTCAATTGACCCCTTTTAAGAGCAATTTGTTAAATCTATTAATAGAAATTTGTTACATTACATTATTTTTTGATTGCAAAAATTTTATTATATCATCATATCAAAGTTAACTATGTATACTGTCTTAAGCACTTATATATTAATATGCACAGTATACTGAAAATAATAAAGACCGTAAGATGTGGAATGTAGTTCAAATATGCATAGAAATTCAATTTGAGAGATCTATGATATATTTTTATAATTTTGGTAGAGAAAACAAAATTAACAAATATAAAACGATGTAATTTTGTCGAAAGGGATAAATTATAAAAATTGAAAACTAAAGTGGATTTGATGCCTAAATTTAATCATATGTAACAAAATGTAAAACAATTAAATCACAAATAATTTAAATACATTTAACTCAAAAATTATTAGGGTTATTATAAAAAAATAATATCACCTTTACATTTTTTTACAAATCTAACATCACTTTTAAAAATTAACAATTATAACACGGTTTAATTATTTTCTTACAAATCTAACACAACTTTTAACAATTAACAAATGTAGTACAGTTTAATTATTTTTTAACAAATCTAGTACACTGTCAGTTAAAAAAATTGAATTTCTAATATGTACACATGTACGTATGACATTTGGGCGTTTTAAATCGTACTAGATTTTGATATTCAATTATTTTTTAACAAATTTAACACACTGTCAGTTAAAAATAATCGAATCTCCAATACACACATATGCACATATGACATTTCAGAGTTTTAAACTATACTAGATTTAAATATAAATGTGTCATATCTGTATATTAAGGGATTCAGTTACTTTTAACTGGTTATTTTTAACTGACAATGTGTTAAATTTGTTAGAAAATAATTAAAATGTGCTAGATTTATTAATTATTAAAAGTTGTACTAAATTTGTAAAAAAATAATTAAACTGTGTTATATTTATTAATTTTTAAAGATAGTGTTAAATTTATAAAAAAATATAAAAATAATGTTATTTTTTGATAATAACTCAAATTATTATAGGTAATATCATGTGACCTCATCTGCGTACACAAAAAGAGTAAAACTTCGATGCACGTACCTTTTATTTAATTAGAGAATCCCGACCATAGGGCATGTGCTTAGTTACAACTTGCAACCCTGAAATTTCCTTATTATTAAGAAAAAGAAAAAGAGAATAAATAAATTAAAGGGAAAATAACCGACGGTTTTGTTCATTTATTTAATTCACAACCACAGAAAAGCCGAACGAGAATGGGCTTCTTGGGCCAACTGATAACAAATCAAATTAGGCTTACATCAGCTAGACACAGGCCCAATAAAACGCTCACAGCCCATCTATGCTTCAATATCACGTTCCAGTCGCTCATCATCATCATCCATGTGATTATAGATCAACAAAGTGGAAATCTAGCTCCTGCAATGGGCGATGCAAGAGCAGCCCCTGTTGTAAGGGTTAGCCGGAGTCCTTGTGCTGTAACAATTGTGGGTATAGTAAGACCTCCCGGACCGTGGCGGGCAGGGTACCCTGTTCGCAGAGAGAGCACCATATGATATGTAATAACGCCTAGCACTACTACTCCAATACAGAGATCTTCTAGTATCCGAGTCCGCCCCATCACCACCATCTTCTTCTCCGTAATAACCGCCGTCTAACTCGTCGTAGGCAGACATTGTTGATGGCCATTCAAGTGCTGCTTCAGTCATGCTTTTCAGATCAACCTGAGCTTCTACGTATCCGGCGACAAAAATTGCGAGCACAAGCAGGATTGCCTTCAGATTCGAACCCCCCATATGGTACATTAATCTTTTACTCACAAAGAGAAGAAAGTGGTGGATCTAGATTATAGATTGGAATAAGAGTAGAGGGGCAAGTAATGTATGCGTGTGGCAATATGGGGAAAAAGAATAAATAGTGCACTTGGAGATGTAGGTGATTATTACAAAATATTGGAGGTTGTGGGGTTCAAGACACGGAGTCACATGCGAATAGAATTTGATTACTGACAACACCACCCTTGCCGGTTTGCCTGCCTTAATTGACGCTGCGGTTGCTTCTTCATGCCATTTCTTTAAAGATCTGCCATTCGGAATTTATTTCAGCTAACTTTCAATCTGATATTGCCATCAAAACAGGCAAAAGGTCTGAGTGCCAACTGTAGAATTGTGTGATACATGTGAAGCAAGAAATTAAGTCCACCGGCCACCTGAAATAGAACAAACAAGAAGAGGAGCCAAGCTAAGCAAGTTACAAAGGTCCAAATTAAAACCTGCCTGGCTTTTTTTAAAAGTGCTTAAAATTCTATCCGAATATAATGATATTTAGATTTTTTTTTGTAACTGTTGTTATATTTTTTATAATAAAAAAAGTGCATTAGATTGCTTTTTTATTATAATAGTTGTAAAAAATTTAAGTGGTATTACATTTAAACACAATAATTTCTAGTGTTATTATAGTACTCTTCTTCTCTGATTCCCCTTCGCCACTCTAAATTAACTCAAGCTTGAATTCTGAAAGCAGCATTCTTCCCTTTCTTAAAGTTAAAGTAGGAATTCTATGTAGCGCGAGTGTCCAAAGATTTCAGCGTGCGGGCTAGAACCGTCTCAAGCCATGAGTGTTGTGTGCGTTCAAACCGGATGCTAATCTTCCCCAAACCATACTCTCTATGTCCATTAGCATTCTTAATATTCACCGAATTTGTTAAACAACAATCAACTTACTGGTCTTATAATGCATGAAGACATATATACGAATTTGAAAAGAATATAGTACAGTATAACATTTAATAAATTATAAATTAAAGCACTCAACATAATTGTTAGAATAAAAAAAATTATTGATTATTACTTTTTTAACATCAGATTATTCATTAATACTTTTATCAAAAAAAATTTATTATGCAGAAGTCTTTAAAAATTTTGAAATTATTTTTATATGGTTCTAATATATATTCAACACGTTAATTAAAAAATTTTAAAACATGTACTAAAAATTTTTGACACGTGTATTAAATATATTCAACATGCAGTTCGACACATAAATTAAAATAGTTCCACGCCAATGTCTGAATTTTTTTTCATCGAATAAATTTTAGAGTGTTTGAAGCTTGTTAAGGTACTGTCTGATTAGTATTATGTCAAACACATGTTTGGACGCATTTTGTTTTAAAATTGTTCGTATTCAATAGGTGAGACCGCTATCATACTACGAGTTGTGAACCAATTGAACATCGCTAAAAATATAGTGCTAATTTTTCTCACGCTTCATTTGAAGGTTGAATCTTAGACATCCAAAATAAATATGTATTTCGTTAACTATTGGAGGATCTTGTTGGGATAGAATTTTTCTGTTTAATGAAAACTTCAGAGATATCCCTTTTTTTTATTCATATATTTATTGAATTATGAGCAAAATAATAAGGTAATTTTCTCTTTCCCATAAATTTTACATTTTCTCTGATTATAACTAGAATTTGAGAGATTTACAAACAAAATAGTACATATTAGCAAGAAATCAAGTGACATAAGATCGTTGAGGCGTTTTTCAAATAAGAAAAAACAGATGTATATTCAGTTTGATATCTATTGTATGCAGGGCACAAAAAAAAAAAAAGAAAAAGAATTGGTCTCTTTAATGAAATAAACTCATTAGACGGCGGATCCCTAACAGCAGGAGAGCAGCTCAGTGTGACTACAAAAGATTAAAGGCCTCGTGTGCAGTGAAGATATGGAACCTAAAAATAGAACAGGAAAATAAATCCATTTTATTTTATTTTATTTTATTTTTTTATCAACAATGGAAGACTAATAACCTATTAATAGTTCGTTAATCCATTTTTATCTAGTAGAGTCATATGAGGTTACTATACTCCTACAAAATTTTGGTACAATAATTATTGGACATATGTAGGGATTAACGAAAAATCTGTAAACCCAACTTAGTAAAAGAGTATAGTGTGCTAAGAAATCTACCACTCCATTTCCTTCATGATGTATATGTAACAATTTAATAACCTAACATTTTCGTAGTAATTCTCTACAACTTTAATTCAGATTTGCATGGGTGTGAGTACCAGAGACATCATGCTGCAATGTTGTGAATCCACTTCGAGTCAAATCTTTCTTTTTTTTTTTTTTTTTGGGCGTGTCGAGCCAAATCTTTCTGAACCTATAACTCTACACCAACTCCATTTTATTGGGTTAAAAATCTTCGATCTTTCTCTGGACAAGTCTCAACTCCGAAGTCTTTTGGATTTTGGGGTCTGTTTTGGAATTGGATTGTATTGTGTCTTCTTGGATACAAGGCTTTAGGATTTACATTTTAGAAAAACACTGGATGGCCTAGTCCAGCAAGAACAGAGGCAAGAGCAGTTCTTGGGCCGTGCCGAATAACATTTTTATGACCCAAAAGCCCCAAATTGTAAATTAGGGGAACCTTGCGGCTCAAAACGCAAAAGTAAGATAGTGACAAGGACCTTCCAGAAAATAAAAAGAATAGCTCCGATCCGCCATCGGCCACCTCGCCAAGCCAGCCCCCATCTCCATTTTTTGACATTTCTCCAATCCAATTCCTCTCTCTCTCTCTCTCTCTCTCTCTGGGTCTCTTTGGTGTTTCTTCTGGCCATGGCTCTTCCTCCTAATCAGCTGTTTCAGCACCATTTCCAACATCAAGAACAAGAAGAAGAAGCTAAGAGTTTAAGGTACGTCTCCTCGAAAACCCAGACCCTAACGTTAATTTCCCCGAATAAAACCCACACCCGGATTCGTGAGATATAGGACTTGCTTTAATCTTCTGTTTTTTTTTTTTTGTTGTTGTTGTCAGAGACTTGTACGGAATCGACGGTCAGATTTCGGTGCCGGTTGCCTTCTACAACGCTGGTATTTTGCCAGACCAACCCCAGCATCCTCCCTATATTCCTTCTTGTATGTTCTCTCTCTCTCTGTCTCTCTCACTCGCTTTTCTTTTCTGTGTTTTTTTTTTTTGGGTATTAGATGAGGTTTGTAGAAAAGTATATTGAGAATTCGTTGGGCATAGAAGTGAATTTATTAGCTCATTTTAGAGAATTTGGTTCTCGTTTTGGGGGCTGAACTTAGGTCCAGGTTTTGCTTCATGGCTAGCAATCAAGTTAATTCTTTTCTGGGTGTTCTTTATCTATTGTTGTTGTTGTAGTTCATGTGGTGGGGTTTGCCCCAGGTCCGGGTCCTGTGACCGATGGCAGTGATGGGGGAGTTGATTTGCAGTGGAATTATGGGTTGGAAGCTAAGAGGAGGAGACTGAAAGAACAGGATTTTTTGGAAAATAATTCGCAAATATCATCCGTTGATTTCTTCCAACCTCGATCTGTCTCCACCGGGTTGGGGCTGTCCCTCGACAATACCCGTGCATCTTCATCTGGTGACTCTACTTTTTTATCTGCCATTGGTGATGACATTGATCGCGAACTCCTACGGCAGGATGCGGAGATTGATAGATTCCTCAAAGTTCAGGTTGTTTTTCTGGAATACTTTCTTCCTCAAAGAATTGTAATCTTAGGTTTTTTTTTTTTTACCCGTCTTTGCCCTCAGATATCTATTTATTATGTTGAATAGTCTTTTGTTGACTGTTACCTAGATCCAAACAACTTCTCCATCATATGAGAGCATGCTCTTAGAATTTCTGAAGAGGTATAGAATTGATGTATCTAGAATAAAATTAGCACACAGCTGCATGTGCAAAACAGTGGAAATATGCATTATGTAATTAGATATAGTTTGTGGTAGTTTGTTTGTAGAATGATGTTTGGTTCAACATTTAATTGAATATCTGAAATCTAATCAATGAAACAGAAGTTTTGAACTACCATTTCATTGATACACCCATTGTCTAAGAAGAACGACTTGAATTAGTCTAATGGTTGAAATTGCCTTTATGAAAATCACGTTCTGTATCTTTGTTTTGGCATCCCTCCACTTCTTCTTCAGCCCCTTATTCTTGTTTTCATGATTATTAGTGAAGATTTCATTTATGGTTATGTTTTGTGTAATTTGGTGGACTAGCTAAGATTTTGATTGGATCTAGATGTTGGTATGTAAGTCTGGGATTCAGGTTTTTATAATGTTTGCACAAACCCTCAGAAGAATAAGGTAACAACTGAAACCAAACTCTGTGTCTGTGCCCTTGTATTTCCTCACTCCTGCGTACAGTTATGATCTAAGTATTGGTGATTTAGAATTGGGATCAAATTTTTACGATCTGTGCATAAACCACGAAAACAATAAGGTAACAGCTGAAACTACATTCTGTGTCTTTGCTTTGTCTCTCAACACACACATTTGCAGCAGATGTAATGTTGCTGAAGGTTAGATCCAACATAAGGGTTTTCAGACTTGTTATACCATCATTTATGGAGATAATGTTTACAATATCTTTTGTGTTTAAATATGTTTGGAGTTGGAAGATGTTTTATCATTTTGGGAATTCACCATTTTCTTCCTTTGGTGTCTTTCTATTGGGTTATTGTTATCCCTTTCTACCTTTTGTTTTTTTTTTTTCCTCTTTTCACATATGAGTATCTTTCTTTCTGTGCGCATGTAGCCTTGTGGTTTGAACTTGACATTTAATTTGATAGATATGTGAAAGGATGAAAAATTCAGTGTCAAGGTAAAATAATCCTTTGATATGCATACCTATTCTTCCTCCATTACATGAAAATGTTGAGACACCTAAACTTTTTCCTCCCTCAATGACTAATCTAATCAGGAGACCAATACTCTGATTTTCATTTTGTTATTTTTTTTCGTTCGAACATTGTTGCATTACATTGAAATAGTACTGATTTTACTACCATCTGATAGGCTGATCGATTGCGGCAAAATATTCTGGATAAGGTTCAGGCTAATCAGCTTCAAGCTCTCTCACTTATGGAAGAAAGAGTTTTTCAAAAACTTCGTGAAAAGGAAGCTGAGATGGACAGTATTAACAAAAGGAATGCAGAACTTGAAGAGCGAATGGAACAATTGGCCGTGGAAGCGGGTGGTTGGCAGCAGCGGGCAAGATACAATGAAAACATGATTAATGCCCTCAAGTTTAACCTTCAGCAAGTTTATGCTAAAAGCAGAGATAGCAAAGAAGGGTGTGGTGACAGTGAGGTGGATGACACAGCTTCATGCTGTGATGGCCGGGCCAATGATTTTCATCTACTTTGCAAGGACAACAATGACATGAAGGAGTTGATGACTTGCAAGGTTTGCAGAGTCAAACAAGTTTCCATGCTTTTATTACCTTGTAAGCATCTCTGCCTGTGTAAAGATTGTGAAAGTAAGCTTAGTTTTTGTCCCATTTGCCAGTCGTCCAAGTATTTTGGCATGGAAGTCTATATGTAATTGTATACATGGAAACCTATTATGTATGCTAAAGTTTTATCCATTTGTTCACGTCACTTAGTTTGTAGACGTGTCTTTTCTGAATGTTAGGAGGAATTAAAGTAGGAGCAACAGCCATGGATGTTAATACAAAGCAAGCATGCTTGGGAATGGAAATGAAATCTGTAGCTGCCATTTATGGTCAAATATGACCTCAATTTAATGATTTGTGGCCTGCCAATTCAAACCGGAAACGCAGACTAGTGGAATTGGATTCTGTATGCTCGGAATTCTATTATTCTCGATCAGCCAGTTTCCATGGAAGAGCAGACTTTATGCGCTTAATGTTAAGTGCAAATAATTGTTAGGAATTCCGGCATGATGTGGTGTACCATATCAAGAGCTCCAACCTTCTGTTGACATCTTGCGGTGGTGTACCATCCGATCTACTTCTCATTCCTTTTGGTTTCTTTGTTTGCATGGCTCATAAGGTCTTGTTTCATTGTTTGTCTGGCCGGTAAGGTGCTGTATGACTGGTCATTCATAGTAGAGATGACAAAATCAAAATATTAAAGTACTTAAGTCGCTTTTAAAAGTTTCATGGGATTCAACAGCCTGTATTTTAGAAGTAAGTTCGGTCTATTCTTCAAGTTGTGCTGGTTTGATCTCACTGGGGTTTGCGGTTGGTCAGCATGAGAAGTTAGTGTTGGACTATAAATCCAATGAGAACGTCTGGAAATAGATTAGGAGATAAGATAATATGACGGGCTTATTACCTTTTTTTTTCTTTTCTTTGTTAAATAATTCTGAATGAGATTCCAGTCCAAGGCTTTGGGCATTGAAGACAAATACAATATCAGTAAGATAGGGCTTCATGGACGTACAAGAGTACAACCGGGTTGGTGCAAGGGAATCGACTGATAGTCATCTTGGGCCTTTGTTTCTGAAGTTGGTGGGCCTAGTGATCTCTTTCAAGCGTTGTTTGAGCCTTGTGGACATTTTCATTTTGTAGCTTCAACCAAGCACTTTCCTCTTTGCCGTGTTAACTTGTGCCAAATTAAGTTTAAGATCTTGGCATTTAGCGGTTGAGCTTGAGCCGAGCTGGGACATAAAACTCACGGCTTGATTAACAAGACTTGTCATACTTAATTACCATATACAACCTTGAACTTTTCTTCCCCAGTGAAGAAATTACTAGCAATTGTCTGAGTCTAAGAAAACTCAACCAAAAAAAAAAGAAAAAAAAAAAAGGGAAATTACTAGCAATTAATGTAGACGGCTTGGGAAGCAAGTGTGCTTTTTTGTATGGATGTGGGTGTGTGTATTTGACAAAGTAGAGAGGAAGATGCGGGGACTGCAGGGCTTTTCTTTAAGGAGAGGGAAAGAAAGATTGAAGAACTTTTTTTCTAATCATGCCATAGAAAGTGATGACAAAGAGGAAAGTGAATATGCCTCCCCCCCATGATTATAACTATCTGCTCTCCATTATTATTCCACCTCCTACTTCCACTTCCACCGCTAACCCTCCAGCCGATCTCAGTCCTGTCAATGCCTCCTCCTGTCCTTCTTTTGAAGCTCTTTTTCTTTTTCTTTTTCTTTTTTTTTTTTTTCCCTTAAACCCTCTCTCTCTCTCTCTCTCTCTCTTTCTCCCATTTAATTTGTAAAGGCTGGGATAAAAAATTTTGTACGTTTGGATATGGTAATTTAACATTCGAAAATTTTTAATGGAAGAGTGACTTTTACATACTAGAGTTCAATCATCCGACCCCATCTCCTTATTCCCTATAAAGCTGTTTTTTTCTACTTTCTTTTTTCCTTCTTTCACTTGTGGGGTATCTGGAGCATGATGTCTCTGTTTGCTTACCTCCACTTTGTTTTTCTTTCCACTTCTTTCTTCCATCAGACGTTTGTACACCCATCAATTCAACTTCTTTTTTTTCTTTTTTTTTTTCTTTTTCTTTGGACCTAGTTGTATATATTAAAAGAAGAAGGAAAAAAAAAAAAAAAAAAAAGAAAAATTTCCCCACTAGTTCGAGTTTTTCCACTGAAATTTGCATCTTTTTATTCCGACTTCTGCTACACTACATTGGTACAAGCCTTGCCTACTGCAAGTTTTGAAGAAAATGTACCTCATATTAAACCAATCGAGTAATTATCTAAAGTCCATAGACGTGGTGAGAGAATTTATGAGACTAGAGAGAGTTATTCGTTATTGTAGTGTAATTTACAAAAAGTGTCTCCTAGTGAACCTATCAAAAGGTGTGGATCTGTTATATATTTCAGTCTTCAAATTCCATCGGTATTCTTCTTTTTGTTGTTTTGTTGAGCAATCTTTTTTTACTGATGAATTTTTGAAACAATATATGTTATATGAAACTTAGTAAAACCCGTCTCCAATGCATTTATGAAATTCACCGTAATATAAATACACTATTTTTTTAAGTTAATGGGGTCTGTCTACAGTTTTTAAGAGTCACATATATTTGCAAATGAAATTATAAGAATCACATATAAAATTATGAAAACAAGAAGCTCCTTAACTCGAGAAAGAGGAGCAAGCTTCATGGTTGGTTTCACTTTTAGTAACAGTGGTCCTAGCAAACAAAGAGAACCCATGCTAATATATTATACCCATCCCTTGGTCCAAGAAGTATGATTCTACAGGCTTTATTTTTATTTTTATTTTTTTACCATTAACCTCAGTAATAAAGAGCCGGATGTGTAAACAAAGCTCCAGTATTTTGATGAACGAAACACGCTCAGCAAAATTCAACTTTTGCCATCTGGCCAATTTCGTCAGAAAATTAATTAGTTCATTTTGTTGGCTTAGTTGAACCATTTTCAAGAAAATGTGTTGCATTGAAACAAGATCAATGTACCTTGTCAAATCACCGTGTAATAATCAATAATAAGCATCAAAGTGCACTAGTCTTCCAAACTATATAAGGCTTAAAAAGGTCAGATGTACCATATTAATGTGTGGGAAAATGAAACAAACAAGAAATGTGTATTGTGCACTTTATTTATGCTTAGCCTGCGATATTGCGATTTCCAACTAAATTGTAATAATAAAATAAAAATGAATTACAAAAAGCAAACCACAATTTCTTTTCTTAAATGTTCTTCTCGTTGCATGAAATGTTGGTTGAGGGGTAAATTTGGGTGACTATCTTTCTAATTATTATCCACACTATCTTGTAACCAACTTAAACTTAGAGACCAACTTTTATTGGTCACTTCCATGTTGTTCCTCAAATAATTTTTCATGTACCAAAAAGAATGTGGCAAATATTTTGTTACTGTTTTAGATGCCCCTGACAATCTAAAAAACCTCGAATTGGAGCAAATATAAAATCCAAATTGGGGGCCATGAGAGGGCTTGTTGAGTGATCTTCATCAGATCATTCACAAAGCTTTTTGCTTGACATGATTGACCAGCCAAAAGGGCCTTCAAAGTGGACTATTAGTTGGCAATAATATATGTATGATTATGGGAATATAGTATATAATTATAAGGAAATATAAGGAGAGGCAAAAAAAAAAAAAAAGAGCAACAGGAATTAAATATACAAGAGGAAATTGAGAAGCCCGGAGCAAGCAAATGATTCCAAGATGCATATCTCTGCATTTCCCCAGAAAATAAGGAATCCATCGACATCTGAGCAGTTTGGGTAATACTTCCATTGGATTTGAGTAAGGCCAGCCAGATTTTCATTTTCATAGCTTGAATTATTAGTTGTCATCATTGGAAAAAAAAAGAAAAATCCCACTTTAAGATTATATAGCCTAGCTTATAAGCTTTGTGATCCCGAGCAATGGACGTAAGGAGCTAAGTGGGTCTCCATTTATATGCATGAAATGATGGTGAGGATGATGGAGGGACCTAAATCATGGGCTTTTTGATCATAACAAAAAAATCCCTTGGATTGAGGAGGAGTGGTAGTAGTAGTAGAAGCAGCCTTGAATTTTTGTGGGACCCTTCTTCTTTTTGTGTGTGTGTATGTGTGTTTGTTTGTGTGAGTGTTGAAACACCTTTTCCTTCTTTAACACTACTCATTAGCCACAGTATCAAAAGAAGAGAAGAGAGAAGAGAAAAGAGAATGTGATGTGCATGTGATCCAACAGCCTTTATGTTCCCCCCTCTTCTAACGCCAATATATTAAACCACCATTCTTCTTCTGTGTCTTTTTTGACATTCGGTGTCTCTGATGCTTTTTCAGCTAATGATGTTTAGGTCATACATATATGTTTATATAAATATAGATAGATAGTTTTTTTTATATTATTTTTTGTACTAAAACTTAAAATCTTCAATGGGTCCATTCTCTGGACATGGGAATATTATTTGCCAAGACCATGATCATCAATGGTGCCGAGTAAAAGCAAGTCATTAGTGGAATCCATGGGTCCATTATCAGACCAAAGTTGATTCTACAAACATCTTTTAGGTGTGCGATAGTTGCATGATCCATCTTTAGTCTATATATAGTATACTTTCATATGTAACCATACTGTCCTTTGTACATGACGAAATTTCTCTCGTTTATAATTCATATTATTGGATCTTTTTCATGTAGGAGTTGAATCAACGCCTTTAACAAAGAGAATTCTAAAAAAAAAAAAAAAAAAAAAAAAAAAAGAGCATGGTCGACAAAATTAGCGAGAAAAGGAGGGTAAGGAGAAGAAAGCTAAGGGAGGAAAGACATCTCATGTCTTTCTCTCCTTTTAATGTACCCCTAAAGCTTGTTAAAATGAGCTTTTCTTTTAGTGAGAAGAAGAAAAAAAAAAAAAAAAAGGCCATGCAAGTCCAAATTTTTGTAGAAGAACTTTTGGGCCTACCACCTACGTCGACCCAACAAGTTATTTTGAAAGACGTTTTTCGTAAAGTACTCTTTTTTTTCTTCGAGGAAAAGAGCTTTTGCATGCAAAATCAATCAAAGTTTCCATTAACTTATAGATTCCTCTTAATCCAATCAATTTATTTAAATCAACTTTGTTGACCTCGTTAGGGGCCAATCTCTTAATTAGTTGATTATTTGATATTGATTCCTACCCCATTAAATATCATATATATATATATATATTTTTTTTTTCTATTAGGAAGCTTATAGGCTACAATAAGAATAACTCTTTATTCTTATAAATTTCACTTTTTTTTTTCTAAAAATTAAACGTAAAATCTCTATAATAAAAGTTTGAGCTCTAACTATAGGAGTATCCCTTAAGAAACTTAAATATCATGTCTATTTTAAGCCGAAAATGACTGGGCTAAGGTTCCAATATCTAGCTCTTAAAAAAGACATTGTCGCGGGAGGAGTAGAACAATACATGATCTGGCTTCGTAAATTCTTTACTTGGGGAAAACAACGCTCCTCGGAATTGTGAAACTCAAGTGGAACATGCAACAAATTGTCGGCTAATAATTACGATATTTAACAAATTATATTTGAATGAAGATTAGTTTATAGAAATTCACAAGCGATAATGTAAATGAGTACAAAAATTGATGGAGAAGCCATTTGAAAACTATAGTTATACCGAATGGATCGCGAGTCATTTCTTTCTTATGGTGCACATAAGTGTGCTCTACATATATATATATTCGCACATCTCACCGAATAACTTACACATATAGTGTTAAATTATAATATATTTTTCCAATGTGATGTTTCTATGACCAAATAGAAATTGAAAGTTAAATTGAAAATTTTGTTAGAGTAATTCGTGTTTTCTTTTTGTTTTCCATATGGAGAATATCTCATGTTTTCAGCCCAAAAGATTTGCGAGAGAGAAAAAACTTTAGGGTTGAACATATAATTTTGCAGCCATGATGTTTCGTATAAGGTTTCCTAAATTCTTAGCTATAGTATGCATAATAAACCCATCAATTATCAAATGATATTTGTTGTGAAAAATAGGAGGTTAAGTAAACCCTATTCAAAATCGAATGTACCTTTTACAATGATGACTAATATTCATTAAAAAGAGTAAGACTGTATAGTAAATCAATTAGGTTGTGTGCTCTATGAATCGGTCGCTCTATATTTCAGCTTCTTTTTGTAAAAATTTCTTTCCAAAAAAATATTAATACTTCTTAACTAACTAACCACAAGAAATAATAGCAACTGACTCGTGAGATGGCCAATTTTTGTTGTTTGATAGGTGAAATCTAAACCTAAAGCTGGGCATCAGCTATAATCACCAGGCTGAGCTTCATACATGAGATTATCTTTAGTGTGTCAAATTAGAGAGTTGCCCCTTTGAGGTTTGCGAGAATGAGTCAATAACATTTATTTACAATTTTCCATATTCTCTCTTTTCGTCTTGATGAATTGCAGTAGGTACATTTAAAGGTTTTATTACATGGTCAAACTAAAAATTTATCTAACTAGTATCCCAATTGCAACAATAAATATATTTTATATAACTACAATGAAAAAAATAGTACTAATTTTTCGTCTCATATTTTATCACTACGGTTGTACAAAATATACTTATTATTGTAATATGAATACTGTCCAAATAATTTTTGTTTGGCCAAAGACTTTACTGATATTTTAATCTATTGATGAATAAAAGATATTGTAATTGAGCTGTAAGACAGATTTTATTAAAAGGTACAAAGCAGACCAAGCATAGGAAATAGCTTGCATAGTGAAAGCACAAAACATATTGTCACCAGACAACGAGATTTTTTTGTCTAAAAATACTCTGCCTACATATTTTCTTCTTATAAATCAATAACTCTCAGATTCTTCAAAAACAAAAAAAAAAAAAAAAAAAAAAAATAAAAACAAAACAAAATAAAACAAATCGAAAGAAAAAGAAAAAAAAGGAAAAAAAAAAGAAAAAGAAAATGGAAAATCAATGATTCTTGCTTCCCAATAGAAGTTCATATTTGCATTGTGAATCAGGAGGACATATGCAGGTTCGATTGTTTGATTTATGATGGAAGAAAGTAAAGTGGACAGTGGACTGTGTGTGTCATCTGGAAAGACAGAGAGAGATCTGGACGTCCATTCAACAACACAAAGGACAAACAAGACCCCTTTGTCTTCCTCTACAACATTAGTGCTCTGTTATTATAAAAACAAACGAGTATGTCGACCGGTCCATTAATACAAAAAAAATGTCATCTCCCTCGTGGGATTCCCTACCCCTCGTGACCCCATTATATTTCTCAGATAGCCCTCTACACTAGCTACTACACTTCTTGTTGAACTCTTTTTTGACCACAAGCTAGCTACCTAGTCATCACTTCTCTAACACAAAATAAATTATGGGGCCTTATGTATTTTTTTTAATATGTTTTTTTGATAATATTCAATCATATGTCACGTACTAAACTGTCGGGAGGGAACATTATGTGAGTGATTAAACATCTGAAATTGTAAATTAGAAACAGAAGATAACTAGACCTTAATGGGAATGTCAAAAAAAAAAAAAAAACCATGTAACCCAACATTTTAAGTTATTAAGTGAATCTTAAGAATGGATCACACAATAAACTGCATTTTCAAGCGCAAGTGCATTCGATTGCGTGTGTTAAATTCGAGACCTCTTGTTGCTGTGATACAAAATTAAAAAAAAAACAATTAATCAAAAATTGTTAGGTAATATATACTTAAGCATAAATAACATACTGAATCCTAACAGGGAAAAAAAAATAAAATAATGCATTTCTATAACTTCACACTAGTAAACTGTGATTGTGTGGAACCCAAAAAAAAATAATAAATTACAGTAGAATAACAATTAAGAACACTTTAGAAACACGGAGACAGAGATGCTCTTGTAGATGCACAATATTTAAAGTTTAAACGCACATGACACACATATATATAATAAGGCAAAGACAAGGTCGGGTACCCGCAGTGCGAGAGAGAGGGGCTGGGGGGTGCTCAGTGAAACGGACAAAATAGAGTAAGAGAAGAGACAGAAGAAAGAACCTTGTAGCTTGTCGTATACAATACAAAGTTTGATTCTTTCACACCTTTTAGTAGAGAGAGACCGTAGAGAGAGACAGAGAGAGAGAGAGAGCGAGAAGGAGAGATAGTGTTTAAATTTCTTCTCGTTAGGGTGTTCTAAGCATTTAAAATAATGGGGTTTTATCCGTATTAGCTCTATGTTTTAAGTTGTCTCTCCTAGAAATTCTCACTTTATAGATTATCTAATTACGACAATTTGACATTTAATAATCTGCGATCTAGAAAAAACATATTTAAATTCAAAGGTTAATCTATTTTTTTTTAAATTTAATATATTTTTTATTATCTAGTAATTTAAATTCTTACGTGTTAATTTTATATTTACCATTTTGTATCCACGTAGTTTTTCTCATAAAAAAAAATTTGGAAGGCATCGGCGGTGGTCATGAGAGAGAGAGAGAGAGGGGCAGAGGAGGGGGTGGGGGGTGGGGTTCACTTCACTGTGTTTTAGAAATTAGAATAGAATCTTCTTTGGCTCTTCAACGTGGAAGGGTTTGTGTGTGTGGGTGTGTGTTGGGTTGATTTTCGCTAGTGATGTTGGTGGGCTCGGTAGGATCTGTCTTAGTTGCTGACAACTAGTGAGAGAAAAGAAAAGATCAGCCTTTGTTTTCTAGATTTCTCTACCCCGCCTGGACCCCTCCATTTTTATGCCCTAAAAACCCAACAAGGCCAACACAATACGATACACACATTCTCTCTCTCTCTCTCTCTCTCTCTCTCCCTCAAATTTTTCTGTACAAAATTATAATTATCATGAACTTGAACAATGTAAAAACAAGGAAGGAAAATTTGTTCAAGATTCAAGTCTTGTATGTATGTGAAGAAAATAGGTATTATGAGAATTTTGTCTTTCTTACAGGTCCTTTTCAACTCAATTCTGAATTAATCAGAGTCAAGATGACTTTTAGATATTAGAGGATCTCAAAGTAAAAAAAAAAATAATAAAAGGGAGGAAAATTTGTTCAAAGGAAATGGGACATATTAAGCCTCTAAGACCCTGCTCTTGTTGGGTCTGCATTCTCTTGGTTAATGCAAATTAATTCCAATGCTGTTAATTTATCCACAGTTAGTTGTAAAAGAAAATCTCAAAACTTTTGGAATTTGAAATAAATGGTCCGCATAATCCCAACGTTCTACTGATTCATGTTTTTTTCCCAAGGATGAAAAGAGCCAAATTCCGAAATTACATACAAAGAGAGGTACATAAATTATGAAAAATCTTCCCACTTACTCGTTTAAACTAGCTATTTCATGTTTCTATTGCCATTTTACCCAGAAACTGCTCATATCCATCAATGCGATAGGTCCCTTTGTATGATTGTTGGACCCACCTCCATCAAGTGGTTCACAGTGGATATAGCTAGGATTTTGCGCTTATCCTGTGTCAACTATTGAAAGTAATCTGACACCGATATATTGCGGAAACCTGGAAGGCATATTGTTTTTGGGGAAACGTCTACATTGATGGGTCATGGGGTTCATGGTTTGGGAGGACTAATGGAGCTATATATATATATATATATACACACACATACACACATATGACGGCAAATATTCCCATAAATAAGGGTATAACATCAATACAGGACATAGAATATAGATGGTTGGCAATAAAATTTTCTCCAGATGTAGAGAAGATCTACACAGATTCAACAGTATTAAAAGTTCTCTGTATAGAAATTTTACATAAGAACGTCAATAAGTGATTTTTAATCTCTGCTCGCATCTTATAAATGACCAACATACGTACACTCTACATGTTTTATTTGATGAAAACAAGCAATAAATTTACTTTTATAATAGAGATGGCTGGCAATAAATAAATATATGTTAGCAAGGATCACTACAAAACAAGAATCACGGGAGTGGCATACCCGCGGGCAGTGGCACCATCAGAAATACAAGGGACAGCGTCCTTGTCAGCCGCTGCAATATCTCGTAGAATTGTACAGAAAGAGAAGGCTGTTTGAACTTGAGAAATAAGAAACCAGAGAAATTAGGAGAACGACAGTCTTTCTTCGAAAGAATAGAGAGAGCACTTCCCATTATACTTGAATATCGGGACTCGGAGCTGACAATATTTCTTGTCATTTATAGTTTCTAATATGTCTACATAACGAGATCAGGAAATGCAACATTTCCATCGTGCCAAATAAATTAACACCTACCTGATTTTCTAGAGTTAGATACATGAAGTGCTTCATTTGAAATATAGATCTCTCTAACAGTAATGCTCAGTTTGGATTGAGAGAAAAGTGTAGAAAAGAAAACTGTAAGAAAATAAAATTGTTTGAATAAGTAAGAAAATTGTAAGAAAGAAAATAATAAGAAAGAAAATTAAATAATAATTTGTGAGAGAAAAAAATTGTGAGAAAAGTAGATTATTTGGGTAGATGTGAAAGTTGAGAGAAAAAAATGTTTAGAAAGAAAAAATGAATAGTAATTAACGAGAGAAAAAGTTGTGAGAAAAATAAATTATTTGGATAGATAAGAAAATTGTGAAAAAATGATAAATTAATAATTATATATATATATCCTATGGTTTCTGTTGGAAACCAAACAGGGTGTAAGATATTGATACATTAGCTCACGCATTCCTTTTTTTAAGCGCTAGACCAGACAGAGATTTAGATACACCATACATTGTGGGAGCACTCCAACCCAAGACCTATTAGCCGGCACCTTCGGCTGCACATTTTTTTTTCTTGTATTATATAGTTTGTTGTACTTGAAATATACATTTATTAATGAAATGAACTTTTTCAAAAATTAAAAGAAAAATAAATCTAATATGGCAGCCTTGAATAAAGACAAGAAGCTAGGTTACAACTGTTCTTCCCTCTACGGGATAGGTGGATTGGGAAAGTGTTGTCTTGTTTGGGAAGAAATTGGCATTTGAGATTTCAAGTTAAAAATATAAAAAGAATGAAAAAAACTTCAAGTTTGAGGAATAGAAGAACCAATATGAGATTGAAGATTACCTTTTTTTTGAAAAAAAAAAGAACATGAAAGAATAATCATATGGGTGGGGAAGAGAGGGGGGGGGGGGTAACTTTGTTTGTCCAATAATGAGAATGATCAGAACAATCAGCTTGAGTCTCTATGTGAAATAATTAGTCATGATATCCCTATATTGTTTCACTTTGCAGAACTGCGCGCATATGGCGACCCTTCAGACCCTACACTCACTGCCTCACTCATTACAAAATGAATCCCTTTGCTTTCATTTATGTAGTATCTCTCAGTAATTTAAGCACTTATCATTAACGCAATGCTTTTCGTGCAACCTTGTTATAGTGTTGACACTTGTACCTAGCAGTAAATCTGGAAAATTTTTGACCTCGTGATCGTTTCAGAGCCTTCACCATGCATGTTTTACAGTTTGAAGGTTAAATTTAAAAAATAAAAATAAAACAAAAGCTCAGAATTCTCGTCACCGTGCAATGTTTGAAAATCTAATTAAAGTCGAGAATTTAAAGCCAATAGGTCGAAGCCTCAAGTTTGACCATTCATTTAATGAAAAATTACTGAAGATTTTTTAAAATATTGGACCCGGTGGTTTTGTGAGTTTATATCAAAATTGTGTAACCGGATGGTTGTGAGTTCAATTGGTGCATTAATTCTAATCACATGTGAAGCTTTGTGTCATAAATTATAAATAAAAGAAGGCAAACATATACATATTTATACTACAAATAAAATTAAGGAAAAATGTATATATCCCAAATATATATGCCTTGATGAGTGTCCGTAATGCACTAACTCGTAATGCACTAACTGTTGTAATTTGTTCATTAGTAATGATAAAATGTGCAACAAGAAAAATGATGATTTTTCTCATTTTTTTTTATTCCATATTCTATAAATGTAATCATAGAAATTTTCACATTTGTTATATTACAAATTTTTTTTCATGTGATTTTCTTAAGTCACGTAGTGGGACCCTAAAATTAAAGTTAGCTTTTTTTTATACTGCACATTTTTTTTAGAGTATTTGAATTCATTCTACAACTGTTAGTTAAACATTAAAATTCTATAAGTTTTTTTCCTTCTGCCGTGCTTCATTCATTCGATAGAATAATATTGTGTTAAAATAAATCCAATTTTTCTTCTTTGTCAAAGAATTATTGAATAAAAGTACATATAAATGTTATACATGTATTATTATTTTTTAAAGAAATCCTGTATAGGAAGAGGCATGCAAATAACAATTAAGCAATTAACTCATTGGCCTGGTTCTCTTTAATTATTTTATTTTACAGAAGATTACCTTCTCTTCCTAGCTCCATGGTCTTAAATGTTTTTGTAATTTTCAGTGATTCTTATTAATGTTAAGCCATAGCCATGTCTCCATCTTGTGAGGGAAAGAGACTGAATTATAAGGCAGTTCTACTTCTAACATCATATAAAAGCGAATATTTTTCTAGGGTCATTACAAAAGAAAAGGTGAGTAAAAAAAGCTGTAGTTTTTCAGTTATTCGTGGAAACTTTTGGAGCCAATAATTCAATCACCTGATGAGACACGTCATCTCTGAAATAAGCCGAGCCGTTCGAGAAAGAGCCAAACTTGTAGGCTCAAAGCAGAGGGTTAATCAAAAGGGCCATCAGGCCATGTTACAAGTCCGTACTGTATATATATATATATATATCAAAGCTAGTCAGTAGAGGTAGTAGTAGCTACAGAGAGAGAGAGCGTGGAGTGGCTTCATGATATTGATATATGGAAGCTTGGAATATTATTATATAGTAGGAGAGAGTAAAAGAGAAAAAAGAAAAGTGTGTGAAAGAAGTAGAAGAAGAAGAAGAAGGAGAAGAAGAAGAAGAAGAAGAAGAAATGTCGTCACCAAGAAACAGGCTTTAAATCCCATCACGTAGTTCGATGTATCCTTTACCTTATATCTGCTATAGTAGTAGAAAATGATGGGGGAGGGATTCGAAATTGGAGTGTGTGTTTGTGTCTGTGTGTATGTAGGGGTTGGTGTTAATAAAACAACAAAGGGAAAGCTACAAAATGAAAAGAGCACACTCGTTTGACGTGAAGTGATATAGCATTACCACCTGGATTCTTCTCTTTTTTTTTTCCGTTTCTTTTATTTTATTCCGAGTTGTATCCGAAGTAAAATTGAAGGACAAGAATACCCCCTCTAACAAGGCCTCGCAGAAAACTATTTTTCTGCAAAATCATAACAATTCAAAAGGCGTTATTTCGGACCTCGAGGTAGGAGTCCAAATTTATTGTCCGAGTCAATATAACTGTTTATCAATAAAATGTAACAACGTTGATAATACGTAAAATAAAAAAAATTAAAATTAAAATTTAAAATTTAAAATTAAATTAGTATTATCTATAATTTAAAGTGTAGATCTCATATAGTATATATTAAAATTTTTATGTAAAGCATCTAATTCTTACTTAAGTATCTCACCTAGGTGTTACCCTATAGAAATTTTTTTTTTCTTAAAGATAATGATTCTTATTTAAAGTATCTTAGCGGTTACATTTTCTTAATAAGCAAATTGCATTTTGAAATATAAGTTCGGTGGTGGCATTCTGCAGTAGAATTCAGGCGCCTAACCTTTTCTCCGATCCAAAATGAGTAACACGTTATTATGCCTTTTTGTTTTTTTGTTGTCATGAGTCAAATTTACCCATACACTCAATTTACATCATTTTTGCACATATGCATGCTTTTTAGTTTTTGTTCCAAGCACTCAAGAAGTTAGGGACAAGTATTAAAATCTGTAAGTGTTGTAGCGCTGCAGCGTGTGGAGGTGCTAGCACCCTGCTCCGACGGCATACTTGCAGCGTCACGACAGTCCAATATAGTATGCAAGAACCATCCACATCACGTTTGCAGCACCGCGGCAGCTCACTCCATTGGCTATAAAAAAAAAAATGAGCACACTGTTAATTTGCATAGGCGGGCAAGTGAGCAAAATTCATAAATAAAATGACAATTAAATTTAACTAAGCTCAATTTGGGAATTGAATGATCAAAAAAAATCTCAATTTTGGTTGGATATTAGTGTTATTGTTATAATAAATGTTTGTGTTTGTCAGGACTGTACTTTATTAGCAGTGTATATATATACGTACAAAACAATAAAATTGTGCCCACAAAGCTATATCATCTAAGAAACTACCAAAAAGGGTCTGATGAAAAGTAACCAAGAGAAAAATATTTTGGACTTAGTAGTGAGGTTCTGACTATTAATTAAAGACTACAAAAAAGAGGGGGGGTGGCAATGTCAATTCTCAAAAGACAGCCCACACCACCCCTCCCTGTGCCTGATTTTAAGTGGATGTGCGCGGGATCAATGTCAGAGCCAGAGAGCGAGAGAGAGAAAGAGAGAGAGAGAGAGAGTTCACGGGTTTGTCTTGAAAGGCCCTTATTTCACAGTCCTCGACAAGCAGACACATATTCTCTTTCACTACATAACCGAGGAGGTATACAATTTATACTATCTGAAATCAACCTTCCCCCAAAACCAAAAAAAAAAAAAAAAAAAAAAACTCAATTGCAAAAAAAAAAAAAAAGAAAAACTAAAAGAAAAGAAAAAAAAATGAAAATTAATCAACCAGCACAGTACACAGTGCCACTACAGCATTTTTATCCAGCCACAGCCCCCAGAAGAGATTTACCTTCATTTGCATTTTGCACCTGACCTCACCCCCCTTTCGATCACAGCCAAAAGCCCTCCCCACCCCCACCTCTTTCTCTCTCTCTCTCTCTCCCTCTATTTCTCCTTGTGTGGAAAAGAACTGGTTGCCTTTTTTCCTGACCAGCTGCTATGGCGCTTATGCTGGACAATTGTGAAGGAATATTGCTGTCATTGGACTCCCACAAATCAGTTCCGGCTCCATTCCTCACCAAAACGTACCAACTTGTTGACGATCCCACCACCGACCATATAGTTTCTTGGGGGGAAGATGACACTACTTTCGTCGTCTGGCGGCCCCCTGAGTTTGCTCGCGATCTCCTCCCCAACTACTTCAAACACAACAACTTCTCTAGCTTTGTCAGGCAGCTCAACACCTATGTGTGTATTTATACATAATAGCACTGAACTTAACTTCTACTTCCATTATTTGTTTTAAAGTTTGAGTCTTTTCTTTTCTTTTTCCTTTTTTTTTTTTGCCTTTTTTCTTGGTTTTCTAGTGTGGGTTTATGCTGATTTGGGTTTTGTGTTTATGGTGAACTAGGGTTTTAGAAAGATTGTACCAGACAGATGGGAGTTTGCAAATGAGTTTTTCAAGAAGGGAGAGAAGCATTTGCTGTGTGAAATCCATAGAAGGAAAACAGCTCAGCCCCAAGTGGCTCTCAATCACCACCACCACCATCACCACCACCCGCACTCTCCACTCGGTGTTAACGGACCCGGCTTCTTTCCCTTTTCAAGCCGGGTCAGCATCTCACCATCCGACTCGGACGAGCAGCCCAACAACAACATCTGGTGTGACTCGCCGCCACTCTCCTCCCCAAGAAGAGGAGGAGGGGGAGGAGGAGTAGGAGTTGTTAATGCTTCAGTGATTGGAGGATCAGTAGGTGGATATGGCAGCAGCAGCTCAGTCACAGCTTTATCAGAGGACAATGACAGGCTTAGGAGAAGCAACAACATGCTAATGTCTGAGCTTGCACACATGAAGAAGCTTTACAATGATATCATCTACTTTGTCCAAAATCATGTTAAGCCTGTTGCTCCTAGCAATTCCTACTCTTCTTCTTTGCTTCTTTGTGGTCCACAGTCTATTGCCAATCCTATATCTTCTAATAGTGTTTCTCTGCTACAGAAGCCTTCAAACCAGATTATTGGGCACTTCCCTCCCACTAAACCTAAGCAAGTTCCTCCTCCTCATCATCATGCTCCTGTCTTGAGCTCTCCGAATTCTACATCACAGAGCTCCTTGACCTTTATAGAAGACCCCACCAGCAATGGCTGCAAAACAAAATTATTTGGTGTGCCTCTACAATCCAAGAAGAGGTTGCACTCTGAGTATTCTTCTAATCCGGGAAATTTGGAGACTAGCAAGGCTCGTTTGGTTCTGGAAAAGGATGATTTAGGGTTGAATCTCATGCCTCCATCCACATGCTAGTTTATTTTTTTTTTCTTTAATTCCCAAAATATTCAAATATCCGAGGTTTTCGCACTTTTTTTGTTTTGTTTTTGGGGTCTCCTTTATTTAGAACATTTTCTCCTATGAATGTCATGTTCTTTGAGTCTGAGATTCTGAGATGATCAAAGTGTTAATTAGATATATGTGTGTGCGTGCGGTGCTTGTGACTTTTGTATATAGCTTTAATGCCAGGGCTATTGTCTCGTTCTCCCCACAGTCAGTCATGAATTAATGCAGGTGGGTTTTGATTAGAAAATGAAGATCAAAGCTTAGGCCCTTTAGATTAAAAAGTCATCAACTTTCCAACTCTCTCTGTCTCTCTGGTAGATGTCTCTTCATTTTCGAATTGATGAAACTTATTGATCTCGATTATCAGATTTCTGATCCATCTTCTTCTTTTTCTTCTCTTCTGTTTCTGATTCGTATGTCTGTGTGTCTCAGTTGCATTAATGCCCCGAGAGAGAGAGAGAGAGAGAGAGAGAGAGAGAGAGAGTACTGATGGCTTCCCCTTTAGTTTTTGGAAGAAAAGGCTGAGGCAGTTTTCACTTCATTGCTGATCTCTAGGGCTTTCTCTGATTACTCTCATTAATTGATTATACGTACAACTATATCTGAGATCCATATGATAATCCAAAATCCAAACGCAAAAAAAAAAAAAAAAAAAGCAACAATAATAATAATAAATAAATAAAAGGCATCTAGGCCTGAGACCCATGTGGTAATTTGTTCTTGATATCTTACTTGCATTGTAATAAGAACATAATTATTATCATTATCTCCATTATTGTCCAAAAAGTATATATATTATGATTTGGAAAAGAAGGACATCATGTTTCTCGATTGATGAATGTTATCAACTTCTAATCTTTATTTCTCGTATCTACATACTGTCAAGTTTCAAAGGAAGTTGGGAATTGGAAAAAAAAATAATAAGAAGAAGAAGAAAAGAAAAGGACAGGAATTTGGTTTTTATTTTGATTAAAATAAAAACAATAAATAATGAACCAAGAAAAACCATAATAACCCAAAAATAAATAATAAATAAATAAAAACAAGAAAGAACCAAAAACAAAAAAACAACATAGAGTGGGCTGTTCGATGAAAGCGAAATACGAAAAGAACTGACTAAAAATATGTGGGTTGAATTGTTTCTATCAAGGCTTCTATGCCTCTTCTGAGGACCAGAAACCTTTGCCTTTTCCTACTTTAAGTATCTGATCAAGTGGGAAGTATCTGATCAACTTCTCAGAAATCACTCTTTGGATCCCATTCTCTCTCTCTCTCTCTCTCTCTCTCTTCTAATTCCAATTAAACTTTCTTTTCCATTGTCCAGACAAAAACCAACACAAAAGATTTTTTTTTTTTTTTTCAACCAAAACCCACAAAAGATAGAACTTGGGAGAGAGAAATGTGATAAAGATTAAGTCTTTAACATGTAGCTTATAAACTTAAACAACCGCAACTCACATTTGCTTAAAAAGGAAACAACTCATCTCTTTTATGGCTTTGATTGCCCCAGTATCCGACAACTTCCTATACTAGTAAAGTTCCTCATAAAAGTTTGACCAAGCATCTCCAATGTTTTTTCTTTTTTACGTTTTCTTCGCTATCTTTATTGGCTTATTAGATACAGGCATGCATTTTCATTCTTGTGTTATTTAATACCCTCTAACAGAGAGAGAAACTCTGAGGAGACAGAGATGAAAGCAAGTTAAGAAAGGTCCATTTTTAAGTTCCCCCCACAGGCCAGACTCAGAAAAATTATTTTAAATAAAAAAAAGTATGAATATAGTATTCTTTTCCTAGCTTAGAATATCTTTGTCGTGCAATGATTTTCGTCTCATACGAAGAACAAACCCTAAACCTTGTTTTGATAACGTGGGTGGGGTGGGTACCCCATATATACTACATATATGAATCTGTTTTAAGGCTTGGACGTTTTTGTCTTTTTATTTTGGTTTTTGGGTGCCCCCCGCGGGGGGGGGGGGGGGGGGGGCTGGGGGCTGCACGTGACTTGGATATTCACGTGCGATGGAGAACAGTACGTCTATTCCAAGGTCATAAAAATGTGTTAGAATAAGAATATGTAATGGGTAAAAAGTGGGCTTGATGAGGCATCCAAAAGTGGGGTACGGATCATCCAGCAAAGATGCTTTAAAGAAGGTATTCGTTGTTTTTTGCTTTGCTTTGTGTTTTGCTTAATGGGTTTGGACCTTGAAAATAGGTACATTTTTCCAAAGTTCTCTTTTTATTTAATTAATTTTAATTAGAACTCAAATTCAAAAGTTTTAATTTTGAAAATAATTTTAGTATAATTTATTTATAGCTAATGAACATTCTCCCAAAGTTCTAAAAAGGAAAAAGATAGAACTATTGGGATTTAAAAAGCTACTTCTACGAGTCTTTTGAAATTCACTTTGTTGACATTTCTTTTACACGTCCTTTTGTAGAGCACTTTATTGACAAATTAAATAAGCCCAACAATAATTTAATGGTGTTTGTACACAGAAAAAAGAGAAACTATCTAACAAACACTTCTACGATAAGAATGTCATAACATCACATTATTGATACTATCCTCTTTGTCCACTGCTTTCCCTTTTGTTAGTAACATTAAAATCAACTTGTTATATATATAACTTTGGTTAATGAGCTTTAACTAGAATTTGAACTTGAAATTTGTAATTTTGAGTATGTCCTAAATATTAATTAAACTATAACTCATTGGTGTGTGTGTATATATATTGTAAATTCTGTATACATTTGCCAATTTCTTTTCTTTTCTTTTTTTCTTTTTACGTGAGTTTCTTCGCGAGGCCATGCCCTTATTAACCTATGGCTATGGGTTGGGTTTTTGGAAAATTCCCAGAACTATTATGCTTAATTAATAGTCCGCTCAAAACAGTAAATACACTGAGAAGATGTACTGTATCGAGTATCGACACTTATTCTCGAGGCTGCTTTCTGCATGTCGGACAAAGTGTCGCGTTCGAAATTAGTTATTTAAGGCCATCGAACACTTAAATAGAGAGAGATCTCAGATCTACAGTTTTGCCCGTTTGTGCTGTCTTTGTGCGCAATTGTGCAATTATAGATATACATAACCAGCCAATTTTGGTCACACATGTTACCGCCCGTGCAGCCAAATTTAGAATTTAGACGCCTGTAAATATTTGAATTTTTAACGTCTTAAAAGGGGATTCCCTATGATAAAATTAATAATACAAAATCGACTTAACAAATTTTTTTAAGGGGTTAAAATAACTTCTTAAGAGGGAAAAAATTTGGCACATGTTTTTCTATTTTTTTTTTTGAACAACGCCTGGCATATGGTTGCATTAACTACGTTTTCATTTTGGAAAAAAAATTCTGCACACAAAGAATAAATGCACTCATGGATGTGTGAATAAAAAATATTAAGTAAAATCAAGTTATATTTGATTTGATCTTGAATATCTCAATTTAACTTTACTTTAATGCCTTTTTTTTATTTTTTATTATGTCCATTTTTTGTGTATTACTCGGTAAGTTTGTTTACACCATAGTTTTCAAATTTAACTTGTTATGGACTCGGTCGAAAAGTCGGATCACTAAGTAACTGGTGCAATCAGTGAGTTATGAAGTACAGACACAATCACGGTGACACATATGCCACGACACATCAACATTTAAAAAAAATGTATGAAGGACACGGTTACGAATTTATAAAATTCTACATAAAATGTTTTGCTATTTTGTTATATGAAGAGATTTAATCTCAATTACATTTATTCAATAATAAATTTTTTTGTCAGGAGATTTATTAGGTTATAAATTTTATAATAGGATTTATCAGTTAAAAGATTTATTAAGTTGTAAACTATATAATAGGATTAACTTTTTTTTCTCATAATTCCATACCTTCCTTCTTAGGATTTATAATATTAGTTTAAATTCTAACCTCTGAAATACTTTTTTTGTTAAAAAAATAAATTTCATGAGTAAAAAATAAATTTCTAACCTCTAAAATAAAATTGTATTAACACTAGACTCGAGTCATTTCATGAAGAAATGACCCAAGCCCGTTGGTTAACAATGAGCAAAAAACAATAAAAAAAAAAGACAAAAAAAAGGAGGGGGCCAAGCCATTAAGAAAGCCTGATCGTTGGAGGCCCATGCGGCTCATGGAAGGAGATTAAATTTGGCCCAGGTCCTTGATTGGCAAGATCTGTTCCACCTCGGCTGACGAGGAGGGGTCAAATTTGATCTAAGATTTTCGATCTTGGAGTTTTTAGATGGGACGGAAACAAGACCATTGTTTACTGTATCCGGCCTGACCTTACCTCGGATTTGGTCCCAACTCCACTCTATCAGTCTATCTTTTTTGTTTTTATTTTGAGAGAGAGTCAAAATTTATATAAATCTATGACAAAAAAGATTTTAAAAAAATGAGAATAAAATTTCTCATTTTTTTCTTGACAAAATACTAGTAAATTAGTTATTCTAAGAAGCCAATTCATCTTAATAGTTTATTGTTACAACCTTCATGTGTTATTATAGAATAATTAAAACGATGCGGAAGAGAGAAGAAACTTATTTTTTGATGACCCCCATGTTTGAACTAAGGAAATGATCACCAGCATCCAAAGATTTTCGTCTTGCTCGGCTTGGGTGATACCACAATATATTGGACATTACCAAATTTTCACAACGTAAAAGCTTCTAGTCAAAAATTCAATAAAGTACTCGTAGTGTTGACTTAGAAAAGAGGATGCTACTCTGTTCTTTTTGTTTTATCATTAGTCTATCTCTTATCAAAAAATTGAGGGAGTGGCCTTTTTATCAGTTTTTCAACATGGAGGAACTTATAACTCCTCAAAAACTATGCCCTCCTTTTTATTTTCTTTTAATTTATTTTTTTTATTGGATCGAGTCAGATTATCATGGGCGAATTAATCTGACTCATAATCCAACATCTCCCACTCGCATATGATGGAATGGAATGAACCCAATCATTGTTTAAAAATTCTCAACACTTGATTTTTCACTAACTATTCATACAAGTAAATGAGCTGTGTGATCTGCGAGCACACCTGTACTTGAGAGCAATTCTATCCACTTGTTAGAAATATATAGCAATTACTACCCTTGAAAATATATGTGAGTTTTAAAATAAATAATATCGTGTCTTACTATACCCTAGACATATTTTGTCGTATCAATTTCAACTCGCTTTATCCCTCTTAAGCTGAATTAGACTTTTTTTTCTCATATGTATTTACAATTATGTTTCATTCATCTTGAATAAATATAACTAGTATAACATACACATATGTTGGATGTTAGAAAATAATAGTCTTCCATTTATACTCATGATTGGACGACTTCGAAATTTGGTCGACTACTATATTTCGACATCCTAAGTTCATCTCTCAACTTAGTTTTTCCAAAAACAGTATGCAAGTTGAGGATTGCGTGACCAGTATTTGATCGTGAGATGAGGTTGGCAAAACTACTGTTCATCTTCTCCCCAAAATTCCAGATTGTTTTTGAAACTTTTAAACGCGGTTTCTCTTGAACGGTGCATCCAAATTTGACGAAACAGGGACCGTTGGAATGCTCTTAATGAGAGCTTTCCATACATGTAAATTTCGAGTCTAGATATTATGGTTTTCTACCTCGACTTTACAAGAAACCGTATGGAGAAAATTAAAATTTTCTCACAGATTATGCAACCGACAATTATGAAAAATTCATAGAATATTAAGCATATCATAGGCTACTTGCATGTAATTTTTCGTGACCCGAAACTCTCGTATATGAGAGTAACAATTTTTATCGTTTTCTAACTTAGAAGAAAATGAAGCAAACCAAAAGCAAACACTAACTTTTATAGATTGTATAATGCCAGAATCAGTCCTATTAGACTCTGATACCAATATAGAATAATTAAAGTGATGCAAAAGGGATGAGAGACTTATCTCTTGAAGACCTTCATAGTTGAACAAGGGATTGATCACCGGCATCAAAAGATTTTCATCTCGCTTGGCCGAGGTGAGACCATAGTATATCGCGCACTACCTAATTTTTATAGCACAAGAGCCTCTAGTCTAAGAATTAATGGAGTACTCATAATGTTGGCTTAGAGAAAAGGATGCTTCTTTTTTCCTTTTGTTCTATCATTAGTTTTTCTCTTATCAATAGACTGAGATAGTGGCCTTTTTATCAATTTTTTTAGTGTGGAGGAAGTTATAACTCATCGCAAACTATTCCCTCCTTTTTTATTTTCATTTGTTTTATTTTTCTTATTGAGTGGAGTCAGACCATCATTGTCGAATCGACCTGATCCATAATCCAACAGTTAATTTACACAAATGAACCAAACAAACTTGTTTCCCCAATAAGTGCACATCCCAATAATTGCTAAGAATGAAACGAGATTGTGAGATTACCTTTCTCAGCTCACGACGCAATACCCACCGTCAGCGAAGTGCCTTTTTAAATACTTCATTCATAGTTAGACAATCGCCTAGATCAATAGCACAAGTGGTGAGGGGGTGTGTACCCCACCGCCCACATGAGGGTCAAGCCCCCGCTTGGCCATACTTCCATCCCCCTTGTTTGCCCATAGGTCTCCCTCTTAACCAAAAAGACAATCACCCAGATTCCCAATATGCTTTTGGCAGTATGATTTTGACTAACTCGTTGAAGAGGAAAATAATATCCGATTGTTAAAAATGGATAAGTTCTAATCTAGGTCACTAAAGAAAAGTTCAATTTTATGTCACTAACATTAAAAAAGTCCACTTAAGGTCACTTCTGTGAAACAAAGTTCAGAAATAGGTTATTAACTTCGTTTCCATCAAAATAGCTGTTGAGTACTGACAAGGCGATGACGTGGCAACCCATGGCACCTACGTGGCAAGCACCATATGACAGGTGAACTAAAAGTGTTGACATGGCAGACCCACACGTCCACATCATCGGAGTGTCAAGTGGCAGGACGTAAAGTTCTAGTTTGGGTCAATAACTTATGAAAAATTTATAACTAGGACGCCAACTTGGTGAAAAGAACAACATTGAGTCGATAATTTATGAGAAGTTCGTAATTGAGTTATTAACATAAAATTTTCAATTTGTTATGGGATAAGTGATAAAAGAAATAGAAAATGAAGATATAAAAAATGAAGATCTTAATAATAATGTTTACATCCATTTTCTATTAAACATTGTCATTTACAATTGTTATCTCCTAACTATACTAAACTTTGGATGAAAAAAATAAGAGTTAATCTTTGGGGTGATAAAATGGCTTGTGCGTGTGTGCGCGCGCGTGTAAGCATGAGGCTTGAAAAATTGTATTGCTTAAATTAATTATTAGGTTGACAGTTATTAGCAAAGGAAGCTAAGTTGTAGTGCTATACCTATTATTGTTTTTTTTTTAAAACTTAAATGTACCGGTTGTTTTCTTTTTACCCTTTGATTGGCTCCTCATTTTAGTACAATTTCATTTAACAATTTGCTGCATCCTTACTACTTACAGACTTGAATACCAACTAATTATTAAGTTGTAGACCTAAATTTGAACTAATATTTTCAATCCAAAGTTTGGTATACTTGGGATAGAACAAATTGTGAATGACAGTATTTAATAGACTTTCTATTTTTTAATGGAAGTTAACATTGTTATTAAGGTGTTAATTCTTCCATATCTATCATTTTTTATTTCTTTGATCACTTTCCCTTAACAAACTAGAAATTTTACATTAGTAACTAATTATGAACTTCTCGTAAATTATGGACTTAATGTTAGTCTTTTCTTTAAGTTAGTAACCTAATTATGAATTTTTTGTAAGTTATTGACCCAAACTAGGACTTCGCGTTTTGCCACGTGGCATTTTGATGATGTGGACTTGTGGGCCCACTATGTTAGCACTTTTGGTTGACTTGGTATGTGGTGCTTGCCATGTAGGTGCCACATGTTGCCACGTCATCGCCGCGTCATCGCTAATAGTTGTTTTGAAGGAAATAAAGTTAGCGACATATTTCTGAACTTTTTTTTTATTTTTTATTTTTTATTTTTATGGAAGTAACCTTAATTGGATTTTTTTTCAAGTTAATGACTTGAAATTGAACTTTTCCCAAGTTAACGGCCTAAATTAGAACTTATCTAATGCTGAAAATCATGGATAAAATGAAACATGTACAAAAGTAGGACCATTACTTTTTTTGTTTCAATGAAGGTAGACAAATTGCACAAAGTGCTCACTCTATCTATGCAGTCTTTTTTTGATTGATATTTTATTAATAATATATTTAATTTCTTTAAAAAAATTTAGGGTTTAAGATTTAAGAGTTAGGGCGTAGAGTTTGGAGTTTGGAGTTTGGAGTTTTTTTTTTTTTTAACTGAAATAGAATCATTGCATAAATACTAGACTAATTCATACAAATGACCAATGCAAGAGCGACAAGAAAACCTACAAAGAGTAGGAGAGAAACTCGACATATATGGCTTACAGATCATATGGTCAAACTGACCACTAATAAACAGGGTATGAAGCTTGATAAGATTAAATTCTCTATCGAAGATACTAACCATACTAGTATTAAAACTATTTAACCCCGAGGTGTTAATTAGATTTAATCTAGTTGGAAGAAGCTGCAAATAGTAACACATACTGCACTTCAGTGGACTTATGACAGAAATCGGTCGAGTATGCTGGGTAACGAGTTCCAAAACAGTTAAAATACACACATAATAATAATAATCACAGGCAGTGCAAGTTACCCAACCCAAAAAAAAAATCCAACAAAGGCTCTTCCAGTTCCAACAGCAGTGACGGTAGCGGAGGGCGATGGCAGGGACTGGGCCGACAGTAGTGGAGGCATGAATGGCGTTAGCGACTGCGCCACCAAAGACACTCGCAGTGGAGGCAGTGCCAACTCCAACTATAAGAGATGGTTTCCGATGATCGTGCCAGTGGCCGGTACAATGGCTTCGACAATGAAGGCAGCGTAGAGAATGTAATGCTGGTAGTAGTGGAGACGGCACCAGTGTTTGCAGCAGCAATATAGTCTCCAGCAGCCGCGTTGACGGCAAGTTCGACGGCGATGCCGTCAGAGAAGGCGAGAATGATGATAAAACACCGAGGAGCATGGATATGGGATTGGAAAATTCGTGGGCAATATTATTTAGGCTTGATTTTGACAAAAGTAACCCTGAAACATTAGATTTACGGGAAAAGGGAGATGAGGAACATAACAGAAAATAGGTCGTGAAACGGAAGGAATAGAGGAGGAGAGTAGGAGGGGAGCGTGCGAAAGTCATGGAGAGCAGGGACCGATGGTAACTAGTCGCCGGCCAACAAAAGATTCATCCTGATGAGAGAGAGAGTTTTAAAGAGAAACTTTAGAGAGGGGGTAAGGATTAAGTTTGCACATATCCTTGAGTTTGGAGTTTAAAGTGCAAAGTTTAGGATGTGAAATACTTATTATATTTAATGTTTAGTTTTTTTTTTTTAAATAAATTAATAACTGTAACTATATAAATCCAAAAAATCTCGGTTGCCCACGTTCTGATGTGCCGAATCCTATATAATCCTTTTCTTATATCCTATTTTTGGGTTTAATCTCATTTTGTTTTTCTTAATTTTTTCTAAATAATCTTTTTCTTTTCTGAATTTGTGCCTGCAATTCCCGATGAGGGACGGACGGTGGAGAAAGTGGAAGAAACAAAAAGAAAGATTATGTTGATAATATATGCGCTAAGGGCTACAGTTATTATTATGAATTATTTGATTATAAAAATTATGAATTATGATCGAATATTTAATACACTGGCTTGCTATAAATAAATGGCATGTGGGAAAGCAAAGATAAGATGGTACAAATGTGATAATACAATTAAAGTTTTAAAAAAAGAGAAAAATCAACCCAACAACAAGATCTCTCTACCCCGGATTCTTTTTATCCAAACGAACCTCTACTTGCAGAGAACATGTCTCTTTATTCATCTCTTGTTGATGAAACTACGTTATTTGTCATATTTTAATGTATGTGGTGGTATGTGCGTATGAGAGGGAGAGTGGATACTTATTGTTGTCAACGAATGTGGACAGTCCTTTGAAATCAGGGTGCGAAAGGGAAGGATTTCCTTGGTATATGTGGTATTTATTGTTGCAAAAAAGAGAACAGGGAACATGTACCTGATAACAAGACATGCATGTTTTCTGTTTCTTGAAATTTAAATCTTCTTATATTCTCACCTTTCGTACAGTGTATTATTTATAAAGGTTTGAAGAGATTGAATAATTACAACATTTTTTTTTATTAGACAGCGAGCCTTTTCGTTAACGACAATTTGAATCTTAACAAAAAGGAACAACAAGAATGTCCGTTAAAAAAAAAAAGACTGGAAGATAAAAAGACTTCATGGCCACGTAATCGCCTCTTGTTGGCATTGGCCCCATAAAGAAGAGTTCCAATACTTGGTTGAGAAGCATCCCAAATCCACAAGAGAGCATCAAAAGTCACCCCAACATTAATCATAAAATTTGCACAGAAATTTATTTTTCTTAAGGTAAACTACAATTGACGTGCTCAGGAAGGAATTTAGCATCATGATCAAGCATTTAGCCATAATAGGACAAAACAAATTCAGCTCTCAGTCTTTTTTAGTGAGCCTTTAAAGGGATAGCATAGAATCAGTCTAAATAATAACCTGTTGGATATCTTGTTCCATGCAAATTTAAGAGCCATATATAAATTGCTCACAACTCTGTACCGATAGCCATATAAACTCCAACTGAGCCAGAAAAACTAAGATCCAATGGCCAAAATACTTTGATTATATGTAGCAGATATATGTTAATCCAAGAGCTTAGTGGAGCCTTTGTGACACTCATATTAATAATAGATAATTTTTATCATTTGTGTGGAACATTCTATTGTTATTGAAAGCGAAAATAATTGATGGAATATAATAAGATTGACGAAATAAAAACTCGTAGACTTAAGAATATAATAAGAATATTAGAAATAAAATTAAACAAATACTTAATTTGATATATGAATTACATTTTTTTTTTTAGCTGGGTGCAAAGGATGATTAAAAAAAAAAAAAAAACCTATGCATTAAAACTACTTTCTGCAGAAAAGCACTCCAGGGCGATCTCCATCAAGTCAAGGACGCAACCTCGCTAGAGGGAGGGCAAGAAGAGTATCATCCACAGGACTATTAACCCCAAGCTCGGCTGGGAAATCAACATAAAAATGCCCTTCAGTATGCTAAATCATACTTCTTACGTTAATTAGTATGTACAATATCGTGGAAAAAGTATCCACCAAAATCTCACTCTGCAGACATATTATGCGCCAAGAAAAATTGGCAACCATCCTTAATGCCCTGCGACGCGAGAATGTCAGAACTCTAGGTTGTAGACGGTGGTCAGCCACCCTTCAATTATTATCCGTTGCCATAAAACGTCTTATTTATACATTTTTCACGATTCAACGGTCTAAAACGATTCAGATCACTGTATGTTTATCGCATTTTTATGATTGTGTGCTCAAAAAGTTTTTCTGTTTATGATATCAACACCTACAGTACAGTTTTGTGTTAGAATATTCCCAATTAGTATTCCTTGGAGTAGACTCAAAGAATGCTTACGTTAAGGAATATTATGAATGTGATCCGATTAATAAGGAAATAATTAATTAAATCAATCTCGTCCGTTGATCTCAGTATTGATGGATATACTGAATTAGGTTTAAACTAAAACCCTAAAGTTTTGTATATATATATAGCTGGTCCTCTCTCTACCTCTATATACACGAAAACTCCATCTAAAGCGTGTGATTACAGTAAAGGACAGGAGAGAGAAATCAGTTATAAAGTTAATAAAGGTCTCAGTCTCTATTCCGACGCATGATGGCTATATCTTCCGCTAACTCAGGTATATCGTTATATGATTTTATTCAGTTTCAAGATCCTAGAATTATATTTGATGATTGATTAGATTCATGTAAATCTAACATGTGGTATCAGAGCCTGGTTTCTAAAACTGAATATTTTCTGTGTATGACAAAACATATATATTTAACTTATGATCTTTTATGTTGTATATTTCATTGTTTTCTTCATGTTTTTGATAACAATAAATATACATATTTGATCGTTTATGTTGTCAAGTTTAAGGAATTTTAAGATTCTATTAACTTTTTAATTCCTCTCGGCCATGAAGACGCTACGGTCGAATTATGTTTAACAATGTATGTGTTGTCCTGTTAAAGAAACTTTTGTCGGAGATTGATATTTGAGATAGAATTATAAGAAACCCCAATTTTCTCAATTGATTATTGATGGAACGTTTGATGATGTTATAATAGTACAATTAAAAGGATTTGTTGCTCTCGGCCTTAGTGGAAAACCGTGCGGCTGACATAAAGATAATTTATATATATTGTCCCATTTAGTTTTGATTTTCCTGGCGATCGAAATCCTTTCATTGAAGGGACGCTTTTGATGGTAGTTAATTTTATAGATATAACTGTTTAATTTGGGAGCCACAAGAGAATTTTTAAAATCAACTTTACAATTATTGATGGGACATGTGTAACTTTATGTTGTCGAGAAGGATTTTAGAATTTGTTTTTGACAAGCCGCGACCGAAGCGGTATACAAGTTGTCAGACTGTTTAATTCTTTGAACAATATAAGGTTTTATGTGGCAGTTATGCTCTACTGGAGCAGTATGACGATAGTTATAATGATGAATTAATTTTATGTCCAGCATTATGTGAGAAATTATTTTTATTGTTTAAAATAATGCTTGATTTCTTACCATTCAAGAGCATGTATATTATTAATGGGTATTATTGTTAAATATTGATGATGATTGAATTAAATTATCTCATGCATATATTATATTTATAGTTTGTAGTCACCAAAGTGATCAAACTAGAATGATCGAATAAAATACGTGCATTATTATGTTTATAGTTTGTTAGTCACCAAAGTGGCCAAACTAGTATGTTCAATGACACGCATAAATAGTCATTTATCCATGATTATAATGAAATACCATAAAAGAAAAATGATTGGATAAATTGACGTTACTAATTATTGGAACTACAGGATTTACCCAAAGGTAAATTATCATTCAGTGATTAGTAACATAATCGAGGTATATTAGTATTTTTAGTTAAGTGTATTTATTTATCCAAAGATATCAAATATATTTAATTGAAAAAATATTTCTTATACCTAGTAAAGTTAATTATGGTATTTAATTAAGATAGTATGTTATAGTATTTCCCAAAGGAAAACTATAATATATTTAATTGTTTATTGAATTCGATTTATGATTAATTATAAGCATTGATTGTGCAGCTATTTCTGTTCAGTCGCATGCTTCCTCTGTTGCTGTGTTCAATGGATTGAACTTCTCTGAATGGCGTGAACAAGTCAATTTCCACTTAGGTGTTATGGATCTTGACTTGGCACTATTAACGGAGAAGCCTGCTGCTATTACTGACTCAAGCAGCGAGGCAGAGAAGTTACATCATAAGGCATGGGAACGAAGCAACAGATTAAGCCTTATGTTTCTGAAGATGACTGTTGCCAACAACATTAAGTCAACAATTCCACCGACAGAAAGTGCAAAAGAATTTTTGCAGTCTGTGGAAGAACGTTTCCGTTCTGCGGATAAGTCACTTGCTGGTACTCTTATGGCAGAGCTCACGACCATGAAGTTTAATGGGTCGCGAACTATGCAAGAGCACATTATTGAGATGACTAATATAGCAGCAAGACTTAAGACCCTGGGATTGACAGTGGAAGACTCTTTTCTTGTGCAGTTCATTTTGAACTCATTACCTTCTGAATATGGGCCATTTCAAATTAATTATAACACTATAAAGGATAAGTGGAATATTAATGAATTGGCCAGTATGCTTGTTCAGGAGGAAACGAGATTGAAAAGTCAAAAGAGTCACTCTATTAATCTCGTGGGAAAGAAAGCTGGGAAAGCCATGAAAGTTAAAGCCAACCAGTTCAAGAAAGGGAAAGAGCCTGCTCATGCTTCTCAGGCTGGAAAGAAGGAACGAAAGGGTGATACATGTCACTTCTGCAAGAAGGTTGGACATTATCAGAAAGACTGCCTGAAGCGAAAGTCTTGGTTCGAAAAGAAAGGTAAATTTAATGCCTTAGTATGTTTCGAATCAAATTTAGCTGAAGTTCCTCATAATACTTGGTGGCTTGATTCTGGTGCTACTACTCATGTATCCAATATGATGCAGGGATTCATTACGATCCAAACCACAAACCCAACTAAGGATTTTCTCTCTATGGGAAATCGTATGAAGGCTCCAATTGAAGGCATAGGAACTTATCGTTTGGTCTTGGATACTGGCTATCATTTAGACCTATTACAGACTCTTTATGTACCTTCAGTTTCAAGGAACCTTATTTCTGTTTCCAAATTGGATAATTCTGGGTTTAATGTTAAATTTAGATGTGCAAGTTTTAGTTTATATAAGAATACTCATATTATTGGTTCTGGTATTCTTATTGATGGTTTATATAAATTGAAACTTGACAATGTGTTTGCTGAATCCTTACTTTATGTGCATCATACTGGAATTAAGCGTAGTACGATGGATGAAGATTCTGCTTACTTGTGGCATAAACGTCTGGGTCATATATCCAGAGAAAGATTGATGAGATTAGTAAGCAATGAGATTCTCCCGAATCTAGATTTTACTGATTTTCGGAATGTGTGTAGATTGCATTAAGGGAAAGCAAACTAAACACAGTAAGAAAAGAGCCACAAGAAGCACCCAGCTTCTTGAAATTATACACACCGATATATGTGGACCGTTTGACACTCCAGCCCTTAATGGAGAAAAATATTTTATCACCTTTATAGATGATTTTTCACGTTATGGTTATGTCTACTTGCTTCATGAAAAATCTCAATCATTAAATGCCCTCGAAGTTTTTATAAAGGAGGTTGAAAGGCAATTAGACAGAAAAGTGAAGATTGTAAGATCTGATAGAGGTGGTGAATATTATGGCAAATATAATGAGTCAGGGCAGTGTCCAGGTCCATTTGCAAAATTCCTTGAAAGTCATGGCATATGTGCACAGTATACTATGTCAGGCACACCTCAACAAAATGGTGTGGCAGAAAGGCGGAATCGGACATTAATGGATATGGTTAGGAGTATGATGAGTAACTCCTCTTTACCCAAATTTTTGTGGATGTATGCACTCAAAACCGCAAATTATTTAATTAATAGGGTTCCTAGTAAAGCAGTTCAAAGTACCCCTATTGAACTATGGACAGGAAGGAAACCTAGTTTAAGGCACCTGCATGTTTGGGGTTGCCCAGCGGAAGCGAGGATTTACAATCCACATGAAAAGAAATTAGACTCTCGAACGATCAGTGGCTACTTTATTGGTTACCCAGAGAAGTCTAAAGGGTATATGTTCTATTGCCCAAACCATAGTCCGAGAATTGTAGAAACTAGAAATACAAGATTTATTGAGAATGGTGAGGTTAGTGGGAGTAATAAACGCCAAGAAGTGGAAATAAAGGAAATAAGGTAAATGTTCCTTTACCCATAACAGTTCCTTCATCCATTACAACACCAAATGTTGTTCCAGAAATGGAAGAACATTTGGATGAAGAAATACTCCCTGAAGAGACTAACCCACCAATGAATAATGCACATGAACCACAAGAAGTAGCATTAAGAAGATCTCAAAGAGAAAGGAGATCAGCTATTCCTAATGATTATGTGGTTTATTTGCAAGAGTCAGATTTCGATATTGGAATCAATAAGGATCCAGTTTCATTTTCACAAGCCATAGAAAGTACTAAATCTGATAAATGGGTTGATGCCATGAAAGAAGAGTTGAAATCCATGGAAAAGAATAAAGTCTGGGATCTCGTCGAATTGCCAGAAGGTTGTAAAAGAGTTGGTTGTAAATGGGTCTTTAAGACCAAACGCGACTCAAATGGCAATATCGAACGATATAAAGCTAGACTTGTTGCCAAGGGTTATACTCAGAAGAGTGGCATTGACTATATAAAGACTTTTTCTCCAGTCTCAAAGAAAGATTCATTAAGGATAATTATGGCTTTGGTGGCTCAATATGATTTGGAGTTACACCAAATGGATGTGAAAACCGCCTTTCTTAATGGAGATCTAAAGGAGGAAGTTTATATGGATCAACTTGAGGGTTTTTCCATAGAAGGAAAAGAACAGTTGGTGTGTAAATTAAAGAAGTCAATATATGGACTGAAACAAGCTTCTCGACAATGGTATATTAAGTTCAATGATATCATTACATCTTTTGGTTTTAAGGAAAACATTGTTGATCAATGTATATACCAAAAGATCAGTGGGAGTAAGTTCATCTTTCTAGTCCTATATGTTGACGACATTTTGCTTGCTGCTAATGAATTGAGTATGTTGCATGAGACTAAAGATTTTCTCTCAAAGAATTTTGAAATGAAGGATATGGGAGAGGCATCCTATGTGATAGGAATAGAGATATTCCGTGACAGATCACAAGGAATGTTAGGATTGTCTCAAAAAGGCTATATCGAGAAAATTCTAGAGAGGTTTAATATGGATAAGTGTTCACCTGGGATTGCTCCTATACAGAAGGGTGACAAATTCAGTCTCATGCAATGTCTTAAGAATGATGTGGAACGTAAGGCAATGGAGTCAATCCCATATGCCTCTGTTGTTGGTAGCCTGATGTATCTGCAAACTTGCACTAGACCGGATATCAGCTTTGCGGTCGGAATGCTGGGCAAATATCAAAGCAATCCTGGAATGGATCATTGGAAAGCTGCAAAGAAAGTAATGAGGTACCTGCAAGGAACAAAGAACTACATGCTCACGTACAGAAAATCCAACCTTTTAGAAGTGATTGGATATTCTGATTCATATTTTGCTGGATGCCTTGATAGCAGAAAATCCACTTTTGGTTATCTGTTCCTATTAGCTGAAGGAGCAATTTCATGGAAAAGTGCGAAACAGTCTATCATTGCTTCATCCACTATGGAAGCAGAATTTGTAGCATGTTTTGAGGCTACAATTCATGCATTATGGCTGCGGAACTTTATTTCAGGACTTGGGGTTGTTGACACCATTATCAAGCCGCTGAAAATTTACTGTGATAATTCTGCAGCAGTATTCTTCTCTAAGAACGACAAATACTCAAAGGGTGCCAAGCATATGGAATTAAAGTATTTTGCCGTTAAGGAGGAGGTTCAGAAGCAGAGAGTGTCTATTGAGCATATTAGTACGGATCTCATGATTGCAGATCCTTTAACAAAAGGTTTACAACCTAAGTCTTTTAGAGAGCATGTTCTCAGGATGGGACTTGGTTGTATTGATGATTGATATGTTATGCTTGTAATAACACTCTGAGCTCATTTATATGTTTCTGACATACATTATGTTTTCCTGTTACCTTATAATTGTGTACACTTAAAGTTTTAAGTTCAACGGGAAAGTCTTGATGAGACATTATTGTGGACCATTATGAATTTGTGTTTCATATATATACCTTATGAGCCTGATATGGTAATCTGCAAGTGATGTAGTATATGGAAGGGAGTATTCTGAATTAATAGAGTATGACCGCCATAACTCGCACTAAATAGTTTATTATATTGTGGCATTATGATGAACGACAAGAGATTGGTTATTATCGTCATTTGCGCATAACGATTAAAGTAATGAATTATAATCGGATCAAGTGGGAGAATGTTAGAATATTCCCAATTAGTATTCCTTGGAGTAGACTCAAAGAATGCTTACGTTAAGGAATATTATGAATGTGATCCGATTAATAAGGAAATAATTAATTAAATCAATCTCGTCCGTTGATCTCAGTATTGATGGATATACTGAATTAGGTTTAAACTAAAACCCTAAAGTTTTGTATATATATATAGCTGGTCCTCTCTCTACTTCTATATACACGAAAACACCATCTAAAGCGTGTGATTACAGTAAAGGACAGGAGAGAGAAATCAGTTATAAAGTTAATAAAGGTCTCAGTCTCTATTCCGACGCATGATGGCTATATCTTCCGCTAACTCAGGTATATCGTTTATATGATTTTATTCAGTTTCAAGATCCTAGAATTATATTTGATGATTGATTAGATTCATGTAAATCTAACATTTTGTGCACATTTTGGATATGCAATAGAATGTTAGCTACCTAGTCCTAGCCTAAAGGATCGGTCGGGGAGTTCAATAAGAATTCCTGGAGGCCTATATGTTAAATCTCTTGTTTCTCACCCAAAACGATGGACTTTGTCTCTAAAATCAACGCGCTCCGTAGATCCCAGATGTCTCCTTATCAACGTCTGCATTATATCATTATGTGAAAGAGAACAGCTCTTTCAAAGGAAAAAAAAAAAAAAAAAACAAAAGGGTTAAAGAAATGGCTCGTCAACTTCTCTCGAGATCCTCTTCATGACCCCGTCAACTACTAGCAATTTGGCAGTAGCAATTTCCAAACTGAAGGGAAAATGTCTCTGGTTGGACCTCGCAAAAACTTCCCCATGTAGATATGTGTTGATGTAGGCTCTTTTATGAGTTTGAATGAACCAATTTTTGCTTTCATAATCTCTAGTATAAGGGAAAGTTGATGTGGGGATATTCGGCAAAGAACGATATATTATCTCTCCCATGCGTTCCTTTCAATCGATTTCATAATTGTTCTTTAGATTCATTTCCATGATGAATAACGGCATATTATATATACATTGTATGTACAGGCCACTATTTTATTTATTTATTTTTTTGAAAGACGATCACACTATCTTACAAAAATCAATATAATTTTGTGAGATGCTGAATTCTATGCACAAACAATTCTTCCGCACTTAATTAGCATAAGGCGTCAAGCTTACATTATCGGGGGGCACATAACATGTGGTATATATACAGATTCGCAATGAATAAATGTTTGATTAAATAGTTAGTGGGAAAATAAATAGTTATTAACTAAGTGTTTGATGCCGATTGACAAAAATAAATAGTTTAGGAACTGTCATGCACCACCACCAAAAAGGTCTCATTCTTTAACGAAATCAATCATACAATTCGCGAAATCAATTAACGCGCATCACCACCAAAAATCTTTAACGAAATCAATCATACAATTCGCTTCATCAATTAACATGCATCACCACCGTCCTAAATGGGTTTCCAACCTTAATTTTTTAGGGACTTCGATTGAATTATCGGATCGAGTTGTATTGTGATAACCCTACTAATTATTAATGTTCGGAATTGGAAGAAAGCCAATTCACCGTCCTTTACACTGGTAAGCTCGTTAGGCAATTCAGCACATGGAAGCAGGTTGTGACAGTAGAACCTTATCCTTCTTGAAAAGCGTTACCTCTTTTTCAACAGAAATATTTGTTGGGTACCTAACTATTAGTACGTGGTAGTCATATTATGTGAATTATTAAATTATAAAAAATATGTTAAAATTAATAAAAAATATATTAAATATTATTAAATTAATTAAATAATTTTTTTACATATTTTATTAAATGTATTCGTGCATTCTTATTTTTTTTTCAATAAAATCGGGAAAGGTCAATTTATTTGACGCAAGCATATAACGATAGGAGCAATACGTAAAAGAAAAGAAAAGCAGAAGGTTTTCTCCATTGGACCACCGCCACGTGTGTATCTCTCTCCATGGATCCGATGCAGTGGAAAGCAATCCGCCAGATTTCTGACACCTGTCATGTGGGTAGGTTTTTTTTTTTTTCCCCAAAAGGAATTTTTAGGTTTCAATGGCAAAGTCATTTTTTTTTTTCATTAGCAAAGTCATCTTAGCTTCACAAATCAACCAATTTCATGTTTCATATATTTTTAGCCCATTTCATGATATTACTCAACTTGAAATAAATTCGACTGAATTCAAGACAATTTTTTTTTTTTTGTAAGAACTTTTATATCGTAAAAATAACTTTTTTACCACTATCATCCTAAATATATATTTTCCCAAAAAAATAAAGAAAAACTAAAGATAATTTTCTGGAAAATTAATAATATGCTTTCTAAAAAAAATAAAGCAAGCCAGCAAAATTTCTTCTCAAGAATAATTTTTTTAACTCAAAAGTAATCCTAATTATTTGTAAAATAAAATTTTTGTAGGAAGATCACCGATCCCCCCCCCCCCCCCCCCAAAAAACTTAAAAAACATATAAAAGATTGTTTTACAACAACAATCGTTATTGTTTTCCACTAAAATTTACCTTTTCAAAAAAAATTATATATTTTTTACAAATTGTTTTTGATTTTTATTCATGTATATTTTTGGAAAATAGTTTTTTATATTTAAAATATGCTATATCAACGTATAGATCTCAAAAAATTGAGTCTCACAATAATTTTCTTTTTCTAAAAATATGACGTGGGAATTGACTAACAGAATTCATCTAATTTTAAATTAAATTGACCGAATTGTGAGGGTCGAAATTGACTACAAAATATGATTGAGGTGAGCCAAAATTTTTATAAGAACCAGTAAGACCCCTCGCAAGATAATCATAATCACGATCTTGATCTTCCACCATCAAAAGAGCCTACGGGCTAGTCCCTCAGATGGTGGACTTGTGACCTGAGCCCTTCAAATTCACATCCGTGGCTCTATATATTTAACTTTCTATTTTTGACAAGTAACCCTTTTCAGCCGTTTATAAGCACTTTAAATTGTTGATTTCTCTTATTCAAGAGCAGAGGGATGGATTCCTAAATTTTTTCTAGAGATAATAAAATTATACATAGAAAGAACGTGGGGGCAATTTGAGAAAAAACCAGAGAATTAAATATACATTCTGAAGCCATTTCAAAAGGTAAAACAAAAAAATATATGTTTTTGAAGGAGTGAGAAGACAACTAAAATAACTTCCCAAAAATTAAGAAAATTGTACATTATATATAAAGATTTGAACAGGTTATAGTGGCAATTTTCATAGGCGCAATTTAAATACAAACATGAGGTATTTAATATGAGATAAAGGAAAAATTGCATGGGAGAGAAGGGGCGATTGCCCGCTCTTGCAGCACGTAGATCGGTCCTTGCTCACAATTATCATTAGGAGCATTAAAAATGTTTCCCAGACAAACATTCACATTATTTTTTTCTGGTCAAAAACAGCCCAAATTATTTCCCACAAAAACTAAAATTTTAATATTCCTAATTAGTATTATGAAATCATTCTAATTTGTGGGTAAGAGTGTGTAGGTGGATTACCGTTTGGGGCAAGATATGTTTTAACTATTTAAATTCTCTATATCCTTCCTAAGCATTGCTCTATGGCAAGATTGTCGGATATTACTCCTACTTTCTCATTTTTTTTACACCAAAATTAAATAATGTTTGCAAGTGAGGAAGTCTCCTGAGTAAATTTTTGCAGGAGTCCCATTACGTATACATGGGAAAAAGCATGCGTGGAACATATGTATAACAATCAGCCAATTGTTTTGAGTAACTAGACAATCAATGTTTGCAACAAAGAATTGATAAGAAATACGATAATTTTTATTACAATCATTAATTATCTAATTGTATAAATTAATCGATCAATTGTTATACGTATATTTCGCACATATTTTTTCCCGTCTACATGTACATTTTCCGCAATGTTGTTTTTAGAGCTAAGATAAAATAAGAGGAAGCATTTGTCCCCTCCAAGCCTCGTGGCCCATTGTCTTAACGACTCGGATCAAAATGGGGCAGCAGTGTGCATAATGGTGTTATTTTAGGTAGCACTCACAGAAAGAAAAATTCAAAGAATTTCTTTTGAATTATTTGAAAGAGAATTGGGAAACAATAACAAAATAAAGATCCACTTGTTTTATATATAGTCTTTCAGACTTTTACACAATGTCTAATAAATTAATCTGTTCCGATAACCACCTTTCCATTTTCGTTTTTTCAACTTTCATTGTATTGTTTCTTTCTTCATTTCTTGCTCTCCTCAATCACTGCATCTTTCTGCTAAAACTCCTAGTCTACACACCATTTTCCTCTCTTTATCTTCCCCATCCCTCTGTCTACCGGTTTCTCTGTTCTCCCCAGCAGCCCCTTAAATAAATACTTTTTTCCTTTTTATTTTCTCCCCCATCTCTCTCTTTTTAAATGGAAACTTACCAGTTGAAATCTTTAGCAGAAGACCAGATGGAGATGATGATCCTGATGGACAAGCTCCCCGACCTCCCCGCTGCTCAGAGCGAGGTGGGTGAATTATCCCCAACTGAATTTCCAGCTGGTGCAAGTAGTAGCAGCGGCAATAATGATAACATTAATGGAGTTAATGCTGGGCCACATTTTGTTGAGAACTATTGCTTTGGTAGCTCTGCTCAATGTGCAAACCCAACATCTAGCATCTTATTTGGTTGTAACAAAAGCCCAACTCAACGGCAACCAGTGCAGAATTTTTTATCTAATACAAACACAGTAAGATGGAGAGGCGCGGATGAATTGTCAGGTACAGATGCTTATTTGACACCATGTCAGAAGATGAATTCCGTGGCAGCAATGAGGGAGATGATATTTCAGATCGCGGCAACGCAGCCGATTCACATCGACCCGGAATCGGTGAAGCCACCAAAGCGTCGAAACGTGAAGATTTCAAAAGACCCACAAAGCGTTGCTGCAAGACAGAGACGAGAAAGGATAAGTGAGAAAATAAGGGTACTTAAAAGACTAGTCCCCGGAGGGACCAAAATGGACACGGCCTCTATGTTAGACAAGGCAATTCATTATGTGAAGTTCTTGAAGACGCAAGTTCAGTCACTGGAGAGAGCTCAGGCTAACAGGCCAACTGGGATTGGATTCCCGGTGGCAATGTCTAGTGGCAGTGGAAGTTATCTTCCCATGGAAAAAGCGTACCAGCAGCCTCCCCATCAGAGCTCAGTTAACTATTAACTTCGCACGGGGAAGTTATTACCTGAAATGACGTGAACTCAAAATAATTCGATTGGAATATGAGTCGAAGATAACAGGTTTTGACACCTCTAATCCAAATATTCAGAATTACGGAGATGCTTAGCTCATCTTGGTGGTGACTCTTCCCACCTGAGTTGGATCGTCCTTTTTAGTGAACAGTGATTGTTAGGTTGTGGGGGTTGTGAAGAGTTTTGTATATGCATGGCTAATAAGCTAATGTTGTCCATAGACAGTGCTTTGCTTTGCTGCTATGAATAATTAATCACATTTTTCTTTGAAACTACCTAGTTGTTAAAATTATGCAGATGATTAAATATATCAATTATTGTCACTCTGCCGCTTGCTCCCAAATATTATCAGCATTTTTTTTAATGTTTTCGTGATTTGATGACAATTAATAAAGAGTATTAATATATATCTCGAATTCTTAATATTTTAATTAGTATCTCGATTAAAATTAAAATTGATAACTTTAAAATAAAATTGATAGTTTTTTAAATGTAAAACTAAAAACTGTTAATTTTTATTTTAAAAATTATAAATTTTATTTCAAAATTATTAATTTTAATTTTAATCGAGATATTAATCAAAACACTAAAATTTAACACACTAATAATTTTTTCATCAATAAAATGGCGTAATTTCAACGGCACAGGAATTGAGTAATGAGACAATATATGGCTTGCTTGCTTGCATGCATTGTTATTCCACTCGATAGTCACATGGCATTTGTGGAGAAAGAGAGGCATTCTATACGTTAAATTTTATTGGCTGGACTAGACTCCTGGCACCAACAAACCAATTAAAAAAAAAAGTGTGGAGATAGATGGCTGTTTCGTCGCGTATGTTCAGGAATAATCTAGAGTTTGTTCCTGTATAGAGCAATACCCACTTGGTACGCGAGAATTCCATGTTTTTCTTTCTCTTTATCTTTTTAATATCCAATCAGAGTGTAAGAAAAAGTTACAACTCCTCCTTTGGGCTAAATGGCGTACTTTTACCATCACTCGCTCTCTAATTTTTCTTTGTTCTAAAATATAAATATACATATAAATATAAATGAAGGCAAAGACTGATGTCCTCTAACAAAGTCCTAGCATGATTATAACCAGCCATCTTTATTTTGGATAAAAAAAATGTTACTAGCCTTTTGTATTCAATATTTGGTATTTAGCTTCATAAAGAGCAAGCTTGGTGTTTGCTTGGCCTCAAATGACTTGAAAAATGTATTGCCGATGAACCTAGAAATGAAAAACTTGTCTTCTTAGGATATAATTATGAATAAGTTGAGAGTAGCTCATAAGAGAGCACATGAAATGAGAAAGAAAAACTCTGTACTTGTCAACCAAGCTCCTGAATTATTCTGAACTTCTCGCAAGGTGATATCATTCTGCATAACTCATTAGATGAATTCATTGGGTAGTTGTTGTTGGTCTCGATATAGCTTAAGGAATGAACAATAGCAAGCAAGTAAGAAAAAAGGAGAAAAGAGAGCTTTCAAATGCTAGAGAAATAGTTTAAAAGCCATGTTATTTGTTTTTGGGTTTGAATGGGACAACTCTCTAGTTTTTCCACTCTTTTTCAAGTGATAACTCTCTCTCTCTCATTCATGGCATGTCTCAAGAGGATTTTGCTGCTTTGATACCATTTGTTGGATTTTGGGGAAGCTCGATGGTGGAAAATCAAAGTGGAAAATGCAGTAGAAACTTGGTTCCTAGTTTTAGTGTTTGATGAGATTGCAGCATAGGTAAAAAGCTTGCTAGAAAAGGGAATTGTAGTAAGGGAAAGGCACTCATTTGAGGTAGAAATTGACCTCTTTCACTCTCTCATCTTTCATTGATCATAAATACTCATTCTATAGAGGTGAGTTACAAATTCAAATAAACAATTGTTATAGTTGCAGCATTTTTCAAAATTTAAATTGAAATTTAAACTTAACTTTTAGAGTAATGATTAATAATAAAATGTGAACAAATATCAACCAAAAGCCTTATCAAACAAAGCTGCAAAGAGCTGTTACATTCAAAATAAAGTGATTTATCACTTAAATTAATCTAGCCCAATAAATTCTTCCAACTGCCACAACTGACATTCAAGCTTGGAAGGAAACAACAACAAAAATAGCCATTTGTAGTACTTAGAATGCAAAATGACAGCAACATGCTATAACAATCATTATTTTATAGGTCTTGATTTTTGGCTCTTTAATTGAAAATTTTTTCTATGGAACTGATAGGGGGCCATAGGCCCCCTGCTTATGGCTAAGGGCTTCTGGCCCCAATCTTTTTTGATTTTTCTACGAGTCTTAGAATCCTAGTAAATGTGTTCTAATAAGTTGATAGGTTGATCTAATAAATAACTAAAGAGTGAGGCCTATCTATTAAGCAAAAATATGTTATTTTTAATTTTCAATTTTCTGTCTAAAATTAGTGAATTTTAAACTAAAATATCAAAATGTGCAACAGATGAGAGAATTTTTTGCAACAAGTTGCAAAAATTTCAAAATATATCTGTTTGATATATTGTTATTACTTGTACATCTTAGGGACTCAGTTGCATATCAACTAATTTTGATAGGAAAATGAAATTTACAAAACAAAAAAAAAAAAAAACTATAGATTTTTAAATCAATAAGACCCACGCTCAGGCCAAACTCTCTAAACACTAACGGTTTCCCCTTTTGTATCTGTGGCCAAGTTAAAACTGAGAGATACAATAGCAGAAGACTTGTGTACAGTTGGAGGATAGGCTAGTTTAATGAAATTACTTTGGTATCAATTCAGTTTTCCAGCATTTAAATGACATTGTTTGTCGTTTCTAATCTCGGTGAAGCTCCTGCTGCAAGTCCTGAAGCTGGAGGGACAAAGAGAAGGATCCCAATCGGGTACAATTGTCGTAATCCTGAGGTGAATGAGCTGATAATCCTGGAATTGCCAATCCTATAATCCTGATCACTTTCATAAACCAACCTTCTCTATAGTCCTTGCCTTTTGTAAAAGGCAATATGAAACTCCTTATCAGCTCCCAAACAGCATTCAAAGTCTTTGGTAGCGCCCATAACAAAGAGAAATAGTTCTTGTTGGGCTCTTCCCACAAAACCTGTAATCCAAATCCCAATTACAATAGCTCACATAACAATTTCTAGGTAGAGAAATATTAGGTGGCAATATTTAGGTAGTAATAAAATGATATTATAGTAGGCAATGCTAAGTTGTTTGATATTATTTGATGAATTGCGTAGTTATTTGTTTTTATTTAAAATTAAGCTGCATAATAAAGCTTTTTCATGTATTGTTTGGTCAAAATTTTTGGGATGAGCTGGAGGGACAGAGAGAGCAGTACTGACCTTTCCTTTATAGCAGCTATTGTAGTAGAGGCAAGGCCCGAAGTGCTTATACAAGAGAGTTGAATCATCGTAAGGCAATCTGGGAACCATGTCGTTGCAGTAAATGTATCTCAAGTATCTCACGTCATATTTTAGCAGTTTATCCAACATGAACTTCCCAAACTGCCTGTCCCCAACCCTTGGCTGCCCAAATGTGTAGACCCCTTCCAATCTCTCCAGCAGCAACGTCTCCTCGTGCAAAACTAGCACACCCACAAACAATATTGCCAATGCCCCGCCCAAGCTATGGCCTGTCAATATGAACTTGGCACTCTTGTCTTTGTGCAGTATGTCTCTCAGCGTTTGTCTGATTGCATAGTACGCATACCTATGGTTGTTACTATTTGCCTGTATTTCTTTGGGCCAGCCGTCCTTTTGTAGGCCCAGGGCTTGCATAAATCCATGGTGGATCTTGCCAACACCTTGAATCTCGTACCAGGAAAGATCCACGTCTACCAACCAGGCATCTGCATCAAATGGTTCGGTGCCTCTAAATGCCACCACAATCAGGCTTGGGTCAGACTGCGTGTCTTCCAACATGAAGGCCTGCGTTGAACGCCGTTGCAGATTTTCTGTGCATATGCAAGAAAACAAATGCTAACATTAGACTATCATTAGACCCCAAGAAAAGACCACCCATTGGGTGGCGTGTATGGTTGCGTTTCTTTGTTCTCCTGCGAAGAACGTTTATTTGAGATTGTGCCAAACCAATTATGGGACAAACCATACAATCGGCATGGTACTAAGGGATAAATTTGCTCCCTATTGCTTCGTATCTCGCAGGCACACAATTGAAATTTTTTCTAATAAGACTGTAAGTCTCACCATACTTTTTTTCTAATCAACAAAAGCATAAAAAGCAAAAAGACCGAAAAAAGAGAAAAGAGAAATGCTAACACACTTATCACTTATGTTACATGATTTATATTTGGAGGGTAAAAAGAAGTTTTTCTTATCAATTATATTTATCAAATCAAATATTGTTGATTTAGAAAATTATCAGTTTTATCTGCTAATCAATAGCTGTTAACAGTTACTCTGTCGAACAAAATTGGCGCTTAGGATTCAACTTAGCAACGTGGCCTGCAATGCAAAGAGACCTATTGCTCATAAAAGAACAAAAAAGGTTTTTTTTTTTAATAAAAAAGATCTATCGTGAGTATATCAGTTATCGGATTTATAAGATAGAGCCAAGGAAAAACTCCTATTTAACCTACTCGATTCAACTCAACCCATAAGAAGGGGCCCCTCACCCAAGTATTATTGGACCAAACGAGCTTTTCTTACATCCGACCACAATATTATTAAGTTAAGAACCCACAATACTGTGTACTGCTTGAAATCCCCAATTAAAGGAGACGGACGTCAGCACAGGGACTCAAACTTGGATTAACATGGAGAAAAATACCTCGAATTACCACTAAACTGATGATAATATAACCAAAAAAAAAATTTTGTGATATTCAATTGGGCAAATGCATATTCGAGACGCTAACATTTGCAATTTTTTTGTACTTAAAACTTTGCATTTAAAATTCTTCCAATTGAGTCCTACTTGTAAAATTCCAATAATCACGTTGATTTCCGGCCACAGCTTACCGCATCAATCAGATTAGAGGATGGTATTACTGCATTAATAGTCCGAGACTACAAAAATCAATATAAAATTAATAAATCATTGATATTATTGATCTAAATATAGGAATGAAAACTAAGCAATGTTGATAAAAAAATGAAGAGTTAATGATGCCAAAATAATATTAGACTATTTTATTAGCGAAGTATAGAGTAACAGTATATAATCTATATGAGCTCACTAAATAAATTAATAGCAAATGGATCTTTTTTTTTTTTTTTCCTGGAGCAGGGAAAAATACATGGACCTAGGTAAAATATGTTGCTAATTCTAGGACTTGAACGTGACTCATGTTCATTGATTTGTGCAGGTGCAAATGATAAAAAAAAAAAAAAAATTCCCATCATTTGTCATAGTTTTCCCCTAAAATTTTTGTTTATATGTTAGGACAAGTGAGACTGACATTACAAAATTATGAAAGGCATCTACTTACATCTGCAAATCCGTTTTGAATGGATTGTTGTCAACTTATGTTTGCATTGCTACGACCCTTGAGCATAATTGACAAAGAAAGCAGAATTTTTGTTATTATTTAATTCTTTACGTTAATATCAATGCTCTTGGTAAACGATGATGCATGGCGTAATCACCATTCCCAAAGATTAATTTTTTAGATCAACCCAAAAATAAATATAATTAAATTTAAGTAAAGAATTATAAATTGGAGAAGAAATAGTCCATATATTTGCTATTCAGGATAACACTTATTTAAAACCTAAATTTTTATAAATTTTTATAATATATCTTAAATTTTTTTAATTTTGCAATTGAATCTTTTACTTTCAAATCCTTTATATCGAGTCCTTCCGTTAGTATAACCATTAAAAAAGTATTTGACCTAACGGATCTGAAAGGAATTAAACTTAATGGTCAAATACATTTTTAATAGTCAAACTAACAAAATGACTCAATTGTAAAAATTTTGAAAAGTATATGAGGCAATTGAAAATGTTTTAAAGCTTAAGATGCAATTATAAATATTCATCAAAATTTAAGATTTAAATGAATATTATTCCATATTCTATTCTCACTGTGTGGTGTGTGCTCAACTCATGATGATTCTCCGATCAATTTCAAGTTATATCGTATATGTTGACTTTATGATAATTAATTTTAATTAGCTAGATAGCAATAACTTGGCCGGCACGATCATCCAGTCTAATTCAATCACCTAGCTAATTCACCAGATATCACCATATATCCTGCCACGTCAGGCTTTGCTAATCAAATTGGGGCAACATTGCAACACAAGAACGTGGGGGCAGCGTGTTTGTCTCAATTATGTATAGATTATAATTAAAAAATGACTTGGAAATTACCAAGGATGAATTCTTACCATCCCAGCAGTCGTAGAAACCCAAGAATTCCATCTGCAAGAGCCAAAATCGGACCACAAAATTATCACCACCTTGTGATGTGATGGAAATGCTGAATTTTTTAATCTTTTATATATTTTCTTAGTGACCCACCTTTGTTTTCTTTTGTTTTGTTTCATCTTATTAAGTTTGCTATATATTATTTATATATATGTGTGTGTGTGTGTTTTTTTTTTTTTTTTTGGATAAACCAATTTAGATTCATTAAAAAGATATCTATATCAACCTGTAAACAGTAATTTATGTATTTCGTATTTATATATATGTCTTAGCGATCAATATATACTTACATTCCAATGATCTTTCACTATCGATTCGATGAAGGCTTTGCTCTCGTATGACAATTTGGCTGCCATCAAAGACAACGAAGCATTGTATTGTCCGTCACCAGGTCTTATATTCCTGTCCAGTCCTACCCTCAGGTCCGTATTTCCCACAACAGAAGTGAATGTTGCCGATGATCTATCCGGCCTCACTAGCTCTCCTGCATAATATCGTCCATAATTAGCATCGATTCAACCAACAAATCATAATAATAATAATAATAATAATAATACGAGTCAAGCTGAACACATCATCCAAAAATTACTAACTAGCATATACACTTTACATAACCCCTTGTTCATCATTAGGTTTGCTATGTAAGTAAAATTGCAATTACGTAGAAGTTGATTCTTGTTAAATATACTCACTTCTTTCCTGAGTATAATAGACATCGGTTTTATATTTCATAAAGCAAAGTTAGTTTTTATTATTATTATTTTAACTAAGTTACTTTTAATCTTTTTTTGTCCTAAGCATCTCTTTTATGGAGTCAATTTAACAAATGCAATGTCAGTTTGATAGACCATATATTGGTTTATTTTCTTGCTTTCTATCCAAATATAAGGAAAAAAGGATGAATCGTTCCAAGTCCTTTGTCTTAAAAGGTTCAAAAAACTGTCGTACATTATACAGATATTTGCTTATATGCAATTTCCAATCTTCAAACAATATATATAGTACTTTATTTTCCATTTGAAACATACCTGATCGACAGTACAAGATATGTATTGCTTTGTTTTCTTGTTTCCATCCGAATATCTTGGCCAAAAAAAAAAAAAAATGGCCTTGTCTAAGAATTGATCTTCAAAAAGGAACGCGGCTTCCAGAGTTTTTCTACTTTGTGAGAATTAGAGTAGAGCTGCATATCATGTGTGCAGTGCTATATATTTTTGCAAAAAGTTATTTTCCTGAGTTGAATGATTAAACTACTCAGAGCTAATTAACGCCTAAAAAAGACAGCGCCCTGTTAATCATCATCTAACATTAACTGCAAACCCACAGTAAGGTGTTCCAGCAAATAACTGGTCTATCTATATATGCATGTTCAACAACTATTTAATTTCATAGAAACTCCAAAGAAACATAATATATACACACAGACCTTTCAAAAGATTGAACAGGAGCCTGAAAAAGCCACCATTGCATGATAGGAGATTCAACCATATCGCCAAAGCATTCCCTATCCGAGCCATGGGCTGCCTTGCATACAAAAGGACTTTCTGCAATAGAATCGATACGAAAATGAGCCATCGATCCCTGAAATCCTTATGCTTGTGCTCTTCGTCGCACTTCACAAATCTTCTACTTTTGATGTCAGGGAAAAAAAGGAGAAGAAGGATGTCCAGCAAACTCGCTTCCCTTGGCTCAAGCACCAACATGCTCCTGTGCCAGACATCAACCCCACCATTATTACAACTACTGGCCATATGGCTTGGAAGCAAAGAAGAAATGATGGGTGAGTTGCTATGTCAATGTCATTTGTTTTTAACAAGTAGTCCAGCAAAGGTGCTTCTGGTCAGTTTTTATTATATATATATGGCTCTAAACAGATGACTAACACGGTTTCCCTGCTTAGAAAATTAGCATTTGACAGATCATCTCTACAATAATCTTATCATCCTAAACCCAAAATTTTGTCGTAAAGAATGCAAGAGACGAAGTTTCCTTGTGCTGCAGGTTGAGTTGGACTAACATTATTAATATGTTATACCATTTTAATATTAGTCAACAAGTGCAGAGGGATATTATCCTAATATGATCTTCTCAACTCGTTCAACAGTTGAAATTATTATTACTATTATCATTAGTATTATTTTGTATAGGTAACACAAGTTACGTGTACATCTAAATTGATTTATTTAATCTACTAAATATGTAGTTTGTGAACATGAAAGAGGTAAGTAACTGCTCAAAACTCTAAAATCCTTATTATCCTTGATAAGGAATAAATTGGGTGGCGTTAAACTTTAGAGCTCATTTTCCTTTCTTGTCACTGCCACATGGGTTGATTCTAAGTTTATGTAGACTATAGTCTTACAGTCCCTATTGACTCATACGATAATATCTTTTTATAGACCTTATAAATAGGAGGGTCTTTATCCTCTTTTAAAACGTTACCCTTAAATCATGTATAAATCTCACATATCATTCTCTTTACATGCACTCTCTTCCTCTAGAATCTAATATTGACTCAAGTATCATAGTGCTAATGCCCAAAGAAATCTCCCAACTTTTGTAACTGTGTTTCATTTTACGTATGTTGGATCTCAATATACCATTTCAACCCAATACCTCCATTCTAACTAAATTCAATACCCTTTAATGATGATTTTCTTCACCAATCTCTTCGTCAAAAGCCGCCAATTAGGCAGGATCACAATTTAATTTGAAATTAGAACCGAACTAGAGATCAAACAGTGTCAAACTTTGAATCTAGCTTTTTTATGAGAGATACTATATTGATCATACATCTCAGCTATTGAATAGGATAACACGAGGGAAGATGAAGAATGCTGACCAAAGAGATTAGATTGTGTGACCAATTCTTTTGGCGGTCCCTATCCCACATCATCCCACATATGTATAAATCCAAGCTGCATTTTCAATGTTTTGTTTCTTAACGTTTACTTTATTGGGGTTGGTCCATACATTAAATTAAAGGTGTTTGTTACTCTTACTCACATTTTTTAAGAATGTATTAAATACAAAATTTTACAATGTAGAAATTTATGTGATCATTTTTATATTTCAATTGAATTCCACCTAAATTTTTTCACTCATATTTAGAATTAAGTTAATTTGACTTATATCTTAGATAAATCAAATTAGATATCTTCTAAATTTTTCAGAAGATTGCTGCTAAAATTAATATGTATTTTTATAAATATAGTCTCGTCCAACGACTTAAACTATTGAGTTATAGTACATCATCGGAACTTTTATGAACAAGAAATCATAAACTCAACCCACGTTATTCTATCGTTCTAAGTAAATTGTGAATTTCAGCACAACACATAGTAAAGAGACGCGTGATTTGTCCACAATCCACACACCCAATAAACTTAACTACTTGAGTTTGTTAGAATATCCTGGCATTTGTTGTCTTGATTCTACACATTGTGTACTAAACTAGTTTTTCGAGTAACTACTCATTTACTAGATAGATCTCCAAAATGATTTCCATTGAGTTTTTACTTATTGATTGATTTTGTGATCTAGTGAAGTGAAAAATCGTTTCGCCATAACCGTCCATCTAGAGGATTGGCGGAATTTGATCAGACAAATTTTCAGTTGTCGCCAGGCTCGCTGACAGTAAAATAAATTTTTCACTTAGTAAAACAATTCTTAAGAAATTATAATATGGTGCCCATTTGTCGCTTTGCAAGGGATGAATAATCAAACGCGTGTTTGACCCATACATTATGTTTGCTACATATGAAACGTCCGCCCGAGGGAAATACAATGCAAATGGGCTACCTAGTGGTCTATGCCTTAATTATTAGGCATCTTTTAAATCTTATATCCATTTCAGGATTAATTTCCAAAGTTTCAAAGATAAAAGCTAAGTTTTTATTGACAAGCAACTTTATGTAAACAAAGAAATAATGACAGTGCCATCACGACGTCAGCCAACAAATTTACACGACTTATCGCTGGAATTTTTATTCTCCAATATATTTAACGTTAAAGATCGAACACCAGACCATACCCAGACCTGGAATACATTAGTGGACAATTGGATCTGGACGCCAAATCCTTCCTAACCTCTCTTGTAGCGAAAAATTCGTTGAACGAGATGGCAGGCAGATTCGCACATACTTTGTGGGTTAAGTGTGATTTCCTCTAACACAACCACACACCTCATAAAGCGTGGGCTTTGCTAGTCATGTGACGCGAAAATTGTTTAACACTGTTTTGGTTAGGTTTAGACGCAAGCCATAGCTGACAGCATATCACGTTGACACCTTAATTCTTGTCCGGAACCCTTTGTTAGAATTTTGTTCAGAAATATAAATGATTTTTGGCCAACCGAATCTGTCGATATTTTGCTCCTATAAATTCACGGCTTAACTTTAGATACACCCTTAGTTCAGCACACATCTGCAAAAAGCATTGACATTAAAAGTTCATAACTTACATAATTTGTAACATCGGATTACCATTTGAATTGCTCGCAGAATTTGCATGATGTCCGAGCCACGGCCATTACTTCACCTTTTTGGCTGACAAATGATGACAGTTGTCAAAATCGGTTACCTCAATTCGCAGCATAAGGGACTTACGTGCATTTGTATCCATCAACAGTTGTGTTATGGAAGTAAGCAGTGAGTGCCTTCAACTTGCCATTCAAAAAGTTCTTCTCAACCTGGCAACGTAAATACTGGATCTTAGTAACAGGCAAAAAAGTGGCCTTGAAACACCAAATTAACATATTTCATAAAAGGGTAACATATAAACCAAACAGCAAATATTCTCCATATACGCAGCACCCAATATAGATTCACAAATGCATTGAAAAGTTCAATTCAAATATTACCTCTAGTGACCATGGTGGCTCGGCAGATAGAGACAATTCGGCCAATTGGTTTAGATCAATGTTTCTTGGGAGAAACATGACAATTCGGTTAGCAATTTGTTTTGCAGTGTTGAAGATAAAATATCTGCATAAGTACACACCAGTGCAGCAAAGAGTTAACAGGAGATGAAGATGATGTACAGATTGAATTCTTTGCAAAGAAAAGAAAAAAATAAATAAAAAGATTATATACCCATCACGCGGCTTGAGCATGGTCTTGATATCATAAGTCTCCACTTTAGCATAGTCAGGTCCCCCCCAAGGAGGTGACAAGAAGACGATGTCTGCCTGTGGTAGAGAAACAAGGAAGCATCAAACAGCTTAAAAAACAAAAAGAGCCCTAGCCAGAAAATCAATACATGAGTGAGATGAAGTGAAAAACAATTGAGTAAATGTCCAAGAACAAGCATTTCTAGTTTGAAACAAAAGTGATGGCCTAGAGAACACCCTTTCCTATCAACTGGTATTTGGTAGACTAAAATAATTGACCAAAGTGGGAAATTAACATAAGCCATAGCAACAATGGCATGACCTTGGAGAAACTAAACAAAAAGAACGGAAAAGAAAAGGCTTGGTGCATTAAATGTCTGGTGCCATTTGTTAGTGAGTCAAGCTTCATTGCTGTTCATGTTTGTCATTTATGGTATTGAAGAAGATGTTGAACATTGCTGGACAGCAGAAGAAGATGTAACAGAGGACTTTTTGGTTTTGTTCTTCTATATGTAATGACTTAGTTAAAATTGAACCAATGTTTAGTGATGTTTGGTTAGGATAATTCAAGAAGGACAGCAGAGGAAGTCCTTATGTGATGTGGTTAGGCTCTTAAACAATAATGTAAGCTACTTTTGATTAGTGGGAGTGGGTAATTGACAGCATATGGGTGTTAACTTGTTTTAGTGAACAAATGGGTATGGGAAACATGTTTTTCCTTAATCATTTGTTGTACTTTGAATTGCAATATATATGTATGTGAAATGGAGTCCCATTGAGGTGCTTTTATGCCCCAATTTCAGTCTCTCCTCTCTTTCTATTCTGCTGGTTTTGTTTTCTGCAAAGTCAGTTTTGCTGGTTTGCTCTCTGCAAACACTTACACTGCCTAGGTCCACAATGTTCACTACTTGCTATTTTTTTGCTAACACCATTGCAACACTGGGATTTAAATATCATTCAGAAGCTAAGGGTGTTAAAATAAATGAGAAAGCTCTCCAATGGAAGTAAAAGATGAAAGAAAAATGCAAATTATAGTACAGATTATAACACCAAAACTAGTCAAAATGCAACTTGTCAGCTTTAATACCTTTAATTTTGGTGCCAGAACAAAAACGTCGCCTTTGATAAAATCTATTCTGTCATTGACTCCATAAATGGTAGCATTGTGATATGCATAACCAATCTTCTTTGGATCGATATCAACTGCTATGACATGTTTGCTCCTAAAATGTTAAAGAACAAAAGGTCAGGCACAAACAGCACAATAGAGGGGGGAAATAAATTTTACCTTGCTCATAAAAAATCAAGCATCCATATTTCTTTCTAAGAAATGCAGCCACAGTCCTTCCACTTCAATAATGACCAATTAAGAAAAACAACAAACAAACATGGGGACTGAATTAACAAGAAGGAGTTTCCTTCTAAATTGGTCAAAGATCAAGCGATTAACAGTCATCTGGTTTAATTTGTTGATGACGGCAAAATATGATTTGGCTTGGGATGGGGGAGAAGAGATTTTATCATTTGCATCTACAATAGGAATCAGATGAAATCTCAGCAAACAAAGAAAGGGTGGGAATAACATATTTTTTATGTTTTAACCGTTACATATAGACAATAGAAATCCATAGACTTACAAACATTAAGCACATAACTCAGAAAGAGGAACTTTATCAAGAGTGATAAAATAAAAATCAAGTCAACAATAGTCATCACCTCTGTGCAAATTGGATGGCATTTCCGCCAACTCCAGTGAAACAGTCAATTATGACATCACAAACGCAGCGAAATGCATGATGCCTGGCTATTAGCTCTGGAGTAACAGAAAACCAGCCTTCCTCATCCATCTTTATACCATCATCAAATCTGGAGAATAAAAAATACCTCTGACACCAATATTTACCAACATTGGCAAAAGGCTGTTCGGCCATATCTTGATCCTGTAGCTCTGCATGAAGCAATAGCTAATTATAAGGCAACCACCTATTTACAATGCTTGATGAATATAAAGGCTCAGGAATGATAAACAGCAGATAATCATTATAGACGGACGACTCAAATAATTGGGTATAATAAACACACACATGTGCACGCACACACTCCCAAAGACAATTTAATACAACTGCTTCTCGATCCTCCATTATCAGACAACCCAGCAAAAATCAAAATTGTTGTACTACTAAGTTCCCCCAGAGAAAGTAACATATTTAAACCTTCAACATCCTTAGATGGTTTCCTATGAGCTCGTGTTCTCCGTGCTTTCTTCTTCCGCTTTTGTATTGCTGGGGAAAGCTGCGCAAACAACCCATTCGTTGCAGATTCAGCACCATCTACACATATATTACTATCCCAAGCCAGACCTTTAGTGATTGCACTGGAAAAAGAAAAACAAATGTTAAAAACAATATACAGAAAAAAAGAAACCAACAGCATTCAGGTAATGCCCAGAATTACATAAGATAGGTATCAATTTTCTCCGCATTTTTAATTACATTTATTGTCCCCAGCACAAATATCTTGCTAATCACTGCAGGAATTTAATTAACAGGCAGCTGCTAGGGTTTTTTCACAAAAATAAAATGTCATATACAATTCACAAGAATATGATACCTGCCAAGTTGCTCCTGCCAATATGATAGTTGGCACACTGTAACTCCATCATCAAAAATTTCATTGATCACAGAAGATTCATCTAGATGCTTAAAGTCGCCATTGACACTACATATAGTCACAACAGGTATAGAGTTGTCATCAGAAACTCCAGCTGAAACTTCATCAGATATCTGATCCACTGACCCATTATCATTTGTGGGTTTCTCCACTGAGTATGAACCATCAAGCAAAACAGAAGAGATGGAAGCACTCCCATTCATTTCGCTAACTTCAGAAACTACTTTTTTTGGCTCTTCATTCGTACCATCGAGCATGAGATGTTCCATACCAGGGGGCACAGACCATGTAGAAACATCTGTTTTGACATTATAAAAGTAATTCCTCATGTAGAAAGAGTCCCAATACACCATCCAATCTCCAAAATCACCACTGTGTCCATGCCTGTCTATCATTTCATGCACAGGAAGTAGCAAACTCTGAGAGCATACAGCAGTTCTAGGATCCTTTGCCTGCGGACAGCCATTGTTATTGCAAGAGTTGTCATCGTTTTCATGATGGTAAGCAGCAGAAGAATCTTCAAGACAGTCAAAATGATCCAACACTCGTCCAGCATTTTTCTCAACATGGGCAATACCTGCATCTGCCAAACAGAATTCCACAGAAGGAGTAGCATCTGAATTGCTTGAACTCTGTCCTATATTATCAGCATCATTGGGCTCTACGTCATCTTCCATAGACACACTATCCTGGCCACTATTGAGCATGTACACTGATGTTCCACAAGCCATGTTATTGGAGGATTCCGAACCTCCACCATTGAGGTATTGTATTTCATTTACATCTACTGCAACATCATAATCATGTGATTCACATTGGCCGAACGTTGAATCGCAAGAAAAAGAATTGCTTGTCATATCATGCAAAACATTAGGAGATAGAACTTCCACCCCACTCACTTTGGTAAATTCTAGCACTTCATCTCTCGCTTCCTTATGACCATGAGGATGCTTTGGATGATTGCCTTTCCTTTTGCTTTTACTCGTACAATTTCTTGTCTGTCAAAGCATTAATATTGCCAGGAGGAATAAAATTTACGGGAACCTAGTAAAGATCATGTCAAGAAAGCAAATTCCAGTGGCAGAATCATAGCATTCGAGTAAAGTGATAGTAAACACAAACTTTGCTTACATTCATTGAATTTCAATCATATACGTCTCCAAATAAATAGGACATCCTTTTCAAAATGTTATCTACCTATTAGCACTGTAAGTATGCAATTGGAGGCTTTGCCTGTTTCCCCATTAAACTCAGTTTAATTATGCATTCTTGGATTTGATAAAGCATTATTGGTACCATATTTTCACACAGCATGAATAGCCGCCATAAAATCACATGTAAAGGCAATTAATAGATTATAAAGAAACCACAACAAGCACGGCAAATGCTCCTAAGAAGTAAGATAAAAAGGAGACATTGTGTGATATTACCTCCTTACTGGACTGGAATGTCGTGGGAAGCCCCAATCCTACCATCTCTTTCTGCAAATCCAAGTCCTCTGATATCACACAACAATCGTCGTCCTTGAGTTCAATCTCCTCTGGTCGCCCACTACAGTCTAAAAACATAAATTGATCAAAAAATAGAGAATTTAGCAACTAGGCCATGAGAAAACAAGTCAAATTCAAATCAACGACAAAGATAAACCAGGAGGAAACCTACCCGCAGTGGGAGCCGGGCCATTGTCTGTAGAAAATTTCTGTACCAAACAGACATAGAACAAAAAAAACGAAAAAAAACAAAAAAAAGTCAATTCGCAGTGCCAATGGAGCCGAAAAATCTTCCATCACTACACAAGAAAAACTTACAATAGCCTTAGGAAATAAAGATACTTCTAGCGTCTCTGTGAAGCCGTCCTCCCTGAAAAGTTTGCAATTACTCTAAATAAAACAATCGTCTAGAAGCACAAAGGTGTCAGCTTGAAACTCAGAAAAGCATATAAGAGAAAGGAGAGAGAGAGAGAGAGAGTGGGACCATATGTAGACTTCGGTGAGCTTGAAGAGGGAACCGAGAGCTCTAATAGCAGAAGAAGCTTCACTTTCCACTTCTCCTTTCTCCATTCGCCGGATTCCAGCCGCCGGCGACTTAAGTCACGTCTTCCTAACCTACCACCGCCTGCGAGTTGGAAATTCCACCGCCGCCCACCGCTTTTCAATTTCAGTCGCTCTAACCGCCTCTTGCTCTCTGCGGGTTTATACAACAAGCTGCATGAAACGACGCAGTTTTAATTAGGTACATAACTAACTTTATTCAACCTCCTAAAGATTAGTCGTAAACCTTCAGTGGCCTATTGTTTGATTGTTTTATGAATTAGAATTGAAATCAGAATTAAAATTAGAATCAAGTGGAATGAAAAATAAAATTATATATTTTATAATATATTTAGTTTATTTCAAAATTTAAATTAAAATTTTTTATAAATATTTATTTTATTTCGAAATCAAAAATATTAAATATATGATAATATTTATATTATGATAAATATAAGATAAATGTAATTAAAATTTTAAAAAAATATTAATATCAAATTAAAAAATTTAAAATTTAAAAAAATATTATAACGTAATGTCAAATTAAAAATATTAAATTATCATAAAAATAAAATTAAAAATTATAATAATAATTAATAATAATAATAATAACAATAATATACTTCACAATAATAACCATAAATATAAAATTCAAAAACAAATCTTAAAATAAAATTTTATTGTTATTATAATAATAATCATTTTTTAATTGATAATTTAAATATTTTTGAAATTTAAACTCTCATTATAATACTATGACATATGATCTCATTAATAAATAGTAATAGTAACGACAATAATAACAATAAGAATAAGAATAATAATAATAATAATATTATTATTATTATGAAAATAATATTGTAGAGATTATAAAATAATTTATTAATAATAAATAAACGATTATTTTAACTATTAAATTTTATTATTATTTACAATTTTATTATTATCTTGAGGTTTGAAATATTTAATTTTTATTATAATATAAAAACATGTTATTATTATTATTATTATTTTATGAATAAATAAAATCAAAAAAATAATATAATAATAATATAAAAATAAAAACATAGGGTAGTAGAGAAAATTGAGGAGTTAAAAGTAGTTAAGAGAGGAATGAGAATGATTAATGGAATAAAGATAGGAATCATAATTCTATTAAAGTATGGTTTCTCGTTCTCCTTTTTAAGGAAATGAGAATGCATTTTATATAAAACAAATAATAGAAATAAAAATTTAGTAGTTGATTTCTATTTCTACATTATTTTTTTCCTAAACAAACACCTCCTCAGTTTAAACTGTATTAATAATATGTCAGTAACTGTAATATCAAAGGTCGTGAGATTGAAAGTTTGAACCTTTAATTTCTCGAAGTGTTTACTTCTTACCAATTAGTTGGTTTAAATTTAGAAAAATTCAAAAAAAAAATCTAAAAGATTAAAAAAAAACGAAGGCTTAAAATACTACGTCGTTTTGCTTTCCTCTAGGAGAGGGAACAAAAAGAAAAACAGAGGGTAGACAGCAGCAACCTGCTCCGCTCTCTGTGAAAGTTGAACTGCAGCCATCGGCCGCACGGAGGAGGATGGAAGACGGCGAGATAGTGGAAGGCGTGGCGATGGAGGAAGAGGTGCGGTTGTCAAACGAGCCACCGCCGCTGCCCAAGATCGAGAAGTCACCTTATGAAATACTCGGGGAAAGCAAAGCATCCGTGGAGGAGATCGTCGCACAAACCCTCTCCATGAAGAAACAAGCCAACCCTAAATCCCAACTCCGAGAGCTCGTCACCCAAATGTTTCTCAACTTCGTCTCTCTTCGCCAGGTCGGTCCCACCAAATCTATTGCTTTTTTTTTTTTTTTTTTTTTGCATTGCTGAAATAAATTTGTTGTTTGTGGTCTCATCTGGTGTAGGCGAACCGGTCGATTTTGCTGGAGGAGGACAAGGTGAAAGCGGAGACGGAGAAAGCGAAAGCCCCCGTGGATTTCACGACTCTGCAGCTTCATAACTTGATGTACGAGAAGAGCCACTACGTTAAGGCTATAAAGGCTTGCAGGGACTTCAAGTCTAAGTATCCTGACATTGAGCTTGTTCCCGAGGAAGAGTTCTTCCGCGACGCTCCTGATCACATCAAAGGTCCTGTCTTGTCTGATGATAGCTCCCACAATTTGATGCTCAAGCGCCTCAACTTTGAGCTTCACCAGGTTTCAGCCGAATCCCCCCCAAAAAAAGATTTACCTTTATTTGAACTTTGGGAGAATGTTGGAGTATAATGCATGCAGATATATAATTATTGATTCTCATTGAATTGTTGGAAAAGAAACTTGCTGATGGATGTTAATTTAGTTAAGAGGCTGTGCATTTACTGTATGTTGAAAAATGGGTTGTTCCATGCTTTGTTGAATTAGCGTAAGGAGCTATGCAAGCTTCAGGAGAAGCTGGAACAGCGGAAAAAGGGTCTGTTGGAGACCATTGCTAACAGGAAGAAGTTCTTGTCAAGTCTTCCGTCACACCTCAAGTCGCTTAAGAAAGCATCCTTGCCTGTGCAAAACCAATTAGGGGTGCTTCATACAAAGAAATTAAAGCAGCAAACCTCTGCAGAGTTACTTCCTCCTCCTCTTTATGTTATTTACTCACAGCTCTTGGCCCAAAAGGAAGCATTCGGAGAAAATATTGATCTGGAAATGGTTGGAAGTTTGAAAGATGCTCAAGCTTTTGCACGTCAGCAAGCAAATAAGGAAACTGGTAAGTAATTGCCAATCTGACCCTGTGGATAACAGATAACTTATCCAAAACCTGCATATGAAATTCTAAATTATCAAAATATTGAAATACATAACTAGCCTTGACCTCTAATATGACAAAGTTTCGATTTCTACTATCTTTGAAATGTTTGTTATTTGCTGCATCAGGCATATCGACGGATGTCGAAGCTAACAGATTGGAGGATGATGCACCTGATGAGGAAGACGATGGCCAGAGAAGGAGAAAAAGGCCAAAAAGGGCACAAAGCAGGGAGACGCTCGACCAGTCAGGAGTATATCAATCTCATCCACTTAAGATCATTCTCCATGTCTTTGATGATGAGGCTTCTGATCCTAAATCTGCAAAGCTTATCACTCTTAAGTTTGAATACTTGTTAAAGTTGAATGTTGTATGTGTTGGAGTTGAAGGGTCCCACGAGGGACCTGAGAATAACATCCTATGCAACTTGTTTCCTGATGACACTGGAGTTGAGCTTCCTCATGAGGTATGGAGGTTTAGTCTATTGGCCACTGGATCAATTATTTCACACTGCATAATTGCATATCTATCTCCCCTCTCCCCCCCCCCCCCCCTTCTCTTCCTTTGATTTAATTATGATAATTTGCACCACTTGATGATGCAGTCATCAAAGCTCCTTGTTGGCACTGCCTTTGCATTTGATGAAAGGAGAACCTCACGTCCATTCAAGTGGGCCCAGCATTTGGCAGGGATCGATTTCTTACCAGAGATTGCACCCTTGCTTAGTGGCCATGAAACTCCAACTGGTGAAGCAGCTAAAAGTGATGTTGCAACTGGATTATCAATGTATCGCCAACAGAATCGAGTACAAACTGTATTACAAAGGATCCGCTCTCGGAGAAGGGCTCAACTGGCTCTTATGTGAGTCATTGCTCTATCTGGGATATTGGATCATCGAGGGAAGACTATATTAGCCACTTGAGAATGGAAGCCATATTGTGATTAAATCTGAACATTAGCTGTTATGGTTTTGTTAACTTGACTAGGACTGCGATGGTATCTTTGTATGACATGAGTGGCTAATACATTGAACCTTTGCAGTTCTAATCCAGTCTGCTTTCTTATAAACCTTGTTCTTATTCCCTCTTACTTGGGTAGCTTTTATTACTTGCCATGCTTAAGGCTCGCTAAAATTTCTCATTTTTTATTGTGGTAACATACGCTTGGTGTTGAAAGTTTGGAATTCTTCGATTGGCTTACAGGGAACAGCTTGATTCACTTGCAAAGCTTAATTGGCCTTCTCTGAATTGTGAAAGCGTTCCATGGGCTTCACATTCTCCTTTATGCAATTTGCGTAGCTGGTCACCTGCAGGACCCCCTTCCAGTCAGCCTTCACCTGTGCCTGTCAATGATACACATCAAGTGGCAGAAGCCGTAGATGTTGACATGGATGGAAGACCTGGAATATCAAAGGAAGAGTCAGAGGGTGCCAGGGAAGATGGAGAGCTTCCATCTTTGGTTACAGTTACATCTGTTGTAAATGATGTCAAGCTTACATTACCGTCAAAATTATCAAACTTAGAGCATTCCAGGGACCTAGCTTTAATCTCAAAGATCATGATATCACCAGTCAATAAGATGAAATCACTAAGTTTCAAGAAATATGATGAGGATTCTGATCTCTTGCTGGATATTGATAGTGATTACGACGATCTTGCAATTGTTGAGCCTGATGTGGAAAATGCAGCTTATTTTCAAAGCTCTGACATGGCTAAAAATTCATGGGTAGACTATGGGGCTAAAGATTATTCTATGGTTTTAACAAGGAAAATGGATGCTGATGAAAAGACTGTAAAGCTGGAAGCAAAGGTTGCTTAATTACTGTTATTGTAGTATGGATTTTTCCTAACTGATTGCGACACGTAATGTCAATTTTTGTGATGGCAGGTTAAAATTAGCGTGGAGTATCCTCTCAGGCCTCCCCTTTTTGCTGTGAGGCTTTACTCTTCTGGCAAAAATCAGGATGAGACTGATGGCTCTGACTGCTATAATGAACTCCGTGCCGTGGAAACTCAGGTTAGGCATTGATGTTTTAGGAATAAAGTTAAACTATTTCCAGCTGGTTAGGTAGTTGAATAAAATTTTCAGATAACAAATGTCAATATAATGGCATTGTACTTGCCAGGTTCCCTTTAAAATAGGCATTAATCCCTAACGCAACCATTTCTTGCTTTTGTTGAATTGTACCTATGAGCGACAAAACGATTGGAACATGATGGTTCTGGTATTCATGTTAGCATAGAATTTGATAGTGTTGGTTACATTAATTCACACTTTTTCTTGGTTGGTTCAGTTGATTCTAGTTTCCTTTGCAGGTCAATCTCCATATACTTAAGATGCTACCCTTGAGTCAACAAAACTATATCTTAGCTCATCAAGTGTGTTGTCTTGCAATGCTGCTTGACTACTATATGGACGATTCTTCTCCCCATGAAAAGAGGAGTACTTCTGTGGTTGACGTTGGCTTGTGTAAACCTGTCAGTGGTGGGCTTCTTGCCAGATCATTTAGGGGGAGGGATCGCAGGAAGATGATACCATGGATGGACATGGGATGCAATTCTGGCTAAACCATGCGGGCAATGGAATCTGTGGGCTCGTGGGTGATGCTATTTGTGTTTATCTCTGATACGTGTAAGGCAGGGATTGATGTTTGTTGGCACGTCCTTAAGTTTTGAGGGCTGACAGGGGGGGATGCCTCAATGCTAATCATTTGTTTATTTATCCGTGTTGAGGAGGAGAAAATCAAGTATTTTAAAAGAATATAACATCATAAAAAGTTGCTTAACAGGAAACCTTTGGGATCCTTGTATCCCCAACCAAATGTCTACAGATTTTGGATGTTCCTTGTAACTGGTTGTCTGCTTTATGCCAAAACTTTTGGAGGATCCAAATTGGGCATATTCCTATAGATGAGTCTGTTTTGTTCCTTCGAACTCTCTATTTGTATCCTTTATCCTTTCTTTCGCTTTTTTTTTTTTTTCTTTTTTTGGTCTGTTTGTAGTTCATGGTTCTCTATGTATAACCATCTATTTTCCTTCCGTGGGAGTTTGATATCCTTATCTTTGCCTTTTGAGGTATCAGCATATTGCTTCTTAGTTCTATACCATGCAACAACACAATATAAAAAGCCCAAGGGCTAGCTTTCCTTCTCTGGTATGCACAAATTCTCCGCTTATTCTTCCTGTATGGAGCGACTTTACGTAACATGGAGCTTGCTTTGACATTTTTCGTTATCATCAACTCAAATAGAGCCATTGTAAACAACTCTATGTTTAAAATTGGGATTGCAAACACCAGTACTTTATGCACCCTTGTGCCGGGAATAGATCGTGTCAAGGAGAGAAGGAAGGGCCGAGGACGACTTATGGCCTGTCCAAATTCTATGGGGGAGAAAACAATCTGAAAATCAAAGCTGAATTATGGAAACGTAACATAGAACAAAAAAGACTTGCGAATAATTACAAACGAGAAATCCCAACTCTGCGACAGGAACTAGTTTTACTGCTACGTGTAGGGGACGTACTTTCAAACTGCGTATGGGCAAATAAATGACAGGAAATTGCATTTGTTTCCCTAATGTAAATAGTTCTCAGTAGAAGCAAAGTTGGTAAAGAGATGTTTGGTGAAAAATCCTTTCCTCGTCTGCAAAATTGGCATCTCGTCAGTATGAGGAAGGAAAACGCATTCCTTTGAATATGTACAGCAACTTACCATACAGAATTTCCACAACAAGATCCCATCTATTCCCTCTTACTTCACCACGGATCAGTTTGAGTTCGTCTCAAGCACCGTCTCTTACCTCCTTGCTTCATATTTATCATCTCCATCACCTGTCATGCCGTCAAGTAGAAGGAAAATCAGATATCCCCAGCTTTTGCATTGCTATCATGGAAAAACAAAGAAGGTGGAGAAGAAGGAGGAGAAGAAGAAGAAGAAGAATTAACATGACATTTTCAGTGATTATCCACGTTGCAGTCGAGACAGGAAAATAAGTAAGATTATCAAGTACTTTTTGCAGAAGCAGGGAGAGACTGAGATGTTCCCATAGAAAACTCAAAAAGTCAGTAGAAAATTTCACCTGATTTTGCTGAATTTCCATGATTTCCTCCTACAGATATGAAACCACAATCAGAGATGGTTCAACTCAAGATTTAAACCGAATGCGTATACACCAATTTCATGACTCATGAGTCTGTATTGATAAATCTGCATGTCGTGAGCATAATAAAAAGACAATACCTGCTTTTTCTGCAGTACTTGGTTCTCCTCTTTTAGCTTTCCAACTTCTTCTTCCAATTCCATGGTGTAAGCCTGTAAGAAGTCCAAAACCAAGTAACACATATTGACAAGCCATATGCCAACATTCTTATTTCTCAAGCAGCATCTATCCGTAAAAGTACTTGACTAAAGCCATTCAACTAGACTAGCATTTATTATACCCAGCTCAGATAACTAACTCACTCTAATGGTCTTAGAGCAATTGTCTGGTTTTTTTAACCAACTGGTCCTTATAACTTCTCATAAACTTCACTTCTCAAAACATTTCATCTCTTGCCATGTCAGATTTCTACTAGATTACCATGCTGCCACAAGGTTTTTTAATGATATTTAGGAATGCAGCATAACCATGGATGACATAACGAGATGGTAAATAGCTAGCAAACTATAACAAATAAAAAGAAGATGAAATTTGTACATGTAAACTCTAGTTTTTTTCAGCACCATCTGGTTACAAGATTAAACTCTCGTAAAGTTCTACTGGTGTAGGGAGAATAGGGAAAATTGTTGTTTGCATCCTCCTGAACAAAAGTCATGATCTTAATAGGTCATTACCACCCAACTTTCTAAGATAAAGGTGGTTCCATTTTCACAGAGAATCTCTGGACTTGGTATAAGTCTTTCTCTACTCAGCCAGCTATGTTTGATAGCATGACTAACAGAACTCTCGGTGCAGTTGTATGTCTAAGAGACAAACATTCCCAAGTTGGTCACTTTTATCGTGGATGGTAACACAATTATTTGATCTTCAACTTCAAGTAATAAAGTTGTTCTGTATTTAAGTGTTTCCAGTAAACTGAACACAGATATCATACAAGCAAATAAATAAGGCTAGAGTAAGCTGGCATCTGTAGCTGGGAAAGTATATACACAAAGCAGTGGCATCATTAACCAAATATTCACCTGCTTGCGAGCCCGTGACCTGGCAGCCGATTCTCTGTTCTTAATCATTCTTCTTTGCCTCCTTTCGGCCGCCTTCTCCACAGCACCACCGGTTCTTCTCCCTCTTAAACCTCCATTAAACACAAAAGGAGTTGGCGACACTGAAGATGTATCCCCATTACTCTTTACAATCCCATCCGACGACAGCTGACTAACAGGTGAACCTGCAGCAACACCTCCAAGTCCAACCATTCCCATCCCTCCACCCTGCATCAAACCACCGCCAATCCCCTGATCCCCAATCACCATGATTCCATCCCTAATTCCCGGACTACTTTGTAAAGGCCATTGGGACATATATCCTACATTAGGCTGCTTAGGATATATTGGCCGTCGCTGCTGTTGCTGAGCCTGCACCTGTGCCTGTGCTTGATTTGACTTAATCCCATTAACATCCAATGGCAAATTCGAGGATTGCATAGACATATGATTGCCAGCAGTATTACTCAACACCACACCCCCATTTGGCTGAAACCCAATTCCTAAACCAGAATTATTTACTGAACGCGAAAGATGACCCAAAAAAGCACCATTACCATCGACCTTACCAGCTAACTGGGTGTCTTCTCTGACCACTCCGGCCCTCGCCAAAAACTCCTCCAACGGCATCTCTCCCAAAGTCTGTTGCCTCTGGGGCACATTAACTCCTCCAGTTCCACTTCCAGCGCCGTACTCTTTCAAAATGTCTTTCCAGACCTCATCTACCGTCTTCTGGCTCAGCGTCCGTGGCAGCGTCAGCGAGCCCTGGCGCTGGAGACCCTCCTGAACAACCCCACTGCAGCCGGCTGCCGTCGTCTGTTGCTGGTTCTCCTCGGCGCTCCATATGTTTCTGAGCAGCTCATCCATGTTCATTGACCCAAAGTCCTTGCCCAATGCCCCCATGGTGCTCTGAAACTCATCGAAAGTCAAAGAGTAGATCGACGGCTGCCTCGCCAGCTGAAAGTTCCCCGGCGGCCGGCCACCGGAATCCGATGACGGGTCGTTGGTAAAGTCCATGAAGTTCAGATTAGACCCCATCTTGGCAAATATTTGGATAAAAAAGTGTCAAAAAGATTGAAGAACTAATCCGAAAAATCTCTAAACTTTCCTTTTTTTCCCCTACTACAAGTCTTCAATTCACTTTCTAAAACTTTGAAGTTTCAACGAAAGAAAACAACGTGAAACTTTAGAACACAGCAGTTGCAAGGGCATTCAATTTATGCAAGGGCTAACCCAAAGGTTCCCATTTTTTTTTTCTTCTCAATGGCTTAAACAACTACTTCGAGTAACAAGTACCATGTTGTATTACTCTTACCCAAAACAGAAATGGAACTAAAAAAACAGCCCCAATTACACTCGAAGTGCCAACAGAAGTTATAAGCTAAACCAAAGTATTAAAAAAAAAACGGAAATACTTTATGCACGAGTATAATTAGAAATACAATGAACAAACGATCATTTAAATTATTAAATTATAAAAAATATATTTAATTTTAATAAAATAAAAATAAATAAATTATTAAATGATGTTGACTTACCTATATACTTTCTTATATTTTATTAAATATATCTATATAGTTTATATAGTCAAGTTAAATGATTTTAATATTAATCATGTGGTATAAAATGTATTTAGTTACCTAGATAATAAGAAAATTGTTATATTATAATTATATAAAATATATTAATTATTATAATATAATTATTTTGTAGGACAAAAATGGTATCCTCAGGACCTCAAGAACATTTGCCACTTCTGTTTTATGTCTGAGTGCTGTTCGTTGCTCTGAGCGCAGGATCCGCCAAGTGTCAATTGTCGATTCCTATTTTTAAGCTTGTAAGGCAATGAATGAATGAGGTTTACCATTCATTAATAAAATATATATAAAATCCTGCTTATTAATCATGTGCCCACAAAATTATTGATTAGTGGGGCCAGCTGGCTTTTTATACGTGGACCAATCACCGTTGGCTAGCGTTGCTGTTGACGTCAGGCCTAACCAAAGGGATTGAGGCACTTGGGAGGATCCTGGCGCTCCACGTATCAAAATAGTGTGAGTGTTTAATGGCCTTGCTCTCCAGGGTTATTTTCGTCAAGACAGTAACGGGAACATGCATTTTTTTAACCAAATTTTTGTATTTTTTTTATATGACTTTTAAATTTTTTTAAAATTATATTTAAGTTATAAATATTTTAATTTTTTATCAAATTAATTTATCGTAGACGAACAGTAGTCAATTTATTAAAAAATAATTTTGACGTTATAAAAATTATTTGAAATAAAATTAAATATATGAATCAAATATTTTTTTATTAAAAAATATATACTTTGTATATTTAATTTGTATATTTGTTAATTAAAAAATACTTAATATGCATATTTGTTAATAGAAAAAAAATTTAATTAGTGTATTTGATTTTTTAAAAATAATTTTTATTAAGTTAAACTCATTTGTTAATAAATTGACTACTTTTCGTAAATAAATGGACTGATTTGGTAAGAAATCGAAAGATTTAGAATTCAAATGAAATTTTAAAAAAGCTTAAGACTTGAATATAAAAAAATATAAAGGTTTAGGACTAAAAAATGTATATCTCAATAATAATGTGTGTCCATTTTTATGCACGTGAAAGGTGTGTCGTCATATAGAACATTTTTGGCACAGTTACATTTTTGGCACAAAATCACAAAAATCTTTAACAAAAACTTTAACCTACCTCTCTCATTTGAAAGAAAATAAATGAAGAATTTTACTATACAATTTAATCTTAAATTATAATAAAATAATCATACAGTTCATATAATAACATTTTATTGCTAACTATTTTTTGCAAATTTTAATTATATATATTTATCACTTTGTTGCTAATTTGTTGTTATCACCGCTCTTCTACAAAGCACAGACATGGGAATTTGGGGAGATAGACACAAACACGTCTCAATACGCCTCAAACACATGTCGGACACGCTTAAAAGTATGGGCCCAAATTTTTTTAAAAAAAAAATGAACACGCTTATCAGACACGAGAATTAAAAATGTTCAACACATATTCATCTAGATATTTTTATAATTTTTAGTAATAATAAAAAAAAGTTAAATTAAATCATAAAAAGTGAAAACCCATAGTCTTAAACCTTCAACTGTTTCAATGCCCAACAGACAATCACTCGCTACCCATCCTAACCGTAAATCTAAGGTGAAATCCCTTCTCAGTTCTCACTCTCTATCTCTAACACAAGCACGTGTTGTTCCTACCTGCTTTTAATTGCAAGGACGAATCCATCTTCAAGCCCCAAACTAGGAGGAGCTTGTCCTGCCGTTCCTAGGTTCCAATCCCCAAAGATATGTTTTGGGGTGTTTTTCTTTTTTTTGACTGTAACAAAAATGTCGCATTAATATTTGTCAACAACGTACATGGAGCCGACAGGAGGTGGTCGGAAAAGCCTGCTAGAAGCAGGCAAAGACATCGACAATAATGACTTACGCAACAAATGATCAAACTGACCATAAACAGACAGGACATTAAGTCCGAAATAACCTACTAGATTGCGACTAAAATTACTTAATATTGAGGTGTTAACTAAATCTAATTCAACTAGATAAAGCCGCATCAGCAACACCTACACCATAACAAACTGTACCTCGGCGGACCATAGCTGGAAATCGTACGAATACCATGAACAATTTCCGAAACAGTAAACCTACAAACACAAAAAAAAGGCAATACAAGTCACATAAATAAAAAAACTTTCAACAGTAGCACTTCTGGTCCATTCCACCAGCAACGGCAGGCGGCAGCCGCGGGAAAGCAGTAGGCAGCAGGGGGAGATGATTGCCAGGATAATAGACTTGGACGACGGTGGCAGTACTTGAGCCGTTGCCGATGGAGTTCATTCCAGCAGCAGTAAAGGCTCCAAAACTCGCCCTAGTGACCGGTACAACAGAACTGGAAGCGAATGCAAAGGTAGGTACGCCCTAGCCGACAACCAGTACAGTAGCTCTGGCGGCTAAGACTGTGGCAAACACAGTGGCGCCGCTGCCAAAGAACGCCGGAGAAAGCAGATCCAATGGTTGGAAAGTCGTGGAAGCCATTATTAAAGCCCGAACAACTGAAACTCACGCCAAAAAGCCCCATAAAACGATATTGGGGGTCTGGTAAAAAAAAGAGCAAACGGGTCTGACGGGAGAGGAGGGCAGAGGTTAGAGAAAGAGATAAAGAAGGGAAAAAAATAAAACCAAAAAAAAACTGAAGGGCGTGACTGATGGCTGGCCGGCGGAGGTGCTGGTCACCTCGGTTGGCCAACTAGGGTTTATAATGTTTAGAGAAGTTGGAAGAGTTTAGAGAGAGGAAGAAGGTAAGAAAGAGAAGGTTAAAAGTTTTTGAGGTGTTTTTCAAGTTGAATGAAATATATACATATAATCGTATCCAAACTGTTTTCATATCGTAATTTTTTTTAAGATTAATGTGTTGTCATGTCTGTATCGTATCATATCTATATTGTCTTATTCGTATCTGTATTTCACAACTGCTCTTTCACCATTTTCTGGCAGAGTCACAAACTAGGGTTGCCTTCTTCTTTTTGTTATTATTTTATTTTATTTTTATGCAAATATCCGCCCTTCTCTTCATCACCCCAAAAAACAAAAAACTAAAAGTGTCCATACCAAAAGCAAATAGCAAAATCAATTTCCTTTTTTTTTTTTTCCAGATGACATTTAATTTATGGAAACAGCAAATTTGAAACCCGAAATTGAATCCAGCTGTCATGTATTAAGAACGTATGAACATTATGTTTCAATCGCACTCATAATTTATGCATATAACCTGGAAAAATAGCTCTAAACAACAATCCCAAATATCAAAATATATTTTCTTCATTAATTAATGATCATGCTAAAATTAAAATAGTTTAATCTATTCATACTAACATGCATTTTAATTAAAACTACTAAATTAAAATTGAAAAATTTACTCAGACAAGGACTTATGCTCTGTTTGGAAAGTGGTAGGAAAGGATAGGAAAGAAAGAGAATAGAAAATAGTACAGTAATGATGATATTATGATTGATAAAAAGTAGTGATTAGAAAGTTGTGAGAAAGAAAATGAATAGTAATTTGTGAGAGAAAAAGTAAAAGTTAGAAAATGAATAGTAATTTGTGAGAGAAAAAGTAAAAGTTAGTTGTTTGGATTAATAAAAAGTGGATATGAAAGAATATGAATAGAAAGTAGTTTCCAATGATTTTATTTTCTTATGCTTCCCAAACAGAGCATTAGTCTTAGTTGACATATAAGTTAGCACAAAAATACCTTGACCAGTACTACCAAAAGAAAACTTAAACCCCCATTCCCATTTTATTTACAAATTATCCAAATAATTTGTAGATTTAGCAAAGTGAAGAAGACAAAGTGCGATAAACTATGGATTTTTAACTGAACTTTTTGAACTCTCAAATCTCAATTAGGTAAAAAGAAATCTAGTGGAGCAGCTTAAAATGAATCCATATTGGTGCTCTTGCTTCACAGAGAGCTAGAAGCGTCAACAATCTAGGGATAATCTAGGTTTGGCCTGGTTCCGGTGAGGGCCATATGGGTTTGGTCTCCGGTAAACTGATTTGACTCCACTGAGGGCCGGGGTTTGATCTCACTCGAACTGTTTAGCTCCGCTGAGGGCCGTAGAGGCTTAATATCAGATGGATTAGTTTCGCTAAGAGCTGTAAGAAATTTAATTTCAGACAGATGTTTGATATTTTAGATTTATATTTTCACAGATTCAAATCTGAGACACCAGAGAGTATAAACTCAAAATATGTTTGGAAATGGATAAAGTAAATTTTTTGGGGTTTAAACTTGAGATATCTTTAAAAACGGAGTTAAGAGAGTATACCGCAGAGTAAAAATATGTAAAAAAAATAAAAAATTTTCTTAAGAGATTTTCAAATTTTTCTTTTTCTCTAAAGTTCTCTCTATTTTTCTTTTTATTTATCAATTTGCTAAATCTATTTTCAATTAGGGAACAAAGACTTATTTATAGTCCTCTTTTCGTTGTGAAAAATAGAATTTCAATTTAACCTTTAAAATTAATTTTACAACCCGTGTTTCTGTGCCAATTGTTTCTCTGATTGGCTTGTGGCTTTCTCTAGGTCTCTCATTGGTTGTTGGAGATTTTGAACTTATTTATAGTCTGGGAGGAGTTACTGTACAGTAATCATTGGGAACATTTAATCACACTTATCCTCTCTATATTTAATCGGCATTAATTGGGAACATTTAATCTGCCAAATAATAATCATTGGCTTTAAATCTTACTAAAAATTTGATTTATTTTTTTTTATTTGTATGCGTTAATTTAACTTATTTTTATCTAATTTTTTTATGTTTCGTGCTAATTGCGCCAGTACAAGTTAAAATAGCGTGTTAAAATATATAATGTCTCATATTAATAAAATATAAGTTTATAATATAACTTATAATGATTATAAATTTTCTTTAGTTTAAGTTGAACTTTTATTTAAGATTTATAATTATTATTTGACAAAATCAATTAGATGCAACCAACACACATGGCATAACTTGACATAAAACTTCCAAATCTTGAAATATATAATAGTTTTTCGCTATTTTCTCCAGAATGTTTGGCTTAATTTGACTTTAAGGCACACATTTTGGAATCGTAAGCCGAATTATAAGCGATGTTGGCTGGGAGAAGATGCAAGCAACTAAGAATTTAGCATATTATTATTAGTAAGAGCATAAATTGTGGAATTAGAAACACAGTGCACCTAATTTCCATCCACGACCTCTAGAAAACCAACAGAAAGAAAAGTCGATGCACCTTATTTGCCGTCATGAACCAATCCTCACAGTCAGCTTTTCTTCTAGGATGGAGCTCTCCTTTAGTTTTTTCATCTCATTTTGGAACAGAGCTCCAATGCCTAGACGGGGGCATTGGACAGGAGTACACAAGGTAATTTTGTTTTTTTTTTTTTTGTCAATTTATGTTTAGGGTTAATATACAAAAATATCACTAATTTTATCTAAAATAATAAATTTAGAACTAGTTTTAAAAAGTAATTTTTTACTCTTCTCTGAAATTTTTTGTAATAAATCTAACATACTTTAAAATTTTTTGAACAAAAGTTATCCATTTCGATAATATAACACTAACTTATATAATTATTATATTATCGAAACAGATATATTTTTATAAATCTATTATCAAAACTGATAGATTTTGCTTATATAAAATTATTATGTGTTAAATTTGTTAAAAAAATTCAAAAATTGTTAAACTATTACTTTTAAAAGTTAGTACTACATTTATTATTTTAAGTAAAATTAGTAATTTTTTTTATATTAACCACTATATTTATCATACATCAAATTAAAAAATATTATACATTAATTTTAATTATTATATACATTCCAAATTTTTGTCCCGGTCCACACTCCTGTCCGTTTAACATTTCTGTTTGGAATATCCCATGCCCCACGGCATGACATACATTAGAGGGGAAGCACATGGACCGAGCCAACAAATCACTTGCAGACACAATAGCGTCAGCAATTTTTTCTTTTTTAAAATGTTAGAAATCTGAATTTTTCGTCAAAAATTAGTGAATGTGTTATAATACCACTTTGAATGTATAATACAACACCTTAAAATGTGCAACAAGGAGCTATTGAATTTTTTCAACAGCTTGTTCACAATCGAATCGGTTTTATTGCACATCGAAGCGGTTTTGTTGCATTTTTATTTTTATTTCTTTTTTGCAAGAAACTTGAATTTAAAAAATAAAAATAATAACTTCTTACAAACGACATGTATGTGGTTGACCCACCTATTTTTCCTTATATATAATATGGTACGTTTTAATCAACATTTTATTAAAGACGTGCAGGCGGTGCATGGTGTAGTCTTTGGTTTCTTTGATCTTATTTTTTCATCACCGAAACCAAAAAAAAAAAAAAAAAAGCATAAAAAAGAGAAAAAAGTTCAACGAGCATCGAAATTCATTTGAACACACATCGTGTGGTGGCGGATTCATCAAATTGGGGGCGGAGGGAACAGGGGGCTTTCCCTTTTGGACCAAACTGTCACGCAAAATCAAGGTTGTCAGAACCGGACTGGTTATCGAACTGGAAACATTAGTGGATCAAGGTTCAACCGGTTGAACCGGTATTTATTAATATATATATTTATAAAAATAATTTAAAAAAATAATACTTATACATGATTATTAAATATTACTTTTTTAATTTTTAAGGATTAAATTGAAAATTTTGATAAATTTGCGACTAAATTGAAAGTTTTGATAAATTTAGGACTAAATTGAAAATTTTAATTAAATTTAAAACTCAAATTATAATTTAAATAAATATTGAGATCAAATTATAATTTATAAAACTTTTATACCCGATTTGAACCGGGTTCGGTTTTTGACCGGTTTTCACCGTTTTTGACCGGTTCAAACCGGTTTTGACCGGTTCAAACCGGTTTTGACCAGTCCGAATTAAGGAGTAACTGTAACCATAAATCGACCCGGACCTTTGGTCGATCACTGATTGAACCGATCGGACCGACCGATCCGAGCCGATTTTTACAACATTACGCAAAACAGAGTATCTTTATATTTTTACAAGAACAAAGCACAAGCACTCTACGTCTATTTCTCTTCCAGTGTCCTGTCCTTTTTGTTGATATTCCGAACGAAAATAGTGCAACTCACATTGCATGCATAATTATTCATGACTTGCACACCACTCCGAGACTGGAAGCAAAGCAAGGAGTGACACATGTCCCCCAGCCAGCATATGCGAGTAGAACAAGTGTATATGATTAGAGTCCGGCAACGAAGACACGGAGAAAAAATACGGTAGGAGATAAGGATGTCTATTATAAAGGGTAAAATTATTCTCTTTATATAAAGATGTAAAAATAGATATATATGTTCTTATTTTATTTATTTTTTATGTTTTTTTTATATAATTACACTTAAATAATAATACAATTTTATTTAATAATATTTAATAATATTTAATTTTTTTTAATTCAACCGTCAAATAGGTCTGTATCACCTGTTATATGTTATTACTTTGAATTTACTCATGCGCGGAGAAAATTTTTTTCCTTAGTGCTGTCAAGCACCACTGCAGCAGAAACTGGATAATCCAACGTCCACTAGACTTAGAGGCCCCCCCTCCCCCCCAATTTATGGGCTCGTCGCAGGTCATTGTCTGCTTAGAAAAGTTCAATCAAGACACGAAAGAAAATATACTAGTGAATAGCCATTTTGGACCCATTTTGGATAAGTGTAAAAGAAAATAGCAGTGAATGATGTCGTTCTCAGGCCTAGCCTGGTGGGCAGGGAACTTGGGGGATTGGCGACATCAGACATGAACATACGCGTGTACAATGGTATATGTAGATAATTGGCTTTGACGTGCACCAGCTCTACCAACCAATTACTTAAAACGAACAAAGAATTATCCAATCGCAACAGGCACTTACTGAAGACCAGACGCGTGGTGTTAAAAAAAGACATTGAAATCCACAGGTCAGACGCCTGAAAATTGTCGTAATCATTCAGTCGTTTTATATTTATTTTATTATAAAGTGACAATATTTTTTATTAAAGCGGTAGACGTCACCTTGGTTTTTCATTTTTATAAAACAAAAAAAATGAATGCCACTTAAAAAAGTTCCTATCATCATTTCTCTTGATTCATCTCAGATTAATTTCTACATAAATGTTGAAGCAGTCAATTCTGGGGGAGGCACCTATTTCCCCCATGCGCAGATTTTCGAGGTATGCTGTATGCATTGTTTGGTGGCGACGTTAGCAATTGTCCTGTTCGGTGCAACCTCACAGGCCTTATTTGAAACTACGAATTGGGCCACCGGCCCACCAGACACATGCAATTAAGACAGATTTATTTTACACCCTATAAAACTTTTTTTTTAACAACAAAAAAATTACTTAATAGATATATTTGTTATCAAATTTTTGAGTTGAAATTGACATTTTGACAGTTGATATCCTTGTTCAACCTCTCTCATAGGGAGGACCTACCACCGAAATACTGTAAAGACTAAAACGGCCCCCTTAAGCCCAACTACAGTGTTAATCAGTTTGAAATTCATACATCGTACTCACATTGGGTATTCCACATAATAGAGAAAACACGGGCGAGGAAACTTGAACTGAGTTAATATTAAAAGCGCCACGATAAAAACTACTAAACTGCGACCTCAAGTACTTGTCCTATAAAACTTTGGTTGAGTTAATTTCTCAAAGTGCGTAACACCATTTTCAAAAAGAGAACTATGAGCACATCTTTAAGCATCTTTGATATTTCCTCGTAAGGTTTCATTCGGTGGCCCTACTCTCTGGCCAAATTTCAAACACTCTTTATTTCTTTTTAAGAAATAATTAAATTAAAAATATATTTAGTATTACTCTTAATGTATTTGATATTACTCAAAATCTTCATATTAAAGAAAAACAATTCAATTTTTTTTTTTTTTTTTTTTTTTTTTTTTTTGTCTATGACCAAATTATCTTACCATCTACTTTTTTCCCTACTTCAGAATTAAGGGTGTGAAAGTCTTAATGCACACTGTCAACGTTGATCTCTTGGCAAATATTTTTGAGTTTGACAGCATGTTCCACAAAATTTCATTAAACCTTACTTGGATCAGACGGTAGACGAAATTAACAAACGAACGTTAAACTTGTTTTGAGCAGGTGGGTCACTTTGTAATCAATTTTCAGCGTACAAGTTGAAAATGACAGAGCTTGCCATGTATTTCTTTTCTTATTTTCGTTCTTTGGCATGTTCAATGTTACAAAAATTATATGAATTTATTGTATAACTTATATAAATTTATTGTATAACTGTATTAATTATAAATATAATAAAAAATAATTATCATTTTTATTACACAATAAATTTATAAAATTATAAAAAAAATTTAAGTTATATTCTAAAAAATCTTCCGACAATTTTCTTCGGACAGCTACTGTTTTTCAACTTGAAAATTAGACCTGCCTGTCTTTAATCTCTCTAGATGACGCGTGTTCAAACGAATCTTTATAGAGTTAAATCATCGATTTTAGCGGTAGTGTCAGAGCACATAAGCAACTGTAGAAGGTCCAATTTTAGCATAACATAATGGATCTCCATTCAATATTCTTATAACATGTAATAATTGTAATTTATTTAAAATAAAAAAAATAAAATAAATTTATATAATATAAAATTATAAATATATTATCTTAAAAAAATGAGTGAAAATAAAAAACACAAGTAACCTAGTTTTTGGGTTTCTTTGAAGTCTACAAAATAGTACAAACAGGCCATCCGTTGGTGCATGACTTTACAAAAAAAAAAAAAAAAAAAAACAAGAACAATGCACCATGCGAACTAAAACGTTAAATACACCAATTGAAAGCTTCAAAAAGATTAAGCATGGTGTGTTGAGGATGGCCAGAACAGTAACAGCAGAAGAAGCAGGTCCGAGTGAAGGAACAATGTAGCACCATGAATTGAGAAGCTTGCATCTTGTATTTGTCAGCTTTCCGTACCATCAAGTCATACAACTCTTCGTTGTCGTCGAGCAAATTAAATTGGTATTGAACTGCCGTATTGGTTGGCAATTGGCATGTCTTTGCACCAAGTCCTTTACCCCCAAATGGCAGATTAATTTCACATGAAACTTTATTTATTCGCAGGAAAGAAACAAAGGCCTTGTATTTAAAGCTTAATACAATAAAATAAAATAAATTAGTCAGAATACAATTCTGAAATGACCATCAAAGTCTGTTGCTTGGTGGTTATTCAGAGGATCAGATGATCTTCATTTTATTATTGAGTTCTAAACTTATTAATATGACAGTCGGTTGTAAGGAGACTCTTTAGAGTCTATCAGTATTTCGTTTGTAAGTTTGTCTTTACGAAGATAGTTAAACGAGAGTTATTCCGATCTTAATTTACAGAACAAGTTCGTATTATATTTTTTTTTCTGTTCACAAAAAAAAAAAAAAAAAAAGATACAATTCGAAAATGTGAGCTGGTATATATTTATGTCAAGGACTCAAGTTATTGATTTTTTTAATTTGAAAAAGGATAAAATCTGCTATAAAGTGAGGTAAGGAGACCCCACAAATGTCCTCGGGAACAAGCTGCAAAGCACCCATAGGCGAGCTAAAGAAAATAAAGCATTCATTTGGTTGATCCACGCTGACTTCACAACAAAATCTGCTACCCAGTTAGCCTTACGATAAGCATGCTGCACTCTCACATCCTGGTTTCTAGCAATCAACTCTCGGCACTTCAAAATGAGATTATAATGTGCATGTGCTGATATAACCTCTCCACTTAGCACTTCAGTCACGGGCTGTGAATTAACTTCCAGAATAACTTTCTTAACACATGTTTCCCATGCCAATGAAAGCCCTCTTACAACCAACCATAGCTCAGCAACAAAAGCAGAACACGCACCAATTATCTGCCTGAACCCCCCAATACAAGTATCATGCTCATCTCTCAACACTCTCACCTGCAGCAACAAGCTCCGGATTACCTTTAGAGGCTTTACCAGTATTAAGTTTAACCCATTCATGAGGAGGTTTCACCCAACCAACCAAGATTTCATGTTTCATTTTAGCACCCGCACCAGAATTCTGAGACTCGTGCACAAAAGAGTAGTCTTTAGATAAATTGATAACAAATCGAACAGAGTATGGACCTAAGGAAGCTTCCTCAATTGCTCTAGTGTTACGCCATTTCCAAATCCATCAACATGTAACTGCAAAAGTAATAGGCCATATTCCCACCCCCCCTCCTGCCAAAACTTCCTCTCAAATTTTCCTCCACCCATGACTGGCTTGATAGATTGTAAAAAAGGAGCCTTTTTAAAAGGTTCAACAATCTGTCCCCAAAGTTCTATAGCCTCCTTACAATGGCAGACCAAGTGGACCGCCTACTCCTCCAAGGCGCGACATAGAAGAGACAACTCTGAGTCACCAATACCCCGTTTACACTTCTCAACATTGATAAGCAATTTTCCATGATTAGAACGCCAAAGAATGCAACGTATTCTTTTAGGTACATTCAATCTCCAAATCAGCGCATAGACAGGTTCTTTGTGCAATAACAAATCCCCCTGCAAGGCTTGCTACAAGGACTTAACAGAGAACGACCCAACCGCTGTAAGCCCCTACCCAATAGCATCAAGATTACCATTACCTTAGTAAAGTCTATTGGCAGCAAGCTTGACTAGTTCTTCTCCAGGCAATTTGGTACTTAAGTCTATTCCAATCCCAACTCCCCATAGGTAACCAGTTGTCTGCCACTTGGGTTATTGACTTTTTTGTTTGTCAAGTTGGCTACTTGGCTGTAAATATTTATATCGACATTGAATGTCATTTCTGGGATCTGGGTAACCTTCCAATTTTAATCCAACGACCTTAGAATCCAACTGAAAATAGAAAATAGCAACAAAATTTTTGACTTGCAGAAAATGCAAGTACTCTGCAACCTGCCAAGGATTCTAGACCAGGAAAAGAATAAATCAAAGTAGAGAAAATGTAAGCGCAGAATCTCTGGTTAGTTTGAAGATTCCAATGTACATTCAACGTGGCCCCGCGTGGAGAGATATTCAATTAGCCTGCTCCTTCGCAGACATTTTCTTAAGCATTTAGACTTTTCCTGGTTCCTTGCGATATAAAGCTTGACCATCTCGATGTGCACAGCCAGTCAACACAATGGTTTCCCTCAATTAGCTCTATTTTTCTCCCCTAACTAAGAGAATTCTTTGCTGAGCAAAAAAAATGTCTCGTGTCCTCTTCCTTTCCTTGCTTGTTGTTCTTTTGGGTGGATCAGAAGCCAAGGCCAATGAAGGAAGCAATGATTGTGCGCTGACTAGCACGGTCATGGGCACGATAGGTGCTGTTATTGATTACAGTTCTCGTGTGGGGAAGGAGCAGAAAGTAGCCATGGAGATGGCCATTAAAGATTTCTATCACTCCAAGCGGCTGGTTTTGCAACTTAAAGTTTCAAATGCGAGCTCAGCCAGTGCAGCTTCCAAAAGTAACATTTCTTTCTGCCTTATATTCACCAATTTCATTCAAATAGGCAGTAAACGAATTTGTTAGGAAGAAAGACAACAAAACGAGTAAAAAATGTGTTACATGATCTGGGTGAGAAGCAGAACTATAAAATTGTTATGTCCCAATATTAACTTCCAATCTTTAAATAGATAGATACAAATAAAATGAACCGTTATAATAGTGTGACTTCACTCGCACTCGTTCAGCGTAAAACTCAAATACTTTACCCAATACTTTTGGTAACTAGTATTAACTACGTGATAAAATCAGTGTGTGGCCTCTGTAGGCATTATAAAACTTGCATTGACACACATTTTGTTTTTTTTGTGGGAAATTACTAATAGTGGGAGACAATTTATAATTTTGTATCCTTTGGTCGTCAGCGATTACAATTGCTCAAACCAATTGAAAACCATAATCTGGCCCTTCGGCTCCGATACAAAGTTTCATTGAGGTTGAATTGGGCATGAATGATCAACCAATTTGCACAATCAGCTGGAACGACTCTTGGTTGCAGTTGGAGTTTTCGGGCTAAAAAAGCTAATTCCCTGTGATTCTTTTTCCTACTCCCAATTCCACCATTGACTTGGCTAGTCTCATATTCCTGCAGCAACTGAGCTCATTGATGGCAAACAAGTGCAAGCAATTATAGGGAAAATGACAGCCCAGGAAACTGCTCTTATCCGGGAGATCAATAACAATGTCAAGGACACTCCAATCATATCCTTAACTTCGCCTGCCACAGATCCATCTTTAGTGGGAAATCAACTCCCCAATTTCCTCCAAATGAGTAACCACGTCGCCTACCACCTGCACTGTATAGCTGCCATCATTGGCCACTTCGGGTGGCGAAGAGTGACGGCTCTATACCAACACGACAACAGTTTCTCTACTGATGCTGGATGTATAACCCTCCTCTCTGACAGACTTAAAGCCGTGGACTCGGAGATTGAACACCACTCAGCTTTCCCTCCCCCGTCTTCTCTGTCGAACCCGGAATTGACAATCGAACTGGAGCTTAATAGGCTGAAAAGCAAGAGCAACAGGGTCTTCATTCTTGTAAAGTCGTCGTTGAAATTGGCTGTTTTACTCTTTGAGAAGGCAAAGCAGATGGGAATGATGGGGAAAGGTTATGTATGGATTATTGCAGATGAGATTGCTAGCCTTCTCGACTCTGCTGATTCTAGCATTGTCAACAACATGGAAGGCGTCATTGGCTTTAAGACATACTTTGGGGAGACCAGCAAATCTTACAAACACTTTAAACCCAGATTTCGAAGAAAGTATGCATCAGAATACCCAGAGGAAGAAGAATATCCTGGACCGAGTATCTTCGCCCTCCGTGCTTATGATGCGATATCGGCAATTGGTCAGGCTATGGAGAAGGCAGGATGCAATACAACCACGAAACAACTATCTGGAGGCATTTTATCTAGCAATTTTGAAGGTCTAAGTGGCAGGATAAGATTTGAAAACAATGAATTGTGGCAATCACCCACATTTCAGATCATTAATGTTGTGGGAGGCGGGTACAGAAAGATGGCATTTTGGTCCCCGGAATCCGGCTTCTCAGATAAGTATAATGAGAGCAACAATTCTTGGGAAGATTTTGGCACAATTTATTGGCCTGGGGGCATGCAAACAGTTCCCTCTGGATGGTCAATTTGTGATGTGGATAAACTATTGAAAATAGGGGTCCCTGCCAATGGTGCTTTTAATCAGTTCGTCAAAGTGAGTTTTGATCAGGGCAAGAATAGAACTTTTGTCTCTGGATTCTCAATTGATGCATTTGAAGCAGCTGCAAAGCGTCTGCCTTACAACTTGCCTTACCAATTAGTCCCCTTTTATGGGACATATGATGATATGGTGAAGCAAGTCTTTTACAAGGTCGTCCTTGTTTTATTTTGATTCACTTGGATCTCAACTCAATTTTAATGCTGACCTTGTGTTCATTTGATGACAATAGGTCTTAGATGCAGCTGTTGGTGACACAGATATAATGGCAGATCGACTTCAGTATGCAGAATTTTCACAACCGTATGTTGATTCGGGACTTGTTATGGTGGTAACCCAGAAACAGGAAAAGTACAACCTAGGATGGATATTGAAGGCCTTTACTGCTCGGATGTGGCTGACAGCAGCAGCAGTGCATTTGTTCATAGGATTTGTCGTGTGGTTAATCGAACGCGGTAACAACGAGGAATTTGAAGGGATTGGGTCAATGCTTTGGTTTTCTGTGACTGTAATATTTAACGCACACCGTAAGTACAATTGAGATACTGTCAAATAGCCAATTTCGTTTAAGTTGATACTTGATAGATGCTGGCGTAAGTGGTACTTGTCAAGCATAATGTACATTGTTTTCTTTATTGCGAACCTATGCAGGAGGACCAATCAACAATGGTTTAGCTCGATTTGTGCTGGCGCCATGGTTTTTTGTGATCCTCATTCTCACATCAACATTTACGGCAAGCCTAAGCTCCGTGATGACTGTCATGAGGCTCCAACCGTCTGTGCTAGACATTGAAACACTTAAAAGCACAAATGCAGGCGTTGGCTGCAATGGGAACTCCTTTATTGTCAGATATCTGATTGATGTTCTGCACTTCAAGCCAGAAAATATTAAGCGAATTGATTCAATAAGCTACTACCCGGAAGCCTTTGCAAGTGGAGAAATTAAAGCAGCGCTCTTTGTTGAGCCACACGCTGATGTGTTCCTTAATAAATACTGCAAAGGCTTTACTAAAGCAGGGCCTACATATAAGCTAGGCGGCTTTGGCTTTGTGAGTGGCTCTAGTTACCTGTACATCTCATAATTTTTTTGCTACCCCATTTGCATTCAAATGATAATAATTAACAATTTCAATTTTGTTTCTCATTCTCAGGTTTTTCCGAAAGGTTCGCCTCTAGCCTTTGACATGTCCGAGGCAATCCTCAAAGTAATAGAAAGTGGAGAAATGTGGAAATTACAGAAAGGCTTGCTTTCCTCGATCAGTTGCTCCTCTTCAGCCGAAACTGACGGCAACTCAGGCCTACGTCCGGAGCCATTCTATTGGCTATTCTTGATACCAGGAGGCATTGCAGCATTTGGATTCCTAGTTGCCATTACGCGTATGCAAGGGAATGTGGAGATCTTGGGCATCATTCTGTTAACCTTGACAAGCAGACGAATTTGGAGGTGGACAAGTACTCAATTGGCCAGGGGAAACCCCATCATCCCAAAAACAGATAACCAGGGAGAAATTTTTTATGACATAGAGCACGCTAGTGCCAGTGCTGGACTTGAAATGGTTAAACTGTGATAGCCAACAAAGTTAGTGTACAGTTATTGAAGGTACATACTAAACGGTTCAAGCTTACTGTGTCTCGTTAGCATATATACATCTTTGCTGTGGATGGAAAAGAATAAGCCTCATTCTGAAGTCCCTTTGCATATCCCTGTTCCCATAACTTAAAGTAATGATACTAAAAATTGATGAATTATAGTTCAATTAATAGTAAAGTAACTTTCAAAACCACAAGTTTTGAATTTAAGTTCTAGTTGATTGATAAAAAAAAAAAATTAATAATATTAACTCATGTATGAGATAAACCATCTTTAATATTATTGACAACTACTTATCCTTTCATTAATTATTTGAAAATTATTGGAATTACTAATTTAACTAAATTTCTGTTTTAAGTACTTATAGAATATAGGATTTATTTAAAATAAAAATTTAATATAATAAATTTATATAATATAAAATTTTAGATAAATTATATTAAAAAATAAATAAAAATAGAAAGCACTGGGGACTTGCAGTTGGTGACGCTCAGGGTCAGTATCACAAATTATTTTTTTGAAAAAAAGGAAAGATGTAAAGGTTATCTCTCAATGATTGAAAAAACAAAATGCATACGTTGCGGCAAATGATAAATAATTGAGTGGTGTGGATAGATTCAGGACAAACACAAAACTTCCTGTACACATTATTGGTCTGCTAGCCAGTTGGATAATGAAGCAATCTTGATATAATTCAAGATTCTGATTTCCTGTACCCAATTAATCATGGAGTATCTGCCTGGTGGAGCCATAATTAATTTGAGAGAAGATATTTTGTTTTTTCGGTCAACAAGAGAAGATATTCTTTCAAAGGATGTTGCGCGCTTAATCAGATAATTGTACCACATATAGATATGCAGCTGAGAGCATTCTGGCAAGAGATTTCATTCACCAGCATCATAGTTTTATCCATTTATAGGTGTGGATGACAAGTCATGTCTTGCATGTGTTAAATTCTAAAGATTTTGCGTCTTCTCTTTTTTTTTTTTTTTTTGAAAAAATAGATAAATGAAGGTAATATTCAATAGAATTATTTTGAATCATTATATAAGATAGACTATATTATCTAAACTAAACTCTTGACTAAGCAAATCTTAATCAACAAACATCCTTAAACTGTTCGTGATTTGATAATATGGTGCATTTAACTTTACCACTTAATTTAATATAAACTCTAACTTATATTTTATCACAAAAAACACAAAGTCTTTTTACTATCTCAATGTGAAGCGGTTGCATCTTCCCTTTTCGTGTGCGCCAAAATACATAAACGTGTGTTTGCTTTTTTTTGTTTTATCTAGAAGTAGGCCTATTAGACGTATTAAAGAAAGGAAATATGATGTTAGCATAGTTTAAACCTCTACTTAATAATTGAGGGATATTTTTTTCAATTATTTAAATAAATGTTCAACCTCAAACATGTGTTTTTTATTTGGGGTAATTTACATTTGTCATTATAAAAATATGGTATATTTACATCTAATATCCTTGAGTTTGAAAAATTATAAAAAATATATTATGACTAACAGACATTAGTCAACCCAAACAAAAAATGTAAAATAATCATAATGCCCCCATATATATATATTTAAGAGAAAACCTTAAAATTATTTGAAACAAAGTCGTCAGTAATTTTTTTTATTTTCTCTCAACTAAAAAAACAAACTCAAAAGATCAAAGCTTCAATTCGGTTAGAAAACGTCAAATTTCATTTCAAAATGAATCAATTTTTGTGTGATTTGGGGTTGTACCAAATAGCACCCAATCTCTTGCTGGCTGGAAATGCATACATTGCTGCATCGCTGCTACTTTCAGGGGGGACATCTTCAATTTTAGGAAAAATTGACTTTTTTCCGCTCGAGCTCCAACTATCTTTCTTGTCGTCTATTTCCAAGACAGCTTTGGAAAGTCTGATGAGTTGAGATTTATGGGTTTTTAGATAATTTTTTTGAAAAAAAGATACTCCCCTATATTAGTTGATTATGTTGTAGTAACAGTCTCACTGGCTGTTCTTAAGGCTGGAATCGGTCATGATCCAGGAACGTTCATTCCTCCTCTTCCATCTTCCAAGACTGAGGCCATTTAAAGGCTAAGATATGGTGTTGTTAACAAATTGCTTTTGTAATTGAGTTCAAGGCAAGATTGGAGAGACAAGAATGGGAAGACATTCTTCCAAATGGCATTTCACCGACCAGATTGAAAATTGAAGGATGAAAATATACCATGGTGCACGAGAAGCACAGCTTCCATGTATCCAATTAATAAGAATTCTATTGTATTGCTGTCTTGGTTTACTGGGAAAGAAGCCTTTGAGCTTGAATACCTTAGTGATGAAATTTTAGATGAATTTCAAAAACAGTGGTTGCCTTCTTTTATCAAACCCACAAACAAGTGGATTCCAATGGTTATGGATTGCATAATAGGAATGCTAGCAACTCTGTGGGAACTTTTTTTTTTTTTGTTGTTGGTGGCTTTTGATTTTCAAAAATTTAGGCTTCCAAGTGCATAGGCGAGTATTTTGTTTCTCAAAAACAAAATCAAAAAAAAAAAGAAGAAAATTTTGATAACAAAAAAAGGTGTTGCTTTTGTGGATTAGTGAAATAGGATGATAGGTCGGGGTTATTCAGATTACATTTGGATTTTTTTTTCCTTTCTTTGAATTCCAGAGGATAGTTTAGAGCTGATTTATATTGTGCCAAATTTTGTAACCTTTTTGTTCCACTTTCTCTCCATGTATTTTTACATTGATACATGTCTAAGTCCGAAAATTTTCCGAATGCATTGGAGAAAGAATTAATTTGTGAATCTAAAGTTATAATTGGAATTAGTATATTGTAGAAAGATAGCTAATCATTTGTTCTTGGTATGAATAAGGTGGTTTTAGAAGTCACATTTGCATCTTAGAGAAAGCTTCTTCATTATTATAGTTAGAGGAAAACTCAAAAAACTAATTTTTCTTAATCTGCGTCAGTCTTAGTTGTTGCACCATGGCCTCTTCATTCTCAGCTTCGCTTGCGTGATTTGCACTTTTGATTTGTTTTTCTCTGACTCTGACTCTTTTTTTTTACTATTGTACATATGAAGGTACTTTAGACCCTTCATATCATTTATAATGGCATTTTCACAATTAAAATCAACTTTTATTAACGGCAACTTAACGGGGTATATTTCTTATAACCTCAAATAAATGTTAGTATGTTTTTTATAATTTTTTAAATTAAAGAATATCAATTATAATTACATTTTATTTTTAAGGTGACAAATGTAAATTTTCCTTTTTACTTGCAACCATGCGTATTACTAACTATTCAAGGTTTGAGTGGCTACAGAATGTCAAGAAATTAAGCTTGTCCAAATCACGTGCATGTCATGCGTAGCTGGAGGGAAAATTATAAGGTGTAGCTTCAATGAATTTCCTGTTGACAAGGTTTTCTGGAGTCGATTTGCAGCTCCTCCATTCCTAAGGCACACTAAACCGGTCAACCCATATTGCTCTATATCCAACTTTAGCACACAAAGTAGCATAACCCTACCCATTTAGTACACATTCTTAATTTCATGAACAGAGGATCTTGTTAAAAAAAATCTAGATTTTGGAAAAGAAAAAAAGGAAGAATCTGAAAAATATCAATCTAAATTTATTTTTTTTTTCACAATCTAAATCTTATTTTATTGGTTCACAATCTTAATTTTATATTCCTATTTTCTCTCTCTCTCCCTCTCTCTCGCGGGCGCGCACATACACACATTTGTATATAGTTTTTTGAGATTTCAGTTTTATGTCCAAAATCAGTAGATTTACTTAAGATTGTCAGAATCGGACCGGTCATCGAACCAGAAACATTAGTGGGTCAAGGTTCAACCGGTCGAACCGGCATTTGAACCGATATTTATTAATATATATATTTATAAAAATAATTTAAAAAAATAATACTTATACATGATTATTAAATATTACTTTTTTAATTTTTAAGGATTAAACTGAAAGTTTTGATAAATTTAGGATTAAATTGAAAATTTTAATTAAATTTAAAACTCAAATTATAATTTAAATAAACATTGGGATCAAATTATAATTTATAAAACTTTTATACCCGGTTTGAACCGGTTGAACCGGGTCCGGTTTTTGACCGATTTTAACAAGTTTTTGACCTGTTTTGACCGGTTTTTGACCGGTTCAAACCGATTTTGACCAGTCCGAGTTAAGGGGTAACTGTAACCATAAACCGGCCCGGACCTTTGGCCGGTCACCGGTTGAACCGGTCGGACCGACCGGTCCGAGCCGATTTTTACAACATTGGATTTACTACTAAAACGCCAAAATGTGCAACAAGCAGGATTGTTTTTTTTTTTTGCAGCGTGTTTTGAAAAAGTCAAAAGACAGTCAATTACGCATTGATTTAGTTGTATATTTTATTGAATTAATTACACATATTTGACGAGAAATTGAAATTATGTTAAAAAAAAATTAGAAAGGTCGATATTGGGATAATCTAACACTCTGAAGCATAATTTTAGAAACTGGACCGACTCAGTCGATCTGATCAAAAAATCGATGAATCGAAGATTGAACCGATGTCATTTTGACATAGAATTGGGGTAGGAAATGAACCTTGAAAACTGCCTGAACTGGCTTAAACCGGCTTGAACCCATGATCTGAAAACTGGTGAACCGGACGATTCAATGTTAACCTGAATTGTTTCTCTAAAACAACGTAGTTTTATTTTTCTTTTTGTTTTTTTTGATTAAAAATGAAAGCAAATCACGCTTATTTATATTAATGAGAAATGTAACATTTTTGGATCATATATTAATTCTATGATATATTTTGTTCTATAATGTTTTATTTTTGATATGGATACTCTATTGATTCATTTAATTAGAAAACTATATTAAATATTTTATACTTTAATTTTATTTTAGTTGTAAGTAAACTCATATTCTATTTTTATATTTTATTTTTTATGATTATACTGATTGTTTGTTAGTAAAAAATAATAAATTATAAGTATTTATTATTATTTTGTTAAATAAGAATTACTTATCAGTTCAACTATCGAATTTTTAATTAAACTGTTAAATCATTAACTCACTCTTCTCACTAATTTAATAATCAGACTGATTTTAAAAATTATGCTATGAAGGCCCATGGACCATTAACGAGAAGCTAAATTGACAATTTTAAAATGCATGACATGCTTTAAGGAAAAAATTCCTAATAAAAAAGAGCTTAAGCTAAGATTTAATATTAAACAAAAGGTAATATATATATATATACATATATATATATATATATATATATATATATGCTACAGGTGAAAAAAGCACGGGAAGGAGTTGAAAAAAAAGAAAAGAAAAGAAAAGAACGTAATCTTGCCGGTCAAGTCAAGACAAAAGATATTTTTGATACGTCCCCTCCCCCACCCGAAACATAAATATCTTGGATTCTGCCTGAGCTCTCATCGATGACGTGGCAAAGATGGGCCCACGACACGTGTAAAAAAGCGGCGACAACAGTGAGGTTCTTTTGTCCTCCCCCGGGTCCCAAACCCCATCATCTTCTTTTATCAGCCACTTTTATCTTTCGGAAATCTGGCAAATAAAACCCGTTGAAAATCTTTCGCTGAAAGGATAATCTAATGGAAGGTCGCCGGAGAAGAAGAATTGAGACCCGGAAGACGAGCTCCGACGCGTCTGGGTCAACTGGGGACGATTCAGACAAGTCAGCTCGACTGGTAGTAGTCCCTTGTCGCCTGCAATAGTATTTTTTTTTTTTTTTAATTGTTTTTCAGTTTTATTGTGGTTTTTCTCTTTGTTCTTTAGATATGGTGGGTTTCTTTCTGTAAATTGTGGAGCATAAGCTGGTCCCTTTGCTTTTTTTTTTCTTTTTTCTTTTTTTTTTCAAGTTTTTTTTTCTTTATGTTCAATTGGTGTGCTTGTCTGAGATATTTACTATTTCTCATTAAAGTAGTAGATGATTGTCTGGTAAAATTATGAAAATAATACAGAAATATGCTGCAATTTATTGCATAATCATCAGGGGGTGGATGAATATGCAATGAAAAATGTTGAACTATGTGTTAGAGTTGCTTTTTAACACCATTACCAACTCATTTTTTTACTATACATTTTAATGCATCTAGGCATGATAGGCAACCCCTTTTTACTTTATGTCAACCAAACCCTTGAATTTGAATGAGATGGTTTCTAATTATGGTTTATGGATGACAGGATTTGCCGGTGATGGATTCGAATTCTGTAGAGTGGACAGATGAGAAGCACAGTCTTTACCTTAAATCCATGGAAGCCTCATTTGTTGACCAATTATATAATTCCATGGATCTTGGTTGGAACTTACAGAAGGAAGTTTCAGATCCAAAATTGCCCCCTCATGTCAATTGTGACAATTGTGCCTCTTCTGGCCAGGTTGAGAGCTCAACCCTTTTCCTTGTTAAGTATGTATATGCAAATTTTGGTGAATGTAAAGTTGTCCTGCTATAGTTCCTTGTATCTCATTTTACGTTTATTCCAGTTTAAGGTTCTTCGACATGGTGTCTGGCAGAAAAAAAATTTTCAGAATAGGCCCGAATCACAGCGGAATTTGGCAAGTGAACCCCGTGGCCTTTTGAGTAGTCCATGGGTCCAGCATTTTATATCTGTGAGGAACCCCCAAGTGGTACCGTCTTCCACCATTCAAGAAGCTGCTCCAACCCAAATGCGAGGAATCGATCGAAGCGGGAAGAAGGCAACATCTTGTGGATCAACAAGTAGTTCAAAGCATTCTCATCGTGCTCAGAGTCATTCATATCATCGCAATATGGTTGACAGCAATACAGGTACTCTCAATTAAGATTTTGGCATGTCCTTGAGGATCTTGTTTCAGCTCTGCGTTAAAGCTTTTGCAAATGGATTTTTTTCCCTAAATTTTGGATCATGCTGGCTTCTCTTGGTTGATATACCCAATATTTGATTTCTAATAGTATTTATTTCCTAGCATTTCTTTTCTCTTCCTCCATGAGACACTGTGATTTAGAGTAATTATAAATGTGTAGTTTCAAAGTGTACACCGTTCTATCTTTACATTAATTAGTTGAGTAGTTTAATTGCCTCCAATATTGTAAAAGACCGACATCTGTTCGGTATCTTTATTTATTTCTGCAAAATATGAGGTGAACTATGGCTATTACACAAATTTTATGCTTGGACAGATATTGTGCCTAATTCAAACTAGTCATAGTCATTGATGAGTATAAGTCTACAATACAGTGAATCTGTAAGTGTGAAAAACATCTCAAAATAATTTTCTGCATCTAATGTTTTTGTTCCATCCTCTAAATGGTTCGTCAGCCATTTTGCCCATTGTCATGATTCTTCAAGTCCCACCATTAAAGGGAAAAATACAAAGATGTGTGGTCTGTTGCTTTTAATATATTTTTTGTTGTTCTTATTGCTGTAGAGGTGTCAGATCAGAACTTTGTCGATGAAGATGTTAAAGGTGGAAAGACAAGTGCCTGCAGCTCAAAGAGGATGAAAACCCTGGTGATTGGCGCTCCAGGTGGTGATCAGGTAAGCATCATCTAATCACCATTCTTTTACATGACTACCTGAAATTATGGCATCACCCGTTGTTGCCTTTGATTAGTATGTCACTGAAATGCTATTACAGGTTGTTCCATGTGGGAAGCCTCCCATGACAGATGATCCTAGCGAGTAGTTCATTTCTGCAGCTAGATAAGGATTCGCAGCAGCGAGCAGGGGTTAGTAAGCATGAGTGGACTGTGTCATATTTCCATAGGCCGTGAAGATATTTGAGGACCATATGAAATTTGGTCAACTTTGTTAGCAGCATAGTTTCCTTTTGGGGCAACGTCTGCAAAGAAAGAATCTCAGACATAAGTTTGCCTGCAAAAGTCAAGGTCGAAGGCAGCTTGTAGCTATTGGCTACTAATCTCTTACTCTGTAGGTATTATGCATATTTGACTAAGAGTGAGTGTTATCTGCATTATATGACTGGAATATGTACAACAATAGAGGTTTGCCGAGTAAGTTGTGATCGGTGAGCATTTGTTTCTTGTGTGGTAATTCTGGAAAAGTGTGTGTTAACTTCTAGTTCCAAATATTCTGAGAATTTGATTAAAGTTGTTATATTCTGTTCTCCTATTTTGTATTGAATCACAAGCAAGCACACTGAAAGACTTATTTCGATCATTGGAGTTTAAAGTGTGATATATTTGTTGTCACGCCTAGTAATTTTACATTTTGAGTCGAGTTTCTTGACATGATATTAAAGTGTTTATAAACGCGAAGTTATTAATTTAAGCGATGTTGTGCTATAGTGACTAGCAAGTTCATTTTGTAGCACTCTAAAAATGTTATTCGTGAAGAGTAACTCTCCCATTGAATTGAACCAGGGCCCTTCATTTGGTATTTATCTCTTACAGGCGCAACGTTGTGCGCCTAATTTTGGCTCTTTTTATTCAGCTGCTTGAAGTCATTTCATCGAAAATGCTGTAGTGAGCTTTCCAGTGTAGTTTTCTCGTATCCATCATGAAAGAAAAGGGAAATGGTTAGTGAGATATTTTAAATAAGACCAACGTATATGTGTTGTACTAATACAGTTTTCTTATATCTATAGTGAAAGAAAAGGAGAATATTTAATGAGATTTTTTAAATAAGATTAATGTATATATGTTGTTTGATCGTTAAATTTTTAAAAATGTAAATAAATTATTAAAAATTATTAGATAAATTATATAATTATTTTATTATTACATAAAATAAAATGTGTTGTATAATTCGAAAGAAAATTTCAACTTTATTATAAATCTAATTTCCAAATATGTCATTTTCCCCGCTGTACAAAGAAGCAATAAAAAAAAAATATTTTTTGAGCAAGTGACCAACAGCATCCAACAAGGGGGAAGTTAACGTTCTGTGTCATTGTTCATGCAAAAGTAATCTTTTGACCGAGGCGTAGCCTAGTTTATATATGTCCACTTCTAGCTGTAAAAATAAACAGAAATAAAAAGAGAATAAGGGAAAATAAAAACTGTAATTTATGAAGTTAGATATAACACTTATTTTCTTTTAGAAAAAATTTGATCTGTACTTACCTACTATTAGGAGTTAGGAGTGTACGGTTTGCATTAATTAGCTCTTTCTATCCAAATAATTTAAAAAAAAAATGCTAGTAAAGACTTAAAAACTTATAAAACTGTAACTCAACACTGTAATTAATGACTGAGGCTTGGTTTGGACATTTTGATAGTAAGCATTATGCTCATTAAAATTAAAATTATCATTCATATCTTTTACTTTATCGCTTGTCTGATAAATAAAATATCAATATCTTTTAATTTTGATCAAAAAAATAGTTATATCGTAAATATGTCAATTATTACACTTGACAGTTTGACGATGTCACTGTTGTTATTATCGTTCAACCTCTTTTATGACAAAAACTTATCATCTAAACACTGTCATATTCAAATAGGTATCTCTCCAAGTGATCATGGTGTTAATAGAATTTGAAACTACCACTACGACGCACGTATAGTCAAATTGATAGCCAAATGAAGGATTGCCTCCAAGTGCATTTACCAGGGACTTGAATTTGTGTCCGACAGAAGAGAAATACATTGAAACACTAGCCAGACCACCACATTGGATGGCAAATGATCAACATCCAAACATTGATTTTTCGTACTCAAAAGCAAATTTTCAAAACGAAATAAAGGATAAATAATTAAAAAGATAGTAAGGAAAAATACATGGTAGTATGTTTATATTTAGTGTGTTTCGTGTGAAAGAATTATGGCTCGTAGAGATGGTTGAATTTTTTTTCTACGATTTATATTTTCATAAAATGTATTTAATATCACAAAGTAGTTTAATTTAGTTTTAACTGTTTTTGTACTCCTAAGATCATAACTAAATTGTTTGGCTCTACACATTTACAGAACTTAACCCGTCTAGTGCCTGGCAGAGCTAGGGGGCTTATTTCGTTAAATTATAAACTACATTCAAGGTGTTTTCAACGATTTAAATATTTCGATTTAATTTTAGCTTTATTATTTAAAAAAATCATGATTTCTATCTAAATTAATAAATATAATATCATCTTTAAAAACTCATAATTTAAGTTTTATAAGAATTTCTTACAACAAATTTACTAAGTTATCGAATTAAATGGTCATTTTTTTTTGTATCTCATGTGATTTTAATTATTTTGTTTTTATATTACATTTCAGCATATAGTTTATATCATTGCAATGATAAGTCATTATTTTTAACATATTTCAACCATTAAATTAGATAGAATGATAAATTTGTTAATAAAAATTCCTACAAAACCTAAATTATAAATTTTAAAAAATAACATTATATTTTTTAATTTAAGTAAAGATCATAATTTTTTTAGATATTCACCTTTAATTTTAACCGAATTATTCGGATTGATCGAATTGGCCAATTTCGTATGCTCTCCTGCTTCGTACCTACCATGCCGAGGGAAAGCCCAATTTATTACAACAACGCAAACTAAATGCACGTTTTGCATTTCCTTTTAGCTAAAATTAACAAACAAACGCGTTTCCTCCTCATCTCGTTTCTTTCCTTTTTTTTTTTTATTATTTTGAATAAAAAAATTACCTTAAATATTATAGTGATTATTGAATCATTAGGTCGAAGTTGAAAATCACTCGTTAATATTTTTATCCAATTTTTTTTATAAAGAGAACTTACTATCTAAATATTATTAAAATTGAATGAATATCTTCTAAATTCGATTATAATGTTAACAAATTTTAAACTTATACGTAAAAATTTAAACCCAAATTAAAGTTAGCAGCGGTGTATCAGGTCACGAGACTGCTACCTCCGAGAATCACACCTCATTTCTTTCCATTCCTTCCTTTTTGGGCTTTCTGCATATTTCTTTTCCTTTCATTTTCTCCTTTCCAGTAAAAACATGAATTCCAAATAAAAGAAAAAGAAACAAAAATCGTTTGCCTTTTGCGTTGCCCACTTTTCTTTTCCTAGAATAAGAAAAAAAAAAAAAATGAATGAGTGACGTTAGCATATACTTTTCAATTCAAAGCCCTTAAATTAAAAAAAAAAAAAAAATTCAATTCAATTCAAAATTGAACGACACGGCACATCATCACTTTCCTCCTGTCTTCCTGAAGAACTGCCCAATGGCGCCCTTTCCTATTAAAATTGATTTCTTTTTGTCTTCTCTTTTATGTTGAGCTCTTTTAACTTAATAAAGGTACGTTTTTTCTTCGTCCTCCTCGTCAAGATTGTTTTTTTTTTTTTAATTAGGGTTTCGGGATTTCCCAATTTTCTCTCTTCTTATCCGTGCTTTCGATTTTTTTTTTTTTTTAAATTTTAAATTGGGTTAGAGAATCGGCAATAGTTACAAAAAAAAAATGGCGCCATTCGGGCCCACTTCGAGGGCCATCCGGACTTTAATGGCGCGTACAAACGGTGCCAAACGATTAATCGGTTCTGGGAGTGAAAAATTGGATCAGATTCGGTGTCTGAGTAGCTTTGCCGGTGTGGCCACCCGGTCCTTCGATCAAGTAATTGTTAGCCACAAGGGTTCTGGTGTCACATTTGGGAGCTTATGCGACAACCCAAATGCTGTTCAAAAGCGACGCTTTCTTGGCTGCGGAGATGGAGAAGAAGGTGGTGTTTTATCCAAGGTTTATGAAGAGAGGCGCGTTTTGGGGTAATTTACATTTTTAGTTTTATTTGAATTCGATTAACTAGAGACCCCATTTAGTTGATCATGGGATTTATGTTTTGGAAATAATGATTTTGATTGGGGCTGATATAAAAATTGTGGCATCAGATATTCTCCGGAGCAGTTGTTTGATGTGGTTGCGGCTGTTGATTTGTATGATGGATTTGTCCCATGGTGTCAGCGGTCTGAGATTCTCAGACGCCATCCGGATGGGTCTTTTGATGCGGAACTTGAGATTGGTTTCAAGTTTTTGGTGGAGAGTTATGTTTCTCATGTAGAATTGGACAGACCTAAGTCATTAAAGGTAATCCTTTTTAGTTCTTCATGTTCGATATCTGAGCTTCGTGAATTAGTGACCTAGAAGTATTGTTTAAACCCTGTGGTCCCATACTCTTTGATGGATTCTGTTTAGTGTGGATTAAGATGGATGTCTTTCTATCATCATACAATGGTAAGCTGGGATATTATGGCAATCGGCTATTCACATTTTTAGTGTCTCTTGATCTGCATTGGTTAGAATAAGAAACCGGGATTTTTGCTGAGGTATTAGTAGTTCCAATATGATGCAAAAGAGACATGAAAGAAGTGAGATGGAACAGATAGAAGAACTTGACCCTTCTTGCAACAATAGGATTCTGCTTTTCTTGTGAATTATGAGGTATCTGGTCTTATAAGTGTAGGCAAAATGAACTTTAATCTGTTCAACATAAACTTTAAGTTCTAGCTTTGAATTTGGGTAGCAGTAGCACCTTTTGCCTGCTTGTTGTTTGATGCGTTTGGAGGTGTGTGTAACAGCATAAGGAATTCCTTTTCTTTGTGCTAATCATTTGATAATGTTGTTATTATTAAGGCCCATATAACCTCTGTGGGTATAGTTGTTAACAGTCTTATTTATTATGCTTATTTCTAGACAACTGCAACGGAGAGTTCCCTTTTTGACCATCTGATAAACATCTGGGAATTCAACCCAGGACCAGTTCCAGGCTCTTGCAACATTTATTTTCTGGTGGATTTTAAGTTTCAGTCCCCACTTTACAGACAGGTAACAGTTGTACTTTAAGATTTGTAACTTTGAATTTATTTTTGGAGTTAGAGAGGTGCATCTTCTTGTGAAATTTTCTCATGCATTTCCATGTTTCCGAAGGCTCTGATGTATGGTATCATTGCCCAAGTTTGAGTCTTTGAGATTATTACAATGTCAACATGTTGCCAAATAAAATTGCATTTGGCTAGAGAAATAGGGTTGCACTTCTACCAATTTTTAACAGGTACATATAAGTTCCAATCGGACTAGGTCTAGGTACATAGTTTCCATCTCTTTGATATCAAAAGGTTCCTGTTCCTTGGAGTATTCTGACCATGAAGCAAATCTGACATTCTACCTTAAAAAAATAAAATTAAGGATGATATTTCCGACCTACGTTGAATGTGTACTCTCTCTCTCTGCCCTTTGCTTCCTTTCCCCAACCAACAAAAATCTAAACCAGGATGTAAATTTGAGCCTTATGTTTTCTGGTGCTTAATGAACAAAAAACTGGCTTTTCAAATTGCTTTAATAAATCCTTTGAATGATACATGGAAGTCTAATCCAAGGTAGTGTGAAGAAAGAATCCTTAGATATAGGGTAGGGTAATGTGGCTTTTAGTTGTGACAATTCAATCCTACCACCATAAATAGACTGGTGTACAATGTACTGGAAAGTTGAAGTACTGAATGATTAATGCCTTCATACATTATTTTCAATTTCTGCCCAAGTGTTTCCTGTTATGTTGACTTTCTTTTTTTAATCTGATGTAGCAACCTGATTATAGCAATGGTTTTGGCTGACAGGTGGCATCTATGTTTTTCAAAGAGGTAGCATCCAAATTAGTTGGTTCATTTAGCGAGCGCTGTCGTATGATTTATGGTCCGGGGGTCCCAGTCCTTGAGAACTCTTATGGTCAGAAGGCATAAATGCTTCTCTTATTGTTTAACTAGAATTGATGCTGGTCGTGCTTATGTTGATAAAGCTGTTGGAGATCAAACGAACAGTCCCAGCATGCCTCTGGGTGGTTTTTGTTTTGCATGCTGCCCAGGCCATTAACAATTTATTGGCGGCTCACATTGTCTCTCGTTACACATTAGGCATTCTTAACCTTTGACCGCCCGCTGTCATCAAGCTGAATACTTCAATTTCTTGATTTTGATTTGTGCTATTTGTGGCTGGATTTGCCCTACCACACAGTGTATGTGGACAGATGAAAGAGTAATTATATCAGTAACAAAGTGTACTCTCCGTTTTGAGGTAAGCTGCAGTTATCACTTATTGATTGACGAGTTTGTTTGATGACCTCGCAACCCCCACTGCCCGTTCTTCCTGCGCGGGCCTCCCTCTTGTTTCTCTATATTGCTGGGAAACTCTGTTCATCAACCTGCAATCTATATTTGCTCACAATTGCACCTTCATGCCGCCTTGCATGGGCATCCCGATGATTTCAGGACGTGGTATCTTTTCTTATAAATCATTGCCACCCTGCCTATGCTGTATTCAGACCGTTATTGGAGGGAAAAAAAGTGAGACCAAATTGGCAACGAGTAAACCAGGTTTTCGATATGTATTATCCACCTTCAGCACGTCCTGTTCGAATTGATTGCTCGCATATTCTTATTGAGTTTGCTAGTTCTGCTTTTAGTTGCTATGTATGTGCAAAATGACAGACAAGGTCCAGTAAGCGGTTGCAGGCGGGTCAACTGCAACTGTTAGATCTCCATTCTAAAAGTTTTAAGTTTCTATTCTGAAAAAAGGGGGTGTGGAATTCATGGAAAATGGCTATTATGTGGACCAATGAGCTTCCTAATAAAACAAATAAAAAAAAAAAAAAAAAGAAAAGAAAGAAAGACACAAGAAACTGATGCTGTTGCAGTTTAAGCAAAAGAAATGGACTAGGACGCTTTTCTTTGAGCCTCCTGCACATTATTTGGCTCAGGTGGTGTTTAATGTAAGTACTTTCAATAATTTTGGCAATCTTATGCAGCCTTTCAAATCTGGCTTTTGTTGCAGGTGAATGAATTTTTTCAGTTCCTTACATCTTGATTTGGCTTCTGAGTTCTAACTGCTCCGTTATTCTTAAAGCGATCATTAAGCGTCCTAGTAAATGAATGCTAAACAAACCAGCATAAATTTCCAACTGGTTAGAATCAACTTCTCATGATCTAACCATCAAAACTCCAAAAAGTTGAGCTCGAACCATGATTTCTATGTGCACCTAGCACATTTTCAAATCTAAATACAATCAAAATCCAGTCATACAAACTACAACCACAATGTTGGGAGCAAACGGAACAATCAAAACGCTAATTATTTTTTTCTGAAAAAAGAAGTCAGAATTTCGTATGCCTACGAAGATAAATAGTGCAGAAACAAATTTCTCAGCCGGAGTATTGCCGGGATCAAGAGACTTTCCTCCTTGTTTATTAGTGGCTGAACATTCAACACCAATAAGAGCAAACAACTAATTTGAAAACCATGCTTCAAATCATTTACGCTGCCCCACATCATCTTTATACAAACACATGATGATTTGTATGGAAGAAAATTAACTTGCATATGATAATGCTACTGAATTAGCATAAAAGAGGTCAAGACCTGACATTTTACAATTAAAAGCCAACTGCACTTGTAGAAAAACACCCAGAAGCCTATTTCAGAGTCTTATTGCACTTGATTTTTTACATTTACAGAAGAAAATACTGGACACCCATTTACATTTGACCTTCTTCTAAATCCCAAAACAGGACACTCTCTTGGAATGGGATGCCCTTTTTTAGAAAACATTACCGGATTTCTAATGACTGAAAATCAAATAATATGAAGAAGGGATAAGTGAATGTGGATCTAAAAGCTACGCCTTCACGAATCTGGCCTCAAGGTACTGTAGGAAGCCACCAGACAAGTTGGTTGAAACATAACCAGATTAGTTTGTGTCTACCAATTCAGTCTTCATATACTTACTAATGGCTGCAGTGATCCTTTCTTTGTCTCTGGTGGGAAATGCTTCCATCAGGACTCCATCTTTATAAAAGTGGAAGAGAGGCACTGTCTGCATCAGTTAAGGTTTACCTTATGTTAATATAACCAGCGAACAAACATGATTTCATCAGATAACATGGATCAGGACAATGAACACATGGAATGGAATTATATTTTATTCTGTAATGCTTCTCAATCAACTTGAGGCTCTTCGTACCGCATGCCTCACAGTGAACCAAAGCAATATAAGACAAAATTATATATATATTACCCTGATTCTAAGTCGTTCAGCAACTTCAGATTGCTCATCATATTCATCAATTACCTGTATAAAACAACATAGTCAGAATCTCACGCTCTTGTAGCAGCCAAATTCTGCAATCATTTACAAGAGATCTTCATATACTTGAACAGCTAATAAATAAACCTCCATCAGCATTGAAACTGTCTTGGAGAATGTGAACCTGACAAGCAGGTGGATCACTAGAAAATTATCTCACAACTGCTATATACACATCCTTCCTAGGATGGTGCTTATTCAACTTCTTACACTTTCAGTTATTGTATTTGGTTGCAGAATCTAAGCGTCCATTAGTCAACCACAACCATAACAAGTCTTGTTAGTAGGGGTGGACACGGTTCTGGTTTTAACTTGAACCGAGCCAGACCAGACCGGAAGAGGTTCCACAGGTATGGTCAGAACCGGAAACATTGGAGGGCTCGTCCAACTACTGTTCACCCCTCTAAATACCAATCTGTAACAATAAACATAACTGGCCATAAACATAAAAGGCAGAAATACTCCAGTAGCCTTTTATTTAAAAAAAAAATAATAATAATAATAAAAGGTGGGGCCAAACCAAAATTTCCAAAACCGAAACAGGCCAAAACCGAAACCAAAACCAAAATCGACCCAAAACTGGAAGTGGAACTGAAAAGTTTGGTTTCGGTTCCTCCTAACTACGGAAACTGGAGTGCTGGTTCAGAAACCAAACCAAAATGTGGTCAACCCTATTTGTTGCTAACAGGGGTGATATCACATCAAGTAGATTATATATTATTCTATGAACTACATGACCAGCAATTTCAATAAGTTTGTTTTTTTCATAGGCAGACCCTAAGGAACATGGGTCTTACATATGAGACTGATGTGCAATCCAGAGTCGATAGAAATTCTGTATCAAAGAACACTCACATTATGCTTTAAGAAAATCACTGCAGCCTCTTGATCACCAGATAGCTTGCACAGTTTGGCCAACCCCTGCTCTATATACTTACAACTACCACAAGAAGTGCGATAAAAATCCACCACCACTAAAGAACCATTTTCCTTTGCTTTTTCAAGAATCCTGGAGAATTCCTCATCAGTCCTAAATTCTCTTACACAATCCACAGGACAAACATCGTCGTCTTCTTCCTCAGACAATTTAACTGAATTTTCATGCACCCAACATTCAATTTTTCCGGGGATCCATAACCTGTCACTGTCTCCCAAAAAATCAAAGTGCACAGTTTTCGTAATGGCTGAAATTTTTGCCTTCATACAACAAAATTTCAGATTAAAAGAAGGTGAGGCCGCAACTTCATAAGGGATTGTGGAACCAAGTTGGATATTAGAATTGGTTCCAAAGCCGAAAGTGGCATTGGAATAAAAAATGTTCTGCTTTTGCATAGCAACATGCAGGGAGGCCCCCAAAAATAGAGAAGCCTCTCTCTTTAGTTAATAGCAGTTCTCCTCAAAGTGAAAGACTTGTTCTTGGCATAAAACTTTTCATCTCCATTTCCTCAGCTTTATTCAGTATCACTGTAACCAATGACACCCAGAAACGCCAAATATCAGAATCAATATAATGGAGGGAGACCACGTTGTGTTCTGCAATAAAACTTATGGCTGCTGGGTATCCATGGTCATAGCATAACATGCGGACTACTAATGTGAAAAGACATCCTTTTTCATGATCTGGAAAATTTGCTTTGAAATGAATATAAAAAAAAAAAAAAGGAAAAAGAGGCTACCTCCGGAAAATGGGGTTGGGAGATTTTGGCACTTTGCTTTTGATTGGTTACCTCCTCAAGCTTCGAAATCTCGGATGAGAAGATGGCACCTGACACCATATCCACTGCTTTTTGGCCTTTTATTAGTAGCTTTGCTGTTCATATCCCAGCCAAACATTTATTTCTTATTTATTATTATTATTTTTTCAATTTTAATTTTTCAGGCTCTAGCCGAACCCTTTCAGCCGAGCCCCTGTTTTATTTTATCAAAATTTTAAAATATCTATTTTTTTTTCCATCAAAAAATCTCTTTTTTATGAGCTATTAATAAAATAGAACAAAAATTTTTATTTTATTTTATTTTATAAAAAAAAACATACATCATGAGCATATAAGTTATTATATATATGAACTGAGATCGGATATTATCTTTTTTATTTTTATTCAACCTACTTTATAAGAAGACACTCATCACTCAATCACTGTTAAACATTATTTTTACATTATAAAACATAATTTGAGTTTTTAGTTTGAAAACTTTGATCTTTAAAACTTAACGTAATAATAGAAAAATTTTTAGTAATAAAAGTAAACAAATTACATATAAAACTTTGTTACTTGGCTCGTTTTATTTGACATACTAAATAAATTGATTGCTTGGATTTACGTATTTACTGATCAGTTACAAATATAAACTCTTATGACAAGGTTTTTTTATTTTTTTTGTTAACACTATAATATTTGTAATAATAATTAATCAACCATTATTTACAAATAATAAATGTATAGGTCCACTATCTTATCTCATAAATCAATTATATAAGTGAAAATCATACACAAATAAAGTACTTTTCAATCAAGGAATTTTAGCAGTTATGTTAATCATTTTGTGAATAGAAATGTAGTTGATAAAATGAAGTAACATCAAAGAATTTTGACTGCCGAATTTCTTGAATTCATTGGTATACAATAAAGAAAATTCACTAACACCACAAAAATAAAAGTCAAATTAAACTTAATGACGTAAAAAATTGGAGTGTAAAATAGATTAGATATTCTCGTAACTCTAATAATTTGTTAATATTATCATATTATAGGAGTAAATATTAATATATATGACAAGAGAATATAATTTTATACTTTATTAATATAACGTAAAAGTAATTAGTTAAAAAACATATTCGTAAAATTTTAATAATTTATTAGGAACCCAATTACATAAATGTTGAAAAAGTGAGATATGAAACTGATGTGTTGCTATTGATTTTTTTTTTTTGTAACAAGTTACTTAATATTTGTAAAAGAAAATTAAAAATAATTTTTTATCCATTTGTAGACATTTTTTTGAGCAAAGATTAATATATTTTATAATGTCACGACTCCAAAACAACTATCCTAAATATGACAAGGCAAAGCTAGCACGAGCATGAACAACGTCGTTAGATTGCCTTAGAAACGTGAGTGATAGAAAAAGACTCAAAAATAGAAGATAAAGCCTTTACAGTGTGTTTAAAGTCCCAAAAAAAAGTGGGAAAATGAGGAAAAAAAAGTAGAGAGATAATAAAATTATTTAGAATAGTAAAAAGAGTTAAGAAAAAAAATATGGTGAAAGAAAAAATAAATAATAATTTATAAAAAAATAAATTATTTAAATAAAAATAAAAAATTAAAATAAAAAATATAAAAAAATAAATAATAATAATAATAATTTTCTTTACATCTTGACTTTTCTCTTGTATACCAAACACCCCATTGTATCCGCAGCTGCAAACGTCGATTGGTTCCGTGTGTCAGCTTTTATAGGTATTAAACATCTGATTGTATAAAAAAAAAAGGTTAATTAATTATATTAATTTACGCCTCACTTTTTTTCACGTACGTTGATATTTTACGGTAATTTATTTTATTATATTACAATTATCAAAAAACACGTTGACCAAAAATCAAATTACCAAAAAAAAAACACAAAAACATTGGAATATTTTTCTAATTTTTTATTCTGACATAATCGCGTCGGATCTCCCTTGCAACCAGGCAGCTTCTAGTCCTAACACGACAACACATAAAGCGTACAAAGCCTCGATGTGAGTGCCGGGTCGTCATCTCCAACTGCCTTCGATAAAACGCCATTAAAATCCCCCCAACACAGCAGAAGAAGAACCCAACTCGACCCGACCCACCTCTGAGCTAAGCGCAAGGAAGTCAGCGGCAATGGCTGCGGAGCTGAAGTCCGACTCCATTTTGGATATGTTGAAGCGTTTCCTGGAGACTGAAGAGGGTATTCAACTCAAGAAGAAGATCAACCTGGTCTACCAGTTCAATATCGCCCCTAAGGCACACCACTAACCCACTCCTCCTACTCTTTTTGTTTTTTTTTTAAATTTTATTTCTTCTCTCTTTTATTGAGTTGTACTTTGTTTTTTGGAACAGAAAATTGGGATCAATGAGGTGATTTATACGGTTGATCTCAAGAAAGGAGAGGTCATTAAAGGTCAGCGCTTTATTCGTTTTGTTCAGTGTTTCTGCTGCGAAGTTTGTGTAATTTTCTCTTTATAATTTTGGGTATGGACCGTATGGCTCTTTTTTTTTTTTGCCCCCTTTTCTTTCCTTTTGTTTTTCTGTTCTTATTTAGTCATTTTCTCTGATTGGCATTTGGGTGGGCATCAGCTACGTGTTTGGGAGGAATTCTCAATGGAAATTATTAGAATATGGGAAATCTTAAATGTGGAGTTTGAGATTGATTTGGATATGTTGCAGGTGAATGGCAAAAGGAGAGGGGGAGAGAGAGGGAGAGAGAGATAGAGAGAGAGAGGATGGCATAGGCTGACTCGGAAATCTCTAGTCGGGAAGGATTTAGAATGATTAGGTCCCCCCTTAACTTAGTTCATAATGGAATAGAATGACAAGAAATGATTCATAAAGCTAACCGCGATTAAATTGGAATTAAGGCTTGGTTATTGTTGTTTTTATGGTTGAAAGCCCATACGTGGACCACTTATTTTGAAAGCTAAAGAGTTTATCTTTAGGCCATTTTCTAGGTGTCTCTTTGTATGCATGCATGTTCACTTGGGGCTTAAGTGCAGAAAGGAGAATGGTAGTAACTTCTTAATCTTTGTCTCCCAAAATAAGCAGGAGCAACTGGAGAATTGTATCAAATGACATGGTGGAATGAAGACTAGTACCTGTATTGATTTTTCGTGCTTGAAGATTGAGATTTATATTTAGAAAAATAAAAGTCAGATCACAACTCCCTTGCACCCTTTCTTCCTCACTTCTGGTTAATAACATAATCGTTTACTTAAGAATTGTGCAAGTTTGCCATAATATTGTTGATATTTTGCTAAGAACTATTGAGTATAGCACTCAATGCCAGGATTTTTCTTTATTTTTTAGCTGCAAATGATTTGGATTATTTGTAAATTTGGAAATTCAGGGGCATACGAAGGGGGAAAGCCTGATGCCACATTTTCCTTGAAGGACGAAGACTTTGTCAAGCTGGCTAATGGGAAGTTGAATCCTCAAATAGCTTTCATGAGGTGCATATTTGGCTGTCAATGAAACTACTTTTTCATTTGAAATTGTTACTAAAATTGTAGTTACAGTTTATAATTTAAGATATTTGATGGATGCAGGGGTGCCTTGAAGATCAAGGGCAGTCTGAGTGCGGCACAGAAATTCACTCCTGACATCTTCCCAAAGCCAGCAAAGATGTGAGAACGGCTCTGCGAATCAGAGCACAATAGGGAATGGTGACTGAATATGCATTTCTGGGTTTCTTCTGAAGGAGTAGATATCTTTACTTGTTGTTATTGATGGATGGATAAAATTCTCTTATACAAAATTGAACTACAATGGGGCTTTTATTTGAAAGTAATTACAAATTATGGAGCTGGATAATCCTTGTTGTTACTTCTTTTGTTTATACCCTAGTTCCCAGAATCTATTTGTTTGCCCCCTACTCAATTGGACATTCTTCATTTGAGCCATAATCTTTATTTGTTATATTCATCATTGCCCACCATCAACGTGGTCTAGCTTGGCATTGTGGCGTTTGCAGTTTGCCTATTTGTCTTTCAGTTAATCTGTTGTGGATGTATGCTGTAGCATTGCAATGCATCTGAATTTTAGTTGTTTTAAGTTTGAGGTAGCGGGACTAGACCTCCCTGTCATTGATTTAATATGGCTGGTTAGAGATGTTATCGTTTAATTATATATATAAAAAAAGGATCCACGAAATAAGGACTACCCCTTTAAGGAATTTCAACCATTTGTACTGAAATCAATGGTGTAGATTCGCCTAACGTGACTAAACCAATAATGTTAGTTCTAACCTAAAATACCATGATTGGTGCCTATGGCCAAAATGTTCTCTTTGATGAGCCAATGCTTGCATTGAAGCAAATGAGAGAGGAAGCTCAAAAGTGAATCCGGTTACCATTACAAATCTTCTGTCAGCAGATGCTTGTCCTCAACTTGTCCATTGTTATTCTATGAAAACTGGATTTTCCTTTGATGCTATTCTGGTTACTTCATTAATGCATAGATATGCGGAATTGTGGGTGCACGAGATCAGTGGAGCAACTTACAGGTCCTTGCCTCAGAAAAAACTTGGTTTTCCAGACTGCAATTTTTTCCAAGCTATGCTGACAGTGGAAATATGTTTGCAGTTTTTGCAAAACTTGGTTATATATGCTAAATTGCTTGAAAATGTGTACTGAATATTGAAGTTTTGCAATTTAGCATGTTTCTACAAGGTACTTTTCTGTTTGATGTTCAGATATGAAGCATATCAAGTTGCAATGTCTGTTTTGGCTTGCTATACAAATGCACTTGCCATTGCCATTGCATTCTCTGGCCACTAAATTTGGATGACCATTGCAGTGTTGTCTTTGCTCCCTGTATTCTTGAAGTTTCCTTATCTTCGTTGTAAAGGCTGATACAATAATGCTGAGAGACATGAAGTGAAAGAACAGCTGTTGGTTATTGACAAATTTAGATCTAGACCTCACCCACTGAAAGGAAAAGGGCAACTGTCCGTTACAGTAAAGCACACGCTGATGATACATGAAAAAAACTCAAGTTTCTCCATTAACATTGTATTGTATTATGTGCAAACTGAAGTGACTCTCTTTCTTGGTGTATTATTTGCTCTGTTATGATATTCGTATCTGAGTTTAGTTCTTTCCCCGTGGAAAGCCGGTTTCGTGAGTTCTGCCTTGGTCTCTGCTAGCTCCTTTACACATATTTGCATTTGCAGTCTGCAGATAAGTTCCACCGTTTTTCGCAAGAAAATTTAAACGTGTGACAGAATTGCCATTTTGTAGCAACAGTGGGCAAGTTTAGTGTGATATGGAACTTCCAGCAGGTGAACAATGGCTCTCATGAATGTTACAGTAATCAAGAGGGCCTGAAGAGCTGCGACTGCTACAAGATAGTCCTAAGAGATAATTCTGTAGTTGATAGCCGATTCCTGCATGACAAGTTTGCAGTAAGCTAATCACCTCGGGCATCACTAGGATTGCAACTCCCTTTGAAAGTCAGCTTCTTCAGCATATCCAGCAGGCGATGACGGGGCTGGTGACATTTCCCTTCACATGAACACTTGTCAGGGTCATTAGTGAAGTTTCAATTGATTTGTTGAAATTTCTGTTGTATTTTAGATTGTTCTTGACTTAGCATTTGGACTCATCTTGAGAGACAGCAATATATATGTAATTGTACTAAATCCTAGCTCAATCCCTCTTTGAGGATTTAATGTTGAGTTGCTTCGTAAAGAAGCAGAAGTTGCTATATTGGTGAAGCTGAGTTTCAGTTTTAAATTTCCTCTGTATATCAAATTAATGTCATAGCATCCCCATGCTAAGAAACATAGCTGATTTGCCTTTACGTGTCGATGACTAAATTTACCTGAAAATTTTGGTAGTTGAGAGAGGCTCAGCATTTGCTGAATTGGTCAGAGACAATGGCCTCTAATCGCAAGACTGGGGTTGGAAAAAGACGAACACCAATCTCTACTCCCACTCTTCTATCCTCCAACAGTTGGATTATTAGCTTTTGAAAAAAAAAAAAAAGTAGTTGGCTATGGGACGATGTTTTTGTCTCTTTCCAACTATAAAGCTCATGTTTTTCAGTTGTGATATACAGATACACGTGGCTTTTGTGTATGCCTCCAGTTTGCAGTTGTTGATAAAGAGAGAAAAGCAAGAAGTATGGCTGGAGCACTGGGAAGACCTTTCCTTGTCCACCCATGTTCCTCTTCTTCTTCTTGCTGGCTGTCCAGCAAGAACATGAAGAAGACAACATCAGCTATATCAGATACATTTGGGCTTGCGAAAACACGTAGCCCCCGATGTTCTCCTCGGACTGTTGTTCGTGCCCAGCAACGACCCACATGGCTTCCTGGCCTCGATCCTCCACCTTACTTGGATGGAACGTGAGCAACTTTTCCTGTTCCCTTTTTATATATATTAAATTGCTCTGCTTTGCTCGACCTTTTTCACATTCTATGATTTTATATATATTTACCCAAGTTTGGCTGGAGATTATGGGTTTGATCCACTTGGGCTTGGAGAGGACCCAGAAAGCTTGAAGTGGTACGTGCAGGCGGAGTTGGTCCATGCCCGCTTTGCCATGCTTGGAGTCGCTGGAATTCTTTTCACTGATGTGAGTGAACTCATTCATTCATTCCTGTCCCCTTCCAACTTTTCAATGGAACAGACTACAGAATCTTCGCAATTCTGAATTAGAAATTAGAGTAAATTTATTTAAATTGAAGTGGAGGAGGGGGCATTCAGAACTACTTACAGCTGATGATTCTGGGTTGGTGTTGGTTTTTGTGCTTTTGTTGCAGTTACTCCGGGTGACGGGAATTAACAAATTACCAGTTTGGTTTGAAGCAGGTGCAGTGAAATATGAATTTGCAAGCACCAGAACTTTGCTGGTTGTCCAACTCCTGCTGATGGGGTAAAATTCTCATCAGCTTTTACTTCGTCATGCTCTGAGTAACATATTGAAAAATAAAAGGAAATCATGCTTGCATTGCATTTGCAATTTTATCAAATTATATTGCTCATTTGGTTTGGTTCTTTTGTTCATGCCATTTGCTTTGTCCAACCGCTCTATTTTTTCTGCAGATTTGTTGAAACCAAGAGGTACATGGACTTCATAAATCCAGGATCGCAAGCCGAGGGGCCATTTTTCGGAATTGAAGCTGCACTAGAAGGATTGGAACCAGGGTAATTCTTCATTGTTTGTTTATTGTGGACTTCATCATCTTATTCTGTTTTTGCATTGGTGTCAGCAACATGTCTGGAATTAATGAACAATACTGTGAAAGTTTTAACTTTCCTGTTAAGCCTCTAATTGCATGGTGACTGGAAACAATTTTCATTTTCTTTTGCACCCAGCTATCCTGGTGGCCCTCTGCTAAACCCTCTTGGCCTGGCAAAGGACATAAAAAACGCGCATGACTGGAAACTGAAAGAGATTAAGAACGGTTGGTCTTGATTATTATTTTTCATTAGACATGATAATCGGATTTCTTATGTGTTTTCCAATTTGCCTTAGTTAGACTAATGCTGCTGACTGGTGATTTGCAGGAAGGCTGGCGATGGTGGCCATGCTGGGCATATTTGTACAAGCTGCTGTGACTCATGTTGGGCCCATTGATAACCTTGTGGAGCACCTCTCCAACCCATGGCACAAAACCATCATCCAAACCCTTGCTAGTTAACTTAAACCTTTGCATTCTTTCCTAAATTTTGTGACTGAAAGCTGATTTCCTGTCTCTTCAATGCCTATGGAAAAAATACAGAAAAAGTCCTCCAACTTTAATTTTTGTTTATTAGAGTCCTACATGTTTTTTGGAATCTATTTTAGTCCTACATGTTTCATGCGAATCATCTGAGTCCACCATTGCTTAGGCCATTAGCTTTGTTACTGTTTGTGCGTTCCTGGGTCATGACATTTATTCCTTCTCTATTAATGGCATAAACATTTCATATATAAGATTTTTATAAAGAATTAAGAAAAGGAAAAAGTGTTTTTACATTTTATGATGGACATATTTCATTACCATATACTTTTAGGTTTGTTTTTGCAAGGGTAGGTTTTGCCTTTGCTATGCAGAGCACCATAAGCTTTGCGTTTTATTTTACCCTTTTATTTATTTATTTATTTATTGCAGTCATTCTTCTCTTTGGGGTAATTCTTATTGAATTAAAGGCGTCCTTGATTTATGGTTCATAAGGAAAAACGAGGAAAAATAAACCGGCTATAGGTTTTAGGAAAAAATGTAGCCTTTGTCCAACTTTAATTTATAATTAATAAATGAAAATATTATGGAGTCTGCAATTTCGGTTTTTATTTCAAAAAGTCTGCCAAAAACTCTTTTCAAAATTGTTTTCGATGCAAAAATATTAATTTGATGAAAAGAGGGGAAAAAAAAAGAGAGGTTGGTTTGTTGCTTTGGTCCACTATATCTTGTTATTGACAAGAACATCGAAAAGCACAAAATTTGGCAGGTGGGGAAACCAAAATAATGCGACTCTTAACTACTTTTGCAATTGAAGTAGAATAGATCATTTAAATTGCAATGAATCTAAACGGTGACGAATTTAATTTAAAGTTCTAGAAATTTTGGTTCGAATTGTAACTGAGTTTAAGTTATTTTTTATGCTATTAATCTGAAAGGAAATTATTAAAATAAGGAAAAGGAAATTGGAAGCGGAAAAATGATAGAAATGAAGGATCAGAGCAGTACAAAGATTAGGAATTACAAAAATCCGACCTGCCGGATTCGAACCAGCGACCTAAGGATCCCGCATCCAAACTACAGTCCTCCGCTCTACCAACTGAGCTAAGGTCGGTTTTTGACAATGACATCACATTTTCAATATAAATAATTAAATTATAATGCACTCATAGAATCTCTCAATCGCCTTTGGTTGGGCCTTTTGAGTTTTCTACACTATCAATTACAAAGGAGAATCGAATCTACAAAAACAAAAGAGGGTAATAATAGGGAATAAAGGGCCCGCAACCACAATTATGAGGATTGTGGCTTCCTAATGGAGTTCTGGAAAAAAAATAAAAGTCAAACTTTGTTATTAAAAAGACCAATCTCACACCTTTAAAACATGTTGTTCCAGTGTCTACAACACTGTTGTTAGAGAATTATGAATTATGACGATTTGAATGTGATGAAGTCAGCAGTTAGGTTCAAATGTTTGTTATAGCATTAAAAGGTTAAAATATTGGTTGAAATGTGACTTTATTTCTTTAAACTTTTTAAACTTTCATCAAATATTGATGAGTTGCACTCATTATAAGCGTTATGGATTAAAATACTAAGTCTAGAGTCTAAAATAATACTGATATAATATTGATGAATAATCTCTTCATGTGGTAATCTAATCAAAGAATCTAACTCAAATAGTATAAAATAAATTAAAATCATACTATAAAATCAATTCCACATGTTATTTTGAGGATGGATTTCAGAAACGGAAATACTTTTTGATTGTTCGTTGAATGGCTTGCATGGTTGTCAAGAGGTGGGGTCCACTAAATGAGCCAATAAGAAAAAATTATGTTGTGTCTTTTCTTTTATATGCTAAAAGGGTAAGATGAGAATTTGAAAGGAGGACAAATATGGAAGAGTAAAGATTGCGGACTCGTCTGTTGACTTTTGTAATATGGGTAATAATTCTAACTAGTTTTTTGAGTTTATGTTTATTTTATATTTCAATTGACCAGTTTATGTTTATTTTATATTTCAATTGGTGAATGTAATTTATTGTATAATATCTTTGTCTATTTTGTGAGTTATATACAATAAGCAAACTATTTTATATTTCAATTGACCAGTTTATGTTTTTCTGGAATGTCTTTATATAGAATAAAGTCGGTGATAAACAAACTATTAAGCAAATAGTTTTACTCATATAAGATATAACTGACCATTTTTTTTTATCTCAAAAACCTTATTTTCATTCAAACGTTATATACAATAGAGTGCTCAAACGATTAAGCATGTTAAAATGAGAATATAAAAAAACTTGACATTTGTCAAAGCAGCAAGAACATGAGATATGGAATAATATATACCCAAATAGGCTGTGATGATTGCTTCAAGCATAAAAAAAATTATCTTGACCGTCAAGATGAACATGGATCAAAGAATAATGTCACCTTGTGTAAACATAAAAGAGGCAACAAATATTGGTAGTATATTATATTAATCTTGCATGAAAATACAAACGTAATTTATATGATATTTAGTCATGAGACTAAAATGTTGAAATAGGTTCAAAAAGAAAAGACCAAATAAAAAAAAATTGTAAGGACATAAAAACGAGAAGGTTTGGTCATAATGATTGTAATGATTCATTAGTAAGTGGAGATCTAAGAGATTGAGCAGAAGAGTATAAAACTCTGATATTATATTAAAACAAAGAAGAAACCATATGAGAAAGTAAGAAAAAGAAAAATAAAGAATATAGAGATATATGATTTAATCGTATACCCCTACGACCACGGTCCAAAAATCGAGAAGGACATTTTTCTTTCTTATTGAATAGGGTGTCTCACATAGTACATAAATTCTAATATATATAGTAAAATTATTTTGCATATAAGGCAATTATCTCACTACCGTATTAAGATTATAAATTAATATTAATTGATTATTAAAATTATAACTTGATTGCAACTAAACATACAGATCTTCATAATTGATTGATTTTCAGTATCTTAACTTAATCACAATTAAATCTTCATGCATAATTTTCTGATAACTATACGTCACAGAAGACTTTATTACTGTCCACAACCTTCCCCAGTCAAAAGGGCACTTATAACTAAACATTATTAATTCCTGCCAAACAACCTGCCAATATAATCCTTTATGGTGGACAAGAAGACATATAATTTCTATCAATCTAAATCTATTATACACAAAATAATAATCACCCAACATTTACATATAATAAAACTCCATCCAGCAATTGATGGCCCAACGTGAGCAGAATCCCCAGTGAAAAACATAGTGTGTGCAATGAAATCTCGATTCACTGCATTACCCTGTCTTCGATGCATGTGTTTTTCTCCTTGCTAAAAACATTAAAAATCGCGGGAAAAATGATTTCTTCTTCTTCTTCTGCGCCTTCACTTCTGGGACCAATTCGGTTTCAGCTTTACTTCCTTGGACATAAGATCCTGGGGAGGGCGTATGTATGGTCTCAAGGCTCATTGATTCTTTGCTGCCCTCAAAGCTTGGCTGCGGGTTTGTCTTAGCTTGACCAAATTCACCAGCCTTTCTTCGTTGCTCATGTTCAGCCCTCCACTTTCTCAACTCTTGTTCTACGCCCAGCTTTCCTTCCTTTGCGACCTCAGCCTTGTCCATTGCAATTCTCAGCGCTTCCTTTCTCGCAGCCATTTCTCGGTTCACTTTTTCCAACTTCTCCAAGGTTCTTAATTCTGACTCCTTGGCTACCTCAATTGCAGAAAAAGCAGCTGCCACCCTCATGTTGGCTTGCTCCTCTGCATCGTGGGCGCGCTTGCTAAGATCGTAGTACTCCTCTAGTGAAAGGGTTACACCAGCAGGTGAACTCACATCATCAGCATTTTCAGCCAATTCACTTTCTTGCAATGCTTTAATAGCTGCTAAAGCCAATTTTTCAGAAGCCATGGCAGCCTCTATTTCCTTCTGAGCTGCATATAATCTACTTTGCACCGTATTAGCTCCTGCTTTTGCTTGTTCTGCTTCTTCCTCCATCTTGCGCAGCTCTTCACGGGCTATCTGAGCAAGTAACTTGGCCTCATCAGCAGCTCGTGCTGCTTCCTGCAGTTGCTTGGGCAGTTCGGTCATCTTCTCTTTAGCTTCTTTTTCCTTCATTTGAACGAGGGCCATTTCTGACCTAGTACTGTCTAGGTCAGCCTCAAGAGAAGCAGCTGCTACGGATGCCATTCCTTCTCGTTGTCTAATCATAGCAAGAGAATGTTTTTCTTTTCCAAGCTCCGACTGTAATGAGGTGGCAGCAACCTTCAAGCAATTCACCTCAGCTGTCGCTTTCTCAATGTTGAGCTTGACTTCGTCAAGTTCCTGTGTTGCTGAAGCAACTGCAGCTTGTATATCAGCATGTCTCTTCTTCTCCTGTCCATCTTGCTCAGCCATTTCTGTTCCTTTTTCAACAGATTCCTCCTTTAATTTACACTCCATATAAGCTGCTAACTCAGTTTTCAGATCGACCAGCAACGCTGAAGCAGTGTCTAGTTTTGATTTAAGATCCTTTGCTGAAACTATTTGTTTGTTAAGTCTCTGCAGCTCCTCTTCTGCCTGCTTCAGTTCCTTCTCCCAATAAAGAGAGTCTTGATCGCTGGCCATGGACACACCTATTCTTTGCTCCTCTGCTTCCAGATGGGCAGCATGTGCAGACTCTAAGGATTCTTTGGTAGCAATCAGCTCAATGCTAAGTTCTTCCACTGTCTTTTCAACTTCCTTGGAAGCAGAAACCGCCTCTGCGGCTTTCTTCACAGCTTCCTCCTTCTCAATGGCCAAAGAAGCATATTCCTTTTGCAATGCTTCCAGTTCTTCTGTAACAGATTTCAGTTCTGAAACTGCAGCTGCGTGTCTGGCTTTAGCAACCTCAAGCTGAGCCTTTGCAGCAATACTAGCCTCAACAGCAATCCCCTGTTCCAGTTCTTCCACTCTGAGCTTGGCAAGTTCAGAATCTTGTTTTGCCTGATGTTCTTCTGTTTGGGCCCTCTCCAGGTTGAGCTTTAGCTCTTCAATTAGTCTCTTGGTGCTGTCCAATTCTTTAAGGACTTGCACTTTTTTCTCTTCGGCAGCCTCAGACTGTTTCCTAAACTCAAGCAGTTCCTCCTGTACTTTCTCCAGTTCTTGTTCAACAAGCTTGCGTCTCTGCAAAGTTAGAGAAGAAATTGCAGTTATTTATGCTCAAGTGTAGTGGAATCTGTTAGTGATGCGCAATCCTCAAGGCAAGCAATGATTGACAAAAAATCAGGACAAGTTCAAATACTAACCCACTTATTCAAAGTAAAGAAAAGCTCTTACTCTCAAACAAAGAAAGGGCACAGAAAAAGTGGCAAGCTAGCAACATTCAAATAAGGGAACTCCATAAATATTGTTAGTACACTAAAGACAGAATAGGTAACAACAGAGTTTGTTACAATATCCCAAAAATTTATTTTTACTCTACTTAATCGTGACAAAAATATATTGATTACAAATGTCTTTTTATGGCACAATTACCATCAGCATCACCGAGACACCATCTTCACAGTAAAGCCACCAGCAGATTACCCAGGATCCACATAGCGCAATTCCTATCCCATAATCACCCCTACCAAGGCACCACCTATACAGTGTTTGCTTTAAATACTAAAACTATCAAGCAATAAAAAAATTTTCCTATTTTGGAATAGACTTGAGATATCTACTATGCAGAAAATTAAAATTTTGCACAATAGCATGACAAAAAAAGGCAAGGATTAGGTGTTATATGTGCTTATTATACTTCATAGTGGGAAATTGATGACTAATTAAAGATATGAAATCCGTGATTTTTGGCATGGAAATGTGGCAAAATAGCAAGAGTAATACAATGGCATGTCAAATGTACCTCTAAAAATTGGATTGTGTGTGCTTTCCAATCAACAATTCCTCCGAATTTTGAAACAGCTTCTTTAACAGACTCAAAAGGTGCCGTTGTATCAATAAAACCTCTATTTATGTCTCCCTGCTTAAGACCTCTCGCAGAATCAACAGATTTTGGTGTTCTAATGGTAGGACTGACAACCTTGGCCGATGGAGATGCAAGTCTGTCAGGCTGTAGCCTCACATTCAGATGGGGCAAAGCAAGTTCATCAGCTTGCAGTCCTATCGTAGGAGAAGAAGCAGCAGATAAAAAGCCATCAATTTGTACATGAGGACCTACAACAGAACCAGTATCCTGAGGCTGCTGTGAATCAGAAGTATTCAGCACGAGATCAGTTTCAGCTTGATGTCGTTGTCCGTTAGAAGATCCTTGTGGGGCTTCAATTTCTTCTGGATGGTGTTGTCCATTAAAAGAGATTTTGATATCTTCATTTTTGTCTTCAGTATCTTGTCCATCAGAGGAATTTATTACTGTTTCAGTTTTCAAATCCTCTTTATTCAAACCTTCATGCCCAGTTTCTTTTTCATCAACAGTTGAAAAAGTGATTAAATTTTCTGGCGGAAGAGTTTGAACTTGACCAGAAAATTCTGCAGGAAGAACGTGGTCCTGGCCTGGAATCAAGTTATTGGAAGCAACTTGGACAGTTGCTGATGTGTAATTCTCATTCACAGATGAATGAGCATCAGACTCCATTGTTCCATTTATATCATGGCTTGTTGAAGCTTCATAGTCATTATGATCATTATTCACAGCGGATGAAGAAGAATCTGGAGGAAGCACAAACTCCTCATCTTTTACATCATCCATCAAAAGAAAATTCTAGTGAGTTTGGCACAGGGTATCTGAAGTCCATGAAAAAGAAAAGAAAAATAATTAGCAATGGAACAGCCAATAATGTTTCAAGGGATTCAACAGCAATACTTGGAATTTAAACAGCAAAGCTATTAAAAGCAGCATAACACCAAAGAATGTTAAAGGCAATAATAACATAATTACAAGTTATCAAACCTATTATAGATTATAATGTTCTATATCAAACTCCAATGAGCCGTTGCCTTATTAAGAAAGAGAGCATCAGCCTGCATCAGTATCTCATGTTCCGCTAAGTTAGCAAGTCATGTGCACAAAGGAACATCAAGGTGGATATTGAAGGAACACAATTTTTATAACTTTAAAGCATCTCCAACAAAATGTGCAATCCCAGTTTGAATATCAACATTAAAAAATTATTGAAATTATAAAAATATTTAATTTCTTCCATCACATGAACTTTCTGTTATGTGCTACAAATGTTATACACGTAGTCTAAAATCTTTTAATTTTTGGTGTAAGATATTAATATCTCCTACACCGCCATACTATGTTCAATAGGAACAAATTATTAGAATCATACATGGCAATTGCAAATCCCAATATGACTATTTTTTATGATATTAGCAAATTTTCTTTGTTGTGTACAGATGAGTCCATGAGATTTGTGTCCACGTAGTCAAGCATTATCAGAAGAATCAAATTACAATCAGAACCATACGGCACCTACTTATGATTCAAAATAACTTGGACCAATGGCAAGCTCATAAGATGCACCAGATTGGACCCTTTTTTTTTTCCCCATTCTCACTCCAAATGTTATCCACCTTAATTTGCCATTTCTGTCCCGACAGACAATGACAATTACAAATCCAGAAACTTAATACTTGGAAGAAACAAACATTTGTATCTTTCCTTAATAAGACTTTATTTGCGGTTGACAAGACAAAATCAATGAAACTTCTCTGATTGTCTGTTTGCAGCTAATTAAAACAAAATAAAATAAAATAAAACAAAATCAACCTCCTCGATGAGCACAATTTAGATGCAGGATTCTGCTAATCCTTTTTTTTTTTTTTTTTTCTCTCATTGGTGAGAATCATAATAGGAACAGGAAAAAATAGAAACTTTAGAAAGAAACAGAAATAATTACAGAAACAGAAACAGAAACAACAAACCACCATAGTTTAAGCTATAAACTCAGATTGGTACGAGAGAATTCGTGAGAAAAAACACGAATAACCCCGAACATAATCCAACGTTACTTAAACAGACAAAGCTTCATTTAAGAATCCCAGTAAAGGGTTATTGTATTTTCCAGAAACAAACATATTTAATCATCAAAGTCAACGTACTACGTACATTTGCATCCAACTCAACTTAGGCACCCGACAGAAAACTAAGAATGTTGGAACAACCAAATACTACAATTGACAGTTGGAGCCTAAGCTAATCAAAAGACCATCAAAACAAGTCTTTAAACCAAAATTAACGCTAAAAAGGAAGGAAATAAACCCCAAAAAAAAAAAAAATAAAGAGAGAGAGAGAGAGAGAAGCATACCAGGAAAACCCAGAAAGGAGAAAGAAAATGGAGGGAGGTGGAATTGACGGAGAAATTTTGGATTAAGAAAGAGTGTTGAAATTCTTTTTTTTTTTTTTTTTTGGTTCTTTTGTTTTTGATTAACTAAAAAGTGAAAGAATGAGAGAAATTCAGTGGAGAGAGGAAAGCTAAGAATAGAAATGGAAGCCGAGAAAGTCGCGGAAGGACAGCACGTGCGTGTGGTCTGCTTCCTCCTACGTCGTCTCACGCTCTCAGGTTCATTTTCGCTGTCACCTTTTTTTTTTTATATATATATAACAAACAATTATTTTTTGATTTATTTATGGAGGTGGCAGATGTTAAATGGTCCAATATTTTTATGTTTTTTTTGAGCAAATATAGTCCCTTTTTATTTTTAGTGAAAACATACTCCAATGTTAATGAGCGGTAGTTGGCTTTCATGGAGTTCAATTATTGGTGCATTTTGTCATGTATTGTTTCAGATATTTGATTAAAGAATAAATATATACATTAAAAAAAATTTTCTTGAAATTTTATGAAAATTTTAAATTTTAAAATAATACTATACATATTTAAAATTTAATTTTATAAAATAAAAATAAAAATATAAATTTTTTTTACTACATTAACAAAAAAAATTCAATTCATAAAAAATCACTTGTCTTTATTAAAATATATTATCTATACGGCCAACAAAAATTTTGTTTTTTTTTCTTTTTTATTACAGGACACCGAAAAATAAGAAAATAGAAAGAAAATTATCGTTGGATTCTTCTGTGTCTGCCAGGGCATAATACGGACTTTTTAGTCCACCTGCCCAGCCCATATTTTTCTCCTTTTATGACGTTTCCTACTGTACTTTTTTTTCCTAGTTTTCTCTCTCTCTGTTTTTTTTTTTTTTTTTTTTTTGGGGTTTTTGTCCCCTTAAGCTGTTAAGTAAAGCCAGGTCTCCTTGAACCAATAATGAAAGCTTGTATTCATTAAATTAAAAAAAAAAATGAATGGCCAATTTGATCAAAATTTGGATTTTAATTCCAGAATTAAATAAAACTAAGGATTTTTCCTACTTGATTAGTACTGAAATTATTTTTAAGTGTAAAGATTTCTAAATTTAAATTTTAATTAGAGTCAATTCATAAAAAAATAAAAATTATCAAATAATTGTTTCTTTATTGACGCGTCTCTTGCGTTGTATACCATGCAATTGCATTAATGAAATTGTTATGCGTTCCATAGGTTTTTTGTGTTTTATTAGTCCAGACAAATTTGGATTTGAATTATAGAAAAATTAGAGAGACATATGAAAAAGTTATAAAAATAATTAGTATCACGTTCACTAATTTTAGGAATCGCTTTAAATAATAGAACAGTTTTTTTTCCCTCTTTAAAAATTGCTTGAGACTTTTAAATGGGAGAATAATAATAAAGTTCACGAAAATTTTTATACAAAATTTTATGAATAACTGTTAATTACTTTAAAATAACACAAAATTTACATAAATTTTAGTTTAAAAAATCAAAATATCAAAAATTTATTATCATATTAACAATTAAAAATTTGAAATAAACTTTTATACGATTTATCATTAATCTTAATATTAATCCTTTTTTCCTCTCTCTCTTTTGCAGTTTCCCTTTAATTATTGTGGAGTCTGACGTTGTAAAGGTGTGCCGCAACCCATAATAATGTCACTATTTTTTCTTTTACTACGTTCATAATAATAAAAGGCAATCATTATTCCTTAATCTACACTGATGTAATATATTGGAAATTACTAGGTAAAATAATATTCGAAATTACCATTCCCGCCAATAGTCTAAAAAGTGATGTAATATATTTTTTAATAGTTGATTCAATTTCAAATTATCATCCTTTCACTCCTCCTATACCAAAAAAATAGTGAGGGTTCTCCTATTTAAATAGGCTTAAAGGATTTGATTAAAATATAAATATTAAATTACGATTTAATAATTATTAATTAGGTTATGGCAGAACTTCTTTTAAATTTAATAGTATTATAAATGGATCACCCTTATAGTTTAAATTAAATAAAGACATCAATATGTTACTCTATTTTAACATATTAGTGCGATGATTAAAATATCTATAGTACATATTTTTCCTTCAAACATACATACAAATATATTTTATATATATATTCGAAATTTAGATGCTAATAGTTATGGCCCATCTACTCCACATAGTCGAGTCGTGATCTTTCGTAGAAAATATAAAATAAATAGATATAAAATGAAGTAAAAGATGTAAATAGAAAACCAAATAGGTAAAGTTACTTCCCATGTCATTAGGCTCTCAAGCCCGAGGTGGAGGCCCCTTTTTCTTCGGTTTTTCTCATTCATTCTCCAAAACTCAGACATTTTATAGATATTTCTGCTGCGCATTTTTATCATAGCAATCTAATTTTTTAAAATGCTTGGGATGTACACTAATTGGAACTTGTTGCCAACATAGATGCAACGTGATGATTCAAGCTATGGACTTTGATGATGATCAAACTAAGCCGGTAGAGCGAAATCCAGGAAAACAATCTCTGGAGTACTCGTGCATATTTATGGAGAAGAGAAGACTTCCCGGCTTCTTTAAGAATTAAGGGATGCAAGCCTAGACTTCAAAATTGTACTCAGTTTGGCAATAGATGATTGAGAAAATCTTCAGTTATATTTACTATTTGAAGCAACTTATTGGATCAGAGTAAGCGCATAATAATAAAATTATTTCCCCCTTATACTTTCATGGGTGCACCATTTGGTGTTGAAACTAAGTTTATAATTTTCCAAATCTATTTTCTATAACAAAGGATTAACAGACTTATTGCTGTTCAATGTGTCTAGTTGAATTGCACTCATATCACATACATTATGAGCAAATGGTCTCTTTTTGTATCATAAATACATAATCTCTCTAGCCCATAGATTTAATTATTTTTAATTTTACTATTTAAAGTTTATTCAAATTTCTATGCAAAGTTAGTATCAAATATGGTTGCATGTAAAAGCGTTTTTATTCCAAAACTAACCAAATATACTTCTCAATGCCATTATTTCTGAATTTGTTGCAACATCAATCCAACTCATTTAAGCACTTTATGAAAATCAAATATTTAACCCGCACAACTCACAGACTGAACTTGGGCGTGTGTCTATATATGCATATTTTGGAAATTGGGAAAAATTTCACTTGTCTTTCGATATGCTAATCTTTCAGGTACCTTTTGATATGGGTTTTAATTCAACTGTGATCTTAGAACAAACTGAAATATTGTAAAGAAACAAAATTTTAGCTCCTCTAGTGGTACACTAGCGGTAAAAAAATGTAGACATATATAGGCCTCAGGTTCAAATATGTAAAATTTATAGATTTAGGAGAAAGAAGATAATGATCTCAATTATATAGCTTACAACACTGTAAACTTCTTAACAACGAAAAAATAGAACAAATTATAACAAGGTTGGTATGTTTTAAAGCTCGAAAAATAAAAAATGCCATCGCATCTATAGGAGGAAGGAAAAAGTATAAAGGAAAAATTGAATGTGGAGAACTGAAAATGAAATGTTTTTTATATAACAATTTTTGTTTGTTTGGTTACATTATAATTGCTCAATTTTATTAAATATCATTAAATCATCGATTTTGAGGAGATTTTTATTTTAACTCTCTTTTTTAAATGAGCGTAATTTACTCATAATTTTACACTACAAAATAAGTGAGATCTACTTAAATAAAAAAATTAAAAATAATATTTAAATAGTGTTAGATTATAAATTAATTTTTTTCACAAAAAAAGAGAGTAAAATTAGTAAGCACCCGATTTTGATATTATATATCATCAATAGCAATGAAATAATGTAGAAACAAATAATTTCTCCTTGCGTAAACCGAATTTTCCTTCTTATTTCTTTATATAACTTGAATACCTTTGTGTGTGCTTGCACGTACATATACACATGCATTCATATATATATATAGTATTGGACACTAATATCCTTAAGAAACACTTAATAGTTAAAACTTAAATTTTAATTTAGAGGTCTTGGATAGCCATCTTGATAAGGGAGGGTGTGAGATTTAAGGAAGGGACAATTACTTTCTGTGTAACTCGTGATCTAATAGATTTTTTCTTAGATTAAAAAAAAAAAAGTATTCGACATTGATTGATTTACTCAATTTAGTCAATTATGTATCATAATTTACCAAATTCATGTCAACAATTTAACAATTTCACATAAATAGAAAATCTACACAACCAAATACTCATAATTAAGGAAAATAAAAGAAACAAGAAAATGATTTCTTAAAAAAAAAATTTGAATTCATTTTTTTTGGGTTTTTTTTTAAAAAAAAGCATCAAAATTCCAAATACACGTTTTTTCTTAAAAAGGAAAAAAAACTCAAAATTTAAGTCATTTTTTGTTTTTTTTCCCTTTTTTCTTCAAAAGAAAAAACTAGTCTCAAATTTATTTTTTAAATGAATAAATATTCAAAATTTAAGTCTCTTTTTATTTTTTCCATTTAACTAAAACACAAAAAAAAAAAACTATGTAAATATGATTAATCTACGCATCGAGCTCTAATACTAGTATATTATTAATAAAACTTATTTTTTGATAGGCTAAACTTTCATGTTTTTTTTTTTTATTTGACTCTGAATTCAATCATAAATTATGGGACAAACCAAAAGTCATGTAGAAACAAGTTTTTACGTCCTCCAGGGGTAGCCTTGTGGTTAAAAATGCAAACATATAGATGTCTATTATAGATTCATGAGAAACTATACAATTATCGCAAGTGTAGATTACAATACAATGGACACCCTAATCGACCAAAAAATTAAAAAAAAAATAAAGACGGTATGTTTTAAAGGTAAAAAATATAAAAAGTTATGATAAACATCCACATGACAACAACAACAGTAGTAAAGGTTCAATCCTAAATTTAATTGGGGCCATTCATATGAATCTATTCTAACAATTTTGTTGTGATATATTACATCCATAAGAGAAAGGGAAAAATGTAAATGTAGAAAACTAAAGGAAACGCTTAAAATATAACAGCTTTTTATTGTTTTTGGTTGCTGAAAAGATGGCCAAAACTTTCATTTTTCTAGAAGTGGGATTATTTCAGGTATCCTAGGACTAAGCAAGAAGCCAGATTCACTCATTTCACAATTATTTGTCCAACTTGATTCTCTTACTGTTTGGCCCCATACTTTCAATTACTACAACAACCTGGTGTCCTAAGGTTTGGAGATGACATTCCACCCCTTCCACAAAATGTCCAGACAACACCTTTCGTGACCATTCCCAGGAAATATTTTTATTACTTGAACCAATTGGACATCAGCGTTCGGACAGAACGAGTTGGTTTTGCTCCTGGCCAATTGGCAGTTAGACTAGATGGCAGTGGTGGTTGCTATATCAACAGTGGTGCTGTCATCTCCCAAATCGACCAAAGACCATTCAGGGGGCAAAGTGCATACAATGAAGTAAAATCATTGTATTGCTTCCCCTTAGCCCCAAGGTTTAGTCACTTTGTTGACATCCTCAAGGTCAATGGTTCAAGCAATACCTAATGCCAATGAGGTAAAATCATTGTTTGAGGCATACTATGATGCTAGAAATCTCGAAAAAGAAACAAATGGGCCGGAAGGATTAGAACTATGTTATAAGAGCTATCCTGGTTTTAATGATTTTGCTACAATGACGTGTCATTTTGAAGGTGCTGACCATCATTTTGAAGGCCAATATGTTCACTTTCTTAATGACTTGAGCTCTGGATATTTTTCCATTGCAATATTGCGTGGAAATGGAGTATCATTCTAGGTGCATGGCATCAACAAAATATGCGTATGACCTATGATCTCAACATTGATGGACTTCAATTTTCTCCTGAGAATTGCCTCAATGCTATTCGGTAATATCATCATGAGTCTCTAAGTCATGTGGGGTAGTAATACCAAAGCTAAATACAATTTGTTGTGAGGAACTGAGCTAAACCTTAGAATTGATCTAATTCTCGTGACTTTTGCTGATCAACAAATATAGTCCACTTTACTTTTCTTCCTTATTGTTCAATGTGTTGCACTTTCTTCATCTAAACTAAACTGGACAAGTTTAGTTTTTCAACCACTCAAGCTTAATTTAGGTGGCTAGTAGTATATGACACTTAAGGAGCAGTAGGGAGTTTAAACCTTCCACCATGAAATTCCTCCATTACTAGAGGCTTCTTCACCTTGATATGTTGGAGTGCTTGTACCCCATGCTATGTCTATGGACCTAATTTTCCTGTCCCCTCTAATCACTAGCCATTTCTATGTTAAAAAGAAAAAAAAAAAGACAAATTTAAGTTTTCCTAATTTATGTTGACAATTTTTTGTGGGAAAAAAAAAGTGGAAAGGCAATATTGTAATTGTAAAAATTTCACTGAAAAAATGGACGACATACAGGGAAATTTACATCATATTAAATTAAACATTACAAATTTATTAGATTTTATAATATATATTAACAAGAATAAGTAAAAATGGATGAAAATTTTAAAAAGACGTTATTGTCCTTGTATATAAACCAAAAGATAAAAGAACCTTCAAACACAATCCTAAACTCTCTTCTCTCCTCATTTTTTTTTTCTCTCAGCTCTCCACGATTTCCTTTGTGAATATATCTTTTTTAATCTAAAAATTTTGTTTGGACTCTTCCTTGGTAGTGGCCGCGATTCATATTTGAATCTTCCACATCACACCAAGGCATACAACAAATAAAGCGCACGACAAACAAACGCGATGAACACATAAGTCACCGCCTAATCTAGTAGTTTAATATCCAACGGTCACGTCTATGCCTGCAAGGTTCAGTATGCTAAATTATGTTAATTATGGATAAGTAATTTTCTATCATCTTACTTTCAAAAAGTTCTTTTTAATTACAAAAAATATTTTCTTCTCATTAGTATCAAACATTTACAAATTTGAAACTCAATGTATACGTCTATGCCTGCATGGCATTTTCTTCTCCTTAATGTCAAAAAGTTTTATGTATTGGCAAATCAAATATGATTAAAAGAAACTCAAACATACTTACATATAGGCCTATTCAAAATGGTCACTCTATTCTGCCTTATGGTTTCTAATTATTCAGAAATAATTATCAAGTCCGTGGCTTGTTAAATGATCTAATTCTAAAAATAGTTTTTTTTATAATAAATAATAAATATACAATAATGTAAAACGTATACATTTGGTATACCAACACATTGTATATAATATATCCACACATAGACAAAGAGTACATAATCATAAATCTGGATTCCAACATTGATCATGTAGTCTCGATCAAGCCAAGAACATAATGACTGATAAAGAATCAGATAAACGTGAGTGCTCAAATCCTTAAACTTAATTCTAAGGACACTCCCTTACAAATGTCTTACTAGTTGTTTTTGAAATCAGATTGGTTATTGATTTGGTGAGAAGGTTGGATTAGTGAGTTAGCTGTTCAACCGATATTCCGACAGTTGAACTGTCAAGTCAGTTCTTATTTAGTAAAATAATTAAAAATACTTGTAATTTATGATTTTTAATAATAAACAACCAGTATAATAATAAAAAAATAGAATAGAAGTCTACTTATAACTAAAATACAATCAAAGTACAAGATATTTTTAAGATAATTTCCCACTTAAATGAATTAATAGAACATTCTTATCAAAAATAAAATATCATAGTCGTCAATAGAATATTCATATCTAAAAACATATTATTATGGAGTCAACATATAATTCAAAAATATTACATTTCTCATTAATATAAATAGATGTGATTCACCTTTTTTTTAATAAAAAAAGAAAAAAAATAAAACGACGTCGTTTTGGAGAATTTTAGAGAAATAACCTGAATTAATATTGAACCGTTTGGTTCACTAGTTTTCAAGTCATTAATTCAAACCAGTTTAGCCGGTTTTCAAGTGATTTGTTTCCTGCTCCAGTTCAATGGCAAAATTGGACCAATTCAGGTCTCGGTTCACCAATTTTTTACTGTGACTGTAGGGTCAGTTTAATTTTTAAAACTATAGTCTTACCTAAATATTAATTAGAGTAAAGTAATCTTAAACAAGTAAAAAAAAATTATAAGATAAGAATAATAAAATTCACAAAATAGATTTTTGAATAGTAAAAAATAATCTTCTAACATATCCTATATTAAACTCCAAAAATTGGCGTTTTCTATGTCATAGGAGAAAGTACTTCTAGTACATTGGTGCCTTTAGGATGAACTAATAACTTCTCTTAAGTAAAAAATTTCCTCCATTGGATTGTTCGCTCCAATAAAAGTCAACATAATTGTATGTTGTAGGTAAAGAATCAAAGAGATCATCAAAACTATAGGTTATTCGTCCACCTTCCGAGGAGAAAAGATCCAATGATAGATTGAGTAACCACTTGTTACCCATTGCCCATTGCCCATTGCAATCATCATTAGTACAAAAAGTTGATTGGCTCATTCATATCGTAGTCAACCAACATGTGTTTCTTTTGGACCATGTACCCATCTCTTTTCAATCAACAATGGGTGCCTGACCAAAAAAAACAATGGGCGCCTGACGCCAACCACGGTTTGCCCAGTCGGCTAGGGAAGCATGCCTTCTTGGAACAGACGGGAGTTTGACTCTCCCGCCTGCTCCTTTTAATTCATTTAGTGGGTAATAGATTATTTATCTTTTTTAAATACTGTACACTCTCACGATATTTATTAAATTTACCTCTCTCTCTCTCTCTTGCTAATATTTAATTAAATAATTATTAACTTTATATTATAAAAAAAAACAATGGGTGCCTGACCTTTGCTCGAAAAAAAATATATATATTGGTGCTTGCCCGACAATATACTGTAAGGTGAACATAACACATCTTCAAGTTTTAAACTTAAATTCACAGCTTCTAACAAAAGAAAATTGGAATTATATTGTTTTTCAACTCAATGTAGAATCATATTAAATTTATCAACAATGTAAAATCCAAGCACTAGTAAATTTTTCATCCTTACCCACTGAGTGAATATTTGGTCTTACCACACCTTCTTAATTTTGAGAGCGTGTGCGTCAAGGTTTAATATGTGAATATTTTAAATAAAAACATCGTTTTTTATCAGAGAAAGCGTTCGGATAAATTCTTTTAAATCTTTTCTTTAAGAAATTATAAATTTAAATTTTAAAATTAAATAAGTGTTACTCTATAATTTAATACGTAGATATTATATATTATATGTTAAAATAATAAAAAAAATTTCTTTAAAAAAAATTTATCCTGAAACTTCAGCACAGTTACATAAAATCAACAAGGGATTGTATTTTTTCTTTTTACTGTCCAAAGACACCATCCAATGATGGGGATAAATATTTTTAAAGTTCTAAACCTTTTTAACATTTCATTTGAGTCCTAAATCTTTTAATTTTATACTATATCAGTCCTTTAAATTACGAAAAGTAGTCAATCTATTAATAAGTGAGTTTAATTTAATAAAAATCATTTAAAAAAGCTTAAATACATGAGTTAAATATTTTTTTCATCAACAAAATATGCATATTAAATATTTTTTTAATCAACAAATATACGAATTAAATAGGCAACATGCATATTTTTTTATAAAAAAGACATTCAATTCATATATTTAATCTTTTTTAAATAATTTTTTGTAAAGTTAAAATTATTTTTTAATAGATTGATCACTTTTGTTAAACAGAGAGACTAATTTGGTAGAAAATCAAAAAGTTTAGGACTCAAATGAAATGTCAAAAAGGTTTAAAATTCAAACGTAAAAAATTTTAAAGGTTTAGGACTAAAAAAATCATTATCCGTCCAATGATGTATCTGGCACCAATCTTTATTGTTGATTGATCTAATATTTGGTTTGACCTTGAACCGGTGAACGCTCCGATTTTTCGATTTGGTTTCTCATTGATTACGTGGCGAGTTAACAGAGCACCACGTGGCGCTGGATCCTTCAGAAAAGTGCTATGAAAATGTCTTGCACCTGTCCCAATTAGACCGATGAGTTCGGTCAACCACTGGACCAATCCCCTTGTTTGCTCCATATATCAAATATTTAGGAAAAAAGATCGGCGACCAGAAAGAGGAGAAAAGGGAAAGTGTCAATAATGTAATAATAAAATTATTTTTGTAATAATGTTAATTTTTTTTACAATAAAAAATAATGTGATGATTTTTGTTTCATATTTTATCAATTTTATTATAGAAATTAGTAATACTATTATATTATTGACACTTTTTTTAATCAATTTTTTTATCCGTACACTCGTTCCCTTAATTAATATTCAATTGTTCTACAACTTCTCATTTCTCAACGGCACAGCCGCCACCAAATCTTCGGTTCTTTTTTTTTTTTTTTTTCAATTTCTTTCAGTTCATTTGACAATATTATACTTTTAAAGCATCATTTTGTTATGTAATATGCAAACTAAATTTATTTTTTTACACTACATAAAAGTCGGAGGTTCAAAGTTTAAAATTTAGCATTAATATACATTGTATAAAAATATTGATAGGAAAAATGTAATAATATACAAAAAAAATTTTATACTATAATTTCGAGAAATTTAATTATACATAATTTGTAATTTGGTATATGATAAAATTAAAAAATCAATCAATACATTGGATTGACAAAGTGATTTAATATATGTTAAAATTGATCAATATAATATATTGCCAGAGATTGAATTATATGTTTTGTAGATACTAACATGATATTCAATAGATTTAATTACAAGTTACTTATAATTTTGTATAAATAAAATTAAAAGATAATCAATTTAATACGTTCATTATGGATGTAAATGATATATACCAAATAAATTAAATAGGAAATACTTTACAATTTATATATTTTAATTCCAAAATAACACATGAGATGAAACTTTCCTCTAAATCATATGGTTGATAGTTTTTTTAAAAAAAAAAAAGAAAATGTGATATGTATGATTGAATTAGACGCTCTATACTCTTGCTAAATTTGAAAAATTCTATGTGTCTTTGCCTCTTCCAAACAATTTTTCTTTGGTTTAGAGTGAATCAAATCTGCAAAAAAGTTTAGAGTGAATCAAATTTGCAAACAAGTTTAATTCTATACAATAACTAGTGGAGTGAATCAAATTTTATGTTTAACAATTTTTTTTTTTCATACAACGAAGAGGAAACGATTCCACTATTCTTATCGACTAGTTAGCAACAAATTATTTGGAAAAAAATGTTTCACCTACAATCTATTAGCATCAAATAAATAAAAAAAATTATGTCAAAAATAAATAAAAAAAAATGAAAATCAAGAAAATTTTAAAAAATAAAGTAACAAAATATTATATATGTGATCACATTCTAAATCAAATGAACCCGTCTAGGATCCCTAACATTAATCTTCCAATGTCGATCACTGAACCCCACATCTTTTGCCAACTTTCGCTCCCAATCCAACTCAAGTTTTCGTTTCTTCGTTAACCCACAATGCTTCTGCAACTTCACATCCATTTTGTCATGAAATTCCCACCACCTCTCGTGGGCCACATCACTTGCATAAATACGCCGGTCCCTAATGTTCCAATTGCAATCATAATCTCTATAACAATGCCATGGCTTCAAACCCAGATAATGTATTGCATAAAGTTTTGGTGGGTGAGCCCCAAAAAGCTCGTTCTTGACCGTGGCCTCAGCCGTAGTGTTAGCCCAAAAATTCTTTAAGAAATTTGTTCTTCTGGGTAGCCTATGCCACCATGCAAACACTTCATTAAGGAACCCTTGGTCGCCACCATTGTAGGAAATAATGTCCAATCGTCCGTCCATTAATGACTTGAACGTGCAATTTGATGGCTCGATGACCATTATGCCAGAATTGAAGATCCATACATCGTTGCCTGTGGCTGACATTTGAGGGAAGTGAAAAAGGATGTCCAGATTTCGTAGAACTAAGATGTCTGAATCTATGAAAATGATTTTGTCATAATCTGTCAGCTGCCACAGCCTGAACTTGCTGTAATTGTACTCGTTGTAAGAAGCTTTTTGGGCTTTCGTGTTCCGGATCCTTTCGATGAGTCGGATCTTCCATCCGGCTGCGGCGAGGGCGTCCCGTTTGGATTGAGAGATGGATTTGTCCAGGAGAAGAATAAGGTCACGCTTGGTTCCTGTTTGGAGAAGGCTTTGTGCAAGGGATATGGCCCCACAGACGTAGGACTCTGAGGAGTGGAGGACTGTGGCATAGGCTTCTCGTTTGGGTGCCCTTACGGTATTTTGAATCTTTGAGAGATCATAGACTTCATTTGCACCTGAAATTCAAAACAAAATTAGGCAGGCAACACAACACCCGAGAAAAAAAAAAAAAAAAAAAGACAACAACAACAACTAAGCCCGTGGATAAACATGTAAACCTTTTTTTTTTTTTTTTTTTTTTTGTCTGAAAGATGTAATGAATATTTTTTTTTGGCTAAACATGTAACAAAATTTTTTTTTTTTTTGTCTTAAGAAAGTTGAAATTCAGTTGGTTGGAGAGTAAGATACATGAATAGGTGGTCTGAAATTCAAACTCTAGACTTTATGGCGGGAGGGTAAACCCTCCAATCAATGCAGGTAAGGCTGCTTTCTCGTGTAACAAATTTTAGTATCTTATATGCCCATAGGACCTCTAGGTGCATCACACTCGTACATGCCGGCTCATCGCATATGAGCCTCTTGACCTATTACTTATAATATGACATAGGTCTAGGGTCAGCCCCTGAGGATAAGGTCTTTAAATCAAACTAATTTCGCTATGATTCAATTCAACCCAATTGACTCTGTCCTACCTAAATATTGGACTGATAGATATATATCCTATTCACTAGTTTTTAAATGGGAGTATACTAATAAAGAAAATCTGTTGGGAGTGCAGATGTTATCAGAGTTACTTTGTACGTTGCTTCTTGTTAAAGATTTATCATGACACCTTTTTATCTTAATAAAGATTTATCACCTCTAATTTTTCTTTTATTTTTTTTACCTTTATAAATGCCCCAATTTTCCCAAGACAATGATATGTTAATTCTCTCACTACAATTACTTTTCTTACTTACTTCCATTGACAGTTACCCACTTAAACATTAAAATTTTATACTTTTTTTTGACCAAAATTTTATACTTACTTCCATTGAAAATTACTTAAACATTAGAATTTTGACGTTAAGCCTCTAAAGTCTAACCCAATACCTTGCAAGTAACCTTCTGACACTTGACCACTTCAGCCCGAATACTCATCAACGTCCTTGAAGGGATCACTAATTTTTGAGAAATTCTTCATTCATTAAAAAAAAAAAAAAAAACAGAGGCAGCTTCTAGAGAGAGATGATGGAAGGCATTGAGCTTTCGGTCTTCCAAATTAGCACCATTTATTCTTTCTTCCCCAGCTAATCGATTTTGTCCCCCTAACTAATAGAAATAAGAAATTTGTAACGTATAGAAGTGTGCAAATCCTCCACATATTTTTTAATATACATATCAAAGCCTAGGGACCACTTCTAATCTTGCATTATTTTTTTAATTTGGATAAGTTAGTGCCAGCAACACATACAAGCGCCTGTAGCTCAGTGGATAGAGCGTCTGTTTCCTAAGCAGAAAGTCGTAGGTTCGACCCCTACCTGGCGCGCAATTGATGCTATTTTCACAGAAAAACATTTATGCTTCCCAAAATGAGGAAAGATTGCTTTCTTTCCCATTTTGGATTTGCCAAAACTTGAAAAAACAAGGCCTCGTCCAAGAAAAGACAAGAAAAAATGGCTTTGAAACCTTACCTTGTCCCCACAGAGGCAAGGAGAGTTTGCAAGACCCAACTGGCAAAGAAACCTGTTGTTCCAACCTTGCAATCTCCGGCTCATAGAACCACCAATCACCTTCCTGTCTTACCAAGTCATCGCATCTAAACAGCTCCAGCATTGGCCTACACTTGCTCCAAAACACCACTTTGGTCCTCCCATTCCAACCCCTCTTCCCCCTTTTCACCGCCAAACTGGCCGTTACAAGGTGAATTTGAAGCCTTAAGACATCTCTATTCCACCCTTGTTCCGGATACTTGCATGGCAATTTGGCCACTATTAGGTCCATCGTATCATAAGCTTTAAAATTTGGCATTGGTATCTCTGGACATGATGGAACTTCATTTTCTTCTTCCTCATCAATCCATTCAGGAAACAAGTCCTCCCATTTCAAGTACTTGGACACTCTTTGATATTGGATTGGTACAATTTCTCCATGTAATTTCCACTCACCAACATGAAGATTATGGTCTCCATCATCATAAATATCATCATCAACATCCATATTTATCATGCCAATCTTCATCCCTTTTCCTATGTCACTAATAAAGTTTGGAGCTTCAACCTTTGTCTTATTCACCCTCGGCCTTGAAGTACGTGCCTTGCTCTCCTCCAGCACGGCCTTCATTTCGACAAAGTTTTCAGCCTATGAATGAATAAAATTAAAGAGAGAAATTCAATTCTAACCCAAATGGGGTATTGATTCACAAAGCAAATGACTTTATTAAAAACTTTGATTTTCATATATAATAACAATCATCATGACTTGATTTGAAGCTGACCTTACCTTATGATGACATTGGCGTAACGAGCACCTAACAACCGATGCTGCATTATCAATATATGGTGAAGAAGATGGCCGCGGAAGGAGAGAAGCATAGATGACAAGAAATAAAGCAAGGAAGATTAGATTGATCCTTATCAGTAACAAAGCTCTTGAAGGGGCCTTCATGAGTTTTTGAAGGCCGAGTCCCTCCACCATTGTTTAAGCGAAAGCTTGCTATAAACCTGAGGGAAGGTCTGTGTATGCGTGTGTGTATATATATATATATATATATATATATATATCTATATAATAAATTAGTTAACTACCTTTCTCTACCCCTAATCTTTATTTTATGGTGATAAAGCTCATGATTAGAATTTTTTTTTTTTTTTTGGGGAGGGATTTGAATGTAGTGGTTAGAGGATTTGGAAGTTGAAATTTGAATAAAACTTAAGACTTAGAGGAAGGCAACAACATTAAGAAAACCCCACGTATCATTAGTACTGCCTTGCATTTCCATGCCTTCAAGATATATTACAAGGCGAGCAAATAAGATTTTACTTCTATCCATGTTGTTGGTGCCAATATTTTTATATTGTCTTGAAACGAAATTAAAAATACGCCCCACAAAGCAAAATTAATTTGGTTTTAGTCCAATCTATGGCACGACATTTGGACTAATCTATAACTATTTCCCACCTCTAAGTCTAATTCCGTCGATTTTTACGTTTCCTTTTCCCTCTCATCTGAGAGGGAAATTGCAAGCATTGTATCTTCCGAATATTTTCGTGATTTAGTTTACTTGGAGAATTTTTTAAAATTTTAGACTTTGGAGTGTATTGATTGGTTAAGAAATTAAAACGATTTAATTGGTCAAGGATAACCAATTATAATTTATATATTATTATTACTGTGTACTCCAATCTATGTCAGGCTCATAATATATATTAATAACCAAATACACTAACGTATTAGTTTATGTAAAAAAATACGAATCAAAAGTGGTGGCGTGTCGAAAATTGGCTTATTTTACCTTTATATTTTAATATTTTACTAGAATTCATGATAGTGCTAACGTATAAGTTTATTTAATCATCTAGAGTTGAATGTCTCAACTCAAATAGAAAAGAAGATACAATGAATGACGCCATTAATTTCACTGGTTTTAATTGGAATGCAACAATTTTGACAAGTCGAAGTTTTTTAACTTATTTTTGTCTGTTGGTACCAGGATTTGAACTATATATAGTTACTGAAACTAAGCTCACAACTGTTTTTTTTGGTTTTTTAAACTTTTGATTATCAAATTATTTTTGTCGATAACTTTTTTTATTTCTAACAAATTCTGTCATTTGAAAAAATAAGGTCCGCACATAGGGAGAGCATGTGATGGAAAGAGAAAATGTCAAATTTGGCACAAACTAAGATATGGGTTTGGTGGGTAGTTTGACATTTGTGTAAAGGGCAGCTTAGGCATGCAGGCGACTATTATTTGGGGTTAGCGGCTAAGCAGGCCCGCCAGCCAACGACAATTTTTTAGTTGCCGCGTCAACTTCCTACGTGCAACAAAATGAATTTGTCCATTTTCCATTGTTTTGTAAGCGGTAAGCCCATAACACATCACGTCTGCTCCTCTTCTAATAAATCTCAATTGTTGACATGAAAAAAAAAAAAAAAAACTTTAGGTCAAGTATCAGTGTTTCACAACTCAACAAATGATTCGAGATCATGTCTTTACAGAGACCAGAAATGGGCATATGGTTTTTTTTTTTTGTTTTTTTGGTACATTAGAAATGGGGTATATGGTAGTTTATCATCATGAAAATCAACCAATCTCGGCAATATTGATGATTGGACTATTACGAGATAAACTGGGCCATTGATTCATGAGTTTCATTACATGACTATACTTTAAGTAATACTAAATTAGTTTTACAGTCTATCTAACGACATCTAATTACTTATCTTTTTTTTTATTTTTTTCCTCTAAATTCAACCATAATACATATCAATTTGATCATATATATTTATGAAATTTCATCAGATATTTCCCTTTATTCATTACCTAATTCTTGCAATAGAGGGTCCCTCATTCTAAAATTGTCAAACGATGCATAAGTCTCTTGGCTTCCTATTGTCTACAGTTTTCTTTCGTTGTCCTAAAAGGTAAATGGAGAAACCGCGGAAAAAAAAGCCCCCAAAACAAAACAGCAGAACCTGAGTTGCTGCAGGGTCATGTAGGGAACAGTAGATGATTTAATTATCAGTCGAAGAATGAATAATTTACTAATGAAAGGGAGATAATCTTGAAACATCAAGAAGGAAGATAGAAATATGCAAAATGAATGCACCAGCTTATCCCTTAATTGAATGCATTGTGAAGTTGAAATTTGTAGATATTAAGTTGGGGTGTCTATTGGTTCAATTAATGATGGTATGATTCCACCCGTATCATCTAGTAAAATTGGTAGGATCCTTGTAGTAGAAAACTGTAAAAAAAAAACCGATCACCAAACCACTCATTTGGGGCAAAAGAGGCTAACCAGTTCAAACGTAGAGCTCTTTTATGTCGTGTCTGTCGTTCTCCCGATGTACTTTATTTTCCCCTTTTTAATTTGGTTGGTCGGACAGACGTGCAATTTTTGTGTTAGCCCGTCAATATAATGAAATTACCGCACTCCTCAAATATCACCGTTGGCCCAGTTCACACTTCACAGTTGGAAACAAGGCTTGTAATCCACACAATAATAAAAACCACACGGCACGGCTACACCACAAGTGAATTCAGTGCGCTTTCCGTGTTTGTCAGAAAAGCCTAATCTATGTTTTTTTTTTTTTTTTTTTGTCTTAAGGAAGATGAAAGCTCATGTTACAATTAAAAGAAATTTTTTTCAAAAAATGAAGATCCGACTTTCCACATCTTTCCTAACATAATGGCAGTGAAGCCGAATCTAATTTTATGTATACTAAAACAGCAACTATAATCTTGCAACTTCCAGGGCCGGTCCATTTAACCGGAGACAGGATTTTGTGGACTTAAAGTGGCCTAAATACAGCAACAAGAAAAAATTTTCTCGCCCCTAGTCTTTTGTCTTCACCAATTGAGCAAACATGCAAACAATCGCCTAATGTGAAGTTCATATTAGCCTGGCCACACTGGAAACTGTCTTCGCAGTCACAACCAGCAATAAATAGCAAGGAGCACTTGGCCCCAGCAGTAAATTAGGAAAATTCCACTAGGCATTCTCATGTAACACAGCAGAGATATTAGGAGACTACATCGTTCTCAGTAACATGATTTATGTCCTGACAAAGTTCCTTAATTTATGTCACTGCCTACAAATCATCAAACTGTACAAAAAGTGAAGCCAGTTCCAATGAAATAACTTAGCATTGGCAATTCACCGATCTCTCTTTACCGAATTCAAAGTCAGCTTAATCAATAATTTTATTTCGTTCTCAAAATTGCAAATGGATCACCCGCTCCAGAAAAGACCTGGCAAAAAACTTTTCATATTGAGCAAGGTCGACCCAAGGAATGAACTAAAAGAATGAAATGACATGCAAGGTTTCAAAGGCCAACCTGCATTTTTCTGAGCCTGAAGCCCTCTATAATATGGTTGATACTTTCTGATCCTTCACATGGTCAGATGGAGTAAAGCATCCAAATTCACTGCATCATGACTTTGTCACCTCCTGAATATGTTGCGAGTGGCTTTTACCAGGTGGAATGAAAATAAGATCTTCCCATCCCGAGTTCTTCTCACTCACCTAAATGTGGCCAAACAGAATTGAATCAAATTCCAGTTTATTTTTCATCAAAGAACCATTAACAAAATAATCAGGTCCACTACCTCGATTTTCTTCAAAACATCCTCTAAACTTCCGACCTGTTTTACCCAGATTAAATCATGCAGTCACAAAGTCAGAGGCTTATATATGGAGTAATCATTAATGGAATTTTACATCTACTGTTGGAAAAAAAAGGATAGATATAAGATGCTGGAGATCATTGTTATTTTTACTGTTACAACTAATCTAACAAGATTTATCTTTCAGAAGCCCTACTGCCCTAGCATTTTAGATCTTACGGTCTCTCTCAAGGCAGACAAATTAACTCTTTCTCTAGAAAAATTAATCCATGATGCAAAAACCCACTTATATGACTGGACTAAACCAATCAACCACAAATCAACTGAACCTAGACTCATCATTAAAATTCAAACAGGTCTCTCAACCCATTGCATTGGTTTAGTTTTCTCTTGTGGGTTTTGAAACGAATTATTTCTGTCGCTATCAAAACCAACAATGCTTCCACTACACAAATAAACTTTCAATTTGGTTCACCTTATCTATGCCTTCATTTCAATCAATGGACTAATGTACATGACTCATTCCATATGAAAGCAGACGAGACACAAAAAGTTCAGAAGCCAGGCTACCAAGTTTGTGATCCCCTGCTTACTCCACAAGCTATCAACAGTATGGTTGTAGATTTGCTTTTCTTGTTATTATTTTCTTTGTTATTTTTAAGCCTACAATAGTCTGGCAAATTCAGAAGTTACAATTATGTATTAGTTTTCTTCCATTTCATCTTAGTAAGTTCAATTCTTTTAAAGTAGTTTGTATCTGACAAAATACCTCACACAAACAAAACATGCCAAACATAAGATGCTCGGGTGTGGCAGTTGGTGACCCAAAAAAACGTCCACGGGTGTCACTATGTAGCAAACCACAAAAAAAAAAAGAAAAAATGGGTTGTAATGAATTGCCCTTTGATAGATCTCCAGAAATCAAACTTTTTCAAACACAAATAAAAAAAAATAAAAAACAAAGTAAAGAAAAAGATGTCATGATGTGATACCATGATATGCTGAGAAAGACCAGGACCTCTTGATGCCCTTGACACCTTTGATAGTTCTTTCTCAATGTCTTCCTGTGTAGTGCATGGCAAATAGCTTGTAATCAATATGGAGTCATACTAAATGATGTGCACAAATCATTTTAACATAGTTCACGTGGATCTTGAGGGTTCATTGTTCAAATATACCTTTTGGAAATATATTGGGCAGTAACGCTTGTTTTTCTTCTTCACAACCAGGAGGTCCGACTGGATACACATCCAAATAGTTTGAGGCAACATTAATTCAGGGCAAACAACTATTATTTTGATTTGCACATAACAAAATCCATCCATACTATACAAACAAATACATGTGGCCAAGTCCACTGACCTAGAGGAACCTACATTTGAATGCTGTAATGATAGTATTTTAAAAGCCTGCAAACTGGCTAACCAGGAACATTGGTTCATAGTTCTCTCCAGAAGATAGAAGCAAGTGCTACCATAAAGGTTTGCATCAGATACTTACAAGCACGAGAATAGAGTAAATTGTTCTATTTCATCCATTGCCTCTTGATATAAACAGGCGACTGAGTGGAACCAGAATTGCAAGGATTCCAGGTCAATTGAAAATGATGCGACATAGAACGAGGCATAATGTGTTTGTTCACTCTCGATAGCTACCAAGCAAATATATAAGGTGGTTGACAGCATATTGTAGCTCAAAAACTAAAAAATAAAAAATAAAAAATAAAAAATAAAAAATAAAAAAAAAACCAAAAGGGATAACACTCCATCTTCAGTGGGATGGAAAAATGTTAGCTAAAAAACCAACACATTAATGTACGTGCAAGTGCATCCACTAAAAAAATTGGTTTAATACAATGAGCTGACAGTTATACTTGCCTATACTTTCAGCAACAACAAATATACTCAACATGTTAGATGGCATACCTGAAAAACGGGAACCCCATCAAACCCACTCCTGATATTAGCTGCTTTCAGCTGATAAACACACAAACAAACCATTAGTTTGATGCATCTCATTTTGTAGATTCATAAAATCAAATGCAATTTGACGTCTAACCGCATGTATGAATTGATATCATAAGACCACAAAGAAGTTGCAGTAAAAATTCATAATTAAAGCTGTCTCCTGATTAAACCTAAATTAATCCACAAAAGACACCGACTCCATGCATACCATCTTGTTCCTAGATGACCAACGCCCTGCTTCTCCATAGTCCATACTTTGACCCCAACAATGCTCAAGAATGGAAAGGTGCTATGCAATACCTAAAGTCAAATGTTAAACTCAATTCTTTTGGCAGTGTCATGGTTTAGACTTTAGACAAATAAAAGGATCACAAACTAGTGTCCCATATCAAACTGACAAGAACTTCCTCCAGCAATAAACTATTAAAGAATGTAAAGAACCACATGAAAGCTTATCTGAATGATTCAATCATTTCATTGACCAAGGGAAATGGCTTCATGCAATATATATCTTTTGAAACTAGAATAACAAATATTTTTGAACTGTGATGACTCGTATTATTTTTGGCTTTTGGGTCCATTGTAACCAACGATACTTATGACAAGCTTGAGAAAACTGACCTCTAGGGCATTCTTTATTTGAACTGGATCAGGCAAAAACCGGAATGCAATTCCTTCAACTTTCAACATGTACACCTACAAGCAAAGAAATGGAAACACAAATATTGTATCACAGCAAATAAATAACCAAACGATTGACAAACACATCACCAATATGTAATAGAACAAATAACAGTTGGTAAGGCCATAATCAATCCACACATTAGTCGTCAATCCCACCTTGTTTACACCCATGAACCCCATATCACATCAAAATCCACCGTGCAACCTTCCCACCTTAATGCCCACAGCCATATTAATATTTTCTAGGAATAAACTAAAAAATACATGAGTGTAAAACAGATACCTGGTCAAGAGTAATGGGCACAATTTTAGCCCCGCTCCGCAATTCTCTTCTCCGTAATCGAACCTAAAAAGGGAACAAAAATTCAAAGGGCAAAAAATTTAAAATCACCATAATAGCAGACTAATAGAGCAAACTTAATCTCATTCAATCGGGGCTGGCTACATGAATCCTTCTTCGCTATTCTGCTCTATTCCATTATTGAACTAAGCTATTATGAAGCAGTACCTGAGCGAGAAATGCTTCGGCGTCTTCTTGGCGAAAGCAGAGCAAGCCAATGGACTTGGTTCCGTCGGGATCAGAGATGAGCACGAACTCGTTGTTCGAGTTGCTCACCGTGTAAACCGACGTGCCGGCCAGAGTTTTCGCGACGCAGTCCGAGCCAAGATTGGAGGGCGCGCGCTTCGACTGTGAGACCGAGGCGAATGGAGGTGCCGGCACGCGCAGGAGCCGCCTCGCCATCACCGTATGCGGCGGAGGCAGAGGCGGCAGGTTGCTGGCTAGGTTTCGAGTAGTTTCGCCGATTCGAGCGGCGAGGTCGGCGCTGAGCCGGAGGCACTGCCGGTGGATGAAGGTTGAGAGGGACAAGAGCGGGTTTGAGGGTTTAGAGGTTTCCATTGTAAAAGAATAAAGAAATGTAAAAGAATCGGAGACTGAACCGAAAGCATGGTCAGAGCTATGCCCGAAGAATCGAGGAATGCTATCTAACAGCTGCTTTGTCAGATCACAGCACAGTCCAGTAAATGGTCTCCACTTGGCAAGCCTATCATGATCACTGGTGCAATTCAATTGGGCGGCCCTCAACCCACCCAAGGCCTAGCTAGGGCCTACGACCCACTGTTTGTAAAGGTCTAAAATTTTGACTCGATTTAATGAGTTAATTTGGAACGTACATTCAAAAATTTTCATTCAGATTCAACTTAAAAATGACTTAATTTAAAAATAACTTAAAAGTTGAAGGTCAAACTTGATTCCAATCGCTCAGTGACTCAATTTTTGCTTTTATAAGAGAACAAAAAAATTAAAATTAAAGATTATAACATTTGGAATCATAAATTTTATATTATAAAAAGTATAGATTTTATTATATTCACTATAAATCTTTACTATAATATCTTTTTAAAATATTTTCAAATTTTTATGAATTTTCATACTTTATTTTAGGCTTCTAGATATTTTTTAAAAAATATTTCTTGAATTATTTTTTGAATTATTTTTTATTCTATGATTTTTTTAAAAATTTTTCAAATTTTTTTAAATTTCAAAATTTTTTATAAAAATTGTCATACCATGAAAAATGATAAAGTGACCAACTGGGGATTGACTGAATTCGAAATAACCCGAATCTAAAATGACTCCAAGATAACGTGATCCGAAAGTAACTTAACTCGAATGACTAAAACTTGAAGTAATCCAACCCCAATACAACCCGATAACATGCTCTTACACTTCCAATTGCTTGGACTTTTTTTTTTTGGGTTCCTACTTTTATTTTGGGATAAAAAGAGGAGTAATAAAATTCTTTACATGACTACCATACGGGGTAAAGATATTCTCTTATATCATTTAACAAAATCTCCTTCAACCCTGGTGGAAATTGGTTTAAAAAGTAAAGACCAAATTCTTGGCAAAGGACGATGTTCATTAACCAATCTGCAGTTCAGTTCCCTTCCTTATACCACATGAACAAGCTCAACTCTCCAAGACAGCTGTATAAAGGCCTTAAATTCAGCGACTAAGTTCACATAGGGATGGATGGGTTGCACCTCTTGTTGTATAAGCTGTACCGCAATTTAGGAATCAACTGCCAACCCGACGCGTTTAAAGTCAAGTGTCTAAGCGCAATACAAGCCTTGTAGGATGACTTATAATTCAGCGAGCCTTGTAAGATGGCCCATAATTCAGCCTCTACTACCGACCCAAAACCATTGCTATGCATGAAACCAACTATCCAATTTTGTGTAGATCACGAATGAGGCCTTGTGCGAGAGGTCAACACAAAGTGCTGGACTGTCACTCTTTCCGCCATTGTGCCAGTTGAGAAGGTTTGAATTGCATCAGTAGACTTGACTGGCGAGCCCAGCAGTTGCAGCCCAACGCATGTGATGTATACTTTGGACTCTCAAAATTTTATGGTTTTATTTAATAAAAAATGTAATGTAGTCGAGGACCCATTTTAATTAAAATAATAAAAAGTGTGTATCTTTAATTAAAAAATTTGAATTTTAAAGAAAAAAAAAGTCAATAACATACTAGTCAGTGATGTTAAATAAATTAAATTATCTAATTGAATTAAGTTTATTATTGATAACATATTTGATATTTTATTCATACCATTACTATATATATACCTTCGGATTGTTTATATACATAATATATAGTTATCGATAAATTTTAAAGATAAATATATAAAATAAATATATATTTTTTAAGGATAACTGTAATAAGGTCATAATTTGGAAACATATCTTGCATCAAATTGTTATTTTAAAATATTCTTATTGATACAATATCAATATAGTCATGTGATTGATACATATTATTTGTTTATAAAAAAAATAATTGTTCATTTGAATCATAAATTTAGTTGAACAAGTATGTGTTGTGACAGCTCTCGTATCAGAAAAAGAACCCTGAGAAAGGTCGAGTTATCGACCCAATCTCATCGTATCATGAGAATTGAGATAATTGGAATAGGTGCTTAAAGAATGAATTCCATGTTGAAATTTATATACCATACGATATTCCAAAAAAATAAGATGCTTCTTTATGACGTGGGTCTATCACTTTTGCCGGGACGAGGCACATGGGGGCCCACTCAAAACTAAAAAATTTACATAATTTACTCCGATCAAAAATATACATAACTAAAAAATTAAACATTTTTCCCCACTTAAAAATTTTGTTTTGCTTCGATCAAAAACCATAAATTACTGGATTGAACAACTGAAAAAGCTTTAAATATTTGTACAAATTGTTGTTGCCATCAGTGTTTTTAATTTCTCAAATAAATTATTTTATTTAATTTATTAGATTTAAAAAATATATAAATGACCATAGGTCATTGAATAAACTAAATATAATTTGAGTTATACACAATGTAGTGGTTACTATCGGTCATATTAAGAATTTGAATAACTCTAGATCTCGTTTAGTAATAGAATAAAATTCCGCGTACATATAATAATTTTATAAAGCATATAAACAAAACATACATTTTTAGTTAATAGAATATGTAATAATAGTTTAAAACTCTACAATAAAATAATTCTTTGTAACTTAAAAGTTATAATTACTCTTTTGAAAATAATTTTTTTTCTAAAAAAATATAAGAAAAAATATAGATCACTATCCCTTAATTATCACAAAATGAGAAATCTTCTATACTAAAGATGACTAATATTAATTTAAATTTTCCGCATTTTTTAGTTTTGCATAATTTCATGACTAAAAAAAATTATGTAAAAACTAATGTTAAAAACTTTTATTATATTTCTAAAAATAATATTTCATTAATTATGCAAGACCTTGCCCTATTGGCTATAATTTCTGATGGCGCCCTTGATTTGCTATCCTTCTTTCTCTACACATTTGCGAGAACAATATAAACTAGCGTGGTCAAATCATTAACAGTCTCAGGGATAACAAGAAGCAAGGAGATGTGTATAAATAAACCCATTTCCTCTCTTTCTCCACTCGCAAGATCACAGCCCAAACAAAGGGATTTTGGGGTATGTTTGTGCCTTTTGCTTGGGAACTAGCTAGCTATCACATACGTACTCATTAGTCATTAATTCATTATCAACCAGCCTTAGTTAAGTTCCTTGGGGCTCAGCCAAGATGGTGATGGTAGACATGGATGGCGATGTTGTGGAGCTAGACAGCCATAGGTACGTTTTCAAGAAACTTGATGTAAATGGCAATCGCCGCCTCTCCAGAGAAAAGATCAAGCAAGCCTTCTCTTCTGATTGGTGGCGGCACAACTCTACAGGTGAAAAACACACTGTCACAAAGCGTGAGTTGGATTATCTGGTTGCACGTGCCAGATATTTTGGCTACTATGTTGACTAGAAAATATATAACCTAATGAGCTATAGTTTAATTCAAGTCTTAATCTTAGTAATAAATCAACATATGTCTCGTGCTAGCTACTAATGCTTAAGCACATGTATGAATCCAATCCAATGCAATTGCCTACTCTTGATATGGAGTACTGTATAATATGGTGAGTGAGAGTTGTGCAAATTCAACTCTCTTATTTTAAGTAAAAATAAAATTGGATTTCAATTTGAGTAATATATCATTGTCATCTGATGAGTTGTTTTTAAGATTGAATTAACGAAAAAAGAAAAAGAAATAAACCTTTATGTGCAACTCTAGCTGATTACGATTACAATCTCAAGGGCTTCAATTTAGAATGGATCATAGATGCTCATATTTGATGTGATCCTCCGATCACGAGATCCAATGTTACTTGTGCCCTTCTCAATGAATGATACAGGTGTAAACATCATTTTCAACAAAAAAAAAAAAAAAAAAAAAATTGAATTCATTGAATTCAATGGCCGGCCAAAGAAAAATTAAATTAAAAAAGATTCCTTTCCCATGTGATGTTCACATGGGAAAGGAACCCTATAAATAGGCCCCTGCCCCACAGTTCAAAACAAATTCAGCAAATCTGTAAACAGAAAAATCCAGAGAATTTGAGAGAAAAAGAAAATTTTGAAAATCTCTCAAGAAAATTTCTCCTTTTCTTACGTATTTTTACTCTGCAGTATACTCTCTTAACTCCTTTTTGAGAGATATTTCAGGGGTAAGGCCCAAAAAATTTGCTGTTTCCATTTCTAAAATTATTTTTAAGTTTATATTCTCGGATCGCTCTAGATCTGAATTTCTGAGAATATAGATCTGAAAATATCAAATTACTACAAATTCGGCTGGGATTAAGCCTCATACGGCCCTCAGCAAAATCCAGGCAACTCATCCGAGAACAAGTCCCTTCGACCCTCGGTGAAATTAAGCCAGATCGGCTCAGATCAGGTCTCTGCGGTTCTTAACCGTAGTCAAAACATCCAAATCAGATCCGGTTTCAGTCTACCCAGTTCAAGAAAAATCTGTGGAATTTATTTCTGTCAAGATCAAGCTCGTGCAGCCCTTGACGGAGTCAAAAAAGGAACACTAATCGGAGGATCTACGGAGATCGACCCCACGTAAATTTTCTTTTATTTTTAAATATTTATTTGTAATTTTTTTTTGTATTTTCGAGTTTAATTGTTTTAGACTCGAAATTTACGCTTTACAAATTTTTGGCACGCTCGGTGGGACATCTTCACCTCCCATCTCTTGTTCCTTAAAAAAAAAAAAAAAAAGAGGTAAAAGGGGAGCCGAGAGAAAAAAAAAAGGTCAAAGAAAAAAAAAGTAAAAAAGTAAAAAAAAAAGTGAAAAAAAAAGTAAAAAGTAAAAAAAAGTAAAAAATAAAAAGTAAAAAAAGTAAAAAGTAAAAAAGTAAAAAAAAAAGGGTAAAAAAAAAAGTAAAAAAAAAAAAAAAAAATTTTACAGGTGTTCAGCACATCAAATGGCACCGAAAAGGAGTACAACTGCTGCCACAAAAAAGAAGGCAACGGCTCCATTGCCTGCATCAACTACCCTACCTGGGTACGCAGGTCCAGAAACCCGGGGACGGACACAATTTCTTGCGGTCCAAACCCGACAAAATGTCGAAATGGAGAGTCCACAGCTTGCACAACAGGATCTCTCCCTTGACTCTCTTGCCGCATGGAGGAGTCGATCACCCACTCCGATCGAAATCGGGGGCAACACGACGAAGCCTGCTCAACAAAATCCGACTCGCACAGAAGAATCAGAAGAGTTTTCTCCCCCAGTCTTTCCCGGAGCCTCATCTGTTGCCGTCATGATGACCAACACAACCAGCACAGAGGAAAGGATTTCAGAATTGGAGAACAAAATTTTACAGCTGATCAGAGTCGTGGAGGAAAAAGATCAACAGATCGTAGCTCTCAAAGGAAAAGCCCCGATCCAAATTGATCCCGAAATCCGCGAGGAGCAACCATATCCACCCGGTTTCACTCCAGAAGCCACACCAGCCGACGTCTTCCCTGCAGAAAAGCGACCAGGTAGTTCTACACAGCTGCCACCCTCAAATTCTATAGCTTCGCTATCTGTTCAACAATTGCAGGAAATGATAGCCAATACGATCCGACTGCAACAAGCTACATCCTTCCAAGGATCGCAGATGTACGTCAAACCGTACACCAGACGGATCGAAAGTCTCAACATGCCCTTGGGCTACCAACCGCCCAAATTTCAACAATTCGACGGACGAGGCGATCCCAAACAGCACATCGCCCACTTCGTTGAAACCTGCAACAACGCGGGGACTTATGGAGATCTCTTGGTGAAGCAGTTTGTTCGTTCACTCAGGGAGACCGCTTTCACCTGGTTCATAAATCTTGAACCAGAATCGATCGACAGTTGGGAACAGCTACAACGAGAGTTCCTCAACAGATTTTTCAGCACTCGAAGGACGGTAAGTATGATGGAGCTTACCAGCACCAAACAAAGAAAAGGAGAGCCCGTTGTCGAATACATCAACAGATGGCGTGCCCTCAGCTTGGACTGCAAAGATCGTCTGACGGAGACTTCTGCCGTGGAGATGTGCATCCAAGGAATGCATTGGGAGCTGTTATACATCTTGCAGGGTGTCAAACCCCGAACCTTCGAAGAATTGGCGACCCGCGCACATGATATGGAGATAAGCATCCAGACTTCTGGAGGCACGGTTCCCATCCAGTTGGACCAGCAAGGGGGCAGAAGGGAGATTAAGAAACCCAACAGCTCCGGAAAAGGAAAAGAAGTGATGACTGTTGAAGCCGCACCAGTAAAAGTGGGCGCCAAAGCTAAGGTAAATCCTCCGACCCAAATAACTCAGCCAAAACAACAGGAAAGGCGGAAGGTGATATTGCGAGAGTTGGAGCAAAAGCAGTATCCATTCCCTGACTCAGACGTCCCCGACATCCTTGACCAACTCCTGGAGGCGAAGCTGATCGAACTCCCAGAGTGCAAGCAGCCGAATGAAAATGATCGAGTCAGCGATCCGAGATTCTGCAAATATCATCGGATAGTAAGTCATCCAACCGAGAAATGTTTCGTCCTAAAGGAGCTAATCATGAAGCTCAAAAGCCAGAATAAAATCATTCTGGACCAGGAAGGCATAACCTCGGCGAACCAGACCACCATCATTTCAAAACCATCAGAAGAGGTGACACACCGTAAGGAGGAGCCACTCGACAACAAAAAGTAGACAACGGAGAAGGTATATGAAGCTCTCCAAACCCTTCTCGCTAACCCTCAGCTGTTTATATCTTTGCAATCAACAGAAGTGTGGCAAAATCAAGTCAGCAATACTATCCAGACCTCAGCTGAATCACAGCCATCAAATGAGTCTAACTCAGCGGAGCAACAGGCGGACCAAAATCACGTCGGATGTTACTCTGCCATCTCATTTTCAGATGAGGATCTCCTGCTGGGGTCCAAACCCCACAATCGGCCGCTGTACGTATCAGGCTATGTGAAAGAGCAGAAAGTCCGACGTATTCTGATCGACGATGGCTCAGCAGTCAATATTATCCCAAAATCCACCATAAAGGAGCTCGGCATCGGTGTTGATGAGTTATCAGACAGCCGTCTGATGATTCATGGCTTTAATCAAGGAGGACAAAAAGCAATTGGGATGATTCGCTTGGAGCTAACTATCGGTAATCTTACTTCTAACACTCTGTTTCATGTGATCGATGCACGTACCACGTATAAAATGTTGCTAGGACGACCGTGGATTCATGGAAATGGAGTTGTGCTCTCAAGCCTGCATCAGTGTTTCAAGTACTACAATGGTGGCGTTCAAAAGGTCAATGCTGACTTAAAGCCATTCGATGATGCTGAATCACATTTGGCAGATGCAGTCTTCTACACCGACACAGACAATCCGGAGATCATTCCGTCAAAAGCTACTTGGACTGGGGGCATCCATAAAAAGGGAAAAGCTGTCGAAGAACTTGCCAATGCCCAACCCCAGGCTCCAACAAATGAAAAGCTGCCACAGCCTGCCGAACTCCGTCTGAAGGATGTTGCATCTTCAAGCTCCACTCCAGTCCTACGCTATGTGCCAAAGTCACGACGCTCAGAAAGTCAACCCCCTTTCTCTTATTATATTGATCTTAAACAGGAGCAAGGTCATAGCCAACCCAAAACAAAGGAGCTGCACAACTTGAAGAAGACTTACACTCTGCCGATACCAAAGATTGAGCCGGTTTTGTCTTCAAAACCATTAAAAGGCTTCGTCAAACCACACACGGGGGCAGTTGAAGGCGGCTCACTTCCAGAAAGAAGAACACATGAAGGATTTGATCCTAATGCATACAAGCTTTTGGCAAAGGCGGGCTATGACTTTTCAAACCCGAGCACAATGGGTACGCTGCCGTCCACACATGGCGCCGCTTCTCAAACATCACAGTCCTGACCTGGCTTAGGCTATCAGGAGAAGTCACCTGTGCGGATCACGCTAAAGAGCTGAAGCCAAGCAGCTGATGCACGTGCCATCACCACCACTACCAAACAGGACAGGCTTATCCAGTCAAACGAAGAAGGTGAAGTCAGAGGTTCTGCATTTCATGTCACAATTAGCGAGGAGGCTGATTCCGACTCATCAGATGGTGAAGTGAAGGAGGCTCCCCCGGAACTTGAAGACGGTGGCCAAGCAACTGTTGATGAACTCAAGGAGGTCAATCTTGGCTCTCCGGAAGATCCTCGACCTACATTTGTAAGTGCTTTACTTACTGCAGAAGAAGAGCAGGAATATGTTCAGGTATTAAGTCAATACAGGGACGTGTTCGCATGGAGTTACAAAGAAATGCCTGGACTTGACCCAAAAATTGCGGTGCACCGTCTAGCAGTAAAGAAGGGTGTCCGTTCTGTCAAGCAGCCACAACGACGGTTCCGCCCGGAACTCATTCCACAAATCGAGGAGGAGGTGAACAAGCTGATCAATGCCGGCTTCATCCGAGAGGTCACCTACCCAACGTGGATTGCCAACATTGTCCCGGTAAGAAAGAAGAATGGACAGTTGAGGGTATGTGTTGATTTTCGAGATCTTAACAAGGCCTGCCCGAAAGATGACTTTCCATTGCCCATAACGGAGATCACAGTCGATGCAACAACGGGTCACGAAGCATTGTCCTTCATGGATGGTTCTTCAGGCTATAACCAAATCAGAATGGCACCAGAAGACGAGGAGTTGACAGCATTCCGCACCCCAAAAGGTATATACTGCTACAAAGTTATGCCATTTGGATTGAAAAATGCTGGCGCCACTTATCAACGTGCTATGCAAAAAATTTTTGATGACATGCTGCACAAGATTGTAGAATGTTATATTGATGACTTAGTTGTAAAGACTAAGAAGCGCAAAGACCACCTCGAGGATCTCAAGACAGTGTTCGAAAGACTTCGGAGGCATCAGCTCAAAATGAACCCTCTCAAGTGCGCATTTGGTGTCACATCAGGAAAGTTTCTTGGATTCGTGGTGCGCCATCGTGGAATCGAAGTTGATCAGTCAAAGGTTGAGGCAATTCAAAAGATGCCTGAACCTAAAAACCTGCATGAGCTGCGAAGTCTACAAGGAAAGCTGGCTTACATTCGCCGTTTTATCTCCAATTTAGCTGGGAGATGTCAACCTTTCCATCGGTTGATGAAGAAGGATGTCAACTTCGAGTAGGACGAAGCTTGCAGCAAAGCCTTTGAGAGCATAAAGAAGTACCTTTCCAATCCACCAGTCCTGGGAGCTCCAATTCAAGGAAAGTCGTTGATTCTCTACATTGCAGCGCAGGAAAGATCTTTGGGAGCCTTGCTTGCACAGGAAAACGAGCAGGGAAAGGAAGTTGCCCTGTACTACTTGAGCAGAACACTAAACGGTCCGGAGCTGAGTTATTCGCCCATTGAAAAGACATGTCTAGCACTGTTCTTTGCCATTGATAAGCTGAGGCACTACATGCAAGCTCACACGGTACGTCTCATTGCCAGAGCTGATCCTGTCAAATATATCTTATCTAGACCAATATTGTCAGGACGACTTGCCAAGTAGGCAGTAATCCTACAAAGCTACGACATTGTCTACGTGCCTCAAAAAGCAGTCAAAGGACAAGCTCTAGCAGACTTCCTTGCAGATCACCCTATTCCGTCCGATTGGGAGTTCACAGATGATCTTCCAGATGAAGAGGTATTTTACATTGAGACACTACCACCATGGACAATGTTCTTTGATGGTGCAGCAAGACGTGATGGTGCTGGTGCCGGCATAGTGTTTGTCACTCCTCAACGACAAATACTACCATATGCTATCATTTTCGGTGAGTTATGTTCAAATAATGTTGCTGAATACCAGGCTTTGATCATTGGTCTTCAAATGACTGTCGATGTGAAGATTCCAACTATAGAAGTCCATGGAGATTCCCAACTCGTCATCAACCAACTTACAGGGTTGTATGATGTGAAGAAAGAGAACCTTGCGCCTTACCATCAACGTGCTCGACAGCTAATGGATGAATTTGAAAGCATCACCTTGGAGCATGTGCCTCGACGAGAAAACACTCAGGCAGACGCGTTGGCTAACTTGGCCACCTCTCTTGCAAAGTCAGAAATCCAGGCTACAGTTGTTGCTGTATGTCAGAAATGGATAGTACCACAGAAGGATGATGAAGAAACTACAGCAGCCAACGCTGTATCTGTACGTCTCGCGGAGGACGAGGATTGGCGCCAACCAATCATTGACTACCTACAACACGGGAAGCTGCCCGAAGATCGTCGTCATAAGACAGAAATTCAACGACGAGCTCCCCGCTTCATATATCTCAAGGATGCTCTGTATCGAAGGTCTTTTGATGGAGTTTTACTTCGTTGCCTAGGCAATGAAGAGGCAAAACAGGCTCTCACTGAAGCACATTCTGGTGTTTGTGGTGGACATCAATCAGGGCCTAAGTTGCACTTCCAACTCAGAAGGATGGGATACTACTGGCCAACCATGGTACGTGATTCCATTGAGTTTGCTAAAACTTGTCAAGCTTGTCAATTTCATGCGAATTACATACATCAACCACCGGAACCATTGCATCCAACTGTCTCATCCTGGCCCTTTGAAGCTTGGGGTCTCGACTTAGTGGGGCCCTTGCCAAAGTCATCCCTAGGTCACCTGTACATCCTCGCAGCAACAGACTACTTCTCAAAATGGGCCGAAGCCATTCCACTTAGAGAGGTAAAGAAGGAGCATGTTGCCAATTTCATCCGGACTCAGCTGATCTATCGCTATGGAGTCCCTCGATTCATCATCACTGATAATGGCAAGCAATTCTACAACAGCTTGATCGACAAGCTCTGCGAGAAGTTCAAGTTCAAGCAGTACAAGTCATCCATGTACAATGCCCCAGCAAATGGCTTGGCCGAAGCATTCAACAAGACCTTATGCAACCTGTTGCGGAAGGTAGTCTCTAAATCCAAAAGAGATTGGCATGACAGAATTCTGGAGGCATTATGGGCGTATCGTACAACTTACCGGACTCCAACACAGGCGACGCCATACTCACTTGTCTACGGCGTCGAAGCAATACTGCCGTTGGAAACACAGATTCCATCCCTGCGCATGGCTGTTCTGGAAGGACTCACACAGGAGGAGAATGCTCGCCTACGTCTGGATGAGTTAGAAGCCCTTGATGAAAGGAGGCTTGAAGCACAACAACAACTTGAGTGCTACCAAGCCCGGCTCACCAACACGTTCAACCGCAGGGTCCGTCTTCGATCTTTTCAAGTTGGAGATCTTGTCCTTGCAGTGCGACGGCCCATCAACATGAAGCATCAGCCTGGTGACAAGCTTACTTCAAATGGGACGGGCCATACTTAGTGCAGGAGGCCTACACTCACAACGCTTACATGCTGTCAGACCAAGAAGGCGTCCGAATCGGCCCGATCAATGGTAAATTTCTGAAACAGTATTATGTGTAAATATGTTTTAAAAAAAAAAATCAAAAAAAAAAATAAAAAAAATTCAAAAAAATCAAAAAAATAAAATAAAATAAAAAAATTCAAAAAATCAAAAAAATAGAAAAAAAAATAGAAAAAAGAAAAAAAAAATCAAAAAAAAAATAGAAAAAAGAAAAAAAGAAAAAAAAAAAAATTTGCAAAGTCCCGATCTGAAAAACCAAGCGAAAGTCCAAACCCAAACACTTGAGCCCAGTCCAGACTCAAAACCCAAACACTCAACCCAAATCCAAAAGTCCAAACCCAAACACTCGACCCAAAAACTCAAATCCAAATCCAAAAAACCAACCCAAATTCAATTCAAAGCCCAAAACCCAAAAAATTCCAAGTTTCAAACACAGTCCAGAAACCAAGTTCAAAATCCAATCCAACTCCTGGCCCACATGAGTATAAACTGTGAACGGCCAAAAAAATATAAAAGCAACGGAGGGTTTGAGTCTGAAACTCAGCATCAGTCTCAACCGATCTTCACCACACACCAGACCTTTGCTCCTCTGCCACAAGAAAGATGGAACCAGTTGCAGAACCTCAAGACAAGGGAGAAGAAAGGTCACCCCGCACAAGGTGGCAACCAACCATGGCGCAACTGCAAATTCTAGAGGAAGTCTTCCACAACAATGGAGGTATTATGCCTAATGCATCTCAGATTTACCAACTTGTCTCACGATTGCGCCCACTCGGGGCAATCGAAGGAAAAAATGTGTTTTATTGGTTCCAGAATCGGAGAAGCAGGAAGAAACCAGCACTGAGAGCTGATTTTTCCAAAGAACAGTCTGCTGTTCCGATGGTAGATCCCACCAGTACAACTTCGCCGTCAAATGAAGCAGGTCCGAGTTCTTCCACCGCAATAGTCTCTCCACGGTATGTTCATCAAAGCCGTAGCCCATGGGAGCATGCACGCTGGTCCTGGTGGTCTTACGGAGTCAGCCAATGGTTCATCCCTCCTAAATACTTAAGTCTAGGAGGAATTTTTCTAGCAGAAAGGAGTTATTCCGGTGAAACTTTGCCTCTCTTTCCAAAATATTCCGATAGCATCAACCAGCTGGAAAGCGACGTCGACGTCGACGTCAACATCATCAGCCCACCAGACGAGGTCGACCTTGACTTGGAGTTGCGCCTCGGGCCCCGCTAGGACGACCGACAAGATAAGGTGCAGCGACTTCTGCAGCACACGGCAACGACTTCTGCAGCACACGGCAACGACTTCTACAACACATGGTAACGACTTTCGTGACACGCGTCAGCCGCTGCCTCTTTTGTCTCTTATGCAGGAAAGGGACGTGGATGGCCCTACTCGAATCTGCGTACCTTCTTTTTGACTTTTCAAAAAAAAAAAAAAAAAAACCCTTTGTCGCATATATATATATATCTTGCATGTCCGAGTCATAATACTCACCCCTCAGCTCTTCTTTCTCAAAAGAAAATGGCTAGTCTCTGCACTTGTCTCAGGAAGTTCTTCGATCAAGAAGTTGGAGGCGCACGAGCTAAGAAAAGAGGGAGTAGTCTTCTTCGAGGGATCCCTAAAAGCCCTCGAAACTCAGTCTCCAACGCCATCGGTGTCATGGAGTTCCAACTACTCTCCTTAGTTCACATCTACCACAGAGGGATGAGAAGCTGCAATTATCCTAATCTTTCTTTGGATGCAGCGACGTACAGGGAAGTTCCAACTACTCTCCTTACGTCGAAGCAGACTTGGAAATCATCACTACAGTCAGTCTCTCTGTGCGCAGGTCTTAAAGTTTCAAAGTGCTGGGCCTTCCTCTTGGGGAGGTTCAAGTTCTTTGCCTACCGGATCATCCTCACTAGAGCTCTGGAACTTTAAGAGATATAAAAAATCCTTTGCGGGCTATGGAAGCTCAAACGCACCTGGAGCCAAGACTTCAATTTTTATATTGGCTGGGCTGCTAACTTCCTCAAGATCATATCGGTTTCCATTGCGATCCAACAGCAGTTGGATTAATCGGAGATAGAAGATTTCAACATTCAATGTTCGTCAGAACATCTCAAGTTTCAAACAGGACTTCAAGATTCGGTGCGGATCACGTCTGTAAAGTTCTTCCTTACCGACCCTTGAAGTGGGGGCATTTGTAAACATCATTTTCAAAAAAAAAAAAAAAAAATTGAATTCATTGAATTCAATGGCCGGCGTTGCCAATTTGGAATTGGCAACGCCGGCCAAAGAAAAATTAAATTAAAAAATATTCCTTTCCCATGTGATGTTCACATGGGAAAGGAACCCTATAAATAGGCCCCTGCCCCCCAGTTCAAAACAGATTCAGCAAATCTGTAAACAGAAAAATCCAGAGAATTTGAGAGAAAAAAAAAATTTTGAAAATCTCTCAAGAAAATTTCTCTTTTTCTTACGTGCTTTTACTCTGCAGTATACTCTCTTAACTCCTTTTTGAGAGATATTTCAGGGGTAAGGCCCAAAAAATTTGCTGTTTCCATTTCTAAAATTATTTTTAAGTTTATATTCTCGGATCGCTCTAGATCTGAATTTCTGAGAATATAGATCTGAAAATATCAAATTACTACAAATTCGGCTGGGATTAAGCCTCATACGGCCCTCAGCAAAATCCAGGCAACTCATCCGAGAACAAGTCCCTTCGACCCTCGGTGAAATTAAGTCAGATCGGCTCAGATCAGGTCTCTGCGGTTCTTAACCGTAGTCAAAACATCCAAATCAGATCCGGTTTCAGTCTACCCAGTTCAAGAAAAATCTGTGGAATTTATTTCTGTCAAGATCAAGCTCGTGCAGCCCTTGACGGAGTCAAAAAAGGAACACTAATCGGAGGATCTACGGAGATCGACCCCACGTAAATTTTCTTTTATTTTTAAATATTTATTTGTAATTTATTTTTGTATTTTCGAGTTTAATTGTTTTAGACTCGAAATTTACGCTTTACAACAGGATACCCATTAATTTCTAGGGATTGTATTTGTAGCCATGCAACCCCCTTATGACACCTGACTTCGTGTTGACAACATAAAAAATTCGGAATATATGTACGAAAAAGGTGAAATTATGGATCTCATCGTCGAACTTTTTTGTTAACTGAGCACGATTACGTACATAAAAAATTCGGAATATATGTACGAAAAAGATGAAATTAATTTACACCATACACTGGCAGCTATCTGTGTTAAGAAGATTTTTTTTTTTTTTAATTCAGTCGAACTAAAATTTAAATTCAAAATTTTAATTTTTTAGCTGATTTTAACACGAGTGAATTCCATAAACAACTCCAATGCCGACAAATTAAAAGTTTATTTGTGCGCGAAGGGATTTTTTTTTTTCTTAATTTGAGACAATCTAATATCTAAATTAATAAATTAATTAATGTAAATTGATCCGAACATAATCTCAAAAAGACAATTAAAGTCTCAGTGTACAAACTAAAATTTTTGTGCTCGGAGGGAACTTGTGCAACAGAATCCCGCAGCGATAAATGTGGACCATTGGGCCAGCCTGTTACTAAAAGTAAACCGTATAAGCCCATAGATGAATCATTCGGTTTCCAACTAGGGATGGCAACGGGGCGGGGCGGGGGCGGGGATGCCATCCCCGATCCCCGTCCCCGCTTTTCAATGCAATTCCCGTCCCCGTCCCCATCCCCGGCGGGGAGGGGATTTGAATCCCCGTCCCCGTCCCCGCCCCATCCCTGTTTTTAATTTACATAAAAAAAATTAAATTAATAAAATATCAAAATTTAATTATACAAATCTTTTAACTACGTAGTCACGCTCTAAAGGTACTTTCTTTGTTTTCTTTTCTTTTTCCCTTCATTTTCTCTGTTTTTTTTTTTGCTTTCCTAAGTCGTGATTGAAGTTTAGATTGTAAATAAGAATTGAGAGGAAAGTATTTTTCCTATTGCTTTGAGCCATTTTGTTCAACTTTTAAAACAGAACAGGGACTTCAATATTCATTTTTGTGGTGTTAAAAAAGTTCTAATAAAGCAAGTATTATTATTATTATTTTTAATTAAAAAATTTTTAAAAGTTATAATTTAATATTACCATTTGTTCATAACTTTTAAAATGTTCGAATTTTAATTTATTTTTAATTTTAACAAAAAAAATAAAATTGATTATAAAATTTGACAGTTCTATTTTAATACTTCACAATAAAGAATAAATGATTTTACGATATATTCTTTAAATAAAAAATTTTTAAAACTTATAATAATTATAAAAATATATTTTTCGATATTTTTAAGTGAATAAAATTTATAAAATTTTTCTAAAATATATTTATGATGTACAAAAATTTTATAAATTAAATTTTTTTATACATATGTATATATATATATATATATATATATATATATTTATTTATATTTATATTTATATATAGTCATGTCCAAACCATATCTAAATCTTAATATTTTTAAAATTAGTATGTCGCTGTATCTGTATCGTCCCGTGTCTGTGTTGCTGTGTCCGTGCTTCATAGCTAAAAAACAAAGAACTCGAAACAATGGCTAATGTTGGACATTAAATTATATAAAAGTATCAATTACATTACAAATCAAAATTTACTTGCTCAATGTCTATATTATACTTCATAAACACCATCAAATTAAGGGGGCCTTTACTTTTTTTACTTATGTGCGGAGTGTGACAAGTCAAGCAATATGTATTCTTATTAACTATATCTTCAACTTCATAATTATCAAGTGATATTTTTTTTAATGCCTTTCCTAGCCATTTTACTAAATTAGAAGCCAATATTTAAAAATTAAAAAAAAAATACAACAGATCCAATTTTCCCCTTCAGGAATATAGGCAAATGGGTGTGTGTCGGTGTCTGCATGTACATACCCCACAATCAACAAAACCCAAAAAAATGAAGAAAAAAGACAATTGATTAAACTTGAGGAGCTTAAATAAAAAAAATTAAAAATCACAAAATTACATATGTGTCTCGTAATCGCCTTTTCAATAAATAAGTGCTCCCTAAATGCAAGGATTAAGTAAAATAATGATAATGTATAGATAATATATATATATATATATATATATATATATATATATATATATAATATAAAAGAATAAATTAATAATGGGGCGGGTAATGGGGACGGGTATGGGGCGGGTATGGGGATGGGGACTGCATCCCCATCCCCATCCCCATCCCCGTAAAAAAAAAACGGGGATCGGGGCGGGGATCCCCGATCCCCGGTCAAACTAGCTTGACTCCATCCCCATCGGGGAGGGGCGGGGCGGGTACCCGCGGGGATGGGGATTTTTGCCATCCCTATTTCCAACCGAAAAAGTCAAAAACCAAAAAACAAAAAAACAGTTTTGATGGAGTTCTAAGAAAAAGTCTATATAAACCATGGAATTGAAAATCGGACCAGACCGACCGGTTCAATCAAAAAAATTGGGAATCGGTCTTAGATCCGGTCCAGTTCAAGTCTAAAAATGGAATTCGGACCGAACCGAAAAAAACCGGTCAAAAACCGGTCAAGAACCGGGAAAATCGGGACCGATTGAACCGAGTGAACCGGTTCAATTTAAATTAAAAAATTTTAAATTATAATTTAACCCAAAACTTTATCTAAATTATAATTAAAACTCTAATTTTAACTAAAAATTTTAATTTAGTCCTCAATTGATTAAAATTTTCAATTTAATCTTTAAAATTTAAAAATTAATATTTAATCACTATTTATCAATATTATTTTTTAAATTAATTTTTATAAATTATATTTTGTTAAATATACTAATTGTAATATCTTTAATGTATGTAAATATTAGTATAATTCTTAAAATACACTTTATTTTAAATATTTATTATCATTCTTATATAATATAACATTTTATATAATTATATAAGCTATATAAAAATTTAATTTTTATATATTTAATATTAAATACCGGTTTTACCGGTTTAACCGCAGTTTTACCGGTCAAACCTTGAACCTCTCAGTTTTTCAGTTCAATGACCGGTTCGGTTCTGAGAACCTTGATATAAACCACATCAAAGAAATTAAACATTTATTATTTTGTTTGAAGTCATAGGCATGAACAAGTTCACAACTAATTGGAAGTCAGATTGTCAGAATGAGTTGATGAAAACTTCACATATTACGAATCATTTATTTAAACAACTAACTATAATTTAGTTTCTATAAAATATAAAATCTCAGAATGAGATTTGAACTTGAACCTCATAATTCACTAATAGTTAAACTTACTTTTCACGTTGATTAGACAAAAAAAATAATTAATTATTTAAAATTCTTTTTAAGTTAATTAGGTTCAACTCAGCTTGTTAATCTTGGTATCGAGTTTCATTTTCAGATTTTTTTTTTTTTTAACAAAGGAATGGAGTATATATGAACATTTCACGACAATGCTCGACCTTGCATATTGGCATCCTTAATTATTATGCAACTTCTCCATGCATCTCTTTGCTTGAATTATGAGAAGATATTCATGAGCTATAGTTTATTAGTATTGAAGTTGTCTGCATGGTTAAAAGTTAAGAATTCAAATCTTAATAAGAATAAATCAAAAAAAAAAAAAAAAGAGAAGACCAATTATGGAAAATAATATGCTTTGTGTATTCTTCATATCCAGCTTCTGTATAGGACCTCGTGTTTCACGACTTAAAATCACTTCATTGCGAATAAGAATGTTAAAAGCTACCACTTCGTATTCAACTAAAGAACAAAAGGAAAGATCCCAATAACAGAGTGGGCCAGCTTTTAAATATTCTCGTAGTTACTAATCCACATCTCACGATCGAGCGTAGTTTAGAGATGTTATCCAATTTAATTATTTAAAAGAAAGAAAACGAATAATTAAAGGAATGAATGATTGCAACTATTTATGAGTGCCAAACGTGGACATCACAAGTTTAACCTCTGTAAGCCAACTAAGTAATTGGCTGCGGTGATAATTAATAAAATATGCTGATTATTACATTATAAATACTGTGTGAATAATTTTAACTTTTTGTAATGGAGGCCAGTCTCAAAAGTATAACTAGATATGTTGATATTGCTGCTGTCCAAACGTAGGGTTGAGAACATTATCCAAACACAGGATGAAGGAAAAGACGGGCAAAGATACGCTAACAACATGCCTGCATTTTTTGTGATAGGGATACCGTCCTTAATTTGAAAACTAAAATGACAGTATTTTAACTCTTTTTTTAGCAAACAATTACAGGTTAATTAGTGTCGTTTTTGTGTCATTCAATCCCAAATAAAAATCTTCTCGTTTTTGTTCGACAATTCTAAATCAAATCCTAAATTTTTTTATATTATTTGAAATGTAAATGAGGATTTAGAATTTAATTATACTAGCAAATAATCCACGTGATGCGCAATATCAATAATTTTTTTAGGTATATTACATATTAAATTTAGTACAATAGATGTTCTTACAGAATTATATGTCTGAGGTTGTGAACAATACCTCTTCATCAGCAAGTATCATGCCAATGCTCAGGAAATCGTTTTTGTTGTTTGTGATGACTAATCTCCAAAAATGAATAATGCGTGCTCTAATGCTGACATTTTTTTGGTATGTTTTGAGAAAATTGATTAGTACGTGGTCTATATTCTGCATATATATTAAATAAAAGGTAAGTAAATGAAAATGATGGTGTAATTATTTTTAAGCAATAATAAATAAGAGTACACGATTATTGACCAAAAAAAAAAGCAATAGGCAGATGAATAATAGAGTACATGATCATTGAATAAAACGACGCCTCAAAAAATTGGTTACTGGTACTTGTAAAAAGAAAATTCAATAAGAGACTTTTTAAATAGAAGAAAATTTGGTTATTTTAATGAGAGACTTTAAATTATACTTTCTTATAAAAATAATTTATAGCAATGATTTTATGTTTTTGAAATTGTTGGAAATAAGAGACTTATTTCCATTCACAATTACATAAACACTTACTGTTTTTATGTCATATGTTTTTTCTGTTCAAGTTCCCAACTTTACCAACCTCTACTGAGAAAAATTAATACTATTTTGATATGTTCCAATTTTTTGGTTACTTTGTAGTCAGTATTTTATTACGAAACAATTGTTTCAAATCAACATTGTTGCTTATTGTTCCTCTTTTTTCGGTGGGCCAACCCATAAAAAAGGAGGAAGAGAACCCGCGGAAATCTGCCAAAACAGACTTATGAGTTTAAAATGCTAAAACAGTCGTCAAAAATCTGATTCCAGCATAATGTATGCGATAGATATAAAATAAAAAGTTAGAACTACAATTGTTTATTAAAGAAAAAATTAGACCACAATTGTATTTGATTGGACTACAACCAAAAAAAAGAAAAAGACTACAAGTGTAAAATAAGATTACCAAGCCTGTCCATAGAGCTTATGCCACCTTCAAGTTGAAAATATTTTTAGTAACTATCAAACAAAACAAAAATTATAAAATCCTAATTATAAACAAAATTATAGAATTATCAGATTGATAATTTCTTCAAGTCCGTCCATAGGATTTCTTGTGAGCATATTTGTTGTTGTGCTACTTCTCTGTCCAAAAAGATGTACCACAACTGGACATATAAAAATAGGTTATGCGATTTATGATATATAGCAGACAAAAAGAAGGTATGCAATTCATGATTATATGTATTAGAAAAAAAATTTCCGTGTACACTATATTAGAAAAACAGAATTACCTTTGCTTTATCAAATAAGAATTATCTTGCTTTAGCTGCTCATAGTGATCTTGCTTCGGGAATTTGATACATGAGGCTCTGCCATTGCTGCACAGGACAAATGAATAATCAACTGTAATTGAGAAAAAAAAACTAACAAAAAATAAATTTTAGTTAAGAGAATTATAAGTATTGAGCTTGTTGAGAATTTGATTGCATGAAAAAAACGAAAATAAGATTTTGAGAAATTTAATTAAAAAAATAAAAGAATAATAATGCAAGTAAAAGATAATTATACTTTTATAATGTGAAAAAGACGACTACATGCATATGAAAATCCTAAAATCTATTAGAATTAAAATTTTAATTTAAATAAAATATTAAAAAAGACTACAATTACTGAAATTCGAATTTTATTAAAATAATGAGAAAGAATATAATTACCGAGAATTTATTAAATTAAAAAATTTAAAAGTTAAAAATTAACCTTTTAAGAATTCAAATATCGAAGATTGTCATATAAGTATATGAATATTCTCTCTACTTCCGTTATTATATTTTATATATAGGTTTTAGTAATTATTTATTTATTTATTTATTTATTTATCTCTAATTTATTTCCTGCGCATCTGAAGCAATTGAGAATCTTAGTTCCCTGCACGGACGATAAAAGGGGAATCAAATGTCCGTGTTGGCCTCACATGTAGCCCACGGAAATGGCATCCTTTTGAATTCAACTGAAAATTAAAAAGTATGATTATATATCTATGCTTAAATAACAACACAGTTTTATCTAATAATATTAATAATTTATTTATTTATTTTTCTCAAATTTAATTATTTAATAACTCATATTACTTATTACTATTTCAAAACCACACTCTTGTGAATTAGAAAAGTTTTTTTTTTTCAAATTAAAAATCTGTGGTCACATTTTTTTTTCTCGGAAAAATGCTGTGACCACGTTTTGACGGCCACGAACCGTAATATCATGAGTAGAACTTCAGTCCCTTCGCAATTTTGCACACCAAGAAAGTAACATCTCTTTTTCTTGATTCTCATGAAATAAAAAAAAAGGAGTGTTTCATAAAAAAAAACAGAGAGAGAGAGAGAGAGAGAGAGAGAGAGAGAGAGAGAGGAGGATTTATAATTGAAAGGAATCTCGAATTTCAGATGGTGATTTGAAAATGACGGAAATTAATTAAGGAGTTGTAACTCGGAAATTTCTAGCAATTTACATCATTACTGATCAAGTGATTGGAACATGTTACATGTAAGTTCAGTTAATTATTTCATTCTATCCTCTCAAAACACAGATTTGAAAGTTTATGTCTCTTTCAGTAAGATTCTTATTCGAGAAGAAGATAATTAATCTCTAGCAACTCATTCATTCCATATATAATATATATACATACATATATAAATTCAAGTGGCCTTTATGGAATGCATACACGTATATATATAGGAGAGCGTTGAGAGGAGTATATATCTATCTATATACACATATTGGTGAGTCAGTTAAACCAGCTAGCTCGGAGGAAGGACTTGTAGTTATGAGCTTCGAGGAGTTTAAAAGCATTCGACAAAGACCATATTCGCTGTTTGAGCAGAAATGAGCTCGCGGATGCTGTCAGAACTGCTGGCGGATGGTTCGCTAAATGTAGAGTCCATCGTGCGCTGAGGGCTGTAGACTCCGAAGGCAATGGCTGCGTTGATGTCTCCGGAATCAACAACCTTGTTCTGTTTGCTAAAAACGATTTAGGTATCAAGATTATTGACCCCCCAGCCCCTTTTTTGTATGAGACAAAATAGACATGTCACACGTCACCTATATATATGTACACGTAGGCAGAGTTGAATTGAGGATGTAAATAACAACATAAGAGAGATACTAGATTTGAATTTTAAATCTTATTCCAAGTTTAATATTGAATGAACACTAAATTATATTTAATAGTTATAATTTATCCATATGTAGTTATGTATTATATCTTAAGGGCTAGACTTTGATGGTCATATCGGAGACTAATCAATGTCGGGATAAGTTCAAAATTAGGTTAATAACAATCGATTTGACGAAAATAAGAGCCTGTTTGGAGTGCAAAAGGGCTGAAGAAAGAAAGTGAAGAGAAAGAAAATAGTGAAAAAGAAAGTGGAGGGAGAGAATGTAATTTTCTCTCAACTTGTTTGGAGTGATAATAGAAATAGGGAGAAAGAAAGTGATGAGAAAAAAATGATTTATTTGAATATGAGGAGAAAATGATGTGAAAGAAAATTTTTAATTATAAAATGACAATTATACCCCTAAACACAATTAATGTATAATTAAAAGGAATTTTACATTTTTTTTAATTATGTACTAAAAAGTCATCCCTTTCATGTTATAATTCTAGCACCGTATAAATAGAAAAAATTATATATTTTTTTATTTATATATTAAAAAGTTATTTGTATCTATAATTTTATTTACTTTTAAAAATTCAATTTTTATCAAATGAATAATTAATTTACCTTTAATATATCAAATTTAAAGTACATCTATTATTAGTTTAATTTTAAAAACAACGAAAAGATAAATTAATGACAACCATAAAAAAGAGAAAACCACAATTGTGCATGATACGAGGGGGACACTTTAGTCATTTTAATGTAGCCCTTGAGCTGTTCTTCGACTTTCTTCTCCTTTTAGCAAGAAAATTCGTACAATACGGCTTTCCATGCCTTCTCTCGATTTTTGTGCAATTTTCTTTCTTCAGCTTCTCCAAACGGAGGAAACTTCCTCGATTATTGTAGCTTTCTTTCTTCTGTATTTCTTTCCTTTGTTTTCTTTCCACTCCAAACATAGTGTAAGTTCAGTAAAAAAAATTTATTCAAATAAGGTTAAAATCGTTTTAAATTGTCCAAATTCGGGTATTTCGTCTCCCAAGCCATTATCTACTGACTTGAAATCCGACGTGGTAGCTGATCTATTAGATGAAAGTATCTCGTCAATAACTAATTGCTTGGTGCCAGAGTGACGATTTACGATCACGTCAGTAACTTTGAAAAAAATCTAAAAAAATTTCAAATTTCTTAAAATTCACAATTAATTTATACAATTATGAAAATTCAAAATTCAGGCCATGGAGTGCCTCCACTCTCCCGATTTGCCACTGCTAGGTCATTCTCAATTTAACATTGACTGCCTTCCTTCGATAGATTCAACACTCATTGCCCTCCTTCAATAGATTCCAAATAAAGCAGGCATAGTCCTTTAAGAACAACAAAACAACTGGAAAAGTAAGAGAAGATGTCGACCAAATCACCCATTGGTTTTATCTACTTAAGGGACAGTAAGGACACCCTCTCTTATTGCAATGGGGTTTTGAGAATGGAGCTGTTTGAAGGGTTTAGATCTACATAGGCAGTGACTGGATACAGGTATTGCTCTCAAACACAACAATTTGGAGGGCCCTATACTGAATTATTAGTATTAGAAGAAAGTAGGTTTTATGACCAACAAAAAAAAAAAAAAAAAGAAAGTGGGTTTTTTTAGACAAATGAAGGAGGACTGAAGGAGTGAGCACCGGATGTTGTTGTTGCAATTACATCCATTGCTCCCACAATCCATTCTCTCTGCAAACTTCAATCCATTCCATGCTAATTGATAAATGATTCCTTTCTTTGTAAAAGGAATCATTTGTGATAAATTGTACGAGAACAATAAAATAGAGAATGGGAGAGGGGGAGCATGACTGTGGAAGTGGGGGCTAGAGAAGAGGGGGGTTTTAACTAGTGGCGGTGTCGGCAGCAGCAGCAGCAATGGTGGTGGAAGTGGAAGTGGTGGTGGGTAGCTAACTAGCAAAATTCTGTATAAAATTCTATAAGTGTACAGGATCGATTGCAATATTAAAACCTGACAAGTATTTCAAGTGTTGAATCTAAGAGAACAAAGAATCAATTGTGTTTTCTATAAGTGTACAGGATCGATTGCAACATTAAAACCTGACAAGTATTTCAGGTGTTGAATCTAAGAGAACAAAGAATCAATTGTGTTTTGTGCTATTTGAACATATTTTTTATGTTTGAGAAAATTATTAAAGAATAAAACTATTAAATTGAGCAAGTTAAAACTAATTGAAAATTAGTCGCAATTTAAACTATAATTTCAACACAAGATAGAAAGTATTAGGATTATGGGTTTTCACCTAAAAGGGTCAAATTACATAAATTTTTATGGGATGATGATCTAAATATCAATTTATCTTATTTAATTAGGATTCTTAATTAAGCAACTCTAATCATATTTAATTTATTTGTGCTCTTATCTCGAACTCGTACAAAGGTAAATTAAATTCATTAAGAATATAGAATATCTAATGACATTATATAAAATTTTCTCATGCTTAACTCAAAATTTATATGTTTATCTATTTAGTGCACAACTCGTATCTCATCTATCGATCTCAACACAAACTTAATGACTAATTTCGTGGTCATCAGACACAAAAGCATAATTATGTCCAAAATAAATTAACTAAATCAAGTTCTCAAAATAGAATTGTAATTAAATCAAGAGAACATTCAAAATATTCACAAAAATCAAACAACCCAACCCGAAACTATGCTACATCCTTTTTGCCCTAATTTAGAGTTTTAGTCGTTCACACTAAAAACCAAAGGAAAACAAATATTCAACATGATTGAGTTCAGAAGAAAAAGAAAAAGAATTGAAAAACTTGTTTGGATGTTCAACTTTTTCGAGTTCATTCCTTGCGTTCTTTCACTTTTGTTTTTTGCATTTTTTTTCATACTAAAAAAGAAAAGTCCCTTATATTTTCTGCAATATGGATATTTATATCCATCCAAAAAACTAAATGTAAAAGCCCTAAAATACCCAAATTAGAGTAGGAAAAGGATTTGAAAATTTCTGGACAGGTTTTGACCCTTTTAGCCCAATTCTCGACCCTTTCAAGGTAGAATATGAATTCAGTCAAAATGTCAAAGCTTTAGCTCTATCTCTTTGCTTCAATTTAGCCCAAGAATCGCACAATTCTGACTTATGTAGAGGAAATTATGGCCAAAAAGCTGAACAATGTGCAAAGTTAGAGGATTCTATCTAAATTGAACCAAATTGAAAATAACCGATTCTAAGAGTGGTTCTGGTCCGATGGGTTTTTTCCTCATTTACTAGCTTTTCAACTTCACATTAGCTTTCCAAGTGAGTCGTGGTTCAGTTTTTTTTTTAGTTTTTGGCTCATTTTCAACTGTCTCTCATGATCTAATAGGTTCATGAACTAATTATTTGATCTCCAATGGTCTCTATACTTGATAGGTCAACGAAATTTACTTCAAATACTTCGATTGTGTCCTATAAAACATAGCACAGCCGACCAAAGTAAAATCCACTAAAATACATGATATTTACATAAAACATTATTATCATTCCTTACAATTGTTGAACAGATAGCGAAGTTACAGAATTTGAGGGTGGCAGCTGTGTAGAACTACCTAGTTGTTTTTCTGCAGTGAAGACGTCGGCTGGTGTGGCTTCTGGAGTGACCGGGTGGATATGGTTACTCCTCGCGGATCTCGGGATCAATTTGGATCGGAGCCTTTCCTTTAAGAGTAGCGATCTGTTGATCTTTTTCCTCCACAACTCTGATCAGCTGTCAAATTTTGTTCTCAAATTTTGTAATCCTTTCTTTTGTACTAGTTGTGTTGGTCATCATGACTGTAACAACGCCGGTGTTGACAAACGAAGCTCCGTGAATGACTGGGGTGGATGACTCTTCTGATTCCTCTGTATGAATCTCTACAGAATAAGTCAGTTTCTGTTGAGCAGACTTCGTCGTGTTGCCCCCGACTTCGATCGAGGTGGGTGATCGACTCCTTCATGCGGCAAGAGAGTCAGGAGAGAGATTCTTTTGCTGTGCGAGCTGTGGACTCTCTGTTTCGATATTTTGTTGGGTTTGGACGGCGAGAAATCATATCCGTCCACGGGTTTTTGGGCCCACGTACCCAAGTAGGGTAATTGATGTAGGCAGTTGAGCAGTTGTTTTTTTGCTGGTACCGGCAGTTGTACTCCTCTTTGGAGTCATTTGATGTGCTGCATACCTGTTAAAACTTTCTTTTTTCTTTCTTTTTTGTCTTTTTGTCTTGTTCTTTTTTCTTTTTTCTCTCGACTCCTCTTTTACCTTTTTTTTCTTTTTTTCTTTTTCCTTTTTTTCTTCTCTTAGCTCCCCTTTACCTTTTTTTTTTTTTTTTTTAAGAAACAAGAGATGAGAGGTAAAGAGGTTCCACCAAGCGTACCAGAAATTTGTAACGACCGTAAATCTCGAGTTTAAAACAATTAGACTCAAAAATATAAAAATAAATGACAAATAAAAATTTAAAATAAAAAAAAAATTACGTAGAGTCGATTTTCGTGATTTCTCCGATGAGTGTTCCTTTGTAACTTCTTTTAAGGGCTACTCGAGTTTGATCTTGACAGCAGTGAATTCCTCAGCTTTATCTTAAATTGGGTAGATTGAAACTGAATCTGATGTAGACGTTTAGACTACGGTTAAGAACTGTAAAAACCTGATCTGAGCCGATCTGCCTTAATTTCACCGAGGGTCGAATGGACATATTTTTAGATGAGCTGTCTAAATTCTGTTGAGGGCCGTATGAGATTTGATCTCAATTAGATTTGTAATATTTTGATATTTTTAAATATATATTCTCATAAATTCATGTCTAAAGTGATCAGAGAATATAAACTCAAAAATAACTTTAGAAATGGAAACAGTAAATTTTTTGGGTTTACACCTTAAATATTTCTAAAAAAAGAGTTAAAAGAGTATACTGCAGTGTAAAAACACGTAAAAAAGGAGAAATTTTTTTAAAAAATTTTCAAAATTTTCTTTTTTCTCTTAAGTTTTTTGTATTTTTCTGTTTATAAATTTGTTAAATATATTTTGAATTGGAGGGTGATAGTCTATTTATAAGACTCTTTTCCCATATAAACATTTACATGGGAAAAAGAATCTTTTAGAATTCTCTTTAGTTTTGATTTGGATTTTATTTATTTATTTTTTTTACTATCTAGTAGTTCAGCTTCTAGAAATTTTTTTTTTCTTTTTTTTAATAAATATTTACACCATAATGGCCGTCTGAGCCAACGTGAGCTTGCGGACGCTATCAGAACTGCTGGCGGATGGTTTCCTAACTGGACAGCCTATCGTGCGCTGAGGGCTGCAGACTCCGATCGCAATGGCTTCGTGGATGACTCCGAAATCAATAACCTTGTGGGGAGTTTGCAGAAAACGGTTTGGGTATAAAGATTCTTAACCCTCCAGCCCCTTTTGTGCACAAGAGAAAATAGACATGTCATGTATCACCTATATTATGTATATACGTAGGCCGAGTTGAATTGGGAGATGGAAATCTACATAATTTATTAATTTTTATAAAAGAGATAAAAGTTTAGCCCTCCGCTCATTCATTTTCAAAACCTTTTTTTGCTGATGTGGCAAAATGTACGTTTATCAACCTCTCGAATTTAATTATTTATTTATTTTAATCAAATTATTTTATTATGATAATAGTATAATTATTTATAAAATTTACTTTTTTTACTATATTTTTTTCAATATTACCATAACTTGAGAGAAAGAAAGCATGATGAAACTTTCCTAAAGAATGATTAACAGTTTCTATGGTGCAGTTCCTATGGAGTTCGAGTTAACTTTTATAAGTCCTCTGATCCTGGTCAACCCGATGGTGCATTTTTAAGAGCAGCTACTACCTTTTGGCTTCCAGTTTCTCCACAAACAGTGTTCAATTTCTTCAAGGATTAAAACAAGAAAATTCTTTGTAATGGAAATGGCATCGAAGCATCTGATTAAATGCAATAGCAACTGTATCATAATTATTTTACAAAATTATAAAATATTTACTCTTTTGAAAGAAATTATGAGGAAGTTTATTTGAAAATCATGTAAAGTAATGTGAGTGCATCAGAGAGCGAGTTTTTAAAATTATGTGAATCATGTAACAACAAACAATCATATAAATTTTGTGATCGTGATTACAACATCCAAATTTATATAATTGTCAAGATACTTGGTATAAGGGTTTAATTTAAAATACTAACAAAATTAAAATTCTAAATGAAACAATATTCCAACTAAAATTAAATAAAACATATTATAATTTAAAAAAATGAACAAAAAAAAATATTTACAACCTGCACGGAACGCGGGTACATTCCTAGTGTGTATATATATATATAGGCCACGCTAGTTTTTTCAATTTATACAATAACTTGAGAAATTTAACATGAAAATTAAAATTAAAGCCTTTGAAAATAGATTTGTATTAAATCAAAGTGATATTCCTATCTCTGTTCAACGCTCATAAAACTCATCGTTTTAAGGTAAGGAGAGATTTTAAAAAGAAAAACAATTAAGACCTTAGGCATTAAAGAAACAAATCAATTTTAAAATAAGGCAGTTAATCGGCTTCCATGAATGGTCAAGACGGCCATAAATGGCCACAAACGTAAAGATAGCACGCCTACATATCCTCAAAAATTTCTTCGAGAGACAAACGATAAACACCAAAGAGGATAAAACAGACACAACACTGTAACAATAAACTTGGGTCTTAAGATAGTTTTAGTGCTCACCATGAAATGTGATATGTTAAAATTTTGGTGCTCTATCTATCTCCTTACAGATTCTATTACTGCAATTATTCACCATTGCGCGTTCAAATGTTTCCCTTTTCACAGTTTTGAGAGAAAATAATAAAAAGATACTGGGAGAAGGAAAAACAAAATAAGTACTCACATTGCGGGAAGCTCATCCAGAGGTGGGTAAGTAGCATTCTCTAGCTCTGTTGTATGTGCAAGTATAAAACTATGTTGGATTTGAATGTTTATTTTAAAAGGTTTATTATCCCATATAGGAAGTGAGAGCATTGTTAAGTTTGTTTATAAGACAACATTTGTCTCACGCCTTGTAGGGAAAAAAAACCAAATAAAGCCTTACTCATGGGTGAGAGCCCCAAACCTAAACCTGACATGAGAGACCCAATGCAACCCGACTCAGTGGTCCATCCTTAGCTTAGAGCCGTTACTGATTGGCCTTTTTAACTATTCAAAACTAGCTATTAAACCACTAAAGCCAGCCTTTATACCCATAATCCACTTTTGTCTGACATTAAACATAGACTGCCTTATACAAGTTCGTGTTTCTGTTTCCTTACTTGTACTACTTGTACACGAATAAGCAAATCTATCATAAGCAATAGTACATTCACACATTTTAGATTTCATATATTCTTTGTTTTATTTTTATTGTATCCATATTCGTCTTAATTTTCCTTATTATTTCTATCAAAATACAGATTACTTCCAATGCCACTTCCAAGACTCTGTTGGATCATAGAGATTGACTCAAAAATTGAAAAAGAAAGTTCCAATCTTGAGACACAAAAATGGAATCAAACATGAATATAAGACCAAGTATTTCCCATAAGAACAAAAACAATTCCTCAATGCATCATGTTAAGAAAGAACTTGGAAGAAGGAAAAAGAAAGGACTGCTTACTATCCTCTTCACCTTTGGTTGAGTTAGCTTCCAGAATCAATGAGAGTAAAATTAAATTTTTTTTCTGTCTTAACTTTTCTATTATATAATATAAAATTATAAATAAATTATACTAAAAAAAAGTTAAATTAGAAATTCCTTTATAAATTAAGCCCTCATGCACAAAACGTCCTGTGTCGGCGCTCTTTTCGATGTGTTTCTAATAATCGAGCCTTTTGCTAATTACTAGTAATGTTTTTTGGGTCTAAATGGAGAATATAGGTTAAATGTTTGATTCGCCAGCCATTAATGGAATCCAACTCCAAAAAAAATTCGTGTGTAATTATAAAGAAGTTGGTAGTTATCTGTTTCGAATATTTATGTAGTGCATAATGCAGGCCCAACAAACTTTTAATTTGATGGACAAGGTATCATATTCAGATTTTGTTAACTTGTCATCTTTTTGGATTCTTATCCTTGTCAATATCAACAACTTTCTACATTCTTATTCCTTAATAATGATTTTTTCCAAGAAAAATTTTAGTAATATCGTGGTGGAGAGTATTATAAATATGAGTACCCCCAAACGGAATGTATATGCCTTATGAGAGCAGAACTTATTAGGTGTGAATTTAGGTTAAACTCGTTAGAAACAGGCAGTATTGTCAATCACTTCAACTCAAGCATGCTAAAGAACACTATTATATTAAATATTACAGTTAAAAAAAATCTCAGTTAAGTAAAAATATATCTAGCAAATAATTCATTAACAAAAATTTTAAATAATAAAATATACGGCATTCAATATAAAAGAATTTGACAATAATCATAGATAAAAATAAAACTTCAGTCCTCGACTCAATTTTAATTTTATTTAGTTAATTAATCATAATTGGAAATTAGTATTGCATAATGAAATAAAAATTATAGCATAAAAAAATTTTACATTATTTAATTTATTGTTTTTATTACTAATTATTCATTTAATTCAACAATAATTTTACATTAATTTAGGAGTTTAGTGAAATTAGGATTTAAACTCTATGAAAATTAATAAATGTGATTTTATTAATATAAACTATAAAAGCATTTGACATTATCCATTGTTGTTATTTATAATTATTCAATTTAATTTAATATTATTTCACATTGATTAAGAAGTTTAATGAAATCGAGATTTAAATTTAATGAAAACTAATAAGTCTGCTTTTCTTAAGAAAAACTTTCATATTACATAATAAAACCCACGCAGTTGTTGTATAAATTTAATATTGCTAAATTTGAGAGATCTAGAAAGTAAATTATTCTCATCAATCCTTTGAGTCAAATTACTTATGTGGAGGCATTTGCTTAATTTTAGAAATATTAGAAGCTCTTATTTTAAATAAACTATCTCTTTCTGTACAATTTCAATTCATTCACTTATCTCAACTTAAGCATACTAACTTTGAAACGCTAAGAAGGTACTGTTCAAAATGAAAATCTTACTCAAATAGAATTGTATCTAACTAATTAATCTTTATTATAATTTTTGAGATTTTTATGTGGCAGCATTAGCTTAATTTTAGAAATATTAGAAGACTCATACGTTGACTAGATTATCTCTTCCTACTCAATTTCAATTTTATGCATTTATTTCAACTCAAGAATACTAACTTTGAAATACAGTTAAAAAATAAATAATTCTTTATTGAAAATTTTGCGTAAAAAAATGATACCCAAATCTTAAGTCTTCTTTTGTTTTTTTCTTTTTAATAAACTATAAACGAAAATACATGTCTCAAAAAATACGATAAAATGGTTAACGACCTAGGTCTAATACTGGTTGAAGATATTAGCAAGGACCCATTAGAGGAAAAGAAGGGAATCTAGGTAGAGATGTTTTCTTTATAATTGTGGCTAGAGTCCTTTGTCATTCAATTGAAAGTATAAATTCTTAGACCACGACGTGATGGTTAAAGAACACACTATCAGACTGTTATTGAGAGACTTTGCACAATGTGTCACATACAAGAATTACACTTCCGTAAAAAAAATGCTTGATTTTTGAGTCCAAAAGCAACAAAACTTCATTTTTCTGCAACCGCATTGATACTTTATGAAATCAAAAAAATAAAATTAAGTTTTTTATTTCACATTTTATCATTGTTGTTGCAGAAAAATATATATTTGTTGCAATTCGAGCAAAAATTCGCACAAATTTTATCTAGAAACATAATGGCACCCGAATCAAGTTCCTGCAAAAGGCAAAATTTAAAGGCAGGCACTTGATTGGTTACTATCCTTCAAGAGTATCAGGTACCCGGACCCGCTCGTTATTCTACTATGATGACTGAAAAAAAGAACAAAAAAACAAAGAAATTACTTTTCTAAAGACAAATTGACTCTAATGACCCTGCAGATTCGTATGGTCCCTCGAATACACATCTAATTAAGGTAGTTTACCCTGTGTTTTGATAAGAATGTAGGAAGAGATTCGACCAAAAAAAAGAAAATCAGAAGAGAAGTAAGTGGGAGAGAGGCAAATTGGAAGTAAGAAATATTTTACATCATCTTGTTTTCGAGGAAAGGAAATGGAAGGAATAAAATTTATCAATTTATTATTTGGAAAAATGTGGAAAATGAGAAAAAAGAAAATAATAAATATAAGAACGTTAATTTTACCCTCCTAATAAAAATCCAATCTGTATATAATAGAGGCAATAGAGCAAATTAATAAATCAACAATTTTCTTTTATTTTTAGGAAGAATGAATTCAGTAAGTCAAAGGAGAAAATAAAGAAATAAAAAATTTTCCTCTCAGTTTTTTTTTACATTTCCAAAATATAAGCATTAAAATTTTACTTTTTTTTGGTTAAATTAACCAATTTTACTTTGTTTTCCTCTCCCTGTCCCCTTTTTCCTTTATCACAAAATACAGAGTTTAGCTAGAAACATTCTTATTCTTAGACCAAGACCTCGAAGTTAGCCATATTCATTATAAATTTGAGCGGCCCTCATGGACTTAAAGCATATGAAGAGAGTTGATTGGAGTCCTTACACACAACAATATTGTATGTTTATAAATATTCAGTAAAAGGCTTAAAAGAATGAAGACAACTGGAATTGGTAAGAGATCAGTTGGGTCGGGGGACGGATATATGAGCTTGGATGAGTTCAAAAGGTGGTTAAGGGCATTCGACAAGGACGGAGACGGCCGGTTGAGCCAAAAAGAGCTGGCTGACGCCTTCGCTACTGCCGGCTTCTGGTTTCCGAAGTTGAAAGCTATGCGTTCCCTGCAGGCTGTAGACTCCAACGGAAATGGCTTCGTTGACGACAACGAAATCAATAATCTTGTGGGGTATGCAGAAGAGCACTTGGGTTTCAAAATTATACGTTGACACCCTTAACTAAGCCATGATGCACAAAAACGTCCTGTGTCGCCTATCTTTTTGATGTATTTCTAATATTCGAGCCCTTATGCTAGTTACCAGTAATGTTGTTTTTGGGTCTAAATGGAGAATATAGGCTCAATGTTTGATGCGCTTGCAATTAATGGAATCCAACTTCAAAAATAATTTGTGTGTACTCATAACGAAGTCGCTACATTATCTTCCCGCATCGAGTATTTATGTGGTGAATCAATCCCGCAGCTTGTTCATTCTACATAATATATATGCATACTTATATGAATTTAAGTGGCCTTCTTGGAATGTTATATATATAGACAGAGGAGAGAGTTAAGAGGATTATACATCTATCTATATACACATATTGGTAAGTCAGTAAAGGTCAAAAATCATTGGCGGAGCCACTAATCGAGGAGTTGGGGCACGTGTCCTACTGAAACTTTTAAAAATTAAATTTTAATATGAAAATTTTGAAGTTATTAGCTAAGAATTAACTATGCCCCCACTAAAATATAATTTTTATCCTCACTGAAAAAGAAAAAAATCTCCACTTATGAACAAAAGAAATTTTGTTATCAGATAAAAAGTTAAGAGAAACAAAAATTTTATAAAATTAGTTTTCTGATCTCTTCTTTATTAATATGCATATATTGTTGTCCCTCTAAACATATCTAACGGTCAATAATTTAAATTTCTATTATTGAAATTTCAGGTTCAAATGCTTAAAATAAAAGGTTTAAAATTTGTGAGAATTAAGAGAACTACACTAGATAGCTCTCCACTCATTAAGTCTTTTGATAGACCAAAAAAAAATGTATATATTATTTGCCATATCTTTTGTTCAAAAATAATGATGTTTTTATTTTGTCCAATTATATAAATAAGTGGCACTTAGTAGATTCTTCCTTGCTTGTGGAGTTTGCAAACATCGATTTGGGTATCAAGACTCTTAAACTGCAAGACGTAAATTTCGAGTCTAAAATAATTAAACTCGAAAATACAAAAATAAATTACAAATAAAAATTTAAAAATAAAAGAAAATTTACGTGTGGTCGATCTCCATAGATCCTTCGATTAGTGTTCCTTTTTTGACTCCGTCAAGGGCTGAACGAGCTTGATCTTGATAGAAATAATTTTTACAGCTTTATCTTAAACTGGGTAGACTGAAACTGTATCTGATCTGGACGTTTTGACTACGGTTAAGAACCGCAAAGACCTGATCTGAGCCGATCTAGCTTAATTTCACCGAGGGTCGAAGGGACTTGTTCTCGGATGAACTGCCTGAATTTTGCTGAGGGCCGTATGAGGATTAATCCTAGCTGGATTTGTAATATTTTGATATTTTTAGATCTATATTCTTATAAATTCAGATCTAGAGCGATCCGAAAATATAAACTTAAAAATAATTTTAGAAATGGAAACAACAAATTTTTTGGAGCTTACCCATGAAATATCTCTCAAAAAGGAGTTAGGAGAGTATACTGCAGAGTAAAAGCACGTAAGAAAAAGAGAAATTTTCTTGAGAGATTTTCAAAATTTTCTTTTTCTCTCAAATTTTCTGAATTTTTCTGTTTACAGATTTGCTGAATCTGTTTTGAACTGAGGGGCAGAGGCCTATTTATAGGGTTTCCCCTCTCGTGTGAAAGCATGCGTGCGAAAGGAATAAGTCGACTTTTCCGTGTGAAAGCATGCGTGCGAAAAGAATAAGTCGACTTTTCCATGTGAAAGCATACGTGCGAAAGGAATAAGTCGACTTTTCCGTGTGAAAGCATACGTGCGAAAGGAATAAGTCGACTTTTGACTTTTTATTTTATTTTTTTTAATGTTTACAAATGCCTCCAATTCAAGGGTCAGTAAGGAAGAACTTTGCAGACGTGATCTGCACCGAGTCTTGAAGTCCAGTTTGAAACTCGAGATGTCCTGATGAACATTGAATGTTGAAGTCTTCTAACTCTGACTATGTCTGCTGTTGTTGGATCGCAATAGGAACCCGATACGATCTTGACAAAGTTAGCAGCCTAGCAAATATAAAAATTGACATTCTGGCTCTAGGTGTGTTCGAGCTTCTATAGCTCGCAAAGGCTGGCAAAGGTTCTTTGAAGTTCCAAAACTCTAGTGAGGATGATCCGGTAGGCAAAGAACTTGAACCTTCTCATGAGGAAGACCCAGTACTTCGGAACTTCAAGACCGGCACACAAAGAGACTGACTGTAGTGATGATTCCCAAGTCTGCTTCGACGTAAGGAGAGTAGTTGGAACTTCCCTGCACGTCGCCGCATCCAAAGGAAGATTAGCATGATTGCAGCTTCTCATCTCTCTGTGGTAGATGTGAATTAAGGAGAGTAGTTGGAACTCCATGACACCGATGGCGTTGGAGACTGAGTTTCGAGGACTTTTAGGGATCCCTCGAGAAAGACTACTCATTCTTTTCTTAGCTCGTGCGCCTCCAACCTCTTGATCAAAGAACTTCTTGAGACAAGTGTAGAGATTAGCCATTTTCTTTTGAGAAGAAGAAGAGCTGAGAGGTGAGTATTACAACTCGGGCATGCAGGATATATATACAAATAATAAAGAGTTTTTTTTTTTTTTGAAAAGTCAAAAGAAGGTATGCAGAATCGAGTAGGGCCATCCACGTCCCTTTCCTGTATAAGAGACAAAAGAGGCAGCGGCTGACGCTCGTCACGAAAGTCGTTACCGTGTGTTGCAGAAGTCGTTGCTGTGTGCTGCAAAAGTCGTTACCGTGTGCTGCCAAAGTCGTTGCATCTTATCTTGTTGGCCGTCCCAGCGGGGCCCAAGGCGCAGCTCCAAGTCAAGCTCGGCCTCGTCTGGTGGGCCGATGATGTGGACGTTGCTGGAGCCTCCCGGCTGGTTGATGCTGTTGGAATATTCTGGAAAGAGAGGCAAAGTTTCGCCGGAATGACTTCCTTCTACTAGAAAAGTCCCTCTTGAACTTAAACACTTGGGAGGAATGAAACCTTGACTAACTCCGTAAGACCACCAGGACCAGTATGCATGCTTCCACAAGCTACGGCTTAAATCGTTATAGCCTGAAAAGACCATTGCCGTGGTAGAACTCGGATCTGCTTCATTTGATGGCGAAGGTGTACCGGTGGGATCTACTATCGGAACGGCAGACTGTTCTTTGGAAAAAGCAGCTCTCAGTGCTGGTTTCTTCCTGCTTCTTCGATTCTGGAACCAATAAAACACATTTTTTCCTTTGATTGCCCCGAGCGGGCGCAATCGTGAGACAAGTTGGTAAATCTGAGATGCATTAGGTATAATACCTCCATTGTTGTGGAAGACTTCCTCCAAAATTTGTAGTTGTGCCATGGTTGGTTGCCACCTTGTGCGGGGTAACCTTTCTTCTCCCTTATCTTGAGGTTCTGCAACTGGTTCCATCTTTCTTGTGGCAGAGAAGCAAAGGTCTGGTATGTGGTGAAGATCGGTTGAGACTGATGTTAGGTTTCAGACTCAAACCCTCCGTCGCTTTTATATTTTTGGGCCGTTCACAGTTTATACTCATGCGGGCCAGGAGTTGGATTGGATTCTGAACTTGGGTTCTGGACTGTGTCTGGAACTTAGAATTTTGGGTTTTGGGCTTTGGATTGGATTTGGGTCGAGTGTTTGGGCTTCTAGACTTGGATTTTTGGATTTGGGTCGAGTGTTTGGGTTTTGGATTTGGATTTTTGGATTTGGGTTGAGTGTTTGGATTTTGAGTCTAGACTTAGTTTTCAGGCTTTTGAGTTAAGCTTGAGTTTTTTGATTTGGGCTCAAGTGTTTGGGCTTGGATTTTAGGGTTTGGATTTTCGCTTGGACTTTCAGATCGAGACTTCCGAACTTTTTTTTTTTTGATTTTTTTGTTTTTTTTTTTTGATTTTTTTCTTTTTTTTTGATTTTTTTTCTTTTTTTTAAAAACATATTTACACATAATACTGTTTCAGAAATTTACCATTGATTGAGCCGATTCGGACGCCTTCTTAGTCTAACAGCATGTAAGTGTTGTGAGTGTAGGCTTCCTACACTAAGTATGGCCTGTCCCATTTGGAAGTAAGCTTGTCACCAGGCCGATGCTTCATGTTGATGGGCCGTCACACTGCAAGAACAAGGTTTCCAACTTGAAAAGATCGAGGGCGGATCCTGCGGTTGAACGTGTTGGTGAGCCGGGCTTGGTAGCACTCAAGTTGCTGTTGTACTTCGAGCCTCCTTTCATCAAGGGCTTCTAACTCATCCAGACGTAGGCGAGCATTCTCCTCCTGTGTGAGTCCTTCCAGAACAGCCATGCGCAGAGATGGAATTTGTGTTTCCAACGGCAGTATTGCTTCGACACCGTAGACAAGTGAGTATGGCGTCGCCTTTGTTAGAGTCTAGTAAGTTGTACGATACGCCCATAATGCCTCCAGAATTCTGTCATGCCAATCTCTTTTGGATTTAGAGACTACCTTTCGTAATAGGTTGCATAAGATCTTGTTAAATGCTTCGGCCAAGCCATTTGCTGGGGCATTATACATGGATGACTTGTACTGCTTGAACTTGAATTTCTCGCAGAGCTTGTCAATCAAGCTGTTGTAGAACTGCTTGCCATTATCAGTGACGATGAATCGAGGGACTCCATAGCGATAGATCAACTGAGTCCGGATGAAATTGGTAACATGCTCCTTCTTTACCTCTCTAAGTGGAATGGCTTTAGCCCATTTTGAGAAGTAGTCGGTTGCTGCGATGATGTACAGGTGACCCAGGGATGACTTTGGCAATGGCCCCACTAAGTCAAGACCCCAAGCTTCAAAGGGCCATGATGAGACAGTTGGATGCAATGGCTTCGGTGGTTGATGTATGTAATTGGCATGAAATTGACAAGCTTGACAAGTTTTAGCAAACTCAATGGAATCACATACCATAGTTGGCCAGTAGTATCCCATCCTTCTGAGTTGGAAGTGCAACTTAGGCCCTGATTGATGTCTGCCACAAAAACCTTAATGTGCTTCAGTAAGAGCCTGTTTTGCCTCTGCATTGCCTAGGCTGCGAAGTAAAACTCCATCAAAAGATCTTCGATACAGAGCATCCTTAAGATATATGAAGCGGGGAGCTCGTCGTTGAATTTCTGTCTTATGACGAAGATCTTCGGGCAGCTTCCCGTGCTGTAGGTAGTTAATGATTGGTTGACGCCAATCCTCGTCCTCCGCGAGACGTACAGATACAGCGTTGGCTGCTGTAGTTTCTTTATCATCCTTCTATGGCACTATCCATTTCTGGCATACAGCAACAACTGTAGCTTGGATTTCATGACTTTGCAAGAGAAGTGGCCAGATTAGCCAACGCGTCTGCCTGAGTGTTTTCTCGTCGGGGCACATGCTCCAAGGTGATGCTTTTAAATTCATCCATTAGCTGTTGAGCACGTTGATGGTAAGGTGCAAGGTCTTCTTTCTTCACGTCATACAATCCTATAAGTTGGTTGATGACGAGTTGGGAATCTCCATGGACTTCTATAGTTGGAATCTTCATATCGACAGCCATTTGAAGACCAATGATTAAAGCCTGGTATTCAACAACATTATTTGAACATAACTCACCGAGAATGATAGCATATGGTAGTATTTGTCGTTGAGGAGTGACAAACACTATGCCGACACCAACACCATCACGTCTTGCTGCACCATCAAAGAACATCGTCCATGATGGTAGTGTCTTAATGTAAAAGACCTCTTCATCTGGAAGATCATCTGTGAACTCCCAATCGGACGAGATAGGGTGATCTGTAAGGAAGTCTGCTAGAGCTTGTCCTTTGACTGCTTTTTGAGGCACGTAGACAATGTCGTAGCTTTGTAGGATTACTGCCTACTTGGCAAGTCGTCCTGACAAGATTGGGCTAGATAAGATATATTTGACAGGATCAGCTCTGGCAATGAGACGTACCGTGTGAGTTTGCATGTAGTGCCTCAGCTTGTCAATGGCAAAGAATAGTGCTAGACATGTCTTTTCAATGGGCGAATAACTCAGTTCCGGACTGTTTAGTGTTCTGCTCAAGTAATACAGGGCAACTTCCTTTCCTTGCTCGTTTTCCTGTGCAAGCAGGGCTCCCAAAGATCTTTCCTGCGCTGCAATGTAGAGAATCAACGACTTTCCTTGAATTGGAGCTCCCAGGACTGGTGGATTTGAAAGGTACTTCTTTATGCTCTCAAAGGCTTTGCTACAAGCTTCGTCCCACTCGAAGTTGACATCCTTCTTCATCAACCGATGGAAAGGTTGACATTTCCCAGCTAAATTGGAGATGAAACGGCGAATGTAGGCCAGCTTTCCTTGTAGACTTCGCAGTTCGTGCAAGTTTTTAGGTTCATGCATCTTTTGAATTGCCTCAACCTTTGACTGATCAACTTCGATTCCACGATGGCGCACCACAAACCTAAGAAACTTGCCTGATGTGACACCAAATGCACACTTGAGAGGATTCATTTTAAGCTGATGCCTGCGAAATCTTTCAAACACCGTCTTGAGATCCTCGAGGTGGTCTTTGCGCTTCTTAGTCTTTAAAACTAAGTCATCAACATAACATTCTACAATCTTGTGCAGCATGTCATCAAAATTTTTTTGCATGGCACGTTGATAAGTGGCGCCAGCATTTTTTAATCCAAACGACATAACTTTGTAGCAGTATATACCTTTCGGGGTGCGGAATGCTGTCAACTCCTCGTCTTCTAGTGCCATTCTGATTTGGTTATAGCCTGAAGAGCCATCCATGAAGGACAATGCTTCGTGACCCGTTGTTGCATCGACTGTGATCTCCGTTATGGGCAATGGAAAGTCATCTTTCAGACAGGCCCTGTTAAGATCTCGAAAATCAACACATACTCTCAATTGTCCATTCTTCTTTCTTACCGGGACAATGTTGGCAATCCACGTTGGGTAGGTGACCTCTCGGATGAACCCAGCATTGATCAGCTTGTTAACTTCCTCCTCGATTTGTGGAATGAGTTCCGGGTGGAACCGTCGTTGTGGCTGCTTGACAGAACGAACACTCTTCTTTACTGCTAGACGATGCACCGCAATTTTCGGGTCAAGTCCAGGCATTTCTTTGTAACTCCATGTGAACACGTCCCTGTATTGACTTAATACCTGAACATATTCTCGCTTTTCTTCTGCAGTAAGTAAAGCACTTAGAAATGTAGGTCAAGGATCTTCTGGAGAGCCAAGATTGACCTCCTTGAGTTCATCAATAGTTTCTTGGCCACCATCTTCAAGTTCCGGGGGAGCCTCCTTTACTTCACCGTCTGATGAGTCGGAATCAGCCTCCTCGTTAATTGTAACATGAAATGTAGAACCTCTGACTTCACCTTCTTTGTTTGACTGGATAAGCCTGTCTTGTTTGGTGGTGGTGGTGATGGCACGTGCATCAACTGCTCGGCTTCGGCTCTTTAGCGTGATCCGCACAGGTGACTTCTCCTGATAGCCTAAGCCAGGTCGGGACTGTGATGATTGAGAAGCGGCGCCATGTGTGGACGGCAGCATACCCATTGTGCTCGGGTTTGAGAAGTCATATCCTGCATTGGCCAAGAGCTTGTATGCATTAGGATCGAATCCTTCGTGTGTTCTTCTTTCTGGAAGTGAGCTGCCTTCGACTGCCCTCGTGTGTGGTTTGACGAAGCCTTTTAATGGTTTTGAAGAAAAACCGGCTCAATCTTTGGTATCGGCAGAGTATGAGTCTCCTTCAGGTTGTGCAGTTCCTTTATTTTGGGTTGGCTATGTCCTTACTCCTGTTTAGGATCAATACAATAAGAGAAAGGGGGTTGACCTTCTGAGCGTCGTGACTTCGGCACATAGCGTAAGACTGGAGTGGAGCTTGAAGATGCAACATCCTTTGAACGAAGTTCAGCAGGCTGTGACAACTTTTCATTTGTTGGAGCCTGGGGTTGGGCATTGGCAGGTTCTTCGACAGCTTTTCCCTTTTTGTGGATGCCCCCAGTCCAAGTAGCTTTTGATGGAATGATCTCCGGATTGTCTGTGTCGATGTAGAAGACTGCATCCACCAAATGTGATTCAGCATCATCAAACGGCTTTAAGTCAGCATTGACCTTTTGAACGCCACCATTGTAGTACTTGAAGCATTGATGCAGACTTGAGAGCACAACTCCATTTCTATGAATCCACGGTCGTCCTAGCAACATCTTATATGTGGTACGTGCATCGATCACATGAAATAGAGTGCTAGAAGTGAGATTATCGATAGTTAGCTCCAATCGAATCATCCCAATTGCTTTCTGTCCTCCTTGATTAAAGCCATGAATCATCAGACGGTTGTCTGATAATTCATCAATACCGATGTCGAGCTCCTTTATGGTGGATTTTGGGATAATATTGACTGCTGAGCTATCGTCGATCAGAATACGTCGGACCTTCTGCTCTCACATAGCCTGATACATACAGCGGCCGATTGTGGGGTTTGGACCCCAGCAGGAGATCCTCATCTGAAAATGAGATAGCAGAGTAACATCCGACATGATTTTGGTCCGCCTGCTGCTCCGCTAAGTTAGAATTATTTGATGGCTGTGATTCAGCTGAGGTCTGGAGAGTATTGCTGACTTGATTTTGTCACACTTCTGTTGATTGCAAAGCTATAAACAGCTGAGGGTTAGCGAGAAGGGTTTGAAGAGATTCATATACCTTCTCCGTTGTCGACTTTTTGTTGTCGAACAACTCCGCCTTACGGTGTGTCACCTCTTCTGATGGTTTTGAAGTGATGGTGGTTTGGTTTGCCGAGATTACGCCTTCCTGGTTCAGAATGATTTTATTCTGACTCTTGAACTTTATGATTAGCTCTTTCAGGACGAAATACTTCTCAGTTGGATGACTTACTATCCGGTGATATTTGCAGAATCTCGGATCGCTGACTCGATCTTTTTCATTCGGCCGCTTGCACTCTGGGAGTTCGATCAGTTTCGCTTCCAAGAGTTATTCAAGAATGTCGAGAATGTCTGAGTCAGGGAATGGATACTGCTTCTGCTCCAACTCTCGCAATGTCACCTTCCGCCTTTCCTATTGTTTTGGCTGAGTTATTTGAGTCGGAGGATTTACCTTAGCTTTGGCGCCCACTTTTACTGGTGCGGCTTCAACGGTCATCACTTTTTTTCCTTTTCCGGAACTGTTGGGTTTCTTAATCTCCCTTCAGCCCCCTTGCTGGTGCAACTGGATGGGAACCGTGCCTCTGGAAGTCTGGATGGTTATCTCCATATCATGTTCGCGGGTCACCAGTTCTTCGATAGTTCGGGGTTTGACACCCTGCAGGATGTATAACAGCTCCCAATGCATTCCCTAGATGCACATCTCTACGGCAGAAGTCTCCGTCAGGCGATCTTTGCAGTCCAAGCCGAGGGCACGCCATCTGTTGATGTATTCGACAACGAGCTCTCCTTTTCTTTGTTTTGGTGCTGGTAAGCTCCATCATACTTACCGTCCTTCGAGTGCTGAAAAATTTGTTGAGGAACTCTCGTTGTAGCTGTTCCCAACTATCGATCGATTCTGGTTCAAGATTTATGAACCAGGTAAAAGCGGTCTCTCTGAGTGAATGAACAAACTGCTTCACCAAGAGATCTCTGTAAGTCCCTGCGTTGTTGCAGGTTTCAACGAAGTGGGCGATGTGCTGTTTGGGATCTCCTCGTCCGTCGAATTGTTGAAATTTGGGCAGCTGGTAGCCCAAAGGCATGTTGAGACTTTCGATCCGTCTGGTGTACGGTTTGACGTATATCCGTGATCCTTGGAAGGATGTAACTTGTTGTAGGCGGATCGTATTAGCTATCATCTCCTGCAATTGTTAAACAGATAGCGAAGCTACAGAATTTGAGGGTGGCAGCTGTGTAGAACTACCTGGTCACTTTTCCGCAGCGAAGACGTCGGCTGGTGTGGCTTCTGGAGTGAAACCGGGTGGATATGATTTCTCCTCGCGGATTTCGGGATCAATTTGGATCGGGGCTTTTCCTTTGAGAGCGGCGATTTGTTGATCTTTTTCCTCTACGACTCTGATCAGCTGCAAAATCTTGTTCTCCAATTCTGAAATCCTTTCTTCTGTACTGGTTGTGTTGGTCATCATGACAGCAACAGATGAGGCTCCGTGAAAGACTGGGAGAGAAAGCTCTTCTGATTCCTCTGTGTGGATCTTTACAGAATGAGTTGGATTCTGTTGAGCGGGCTTTGTTGCGTTGCCCCCAACTTCAATCGGGGTGGGTGATCGACTCCTCCATACTGCAAGAGAGTCAGGGGAGAGTTCTTGTCGTTGTGCAAGCTGTGGACTCTGCGTTTCAATATTTTTTCGGGTTTGGAAGGCAATAAATTGTGTCCGTCCCCGGGTTTCTAAACCTACGTATCCAGGTAGGGTAGTTGATGCAGGTAATGGAGCCGTTGCCTTCTTGTTTGTACCGGCAGCTGTACTTCTTTTTAGTGTCATTTAATGTGCTGAACACCTGTAAATTTTTTTTTTTTACTTTTTACTTTTTACTTTTTTTTTTTACCATTTTGACCTTTTTCGTTTTTTTCTCTATTTTGTCTTTTTCTCTTTTTCTTTTTCTTTTCTTTTTTTCTTTTTTTTTCTTTTCTTTTTTTCTTTTTCTTTTTCTCGGCTCTTTTCTTTTTGCCCCCCCTTTTTTTTTTAAGGAACAAAAGATGGGAAGTGAAGAGGTCCCACCGAGCGTACCAAAAATTTGTAAAGCGTAAATTTCGAGTCTAAAATAATTAAACTCGAAAATACAAAAATAAATTACAAATAAAAATTTAAAAATAAAAGAAAATTTACGTGAGGTCGATCTTCATAGATCCTTCGATTAGTGTTCATTTTTTGACTCCGTCAAGGGCTGCACGAGCTTGATCTTGACAGAAATAATTTCCACAGCTTTATCTTGAAATGGGTAGACTGAAACTGTATCTGATATGGACGTTTTGACTATGGTTAAGAACCGCAGAGACTTGATCTGAGCCGATCTGACTTAATTTTACCGAAAGTCGAAGGAAATTGTTCTCGGATGAACTGCCTGGATTTTGCTGAGGACCGTATGAGGTTTAATCCCAGCCGGATTTGTAATATTTTGATATTTTTAGATCTATATTCTTATAAATTCAGATCTAAAGCGATCCGATAATATAAATCTAAAAATAATTTTAGAAATGGAAACAACAAATTTTTTGGGGCTTACTCCTGAAATATCTCTCAAAAAGGAGTTAGGAGAGTATACTGCACAGTAAAAGCACGTAAGAAAAGGAGAAATTTTCTTGAGAGATTTTCAAAATTTTCTTTTTCTCTTAAATTCTCTGAATTTTTCTATTTACAGATTTGCTGAATCTGTTTTGAACTGAGGGGCAGGGGCCTATTTATAGGATTTCCCCTCTCGTGTGAAAGTAGGCGTGTGAGAGGAATAAGTCGACTTTTCCTTTCACACGCATGCTTTCACGCGGAAAAGTCGACTTATTCCTTTCACGCGGAAAAGTCGACTTATTCCTTTCACGCGGAAAAGTCGACTTATTCCTTTCACGCGGAAAAGTCGACTTATTCCTCTCACACGCCTACTTTCAAACGAGAGGGAGCATGCGTGTAAAAGGAATAAGTCGACTTTTCCGTGAAAAAGTATACGTGTAAAAGGAATAAGTCGACTTATGACTCTTTTTTTTTTTTTTTTAATGTTTACAAAAAGCCCCAGCCCCTTTTGTGTACGAGACAAAATAGACATGTCACATGCCATCTATATTATATATACACGTAGCTCAAGTTGAATTGGGCTGCGAAATTAGGTATGTAAGAGAGATATTAGGTCTGAATCTCAAATTTTAATCGGAGTTTAATATTGAATGACCACTATATATGTGTATATATTATATTTTATATAGATATATATATGATTACATGGAGGGTAGAGCCCAAATTAGTGAACTGTATCTCTAGGAAAAGAATCTTCAACCACATCTATTGTAAGTATATCATTTAACCCAAGAGGAGGCCGACACAGAAGAGATAAACCTGGACTTTGGGAAAGAGCAAAAATATCAAGTCAATCTGCAATTTGATTTCCTTTTCAGTAGACATGAACTAGCTGAACTAACCAATCTCGTTGAATCAACTCCCTGCAACAAGAAACCAAGATAGCTTGTGGATGTGCTGGTGAAACACCTTGTAGACTTTGTGGTTATCACTAGGTTACTACACTTTGATAGTCTTGTGGGGGACTGATCAATGTCTTATTCTACAGTTTTCTCAACGGAGAAAAAATGAAAAGCCTAATGTTCTGGTCCACCGGCCATTAATGGATGTGTATGTTCCGAATATGTTTAGTGACTTATTATGGATATTTGTTAACTTGTAGTATTTCTCTTGTTGGCATCAAACAATGTATGTTCCGAATATGTTTAGTGACTTATTATGGATATTTGTTAACTTGTAGTATTTCTCTTGTTGGCATCAAACAAGTTCCATTATACGATAAATATAATTCGTTTGCAATGATCTATAAAGAGTTTGGGTCAGTACTGAAATTCCTTCAATTCTTGATACATTTTTCTTGCGCATAAAAATTTTTGTCTGCCATCAACTAAATATGATAGAACTGTAATAACAAGGAGACACACACACATACAGAGAGAGAGAGAGAGAGAGAGAGAGAGAGAGAGAGAGAGAGAGAGACACACACACACACACACACACACACATATATATATATATATATATATATATATATATTAGCACTGTCCACCGAAGCATGCCAATGCTGAAAACTTTATTCAAAACAAACAGGGGAAATTCTGCAGTCCAAAAGAGACAGAGGGAAAAAAAAAAAAAAAAAACCAATTTGAAAAGAATACCCCAACAAAAACTCTTTAAGACAAGATAGGAGCGAGCATCTTTCAACCTTTATGTTTGTTACATCTCATTCACAATACTCAATCTAATCTAAAATCAAAATGCATATATATATATATATAGCCTGAAAAGCAGACAGGAATAGTTAGGAAATGGCTTTAATCTATATATGTATATTAATATTGTTGCAACTCAAGATTTTGAGCAATTTTCAAAGGTAAAATAACTTACGTGGTGATATTGACTCAATATTAAAAATATTAAAAAACTCATATAAATTATATTATCTCTTACTTAGTTTTTGCGAATATTAATTAGAGTGAAAATCATAGAAATATGAATTCAATCCACTATTCAATTTTAATTTCATGTAATCACTTCCACTCAAGCATGCTAACTAACACTGATATTCAAAATATTACAATTTAGAAAGAAAATATTAGTCAAGTAAAATTCTATCCAGCAAATGATTCATTATCAAAAATTTTACATAAGGAAAAAGCAAAAAATATAAATGAATTTGACAATAATCATAGCTAAAAATACAACTTCAGTCTACCACTCAATTTTAATTTTATTTAACTACTCCAACTCAAGCAAGTATGCTAATTTTAAAACACAAATAATCGGAAAAAAATTTAATTAATTAGAATTCTAGCAAATTAATCATTATTGGAAATTAATATTGTGCATAATGAAATAAAAAACATATACCATAAAATAATATTTATATTTTTAATTATTCGGTCTAATTCAAAAGTATTTCACATTAATTTAGGAGTCTGATGAAATTAAGATTTAAATTCTATGAAAAATTAATAAATGTGCTTTTCTTGATATGAACAATAAAAAATTTGACATTATATATTTTTGTTGTTTAATATTATATAATTTAATTTAATATTATTTCATATTAATTTAGAAATTTAATGAAATCGAATATGTTTTTCCTAAGAAAATTTTATATTACTTATAATAAAACTTGTGCAATGCATGAGCTATATGCTATTGTATATTATTTTAATATTACTGAAGCTGTGAGAAAATCAGATATTCTCATCAATCCTTTGAGTCAAATTGCTTATGTGGCGACATTTGCTTAATTTTAATATTAAATGATCCTCATGTTAACTTAGATTATCTCTTCTTATTCAATTTCAATTTCATTCACTTTCCTCAACTAAAGCATACTTAACTTTAAAATGATAGCATGTTACAATTAAAAAAAAAATCTTAATCAAATAGAATTATATCTAACTAATTAATCATCATTGAAAATTTTGTATAAAACAATGATACTCAAAATTTCAATCTTCTTTTGTTTTTTATAATAAAATATAAATAAAAATAAATATGAATAAACTCCCTCATTAGGTCTAATACTTGCTAAGAATATTAGCACGTACCCATTAGATGATAAGAAGAGAATCATTGTGGACATATTTCCTCTACAAGTGTTGCTTGGAGTCCTTTGCCAGTCAATTGAAAGCAAGGTTGTCAGAATCAGATCAGTTATCGAATCGAAAATATTAATAATTTAAAATTTAACTAATTGAACCGATTAAATCAGTATTTGAACTGATATTTAATAATTATATATATATATATATATATATATATATATATATATATATATAAGTAATTAAAAAAGATATACTTATAGATAGTGACTAAATATTAATTTCTTTTAATTTTAAGAACTAAATTAAAAATTTAGATCAAATATATGACGAAATTGAAATTTTTAATTAAATTTAATTAGAGCCTAAATTATAATTTAAATAAAATTTAAAATTAAATTAGACTTAATGAATTTTTTAGTCTAATTTAGACCGGTCCAATCAATCTAATTTTTGTCAATTTTTACCAATTTTAATTAATTTTAACTAATTCACAATTTTTAAAAACTATTCATAAATTAGACCGAAATCCTGACCAATCATTAATAAATTGATCGGACTGACCGGTCTAATATAATTTTCGCAACGGTGATTGAAAGTAAAAATTCTTAGACCATTATGTGGTGGTCAAAGAACACTTGATTATCATGTCAAAAAAAAAAAACACTTGATTAGACCATTATTGAGGAGACTTTCTACAGGGTGTCACGTACAGAATCAATTTCTTTTAACCTTCAGTGGATTTTTTATTAAAAAATAATTTATTATAAGTATAACAGTTATTAAATTTATAAATTAAAATTAATTTTTATATTATTAACGTCCCCACTCAACCATCTTCCATAGGGCGGACACCTCACCAAAAAATTATTGAAGCTGAAACGAATCTTTAAGTCTAATTACAATATTAACAAGTTTGAAATCTATCACTGTATTCATATATAAATTCCCTTTTAATTTGGGGAAGTACTAACGCTGAAATTTAAATTCAAATCAATACTAGAGAAGTATGATAAAACACCATTAGATTACTACTTTCGTAATTTTAGAGGAAATTTATTTATAACATGAAATCAAAAACATATGTAATAAAAATTTTGGTATGATATATTGTTTTTATTTTTAATTATTTAGTTTGTCTACTATGATCACAAAGAAAAAAACAAGAAATTACTCTTCCAAAGACTAATTTGCTCTAATGACCTTGGCAGATTTGGATGGTTGCTTTAGATAAATCTAATTAAGGAGTCTTTGTCATTTTTTCACTTTTTTTTTTTTTTTCTGTGAATCCAACTCATTCATGATCTTATTTTTTTTATTTTTTTTATTTTAAGTAAATCTCACTTATTGGGATATAACATTTTATATATATATATATTCAAATTAGAAATATTTTTATTCTTATACCATGACCTTACGGTTAGCCTTACTCATTATAAATTTGAGCGAACTTCATGGACTTGAAGCACAGGAACAGAGTTGAGAGCACTTGTACACAAGATTGTATTACAATGTTCAGTATGCGTGGTAATCATGAAGTTTGGTTCGGGGACGGATATATGAGCTTGGATGAGCTCAAAAGGGGGTTAAGGGCATTCGACAAAGACAAAGACAGCCGGTTGAGCCAAAAAGAGCTGGCTGACGCCTTCGCTACTGCCGGCGCCTGGTTTCCGAAGTGGAAAGCCATGCGTGCCTTGCAGGCTGCAGACTCCAACGGCAATGGCTTCGTTGACGACAACGAAATCAATAATCTTCTGGAGTATGCAGAAAAGCACTTGGGTTTCAAAATTAAACATTAGCACGCTTACTTGTTATTATGCGACATAACATTATCAATAAGTTAAAACTCACAATAAAAAGTGAGTCAAATTATAAATCAAGTATAAATAAGTCCTTGTGCTCAAAAATGTCTCGAGTTGCCTATCTTTTCAATGAATTTTTGATATTCGAGCTCTTAAGCTAATTACAAGTAATGTTTTGGGTCGAATGGAGAATATTGGCTAAATGTTTGATGGGCCAGCCACCAGCCATTAATGGAATTGGAATCCAACTCCAGAAATAATGTGTGTAATCATAAAGAAGTTGCTATTTATCCGTTTCGCATATTTATGTAGTGAATAAATGCAGTCCCAATAAATATGGTATCTTCATCCAAACAAATTTAGATATTTGATCCCTATCGATACCAACAACTTTCCACATTCTTATTCCTTAATTCTTTTTTTCAAAAAAAAAAAAAAAAAATAGTAATATAGTGATGGACAGTATTAATATGAGTAGCCTCTGAATGGAATTTATATACCTTCAGAGAGCAGAACTTAATTATTAGGTGTTAAATTAAGGTTAAAACTCGTTAGAAACAGGGAGTAATGCCAATCAAGACTGCCCCAGTGGGTGGCAAACACGAGATGACGGTGGAGCAGTTCAAGAGGTGGATCAGAGCATTTGATAAAGACAAAGACGGCAGGATAAGCGGCGAAGAGCTGGCGGAAGCCATCCATGTTGCCGGAGGCTGGTTTGCCAATTGGAAGGGCAAGAGGGGGTTGCGGGCTGCTGACTTCAACCACAATGGCTTTGTAGATGAGTCCGAATTCGACAACCTCCTGAGGTTTGCCGAGAAGTGCTTGGGAGTCAAAATTATTGTCCCGTAGCCAAGCAACTTCATAGTTATTTGCCCACTTTCCTTTTATTTTCTAAGAATTTATATTGTTATATATCTACAGAGCCATGTCTTAGGCTGCAGCAGCCGCTAACTCTTTAATCTTCACGTCAAAACAAGGCAGGAAAAAACTATCTTACTCACCTGTATTGGAAGTGATCGATGAAAAAATATTTTAACTTTTATGATAAAATGATCCACTGCCTTCTGGTGTTCTTCCACTCCATGTATGTTGTATAATGTAAAATTTGGCATGTATTTAATTAAGTCTCAGAATAGAAAATGTTAAAGATTTATTATCTTATAACCTTTTGTTTTAAATTAACCCATGCTTTTTTATTGTATTAGGGGCAAATTCACAAAGAGGAATTAAACAATTTTTTTTTTTTTGGAGGAAGGAAATTAAACAAATCTTATCTATAAAAGAATTTTCTTAAAGTTTGGTTACACGCCACAAGTTGCTTGTCTTTATTTGTTAATGGGTTCGTGAGATGAAAACATACTTGCATAGCCTTCTTTGAGAATTCTCCTGTTGGTTCTAGGAGTGTTGTTGGAAGAGAAGGCCAATAAATTATTTTCAAGAATAGGTTCTTGAGAGAATAAATTGTTACTTATGTAAAATCGAAGTGATATATATCATTAAATAATTAAAAATTTAGAAATATATGAGTTATTAAATATTATTAGATGAAATGTATAATTAATTTAGTGCTTTTGAAAGTTAATTTGTGTTGTGAAGCTAAATCATTTTGAAATATTAAGTTGGGTGTTTATTTCATTGCCATAAGTAACAATAGTCAATTTCACCCCCAAAAAAAAAAAAAAGTAACAATAGTCAAACAAAGACTACTTCGTTTTTTTTTTTTTTGGGACAAAAACAACGAAGAATAAATATTGCTTTGAGGAAACTTTTATTTATAGCTAGACCACTTACTGTTACCTGACTTGTTTTGATAGTGATATCTGAGCAAAATTATATATATATATATATATATGCATACACATTTAGTGAGATATATAAGAAATATGCAGTAATACGCTGTTAATTTAATAGTATTTAATAGTTTAATTTTTTTTAATTTAATATATTTTTGACAATCTAATAGTTAAAATTACTGCGTGGTCACCGCACTTTCACAATTACATGCCCAACAAGTTTTTTTGTATCCATAAATTAAAGCCTGAACATTAGATCAGGAAAGAGCCCGTGCTTTTTGAGTAAGATGTGATTAACAGAAAGATGCGCGCACAGCAAGCTCACAGCCAAAATGCACGTATGCACACTTGTACACTGCAAAAGCAAATATCATATCTTTTTTGAGAAGAAGAAATGATGCATTTTGAATATTGGAAAGTGTACATTGACATTTCTGGCCATGTCTACCCCATGAGATCTCCAAGAAATGATTAACATTCGTGGAAGCATATTTAATTAACATACTATATTTAAATGTTGTTGAATCGGATTTACATGTATAAGGGGATTCAATGCTGTGTTGATATACTCTGAATTGCTGGTAGGACCCCCAAAGTCAGCCACACCAGGGCTGAAGAGATTTACTGGAACTTTTGCTGTTGGCCTTTGGCATCAACAACCTGTAAAGTTCCAGCAGAACGTGATTGTCCAGAACCAGTATACCATAGCCAATTTGGAATGCCAACCCAAATAGAAAGCATCAAGATAGCTTCCACGTAATGACCGATTTCTTGTTTGAAGAACATTCTCTTTTCAGATTATGCATTCGCAATCTTGGGATATTCCAAGAATAATACTGTAAAAGTCAACTAAAATGATAGTCTGCAACAAAATTCAGTTTTTTTTTCTGCCTGAAGTCCTTGTACCATCAATGAAGGTTAATTACCTGTACAGTTCCAGAATAGCCATGGCTGTACAGATTTGTCGCGCATACGGAGAGCGAAACAATCATGTCTAGTGGACATGTTCAATTGTCAATGACAGGCCGTGGCAATTTCCAGTAATTCCATGTATTGAAGTCCTCCTGTTCCCAGTGAGGACAAAGAAATCAAAACATTGTTTACCACAAAAGAATACTTTGAACTAGAAATTCAAGGTGAAAAATAAAAAAATGTGAGAAAGTGTTGGGAAATGTACAAATTTCAAAGCTGAGATCAAACCCAGGACAGATGGAGCCCAAAAGAGTGCCAGGAATACACATCTAATTAAGATACCTTACCTGTGTTTTGATAAGAATGTAGGAAGAGATTCGACCAAAAAAAAAAAAAAAGGAAGAGAAGTAAGTGGGAGAGAGACAAATTGGAAGTGAGAAATATTTTACATCATCTCTTATACTGAAGAAAAGGTAATAGCATGAATAAAATTTATAAATTTATTATTTAAAAAAATGTGAAAATTTGAGGAAAAAGAAAATAATAAATATAAAACTGTTAATTTTATCCGCATAATAAAAATCCTATATGCATATAATGGAGGCAATAGAGCAAATTAATAAACCAATAATTTGCTTTTATTTTCAGGAAGAATGGATACAGTAAGTCGAGGAGAAAATAAAGAAATCAAAAATTTTTCTCTTCTCATTTTTTAGATATTTCCAAAATTCCAAACTATAAGCATTAACCAATTTTACTTTATTTTCCTCTCCCTGTCCCCTTTTTCCTTTATCACAAAACACAGTGTTTAGCTAGAAACATTCTTATTCTTAGACCAAGACCTCGAAGTTAGCCATATTCATTATAAATTTGAGCGGCCTTCATGGACTTAAAGCATATGAAGTGAGTTGATTGGAGTCCATACACACAACAATATTGTATGTTTATAAATATTCAGTAAAAGGGTTAAAAGAATGAAGACAACTGGAATTGGTAAGAGAGTTGGATCGGGGGACGGATATATGAGCTTGGATGAGTTCAAAAGGTGGTTAAGGGCATTCGACAAGGACGGAGACGGCCGGTTGAGCCAAAAAGAGCTGGCTGACGCCTTCGCTACTGCCGGCTTCTGGTTTCCGAAGTGGAAAGCCATGCGTGCCCTGCAGGCTGTAGAATCCAACGGCATTGGCTTCGTTGACAACAACGAAATCAATGATCTTGCGGAGTATACAGAAAAGCAATTGGGTTTCAAAGTTATACGTTGACCCCCTTAACTAAGCCATGATGCACAAAAACGTCTCGTGTCGCCTATCTTTTTGATGTATTTCTAATGTTCGAGCCCTTATGATGGTTACCAGTAATGTTGTTGTTCGGTCTAAATGGAGAATATGGGCTCAATGTTTGATGCGCTAGCCATTAATGGAATTTTATCTTCATCTACTGCATCCTTGAGCCATTCATCATCCTCAGAATCTGTGTAGACAAACTCTTCATCTGATACTATAAAGTCAGAATTTTCACTATCACTTCCATCCTCATCCATCTCTTTCTCACTATGCTTCTGGTTTCTCCCTTTTTTATTGGTCACAACTTCTGATTTTTCAAACACTGTAGGAATGTCCCTAGGTGTAGATATACTATTCAAGTCAATAGAAGCAATCCCTTCATCAATATCCGTAGAATCAGAGAGATTACCAATATTTTGTTGTGCTCTGCCACTATATTCATCTGAGAACAGATATGGAATTTTGTAGGGCAGAGGCTTGGCAATTGAATCAGCTACAAGGTAGAGATGCATGCAATTTGACTTTTCTTCATCAATAGATCTTTGTAAGTGTGCATCATCTTCAATACATCTGCCACTTCTTGTACATAGTCTAAAACCAAACTTCTCAACATCATACATGGTTTTGCACATCCTCATTATATCTATATATGTCGCAAAGTCCCAGTCTTCTATCTCATCTCTTCTTTGTTGGTCCCCAAAGTGGACCACAAATGTCATCATGTTGTCCCCCCTGTACATAACATAGTTAAAAGTGAAAAACAAAAAAGATTATAATAAAGCCTTGAACAATGCAAAAAGAGACATTTGTACTATAAAATTACTTTAAAAATGGCTAAATGAATCAATCGAATCAAATCCAAAATGGAAAATTATATAAAAAAAAATCATAGAAAACCCAATCAGTCCCCATAATCAAAAGTCCCCCAATTTTTCAAACACTAAATCATAACAGAAACCCTAAATTATCACATCGAATCCCTCAATAAGCCAAACCACTTACTTTATATCCCTCATGGTTTATTCTAAAATAATATAATAATCATAATAAAATAAACCTTAGACAGCCCACTGAACCCTATACATAAAAATCGCCCAACTTTGAAACATTCAAACCTTAAACAAAACCCTACAAGCATGCATCGAAACCCCCGATTAATGAAACCCATAATTTCTTAACCCCAAATGAACAAATAAACAATAGTTAAACCATTGAAAACATCCAACAACTCAAAAAAGAGGAAAAAAAAAAACATCACAAGGTAACGAAGTTTGATAAAAATGCTAATAGCTTACTTTTCCTTGTAATTTCAGTTAAAGTTTCTATGGATTTGAATGAGTTTTTTTTTTCAGTTCCGTTTTTGAAAAGTTGAGAGAAAAGTAGCAGAGAAGAAAGAAAAGCGGCTAGGGTTCTGTCCAGTGGCTGGCTCGCTTTCTATATATTTGGGGGCAATTATGTCTTTTTGCACTTTCTGTTAGTATTGACTAACGACGGTCAGTCAAAGGATGTTTTCAGTAATTTTTTGAACGGAGGTATGTAATGTGTAATTAAGACCTATCTAGGGGATGTTAAATGTAATTTACCCAGTTCCTCCACTCTCCCGATTTGCCACTGCTAGGTCATTCTCAATTTAACATTGACTGCCTTCCTTCGATAGATTCAACACTCATTGCCCTCCTTCACTAGATTCCAAATAAAGCAGGCATAGTCCTTTAAGAACAACAAAACAACTGGAAAAGAAAGAGAAGATGTCGACCAAATCACCCATTGGTTTTATCTACTTAAGGAACAGTAAGGACACCCACTCTTATTGCAATGGAGTTTTGAGAATGGAGCTGTTTGAAGGGTTTAGATCTACATAGGAAGTGACTGGATACAGGTATTGCTCTCAAACACAACAATTTGGAGGGCCCTATACTGAATTAGTAGTATTAGAAGAAAGTATGTTTTATGACCAACAAAAAAAGAAAAAAGAAAAGAAAGTGGGTTTTTTTTAGACAAATGAAGGAGGACTGAAGGAGTGAGCACCAGATGTTGTTGTTGCAATTACGTCCATTGCTCCCACAATCCATTCTCTCTGCAAACTTCAATCTATTGCATGCTAATTGATAAATGATTCATTTCTTTGTAAAAGGAATAATTTGTGATAAATTGTACGAGAACAATAAAATAGAGAATGGGAGAGGGGGAGCATGACTGTGGAAGTAGGGGCTAGAGAAGAGGGGGGTTTTAACTAGTGGCGGTGTCGGCAGCAGCAGCAGCAATGGTGGTGGAAGTGGAAGTGGTGGTGGGTAGCTAACTAACAAAATTCTATAAGTGTACAGGATCGATTGCAGTATTAAAACCTGATAAGTACTTCAGGTGTTGAATCCAAGAGAACAAAGAATCAATTGTGTTTTGTGCTATTTGAACATATTTTTTATGTTTGAGAAAATTATTAAAGAATAAAACTATTAAATTGAGCAAGTTAAAACTAATTGAAAATTAGTCGCAATTTAAACTATAATTTCAACACAAGATAGAAAGTATTAGAGTTATGAATTTTCACCTAAAAGGGTCAAATTACATAAAATTTTGTGGAATGATGATCTAAATATCAATTTATCTTATTTAATTAGGATTCTTAGTTAAGCAACTCTAACCATATTTAATTTATTTGTGCTCTTCTCTCGAGCTCGCACAAAGGTAAATTAAATTCATTAAGAATATAGAATATCTAATGACATGATATAAATTTTTCTCATGCCTAACTCAAAATTTATATGTTTATCTATTTAGTGCACAACTCGTATCTCATCTATCGATCTCAACACAAACTTAATGACTAATTTCGTGGTCATCAGACACAAAAGCATAATTATGTCCAAAATAAATAAACTAAATCAAGTTCTCAAAATAGAATTGTAATTAAATTAAGAGAACATTCAAAATATCCACAAAAATCAAACAACCCAACCCGAAACTATGCTACATCCTTTTTGCCCTAATTTAGAGTTTTAGTCGTTCACACTAAAAACCAAAGGAAAACAAATATTCAACATGATTGAGTTCAAAAGAAAAAGAATTGAAAAACTTGTTTGGATATTCGACTTTTTCGAGTTCATTCTTTGCGTTCTTTCACTTTTGCTTTTTGCATTTTTTTTCATACTAAAAAAGAAAAGTCCCTTATATTTTCAGCAATATGGATATTTATATCCATCCAAAATACTAAATGTAAAAACCCTAAAATACCCAAATTAGAGTAGGAAAAGGATTTGAAAATTTCTGGACAGGTTTTGACCCTTTTAGCCCAATTCTCGACCCTTTCAAGGTAGAATCTGAATTCAGTCAAAATGTCAAAGCTTTAGCTCTATCTCTTTGCTTCAATTTAGCCCAAGAATCGCACAATTCTGACTTATGTAGAGGAAGTTATGGCCAAAAAACTGAACAATGTGCAAAGTTAGAGAATTCTATCTAAATTGAACCAAATTGAAAATAACTGATTCTAAGACTGGTTCTTGTCCGATGGGTTTTTTCCTCATTTACTAGCTTTTCAACTTCACATTAGCTTTCCAAATGAGTCGTGGTTCAGTTTTTTTTAGTTTTTGGCTCATTTTCAACTGTCTCTCATGATCTAATAGGTTCATGAACTAGTTATTTGATCTCCAATGCTCTCTATACTTGATAAGTCAACGAAATTTGCTTCAAATACTTCGATTGTGTCCTATAAAACATAGCACAGCCGACCAAAGTAAAATCCACTAAAATACACGATATTTACATAAAACATTACTATCATTCCTTACAATTGTTGAACAGATAGCGAAGCTACAGAATTTGAGGATGGCAGATGTGTATAACTACCTGGTTGTTTTTCTGTAGTGAAGACGTCGGCTGATGTGGCTTCTGGAGTGACCGGGTGGATATGGTTACTCTTCGCGAATCTCAGGATCAATTTGGATCAGAGTTTTTCCTTTAAGAGCAGCGATCTGTTGATCTTTTTCCTCCACAACTCTGATCAGTTATAAAATTTTGTTCTCCAATTTTGTAATCCTTTCTTTTGTGCTAGTTGTGTTGGTCATCATGACTGTAACAACACCGGTGTTGACAGACGAAACTCCGTGAATGACTGGGGTAAAGGACTCTTCTGATTCCTTTGTATGAATCTCTACAGAATAAGTCAGTTTCTGTTGAGCAGACTTCGTCGTGTTGCCCCCGACTTCGATCGCGGTGGGTAATCGACTCCTCCATGCGGCAGGAGAGTCAGGAGAGAGATCCTTTTGCTTTGCGAGCTGTGGACTCTCTGTTTCGATATTTTGTTGGGTTTGGACGGCGAGAAATCATGTCCGCCCACGAGTTTTTGAGCCCGCGTACCCAAGTAGAGTAGTTTATGTAGGCAATGGAACAGTTGCCTTTTTACTGGTACTGGCAGTTGTACTCCTCTTTGGTACTATTTGATGTGCTGCATACCTGTTAAAAATTTCTTTTTTCTTTCTTTTTTGTCTTTTTCATTTTTCATTTTTCTCTCGGCTCCCCTTTTACTTTTTTTTTCTTTTTTTCTTTTTCCTTTTTTTCTTCTCTCGGCTCCCCTTTACTTTTTTTTTTTTTTAAGAAACAAGAGATGAGAGGTGAAGAGGTCCCACAGAGCGTATCAGAAATTTGTAACGACCGTAAATCTCGAGTTTAAAATAATTAGACTCGAAAATATAAAAACAAATGACAAATAAAAATTTAAAATAAAAGAAAATTTACGTAGAGTCGATTTTTGTGATTTCTCCGATGATTGTTCCTTTGTAACTCTTGTCAAGGGCTACTCGAGTTTGATTTTGACAGCAGTGAATTCCACAGCTTTATCTTAAATTGGGTAGATTGAAACTGGATCTGATATAAACGTTTAGACTACGGTTAAGAACTGTAGAAACCTGATCTGAGCCGATCTGCCTTAATTTCACCGAGGGTCGAAGGGATATGTTTTCAAATGAGCTGCTTAAATTCTGTTGAGGGCCGTATGAGGTTTTATCTCAATCGGATTTGTAATATTTTGATATTTTTAGATATATATTCTTATAAATTCAGGTCTAAAGCGATCAGAGAATATAAACTCAAAAATAACTTTAGAAATGGAAACAGTAAATTTTTTTGGGTTTACACCTTAAATATTTCTAAAAAAAGAGTTAGAAAAGTATACTGCAGTGTAAAAACGCGTTGGAAAATGATTAATTTTTTTGAGAAATTTTTAAAATTTTCTTTTTTCTTTCAAGTTCTTTATATTTTTTTGTTTATAAATTTGTTAAATATATTTTAAACTGGGCAGCGATGGTCTATTTATAAAACTCATTTCCTATATAAATATTTACATGAGAAAAAGAACCTTTTAAAATTCTCTTTAGTTTTGATTTGGATTTTATTTATTTATTTATTTTTTACTATCTAGTAGCTCAGCTTCTAGAATTTTTTTTTTCTTTTTTTTTTTTTAATATTTACACCATAATGGCCGTCTGAGCCAACGTGAGCTTGCGGACGCTATCAGAACTGCTGGCGGATGGTTTCCTAACTGGACAGCCTATCGTGCGCTGAGGGCTGCAGACTCCGGCCGCAATGGCTTCGTGGATGACTCCGAAATCAATAACCTTGTGGGGAGTTTGCAGAAAACGGTTTGGGTATAAAGATTCTTAACCCCTCCAGCCCCTTTTGTGCACAAGAGAAAATAGACATGTCATGTATCACCTATATTATGTATATACGTAGGCCGAGTTGAATTGGGAGATGGAAATCTATATAATTTATTAATGTTTATAAAAGAGATAAAAGTTTAGCCCTCCGCACATTCATTTTCAAAACCTTTTTTTGCTGATGTGGCAAAATGTACGTTTATCAACCTCTCGAATTTAATTATTTATTTATTTTAATCAAATTATTTTATTATGATAATAGTATAATTATTTATAAAATTTACTTTTTTTACTATATTTTTTTCAATATTACCATAACTTGAGAGAAAGAAAGCATGATGAAACTTTCCTAAAGAATGATTAACAGTTTCTATGGTGCAGTTCCTATGGAGTTCGAGTTAACTTTTATAAGTCCTCTGATCCTGGTCAACCCGATGGTGCATTTTTAAGAGCAGCTACTACCTTTTGGCTTCCAGTTTCTCCACAAACAGTGTTCAATTTCTTCAAGGATTAAAACAAGAAAATTCTTTGTAATGGAAATGGCATCGAAGCATCTGATTAAATGCAATAGCAACTGTATCATAATTATTTTACAAAATTATAAAATATTTACTCTTTTGAAAGAAATTATGAGGAAGTTTATTTGAAAATCATGTAAAGTAATGTGAGTGCATCAGAGAGCGAGTTTTTAAAATTATGTGAATCATGTAACAACAAACAATCATATAAATTTTGTGATCGTGATTACAACATCCAAATTTATATAATTGTCAAGATACTTGGTATAAGGGTTTAATTTAAAATACTAACAAAATTAAAATTCTAAATGAAACAATATTCCAACTAAAATTAAATAAAACATATTATAATTTAAAAAAATGAACAAAAAAAAATATTTACAACCTGCACGGAACGCGGGTACATTCCTAGTGTGTATATATATATATAGGCCACGCTAGTTTTTTCAATTTATACAATAACTTGAGATATTTAACATGAAAATTAAAATTAAAGCCTTTGAAAATAGATTTGTATTAAATCAAAGTGATATTCCTATCTCTGTTCAACGCTCATAAAACTCATCGTTTTAAGGTAAGGAGAGATTTTAAAAAGAAAAACAATTAAGACCTTAGGCATTAAAGAAACAAATCAATTTTAAAATAAGGCAGTTAATCGGCTTCCATGAATGGTCAAGACGGCCATTAATGGCCACAAACGTAAAGATAGCACGCCTACATATCCTCAAAAATTTCTTCGACAGACAAACGATAAACACCAAAGAGGATAAAACAGACACAACACTGTAACAATAAACTTGGGTCTTAAGATAGTTTTAGTGCTCACCATGAAATGTGATATGTTAAAATTTTGGTGCTCTATCTATCTCCTTACAGATTCTATTACTGCAATTATTCACCATTGCGCGTTCAAATGTTTCCCTTTTCACAGTTTTGAGAGAAAATAATAAAAAGATACTGGGAGAAGGAAAAACAAAATAAGTACTCACATTGCGGGAAGCTCATCCAGAGGTGGGTAAGTAGCATTCTCTAGCTCTGTTGTATGTGCAAGTATAAAACTATGTTGGATTTGAATGTTTATTTTAAAAGGTTTATTATCCCATATAGGAAGTGAGAGCATTGTTAAGTTTGTTTATAAGACAACATTTGTCTCACGCCTTATAGGAAAAAAAAAACCAAATGAAGCCTTACTCATGGGTGAGAGCCCCAAACCTAAACCTGACATGAGAGACCCAATGCAACCCGACTCAGTGGTCCATCCTTAGCTTAGAGCCGTTACTGATTGGCCTTTTTAACTATTCAAAACTAGCTATTAAACCACTAAAGCCAGCCTTTACACCCATAATCCACTTTTGTCTGACATTAAACATAGACTGCCTTATACAAGTTCGTGTTTCTGTTTCCTTACTTGTACTACTTGTACACGAATAAGCAAATCTATCATAAGCAATAGTACATTCACACATTTTAGATTTCATATATTCTTTGTTTTATTTTTATTGTATCCATATTCGTTTTAATTTTCCTTATTATTTCTATCAAAATACAGATTACTTCCAATGCCACTTCCAAGACTCTGTTGGATCATAGAGATTGACTCAAAAATTGAAAAAGAAAGTTCCAATCTTGAGACACAAAAATGGAATCAAACATGAATATAAGACCAAGTATTTCCCATAAGAACAAAAACAATTCCTTAATGCATCATGTTAAGAAAGAACTTGGAAGAAGGAAAAAGAAAGGACTGCTTACTATCCTCTTCACCATTGGATGAGTGGAATATATATATATATATATATATATATATATATATATATATATATATATATATATATATATATATATATATTAACAAAAGCAAAAGTAGCTTCCAGAATCAATGAGAGTAATTTTAAATTTTTTTTCTGTCTTAACTTTTATATTATATAATATAAAATTATAAATAAATTATATTAAAAAAAATTAAATTAGAAATTCCTTTATAAATTAAGCCCTCATGCACAAAACGTCCTGTGTCGGCGCTCTTTTCGATGTGTTTCTAATAATCGAGCCTTTTGCTAATTACTAGTAATGTTTTTTGGGTCTAAATGGAGAATATAGGTTAAATGTTTGATTCGCCAGCCATTAATGGAATCCAACTCCAAAAAAAATTCGTGTGTAATTATAAAGAAGTTGGTAGTTATCTGTTTCGAATATTTATGTAGTGCATAATGCAGGCCCAACAAACTTTTAATTTGATGGACAAGGTATCATATTCAGATTTTGTTAACTTGTCATCTTTTTGGATTCTTATCCTTGTCAATATCAACAACTTTCTACATTCTTATTCCTTAATAATGATTTTTTCCAAGAAAAATTTTAGTAATATCGTGGTGGAGAGTATTATAAATATGAGTACCCCCAAACGGAATGTATATGCCTTATGAGAGCAGAACTTATTAGGTGTGAATTTAGGTTAAACTCGTTAGAAACAGGCAGTATTGTCAATCACTTCAACTCAAGCATGCTAAAGAACACTATTATATTAAATATTACAGTTAAAAAAAATCTCAGTTAAGTAAAAATATATCTAGCAAATAATTCATTAACAAAAATTTTAAATAATAAAATATACGGCATTCAATATAAAAGAATTTGACAATAATCATAGATAAAAATAAAACTTCAGTCCTCGACTCAATTTTAATTTTATTTAGTTAATTAATCATAATTGGAAATTAGTATTGCATAATGAAATAAAAATTATAGCATAAAAAAATTTTACATTATTTAATTTATTGTTTTTATTACTAATTATTCATTTAATTCAACAATAATTTTACATTAATTTAGGATTTTAGTGAAATTAGGATTTAAACTCTATGAAAATTAATAAATGTGATTTTATTAATATAAACTATAAAAGCATTTGACATTATCCATTGTTGTTATTTATAATTATTCAATTTAATTTAATATTATTTCACATTGATTAAGAAGTTTAATGAAATCGAGATTTAAATTTAATGAAAACTAATAAATCTGCTTTTCTAAAGAAAAACTTTCATATTACATAATAAAACCCACGCAGTTGTTGTATAAATTTAATATTGCTAAATTTGAGAGATCTAGAAAGTAAATTATTCTCATCAATCCTTTGAGTCAAATTACTTATGTGGAGGCATTTGCTTAATTTTAGAAATATTAGAAGCTCTTATTTTAAATAAACTATCTCTTTCTGTACAATTTCAATTCATTCACTTATTTCAACTTAAGCATACTAACTTTGAAACGCTAAGAAGGTACTGTTCAAAATGAAAATCTTACTCAAATAGAATTGTATCTAACTAATTAATCTTTATTATAATTTTTGAGATTTTTATGTGGCAGCATTAGCTTAATTTTAGAAATATTAGAAGACTCATACGTTGACTAGATTATCTCTTCCTACTCAATTTCAATTTTATGCATTTATTTCAACTCAAGAATACTAACTTTGAAATACAGTTAAAAAATAAATAATTCTTTATTGAAAATTTTGCGTAAAAAAATGATATCCAAATCTTAAGTCTTCTTTTGTTTTTTTCTTTTTAATAAACTATAAACGAAAATACATGTCTCAAAAAATACGATAAAATGGTTAACGACCTAGGTCTAATACTGGTTGAAGATATTAGCAAGGACCCATTAGAGGAAAAGAAGGGAATCTAGGTAGAGATGTTTTCTTTATAATTGTGCCTAGAGTCCTTTGTCATTCAATTGAAAGTATAAATTCTTAGACCACGACGTGATGGTTAAAGAACACACTATCAGACTGTTATTGAGAGACTTTGCACAATGTGTCACATACAAGAATTACACTTCCGGAAAAAAAATGCTTGATTTTTGAGTCCACAAGCAACAAAACTTCATTTTCCTGCAACCGCATCGATACTTTATAAAATAAAAAAATAAAATTAAGTTTTTTATTTCATATTTTATCATTGTTGTTGCAGAAAAATATATATTTGTTGCAATTTGAGCAAAAATTTGCACAACTTTTATCTAGAAACATAATGGCACCCGAATCAAGTTCCTGCAAAAGGCAAAATTTAAAGGCAGGCACTTGATCGGTTACTATCCTTCAAGAGTATCAGGTACCCGGACCCGCTCGTTATTCTACTATGATGACTGAAAAAAAGAACAAAAAAACAAAGAAATTACTTTTCTAAAGACAAATTGACTCCAATGACGCTGCAGATTCGTATGGTCCCTGGAATACACATCTAATTAAGGTAGTTTACCCTGTGTTTTGATAAGAATGTAGGAAGAGATTCGACCAAACAAAAGAAAATCAGAAGAGAAGTAAGTGGGAGAGAGGCAAATTGGAAGTAAGAAATATTTTACATCATCTCTTGTTTTCGAGGAAAGGAAATGGAAGGAATAAAATTTATCAATTTATTATTTGGAAAAATGTGGATAATGAGAAAAAAGAAAATAATAAATATAAGAACGTTAATTTTACCCTCGTAATAAAAATCCAATCTGTATATAATGGAGGCAATAGAGCAAATTAATAAATCAATAATTTTCTTTTATTTTTAGGAAGAATGAATTCAGTAAGTCAAAGGAGAAAATAAAGAAATAAAAAATTTTCCTCTCAGTTTTTTTTTACATTTCCAAAATATAAGCATTAAAATTTTACTTTTTTTTGGTTAAATTAACCAATTTTACTTTGTTTTCCTCTCCCTGTCCCCTTTTTCCTTTATCACAAAATACAGAGTTTAGCTAGAAACATTCTTATTCTTAGACCAAGACCTCGAAGTTAGCCATATTCATTATAAATCTGAGCGGCCCTCATGGACTTAAAGCATATGAAGAGAGTTGACTGGAGTCCTCACACACAACAATATTGTATGTTTATAAATATTCAGTAAAAGGGTTAAAAGAATGAAGACAACTGGAATTGGTAAGAGATCAGTTGGGTCGGGGGACGGATATATGAGCTTGGATGAGTTCAAAAGGTGGTTAAGGGCATTCGACAAGGACGGAGACGGCCGGTTGAGCCAAAAAGAGCTGGCTGACGCCTTTGCTACTGCCGGCTTCTGGTTTCCGAAGTTGAAAGCTATGCGTGCCCTGCAGGCTGTAGACTCCAACGGCAATGGCTTCGTTGACGACAACGAAATCAATAATCTTGTGGGGTATGCAGAAGAGCACTTGGGTTTCAAAATTATACGTTGACACCCTTAACTAAGCCATGATGCACAAAAACGTCCTGTGTCGCCTATCTTTTTGATGTATTTCTAATATTCGAGCCCTTATGCTAGTTACCAGTAATGTTGTTTTTGGGTCTAAATGGAGAATATAGGCTCAATGTTTGATGCGCTTGCAATTAATGGAATCCAACTTCAAAAATATTTTGTGTGTACTCATAACGAAGTCGCTACATTATCTTCCCGCATCGAGTATTTATGTGGTGAATCAATCCCGCAGCTTGTTCATTCTACATAATATATATGCATACTTATATGAATTTAAGTGGCCTTCTTGGAATGTTATATATATAGACAGAGGAGAGAGTTAAGAGGTGATAAGTTCAATATTTACATAGGTTTATACATAATTTATATATATATTTGGATAGTTTAACTATGTAAATATTGTAAATTGTGGCAAATTCTACTTCGGTTGCTTGTTTTATGCTTTGTAGGACAATTGGACATAACCGAAGTATTTGACGCTTAGAAAAAGGAACCTATCGGGTTTGAAGGAGAAGAAACGAGCCGAGCACCAAAGAACCGAATCAAAAGTTTGGTTGGAAAGCTAATATGTGGTCAGTTCGGGTAGAATTTCACAACTTTGCGCACTGTTCGGTATTTCAGCCATAACTTCCTCTACACAAGTCGGAATTGGTGATTCTTAAGTCGAATCGAAGCTAAGAGATAGAGCTACAAGTTTTTTGTTTTGACTGACTTCGGATTTTGCCTGAAAAGGGTCACAATTTGGGTCCGAAAATAGAGGGTCAAAACTGTCCAGGAAATTTATAAATCCTTTTCCGACTCGAATTTGGACTTTTTAGGGCTTACAATTTTATTTTTGGAGGGGACTATAAATACAAAAGTTACAGCAGAGTGAGGAGACTTTTGGGAGGCTACTCTTTTGAATAGAAGACGATACAGAGAAGCGTAGAGAGCGAAGATAAGAAGAGCATAAAGAAGGAACACAAACACGTCGAAACGAGTTTTCAATTCCTGCTTGTTTCTTCTTTCTCTGTTGAACTCTTGATGTTTATTAGTTGTTTATTTTTAGTTTTTAGTATGAGTAGCTAGAACCCTAAACTAGGGCGAAAGAGATGTAGCCTAATTTAGCGTTGGATTATATGATTTTTTTGGATATTTTAGAGTTCTTTGGATTATATTACAATTGCATGTTGAGAACTGAAATTTGATTTATCTATTTTGCTCTTAAATATACTTTTGTGCCTGATCACCATGAAAGTAGTCATAGGATTTGTGTTGAGATCGACAGATGAGACACGAGTCGAACACTAAATAAATAAACATTTAGATTTTGAGTCAGAGATGAGATAAATTCGTATGATGTCAATAAAAATTCTCTGTTCTTAATGAGTTGAATCTGATTTGTGTGAATTCGAGAGAAGAGCACAATTAGATTGAATATGGTTAGGGTTGCTTGACGAAGAACACTAACTAAATAAGAAGAGTTGACATTCAATTCAATTTTCCATGAAATTTTCATATAGTTCAATCCTTTCTAGGTGAAAGCCCATAGCCCTAGTATTCTTATTCTTATTCTTGAACCATCTATATAGTGTCATTAGTTTTGTTTAATTAATTAAATTTTCTTGATTTAATAGTATTTATTTTCTTTTTATAAATTTCGCAACATTAATTTTCTGCTCACGCAACATAAATTACGATTATCCTCTATTCCTTTGGGTTCGACACCTGAAGTATTCAACAGGATTTTATTACTACGATCGGCCCTGTACGCTTGCAGGATTTCACCCGGTCAAGTTTTTGGTGCCGTTCCCGGGGAACGGAGCATTAATTGTGATTTTTGTTATTTTTGTTTATTTTATTTTATTTTTATTTTTTTTTAAGATTTAGCTTATTTTAGTTTTATTTTTTTTATTTTAAGTTTTAGTTTACTTCTTTATTTCTTTCTCGTGATTGCAGGTAGTTTATGCAATTGCGAGCGTCTAAAAGCGATAATCTCCTTCCGTTGAACCCCGAGATTGAAAAGCTTTGTCGGCAAAACAGGGCATTAAAGCGAGTTGAGATTGCCGAAAGAGTGGGTGACATGGATTGTCAGGTGATAGAAGATCAAGCACTCAACAATGGGCAGGAGGTGAGGGAGCAGGCTAGAATTAGCATGAAGGACATCCAAAGGCCTGTGATTGGTCCTTCACCATCTTGCATCAGGCTGAGTATAACACCTCGTAACTACGAGCTTAAGACCATGTTCTATAACATGCTACCATCGTTTCATGGTCTACCGAGTGAAGACCCTCTTACTTTTCTTAGGGAATTTTACAGTACTATCGAGACCTTTCCTCCAGGCAGGTGCTCAGCAGATGAATTAAGGATGAGGTGTTTCCCTTATACCCTCAAGGATAAGACAAGGACGTGGCTGATCACCCTACCAGAGGAATCACTTAATACTTGGGAGTAGATTTATGATAAATTTATGCTCAAGTTTTACTCCCCACAGAAGACTGCAGAGCTTCGGAATAAAATCTGTTCCTTCTCACAAATGGATGCTGAGCCCTTTCACGAGGCGTGTGAGCGATTTAAAATGCTTCTAGTGCAATGCCCACATCACCAATTCTCCAAGCCTCTTCAGATGCAATTTTTTTTATGATGGTCTCATCACTAATTCTCAGATGTTAGTGGATTCGGCAGCTGGAGGATATGTGGGTAATAAGTTAGCAGACGAGCTTTATGACATATATGAGCTACTAACAGATAACTCCCAACAGAAAGCTGTCAGAGGGCGTAGAGCTGGAGTATATGAGCTAACTTCACAAATAGATGTGGTATCAAAAATCGATGATCTGACACGACAAGTGAAGTTACTGGTGAGCAGAGACTCAATGCATAAGGAACAATGCTCGTACTGTGGACGATTTGGACACAATGAAAATACTTGCATGAGTATTGATTCTGGAAATTCCTTTGAAGACGCCAATTATGCTGGAGCTTATGCAGGAAATAAGCAGCGGAATGATCCATATTCTAATACATATAACCCGGGATGGCGCAACCATCCAAATTTTGGGTGGAAAGAGCAGGGTAATGCAAGGCCAATAGTATCACTAGGGTTTCAGCAGTCGAGAACTCAATTTCAAGCTCAACCATCTCAACCTCAGGAGAAGAAGCAACAGATCGAAGACATGTTTATGCAGTATATGTCAAAGATGGATGAGAGGATGTCACAGCAAGATGCTGGGATGAAGATGTTGAACTTGAAGATTGACCAAGTTGCATCTACCCAGCAAGCTTCTATTCATACTTTGGAAGTGCAAATGGGTCAGGTAGCAAAAACAGTTTCCCAGTAGGAATCAAGGCCAACTCTCTAGCAATACTGAGGTGAACCCAAAAGAGAATGCCTTAACTATTACCTTGAGAAGTGGGAAAGTGGTAGAAAATCCCATTGATGCTCAACACAAACAAAAGTCCATCGAGAAAGGTCACGAAGAAGAGGAATCTATGACTGAAAAAGTTAATGATAATGGAAAGGGAGGGCAGGAAGACAATGAGGAGTTAGTTCCAACCATTCCTCCCCCACAAGTCAAGCCATATGTCCCACCAATTCCATTCCCCAACAGGCTAAAGAAGAAGAATAATGACAGGAATTTCCTCAAATTCTTGGATATATTCAAAAAGATCCACATCAATATCCCCTTTGCAGAAGCAATTGCATAGATGCCTTCATATGCAAAGTTCCTGAAAGAGATTATATTAAATAAAAGGAGACTTGAAGAGAACGCCGCAGTTTCCTTAACTGAGGAGTGTAGTGCTATTCTTCAGAATAAGCTACCTCCAAAGTTAAAGGACCCAGGGAGTTTTACTATCCCTTGCACCATTGGTAGTTTAGGTATTGAACGTTGTTTATGTGATTTAGGTGCAAGCATTAACTTAATGCATTTATCTCTTTTCAGGAGACTCGAGATAGGAGAGTTGGAGCGAACATCAGTGTCTTTGCAGTTAGCTGATCGATCTATCAAGTATCCCTATGGAAAGATAGAGGATGTGTTGGTTAAAGTGGGAAAGTTCTACTTCCCTGCTGATTTTCTAGTGCTAGAAATGGAGGAAGATGTTGACATCCCAATAATCCTAGGAAGGTCATTCCTAGCAACTGGTGGAGCCATTATTGATGTGAAGCAAGGGAAACTTACACTGCATGTGGACAACGAGAAGCAAGAGTTTAATGTCTTCAAAGCCATGAAGTATCCTCAGCATGGAGACTATTGTTTTAGAATAGAGATTTTGAATCATATTGAAGAGATAGCCTACCAAGTAAAGAATTTCAAGGAACCACTTTAGGCATGTCTCACTGAGAGCATTGCTGAGGAGAATGAGGATCCAGATGGCATGGAATGTGTCATGCGATTGGAAGGCGATGGATTCTTACCAATAAGAACAAGAGTAGTATTTGAAGAGCTGGGAGAGGGCAAGCCTAGGCCATTACGATCCATTGTGAAACCGCCCCAGCTTGAGTTGAAGGAGCTACCTAGTCACCTGCGGTATGCATTTTTGGGAGACTCAAGTACTCTGCCTGTGATTATTTCAGCTGCTTTGAGCAAAACAGATGAAGAAAGGTTACTATGAGTGTTGAGGGAGCATATGATGGCTTTAGCTTGGACTATTGCTGATATCAAAGGCATTAGTCCTTCTTTTTGCACACATAGAATCTTGATGGAGGAAAATCATAGACCATGTGTACAGCACCAGAGGCGACTTAACCCACAAATGAAAGAGGTTATCCGAGCCGAGGTTTTGAAGCTACTCGATGCAGGGATCATTTATACAATCTCAGACAGTTCATGGGTAAGTCCAGTACAAGTAGTTCCGAAGAAAGGGGGCATGACAGTCGTGAAGAACGATAAGGATGAGTTGATTCCTACAAGAACTGTCACAAGATGGAGAGTTTGCATAGATTATAGAAAGCTAAATGCAGCCACTCGGAAAGATCATTTTCCTTTGCCTTTTATTGACCAGATGTTAGAGAGACTGGCAGGTCATTCTTTCTATTGCTTTCTTAATGGATATTCTGGCTATAACCGGACCCCTATTGCTCCAGAGGACTAGGAAAAGACAACATTCACTTGTCTTTATGGTACCTTTGCATACAGGCGAATGCCCTTCGGGCTTTGTAATGCACCGGCTACTTTCCAAAGATGCATGATGGCAATTTTTCTGACATAGTAGAGAGTATTATTGAAATATTCATGGATGACTTCTTTGTTTTTGGGGCTTCTTTCGAGGCATGTTTGAAGAATTTGGCACTAGTCCTGCAGCGGTGTGAAGAGACCAACTTAGTCTTAAATTAGGAAAAATGTCACTTTATGGTTCAGGAGGGAATCGTCTTAGGGCATCGAATCTCAAAGAAGGGTATAGAGGTGGACAGAGCAAAGATTGAAGTTATTGAGGGATTACCCCCACCAAGTTCAATTCGGGCTGTGCGAAACTTCCTCGGACATGCAGGCTTTTACCGAAGGTTTATTAGAGATTTCTCGAAGATTACCAAGCCACTCTGTGCACTTTTAGTCAAGAACACTCCCTTTAACTTTGATGATGAATGTTTGAAGGCATTTAACCATTTGAAGAAGGAGCTGACATCGGCAGCACCAGATTAGAATTTTCCTTTCGAGCTGATGTGTGACGCTAGTGACTATGCAGTAGGAGCTGTCTTGGGACAACGAAGAGAAAAGCGGTTACATGTGATATACTACGCTAGTAGGATATTTACTGACGCCCAGATGAATTATGCAACAACAGAGAAGGAGCTGTTGGCGATAGTTTATGCCTTTGAAAAATTCTGTGCTTATCTTGTTGGTTCCAAGGTCATCGTGTATACAGATTACTCCGCCATCAAGTACCTGCTATCAAAGAAGGATGCAAAACCTAGGCTAATCCGATGGATCTTATTGCTTCAGGAGTTTGATTTGGAGATCCGGGATAAGAAGGGTACAGAGAACTTAGTAGCAGACCATCTTTCAAGACTGGAGCAGGCTGAGCAGCAAGAGAAAATGCCAATTGATGATCGTTTTCCAGATGAGTTTTTGTGGCTCGTGCAACGTAAAGATCACTAGTATGCAGATTATGTTAATTACTTAGCTAGTAACATTATTCCTCCTGATTTTTCTCATCATCAGAGGAAGAAATTTCTCTCAGATATCAAATATTTTATGTGGGAGGAACCGTTGCTTTTTAAGAATTGTGCAGATGGAATTATTCGAAGATGTGTACCAGATAATGAGATGGCGGCCATTCTAACTCATTGTCATACATTACCCTGCGGAGGCCATTTTGGGGCTGAAAAGACAGCAGCTAAAGTGCTTCAGTCTGGATTCTATTGGCCTACAATTTTTAAGGATGCGAGGACTTTCGTGATGACTTGTGACAGGTGCCAACGGACTGGTAATATTGGTAAGCGTCACGAGATGCCCCAGACAGGTATTCAAGAGGTTGAGTTATTTGATGTATGGGGGTTGGACTTCATGGGACCGTTTCCACCATCTCATGGTAATCTTTATATTCTAGTAGCTGTGGATTATGTGTCCAAGTGGGTTGAAGCTGTAGCATTACCCAACAACACTGTCAAGGTGGTTGTGAAGTTTGTAAAGAAGAACATCTTCTCACGTTTTGGAGTACCAAGGGTGGTCATAAGTGACAATGGAGTCCACTTCAAAAATAAGGACTTCGAGGGTCTCTTGAGCAAATATGGGTGTCAATTCAGAAATAGTACTCCATACCATCCACAAACGAGTGGCCAAGTGGAAATTTCCAACAGAGAGATCAAGTCCATTCTAGAGAAGATTGTCAACTCTTTGAGGAAGGATTGGGCTATCAAGCTAGATGATGCTTTGTGGGCCTATCGAACAGCTTACAAAACACCGTTGGGAATGTCTCCATATCGGTTAGTCTTTGGCAAGCCTTGCCATTTACCTGTGGAGCTGGAGCATCGTGCCTATTGGGTTGTTAAGACACTCAATTATGACTTGAAGTCTGCTGGCGAAAAGAGACTTCTTCAACTCAATGAACTTGAAGAGATTCGCAAGGATTCATATGAGAATGCTCAGATTTATAAGGAGTGCACCAAGGCTTGGCATGACAAGCACATACAACGAAGGGAGTTCAAGGAAGGGCAGAAAGTGTTGCTATTCAACTCTAGACTTCGATTTTTTCCTGGCAAATTGAAGTCTAGATGGTCAGGTCCTTTTGAGGTATCTAAGGTATCCCGTATGGAGCAGTTGAGATTCAAGGTGAGGACCAGAAAAAGTTCACCGTCAACAGGCAACGACTAAAGCTATACTTTGAACATGATGGAGTGGCCGAAGTTCATTCCATTATTTGGCTTGATTGAGTGATTCAGCGTATCTCTGTCTAGCTATAGACGTTAAATATAGCGCTTGTTGGGAGGCAACCCAATGTTTATTTTGTTATTTACTTAGTTTAATTTGATTGGTCAATTTAAGTTAGTTGGTTTTCTTTTCGTGTGATTGTAGGAACTTGAGAAGGAAAAGCATATTCATCGCGAAGCAATGGATTATGAGCACTTCGATTCAGGGAGAAATTCTTACGCTTTTGTGTGACACTTATATTTGATGCATTCCTATGATTTATCTTAAGTGTGGGGGTGCATGAGTAGAATAGGAATTCCTTTTTTGAGTATGTATGTGGTGAATTGAATGTTTATTTATTTATATCTATATATACTCAAAGGGGATCTGTGGTGAAAGCGTAAGGTCTCGGGCCGAAGCCCCCGCGGTACGGAGAGTTTAGGATAAAAGAGGCATGTTATCTTTTACTTGAAGGGTGCATAATCTGACTTTATTGTGTCGATGCTTGTTGGACCGTGGGGAGGGAACCGACTGGGTCTGGTCATGGACCGGACAAGGTCCGGTTGTATGCTGTAATTGCTGAAGGGGACCGTCCTGGTCCGGTCATGGACCGGAATAGGTCCGGTCCCTTGCTGGAAAACTAGTTGAGGGACCGTCCTGGTCCAGTCATGGACCGGAATAGGTCCGGTCCCATGCTTGAACTTGTGCACGGGACGGACCTGGTCCGGTCATAAACCGGACCTAGTCCGGTCCCATCCTGTCCGTGGAGCCCCACTGGACCGGACCTGGTCTAGGTCCGGACCAGGTCCTGTCCCATTCTGACCCGAGATTTAAAAAAAAAAAAGGGTTTTAAACCCAAGAGGCCTCCCACGTTTTTCTTTATTCTTCTTTTTCTTCTTCTTCTTCTTCTTCTTCTTCTACTCCTTTTACCCAACTCTTTCCATACCCAAAACCTCCGTCTATTCATCCTCCTTCTACTCAAATCCTACCTTTCTTTCACCAATCATTTCTCCTATTCTCCCATCTACAAAACCCAAGCCTCCTTTATCCCTCTACTCAAGTTTTTCCCATTCTTCTTTCCTCCACCCATCTTTATTTTAAGTCAATCTAGTTTTATTTCCCCTAAGTTTTTGGTTTTTCTTCTTTTTGTGGAGAGTTCTACCTTGGTTATAAGGTTTGTAATTGCTACCCACATCCTTTAGTAAAGGAACCTATGATGATGTTCTTATTTTGTGCTTCTCTTTCTATTTATTATAACTTGAATGTTGTTCATAATCCATGGGTATTTGAATTTGATGTTTGGGTGTTGTCTCTTTGGCTACAATTCATGATGAGTGTTGTTAATTCTTATCAATTTATGCTTAATTGATGCTCAATTTTGAAATTGATGATTGGGTTTTGATTACTTGGTTGAAATCTTTGAGATTGTGATTTTTAATGGGTATATTGGGTTAATTATGCTATCTCATTGTTGGGTTTTCATGTATTATGAACCCCTCTTCCCTTAACTGCATCCCTGTGTTACTTATGCATAATTTGGTGGGTCATTGCCTTATGGGTTCACTTATGGCATTGTTGTTGGGTAATTTCACAATTATTGGGCTTTTTATGGACTCAAGGCTTCATTATTATTGATATCCTAAAATTTAAATGAAGTGATTATCACATGCCTTTCTTGCTTGTAGGATTGCAGACCATAGTCATTATGTCAACAAGAGGTCGAGTTGAGAAAGCTAAGGGTAGAAGATCTCGAGGAGCAAACCAAGTTGCAGGATCATATGACACTACTCGATTTAGCTCCAAGGATAATTTTCTGTGGTATTCTTCTCATGCTCAAAGTAAACTTATTGTGGAGCGCTCTATTGCTGCCAATGTGGATGAACTTTGTCATCTTCGGGATGAATTTGTGAAGCTTGGTTAAGAGTCTATATTGGATCTTCAGGGAGATTATTACCCCACTTTGGTTCACGAGTTCTTCGCAAATATTGAGGACAAAACGAGTGATGACTTGCATAGGATTGACTCCTATGTAAAAGGGGTTCGGATTACCCTTGATCAAGACTATCTAGTTGCCCTTCTTCACCTCCGGAATGAAGGCCCCATGTTTTCATCCACGAATAAAGCTATTATTTCTGATCCATATTATGATCCAAATAAGGGCGCAAAGGAGTTAGGATTTGCTCGATATGTTTCTGAGGGTAAAAAGTGAAGGGTGAAAATTTTAACCAACAAGCGTGACTTGCGCGAGCGGCTCCTGATTTACTTATTTAGTTTCAATGTCATCCCTCGTGGTGGTGGCTACAATGAGCCTCGTATAACCGACATATATTTTATGTTCAAGGGCATGGATGGCATCCCAGGCATTCCTCTTGCTTCCATTATTCTACATTCTATGAGGGAGGCTGCCAAATCGAATAAAGAGCACAGGAATCTTTGTTTTCCTTTAGCCTTGACAAGGGTCTTTCGAGATTTTCAGGTGGACCTCGCTACTGAGATTATGGCTAAGACAACCGGTTCGCATGTTGTCTCTTATTCCATGATTGCTCATTTGGGATTTACTTGCATTAATGGTGTGTGGGAATGGACGGATCCTAAGGCCAAGAAAACTGCTGTCCCCTCGGCGAATGATGACTGGGATGATGACTTGGAGACCGAAGACGATGGAGCAGGACTGAGTCATTCACAGCCGTTGGAACGTGAGTCTGGGAATTGTTCTTCCTCGATGAGACAGATGTTTTCTACTGTGAATCAGCGCTTTGACACTCTTGAGCGCCAGGTGGAGGAACATGGACATTTATTGCGCCAGATTATGGAGACACAGGAGCACCAATTTAGTCAGCTTATGGATACTTTCGCTACTCGGCTACCTCCTCTTTGATTTTTCCCAATTCTTTCCTTCTCGTTTTTATTATTGTTTGCGTTCTTTTGTTTTGTGTTGTTTTTCCTTTCGCTGACTAGCTTATTTAGGATCAGCTTTATCTATTTTCTAGGATTTTGACTAGTTTATGTTTTTACTCTTTGTTTCTTCTTTGTCTTTAATTTCCTTGTCTCCTATTGTTTATTCTTAGGTTGTTTGTTCGATGGTGGCAACGCATATGAGTGTGGCTCTTTTCCTCCACTTTATCCGGGTAGTTTCGTTATTTTTGTTGGCTTTTCTTTTAGTTATGTTTTCATCACCACATTGGGGACAATGTTGGCTAAGTGTGGGGGAGGGGTAGTTTTTATTGTTTAGGTGAACTTTGGTGATTTTGTGCTGAATTTTTCAAAATTCAATTAAAAATTTGCTAATTCAACTTAGGATGCATGATTGGTTGATATTCACTGGAGTTTTCTTTGAGTTAAAAATCTTGGAAGCCGATGATAGAACTAGCACATGTGATTTCAATTTTCGAGCATATTTGATATTGGGCTGATCATGAGCGATTGTTAGTTGAATTGTTCTTCATTAATACATATGTTAAGAAATTATTTATGCACAAAACCCCGTTTTCGAAAGATATTAGTTGTGTAGTGACTTTTATGTAATTTCTTATTAAGTTTACCTATCTGAAAGAACCAGAACTTATCTATTTAACTCTCAAGGTGAGAAAAGAATAATGACATGCATTTGTTGAGATGATTTAAGTACTCAAAAAAAAATATATATATATATATATAAATAAAATTGAGGCTTGGTTCACTTTTGGTTACTCTACTCCTCTGTTTTAAGTTGCTGAGTAACTGGGGGTCGGCATTACAATTGTTGATCTTCGCGTCAAAAGGTAACTTAATTTATGAGTATGCAAAGCACTTTAAATCGCTACTGTGAAGTAGTAATCGGGTACCGACACCACACGTGATGGTATTCGTGTCAAAAAGCAGACTAGCATTTAGAGAAGACTTGAAGCCTTTTTTTTTTTAAAAAAAAAATCAGGTCTTATTGATTCTTAACGTGTATGTCCATTATAGTAGAGAGAGGTGAGCTTATGGGACTTAAAGATAGGTTTATTTAACTAGATTTTACATAACTGTCACTATGTATTTTCTATTGATTAATAAGAGGGTTGGCACGCACTCACATTTTTTTGACTTTGTTATGTTAGGACTGATGAGATTAATGGTCGTGCATGGTTAGCAATATATTTCATATGCTTTTTAATTGACGTTATTATGTGTTAATTAGACATTTCTTGTCAAGATTTTGACTTAAGAGAAATTTTGGTGAATATCGACGATTTCCTCTCTTGTTTGATAGTGTGGGGTATGGAGTGATTGCTTGAGGACAAGCAATGAGTTAAGTGTGGGGGAATTTGATAAGTTCAATATTTACATAGGTTTATGCATAATTTTTATATATATTTGGATAGTTTAACTATGTAAATATTGTAAATTGTGGCAAATTCTACTTCGGTTGCTTGTTTTATACTTTGTAGGATAATTGGACATAACCGAAGTATTTGACGCTTAGAAAAAGGAACCTATCAGGTTTGAAGGAGAAGAAACGAGCCGAGCACCAAAGAACCGAATCAAAAGTTTGGTTGGAAAGCTAATATGTGGTCAGTTCGGGTAGAATTTCACAGCTTTGTGCACTGCTCGGTGTTTCAGCCATAACTTCCTCTACACAAGTCAGAATTGAATGATTCTTAAGTCGAATCGAAGCTAAGAGATAGAGCTACAAGTTTTCTGTTTTGACTGACTTCGGATTCTGCCTGAAAAGGGTCACAATTTGGGTCCGAAAATAGAGGGTCAAAACTGTCCAGAAAATTTATAAATCTTTTTCCGACTCGAATTTAGACTCTTTTAGGGCTTACAATTTTATTTTTGAAGGGGACTATAAATACAAAAGTTACAGCAGAGTGAGGAGACTTTTGGGAGGCTACTCTTTTGAACAGAAGACGATACAGAGAAGCGTAGAGAGCGAAGATAAGAAGAGCATAAAGAAGGAACACGAAGACGTCGAAACGAGTTTTCAATTCCTTCTCGTTTCTTCTTTCTCTGTTGAACTCTTGATGTTTATTAGTTGCTTATTTTCAGTTTTTAGTATGAGTAGCTAGAACCCTAAATTAGGGCGAAAGGGATGTAGCCTAGTTTAGGGTTGGATTATATGATTTTTGTGGATATTTTAGAGTTCTTTGGATTATATTGCAATTTCATGTTGAGAACTGGAATTTGATTTATCTATTTTGTTCTTAAATATACTTTTGTGCCTGATCACCATGAAAGTAGTCATAAGATTTGTGTTGAGATCGACAGATGAGACACGAGTCGTGCACTAAATAAATAAACATTTGGATTTTGAGTCAGAGATGAGATAAATTCGTATGATGTCAATAAAAATTCTCTGTTCTTAATGAGTTGAATCTGATTTGTGTGAGTTCGAGAGAAGTGCACAATTAGATTGAATATGGTTAGAATTGCTTGACAAAAAACACTAACTAAATAAGAAGAGTTGACATTCAATTCAATTTTCCACGAAATTTTCATATAGTTCAATCCTTTTTAGGTGAAAGCCCATAACTCTAGTATTCTTATTCTTATTCTTGAACCATCTATATAGTGTCATTAGTTTTGTTTAATTAATTAAATTTTCTTGATTTAATAGTATTTATTTTCTTTTTATAAATTTCGCAACATCAATTTTCTGCTCACGCAACATAAATTACGATTATCCTCTATTCGTTTGGGTTTGACAACTGGAGTATTCACCAAAATTTTATTCCTACGATCAGTCCTGTACGCTTTCAGGATTTTACCCGCTCAAGAGAATTATATATTTAACAATATACACATATTGGTAAGTCAATAAAGGTCAAAAATCATTGGCGGAGCCACTAATCGAGGAGTTGGGGCACGTGTCCCACTGAAACTTTTAAAAATTAAATTTTAATATGAAAATTTTGAAGTTATTAGCTAAGAATTAACTATGCCCCCACTAAAATATAATTTTTGTCGTCACTGAAAAAGAAAAAAAATCTCCACTTGTGAACAAAAGAAATTTTGTTATCAGATAAAAATTTAAGAGAAACAAAAATTTTATAAAATCAGTTTTCTGATCTCTTCTTTATTAATATGCATATATTGTTGTCCCTCTAAAGATATCTAACGGTCAATAATTTAAATTTTTATTATTAAAATTTCAAGTTCAAATGCTTGAAATAAAAAGTTTAAAATTTGTGAGAATTAAGAGAACTACACTAAATAGCTCTCCACTCATTAAGTCTTTTGATGGACAAAAAAAAAAAAATGTATATATTATTTGCCATATCTTTCGCTCAAAAATAATGATGTTTTTATTTTGTCCAATTATATAAATAAGTGACACTTAGTAGATTCGTCCTTGCTTGTGGAGTTTGCAAACATCGATTTGGGTATCAAGACTCTTAAACCCCCAGCCCCTTTTGTGTACGAGACAAAATAGACATGTCACATGCCATCTATATTATATATACACGTAGCTCAAGTTGAATCGGGCTGGGAAATTAGGTATATAAAAGAGATATTAGGTCTGAATCTCAAATCTTAATCGGAATTTAATATTGAATGACCACTATATATGTGTATATATTATATTTTATATAGATATATATATGATTACATGGAGGGTAGAGCCCAAATTAGTGAACTGTATCTCTAGGAAAAGAATCTTCAACCACATCTATTGTAAGTATATCATTTAACCCAAGAGGAGGCCGACAGAGAAGAGATAAACCTGGACTTTGGGAAAGAGCAAAAATATCAAGTCAATCTGCAATTTGATTTCCTTTTCAGTAGACATGAACTAGCTGAACTAACCAATCTCGTTGAATCAACTCCCTGCAACAAGAAACCAAGATAGCTTGTGGATGTGCTGGTGAAACACCTTGTAGACTTTGTGGTTATCACTAGGTTACTACACTTTGATAGTCTTGTGGGGGACTGATCAATGTCTTATTCTACAGTTTTCTCAACGGAGAAAAAATGAAAAGCCTAATGTTCTCGTCCACCGGCCATTAATGGATGTGTATGTTCCGAATATGTTTAGTGACTTATTATGGATATTTGTTAACTTGTAGTATTTCTCTTGTTGGCATCAAACAATGTATGTTCCGAATATGTTTAGTGACTTATTATGGATATTTGTTAACTTGTAGTATTTCTCTTGTTGGCATCAAACAAGTTCCATTATACGATAAATATAATTCGTTTGCAATGATCTATAAAGAGTTTGGGTCAGTACTGAAATTCCTTCAATTCTTGATACATTTTTCTTGCGCATAAAAATTTTTGTCTGCCATCAACTAAATATGATAGAACTGTAATAACAAGGAGACACACACACATACACAGAGAGAGAGAGAGAGAGAGAGACAAACACACACACACACACACAGATATATATATATATATATATATATATTAGCACTGCCCACCGAAGCATGCCAATGCTGAAAACTTTATTCAAAACAAACAGGGGAAATTCTGCAGTCCAAAAGAGACAGAGGGAAAAAAAAAAAAAAAAACCAATTTGAAAAGAATACCCCAACAAAAACTCTTTAAGACAAGATAGGAGCGAGCATCTTTCAACCTTTATGTTTGTTACATCTCATTCACAATACTCAATCTAATCTAAAATCAAAATGCATATATATATATATATATATATAGCCTGAAAAGCAGACAGGAATAGTTAGGAAATGGCTTTAATCTATATATGTATATTAATATTGCTGCAACTCAAGATTTTGAGCAATTTTCAAAGGTAAAATAACTTACGTGGTGATATTGACTCAATATTAAAAATATTAAAAAACTCATATAAATTATATTATCACTTACTTAGTTTTTGCGAATATTAATTAGAGTGAAAATCATAGAAATATGAATTCAATCCACTATTCAATTTTAATTTCATGTAATCACTTCCACTCAAGCATGCTAACTAACACTGATATTCAAAATATTACAATTTAGAAAGGAAATATTAGTCAAGTAAAATTCTATCCAGCAAATGATTCATTATCGAAAATTTTACAAAAGGAAAAAGCAAAAAATATAAATGAATTTGACAATAATCATAGCTAAAAATACAACTTCAGTCTACCACTCAATTTTAATTTTATTTAACTACTCCAACTCAAGCAAGTATGCTAATTTTAAAACACAAATAATCGGAAAAAAATTTAATTAATTAGAATTCTAGCAAATTAATCATTATTGGAAATTAATATTGTGCATAATGAAATAAAAAACATATACCATAAAATAATATTTATATTTTTAATTATTCGGTCTAATTCAAAAGTATTTCACATTAATTTAGGAGTCTGATGAAATTAAGATTTAAATTCTATGAAAAATTAATAAATGTGCTTTTCTTGATATGAACAATAAAAAATTTGACATTATATATTTTTGTTGTTTAATATTATATAATTTAATTTAATATTATTTCATATCAATTTAGAAATTTAATGAAATCGAATATGTTTTTCCTAATAAAATTTTATATTACTTATAATAAAACTTGTGCAACGCATGAGCTATATACGATTGTATATTATTTTAATATTACTGAAGCTGTGAGAAAATCAGATATTCTCATCAATCCTTTGAGTCAAATTGCTTATGTGGCGACATTTGCTTAATTTTAATATTAAATGACACTCATGTTAACTTAGATTATCTCTTCTTATTCAATTTCAATTTCATTCACTTTCCTCAACTAAAGCATACTTAACTTTAAAATGATAGCATGTTACAATTAAAAAAAAAAATCTTAATCAAATATAATTATATCTAACTAATTAATCATCATTGAAAATTTTGTATAAAACAATGATACTCAAAATTTCAATCTTCTTTTGTTTTTTATAATAAAATATAAATAAAAATAAATATGAATAAACTCCCTCATTAGGTCTAATACTTGCTAAGAATATTAGCAGGTACCCATTAGATGATAAGAAGAGAATCATTGTGGACATATTTCCTCTACAAGTGTTGCTTGGAGTCCTTTGCCATTCAATTGAAAGTAAAGTTGTCAGAATCAGAATCAGATCAGTCATCGAATCAAAAATATTAATAATTTAAAATTCAACTAATTGAACCGATTAAATCAGTATTTGAATTGATATTTAATAATTATAATTATATATATATATATAAGTAATTAAAAAAGATATACTTATAGATAGTGAATAAATATTAATTTCTTTTAGTTTTAAGAACTAAATTAAAAATTTAGATCAAATATATGACAAAATTGAAATTTTTAATTTAATTAGAGCCTAAATTATAATTTAAATAAAATTTAAAGTTAAATTATACTTAATGAATTTTTTAGTCTAGTTTAGACCGGTCCAATCAATTTAATTTTTTTCAATTTTTACCAATTTTAATTAATTTTGACTAATTCACAATTTTTAAAAATCATTCATAAATTAGACCAAAATCCTGACCAATCATTGATAAATGGATCGGACTGACCGGTCTAATATAATTTTTGCAACGGTGATTGAAAGTAAAAATTCTTAGACCATTATATGGTGGTCAAAGTGTAAACACCAAAAAAAAAAAAAAAATCAATGCATGCCCTACATGAAAGCAACAAGTGCATGCATATGAAAATGATGATTTCCATTTGGTTGATGACCATGCAAAATGTCAAAATTCAACCACCAAAGAGGGTCCTTGCCTTGTAGGATCCTACTCATGATGAATCATATGGAAATTTTAATTTCCATTTGATTGCAAAATGTCAAAATTCAACCACCAAAGAGGGCCCTTGCCATGTATGATCCAAGTCATACAATTTTGGCATCCATCCTCCCCCAAAACCCTATAAATAGGGATCCCCTCAAAGCCTTTCAAAATGATCCCAAGCAAAGCAAATCATTCATCTTCTAAAGCTTTGCATCTCTTCCTTTCTCTCTCTAAATATTTTGGGTGTATGCTCTCTAGCTGCCACTAAGTTGGATCCGCAAGATCAAAAACCCAAGATATTAAATATCCGAGTGGGATCAAGCCTCCTACGGCCCTCACCGGAGTCCAATCAATTCGAGTGGGATCAAGCCTCCTACGGCCCTCACCGAAGTCCATCCAGTTCGAGTGGGATCAAGCCTCCTACGGCCCTCACCGAAGTCCATCCAGTTCGAGTGGGATCAAGCCTCCTACGGCCCTCACCGAAGTCCATCCAGTTCGAGTGGGATCAAGCCTCCTACGGCCCTCACCGAAGTCCATCCAATCCGAGTGGGATCAAGCCTCCTACGGCCCTCACCGAAGTCCATACAGTCCGAGTGGGATCAAGCCTCCTACGGCCCTCACCGGAGTTCAACTAATCCACTTGAGATCAAGCCTCGGCCCTCAGTGGGATCCATTTCCTACAGTTCAAGTTCACGCTGTGGAAATTCACCATCTCTCGGTCAAGATTAAGCCTTCACGGCCCTTGACTAAGTTACACAGGAGCATTAATCGGAGGATCTACCCAGAGATCGACCCTACATAAACTTCTTTTTATTTTACAATTTTTTTTATTGTAATTTGTTTCTATATTTTTGAGTCTAACTGTTACAGGCTCGAAATTTACAGCTTCACAATTTTTGGCACGCCCGATGGGACATCTCTACCTCCCATCTTTTGCTCCTTAGAGAGAGAAAAAAAAAAAAAGTTGGTGGCACAACGGCCATTTCATGGCCTATGGGCCGTGAAATGGCCAACACCAATACAACTCTAGAAGGCAGGAATCCGGCGCATCGGTGGCACTAATGATGAACAAGACTATCGCCACCAGTAAAAGGACGACTGCTCAATCACCTGCATTAATCATCCTACTTGAGTACGTAGGTTCACAAACTCGTGCATGGACACAGTTCTCATCCAACTGGACCAGTAGAGGGACACAAGCACCGACTCTACGACAAGCTCACTTCCAATTGGAACGGGCTATACCTGGTTCAAGAAGCCTACGTCAATTATGCTTGCATGCTGTCAACGCATCCCGACCTGGTTTGATCAAACGGTAAACTTCTAAAATTTACTGTGTAAAAAAAAAAACAAAAAAAAGGCAAAAAAAAAGAGAAAAATAAAAAAGGAAATAAAAAGAAAAACAAAAAAAGCAAAAAAAAAAGTGCAAAAAAAAAAAGCACGGAAAAAAAAAAGCCAAAAAAAAGACAAAAAAAAAAGAAAAAAAAAATGTCTGAAACTTATGTGCAAGTTCAGAATCCTTCCTCAAAATCCAAATCTAGATTCGGGGGCAGATCTCAAACCCCGATTCAAAACCCAACAAATCCAAATTCGGGGGCAAAATCCAAGCCCGAACCCAAATTCCAGTTCAAAATCCAAGTCCAAATTCAAACTCGGGCCTAAAGCCCAAATTCAAATCCAGGTCCAAAAAACCTAAACTCAAGCCCCAGCCTAAAGCCCAAATTCACCAAATCTAAACCCGGGCTCAAAGCCCAAATCCAAGTACCAACTCAACAGCTCAGCAGCTCACCAAACAACTCAGCAGCTCAACAGCTCACCAGCTCAGCAGCCAAGCAGCTCAGCAGCTCAACAGCCAAGCAGCTCAACAGCTCAGCAGCTCAACAGCTCACCAGCTCAGCAGCTCAGCAGCCAAGCAGCTCAACAGCTCACCAGCTCAGCACCTCAGCAGCTAAGCAGCTCAGCAGCTCAACAGCCAAACAGCTCAACAGCTCAGCAACTCAACAGCTCAACAGCTCAGCAGCTCAACAGCTCACCAGCTCAGCAGCTCAGCAGCCAAGCAGCTTAACAACTCATCAGCTTAACAGCTCACCAGCTCGCCAGCTCAACAGCTCAGCAGTTCAACACAACACTCCTGTCTCGCACGAGTATAAAAGGCGACATCACAGTTCAACACTCCTGTCTCGCACGAGTATAAAAGGCGACATCATAGTTCAACACTCCTGCCTCGTACGAGTATAAAAGGCGACATCACAGTTCAACACTCCTGCCTCGCACGAGTATAAAAGGCGACATCGCAGTTCAACACTCCTGCCTCGCACGAGTATAAAAGGCGACATCACAGTTCAACACTTCTGCCTCGCACGAGTATAAAAGGCGACATCACAGTTCAACACTCCTGCCTCGCACGAGTATAAAAGGCGACATCACAGTTCAACACTCCTGCCTCGCACGAGTAAAAAAGGCGACATCACAGTTCAACACTCCTGCCTCGCACGAGTAAAAAAGGCGACATCATAGTTCAACACTCCTGCCACGCACGAGTATAAAAGGCGAATAGTTCAGCAACACACTCCTGCCTCGCACGAGTATAAAAGGTGACACTACAGTTCAGCATACTCCTGGCCCGCATGAGTATAAACTGTGAACGGCCCAAAAATATAAAAGCAACGGAGGGTTTGAGTCTGAAACTCAGCATCAGTCTCAACCGATCTTCACCACACACAAGACCTTTGCTCCTCTGCCGCAAGAAAGATGGAACCAGTTGCAGAACCTCAAGACAAGGGAGAAGAAAGGTCACCTCGCACAAGGTGGCAACCGACCATGGCACAACTGCAAATTTTGGAGGAAGTCTTCTACAACGATGGAGGTATTGTCCCTAACTCTACACAGATTCTCCAACTTGTCTCACGACTTCGCCCGCTAGGGGCAGTCGAAGGAAAAAATGTATATTTTTGGTTCCAGAATCGGAGACATAGGGAAACAGTGGCGCTGAGAGATGGTATTTCCAAAGCACAGCCTGTTGTTCCTATAGTAGATCTCACCAATACAGCTTCACCCTCAAATGAAGCCGGCCCAAGTTCTACCACTGCAATGGTCTCTCCACGAATATTCCGGCAGCATCAACCAGCCGGAAAGCGACGTCAACATCATCGGCCCACCAGACGAGGTCGAGCTTGACTTGGAGCTGTGCCTCGGGCCCCGCTAGGACGGCCGACAAGATAAGGTGCAACGACTTCTGCAACGACTTCTGCAGCACGCGGCAACGACTTCCGCAGCACGCGGCAACGACTTCCGCAGCACACGGCAACGACTTCTGCCACACACGTGACGTACATGGAAGTTCCAACTACTCTCCTTACGTCGAAGCAGACTTGGAAATCATCACTACAGTCAGTCTCTCTGTGAGCCGGTCTTGAAGTTCCAAGGTCCTGGGCCTTCCTCTTGGGGAGGTTCAAGTTCTTTGCCTACTGGATCATCCTCACCAGAGCTTTGGAACTTCAAAGAACCTTTGCCAGCCTTTGCCAGCCATGGAAGCTCGAACGCACCTGGAGCCAAGACTTCAATTTTTATATTGGCTGGGCTGCTAACCTTCTCAAGATCGTATCGGATTCCTATTGCGATCCAACAACAGCAGGCATGGTCAAAGATAGAAGACTCTAACATTCAACGTTCATTAAGACATCTCAAGTTTCAAACTGGACTTCAAGACTCGGTTCGGATCATTACGGTAAAATTCTTCCTTACCGACCCTTGAAGTGGGGGCATTTGTAAACACCAAAAAAAAAAAAAAATCAATGCATGCCCTACAAGAAACCAACAAGTGCATGCATATGAAAATGATGATTTCCATTTGGTTGATGACCATGCAAAATGTCAAAATTCAACCACCAAAGAGGGTCCTTGCCTTGTAGGATCCTACTCATGATGAATCATATGGAAATTTTAATTTCCATTTGATTGCAAAATGTCAAAATTCAACCACCAAAGAGGGCCCTTGCCATGTATGATCCAAGTCATACAATTTTGGCATCCATCCTCCCCCAAAACCCTATAAATAGGGATCCCCTCAAAGCCTTTCAAAATGATCCCAAGCAAAGCAAATCATTCATCTTCTAAAGCTTTGCATCTCTTCCTTTCTCTCTCTAAATATTTTGGGTGTATGCTCTCTAGCTGCCACTAAGTTGGATCCGCTAGATCAAAAACCCAAGATATTAAATATCCGAGTGGGATCAAGCCTCCTACGGCCCTCACCGGAGTCCAATCAATTCGAGTGGGATCAAGCCTCCTACGGCCCTCACCGAAGTCCATCCAGTTCGAGTGGGATCAAGCCTCCTACGGCCCTCACCGAAGTCCATCCAGTTCGAGTGGGATCAAGCCTCCTACGGCCCTCACCGAAGTCCATACAGTCCGAGTGGGATCAAGCCTCCTACGGCCCTCACCGGAGTTCAACTAATCCACTTGAGATCAAGCCTCGGCCCTCAGTGGGATCCATTTCCTACAGTTCAAGTTCACGCTGTGGAAATTCACCATCTCTCGGTCAAGATTAAGCCTTCACGGCCCTTGACTAAGTTACACAGGAGCATTAATCGGAGGATCTACCCAGAGATCGACCCCACATAAACTTCTTTTTATTTTACAATTTTTTTTATTGTAATTTGTTTCTATATTTTTGAGTCTAACTGTTACAGGCTCGAAATTTACAGCTTCACACAAAGAACACTTGATCAGACCATTATTGAGGAGACTTTCTACAGGGTGTCACGTACAGAATCAATTTCTTTTAACCTTTATTGAACTTTTTACTAAAAAATAATTTATTACGAGTATAACAGTTATTAAATTTGTAGATTAAAATTGATTTTTATACTATTAACGTTCCCACTCAACCATCTTCCATAGGGCAGACACCTCACCGAAAAATTATTGAACTTGAAACGAGTCTTTAAGTCTAATTACAATATTAATAAGTTTGAAATCTATCACTATATTCGTATATAAATTTCCTTTTAATTTGGGAAAGCACTAGTATAGAAATTTAAACTCAAATCAATACTAGAGAAGTATGATAAAACACCATTAGATTACTACTTTCGTAGTTTTATAGGAAATTTATTTATAACATGAAATCAAAATTATGTAATAAAAATTTTGGTATGATATATTGTTTTTATTTTTAATTATTTAGTTTGTCTACTATGATCACAAAGAAAAAAACAAGAAATTACTCTTCCAAAGACTAATTTGCTCTAATGACCTTGGCAGATTTGGATGGTTGCTTTAGATAAATCTAATTAAGGAGTCTTTGTCATTTTTTCACTTTTTTTTTTTCTGTGAATCTAACTCATTCATGATCTTATTTATTTTATTTTTTTTTATTTTAAGTAAATCTCACTTATTATGATATAACATTATATATATATTCAAATTAGAAATATTTTTATTCTTATACCATGACCTTACGGTTAGCCTTACTCATTATAAATTTGAGCGAACTTCATGGACTTGAAGCACAGGAACAGAGTTGAGAGCACTTGTACACAAGATTGTATTACAATGTTCAGTATGCGTGGTAATCATGAAGTTTGGTTCGGGGACGGATATATGAGCTTGGATGAGCTCAAAAGGGGGTTAAGGGCATTCGACAAAGACAAAGACAGCCGGTTGAGCCAAAAAGAGCTGGCTGACGCCTTCGCTACTGCCGGCGCCTGGTTTCCGAAGTGGAAAGCCATGCGTGCCTTGCAGGCTGCAGACTCCAACGGCAATGGCTTCGTTGACGACAACGAAATCAATAATCTTCTGGAGTATGCAGAAAAGCACTTGGGTTTCAAAATTATACATTAGCACGCTTACTTGTTATTATGCGACATAACATTATCAATAAGTTAAAACTCACAATAAAAAGTGAGTCAAATTATAAATCACGTATAAATAAGTCCTTGTGCTAAAAAATGTCTCGTGTCGCCTATCTTTTCAATGAATTTTTAATATTCGAGCTCTTATGCTACTTACAAGTAATGTTTTGGGTCGAATGGAGAATATTGGCTAAATGTTTGATGGGCCAGCCACCAGCCATTAATGGAATTGGAATCCAACTCCAGAAATAATGTGTGTAATCATAAAGAAGTTGCTATTTATCCGTTTCGCATATTTATGTAGTGAATAAATGCAGTCCCAATAAATATGTCATCTTCATCCAAACAAATTTAGATATTTGATCCCTATCGATACCAACAACTTTCCACATTCTTATTCCTTAATTCTTTTTTTCAAAAAAAAAAAAAAATAGTAATATAGTGATGGAGAGTATTAATATGAGTAGCCTCTGAATGGAATTTATATACCTTCAGAGAGCAGAACTTAATTATTAGGTGTTAAATTAAGGTTAAAACTCGTTAGAAACAGGGAGTAATGCCAATCAAGAGTGCCCCAGTGGGTGGCAAACACGAGATGACGGTGGAGCAGTTCAAGAGGTGGATCAGAGCATTTGATAAAGACAAAGACGGCAGGATAAGCGGCGAAGAGCTGGCGGAAGCCATCCATGTCGCCGGAGGCTGGTTTGCCAATTGGAAGGGCAAGAGGGGGTTGCGGGCTGCTGACTTCAACCACAATGGCTTTGTAGATGTGTCCGAATTCGACAACCTCCTGGGGTTTGCCGAGAAGTGCTTGGGAGTCAAAATTATTGTCCCGTAGCCAAGCAACCTCATAGTTATTTGCCCACTTTCCTTTTATTTTCTAAGACTTTATATTGTTATATATCTACAGAGCCATGTCTTAGACGGCAGTAGCCGCTACCTCTTTAATCTTCACGTCCAAACAAGGCAGGAAAAAACTCTATCTTACTCACTTGTATTGGAAGTGATCGATGAAAAAATATTTTAACTTTTATGATAAAATCATCCACTGCCTTCTGGTGTTCTTCCACTCCATGTATGTTGTATAATGTAAAATTTGGCATGTATTTAATTAAGTCTCAGAATAGAAAATGTTAAAGATTTATTATCTTATAACCTTTTGTTTTAAATTAACCCATGCTTTTTTATTGTATTAGGGGCAAATTCACAAAGAGGAATTAAACAATTTTTTTTTTTTTTGGAGGAAGGGAATTAAACAAATCTTATCTATAAAAGAATTTTCTTAAAGTTTGGTTACACGCCACAAGTTGCTTGTCTTTATTTGTTAATGGGTTTGTGAGATGAAAACATACTTGCATAGCCTTCTTTGAGAATTCTCCTGTTGGTTCTAGGAGTGTTGTTGGAAGAGAAGGCCAATAAATTATTTTCAAGAATAGGTTCTTGAGAGAATAAATTGTTACTTATGTAAAATCGAAGTGATATATATCATTAAATAATTAAAAATTTAGAAACATATGGGTTATTAAATATTATTAGATGAAATGTGTAATTAATTTAGTGCTTTTGAAAGTTAATTTGTGTTGTGAGGCTAAATTATTTTGAAATATTAAGTTGGGTGTTTATTTCATTGGCATAAGTAACAATAGTCAATTTCACCCCCCCAAAAAAAAAGTAACAATAGTCAAACAAAGACTACTTCGTTTTTTTTTTTTTGGGACAAAAACAACGAAGAATAAATATTGCTTTGAGGAAACTTTTATTTATGGCTAGACCACTTACTGCTACCTGACTTGTTTTGATAGTGATATCTGAGCAAAATTATATATATATATATATATATATATATATATATATATATATATGCATACACATTTAGTGAGATACATAAGAAATAAGAAATATACAGTAATACACTGTTAATTCAACAGTATTTAATAGTTTATTTTTTTTTAATTTAATATATTTTTTATAATCTAACAGTTAAAATTACTGCGTGCTTATCGCACTTTCACAATTACATGTCCAACAAGTTTTTTTTGTATCGATAAATTAAAGCCTGATCATTAGATCAGGAAAGAGCCCGTGTTTTTTGAGTAAGATGTGATTAACAGAAAGATGCGCGCACAGCAAGCTCACAGCCAAAATGCACGTATGCACACTTGTACACTGCAAAAGCAAATATCATATCTTTTTTGAGAAGAAAAAATGATGCATTTTGAATATTGGAAAGTGTACATTGACATTTCTGGCCATGTCTACCCCATGAGATCTCCAAGAAATGATTAACATTCGTGGAAGCATATTTAATTAACATACTATATTTAAATGTTGTTGAATCGGATTTACATGTATAAGGGGATTCAATGCTGTGTTGATATACTCTGAATTGCTGGTAAGACCCCCAAAGTCAGCCACACAAGGGCTGAAGAGATTTACTGGAACTTTTGCTGTTGGCCTTTGGCATCAACAACCTGTAAAGTTCCAGCAGAACGTGATTGTCCAGAACCAGTATACCATAGCCAATTTGGAATGCCAACCCAAATAGAAAGCATCAAGATAGCTTCCACCTAATGACCGATTTCTTGTTTGAAGAACATTCTCTTTTCAGATTATGCATTCGCAATCTTGGGATATTCCAAGAATAATACTGTAAAAGTCAACTAAAATGATAGTCTGCAACAAAATTCAGTTTTTTTTTCTGCCTGAAGTCCTTGTACCATCAATGGAGGTTAATTACCTGTACAGTTCCAGAATAGCCATGGCTGTACAGATTTGTCGCGCATACGGAGAGCGAAACAATCATGTCTAGTGGACATGTTCAATTGTCAATGACAGGCGGTGGCAATTTCCAGTAATTCCATGTATTGAAGTCCTCCTGTTCCCAATGAGGACAAAGAAATCAAAACATTGTTTATCACAAAAGAATACTTTGAACTAGAAATTCAAGGTGAAAAATAAAAAAAAAAGTGAGAAAGTGTTGGGAAATGTAAAAATTTTAAAGCTGAGATCAAACTCAGGACAGATGGAGCCCAAAAGAGTGCCAGGAATACACATCTAATTAAGGCACTTTACCCTATGTTTTGATAAGAATCTGGGAAGAAATTCGACCAAACAAAAAAAAAAAAAAAAGGAAGAGAAGTAAGTGGGAGAGAGACAAAATGGATGTGAGAAATATTTTACACCATCTCTTATACTTTTAAGAAAAAGTAATAGAAGGAATAAAATTTATAAATTTATTATTTGAAAAAACGTGAAAAATTGAGGGATAAGAAAATAATAAATATAAAACTGTTAATTTTATCCGCATAATAAAAATCTTATATGTATATAATTAAGGCAATAGAGCAAATTAATAAACCAATAATTTGCTTTTATTTTCAGGAAGAATGGATACAGGAAGTCGAGGAGAAAATATAGAAATAAAAAAATTTTCTCCTCATTTTTTAGATATTTCCAAAAGGGCTCCATTACATGGCCAAACAAATTTTCCCTACTGTGTTCACACGAATTTTTTTTGTGCAATCAGAAGTATTTTTTGTGCAACTAAGAGCAGAAAATGTGCAACAAAAAAATAGTAATATTTTTTGTATCACTTTTTATCATTTTGGTTGCACAAAATACCCTTATGGTTGCACAAAAAAAATTACGTGTGGAGACAATAGGAAAAATTTGTTTGGTCATAAACATTTTCCCTTTCCAAAATTCCAAAATATAAGCATTAACCAATTTTACTTTATTTTCCTCTCCCTGTCCCCTTTTTCCTTTATCACAAAACACAGTGTTTAGCTAGAAACATTCTTATTCTTAGACCTCGAAGTTAGCCATATTCATTATAAATTTGAGCGGCCCTCATGGACTTAAAGCATATGAAGAGAGTTGATTGGAGTCCTTACACACAACAGTATTGTATGTTTATAAATATTCAGTAAAAGGGTTAAAAGAAAGAAGACAACTGGAATTGGTAAGGGAGTTGGGTCGGGGGACGGATATATGAGCTTGGATGAGTTCAAAAGGTGGTTAAGGGCATTCGACAAGGACGGAGACGGCCGGTTGAGCCAAAAAGAGCTGGCTGACGCCTTCGCTACCGCCGGCTTCTGGTTTCCGAAGTGGAAAGCCATGCGTGCCCTGCAGGCTGTAGAATCCAATGGCAATGGCTTCGTTGACGACAACGAAATCAATAATCTTGCGGAGTATACAGAAAAGCAATTGGGTTTCAAAATTATACGTTGACCCCCTTAACTAAGCCATGATGCACAAAAACGTCCCATGTCGCCTATCTTTTTGATGTATTTCTAATGTTCGAGCCCTTATGATGGTTACCAGTAATGTTGTTGTTAGGTCTAAATGGAGAATATAGGCTCAATGTTCGATGCGCTAGCCATTAATGGAATCCAACTTAAAAAATAATTTGTGTGTACTCGTAAAGAAGTTGCCACATTATCTGTCCGCTTCGAATATTTATGTGGTGAATTAATCTCGCAGCTTGTTCATTCTACGTAATATGTATGCATACTTGTATGAATTTAAGTGGCCTTCATGGAATGTTATCTACATAGAGAGAGGAGAGCGTTAAGAGGATTATATATCTATCTATATACACATATTGGTGAGTCAGTAAAAGGTCAAAAATCAGTGGCGGAGCCACTTATCGAGGAGTTCGGGCAAGTGCCCCGCTGAAACTTTTAAAAATTGAGTTTTAATATGAAAATTTTGAAGTTATTAGGCTAAGAATTAACTGTGCCCCCACTCAAAAATATAATTTTTGTCCCTGCTAAAAAAAAATCTCCCCTTATGAACAAAAGGAATTTTGTTATCAGATAAATAGTTAAGAGATACAAAAATTTTTATAAAATTAGTTTTCTAATCTCTTCTTTATTAATGTGCATATATTGTTGTCCCTCAAAAAATATCTTAACGGTCAAGAATTTAAACTTTTATCATTGATGTCTCAAATTCAAACCCTTAAAATGAGCGATTTGAGACATTTGAGAATTAGAAGAACTACATTGGATAACTCTCCACTCATTAAGTCTTTTGATGGAAAAAAAAAAACGCATATATTGTTTACTATGTCTTTTGTTCATTATATATGTGTGTGTGTGTGTGTGTGGATTATATGGAGGGTAGAGCGCAAATATTAACGAGCTGTGTTTCTAGGAAAAGAATTTCAACTACATCCATTGAAAGTATACCATTTAACTCAGGAGGAGGCCGACAGAGAAGAGATAAACTTGGACTTTGGGAAAGAGCAAAAACAAGTAGTCAATCCACAACTCGGTTTCTATTTCAGTAGACATGAACTAGTTGAACTAACCAATCTCGTTGAATCAGCTCCCGGCAACAAGAAACCAAGGTAGCTTGTGGATGCGTTAGTGAATCACCTTGTAGACTTTGTAGTTATCACTAGGTTACTACACTTTGCTGGTCTTGTGGGGGACTGATCAATGTCTTATTCTACAATTGTCTCAACGGAGAAAAAATGAAAAGCCTAATGTTCTCGTCCACCGGCCATTAATGGATGTGTATGTTCCGAATATGTTTAGTGACTCGTTATGGATGGTTAACTTGTAATATTTCGCTTGTTCGCATCAAAACAAGTTCCATTATACAATAAATATAATTCGTTAATTTGCAATGATCTATAAAGAGTTGGGCCAGTACTGAAATTCATTCGATTCTAGGAGCATTTTCCTTGCGCATAAAAAGTTTTGTCTACCACCAACTAAATATGATAGAAATGTAATAACAATGAGACGCATCGATATATATACATCAGCACTGTCCACCGAAGCGTGCCAATGATGAAAACTTTATTCAAAACAAACAGGGGAAATTCTGCGGACAAAAACAGACAGAGAATTTGACAAAAAAAAAAAAAAAAGGACGTTTGAAAAGAAATACTCCAACAAAAACTCTTTAGGATAAGAAAGGGGCGAGCATCTTTCGACCTTTATTTTCGTTACATGTCATTCACAATACTCAATCTAATCTAAAATCAAAATGCATATATATTCCCTGAAAATGCGTATAGGAATAGTAAGGAAATCGCTTTAATCTATATATGTACTTTTTTTTTTTTTGAGCGAATAATCTGTATATGTACATTAATATTGCTGGAACTCAAGATTTTGAGCCATTTTCAACGGTAAAATAACTTATGTGGCGATATAGGCTCAATATTTAAAATATTAAAAACTCTCATAGTAATTATATTTTCTCTTACTTAATTTTATGAATATTAATTAGAGTTAAAATCATAGAAACCTGAATTCAATCTATTATTCAATTTCAATTTCATTTGATCACTTTAACTCAAGCACGCTAATTAAAACTAATATTCAAAACATTACAATTTAAAATATATATATATTTGTCAAGTAAAATTATGTCTAGCAAATGATTCGTTATCAAAATTTTCACATAAGAAAAAAAGCATAAAATGTAAAAGAATTTGACAATAACCATAGCTAAAAATACAACTTCAGTCTACCACTCAATTTTAATTTATTTAACTACTCCAACTCAAGCAAGTATGTTAATTTTAAAACACAAATATTCGGAAAAAGAAATTTAATTAAGTAGAATTCTATGTAGCAAATTAATCATTATTGAAATTAGTGTTGTGCATAATGAAATAAAAAAAAACATATACCATAAAATAATTTGACATTATTTATTTTTTTCATTTTTAATTATTCAGTCTAATTTAATAGTATTTCACATTAATTTAGGACTTTAATGAAATTAACATTTAAATTCTATGAAAATTAGTATATATGATATTCTTGATATAAACCGTAAAAAGTTTCGGCATTATATATTCTTGCTATTTATTATTATTTAATTCATTTAATGAAATTATTATTTAATTCATTTCAATATTATTTCATATTGAGTTAGAAGTTTAATGAAATCGAATATGCTTTTTCTAAGAAATTCTTATATTACTTATAATAATATTTGTGTAACGCACGGGCTATTTGTTATTATATATTATTATATTAATAGTACTGAAGTTGAGAAAAAATTGGTTATTTTCATCAATCCTTTGAGTCATATTGCTTGCGTGCCCACATTTGCTTAATTTTAATATTAAAAGACCCTCGTGTTGACTTGATTATCTCTTCCTACTCAATTTCAATTTCATTCACTTTCCTCAACTAAAGCATACCAACTTTAAAATGCTTGCATGATGCAGTTGAAAAAAAAATTCTTAATCAAATAGAATTATATCTAACTAATTGATTATCATTGAAAATTTTGTATAAAACAATGATACTCAAAATTTAATTCTTTTTTTTTTTTTAATGAAATATAAATAAAAATAGATATCTCAAAAAATATGAATAAACTCCCTCATTAGGTCTAATACTTGTTAAGAGTATTAGCACGTACCCATTAGATGATAAGAAGAGAATCTTCGTGGACATGTTTTCTTTACAAGTGTGGCCTGGAGCCCTTTGCCATTCAATTGAAAGTAAAAGTTCTTAGACCATGATGTGATGGTCAAAGAACACTTGATCAGACAATTATTGAGGGGACTTTCTACAGGGTGTCGCATACAGAATCATATTCCTTTGATTTTTTTTTTTTTTTTTGACCGAAGAATCATATTCCTTTGATCATTATAGGAAATTGATATAATATAATGAAATCAAAAACATATACAAAAACATATACAATACAAATTCTGGTATAATATATTTTTTTCATTTTTAATTATTTAGTTTGTCTACTATGATCACAAAGAAAAAAAAATTTACTCTTCCAAAGACTAATTTGCTCTAGGGACCTTGGCAGATTTGGTTGGTTGCTTCAAACACATCAAGGAGTGTTTGCTATGTTTTTACTCACTTTTTTTCCATGAATCCAACTTACTTATGATCTCATTTATTTTATTATTTTTTTATTTAAATAGATCTTATTTATTATTTGATATAATATTATAAGTGAGTTATATTAAAAAAATTTATTCTACCAGAGACTAATTTGCTCTAGTGACCTTGGCAGATTTGGTTGGTTGCTTCAAATGCATCAAGGAGTTTTTACTATGTTTTTACTCACTTTTTTCTACAAATCTAACTCAATCATAATCTCATTTATTTTATTATTTTTTATTTTAAATAAATTTCACTTATTATATGATATAATATTGCAAGTGAGTTATATTAAAAAAATGAGTCAAATTAGAAAATGAAACTTAAACAATAAATATTCTTATTCTCATAGCAAGACCTTACAGTTAGCCTGATTCATTATAAATTTGAGTGAACTTCATGGACTTGAAGCATAGGAAGAGAGTTGAGACCACTTAGACACACAACATTGTATTACAAATATTCAGTATAAGGGTTAAAAGAATGACAGGTAAAGTTGGTCGTCAAGTTGGGTCGGGGGACGGATATAAGAGCTTGGATGAGTTCAAAGGCTGGTTAAAGGCATTCGACAAAGACAATGACGGTCGGTTGAGCCAAAAAGAGCTGGCTGACGCCTTCGCTACTGCCGGCGCCTGGTTTCCGAATTGGAAAGCAATGCGTGCCCTGCAGGCTGTGGACTCTGATGGCAATGGCTTCGTTGACGGCAACGAAATCAATAATCTTGTGCGGTTTGCGGAAAATTACTTGGGTTTCAAAATTATACGTTGACACTACTTAATTAGGTGTCTACTTATTATTATGCGACATAAAATTATTAATAACTTAAGACTCACAGAAAAAAAAAAAAAGAGTTAAATTAGATATCATGTATAAATAAGTCTTTATGCACTAAAGCGTCCTGTACTGTGTCTCCTATCTTTTCAATGTATTTCTAATATTCGATTTCTTATGCTAATTACTAGTAACGCTGTTGGGTCTAAATGGAGAATATTGGCAAAATGTTTGATGCACCAGCCATTAATGGAAATTGGAATCCAACTCCAAAAAGAATGTGTGTGTAATCATAAAGAAGTTGGTATTTATCCGTTTCGAATATTTATGTAGTGAGTAAATGCAGTACCAACAAACTTGTCATCTTTATCCAAACAAAATTGGATTCTTAATCCCTATCCATAACAACAACTTTCCATATTCTTATTCCTCAATACTTCTTCTCAAGAAATAGCAATATAATATAGTGGTGGAGATTATTAATATGAGTAGCCTGTCAGTAGAATCTATAAGCCTTATGAGAGCAAAACTTAATTATTAAGTGTTAAATTAAGGTTAAAACTCATTAGAAACAGAGAGTATTAATGGCAATCAAAAGTGCGCCAGTGGGTGGCAAACACGAGATGACGGTGGAGCAGTTCAAGAGGTGGATCAAAGCGTTTGATACAGACAAAGATGGAAGGATAAGCGGCGAAGAGCTGGCGGAAGCCATCCATGTCTCCGGAGGCTGGTTTGCCAATTGGAGGGGCAAGCGGGGGTTGAGGGCTGCTGACTCCAACCACAATGGCTTTGTAGATGAGTCCGAATTCGACAACCTCGTGGAGTTTGCTCAAAAGCGCTTGGGAGTCAAAATCATTACCCCTTAGCCAAACAAACTGGTATTTTTATTCCCACTTTCCGTTTATTTTGTCAGAAACTCAGAATTAATATTGTCATCTACAGAGCCATGTAATCTCCACGTCCAAAGAAGGCTCTCACCTACTTATTGGGATTGGAAGTGAGATGAAAAAATATTTTTAATTTTAAAGTTGGGTCATAAAAAAATGATCCACTGTCTTCTGGTGTTCTTCCACTCCATGTATGTCGTATGATGTAAAATTTGGCATGTATTTAACTAAGTCTCATAATAGAAAATGTAAAAAAATTTACTATCTTATAACATTTTGTTTCAAATTAACTCACGCTTTTTTCTTTATTGTGATACGGACAAATTCACAAAGAGGAGTTAAACAAATCTTACATATAAAAGAATTTTCTTCATGATCAGATAATTCTTGCAAGTACACGAAGCCAATCGTAGTAATAAAATTTTAGCAAATATTTCAGGCGTCGAACCCAATATTCCAAGTGTCGGCGTCGAACTCACAAGAAACGAAATTAACTAAGAATTGTACCACCGCTTAAACTGAATGAAACTAAAATAACAAATTGAACTAATTAATTAAAAATAAAATTTTATTAAATTAATTAATTGAATTGAAAACTGAATTAAAAATTAAATAAAGACAACTAACAGAATCAAATTAATTAAAAACTAACAGGTAAAACTAAAAAATCGAGGTTTTCAAATACAAAAAGAGACTAGGGTTTAGGATCTCACTTACTCGAGGTAAACTACATTAGTGTTTCATAAGTTTCGTGGTTTGAACGTATTCTACTACTATATCTGTTACTTTCTCCCAAGTAATTAAGTCATACCTAACTTACTTGTAATCTTCTCCTGAAATCATATGAAAATAGATTAAGTTCATTAAGATTAAAGAATTTATTGGTATCATACAAATCTCTCATTTCCCAATATCAAAATTTGTATATTTATCTACGTAGTGCACAATTAATACCTCATCTCCCAAAATTTTGACACAACTTAAGGATTTACTTGTATGGTGACTGATCATAAAAGCATCAATTAACTCAAAATAGAGAAATCAAATCCAAATCTTTAAATTAAAATAAATTAATCCAAAAACAAGAAACTTTTATGTAAACTAATTAATTTAACCCCCAAGTTAAGTTATATCCCTTACCCTAATTTGAGATTTAGTTATCCATACTAGAAATCAACAAATCAAAAGCTAAAAATATAATTGAATTTATAAGAACAAGAAGAAAGAATAAAAACTCTGTTTAGATGGCTGAAAAATCAAACTATAGTCGCAATCCTCAATTCTCCTCTACTTTCTCTCTCCTCTTCTCTTCTTGCATGTACCATGTTCCTCTATTTCTCTCTGCTGCATTGTGTCATGGTGTAGGAATAAAAAGTGGAAGACTTCATAGGGATTTTTGATTTCATATAATACTTTGAACTGACAAAAATACCCTAAGTTGGTCTTTCAGACTTCTATTTTCACTAAAATAAAAAAAATGTAAAGAAATTCCAAATCAGCTTGGAATAAGGCCGGAATCAATTCAAACTAGACCAGGACTAGTCCAAACAGTAGGCTTCGATCTCATAGCTCCCACAATAGGTCCGAAAAACAGCAATTTTTACTTCTTTAAAGTCGAATCAACCTACAAAGCTCAAAATAATAAAAGAAGTAAAATCCGCCAAATATAACCAAAATTGCACAATTAATAAATCAATTTAAACATATAATACACAAAATATTTATGCAAATATTAGACCTATCAAATTCTCCCACACTTAAACCATTACTTGTCCTCAAGCAATCACACAACAAATAGATAACTGAACATTCAAATCAACTTCTCAAAATATTGCGTCATTAATACAATATAAGAGTAATCTAAAAGCATAATCCATTAATAGCTTCTTCACTCTTCATAATTTTTTTTTTTTGGCATGCAAAAACCCTCTATTGATTGATGATAACATGTACCTACCGTTATATAGAAATAAGCACACACATTCATCCAAAGTCTAAGAACAAAAATCATCTCCTCTGAAAAACAAAACAATAATGAGGATCAATAGGAATTAATTATTTCAACTTTTTGACACAAATACCATCACTTGCAGTATCGAAAACCAATTACTAATTTACATGCAAATATTTAGGGTGCTTTGCATACTCATAATTCAAGTCACCTTTTAACGTGAAGATCAGCCATTGTAATGCGGACTCCCAATTACTTAGTAACTCAAAACAGTGGAATAGATTGATTAATAACTTTAAATTTTGTTTTTCATTGTTCTTTCCTAAATCATATCACTAAAAATTTCAAAACAAGAAAAGACAACGTTTGTTAAAGTGTTTTAAATGGGTGTATATGATTGAAAACTACATAAAAATCTCTAAAGGCAAGCATTTTTCTCTAAAAGGTCATCACACAACTTTAAGAATTCATAATAAAATAAAATTTTTAAGTAGCGAACAAGTTGACTACTAATCAACTTGATTAGATAATGTCAAATAATACCCACAGACTAGTCTTGTATGCATTAGTACAATCATTGGCGTTCAAGAAATTGACTCAAAAAAAGTTCAAGTGAAATTTATGTGCAAGCATACAAGCACGTATTAAAAGTATCAAACAATTAAAGAGCAAAAATGACCTCGTCCCCACACTTATTCAACATTATCCTCAATGTTGCAAACAAAACGCAATAAAAAAGAAAACAATGATGACGAAACTACCCGGATTAAGTGGAGGGAAGAGAGTTACGCCCACGTGTGCTCCTATCGTTGGACAAGCAACATATGAAAAATCAACAGCAGACAAGAAAAGTAAAGAAAGAGGAAAGATGAAACAGAGCAAAACATTGAAAAATCTAATTCCTAAAAAGCAAGTAAATCCAATCCTAGAAAAGGAAGAAACTAAAGGTAGACAAGAACAAAACAAAACATCACAATCAACAAAAATAAACTAGTGTGAAGGTTTGGTGAGAAGTCATTGAGGAGGCGGTAAAGCGTCAAGAGCCCGCTACATCAGTTGTTGCCCTTCCAAAAGCTGCTGCAACTGTTGCCCATGAACCTCCAACTGGCACTCGATAGCATCAAATCACTCCTTTATGTCACTGGACATTGGCACTAAAGTTGATGGTGCATTGCTAAGAGCCGCATCATCAGCATTCATTGTATTAGCGCTTTGAGAGGAGTCCTTAAGTCGCCATCTACCATTAACCATAACAATACCCAAGTTGGCCATGGTGTTAGAATCCACAATGTGCGACCTAGTGGTCATAACCTTATTCTCTCCTGTGAAGCCCACTTGAAAATTTGTGAAAACTTGAGTTAAGACATGAGGAAAGCAAAATTGTTTCGAGCTCCGTTTTACTACGTCCCTCATCGCTTGGATAATGATGGAAGCCAAAGGGATGCCTGCAATATCACCTAGTCCATAACACAAGTGCTCTTGTAATACTCAAAGAATGGACCATTATTTTGAACTTTAATAAGATTGGCAAGATACGTCTGTTCAACGCTAAATCTTAACCCCTTTGACATAGGAATCAATATTGGTCAACCCACTATTATCTTTTTTTTCAATGTTGGCAAAGAATTCCCTGACCAAATCAAGGTAATACTTGCTAAGCAATTCCAAGATAGCTCTCCAACCCAACTTTGCAAAGTCATGGCAAATATGAAAGTACTCATCAATATTATCAACAACAATGTCCTTGTGCTTGCAATCCATATACCATTTACGGTTAGCTCTAGAACTAAATCGATGAGGATCAAAGGCTCCAATAACTTGGTTGGTTCCTTTAGAACCACCTCCTTTAGAACTCTCAATTCGCCCTCATTTCAACATATAAGAAATTCTCCAACCCTGCAATAGGAAATTCGAGCAACAATTAACACAATATACATCTCAATTTAACATAGAGAACAATTCTCAACTCAATAACACCCAACTAGGAAGATGAGAATTCATCGTTGATCAAAACCTCTAATCATCAATTTAATAATCCAACAACGTCCCATAATAAATAATGCAATAACTAACAACTCCCAATAACCAATAACAAGTAGCTTAATTACCCAGTTAATTCCTTAGTTCTCATAATTGAACAAGTAGCTGATCCAACAATGCTCAATGCACAATTAATCAATCCCTAGTATTCAAAAATCATAATACCACAATGCCCAATTATCAATTGCAACCAAATATCAATATCCAAGCATTAATTGAAACAAAACAACAATCATAGAGCAATAATTCAAACAATTCCACAACATTCATGCATCAATTCTAATTAATTAAGCATTAGTAAAACAATTAACTCAAAAAAAAAACTAGAAAAGAAGCACCCCAAAAAATACCTTAAAGCCCAAGTTCCTAATTCTTGAAAAAGGGGAAAAGATCGGGTTATGGTTGTTGTGTGATATAAATATTGGTTAAGGTGGTTGAAAGGAAAATTGACGATGGGGATATAGGGGAGTTGAATATTTGGGGATTGGAGAGGATGGGAGTTATGTTAGATTGATTAAAAGAGAGAGGATTGGAAGGATTAGGATAGAGAGAGATAAAAAGAAGAGAAAAGAACAAGAAAAAGACTCGATGGGGAAGAAGAAGAATAGAAGGTCGGGGTTTGATTTTACAAAGGTTTTTTTTTATATTTTGGATGACTCGGATTTGGGTCGAGATCCGGGTTGGATGCTCCCCAAGCTGGTTTGGGGGAAGGGGGGCAAGGCTTTTTTTTTTTTTTTTACTATTACTCCTATCTACTGCTTTATTCAAGCATAACTTCTAACTTCTACACCTAATTTTTTGATATTTTCTACCCGAGACCTCACACTTCCACCGTAGATCCCCTCTGAGTATTCATTCAAACATTCTAATTAACACATATATACTCATGAAGTCAGATCCTATGCTATGTTCGTGTTCATCTCCCACACTTAATATTAACAGTATTTATGTATTCAACAATAATAACAAAGGTAAGGGTAAGAATACTCCTTGAACCAAGTTGCTCAAAATCCATTACTTTGCCACAATTGGATCATTTTTTCCTAAAGTACCTACACACTAGAAAAGAAAACAAACTAACATTAAATCTATTAATCTAAATAAAGTAAATAAAACATAATAAACCTTGGGTTGCCTCCCAACATGCGCATGATTTAACATCTTTAGCTAGACGTGGCTACTGGTTTTCAGTCTATGAAATGCATAATGTAAACAGCCTCTTCATCATCTCGTTCATAATAGTGCTTTAGTCTTTGGCCATAAACTGTGAAGCGATGCTCTCCATCAACTTGGATCTTAATAGCACAGAAAGAATGTACCTTAGTTACTACAAAAGGTGCAGACCATCAAGACTTCAACTTGCCTGGAAAAAGACGAAGCCTGAAATTGAAAAGCAAAACTTTTTGACCTTCTTTGAAGTCTCTCCCTTGGACATGCTTATCATGTTATGCTTTAGTTTTCTCCTTATAAATGCGAACATTCTCGTAAGAATTTTTATGTATTTCCTTAAGCTTATTGAGTTGAAGAAGTCTCTTCTCTCCGATTGACTTCAAATCAAAGTTCAATGCCTTAATCGTCCAATAAGCTTTATGTTTTATCTCTACTAGTTAGTGACAAGATTTACCAAACACCTGCTAACAAAGAGACATATCAAGAGGAGTCTTGTAAGTCATTCTATATGCCCATAAAGCATCGTCTAGCTTCAAGGACCAATCTTTCCTAGACAAATTCACTATTTTCTTTAGGATAGACTTGATCTCCTTGTTAGATATCTCTATTTGGCTACTCATCTGCAGATGATAGGGAGTGCTTGTCTTGAATCTGTATCTAAACTTATGCAAGAGAGCTTCAAAATCCTTATTTTTGAAGTGAACTCCATTATCACTAATGATTTCCCTCAGCACTCCAAAACATAAGAAAATATTCTTAACAAATTTAATCGCCACTTTAGTTATATTATTAGGAAATGCCACTCCCTCAACCCACTTAGATAGATAATACACTGCTACCAATATATATAGGTTTCCATGAGACGATAGGAATGATCCCATAAAGTACAAATCCCAAACATCAAACAACTCGACTTTTTTCATAGTAAACATAGGCATCTCTTGTCGCTTTCCAATGTTCCTCATTCTTTGGCAACGATCGCAAGCTACAACAAAGCTTCTCACATCCTTGAATAGAGTTGGTGAGAAAAACCCAGATTGTAGTACCTTAGTTGTTGTCTTATCAGCTCCATAATGGCCTCCACATGGCAGATAATGACAATAAGTGAGAATATCACTCATCTCTTCTTCTGATATACATCTCCTAACAATGTCATCTGCACGATTCTTGAAAAGCAATGAATTCTCCCAAAAATAATGTTTTACTTCAGATAAAATTTCTTTTTCTATAGATGAGACATATCAAGAACAAGTATGCTACAACCCAAATAATTCACACAATCGGCATAACATGGAGTACGTTCTTTGACTAACCATAAGCACTCATCCGGGAAGTAATCATCTATTGGCAAAGCTCTCATCTTGCTAAAGCCTAGAGAGATGATCTGCTACCAAGTTCTCTAAGTCCTTCCTATCTCGAATCTCCAAATCAAATTCCTGCAATAGTAAATTCCATCGAATTAACCTCGATTTAGCATCCTTCTTTGACAACAGGTACTTGATAGCTTAGTGACATGTATAAACTATGACTTTTGCCCCCACTAGATAAGAGCAGAATTTCTCAAAAGCATACACTATCACCAACAACTCCTTCTCCGTGGTTGCATAATTCATCTATGCCTCATTGAGTACTTTACTAGCATAGTAAATCATGTGAAGTCGCTTGTCCTTCCATTGACCCAAAACTACTCTAACCATATAATCACTGACATCACACATCAACTTAAAAGGTAGACTCCTATCCAAAGCAATCATGATTGGTGCAAAAGTCAGCTCCTTCTTCAATCTATTGAAAGCTTCCAAACATGAATTATCAAAATTGAAAGGAACATCCTTAGCTAGTAAGGCACACAATGGCTTGGTTATCTTGAAGAAGTCCTGAAGGAACCTTCTATAGAAGCCGGCATGACCAAGAAAGCTACAGACTACTCTAATGGAACTTTGTGGGGGTAACTTGTCCATGACTTTAATCTTGGCCTTATTTACCTCAATGCCTTTGGCAAAAATGCAATGCCTGAGAACTATACCCTCTAAATCATAAAATGGTACCTCTTCCAATTCAATACCAAGTTTGTCTCGACACATCTTTGTAGAACCACAACCAAATTGTCCAAGCACTTATCAAAACAAGACCCAAAAACTGAAAAGTCATCTATAAAAATCTCGATGATCTTTTCTACCATATCCAAAAAGACAGCCATCATACATGTCTCAAAAGTAGCTGGAACGTCGCTCAAACCAAAGAGCATATCTCTATGAGCAAATGTACCATATGGATAGGTAAAGTTGTCTTCTCCTGATCCACCGGGGCGATGGGAATTTGATTATATCCTAAAAACCCATCCAAGAAGCAATAATAAACATGACCCACTAACCGCTCTAACATCTAATCAATGAAAGGCAAAAAAAAAGTGATCCTTTCGAGTGGCAACATTCGGATTTCCGTAATCAATACACACTCCCTACCCAATGATGTTTCTTGCAGGAATCAACTCGTTTTTCTTATTTTCCACAATTGTCATACCTCCCTTCTTTAGAAACACTTGCACTAGACTCACCCAAGAGCTATCAGAAATCAAGTAGATGATTCCATCATCCAAAAGCTTGATAACTTCAACTCGAACTACTACCTTCATATTGGGATTAAGCCTTCATTGATGCTCAACACTAGGCCTATGATTTTCATTCATCAAAATTCGATGCATGAAAAAAGAAAGGCTAATCCCTTTAATATCTGAAATAGTCTATGCCAAGGCTAAATTATACTTTCTCATAATTCGAAGCAACTTCTCTTCCTCAGGCTTACTTAATGTAGCTGAAACAATGACCAGGAATGTACCTAAGTCTCCCAAGAAAGCATATTGCAAGTGACTAGGGAGTTGTTTTAACTCAAGTGAAAGCGGTTCTTTGAAGTAAACACAGGCTTCACCTTTCCCAACTCCTCAAATTTTAGCCTTTCCATTACCCTTCAACATCATGACACACTCAGAAATAACAGGATCATAATCCTTCTCACTAATGCTTTGAGTAATGCAGGCTTCTAGAGGATCAAGAAAGCTTCCAATCTCCAAGGTTTCCTCCATAACAAGATCCAAAGTTACAATGCTAAAGCAAGAATCCCCATTTTGAGGATACTTTATTACACTAAAGACATTGAACTTCTATGTTTCATTGTCCACTCGCAATGTAAGCTTTCCTTAACGCACATCAATTAGATCTCCTCTGGTAACTAGGAATGGTCTCCCAAGAATAATAAGGATCTCAACATCCTTGTCCATCTCTAGGATCAAAAAGTCAGCGAGAAAGTAGTACTTTCCAACCTTCACCAACACGCCTTCAATAACACCAATTAGATATTTCACTGATCTGTGAGCTAGCTGCAGGGACACTATAGTTGGCTTGAAATCACTCATACCTAACTCCTGAAAAGAGTCAAAGGCAATAAATTTATACTTGCTTTTAAGTCACATAAACATCGTTCAATACTCAATTTATCAATAGAATAAGGTACAGTAAAATTCCCTCAATCCTTTAACTTTGTAGGCAGTTTATTCTGGATAATTGTACTGCACTCCTCTGTTAAAGTTACTATGGCATGCTCCTCTGACTTTGTCTTATTGGATATAATCTCTTTTAGGAACTTGGCATATGTAGGCATCTAGGCTATGACCTCTATAAAAGGGATGTTGAACTGGATCTTCTTAATCATCTCAAAAAACTTTGAAAAGCTTTTGTCATCATTTATCTTTTTAAGCCTTTGTATAAATGGAACAGAAAGCACATAAGGCTTAATTATAGGATAGACAACAGGTTCAGATTCTTTATCCTCGTCCTTCAGCTCTTACCTTCCAGTTTTCTCTTCCACAACATCATTCTTCTCAGCTCATTTCATACCCATATTCTACTTCCTAGTCTTGACCGAAGTCTCAACTACTTTTCCACTTCCCAAAGTAATAGCTAAAATATCTTCCTTCGGGTTCACCTCAGTGTTACTTTGCAATGCCTTTTGAACTCGTTTGGACACGACCCTAGCTAACAACCCATCTGTACTTTCCAGTTATGAATGGAAGCCTATTGATTTTGCAACTCTGCATCTTGGTTGTTCATTCTATCCTCCATCTTGGACACGTACTTTAGAAACATGTCCTCCAGTTATGGCTTCTGCACCTAAAGTTGAGAAAATTAGCACTAGAATGGTTGCCTTTGTTGAAATCCTAGCAGTGCATTTGGTCGATTCCCTTGCTCTTTTCATGAAAAATCAAGGTGATTGTGCCATCCTAGATTATAGGTATTGGAGTAAGGATCATTCATTGGTTGTTTCCCCATAAAGGCTCCATATTAGCCTCCTCCATTGATGAACTAGGTAGATCATCATAAGTGTAACCAACTTCCATATGACCAGAATTGCTACCATAAGGTATCGACTCCCTCAAGAGCTTCACTTGTTGGGTCAAGTCAAGAACTTGCTAAGATTATTCATTATGGATTATAGCTCATGAACTACTGCTCTTTTTCCTCTAATTGATTTCTGCTGCAAGTTGTTAGCTAGGACCTCATATATATCATAGACTTCATCAATGGTTTTGTCATTGACATAACTCCCAACAGTTCTATCAACCAATGTTTGTGAGGTAGCATTCAGTTCGTCATAAAAGAACTGTATCTAGAGTAATCTTGGGAATTGATGATGTGGACACTGCATAAGTAATGTCTTATACCGTTCTCATACCTTATGAAATGATTTTCCTTCCTATTGAGAGAGAAAGCATATCTTGCTCCTCAAATCTGCAGTCTTCTGTTGGGAATAGAACTTATTCATGAACTTATTATAGACACGTTCCTAAGTAGCGAATGATCCTTTAGACAAGTTAACCAGCCAAGTTTTAACTCTATCCTTCATGGTGTAAGAAAAATATTGCATCCTCAGCACATCTTCCTGGCAGTCTTGTAAAAGAAAAGTCTGAACTATGCTGTAGAACTCCCAAACAAAGGTCAAGGGGTCTTCATTAAGTGGCCTATGGAAGAATGGCAATATGTTGAAGTGAATGGTCTTCAACTCATAATTGTGAGCTCTCGTGCTTAACCAAATGCAAGAAGGATTTGTACCAATAACAAACCTCTAAATATCCTTTATGTTCACCCTGGCCTAAGTATTGGCACCCACAATAGCTGCTCGGTGCTCATTATTATCATCCACTACCAACAGATTGTTAACCACCACTTGTTGATCAGCCTTCTATGTTCTTTTTTGTGCCCGGTTTTGACAACATGTTTTTTCGATTTCTGGATTCACAGGAAGTAAGCTTACACTCTTGGATCTTCGTAGGTGTATATACTACTTGAAAGCACCGTATCCAAAAATTAAGGAAAAATAAAGTAAATATTAAATAAAACCAGAAAAAATAAATAAAATAGCACAAATCAAAATTAAAACTTCATTCTCTAGCAACGACACCAAAAACTTGATCAGAAAATTCCTGCGAGTGCACAGGACCAATCATAGTAATAAAATCCTGACAAATATCTCAGGTGTTGCACCCACCGAGAACGAAATTATTTAAGAATTATACCACTGCTTAAACTGAATTAAACTAAAACAAGAATTTTAACTAATTAATTAAAACTAAAATTTTCCTAAATTAATTAATTGAATTGAAAATTAAATAAAGAGGACTAACAGAATCAAATTAATTAAAACCTAACAAGCAAAACTAAAAATTCAAGGTTTCATATAAAAGAAGAGACTAAGGCTCAGGATTTCACTTACTGAGGACAAACTACGTTAGTATTCCATAGGTTTCGCGGTTTGAATATCGTTTTTACTATTATAGCTTTTGCTCTCTCCGGGGTAACTAAACCGTATCTAACCTACTAGCAATCTTCTCTCGAAATCATACGAAAATATATTAAGTCCATTAAGATTAAATAACTCATCGACGTCATATAAATCTCTCATCTCCTGATATCAAAATTTGTATATTTGTCTACCTAGTACATGGTTAATGTCTCATCTCCCAAAATTTTGACACAACCCAAAGATTTACTTCTATGGTGGCCAATTATAAAAGCATCAATTAACTCAAAGTAGATAAATCAAATATAAATCTTTAAATTTAAATAAGTTAATCCAAAAATAAAAAACTTTCATGAAAACTAATCAATTTAAACTCTCAAGTTAGATTACATTTCTTACCCTAACTTGGGGTTTAGCTATCTATGTTAGAAATCAAAAGATTAAAAGGTAAAAGTATAATTGAATTCATAAGAACAAGAAGAATGAAGAAAATTTTCATTTAAATGCCCGAAAAATCTAAACTCTAGTCGCATTCTTCAATTCTCTTTCGCTTTCTCTTTCATCTTCTCTTCTAGTGTGTATTGTGTTCCTCTCTTTCTCTCTTCTGCATTGTGTCATAGTGTAAGAATAAAAAGTGGAAGACTTCCTAGAGATTTTTTGTTTTATATGATACTTTGAATTGACAAAAATACCCCTAGTTGGTCTTCCAAACTTATATTACTACTAAAACCAGGAAAACTGTAGAAAAATCCCACATCAGCCTAAAGTAAGGCTAAAATCAATCCAAACCAGACCAGGACTAGTCCAAACAGCAGCCCTCAATCTCACGGCTCTCACAATAGGTCCGAAAAACAGCAGTTTTTACTTCTTTAAAGTCAAATCAATCTAGAAAGTTCAATAATACAAGAAGTAAAATCTGCCAAAAATAACCAAAATTGCACAATTAATAAATCAATTTAAACGTACACTCCACAAAAAATTTATGCAAATATTAGACCTATCACTTAAAGTTTAGTTGCGCGCCACAAATTGTTTGTCTTTATTTGTTAATGGGTTCATGAGATGAAAACATATTTTCATTATCTTCTTTTGAGAATTCTCCTCTTGTTTCGAGGAGTGTTGTTGGACAAAAGGGCCAATAAATTGTTTTGAAGAATAGGTTCTTTGAGAGAATCAATTATTCTTTAAGTGAAATCGAAATGATATGTATCGTTAGATAATTAAAATTTTAAAAACAGATAAGTTATTAAATGTTATTTGATGAATTGTATGACTAATTTAGTTTTTCTTAAAATTAATTTGTGTTGTGAAGCTCTAAATTATTTTGAAATATTAAGTTGAGTTTTTATTTCATTTTCATAATTAACAATCGTCAAATAAAGACTTTCTTTTTTTTGCTGGGGAGGGGACAAAAAAAATATGCTTTCAGAAGACTTTTATTTATGGCTAGATCATTTACAGCTATCTGACTTGTTTTAATATCTATATCCAATCAAGATTATATAGATATGCTTAGTAAAATATATAAGAGGTACATAGTTAATTCAACAATATTAAAAAATTTATCTATTTTTTTCTTTTTCAAATTAAATAAATCATTTACAATCCAACAGTCCAAATCACTGTATTATGGCTAGAACATTTACAGCTATCAGAAGACTTTTATTTATGGCTAGAACATTTACAGCTATCTGACTTGTTTTAATATCTATATCCAATCAAGATTATATAGATATGCTTAGTAAAATATATAAGAGGTACATAGTTAATTCAACAATATTAAAAAATTTATCTATTTTTTTCTTTTTCAAATTAAATAAATCGTTTACAATCCAACAGTCCAAATCACTGTATGTTTACTGTGTTCTTACTGTTGCTTGTCTAACAAGTTTTGCTATCCATAAATTAAAGCCTGAAAATTAGAACAGGAAAGAGCCCGTGCTCTGTGACTAAGATATGATTAACAGAAAGATGCATTCACAGAGAGCTTACAACCAAAATGCACGTATGCACAGTTGTACACTGCAAAAGCAAATATCATCTCTGAATTCAGAGAAGTAGAAAAAATGATGCATTTTGAATACTGGAAAGTGTACATTGACATTTTTTGCATGTCTACCCCATGAGATCTCCAATAAATGATTAACATTCGTGGGATTATATTTAATTGACATGCTATATTTAACTGTTGTTGAATCGGATTTACATGTATAAGGGGATTCAATGCTGTGTTGATATATTCTGAATTGCCGGTAGGACCCCCAAAGTCAGCCACTCCAGGGCTGAAGAGATTTACTGGAACTTTTGCCATTGGCCTTTGGCATCAACAACCTGTAAAGTTCCAGCAGAACATGATTGTCCAGAACCAGTATAACATAGCCAATTTGAAATGCCAACCCAAATAGAAAGCATCAAGATAGCTTCCACGTAACAACCGATTTCTTGTTTGAAGAACATTCTCTTTGCAGATTATGCAATCGCAATCTTGGTATATTCCAAGAATAATACTGTAAAAGTAAACTAAAATGATAGTCTGCAACAAAATTCGTTTTTTTTTTCTGCCTGAAGCTCTTGTAACATCAATGAAGGTTAATTACCTGTACAGTTCCAGAACAGCCATGGCTGAACACATTTGTCCCGCACATGGAGAGCAAAACGATCATGTCTGGTGGACATCTTCAATTGTCAAAAGACAGGCGGTGGCAATTTCCAGTAATTCCATGTATTGTAGTCCTCCTGTTCCCAATGAGGAAAAAGAAATCAAAAGATTGTTTACCAAAAAGAATTCTTTGAACCAGAAATTCAAAATGAAAAAAGAAAAAATGTGAGAAAGTGTTGGGAAATGTAAATATTTCAAAGCTGAGATCAAACTCAGGACAGATGGTGCCCAAAAGAGTGCCAATTATGCTGGAAAAATAAAAAGCAATTAAGGCAGCAGAATGAAACCTGCTCAGATGATGCTGCCGGTGGAAACATGTCATCCACAAGAGCATGAAGAGAAGTATATGATTTTGTATCTACTCGTCGGTTTACAGCAACCTCACCCTGCAAGCATAGACCATCAGAAGGACGCTTCTAGGAAACAGTATAACTAACAATTTTGGAATCTGTCTTCCAGACATGAACTATCCCAAATACCTTGGGATTAATGATGAAGATTTTTCCCCTCGGGATGCCAACCTTAAGGTAGCTAATTTCATCAGTGTCTCTATTCCCAAAGCCAGCATAGAATGGGTTGCAGTCATGGGGAAACAATGCCCTGATATCCTGAAATTAAGAAAATTAGAAGTATTAAATGCTACCTCTCTTAAAAAATACACTATATCATCCAAGAGCACCAATAAAAGAGACATTCCAAATACACTTCAGGACTAGGGAAGTTCCATCTATCATTCGTATCAGTTTCCTATATGATTTGGGCTTGTTTCCTCTCTCCCTCCCTCACCTCCGGGGACAAGACAAAATGTGCTCCAAATACCATGTAAAGATGAAGGGCTCCAGTATATATGGTCAGCTTTATTAACCACTTATGGCCCAGTGACATTGGCATATGCATCAAATGAATAATTGCATATATTTAATGGTATAACATTTGTATCAGTGGGTCATTTTATACATTTTATTTGAAACTGACCCTCATTTTACAATGAGTTTATACGTGAAAAGCATGTTATGATCTGTTTGATGTAAACATCATAGCATTTATGCACACAAGAATTCACTTGATGCATCTGTCGATATTGCTGCAGGCCACAAGTATAGTCAATAATTTTGACAATCAACCTTATCCTAAAGAAAAGTACACAATTCAAAATCAGGGAGAGATTATGAAATCAATAGATACATAAACACAATCTTTTAACATAGACCATATACCTAAGGTGATGTTTGTTAAACAATGGACTTCTCACTAAGAAAATCACCTAAAGGTTGAGATATCTCACACAATAAAATCCTTCAATCTACAGGGGAAATGCAAACCAAATGTGGCAAATCAGAAGCACATAAATCTACTGCATGGGAGATTAAATAGACTATAGAAAATCATCAATGCAGAGACTGGCAAATATTATATGTGTCAAGGTAAGCGTTAATTGAGAACTAACCTCTAAGCATGCGATCTTAAATTCATGAGGAGTTCTTCTAATGACTGCCAACAAAGTAATGCTGATTAGTTCACATGTTATAAAGAAAGCTCTTACAAAAGAAAAGTTTAATGTTTGCAAAAGCCTAAAAGAAAGTGTGTGTAAGACTAGTGCATTAGCAGAAACAAAACGCACAGTTGATTCATGGACTAATTACAGCAATTACTAATATATGAGTTACCTTCACGGAATAACGATGGGAAAAGTCCATCAGGGGATATAACAACAGGACCATCTGGTAATGCCTTCCCGTCCTACAAATGAGAGAACACGGCTCTGTTAAAGAAAAATTTTCAGCTGTTTCTAGCTCCAAATAGCGATTAATGTTGACTTCACCTGCTTAAGGTTGATAAGGAATTGTCTAGTAAGATAGGCTTGAGAGATTGCACGTGCACTTAGAAAAAGCAGTTGATACCCATTTTCCTGTATCAAAAGGAAGGCCATTTCGTTACTCTTATGATATAGAAGTCGTTACTAGTCATTAACAATGTTGTACGCAAAATATAAACTTTCAGCATTTTGACTCTCCCGAGAAAAAAATCCAGTTAATAATCACTTTGCCACCCACAAACAGTGTTTTAAGTTTTCCATATTTTTTGAAAATGATGGCCAGCAATGCTAAATAGGACCTCAATCATTAACATAAACATTACTCCCAACATTACTCCCACGTATAGCCCGAGTGCGCAAAATAAACGCCACAAACCTTTATAGCCGAAAATAGATGTGCCACTCCTGTTTGTGACCAATCTACCCCCACCAAAGGCATGAACTGACCTAGAACATCTGATCTGCAATAACAATGTTCAATGGAGCAAATCAAATATGTCTAGTAGAAATCCCAACGTTCTGGAAAGCAAAAATACACAAATGCAAAAATAAGAGCAGTATCTAATTTTGGTTTTTCAAAGATTGTCCATGTAGTGCCATTGACTCCAACACCCACTTGGCAGGTACAAAGCACTCGAAAAGAAGAAAATCTTTCAATGAATATAGTGCTAAGTCTTGAAAATTGATACTTTACATATCTAGATGTCTCGAGAGAAAACAAAACTTCAGTAGAGTGATGAAGTACCAGCAGACTAATGAATCATTATGCAAGAAATAAAATTTGATTTTGTGCAAGAAATTTCCCCTTGTATTCAGTTGAAGCTAGAATGAACATAAAAACTTAGAAAAAAACTTCTTGGATGAAAGATATTTACAAAACTTACTTTGTAATTGTCCCGTCAACATCTGAGATCACTATACGAGTGTTCCATTTCCACAAATAAATTCTAGCATCAACCTGTTAAGAAACATGACTTTAAGCGATGCTCAAAAGGAAAACCATAAACAGCAAGGGTAAATAAAATGGAAAAAAATAAATGAGAACACTTAAAATTGTAGCTAGATGACGTATTAGTAATAATTTGATGAATGCTAAATGCAATAAAGAAGACCTTCTGCTTCCCCAGCATCGCAGTAGAAAACGTAAAAGTTACTGTATTGCTCCCTTCCTTCAGATTCAACAATGCCAGCTGTTCAGATGTTGGAGTTTTTGCTTTTACCATCTCTTTCCTGCCCTTGGATTTGGGCAAATTACTGTCTCTCTCTTCTTTAATGTTGATGTCTGACACAGACTCAGAATTAGAGATTTCAGAATCATGTAGAAGTGGCTGCATGGTCTTCCTGGACCTTGATTTCTTGCGAGAGAACGGCCAAAGTCTCCAGTTTCCATCAGAAGAAACAAATTCTTTTGGTGGCTCCCCTGCAAGATGTTTATCAACTCGATCAACTGGAATGATTCCTTTTGGTCCAAATATGCCAAAATTTCCAAAATGCAGCTCTTAAAACAAGAAGAGCAGCTACATCCCATGGGAAAAGATGGCAACCAATTCTAACAACAGGACTATAATTATTCACAAATGGGGCATATGTTAAGTTATCTATAATCAGCTTTTCAGCATCAGGCGCTCAAGTTGCTATTCCTTTAGATAACGTGTCTTAGCAAAGAAATATATTTTGATAAAGCGTAAGGCCAGTGATAGTCTGTTTCTTTCTACATAAGAATCATGTAAATGCCTATAATAATCACTAATGCAAACACTCAATGTTTAGGATTTATAAGTATCTGAAAATAAAATAAACAACTGTCTAGCAGACGTAATGATAAAAAGGCTACTGAAAAGAATAATAAACATTTAAATGCATGTATTAATTTGCCTTGAAAGTTCAATTTACAGACCTATTAGCCAAAGGCATAAAGGAAAAGGAACTTTCATCCATGTACAAGTTGTCTTACCAGGAGTGCCAGCACCATTTCGATGACCTTCTGAAACATGAGTATCCTGTTCATCAGAACGCTCCTGTGATGACTGGTCTTCATTGTCTGCATCTACACTTATGGTATGTTTCTTGCCTCTCCCATCACTGTTCCAATCCTGTGATTTGAAATGTGAGTCTACGGAATGACTTAAAGGATGATGGAAGTTGTCCCTGTCCAGACATTCAGTGCAGGACCACATAATAGGTAATGATTTTACTGGCCGCTCAACTTTTGCACGAGCAACACCATGGACTTTGGGAATTCCAATGGGTTTTGACAATGCATCCAAATCTCCTGTTAAGTTATCAACATTGTCCAATTGGTCCTCTTGAACAGACTGGTCTGTGGAGGAACAAGCTTCGTTATTTACAGGGTTTGACCCATCTCCAATGCCTTCTAGACAGAATGAGGAATGGTTTTCATTATCTCTGCCAACAGATAAATTTAACTCGCTCCGACTTTCTCTGAGTTTGTATTCATCAAGGTCACTGAAAAGGAAATGTTCATCCTGTGAGCTTTCGAACTCTTGTGTGCTGAACGCTTTTCTCAAGCCACGGTCTCCATAAAATTGTACAGAGTCACCAACAGATTCGCACTTCTCACTTTGACTGCAATGATCTGGTTTGCTAAAACTTTCAAAGGTGCAGACATTCTGTGCCATTGCAACTGCTTCAACTGAAACAAATATTGGGGTAACAGTGACCATTTGAGCATAAGGTTTTGACTCTGTTGGCAGCTTTTCAATGTTTAATTCATCAAGGCCACTGATGCGAGGACATGGATTTTTTGCCTGACAACAATCATGACAAGACCTTATGTGTTCCATTTCAGCCTCAATAGTCTCGGCTTTCTGATAACTAGTATCCTGATGGAAAACTCGGTATCAACATAATTATAAAAAACGGAGTTCGCATCAATCATAGAACAGGATTGCACTGGAGTCTAGGTAGAGTTCAAGCCATAAACAGCAAAATGCCATCGCACTGAAGCTCAACTCAGCATGAGAAATACGAGCAGAAGCTCGGCAACATCCCACACAAATATGGGACTCTGTAACAGGCTTGGCTTATCAGCAACTTAGCCAGCCGACAAGACCACTTTAGCCACCCAAGCTTTGGGAAATTTCAAAATGACAAGAATTTTTCTGTAACTTAAGAACTTCAATAGGATGCTGTTCTGAGCCACAATACCCCCAAAAATAAAAATAAAAATAAAAAATAAAAAAAGGAAGATCTAAATGACAAAACAAGCTGCGGGAGCTCAGCCCACAGTACTGTTCCCAGCAAAGCTACATTTAGATCTTTGTCTCCTTGATGTGGGAGAAGACATGATATTTGAGAGCAGAATAAATGTCCTGGTATTTTAGCTCTATTAAATTGTTATTTAGAAGATACCAAATTGCACATGTTCAAGAATCCTATCATCTTTCTGAGGATTATTTGATGACATTAATAAGCTCTGGTAGTTGCTCAGCTTGCAAAGTATTTAAAAAAAAAAAAAAAACGACCAGTTGTAAGTTTGCAACTTGAACTTTTCAATGTTTTGATTTGGCTTCGAATTGTTTATGAGTTCAGAAATTTTTTTGCGCTTAATAAACAGGCATTTGTGGAAGATTTACCTCAGGGAGTAGTTTTGCTGTTGCATGCAAAGTTTCAACACCCAAGTGTGTTTTTGCAGGCCCTCTATCAGGAAGGTGAAGTGTTTCATGATTTTCCTTGTTTGTACCTTCCATTCCCCCTGTCGACGTCTCTGTTGTTTCACAGTGCATGAAAGCTTGGTCCCTGTCAGATCCACTTTCTTCCTTACATCTGTCAAAACTTGTTAGAGAAACATCTCTTTGTTCAGAAGCCTGTTCTTCATCAGACCTGCCACTCGAGCATGCTTCAGGCATCGGTGGAATTTGTGGATCAGGAGTAACAACCACAGAGATAATACCCTCAGCATTGTCATTATGCATGGCGCTCCATAAAGTAGGTTCATCAATATTCCTCGGCGATACAGATATCATTTCACATTTTTGTTCCAAAACACTCTCACATGTTATGGAAGGTTCAACAACTTTTTCCCTAGTTCTTAAACTCTGCATTTCTATATAACTTTCCTCAACAGAGTATTCCAGCCCTTCACAGCCAGACTGAAAGGCAGTCCCAACTTTCACATCGCAGGAACCTGTGGGCTCAGACAACATTGGATGATCCCAACTAGCTTCTATTATACCAGGTTCAGATGACCTATGTTGGCCTTGTTCATCAATATTCGGCATATCTTCAACCCTCTTGACATTTGAAGTATCTGAAACAGAAAACAGCACAGCAGCATCTTTCCTGCGCTTAGAAATGGCAAGATTTGTGGACCACTGGACCTCCAAGAGGTTGGCTGCAATTTCAGCACGATCCCATGAACTTATCCTCCCCACGGCCCCATCATCATCTCCTTCTTGATAATGCTTCTTCCTCATAGATTGCCGTCCAAAAACAAGCCCCAGCATCCTTGACTGACGGGAATTAGTCCTAGCCACAGCCTTCCCAATGTTTGCATCAATTTGATCACCTAGGTTTGACTCATTGGCATAATAATTGCAACTTTTAGACCTCATTTCCCTCGTGTTGTTCTGGGATCCTCCGTCCATCTCATCACAAGAAGAAGGATATAATAATGGAGAATCCTCTTCTTCCCCTTCTACCTCCTTGAGAAAGTAAGCTTGTCCTCTTTCATCAAGATACATTTGGAAATTCGCGTCAACGCCATTAACACTAATGTTAACGACTTTCTCTTTACCCTTTAAAACCCCCTGAAATTTCCCAAACCGTACATACCAAGGCGAGGATTTAAAGCTTCCATCTTGCTGTTCAACAACTACTATATCCACAGCTCCACCGAAAACATGAAAAGGGCCAGAGACAGTGTACAAGCCCCCAGAGATATAGCTGCCTAGCCTCCCCACAGCGTACATCTTATGATTCTAATCTCACCATATCATCAAGTCTCTAAATTCAATCATAACTTAAGAGCACGGGGAAGAACCCCACAAAGTTGTGAGGTTCTATAAGCCAAAAACTGAAAACCTGTGAATTCAACTCGCTTATCAGTCTCCAATATCCCCCCACACGGCTATCCAATCAGAACACAAAATCATATTACAATTCAACACATAATTGATAACCGCTTAAAATCATGATGCTTCTTACTATAGAACAAAATTCATAAATAACGAAAAAAAAAAAAAAAAAACACCCTTTCACCCAACTTGAAAAAACCGAATACCACAAAGACCAACAAAGCTCGTCATTGGGTCAACACCCAACAGCCCAAATTAAGAAATAAGCAAGAAAACATTAATTAGATATAAAGATCAGACCTTGAAACTCTTATTTTATATAGAAACGCGCGTCTCTATGGCCAGCCCAGATAAAGAAAGCCATACAACCAATACAAACAATAAGAAAGATGAGAAGTTGGCGCAATAAGAGCATATTCTCTATTAATTATTCCAATGTGCCAAGTTGTGTGCTCATATATATATATATATATATAGTCATTAAAATTACGTCACAAAAAAAAAAAAAAACGCGATTGTCTTCTGTTAGTGTTATTACGTGTATCATAACACACGCAAAAAGGAATAGCAGAAATGAGGAAATAGAGAATCAAATGAGAATGGGAACTTACGGAGACTCGCGAACTCAACAGAATGGCAGGAAGAGGAGACAAGTTGTGGAAGAATTCAGAGTCTTCTCTTCTTATATGGAATGGAAACAGTCAGTGGAGAGAGATAGGGAGATCGTTGATGACAAGTCAGCAACTGCCTTTCAGGTGGGCCCTGCTTTTGATGAAGTGGGACCCCAGGCTTGCTTTTCCTTCTCCCTCTTTAAATGAATTCTGCTGGATTTGGTTAGTTACGATAAAATAGTCATGCAAATTCTTCTAAATTTTATGATAACTAAGGATCCGTATAACTGACGCGTGTACGCGCCTCCTGTCTCGTTCAGAAGCACAAGATAACAAGTGGGGATGGGTTTCCTCGTAACCCCTCCGAAAGATCCAACACTCTCCGTCTGATGCAGAAGCAGAAGCAGCGGCCGTCCGGTGATGTGCCGGCGAGGGCTTTTGGTTTGAGGAGCTCAACTTTCCAAGAACGAAATTCCGTGGGTATTGGGTCCGTGGGTGCCGCTAAATTCAAACCGTCAGATTTGATGCGCTCGCTGGCACTCAATTTTCTTCGGCACACGTAGGGCTGCAAACGAGTCGATACGTTCGTTAAAAACTCGGTGGCTCGGCTCGGTAAGAGTTCGATTCGAGCTCGTTCATTTACTAAACGAGCGATACACGAGCCTAAAACTAAAGCTCGTTTAATAAACGAGCCGAGCCTGAACAGGGATAGACTCGACTCGGTTCAGACTCGTGAACAGCTCATTTAAAGCTCGTTTAGAGTTCGACAAATATATCATTAGTTATTCGTTTAATATATATCGTTATAAATTTATTTAATGTATTAATAACACTTAATTGTATTATTTAACTTTTAGTATAAATAATTATCAATTTAGGGTTATATCTGTTATTTCATATATAGTTATTTGAACAAAATTTATACGTGATTAGACTGTAAGTAAGTCAATACTTTCACTAAAAGTTTGGTGACTTAATCTGGTAAAAATTTGACTAAAATTCATTCGTTTAACTAAACAAGTGATACATCAGTTTAAATTCAAAACTCATTTAATAAATAAACTGAGTATAAGTAAAGATAAGTTTAATTAAACTCATAAATAGTTCGTTTAAAAATTTATCTGCATAATAATTAAAAAAAACTCATTTATTATGTTATAAAAATAATTTCATTAAACCCATTTTCAAAATTATATATTACATATATTTACATTTATACATTAAAATTGAACATTTATTTTTAATTATTTAATTTTATTTAAATAAATAGTTTTTATCCTTTTATTTTATATATAATAATAAAATTTTTTAATTTTAATTACTTTATTAGTTAAATGATACAGTTCGTTAAAAGTTCGAAAGCTCGGTTCGATAACAGTAGGCTCGGCTCGAGACTCGACTCGTTCGTAAACGATACTGATACCGAGCCTCATTTTTAGACTCGTTTAATAAACGAGCCGATACTCGAACCTGACCAAACTCGGCTCGGCTCGACTCGTTTGCAGCCCTAGGCACACGCACGCACACACTCTATATATATATATATATATATATATATATATAGCACCGAAATGACCACAGTGACTCAAGGGACAATATTGCATTTTGCACGAAATTTGAAAAGAGTGCTGGTATTTTTTTTCGACTTTTTTTTTAATTTTAATTGTAAAAATAAATTAAAATATAAAATCATATTAAAAAATATCTTCTTTTTGTATTTTAATTCTTTTAAATTAAGTTTGTGTACATCAAATAAAAAAAATTATTCGCAAATTTAATTGAACTATCAAAATGTCATTGATCTTTCAAAAATCACTCCAACTGCAATAATATAAAAACTTTTAAGTTAGATGAGGTCAATTTTTGAAAAATTGCTTTATAGAATAACAAAAGAAGATGAAAATATGAGAGGTTTAGTGTTTTAAATATTACATACAAAAATTAATTTTTATTATTTAAACTACTAATTTTATTACTTAATGTTTATTTTATTTTAAATTATTACTTTTTTATTTCTACAAATTGTGAATATAAAGAATATATATATTATACATAAATATTATTTTATTTGTATATATCATACATGCATATATATGTTATGTTCATCTCATATAATTACTATTTATTATCTTGTATATTTATAAAAATCTGCAAATTATACGTATGTCTATATTAAAGAACAAGTATATATATATATATATATATATATATAACATAAACATATATATTATAAATAATATACACATTTACAATTTATATAGTGTGTAAAATATAAATACGTAACTAGTTTTATACATTATATACTTATATATATGTAGATTTTTAATTTGATTTATAATTTTTAAGTAAATATAATTGACTTATAATATTATATCACATAATAAGTAAATTTTACTTGAAATAAAAAAATAAATTACATAGTATTAAATTATTAATAAATTTTATTCATTTAAAAAAAATAAAATTATAAACACTCTAACACATTAGTGTAATTAACCCACATCAAAGCTTAGTTTTCATAACTCAAATCTAAAAATAAACCGATTCAAAAATCATACTCAAACTCGAAATGACACAATTGGGCCTACCTGAATCAATATCTTAAATTCTTGGAAGATTTTAATATCCTCCAGTCAAAAGTTTGTTTGGTGGGTGGAGAAGAATGTTAGTTATTGCCTGTTGGATAATGGTAACTGACTATATGAAACTCTGAATTTTATAAATCCGGAATAACGTTATACTTTTTTCTGACTTTTTTTTTTTTTTTTGATAAAAAAATGTTATAACAATTTAGAAATACATAAAATAATATAAACATCAAGTACTTATCAATTTATATAATCGTAAAAATCAAACTTTTAATTTTTATCAACTAATAAAAATATACCAAATGAAACTCAACTAGTCTACCTTCTACTTAAATAATAACTAACTACTAATTTGGATTAGCTTCATCAATTAAATGTAAATGCTGGTTGTTTCTTTTTTTTTTGACCAAATTGGTTGTTTCTTGTTGGATTCATTTAAGACTAATTTGTAGATTTCTAACAAGTCCCGCCAACTTTTTTTGACCATAGAGAAATCGTTGCATTTTAACCCTTTTACAAGAAAGGAAGTTCGATCATCTTATGCTACCCTTAGCTACCTCTTTCAATGTCAATTGCCTAAAAAGTAGTGTAAGAATAAACTTCTGCACATTATAACAAGTCAACGTAGAAGATCATCGAAGAAATTGAAGAAATTTCATTTGATTTTTTTTTTTAGCCACAAGGAAAGATCATATTATTAATAAACTAGTTCAAATAGGTATAAATAGTCGGTTTAATATGCCAACACCCATAGCACAAGGCTAAGAAAGCAGGTTACTCCACTATACACAACACAACCCACTTAAGAAGCCCATTCCATACAATAAACTGACAGGTTACAAGAACCACAACTCAGGCTCAAAACTTAAGAAAGAAACAACCCGCAGGTGGGGAAGGCCCATAGGCCCAAACATAGGAGTCGGGCAGCCGAAACTTCTCAACTCATCGCTGCGAAGCGGCGAAACCCGACATACCGAGGACAGCGATGGACCACAACAGTCTAGCGGCAGCAACAAGGCCACCTGAACGCCAACGCGCGACCCAAGGCGCAAACAAGGAGATCCACAGCTGCACTGGATGAACAAACCAAAGCGCAAAGGAAGCAAGGCAAAAACGACAACCACCAACGCAAAGACAGGAGTGGACCATCATCGGAACTCAAGCATCCGACTGTACACGGACGGCCAACGGCAAAAACTAGCCCCTCCCTCACTCGCAACCCAACGAGAAGAAAGACTCGAAGTGGGAGAGGCGATCACAAAAACCAACCTAGAACCACAAAGCACCACTCGGATGAAGACCACTTCAACAAAGCAGGACTAGGAAGCCACCAACCACACAAACCAAACACCCGATCAAAAATAGAAACGAGATTCTCAAACGCCACAACCGAATAAGGCCAAACACACCACTCACAAGGGGTAGTAAGCTCTACAAGAGAGCACGAAACGTCGACCGAGACCGGCGGCGACCAATTAGCACGGAGGAAAGCTAACGGCGCACGATAGCAATATTTTAACCTGAAGGCCACATTAAAAAATATGATAAAGTTGTGAAACTAGAAAAATTATTTCTACCAAAATGTCTTGACATATATTACAAATGTAAAAAATTATTAACTTTTTACAATCATATATATACTTTATATAACAAAATAATAAAGCAACAAAAATATGTTTCATGTTTTTGTTACTTTTTTATATCGATATAATTATAAAAAGTGGACAATTAATTACTTTTTGAATACACGTCGAGACAAAATTTCAAGAAAAAATCTCGTGATTCTCAATCCATGTCCTTCGAAAAAGGAATATGTGAGACTAAATAACAGATTTTCCTAAAGCCGGACCTAGATAAACTTGATGAGATAAGCTTATCGTATCATTTGATTGCTACAAGAAGATAAAATCACGTATTATACAAACACAACTATATAGTTTTGTTTAATATAATGTTAAGATATTAATACAATGTCATTTAATAATGTTTAATAATTTATCTATTTTTTTATTTTTTTAAATTTGATCATTCAATAATTTATATTTATTTTTAAAAAAGAAGTACACGACAATTACAAGTCATTAATCTTTTCGGTTAATAACGATTTGGTCGGATCAAAATTTGGAGGAATTAAATCAAATTATTTAAGTCGGTTTATTTTTACCATCTCCAAAACTGGCTATTAGCCGAGGCCAGCCGTACACGACAATTAAAGAGTACAACATTTCGCAGCATAATGAATAAATTAAGACTATGTATCCGTGGGCTGAGATGTGTATTGGACAATGAACAGCTCGTAATTCGTACCATTTCGGAAGGAACATGCATGTGATCAAATGTCTCCGATGAGACAGCAAGAAGAATGGCCACAACAGATGGATAGTTTGATTTGTTTGGTTTAGTTAATGCCTAAAGAAGTCAGCTTCATATTCTGGGAGACGCCACCGGCTACTATTCAACAGCTTGTGACTGTGGATAGGATTGGTGTTGCTCTGCCACTGGGAGAATAGTTGGTCTTGATTGTTCTTCTGTTTCATTCTTTTTAGTTCGTTTGTCTGGCATCAAAAAAAAAAAAGAAAAAGGGGAAAAAGGAAAAAAAAAACAAAAAAGTCAGCTTCCTTACAATTACTTCTTTGTCTTATTTATGTCTATTACAACAATTTATTTTTTTTTCAATATTAAGAGCCTTTAGAATTTTGCATCCGCCAACGGCTGAAAGAAATGAGAGATGGTGACAAAATTTGAGCAATAAGGATCCACTTTCTCATATAAATGCAAAATTTAGATGAATGACTTAATGGTTTTTGTCAGCTCTAGAACTCAATTTGTTAATAGTTTTTTAACACCTTTCACCTTTCATTTTTATGAATATGACATGTGGGATTCCCTCAAACTATTTGGCTAAAAAAAACACATAAAAACTTCAAAACTTTTGATATGTACCCCTTTAATTATGATTTTTTTGGAACTAAGTGCAGCTAGTCTAAATTGAAAATGCTAAAAGCTGAAATTTCATAACAATGATAATGAGGTGAACTTTAATAACAAAAACACTGCACGGACGGAGTGGGGGGACACCGGAGGCAGAGGAGAGAGAAAATGAGAGAGGAAAAATGGAGAAAAAATAGTGAGATTTATAGTGGGTTTCATCAGAAAATTTTTTAAATTTTTTTGAAAAATAATTTATATGTATAAAATGTAAAGTCAACATGTAACAAATATAAAAATAAAAAATCTTTAAAATTATGTGTAATAGATTTAAATTGATGTATAATATATATCATATATATAATAAATAAAATTAATATATAATAAATTTAAAATTAATATATAACAAGTTACAACAAAAAAGATAATAAAATAACCGCGTTAACCTCCACGGCTAGAACTTTGCGGCGTAGATCAAAGCCCCTTTAATAATTGAGATAAACGTCGTGGAGCAGTTGCCTTCAACGATTTACATAGAATTATAGTTTAAATTGGACAAACTGTATTTCAATGAAAGAAAACTCCTTTAATAATTGAGATAACGTCATGGAGTAGTTGTCTTAAACGATTAACAAAGAATTATAGTTTAATTTGGACATATTGTATCTCAATGAAAGAAATATTTGTTTTTGAATTTTTCACGTTAATAAACCAACTGGGTTTCGTTAAAAATTGTCAGGTAAGTTAAAAATTTAAAATCTAACTCCCGAAAATTTTGACAAAAATGTGAGATTTAATTTGCGCATTCTCCGTACATTTTCGCCTGTTCACTTCTTGATATAATATTTTCTGAAAACTTTTGGATTTTTTTTTTCACTTCAAATAATAATAATAATAATAAATTTCACATTTGACATGCCTATAAGATCTGTTTTTAGTCAATATCCCAGCACGGTGAGAGGGTTCGATCCCCCTTATCAACAAAATCCTCCATATTTGGGGAGGTTGTTTGTAAGTAAAGGTACTTCTATTCTATACAATGTCTTGGATTTGTATTTTTCTGACTCAATTTATAGACTGACTGGCTAACCGCTAATCATTATTTATGTTCAAAAAAAAAAAATAAAGGTCTATTTTTGGTCCGCTCGTTTAACTGCCCAACCGTTTGAATTTAGCTTTTTTTTTTTTTTTGAATTAACTTTAACTAAAATCCAAATTTAAGATGTTAAACTCAAAAAATCACTCCAGTACTAATTTAATATATCTCTTTTTTATTGGGCTTCAATCTTTGATGGAAAAGCGGGCTTAGTCTTTTCCGTTCAGGCCCAAGTCATCTCAAAGCATTGGGAGTAAACCCATTTCAAATTACCAGAATCCATGGCTAACTAAAACAGTCTTGCAAAATTTCGTTTTTCATATTTGCTCATTTTCTTTGGTGGTTTACTTAGAATGGTAGGGATGGCATTTTCAGTGAATGAGATATAGGGTTTACCAAATTTTAAGTTTAATGGACACTATGTTATACCTAATGGTTCTACTTCATTTTCGTATCACTACTTCAACTTGCTCCAAATAATCCATTCAATTTGCCTCACTGCTATAACAAATCTTCTAGACTTGTCAATTTGAACGTTCTTGTCAGCCCCTTTTTTCTCCTTTTTTTTTATTGCCTTGACTTTGAGTTCAAAGTTCACTTAATTACATTTAAAATTTCAAATTATGGTCTTCGGGAAAGAAAAGTAAAATAAAAATTGGAAAACTAATTTTTTAAGTCACAGACACGATCTTTAAAAATTTGGCATGGACCTTCTGAACTGTCACTCAAGCCAACCTGACTTGGGCCAATCGAGCCCTAACTCGTGGACAAGTCCATTCAGCCCAACTACACTGGCATCCCGCTTAATTGTCGTGTGTCAATGGGCCTTGCAACGGCAGGGGGAGTTGTTAGAGATTGTGTTGGAAAATGGGTCCTTGGTTTTGCTTTGAATATTGGCACATGCTCTTCTTTTGCAGCGGAGCTTTGGGGGGTTTTTACTGGTTTGGACTTACTCTGGTTCTATGGATTTAAGAAAGTCTGGGTGGAAATTGACTCCAAGCTAGTCTTGAATGTGCTTGAGAAAGGGTGCCCCCCAACTCACCCGTATTTCAACCTTATCTCCAATTGCAGAGATTTGGTCCACCGAGATTGGACTGTTCAATTCTCTCATGTTTATAGAGAGGGTAACACAGTTGCGGATTGGATGGCTAACTATGCTTTCTCCCTTTCAAGGGGTTTGCAAGTCTTCCATAGTCCTCCAGTTGGAGTGATGTCGCAGGTGCAGCAGGATGTAATAGGGGTCTCATGGCCCCGTACAGTTGTCCAGTAAGACTCTCTTCAATCCATCGGCTTCGGCCTCCATTTAAACCAAAAAAAAAAAAAAAAAAAAAATATGTCAGTTACATCTCATCAGCACTTAAGCACCTAATGCAGCCCAATTGTATCGACCAAATCAATGTCTCATCATGCGTACTTAGCTCAACACCTCTCATTTAAAATTTACTAATTGTGGGTTTCGAGTTTTGGGAATACAGTTGTATTAAATATCTGTCGAGAGATTTTTATCGCCTTTCAGAATCTTATCCGAGTCGGTCTAAATTAGTCAATCTAATAGGCTGCATACTGAGCAGTCTAGACAAAAAAAAAAAAATTTACTAATTATTTGTTGTTTGTTGGGTGAGATTTTTCAATTGTAATTAAAGTGATATAGATTATCAGATAATTAAAATTAAAAAAAAAAATTTTATTATTGAAAATTGTAATTATATTATTTAGTAAAGAGCATTTTGTTTAAAAAATTACAAAACTATGGTACATTCTTTTTCTTATGCATTTTCCTATTGACATTGAAGTTCTTAAATCCAAGTTTAAATTTTTGTGTCTATGCTAACTCCAATTTTAGAGTTTACAAACACTAACAAATGTGTTGTGTAAAAAAAAAAAAAAAAACTAACAAATGTGCGTTCAAAGTCTTCGAACCATAACCAAAATGTCAAACTCACCCTAAGTAGAAGGTTTTCAACCCTATAAATAATGTTGTCCATTGACCAAAAAAAAAAAATAATGTTGTCCCCTTACTCCTTCCACCTACTTCATTGGCTAATGTCATAATTGGAGGGCTAAACCAGACTTCTAATTCCACATCTTTAGACATTTCCTTTTGCGCATTTCGTCTTGGTGATATTCGACTTAATTGACTTAATTTTGAGTTTCAGTAATTGTGTGTATAAATAATATTCTTGTGATACTCAACGGTGTTAGTTACAGATTCAGCAATTACCATGGACAACTTAGAGGAAGCTCATTGGACCCAATAATACTTAGGTGGTAGATTCCTTCCTTTGGATTAGATTGAACGAGTCATACTAAACGAGAGTTACTCTAATTTTAACTTATAAATTCGATAATTAATATATTCACAATTAATTTTTATTTTTTCCTTAAAAAAAACCTTTAAAAAAAAAAAAAGGCTCCGGCTGAATCCCACCAAATTTATTATGCAATTGTCACCGTATGTTCTTTATTTGGTTATTACAGGAAAGAAAATATTTATTACGATTTTTTATATAAGATTAAAGTGAGGTATAATAATAGTAATTATTAAATAATTAAATTTTAAAAAATAATTAAATTTTATTAAATAAATTATATGCTGACTTTAATGTTACTTGAAATACATAGAGCATGAATAGAAACAGAACTCCTGAACGCAATTATGTAGCTATAACGATTGTTCAGTAGATCCAATCATGAGTTTTTACTTCTTGAGCCCAGTGATTGCCCCTTTTTTCGGGGCGTTATGGTTGGTCAAAAAAGGAATGGAACACCTCTCAAACTTTTGGACCTCAACCAGTTCGCCGGAAATTAAAAAAAAAAAAATTTAGTAATTTCACTTAAATTATTTTAAAATAATTATAGAATAATATGTATAGTTAAATAATTAAATTTATAAAAAATAAAAAATAAAAAATTATCAAATTTTATTAGATAAGATTGTGTAATTATTTATTATTATTTATGTGAAGTTATTTAATATTTCTTAAAAAAAAAAAAAAACACCCGAGGGCATATGCAAGGCAAGTGACTATTATCTTCCAATGGGTGGATTGTCTGCTCTGTATCATCAGCGTACTGTTATTTATGTGCGGTGCCCCTTTTTTCTTTTTCTTGTGTTTGTGTCCCTTTTTGTTATTGAAGTGAAAAAGGAACCGAGATTGCGGCACTTTCATGCAAGTGGTGACACAATAGCTAAAATATACCAATATTTCTCCTAATTATACCAGTGATTGTTGATCGAATACAGCTTTGACATGACAATATGCAGACCAAGGTGCCTACTTCAGCAATGTTATTAATTCTGTTATTATTGTACTAGGCACTTGCTTTTGCTTTTTCTGAATAGCAAAGCCAACAACTTAAGAGAAGAAGAGACCCAGTGCCTTTGAGCCCCAACCCAATAATGATGCCATTTCCATCTTCAAAAGGCACCCACCACTGATTTTGCTAACAAATGTTGTGACTTTGCTGTTTCGCCCTTTTTGTTTTCAATTTCATTTCATTGCCTTTTCCTGGAGGACTGGACAGTGGAGACTTTATCATCCTCTTTTTAGCTTTTGCCTTTTCCTTGATTTGATGTGCAATCCACTTGCACAATTCCCAGTTAAGATGATTAATTTTTCCAGCATTATATCAATGCGTACAGTTGCTTGCATAACAGTTGTGAGTTTGTGAGTGATCTCAAACATCCATCTTATCCCTTGCATACCATAATTGGCTGTTTGATTAAAATCAATGGCATAATTATGAAGGCATTATTATAATCCGAAATGAGTTGGAAATGTTAGTTAATTGGTAGAAAATTCAAATGACATGATTGGTCCTCTTTTCAGAAGTGTGGAAAGTTAGAATGAATCCGTTTATTAACTAGTAAACTTGAATATTACTTCGTAATATTAAGATTGATGTAACAAAATGATTGAATAAGATATGAACCTGCAATTTATACTATTAGAGAATTATAAATGTAATCAAGTTAAAATTCTAAATCTACAGATTTAAATATAATCAATTTAACATTCTAATGATCAATCAATACCAACCTAAGTGGTGGCCAGAGTGCAAAGAAAACGCTGATTAGGACTTAAATGCAGCAGTGCTCAGCAACCATCTTAATTTCCGAATTCATTATTTGTATAGAAGTACCCCTTTGTACACATGTATAAAATAACAACAACGTGGTGGGATTTGAGTAGAAAAAAATTTGAGATACAAATTAAAAAAGAAAATAAAAAAGAAAATCCACTAGCATTTGATGTTCTCTTCAGCAGCAATGGATTTCTTGCAATGAGCAATTGCAGCTTGAATTGCAGCCTGCAACTCCTCCATGGTGCTGTCACTAGCCGGCGGAGGAACACTGGCCGTCGCAAGGAGAAGGCCACTATTCGTCGGAGATGTCCTCATGGATGCAGGGGCAGAGAATTCACCTCTTCTCCCTCGCAAATCCTGCTTGTTTCTGCTACTCCAATGGCCTGAAAATGAATAGACTTGCCTGTGGGATTGCAGCTTCTCTCTTCTTCCTCCTCTGAATAGCAATAAAGGCCTAATCATACTCACATATCTCTTCAGAACCTGACTTACATCAAATCTCAGCTTTTTCTTCTGCTTCTCTTTATCTTCCTTTTCTCCAACCTCGCATGCCTTTTTCCACCCAAATAAGGAGAAAGACTTGGGCTTGCTTCTGCTACTACCCTTTGTTTCGCAGCAGTTGTTGCTCTGAAAGTGCTTGCTTTCATTGCCATTTTCGTTCCTATCACTGATATTTCCATCTCTGGTGATGCAGTTGCTGCTGGTTTTGCTGGGTTTTTGATCGTCTAGCAATTCCCTGATGGGAAGGGTAAAGCTGTCCATGGAATTGATGGAGGAGCGCGGCGATACGGGAAGCTGAGAGAGGAGGTGGAGAGGGAGCAAGTGGCCATGGAAGAAAATGTCATCGGCCGGAGACAAATCGATAGCAAACGGAGGAGAAGGGGTGGTCCTGGTCTTGTCAGGAACTGGTGCTGAAGAAGAGTGCAGAGAGATTGTGAAGGAGAATTCATGAGATGGAGAAGAAGTTGCTGAAGGTGGAGATGCAGGGGACGTTGCTGTTGTTGTTGTTGTTGTTGTTGGCGGTGGCGGCACCTCTTTTGCCGCCGCTTGTTTTATGTTCTCTTCTTCAGGGTTATTCACAGCTTTTTCTCTGGTGGTTCGATGCTGTTGTTGGGTATCCATATGCCACAGAATTCTCTGAAATACTGATAAGATCTGATTTGGTATCAGGACTTTTCTTTTTTTCTTTTTGTTTTTCTGCTGGGGGTGGTGCTTTGAATATTGCCAGGCTTTTGTGAAGTAGGATCAGGAAACTTTCAGGAACCAATGGGAGTAGCAGAAGATTTAGAAACGGATGTACAGAGAGTGGGGCAGTCAGAGAGAGAGAGAGAGAGAGAGAGAGAGAGAGAGAAAGGGGAGAGTTTGTTCTCAACGTGAAGTTAGCACTTAAAATGTCTTGAGAACAAAACTTACAAACTATTTAAAATAGTAGTTTAGATGGTAATTTGATGTATATTTTATATAGTTAATTTAAATTTAAATTTTCATTTGAGCACTTACTTTCTTTATTAGAATATATAGGTATTATTCACTTAATAGGTTTAAAGGTTAGGGGACTAAGTATCCAGTTCCAAAGCCAATAATTATTGTGATCTATTATGGTAGAATTTCATTCAGGTTCATCAGTATTCGAGTGATAAGTCATTTTTATAAGAAAAATTAGACGAGGATATCAATAGATAATCTCTAAATTTAACTTACAAATGTGATAATTAATATATTTACAATATTTTTTTTAATTAAAAAAAATAAAACTTACAGACCATTTTTTTTCGGGTTTGTACATATATTTAAAATAAAGAATTTAGATAACTCTTCTACTAAATACCCTTTATCAATCTTTGTTACATCCTTATTGCTAACAATACACAGAGAGGGTGTGGTGGCCGTGACACTTTTAAGAGATGAGATTGAGGAATTACCATATGTTAACATTATACGTGTGCCATCAAGGTTGGTGGGGTCCTTGTCAAAATCTAACAGCTATTTGCAAGGTCTGATCTTGGGAATGGGAATCGCAAAGATCCAAATTTGCCCCACAAAAAGTCAGATTGGACACCCAGCTTTGGATTTATGTCTCGTAGTAGTGGTGTTTTTTAAGTTAAAAACTTCTTTGTGCCAAATGCCAAATGGTCGAGAGAAGTCTTTGCTTACATACACACGCGCTCGAGAAATTGTGCACCCTTTTCAAAGAAGAATCTTTTGAATATGTAACTAGCCAAGCCATACATGCATACTTGTGCATCCCTGTCACTGTTACTGTGTTACGGCGTTACTATATTGGGCAAAGTGTAGCTTAATTTGTGCCTTTTTTACGGGAAAACTACATTGCTGTGTCATTATCTTATATATAGATTATACTTTTTTAATATTAAAATAATTAATTGTTAGTCTATTAAATATTAATGAGATAAAAGAAAAATCACGGGATAAAGAGAAAAATTACATGTCAGAAAATACTACATCAAATACTTAACAATTCATGAAATAAGCTCCCAATTTCTCTCCCATATTGTGGGAGAAGTTGAGGTCTTAGGGAGTAAACCTCTTATTACTCCAAGTCTCTTTGGCAATCTATACCTCATGCATTGTAATGTGATTGCCATTTTTTGTACATGTTTTTTGACTTTTAACAATTAATTATAAAAATTATAAATGTGCATTTAATATAATGATATTTTAAAAGTACCAAGTTAATGGATAGATGTAATGATCTTTTTCTCTTAAAAAAGATAGTTTACTATTATAAGGAGAGAGCTAATAAGAGATAGAACTTGAGATTGAATTTTAAATTTCTCAATTACAAACTTCAATTACCGCCTATTCTACTTAAGGTGGATTCTTGTAATGATTTTTTTCATGCTTTTGAATGTATATATCTTAGAATAATATTTTGGTACAGTGGGTAATCTTTTATTTTTTTTTAAAAATAATGTTCAAAATTCACATTACAATTAAACCCACCTCTTGTTTAGCATCTGTGAGTACCTGATAGTGCTGCTACTGCTATCATCAACGAGGTTTGAATGTTATCAGTATCTTGCGTTCCTTAAAAAAAAAAGCTCGTGACGTTACAGGTGTTTAATGAAGGAAGATATAAATCCAGTCTGTAGAATGCTGGAGTTCAAGTCAATTATTTTCTTTGTTATTTTTTTATTGGCAAATCAATTATTTTCTCTAAAATATCACGACATTATAGATTTTTTATTCTTTTTAAATCTGGAAATGGCCCTGCCTGGCCGTTTGGTTTGAATAAAAAAAAAAATTGTCGTATTATTTGTGTTTTGGGATTTTGTGAAAATTTGTAATTCACGGGGCTGATTGAGTGAAAAAATTTTCCTTCTGTTATGATAAACGTCATTATCTGTTAATTAAGGCACAGGCTAAACAAGACTTTTTATTTTCATTAAAAGGCCCATTAGATCCCCAAGTACCTTATACAATAAAATAATTCTCTTTATTAATACAAATTAGACATTATTTCTTAAGATTAGAACCCGAAATACTCTAAATCATATTTTTTTTTTTACATTCGATCATTAGCTTGGCTTGCCCTAACTGGCAAGTCATAAGGTGAACGGCAAAAACCCAATCAAGAGAAAACAATTTATATGCTATAGACATAACTTGCACTAATTTACATCAAGTCATAAACTGCAAAGGTCAATAATTAAAATACAAAATACAAAAAAATGAAATAACTTAAAACTTAAACTTCTAAAACTTAAATGACTTAACAACCCAAACAAATTTAAACTAAAATCAACCCACAATTTTAATTGAAGGAATTAAAATTTTTAAATATTTTCATTTCAAGTTTAAATTTTTATTTTATTGCGTATTTCATATTATTTGATTTAATTTTGTTTGTGAATAATAACTTTATTTTAAATTACTGTCTAATTATTGCCTAAATATTAGAGATATAACTTATTTGTGAAAATATAGCAGATATTTATCATGACTTAAGACTTTTCAATTGGATATCTTAAAATTATTTCTTATTCATATTCGAATTAGATCTTATTTTGTAATATTAATATAGAATAGTTAATAAAATATGAAAATGCATAATTGTCTTTTATATCATACTACCAAGTAAAAAATTCTAACTCAATATATTTGCCGTACAATGAACTTAAAAGTTCGATAAAAATTCGATAAATCCGAACTCATATTAACTTGAAGCTTGATACACACAAAATTTGATATATCCATGATTCACAACACATGAATCTCAAATGAACAGAGACCTGAAATAGCTCAACACAAATCCTATCCGACTCGCAACCTTTGCCACATCTAATCAGAAGTTTGTGTTCCTCAAAAAAAAAAAAAAAACAAAAAAAATCAGAAGTTAGTGCATTTCAAACTGCTTTATTTTATCGTAAATCTTGCCAAGCTAGGATACAAATTCATTTTAAATTTCTAACCTCTTTTGATTTCTTTTATCACGTAAATTGATACTTTGGAAAATTTACGTTACTTTTGTGCATTAATAAGACATGTCAAACACGAAACTTAGCGATATTTTTTTTTTTTTACATAGATAATTATCGTATTAGTTGTTAGAAGGAAAAGTGGACACAGATTCCTCATAGAGTGCACAAAACACCCTAATCCATTAAAGTGAGAAATGCTCCATATTTGAGACAGTTGGAGGTGGGGGTTCCAACTCGCTACTGCTCGGGAATTGGCGAATTAATCTTTGAAAGACATAAATAAAACGTCCAGGATATTAAAATTCTGACATATGCAAAGGCTATACAGGCCGATTGGGCGAAATCTAATTTAACTCACATTTTGTTAATAAATATAATTTATTCATAATTTTATACTATACAATAAATAGAGTCTACTTGAATAAAAATATAAAAGATAGATTCGTGCAGTATTAAATTATAAGTGAATTTTACTTACAAAAAAATAAGGATAAAATTAACAAGTACCATAAAATTGATACTTTTAAAGCTGTGATTTGCTAGTATGATTGAATCAGTATAAATCGAAATTGTCTTAATACTCTTTTCCTTCCTGTTTTTTTGGGGTTTTTACAAGGAGAAAATCTTGGTTGATTTAAAACAAGTGAATTCTTCTTCCGTTCCACGAGAAAATTGGAGCTATAAATAATGGAAAAAAAACAGAAAAATTGACAAAGTATGGATTCAAATTGAAAATTGGCTACATGCATTGGTTCATAATTAAAAATCCCCTTTAAAATCATGATATTTTAAAATGCGTACAATTATAATTGCAAGGCAAAATATGGAAATAAAGTTATTTTTATTATTGAGGCCACGGGCTGTCACCCAAATAATTCTGAAATAAATTTTGCTCTCCCTTCAGCTACATACCAAAAAAAAAAAAAAAAAAAACAAAAGTATGTTTACTAATTCTCAGAGTCCCAATACGGGACCGACGGGTTGAACATAAAAATAGACATAGAAGTAGGCTTTATTCTTAGAAAATTATAAAATGTTATTTAAAAAAAGAAACAGTTTGAGTTTTCCGTCTAAAAACACTTGATCTGCACTAAAGACGATGCAAATTACAACAAATATGGACACAAGTTACAATGGGTCTAAGACATTTCTTTTGGTAGTCCTATTACAAAACACTGTCATCTAAGTTACAAAATCATATCACCCTCATTGTAAAATCAAGTGTGTTTGGTGAAAAAACTTAAAAAATTTCGATAAAAAAAATTCAAATACCTGAGACCTACTGTGTCACATCAGTTATGTCTGATTTATGTTTAAAAATTGAGTATCCACCAATCATTTCTATTCATTTTAACTATTAAACATTATTGGATAAATTGCGTGCATGTACAGGATTAAATTTGTTATTAGAAAGAGAAGCACCACCACTGGAGAAAGTGGCCACCAAGAATGACTTTCAACCAGCGTCATGCAAGCCCAATCCTAAGAATTCATTCGCATGAATCTCATCTATCATATGGAGAGGAAAAAGATCATCATGCGGCTCACCGCTCTCAAGTTGGAAAGATATACGGGATTTATTTAGCTCGGACGGGGATAAAAATTGGTGGCCATCAGATTTAAGAACCCAGAGTCAAAAGTTGGGTAGCATGATAAGAGTACGAGAAAATTAATGTATTACTGTATTCGTGTCGTTGTCTCGCATGTGTTCGCGGGCGTTCGTGCTGAGACAGAGGCCAAGGTTTCGCTGTTAGGTAAAGATGGTGGACCCCACGCGCACGTGTACACAGTGGTCCATTTCCAGCAGGTGAATTTTTGTTCGTTTTGCTGTGGTCAACATCTCAATCATAGAGGCATTATTTTCGCTTGGGGGGTTGGACTGCCTCATCATCCTACAATGCACCTTCACAATTCCATTATCTTTGTTATTCTATCATATCATTTTTTTTTTTTTTTTTGTCCTTCCTTTTCTTTCGAAGATAAGAGATGGAAGAAGGAGAGAAATAATAATAAAAAAAAGTATATTACACAAACAAACATAGTATAAAACAAAGATTTCTCTCTCAAACCCCATAAAGATCCTTTGGTCCGCAAACATACCCTTTTTTGCTTTTGCCAATAGCCACTCATTATCGTCAGTTATCTTTTATTCTCTCCTTACAAGATTTCACAGGACATCGCCAGTCCGTATTGGAATGGAAAGGGCAACAACCAAACAACAAACGTGGTATCTTTTTGGACAAGAAGTCTCTCTTTCTCCCTCTCTCTCTCTCTCTCTCTAACCTTCTGAAGCACACGTGCTTGGTTGACGCACTATAAAGTCTGGACATTGGATATGTTATCGTTATTTGTTTCTGCAAAAGACATCTTCAAAGTTTTTCGTTAAAGTGTGATTTTAGATCCCAATATAAAATAATTTGAGGTTTGTTATAAATAGTTATTTTTTATTTTTTTATAAATATTAATTAAAAATTAGTATATCAATATTTTTTAATGATAAATTTTTAATATATTAGACTTTTAATTTTTTTGATAGTTAATCACCACATACCACATATAAGTAACTATAAAATAAAAGATAAAAATTATTTTTTTTAAAAAAAACAGAGAAGAAAACAATTGTCACTAACAAAATCCAAACAATTTTTGAGACTCTAAGTTAGTTGCATGAATAAATTTTTAACTAACATACACAAATTTTTAACTTACACGGACATTTTCCAAATGTGATTTAATCAAGTAAAAATACTAAAAAAGAGAGTTCTTTTTAGATAAAGATAGCAAGCACCTTAATTCTATTTCCCACCGTCGTGCAACTCAGACGCGTATGAATACTATTATTCTTTTGAGCCTCCCAAATTTGTGTTGCACTACTTCAGAAAGAGCCTATGTATTACCAAACTATTAGCAAAATACCAACAAGCTATAATTCATTGGTATTAGAGCGTCTTCAGGATCAGCCAGTGCCAATTGAAAAAAAAAAAAAAATCCTAGCAAGAAGATGCGTGATGTTCCCATTATAAATTGTCTTGGAGAAATTTATCGCTCCTCCCTCAATTATTAAGCCAATTGATCATTGCATGCAGTGATGGTGAAAGTTCAGTGTCTTTTGGCAGAGACGATTATATCTCATACTCCTTCTAAAGAAATGCTGAAAGCATGTGGAACAATTAAACAGAAATTTACAGAGAAATCCCCCTCAAGCAAACCCCGAGCTCACATGCAATTTAAACTCCCACAAAAACTGCGCACCTAGGGAATGAATGTCCATTTATTGTCCCGCAAACCATGGTCCAAAAACACGAGACACCACAAAAAAATGTGTTTTCAGTTATAAATTTCTGATGTTCTCCTTCATACTTAAGCAGGAAGGTTCAGTTTGCCACAAAAATTAATGAATTCATTCAGGCAGATTCCACAAGTTTCCCAAACCAGTAACCAGGGATGAACCCATACTTTGTTCTCTCTGTATATTGTACTATTACACATGAATGCCACCAGGCAATATGATGTTAGCTGCGTAAACTGGACAGATATGACTCGTAGAAACAATGGACTGGTGTATTGTGGGTGGGTGAGCACATCATAAGTCCACAAATTTTGAAAGGCTGAAAGCTTCTTGTACTGACTCTTCGTGTTAGACAAAGGTTTCTAGAATGCAAGTTGCTTCCATTCTAGGCTTTGCGGCTTGAAGCAAAAGAACTGTTGTGATCCAAACCCATTGTTTAAGCTGACACAAATAGATCCATAGTTCTCCCATGTGAAAAATTGAAGCAAAGAATTTTGAGTTGAGAAATTTCCACTATCCATCTAGGTTGAACTCCCAAAACAATTTCACTGGGCTTGAATCTAGTCACTTTCACTACTGTGTCTATCTGCACAAAAAGAAGAGGAACGAATTGGAGGATATTTAGGGACAAAGTTGTTCTCAACAATGCAGAGAGCGGGGAAGGGAGAGAGAGAGAGAGAGAGAGAGAGAGAACTTGTACCTCCTGGTGGTCTTTTCCCTTCCATGGCTTCTTTCTTCTCTTGGCAACTTAAGCAAAGGAAAGGACCATCCCAGGGACGCATTTTCCTAGAATTGGTTGAACCGGCATGAACTGAAATACCTTCTTCAGGTTTTATTTCTACTTGGCAGACTGCACACATAAACAACTTAAACATGTTGCACAGTGGATATTTTGTATCTAACCTGCATACCAGAAAGCAAGCCTCTTGTCAGAAGGCTATAAATCACTACTCATAGACTGGAAGCTGTGCAATAATGATGACCACCTTAGCTGTGCATAAATTACACAAGGCACAAAATTTAACAATGTTCAATATATTAACCAAACTGCCACTTATAGCCGACAATGATGATCTCACATTACAAACCTGTCTGAAAGCATCGCTGATCCTTCCTCATATAACTCCTCGACAACATCTGGTTCTATATAGTCTTTATCCATTTGAGAAGTTGACTCTGAGCTTTTTCTACGGAACATGGACTTGAACACTCCTTTGCTTTGCTTTTTTGGCACTGGCAAAGGAGCAACTGGCTTCTCCTGTGGCAACATATCAATTACAATACAAGTTGTATCATCTCTAAGTCCCTTTGCCTGTAATGCTTCCTGCAAATGGAACAAAGAGAATAAGACCAGGTGTCACCTGAGGAGGAAGAAAAAGAAGAAACACCAAAGTTGATATGCAAATGTCATAGTAGAGCAGCTATGGCATCCAAACTGGAGAAGGATTAGAATCACAGCCTCTATTGTTGACAGAAACTAACAAATGAACATAATATTTCAAATTTCTTGTACCGCCATACTTTAACAATCTGTGCAGCTGCTGCGTCTGCTGGCAGCCCACGACAACATTCCAGAGCTACTTCAGCAGATAATGCATCCCAGACACCATCACTTGACAATATAAGCCTACCACCGCCAGTAGACAACTGCAAATTATAAGCATTTATAAGAAAAAATAACAGTGTCACGATATTCATGATATTAAATCAATCAAGAAGCAACATATAATATAGTTTAAATAAACTCTCCAAACGTGTGCTGTGCTGCAGTCAAAATTTCCCAAAATGATGTCCATATTGTTCCTCATAATGATCTATAGAACCATTAAGTGCACTGCATGATGTCATATATTTATGTAATAAAAAAGCATATAGTGACCCATCATAACATCAGTATGATCCTAGAATCTTAATCACTCAAACTTCCCAGAGAACAATCAATGAAACCATCAAACAATATTTCTCAACTTAGTTGAAAAACAACAGAAACCAAATCTATTATTGTGTCCTATGAGAGTGCTCTCTATAGTTTAATTTACAAGGTGGTTAGTAAAGTAGAACATGAATAGAGTTCATAAAACAGTGATCAAAAACAAAAAAGGATGAAAGGAGACAAGTCAGAAAATGTATATCAGCATCATGTACATGTAACATTTCTGAGGACAAACCTTTATTTGCTTCACATAAGGAACAGGAACAATGAATTCGCCAACGTCAACATCTCCAATAGATCGTGAAAGACACAAGCCACCAGGCCAACATCTCAGAGGACCAATCTACAAAAAAAAAGGTTTAAACCACCACACAAAGACTTCAAAAAACAATAAACAATAGCAATGAAAAGATACCTCTGCACCACCACCTGTGTTCAACCGTCCCACCTCACCCCCACTTGCAGTAATGCGTACCACCCTAACAAAATACAAGGAATAAAGACTTAGTAAGAAGGTAAAGTGTAAATGCATTACAAAACAAAGGGAATCTCACTTACTCCTCTTCATTGCATTCAAGTCTGTGATCTGCTGACAAGTAATAGATATCACCGTCAGCAGATTCAAGGATGCAACGAGAATCACCAACAGATGCAACTGTTATAACCCATCCCTCTATTATCATAAACGTGACAGTTGTCCCTGATGTTTGAGCTGTAAACATGAATTCAACAAAATTACAGGTGCAGTTATACCCGTTGTTCAAAGAGGATTTTCAAACTATAGATACCTTATGTAGGATATAATTGGGACACATTAAATGAATCAACTAATAACACTAAGCTAATAACAGCATCTGACTTACCAAAGAAGTGCACACAGAAATTATGACAGAATCTAAATATTGAACCATCTATTATATTTAGGCAAGCATATTCAGACCTCCAACACTAAATCCGAAGAAGCAAGGTTTAAGAACCGAACCGTTCATTGAACCGAAAAGTGAAGAGGTTCAAGGTTCAAGGTTCAACCGGTTCAACCGCTTTAACTGCAGTTAAACCGGTATTTATATTAAATGTATAAAAAATTTTAATATAATATATGATAATATATAACAATAAGTATTATACATATTATAAAACTATATGTGAGAGAGTTAATCACATGTAATCTATAATTTAACAAATAATAATATTAGAAAATGAAGAAATATATTGTATACAGATAAGTAATTAAAGGTAAAATAATTTAATATAATTTAGTATATGTTAAAATTCATTAATATAATGTATTGATATATACAAATAATTTAACTCAAATAAATTGAAAATAAAGTATATTCTAATTTATATATTTTTATATTAAACTAATTTATGTATTATAATTCTTAAATATGAAAATATTAATAAATAAAAGAGTCTAAATTGTATTTGATTTATTCAATTATATGTAATTTATAATTTAATTTATGATAAAATCAACAAAATATTTAATGTAATCAACTAGTGGAAGTAACTAATTTATATATAAAAAAAAACTTAATTATTAAGCATATTAAAATGGTGTGTTCTTATTTTAAAGTAATTTTTTGTGCCTTTTCAAAGAGAAAAAAATATTTTAACTTAAGAAAATATTTAAAATTAAAAAGATTTATTTTCTCTTTTTTTTTGAATTGATAACTTTTTTTTTTTTTGAGATTAAAGTTATATATGATTTAAGTCATAACATTATATATGAATAAGTTAATTTTTAAAAAACGAAACAAAAACTTCTACTATATATATTTTATTTGCCCAAGATTCATTAAAACCAATTGGTGGAGTAGTGGCAACCATTCACTGCGCTCAACTTTAAGGTAATGAGTTCAATCCCTTGTAGCCCCACTCTTGTTTGAATTTTTGAAAAATTATTTGGACAAATTAAACCGGAACTGGTTCTTCGGTTCCCGGTTGAACCGGTCCGGTTCGTTGAAAACCGGCCGGTTCTTAATCTATCTAGTTTCAGGCTATGAACCGAACCAGACAAATGACCAGTTCCCAGTTCTTCCAGTCGAACCGTCTGGTCTGGTTCGGTTTTGAAATCATTGCGAAGAAGAGGACAAGAATAAGTGATATGCCTACGGCCTAAATGCCACGCATTAAATGAGTACACAAATGAAATATCTAGATGGCAATACCATTACATATATTGCTCTTGCAATGACCTTTGCCAATTCATAAAAGTCACAGAATGATAATTCATCATATTCATTGGGCCCACGGATGAATCTGATGAGAATACAAGCGTTTCTTATGAATGTTGGAATTTATACAAATGAGGTTATGCAATGCACCTTCGCCATGATTCACAAAACAAAAATAATGACAAAAGAATAGTTTTATAAGAACAAAGCACATACTCTATTCACAATTTTGATGCCAATCATTGTCTAGACCATGCATTCTACTACAACTGGCATGGTTGAAGAAGACACCGATGCAATATGCTAATTGAACACAAAAAGATTTTCCAATAATCTACTAATCTTTGAGTTTTCCCTCCCAGAATTTTACCAAAATGTTGTCAAAACACATTGATATGATTTGACGAAAAAGAAAAAATACACACACCTTTTTCTTGAAAATCTTTGTCTGTTTTCACAAAGCCTGCAACGAGAGCCCTTGGTAGTGCAGCCAACCATTCATCCCTGCTGAGATCTGGAGGAATGGCAGCTATGACATTATTTAGGAGATTCTCTTTAGTGTATATTGCAGCTGCAGACCCATTGTGCCCATCAAATATCTGCACACATGGTTTCTCATCAGTACCCACACAAGAGTAACTACAAACTATACATTCGTCCACAGATTAGTAGGGGCACCAAAGATGCTTTTTTTTTTTTTTTTGTTTAAGAGTGCAGCAATACTGCATTGTTCTATCCCACTAAAATTCTTAACTAATGCAGCATCAAGCATAGTAATCAATGACATTAAAATTAAATCCACACTATTAAAATGTCTGAGATAATTTAGCCGATAACTCATGAACACCCACAATATACACAATACCAATTAGATAAATTAAATCCAAAGAGGAGATTTTACCCCAAAAACAGAATAGGTGGTGACACCATCACCAACAACCCGTTGGCATTCTGTTTTCAGCAGCGTGAAGTCCTCCCCTTTCTTGCTTTGACCGGCCTGGCCGTGTAAAATCTCAGGCTTCTCAATCTTCTCATTTGCTAATTCTCTGTTTAGGAGCACTGAAAGCGGGACCGTTTGATGTTCTTTTGCAGCCATCATCATTTCAAACCCCCACCCTGAACAATCCCAATACCAGCACCAAAGCTTCTTCCCAAGGAAAATTCAAGAAACCACCTCTAATTCTTCATTTAACCATACAATTCAAGTGTTGCTTATCATCCTGAAAGATGTTTAGGGAGATTCCACATTCCACATTTAGCATTAATCAAAAAAACAAAAAAAAAGAAAAAAAAGAAAAAGCCAAATGATAAAAAAAAAACGAAATAAATTAACCGTAACACTGGACTACCACATCATCAAGATCTGAACAAAAAAGGTATCACACGAAACTAAGCCATCCGATGTCCGATTTATTACCAGAACACAAGAACACGAAGACCGGAAAAAAGGAAACAAAATCCAATCAAAAGACCAAAATTCGGGGTCGTCAGGCATCATCAATGCAGATGATTCAATCGTTCGTACTAACATCGAAATGTCCAAAACATTTGCAAAATCGACAAAAAGCAAGAAAGAAAGAAAGAAAGTGCAGAAAAATGAAAATGCAGGACAATGGTAACAGAATTTGCGGTAGGGAGAGGTAATTACCGAAGAAACAAAAATAAAAAACAGAAAGACTACGCGCGAAGAAGAGCGATTGGCTGTCGCGGTGATCGAGAAACGCGGATCCCGGCCTCGTCCTGCGACGACAATTCCATTGTTGTTGAAAGTGAAACCAACGACAGAGAGAGAGAGGGAGAGAGACAGCAGAAGAGAGACAGACAGTCGGTTACAACTGTAAATATTACATTATCGAGTTTTTATTATTACAATATAATATAATATATGCCACTGGCTATACTAATTTATTGATATTCTGACATGTATTGATTTATGTTCGAGTTTTCATATTATCACCTCTAATAGACTGAGAATTTTACGTGTGAGACTTATTAATATTTGGTCAGATTTAAGAGAAATAAATTTAATAGTAATCTAATAATTAATTTTTTTTATAAAAAAATTTAATAAAAATGTCAATAACTTAAAAATTAATCTCAATTTACAAATTTATTAACTGATAGAATGCAATTACGTGTCTCAGGACTTTTGTCTTGAAATTTTGTACCGAACGAAACCGCAGCTGTTATTTTAAAATTATAACTAATATTTTTGAATATAAAAATAACAACTAGTTAAAAAATATCAATTTTAATTTTAAAAATAACAATTTCAGTTTCATTCGGTACATAATTCGATAAAAAAATTACCGATTCACTAATATTTATTCTAACTGATATACCTTACGATAGATTAAAAAAAAAATGGAGCCAAAGGTGGCCGGAGAAGTAGAATGGTTACCACTTTCTTGTTTTTTGCTTTTCATTTCTTTTATTTTTATTTGTTCTCTATCTGGCCCTGAGGCTCCTTTTTCGTTTATTATTACAAAGCTGATGTGGCAAAAACGCACCGCTTTGCGCCCCCGGTTCAGCATCCAATCCAACGGCCTTTCCCCGAGCAACACAGTTTTGTTGCCATTTTTTTTACTGTTGGGCGTCGTCCCACTGACGGCAGCTAGTTATCACCGCAAGCTCAACGAGTGGCCCACTAAAGTAACTTATCGAGGTGGAGCCCACGATTCTAATTTTTTATTTGAGTAGAATCTAACTTCAAAATAAAATTATATGATTAAATTTTAAAAGATTAAAATAAATTATTAAATATTATTAATAAATTATTTAATAATTTTAATATTTAATTTTATTAAATAGATTACTAGATCATTTTAATATTATTTAAGAGTATAACACTATATTTAATTTGTAAAGAATGATCGAGATTCAACCTACTCCTCTTATCAACCTAGATTTATAGGTTAAAAAAACAGTTTGTATTTTGAGGTTATATATTGTTATAAATATTTTTATTTGTTAATAAAAATTTATTTTATTAAATATATTTAATGAGTCTTATAAAAGGGGTGACCAATCAAAGTCAACGGAGCGAAAGTCAAGTCCGAAAATCCTCTAATCACGTTAGAAGAGGTGGAAAATAATTGAAAAAAATAATAAATAACCCACAACGCCTTTCTGACCCGTTATTATATATTAATACTAATTAGCTGTACTCCTCGTACTGATATTATCAATGAATTAAAATAAACACATACATAATATTTGTCTCTCATATTTTTAATATAATTGTTTGAAACATTTTATTGATACACCTTAATTTTATTTTTCAGTTTAAGTGGCTTTGTTATTTTTGTATGACCTTTTAATCTCTTTTATAAGCCAAAAAAAATCTATCATGCCCCATTGTTCTCTTTTTTATGTGTTTTTTTTTGTTATTAATTAGAAGATTCATTGAGATATAAATTATATAATATAGTAACTTTTTTTTATAAATTCATATTTTTTTATTTTAGAATTAATACTTAAGATGCGTAGAACAAAAATCTAAATTTTAATTACTTGAATATTTTCTAAACCTAGGGGATAAACATTTATGTTTTTAATACCACCACGTTGCAATCTATTTCCGACATCATGAATGCTATATTGATATAACTAAACAAAGGAAATGTCGTATAAGAATTGTTGTGGTAGCAAAAGGAAATTACACAAAAAATTTCTTGATTCGAATCTCCATAACCATAACGTGTTTTTAATCATTTCCCAGAGAAATGAATTTAGCCTATTCATCATAGGTACGGTAACAACTAAAATCCTTTGACTTTGTGCGTGGAGGACCCCGACAATCTCGGCGCCAGTTAAATTATCCTTATATTCCTGATGATAGGTACGGTAATAATTATATTTTTATGAAAACAATAACGCACAATTTCATAAAACGAAATAAAAATAAAATAATTTTATATTATATTGAAAATATTTTATATTATATTGATAATTTTTTATGTAATATATAAAATTTTCATTATTTTATATTATTTTATTATATAATTATTTTTCATGATTTTTCTTGAAGTTACTCAATTGAAGCCTGTTACTCAAAAATATTATGCGCCAGGAAAAAAGAAGCATGACGCCACATGCACTTGTTCGCGGTGGACATCATAGATTCTTGATTCTGCTCGTTGCAGGATGATAAGATCACAGCTGTCAGGGAAATGGTGGTTACCAACTCCGCGTGATATGATAAAATTAGAGCAAAATTACGTTAACATATATTGGGTAATATATATAAAAATATAATTTAATTTAATAATTTATTTTTTAAAAATTTAGTATATTTTTTACGATTTAATAATTTAGATCTCACATATCATCTTTTTGATTATTTTTGTGTATGTTACATAATTTTTTTAATAAAGTGTTGAGTAATTTTAAGTAGTAAAAAAATTTCAACAAAATAATAATAAAAATATAATTTATTAAATAATTAAAATTTAAATAAATAAATAATTAATTAATTATTATTATATTAATTATGTGATTATTTAATTATTACTTAAAATTAAAATGCATAATAAAACTCTAATTATTTATTTGAAAAAAAAATAGAACAAGAGTGTAAGAAAAGTGAATGTATAAGGAATAAATGTTAGAATAAAAAATATATTTTCTCTTTTTTGTATTTGGAAGAGTGTAGTGCTCAACTAAGAAATAAAATTAAAAATATTTTTATTTAAAAATGTGTAAAAATATAAAAAAGAAAATAATATGTATTTTAATATTAATTTTATTTTTAAAAAATAAAAAGTACAAAATAAAAAGAAAAGATAATTATGTTCTTTATTGTCAAAATAAAAAATAAAAATAAAAAGAAAGCTGCCCCGAAGGGCAGGGATTTGTCCCTTGGGGGTATGGGATTTTGGCGGGCCTCAAGGATTGTCCCTGACCTACCTTTTTCTTTTTTTCTGTTAGACATAAACATCAATTTTATTTAAAATTTATAAGTAATTTATTAATTTTTAATTTATAGCGTTCTTTTTTATTAAAATCAACACAAAATTATTTTTTTTTCGCACAATTTTATCTAATAATTAATTTTTTCATTAATTACGATGATGTGATAACTAACGGAATGTCGCGTCAATAAAATTGTACTTAATCAGTTGTCACGTCATCTCAGTTGATGACTTGATATTTTTTTATTTTTTAAAAATCTAAAAAAAAATTTCAAAATATATTAATATTTAATTACAAATGAATCAAATTTAATTTTTTAATAAAAAAATTACTTAATTTAATAAAAAATTTAAAACAAAAATAGTTGGCGCTTAAAGGGTTTTGGATTTGAAGAATTTTAATTTTATTAGGTAAAATTAACTTTAAAAGAATTTTTTATTTAAAGGGTTTCAATTTTATAAGAAAAAATAAAATTTAGATTGAGTTTCTTTTTTAACTTTTCATTAAACTGAATTTTTTAATTAAAAATTAAATTAATTTTATTTTTAATTAAATATTAATATATTTCAAAAATCTCTTTTTAAATTTTTTTAAAATAAAAAATGTCACACCATCAAATTGAGATAACGTGACAACTAATGAGGCACAAATTTGTCAATGTGGTGCTCCGTCAACTGCCATATCCGCATAATTGACGAAAAAATTGATAATTAGATATAATTATGCGACTAAGAAAATATTTTGTACTAATTTTCACAAAAAAAAAAATATTATAGACAAAAATCAACAAACTACCCTAAACTTTAGGTAAAATTAACCTTTGCGCGTTTTTTTAATATCTTCCAAATACAAACACACGCGCCAGTCTGCCCGCATTTCTTCTTTCCTGTCCTAATTCCACGATCCCAAAGACAACGTAATATTATTTGTCCGAAGGAAATAAAAAAACGCTCTTTTTATCAATCAACGAGCTTAAATTACTCCAATCAATTGCCAATTTACGCCAATCACTTCCCATCTCTAATTTTTTAATGGCCTAGTCAATTTTATAACGCAGTTATATATTTTTAAGTAATTTATCACGTAGTTGTAATATTTTCAATTTTTTAACTAACTAAGGCCAAAAAATTATCAACCATCTGTAAAAAATGAGAATTTACTTATCAAAATGTAAATGACGAGAATTTGTGTAGTATAACTTCAATTGAGAAATGGATATAAAAACATTTCAAATGAAAAATCAACAGTTTATTTATGCCCCACAAATTTTTGCTGATGTTTTGGGTCACAGGAATGGTCATTGTTTTCTTATTGACTTCTCTTAGCCAAATTGGGCTTCTTTGGGGAAAAAAATTTGAGAAAGCAAAAAACAATAGACGATTATTGGCATAAAATGCCCGGCAATTTTTTTTAAACTTCATTTTTTTGGTCGCTTAATAAGAAGAGAGAGCAATTGGAGGAATAAGAAATAGTGGGCTCCAATTTTTTGGGTAATTGTATTTTGAAGACAATTTTGACCCTTTTAAGTAATGAACAAAAAAATAATAATAATAAACGTAGGGATAATTTTGGTCCAAAGAAAATAGACGCTAAGTTGCTTTCAGGATGAGAAAGTTGGCAAATTTTTTATTAAATATGTTAAGTAAATACGTTTAGTAAGATATACATAAAATATGATTAAAGGGGAAATAAAAACTATGGCTGTTCCTAATTTGTTTAATTTTTGTCCGCATATTCTCTTTAATCCTGGGTGATTGATTGCTGTTGACAAGAATGGTCCATTCGTTTGTCTCTGCAAGAATACAAGCCAGACAAAAGAAACAGCTAAGACCTTAGTTCTTATCTACAGCTCACAATTTCCGTACCCCATTCATTCAACAGGCAGGCATCTTTGAATAAAAACACGGAGAGTAGCGATAGATTATGATTTGTATTGCCCACATGCATTCAAAATTGTTTTGGTAGTTTTGTTCTTTTAATACAACTAATTAAGATAATCTGTTAAAATTTTTTAATCTTATTTTTGAGCCACGTGACTTTATTTTTATTTCTTAACGTTTTAGTTTTGACCTTCCTTCCTTGTAACAGGAAAAAAAAAATTGTTTTGGTACCATCTATATTATCATTCTGCCATTTTGCTACCATTTGTTGCTCTTAGGTCAAAAAATAAAAAGGAGAAGAATTGAGAATCCAAAGAAGATAAAACATTACCAAAACGCGGACAAATTTAATCTAATGACATATCAACCAGAAGCTACAAAAGAAATGTCAATTAACATCCTCAAGTGACCATAAAGACTTGTCTATCTCTATGGACAAAGAAATTGGTATGCTTCCACATGGAGGCAGACAAAAATCCAGGCTTGACTCAACTCAAAGGGTACCCTGAACAAAAAACACAGAATGTGAATCAAACAATCTATCAACATTGGCCCTGAAAGCTGAAGGCTATGAGATGGAAAAGGCACAGGACTCCAAAGAAAGTCTAAACTATGTCACAAGTGGGTGTGAGTTTTTAAAATTATGTCATGTTGCTGGCTGGCTGCAACAATTGAAAAAGAGCAGCATCATTCTCTAGTCAATTATTCTGACTTTGAGTTAAAGGGCTCATAGGGACAATTCAATCAACCTCTCAGCAACATCAAATTAAAGGTGTTAACTTTTTATATTATGCACGCCAAAACATGTAATACATCATGATTTGAATATTTTAGTACACATTATGCGGGCATCATGGAGGGGACAAAGTCTATAAACTAAGAAAGAAAAGTGAGATGACCCAACAAAAATTGAGAAAGAGTATTAAGAAAAATTATTTTGTAGAGAGACAAAGAGTCTTACCTAGAATAAAAAATTGGCAAAAGAAGTTACCCCTCAAAAAACAAATTTAACCGCTTAGGTATCAAAGATTATTAAACAATTAGTTTCAATAATAGAGTTATGAGCTCAAACTTTTGTGACAAATTTGTCTGCGGTGCCAATCTTTCTTCATCTAATCTATTATTAGATTTATACAGCACTTCCATCTTAACATCTAGAGAACCTTATTCAACACTCCCTCTTACTTATAATGGCTTCTTATACCTCTTGATCTTACCATCAAGTTTTGTTCACTATTGTTTCTTTTTCCTTGGCATCCCCTCAAGGCATCGCCACTGCGATACAAATGCGGTTTGCCATTTCTAGCTATAAGATTTTGGCATCTTTGTTAAGGTTCCAATTTCCTTGCTCCAAAATCCAATTTCCTTATTTTCGTATGCTAACTTTTGTTATGATTTTCATTAAGTTCTACCATTTTGTCCTCTACTGTTGTGTCCCTCCTCTTGTCTTCATCGCACACTTGTGCACATCTAAGATTACTTACCAATGTTGTGTGGGATTAGCTTTGAGAGTAGGCACAACAGTCCCTCCTCTTGTCTTCATCGCACTCTCAAAGCTAATCGCTTTTTTTTTTTTTTTTTTTTGTAAGCAGGTATTGATTAACGTTAATGCAGCTTCAAGCTGTTCCTCTTCTCAAGCGACTTATACATATATTATGGATAAAATAGATTACAAATTACAGCCACAATTTGAATGGAACACAACAATTTGGATGTATCCCATTGAGGATACATGTGTGGAGTCAAAAGCGGTGAATATAGCACGCGTTTATGAAAGCACTATCTTTAGAAAAATTGATTGGTCTTAAGCTGGTTCACCAATAATTTGATCATCTACTCGATGCTAGTGAACTACATCTTAGCTGAAGAAGAAAATTTTTTAGTCTGCATTATTCAAAATCTCGACGTACCTCATTGATAAGATTGCCTCCAATAACCAGATGATGTATCGGGGCTCAAAGATTGTTGCCTTGTTCTGAACAATTCGCCCTTATTATATATATCTGAAAGGAAAGGGTGCCACAGATCAGTGCAAACCATGTGATAAAGATGGAAAAATCATAAGCCATTCTATCTTTTGAATGTCGGGTGAATTAATGAACCTTGAAAGCTGTAGGCCTGATTAATTGAAATACTAATGCATCTCCATCAGCCAATTTGTGAGCAACTGCAAAACCTTTCCATCCTCCACTGAGTCCCGTCTTCCGGGGCAGGTAAATTGTTGGATACTCGTCGCCATCTTCGTCGATCAAAGTGACAACATCATCTCGTTTTGGAAGGTTTTTCCTGCAGAAGTGTACTGGAAGGCCCTGCACGAGAAATTTCTATGATAATTAGGATCACTTCTTTCTATGGTTAATCAACTGCAAGCTTTTCTCCCTGCTGGAGAATTACAGTTTCATGGCCACGTCCAAAACGTTGGAAGACACACCCCTTCACAGTACAGATAACATGTTAAATCTTGCAAGACTCGTAGTCTATTTAGTTAACCCTCTAAATCTCTGGTCTGTATTTGCCACAAAATTACAAAACTGTGACCAATTTCTCTTTGTGAGCTGCAAACTCAACGTGTCCATCAGGATCACACTTTCTTGAAACAAAGCCCTTAGCCCTCCGCCCCCGCCGTGCCCCCCCCCCCCCCCCCCCCCAACAAAAAAGAAAAAAACCAACGATTTCAAGTAGAGAATACTGATAGAAATACTTCAAATTGGTCGAAAGAAAGAATTGTTAGCTGCAACAAAAATTGAAACACAACTGATTGCATTAGTCCATAAACCAGTCAAGTTAGCAGATTGAGAGGCAGATTCTTTCACAATTCGCCTATTCTTATCAATAATAGTAAAAGGAAATGCCAGTCTGACAGATGCTCTCACTTAACATTGCGAACAACTAAGCAGTAAATGAAACTAAAAACGAATACGATAGAAAGGTGATCAAAACTGGCTCACCAGCCAAAATCCCCCGCTAACATGCGATTGAAGCATTGACTTCGTGAAGGAAGGATACTCGGATTCTAAACCGGCTTGTAATTTATCTGCTTTCTCCATTGCTTCTGCCCTTGCTTCATCAGAAGCACACACCCTATTTGACAAGTTCCTTCCTTGGAAAGTCCTACACACAAAGCACATGCACAGGCAGGCTCAAACTTTACTACGGAAATGGCTAACCAAAGAGCTACCCAATAACACAATCAATCACGATGGGCCAATGGCATTGTTAATTTGAATCAGCATACCTTCTAGGTATCGCCACACGATCAACGACAATCTGTCGAAAGTGAGAAATTTTTTTTTTTTTTAATCAGAACAACTATTCAATCCAGAGCATAAAGCAAATCAATACTACTAAAAAGTTGCAGAGAAGACATGGAAAAAAGGGAAAATACTTCTTTGTAAATGGGAGCAGGTTTGTTCGCGACACGACCGGACCTCCTAACCACGACCACTTCTTTCACCAAAGTACTAGGTTTCGCATGTTTCATCTATATTCATATATATAATATATGAATTCAGTTCAGCAGAAGCACCAAGGGAGATGAAGAGAAAAGAAAAGGGAAAATCACAAAACGGGTCTGGTGGAAACATAAAAACACAAACCGGAGAAGGCTTGGGAGAGGAAGAATTTCGAAGAAGAGACTGAGAGAGTTTGGGAAGATTGAGTGCTTCCATTCGTTTCTTGTTCTCCTCCATTCTCTTCTGTCGAAATTCCTCGTATGACGATTGCTTTGCCACCATTTTTCTTTCTTCCTTTTTCTTTTCTTCTCCTAATCTTCCTGAAGAATCGAACCCGATGGAATTGGACTCACACTGGATTTTGTGTTATTGCATATGTGATTTTTGAGGAAGAAATGAATGAAAAGGGAAATTGTTTTTGGTGTTAGTCGACCGTTGGATTCAAGTCGTTTGGACTTTGCAGTGATAGCGTCACTGTTAGGCAGCTGACTAGCTCACAGGTGGTATATTATTGGACAGCAACAATGCGCCACTTCTTTCTTTTATTTCTTTCTATTTTAAATCCAATTTTCTCACTACTTTCAGTTCGAAAAACGGATGGAATTGGAATAAATAAGCTGCAGAGACAGTACTACAAATTTGGCATTTCCGGTTTTTTTTCCCATTTTCTCGGCATTCCATTTTGATCATTGGAAAACTCGCCCCTGCTCTGTCATTTGTGTTTTTTCTCATGTTCAAATTTCAAATCTTTCCAGTGGTCTTGAATTGGATGCTCTCATGGGTCACAGGCACTGCCAGCAGCAAGCACTGTTCTTTTGTTTTGTTTTTCTTTTTTTTTTGGTTTCGTATTAAAAAGCTCAGTAGAATAAATTACACAATAAAAATAATTCTAATAAAAAAAATTAGAAAAAACGAAAAAAGTACTGGAGTTGTATTTGTGTTAATGTAAATTAAGTAGGTCCCAACTCGTTGAACAACACGAAAGAAGCTTATTTGGTGTAGCATAATCCCATATGGGGCTCGTGTCACCAGAAGAATGTATTCTTTGCTTTGTGTTCTTTCCTGCTCTTCTTTTTTCATTCTCCATTCAATCTAGCAGCCTTGATCTTGATGGGTGCCAAAGGGACAATGGCCCTTGCAGTCATTAAGTTCAATGATCAAGTTTCTTCTATCTATCTTTCTCTAATTCGATTTATTTCCCTTTACAAAGAGTGTAAAGATCACTCTCAACACTCCACAGCAGTACAAGGCCTTTCGCCATAAGTCTACTGTACAGTATTCAAAAGACAGGCCATCCGCTTAGAGTTCAAAACGACACCATTTCAGTAACATTCTTCATTATAGAGCACAAATATGCCTAGATAATGGAATATGAGGGCCATGTTCATTGTCTCAGCATCTATGTTAGCTTAAGATAACATCATTGCCTCCTCCTCTTCAAGATCCTCCTCTAAGCCAAGGCATCCGCCGAGTTAAAACAGGTTCCTCCTTATTCAGCGTGTTGGCCTTAATTTGCAAGTGAGAGATGTTACAATCTCGAACGACGCATGCATTTTATGGGATTAAATGAAGCATGCCTTCTTGATGAAGCATATGGCCGTCTGCTCAAGGAAGCCGATGACCTTATATCCCAACCTTCAATGTCCGTAGGAATGCAGACATCAAAAAGAATTTGACCGAGCACTCCATTGGCATTGATCCTTGGAGGACCACTCAAATGAATCAAACCTTCTCTAGTTTCATTCTGCATGGATCCAACATCTCTACCCTCATAATATTCTACTGAGCTTGGCATGGGGAAATCAGTTGAGGCAGCAGTAACTCCCCCAAAGCTCAGTGTTGGACTGAAGGCTGCTGCCTTCCTTGGCTTACTGTGTTCGGAAATCTCATCATGTGACCCCTCGAAACCCATTCTTTCCCCTTCAAGGCATCGTATTCTTAGGGAATAAACTGCAGCTGCCTTGCCTAGTAGTTCAGTCACAGCAGCCTTGTAGTCGATAGGATAAAGCCTATAATGACCTGTACCAAAATCCAATTACAAGATACAATTTGGAAACATCGAAGTAGGTTGTGGAATGAAAATTTCTTCGTTATCTCCTTTTCCTTAATAATAAATAAATGAAACCCAGACTTGAACCTAAGACTCCTTGATCCAAAGACGTCAAACCATTAGGCTAAAGTTTTATCCCTAGAACAAGTATTTCTTCTGGGGAAGTGAAAAGTAGAATTATCAAAGTTTAAGGACAGACCTACGTGAGGAGAGCCATTCATTGTGACCAGTTTGACATCACCCCCAAGTTCTCGTAGTCTTTGAGTAAAGTTGCAAATCACTTGGTAAGAGGCAAGTTCATCATTTTCTGAGCACACAATAAGATACGGGGCCCCCATGCTCTACAGAAAAGTATGCTATATTAGAGCAAACTAACTGAGTAAGAAATATTTCCATAGCAACAAGACATCATATAGTTACCACAGAGCTGTACAGAGTCTGCCAATACTCAGCACGTTGTGATTCAAACCTGTTGAGGAAGAGATAGTCAAGACCATCACTAACTCCATTGGCAATCCATGACAATATTCTTGGTGGATGGGACACTCCAAGAACAGAAGGGTGAACAACAAATCTTCTCCCCAGGTCGCTAGTAAAGTCCACTGGACTAGAATCATATATATGGCCTGAGATACAGTCCCTCACCAGTCGGCAGTCATCCTTTATATGCAAAAAAAGGGAAAATCAAAGAATAGGTAAAACTTATGGAAGATGAATTTTCACCTAATTAAACGAGTTAGTTAATTCCAAAAAGGTCACAACTGTACATGGTGAGATTGCAAGCAAAGAACAAAAAAAAAAAAAAAAACGTTTGCAAATCATCATAATGGAAAATACTTATCTACCAGATTCAGTTTTACTTCACACTTTGCCTCAATTATCTGCAATAGACAAATAAGATGCATTAATGTGTCTGTAGGACACAACTTTATGGCAAATAGGAATAAAATTCTGTGTCATTGACATTTTAGTGCCAATTAAGGTGGTTTACCTGCAAAACCTTGTACATGCCAGCTTTGGGACCACCAGAAAATGATGCAAATACTACAGGGCAAGGCCTAATCTTTAGCTCCTGCATGGGAAGTAGACAAACAGACAACCAATTATAAGATTGGCTGGCATCAAATTATCATAGAAGCAGGAGTTCAGAAGTGCAAATTTCAAAAGAAGCTGAAGAGTCCAAAGTTTGGTTTACGCAAAATGGCCATAGTTTGGCCTATGAAATATGCTTGGAAAGGGAAAAGGATAAATGATCATAAAAGAAACAATATTTCATTTAAATTTTATGTGGCTGCTCTCTGAACATTATTACCAGATGGTTGCTTTACGCCATATCATAGCCACACAAACATTTGTAAGGTAACTCAATTAATGATCAGAAAGCAAAATCTACAATGGTGAGGCTTGATGTAGCGGCAAGGTTAATACATTGTCAACTAGAGGACACAGAATAGGAGTAATGTTACATACATCTCCCTGCCCTCAACCCCCCACAGTGTGGGAGTCTCATGCATTGAGGTCCTTTTAGAAAGTAAAATTGACAGACGCTTAAAAGTCTAATGGCACAAACCTCAAGAAGTTCTTTAAGAATACCTAATGCCAACGTTTCAGCCTTCTCAGGGAAGAACCTGCGTGCATCAGATATTACACTCCAAGTTCAACAAATAGAAGCAGAACAATTATGAAACAAGCAAATTACATTGAAGCTTCTACAATGTTACCCATTCAGAGTAAAAGATCATCAAAAATTTTCAAAAGCATCATATTTGTCCGACAATTGGCACCGTCAAAAACATTTTTAATAAACTTTCACAAATAGCCCTCTGTCTGTATCAATGGGAAAATCACAGTTACTGACAAACAAAACCGCATAAAATTTAATTGGTCCCAGTGATGAAGGATAAAGAACAACAGTTTCATAAGCTGTCCTACATCACCTAGTCACAAACGTTGCAATTAACCGCAATTTCATCTAGCCGAGAAACAAGGATAGTGCCAATCACAAATACTAAAACATGCTCATTAAGATCACAATCACTGGCATTCCAAGATAAGACCAGGGCAGATATCATTCACCAAATGATGCAATGACTACAAATTTCATCAAGATAAGAAACTCAGAGTCTCAAAAAACCAAATGAAAAATACTGAAATAAGGATTTTTTTTCCCCTCGTCCAGAGGGATGATTCCTCCAATTCCTAACCACTTCTGCAAAGAATCTACCGACTCACTCAACTATGCACTGCAGAACCGAAATTCCCTTATTACCAAAGTCAAAAAAGCCGTTGAAAATTTTCTACTCATGTGCAGCTAAAAAAAAAAAAGCGAAAACTGCATAATAGTTGCTAACTAAAAGAAAGCTTCTAAAAGAATTCATACAAGCAGCTAAAGCTTGATTCCCAATCCAAAACAAAAAAAAAGCTCGCTAGCCCAGTATTCAAAAACAAAAAGTTTTCCCAATAAAGCTTGCTTTTTCTAGGTTCTTATCAGAGACCCAAAAGAAAAAAAAAGAAAAAAAACCACAACAAAAACAACAAAATTGCATCTGTCAGCTTCAGTGACAGCGTTCAGTCCTATCAGGCCCTTGACCTATTGCAACCAGCAGATTCCCATATACAAAAGTGAGAACCCACATCTACATCAGCACCAAAAAAAAAAAAAAAATCTGAAAATCAGGGATAATAAAGAAGATAAGCCAGAACAAAGAAAGACACAGCCAATCAACTTACATATTGAGGAATTGGGAGTGGCAAACAAGGGAATCCCAACCAAGAGAAGAGTAAAGCTCCACGTAATTGTTGACATGCCTCCGTTGACTCGACATCCAAGCATAAACCACCACTATCCCTTCTCTTTTCCTTCCCCTTCTCCCCCAATAATGCCTTCCTCCAAATCCCCACATTCCCACACCCCTCCCCTTCCGCCTTCGGTCTTCCGATTTCTCCGCCAACAATCCTCCGTCAATAAACTCCGATGAACTTCGGAGAAAACGAAAATTTTAAGACAATCGGGGGGTTTGGAAATTCAAAGGAACAATGAATGAGGTTGTTCTGGTTTTTGGGTTTTCCAAGATTTTTGCAGCTTTCTTTCTTTCTGTTTTTTATATTGGAGACGGGAAACCAAACCAGGACGACGAGTCAGAAAAACAGAACAGGATTATTGGAAAACGTTGGGGCGCAGATGGATCTTCTTTGGATGTCCGAAAATTGCATTTTTTTCTGGCATAATTGGCTCAAGTAGCGAATCAATGAACGCCACGTTCCCAGCTTGCAATTTCCTACATTTTAGAGGAGGGCCTTGCCACGACACCGTTTTATCGGAGGAATAATCTAATTGGTCGCCCGTGCATATTGTGAAAATTGTGAATCCGGCCGAGCCCGAGAGGGCCTGCGGTGACTAAAATAATTAAATAAGTAAAGGGTTACGTGTCCCCACACAGTTAACAGCAGAATAAAAAATAATATTTTTTAAAAATGTTTTTTAAGATTTCAGAATTAAGGTGTAAATATTTGATTTTTAAATTTTAAAATTTAAAATAATATTTATTTAAATTTAAATGTTAATTTTTTAAAAATAATATCAAAATATTACTTGGGAGCAACTCTGTGTATTGCATTTGGTACATCTAGTTATGCCTACACAGTAAAATAAAAATCATTTAATAAAATGTTCACTGTAAATTTTTTTTATTATAAATTATATAATAAAAATAATATTCTTTTTTTTATAACTCATATATCCCTTTTTTTAGAAATTTAAATTTGATATTTTTAAAGATAGAGTTATAATGTTAAACAATTGATTGCCCTCTAAGAATTTTTTTTTTTCTTTTGTTAATCTTTATTGTCTTTATCGTGCACGGGGAGAAGGGAGGAGAGCGTACAAACTCCAATGTCTATCAATCCAATGGGCGATGTCAAGGTATGGAAGGTATTGCTTAATAATTGATGCAATTGAACCATATCCATATCTACTTTGTCGCTTTGTTGAGTCCATCATTTTCATTGATAATAGTTAATATTGTAGTCCAAATTCTGCAAAGAAATACAAGTGTCAAATTGTTCGAGATCACACCAACTAGATAGAGTCGGATTCTGGGTCCAAAAAGAGTTCAGAATTGGATAAATGTAAACATGATAGCTTCATTGCATAAATCAATCTCATAGACTCATACCATTGAATAGTCATTGCTTATACAACTTTGTATTAACTAGTAAATCAATCTCATGTCATAAATCAATCTCATATACAACTGGTATCGCAGAGGGCACGGATTGAGCCGTTCACACAATTTGCCTAATGCTTAAAATACCACGTTTTTCGACTAATAGAAATCATTTTATTAATTTATATGAATTTCATATATAAGACTGATACGAAAGTGTCGGAGAAAATCTGTATAAAGTATAAATAAAATGCATAATGACTTACAATTAACATAGTCAAATTGACTATTTTTTAAGGGGGCTTGAAGTCCACAAACCCCTTAAATGAGAGTATAAATCAGACTAGTTGTACAAAATTACACACGACAATAAACACCACTTCGGCGAACTTGCAATGGGAATCGTTCAGATATGCTCGGCACTGATTTCCGCCAAATCTAGATTACAAGACACAAATAAATAAAACATAAATACAAAACAACATCTGCCCCAAAATTGATCAACCAAACACATCCAAACCCATATATACAGTAGGATACTCAACCCAAAAAACACAGTTGTGGCCAAGCCCATCAAACCAATGGCAGTTGCTGTATGGAAAGGAGGCAGCGGCGGTAGGGACTACAGTGGCGAGGAAGGAGACGGCAGTGTCTGCCACGACAGTGGTAGTGTCGATGGTGGCGCCGCTGGCGACACAAGCAGCAGCCACTCCAATAGTGGATGCTACATCAGCTGTGGCAGTGGGCTGAAGTTCGGCGATGAAGGACTAGGCCGTGGTAGAGGAGTTGTTTGCAGTGTCTTCTCCGGTGGAGTGAGCAGCAATGGCACTTGTAGTGGGGGTTGCATCGGCGGCACCAGAACCATCCTCAGTAGTGATAAGGGGTTCGAGGCTCTGGAGGTTGCGACAGCCAACACGGTGGTGCCATTGTCAGAGACAATGACAAAAATGATGAAAAAGACGACAAGCGTGAGACAGACATGGATCTGGCGATGAGCTGGCCTTAGGTATCCTTTTTCTAACTAGATCTAAAGAAATAACAAGCTAGATAAATATAAAAAGGAGAGAAGAGCTGCAGACTCGGAGGAGGATGATGGAAAAGAGACAGAGCACCATAAGAGAAAAAGGAGAAAAAGATTAAGTGATTGACGAAAAATGGCTGGTCAGCAGCGTTGTCTAGCCACCGCTGCCGGCTAAAGATGAGGGTTCTTAGAGTGGTTGAGCTTCAGAGCCTTGAGAGAGTTTCGGGGCCAACGCTTTAAGAAACAAGGTTTCAAGTCTTAAATGTCCATTGACGTTTGGTTGAGTGATTTTGAGACTTGTCATTTAGAATATTTGAGAATATGTTTGAACAGCTATCTTGTGCCAATTGACGTTTGGTTTAGTGATATTGAGAGTTGTCATTGAGACCATATGAGAATAAACTCAAATATCTATCCTAAACGTGAAACGCTAAGAAGATACTTTATTTTTGTGGAGGTGTTGAGTCCATTATTTTCGTTGATAATAGTTAATATTGTTACCATAATAATAGAGAGAGAAATACAAATTTCAATTAATTGATAGAGTCAGTTGCAGGAGGTGGCTTTAACACCCTAATGCATAAGTCAATCTCATATAATCATATTAATCTCATATAATCATATTGTTGAGAAGACATTTTAAATATATCTTAAACTTAAATTAATTAATTTAAGGAAGAGAGACAGTTCGGGATGTCAAGGGATATTTTTTGCTAACACTATCAACATTATTTAAACTACAAGTTCATGATTGAGAAAACATTGCTTATATAACTAGTATTGGAGTGGGAATAATTGGGCCATTCATACACCTTCTTGCCTAATACTAAACAAAATGGAATCGAATTAGATTAATTTAGGCTAGTAATTGAGGGAGGAAAGAAAACGTAAAGCATTGTGAAAAAAGACTACGATAGTGTGAGAGAGAAGAGAGTGCTTAGGCTTAGCTTTTTGAAGAAGCTATTTATACTTAGATTAAAACTAATGCCATTTTAAGTAGTCAGTATGACTTCTTTTTCTTGTCCAAAACGTCGCCATTTTATCATAAGGGGTGAATGAAGAAAAAGAAAAAGAAAAGAAGGCAAAAAAAAAAAAAGAAACGAAGCCATTTTAATTAAATTCTTTTTTTTGCCCAAGTGAAAGAAAGTTGGTTTTAGAACGAATTGTTCAAATTGATTTGGGTTATTTCAAGTCGAATTACTTTCGAGTCAAGTTACATTTGAGTTGAGTCAAGTTACATTCAAATTATTTTAAATTAATTAATTATGGTTCAAGACAAGTTCAGGTTGACTCATGAATTGATTATGTCATTATTTTTATGGCATGAGACTTTTATAAAAAATTTTAAAATTTGAAAAAATTGTAACAAATTCTTAAAAATAGATTAAAAATTTTAAAGTCAAAAGAAATGGAGAGGTTTTTCTTTTTCTTTTTTTCAATTGTAAAAACTCATAATAAAAAATAAAAAATTTTAAATATCAAAAAAATATTTTGAAAAGAATTTATAATTAATATTTATAGAGAAACTAATAGAATTTATATTTTTCTAATATAAAATCTATGATTGAAATGTCATAATTTTTTATTTTATTTTTTTTGTTCTTTTGAGAAAAAAAAATGGAGTATCCATAGGTGTCTTGGATCGGTTTAGATTTGATTATAAATTTTTAAGTTATTTTAAATTTAGGTCATTTTAAATTAAATAATTTTTAAATTAAATTTATATTAAAATTTTAAAATAAATTTAGATCAATTCATCGAGTCTGGTTAAAATTGACTCCTATAAAAGAAAGTGAGGCAAACACATCAAAAGTGTTTAACTTTGATCTTAAGATTTAACAATTAATTGGCTCAATCATTATTATTAGTAAATTTAAGTTGCTAATGCTTGTTGGGACAGGTCAACTGCCGCTTCCTTCCACGCTCAGCTGCTTTTAGCATTAATCATCGTTTGGTTTTTGTTTTGGGCACAGTAAATCATCGTTTAGTGCAATTAAGGAAAACCAGATTAGTAACACGCGCATTACGCTTTACTCTTTTTATGTTGTCTGAATCAAAACCTTCGAATCAAACCAAATCGAACAAGGCAAAAAGAAAAAAACCCAAACCCAAATCTGGGATCTGTTGATTCAGCAACAAGTTGGTTGATCAGAAGAAGAAGAAGAAGAAGAAACCCATCAAGAAAAGAAACCCATCAAGAAAAGGAAGTGAGAAGAGAAGGAAGGAAAGTGTGGGGTGTTGGGGAAATGGTGGAATGAAGTGTAGGAGGAGAAAGGGGGGGAGATGGCGAGGGGAGTGAAATGGGGATGCTCCTACCAGAAGACGACTCTCATTGTTTGCTCCATTAACATTGTGGTGGCTCTCTATGTTCTTTGCTCTCTCTACTCTTCTCTCTACATTTACTCCTCCTCTAATGATTCTGATTCCGGTAAGTTTTCTTCTTTTGTTAATCCTTTACTTGACCCACTATTTGTTTCTAATGCAATTTCTTCTTTGAGTAATTTGACAAAGTTAGGAAGAAAATTTCTGTTTCTAATTCTGTTTTTTTTTTTTTTTGCATGCAGTTGTAAGATACACGCCGGATCAGATTAGGAAAATGGAGGAATCGGTTCGGATTCGGAAAGCCAATGAACCTTTGAAGCTTGCCCAACTGGTAGATTTTGTTTCCCTCTTTTCTTTTGTTACTATGTTTTCTTGCTCCGATTTCAGGGATTGGCTTTCTTTAGCGAGATAATGTGTGGGATTTGAATTAAGAGAATATGATTTTTTGTTGGGCTTAAAAAAAAAAAAAGGTGAAGGGACTGAAAGAGGAGTTTAGAAGAGAAGAAACGGTGGTCGAGTTGCCGGAGGAGATTAAACAGAGGGTAACTGATGAGATTCTGGAAAGACTGAGGAAGTTAAATGCAAATGCCAGTATCACTGAGCAGCGAGGTTGGTTTCCCCTCTGTTCGATATTTAATTGGATTCTCGTGTGGTTGTTGTTATTGTTTGCATTTAACTTTTGCTGCTTCTGGATGACCTGGTTTACTGGGAACATTCTCCTTGTTTTAATGGGAAAACCAGAGTAAAACTGGTCTTGTTCCTCGCTGCTTTCTTTATCTCTACTTCTGTGGTGTATATTATGTTGCCTTTCCACTAACAGCTCCTTTGCTCGTTCCTTTGCCACGGGCTACTTTGCTTGTTTTCATATTTCCATTTTCAGCTTCACAAATTTTAATGCCAATTTCGTATGCCTGAATTGTGACCTTCTCACCAATGCTGCCACTACAACCATTTTACTTACAACACCAATGATGATGCCGAGGAGCTTTAATCCCATATCTACTCTGTGTCTATTGCATGAATCTTTCCTCGTCATTCTATTCTTTTGTAGACCGAGTTTGTGGAAGACATGTAATTGTAATTACTTTATCTACATGCTGCTAATTTGTCATTTGCAGCATCAGCATTTTTGAGTGTTTTAAGGTTATGGCCGCTTATTTCCCAATTTTTGTTGCCATTTTATTGCCATCCTAAATATTGCTCTGTTTCTTTCTTCTTGGCTTCCATCCATTCCCATTGTTTCCATGCTTCCTTGATTGCGATTGTTGTCTTCATGGTATTCATTCTCTATCATTGCTATTGTGTTGTTCCTCTCAGCTCTTCTTCCTTATTACAGTCTCAAACCATCCTAAAGCATTTAGTCTTCCTTGTTAATGATCATGAAATGGATTCTTAATCGGCTACCATAAAAAAGTGGCGGATGGAAACTGGGTTATTTTGACTTAATTGAATCTGTTGAGGTAAGGGTTTTCCAGACTGGAAGTGTATCTTTAAATACTCAAGGTCTATTATGAAAGAGTCTAACCAAAGATGATGGAGGAACTGATATAATGACGGAAGAATTTTGAGGGATGGTTGAAGAACCAATCTCTGAATTTTGAATAGTAGGAATTAAGCATGCCCAAGGTAAAGGTGATCAAACAAAGATAGAAGAATGTGGTGCCAATAAAAGGTCTTTGCATCATAAAATTTTGTTTGTCTATTATAATTTTATAGGAAAAAGGATAGATTTTTAAATAGAGCATGGCGACCAACAAGCTTATGCATTTGCAAGCTATTAATGATCTCTGCGTCATTCTAGAAACGTTATTTGTTCTGATAGATATTATGCATCTGCTGTTGTGGTTGTTGTTTTATCCTTATGATTACTTTTAGCAACATTTTGGCACTTGAAAAGTATTCTCAGATTTGTGCCACAGGCTACCTTGCCCACTCTTCCACTATTTAACATATGGCACCATTGGTTTTGGTTTTTCTGTGTTTGTAGATCATCATTATTGATATATTCGTTGTCTGATATTGGTAAATGACCTAAAGTAATTTGATTATAATTGTGTTCTTTTTTCCCACGAGGAATAAAATTTATGCTTTTCCTCTATTGCTCTTTGATAATTCTGAATTTTTTTGAGGTCAAATTAATGTTAGTTCAATGGCATATCTGGCTTCTTAACCATATGACTTAACTCAAAGAGCATGCCCACATGGGCAAAGGTTTAGTTCTAATGCTACGTACCCAGGTGGGTAGACACTCGGTTACTTTTTGTCCATGTGATGTTGTCCATTTGGTCAACCGAAGCAATGTGACAGTTTCTTGAATCAAATATTAACTCTGGGATAAGGGTAATTTAGGTTATGTACCAAATATTAATGAATTATCATAGTGTGATTTCGGTTTATTAACATTAGCCTTCGGGTCTGATTGGGCTGGGCTCACCTACTTGGGCAAACATCTAGTTCTAGTGTTACATACCCAAGTGGCAGACTAGTTACTTTTTCTCCAGTGATGTAGGTTTTACTGTTTGCCTGTAGGGTCAACTGAAGCAATATCATAGTTTCTTGAATCTCATGTAAGTCTGGGATAAAGATAATTTTTGTTTTGTACCAAGGAATTGTTATAGCATGATTTCAGTTTGTTAACATCCACTCTATCTTGCTATATCTTCGTTGAACAGAAGCAGTGGAGAACTGGCGAAAAGAAAAACTGCTAGAAGTCAAGAATTTGACTCGTGGAACCAGTGGATCGAATTTTAGTATTTTGCCTGAGCAAACTGGTACCATTTCTCCTTCCAATATGACTCGTTTTTTGTATGTGATATTCTCATAAAGCCGAAATGTTTGAGTCTACATGGAGCACTTTTGAATTCTTGTGACTACATTTCCTTACTTTGTCACTGACCTGGACTCTCCTGCAGAGATGCTGGCAAAAGCCTTGGAATCTGATTGGGCTATGCTGTCAGAGAACATTGGCCTCTGGATACCTTCTGAAATCACTAATGTGGAACATGATGATAAGCCAGAGGGTGAAGAAGAGCCTGGTAATCAAATTCACTTTATTTTGGTCAAATTTGTCCCCCAACACCGCCCCCCAAACCCACACGGGTTGGGGGCAAAATAACACCTAAAAGGATGGAAAAAAGGCCAGGCACACGCCTGCCTCAGGGTGTTTGCTCTTTGGATGAATATACTGACTGCCTGTTGTAACTTGCTGCAACGGGCAAACATAAAATTATGGAGGCTTGTCCTTTGATAGCCAAGATATACCTTTTCTTTGCAGAGGAGGAAATATTACCTGGCAGGCCAGTTCCACCCGAATGCCATGCTGAGCTTCATTCTGATTATGGTGGTGCTGCTGTCAGATGGGGCCTCACTCACCACAAAGAAAGTGCAGCTGATTGCTGTCAAGCATGCCTGGACCAGGCAAGAGGGGCGAAACCAGGTGAAAAGAAATGCAACATTTGGGTTTATTGCCCGGCTGAGGAAGGGTGTTATTCACCAGATATCTATGAACATAAAAATATGGAGTGCTGGCTGAAATATGTAAGAATCTGCTTTCATTCTTCATGATGATGTGCTTTTTCATTGGGACGGATTACAAACTGATACTAAGAGTTCATTTTGTTAAAAATGCAGGCAGAGAATCCAAAACTCAATTTTAAGGACAGATACTCCGAATCATATAGAAGCTCCCACTCAACTGCTCCCGTGATTGTTCCCTGGGTCTCTGGTGTTGTCAGTGCATGAGGCATGAATAGCATTTAAAGATGCCAAAAGTGGGCAGTAAATGTGAAAAATACCTTTTCTTGCGAAGTTTCTCTTGCTAAAGTTTTACAAAGGCATGAAGCACTGATACTTTGATGAAGCACTCTTTGCATCTGCACCCAGTGAATTCAGACTTTTGCTTTATCGTTCATCTTTTGGTTTTTCCTCCCAAAAAATGGAGAACACAAGAGAAAAGCATGATTCCAAGTGGGGTTTGGCAGAAGCATTTTTGTAACATGGGATGTGGTGTTCATGTTGGAGATGATGATATTGAATTTGTGCAATCTGGTCCATTGCAGTTGATTAACACATGAATGAATACTCACTTTCTGGAGAGGTTAGCTCAAGAAAATTGAGTTGGCGGTAACTTGTAAGCAGGAATGAGAAAATTTATTCGTTGTTGTATTGAGAATGGAAAAGTTTACAAGCACTGGTTTTGGCTAGTTTGCATATTGCCTTATTCTTCTGAATCAAATGATTGAATCACTACATATTGGCAACCTTTTCTTTGGATCTTGGTGGAAGTGCATGATTGAGACTGGACTTGGGGAACCTGAAAATGGAAACATTTAAACACTTGGATGAATGCATACTTCTTGAGCTTTCAATTTACAATTTATGGTCTCTTGGCAAGTAAAACTTATCATGACTCATTAATGTTAAGGAACCAACTACATATATGCTGAAAGTTTGATACCGAGAGTTGTACTCAAAATGTACAGTGGAATTCAATTAAATAAACAGTAGCATCCTACCCGTAAAGGTACACCCTGTCCCATTATACAGTAGTTTCCTTGTTTTTTTTTTTTTTTTAAATTTTTGTTTGCAGAAACCAATTATACAAAGTTAATAGAATATAATTGGATGTTTATCGACACTCAGAAATAGGAACCGGGAAATGAAATACTACGAGATTCAATTTTTTTGAGTTGCTATGATTTTTTTGAAATATTTTATAATTTATATTTTTAACTTTGTAGTGTAAAACAATTGAATCCATTAAATTCAAAAAAAATATAAACTTTTAAAAAATTCCAAAAAAAAAAGAAGAATAATTGTACGAAAAAAATGATTAAATTTCATAATATTTAAATTTCATAAAATTTATTATAATCCAAAAAGTTTTAAAATTAATGAATTTACAATCAGGTAAGTGGTAAGACTCCATTCTTATAAATTTTATATTCTCTACTAAAAATTAGAATTTAAAATCTTAAAAATAAATTTTTAAATTTTTACTCATTTTTTTACTCGTTAAAATATTGCTTGGGAGATTTTTTTTTCAATTTTTTTATATAAAATAGACAAGTATAAGTGATATTTTACGGATCTGTCAGAAAGATTTACTCGAACATCTTATCTAAGATAGGATGCAAGTTGCTACTTCTAGATTTGTCGAGGGAGCAAATTACTATAAGTCTAACAACTGTAATAAGATTCAAACCGGTGAGTTCTCAAAGGTACGGTCGAAGCCCTTACTACTCGAACTACACGATCAGGTCGAAGCCCTTACTACTCGAACTACACGATCAGTTGGTTTTTTTGTTTCTCGTTCAAGTATGTTTTACGGACATACAACAAACGGACTTACCCCACCGCGAAGCCCAAACGTGACGAGGGGCCCATCGATCATCTTTCTGGGAGAAACTGATACGGCGTCGTGCTCAGTAAGCAGCAGTAATTAGGGTTTCAAGATGGATCTACATCTTCATCGTATGGATCAACAAGACTTGTAATTTTTCTCGTGTGTCTGTGTGTGTGTCTACAGCAAAATATGCTTCAATGGAAGGCGGAATCCGTACAACAAACGCTCTACGATATTCTTTCGATAAAAGAAGATGCAAGCCACGAAGAAATCCGTACGAGTTACCGTTCTGCGATTCTCAGTTACCACCCGGACAAAGTCCGCCAAAACGGATCCGATGATGATCCTCGGAGTAGTGGCGGGTCGGAAAAAACATTCTTGAAAATCCAGAAGGCCTGGGAAGTTCTCGGGAATCCGAGGTCGCGGGCAATTTACGACAGCGAGCTGCGAGCCTCGAGACAGGACACGGGAGGAGGAGTTTCCGAAGATGTCGGCTTGGAGGATATGATGGCGATGATGATGATGATGGAAGATGATGATGGACAGCAACAAGTGTTGGAGCTGTTTTACCAGTGTCGGTGTGGAGATTATTTCTCGGTTGATTCCTCGGAGCTGGAGAAAATGGGGTTTAAGTTGTTGAGGAGGGAAGAAGAAAACGAGGTGTGTTTTGAGACAACGACAACGACAACAGAAGATGCGTTGCCGGCATCATCGTCGGTTGTGCTTCCTTGTGGTTCTTGTTCTCTACAAGTTCGCCTTTTGATTGATCCAGAAATTAAGGTTCCGGTTGGTGGTCGCCTCTAATTTTTGCTATTAAATTTAAATCTGGGGTTTTTTTTTTCCCCCTGAAATTTATTGGTTTTGTTAAAAATGTATTTTCTTCTCATCAGCCTACAAAAAGGAGTTCGTATTTTAGAGGCCTGTTATGGCTCAACCACGCGCTAGCCATTATGAACAGGAATTTAATGGACATTCAACGTACCAAATGAATGTTAATGGAAATGTATCTATTTTTGGTGAAATTTTTGGTGCTGGGGATTTGAGAGGTGAAGGTAACTGAAAATGTGAATCAATAAACTAAGGGATGGAAGGGAGAGACAATATCCATTTTGAAAGCAGTTTCAGTGACTTGGAATTTGCTCAAGAACGTTTGCGTAGAACCGAGATAAAGAATTGAGGTAAGACGGACCTTTCAGCCATTTTCTTTTTTCGTTACTTATTTTGTGTGCCCGTGGAATGTGACAGCCACTAGAATCGAGATTCAACTATTATCGACCATGTTAATCATAATTACAACCATTTCAAATTACAAAATCCCAATTGCCAGATGGTGGCCCGGTCAATTCTTGATATTTGTATGCTTCCAGAAAGAAGAGAAATCTGCAAGCATTTATGAGATTAATTTTCCATATCTAATTTGTTATGCCAATAATCTTCCTCTTAGTAGTCTTGGTGGATTATGGAAGATGGGTTCTGAGGAAGTAAGCTGGAACTAGAACTTCTCTGACAGACTTGAGGAGTTTCTCATCAACCCCAGAAGTTCTTATAACAGAGATTGAAGCTGCCATTTCCAAACTGGAATATGGCGAAATGGCCGCCCATGCCAGTGAGCTCCTGGAGTCGCCATCTCCTACCCCACTAAAGATTAAGGGCTCAGATGCCGGCACTGCCCGAATGGCAGATGAGGCATATAGAGCAGAATGTGCTGCATTGGCTGTTGGGAAACTTGACGAGGCTCTTCAGTCTACAAACCGTTTCTCATTTGAAATGCTCTCCTACAAAGACCTACGCATTTTGCTGAGCTTCAGTTTCTCATTTCCCTTGCATCTCAGCGACTCCACAAATTGCCGAGTTGAATTGCAATCGATGTGCTTTGATTCTTATTGTACTTACTGGAACCAGCAAGCCGGTTCGAAGTGGCCATTGCAGGTCCAACTGTTTTAAATGAAGATGTAGGTTCTTTTCGTTTGCTGCTGTTGATATAATATAATATGAGATTGGGAGGGTTTTGGGAAGTGGGGTTTGGAGAGAATCCAAGGAAAAAGGCACTGCCTTTATTTTTTTTACAAGAAGCATCCGCTGTCATGAAACGTATGAGACGGTCAATATGCAACATCGATTTTCCTGGGAGCCTACTTCAAGTTCTTTCAGTATTCTCTCCCAATCCTTTCTTAAGTAATTTTTAATGTAAAGTTGATTCAAACAGTTGCAGTTATGGATCTGTGCCTCAGTGGCTGCATTGGTTTCCTTTGCCCTTATTTCCGTTACCCAAGAAAAAGCTCACTTCGGTAGTTCTTTCCCTCTGCACTAACTTATGGGCGGCGCATCAATGTTGCCATGTTTTATGCCTTCCAGTATTTGTGGTTATGTCTCTTGTCATCACAACTTATGCCTGAAGTGATGATGCCTGGATCAGCACTTGGCTTTCAGCCACACGGATTATCTGAGTTGAAAATTGATGGTGCCAATTCCCAATTTGTGTTTTTGTTTTGTTTTGTTTTTGTTTTTCATTTTCGATCTTGAGGGAGCGTCATAGCCCATAGTGTGTATAGGGAAGAGAGACTGGCAGTAAGTGGGGTTGGAATCCTATAAGTCTCATTTTGGCATACTGTCCGGCAACCCCGTTGATTAACATCAACTGATCTTTTGTTTATTTGTTTATTTTTTTTTAATTTTTAAGCAAGCAAATGAGCAGAAGATGCAATGAGGAAGCTCCAGGATTATTTTGTTAAATCTAGAGCTCAGTTACCCTTGATAACATTAACTGAACTTCATATCTGAGGGTGGTCTGTTAATCCGTCCCAAAGCTTGTTTAACTTTGGCTTTACCCTAAGGCTGGGGAGTAAACATTTTTCAGCCAGTGCAAGGCCACTATCACAGAGTGCAAGTCAATCCTGTCATCAACGCAGAATGTGACCTTTGATGTGTTCTGTATGTACTCCTGTACCTCTAATGAAATTGTCAAACTCCAGGGGCAACTCTTCTCCAATATGGGCTTATTCTATGAGGAAGAGGCACTGAATTCTCCCAGGAAATGCAAGTTTCCTGGCTGCAACGTGGAAGGATGTGTTTTCTAATTGCCATTCTTGTTGTGGACGGGTTTCAACTTTAGGCTCAGAGATGGAGCATCCAACAAGTGATCTTGACAACGACAAGGAAGAACTCCCTTTTCTCCGTGGCAAATATAGTCTCCTTATTTTCTATTCTCTCTTGCCAATTTTCTAGTCATTACAGTATTGTTTCTGAAAACCAATTTACTTCAGGTTATTGTTTCAGAAATTCAAAAATTAGCAATGGACGAAAAGTCAAGACACGGGTCCTCTATGCTGACGGACAGCTTTTCCTGGGTTTACTCACCGAAGGAAGGAGAATTGTTCATCACCCCAAATATCTGTACAGAGAAAGGACCATGATGAAAACAAGAAGAAGGAAGATGATCATAGAGATGATGAATTCTTGTCTGTTAGAAGTTGTTTCTTCTGTTGCTCGGGTGCCTCGAGCTACGACACATTTCTTTCCGCGAATACCAACATCTCCTGCTGTTCGAACTTCAATGCATTCGGAGTTTCCGGATTTTCAAAGACGATCAATGACTATGGAATTCTGTCACCGTGAAGGATGGCCGCTTGGTTTATACGGGATGGCCGCTTGGTTTATACAGGATGGCCTTGTTACTTCTACCTTTGCCCGAATGGTCCTTCTGAATCTTGATCAAACTAATTTCTCGTGATTTCTGGCCATTATAAGCAGGCTCCCTTCCTATTGACTCCCGCAGGACTCCTGATAAGTGCATTTACCTTGTTTGTGATTAGATTACACATAATGCAATGATTGTTTTTTAGATTAGATTCGCCTAATGCATTGCTGTTGTGGTAATATGTGACCATTTCAAGCCTTTAAACATGAAGTATTATGCTAATCATACTGTATCGAAAACAAAGTCATCGGTTCTTACGAAGAAGGAAAAAGATGGATGTGACCTATAAATTTATCGTTAGTATGCACATTGCTATAAAGAACTTCAACATTCAGAAAATAACGACATGTCTTAATCTTCCCAAACTGAACATGCAACTACACTTCCTTTGAATCCCGGAGTTTGACTTAACAATTGCTCGGCCCCTTCAAGATCTACAACTACAACCAAGAATCGGGCCTAACATGTGTACCATGTGTACCTGTGCAACATAGTGCTGATAATTTACCAGCGGCGGGCTCTCAAATTACACAGCCACTCTTCATGTTTGAGATTGAAAATCTGACAACTGCTGCAGACCTTTAAGGGGTACACCCAACCACTTACAATCAAGATTTACGAACATATCGCCCCATTTTATTTCCTTGCCACCCAATCTTTGTTGTATACACCATCTCAGAATAGAAATTTAATTGGTAGGCCTCAAGAAACATCATAGAAAGACAAGAATGAGAAAATGTTCAACTGGACAAAAATGATATCAAACTGTTGACATGGAGGAGATCTTATTTTCAGAGCATGAACTTTTCAGTTGGAAAGTCTCCATGGAGAGAATACATCAACATGTCTCCAACTACTCCAAACATGGCTCTAGACTCAAAAAGCTCACAATTACATCAAACCATAAGTGCAAAGGACTAAGCTCTTTGTTCAACATACGATCCAGCAAGACCAGAAGTGCCAAGAACAGTGACCTGCAGCCAAAAGACCAGAAGAGGTCAATAGACGAATGACAACCATAAATGCAACTGTAGCACCAATGCAAGCACAAAGATTAGAGAAGCTTGAGGCCAGCCAGTCATTGGGCCCTCATCCAAACTTCAGGCCAAAGTTCTTATAGGAGTTTTCCTTTGTTAAGGAATTTGCATTTCGACACCCTATTTGTAGACAAAACGAAATCAGTTGTTCTTTAGAACCCACATCTCTTATCCTTAGTAAAGTTGTTAGTCACAACGATGACTCCAGCATTTTGTAAAGATCAACTGCCATAAATTTCATAGTTTACAAGCCTACGGTTCTATAACCTAGTGACCATTTGCAGAATCTGTAGTATTTAGAATGGTACAATAAATTTCATTACCTTCCACCACTCTGCACCAAGTCCACCACACCTCATCTTCAAGTATATCATCTTTGATCCCAACTCTGTCTCTACTTTTTTCCGTAAATAATTTTCCTCAGGCCCAAATGCTTCCAAATAGGCAGCATACCGTTGGAAAACAGTGCGAAGTGCATTACTAAATTCGTCTGACAAGGGCTTTACATCCTACAGATCAAACGCGACAATCAAATATAAGAATTTCCAAAACAGAAACAAGCAGAAACTGGATTCATGGAATAATATCAAAATAAGCTACCTCTCCGATGGATCCGATGCTATCATCAAGATCCATTTTCAGAGACATCAGTCTGCCCCCAAATTCCTCAGCAGCTTCAGCTGCACGGAAAACATTTGCCAATACCTCTTGGCCTCCCTTGTCATCAGTGTTCTTAGACAGTGCCTGTTTCACGTCATAGACGACAGAATCAGGGAGCTCATCCCAACTTTCAGCCATCAAGTCCTTGAAAGCATTTAGAATGTCAGGGTCTTGTATGACAGGCATGTGAGTCACATCCTCGCTAAAAGATCGTGTCTTTCCTATCCCAAATGCAAAGGGAGACCCAAAATCTGCAAACGTTGGAACCAAATGCATCAAAGTTCTAAATCCGGAGGGCAGCAGCATTCAAGTAAAGAATTTTGCCACACAGTTACTGATTCACTTGGCTATTTGTATACGCATGCATGGACATCTTAATGATTGATACCAATAGGTAATTGTATATGCATTCACTGTGTCATTAGAGAGATGTAACGGCACGAGAACAGATACCTAAAAACAATGATTTGTTTTTCTAAACAAAAACATATGGACGCGAGATGCCCCTCAAACTATGTTTACTCAAATGTAATAATTAAACCAATGAAAAATTTAATTTATAGCATCTAAATATCAGATTCTCCATCGAATTGAAATCCTATCAAACTTGGATTTGGCAAAAAAGATAAAATTAAACAAGAATCATCCAAGAAATAACTTAGCATTCGACATTTCACAATTATTTGGGAATTTCCGCTTTTGACGTTCTTGAATGGAAACACTTCAATCAAAAGCAGAATTTCAAATTAGAGGTTTGCTACCGACGATCACTTTTTACCGTCTCTTTTACAAATACCAATCACAAATCAACACATCAACACTTTTCAATGACATTTCTGTAATATTTTTGACATTCAATTTTTTGACAACTAATCAACACCTACCACGCAAGCAGCAACTGTAAAAGAGAAGGTAAAAGTGACTGTTGCTAGTATTTCTCTTCAAATTAAAAGGGTCTGAGTCAATTCGAAAGATTAACTACTTACATCCAAATGTTTTCCCAGCAACTGCATAAAAATCTATTCAATAGCAGAAAAAAATAAAAAAGACCGATGCTAATTGCGACATTATAAAAAAAAAAAAACATAAAAAAGCCAAAATAAAACATATGGTGAACAAAGCAAAGAACTGTTTTTTTTTAAACAAAAAATTAAAAATAAAAATGAAAAGTCACACAGAACAGAAGGAGAAAACAGAAATGAACATATAGAACAGAGAAAAGTTTAAAAAGTTACGGAATGGGGCGCGTTTGGTCGGGGCCGCAGCGGAAGTCGAAGAAGAGAGAGTAAAAAGGGATCGAGAAGCCAAGTGCTGGCCGAGCAGCTGCTGCTGGGCGATTGCGGTGGCGGAGGCAAAGCGCGCAGATCTAAAGCAGGTAGCTTGTCGGTATACGGACCTCAGTAACACCATCTTCTCCACTTTCTCCGATCTCTCTATAGCTTTTTTTCCCTTTCTCTGATGTCTGTAAAAAGAGGGAATAATCAACAGTAAGCAAATAAATCGGTGTGCTAGAATAGATGGTCCTGGGCCTGGGAGTCCAGATAACTGTGACCCAGCTGCAGAAGTCGGGTCGGGTCAATGGTTGTATTCATGGTTTTTTTTTTTGTTTCTCTTTCTTTGTTGGCTTTGAAAGGATTAATTTGGGGCCACAGAATTATGATCAAATGACACTTTGAGGGAGCAAAAGCAGAAATCGTTGACAAATCATTTAAAATTCGTCCTAAAATTATTGAACATTTTAGAGCTCGTTTTACTACCTTGTCAGTTTTTTACTGTGATTTTTTGTTGATTGTTTTTATCTTTTACTGTTTATTATATTTTAATGATTATTATTGTCAACTTTTATTTTTTTCTTAATAACAATAAATTTTTTATTCCTATGGGGACTATTGTTGTTTTTAGGAAACATTACTAGTATGCATTGTCAACAATCGAAAGTGAGACAAGTTATATTTTCATTCGAAATAGAATTAAAACTATTACAAATGTTGTTTAAAAAGTTCTATAATTTTGACATCCACACATAATAATGATTCATAACATTAAAATTAACATCTATGCATCAACTATTATATCGTCATAAAGCTCATGCAATCTCATCTCGAACATGACTCGCTTGTTTTAATTGCCTTTGACTAATATTAACTCAACTTCTATCAAGGAAGTAAAAAGGCCTTCAACTTCTTTCAAGCTGTATACCTTCTAATTCAACCTTAATGACCTCAGTCATGGGAATAAGCCTCAGTCACGGGAATAGCTTGACTTTATTCAATTATAGATAACTAGGTTTGAACCCGCGCGTTGCGCGGGCCGAACATTTTTTTATAGATAATTTTAGTTATTTTTTTTTTAGTATTTGACTTTTTTATTTCTCTCTGTTTCTGTAATGATTGAAACAGACTATCTCTTGTGTTGTGTGTCTGTTTGTATGTTGGTGTGTGAATGACAGAATACAATATAAAGAGGAGAATTAAAAGGCTAAAATTTATTACCATAAATTACAAAATTTATTGTCATAAAACGTCTACTGTTATGTATCAAATTTAAAAAGAGTCAATTTACTTCGTCATAAAGATTGTAACGGAGAAAAAATTATATAAGAATCTGATTTTTTTTTGTTCTTAAGCAAAAGCAAATTGTCTAATTGAATATTAAAATTTATTGGGAATGAAACGAAAAGAATAAACAAATTGTTATTAATGACAATAATTAGTATGATTAAATCATATGAGAAAAAAAAAAACAAAATTAATTTTTTTTATTTTATAAATAAACAATTTTTTTCTTATATGCAAATTGTAAAATCCGAAATAACCTAATTTTGTAACCTTGTTAACACAATTTTTTAGTAATTGGAATTCCATAATCTGCATATGAAAGGAGTAAATAAGTAGAAATAAAATGTTCTCATTGTTGTAGTTCAGATAAAAAGTGAAACAATTACACATGAAATTGAAGTTGGAAACAATGATATATTGAATGTTACCTGAAATTTTGGACGATTACAATGCAGTTCAGTCGTGCAATGCAATTGCTTCTGTGACAAACAAATGGTAAGCCACTCACTTATATAATAGGTAAGTCTCCCAATTGAGTTATTATTTATAATTAATGTCAATTTCGGTTATGAGCATTGATGTGCATTTTTTATTATTGCAGCCAATAAGTGGGCTTAAGTATTGACGTTTTTTAGAAGATCTTAGCGTGAATGGGGAATGAAAGCAATTGCACATCAATGACGTTTTGTAAACAATTACACGGTAACCTTAATGTGAACGGGGGAATGAAAGCATTTCATTCATTTTAAATATAAGAATGTTAATTGAATTAATGAGTATTAGTGTGTAATTTTTTAGTATTATTGCTAATTAGTGGACTTTAGTAGACCTTTGGTGAGATTAGTTTCAGTTACAAATTGTTAATTGGTTTAAGCCGCTCACTTATATAATAGGTAAGTCTCTCAATTGAGTTATTATTTATAATTAATGTCAATTTCGGTTATGAGCATTGATATGTAATTTTTTATTATTTCAGCGAATCCGTAGACTTAAGTATTGACGTTTTTTAGAAGATCTTAATGTGAATGGGGAATCAAAGCAATTACACATCAATGGCGTTTTTTTAAACAAGTACACGGTAACCTTAATGTGAATGCGGAATGAAAGCATTCCATTCTTCTATAATTGAATTATTACACGGTAACCTTAATGTTAATTAAATTAATGAGCATTAGTGTGTAATTTTTTAATATAGGAAAAATTGAAGTTGAAGGAAAAAATGCCACATGGCAGCTTGAATGAAGGAGAAGTTGTCTCTAAACTTCTCTTTTATACTAATTAAATAGATTATAACTAGAGAAATAACGCAAAAATTGAACAGAAGCAACAAACGCTAGATGGGCAAGGACATAAGCATAAAAATGAAGGAATTTTAAGAGTTTTTAATTAAATGCTAAAGGGAATACCCACAAAATTAACCGGAGTTTTTATCCACAGCTATGCCACAGAAAGAAATAACAAATCTTATAAACAACACTTCAGGCTACAAAAATGTACGCTTTTTAAGATTAGCATATAATTTAGTTTCTCTAAGGGTGAGAAAAACCAACTGTAAGTGGGCCAAGTGTTCTTTCTCAGACTTATTATAGGTTAAGATGTCATTGAAATAAACCACTAAGAACCGATTTATGAATGACTTCAAGCCATGAGTATAACCCTCATAAAAGTATTAGGAGGATTTGACAACCCAAGGGGCATAACTAGCCACTCACACAATTCATCCTGCATTTTAAATGCAATCTTCTACTCATCCCAAGCTGAATGTATATCTAATGATACTCACTACGAAAATCTATTTTGGAATACCAACTTGAACTAACTAACATATCCAACATATCATCTAATCTAAGAATAAGAAATCGGTATTCAATAGTGATCTTGTTGATTGCCTGACAATCAACACACATCCTCCATGACCCATCTTTTTTAGGAGCCAACAGAGCAAGGACAAGATAAGGATTGAGGCTATGTTGCACAAAACCCTTAGACAACAATGCTTCCACTTGCTTATTCAATTCTTCATCTTCTTTTGGTTTCATTCTATAATGTGGAAGATTTTATAACTGTGAACTAGGAACTAAGTCAATGACATGTTGTATGACCCGCATAGGTGGGAGCTCACCAAAAATTTCTTCGGATATAATGTTTGCAAATTCTTCTAGAAATTTATCAAAAACAAGAAAATCAACTCAATGTATGCTAGACTATGGACTAACCTATTTGGAAATAACAACTACTAAGTAGTCATTATTTCCCTAACTCCCTCTCAAAGGCCTTGTGATCTAAAATATAAAGGCCATTATTAGTAAAAACAAAGGGAAGATATTTGGGTTTTGGCCTTGTATCTTTAAAAAAGGGTCTACCTAGGTTCAGAATGATGTTGTTGCCTTCGTATTTGAAGACATATGTATTCTTCTGACCATAATTGGTCACATTCGAGTCGTGGAGCCAAAGACGACTAAAAAGAATATGAGCTACATCCATGGGCAAAACATCACAATAACCACCTAATTGAATGGGGACTAAGCACTGTTCAGTGACTAATAAGGTGGTTTTATTCATCCAAAGAACTCAAAATGGTTATGGGTATGCCTTTGCCTTCAGGTTCAACCTTGAAAGGATAGACTTTGCAGCAACATTTATGATACTCTCTCCATTAATAACTAGTTTATAACTGTGATCTTCAGATCTGATGTAGGTATGGAATGTTCTCGTACATTTTCACATATCATTGTCCGCAACAGTAGACAAAACAGACCTAATAACAATGCAATGTTGGTCATTATTCTCGAAGTCCTCTATGAATTCTTCATATTTACTAGAGTATTCCAAGGGATCAACAACATAATTGCACTCTTTAAGAGATCATTAGACTCTTTTCCATAACGAGAGCACGATCAGGACATCGAGAGACAATGTGGCCCTTTTTGTGGCAACAAAAACACTAAACGAGAGAGTTACTAGTACAAGATTCGAAAGAAGATCCTACCGAGTGAGAAGTGGTAGGAGCTGAATACAAAGAACTAGACAGATTGACAGATTTGGATTAAGAAGTGAGATCAGAAGAAAACGAGGTTTTAGTTGCACATACTCCAATAGAAGGGAACAAGCGTGTGAATGAAGAGGTTTTAGTGTACTTTTCAATCTCTAAGGTCTTGCGATAAGCCTCATCCAAAAAATCAGGACCAAGTAAAGCAATCTACCTTTTTTGGATCTTAGGTCTGAGACCGTTAACAAAATGGTTGACAGTGAAGAAAGGATCTTCATACAACTCACACCTAATGAGAAGCTCTTTGAATTTCGACATATAATCAGTGACACTCGAAGTCGGTTGCCAAAAATTTAAAAACTGAGTATAGAGCTGATTCCTACATTAGGTGGGAATGTATTTAGCTTTGATCTTCATTTTTATGACTTCTCATCGAATAATGGAGGTTCACCTAAACGCTTAGTCTTATGAAGCTTATTTTGCGAGAATTTCTTAGCAGACCCCACCAATTTCATCCTTGCAAAACGGACATGCTTAAGATTATTCATGCCATACTAATCAAAATAATCTTCTAAACTATCAAGCCAATTTATAAACACTTCAGCATTCAATTGAGTATTATATTTATGAGCACCTAACTTGATCTTTTTGGTGATGTTGTAATGATCTGGACATGTGTGCATGTGCTATGGCTTATGATACCTATCATGAACTCGATTATGCACATCATTACATAAATCATGAATAACATGTATATGCATACCTCTAGGGACCTGATTTGTGGGATGTGTATCATGATAAAAATTGCCTTCATCAATTTATCATGTAGGTTTTTATCGGGAGAAAACCTAACAGTTGGTTTTTGGGTGACTGAATTCTTAAGATCTTACGGGTACAGAGTAGGAAATTAGGCATTGATAGAATTCTCATTATGGGTTGCCCCAGTTGGTTGTCTAATAGACTCGTCTAGTGATAGTTTGTCCAAAATTTTTAAAATAGCAGCCAATTGAGTGGACCAATTAGCAAAATCATTTCGAAGACTATTCATATTGGACTGATGGGCAGATTGTGCGGCTTCAATTTTAGCTCGAAGTTCATCTATTCAGAGAAGGGTTTGGTGGCAGATTTGACAGTTTCATTGTTGTTAACCTTTTTTTTTCAAACAAAGAAAATATGTTAAGATAAGCATTAGTTGCAAAAAGTAATAAAAATTATCAAATATTACGATGAACACAATCAAAAATAAATAATAATGTAAATGATGATGCTATAAAAAAAATAAGAGTATCAGTAGAGATATGAGTAAAATAGGATAAAATGTATTGTAACAGGGACAAACAAAATATGGCAATAATGGAAAAATTAATAAAAAGAATATTTTCTAGTTTCTAGGATTTTTTTTTGAACCTAAAAACAAATTTACTTAATTTAAACTAACTAAAATATTAATCTTAATTTTCAAAAGGAGAAAAATATCTCAACACCTTAAATCAAGGTTCTGCTGATTGTGGTGGGGACTGTAGCCAACGACGACATACTTCGGGGATTTGTGGCAAACTTCAACGAAGTCAAAAGAGTCAGGAGGGGGCCGGTTGGAGATCAAGGGCATAGGCCTCGTGCACGTCTCTGGGAAACCACGGAGTAAGTTACGGAGCAAAGGGTGGCGTGCAGAGGAAAACGATCAAACAACATCAAGGACACCTGATCTAGAGTCGCTAGTGGCGGGAAAAGATAGATCGAACATCTACGATCTATTCTGGACTGTTTTGAAGCGTTAAGGAGGTACAGACGAGCGGTGCAGGGGCATTGGAGCAAGGTACAACAGCAAGAGTCGAGCGGTTGTTTGGGCAGTTTTCGACAGATTTCCAACGTGTGGAGGCCAAGGTTGGGTAAATCAGGGAACAACGGTTTCGAGGAGGCGATATTTGGGTGTTTTTGGCGATCGATGGTTGAACGAGGGGTGCAGTGACAACGTAAAATAGAAGCTTTTTTGTGATTTTCAAGGTGTTTTGTAAATTTTGATGAGTTTTTTTTTGTGAAATTTTTGCAAAAATCGAGGCAAAAAACAAACATGGATGTTTGTTTGTGTGCATATTTGGATCAAAAACTGTTTTGGACTGAAAACGAGTGTGGGTTTGGATCGAGGTTAAGATAAGTAACAAAACAAAAACCATAAGTCAGGAATCCACCCGACATCTAAGGACACCTGAGAATCCATCTGAAAATAATAACACATAGGAATCCACCTGAAAAATACTCTAAAATCAATATTCAATATCATAATAAAGTTAAAAAATAACAAAGTTTCATGCTCTATTTATAAAGCTTACTAACAAACAAAGATAAGAATAAAACCTAGATAAAAACGAAATAACTACTAACAGATAAATACGAAAATAATTGAAAGATAAACATGTTCCGAATTAGGATAAATAACTAGATAACTAACTAACAGAATCCTAAATGGAGTGAGACTTCTGGAAATACTTCCACTTGAAGAATTCATTAGTTGTAGTAATTGCATCATAATTTATATAGGACAAGTAACGCAATAAAAATACTAAGTTAGGAATCCACCCAACAACTAAAAATACTCGGGATTGACCTAAAAATACTAACAGACAAGAAATTTACTGAAAAGTACTCTAAAATCAATATTCAATATCATAACAAGTATGAAAATAATAAGATCTCAGTCTCTATTTATAAAGCTTGCTAACAGATAAAAATGAGAATAAAACTTAGATAAAAACATAATAACTATTAACAGATAAATACGAAAATAACTGAAAGATAAACTCATCCCGAATTAAGATAAATAATTGAATAACTAACTAACAGAATCTTAAGTGGATCGAGACTTTTAAGAATACTTCTGGTGGAAGAATTCCTTAATAGTAGTAACTGCATCATCATATGATATGTATTTTTAAGAAAATTTATTTTCTAATAATATTTTCATATGTATTTGTTAATTTTCATTAATTTTTATAGGTTTTTGAAGTAAAATACATTTTATATGTATTTAATATTTTTTTATTTTAATAAGTTTTTTTAACTATTATTTATTTGATGGAATTTCTAAATATAGTCATTGGCTATATTTAACGATTACACTTCCTTCAATCCAAAATTGTACTTAATTAGAATGAATCTATTAATATTTTTTAGACCAGAATCTATTAATATTTAGAACTTAATTAAAACAACACAAACATACGTGAATTAATTGCAAAAACACGAAAGAACTAAATTTTTGCTTATTTTATGTCATTATTTCGTGTATATCTTCTTCTGTATCATTTCCCCAAAACCTACCAATTCTGTCGGTGTCTTTATCATAACCCTCTTTCCTTTAAGTGAGACCAAAGGCTTGTTCGAGGGCATAATCAAGAGTTCCACCCTCACTACAACTCTTCCCTTTTTCCTTTTGATAGGTTTAATCTTTTCCCAAGACCAGCATCGCATAAGACAATTTTAAAAAGGAATGAGGCAAACAAAGATTAAGAGGGGGCAATATAAACTTGAGAAATTGTTTTTGTTTCAATTTTTGTGTATAAATTAATGTGTTGAATTTAATAAGACTAATAAAATTAATAATATTTACAATAAAAAGTTAAAAATTTTTAATACCTGTTATAAAATTATTAGATTTTTTACAAATACTATTAGTCTTATTTTTTTCAGCACATTAATTGATATATTAAAAATGGGTACATGTAATGCTGCTCTTAAAATTTTAGGATGGATAAATATACAAAAACTGGACTAAAAAATATAAATTTAATCAAAAAAATTTTACAAAAAATAAATCCATAAAAACATAAAAAAATATAATTTATTTAATAATATTTAACAAATTATATTTTTTTTAAAATTTAATACAGCTTTTAGAAGCTTCTATAGCTTGTCCTTTTCTGACGTTACCAAAAAAAACTTTATTGTTTAGTCATAATTAAGTGGGTTCCATTAGGGTTCCGTTAAGTGACGTTACCAAAAAAAACTTCACGGAAAACATGTACATTTTTCCTATTAAGTGTGCGTGTCCTCTTCCGTTTGATTTCCACGAAACCTACCAAGTCTGTCGGTCTTTTTTAGGTGAGACCAGAGGCTTGTTCTCCCATTAAATTCCTCTGTCCACGTCCGCTCTACACATGGCTCCAATCACAATATTCCGCGATCTTTCCCCTTTTCTTTGAGTTTACAACGATGGAACCATCAAGAGATGTGTGGAGAGGTGTAGGAACAGAAATTACTCCCTTTAATTATCTGTATTGTTTTTATTTTTCGTTTATAAAAGAAAGTTAAATATTGTCATTTAATATTCAATCCTAAAAATTTAAAATTTTTAAATTAAAAATATTAGGTTTTATTCTAATCTTAAGAAAAAGCGTAAGATTTATAAAAATAAAAAAAATTATTCTCATTATAAAAAATTAAATATTTTTTGTTATTTAATTTATTTCGACGTGGACTTGAACTTTAAATTTTTAATTTAAAAAATAATTCCAATAGAATGAAATAATGCATATTGGTTAAAGAATATATTTTTGAAAATGTAAAGACATTAAGCCCCCAGATTGTTTGAATTTAAATCCATGTTACTGTTATTGTTCTGGACATACTCATTGATGTGATTTAGAAGAGCAATAAGTTGACTAAGACAGAAAGGGTCACCATTTGTCAAACTAAGCTTCCGGAAACCAAGGGTTCGAAAACCTGGGAATCCACTTCAACTATACTAGCTCCCGGAAACCAAGGGTCCACGCACAGCTGATTCCATGTCAAATTGCCCATGTCTCGGCCACCAAAGCCAACTTAGTGAATGAACGCAGAAGTCTGCTCTGGTTCATGTGTTCAGAGAGGCTAATAGAGTGGCTGGTTTTCTTGCCTCCTCTGCTCTCATTTCAGCTGGTTCATGGTCTGCGGTTTCTGGATCAGACACGGCTTGGGATCGCCGAGCTGCTTGAGGAAGATGTCAAGGGAGTTTGTCACTATAGATGGTAGTTGATTAACCCACCTTTTTTGACTAAAAAAAAAAAATATTTTACTAAGACAAACTTAATAGAAAGTGTTATTTTTTATTATGAGTCTTATTATAAAATTTATCTAACCATATTTATTAATTATTTATATTTTTTTAAATCAACACATTTTTCAACGGTTCATGCCCACTTATCACGTTACAACCAACTTTATTTTTGTCAGTATTATGTGGGAAAAACTAAATTTTTTTTGAAGAGTAAGTGTTTAATTTATTGTTTGAATATAAATAATTAAATTTAATGTACAACTAATTAAATTGTGAATATAACTAATTATAAGAATTTTTTTTCATATTTAATTGTACTTATAATTTAATTAATTATATATTAAAATTAATTAATTATATTTAAATAATAATTTAGATATATTTTTATCTAAAAATATACTAGTATTATATTATGCGCATATCCGCTAAGTTTGACTTATGCGACACCGACCAATTCTGTCGTGTCTTTTTCATAGATCTTTGTTTTTTTGTTTGAGTGAGTCCAGCCCAGAGGCTTGTTTTCCCCAATCCTCATTAATTTCCTTTGTCCTCGTCCCTGTCTCCACGCTCTGCAAATGGCACCAGTCACAGTAATTCGCGATCTCTTCCCTTTTCTTCGAGTTTACAACGATGGAACCATCGAGAGATTCGCAGGAACAGAAGTCAGTCCCGCAGGATTGGATCCTGCGACCGGTGTTCTGTCCAGAGATGTTATTATCGTACCAGAAACTAACGTCTCGGCAAGACTTTACCGTCCCAAGTCGATAGACAGCAGCCAAAAGATTCCAGTTCTGGTCTATTTTCATGGGGGTGGCTTTCTTATAGCATCAAGCAAGGAATCCAAGTATCATCATTGTCTCAATCAGTTGGTTGCTTTGGCCAACGTTATTGCTGTCTCCGTTGACTACAGGCTTGCTCCAGAGCATCCGCTCCCCGCGGCTTACGAGGATTCATGGGCTGCGCTTCATTGGGTTGCAGCCCATGCCATAGAAAATCAAGGCAGTGAACCGTGGCTCAAGGATCTTGCAGACTTTGGGCGGTTGTTTTTAGCAGGAGACAGCGCTGGAGCTAATATTGCACATCATTTGGCCTTCCGGGTCAATGAATCGGACCCGGGTCTAAAATTGAAGATTCGGGGGATCGTTATGATCCATCCGTACTTTTGGGGAAAGGACCCTATTGGAACGGCGGCAGAAGATGGTGTTTTCAGCAAACAGTTCATTGACGATTGCTGGGAGTCCATATGTCCGTCGAATAACGGGTGTGATGATCCTTACATCAACCCGTTTGCGGGTGGAGCCCCGAGCCTCAAAGGCCTGGCTTGCGACAGTGTTCTTATTTTTGTTGCAGAGAAAGACATATTATGTGGGCGTGGGAAGCTTTACTGGGAGAATTTGGTAAAGAGTGGGTGGCAGGGAAAGGCTGAGATTGTGGAGACAAAAGGAGAGGACCATGTCTTTTTTATCTTTAATCCCAATTGTGAAAATGCTCGTATATTAATCAAGAGGTGGGCTTCTTTCATCAAGTTTGGATAGGATTTTTGTTCGAGTGGGTGATTTAAAAAAATTGTGCGTGACTAGTTGGTTTGGCCTTGCTGGTCATCTCTATCAGTCTCCCTCCTCTTTATGTATTATGCGCTATGAAGGAAAAAATAAAAAAATTGTGGGTGGTTTGCCTTTTAATTTGGGTGTCCAAGGTCTATTTGGAATTGTATGGGAGAGTTTCTTTACATGTGGACTTCCTATCACTATAATCTGTCTCTAATCTTTAGTTTGCTTGAGTTTCTATTGATGCACTTTGGAAATCGTCTCTTCCGTTAGGCTTTGTTTGTTGTGTTCGCATAAAATTTTTTGCAAGAAGACAAGCAGAAAGCATGTGAGAGCGGTAACACTTCCAGCCAACCATTCATCCTCTTAGCTACCCTCCATTACCATCTTGCATAACCCCATCTCCGGATCCCTTTACCTCTCGCATCGCGGATGACATTGGGTCATCTTCTTCTTTATTTGTTCAAAATTTTCTCGTTTTTTCTATTCTTTCTTTTTTTTTTTTTTTTGTTTTACAAAAATGATTAAATCTCTAATACAAACTCCATTTTCTTTATTTTTTTTAATCTTTTTATCAAATTTATTCCAATGAACATTAAGTAGAAAAAAATATTTTTCAATAGATTTCAACGTTAGAGCGAAATAGTAAAAAATAATTGAAAAAATTGTTTTAGTAAATATTTTCACAAATGAGACACTTTTAAATAAGCAAACGGTTAGTATAATCATCTTTTACAGAAAAACTTTGTTGTTGTTGGAACCGTATAAGTTTCCATAGCTTGGGCTTCATGCATGTCACTCTTAGCTGCGCGCAGGCAGCAAACCTTCTACCCAAAAGGAAAGACAAAAAAAAAAAAAGTTAATGGGATTTACATTTAATTTCTTGCAACTCAACCATAAACTGGTTATTTTGCTATGTATTTATTGTTAGGATCTTGCTGCTAATTAGTTGAAGTGTCATTTTATTTATTTGTTCATGAATAAAGATATTTCATACTAAAAACTGTGCACCGCGAATTCTGAGATGTGAGTTTTCTTTTAATTTAAAACACAAAACGTCGGGTTTTCTCTTTTTTGAATTTTTTTTAAAAATTATGAAGTACAGTAATATTAAGTGGATTTAAAATAATATTAAATACTACTTATAATTTATTTTTTCAATATAAAAATTACATTCAGAATAACAATTAATAGTACTTAAAATTTATTATTTTAAACTTTTTTTTATAAATAAAATGATGACCCACACCAAAACACTAACAAATTCAGATTCCGTACTTTTTTATGATCTAGTTTGTCGTAGCATTACCCTTTGTTCATTTATTTTGGTACTGAAGGAGGGGAAAGACCCAACTAACTAGCCATTATTCTAGGCAAACAAACTCCCTAAAGTATCTTCAAGAATACTAACTAAATCAGTGGGTGGCTGGTCAAGAAACACCAACGCAAAGGGATGAGAGACAATCTGCTAACTCTATTTGTTTCCTGTTATGTTTGGCGCATTTGAAATTTTGAACATCTTAGCCTTTCCCAAAAAGTACCCGAGATTCATTGAGAATATTTATTCGAGTGGGAAGACACCACCCCATACAACTTTGGATTCGGATCTAGTATTGAAAAACTATACTTATAACCAAATGTTAGATCTAGGGTTTGAAGAAAATTTATGACCTCTAATACTAATTATTAGGATCAAATATTTGTCATTATACCAAAAGTTTAAGTCGTCAATTATGGTATAATTTTTATTTTCTTAAAATTTTTTAAAATTATAACTGATATTGAAAAACTGTGCTCATCATAAGTATTATAGACTAAAATAATAAATTCAAAGTTCAAAAAAAAAAATGTTAAGACAATATTAGCCAACACCTATTCCTGTCATTACATTAACATCAAACTTCTTTTCATACGAAGTAGCCTGCGATCCCCTGCAACAGATTTTATACCGTCTGAATAAAGAGACCAAAAAAACTACAAGGTATATTTCACATTAAAGATTTGCAACTTGCAAGTGTAAAATCAAGCGTAGCCCATTTCGGAAGCTTGGATGGATCAATATTGACACTAGAATAACACGGCGTTTTAAATAGATAATCAATTCCAAATCAAATATCTTGTTATAAAAAAAGAAAAAATGTCCAAATCAAATGTTGGTGTTGACGTACAGATCAAGCTAAAGAATTGCCCGTCAAGAGTAGGTGCAATAAAAAAAGAAATGCCGGTGGGAATGGGCCAACGTTAACACTTCGATTATTAATCAAATAAGTATATAATAACATTAACACTAGGTGGACCCAAAAAAAAATAATAAAAAAGAAAAAAAAAGAGAAAAAATATTCAAGGTCGAAATGGGGAACGTTGAAGAGAGCATGGATGATTGGCTGCACTCAGGGACAGATCTAACTTGGCAGTTGCCTTCTCTCAGTTTTTGAAATATATATTATTGTCACTATAGAGTAGCAAGAATTGTAACTTAGCCCAATAGTAAGTGTCACTATTCCCCCTCCTCAAGTTGTAGGTTCGATTCCTTCTAACCCTTTTTGGGTTATAATATTTTTTTAATTTCTTTTTTATTTCTTTATTTATTATTTTTTTTCAATAGTAATCCGTTTCATTCTTTACTCTCAAAATCATTCCTTTAGATTCTCATTTGTATGTATTAATTAATATTATTTTTATTTATTTTAAAATTTAAATAAACATTTCTTATATATATACTAGTGATTTTTTTAAAAAATATTTTAGTATTTTACTATTAATGAAGCAAATTATTTGCAATGGATATTACTAAAAAGGAAAAAAATAATTAAAAATGTGTGATATATCCGACGTATATTTGTTTATAAAATTGACTTCAATTTTACAAGATATAACATTTATAATAAATAATTTTTTTTACAATGAACATGATAAAAATTCTATTATAAAATTACATTAGTGATAATTAATTAAATAATTAAATGATTATTTATATAAAAAAAGCATTTGATTTTATAAAAAATTTAAAAGATTAGAACTTATGAGATATTATTATGATATTTATTATTTAGAATAATTAATATAATTTTTATTTTTATCATATGTATTAATTTTATTACTGTATTTATACATACAAAGTTTCCCCCCCTCCCCTAAATTTATTTCTGGATCTGTCCCTGGCTGCTTGCACTTGTCTTGCCCTTCATGAAATATGAGAATTTTTTTTTTTGTCAATTAAGAAATTTTTAGGATTATGACCCCACAAAATAAGAGTAGTTCTTTTTGTTATCATAAATCCCACATTGTCATCTTATCTTGATTAAAACTTTAGACTTCGGGTAGAATTCTAAATTTTAACCATTAATGTTACTTGAGAGACACTGTGAGAGATTAGTGCGTGTTGAAAATTAGAAAGAATAGTTATAATCTAGTCCTCATGCTGAATTACATATTAAAGGCTTGCATGGGTGGCAAAATCTATATTCTAGTTTTAATACTCATGATAAAATGTTTATAGAGCACAGTCTATGTTAGTGTGTACTCTGATAACTAATCGATTGGTTGTTATACAAATATATATTGAATATTTCATGCATGTAATTTTATTAATAAAGACATTCTTTATTTTTAATTTTGTTTATATACATGATATTGCGAATAGTAAATTCTAAAGATAAATTCTATAAAATAAATATGCTTTACAAAAATAATTATAATTGGATTATAATTATGAGATATTTGTTGTATCAAAGTATTATTTTTAAATATTCATAACCGATGTGCTATCGAGATTGGATATTGATAGAGTCGTGAACCTAGCATATGTTATATTCCTTATTTATGAAAAAAACAGTCGATCTCATAAATTGAAGTATAAAGATACTTAAATAAACATACGGATACTTGTTAAATGAACAAGTTCACTGAATTGAACTGCTATGAGAATTTTCATATGGAACATTACTTGTATATATGTAGAATTATTCATGTGACGGTCATGTAAGTGATCCTTAGACATGAAATCACCAAGATATCTTATATAGGAATTATTATACTTTGATCTGACCTTTTGGTTGTCCTAATTAAGGATCGCTTGTGAGAGATTATATTGTGTATAATATAACGTATAGAGATAGTTGAGTGATTAATAAAGGATTCATCACCTTGAAATAATTATGGAAGAATGTTCCACTATTCTTTAAAGATATTAATTCATGAAATTTCTTAATTAAGGTTGAATGAGTATTTATAAGAAGTTATGCTCTTATAATCAATGATTTATATTTGAGAACAAATATAATTAGATAAGAGTAGACACTAATTTCATACTTTATATCTAATTAAAAAATATTGTTAGACCGTAAATTATATAATAAAAATAATTATCTTTATTTTCATAAATATCATACCCTTTTTTTTTTTGTAAGATTAGACCCTAAAATCTCCAAAATTAGAAGTTTAAGTTCCTCACACGTGTGAATATTAAAGACCACTTTGGTTCGGGCGTGGTCTGGAATATTATTTTTTCTGGGTCGAGCTTGGGCCAAACCTCTAAGGCCCGACTCCGATAAGTAATTTTCTGGTTTAATCCAGCCCGAGCATATGGCTCAACTCACGCGGCTTTTTGGACAAAAAAATGTGTATGTGGGGAAGAAAGATGAGTCCAAGATACGAACGTATTATACTATTTGAGACGATAGTTTGGTAATAATTTGATATTTTTTTTATGTCTGATTCGGATTCGAATCCTAGTAACTGTGTTTTGGAAGCAATGCCCTCATTTGATTGTTAGTTTAATTGTGTGTGCGTGGTGCTGGTTCTGAACTTATTGATATCGTGGTCAACTTAAATGAAGCAATGCTCGGGTGGAGGATTCGCTTTATAAGAAATGGTTAAATGAGAATAACAACAAATTACCCTAAATTTAGATTACATGTGTGATAACTGACATATCCGCAATGTACTTTTTTTTTACTGTTTAAAAAAAAAAAATGAACATATTACCATTAACTCAAAATAAATTAAACAAACTTCTCGTATTCTTTTTCCCTATAAATCTCATGTTTCTCTCCCAAATATAAATTAAAAACTTTTGCATACGTCCTCACTGCTCGGGTGTTCCATTTGTTTTTTTTTTAACGTCCTCACTGCTCGGGTGTTCCATTTGTTTTTTGTTTTTTAATGTTGAGGGAGAGTATCATTGTGGAATCATCTATCACTTGGAAAAAAAATCATTAAAGCTGGATGAGAATTTAATCTCCATCATCCTCTGATAGCCTGATAGTTGAGTGTTTCAAGTTTATGGAAAAGCCATAGGAATGTCGTCTACAACTTATTTTGCGGTAAGGAAACTTCTACGTTGATTTTCTTATTAATCTTGGTGCTTCTTCTAATAATTAATGTGAGAATTGCAAGTTTCCTCTTTCCGAAATGCATGAGTACCTCTTTCGTAACTTGATTGGGGTTGCCACTATCCGTGGTGGCTAATAGGTATTTTTTTTCATTTTCTAAACCAAGGACGGATTATTGTGTTTTTTTTTTTTTTTTCCTTTTCCTTGATTTGCTATTTGTCATCACAAAAAGAATACCTTGGGACTTATTAGCTGTTGCTAATCTCATGCTGCCCTTTGTGTTTTTCTTTTCCTTGTTTCGTGGGGAGAATGGAGGTTTTATATTATAATGGTTTGTTGATATTCTCTCAGTGACCAAAAGTAAAAAATTAATTTCATTTTTTTTTCTATTAAAAGATTTATTAGATTATAAGTTATATAATAAGTAAATTTTATTTTATTATTTTTTTATATAAATCTTACACTATTTACTTTCTCAAGATTAGAATTTAAACTATATAACAAAAGTTTAAATTTTAATTACTAGAGTGTCTTTAAAGGAACAAATTAATTGTTTTCTTGGTTCAGATGGATTTTTTTTTTTTTGGCCTATAAGGAGCCATATTGGGCATTTGGGAATGAGAAATGAGATTTAGTAAAATTTGAACTCCCTATTTACTGATTGAGAGAGAACCTTCTCAACCTCAGATTTTTTTTTTTTTAAACACAAAAGAAAAGGATTTAACTAAAAACCAAATCGGTTACATAACAGGTCAGCCCAGTGAGCCCACACTAACTTTACAACGGCAAAGACAACAGGCCACGCTAAGAACCACCACCCAATCCACCTTAGCAGCATTCCAGCTCTGGCAGCAACCATGCGAGCCAAGAAGAGACCAACCCTAGGCCCATATCTGGGGAAAAGAGAAGCCCACATGAAAGAAAGGGCCCAAGGCCTAAGGAACAGAGAGTCTGGAAGCCGAACTCCCCACCGTACATAGCAGTGAAACTCCAGCAAGCTGGAGAAGGCAAGAAGTCCCCAGGGGCTGATGGCGGCGAAGCTACCAGAATTGCCAAGTCGCCACCCAAACGGCGCATGAGGAAACCAACACCAAGACCAGAGAAGAAGCCAAGACGAGAAAGGACCGAAGCAAAAGCAGCGACAGGGAACGGACAGACGACAAGTGCGGGGCTCAACCAGAAACATCTCTCGATTGCACACAGTTGCCCGCCATCCAAAAAAACTACCCCTCCCCCACTTGCCCCCAACAGAGAAAGGGATCGAGGTGAGAGAGACCACCAACAGCCTAAATGACTGAACCAGCAACAAAGAAGGAAGAAGCACCAAAGGAGGCGTGTCAATATATTTGGATCAAACCTTTAAGAAGGTACGTATCATATTCAATGGCATACTTTAAGAAAAGATTTAAGCTGCACAACTCATTCAAACTAAATAATATCTCATTTTGTAAGATTTCTCTTATCTCAAACTCCACAGGGTTTTAGGAGGAGTCCTTAGCGAGAGAATCTCACTCTCTAAAATAATAATCAAACTTGATTACGAAACTCCCTAAGCAAAAGTTGGTTCCGATAGATTGCACATAGCAAGAGTTGCATCATAAATTTACGGGATTAACTTTTGCATATATTATTGTCTCGACTTTGACTCTGCGTAATCACATCTGCATCGTAATTCTCCCAAAATTTTGTATATATATATATATATATATATATATTTTTTTTTTTTTTATAGCTAAAGTTTTTACATGACAAGTGGCTTGTTTCTCTACGTTTTTTTGCTTGTTTTGCTCAAGTCTTAATGCCAAAACTATTCCCTCTTTGCACAAGTGCATTTTCTTAGCATTATTCTTCATTTTTTTTTTCAATTCAATGAGTTGAGAGTATTAAGATTCACCATCCAATCGTTTGAGCTGCTCCTTTATCCCTGTTCTATTATCTTCTTTGTCCTTCCGTCTTCTCTTGGCCCGTTACTGTTCGCACCTCACCACCTTGGCCATAATTTACTTATTATTTCATTCTCCTAAAAGAGGGTTGTTGATTGGCCTCGCGTTTTGGATTCTCTCTGGTTTGCTTCTTTAATGGTACGTGCGTCTCTGCAAATCGCTGTTTTTGTTTGGGTCTCCTTTTCAATTTGACGGGCTTCTAACAAGCAATTACCGTCTCGATTGCGCCGATGAGGATGCCGATTGATTTTGCTTTTTGGATTTTTAGGATTTCAATTTTAGATTTCTTTTTGAAATTCTTACATTGTATTTAGATAAAATTTTTGTGAGAGAAAAAAGTAAGAGAAAAGATTATTAGAGAAAATGAATGCTTTCTATTTTTCCTTATGATTGAGAATAAGTGATGAGAGGTAAGAAAATTACAAATTTTTTTATTTAGAAAAGGGTAGAAGGTGAGGGGAAGAAAAATAAAATGCATCAGAATACTAATTTTACGTTTCATCGTAAATCATATACAAAATACTTTTTTATAAATCAATTTTAATAATCTTTTTGATACAATTTCTTTATTAATCATTTATTAAATAAACATTTAAACCATATATAGAGCATTTTTTATAAATCTATGCTAATAAGTGTTTTTTTTGTATATTTTTTTTATTAATATGCTAACAAAGTTGAGAATATGCTTATATACCTCCTCAGTCATCTCCTCTTCACACTTTTTCACCTCAAGAAGGATAAGCATAAACAGCAAAATATAAACACAACTTACAAAAATAATAGGCAAGAACCACTCAAGTTACTCTGATTAATCACCAGAGCAAAGCTAAGGAAGAATGGTGATTGAAAGCCCAGTTTGCTCAAATTCTCACAAAATGTGGACTTTTTCTTGGATCATTTTTTTTTCCTCTTTAATCGCTTTGATCTATCGGTTACAATTCTTTCTCGTGCATTGTCACTGCCATTGACTAATTCTGGATTGTGATTCTTGCAGTTCTATTTCATCAGTCGAAGAGGTCAATCCATTTTCAGAGTTGTTAGCTGTAAAACTAAAATGGCAGCTTTGACAAATCTATATATCTATCTACTTTTTATATTTTTCTTATCTAATCAGTTTCTTTTACTTATCAAACAATACTTTGCATAAATTTACTTATTATTTCAGTGGATCTTGATTTATGCTATTTCTCATGTATGGTAGACTTATTTTATTTTATTTTATTTTTGGGAGAGAGAGAGAGAGAGAATGGTCGGAGAAAAGGGAAGCAAAGAGGTACAGTTCGTCCTTTTCATTGAGAAGCTGCAGGAGATCCAAGACCACACCCAAAAGGTACTTTCTTTTTTTTTTTTTTTTTTTGTGAGTTTTATAGGAATATATAATTTTTTAACTTTAAATTTTTATATTTTTTTCTGTATAAATTTTAAATTTTTTTAACATTTTATTTGAATTCTAAATTTTTTAATTTTTTATCAAATTAATTTTTTTATTTATGAAAAATGATTAATTTATTAATAAATGAGTTTAAATTAATAAAAATTATTAAAAAAGGTCAAATAAATAAATTAAATATTTTTTTATTAATAAATATGTACATAAAATATTTTTTTAATCAATAAATATACGAATTAAATATACAAAGTGTATACTTTTTGATAAAAAAATTTTTAATTAGTATATTTAATATTTTTTCAAATAATTTTTGTAAAGTCAAAATTATTTTATTAATTAATTGATCACTTTTCATTAACAGATGAACTAATGTGGTAAGAAATTAAAAGATTTAAAATTCAAATAAAATTTTAAAAAAATTTAAAACTCACATGTAAACAACTTTAAAACTCTAAAAGTTTAGAAATTTAAAATTATATATCCTTAGGTTTTATATGTTACAAATCTTTTTTCTTTGTTCATCCCTTTGTGCCCTATTTAGTTGAATTAAGTGCAGACATAACTAAAACGGAAAAGTAGAGTTCTCGAATGTTTTGCTCGACTTTTTTTTTGCCTGAGTTGCAACGAATTTTCTACTTTATGTGACGAATGTTTAACTTTTTGTAACAAAAAAAAAAGATAATATTTTTGTTATAAAAAATAAAATTATTATTACAGAAAGTAGAAAATTCGTTGCAATTGGGATAAAAAAAATCAAGCAAAAAATTCTAGAAGTGTGCCCATGCTCTAACTAAAATATGTAGTTTATATTTTTGTGGTATTGATAATATAGATAGTTGAGCAGTTTGGGTTAGAATTGCCTTCGCAATTAAAAAGGGGCTACCATGAATCAGTGATTTCCTGTTCTAGGTACCTAAATTCACCCTTGGGGTTTGATTGGGACATGGGTATAGACTTGAAAATTTTTGCCATTTATCAACATTCCTATTTTGGCTTATCAATGAGTTCAAATTTACATCTTTTGAATCATGGGACACAACAATGCAAATTCTGTTGATTCTGATTTATTTAACAAAATTTTAGTTTGAATTCTATTTGCATAAAAAAAGAAAACATAGTGTTTGTCTTCATTTTCATCTGAACCTTATCTTGAACTATCCTTGATGCATTTGCTTTTTGTGAGACAATGAATATCGGACATCAGGATCAGAGGGGACCCAAATTTGTTAGGGTCGTATAGCCTTATTAGCCCAACATCCACCCAACACGTAGCTCATACGTATTGTTACGCACTTCGTATAAGTGCAGCTTCATATTGTGATTTATTTTATGATACAACTTTATCTCCACTGATTCACGTCATGCTGATGATGACATGTGTACTGATCCATCTTATATCTACGACTGCCAGAGTCTTTTGAGATAAAATTAAGAGGACAAGTTGTTGAACGGCATAATATTGCGGACGACCTTAAATTTCATGAATTCATCCAGCGTAGGCCACAAATTGGTGGAAGTGATGAGGTGTATATTAAGTTGTCTGAGTAAGAAAGATTTTAGCTGTTTCTGTGCATCAGTAACTGCATCTTGCAAATGGCTTGCTGCTTGCGTTTATTCTGATACACAAATAACGTGTAAGTGAACACAGTAAGTTAATACTAATGGTGACATTGTGGTGTCGGGCTCTGATGACAGGCGAGTTATTGTCTGGGACTGGCAAACTGGGAATGCGAAACTCTTTTACAATTCAGGTCATAACAACAATATTTTTTAAGCAAAGTTCATGCCTTAACACTGATGATCGAAACATTCTTAAATTTTGCTGCAGATGGGCAGGTAATTTTTTTGGTTTAAAGGGCTTGGCACAGAAATCTTGAATGAAATGGTTCTACGGGGCATTGTATATATTAGCTAAAAATCATCTTGGCCTGAGAGGGTGTTTTCGGGTATTTCTCTGGACTTTGAATAATGTAATACGTTCAAACGTCAACCACAGCCTGCTCCATATTTTAATATTTTAATATGGGTTCCCTTATTAGCCACGCTTAGGTTGCCATACAGCATCTAAATACTAGTTAATTTATATAATAAAATACATATTTTGTGCAACTGAATCTAAAAAAATGTAAATAAAAAAAAATATTAATATTTTTTTATGTTATTTTTTATTAATATAATTAAACAAAATATATTTCTTATCACATAAAATATGGATCTGGAAGTTGTCTGACCATCAACATGGCCACTGCTTTTTCCGCTTTAATATTTACTGGTCTTCCATTAATTAGCGCGCTTAGCTGCGAGCAACTATTGATTGTTATTTTATATGCATATGTTGTACATGTCAATCTTTCCAATGAACCAAAGAAAGTCGAAAAGAACTCGTACTCAAAAAATAACCATTTTTAAGTTTTAATAATCGGTGTATTTATGAAGAAAATGATATTTATTTCTATGCTATTTTAATCTAAAAAATGTATAAAAAAAAAAAACTTAATGTTTATCCCGCGTAGACTATAAGTATTAAAACTAGTTTAGACTATAATAATGACCACAAACTATTAATAAACACTAAGATATTTGATGAAAATATGGTTGAAGCTGCACACATAAAATACAATGAGTAATTATAGGCTACAAAAAGAATACTAATGAAAGTCTAATATTCCTGTAATATGATTAACAATATTCTACATGAGATTTCAACGACAAATTGGAAAATCACTGTAGGGGGAATGCGACTGCATCTACCGAGTTGCTCCATGACTAGAGGATAGCGACCATCGATGTATATGACCATACATCCCATGGATCGACTCCTTTTCAGTTAGTGAATCTTGGCCAATAAATTAAAGAAAAACATATTTGCATGCAGATTTTTACTATCTAATTAGTGATTTAAATAAAATAAGATTGACAGTTTTTTCAATTAAGATTGATAATATTTATAATAAAAAATAATAATTTTTTTAAAAAATAAGAGTTTTGTTACTTTTAAAATACTGATTGAAATACAAAAAATTAGGACATGTATTAGTACTCCGAATTATAATATATAAGTCAACGTACTGGGCAATATTGAGAATTACAACTAATTTAAATTTGAAATTATGACATGTATCAAAGCAAAGAGAGGTGCTATTGGAAGATGCCCTGCTGTCGACATATTCAATGCCGGACTAAAATTATTAGACTCGAAGCAGAGAAAGTTATGGAAATCAGCAAGCTTCTGGCGTTGCAAACTGTTGGAGAGGAAGATGTTTTGAGTAGGCTGCAAGAATTAAAGATGGAAGAGGGCCGGGTGGCGGCGGCCTAAAGATGCTGGTAACATCAGAACGTATAGGTGATGGATTTTATGATTTTCAAAACTTATAGTATTGCAGTTCATTTTCAATTTTCCAGTTGGACGCTATTGCGTCCAACCATTTAAGTTATTGTTGAGTTTTCATAATGCTATGAGTTATAAAGTAAAAATAATTTTAAAATAAAAATTTTAATTTTAATTACTAAAGTGTTATTTATAGACAATTATATTATTATTATTATTATTATTTTTTGATAGGTAGAGCAATTAATAGTGATACTTGATTTCTGTTCTTAGCATGTGTTTACCATGTATCCTTCATCTATTGCTTCTTAATTTTTCTGTTTTTTTTTAAAAATAAAATCCAGTGTAAAATTGTCAACTTCTATGCTTTTTTTCAGTAGTCCATGTAGTTTCCATTATTTATGCATTGAAGAGGTAAACCTACTTCCCAATTAACATGGCCCAATCATATTAATTATGGAGAAATTTTTTTTTTTTAAAAAAGAAAGAAATGGATGGCAGTTTGACCATTTCAGAAGTTGAAATTGAATTAAATATTTGGTTAAGTGTATTTCATTGACCAAAAACTTTGGTCCGGCTTAATTTTTTAAGAAGGTTCTTCGGCTAAAAATTAATTTTAATAAAAAAATAAAATTCTATATTTATTTTAAATAATATAACTTTATAAAGTATAAAGTATAACCTTATAAAATTCTATTTTTATCCAAATTTTTTTGTCCCAAAAAAATTTATAATTATCATGAGATAGATGAGTAATTATTTAAGACATAAAGTATATTGTGGTGATATTTTTTGATACAAATAGTTCTGTTATAACAATTTTTTAATACCATGAAAATAAAAAATCTAAAATATATCAAATAACCCTGTTATTCTTGTTTTGGTCCATTGGAGCTGCCAGAGAGAAGAAGAGAAATTATGTGGATAAAATTTAACATTTAAATTTTAAATTTTACAGTCAGCAATCACTACTCTCAATTATTTAGGTCATGCGTAATCCACAATAATACTTCTATTTAACAAGGTTAACCGCAAACTTCTAAAACTAAAAAAGAAGAAGTTATGTATGTACGAAATAATAGGTACAAAGTTGACATATAATATTTAAATCGTTTAATTGTGAAAAATGTATTGAATTTAAAAAGAAAATAGATAAGTCGTTAGATTAATTGCGTGTCTTTCGTGTGCCAAAGATTGCATATCTACGTAATCACTCTCATAATAAAAATTGTACTTAAAACGAAAAAACTAGTTCGCGTTGATTCGGTTAGTTGGGCATAAAAGTTTGGTTGATTAACTAAAATTTTGGTTGGGTGCAATAAATCAAATCTGTTAAACATATTCCTCAACTTTTATCGAACATCACTATATTTAAACTTGTATTTTGTTGTTGTTTACAAGATTGAAAATCTTGAATTTTCCGTTTAGTTGGAACTAATTAAAACGAAATTTCAGTGGGTATAAGTTAGGTAAAATGGTTAATTTCAAAAAATAATACTACCTTTACGGTTTTTAACAAATCTAATATAACATTTAAAAACTAACAAATTTAATACAGTTTAATTATTTTCTAACAAATCTAACACAACCTTTAAAAATTAATAAATTTAGTACAGTTTAAATTTTTTTTAACAAATCTAGCACAATTTAATTATTTTCTAATAAATCTAGCACACTGTCAGTTAATAATAACTGAATTTCCTAATCTACATATATGTACATATGACATTCAGGAGTTTTAAATTATATTAAATTTAGACGTAGACGTGTCATATCTGTATATTAAGAGATTCAGTCACTTTTAACTAGTTATTTTTAATTGATAGCGTGCTAGATTTGTTAGAAAATAATTAAACTCTACTAAATTTTTTAGTAGTTAAAGGTCATGCTAGATTTGTTAGAAAATAATTAAATTATATTAGATTTATTAGTTTTTAAATGTTGTGTTAGATTTGTTAAAAAACATAAAAGTGGTGTTATTTTTTAAAATTAACCCTAAGTAAAATTAAATTAAGATGAAAATGATATAAACATATAATTGAATTAAAAAAATATAAATAAATTATTAAATCAATTGTGTATCTATTTATATTTTTTTTTATCTTACACTTATGCTGTGATTTTCTTAAAAAAAAAAACTTGTGTTTTGTTAAAGTCGTTAAGAATTAATAGCCCTACGGATTACGAAATATCTTAGATATGGTGTCATCCTTAGGGAATAATACACTTTTTAGTCCTAAACTTTTATGAATGTTTATAGTCGAGTTTTAAACATTTTAACATTTTCAATTGTGTTTTATACTTTTAAATTGTTTACAATCAAATTTTTTCTATCAATGATTATTAATCAAATTATTTAAAAAGTACTTTGACCAAACGGAAATAAAGTAAAAAAAATCCTAAAAACAGTATTTTAAATATTTTTTTAAAATACTAAAACAGAGAAATACGAGAGAAGAGGTATTTACGTTTTATTTATATCTATTTGGTCAAAATATATTTTAAATGGTTTGATTGACGGTTGTTGACAAAAAAACTCGATTGTAAAGGATTTGAAACTTATATGACTCAATTGAAAAAGTTAAAAGATTTGAAACTCAATTGTAAAAATTCATAAAAGTTTAAGGCCAAAAATGATGTTATCCCATTATCCTCAGTGTATATGCCAAAGAAAAACAGAAACCATCTGTAGCAACCAACATTGACTTGAACGCATTGTATTTTTTTTTTCTCAAACACATTTTTTTAACCCAAAAAAAAGTTTATTACGTGTATGTAGGTTATCGCACTACGAGTCGAAACCGGTCTTGTCTGACTATTGTTTCTCTATGTAACCATCTCCTATAAAGAAGGTTCTACCACCCGAGTACACATGGAGTGGCTGGGGCTCCACTACCAGAGAACACAACGATTGCTGAGTCTGAAACATACAATACGTTCAATCTTTTTCAAAAGTAGCGAGCACCCAACTTTTTGTCGGAGGAGAGTTTTGCCTGAAAAAACTCAAACTTAGATCATCAGCGTGGAACACACATCGATTTATCACAAAATTGCTACTTCAACTGGTTCTATCGTAGTGTACCTTTAAATAATGTTGAATCATTATCATGCTAAGCTGATTCAATTTGTTTGTTTTATAATTCAATGCATTATGAAACCACTGCCCAGTTGGCCAATTGTTAACTAGGGACACACAAACAAACAACAATGCAATCTTCCCGTTGTAAGGGAACGCATTATTCCACTTTTTCATTTTCTTTTTCCTCTTTTTGAGTGAGGGGCAATATTTTATAGTCTTACTCTTAACTTGTATTTTTTTTAATTAATGAATAAAAGTACTCGTAAGTATATTAGTTATAGTACCTGTGTATCAAGGGTAGGGATCACTCATTGTGATACCTTGTTTAACTATTCGGAAAGGACAAACCCACTATCAGAGCACTAATGGACCCAAATAGGCCTCTCATATGCCCGATTACGGTATTAACAAGTCTGGAATCTTCTAAGGTGTTATTGACGTAAATCTCCATTTATTAGGAGGTTGGCAACGACAAAAAGAATGTATATTTTGCTACTCATAAACATACTCATCATTCAAAATGGTGGCTTAGTAGTGTTCTGATGTGTTTTTTTTTAGCATTGACTCGAGTTTGAGTCATCTCACTGTTGTCTGTCTCTTAATAAACGGCTGATGTAGGACGAGTAACGAAGAACAACCCTAAATAAAGAATCTACCTGACAAGTAAGAACGCTCAAGAATCCACCTGAAAAATACGAGAATCTACTCGAGAAATATTCTAAAATCAATATTCTATATTATAACAAATATAAAAAATAACAATTGCACAGACTCTATTTATAGAGTTTAACAAATAAAAACAAAAATAATTGTAAAAATAAACACGATCTAAACTAAAAGATAAACACGTCCTGAATTAGGACAACTAACTAACAAATCTTACGTAGACCGAGACTTTCAAAATTTTTTTTGGGAGAAAAAGTTATTATTAGCAACTACATCATTTCTCTTCAGTTAAAAAGAACTTGACTTCATCAATGAAGATGCCAAGCGAGCATCAAAGAACTCAGGATCCATCAAACGAAGCTCATCGTTTGGAACCTAAGTAGCATTAGAGGCAGGATGGCTTTTTTACTTAACAAGGTAGCGTTGAAATCCTCCATGAGAAGAAGTAGTGTACTCATCATCTAAGATAATCTTAATATTTTTAGCACGCGAAGCAAAAGAAGGCATTTTTGGCACAACAATACTTACAAAGAAACTAGAAGGCAAAGAAAGAGGCTCGAAAGTACCTTGGAAAGGTGACAAATTCTCCACATTGAAAATAAGACTAATATTCAAGTCAATTGATAAATCAAGTAAATATGTATTAGGTCCAAGTTTTTCACTAATAGAGTATCGGCCAATGGTTCGAGCTTGTAATTTCTTGGGCTTATTTTTAGGAAAACGCTTAGGACAAATACAAACTATGACAAATTCACCTACATTAAAATGTTTATCTCGACGATGCACATTAACAGTAAGCTTATAATTAACATTACTTAAAACAATCTTATGTCTCAGCATGCAGGTTATGTATCTATGTAACAAAGTTTTCAGCAAGCTCAAAAGATCAAAGATTAAGAGGAATGGAAACAAAGCTAATAGGTGTGCGAAGGGTATAACCATAGACAATCTCAAAAGGACTATTACTTGTGGATCAATTAACAAAATTATTGTAAGCAAATTCAGCTATTGCTAATATCAATTCATAGTTACCTTATTTTTTACCCACTAGATATCTAAGTAAATCTCCCAAACTTATGTTAACTACCTCAATTTGACCAACTATTTGAGAATAATATGCAGATGAAAATTTCAAAGAAGTCCCAAATAATTTCCAAAGTTTCTTCCAAAAATAACTTACAAACTTAACATCTCCATCAGACACAATAGAATCAGACAAACTGTGTAATTTAACAACTTCTCTTAAAAACAACTTTCCAATATGAGCTAAATGAGTGGACATATTACATGAAATGAAATGAGTCATTTTAGAAAATCTATCCACAACCATAAGAATGCAATTATTACCATGAGTTATCCTAGGCAAATCAAGAACAAAATCCAAGCTAAGATCACGCTAAGGTATATGTGGAATAAGAAGTAGAGTGTACAAACTAATGTTCTGCTTTTTAGTTTTAGTAACTTCACAAGTGCGACACTGTGATACAATCCTAGGCACATCTCTTTTAAAGAAGGCCATTAAAACCTATCCTCAACAAATGCAATGGTCTTATCTCTTCTTAAGTGACCAACTAACCCACCAGTATGCATTTCTCAAACCAAAAAGTCATGAAGTGGTGTAAGTCACAACTTGTTAGCTTAAACAAAAATCCATCATGCACAACAAAATCAACATAATCCCTATGATGTCTATTACTAAGAGACTGAAATATAAGACCAAAATCAAGATAAACAAGGTACTCATCATGCAATCTCTCAAACCAATAACATGAGCATGCAACTGCTAAAGGACACACACAACTCAACTCAGAGCATCAGTAGCTTTGTTTTCCATACCAAAAAAATGTTTAAGCACAAAAGAATATTCATTAAAAAATTCAACTCATTTAACATGTTTAACATTCAAAATTTTTTTTTTGAGAATTCATATAATGTAATGCATGATCGTCAAAAAACAAAACAAACTCTTTAAGTAGTAGATAGTATCTCTAATAATGAAGAGACTGTGCAACAGTATAAAACTCCTTATCATACATATAATACTTTTGTTTTGCCTCATTGAGTTTTTTGCTGAAAAAGGTAATGAGTTGTCTTTCTTGACTCATGACTTCTCCAATATAAACTCTTGAAGCATCACAAGTAATTTCAAACAGTTTGTTGAAGTCGGGATGACTCAGAAAGGGAGTTTTATTGATTTGCCTTTTAAGGTCTTCAAAAGCTATAGAAGCTTTATTAGACCACTTAAAATATCACATTTTCAAGCAATCAGTGGTAGGAGCCATAATGAAATAGAATCTCCTAACAAACCTATGATAAAATAAGGCTAAGCTATGGAAGCTATGGGCTTTAGTGAGAGACTTTGGTTCACGCCACTTTCAAATGACCCGAAATTTTTTACAATCCGTAGGTATACCATAAGAAGACACAATAAATCCTAAGAACAGCACCTCAGGTTATAGAAATGTGCACCTTTTAACGTTAGCATATAGTTTAGCTTCTATAAAAGTGAGAAAAACTAACCGCAAGTGATCCAAGTGTTCTTTTTCAGACTTACTGTAGATCAGGATATCATCGAAGTAGACCACTAGAAACCAATTTATGAATGGCTTCAGGACATGAGTCATAACCCTCATAAATGTACTGGGAGCATTTGACAACCCAAAAGGCATAACTAGTCACTCATACGATCCATCATGCGTCTTAAATACATTCTTCCATTCATCTCAGGCTGAATGTATATATGATGATACCCACTACAAAGGTCTATCTTGGAATACCAATTAGAATCAACTAGCATGTCTAATATATCCTCAAGCCTGAGAATTGAAAAGCGGTATTTAATAATGATCTTGTTGATAGTCTGATTATCAACACACATCCTCTATGGCCCATTTTCTTAGGGATCAATAAAGCAGGGACAACACAACGATTGAGGCTATATAGCACAAGACTCTTAGACAACAGTGCTTCCACTTACGTATTTAACTCTTCACGTTCCTTTGGGTTTATTGTCTAGGGTGGAAGATTTGGTAACTGTAAATCAGGAAGTAAGTCAATGACACGCTATATATCCTGTATAGGTGGGAGCTCATTGGGAAGGTCATCAGAGAAAAGATTTGGGTTTCAATCTCATATCCTCAACAAAGGGCTTAGATGGGTTTAGGATGATGTTCTTCCCTTCATACTTGAAGACATAGGTATTTTCCTGACTATGATTAGTCACATTAAGGTCATAGAATCAAGGGAAACTTAGGAGAATATGTGCTATATCTATGGGAAAAATATCACAATAAACTTTATCCTTATAGTCACTTAATTGAATGGGAACTAAGTACCGCTCAGTGACTGGTAAAGTGGTCTTACTTACCCAAGCTACTGGAAATAATTGCGGATGTGGTTCTGCCTTAAGATTCAACCTCGAAAAAGTAGATTTCGCAATAACATTCATAACACTACCTCCATCAATAACCAGCTTATAACTATGATATCCAAATCGGATGTAAGTGTGGAGTATGCCTAACAACAGTAGACAAAACATACCTAACAACAGCGCAGTGCTAGTCATTTTCCTCGAAGTCCTCAATGAATTTATTATCTTCACCAAAGTATTCCAAGGGATCAGCAACTTTATTTTCACTCTCTAAGAAATCATCACTCTTTTTTCATAACGAGAGCACGATTAGGACAACAAGAGGCAATGTGACTCTTTATGTGGCAACAGAAACACTGAACGAGAGAGTTACTCGCACGAGATTTGAAAGCAGATCCTACCAGACGAGAAGTGGTAGGAGTGGAATGCAAAAGAGTAGATGGATTGACAAATTTAGACTAAGAAATGAGACAAAAAAAAAGGAGGTTTTGGTTGCACACACTCCAACAGAGGGGGACGAGGGCGTGAATGAAGAGGTTTTAGCGTATTTCTCAACCTCTAAGGCCTTATAATAGACTTCTTCCAAAGAATTAGGACCAAGTAAAAGAACTTCTTTTTGGATTTCAAGTTTAAAACTGCTAACAAAACGATTGATAGTAAGGAAAGGATTTTCATACAACTCACATCTAAAGAGAATTAAGCTCTTCGAATTTACACATGTAGGTAGTGACACTAAAAGTTGTTTGTCGAAAATTCAAGAGCTTAGTATAAAGCTGATTCCTATGATAGGTGGAAATATATTTGGCTTTCAATTTTAGTTTTATGATTTCCTATAAGTAAATGGGAGGCTTAGTTAAATGCTCAGATTTATAAAGCTCATTCTATCAAAATTTTTTAGTTGATCCTACTAATTTCATCTTTGCAAAATGGACACACTTAAGATTATTCATGCTATACCATTCAAAATAATCCTTTAAATTATCAAGCTAGTCCATAAGCACTTTAACATTCAATTCACCATTATATTTAGGAGCATCTAACTTAATTTTCTGAGTGACGTCATTATGATCTAGACGTGCATGCATGTGTTGTGGCTTCGAATACCTATCATGAACTCGAGTATGCACATTATCATGCAAATCATGAATAGGAGGATGCCTACATGTACCCCTAGAGACCTGACGAGTATGAGATCCATCATGATAAATATCACCTTCATCAATTTCATCATGTAGGTTTCCATTAGGGAAAAACCTAATAGTTGGTCTCAGGGTGACTAAATTCCTAAGGTCCTGCGGGTAAAGCATAGGAAATTGGACATTGACAGAGCCCTCGGCATGGGTTATCTCAATTAGTTGTCCAACAAACTCATCCACTGGTTGTTTGTCCAAACCTTTTGAAATAGCGTTTAGTTGGGTGGACAAATTGGCAAAATCATTTCTAACACTATTTATATTGGACTGATGGGTAGATGATGTGGTTTGAATTTTGGCTCGAGATTCATTTATTTCAGAGGTTAGTTTGGTGGCAGACTTGACCGTTTTTTTAGTGTTAATCATGTTTTGTGAAAAAGCATTATGCTGAGATCAATACTAATTATAAAAAGTAATAAAAATAGGAAACTACTATGAATGCACACAATCAAAAATAAACTATAATGAGAATGACAATGCAATTGAAAATAAAAGTATGGACAAAGTTAAAATAATTAAATAAGGACATAAAATAATAAGACTACTAGTGGGGTAATAATAAGACAGTAACAAACTATAAGATAATGGAACAAAAAGGCTAATTATGTAGGTTATTTATGATGTTTGGTTTACTGGAATAATTTTTTGACCTAAAAACAAATTTACCTAACTAACACGCAAACTAAAATATTAATCAAATTTTCAAAGCAAAGGAAAACACTAAATTATACCTCTTGCAGTTTGTGTGGGACAGTGGCTGCCAGATGCTCTCCAGCTATGAAAAGGCGAACTTCTGGCTAGTTTAATGAAGAGCCAGCGAAGAAAAGGGAAATAGGGGAAGGTCACTCAGTGGTCAGATGAAGCGCTGGCAAGGGAACAAACATCTGGGCAGGGAGGAATTGGGAAAAAAGGAGGCTGCGTGCTAAGAATGAAGGTCTACGACGTCGTGTAACCTGGAACAGGACTTGAAATTGGTAGAAAGGGCAAGATCGATTGTTGGGGAACCATTTTGGATCAGGTTCGAGCATTAACGATGGTTGGTAACCGCAGAACAACGGTGACAGCACAAAGAAAAACAGAGACTTCAGGCATCGAAGCGAGTTATTTTTGGTCGGATACTGGCACGTGTGGGGCGGTGATGGGAAGATCGCGATGCGGTAAGTCCTGGGGGTAGATTTCAATTGTTGTCGATGAACAGCGGCGTGGTCTGGTTGCAATCGAGTAGTGGTCCGACAAGGTAGGCGGCTGTGCAAAAACAGAAGGTTTTTTGTGATTTTCTAGTGTTTTTTTTGCGAATTCGACGGTTTGTTTGAGTGATTTTGGGTTCGTTGAGGAGCGAAAACGTGATTTAGAACGCTTTTCGTGTGTGGTTTAGGATCGAAATGTGTTTGGATTGAAGTTTGCTCTAATACCAAACTGATGTTGGACAAGTAACATAAAAACAATTCTAAGTCAAGAATCCACGCAAAAACTGTTGAATTCCTATTTCATTCGACTTAGAATCAAAAGCTTATTACGATTAAAAAATGAAACTAATGACATTGAGCTTGTTGATCACATATTAAATTACAATTAATATGTGAGTTAAATACATTTAATTCATGATTAATTATAATTGAATATAGGAAATTGTATGAGGACGATGGACATGCCTTGATTGGTTAGATGCAAATTGGATTAGAGCGCTAATGTAATATTTGGGACGTATATTCGATGTTTGCATTTGAAAAAAAAAAAAGAAAAGAAGAAAAGAAAAAGACAAATGAAGAGAAAAATATACAAAAAAAAATAATTATTAATGTTTACAGCCTATGTGGCAGGAAGAGTCCAAGTGAAATTGTGGGGCTAGAGGCCTATTATGTTACAATGTCCTCAGGCGGGTAGGCCTTAAGTCCAATACATTTTTTTTACAAGGCTTGGAGCCCAATTTTATAAGGCAGCAAGCTCCTAATAGACCCAATCTTAAATCTTCGAAGAAGACCCCCAGGTCAGTCCACAGGTTCATTAGCAAGTCCCCACAAGGCCCACCCTTAGAGTAATTCCTCATGGTCCAATGGAGAAGCTCAAGCAAATCTTCCCGTAAAAAAAAAAGGAAAGAGAGGTTGAGCATTTGCTCAACTGGTTGAGGGGGTTGTCTCTCAACTAGTAGGTGGGGGGTTTAAATCCCACCAAATGTCACTTCTCCCTCTCCAAATGTCCACTAGGGCTCCTTATAGACCAAAAAAAAAAAAAAAGGAAAGACTAGACCCAAAAAAAAAAGAAAAAAGGGAAAGACGCCCATTAAGCAAAGGCCCAAGATCAAACCAAGATGAAACCACAACCATTGGAGCAATCAAATGGTGGGGAAACAATTCCCAACAAGCAACCAATCACAAGGGAGCAACATTGCTATAAATAGAGTTCAGTAAAAAAAAAAAACACATTGCTATAAATAAAGAGGCCCACATCACATTTAACACATTACATTAAGGGTCCGTTTGTTTGCTGAGGAAAGTGAAATTCTGGAACATCATTTGCTGAGGATAATGAAATTCTGGAATTTCATTTTTTGTTCCAGTGTTTGGTTGTGGTGCTGAAAATGTCATTCTATGTTTGGTGAAATATTGTAAAATGAAATACTGAAAATTTGAGTTTTGACAAAATTTTATTTTCCTCTTTTTCTATCTCTCCCTATCATTTTTTTCTCTTTTTCACTCTCTCAAATATCTCTCTCTCTCTCTCTTAGTTCTCTCTCTCTTCCCCATAATTCTCTCTCTCTCTGCCTTAGTCTCTTCTTCAACTTCTTTTTTTTTTTGTTTTAATTGAGCAATCTCTCTCCATATGGGCTTATAACGTTGTATAAATAGCCAAGTTAGCGTGAAGTTATACTTCATTCTTGAGACAAAAATTGAAGAATTGATGTCCCTAAACAAAACACAACTCAAATTTCATTTATACAAAACAAATTAATCCACAAAGCATAATCGCCTAACATATAGGACAATTTGTCATTTAAATAAAATGACTATCAACAATTTGAAGTTTTTACATTTGCTTTAAGTTGTACAATTCATAAATTCACCATCTCTTAAAAATCAATATAAACAACGGTCAATGATGAGAGTTTACACAAATACAAAAAGGTGGTAGAACGTGAGAATGTTCACCATGTAATTCTATTATATTAAGACATCCAATCTGGCCTATATTATCTAATCATCAAACACATAGTATGGCCATCATTGCTTCATGCTTAGCTGCTAGCAAAAATGAAATGGTTAATTCATCATCGAGCCACCAACATTCACAAGAGAAACAATCTGATGCCTTTTCAATGAGAACTCTCAGTTATTGGATCTCCATTCTACAAATGCACATTTGTCTGCTCATGCATTTGATCCTCACTCTTCACAATGTGGTACTTAGCAGCAGATAACGGTACTTCTTTCAACCCATTCATACTTCCACACAATCCATTGGAATTGCCTCTTCCAACAACAGGACTCAATAAATTATCCTCAAACGGTAATTCAATCAGCTTACAAATACAATCAAGCTTATTCTTGGTCAGGAAATTTTGAGCCACAAGGTCCCAATCGTTCTCATACCTTACTTCAGGTGGAGTAGTTACCTTCACTGATTTACGCTTAGTTGGGGGCTTTGAGCGAATTGATTGTGGAGACCAATCAACTGAAAGACAGGAACTTTGCAATGACGAGGCGAACAACTCTCTGATTTAGCCACTCCCTCGCTTACTTTGCTCACTCAAGGAGTTGCCTGTGATGCCTTAGCAGGAGTATCAGATAAACCAGATCTGCGCCATAACTAAAACAACAGGACTATGATATCAATTAAAAGTCCCAAGATAATAGATATACAATGCAACATGTATTAAAAACAACCCACAAACATCCAATTGAGTAAATATTAAAATCAATACGGATCTGTGAAACTATGTTGATTCTTCAACATATCAGCAGGTCGTTTAGTTCAAGCCATATCAAATTTATTTAACAACAAAGTAGACCTGTACTCGTCCCCGTCCCTGTTCCCCACTTATAATTTAATTTACTTTTTTTATCATTTATATAATATTTATATAAAAAATTTATAGAAATATTTTAGTAATTTTATAACAAAACCTAAATCAATCTTTTTCTTTCCTTATCTACCTCTCAAGCATCTTTCTGCCAAGCCCGACTGCGCCTCTACATCTATTCTTTCTCAAAATTTCTCCAGCAGCTCTGTTCCTCGATGGCAGACAGAGCAGATCTCACTCCCATTCCTTAGATTTGCGTGAAGTTGCTCCCTTGTCCCCCAGTTTCTAATTGATTCCTAGGTAATCTTACTGTTATTTTTTTTGTTCTGGAGTTTTTAATTTTTCTCTTTTTTCGGAAGATACTTCAATTTTTGGTTAGATTGTGTTTGGTTGTTTTGAATTAAGTACTCATTGTTGTTTATATATTCAGGAGGAAAACAAAAAAAAGTCAATAAAGAACTCTTCTGTTATTGTCATCACCGCAGTTTTTAAAGGAGAGGAAGTATTTGGAAGCGTCTACTTGTATAAATGATACATTGGCTTTTGTCTTTGTCAATTGTATCATATCCAGTTGTTGCATGAATTTCAATATACAATGGCAATAAATTTTATATTTGCCTTAAACATTTGTTTTTTATTCTAGTTTGGGTGGGTCTATTGATTCTGCTTATTTGGAAATCTTGCTCTTTTCTGGTTATGTTTTCTTTGAGATAAGGGAGCAAGTAATCATTCTTTCTTTTTCTTTAAAAATGATCATGCGATGTCTCTTCAATAAAACCACGAAATGCTTTTCACATAATTTTCAAACCCCAGCTTAAATCTTCTTATGAATTGTTCATCCGGCGTAATTAGATGGTGAGCAAGAGAATGTATTTTAGAAACATGAATTTCTCGCTTGGTCAGGTTTTCTCCATTGTAATTGCACTTATGCCTTCCCATGAAATATTGAAGATGGTTGTTCCTTGCCATGATTGATTATTTTTTCTGTGTGATTACGAAAATCTGTCATTTAAACTAGTGAAATGCTTTTTTTTTTTTAATTGTTTATGTGTCCCTATTTCTGTTGGCCTTGAGACTTGATGATGAATTCCGTAGTGAGATACTTGAGAATGCGCATAAATTTACTCAATCCAACCACCTTGTTGTCTCAATTAAGTTCGAGGGCTTCCAAGGTACATTAATAAGAATGTGTGGGGTCAATCCCTTGTATGCTGTGAAATGTTCACTTACTGGGAAATTGGGAATCAAGTGGTGTGATGGATCTCATGTGGTTTGTTTGGCATGGCTTCTTCAAGAGATGACGAGAAAGAATTTGAATGTGTAAATTGGGTTTTAATTTTTGAGCAAAAAGCACCTATCAAGCTATGGGGTTTACTGTTTTTAGTTGATACAAAGCTTACTTAAAGTTAGGAATTCATTGATTGGTGCAATTTCTTTCTTTGTTAATTAGTTGTTGGGATGATTCTTTTTATACTTAGTGCATTTTGCAAATTTTGTTGGACTCATATATTGCTAATTTGAATTTTTTTTTTATTTTTAGTCTATATTAAAAGCGGGGATGAAGAAGGGACGGAAATCTCCGATCTCTAGAGGGGATAGGGATGGAGATTCAAATCTCCTACCTATTGAGGATGGGGACGCAGATAGGTACTGGGTTCAAAAGCGGGGACGAGGATAAGGGATGTTATTCCCGCCCCCGCTTCTCTTCATTGTCATTCCTATTACCAATCATTGAAGATACAGCAGTATAATAACCACAAATACATTTAATTAATATCAATAACTCAATCCACCCACCCGGTGAAAAAGGAAACAAAATTAAATGGCCACCAACACACCAACTTGCTTCGCTCCTCAATTGCCGATCTCTTCATTCCAATTCGTTTTTCTTTATTTTGTTTCCAATTGCCGATCTCTTCCTCCACCAACCCATCACGTTTTTTCTTTTTCTTCCCCAATTCACTTAAGATTTTCGCCCTAGTTTGAATTCAACTTTTCCTTTTCTTTATTTTCTCTTTTTCGATGTACTATTCACTATTCCTTGTGAGACCCATGCTCATTTGAACTTTCGATTCCTGACCTGGATTATTTAATTAAAAATGTCAATGCCAGCCTTTATTCCACCTCAGTAGGTAAGTATCTCGGCATGGGATCCTCTATTTGCGTAGTTGGGTCCTTAAAAAAGTAATAGATAAAATATAAAACAATTAAATTATAAAAAAATTAAATATATTTAACTCTTTATTTTAAGTATAATAATTCCAACATACAGAGCTGCGTTTCTAATCTTTGTATCCCTAGATTCCCTAGCACTCTAGGCCTTTCGCATAGATCTTTGCAGCCAAATCCAATTTCGATTTTCAAGTCGTTGGGTAATTCCATACATTGCTCACGGCCATTTCTGCACAGGCGTCAAGCTGCGTACCAACATTCCACCGAGCATAGATCGCCGCCTTTAAAGCTTTGTCATAAATTGTATATTGAGAGATAAGCACAGCAAGGGTCAATACCGAAATATAGCAAAAAAAACATGGCCATACATGCATGGCCATATTTTGCCTATATTTCTCTTTTTTTAAAAAAATTAAAATTTAAATATATTTAATATTATTTTATATATATTTAGTATTATTTATAAACATTAATTTTTTTAAAAAAAATTATTTTTAAAATTATTTTGTCCTATTCTAATTTGGACACTTTTTTGGCTATGTATGTATGACCACTAATTTTTTTCAAAAAAAAAAGAAACTGAAATCATCAAACGGAAAATGTAAAGATGCATGAGCCAATTAGACACGGACAGCCAACGGAAATCAAAGTAAATTTTGTTTTGATCTCCTACATCACGCTGTCAGTGACAGCAAATGAATGCAGAGAAAGGTAAGTACTAAGAGGTAAACTATTTTTTTAAATTTAATTATCAAATAATTTATAATATTTTAATCGCATTATTATCTTAAACCTCGCAAAATATTTTCCACTCCAACAGAATCCCCACCACAGACAGACCATTCATCCCGTTTGAGGTCAAACTTTCTTCATTCCAAACTACTCCCAACCTGTCCTCTCTCTTGCTCTGTGATTGTAGGGTTAGATGGATCCCAGCAAAGAATTATCTCATGAAATTTTTCCGTTCGTTCGAGTTTACAAAGATAAAACCATCGAGAGGCTTGCGGGAACAGAAATTGCTCCTCCGGGCTTAGATCCTGAAACCGAAGTTTTGTCCATAGATACTGTAGTGGTAGCAGAAACTGGTGTCTCAGCCAGATTGTATCGTCCCAATTCGGCAAAATCCGGTCAAAAGCTGCCACTTGTAATCTACTTTCACGGCGGAGGGTTTTTCATATCATCAGCCGCTGATCCCAAGTACCACTACAGTCTCAACAAGCTAGTTGCTGAAGCCAACGTCATACTCGTCTCTGTTGACTACAGGTTGGCCCCAGAGGTTCCACTCCCGGCAGCCTACGACGACTCTTGGTCTGCACTTGAGTGGGTCGCTGCTCATGCCAAGCCAGATGGTCCTCCTGCGGCCACCACCCCCGAGCCTTGGCTCCTCGATTATGCTGACTTCGGACGGGTGTTCTTGGCCGGTGACAGCTGCGGTGGGAATATGACACATCACTTCGCGTTGAGGCTCAAGGAATCTCGGCAGCTAGACCTGAAAGTTGAAGGCCTCGCCATGATTTTTCCTTACTTCTGGGGAAAGGATCCAATTGGGGTGGAGGCAACCGATCATTTCAGGAAATCAATGGTGGACGGCTGGTGGAACTTCGTGTGCACGTCCGACGAAGGATGCGATGATCCTCTCATCAACCCTTTTGCCGACGGGTCTCCGGGGCTCGAAGGCTTGGCTTGTGGCAGAGTGATCGTTATTGTTGCAGAGAAAGACATCCTGAGGGACAGGGGACAAGTTTACTACGAGAAATTAGTTGAGAGTAAGTGGCAAGGTGCTCAGGAGTTCGTGGAGATTAAAGGAGAGGATCACATCTTCCATATTCTTGACCCAAACTGTGAGAATGCCAGATTCCTGTTCAAGCGTCTGGCTTCTTTCATCAACCAAGCATAAGGGGTCTCCACTCTATATGCTGTAAGATTCCGAGCTTTGGCTTTCCAGTAGCAGGATTTTAATTTGGTTTCTTTTCTTTTTTTTTTTTTTTTTTTGAGCTCATGACATCGTAATAATAAATGGGAAAATTTTGGTGAAGATACAGGGAAATAATGTGATCGACGCATGTGACTTAATTTTTTAAAATAGATAAAAAAACATATAAATTATTAGATAGAATTTATGTCTATTATATAATTTTTATTTTATTGTTATGCACTGAAATTTATGATAAATTTGTATAATACTAAAAAGTAATAAAAAATAGTTGCTTCTGAGAAAATAACACCCACGGGTTCCACCAACCCACACACCACATCTTTCCGCCCATTGACCAAAGCATACACATATAAGAGCCCCAGTACATAGTGACATACGATGGGATTCACATGTTAAAAATAATAAAAAATTATTATTATTATTATTATTTAAATTTTGAATTTTTTATCAAAAAAATAATTAATTTGTAGTGAAGATTGTTCAATCTGTAACTGACATATTTATAAATTGTAATGAAATTAAAATTAAATATTTTTTATAAATTTGTTGCAAAATGTTTTGGTTGTTTATTGTGATTTACTTACATCATTCATGTTGCAAAAATATGCATTTTACTAGGAGAGAATTCTAAGTTTGAAAAAAAAAAAAAAAAGCCAAAAAATGGGATCCACATGCCACATCAACTATATGTCTAATATTCCTCTGTTCATAAATGTTTTTCTTATGGGCGTGATTTTTGCAGCAGAGGCGCGGTCCCGAGCCCGCCTCTGGATTAAATGGAACGTGGGCCATTTCATTCTCGACATCACTATAAAAAATGTAATTATTTATCTTTTTAGTATAATTATATTAAAAAAATATAAAATAAAAATGGTAAAAATAAATCTTAAAATTATCTTAAAAGTTAAAGTAAATATTCTACGTAATATATATTAAAATAAAAAAATTATTCAAAATTTTTTTTTAAAAAAATAATTTAATTACATTAATTTAATAAATGATTACCTTTTTTTTTTTCGGACAATTTGTCCATTGCAAGAAACTTTGTACTTTCCGCAATTATTTGGCTCCGTAGTACCGATTGACAATTAACTATGAAATACGGATACTGATACAGTGATACAGATATGATATAATACGGACACGACAACACATCAACTTTAAAAGTATTAAGACACTGACACAGTTATATATATATATATATATAATTTATAAAATTTTTGTACACACACATATATATATATATATAGTAATTTATAAATTTTATTCATTTGAAAACATCTAAAGATATATTTAGATAATTATTATATGTTTTAGAGATTTTTTATTTAAAGAATATATTATAAGTATGTTGTTAAGTACCAACATAGATATATAAAATCCAATAGTCAATTTAATTTTTTTTTATTAAAATTCAAATTAAGTTAAAATCTGAAAATTTTAAAAGTTATTAACAAATAATAATATTAAATTATAATTTTTAAAGTATTTTTCTTCTTTTATTTGTTAAAAATAATTATAAAAATATTTAAACGTGTACGTAGCGTGTTAGACACTTGTACCTTTTGTGTCTAACACGCGTATTAGAATTTTTTTTATAAGTTTTTTTAAAGAATACTTCTAATAATATCAAACATGTATCTACTGAATATTTATAACGGATCAGTATCTGCTGCGTATCTATATACTTTTTATTTATTTTTTTAAGTGTTCGTGCTTAAGTGACAATCAATTTTGAAACAAACGGGCCAGCACAAAACAAAAGTGAAGCCAGTTTATGCTGTCGCATCAAGGCAAGTGCTTTCGCACTGCTCGCAAAGAACTGAGCAATAATTATCCTTCCATATCATCTACAGGACCGGGTATCTAAAAACTCTTCTAGCATTGGCCAACTAGAAAACTTGCACTAATTGCATCCATCATTTCTTTTTTTTTTTTTTTTTGTTTGTCATTAATGAGGCAAAATTGCCAAAACCATTCAGGCTATTGCCGTGGCTCGAGGCCATCTAACACGCACAGTATCCTGCCACAACAGGTCATCAACTCCCTCGGGAGGTCTATGCAAAACATGAACACCCATAGGCTTAGAGAAAACCAGACTTGCCAAACTATCGGCCACTTGATTTCTTTCTCTGTGCACATGCGGAAAGTAAGACAGACCACTCTCTTAAAATCAAATCCCAGCAGCTCCTAATCCAGTTATAGTGAGGATGTTCGGACTTGACACCCTTAAAAATACTAGCCAGGGCCTGTGCCGAATCCACTTCAACACACAGCTTTCGAAAGCCAAACGACTAGGCCAAATCCAGATCACTAAAAATCCCCCAAACCTCCGCTACAAATGCTAACCAGACCCCCACATTATGCAAAAAAACCCAGCAACCGCTTACCAGATGAGTCCCGAAATACTCCAGCAGCCGTCGCCAGGCCCGAATGGGCATGAAATGCCCCATCAGTATTAACCTTCACCCAATCCCCAGTAGGAGCTGACAATCCCACCATCTCAGTCGACCTCTGTGGGCCACGCACACAAGTACCCTTCCCACCCTTAGCCTCAGCAAACTCTCTACATTGCTTGAAAATTACCTCCGCCAGATACCGAGACATAAGTTTATCTTGAAAGCATTTCTCGTTTCTCCACTTCCATACTTGCCAGCAAACCACCGCAAAGCCTGCTGGCCAATCCTCAAAGGCACCCACACTGCCTGTACACCTTAAGTTTCCCAGCAACCACTCCTTCCATTTAGACTGGAAAAAGACCCGTCGACACGCTGGAGTTACGAATTCCTCCGTAGACACTTAACTCGGCTACAATCCCTTAGCCCGGCTACAATCCCTTAGCAAGTGGATTACTGACTCCTCAAAGCTTCCACACACTGGGCATAGACCATCATCCCCTGACAAAGCTCGCTGGACCCTTTCAGAATTAGTAAGCACCCTCCCACGAACCACCTTCCAAAGGAAACATTTCATCTTTTCAGGTACCCTCAGCTCCCAGAGTACACCAAATTGACTATCCCAACAACTTGAAGGTGGGGCAGGTAAAACTAGATTGTGAGCAGATTTAAACAGTAAATTCACTGTTCATAGTCCCTCCCAAGCATAGCTGATCTCTTCCTTCCTCAACGCTATCATTCCGCAGTATACAGGCTCCCAAGGCCCCCAACACATGAGGAGGCAACCATTGACGCAAAGTCTCGCCATTCCAGCCAACACCCGAGACCCAATAATCTCTGACCACCTTGACCAACTCCTCCTCCGGTACTACAGAAGTCACCAAATCAATAAGCGGTTCATTCATTAGCCATTTGTCCCTCCAAAACTTGGCCTCCCTTCCACTCCTCACTCCCCATCGACAGTTTGTGGAAAAGGAATCATGCACCTGCGCCATAGAGCTCCACGCATGTGAGGCAACTCTTTTAAACTCAACTTGTGGCTCCCCTAGGGGACAGTACTTTCCCTTCAGGAATCGCGCCCAAAGACTAGAAGGCCAGTTAAAAGCCGCCAATTCAACTTGGAGATCATTGCTTGATTTGCCAATTTCGTGCCAATTTAAGTCTTATGGTGCCAGTTGTATTTGGGTCCAAGAAACCGTCGAGGATAGGGTCCCAATATTGGGACTAACCTCGGGCCCGTGTAGATGACGTCCTTAGAGTGTCACTTATAATAAAATGATAATATATATATATATATTTAAAAAACTTATACCGCGTTTTCAAGTTCTAATTAAATGTACAAGTAATTTATATACAATATGTTAAAAAAAAAAAAAAAAAGAAAAAAAGTGTAAACAAAGATAATGTTTCATGGTTTTACAATTTTCATCGGTCGTTGTTCACATTTTATTCGACATGTATATATTTCTTTGATCCTAATACACATAGCGTAATTTTTCAGAAAAATTCTTCAAGAAAAAAAAAAAAAATAACAAGGGCCGTCGTGATAACGTCACCCTTGACCGGGGAGTGTTGGAATTCTGCGCTCCGGTATGCTTTGTTTGGCAAAGCATAAGAAATGGTAAAAAAAAAAAAGATAAGAAATTATTTTTTGTTCATATTATTTTTTATTTATTTTATATCAATTTAAACAACTAACTTTTACTTTTTCTCTTACAAATTATTATTTATTTATTTTTTAATAATTTTCTAATCATTACTTTTTATTAATTATAATATTATTATTATTATATTATTTTCTATTCTCTTTCTTTTCTATTTTCTTTTCTTACAATCTAAATAAAACAGTAGTATTTTCGTCGAAGATATGCGTTACAATTTCATCTGGGCCGGTGCGTTGACAAATGCTCTAGAAGGGAAACCACACAAACTTCAGCGTGTTTGGAGTACAAAAGTGTGAGAGAAGAAAGTGAAAAGGAAGAAAATAATAAAAAAAAAAGTGAATGGAGAGAATTTAATTTTTTTTATATTATTAGAGTGATAAAAGAAACGTGAAAAAAAAAATAATGAAAAAAAATAATTTATTTAAATATAAAAAGAAAGCAAAGGGAAAAATTTTTTTTAATAAAAAATAATTATTATACCCCAAACCAAATTAATATATAATTAAAAGAAATTGTATATTTTATTATTTATATATTAGAAAGTTATTCGTATCTGTAATTTTATTTGCTTTTGAAAATTCTATTTTCTTCAAATGAATAATTAATTTACTTTTAATATATCAAATTCAAGGTACGCTCATTATTAACTTAATTTTAAAAACTATGAATTTTTGGAAACTTAGCTCAATTGCTCTCTTGCTCTGTTCTTGGGCAACAAAGGATATTACCTTAATTTCTAACTTCCAAGATGAGTTAATGACAACCATAAAAAGTAGAAAATCATAGCCACACATGATTTGTGGAGGGCACTTTAGTCACTTTAATGTAGCCTGTGAGCTTTTCTCCGACTTTTCCCCACCTTCCCTCAATTTTTGTGCCATTTTCTTTCTTTAGATTCTCCAAACAAAAGAAAATTTCCTCGGTTATTGTAATTTTCTTTTTCATGTGTTTCTTTCCTTTGTTTTCTTCCCACTCCAAATACAATAAGGCAGTATTTGTTTTAACTTTTCAGACCTGTTGTTCTGTTTCAGTTCTATAAGCCTGTGTTTGGAGTGTAAAAATATGTAAGAAAGAAAGTTGAGAAAAAAAAAATAGAGAGAAAGAAAGTAAGAGAAGAGAATATAATTTTCTCTCAGCTTGTTTGGAGTAGTAAAAAAATGATTAAAAAAAAAGTAATGAAAAAATAATACTTTGTTTGGATGTGAGGAAAGAAAGGAAGAGAAAGAAAATTTTAAAGTATCAAATTACAATTATGCCCTCAAACCCAATGCTAAAAAGGGGACAACATGGTAATTGAGACACTTTGACCGAAGATGGCATTGGCAAATGGCAACAACTAGATTAGAGAGTGCAAGTTCCCGTGATAAGCACATGGAAATTACTATGCTTTCCTCTATCTTTTTCATTTTTGTTTCCTCTTTACTTTCCTTATTTCACTTTGACTGCGTCAGCGCCAAGACTATCAAAAGGGTCGTCGTATGCGTAAATTTCTGAAGGTGGTATTCATCAGTAGACAAAAATTCACTACATGGTATGGGATTGCTTTTTCACTCAGAATTCGAACAAGATCGACATAATGCCAAGGAAAAAAATGGAGACTATTAGATGCTGTGAATATTCGGTAAGATTCTCCTTTTCTGATAATTTCCTTTTTTTTTCCTTGATAATTTTTTTGGGTTTTTCTCCAAAAAGAAATTGTAAATTGACGATTTTTGTTGAGATCTTTGTGCAGTACAAGCTTTTGCGTTAGATTTCATCTCAGTGTCTCTTTCTATTGTTGGTTTCTGGATTTTTGTTGGATCCATGCCCTTTTTCCTAGAAAATTTCACTTTCCACGAAAATAAGATGAAACCAAATCCTTTTCATTCTTCACATTTTCACAGCCCCACGCAAAAAAAATGGGTCAAACAACAGGAATTGCAAAGAGGAGGCCGAAAAATTGCAAAAACAAGAAGATATTGAGGAGGGCTTTTTTGTCTATTTACTGTAGCTCAGCAGCTTAGCACCAATTTTCTCTCCGATTTGGAAAGATTGGCCGTACCATACGGCAAAAAATCACCTCACTCTCCCCTACTTTTCTTTCCTCCATCACTCCGAACAGTTGAATATTCTATTCACCTACCACTTTTCTTTTCCCTCTGTTTCTTTCTCTTGTGTTTTTTTGCACTCCAAACAGTCTGTAAAAGTTGATGGAAAAGTATTTATTAAAAATTTTTTCAGAGTTGTCGTTTGTTGATAGATAGACTTAAATAATTGATAAAAAAAAAAAACATGTGTGAGCTACTTTTGTATCAAACGGCAGCATATTAATGTTTTATTAGCTATATAATATACTTTTATTGAAATACAAATAATTTTTGTAGGGCTTCACAAACATATATATTTTATAATAATAAAACCAATTTTCTAATTACTTCTATTATCTTTTTTTTTAAATATTTGGATAAATCAAAACCATATATTCTTTTTTAAAGAAGACGTACAAGTATATTCATCAATACTCCAATACTAGCCTTGCCCAACAAAATCACAAAGTAGACGTAGTAAAAAAAAAAAAATGCATGCACAAAATATGAACCAAGCAAAGATTAGTCCCTTCCACCTTGTGGAGGATTAAGATCAGTAAATCAACAGGAAAAAAAAAAACCTCCAAAAATTACTTACTATAATAAAAAATAGATAATATACAAAATAGCCATTTTTAACGGCAAGAGTTGACTTCAATTTAACTAAACAATGAATCATTTTTAATTTATCAACATCAATAATTAAAAATAATAATCAACAATAACAATAAACAATCAGTAATAATAATTAATAATTAATAAAAATAATAAAATCTATTTCAGCTAAACTAAATAGGTCCTTAGTCCCATAGAAAAATACATAAAGAAGGATAGAAATCCTGAAAGATAAGGATTATAAAGGAAAACAAAATAATAAAAATTGACCTTTCCTTTTTTGGTATTTTTAGATTGAGTTTCACTGCATGCCTAACAAAACCACTCGAAAAATTGTTTGTAATATAACAAAGAATAAACTTTTTATAACTACATTCACAAAATCTGTAATAAAAACAAAAAAACATCATTACTTTTTGTTATATATTTTATCACTATTATTATATAAAACATAACAGTTATTGCATTACAAATAATAATCAAAATAAAAATTTTCAGTCCATAAACATTTATCTTTTTAGATTTAGAAAAGGGTATTGGGCAGAGAGATTCAGCTAGAAAAGAGCTGAAAGGAGATTGCAAACGCGATCCACTAGAAAAAAAAATATTAATTTTGAAAATCAGTACGGTTTTTAGTGGGAAAGTTCAGGTTTTTTTAAAACAAATTGTTTCTTGAGTTCCATTAGGTGGGTATACATTTTTTATCATACATTTTGGTCATATTGTAATAATATATAGATTTTTTTCAACTATATACTTACATTTTATAATAAAAAAATAAATTATAAATTATTGTTATAAAAAATATAATTATTATCAAAATATTATATATATTATTACAGTATAACCGAAATATATGATAACATAATACATTTTCCGTTGTTTCTTAATATAGGGAGTTTACATGTCATCTCACCTCTTTTTCTTCTCTGGTTACTTTTTTCTGCCTACCAAATTATGCTCTTTTAGATTTATGTCCACAACAATTTTTTTTTTACCGAAATCAATCTTTCGCGTTGTCTCCGATACATGAATTGATCCTCTTATTCATTTTTTGTCCTTTCCTATAGTCATGCTACTACCACATCATACTTATAGTTGACATAAATGCCACGTCATCAACAAAATTTCAGAAAAGCACATGATACACTTCTAAAAAATAAAAAATTTTGAAAAAATCTAAAATCTGAAAGAAATTGAAAAAAATACAATACCAATTTTTTTTTACAAGGTTTACCAAATGACTGCGTCCTTGGTCTTCTCAATAATCTCTCTCTTGGAGATTCTTGAGAGTTCAATTATAGGGGTGCCTTTGAGCGCACCAATCATCGCTGTACAGTTTATAAGAATACTCCTCAAACACCCTTGCATTTGCCTTTAAATCGGTTGTTGCACAAGTCTCATTTGCTAACACCATTTTCCCTTTTCTTTTAGGTTTTTCTTCTTGGAGTTCAACCCTAACTCCTTACAAGATGATCCTTACAAGATGATCCTTACAAGTTCCACTTGAGAGTTCTCACATATTCTCACAATGTATTACAATATAAATGAAACTAACTTGAATGCTAGTTTTACAATAAAAGCACTTATAGTAAAAAAAGCCTTTTGCCTAGAGAGAGATTGTACAATACTTGAATATAACTTTCTTCACATGTAAAACATCTTCAAGTGATTTTTAAGTAGCTGCAATATAGGTTAGCAATTTGTTGGAGCCGTTGCCATGGGTTGTACATCCATACTTTATTGTCTTCCTCTTTATAGCTTTGCATTGATTCCCTTATCTGACACTTTTTGGTAGAACGATTATAATTTGGCACAAACAGTTTGAAAAATTGTGATTGTTTTTTTTTTTATTTAGTAGACTTGCAGAACTTTCTACATATAAAATGTGATTATTTTTGAATGAGTTTATCATAGTCAAATAAATATTAAAATACAGAAGATAAAGTTCCATCAGATAGTCTGCACACTTTTAGTAACGTTAATATTTTGCAAATGGTTTTGAATTTTAACGTGATTCTTTTTGAATTGACTAATATACAGAACATGGAATTTACACACAAATATTCGCATTCAAATTCATTGTGTGCTCTTCTAGACAGCCGTTACAATTCACTTCATGTGCACTGAAGATTCATGACAGCTCGCACCCTCTTGGTATAAAATTCATAAGTTTTTCTCTATGGCTCCAAAAATTGCACGACCAATCTCATTTGAAACTAGACTTATAGTCTTGCAAAACTGTGTATAGTTTACGCCCAAAATATTTCTCAAGTGAGTGAGTTTGGCATCTATGACTCAGTCACTTGTGAGTCAAAATTTTGCACTGTTTAGTTACTTCACTTTCCTTGCCATGTCAATTGTTAGTCAATGAATCTTTACTCTGCAATGCTTGTCAATGCAATAAAAGTCAGAAATTGGCCTTTGCTTAGTCGTCAGTCTCTAATTGTCGTCCTCTTCAAATAATCTTTTCAAATGTTTAGGGTCTGTCTCTTGTCGAGTCTATTGATGGATTTAAATATTAAGTCATTTTTATAGATCATTTTAGTCGATATGTTTGGCTTTACCCTTTGTGTTTGAAGTCAGATGTTTATTTCATTTTTGTCACCTTTAAAAATCTGGTTGAAAAACAATTCAATAGCTCTATTATTGAATTACACACTAATGGTAGAGGTGAATATCTAGCTTTCAAATCCTTTCTCGCATCTCATGGAATATCAGACATCTTAAGCTTACACCACATACCTAAACATAATGGTATTTCAGTAATAAAGCATAGACATGTGATGGAAATAAGTTTAAATTTACTACACCAGGCCTCACTTCTTGCAAAATTTTGGTCTCATTCTTTTCAAACTACATCATATTTAATTAATTGGTTACCCACCTCGGTTCTGACAATAAAATCTCATGAAAAACTTTTCCATACATAGCCCAATTATGGCAAATTAAAGATATTTGGTTGCCTCTATTACCTATGGTTAAAGCCTCATACCCAAAATAAATTACAAGAAAAATCTCACCCGTGTATTTTTCTTGGATACTCATCACACCATACAGGTTATAAGTGCTTCGACCCTCAAACAAATAAATTCTATATTTTGCGTCATGCTATTTTCAAGAGTTGACCTTTCCGTATGAAAATTTGGTTTTTTTAATGCCTCAGACATTGGTCTTGTCTTCTTCTGATCGGAACATAGTAGTGTCCAATTTAATGCCTTTGTCTGTTGTCGTTCTTTTGTTTGACATTGTAGGTATGGCTTTTGGTGAGCAACAAAATATCCCATCCTTATTGAGTCCATCTGATAGCAATGTGTGCTCCAGTTCTTCACAAATAATGGTGACTTCAATAAAAATTTAGGAATCTAATAGAAATCAGTCCTGCATATCGATTCCACCGGATCATACCCATCCAATGACCACTCGGTCTGAAAACAATATTTTTAAGCCTAAGTGGATATCCTAGGCCACTCAAGTGTCAACAATTGATACTTTGGAGCCACAAACAACAAAGGATGCTATATCCAATCCTTTGTGGTGTGAAGCTATGGCAGCTAAATTCAAAGCTTTGGTTGCAAATAATATGTGATGCCTTGTCCCTCTTTCGGAAGCTTTAAACATCATTGAAAATAGATGGATTTTTTGCATTAAGAGAAATCTGGATGGGTCTATTGAGCATTACAAAGCTCGTCTTGCTACTAAGGAGTTTCACTAGAGACCAGGTTTGGACTTCTTAGAAACTTCTAGTCCTATTGTTAAGCCTGCAGCTATTAAACTGGTGCTTACAATTGCAGTCCAATTTGGGTGGCTGTTGAGACAATTTGATATTAATAACGCCTTTTTGGAAGGCACTTCGATTGAAATCGTGTTCATGGAGCAGCCTATTAGTTTCATTGATGCTAAAAATCCTAACTATGTATGCAAGCTTAACAAAGCCATCTATGGCCTCAAACAAGCCCCACGTGCCTAGTATCGAGAATTTAGTGATTTTCTCCTTGCATTAGGATTCACAAATTCAGTCTTTGACTCTTCTTTGTTCATCTACAACAGAGGCTCCATTTTATCATATTTTCTTATTTATATAGATGACATTATTTTAACTAGCAATTATTCGGAGACTCTATCTTATATTTATAGTCAACTTGCAGCTCATTTTTCCTTGAAGGATCTTAGAGATCTCAATGTGTTCTTGGGCATGGATGTCATTCCTGTCTCCTCTAGTTTAATTCTGTCTCAGCATCATTATGTCCATAGATTGCTTGATGAATTTGGCTTGAGTGATCCCAAGGAGTAGAATACTCCTATTTTTCCAAGCACTAAGACCCTCAACAATGAGTCAAGCTTGGCCGACCCGAAGGCTTATTGGCAATTTGTTTGCTTCCTGCAATATCTCTCACTAACTAGACTCGATATCTCATTTTTAGTCAATAAATTGGCTCAGTTTATGCAACAACCCACGCTGCATCAATAGTCTCCACTAAAGCGAATTTTACGATATCTAACAAGCACTATGTATCACGGTCTTTTAATTAGTTCTAGTCCCAGTTCTCTCTACTTTCGTGCCTATTGCGATGCAGATTGGGGAGGCAATATTGATGACAGGGCCTCCCTTCCGCTTATCTAATTTTCCTTGGTAATACACCTATATCCTGGAAATCATCTAAACAAAGAACAATCACAGGTTCCCCCACTAAAGCTAACTATCGGGCTATAGCTTCTACTGTTGTGGAACTTGCGTGGTTGACCATTACTTAAAGAGTTACGGTTCCCTCTCACTACTATATGTACTATTTATTCTGACAATTTGGGGGCTACATATAATCACTGCTAATCTTGTCTTCCATTCAAGAATAAAACGCTTAGTCATGGATTATCATTTTGTTCGTGAACCAATTGCGTCCGGTGAGTTGCAAGTTCAACATATTCCCAGTACTGACCAACTTGCAGATTGGTTAACAAAGCCATTGTTTTGCCAACGATTCCTCTTCCCTTGCTCCAAGATCAGAGTTGTTGATGCCGCCACTATCTTGCGGGGGCATATTAGATAGCCTTTGTCTAGTGGTTGCTTATTTGTACTTATCTAATATTGGTTATTTGTTTATACCTCTTCCATTCGATTCTTTGGTTGTTAAGCAGCCGATCCTATAGTTAGCCTATCAGCTATTCTGTTATTCTTCTTTTATTCTTAGCTTGTATAGTGTAATAGCAAAGTTTTGTAACTCCTATTTAATGGAGAGCTTGTACAACAATTAAATCAATGCAAATATTCATCGGTTTATTCAGTCTTTCAAAGCCAAGGGGGCTCTGATACCATGATAGAATTGACAAACAATTATTTTGCTATTTAAGACTTAAATTTCATTTACCACAATAGTCATATAAATACTAGAGGAACTAGTTTGGAGAGTAAGTCTAAAAGAATTATATACGACAAGAATAAATTAAGAGAATTCTCAGTAAAGATCAAAATCAAATATAGGAAGAACAGGTAGTCAGTAGCTGTATCCTAATCACTGTTGATAGTTTGTGGGTAAAGTTAGTTACATGAGAGGAAAAGTTTTTCGGCGAGAGCTCGTGTTGTTGTCAAGGTTTTAAGAACCGAGTCGGTCAGTGAACCGAAAAGATTAGTGGTTCAAGGTTCAACCGATTCGACCGGTATAACTGTGATTGAACCGGTAAAACTGGTATTTAATATTAAATACATAAAAATTAAATTTTTATATAGCTTATATAATTATATAAAATGTTATATTATATAAAAATAATAATAAATATTTAAAATAAAGTTTATTTTAAGAATTATATTAATATTTACATATATTAAGGATATTATAATTAATATATTTAACAAAATATAATTTATAAAAATTAATTGAAAAAAAATAATATTTATAAATAATGGTTAAATATTAATTTTTTTAGTTTTAAAGATTAAATTGAAAATTTTAATCCATTGAGGACTAAATTGAAATTTTTAGTTAACATTAGAATTTTAATTATAATTTAGATAAAATTTTGGGTCAAATTATAATTTAAAATTTTTTGATTTAAATTGAATCGGTTCAACTAGTCTAGTTTTTTACCAGTTTTTCCGATTTTTGACCGATTTTTCTGATTTTTGACCGGTTTTTTTCGGTCTAGTCCGTATCTCATTTTTAGGCCAAAATCGAACCAGACTTAAGACCGGTCACCGGTTTAACTAGTTGAACCGGTCGGTCCGGTCCGATTATGTTCTAATTGTAAGTAACTTTTTGGATATCCATAACTTAATGTATACTATAAATAAAATACTGTTAGCTGTTAAAAAAAAAAAAGAAAGCAATTCATGTAACTCTACTAATACTAGACGTCATAGATAGTGTGGATGCACACCTTGGATATGTTCTGAGAATTTACCTCACAAGAGTGAGCCGTAGGCCTCGGACGCAAGCTTCATGGCTTGTACTTTGGGCTCATCATATTTAGAAATTGTTTTATATCCCAGTCCCACAAGTAAAATTGTCTCATTCTGACACTTGATTGGATCCGTTCAACATGATTAACTATTCCTCAAAATAAGAATAAGATTAGTCAAATTATTAGCACTTAATTGGTTGCCTATCTTGCGTTGTACACCATTGGTAGCGTAAAGGGCACATTAAAGTATGGAGGGACATTCCGTTGCATTTGTGGAGTCACCTTAATCTCATAGAAACCTAATGTCACTATAACTTTAGGAAAAATTTATTATAATATTAAATATGTTTTAAATTTAATTTTAAAAAAATAAATTTTTTATTATTTTTTTAAAATTGAACTTATTCTTATGACTATTTTATAGTTATTTTTAATATGTTCCTAACAAGACCCTAAAGTCAAACGTTATTACTATTAGTGGCGACATTTTAACATTGAAAAGAGTTCCGTTATCACAATTGTCGATGTGCTCAAAATTTTCTATGTGCCCTTTTTTCTTCTTTTGTGTGAACACATGTAATCATGTGTTTTTTTTATAGTCAGCTGAGAAAGGGAACGAAAAACATCTTTGTTAGGTGGTCTTAAAACGTACACGCCTTGATGCCTAACTTATATGTGTTCTTCCGTTTCCTTTTGATTTTTCAAAAAATGTTTTGCTTCATATTTTCCACAACTTCCTCGTTGTGACGCATGCATTATACTTTTTTTTCTCCCTTTTTTTTGGGTTTTTTTTTCTCATGTTGAAGCACCAGTCAAAGTGCCAATCTTCCAAGTTTTGTCTAGGAGATCGTGAGTCACACGTGATTCATGAGATAATTGCGAGGACGTGACCCTAACAACAAACATGGGTAAAATTTTAGAGAGATTAGCTTTGGTTAAGTAGTTAAAATTTTTGAAATTACAGTTTTCAGTTTTGAGTCCAGGAAACACAAAAAAAAAAAAAAAATTTCTTGTGGCCTACGATTAAATGAGTGTTTTTTTTTTTTTTTTATAAAGACAAAACATAATTGTTGACAAATTAAAATTTTTGATCGAGAACTTTTGAATAAGTGATGAGACCTTATTTCAAAATTTTCGAGGATTAGCTTCATTTGTTGGGTTTCATGTTTATTGCACTAGCGTAGTGTCAGACATTGTTATACCTTTGAGCATTTTTTCAAACGATTGCTCATAAGTTTTGTACAATAATTTTTAGGCCTTTGAGCAATTGCTCATAAATCATCATCCATTTTCATATTTTAGTTACATGCATATAATCATCCACTAAAAACCATTTTGAGAAGGAAGAAAATGACCTGGCAACGAATCCCACATTGTCGTAGCATCTCCTGTTGCCACGAGCATCATATGTGTTTAGGGCGTAGGGCAAAAAACGTCTCCTACCCAACCAATAAAGATCAAGAACATGATAATTGGTATGGAAATTATTTAACACGTTTGTCTCCATTTGCCTCTGGTCAATAATTCAAAGGGAAAAAATTAAAAGAAAATAGAAAATAGTCATAGTCATAGAAAATTGGAAATTTTTTTTAGAAATTTTTTTAAATTTTTTTTTTTAAATCAAGACTGAGGGTAATACCATATATATTTAAAATAATATTAAGTACATTTAAAACTTAATTTTAAAAAAATAATTTTTTTTATTTTTTTGAAAACTAAACTCATTTCTATTATTATTTTATATGACTATTTCCTATGTTTTTTAAGCCAAACTCTAACTCAAATATTGAGTTTGAAAATTAGGTGAAAGCATTTAGTATGAATGATCATGATTGACTGCAAAATAGGGGACGCGTGAACTCTCAGCTTAATCCATGCGAATGTGTTTATCCAATTTTGTGTATAAATAGCCTCTAAGGCGCTTGGGAGATCACCAAACTTAAAACTCTCACATTCCAGTGTTCCAGCGGCCTCGAGACTTTCAAACAACTTCTCTACGCCCTCTCTTGAAATATTTCTGTTTGCTTTCTCAACTCTTTCTCTATGGCCCAAACTGCAAACACAACTCTGCATCCTCCAACTTACGGAAACCTGATCACCGTTCTTAGTATTGATGGCGGTGGAATTAGAGGAATCATACCAGCTACCATCCTTAGCTTTTTAGAGTCCCAGCTTCAGGTAGAAATAATGGGCTTTTTTTTTTTTTTGTCTTTTAAGCCCCCTGCTTGCATGTTCTCAAAATTATCATTGATTGTAAATAATTCATGAATCTGAGAAGAAAGCAAATGTTATGAATCTGAGAAGCTGGAATCAGCTTAGCCAATAATTCATGCATGCATTCGTGCGTAGGGAAATACTTCATTAATTGTAATATTTCTCTTGTCATCATAGCTGTGTAGTTTAGTAGTAGGATTACGTTCTGATTTTGAACTCTACTTCTAATGATTATAAAAAGGATTGTTAAAAAAGTGTTGTCACTTTAGTCTCTACATCTCCGAACACCTTTAGCAGTTTTTGTGGCTGTTTCATATGTGCAGAGGCTGGATGGTAATGACGCAAGAATTGCAGACTATTTTGATGTGATTGCCGGGACAAGCACTGGCGGCCTCATGACCTTGATGCTAACAACCCCAAATGATAAAAATCGCCCTTTGTTTGCTGCTAATGAAATCAATGACTTCTACCTTGAAAACTGCCCCAAAATCTTTCCCCAAGACAGGTACTTTCACGAATCCTTAGGGACACCCCAACTTGAATCTTTTAACATTAAATTAATAAATTTCCATCACGGTGCTAATGGGATCTCTTTCACCATAGTTTTATCCTGGAAAAGGCTGTTGGAACCCTCGGCAATTTCTTGGCAGGACCTAAATATGATGGCAAGTATTTGCATAAGACTGTCAAGGAAAAATTGGGAGACAAACGGTTGAACCAGACATTGACAAACGTTGTGATCCCAACATTTGACATAAAGCAACTCCAGCCTACAATCTTCTCCAGCTATGAGGTAAAAAAGTATCCAATGCAAGTAGTAACGTTGCGTAAGCTCCTTATGTTTGTGTTCCCAATTGACACGTCTTGACTATCCACTGCTGATCAGGTGGATAATGACCCGAGCTTGGATGCTCCATTATCTGATATATGCATTGGAACTTCAGCTGCCCCAACTTATCTTCCATCTCATTATTTTGAAACCAAAAGTTCAACAGGAAAAGTGAGAGCATTCAATCTTGTTGATGGCGGTTTGGCTGCAAACAATCCGGTATTTATATTATATAGTTATTGGTTATCAACCTCATTCCCTGTTGTGTGGAAAGTTATCCAAAATTTTGATGTGATTCATTAACATTCAAAAATTTTCAGGCATTTATTGCTATAAATGAAGTGATGAAAGAAATCAAACGCGGTAACAAGCAATTCAGGGGCATCAAGCAGACTGAGTACACGCGATTTCTTGTTCTATCCTTAGGAACTGGTGCAGCTAAGAATGAGGGAAATTACTCTGCCAAAGAAGCTGCTGGGTGGGGCATATTGGGATGGTTAAGCAGTGACAACGGCAATCCTTTGATAGATAGCTACATGCAAGCTAGTGCTGACATGGTTGATATTCATATGACCAGCCTTTGTCAGGCCCTTGGCTGCGACGAGAGCTACATCCGAATTCAGGTATTATATGATGTATCACACTGTGATATATAGATTGTAATTAACATCATCCCATAAGAAAAAAAATGAAAGAACGACAACCAGAAAACAAGAATGTAGGTCTGCAAAAGTTAGAAACGAAAATTAACTAATGAATTAAGTTGGGTATGCCACAATGGGCACAATTTTGTACTCTTAATTAATTTATGAATTTTTCCAAAAAAAAAACAAAAAAGAAAAAAAACGCCAGCCTGGTCCCCAAAATTAAATAGCCAAAATAATACTAATTTCTTTGTGTCTATCTAACTAAAAAAAGTAATTTACTATGAAAAACAGGATGATACACTTACCGGAGCATTGACAGCGATGGATGTGGCCACCAATGAAAACTTGCAGAATCTTATTACAGTAGGTGAGAAGCTGTTAAAGAAACCACTATCAAAGGTGAACTTAAGTACTGGCTGCTTTGAACCTGTTGATAAGGGCACAAATGAAGACGCACTAATAAGGTAACACATCTACATATGATTAGTGTCACGGCTTAAGATATTTGTTAGCATATTAGTTTTTTTTTTTTTTTTTTAAGTTATTGGAAGGACGAGCTAGAGCCCCACAGGGGAGAGGGTAGGTAATACATAATGCAAGATTTTTACTTTTGAGTTTTCGACCATGTATTGGTTTATTTGAAATGGTTCCCTTTGAATTTTGTAGGTTGGCTAAAGCACTCTCAGTTGAAAAGAAGGGTCGTGCATCTCGAGTTGCATCCAACTGAATAATGATACACGCCATCATTCAGCTGCTACATAGGATGTTCAAATAAATGTATGTGAATAATGATCATGCTCATATTCACTTCGTAGCTATATTTGTAAAAGCCATTATGTAATCTTTGAATAATGATGTACCTTGGAACATCTCAATAAACAGATCGAGTTCAAGACTTGCAATTTTGAGTTCAGACTCATATTCTATTGAAATATACAATAATCTGATAGTCGTCTATGATTATATCATCAAAACAGAATTCTAATAAGGGTTTTAGCGCTTCTCCGTAATTTGCCTCCCATCCATTAATAAAATTGCTTCACTTATATGAAAAACAAGTCTAAAATTGAAATTTTAATTTGAATTACTTTATCAATGTTTTTCCCTTTTTTTTTTTTTTTTTTTTTGTCCTGCGGATGGCTAAGCCCCAGACATTGAAAAACTAAGATGGCAGCGAAGCCACTGTACCCCCTGCCTAAAGGCCGACAACCAAAATTTTTGTCCAAAATGAAAAAGCGAGCCCTTTGTGCTAAACAGACCAACTGCTTCCAAAGGAAGGGAGATAACTTACAATCCCACAAGAGATTCATGATAGTTTTAGCTTGGTGGTTGCAAAGACTAAAGAGGGCAGAGATTAGACTGGGAAAGCCCCCTACGCTAGCGTTCATAATTAATCAGAATTCTCTATGCGCTATCTGCTAAAGGAAACAATGCAATTTTTTAGGATAACTCGGTTTCCAAAGTCTCATGAAACGCGACTAATCTGTTTCCAAAGTGTCTGAATCCCTCCACAAAAACCCCTATTGCATTGATCAAGCTTCCAATATAAAGTCGAGCGTCCGTTTGACTCAAAAAAAAAAAAAAAACAGTCGAGCGTCCGTACATATTTCAGAGTTTTTATTCTAAAAAATATTCTGAATAAAATTATAATTATTATTTTTAAAATAACGATTGATATTTTTAAAATATAAAAATAATAGGTATTTGAAAAATATCAATATTCATTTTAAAAATATTAATTATTATTTTAATTAAAATAAATTTTAAAATAAAAATTATCAAAACATCAATTTTTTTTTTTTTATAAAGTAGTAGCATTAACGTTAGAACACATCATTTTGTGGGCAGAGGACAGACGAAGCTCTTTTGACTGGACAAAGTGTGTGGGCCTTATGTGGGGTCCATATATTTTTCTTACAAATTTTATATAAACGATGCGTAAATAAATAAGGCAGAATACATAAAAAAAAAAAAAAAAGTATTACACAATGTGCAATTAGAGACTTTCGTTGGCTATTTATACATTTATGATATTTGTTACAGATTTTGTCCCATTTATTTGTACATTAGATACTTTTTAAAAAACCTCAAAAAGTAAGTGGATCCTACACCTAAAAAATGAAAAGTCTGCACCTCGTCCCTCTCCGATTAAAGTTAACCATTGAAATAACTTTTCCTTGAAAAAAACTTTTTTTTTCTCGATTTGATCAACACATTGGAGCGTACATAGGGATAATTGAGGCATGAAATATTTCAAAGAGTTATCTTTTTGGTCGATAGAGAGAGTACTGGCCAGATTGGTATGCCCATTGATACACCAGACAGGTACCCTTAATAGGTAACATCGACGTGCCCTCGGACATGCACTGATAGACTTATGATCAACTTCAATTAAATCGTCTTTATAATGTAATTAAAAACGTTTTTAGTGTATTATATTATATGGTAGATTCCTTTTAAATTATATGTTGTATATTTATTGTCTTATATATATATATATTGGCACCAACACCATACTTGCCAAATGCCTGGACAAGCAAAAACAAATAATTTACAGACTCAACCTTAGAGAAACAAAGAGGACATGTAGATTCCAAAGGAGAGATAATATCTTTTTTTAACTCAATGTTTATAAATTTTTATCATTGAATTTTAAATTTTTTAATTTTTTAAATTGAGTTTTATATCTTTTAGATTCTTTACAATCGAGTCCTTTCCGTTAACGACTATCAATTAAACTGTTTAAAATGTACTTTGACCAAACGAATATGAATAAAAAAATTATAAGTACTGATTCTTTAGCATTTTTCTGTTTTAGTATTTTAAAAATAATTAAAATACCATAATTAGGATTTTTTTAATTCACTTTAATTTGGTTGAAATACGATTTAAATAGTTTCACGAACGACTATTGACAGAAAAAATTTGATTGTAAGAGATTTAAAAAGCATATAACTCAATTAAAAAATTAAAATATAATTGTGAAATTTTATAAACTTTTAGAATTAAAAATAATATTTTCTCGTTCTAAAGGATAGCCGTAGAGAGTCTAGCTCCAACGGGCAACCTACCCATCACCAACTTATAATAGGAAAATACCCATTTTTATTGAGACCCCTCCCCTCCATAAATTTGATCTCCTCTTTTTATTTTTTTATTTTTATTAACAACAAAAAGAGATGTATTATCAGTATGTAAATTATTACACATGTACATCAAAGTTAAAAATTATCCGTTGACATTCTTATTTAATCTCTTTCATAGGAAAAACTCATCACTTAAGTATTATTAAATTAGAACGGATATCTTCTTAACTGACTATAGTATTAACAAGTTTAAAATAAATAATTCACTTACACAATCAAATTTGCAGATAAAAGAGGACATTGTCTCTAAAACATAATCATTGGTATTCGTATTCAAGTTAAAAGTAAAGAAAGCATGGTGAATTACAACCAAATTATCAAATGATTGTATGCGAAGAGGCCTATCACACATGCTAAGCTCTTTTTATTGGACAAAGTGTGTGGGCCGTACGTGGATCCATATTTTTTGTTTATTTCTATTTAACATATAAACAATGTGTAAACGAGTAAGGCATAACGTATAAACAAGTATAATATAATGTGCAACTAGAGACTTTTTGTGACTATTTATACATTTATTATATTTGTTGTATATTTTATCTCATTTATTTTCACATTACATACTTTTTGAAAAATCTAAAAAAGTATGTGGGTCCCACACTTTGAAAAAAAGGGCAACTGGAAACATAGTTTTAAAAATCGGACCGGACCGGCCGGTCGGACCGGAAAACCGGTGAACCGGAGGTCGGACCGGAAAACCGGTGAACCGGAGGTCGGACCGGTCCGGTTCACTGATAAAACCGGAACAGGAAATGAACCGCCCGAAAACCGGTGAACCGGTCGGTCGGACCGGAAAACCAGTAACTCCAAAACCGGTGAACCGGCCGGTCGGACCGGTGAACCGGCAACCATGTCATATTGATCAAAACGACGTCGTTTTATTTATTTTTTTGGATTAAAAATGAGAATAAATAATACTTATTTATATTAATGAAAAATGTAATATTTTTGAATTATATATTGACTCTATAATATTTATTTTTGATATGAATATTCGATTAATAGTTCTATAATATTTTATTTTTGATATTTATACTTTATTAATTTATTTAATTAGAAAATTATCATAAATATTTTGTATTTTAATTTTATTTTAAATTTAAGTAGACTCATATTCTATTTTTTATGATTATACTCATTGTTTGTTATAAAAAAAAGAAAAATTATAAGTATTAATTATTATTTTATCAAATCAGAATTGACCCGCCGGTTCAACCGCCGGTTTTCCGGTTGGACCGCTAAACCACTAACCCAGTCTTCTTACCGGTTCAATAACCGGTCCAGTTTTTAAAACTATGACTGGAAAGCCAACACCTCATCCGTCCCCAGTCAAAATTACGCGTTGGAGTAAACGTTTTTTTTTTTTTTTTTTCGATTTGATTAAGACATTAGAGCGCACATAGGGATAATTGAGGCATGAAATATTTATAAGAGACCTTTTTGGTTGATGGAGAGAGTACTAGTCAGATTGGTATGCCCATCGGCACACCAGACAGTTTACCCTTAATAGGTAACATCGACGTGCCCTTGGACATGCACTGAGGTGATCAACTTGAATTAAATCTTGTTTATAAAGTCATTAAAAACGTTTTTAGCGTATTATATATGGTAGATTCCTTTTAAATCATATCCTATATATTTATTTTCTTTTATTTATATTTATTGGCACCAACACCATACTTGCCAAATGCCTGGACAATCAAAAACATAATTTACATACTCAACCTCGAAGGAACAAAGAGGACATGTAGATTCTTCTTTTGGTCAACAGAAGACATGTAGATTCTAAATGAGAGATAATATTTTTTTTAATTTTAAATTTTTATAAATTTTTACAATTTAATTATATACTTTTCAATTTTTTCAATTGACTCTTATATTTTTCAGATTCTTTACAATTGAGTCATTTTCCTTAACAACCGTTAATTAAACTGTTTAAAACGTACTTTAACCAAATGAAAATGAATAAAAAAAGCCTAAGTATTGTTTCTGTCGTATTTTTTTGTTTTAGTATTTTAAAATATAATTAAAATACTGTAATTAGGATTTTTTTTAATTCACTTCCATTTGGTCAAAGTACGATTTAAATGATTTGACTGACGATTATTAACAAAAAGAATTTGATTATAAGAGAATTGAAAAGCATATGACTCAATTAAAAAAATTAATACATTTAAAATTTAATTATAAAAATTTATAAATATTTAAAACTAAAAATAATGTTTTCCCATTCTAAAGATAGTCATCAAGGAAACTAGAGAGTCTAGCTCCATCAGGCAACTTAACATCATTACCTTATAACAGAAAATACCCGCCTTTATTGAGACCCCTCCCTTTGTAAATTTGGTTTCCCCTCTGTTTTTTTATTTAACAACAAAAATAGGTGCATCACCGATATGTAAATAATCGCACCTTTGTGTCGAGATTAAGAGTCATCGATTGATATTTTTATTTAATCTCCCTCTTAAAGAGAATTATCTATCGAATACTGTTGAATTTAAGCGGACCTCTCTAAACCGGTTATGATGTTAACAAGTTTGAAACTAATACCGCGCGTGTGCAGTCAAACTAGCAATCAAAATAGAATATTACCTCCAAAATACAGCCACTAAAACTCGAACTCAAATCAAATGTAAAGAAAATATATTGAATCACTATTAAATTACCACCGCTCTAGTGGTAATTTGGTCTCCTCTCTTATACTATCCATCAAGTCACAAGAAGATTTAATTAAAAAAACCTCATTCTTCTCCTCTTTTCATATGGATCTATCTCCCCATCCTGGATAAGATCGTATTCTTCAATGGTTTTCATGAAATCATAAAATTGATCTAATTTCCACTCAAGGAAACTTCTCCATTGAATTTCTATGTCCACTGATTTTTCCATCTCCATTCTCTCTCTACACACTCACCAAATCTCTCTATTGGGCCCTCTTTTCGGACTGCCAAAGCCAACATTCGAGGGAACTAGACATGCAGAACTTGCTGTCGTGCACACATATGTTCCAAAAATCAGCTCTCTTACCATTGCAAATGACGAATCTGAAGCTTGACTGACTCAAGTTTGTGTAGTCACCACCTTCCTTCACTACGGAGCAAATCCATTTCCACAAAGGAGACATTCAAGTCACATTAGCTGTCCATTCCCATGGCCATTTCTAGCATTAATTCTTTATACCTTGCTCTAAGCACCTTATTCCATAACCCCGATTCCCCACTCCCCATTCGCTACAGCCACTTTGTGAGCAACCCATTATCACTATCTCCCATTCTACTAGTAACCAAGCCTCTTCACCTTTTCTTCCTACAAATTAACCCCAAGAAACATGATGCACCTTTCTTCTCCCTTGCTTCTCACCCGAAAAAAGGCTCTTTGTGTTTGCTCGATCTTTTTTTCCACGATCCTGGGGATTCCAAATAAGGATATGTATTGATGGGTAATGAGCTGAGGCAGGATTTAATAAATGTGACATATTAATTGTGTAATAAATCATTGTGATCTCTATAATGAAATAATTATTGTTCTCAAATGCAAAATATTCTTTCGGTCACTATTTTTACTTTTCATCATTTATTATAAGTTTCTATCTATCGTAAAATTTAAAGCAGCCTATCGTAATTGTATTCCAAAAGAGTCATAAATTATTTTTGAAGGTATCGTACAAAAAAAGTTTACATTATTAATGATTTTTAAAACTTTAAGTAATTGCTAACTATTATTAATTCATTCATTGTTAACCATCGTGTCATACATGACATAGAGAAAAAAGTTACAGAATTTCTTTTTATGCCCTCAAGAACCTTTATGTCTTTTACTATGTAGGGTAATATATTGGAGACTCTTACACACTTCCACACCAAAATGAGACTGCAATGTTCACATGATCACAATGACTTGGATGGTTATAGATATAACTGTAGTTGTATAATATAATAAAGTAATATTCCATAATGAAATAATTATTATTTTCAAAACACAATATTTTTTCAGCCATTATTTTTTACTTTTCATTATATATTATAAATTTCTGTCTGTCATAAAATTTAAAATAATATATCGTAATTGTATTTCAAAAGAGTCATAAATTGTAGTTGAAGGTATCATACAAATCAATTATAAGTTCCATATAAGTGTTGCAATCTTTTAGACTCATATGAAATAAAGAGTAATTGTAGTTAACTGCAAAATAAGATTCATTTTGATTTCAACAAGCACTTACAAACTTCCTTTTATAATATATGAGAACAAGAAATTTTATGATGGATTTCTAAATATACTATTATTTTTGTCGAAAATTATAACATCTATTTAATATGACATAATCTTTATTTATTATTTCATGGTTTTTATCATTGATCAATACTAGTGAAATTTATTAGGTGAGACAAAAAAGTATTTAACTAATATGCTGTTAGACTTTTTAAATAGAACTGTATAACTATTTATTACAATTTATTTGTTGTCATCTACCGTTACTCGATTAATTTATCATCATTTAGTGTTCTTTTGCCATATATGAACAATTTCTTATTTACTAAAATATAAAAAAAAATATATTAGATCTATATATGGATGGGTAAGGCACCTTTATTTTTTTATCCATCTTTAATTTTCAATCTTACCCTCAAACTAATTGAAAAAATCAAATAAATTTTTTAGTGGCTAGTAAAGGGGACACGTTACGTGTGCCCACTTTGGTCCCTTTAAGAGTTAAGCCACTTAATATTTCTCTTTTAAAATATCTATTTTAATTAATTTCTTCTAAGAAGTAAGAACATGGGTACAATTCTCAAAAATTTTTGACCAATTTCTTACTTGAATACAACAAGCCTTTAATTTTTTATAAATACAGTTATACTTTCTACAATAAAAAAATAAATTATATTTTTTATTACAATAAATATAACTGTTATTAAAAAAAATTAAAGACTTGTTATATTAAAAAAAATCGAAAAAAAAAGTTGTGACCGTGGACCTTTTCCCTTCTTCTAAACACTTCCTCTTGGTACAATGGACGAGACTTTGACCAAGCTTCCTTTCCCAAATTGGCATGCAAATGAGTCAAAAGACAAAGCAATTCCACGTGTACACGTCTCTCCTTAAAACGCCTGAAAATTCGTGGTTCCTACTAAGAGTCGTTTTTGGCACAACTGGTTAGTTGCCTTAAGACCAGTTCAACTCGAGCTCCTGAATTCCACCGCCACACAAATCCTTATTTACAGTAATCAGCCTCTCCCGCTTCTCTTACATCATAAACTGCTTTGAATTCCATTACCCATCACAGCTTTTTTCAACCCATCGCAAGGAAAAGAGTCTAGTTTGACAAATTTCAAAGTTTTTCATTTTTTGTTCTTCCTTTTCTTGTTTTCACTTCAAGGGACAACGGCAATATCTAGATGGATGCTTCTTTCATGCCTCGTCTCGCTTCTGGTTTGCTCTTTGTTGATCACCGTCACGAATGCTGATGATTGTGGAGAAAACGCAATTCAAGGTGATCCACAGAGATGCAGAGCGGACGAACATCCTGCAGATGATGATGATGATTTCGACGAACGACGATACATACAAAGTTGCCAAAAAAATGCCCACCAAGACGCAAATCAATGCTCGTTTGTTGTCATCCGCTGAAGCAGGCTTGTTTCCTGATGACCATGACCATGACAGTGATGATGAGCTATAGCCTGAAAATGAAGATATAGAGACGGAGATAACAGTGCTGGGACATTGAGCTGCTGACGGTCCTCCCACAACCTTCTCGCCAATTTCAGGGCCCAAGGGCTAGTGATTTTCACTGTTTTTGTGGAGGATTTGCTGTTGCTTTTGCTTCATTTGCTCTCTTGTTCTTACGCCTAACCTTTTCCTTTTCCTTTTGAATCGAGTATGGTTTTTTACAATTAAGTTTATGTGGACAAAGGAATGAATTCTAAAGAAATCGTGAAAAATTTCTTCCGAGTCCATATAAACTCAAAAAGCTCTTCACCATCTGATGGCCCTTCTACAAAAATACCAAACCATTTTGCTGCTTCCCGATTAACTTGGCGGAAAGCGAAAAAGCAGGACATGTCACAAATTATAATTTGGGGCTAAATTTTGAGATTACTAGCAATTGTAGCCGTGACCTGTTCAACCGGCTCAAATTCGCAAAATACATGGTTTGTCTTCTTATGTCTAGAGAAGAGTGAAAATATGCAGATTATAATGTAATCTCATAAATTGTTCGAAGGCAATCCGCAAGCCAAAGAAATTGGTTGGATTGATCCTCCTATAAAAATTCAAATGCGTTTAGCCTTGGTTGGAAATTTTTTAGTTGTACTCTTAGATTCATCTTTATTTTTATATATGACTATTTATTTAAATTGTTTTTTTTGAATATTTTTCACTTTTTAGGGTCAATTATATTTTGTATAGACTAAACTATTCTTAAAAAATATTTATACTATTTTTTTAATAGTCACATTGGTTAGACTTGTATTTCTATTTTACGAATATTTATATAAATAAAACAATTGCTTTTTTTTTTGAACAAATCTTAAATAATATTTTTTTTTCAATTCAAATATTTATTGATATTAAATATTATATTTTTTATTATCTTCAGGACATTAATAAGTTTTTTTAAGTTTAAAATTAAGTAAAAAAGTTCTCCATATTATTTATAAAATATTTATTTAAAATTATTATAATATATTTTTTTTGTTTTTTTGGTCTATAAGAAGCCCCTATTGGGTATTTGGAGAGGGGGAAGGGAGATTTGGTGAGATTTGAACTCCCTACCTACTGGTTGAGAGATAACTCTCTCACCCAGTTGAGTAAATGTTTAACCTCATTATTATAATATATTAATATAAAAGAAAGATCAAAGTCACGAGCTTTTGACTTGAAGAGGAACCAAGAGACGACTAAGCCCGAGATAGCGAGGGTGCTCCACAGCTGGACCTATGAAAAATAGCCTCCTCTTAATTGGATCCAATCTCGATGGATCTGATTTCCAATAGTAATCTGCCCATTAAGAAACAACTCACAAAACAACTCAATTGGGCTTTGGTCTAAAAGCATCGAATAAAACCGCAGTCCACAACTCAACTCCATTGAGTTAAGAGTCCCAAGATTATTAATTGATTTTCTTAGAAGATAAAGTTATCTGTGCTTTTCTACACAATGTAGCGACACGGCTCTCAAAATGATAAATATTAAAAGGTAAATGCAATTGTACATAATTAATAATATGACACAAATATAGTTATGATACTCTAAAAATTGAGTTAATGTAGAGTAAGATAAAAAAATATCATTTTATTTATTGTGTTTATTGGTACGTGTATCACCTTATTTTTTATAATAATATCTCTATTATCTTATCAATCATGTCACATCTTTGTCCAATAATAAATTTTATACTCTTTGCCATTCGATTGTTGGTTCTTGTACTCGACAACAAAATTGAAATAAATTTACTGTATGCAAATTTAGGTTTTACTACACTTCATTTATTAGCAGTTATATAGAGTGTAGTTAACACAAATATTCGAACCTGAGTCATAAAGAAAGAGAACTAATAATCTAGCATTTAATTTAATAATATGTATATCCTCCAAGATAAATATCACAACCCTAACTTACCAAATTTCTTAATATCATTGTCGCTAGCATAATTTACCAATCTCCTCAAGGTAACAAAGCTCTTGGTATAAGAAGTCGCATGTAAACACTTCACCGATTTTGTGTTCAAAAATTTCTTTAAGGTCTTCGATTGCAGATGATACCGAAATAATCCTTTGTAAGCCCAAAACAGCATCAGTTCGACATTTTCAACAATCACCACCTTTATATCATTTATTTCGTCGCCGGGAGTAAATGGATAGCGCTTTAAATCCCATTCAAGACAGATCCGATATTTGTTAACCCAAACCCAATTGGCATAATCCTGCAGGACCCACACGCCAATCTTTCCGCAACAAAACATACATAATGCCAATTGGCTTCCTGTTTGCAAAAGTTGCATGCCAGGCGTTGGACGAGAGTGGCACATACTTCCTGGACAAGGACTGACATTAAATTCTTCGGTTTCGAAGGTAAAAGTCATGATAAGTGGCTTATCTTTGACCATCCAGTGCATAAGCCCTGCGATACATATAGGAGCCACTCCTACCTGAGGCCAGTAAACAAAAGAGCAAAGTCTTCTCCACCGCAAAGTACGCAAACTGAAAACTAAATACTCCCTATCATTGTTGATTTCAGTTGCATAAAGTATCCTATAATCTCTTATCAAAGGGTAGAAATAAATTCCACACAAATAACCTACTCTGTCAGGTCCTTTTAGTAGGAATCGTCCTGGCTTAAAGGGGTTCAACACAGAAAAAATCGCTGCCACCTGACAATGGAGCAAACAAAAGCAACCCATGGCAGCAACCAAGGAGGAGTAACTCTCCTATTGGGGGCATAATTGACGAAAAATGGACTTTCTCAATCATCTTTTTCTTCTTAGCTTTTGTATCAAGAAAGGAAAATTGCTGCTCCCGCCCAGCAAGATAATGCAGAAAAGTAATTGAAGGAGCATTTATGGCATGCAAAAGAGTAAAATGAGGAGTTAAGGTCAGAGCTTCCCATCTCTTGGACACTTTACGACATCTGAGAACCAAATGAGCAGGAAGCCTACTGAGGATTTCAACAATGAGATCGTTGGGAAGTGGACTAACTTCCTTTCTATTGATTAAGTGTTTGAAAATGCGTATCAACCGTATAAAGTTGCCAAATGCCATCCTGTCAAAAAGACAAACAAAATATGTTAGGAATTGGAATTCTATCTTGCATGTAAGCATTCGCTGTGAAGAATCTTTTTCCTTTGAGTGTCTGAAGATCATTTTATCCAACGTATATTTTATTAGCTCTACCATGCTTTCTATCAAAAACTGAGGCAAAAGAGAAGGACACTTACATACTGAATTACTAATCAAAATAATCAAATTATAAAGTTTATTTTCATACAGAGAAAAGAGATGTACTAGAAAACTAAATATGGCTCGTCCACACTTGGGATGCAAGCCATCTGGATAGTTAATTTGTTATGCCTCAGTTGCTCCTCTAGGGAAGGAAGCAGAATTTTGATTGCAACTGGGAACCTAAAGAGTTTGCAAATTCTGTAAAACCAAACTGTTATACCTGCCACCCGGAAAGGGCAAGAGCGAGAAGGCTGGATTTGTTGCTATTGCTGGTCGCTCCACACAAATGGAGAGACGGGAAGATCGCTGCTACTGCTACTAAGAATCAATATATATTCACTCTAAAAGCAATTGGGTTGGATAACCTCAGTCTACAGTATTTTGTCTGCCTTGCTCTGTTGCTTATATTCACTCTAAAAGCAATTGGGTTGGATAACCCAAGCAGAAAGGAGCATAGAAAGTTTACAGAGCTATGCATGATGCCGAACTCAAGGGATGTCGTTCCTATACTAATCATTGGCGGAAAAAAAAAAAAAAGGAAAACCAAGTTAATTCCAGCAATATCACTAATTCCCATAACTGAAAATTTGTTCACCTCAATTTTGTGGAGCGATTGAAATTGAATTTAGGATGAAAATCGAGATTTAAAATAAGGTGATTGATTAAATAAAAATAAATATTTCAAATTGTGATTTTGGGAAAATAACAATCTATAAGTGTTTGGTTTAATTTCTAATAATGTTTAAGAGTTGTATTTGTGACGGAGTTCTATTAATACTAGGAAACATGAGACGTAAAATCTGATTACATGAATTCCTAACTGATTTCTTGCAACAAACCCCCTTGTCCTTTCGATGCAATTGCAAACAACTCAAACTCTTTGACTATTTCTATCTTTGTTTTGGCGGGACGCGTATGAGTGAAAAAGTAATGAGATTTGTCCCAGCTTGACGAAAGCCCCGTTTTTGGCCAAGTAAGAAGGGCCGCTCCATTTGATCGCAAGCAAGGACGGCGACCACGGCGTCGCCAAATCCCAAAGGGGTATTCCATTTTCAAGTAAACTTAGGAATCCTTATTCCGAATAAGATTTGAATTTCTTTTCGATAAAAAATAATAATAATAAAGAACCCGTTGGAGACTCTTTTAGGGACGTTTGGAGTGGTTTAAATAATCAGTTTTCTGTTTCTTTTTTAATTAAAAAATAAAAAACCTGTTTGGAACAATGTTGTTAAAACCGGCTCGGACCGGCCGGTCCGACCGATTTAACCTGTGACCAGCCAAAGGTTCGAGCCGATTCATGGTCACTGTTGCCCCTTAACTCGGACCGGTCAAAACCGATCTGAACCGGTCAAAAACAGGTCAAAATCAGTGAAAATAGGTGAAAAATCGGACCCGGTTCAACCGGTTCAAACCGGTGTGAAAGTTTTATAAATTATAATTTAATCCCAATATTTATTTAAATTATAATTTGAGTTTTAAATTTAATTAAAACTTTTAATTTAGTTCTAAATTTATCAAAACTTTCAATTTAATCCTAAATTTATCAAAATTTTTAATTTAATCCTTAAAAATAAAAAAGTAATATTTAATAATCATGTATAAGTATTATTTTTTTAAATTATTTTTATACATACATATATATTAGTAAATATCGGTTCAAATATCAGTTCAACCGGTTGTATCGGTTGAACCTTGACCTACTAATATTTTTAGTTCGATAATTGGTCCGATTCTGACAACTTTAATTTGAAAAGAATTATACGTTTTTGTTTTCCAATTTAAAACATAAAGCACTTTCTTTTTTAAGAAACAAGTTTTGAACCACAGGAAAAACGGGCTTACCTTTTCTGATTTCGCTTCTCTTAACGCACCCTGCTCCAGCCGCTTCTTCTCTGTCGTCTCGTCGACTTTCTTGTCTCACTCCACGCTTCCCCTTCCTCTGGCCCTCACTCTCTCTATTTCTCTTGTCATCTGTCATAAGGCCTTTTTACTCTGTTTTCTTTAATTGAAGGCACTACGCGAATTATTTTTGTGGAATCTTGGTTGATTTTTTTAGACAGAAAACCCTAGCCACCGTTCCAGCGAATCTTGGTTGATTCTTGAATAATGTTCTGTAAGTTCCCCAGAACTTTTCTAAAATTGATGCAAGATTTTTTTCCCTTGTCAATGAAATTTTTTGTCATGTTTACCGCTTTGTTTGCTGAATGATTGCAGATAAAGAACAAAATTTGGTTTTATCGGGATTGTTGAAGGGAGGAGTTCTTGGAAACTAAGGATACTCAAACGCTTCTTTATTTTTTGTTTCCCCCTTTTTTCTTTAGATTTTTCTCCTTTTGATATGATGTCTTTAATATGTTTCCTTTAATCAAAGGCACTCTGTGAACTGCTTCGTCGAATCTTGGTTGACTCTTGACTGCCACTGTTCTGGAAAATTTTGGATTATTCTTGAATAATCATTGTAAATTCTCCTAAACTTTTCTGATTTTATTGGAAATATTATGTCAATCTCATTCTCAATCTCTACGATTTGATTTAGAATTATTTTCAGGATATTTGTAAATCTTTTCTTTATTAGGTTTATATTCTTTCCTTATTTAGCAGATTTAGTAAATCATGTAATTTATTCACCCATCTGTATATATTTTGATCATTGTCAATGAGAATATTCGAGCTTTCTCTGCTATCAAATTCTACATGGTATCAGAGCATAGTTACTTCCTTCATCATGGGTGAAGAATTTTCTTCTACCATCTCCAAGACTTCAACATCGAAGTCTATGTCAGATCAAGATTTTTCCTCTCCTTATTTCCTCAATTCTTCAGATAGCCCAGGAACCATCTTGGTTTCATGTCTCCTCAAAGGAGAAAATTATCCCACTTGGAGGAGAGCCATGATCAATGCTCTTCGAGCCAAGAACAAACTTGTGTTTGTTGATGGATCACTACCAAAATCGAAAGGTGATGGGGCAGAAGTGCAGATGTGGGAAAAATGCAACTCCATGGTAATTTCTTGGATTTTTAATGCTTTAACTCCTGAACTACATGATAGTGTTGCTTATGTAGATACAGCCCAGGAGATGTGGACAGATTTGCAAGAACGTTTCTCACAAGGAAACGTCCCTCGCATCCATGAATTAAAGAGGGAAATTTGTCTTGCGCAACAAAAAGACTTATCTGTGGCAGCCTACTACACAAAATTGAAAGGTTCATGGGATGAATTAGCAACTTACTCAACTATTCCTCCTTGCACTTGTGGTGCAATGAAAGAAATTTTTGCAGAAAAAGAAAAAGAAAAGGTCCATCAATTTCTCATGGGATTGAATGATCAATATGGAATCATTCGATCACAAATCTTAAATATGGAACCTTTTCCAACAATCAACAAGGCTTATGCTCTTGTTACCAAAGAAGAAAAGCAACAAACTCTTTCCACCACACGAGCACAACCATTGGAGGCAGCAGCTTTCATTGTAAGGCAAAATAATGATTCAAGAGGCACACCAAAAGGGCCCTATCAAGGGAGTTCTACTTATTTAGGAGATTCTAAACCAAGATGTGAGCATTGTGACAAACCAGGACATACCAAAGAAAGGTGTTTCAAGCTTGTAGGTTTTCCACCAGGTTGGCATGTCAAAGGAAAATCCTACAAGGGACGTACAACTCACGTTTCAGCCAATAATACTACTATGGTTTCAGATCCTACACAGCCTACAAGTGGAGGTCTTACTCTCACAAAAGAACAGTATGATCAACTCATGTCATTGTTGCCCTCTAATGCAAATCCTAATGTAGCCAATTTTGTTGGTAAGGTTGCTCAATCTCATGAATTTTCTGGTTGGATTTTGGACACTGGGGCCTCAGAACATCTCACTTTTGATCAATCTACTCTCTTTAATATTAGTCATGTTCATAATACATCCCCAGTTAGATTGCCTGATGGGTCTGCCATACCTACCCACTCCTGTGGGCAAGCCAAAATCGCCAACCTTCCATTAAATAATGTTCTTTACATACCTTCTTTTAAGTGCAATCTTGTTTCCATCAGCAAATTGACAAAAGACCTTAACTGCTCCGTAACTTTTTTTCCTACCTTTTGTGTTTTGCAGGACCTCACCTCGAAGAAATCGATTGGAGTGGGTGAATTACGTGATGGCTTGTACTACTTTCGTGAGCTTCAAAAACCATTCATTGCTGCCACACTCCCCTCCACACCAATCTTATGGCATGAGCGTCTGGGTCATTCTTCTTTTGATCGTTTGTCTATGATTCCTCTTTTATCTAATTTCTCTTTCAAAAATATTAGTAAGTGTTGTGATATTTGTCATCGTGCTAAACAAACTCGCAATATTTTTCCTTTAAGTTTTAGTAAATCTGAGTCTCCTTTTGAGTTAGTGCATTGTGATATTTGGGGACCTTATAAAACTCCATCCTTGTCTAATGCTTATTATTTTTTTACTATCGTTGATGATTATACGAGATGTACTTGGGTTTTTCTGTTCAAACAAAAATCTGATGCCTATTTTTCTTTCACTCAATTTTATGCCTTGGCCAAAACTCAATTCGATCACACAATAAAGCAAGTTAGGAGTGATAATGCTTTAGAATTTACTGCTGGTCCCATGTTGGCTTTCTTTCAGCTTAATGGTATTATTCATCAAACATCTTGTGTTGATACCCCACAACAAAATGGAGTCGTCGAGCGTAAACACCGTCATCTTTTAGAGGTAGCTCGAGCTCTTCGGTTTCAATCTAATTTACCTATCAAGTTTTGGGGTGAATGTGTGTTGACAGCAGCCTATCTAATTAATTTTACTCCTACTCCAAGGTTGTCTGGTAAAAGTCCTTATGAAATGCTATTCTCCAAACCTCCACCATATTCTCATTTACGAGTTTTTGGATGTCTTTGCTATGTTCACAATATCAATAGGTCTAAGGATAAATTTGCACCCCGCTCACGTCCTTGTGTTTTCATTGGTTATCCTATGGGCCAAAAGGGATATAAAGTCTATGACTTAGACTTACGTAAGTTTTTCATATCAAGAGATGTTATTTTTTATGAGGACCAATTCCCTTTCAAAACATCAAATGTCCCAAGCAATCCTAGTGTGGTAATTCCCTTGCCAATACTAGATTCTCAATCAGAACCCATGGTCACATCCTCTTCTCTTGACACACAAAATTCTGCTACACCTTCAAGCGATTCCGCTGATCACAATGTCTCAAATCAATTAATTTCCTCTTTACCACTCCATGAGGAACAGCCCGCCCCAACTCTTGTCATACGACCGCAGCGAGAACGACGACCACCTGGTTATCTTAATGACTATGTTTGTAAGCTCACTGGGGTAGAGAAGGCATCATCACCAACGTCCAATATGGTTTCTTCAGGTAAGTCCTATCCCATTTCCTGTCATTTGTCCTACTCGCGTTTTGTTCCCACTCATAAAGCCTTCCTAGCAACCATATCCTCTCACAGTGAGCCTAAGTCCTTTTCACAGGCTGTTCAGGATCCCAAGTGGTGTGATGCCATGAAACAGGAGATTTCTGCTCTTGAAAAGAATCATACTTGGACCTTGGAACCATTACCTGTTGGAAAGAAAGCCATTGGTTCTCGATGGGTTTTCAAAATCAAATATAAGGCTGATGGTTCTGTTGAACGGTACAAAGCACGATTAGTGGCAAAAGGCTATACACAGATTGAAGGCTTGGATTATACAGAAACATTTGCGCCAGTTGCAAAGTTAGCCACTGTTCGATGTCTCTTGGCCATTGCCGCATCAAAGAATTGGGAATTACATCAATTGGATGTCAACAATGCATTTCTTCATGGTGACTTACATGAGGAAGTCTATATGTCACCACCTCCTGGCTACATCTCTCCAAGAGATAGTCCTGTTTGTCGACTCCATAAATCCTTATACGGCTTGAAACAAGCTTCTCGACAATGGTTTGACAAATTCTCTACTGCCTTGCGACACTTTGGATTTGTACAATCCCAGCATGATCATTCTTTATTTACCTTTATCCGAGGTACTTGTTTTCTAGCTCTTTTACTTTATGTTGATGATATGGTCATTGCCGGTAATAATGCTCTCCAGATTCAGCAACTCAAGAAATATCTTCACGCAAATTTTCTTATCAAGGATCTTGGCAATCTTAAATATTTTTTGGGTTTAGAAATAGCCCGTTCCCAAAAAGGCATCATGCTTTGCCAACGAAAATATGCGCTTGATATTTTGGAGGAAACTGGCATGTTAGGTTGTAAGCCTGCATCATTCCTTATTCAGCAACAACATCATTTGTCTTTTGAATGTGGAGACCCTTTGAAGGATCCCGGCCAATATCGTCGGCTGATTGGTCGTCTTATTTATCTCACTGTTACGCGGCCTGATATCACATATGCCGTCCAGATTCTTAGTCAGTTCATGCACAAGCCTTGTCAACCACATCTCGATGCTGCATTCCATATCCTCCTTTATTTGAAGAATTCTCCTGGCCAAGGAATTTTCTTTCCATCTGCTAGTGATTTTCATATTAAGGCATATTGTGATGCAGATTGGGCTGGTTGCCCAATGACTAGGAGATCCATCACTGGATACTTCATTTTTCTTGGAGATGCTCCCATCACTTGGAAATCTAAGAAGCAATCCACGGTTTCTCGTTCTTCCGCTGAAGCTGAGTATCGCTCCATGGCCTCAACAACAAGTGAATTAATCTGGCTGCGGGGTTTACTTGCTGACCTTACTATTCGACATCTGCAACCCATGTCCCTCTATTGTGACAATCAATCAGCCTTACATATTGCTGCTAATCCAGTTTTTCATGAGCGGACTAAACATATCGAGATTGATTGTCATTTTATCCGGAAAATGAAATTCTCACACACTACGTGCCTACTGAACATCAATTAGCTGATCTGTTTACAAAGGCATTAGGACGGGATCGCTTCCTCTTTCTTCTACGCAAGTTGGGCATTCGTGATCTTCATGCTCCAACTTGAGGGGGGATATTGGAAATATTATGTCAATCTCATTCTCAATCTCTACGATTTGATTTAGAATTATTTTCAGGATATTTGTAAATCTTTTCTTTATTAGGTTTATATTCTTTCCTTATTTAGCAGATTTAGTAAATCATGTAATTTATTCACCCATCTGTATATATTTTGATCATTGTCAATGAGAATATTCGAGCTTTCTCTGCTATCAAATTCTACAGATTTTGATGCAAGATTTTTATTGTTGATTGCTCGATTCTTGACTTTTCCTAATCTGTTTGGTATGTGATATAATTTTGATGTTTTGTTCTTGTGAATGGAGTTTTTCTTTTTTTTTTCAGGTTTATGGCTTTCTTAATGATGGCAGAAGAAGAACAAAAATTCAGTTTAGTTGAGACTGTAGAAGGGACGAATTCTTGTTGGGAACTATGGATACTCAAATTAATCTCTAATCCTTCTTGGTCTTTTCCTCTTTTCTTTAAATTTTTCCCTTGTGATATGATATCTTCCGACATTCTTTTTATTTTATTTTGTATATATTTTGAATTTGATGTAGGTGATGGCATCATGAATACGATTACATTTGTGAATATTGGTGGGACAAGAAATTGAGAAATAAGTACGTTTGTAGAGTGGTTGTATTTTATTTGGCATACCGACACCGTTAGTCATCCTGAGTATTATCTTTGATGAAGGTCGCATAAAGTAATTACCTCGTAGAAACCCAGGATGGTTTGCTTTGCACCAGTTGAATTACTTTTTCTCACTGACATGTTCAGTTTTAATATATTGCATATCGCAGAAGATGCTACAAAATTTTGTGGTCCGGCTCAGTCTTTTACGATGTATTCTGTGTAACGCATCACCTTCCTTTGTTTTTGACAAGTTTATGATAATCTAAAGCTTGTAAATTAGGGAAGTTGATGCAATTGTTCTTCTTTTATAATAATCAGAGAAGGTAAGAATCGAAAATTAATATTGTAAGGAGAGTTTTAAAAAATAGCAATAAACAGAAATTAACAGCAATAAATATAAAAATTCAGCAAACAGTAGAAATAAAAAATAAAAAAATAAAAAATAACAACAAAAAATTGACAACGTTTTCAAACAGACCCTTAAAGTCTCTTTGGTTAAGAATTTCAAGTAGAGATAGAAATTTCCATGACAAAAGAAAATGATTGGTTTTTCTTATAATATTCTTTTTTTTTATTATCAAGAATCTATTAGAATCATAGTTATAACATTTAACTTAATCCGAAAGGTCAGACTAGTGATTCGGTAATCCAACCACTAGACTGAATCAAGTTAGTTAAGAACTCATTTGGACAATTGACTCGAGAAAACTCAATCGACTCAACTGAATTTTTAAAATCTAGTGACCCAATGGCTTGATTGAAATAGAGTGAATCACTTTTTAAGTAAAAAATTAAAAAAAATAACGATTTTAGTACATTACAACATCCTAAAAAAGATTTTTTTTTTCTTTGAATTTAAAAAAAATATTATAAGAACAATAACTTATCCTTACATATAAAAGAAAAAAAATAAAAAATTATTTTAAACATTAATTCTGTCAAACTAATGATTCACCTATTGATTAAACTAATAATCCATCCACTTAATCCTCAGTTCGAGTCATTATTCAGATTAGGTTTAATAACTTTGGTTGGAGTATTGGAATATAAAAAATCAAAAGTATTAAATGTTGAGTTTATAGTCCTTAAATTATTTATTTATTTATTTATTTTATCTGCAAAGTCCAGATGGTTAGTAAAAACCCCCACTAAAAACATTTGATGGGGGCGGCGAGATAAGACGAATGGTCAAACCCCCACCTCCAATCAACTAGACTAATGTCCATCTTATAGCCTGAATTTGTTATTAGATACAACAAGTAGTTGGTCTGTACAGTGTGCGAGTTATGTAAAATAGTGTAATTTATTTTTATTTTATTGAAAAAATTTTAAAAATAATTTTTGAGTATTAATTTTATTATTAAAAAAGGATATTAAGAAATAAATTTGATAGTTTTTTCTTTTTTAAAAAGATAAAAGGAAAAAACAAAAAAAAATTACATTAAGAATATTTTTAACTAACAATATTCAATCAGAACATCAAGAGTATAGGTGTCAAAACGGGTCATCGGGTTGGGTTCGGGTTGGGTCACTTTGGGTTCGGGTCACTTCGGGTCGGGTTACTTACGGGTCAAGTTATCTTCGGGTCATTTTGAGTTGGGTCACTTCGGGTTCGGGTCGGGTTCGAGTCAACCCACGGGTTGGCCACGTCATCAAAAATAATGAAGTGACATTTTTTATTAAAAATTTTAAAAATTTAAAAATTTCAAAAATTTTACTAAAAATTCTTAAAAATTAAAGAAAATCATATGATTGAAAAATAATTGAAAATTTTTCTTTTAAAATATTTTAAAAAATTAAAATAAAATTTAAAACTGTATAAAAAATTTCAAAATATTCTAAAAAAATTTATAATTAAGATTTATATTGAAAATAGTATAATCTATACTTTTTATAATATAAAATATGCTAAATTTTTTCATTTTATTTTTTTGTTCCCTTAAAAAAAAAAAGTTCGGGTCAAACGGGTCGGGTTAGGGTTGGGTCGCGTTTAACCCAAAGATTTTCGGGTCATTCGGGTTCGGGTCATTTCGGGTTAGGTCATCCTTCGGGTCGGGTTCGGGTCGTATTTTTTCGGGCGGGTTCGAGTCAATCCATCGGGTCGGGTCAGATTTTGACACCTCTAATCAAGAGATATTATATCCGGTGGGATTGAGAATTGAATTCGATTGAAGTAAGGAATATGGATGATACCAATAGTCTGATACTTTTTTGTTATTTATTTTTATAATTTATTTTATAATCTATATATTTATTTTCTAGTTTGTTTATTACCAATAAAGTTTCTATGACCTAATTTCTTCCATAATTAAGATTAAAGATTTATGCAAAAAAATTAATGCTACTCAATAATGTACATTGTTAGTTTGTAACTTGACAAACAAATAAAAAAAATTAAGAATTAGTGTTAAAAAAATTATAATCAATGTTTAAGACCACGGTCAAGGCAAATGTCAACAACACATAGGACTCAAGTAGATGTGAAACCGAATTAATTAAAAAATAAGTTTTTTAATTTAAAAAAAGCAAATAATTATTACTATTAAATTATACTTCTCGTAAGTCTCCACCTGTTCATCGAAGGAAAGCAAAATGGATTATTGATCTTATATTTGTTTACACAAATTCCATCTCGGGTAACATTGAAAACGCTATAGTTCCCACCCAAAGAAACAAAGGTTGTAAAAGCTATTGAAATTAGCAAGATCTTCAATTTTTGTTAATAATATCCATAGCTAGTATTAGACCACGCTATGCGTAAGTTTATTAATTTTTTTTTTTTACAATTTTATTTTTTGTGTTCTTTTCGCAGCGTAGATTAATATTTGTGCCTCTTCCTGTAAAGAAAGAAAATATCTAACTTAACAATCAGGTCAAATATAAGTCTAATTGTATATCAATAACATCTGACCATTATTGAATTTTATCCCACCATTAAATTCAAACTAAGAACTTAAACCCCCAAATTGTAATGGGCTTCTCACGCTTATCCTCCCACATCAAATAAGCCTTAAAAAATAAATTACGTCAAATGGAGTTTACAAAGAAATTTCCAAGATCATATAGATTAGATCAAATGGAAAGATAAGCAAGATAAGCATGAAATCAAATATTCCATAATCATGAATTTTTTTTAATTTGTAAGAATAGACAAAATAAAGTAAGAATAGACAAAAATAAAAAATTCCAATTCATAAAAAAGATTGAAAAAAAAATTGGATCAAAGAAAACTTATCAAAATAATTAAATATACACACTAACCTTCAAAAAAAAGAGCTTCAGTGAGAAAAATAATATTTGAATTGAGAAATATAGATGAGAGAAAATGAAAAGAACAATAATGCAAGTAAAGAATAGTTATACTTTTATAATGTGAAAAAGAAGATAACATATATATAAGAATCCTAAAATTTATTGAAATTAAAATTCTAATTTTAATAGAATACTAAGATACATTATAATTATTGTAATCCTACATTAATTAAAATCATAAATCTATTACAATAGAATAATTGTTGAGAATACTAAAAAAATTACAATTATTAAATTCTAATTCTATTCAAATACTAAAAAAATTATAATTGTTGAGATTTTATATGGTGAGAGAATTCATTGTCTTTTCTGCCATATTCTTCATCCCTACACGGCTGCACATTATATGATGAGTTCTTATTCGGTGGAATTTTTGTTAATTTTGAGATTTTTTAAAAATTTTTAATTTAATAAATTTTCATTAATTTTAGTCTTTCTTCAAATAGAATTACAATTTCAATACTTGTAAAATTTTAATAAGTGTAGTCTATGTTGATATTCTATTAAATTAATTTTATAATTTAATAAGTGGAATTTGTAATATTTATATTATAAATTGAACTCAATTTAAATCATATTTAGAAAAAAAAATAATAAACATTTAATTTTCCTTTTTTTCTATTTCAAATAAAATATAAATACAAATAAAGAATATTTCAATGTTTATGTGGTAATTTCTGGTGCTAAAATTCTTAAAAGATCCATTTTTAGTTTTTAAAATTTTTTAATTTAATAAAATCTCAACAATTGTAATCTTTTTTAATGTTTTAATAGAATTAAAATTTTAATAATGATAATGTTTTTTAGTATTTTATTAAAGTCTTTATCAGTATTTCAATTGTAGTCTTTTTCAGTATTCTATTAAAATTAGAATTTTAGTTTCAATACTAATATCATTCAATTTTCTTTTTCACACTATAAAAAGGACATTAATATTCTTTATTTGTGTTATTAGTTACAAAATAATTATTGAAAGCATTTTAAGAACAGTAGAGCATCATTTATTTGTATTATTAATTGAGAATTTTACTTTATTTTGTGTTTTATTTAAAATAAAAAATATTTAAATTTTAAATATTATTTTTGTTTTAAAAATCTATTTTAAACTAAGTTTTTTTAATATTAATTTAAATTTAATTATAAAAATTTAATTAGAGACAAAGTAGGATTATATAAATTAATAAAATTATAAAATATTTATTCGATTACAATTTAAATTTATATTTAATATCTTTAATTCTTGAATTTATGAGAGATCGCTGCATACAAAATAACTAAAATTTTTTCTTACTTTTAACTTTATATACGATATATATTGCATATAGAATACAAATATAGATATAGATATTGAAAGATTATTAAATTCCTTAGAAATTTATGAAAGAAAAATCTGTCAAGTTTATATAAAAAAAGTCAATGAAGGAGAAGAAAGAATAAAACATACCCGATTGTGGAAATTGGTGGGATCAATCTTGACCAATGAATCAACCTAGTATTGCTCGAATTATTACACAATATTGAAAGTTGGATGAACCACTGTTACCTAGTTCAATCGAGAGCCGCCAATTTAGTCCACAAATTTACATCAAAGGCTAATTTTCGGCCAAGATTTTGAATTAAAATTCAAAACTTAATTTCAAAGAAAAAAGCAAGAAAAATTTGACCTTGCATCCGACCAGACCATAATGAAATATTAGTGCGAACCGACCAACTGTTCTTCGTGTATTTCGCAATTCCTACAGTACAAATAAGCTTAAAAAAACATTAATTTACATGGATATTAACATTAAACTTGAGGAAAGAGAAAAAAAAAAGGAAATTAATTTTTTCAATTGAGAATAAAGCAAAGTACATGTGTAGGGATTAGAGATGGCAAGAAACATGAGGAAAGAAGAGAAGCAAATTAAATAGAAAGTCATCTTCATAAAAGAGAAACACAATGTACATAGTTGATGAAATATTTACATTTGGAAAAGGCCTAAACATTTAATTATGAATAGATTTGCGGAAATATCATCCTTTGTAGTGCAAATTGAAGAATTAGACGAAGAGAAAACTACAATACAAGTTATTTGCAACTTAAAGATCCAATATGTTTACCAAAAAATAGATCCAATGAGAAACCGTGGATTTTTTTGAGTGCAAAGCTAAATAGTATGAGATAACAAAATGCTTCTAATAATTATTTTGCAACTAATAATACAAATAAAAAATATTAATGCTCTTTTTAGTGTGAAAAAGAAAATTGAATGATGTTGGTATTTGAAACTAAATTTCTAATTTTAATAGAATATTAAAAAAAACTATAATTAAAACACTAAGAAAGACTTTAATAAAATATTTAAAAAGACTATTATTATTAAAATTTTAATTTTATTAGAATACTGAAAAAGATTATAATTGTTGAGATTTTATTAAATTAAAAAATTTAAAAAATTAATTTTTTAAAAATTTCAATATTAAAGAATATCACGTAAACATATGAATATTCCAAAAATTTCTGTTATTATATTATATATAACATCAATAAAATATTACCCAAGTGCAATAAGAACAACATGTATTTTGGGCTATCAAATTTCCGGTTGAGTCCCACGCTGAGCCACCCTTATGTAAATTGAGTGGGCTCAGACAATAGTTCTTCTACTTCCAGCCTAGTCTAAACATAACCACTTTTAAACCCTATTGGACCCAAGATATTAGTTAAAAAAGTTGAATCAGTGAAATGGGTTTGGGTTTCTTGGGCAAATATCCCACTTTGGCCCAACTCGTGGGCTGTTTTGCCTAACAGGTGCCTCTATCCCATATGGTTTCTAGGTGGTTTTTCGTCTTTTGTCCCCTTCATTTAGTTTCTACATGTCATCGTGGTATGTCAGTTAGCTTAATGGAGTCCATCAATATAAACCAACGGTAAGATAGTTTTATTACTAAATATTTTTATGATTTTTAAATTATTATTTTTTAAAGGTGAAGATAAATTTGTCACTTCTCACAAAGTTATAGATTAGTTTATATAATAACCTTTAATTAAAAATAATCACACGCTAATTATTAAAATTGATAAATAAAACAATAATTAAAAGAATAAAATAGCAAAAGAGAGTTAAGCACCCAAAAGTTGATTATGGGGTGCTCCTACATCACCTGAATTTTTCTCTTTGTTTTTTGGTCTGAGCGGAAGGCATAATCTTTTTTTAGTCCGCCAAGAGTCTCAACCTCTCCACCTGGAGAGCAGGGAGGGAGAGCATTGTCCAGTCGATAAAAATAGGCTCAAGAGAGATTAATATCCTGGTGTGGTCCTCCTCTTTATGGGCCCAAGGAGACCATAGGAGATAAAGAAAGGACTCAATATTAATGGATCTAACTCACAAGGGCAATCGGCCCATTACGACAAATACACAGAAGCAAGGCTTACAAGAAACAGCCTTAAACACAACTCAATTGAGATTCGTACAAAACATAATGATTAACAATGCTAACCCATAACACAAACAGGAAGCCTACAGCTAAACTTCATCAAGTTTGAGTATTCCTAAAGCATAAATGAGAGGCAAAGAGATGGAGGAGGAGATTTAAGAAGAATAGAGCACGGGAATTAGGGAAGGAGATAAGAGAAACAAAGTTTGATTGATAGAATTGGATGGAGAGAGAAGAGATATAGACTTGCATTTAGCTGCAATTTGCATGACTAACTACTATTCACCTACCCGGCAATTTTCATAACTCAGTACTATTCACCTATCCCTCACTATGTACCACCCAATAGAAGCTTCAGGAATGCTGACAGCTATTACCGAAAGTGAACATGAAAATGTCTTGAAGACTGCCTCCCCGTCGGCTTCCACTAATTGGGCTTAACACTTGGGCTTCTCTTTCATGGACGGGTCCTAACACTATGGCAAAGCAACTCTGTCACAAACTTCTTTAACATCTCATTCCACTGAAAAAAGGATCCTTGGAGCACCCGACATAGTCTGCGTTGTTGACGACTTGTGTCTCAATCATTCGTCAGACTTAACGTTTACCTTTCTTTTTATTTGTTGTTGGACTATCAATTTTGATGGATAAAAAAGATAATTAATTTGTTGAGGACCAAATAAAAAAATAATTAATTTATTTAATTTTTTTCCATAACAATCAACTTTTGCAATATCAGTTCAAGAATTGAAAAGAGAGTGAAGGTAAAAAGAACATGAATCAACTGATTTGCAGCAGTTGAGATAACGATTCCCTAGATTTCAAACCAATTTTGTATTACTATGAGCATATTTTGAGTTAAAATTAATCATGCTAAATCTGTCCTGTCAAATTTTTAAATTGGGCCTTAAGTAAATCTTTAAAATGAACTTATATCAATTCATTTAGCAAATGAGAAAATGTTGGTGTATTGAATTTTGGTGTTTTAATTAGTATTTTAAATGAAAATAAGATTAATAAATTTAAAAGAAGACTGATAATTTTTTTAATAAAAATTAAAAATTATTATTTTTTATTATAAAAATTATCAATATTGTTTTAAAATTATTAATTTTATTTTTATTTGAAACATAGACACATCCAAATTCAGTATATATGTATTTGCGCTCTAAGCAAATATACGCATAACCAAGTCTTCAGTGATTCATGAACAATATCTTCTTACATAAGTTCAACTTGATTATCAAAGAAAGTTTCAAAATTAAACAATTTTTAAAAGTTATCTCCTGAATTTAAACGAACTTTTATAGAGCCACCGACTTTCGTGAGCGTATCTCTCCGTCTGCACTTTGCACCCGTAATTAGGGATTTTTGCCTGTGGGTGGTTTCGACAATTTGGATTGGATCAACAGGGGTAAACCCATGCCTGCTTCATGAGCCGTTCATAATGTTTGCTTATACCCGTCTTAATTCACAACCAAGAATTCGCGATTTTCCGATAGTTTGTGGAAGTCCCACTTGCCGGGGTCAAACCAACTCAGGTCCCACACCTTATTTCACGCAGCCATATACAGCTAAAATTTTGCAGCTGTGAAGTTGCTGACTGTTATATATATATATATTATTCTAACTCCATTTTATCTTAACAAAAGATTGGTTAAATGTCAGTGTCCACTGTCTAATTATTGAGCGTCCCAAAAGATTGTTTTTTGCTGTTTTATCAACACCTCTCGTATGGCTGAGAAGACAATGTAAGAAGTGATTGCTGTTTAGCTTAGCATGCTAATGATGCCTGCTAGTGTTTCTTTCATTGACATTCAGGCTATTGTGTCTGTGAAGACTAAGATTGGCAATTGTTGGGTGAATTAGATCATTTTGGCATGCCACATGGATGTCGCTGCAAAAATGTTCAAAAATTAATTTGATGGCAAACTATCTGGATCTTATCTGTACCTTTTAGGCAAACTTGTTTTGCTCCTCTCTCTACGACAATTATAGACGAGCAATTGGATGTTATATTGTTTCTGTGTGGCAATGTTTCTATATTTTCCTACCTCACTCCACATCAAATATGGAAGAGCAGACCCCTCCCGGATAGATAATATAAAACTGACTCCTAAAGAAAGGGAAAAGCATGCAGTGAGTCCAGAACAGCTATTTGCAAGTACCACGCGCTGCTTCCAAACAAACTCCAACAGTCTGTTTTCTTCACTGTTGAGACTAAAACCGGCCTCGACAGGTCCAGATTCTTCCGCTGAAACCTTTAAACTCCCTATTTCACGCAATCTTGTAAAGGTTTTTTTTTTTTTTTTTGGAGATTTAAGCTTCCTGGATGCCCGACGAAGGTAGTCTCTCTTCATTTTTAGAATTATGAGCATCCACTATATGATTTCCGTTGATTTTCCTGGCGGATTATTGGCACTTAAGCTTGCCTTAATTAAATAGTATGAATTCTGATGGTTCTTGCAGAAAGTTGGCATTCCAACCATATTTTCTTCTACACTAAGAACTTGGCCCCGAAGGAATTTCCCTCAATCACGTTAATTCCAAAGCGTAACTCTTGCCCTTTTTGGCGCATGATCCAGGCTTCTTGTGGCAAGCCTGCATGGCCTAGCAGTCTTTGCATAGTAGGTGCATGCAAGAGGACGATAAAAAATTTGGGAACGAACTGTGTGCCTGTGCAAATATTTTAGTGTTTATACTTCAACATATGCAAATTGTGATATCGGAAAATAATAATCTGTCTAATTAGTAGGTGTTTAGTTTAGTTTTTTATAATTTCTAAAAGTCTTATTTGTAGTGGAGTTCTATTTATACTAGGAAACATGAAAAGTAAATCTGAATACATGAAATCCCAACTGATTTCTTGCAAGAAACCCTCTTGTCCTTCCTTTCGATGCAATTGCAAACAACTTGAGGCCTTCGACAATTTTTATCTTCTGAAAAACTATATAACTGCACACTACTCCACGCGGGGGCAGACAGACAGCTATTGATTGGTTGGTCTTACTGTTACAACATAACACTTTTTGGTTGTAACAAATTCTGCCTACAACTACAACATAGCAATTTTTTTCTGCAACAAGGTCAGTGTAGGACTGTAACATAAGGTTCATCCATTAGCAAGAAAAAAAAATTAAAAAATAATTTTTAACGTAACATTGAATATATTGAGTATAACACTAAATATATTTTAAGATTTTTTTTGAAAAATAAACTTTATAATAATATTAAATATATTTTAAAATAATAATAAATACGTTTAAATTTTTTTTTTAAAAATAGAAAATTAAAAAAAAAAGAAGAAGTAATAGCAACGTGCGAGCTTGTAATCAAACTCTTCTATCTTTGTCTGGCGGGAATGAATGAAAAAGTAACGGGATTGATCCAGCTGGATGGAAGCCTCCTCTTTGGCCAGGCAAGGGCCACTCCATTTGATCGCCGACGCGAGCAAGGACGGCGACCACGGCGTCGCCCAATCCCAAAGGACTATTCCATTTCCAAGTAGACTTAGGAATGGCTATCCCGAGCAGAGGATTTGGATATCTTTTGTTAAGAAAAAAAAAAAGAGAATCTGTTGGAGACTGTTTTAGAATTTCACTCTCCTTAGAAAATGGCAAAATTATTGGGATAAGTTTACAATCATATTCCTAACTATTATCTTTAATTAAATAAGGTTAATAAAAAATAATTTATCCAAATAGAGTCAGAACATTTACAAATCATCTAAATTTAGATTTTATCAAACATTAATTCTAAATATGTCAAGCGTTGTAGACGCTGACGTGTCATTGACCAGAAAATATTGTCAGTATTTAATGCTAACATAGAAAAATGATGACATGATGACTTAAAAGTGAGTCATTAACTTTTAACTGTCTCCAAAAAATTGAAAATTTGAAAAATAAATATGAAAAAAATTTAAAAATTCTAAAATAAGTTTAAGAACTTAAACTTTTATAACTCACATAATTCAACACAAAATTTTAGAAAATTCTATAAAAAACTGAAATTTTAAAATAAAATCTGAAAATTCAATATAAAATTTTGAAAAATATAAAATTTTTAAAAAACATTCAAAACATTTTAAAAATTTTTGAAAATTCAAAAAAATTTTAAGAATTTTGAAAATATGAAAATTCTGAAAATTAATTTTTGTTAAAAAATTTAAATTTCCAAAGAATTCCAAAAAGTAAAAAAAAACCAATATTGTTAAAAATCAAAAAATATAAAAAAACAAAAATAAAAAAAATCCTCTCTGCCCCGCAATTCCGCAATGCAAGCATCATCGCCGCACTTTACAGTCTTCTCAATCATCAACAGAATAACAACCTCCGTCAACACCACAACTACAACAACAGGAAGTTCCACCATCATTCTAACAACGTGCTTCCGCCTTCACTCCTCCGGCTTCAGCTTGGCAGAGTTGTTGAATAGTAAGGATAAATGACATAACAACAAAAAGGGGAAATTTTGGCTGATTTTTCAGGTCTATTATAGAAGACACATTATTTCTTTAATAGGAAATTTAACAGTTTGATTAAAAACTAATTCGTCTCTACTAAGGTTTCCAATTCCTCAAAATTAGCCACAAAGCAATCCGAACACAAAAAATCAATAAGCTATAGGATTCAGAGTCTTTACCAGTTTCCAAATTACTGCTTCAGTAAGATGCCGATGATGCCTCCAAATTTCCAAGGTGGGTGGTCGATGGCAAGAGGAAGGACCAGTTATGACAGGGGCGACCAGTTGCTGATGATCTCAGCGGTAGCGACGTCATGTGAAGGGCGCTGAAGAGGTTTCTAGTAGATCACACTGCAGATTCTGTTCTGTGGGCTGAGCAATAGGATTTTTTGGGATGCTGCTCTTGTGGGTTTGTTGAGTTTGGTAAAGTAGTGATGGAGATGCCTCTAGGCTATCTTCTTTATTGGAAGAACGTGTGAAGTGGCGATGGTGACAGTGCCGGCGGTAGAGTGGCAATGGTAACAGTGCCGACAGAGGAAATGGGTTAGAGGGGGTACGGGTTTGCTGGTCCATCTAGATTCGTTTTTTTTTTTTTTTGAATTTGTGAATTTTTTGAACTTTTACATTTTTTTGATAATAAATTTTTTATATTTTTAATTTTTAATAAAATTTTTAATTTTTTAGATTATATAATTCTTTGAAATTATATTTTTTAAAAACAAAAATTTATACATTTTAATATATTGAGATTTCTTTATATTTTTAGAAGTTTTTATATTTTCAAAATTATTTCAATTATTTTTTAATTGTAAGAAATTTTAAAATATTTTGCATTTTCTTGTAAATTTTTATATTGTTTAAACTACTAGTGGATTACCTTAAAATATTTTGAAATTTATGATTTATATATGCTTTAAATTTATTTATGATATTTTAAAATTTTTGAATAACTTTTTACAAATTTTGAATTTACTTTTTTGAAAGATGCTAGCCTAATTATGAATCGCCGCACTGGGACTAGGGCTGCAAACAAACCGATACGTTCGTTAAAAGTTCGGTGGCTCAGCTCGATAAGGGCTCGGCTCAGACTCGTTCATTTAGCTAAACGAGCGATACACGAGCCTAAAAATAAAGCTCGTTTAATAAACGAGCCGAGCCTGAACATGGGTAGGCTTGACTCGGTTCAGACTCGTGAACAGTTCGTTTAAATCTCGTTTATAGTTCGACAAATATATTATTAATAACTCATTTAATATGTATTGTTATAAACTCATTTAATATATTAAAAATACTTAATTATATCATTTTATTTTTAATATAAATAGTTACCAATTTAGGGTTATGTTTTTTATTTTATATACGTATTTAGACAAAACTTATATGTGATCAGGGCTACAAGTAAATTAATACGTTCGTTAAAAATTAGGTAATTTGGTTCGGTAATAATATGACTTGAGTTTATTCGTTTAACTAAATAAGTGATAAATGAGTTTAAATCTAAAGTTCGTTTAAACAAATAGTTTTTAACCTTTCATTTTATCTATAATAATAAAATTTTTTAATTTCAATTTTTTGATTAGTATTATAAAATTAAATGATACAGTTCGTTAAAAGCTCGGAAACTCGGCTCGATAACAGCAGGCTCGGCTCGATAACAGCAGGCTCGGCTCGAGTTCGGCTCGTTCGTAAACGATACTAATACCGAGCTTCATTTTTAGGCTCCTTTAATAAACCAGCCGACACCCGAGCTAGGCAAAGCTCGACTCGGCTCGACTCGTTTACAGCCCTAACTGGGACTACACACGTGGCGATTAATTGTTGACGAGATAGTTCCATTCAACAAATTAGTCATCACGTCAGATGACATGTCAGCAAATAATAGTAAAAGAGATGGAAGACTTAAATTTGAACGTCTTCAAATTATTCTAACTTTATTTAAACAAATTTGTTTTACTAATTTTATTTGATCAAAATCTATAATTACTAATTTAATTGTGAACTTGTCTTTGTCTCCGAAATTATTAAGAATCATTGTTCGGAGAGATACTCCAAGTTGAGATTTTTTTAGATTTTTTTTTTCAAGAATCCGTTGGAGTATAAAAAATCCAAAGCATTAAATTTTGAATTTATAGTCATTAAATTATTTATTTTTAACATAAAATTTAATTTTACCCACAATGTTTTAATATTTATTATATTTTATTCATAACATTTTTTTAAAATTGGTCTCTAACGTTATGCTCGTTAAATTAATTTGGTCCATCTATCAAGGACGATGTTAGATTTACTGATGTGTTATAACAATGCATGATACATCTCAGCCTACCATGTCAATTGGTCTCTAACTTTACGTCAGCCTACTATGTCACTATCAACCTTCTGACATGACATTTTTTTAAAATTGTGGGTAATTTGTTTTAAAAAATAAAACTTTTATTTCATCATTTTATGTCAGTTTTTCAAAAATAAATAAATAAAAAAATGTTACCACCACCACCACCAATTGTCCCCTCTTAGTCCTACCACCCCACCGACCCTCGTCCTCCTTCTCTCTCAACAAACTTTAACTTACTTTTCTGCCTCCTCTCTCCTCTCCACCCAACTAAAACTCTTTATTCCCCAACACAAAAGAAGACGGCAAAGAAATAAGAACTAGAGTCAATTGGCGTTCAATACTCAATACAGAAAAGTTTTGTATGCACACGCTATGCACCAAGAGATCAACACATATGACGTGGACTCATTTAAAATGATATCTGTGTGGCATAAAGAAATTAAAAAAGGGGAATACGTGGCGAAGGCAGTCTTTATCTCTTTTAATCATTATATGGCCAAAATCCTGGGAAAAAAAATACCGCTCTGCAGTCAATCTTAGCGTTGTAGATAGAAGGACCAAAGAAGTTATTTTTTGCAGGAAAATGACATTGTTGATGGTCGGCATTGTTCCCATGATGAAGATCTTGACAATTTGAGGATAAAGGAAGGAAGTTGATATGGCCGAGTAGAAGAGGGTAGGAGAGAGTTGGTTCAGTTGTTAGTAGATCAGTTGACATAATGTTGATGATCTGATCTATAGCCAGAACTGAAGAACATTGCAAAGGATAGCAAATTAATTACCCTTGCTGGCAGAAATCTTGGGCGAGCCAGTGAATCGAATGCAAGATTGCAAACTAATTACCTCCTACAAGCATAAATTCCAATCCTAAAGGTAAAGACTGTCTTCTACCAACCACCTTCAATGGAGAACTCTAGTTTTATATGCACTTTTTACTGTTCAGGCTCTACTATGGGACTCACAACATTTTTACACGTTGAATAGATGATTCAAGTTTTTCAATTCGATGTGTCATTAATAACTGGCCTCCCATGTCACTCGATATACCCTTCAGTGTAAAACTGTAGTTGAACCCTACTCAATAACACCTGTGAGGACCAACCAATAGTATAAAAATGGCATGGACTTAAACATATATCGTGCACAAAAAAAACCTAAAATGCGAATTTAATTTTAAAATTCCACCGCAGACTGATCAACACTATTCATTTATATAAAGCCTCTTTCGTCCATTTTTGAATTCCCTATTTTCTTCTTCCCTATCGAATTGAAAGGAGCCCTAAAGCTAGCAGCCCTTCTTTCTCCAATCTCTCGAACATCAAATCGATCAGAGGAAGGGATTATGATCTCTCAATATTTTGTAGACATATATTTGAAGGTGGGCTAGAGAGGAAAGTATGGTAAAAAGATTGAAGCTTTGTTCACTGCTGGTGGTGGTGGTGGTGGTGGGAGGAGGAGGAGGGAGAAATGGTGGTAGCGGCTCTAATGTAAAGTAAATAAGAGACATTAAATGGGTTATCAGGTTGGGTCACTTTGAGTGCGGGTCATTTAGGGTCAAGTTACCTTCGAGTTATTTCGGGTTAAATCGCTTTGGGTTTGGGTTGGGTTAGGGTTGACCCATGGATTGACACATTTTTTTGGAAAAAAAAAATCAAAATTAAGATTCATTTTTCTAACCAAGTTGCTTTACATTCTAGAGTATACACATTTAGTTTTTGAGTAATTAACTTTTGTTGCTTGTATTAAAGAAATATGAAAATACTCATATTTCGTAAACTTCGGTAAGTTTATAAGTCATCAAAAAAAAAAAAAAAGTATAATATGTATTTTTGGCACTCAAATTTTCTCATCTAGCTCTAGGCAATAAAAAAACATGTAATTGCACGATCACTTATCACTCCGAATGAGTTGAATTTCCAAAATAACTTATGGAAATGATATAAACATCGTTATTACTTTGTAATTGCACAGCAAGAAAAAGAGAAAAAAAAGCTTCAACATAAAACAATGGTTTTGCTATAAGCTACTTTAAACCATTCCAACTATAGCTAGAGACATCTCATAGGCCTGACACAAAGTATTTTTAGATGTAACACTCTTGTATAGAGAAATGAGTGATAACTACTTTAAAAAAGAAGCTTAAGGCTTTAAAGGAAGTAAAACGGCCAACGATTTAATAATCACAGTAAAAGACAACAAAAAGATTGTCTAAAAGCTAGTTACATATAGTCAGTAGTCACACAATCAACAAAAAAATGCATAAAATCTTATTGACACTAATATCTCCGCCAAAGACAATCTCGCTGCTAAAACCAATATCCACATTCTCAATGTCTCTATTTTCCTTATCCGAACTCACACAATTTGAAGCTATCAAAGATGAATCTCCCACGACATTCAATTTTGAAAATTAAATGTCTAGTCCAACAACTTCTTAGTCATTGTCCTCATCAACAACTACATTGATTTTAATTATAAAATGTAAATTAAAAACTATAGACAAAGAATTGGAAACTTAAATATAAGGAGAAAATGATATTACCATTATAACCATAAAACCAATTGCGTGTTGTGATCAAAACTTGAGCAGTTTCTGGTAAAAGGGAAGCTCTCCATTTGGATATAACTCTACCCCCATGCTAAAAGTGGACTCTGAAGCAACCGTTGTGATTGGTATGCTTAATATGTCTCTAGCCATGAGAGAGAGAATTAGAAATCTATTTTGACACGATTTCCACCAAGAAGAACATCCAAATGAGATTGATGAGCTTATTTAGTCTTTTTTAAGTATAAATCTAATTCTCTCTGCTCTAATTCTTATGTATTGCCTCAAAAAAATCAAATTCCTGCAAAAACAATCAATTAGTAATCATTAATCAAGACAATATTAAAATTTAAAAATTTATCAAAAATCATTTACAAAAAATAAACTTACTGCAAAGTCATCTTCTGGAGCTGAGTTAGAATTTGAGTTGCCACGTCGAGTGAGAAAAGATGATGATGGAGGGTTCTTACTTGCATATTCTTTGAACAATCACACAAGCTGAGCATGAACCTTATCAACCTTTTCTTTTATAGTTGAAGAATCCAACTTATTAAAGCAAAATTTTACAAATTCCAACTTATAACGAGGATCACAAATCATAGCAAAAGAAAGTACCATTCTATAGCAACTCCAAAACTTATAAACTTTATCTTCATCTCCCTTGACATTTCACTTATTTGAGAATCAGGATGTTCCATACCTTCAAACAAGCGAATCTCAATCTTACAAATATGTAGAAAATATAAATTGGCTGTTAGATATTCACTCTCAGAAAATATTTTAGTAATTTCATCAAAGGGTTTCAAAAGATGAAAACTTTTCTCAATTTTAATCCACTCTTCATCTGTTGGATACCAAACAAAATTACTATCAACTAATTTCAAACAAGTAAAGGCATCACGATAAATAAGTGCCCTCATAAGCATCTCATATGTTGAATTCCATCTTGTGACACAATCTAACCATAATGCCTTAGTACAATTAGCACACTTCTCAAATTTCAATTTTCTTGCTTCTGAACCCTCCACATATTTAATCCCATCTCTAATGTTCTTAATAGCACCACTAATTAACTTTAATTCATCTTGCACTATCAAATTTAATATGTGTGCATAACAACAAATATGAAAAATTCACCATCACAAAGTAACCAATCTTGAAGTTTCAAGTGATTGAGTAACAAATCTTACATATCATTACATCTTGCATTATCCAAAGTAACAGAGAAAATTTTCTTTATAATTCCCCACTCATTCAAAATGTCAAAAACTTTACTATACAAAACAATAGCAGTATGTGGAAGAGGGACATGACAAAAACTCAAAATTTTGCTATTCAACCTCCAATGTTCATCCACAAAATATACAGTAAGACAAAGATATCCTTGAGACAAAGTAGAGGTCCATATGTCACATGTCAAACAGATTTTGCTAGGGATCTTCTCCAAAACATTTTTCAATCTTCTTTCTCTCTTTTGTGCACCTTAACACAATATGCTTTTGCAGTGTTCCTAATTATAAACTTGACATCTCCATTCAAATATTTATGTAAATCTCTATTTTTCTCATGTTCAACAAGGGTGAATGGATATGCATGTCTAATAATAGCAATAGTAATTTTCTCTTGATACACTTTCTACTCAATTTTTCTTGCTTTTTTTTTTTTGCTCTACATCTTTCTCAATTTCTCATGACATACTAAAAGATGACAATGCATATTTGAAGTTTCAAATGAGGATTTAGCTAGATATAACCTACCACAATACTTGCACTTTGCTCTCAACTTTCCACCTGGATTCTCTTCTTTGGGAACCACCATAAATTCTTCCTAAACAGTGGCGACAAGCTTCCTTTTTTTTGTGACTGTTGAGTTTGAAGAGCCACCCTCGACAATATTGCAATCATCACTAGCATCTGTTGAAATTCTCAAAGACATGGCTACAAAATATAAAAGACAAACTATTAAAAAAAGAGCAAATTCTTGAAATAAAACTACACTACAACAAAACAGATTTATACCAACGATTTTAAAACTGTTGTTTAAAAGATATAATGCATCGTTGTTATACTACGGATTTTGAAACCACTGCATGTAGCATTTTATGCAGCAATTATATTGTGGCGATTAGAAACTGTTGCAACGAATATGTTTATGTAGTAGTTTTAAGTGGCGGTTTTAAACCGCTGCTCTAATGGGCAGTGGTTTTATTAATATATTGCAATGGTTCATTAAAAAATAATAAAATAATTTGAAACTTTACTTTTCTTTCGTCAAACACATTCAAATTTATAAAAGCAGAAATTCTCTTAAATCAAAAAGAAATCCTCCTAAATCAAGACAGGTCATCTTCCCCCATTATTATTAGTGTTTTCAAATCCGGACCGAATTGGTTGGTCAGACCGGTTCAACCGGTGACCGATCGGAGGTTCGGGCTGGTTTAGGAAAAATTTTGACAATGACTCGGATAAAAAAAAAATGGTTAAAATCGGTAAAAATCGGACCGGTTGAACTAGTTTAATAAAATTGAAAATTTTATAAATTATAATTTAACTTTAAATGTTATTTAAATTATAATTTAATTATTAAATTTAATTAAAAAATTTAATTTAGTCTTAAATCTATTTAAAAATTTAAATTTCATCTTTAAAATTAAAAAAATTAATATTTAATTAATATTTAGAATTATTATTTTTTAATTACTTATATATATATATATATATATATTATTAAATATCATTTCAATTAACTCACTAATCTTTTCAGTTGAATAACCAGTTTAATTTTGACAATAATAATTATTATTATTGAAAGAATCTTTTTCCTTAGTCATATTCTTTCGATTTTTATTTTTCTTACTCTCTAAACAGCCAAAGAGAAAATGGCCGATCAACCAACCGACGACCGAATCTTTGAGTTCAAGGAGGTTTTCAGCCTTTTCGAAGTGGAAGCGATGGTATTTTCTCTCAGATCTCTCTCTCTTCTTTATTCTTTTTTTCCCCTTTATGATCGCTTCTTCTCTACTATTTCTTATTTCTTAGATTTAACTATCTGTTTTGTTTGTTATGGATCTGCCGTTAGTTTTGCCTGTATCTCTAGCCATAAAACACATCTTCGAACAGGTTCGTTGGAGGCAACACTCCTCTACGATTGGTGAATTGAATGGTAAAATTTCATATTTTATGGCTTAGAATGCTAGTTTGAGGCAGCAACTGGGCGGGCCGCCAAATGGGATGTGCCCGCCCGCTACCCCTATATATCTGGGAATGGCGCCTATGGCTTATCCATGGGTCTCATGTGCCCTTTGCGTTGTTAAGACAAATGGTCCTAGGTGCCCTTGGTTCCAATCCCCAGATTGAAACCCCAGTAGCCTGTTCCAGCAGCAAAAGCCAGAAAGGTGGATGGTAAGAAAGCTGAGGGCAAAACTAAGAAGGTTGCTAGCATTAGTTTTCTGGGTTTGTTGTTTTTCATTTTGCTGTTTGGTGGGTTGGTGGCGTTAGTGGATGCTAATTGACTAACAGTGTTCGCCAGGTGAGTTTTGTTGATGAAAGGTCCAACAATCAGCATAGAGGGATAATTTTGATAGTCGGAGAAGACAACATGAGAATGGTGGGAATGGATGCTCGGAGCATCATGTTGAAACTAATTTAGGCAAATTTGGTAGTCCCAGTAATTCTAGTGAACCACTCGTTGCATCTTTATATGTGCCAAGGAATGATCAACTTGTGAAGATAGATGGCAACTTGATAATTCATTCTATTGTGGCAAGTGAGAAAACTATGGCACCCCTCAAGACTCCTGAAAGTAAAAATAGTCAGACAGGTTTGGCTGTCCCCAGAGCTCTGTCTCTGGCACTGGCTATTCCAGATGTTGGAAGAAATGGAGGTAAACATTCTCAGCCTCATCAAGGTCTGACGAAAGGGCAAAAGGCCATTACTTCTAGGTCTGCTGACACTTTGAAGGACCATTTGAAGTTTTCTGCTGCCGACGGTAAGCTACAGCAATGGTTCTATAAAGGCCTTGCAGGTACTTGACTTTCTATTTATTTATTTATTTGTTTGATCACTTGGTGCTTTCAAGTAAAGAAAGCAGTCGTACGCAGCTTTAAGAAAGCTTTTTATTCATTTGACAACATCCTAATCCACTTTTGAATTAATTCATCATATTAGTTATATTTGCTGCCGCACAACTTTAGATTTTCTACAAGATAATTGGTAGAGAATAACTCTATATATATATATATATATATATATATAGAGTTAATAGCCAGTAGAATTTATTTCATTGCATGCTTTCCAAAAATTATTAACTGTGAGTTCAATTTGTGTATGGGAAGCTTGATTTATACTGAGAATGAGTCTCGTTTTTTTTTGCTTGTGAGCTGGCTTGACTTCTTTATGGAAATGTAAAACAAAGTCTTAATGGGAATGGTTCAGGTTTACTAAGATTTGTTTTGTTAATGAAGTTGTTTATTATTGGCAGATGGGCCTCATGGAATACTGTATTTGGTGTCTGGTTCCTGCACAAGGATATGTGCATGCATGTGACATGTGACCTGCTCATGCTACTTGCAGATGTTTTTGTATGTAATTTGGAAAATTTTTTTACCCATGTTTTTGAATACTTTTGATGTGTGCAACCTGTGTGGCACATCCATTGCTATACATCATTGGCTGTTGTACTCATTACGATGACTCTATTCATCTTGTTGTGTTCTGTTCTAGATGCATGTGTCGGCTGGCTACAACAGATGGTTTTTGGCAATTTAAAATAGCACAGGCCAATGCTGAGCTAGCATCCAAGAAGGCAAGGTGGCAGCAGGCAGCTAAGGTTGGAGAAGTGGAAGCTGCCAAAGTTGTGGCAAATATAGAGGCAGTCCTGTTGTCTGAGGCGAAAAGGATGATTGCAGAGACATAGACAAAGAAGCTCAAGGCTGAGTTGCTAACTACGACCAAAGTGGACTATGACATAAAGGTTGGTGAACCCTTTAATTCCCTTGTTCCAATAGTATGGTATATATGTGGAGCTTTTTCTACTGTCTATTTGCTGTTCTCCATTCAAAATCTTAGCTGAGTTTTTGGTCGTTGGTCAAGTTGGGAGTTAAAGCAAGACATTATTTCATAAGTTGAATATATCGAGATTTGGAAGAAAACTCTCATCATTTTTATTTGAGAACTATTGATTATTAATGAGGTCTATGAAAATAATTATTTTCTCAAATTACATTTACACGAGTACTTTTGCTAAAATATATAAATAATTTGAATAATGATATTAGTCTAACTTGGTACCCGAAGAGAATTACACAAATAGATTTTTAAGTGATGTGAATATATCTAATTTAATAAAATAAAAATATTAAAAGAAAAAAAATGCCTAGTGTAACTCTGTTGTCTTCATTTTAATGCATTCATGTAGCCTGGTTAAGAATTCAAGTCATATTTCATCAAACACATTAAAATGTTGGAGAAATAAAAGAAAAGGATAAAAGAAATGAACTTTGGCAACTGCCATGAATTTTATGTTTCAATTGTGGACATTTGTTGCCGATGTAGAATATTTTGCATGGAAGCTAATGATAAAAAACTTAAGCAAACACTTCCCTACTTGTTTGTTTGTTGCTTTTTTGAGGATACATCCAAAGATGGAATACCAGTAGTCATCTTAACAGCTGATGGTAAAAGTGATGAAAAATTGGTAGGTATATTCATGTCGTGATTGTGCTATTGTTTATAAGTATGCCGCATTTATATGATTAATTTACAAATACGTTTTTGATTTATCAATTGCAGGAGCATCATGTGTGGAGGTTGCATTGCTTAGGAGAACATCCTTTTGACTTGAAGGATTATAATGCTCTTATGTATACCTCATGAAAGCTTTACACATTATTATAAAAATACCAATTATGGATTATTAATGACTTGTAGTTTGGATGTTCGAACTCATTTATTCTTATATTGCACAAGTTAAATGTTATATGACAATTTATTTGTGTTTGAATGTTTGAAAATTTGTCTTAGTAAGTAATATTTTAAAAATTATATGCAAATTGTGTCAAATTAGTGAAAATTGTTACCTTAGCCTCTTAAAATTACTGCCTTTTCTAATTCAAACTATTGCTCTTTCAATTGAAAACCGCTGCCTAAGTTTTTCAAAACCGTTGCCTTATCTATTCTAAACTATTGCATATGTTATTGAAAACCGTTGCCTTAGCCACCTAAAAACCACTGTATTTTCTTATCAAAACTGTAGCTTTTTCATTTGAAAATAGCCGCATAATACCGTTGTGATTGATAAGGAGAAAGGCTGTAAAAAATCTTTATATAACAGTTTTGATTAACGTTGCAATAGTGTTGAAAGCCGTTGCATAAAGGTTATTGTTGCGTTATCATAATGCAACGGTTAAAAAACCTTAGCCTTAAATAATAGGCAGCAGTTTTAGGCCTTTAGGTTGCGTTATTTAACCGCTGCTAAAAGGCCTTTTATGGCATAGTGATATAAAAATATATAATCCTTCTTAAAAAAAAAAAGAAATGAAAATACAGAATATTGGGACGACTCCACTTAAATTACTTATTCTAATTTGCTTAGTCTAATTGGTGGACTGATGGTTGTTATGACCCTTAACTTCCAATCAAATAGAAGTTCAAACTCCATAAAAGCTTATTCGAAAGTAGACAAAACAAAAGTAGCAATCTTAAGGGGCCGTTTGGAGTGGTTTAAGTTTTCTGTTTTCTGTTTATTTTTTACAAAAAAAAACAGGAAACATGTTTGTTATTTATTCTATTTTCTGTTTTTTTTGAAAAGTTAAAAGTGTTTTTCAAAGAAAAAAAACAGATTGGGAAAACAATAAAAATAGCTTTCCGATTTTGTTTTTCACTTTTTTTTCTATACTTTCTCTCACAACTTTTTCTCTCTCTATCCACCCTCTTTATCATATCTCTCTTTACTCATCCTCTCTCTATCCCTCTATATTTTTTCTCTCACTACTCTTTCTCTCTTACCCATTCTCTCTCTACCCTCTCTCTCCTTTTCTATCTCTACCATTCTCTCTCTACCCTCTCTCCCCTTTTTCTATCTCTATCATTCTCTCTTTACCCTCTCTCCTCTTTTTCTATCTCTACCATTCTCTCTCTACCCTCTCTCTCTCTTTTCTCTCTCTACTCATTCTTTCTCTACCCTCTTTCTCTTTTTTCTCTTTCTACCATTATCTCTACCAATTCTCCCTCTACCCACTCTCTCTTTCTCCTTTTTCTCCCTCAACCATTCTCTCTACTCATTCTCTCTGTGCTCCCTCTCTCTCTCTCATTTTTCTCTCTCTACCATTCTTTCTTCTTTTTCTTACTCTATCATTCTCTCTACTCGTTCTCTCTCTGCCCTCTCTCTCTCTCTCTCTCTTTTCTCTCTACCATTCTCTGTTTACCCATATTCTCTCTCCTTTTTCTTACTCTACTATTATCTCTCTACTCTCTCTTTCTCCTTTTTCTCTCTCTATCTAGACTCTCTCTCTTTGACCAAATGAAAAAGCGGGCCATTTGAGCTAAACAATCCAACTACTTCCAAAGCAAAGGAGATAAATTACAAGCCCGCAAAGGAGATAAATTACAAGCCCACAATAGATGCATGATAGTTTTAGCTTGGCGGTTGCAAAGAGGGCAGAGATTAGACCGGGAAGCCCCGTACGCTAGCGTTCATAATTAGTCAGAATTCTCTATGCGCTATATGCCAAAGGAAACAATGCAATTTTTTAGGACAACTCAGTTTCCAAAGTTTCATGAAACACGACTACCAGCAGTTGCACTCTACAGGTGTTAGAATGGAATGATACGCAATTTTACACGAAAAACTGCCATCGGAGGAAGCAGCTCATGCTAGGACATTCAAGGAAATCATCCTGATGAGAGCGTAACACAATAGGTGCAAGACAGCGAATAATCTCCGGAGGTAAGAGTGGATGGAGTTTTTGCTAGATCCAACTAACATCAGAGTCTCAAAAATCAGCAACTTTCAGCTGATTTTCTTCTAGTAGGAGGTGATGGGTTACAAACTGTTCAAGGGAGTCATTGCCACATCAAGAATCAACCCAAATGATTACCGGCCGGCCATGAACCAGCCGCCATTTAATCCCACGGTTCAAAACATATTGCACTCGCGCCATACTACGCCAACTGTGAGAAGCAACTCATTTATATTGGACTAAAGCGTTCCCTCTCGACAATACTTCCCCTTTGATAACTGAACCCATAAACTGTCATGCTCTGTTACGACATGCCAATTAAGCTCGGCCAAAAGCACTTGGTTTGCTATATGAGATGGAAAAAAAAGTAGAGTTCCAAAAAATTTTTTATGCAATTTTTTTGCCCGAATTATATCAGGTTTCTATTTTTTACAATAAAAATTTTATTTTTTGTAATAAAAAATTATAAAAATTATTTTTATAAATAGAATTAAATTATAAAAAAATGCTTACTTTAATAAAATTAACTATTAAAAAATAAAAATTCATTTTAATGTATAATTGTAAATATAATAGAACATCTCAATACACAAGATATCCATATTTACAGTATTTATGAAGGGTAAACGTGCTAATTTTCATTATTATTCTTGTAGCAATGTTATTTCATGACTTAAATAAACTTTCAAATATATTCTAATGACATACTATATAAAATTTTAAATAAAATTTAGATGACTACTAAATTATTCTTAAATGAGTTATTCACAAGTTTTATCGAGCCGAACCTATCTTTACTTAAATTTGGTTTATTTATTAAATCAGCTTTATTATAAAGTTTTGAATGAACTTTACCGAGTCAAGTTACTGAAACTTTTAATAAATAAATTAATCCGTTAACACCCCTATATATGTTCTTCTATATCCTTTTGCTTTTTGAAAAGATATTTTGCTTTATATTTTGCACAACTTCCTCGTTGTGATGCTTTCATTATGCCTTTTTTTTTTTCTCCCCACGTTGAAGCTCAAGTCAAAGTGCCAATGTCCCCGAAAATTCTAATTTAACTCATATTTTTTATAAATATAACTTATTCATAATCTTTTATATATGAGTGAAATTTATTTAAAATAAAAAAATTAAAAAACATATTTATATAATGTAAAATCATAAGTGTGTTTTACTCATTAAAAAAAAAAAAAGAAGTAAATAAGCAAGCATCCATTGTTCCTCATTTTGTCAAGGGGTGAAGCACTCGGGGGTGACATGTGATTTATAAGATACATATGCGGACGTGACACTAACAACAAATAACGGTAAAATTTTAGAGAGATCAACTTTGATTAATTAGTTAAAATTTCAAATTATAGATCTCGGATTTGAATCTAGGAAATACAAAAAAAATTAATAATAATATTATTGTTACTATTTTGATATTAATAATAATATTATTTATAACTTAATGGTTTACAAACTAAATTTTTTGACCCAGAACTTTTTAACAAGTGACGAGACCTTAGTTCTTAATTTTCAAGTATCTATTGTCCCAGGAACTCCATCCAAAGCTCTTGGGAGTGGAGATTTTGAAAGAAAATTAAGAATTATTGACCCCCACCATGTACCATGTAATTTGGTAAAATTTTTTTAGTAAAAGTTTAATTGGAAAAGAGATTTTACTGTAAATTTTATGAATAATCTAAATGCAACATACATCTAATCAGATTATAATAGACTAATTTATGTCTACAGGCACGGGCTGAACTAGACTATTTTTTTTTTAAATACAATAATTATTACCCGAATACTTTTTCTTGGTGCACCCAAAATACAATCCATATTTGAGGGAATTTGAGGAACTGAAATTTGGACATCCGATACCCTCCCCAAGAACTTTACTTTTATGGGCTACCACACCAGGTTTCAAGTTTCGGTTCTTTAAGGTATTAGGATGTCTCCATCCCTTTCAAAAATTTTAATATTATATGTTAACATAATATTTAAAAAATTCTAAATTAGAGTAGTTAACATGATTGATTAAATAACAAATATTTATTACCCCAAGATGGTGTATAATTTTTAAAAAAATTTTGAAATTAATTTTATGTGTCCAATATATATATGACATAGTAATGATAAAAAAAATATCAAATACATATGTTTATCCAACACAAGTATAAAATGTGCATTATATGTGGATCAAAAGTGTATAATAGAGAGATAATAGATAAAATTTACAGTATGGGTAGAGAGAATAATAGAGAAAGAATGAGTAGAGAGAATGATAGAGCGAGAAAAAAAAGAGAGAGTGAGGGTAGAGAGTAAACGGTAGAGAGAGACAAAATGAGAGAGAAAGGGTAAAGAGAGAATGAGCAGAAAGAATGGTAGAGCGAGAAAAAAAAGAGTATGGGTAGAAAGAAAATTGTGGAGATGGAAAAAAAAGAGAGAGAGGGTAAAGAGAGAATGAGTAGGCAGAATGATTGAGGGAGAAAAAGGAAAGAGCGAGAGAGAAGAATGAGAGAAAGAGAATGAGGGTAGAGAAAGAATGAGTAGAGAGAATAGTAGAGATAGAACAAGGAGAGAGAGAGGGTACAGAGAGAAAGCATCGAGAGAGAAAGACTAGAGAGAGAAAAAATAGAGAGAGGTAGAGAGAGGATGAGTAGAGAGAGATATAGTGAAGAAGGTAGATAGAGAGAGAAAAAGTTGTGAGAGAAAGTATAGAAAAGAAAGTGAAAAACAAAATGGAAAAATATTTTTTATTATTTTCTTATTCTGTTTTTTTCTTTAAAAAATGTTTTCATATTTTCAACAAAAAAATAGAAAAAAAAAACGATACCAAACATGTTTCTAATTTTTTTTATATAAAAAATAAACAGAAAATAAAAAAAAAATCATACTAAACCTTACTTGGCTCCAATGACTTTTAAATTAATTCCTCGACTTTGCGTGCCAACTTTGCAGGCAATTTGCGTGGAATTTGATGTGACTTGCATGCTAATCATCCTGAAATTTGACTGTGTCATTCTATATATCTTGAATCCATACTTCAATTAACACTTACATATAAATTAAATTAAACAAAAAAAAGTTTAATTTGATTTATTTTTTTAATAAATATAATTTATTCAGAATCTTATATAATATTATAAGTAGAGTTTATTTAAAATAAAAAATAAAAAAATAAATTTATATACTATAAAATTATTAATAAATTGTACTAAAAAAATAAAATTAATAAACATTATATTCAAATCATTGAAATTTAATTACACAAAATAGACAAAAAATTGAAGTTGTAGTTATAAGAAACATATGGCATGCGGTAAAGACTATAGAGTTATACTAGTCCTTTTTCTTCTATATTTACAGGAGTCTTTTAAACATGTATAAGCTTTTTTTTTTTTTTTTTAACATAAAAAAAATTCATCGCAAGTATATCAGTTATCGAATTTCTAGGTTGAAATTGGCTTTAGACTATCAGAATACCTCATTCAACTGTCCGTAAAGGGACAAACTTAATACTTGAACACTATTAAATTTGAATGTGACTTTCTCAAACCGATAATGATGTTAACGAGTTGTGAACCAGTACAGTGCCGCAAGAGATGAAGGTAGGGAGGCTGGTGTTGCCTCAAATGTTGACATTAAGACTCGAATCTAAATCAGACGTGAGGAAAGTACGTCGAATTGTTATTAGACTACCACCTCGAGTAGTAATTTGAATATGTATAAGCTTAAACAACCAAATATTTTATCTATCTTGGATTAGCTTTATTTGTTGGGTTTCACATTTATTGCACTAGCCTAGTGTTACACATTGTTGGACCTTTGAGCATTTTTTTTTTTAACGATTGCTCGTAAGCTTAGTGTACATTAATTATTAGGCCTTTGAGCAATTGCTCATAAGTCATCATCCTTTTTTATATTTTAGTAACTTTTTCTTTTTTCCGAATTTTAACATTATTCATAACATCCATATAATCACAAGGATATCCGTTGAATAAAAACAGGCTGACAAACCGTAACCAAACACGCTCATAGGGTTTAAAAAGAACTACAGTAATCTCCTAAATGTCACAGGTATTCAGCTCGCAAGCTAAAAAATTAAAGCTGACCCCGCTAGACAAAGCAAAAAAAACCCAAATAAAGTATTACACCATCGTGAAGAGGCCATCTAAATGACAAACGTTCCCACTTGTTTCCCAACTCAGAACCACTCGTGCTACAACTATCTGCAAGGACCACCATAACCACTAGGAGTAAGACTAAACAGCCTTGCCAATCCCACTGGGAGTAAGACTAAAGAGCCTTGCCAATCACTACAAGGATAATTGCAACAAGAACTCAGCCCTACTGTGCATACCAGGAAGAACGCTAATTAGCAGTACCATCAAGTCACCACAAGAAACCCACTCCCAATCATGCACTACAACATAGGACCCAGGAGCAATAATTCCCCAAACCATCCCACCAGCACCCATCATCCCAAGAAGCCAAACCCAGTGCATATCCACCTTTCCTATACTCAACTATCGACCACATAGTCTGCTACTAGCATCCATCTTCCCTTTCAAGCTCACCTACCACCCATTCCCATCAATCAGACTCATACAAAGGCACACCAAAATCACCATGCTTTAGAGAAAAACAAAAAGACTCCACTGTAAATCCTGGCAGCCCGGCTAGTACAACATCATTTAAGCCAACAAGGCAAATGGACCACGCAATTGTGATCGTATAGAATATAGCTCATATCCTAGCCGACCACTCCTCACAACTCTTCATTTATCTCTTTTCTAGCCCATTAATTAATGACAAGAAAATAATACCCCAGCACTCTGAGCTATGTCGAAAAAAAGTGATCGTACCCCTTGTTGCACTTCCTTTTCTATTACCATGTCTACCATTCTAGCAATAGTGGCGTCCTCATTCCCTACTGTCATCAAACCCATCAATTTCCCCACTTCCGAAATAGCTTTTGCTTCTTTTCTTGCAATTAGATTGCAACATCGAATGTGCGAACCCGATATTTCAATATCCTCTAACGTTATCTCCCTTTGTTTCTCCATTATTGTAGCTATAGACTTCCTCCCTTTTCCCTTCTTTCTTACTTTGGTTTTCAGTTGTATCCTTTTTACTGTTCTTTGTCTTAAAATTTTCCATATTTTCTGTAACCATAATCTCAGATAATGAAGGTGAATCTTGAGACTTTTTTCTCATCTGAATTCAATACACCAAACTTCACAAGTTCCATACATATAACACCACTAGAGGCAGAATTAGTAAGTGATATCCGAAAAATCTCCCAAGAATCAAGCAGAATAACAAGGAACCACAACTCGAGAACTTCATCATCAAACTTAATGCCCATACCTGATAATTGATCAATAAGTCTTTAAAATTCATTTAAGTGATCAGCAACTAAACTTAATTTTTCGTATCTCAATTGCATCATTTTCTTCAACAAGAACTTCTTGTAATCAGACTTTGAAGTATACAATGTCTCAAGATTAGTCCACAAAGCTCGTGATGTGTCTCACTATAAATGTGATTATAAAAAATATTGTTCATGCTCAAATTCTTATTTCTCATCTGTCTTCAACTCAGGTTTAGTAGTAGCAAACACGGACAAATACAACTTCTTCATCAATAAGAAAATTTTCATTTTACTTCTCTAAATATCATAAGGGGTATCATTCAGAAAAATTATTCTATTCACAGTGGCATCCATTAATCAAACAAGCCAAATACATTACTCATAAGTTTTGATACTAATTTTTTTTTTGAACGGTAATGATAATATTATTCATAGCATCCTCATAAAACCAGGATACTCTTGCAAAATTTAAACCTACTGCATCCTCATACTACTCGTCGAGAGAAACATGAGAGTTCAAAATTAAGAGAAATCTGAACAGAATTTAAATAAACGACTAATTCACAAACTTGAAAATGCATCTTAATTTAAAATCTTAGAGCATTGCGTTTGTTGGTCTTTTTTATTTGTATATTACTTTCTTCTTGTTCTGACTGACAATGCGAGATTTTTTAATTATTTAGCCCACACTTAAAATTCCAATATTTCCCACGAGTACACTATCAATAAAGCTAGCACACTCCTCTTCAATAAGACAATTACTAATTCCGTCGGTCCCATCCACCAACGGTTCCCAAAGGTAAAGTCCACTTTACCACGCCTTCTTCCACATCCGAGCTGTCATGCACACTTACATATTTTCATCTCTCAAAAACTATTGTAATACGATGACAATGACATGGCAACAAGCCCCACATTCTCGCGGACACGCCTGATGCGTCAAGCATCATATGGGTTTACGGCCTAGGCCAAAAATTTGTCTTTGAACGACGAAATTTCATTGACTATTTGACAACAAAAGGAAAGAAAGTAGGCCACTAAAAAATTGTCCAAAATTTTGTCCTACTGCGAAGAAGCGTCGAATTTTTGCAATTATCATTAAGCCTTTTTCAACAAAAAAAAAAAAGGAATATATTTTATTATTTTTTTATTATAAAAAATATCACAATAGTGGGTAGATACCGAAAATCGAAAAAATTGCAAAAATTTCAAACAAAAAAAACTTCTAGTTGTATTGGGACTCCAAAAGAAAGGCCACAAAAAACAGCCATGCTTTTGGTTCGACTACCTGGCCTATGTCGAGAGTAAACCTCTCTTACCTACGTGACCTAATAATTGTTTTTTTATCATACAAAAAAATTCATCACAAGTACATCAGTCATCAGATCTGATAGTTTGGATCGAAGTAACCCTTATTTATCTGCTCTATTCAATCCAATCTATAAAAAAGATTTACCACACAAATACTGTTAGATCTAAACCCTCCCGCAAGCTGATAAAATAATGTTAACGAGTCTATAATTAAGGCCGTGTGCTTATGGTCAGTCCAGATAATTTCCAAAGTCAAAGCCTCCAAGTGCTATTTATAGAACTCGAAACCAAGTCAGACGTATGAAAAACACGTCGAGTTACCATAACGTGAATACGGTGGTACATGACCTAATAATAGAGCTAAAGAATACGGTAATTTGCATTTAAACCATTTAGCATGTTTGAAGAAATTCCTTTTATAGATAGTCAACGAATAATCTCAGTTAATTTTCATGGAAATTATTTAACACGTTTATGCGTCCATTTGCCTTTGGTCAATAATTGAAATATTCTGTTTAAAAATTAGATGTAAGCATTTAGCGTTGGTTCTTACTAATTATAATCATTTTTTGAGTGAGTAACATTTATTTGTGATTTAACACAATCCTAAAATTTTTTTATTTTTTTATTGGAAATAAATCTCACTTATTGTGTGATATAATATTACAATTAAATTATATTTATTAAAAAATATAAATTAAATTAAATTATTTATTTATTTTTTTGATTGACTACAAACAAGGGATGGACGACTTCTTAGCCTATTCCACGTAAGTGTGTTCATCTAATTTTGTGTATAAATAGCCTCTAAGGCGCTTGGGAGATTACCAAACTTAAAACTCTCACATTCGAGTGTTCCAGCGGCGCACTTGATAGACTTTCAAACAACTTCTCTACGCCCTCTCTTGAAAAATTTCAGCTTGCTTTCTCAACTTTTTCTACATGGCCCAAAATGCAAAAACACCTCTGCATCCTCCAACTTATGGAAAGCTAATCACCGTTCTTAGTATTGATGGCGGTGGAATTAGAGGGATCATACCAGCAACCCTCCTCAGCATTTTAGAGTCCGAGCTTCAGGTAGAAATAGGGGGCCTTTTTTAAAGGCCCACTGCTTGCATGTTCTCGAAACTTTGATAGTATCCTTGGTGACTAGAAGAAAGCAAATGTCATGAATCTGAGAAGCTGGAATTACATCATTAAATACATTCATGCATGCATTCGTGCAAAAGGGGAATACTTAATTAATTGTAACATTTCTCTTGTCATCCTAGCTGCGTAGTTCAGCGGTACAGCTACATTATGATTTTAATCTGTACATCCAATGATTATAAAAAGTACAGTAAAATTACTCTTGCTAGTTATATGGATGGGACTAAAGCTTAAATCCCAAAGGAAAATACCAAGAGAATCATTGTTTAAGCTGGCGGCGGCACAAGTTGATGCCATTTGCACCCCAAGAAATGAAACACAAAAAAAGTCTCATCTCCTTATTCTCTACATCTCAAAATGCTAATTAACCAGTTGTTTTGGCTCTTCCACATGTACAGAAACTGGACGGTAAAGACGCAAGGATTGCAGACTATTTTGATGTGATTGCAGGGACTAGCACTGGCGGCCTCATGACCTTGATGCTAACAACCCCAAATGATAAAAATCGCCCCTTGTTTGCTGCTAATGAAATCACTGATTTCTATCTCGAAAACTGCCCCAAAATCTTTCCCCAACAAAGGTATTTTCATGAATCCTCAAGGATGCCCCAAATTGAATATTATTAACTTTAAAATTCCCATCACGATGCTAATGGAATCTCTTTCACCATAGTTTTCTCGTGGCAACAGTCGAAAATTTCTTAGCAGGACCTAAATATGATGGCAAGCACTTGCATAAGACTGTCAGGGAAAAACTGGGAGACAAACGATTGCACGAGACATTGACAAATGTTGTGATCCCAACATTTGACATAAAGCAACTCCAGCCTACAATCTTCTCCAGCTATGAGGTACAAAAGTATCCAGTACTGGTAGCAAAGTTGCGTAAACTCGTTATGTTTGTGCTCCTTTTCTATTTATTGCATGGGAGAACTTATTATATATTGGCGTCCACATTTGACTCGTCTTGACTGTCCACACTCCTGATCAGGTGAAGAATGACCCGAGCTTGGATGCCCCATTATCTGATATATGCATTGGAACTTCAGCTGCCCCAACTTATCTTCCATCCCATTATTTTGAAACCAAAAGTTCAACAGGAAAAGTGAGAGAATTCAATCTTGTTGATGGCGGTCTGGCTGCAAACAATCCGGTATATCTATTATCTATTAATTGGTTATCAACCTCATTCCATGTTGTGCGGAAAGTTATCCACAGTTTTTATGTGATTCATTAACATTCAAAAATTTTTAGGCATTTATTGCTATAAATGAAGTGATGAAAGAAATCAAACGCGGGAACAAGCAATTCGGAGGCATCCAGACAACTGAGTACACACGATTTCTTGTTCTATCCTTAGGAACTGGGGAAGCTAAGAATGAGGGAAAATACTCTGCCAAAGAAGCTGCCCAGTGGGGCATATTGGAATGGTTAAGCAGCAACAACGGCAGTCCTTTGATAGATAGCTACATGCAAGCTAGTGCTGACATGGTTGATATTCATATGACCAGCCTTTATCAGGCCCTCGGCTGCGACGAGAGCTACATCCGAATTCAGGTATTATATCACAGTGTGAAAAATGTAGACGCTAACATCATCACATAAGAAAAAACAGAAGGAACGACTACAAGAAAACAAGTCTCTAGGTCTGCAAATATTAGAGACGAACGATAACTAATAAATCAAGTTGGTAATACATGCCACGATGGGCTCAATTTTAGACTCTTTATTCATTAATGAATTTTTCTGGCTTTTAGAAAAAAAAAAAAAAGGAACAAAAAAATAAAAAAACACCAACCTCGTCGTTAAAGTTAGATAGTCAAAAGCAATAGTAATTTCTCTGCCGCTATCTAACTAAAAATGGAATCTACGACGAAAAACAGGATGATACACTTACCGGAACAATGACAGCGATGGATATTGCCACCGAAGAAAACTTGCAGAATCTTATTACAGTGGCTCAGAAGCTACTCAAGAAACCACTATCAAAGGTGAATTTGAGTACGGGCTGCTTTGAGCCTGTTGGTAAGGGTACAAATGAAGAGGCACTAATAAGGTAATACATTTACATATGATTAATGTCACTGCCTAAGGAATTTGTTGGCATATGAGAAAATTTTTTTCTCTCTTGGAAGAGGGGTCAGAGCCCAACAGAGTAGGAGGCTAGTGAGGAAAGGTGGAGTTCGAATCCCACGACTGCAAGAAATAACACGTTTCTTTGCACTCGATTTACACCGACTCCTCTTAGCATATTTGCATTGGATTACACAATGTTATGCATAACTCCCATTTTGACTTTCGAGTTTTTTACCATGTATTGGTTTATTTGAGAGGGTTCCATTTGAATTCTGTAGGTTGGCTAAAGCACTCTCAGATGAAAAGAAGTGTCGTCCATCTCAAGTTGCATCCAACTGAATAATGATAAATGCCATCATTCAGCTGCTACATAGGATGTTCAAATAAATGTACATGGATAATGATAATGCTAATATTTCATTTCATAGCCATGTATTCCCAATATGTAATCTTTGAATAATGATGTACCGGTGGAACACCTCAATAAACAGATCGAGTCCAGGACTTGCAATTTATTAAAGTTCTAACTGTGAAGCTGTAAATTTCGAGCCTGTAACAGTTAGATTCAAAAAATACAGAAACAAATTACAATAAAAAAAAATTGTAAAATAAAAAAAAATTTATGTGGGGTCGATCTCTGGGTAGATCCTCCGATTAATGCTCCTGTGTAATTTAGTCAAGGGCCGTGAAGGCTTAATCTTGACCAAGAGATGGTGAATTTCCACAGCGTGAACTTGAACTGTAGAAAATGGATCCCACTGAGGGCCGAGGCTTGATCTCAAGTGGATTAGTTGAACTCCGGTGAGGGCCGTAGGAGGCTTGATCTCACTCGGACTATATGGACTTCGGTGAGGGCCGTAGGAGGCTTGATCCCACTCGGACTGGATGGACGCCGGTGAGGGCCGTAGGAGGCTTGATCCCACTCGGATTGGATGGACTTCGGTGAGGGCCGTAGGAGGCTTGATCCCACTCGAACTGGATGGACTTTGGTGAGGGCCGTAGGAGACTTGATCCCACTCGAATTGATTGGACTCCGGTGAGGGCCGTAGGAGGCTTGATCCCACTCGGATATTTAATATCTTGGGTTTTTGATCTAGCGGATCCAACTTAGTGGCAGCTAGAGAGCATACACCCAAAATATTTAGAGAGAGAAAGGAAGAGATGCAAAGCTTTAGAAGATGAATGATTTGCTTTGCTTGGGATGGTTTGAAAGGCTTTGAGGGGATCCCTATTTATAGGGTTTTGGGGGAGGATGGATGCCAAAATTGTATGACTTGGATCATACATGGCAAGGGCCCTCTTTGGTGGTTGAATTTTGACATTTTGCAATCAAATGGAAATTAAAATTTCCATATGATTCATCATGAGTAGGATCCTACAAGGTAAGGACCCTCTTTGGTGGTTGAATTTTGACATTTTGCATGGTGATCAACCAAATGGAAATCATCATTTTCATATGTATGCACTTGTTGCTTTCATGTAGGGCATGCATTGATTTTTTTTTTTTTTTTTTGGTGTTTACACTAACAAGGGCTTCAATCCTTTTCTCTAATTTGACTAGCATCCAATAATAACATTGCTTGACCTCTATGCCCAAAAAAAAAAAAAACATTGCTTCACCTATACGAAAAACAAATCCGAAATTGAAAGTTTTAATTTGAATTACTTTATCAATTCTACTGTAAGAGTTAGACCCAGTTTCCAATTTCACATTGTTTTAGTTCGGTGAAATTGAATCAGTGAAATCACTGCTGGTCATTGTGACATGCATTTTCGAGTTATAAAGAAAAATTAGGTTGCAAGCAGAAATTGTTTTGTTATGTTTTCCATTGTTTACATTTTTTAGACTTTTTTTGCAATGAATGAAGCAATAAAAGAGATCCATAGGGGCAGCGAGGATTTGAATAGCATCAAGCCAGCCGAGTACGATTTATGGTTCAATCTTTAGGAGCTGGTCAATCGAAAAGTGAATTGAAAAGTATGCTGCACAAGAAGCAGCTAACTGGGGACATTAAGCAGTGACAGGTCCAATTCATGGATTGACATTTCATGCAAGCTGGTGCTGACATGGATGATATTCACATGACTAGCCGTGGTTCTGGCATCGGTGGGATTATACAAGGTATGCCAAGTTGCAATTCACACAAAAAACAAAAAAAAAAAGGAAGAGGAAGAAGATTTTTAGGTATTTAGATGACTAATATAATCTTTTTCAAGCCCTTCACTCGAGATATAGTTACATTCGTATTCGGGTACTAAAAGTATATCAAATCTAGATTAGACATTTATTTGTTATAAAATTACCTAAGATGCAAATAATAATGTTTGATTGAGATTTACATCTAAACAAGATATTTGTGTCGGAAATCTCTAAATAAAAAAGTTATATGGTGGAAATGTAATTAAGCAAGTAACCCAAGAAAACCAAAGCAATCAAAGCAGTTTAAAGGAAACATTCTCAAACATAATCCCTGACTCACTTTTTCCCAAAACTAGCCTTTCTTTAAATCTAACAATCTAAAAAATACAAACAAACAATATCAAGAGTACTTCCCAAATTAAACACAACATATAAGCTTAAAGTTAAGTCCTAGAAATGGATCTTATGTCAAATTCTAATTAGCTACTTCTCTGACGTTGGACTAAAAGCCTAACTAAAACTCTCCCGTGCGAGTCTGTTGGACTAAAACTGTGAATAAAACACATGCTCACCTTACGATAGTTTTTGAACTTTAGAGCTCTTAATCATAAGGAGTGTGATGCTATGTAAAGTAAGCATGCAGCCCAAAAATTTAATGGTGAGTTTAGGAATAGATTACATTCGAACACCATGAAGAAACCGAACGAACAGGAAGAGGAACTGGTCAGACTACAGTAAAAAAAAAATAGCGACAATATTTTATGGTTTTCGGAGATTTAATTTGAGCCACTATATCTCGGAATGTATGGTACATTCAGAATAATAGTGCAATCAACATGCTTTTAGTCCCCACCAAGTTTATAATAGGATTATTATCTAAACACTTTTCTCGCGTTGTAAATCCTTTCACCTGTTGGATGAAGGCCAATGCCAAGAGATTGCTCCCTATCTAGGGATTATTGGTTGTTTTCCCATTTGCATACAAAACCTCAATGTACGCGGAAAATGGCCGCAATTGTGTCAGACGTTGTAAAAGCTTGATTGTCGTTGTAGCCATAGCTTATTATGTCAGTGCCAATTGTGGAATAGCTCATGATGTTGAGTTTATTTCTTGTTAAGCACATTCATAGTTTTGCCTTAACAATATTCACCCCCCACTAGTTAAAAAAATTATAATACTATGAGATCGTCGTCAGCCAAAACTGCTAGGCGTACGGTTCACTTAATAGAATGTTGACAGCTATGAATGTTGCCCCCAAAGAAAACTACCAAAATTTTGTAACTGTGGATCGGAAGTTGGTGAGGAAAAGAAACCATAGTCAAAGCTGAATCTAAGCAGTGGCTCCCTTGAGCTCGTAGTCAGGGTATCAATAATACGAATAAAAACAATGATATGTTTTAATTAAAGATATGGTTTGTGGTTTTCTTTCACGTCAAACTGAAGATTGTAGTTTGATAGTGATCTAACGTGTTGTTACTACTATTAATTTAAATTTGAATTCTCTCAGTAACACTTTCTTCCGAATAAAAAAAGAATTTACATGTGAACACAATATTGTATTTTAAATTCATTAAAACTGTGGTCCGAATTAGAGAAACTCGTTTAACCCCATCAGTACTCCGGTCGTAAGTCTTCTTTATAGGGAAAGTTGAACGAGGATATCAATAGGTGACACTCAATTTCAGCTTGTGAGTGCAATGACCAATATACTTGCGATAAACTTCTTTTTTATGATAAAAAAAATAAGAATGGTTTTTTTTGTTTTTTTGACTTGGTATAGATGAATATGTAATTTTGGCTATTTTGGGGAGTTGTTTGCTTTTTTCGGTGTTCTTGTCTCTTGTCTCTGTAAGGATGTTCTGAATAAAAGTATTTTGCAGTCCAAAAACAAATTCTAACAAACAATTATATTCAGATAAAATCTCTGCCTTTGACTATTTAATTAACGAACAGAACATCATAATAACCCCTCATTAATTTTGAGTCGATTTTAAGTATAAAATGGTTAACTATTGAGTTATGTTTGAAGTTTTAAATAAGTTTTATTTGTATGTTTGTTGTTGGTAATTTTACTGTCCTCCAGGTTGCAAATAAGTTAAGACTTTTGTTAATAGTTCAGTAATTCAATTCGATAAGAGTTTAATTGAGCTCGTTTATTTAGCATGATGACAATATATATATACAGCCCTGATTCCTAAGCTCGATTAATAAATGAGTTGAGTCTAAATAAGAACAGACTCAATTTGTTTAGGTCAAAATCCTCATTTCATTAACTACTATTATCCTCTCTACAAATTTTTTTTTTTTTCCTTTTCAGTTTTCACCTTTTACTAATTATGTCATTTAAATTATGATTTTCTCTCTCCCTCTTACTAATTATGTCATTTAAATTGAGTTATTTCCTTCTTCCATTTGCATTCACTGCGGCCCCGATTTCTATTTTCATTTTTCACATAGTCCATAGAGCTTTACTTTATGAGTACAATATAAGTGAATTTCTAATTTAACTTATATTTTTTAATAAATATAATTTATTTATAATTTTATACTAAATAATAAGTAGAATCTATTTAAAATTAAAAAATAAATAATATAATATTAGATCATCAATAAATTTTATTCACTAAAAAAAAGTAAAACTAGCGAACTCCATAAATGAATCTCTTGAATCAACTCTAGCATTTTCTTTACTTTCCTTTTCTGCGTCACGGCCCCCTTACCTTATTCCTTCTCTATTGTTCTTATTCTCTTCCTCAGCTCTATTCTCCTCTCCTTGCTGGATCCAGACTTTAGAGGGACTCCAGAAAGCAAAGAAAGCGATGAACATCCATTTTTGTATTTTCGTTGATTTCTTTTGTTTTTCATTTTTTTTTATGACATGAGAGGAAAAAACGTTCTTTTATTTTTGCAAATTGTAGTGGAAATGATTCATCTATCTTTGAAAAGATTTTTTTATATTTCACCAAAAAAAAGTAAGAAAAAAAATTCAATCTTTCTTTGAAATGTTGTTTTTGTTGGGTCTCAAGAATGGTTGTGTTGTTGGGTCTCAAGTTTTGTGAGTTTAAGGTTCTTGATTTATGTTAGGAAAAGGTTGATTTTTTTTCTGCTTTGTTTTTTTTTTTTTTGGTTCAAAGACTCCGATCTTAAAGGTTTCTTTCTTTTTAGAACAGCTTAAAGGTTTCTTTCTTGATCTTAGATTTCCAAACGGGAATTTCAACTTCCACGGCTCAGTTGACCTCAGATCTGGACATTTATGTCTCGAGCTTGTGGCATTGGTAGATTTTGTTGTAAAGCGTAAATTTTGAGTCTAAAATAATTAAATTTAAAAATAGAAAAATAAATTACAAATCAAAATTTAAAAATAAAAGAAAATTTATGTGGTTCGATCTCCTTAGATCCTTTGATTAGCGTTCCTTTTTTGACTCTGTCAAAGGCTGCACGAGCTTGATCTTGATAGAAATAAATTCCACAATTTTTTCTTGAACTGGGTAGACTGAAACTGGATCTGTTTAGACTACGGTTAAGGACCGCAGAGACCAGATCTGAACTGATTTGGCTTAATTTCACCGAACGTCGAAGGGACTTATTCTCGGATGAGTTGTCTGAATTTTGCTGAGGGCCTTATGAGACTTAATCCCAGTCGGATTTGTAGTAATTTGATATTTTCAGATTTATATTTTCATAAATTCAGATTTAGGGCGATCGGAGAATATAAATCTAAAAATATCTTTGGAAATGGAAACAGCAAATTTTTTGGGCCTTACCCCTGAAATATCTCTAAAAAATGAGTTAGGAGAGTATACTGCAGAGTAAAAGCACGTAAGAAAATGAGAAATTTTCTTGAGAGATTTTCCAAATTTTCTTTTTCTCTCAAATTTTCTGAATTTTTCTGTTTACAGATTTGCTGAATATATTTTGAACTGAGGGGTAGGGGCCTATTTATAGGATTCCTTTCCCATGTGAACATCACATGGGAAAGGAATCTTTTAATTTAATTTTTTTTGGGCCGGCGTTGCCAATTTAATTGATTTTTTTTTTTTTTTTTTTTTGTTTACATTTGTTTCTACTTTTCTGGTCGGGTCTCTTTACACATGCAACTTTTTAATAAAACTTTCTAAGTCTTATAGTAGTTTTGATGTCACTCTTTTTGATCCCTATGAATGGAACTCTCTAGTAGTAGTCACCGGATCGAAGTGGCTCTAATAATCTTTAGGCTTCTTGTGGCTCAAACTAGTTGTGATTGTAGCTTCCGGATCGAACCGGTTCTAATATTACTGTTAAAATTACAGCACAATTAGTTTAGATACATTGGAGTTAGAGTTCAATTATTTCTAATTGTGATTTTAAAAACTCTACAAGACCGATTGGCCGGACCGATTGAATAAAGAACTCGCCCAAGATCCGATCCAGTTAAAGCCATGAAATTGGAGGAAGAGTTAAGGGGTCAAAACTGAGTGAACTAGACTGGTTGGACCATGAACCGATAAATAGGTCCGGTTTCTTCAATTTGGTTAGCAATGACTTTGATGACACGGCACTCTCATATTTGCGATGTCATCAAACAGTATTTTAACAAAGGGTACTGTTATATTATTATAGGAAAAATTAAAAAAATACTGAATACAATTATTCGAATTCAATGTAAAACTATCTTTAATTGCATTGTTACTAATTTTTCTTCTCATACTTAATTATACTTATAATCAATACAATTACACGTTAAATTTGACTAATTATTGAATCTAAATAATTAGGTTCGGACGTTTTTCTCGCATTTTTTTTAATCTGAAACTCTAATTTTTTTTCCTTCAAAATTAAACATCCTTCAGGCAACGTCGAACGCATTACCCGATTGCCAATGGGAAGCCTCTCAGCCACTACACCAACTCGCCTGCTATGACCCTTTTTTGTTTTTCTTTTTTTATTTTCAACTAAAGTGTGGCGTCTTTGGTCATACTTTCAATTTCTTAGCTGGAGTACGAAAAGCATTTAAATCTTGTTTCTTTATTATTATATTAGCAAATATATTGGTGACTCTATTTTGTTATATTTTTTTAAAAAAATTGAACATTTAAAATATTGTCATTTACTCTAAGAAAACAAAAATCATATACTACATCATAATTTGTATTTAAATTTTTAAAAGTTTAGATTTTTTTTTGTAATGGTATATTTTAGATAATCAATACATTAATTATTCTAAATTAAAAATATATGAATTATAATATATTTTTTTTGTATAATAAGACCATCCCCCTTGAAAAATACCCAAACTATTGAAGGATTGAAAATAAGATCTCATCAGAGAAACCACATTACTTACTTTAAATTTAAAGTATATAAATTATGTGTAAAATATTTGTGCTAAAAAATTAATATGTAAAATAGTCGCATTACAATATCTTTTGTGTTTAGCTATGAGAAAAAAAATAAAATATATTAACTTATTTTTTTTTAAATTTAGATTATTTGTTTATTCCTTAAACAAAAATTAGTACTTAAAAATAAAAAATTAATATCCAATCACTATTTATAAGAATTATTTTAAAATTATTTTTATAAATATATATATTTATTATTGGAAAATGATTACTGGGCGTGGACCGGTTGGACACAGTGTTAACACGTTAGCTGTTGTACATAATGTCTATATGTTTGTTGTACATTAAAATTAGCTGTAAGTTTGAAAAGTTTTTGAATTTTTGATCCTGCCAAGTTATAATGTAGAGTAATAAGGTTGACATACAACAAGAATAAGAAATATGTGTCAAAATATAAACAAGTCAACTCCATCTCAATACATTTTCTTATGTCCGTGTATTAGAACTTTTTATTATTTAACACCGGTTTTATCGATTTAAATATCGGTAAAACCTTGATCTACCACTTTTTTAGATTTGATGACCGGTCCAGTACATGGCAACATTATTTTTGATATTATTAATAAATTTGGAGCTCAATTTGTTCTGGTACCACAGCTAAAGCTTAATTATTCTCACTAGTTATTCCAACCACACAATAAATTAAAATTGTTAACTCCTTATATACTAGTCACTTATACTAGTCACTGACAATTTTTATTCCTACTCAAACACTGAAACATGACAAATAAATTTAGATCAGATATGTCCTACATAATTAACTACTCTTTGAACTTATAATAAGACTAATCAAATAATTAGTTCTTGATTGCCTACCTTACATGTTACGTTTTACACCATTGGTATTGTAACAAGGCACATCAAGTATCGAGGTCCATTCCATTGTATTTGAAATTCATTAATGAGGAGACACCTTAATCCTATAAGAACCCAAGACCACCATAAACAAAGGGAATAACACTAATTTTATTTCTAAACTTTTATGAGTTTTTTTAGTTGAAGTTTAAATTTTTTAACTTTTTCAATTGAGTCATATACATTTTAAATCTTTTACAGTTGAGTTCTTTTCACCAACAAATGTCAATCAAATTGTTTAAAACGTACTTTGACCAAATGAAAGTGAATTAAAAAAATTCTAAAAATATGGTATTTTAATTATTTTTTAAAAATATTATAACAAATAAATATGGAAGTGATGGTATTTACACTTTTTTATTCAAATTTATTTGGTCAAACTACAGTTTAAATAGTTTAACTAACGCCCATCGATAGAAATGACTCAATTATAAAGGAACTGAAAAATGTACGACTCAATTAAAAAAATTGAAAGGTGGTTTAATACTCAATTAAAAAAATTTATAAAGATTTAAAGCTAAAAGCAGTATTATCTCATACAAAAAGTATGCCACTTTCTTTTTCCTTTCACATCTCTTTACCGATATTTTTTAATCATTACTGACTTAGGCATCAAAATGTAGCAAATGATAACTTAATACTCCTTAGGCTTTTATATATTACAAACGTTCCCTAAGATTCATCAACCTTCATATAGAAAGTTTTAGTTTTAATTGATGCATAAAAGTCTAAAGGTATTTTTCACCGTACCAACATATAAACATGGGAAGTCCTCCAATTAAGTTATGAAAGAGTGAGAAAGACGATTGATAAACAATAACTAACGAAAACAAAGAGCTTACAATTACCATGCCGTTGTCAAATATGTATCAACATTAATGACATCTCAAGAGCACGAGTAGTTGTTGCATAAATTCTTCCACCAGATAACTCGTCTATTTTGCATCAAGTCAACAAGAGTTTTTATTGCTTAATGTTAAATATTCTGTCGAATGAGTACGATTGGCGGTGACATGGTTTCATTTTTAACATTGAAAAAGAGGCATCGACAATCACATTCACGTGGAGAAAATTGTCCATGTGGTCAAATTTTTCTATGTGTCCACGAGTTCAATATTTTTTAATTTTTTTTACGACAACTAATTCGTCTATTTGTAAATTTTGTCAATATTGATGTGACATCTCATTACTTTGACTCTTGAAGTATGAAATTCACTCAAGAAATTCAAATCTAAACTTGGGCGTTTAATGCAACGCAATCTCAAATTTTCTTCTCACTAAGTTAATGACAGATGATTCGTATCTTTTTACTGTGTTAGTTAACACAGCAATTGATATAGTGTCCATCCCATTATTTGGGGAGGAGGACCATCGGTTGAAGCATGGTCGGTGTAGAGATTGACAAAAACACCCACTATAACACTTCTACTCAATTTTAAGAATCATCCAGTCATTTGTTACCTTCTTGAATACAAAGAGTAATGTTCTATAATGAAACTGAAAGCGTTATTGCTACTTTCCTTATTCCTATTATAGAGACCAAAAATGGAACCATCGAGAAGTTGAACTTAGGCTGGAAGAGAATGAGAACGAGAATAATCTTAATCTTTGTTGTGTGATCTTAAAATTTACACGCCTTAATGCTCGACTTACATGTGCTATTCCTTTTTCTTTTGCTTTCTGAAAAGATTTTTTGCTTTATATTTTGCATAATTTCCTCGAGGTGATGCTTTCATCAGACTTTTTTGCTTTCATTAGACTTTTTTTTTCTTCTTTTTTTCATGTTGAAGATAAACTCAAAGTGCCAACGTTCCTTGTTTTGTCTAGGGGTGAAGCACCCGTGGGTGACGCGTAATTTATATAAGATAAATGCGAGGACGTGACTATAACAACAAACACGGGTAAAGTTTTAGAGAGATTAATTTTGATTAACTAGTTAAAGTTTTAAATTATAGATTACAAACAAAATTAATATTATTATTATTATCATTATTATTATTATTTTGTGTTAACCATTTTCAATCAAATCACTAATCATTGTATACGTGGATACACAAAAGTAGGTCAAACTAATTGTAATTCATGATTCAATTATTTGCAATATCTCACACAAATCCAAACTAACTACAATTTTAGATATAAAAGATATAAAAAAGATACTTGCCTATTTTAGTTGTATAAGCAGCGGTTTAAAAGCATTGTACAAAACGGCTCCCTTTGTATGCGTTGCTTTTAATCGTTGCTTATATGAGCAGCGTTAACAACCGCTTTATAAAACTGCTGCTAAAAACCCTTATCCGACAGCAGTTGATAAGCACTGTAAATTGAACCACTGTTTAAAAGACGTATGTAGAGCGCTTTTGAAACTGTACAAAAAAACATGCTACATAAAATATTTATTGTAACACTCATACTGTGTTTAGATTTGAAAAAAAATAATAAGAAAGAAAGTAGTGAAAAAGAAAGTGATGAGAAAATAAAATTATTGTTCAGATATAATGAGAAAATAGAGGAAAAAAATATATAATCAAATGACAGTTTTGTCCCTCAAGTATTTGCTTAGAGAAAGAAAAAATCTCTTATAAATTAGAAGCGCAATTTCGTAATTCTATAGCTAATTAGTTTACTGTTTTATTTTACTGAGCTTTTCTGACTAAGGGGGTGTTTGGGTTAACTTTTGAAGTGGTGATTTGCGTTTGATTTTCAAAAACGAGGAAGATAAATGTTTGGTAAATTTTTTAGTTTTGTTATTTAATTCTACTTATTTCCTTATTTGATTTTCTAACAATAGCTGATTAAAAAACAGTTCTTGGTTACTTTTTACTGCTTTTTAAATTACTTTTTATTTTTTAATATTAATAATAATTTATATAGACTAAATTACCCTTAAAGAATATTTATATAATTTTACTACTATTTTTTTTACTTGACACATGAATTAGATATGTTAATTTATTTTATTAGTATTGATATAATTTCAATAATTTTTTTTCAAGTATTCTTAAATAATATTTTTTTCACTTCAATTTTCTTTAATATTGACATTTATAAAAAAAAATCTTAAACATAATATTTTTTATCATTTAATAAAAATTAATATTTTTTAAAAAAGTTAAAAATTAAGTAAAATAATTCTCAATATTATTTATAAAATATTATTCTAAAATATAAAATTATAAAATATAAAAATAAAAATTTTAATATGATATATCCACACAAATTATATGTCTAAATTAGACATTTCATTATTCAACAGTAACAGTAAGTATAAAATCAATCAAATACTTTGTTAATTTTATTAGCAATTAGCAACAGTGAGTAGGAATTAACAATCAATAATAGTAATCAATAACAGCAACGTTCAACAATTTACCCAAATAGACCCTAAAGTTACTGCTGGTGGGCTTATTGCCTTGAAGGAGAGTTTATTGATTTCCGTGTCTTCTTTTTCTTGCCATTTTTTCATTAATTTCCATATCTTCTTTCACTTGCCATTCTTTTCCTACTTTTTACCACAAACCAAATAGTCTATTGCCGCTTGTTTGGGAAGCAATTCCTAGGATGGAATTCCTTCAAGTGAAAAGGAATAGGGTGGAATTAGAAACTAACACTTGTTTGGCAAATTAAGAAGAATGAATAAACAAAGTGGTGGGGCTCATTTTTTTCCCTGGGCTCCACCAATCCCTAATCTCCCAATTTTGAGAAAATTGGGTCCAATTTTATTTTCTTATTTGATATTATTGTTATTGATTGATACTGTTGATTGCTACTACTAATTACTATTGCCTATTATTGATTGTTAAAAAAATTAATAAAGTGTTTGATTAATTTTATACTTACTGTTACTGTTGAATAATTAAATGACTGATTTAGACATTTAATTTAGATTAATATATTTTATTAAGAAAATTATCTTTATATTTTATAATTTCTATTTTTAGAATAAATATTTTATAAATAATATTAAGAATTTTTTCACTTAATTTTTATTTTTTTAAAAAAATATTAATATTTACTAGATAACAAAAAAATGCAATATTTACAATATTTTGTAAAGCATCAATATTAATAAACATTTGAATTAAAAAGATATTTAAGAATTGTTAAAAAAATGAAAGTGTTGCGTTTATATAAATATTGATGAAATTGAGTAACAACTAACAAATTATATTTAAATAGTAAGTAAAAAAATAATAAATTTGTATAAATATTCTTTGAGAGTATTTTAGTTTATATTAATTATTATTAATATTAAAAATTGAAAAACAATCCAAAAAGCAGTAAAAAGTAACGTTGAGCTATTTTTCAATCTGCTGCTTTTAGGATATCATATAAGAAAATAAGTAGAATCAAATAACAACTCAAAAAATTAACCAAACACTCATCTCTCTACTTTTTAAAAATGAAATACAAATATATCCTTCTAAAAGTTAACCCAAACACTCCCTTGGAGAGATTCTGCGTAGGCAGCTAACACTTTATTTTTTTTTGTTAAATTACACTTATAGCCCTTACTTTAAGTTTTTTAATATTATTTTTTAAGAATATAATTGAAATTCAATATATATTATTTTCTTTGGTAAAAACGCATTTTGGTTAGTGAACGGTTCTCAGCCATAGGAGTAGTTGCAGCAGTTTGCACTCCTCATAGGTTTCGTTGTTCTTAAAGAATTCTTTAAATAAAATTTCTCCTGCCGTTCAAAAAAGGAAAGGAATTGATTCTCATTGTGTAGTCTATAATAATGAATTTTCTTTTTTTTTAAAAATAATGATTGAGACATAACAATTTTTGATAGGGAAATTATTAATAGAGCTTACTATGTAGTTTAATATTAGATTATAATAAAATAATTATACAAGTCATCTAATAATATCTCATAATTTATCTATTTTCTCTTTTTTTAATTTTAATAATTCAACTGTTCATATTATTTTATTTCCATTTTGATGCTTCTTAAATGTTGTCAACTAGTATTCTCCTTAATAATAAATATTGAGACCATTTTTGAAATTTTCAAATACTATGTATGTGAAATTTGGTTAATGTATCACTTATTGATTGTTCAGCAGGCAAATGGCTTTCATAATTTTTATGAATAGTTACAAAAAGAAGACACTTTTAAAAAAGGATAAATAAAATGTGAAAATGTCATGACTTATTAATTTTTCAGTTAGTTTATGAAAAGAAGATAGTTATGGTTCCTGTTAATAAAAAATAAAATTCTTTGAATAATTAATTGTAAATGAGACTCAAACTTGAAATATTTAGTCTTTAAAACGATTTCAATGCCAAATTGAGATTTAGCTCATTTATTTTGACAGATAATAATGTAATGATCAAAGTAAACGAAAAAAAGAAGATACTTTTGAGAAAGGAAAAACAAGTCCTCAAAAATTATAGTTGTCCTATATATTTAACTGCCATGTGGTTCCTATCTAACAGCCATGTCCCTTGAGAAAAAAGGACAAAGAATTTCGCTGGAGCAAAACAAGCGACCTCTAGTTTCGTGTTATCTGATTTCGCTGCAATTACACAAATGTCAATACATTTATCTTCAATAATTAAAATTAAAATTTTTGTTTGATTCCATTATTAAGAAAAAGATGTAAAATTTATGAAGATTAGAAGAATTATTTTTATTATATAATTTATAATTCAATAAATCTTTTAATAAATTAAAAAAATTACATTTTTTCTCGCTTTGCACACTTGCAGTCCCCTTTCCACTAGTATAATTTACTATTATTATGAGGGGTATAGGTATCTGTAGAGAGAGAGAGAGAGAGAGAGAGGTGGACAGAGTGGGCACTAAATTAAATGTTATGTATATTATTTATAAATCGATTATACATTATCTTTAGCGGTTTTGCACATTATAAATTAGAGAAAAAAAATAAAAAAAAACTTATTAAACTTACAATTAAAGTTGATGTCTAATGGATTTATGAATGATGTGGACAATACTTAACTCGATCTCCTACTCAACCTAGTAACATTTTTCCTATTGTTAGTTTAATAATGATATTATAGTATAAGCATTTTTTTTGTTCCTAAACTTATAAAAATTGTTACAATTGAATTCTAAATTTTTTTTGTATTTCCATTTGATTCTTAAATCGTCAAGATCCTTTATAATCTATTCTTCCGAAACGCGTTTGGAACAAACAGAAATCATAAAAAAAAACCGAATAAAAACAAATATATTAGAAAAAGCCAAATACATTAGTCTACTCATTCTCCCTCTTCTGCTCTGTGCTCCTCGTCCTACTCTTGTCTTTCTTCATGAGATTTATTTTTTTATGTAAATTATTTTTTTTGGATTTTTTTGTGTAGAAAAATTAGTTTTTTTATTTGAAAAGGAGGAATACGTCCCACATGCATATTTGTATATTTTTTAATATATTTTGTTTGGTCAATGTACATTATTAAATAGCTTGACCAATTTCCCTGGACGGAAGGATAATTTTAACACTGTACAATTTTAAACAGCTTGACCAATGCATAGCAAGAGCTTGACTAGTTTTCGACGGAAAAGATGGATTTGAAAAAATATGCAAAATTTAGAACTTAAATGAAAACACACAAAATAATAGAACCCAATTGCTAAAATTTATAAATATTTATGACAAAAAAGTGTATCTGGTACTATTATTTGATTTAATGGTTATTCCATCCTTACCCTATATTTATTGCCAGATCGCTATGGTAGTCCCCTACTGTGTAGTTTAAAAAAGAAGAGAAAAAAAAAAAAGAAAAAAAAGCACCTACAGAACCACCGACGTTGGGAAATTTAATTGCCTTCAATGACATCTTCTCAATTTATTGTCCCGTGCTAGCTTTGGAAGCAATGGTCGCCATAATGACTCTTCCATCCTCCCAACTCTTTCTTGAATTCTTTTTTTTTTTTTTTGAGAATAAGTCTATCCGGAATTCTTACTTGAACCAAGAACTTTAGGGTCCAATTGTATGGACTAGGTAAATGGATGTGGAAAAACGATCCAGATGGTAAATAATACAATCAATCGATTGAATTATACAATCAAACGATTATAAATTATAACAAAAAATTGATATTCCGTTCATTTAATTTTATTGAAATTTAGTTATCAATAGTTATCGTTTGATTGTAATATTCAATCGGTCAATTGCACTGTATCTCATTTCCTATCGGTTTTTTTCCATCTGTATATATTTTTCCTTATATGAATTAATAAAATGCAGAGGTTTTAGTTTCGTTTTGGTTTAGTTTAGTTCTAACTTTTTTTTTTTGTTAAAAAAACAACTTAAAAAGATCGAAGTTGAATTATAATTATATTAAAGAAAGGAATTTTAAATCAGTAAAAGGTTTGAATTTAATTAAATATTAATCAAACTACTTACATATTAAGGTTTGGAAAATCAAATCTTATTAGCTTTAAAGCTTTATTTTACTATTTATCCCATTTTTACTTACAATGTGTAATCTTAGCTTTGGCTTTAGAAAAGCTAATTTGAGTTTTTTTTTTTAAAACCAAAAGTCTTGGTTTGTATTTTTTAATTTTTTAAAAAAACTTACTTGTTTGATGACTCAGCGGTTTGGTTTTTTTTTTTCAAAAAAAAAAAAACCATTGGTTTAACTATTGATTTCAAACTTCCGATTTTGAGATTTTTAAAAGGAAACTGAGACCGAACCGTCTGATCGATTTAATTTTATACTAGAATTAACTAATGGATTTAGTCTGATTCTGATTAACAGTCGGTCTAATTTTGATTCGGTTCTAATTGAAATTAAACAAAGGTGCAGCTTTGATGCGACTTCCACTAGCATAATTTTTTTTTCCCTTGGTGACAAAGAGCTTAACAAGAAAACAAAATAACAGAACATAAACACATCACAAAACTAGACAGTAACACGTGAAAACTAGTGATCGCTCCCTCTGTTGGTACTGTTACTCCAACTTGATCAGCATGAAGATACTATTACTATGAGTTTGATAATGACTATGAAGTACAAACATGAATATAACAATACCGACACGATAAAAAACGGATACGGTAATATATTAATTTTAAAAATATTAAAATATAGATACAGTTCAGATACGATTATATATATATATATATATATATATATATGAGTAATTTTATAAATTTTATTGACTTGATAGCACTTATAAATATATTTATATAATTATCATAAATTTTAGTAGGTTTTTATTTAAAAAAATATATCGCAAGATCTTTTATTTTTTATTATAGAATAGTTAAAATAGAGACATAAAATTTGTAATTAATTTAATTTTTTTTATTAAAAGTCACTAACAAGTGATAATAATAAATTATAATTTTAAACTTTTTTTAAATGTTAAAAATAATTATAAAAATATTTAAACGTGTCTGTAACATGTTAGATTTTTGTAATTCTCGTGTCTGACATATATGTCTAAATTTTTTTTAAAAAAATTTTAACAAACATTTTTAACCATATTAAATACGTGTTTACTGTGTATTTATGTCAAACACATCTCTAGCACGCAATATCTTCATTTTAATCCGTATCCATGCTTTGTTGGATAATGATAATACTATTCAATTCAATAATTATTCCATCCTTATCAGTTATTTATTGTTGTATCTCGGTGTCGGTACGCTACTGGACCACCCCCGTTGAGGAACTTAGTTGCCTTCAATGGCTTTTCAATTTAGGGGGTTACTGCTTCGTGCCAGCTTTCGAAGGGATGGACCTGCAACAAGACTCTTCCAATCTCTCCGCTACATCATGAATTCTTGTCAGAACCAAGCACTTTAATTATATGAATTATAACGCAGAGTTCAATTATGCAAAACAGACAAAAAAAAAAAAAATGATGTATTTTTTTAATTAAAAAATTAATTAAGTTATAAGTTATAGGATAGGAATAACTCTCTCTTATTCTAAATAATCATTTTGCTGTTTTGTACTGTTATGAATGCAGCGTCACAATACTTTCAAATGATACCATAATGTATTATCTTTATTTTCTTATTTTAGAGACCGAAAAGAAACCATCGACAAGTTGAACTTTGGCCGGCGAAGAACGATCACGGCAATAATCTTTGTAGTGTGGTCTTAAAATTTACACGGCTTAACTTATGCGTGTTTTCTTCCGTTTCCTTTTGTTGTTTCGAAACATGTTTTGCTCTATATTTTCCACAACTTCCACGTTGTGATGTTCACATTATTCCTTTTTTTTTTTTTTCCCTTCAACTTTTAAGCTCAAGTCAAAGTGCCAATCTTAATGGTTTTTGTCTAGAGGTGTAGCACTCGTGGGTGACACGCGATTTATAAAATCAACTGTTTTTTGAGCTCCGCAGGATGATCGAATTTTTGTAATTTCAAAAAATATTTATAACGTTAATAAAAAAATACTAAATTTTAGTACAATAAAAAATTAGAGTTATAAACTTTATTAGCAAAGTTACAACCAATTAAAATATTGTCCTTTATTTGTTTAAAGATATGAAAAAATGAAAATATTATCTAAAGTTCGTGTCCAGCAATAGTGTGTCATCCATTATCTTATTAGAAAAGAGTTTGTATGTCATCTATCTAATCATGTTAGTTGAGAATAAAAATACATGTATACACAATCAGGATGAAAAAGGAGAAATTGAAAGGAGATTTTGCAACTTAACATGAAGTTTTGAAGCCATGCATGTCCATAGATATACAAGATTAACAGAGTAGAAGGAACATAAGACCACCAGCTTTCGTTAGAAGGTGAGTCATCATAAAGTGTCTACAAAAAGAAGAACGTTAATGAGCATTTCCGACCTGCTGCATATTACCTAGCATAAAATCAAGAGAGCTTCCAATAGGGTATCTAGCATTAAAAACATATAATCAATAATTTTTGCAACAATAAATTTTAGTTAAATTAAATCTTTAAAAACACCTAAACCTAAATTAGGAAGCATGTCACCTAAATGAAAAAGGCCTCCGAATCAAGAGTAAAGTTAGACTTTTTTGTCTTGTACAGAAATACTGTATGGTATATAGACGAGGACTTAAAGCTAACAACAAATAAGGGTAAAATTTTAGAGAAATTAACTTCGGTTAACTAGTTAAAATTTTAAATTAGAGATTTTAGATTTGAATCTATGAAATACAAACTTTTTTTTTTTTTTTTTGTGGCCTGTGATTGAATGAGTGTTCCCTTTTTTAAAAAAAAAAACATAATAGTTGACAAATTAAAATTTTTGATCGAGAACTTTTGAATAAATGATGATACCTTATTTCAAAATTTTCAAGTATTATCCTTGAGACTCCATCCATAGCTGTTGGGATTGGAAATTTGGATATAAAATTAGTAATTATTGACCCCGACCATGTACCATGTAATTTGGTAATTTTTTTTTAGTAAACATTTAATTGGAAAACAGATTTTACTATAAAATTTCTAAATAAAGAATCTAAATGCAGAGTGCATCTAATGAAATTGGGTGCGGTTTAGCACCCGGACGTGGTGTTTGGACGAATTCTAAAATACAACCGCTGACAATTAAAGTGTAGCTGCATTAAATGTTTTTAAAAGAAAATTTTGAAGGAAATTACAAAACTAAAAACTTAAATCTAAATGAGTACTATTCTAGAATTTAAAGTGTAAATCCTACTTAGTATATGCTAAAATAAAATAAAAAATTGCAAAAAAAATTTCCTAAAAATATCAACAAAAATACAATCTGTTGTATTTTATTCTAAGCATCAGAACATAAGAGGCTATGTCTAGTACAAAACTTTACCGAATCAAATTATAATAGACTAATTTATGTCTACAAGCACGGGCACTAGGCTATATCTCTATGAGATCCAAGACTCCTCAATTTATAATTATTTTTAAATACAATAATTGTTACTCCTATACTTTTTCTTGGTGCACCCAAAATAAAATCCACATTTGAGGGAATTAGAGGAACTCAAATTTGGACATTCCATCCCCTTCCCAAAGAACTTTGCCTTATAGGCTACCAAACTAGGTTTCAAGTTTCGGCTCTTTAAGATATAAAGATGTATCCATCCCTGAAAAAAATTTTAATATTTGACTAATATGCATGCCCCTCGTATTTTATCCCATTTTTTATTTTAATTCTTTTGAGTGTGTTTATTTTATGGATTATGTTAAGATAGTATAAGTTAGAATCCAATTATTTTACCTTAACTTATATGTGATTATTCAATAGAATAAATATAAGATAAATTAGCGTGAGTTTATTATTCTATTAATATGAAATAATACTATTTCTCTCACTTTTATGAGTTAATCTATTTTATCTTATAGGTTAGTATTAACAAATTATGTATTTATTAAAATATCTTTTTAATTAAAATAAATTTTAAATATTTTTAAAATATTAATATAGAATAAAAAATTACTTCTGTCTCCAGCTCCTCTCTTTGTCCTCCCTCCTCTCTCTCTCTCTCTCTCTCTCTCTCTCTCATCGTCTCTCTCTCTTTCCTTTCTTTTTCCTCCCTCCGCCTCCTTTCGTTCTTCCTTCCTTTCTCCTTCCTCCTAACATGGCCAGCGAATTTGCAAGCTTCTATGGCCAGTGACTTTGTAGGCTTCTAGATCATAGCCATGAAGATCACAAATGCTCCTCTAATTCCTTCCTCTCTCTCTCTCTCTCCTTTTGCTTTGGTTTTCATCATATGATTTTCAATGGACCTATTTTATATAAATTTGAAAATTCATATTTTGGAATTTATTAAATTTCTTTTTTCAAAAAAATTAAAAAATCAATTAATCCCTTTTCTTTTGATATTTTGGAATTTATTTGCATAAATAAATGTAATGCTTAATTTCTAAATTTTTTTTACATAAAATTAAAATTTTATAATCAACATAACGTACAATGACATATAAAATAAATATTAATTTTATTACTTAATTTTAATTATTTTTAATAAAAAATGTTAAATAATTAAAAATATTAAAATTAATAATAAATGTAAATTAATTATATGTAAAGGTAAAAAAGTTATTTTAATATATTATATTATTATATCTCATATTATCCAAATATTGAATAAGATAATCATTTTGTACTATTTGATATTATCCAAACGCATTATCGGCTAATAATTTAGGATATCCTATATTATATTAGCTTATCTTATTTTATATCATGCTATTCAGTTTACATATCAAATGCACCCTTTATCTCTAAAATTAAAAAATATAAATAATATCTCACAGCTTTATTATGGATTGCATTTACACATCATACAATGGACTGGGCGCAAACTAAACTTACAGGACGAGAAAATTTTATGTTGTCTATTGTACATGTTTAAGACATATGTTTAATTCTACTAAACGTTTAGTCAAATATATTAACTCGTGACCTTACATTAAGCAAATGACTTTCCTTACCACTAGGTCATAATATTAGGCGGTTTTTTAAGCATAATAAAAATATATTTTTGATAATTGGTTAAAGGATACTTTTTTTTTTCGTAAGTTCAAAATTTAATCTTATATTTGTTAAAATTATTATTATTACTACTATTATTAGTTAATTTTTCTTGTCTTCTATTTAAGTAATACTTAGTTTTTTTCTTGTCCTCTATTTATTGCTCGATCGTGACAGAATTGGAGCAGCTGGTAAATTTAATTGCATTCAATGGCTTTTAAATTTAGAGCAAGATAACATTATTATATTTAAATAATAATAAGTAGCAATACAATCTTATTTAATGGTATTTAATAATTTATTTTTTTTATAAATTTAATTATTTAATAATTTATATTACTTTATTATTATTATGAAATCACGCAACTAAAATTTTTTTTGTCAAATTTATTTCTGTCCATGAACTAAAACCCTTAACTAAAAGTGACCAAAAATAAAAAAGAGTAAGCACACATGTTTCGAGTGTTTTTGTCTTTAACAGTATATCTATTAAAATTACGACTGATATTTTTAAAATAAAAATGATAATTTTGAAATATAAAAATAATACGTGCTTCAAAAAATTAATTTTCGTTTAAAAAATATTAATTTTAATTTTAATTAGAATATCGCTCGAAGTAAAAATATCTAATATTTTTTCCACAAAAGAAAAAATGGTTCCACTATGGGGTGGGGCCGCCAGGCTCCCCCGTCCCCCTTAAAAAGTGGCCCTGACTTATTGGTGGACGGGTTCCAAAAAATAACCACGCTTTCGGTACAACTACTTGGCCCATGTTGGCAAAAAACCCATTCCTACCTACCTTTCCTACCGACCTACATGACCCAATAAAGGTAAAGAATATGGAAAGTTGCATGGAAATTATTTAACCCATTTATTTTTCATTTGCCTTTGGTCAATAATTGAATTATTTCTTTTGAAAACTAGTTGTAAGCATTTAGTATGAATGATCATAATACACTTGAAAACAAGGGATGGACCACCTGTAAGCTAAGAGTGTGACTAAGAATACCAAGAAAGATATTTCGAGTTGCACACCGAATATTAGTTTATTGTTTTTTTTTTCACAAAATTAAAATTTAAATATAAATAGACATTATCCTATATTCCAAATAATATGCGCCAACCATAAAAAAAAGGAAAAATATTCTTTAAATTTTTTTTTGAAAAAAATAATATCATATTTTCGAAATGGGGCTTCTGGTACCAACCCCGGGGCCCCAAACTTTACCGTAAGCAGAATCCATGCAAGTGGGTTCATCCAATTTTGTGTATAAATAGCCTCAAAGGCGCTTGGGAGATCACCAAGCTTTCAAACTTCTTATCTAGGCCCTCTCTTGAAAAATTTCAGTTTTCTTTCTCATCCATCTCCATGGCCGATGCCGCAAAAACAGCTCTGAATCCTCCATCCCACGGAAAACTAATCACTGTCCTTAGTATTGATGGCGGTGGAATTAGAGGAATCATACCAGCAACCATACTTAGCTTTTTAGAGTCCGAGCTTCAGGTAGAAAGGGGCCTTTGTTTAAGTGCCACTGCTTGCATGTTCTCAAAACGTTAACAGTATCATTGATGACTAGAAGAAAGCAAATGTTAAATTTGAGAAGCTGGAATCAGCTTATGAAACAAATTCATGAATGCATTGGTGCATAGGGAAATCCTTCATTAATTGTAACATTTCTATTGTCATCCCAAACTACGTAGTTTAGTGGTAGAGCTACATTCTGATTTTAAACTCTACTTACAATGATTATAAAAAGAATTGTAAAATTGCTCATGCTCGTTGTACAGATGGGACAAAATCTTGAATCCGAAAGGAAAATACCAAGAGAATCATTGTTTAAAGTGGCTGCAGCATACAAGTTGATGCCATCTTTCACCCCAAGAGATAGAACACAATTCCTAAAGTCTTTCTTTTTTCTTTTTTTTTCTTTTTAAATCTCACCTTCTGTAGTCTTTGACGGATTCCAAAGACTAATTAAGCAGTTGTTTTGGCTATTCCATATATGTGCAGAAGCTGGATGGTAAAGACGCAAGAATTGCAGACTATTTTGATGTGGTTGCAGGGACAAGCACAGGCGGCCTCATGACCTTGATGCTAACAACCCCAAATGATAAAAATCGCCCCTTGTTTGCTGCTAATGAAATCACTGATTTCTATCTTGAAAACTGCCCCAAAATCTTTCCCCAACAAAGGTATTTTCATGAATTCTTAGGGACGCCCCAAATTGAATCTTATTAACTCTAAAATTTCCATCAGGACGCTAATGAAATCTCTTTCACCATAGTTTTCTCGTGGGAATGGCCGTTGGAACAGTCGGAAATTTCTTAGCAGGACCTAAATATGATGGCAAGTACTTGCATAACATTATCAGGGAAAAACTGGGAGACAAACGGTTGCACGAGACATTGACAAATGTTGTGATCCCAACATTTGACATAAAGCAACTCCAGCCTACAATCTTCTCCAGCTTTGAGGTAAAAACTTATCTAATGCTAGTAGCAACGTTGTGTAAACTCGTTATGTTTGTGCTTCCTTTTCTATTTATATATATACTTATGTCCCCATTTGACACGTCTTGACTGTCCACTCCTGATCAGGCGAAGAATGATCCGAGCTTGGATGCCCCCTTATCCGATATATGCATTGGAACTTCAGCTGCCCCAACTTATCTTCCTGCCCATTATTTCGAAACCAAAAGTTCAACGGGAAAAGTGAGAGAATTCAATCTTGTTGATGGCGGTTTGGCTGCAAACAATCCGGTATTTCTATTATTAATTCATTATCAACCTCATTCCATGTTATGCGGAAAGTTATCCAAAATTTTTATGTGTTTTATTAACATTAAAAAATTTTCAGACATTTACTGCTGTAAATGAAGTGATGAAAGAAATCAAAAGCGGGAGCGAGCCATTCAGTGGCATCAAGCCAACTGAGTACACGCGATTCCTTGTTCTATCCTTAGGAACTGGTGCAGCTAAGAATGAGGGAAATTACTCTGCCAAAGAAGCTGCTGCGTGGGGCATATTAGGATGGTTAATCAGTGTCAACGGCAGTCCTTTGATAGATAGCTACATGCAAGCTAGTGCTGACATGGTTGATATTCATATGACCAGCCTTTATCAGGCCCTGGCCTACGAGGAGGGCTACATCCGAATTCAGGTATTATATGATGTTTCACACTCTGTGTATATATATTTATATATATGGTAACAATTCAAAGAAAAAACTAAAAGAATGACAACAACTCAACAAGAAAACAAGTCTTTAGGTCTGCAAATAATAAACGGACAATAACTAATGAATTAAGTTGAGTGTGCCATAATGGGCTCAATTTTGTGCTCTATATTAATGAATGAATTTTTCTGGCTTATAAAAAAAAAACAAAAAAAAGGCCCGTCATCAAAATTAAATAGCCAAAAACTATAGCAATATCTCTACATCTAACTTACTAAAATTGTAATTTACTACAAAAAAAAAAACAGGATGATACACTTACTGGAACTTTGACATCGATGGATGCGGCCACCAAAGAAAACTTGCAGAATCTTATTACTGTGGGTCAGAAGCTTCTGAAAAAACCATTGTCAAAGATGAATTTGAGTACTGGCTGCTTTGAGCCTATTAGTAAGGGTACAAATGAAGAGGCACTAATAAGGTAATTACATGTACATATGATTAGTCTCACTGCCTAAGGCATTTGTTAGCATATTAACAATTTTTTTTGATCTTAGAAGGAGGGGTGGAGGGGTCATATTTACACTGGGTTCTCTTAGCATATTACCACTGGATTTGATAAAAAATAAATATCTTTTATTGATTAAAAATAATTCTATAATATGATTTATAATGACTTTATCCTTCTACTTTCAGTTTAATCTTTTGGTAAGTTTTGAAATTCATTATCATTTGACATGATATTAAATTTGATTTATTCTTCTTATCTGTACTCTTAGTTTGATCTATTTTTATATGTTTGGCCTATTTTAATCTAATTTTCTTGTGTCAAGTGCTAATTAGGTTTAGCACGTGTCAAGATGACGTATTAAAGAATAAATATTCTTTATTTATTAAAAACATGTTTATAATATAATTTATAATGATTTTGAGTTTTTCCTACTTTCAACTTAAATTTTTAATAAGTTTTGAAACTCATTATCATTATTTGACAAGATTAAATAATATAATACATAACTTTGACATTGAGTCTTTGACCATCCATTGTTTTAATTTGAAGGGGTTTCATTTGAATTTTGCAGGTTGGCAAAAGCACTCTCATTATCATTATTTGACAAGATTAAATAATATAATACATAACTCCAATGTTGAGTCTTTGACCATTCATTGTTTTAATTTGAAGGGGTTTCATTTGAATTTTGCAGGTTGGCAAAAGCACTCTCAGATGAAAAGAAGTATCGTGCATCTCGAGTTGCATCCAGCTGAATAATGATAAAAATGCCATCATTCTGCTGCTACATAGAATGTTTAAATAAATGATATGAATAATGATAACGCTGTATTTCATTTCGTATCTATATTTGCGCTCCCAATATGTAATGTTTGAATAATGGTGTACCTATGGAACACCTTATGAATAAACAGATGAGTCCAAGACTTGCAATTTTGGGTTCAGACTCATATTCTACTGAAATGTATATTCATTTGATAGTCTTCGTCTACGAGTATGTCATCAAATCAAAGTTCTGACAAGCACTTCAGTGAGTTCAGTCCTTTTCTGTTTTTTTTTTTTTTTTTTTGATACCAAATGCAGTTAATAAGAATTTTCAGTAATTTGACTACCATCTATTAATAATATTCCTTCACCTACCAAAAACAGGTCTGAAATTGAAAATTTCAATTTGAATTACTTTTTATCACATCCAATGCAAGAATAAGACCCAGTTTCGAACTTCATATTGTTTTAGTTCGACACCGAGTAATGCGGCGGAGGCTGCCCATTTTTCATTTTTTTCGATTGACAATCGGAGGCCGAACCGATGAGGAATTGCTAGAAGGAATAGATTTTAAGTTAACTGTTAATCGGATTGAGACAAAACATACACCCCTAGCCAATTTCCTCAGGTGTTTCTGCTCTGGGATGGATTAAGGCATTTAGCATTAGGAGAGACAAAAAAGGAAAAGAGAGACAGAGAGAGTAGACATATATATATATTTAAGACTTGGTTGATAAGTGGGCTAAATTAGTTAACTAGGAAATTTTCAGTTGTGAGATACATAATAAAAATAATTTTTTTTTATTCTTATAAATCTTTCTTAATATTAGAAGTTAGAATTTGGGATCTTCAAGATAAAAGTCTAGTTCTAATTAATAAAAGTGCAATTGATATTAATTAATTTGTTTTTCTTATTCTCAATGACTCTAGAGTTTAAGTTTGAACTTCTCTACGTCAATAATTAAATTCAAAGAGCGCTACGCTCAAATTTCAATCACTTCAAGCAAAATTCTTCCTTCGTCTTCTCCATCTTTATTGGTTGATTGATACTTGGAATTATTGCGAGATTCATAAAAAAAAGTAAAGTAAAGTAAAATAAAGGAATTTTCAATTTGATTCTCATTTATTAAAGTATAACATGTTATCGGATTAGTTTGGTGCTGCATGTTCATCTCTTTTGGGATTAGTTTTGTGCTGCTTGTTCATCTCTTTTGGTTATGTTACTTATCAGTCGGCAACTGAATTGTTAGCTTGGCTCTATCCCGTGGGTTGTGCAAAATCCATTTATATAGGTGTTGTGTACACATTTGGGACTGTCAAAGAGACAAATAATACAAATATTTTCTTCTTCCTTTGTTGTTTTCACATAAAATACTCATGATAAATGTGGTCCACTTAAAATAAAAAATTAAAAAAATAATTTTGTATGATTTAAGATCATGAGTGTGTTTTACTTACAAAAAAAAGAAGAAAACTAGTAAACACTTAAAAGTAAATGCATTAAGTTTGCAATCCTTCAAAAAGTTATAAAATATTTCGTTATACAAGAAAATTATTAACATTACAAATTCTCCACTTGTTGTGTGTAACTTAATTCTTAGAAATTCTGGATGTTTGGGGTACAGGAAGACATTCAAAATTTTACATACTCGTTATGAACAAAATCCCTCTAATTTTTCAGACAATAACTATAAAAGAAAGATAGTTGAAGAGTCCCTTTCAATTTTTTTCAGGCAGTAAATATTTAACAAAGATGGGGAAGAGTCCTTGTTATTTAAATAAATACTAACGTTGGAGAATAAAAAGACAATGATAAATAATTAGAGATAAATCTGATTAGTATGATTACATACCCAATTCTCTTAAAAAGCTATCAACCTTGTTCACTGTGAGGGAAACAAGATTACTTGTAACAAAATTATGACTTTCAAACTTGAAGACTTCTGTCACTCAATCATGAACAGCAAATCCCTTGGGGCCACAAAGTCTCTTTCGTCTGGATATTAGTATTTCAGTTAAAATTTTTTGTCTGACCGCTAACTCTTTTGAGTTTTGACATTTATTTAGATATCACTTATTCTTGATTTACCTACTTTCTTTGTTGTTCTATAAAGAGTTTTGCATTTTTATTTTTCATTATAAACAAAATTTTCAGTAAACAATAACAAAATTAAGTGCGGGTGATCCAGCTAGCTCCTATTAGAAGTATTGTGGCAACCAATCTTAAATACGTGGACCTTCGTCATCTTCTAGCTCACTTATTGAAAAAAAAAATGACAACTCAATAAGACCAATGTAGTGGACGCAAGTTGATGTAGTCTAATTTGGTGAAAGAACTATTAAATTCAAGGAAAAAAAAATAGCATGAGTCATTGGTGTTTCTCCTATGCTCCTCTCATTGCGTTGTTCCATAGTTTAGTTCTAAAATATTATGCAAATTTAGGGAAATTCGAAATTTGACTCTTTCCCATCCCATCTCGAAGTTCACTTTCTTGTTACTTGCCCAATATAACGTGTGCATTTCTTGCCAATTATTATAAATTGCATTTCCTGTCGCTTGGCCAATCTAATGTATTACGGATGTCAAGAATTGTGTAAAAAGAAAAAAAAAATTGTAGCAGATAGCTGCCCATATATTTAATGGCCATGCAAGTTGGCTATCCGTGCATTCATGCGATCAACTTGTAGGGCACTTCAAATAATGGGCATGGGTTGTGGGATAAGGATGGCACATGCATATTAATTTCAATTAACTCATGCGCAGAGAGCATCCATACCTTATTCATTTGATAGTCTTGGCCGATATGAATATATATTGATGGCCTTCTAATGGTTATAGGTACCACAGAGAGAGGATCAAAGGGATTTAGAGTAAGTATAGTTGTTTCAGCTTAGAATCCCCCATTTTTTGTGTGTTTGTGAGGTCTGTATTTGTTGGTGCAAAAAAAAGTGAGTGTCAATTTAGGTATATTAGGCTTTTGAGTATTGTTAGCTATTAGAGTTACATTGTAATATCTTTTATTTGCTTTGTTTATAAATATTCTTAGTCTATCTTCATCGGTGGGCATAGGTTATAAACCGAACCACGTAACTCTGTATGTCTATTTATTTTTTTCTTTCTACCTTGTCTATTTTGTTGCGTATATTTCCTCATTTCCACTACAAACTGGTATCAGAATTGTTTAGCTTTGTTCTCGAGGACTCTACATATGACATCAACAATATCTGAAATTGAGAAGTTCGATCACAAAATCAGTTTTCTGTTGTGGTAGGTCAATGTGACTACTATCTTAACTCAAGTTGGTTTGCAAAATGCTTTGTTGGGAAAAGAAAGAATGTCCGAGACGATGACTGCAAATCAAAAAAACAAAAAAAAAAAGAGATAGATGCAAAAGCACTTGGTACAATTCAATTGTGCTTATCCAACGAAATTTTGCACGAAGTCATCTAGGAAAAGACAGCTATGGGATTATGGAAAAAAAAAAAGTAGAGTCTCTATACATGACTAAATTCCTCACTAATAGACTGCACTTGAAGCATCGTCTGTATATCCTTCGAATGGCAGAAGACACACCAATTAAGTCCCATCTCGATGAGTTCAATTCCATCATTATGGATCTCAAATCCATTGATATTGAGATCGAACATGAAGATAAGGCCTTATGACCTTTATGTTCCTTGCCTCCCTCTTACAGGAATTTTTGAGAGACACTGCTTTATAGTAAAGAGACCATTTCTCTCGCAGCTATCAAAGCGGCTCTTTTGTTTAAAAAGCTTATTGATCAAGAACTATCTAGCGAAAGGTCTGACGGTCTAGCAGATGCTTTGCTCACAAGAGGGAAGTTCAAAGATGCAAGCTCCAACAGTGAAAATTTTGGATCTAGGTCTAAATCTAAACATAAAAATTTGACCTGTAATTATTGTCACAAGAAGGGACACATCAAGTTTGAGTGTTCTAAACTCAAAAATAAGCAGCAAAATGATGCTAACTCCAAAGAAGCTACTTTCCCATAAGGTGATTTTGGTGCCGAGGTTCTTATTGTTGTAAACAGTGATGGGGTAAGATTCAAATATGAATAGATCTTAGACTCTGGTTGTTCCCACCATATGACTCCTTTTAAGGAATGGTTTTCCACTTATGAATCAGTTGCAAGTGGAGTTGTATTCATGGGGAACAATACATCTTATTTTGTTGCTGGAACAGATATTGCCTAGATCAAGATGTTTGACGAGACACTGAGAACTCTCTATGATGTATGGCACATTCCAAAACTGAAAAGGAATATCATCTCTTTGGGTACCCTTGATGCTACTACGTACGTGTTTTCAGTTTAGGGTGGAATTTTGGCTGTTATCAAAGATTCTTTGATTTTTTTTGAAAGCTAATAAAATTAGAGGTCTTTATGTTTGCGAGGTGTTTCTGTTGTAGGTGGAGCTGCTGGTATTTCATCTTGTTCATTAATGGATTATGTTAATATTCCAACGGTCTAGTTTAAGTCTTTCGTTGGATCTGATATAAATTAAGAGGTGCTACTAAGCCCTTGGAGAAGACTTGCTAGAGAGAATTTTGTTTCGTTGCTACCTAACCTAATTAGAGCCAAGGTGGAGATTTATTACAAATGCTTCGAATTGTGTAAAAAAAAAAAAATTATTGCAGCAAATACCTGCCCATATAGTTAATGGCCATGCAAGTTGACTATCCTTGCATTCATGCAATCAACTTGTATGGAACTTCCAACAATGGGCATGGGTTGTTGGATAAGGATGGTAAATGCATATTAATTTCAATTAACTCATGTGCAGAGAGCATCCAGACATTCTTCATTTGATAGTCTTCGCCAATATGAATATATATGCATGGCCTTCTAATGGTTATAGGTACCACCGAGAGAGGTTCAGAGGCATTTAAAGCAAATGTAGCTCTTTCAGTTTAAAATCCTATACTTTTTGTGTGTTTGTGAGGTTTGTATTTGTTGGTGCATAACAAAATTGTTGAAGAAGGATTAAAGAATAACGAATAATTGGCTGGAAAAATTGTGTTATATTCACTTAAGCATTCTTCTACAAACTGTACAATGTATAAGTAGAGAAAGGCTTTAGCCCGACCATACAAGTGAGACAACAATATGGTCACTTCAAGTTTTTGGGAAATAGGAGATAACAATAAAGAACAATATCAACATAATGGATTAAGCCAAAAAATTAATCAAGGCATCTGTTTCACTAACAACCCCTACAAGCTGATGCCAGGCGAACATGTAGGCAAAGCTTGGATAGTAGTGCAAGAAATAGAGTAGTCGGTAGTGCTTTAGTGAGGACATCCGCAATCTAGTCTTGCATGGAGATATATCGACTTGGATTTTATGGCCAGCAACTTGCTCTCTAACAAAATGGTAGTCAAGCTCGACATGTTTAGTGCATGCATGGAGAACAAGATTCGCACTCATGTAGATTGTACCAACACTATCAGTCCATAATGTGGTGGGATATGAAAGAGAGAAACCAAGTTCTTGTAGCAAGGAGCAGATCCACAATGTTTCAGCAGTAGCATTTGTTAAGGCCTTGTATCCACTTTCAGTACAAGAGTAAGATATAGTGGGCTGTTTCTTTGCCTGTCATGAGACTAAATTAGACCCGAGATAAATAGCATACCCACTAGTTGATCTCTTATCATCTGAACAGCCACCCTAATCACTGTCAACAAAGCAATGCAGTTACAGCTTAGAAGATCTCTTAATGAATAATCTTAATGAGGACGTCCCATTAAGATATCGTAGAATCCTCCTAACAGCCTTCCAGTGATCATCAGTAAGAAAGTCCATCAACTGATAGAGGTAATTCATGGTGAATGCAATGTTTGGCCTTGTTAGTGTGAGATATTGTAGTGCACTAACTGTTGCCCTATAATTGCTTTTATCAGTTAGAACTGTACTTGACTGCTTGGATAATGGAGTAGTGGCCATTAGTGAGAAACAAGATTTGGAGTCTGACATCCCTGTGTAGTTCAGCAAATTACAGACATACTTTTCTTGACACAGAATGAGGCTGTCTAGCTGTCGGACAAACTCAATGCCTAGAAAAGAAGTTGAGATCCCCAAGGTCCTTTATAGGAAGTTCTGCCTGCAATTTTGTTATAAAGAAATCTACAAGAGTTGAGTTAGACCCTGTAACAATAATATCATCTACATAGATGAGTGCAAAAATTTGATAACCATCTCTATTGTAAATAAATGAAGAAGATTCAACCCGTGATCCTATAAATTGCATGCTATGCAAGAAATTCACTAGGCAAGTGAACTATGCACGAGGGGCTTGCTTTAGGCCATATAATGACCCTTTGAGACGGCACACAAAATGTGGGCATTGAGCATCAACAAATCCTTGTCGCTAGACATGTGCACCTCTTCAAAAAGGTTACTATAAAGGAACGCATTAGATATGTCAAGTTGTCGTAGAACCCAGTTATTTTGAATTGGCGGTGTAAGAATAGTGTGGATTGTAGTTGGTTTCACCACTGGACTAAAGGTATCATGGTAGTTTATCCCCTTATGTTGGCTGAAGCCCTTGGCCACCAAGTGGCCTTTGTATCGCTCAATATTACCTGCAGCATTTTGTTTGATGTGGAATAACCACATGTTTCCAACAACATTGGCATTCAGTAAAAGAGGTACCAAGTCCCACGTATGATTACTTTTCAAGGCTTTAATCTCTTCATCCATGGCATGGCGCCATTTAAGATAGTGTTTGGGCTAGTTAAACGTAGTGGGTTTTGTATTTTTGTAATCTATGGTTTTAGAAGAAGATGATGCTTTATAGGTGAGAAGAGATTTTGGAGGGGAAGTGGTTGATCGGAGAGTCACGGTGTGTGCTCTATGTGGCTTTGGGGGGGATGGAGGCAAGTTAGGCGAGTTTTGAGTCGTACAATATTTTGTTAGGTCCACAACAAGCTTGAGAACAGGACTCTTGAAGAGAGGTTGTATGGGTAATAAGGGCAGATAAGATGGCAAGGAAGAGATAGGAGCTAGTGCTTCTCGAGTCGGCAGAGGAGATTAGGTTTAGGGTGATGTTGGAGGGAAGGATTGATTGGATTTAGTATAAATAGAAGCTATCTGATATTGGGGATTTTATAGGGTTGTTGCTGAAAATTGGCGAGATAGATTCATGTTAGGGATAAGTCGAGCTGCTTCTTATTGAAAAAGGTTATGGAAGATTGGGATTGTTGCAAGAGACGTTGTAAAGGGGATTGGGACTTATCAGGTTAGTTTAAAAATTGGTTAGTGGGTGAAAGAGGTTGAATGGTCTTAGGATTTTCTGTGCATTGTAAAGGGGATTGGGACTTATCGAGTTTGTTTAAAGATTGGATAGTGGGTGAAAAAGGTTGAATGGTCTTAGGACTTTGTGTGTGTTGGATATTTTTTAGAGAAATGGAGCTTCAGTGGGAAGGAAAAATAAACGTACTTGGTATTGTGGGACCAAGTGGAGCAACTTGTACACGAAGCCAAGACTTTTTCTCTGTAGTTGCATGGTTTTGGCAATCTTGAGCACATTGTGAGTCTTTGAAAGGAAAATATTTTTTATGAAAACGTAGGTAGTGTGCTACAAAAATTTTGCCTGACTGATATTTAAAACACCTAAAACCATGATGATTAGATGATGGCCCCAAATTAACACAGACCTTAGTCCTAAAAGAAAATTTATTTTTGTTGTATGGAGGGAGCAAGGGAAGGACATAGCAATCGAAGACCTTAAATTGGTTGTAATCTGGATTTTTAGAGAATAACCGAAAATGAAGATTTTATTTTTTTAAAATTAGCGTAGAAAGGTAATTAATTATACCAACAGCTGTATTAAAGGTCTGTACCCAGTATTTAAAGGGAACATGACTATGACTAAGAAAACTAAGGCTAGTGTCAACTATGTGTCATAGTTTTCTCTCTAATATGCCTTTTTGCTCGTGGGTATGTGGACATGCTAAATGGTGATGAATGCCATGTTGTTGAAATTTGTTTAGTTTTCGGTATTTACCACCCTAATTTGAGTGAAAGGCCTTTATTTTAGCATCAAATTGATGCTCAACAAAATTATTAAAATTAAGAAAGATTTGAAATAAATCAATGCGATTTTTTAACGGGAAAAACCAGGTATATCAATCAAAATCATCAACAAAAATAACAAAATAATAAAAGTCATCAGCAGACACTATCAGGGAAGGGCCCCATATATCATAATGAATAATATCAAAGGGAAATTGACTCCTATGGTTGACACTAGCTAACATTATTCATGCTAATTTACCCTTTTAACACGAAGAACATAATGGAGAATGATTATTGGCAGACACAGACCACCCATAACTTTTGACAATGGAAGAAATAGTGGGTTAGGCAGTATGTCGTAGTCTATCGTGTCAGTCTTCCAAGGATAATGGTTCTATATGACACGCCTAGGGTTTGGAAACCAACTTTGGCAACTTGTATAGGTCATTGTCACTTGGTCCTCGAAGTAGTATTTCTTTGGTTCTTGAATCCTTAACAAGAAAGACAGATGGGTAAAATTCAAAGAAGTAATCATTATAGGCAGTAAATTTTTAGACTAAAAGTAAGGGTGATTTAATTGAAAGAACATGCAATATAACATTAAAAAAAAGGATGATGTTAAAAATAATTGCGTGAGAACCAATATGTGAGACTGGTACACCATGATCGTTTGCAAGCTGTAAAATTTTACCCCTTGAGAAATTGAAATCCAAGTGTAAGCTAGCCAAGTTAGAAGTGACATGACCTAAGTCAGCAATCCAAGGGGTGTAGTGGCCTGGAAACGAACCGTGGTTTGATGCAAAGCCCATAGATTTGACAAGGGCCTCGTGGTCGCCACATGCTTGGAGTTGTCCCCATGGGAGGTCGTGGAGTGAATGAAGGGTGTCATGGTGTGGGAAGTAGTGGAGCCGTCGATAGATTGGATGGAGGTCGTGGTGTTGTGGATGGTTTGATGGCCAAGTTTGCAAGTGGCTGCGAAGTAAGATTTCATGAGCCACTTAGATGATCATATAGCTCATGAAAGGAGACGAGCTTAGGTCTTTGGTTTAGTGTTGTGATAATAGGGTAAAATTCACTACCTATGTTCCTGTAAATAATAGCATTGAATTCGGCTAATGATAAAGGGTAGCCTGCTGCACTGAGTTTATCTGCATGTGCGTGCCTTTGCACGCTTTTGGTATTGTGATATAGAGAGATCATTGTGTTTGAATTCCTGAAGGTTAATATGTAATTGTAGTCGGCGATTTTAAGAGATAGAACCAAAAACCTGATTTAATGCATCTCATACTTGCTTGGAGGAAGGCAATCCAATTATCTAGGAGAAGGCATGTTCAAATAAAGAGGAAAGGAGCCAACACATAAGCATCTGATCTTTTTGAACCAAGTGGCATATTCTGAGTTGGGAATAAGGGTAGTCGAGGAAGTAGAAGAAGAAGAAGCATCTGGGTAAATTTCCCTTATAGGTGGGGGATTGGTCCTATCAATAAAACCATTTAGATTTTGATAGTTTAGAAGCGAAATAAATTGTGTCTTCTAGGCTATATAATTATGTTGAGTTAATTTAATAGTAAATGTGTGGTGTGCTTGAGTAGGAGAAGATGCAATCACTAGAGAAGTAATGGGTATACCATTGGAGGTGGTGGACAAAAGAGATGATGTAGAGGAAGAAAAAAGTAGAGGTATTTAGAGGATTGGTACTGGTGTCAGCCATGAGCTCTGATACCATGACAAAATTGTTGAAGAATGATTAAAAAAGGAAGAACAATCGGCTGGAAAAATTGTGTTATATTCACTTAAGCATTCTTTTATGAACTGTACAGTGTATAAATAGAGAAAGGCTCTAGCCCGAGCATAAAAGTGAGACAGCAACATGATCACTTCAAGTGTCGGGGAAATAGCACATAATTATAAAGAACAATATGAACAACACAACAGATAAAGCCAAAGAACTAATCAAGGCATCCATTCTGCTAACAATGCAAAAGGAATGAGTGTCAATTTAAGTGTATTAGATTTTTGGATATTGTGAGTCTTTAAAGTGATACCGTAATATCTCCTATTTGCTTTGTTGATAAATATTCTCAGTCTATCTTCGCTCGTAGATATAGACTATAAGCCGAACCATATTATTCTGTGTGTCTATTTATTATTTTCTTTCTACCTTCTCTATTTTGTTGCTTATATTTCCTTATTTCTGCTGCCCATTTTCATAACATAATGTGTGCACTTGATCACTAGGTTTCTTGTAATATTACTAATTCTAAAGGACAAAGAAAAAATATATATATATTGACCAAAAATAGTTAATCTTTAGTAGTCGATAATTTCCTAGATTAAATTTAAATACCTTTAGATAGCTAATAGGATTTACACTCTTTAAGTTCCTTGTGCAATATAGATCTCTCGTGGGACATGCGACTGGAAAACTGGGTAATTTCTTAGCACGGCCAAAGTACGATGGCAATTATTTGCATAAGACTATCAAGGAAAAACTAGGGGATTAACGATTGCATCAGACATTAACAAATGTTGTGATCGCTACCTTTGACATCAAGCGCCTCTAGCCTACAATCTTCTCCAGCTACAAGGTACAAAATTACCCACATAAAGAATACCCTAAACTTCTGAAACAACATTTTTTTATTTGAAATCATCTAAACACCTTCTTTTTTTTTTTTTTTTTTAATCCAAACGAGTATATTTGTATTTCAAATCTGACTACATAAGCACATTTAGTGATTGCATCACATGCAATCGTTGCCAAGAATGCCTTCTGTCGTGTTTCCGATCAACAAGGGACGTCACATCACATGAGGTTTTATTGCCTAGGTGAAAAATGATCCAAGCTTGGATGCCCAGTAGTCGGATATATGTATTGGAACGTCAGCTGCCCCAACTTATCTTCCGGCCCATTTTTTTGAAACCCAAAGTCCAACAGGAAAAGTGAGAGAATTCAATTTCATTGATGGCGGTTTGGCTGCAAACAATACTGCAAACAATCTGGTACTTCAACGGTTGGTCATTATGAGAAACTTTTTCTAGTTATACATAAAAATTAGGTTGCAATCGAAAATTCTTATATCAATGTTTAAATTCTTCTAGGCATTTGTTGCAATAAATGAAGTGATCAAAGAAATCAACAGCGGGAGCAAGGACTTCAAGAGCATTAAGCCAGCCGAGTACGCTTGATTTATGGTTCTATCCTTAGGAGCTGGTGCATCTAAAAATGAAGAAAAATATTCAGCTCAAGAATCTGCTAAGTGGGCCATATTGGGTGGGTTAAGTAGTAAAGGTTCCAATCCATTGATAGACAGTGTCACGCATGCTAGTGCTGACATTATTGACATTCACATGACCAATCTTTTTCAAGCCTTTCACTCGGAAGATAATTACATTCGAATTCAGGTATTAAATTATTTTTCAATCTAACAAGGTGACGAAAAACTATCCATTATTCCCAAGAAATAAACCAAAGGAACAGGAGGACATAAATCTCTTGGTGAATATGATATGATTTTTTTTCTGAAATTAAATTCCTGCAGAGATATATATAGTGCAAGCACAACGACAAGGCATTCTTGATATGAATTTTTTTTTTTTGAACTGTAACAAATGTTTATATATGGAATTCTTTAAAATGTACCCGTGTATATATGCTACATACTCAGACTTCGACAACCCCTCAAAAACCAAAAAGGATCTTACTACGTGCATAGAGCAATATTATAATATTTTTTTAAAAAAAATTAAATTTAAATTTAAATTTAAATGGTATCACTTTAGAACCTGAAGTGTAAACTCTGTATTAGGTCTAACTTACAAACCTATAAGCTTCCCTACTTCCCGTATGTTCTTGATATGATTATCTATTCACTTGTCTCATGTTTTATATTTTTTTCAAATGTTGCCAAGGAGTACTAGTCCTCTATTAGTTTTTCCATTCACGTACACCCGCTCAATATACGTGCAAAATGGCAGCACTTGTGCCCGAAAATTGTTTAAGACTTTCTTGTGGTTGCGCTGGGTTTATTACTTGTGGAACACATATTGATTATTTTTCCTTCCAGTCCCATTACATGGCCCAACAAATCTACTTAAGAAATTGTCCGTAATGCAACAAGTCAGAAACTTTTTGCAACCACGTTTATAAAATGTGCAATAAAAATTAAAAAAAATCATCATTTTTTTGTTACACGTTTTATCGTTATTATTACACAAAAAATAACTACTATTTCATTACAGACAATTATCGAACCATAAATGGTCAGACCATAATCATTTACCCTTTTCCTTAATAATATTATTGTCTACCAAAAATACATGTAGGACGATTCACTTACAGGTGCGTTGACAGCTATGGATGCCCCCACGGAAAAAAAAACTTGAGGAATCTTCTGACTGTGGGTCAGAAGCTGTTAAATAAACCATTCTCAAATGTAAATCTGAGTACCGGCTCCTCCGAGCCCCAGTAAGATGCTCTAATAAGGTATATGATTCATCCCATGGCCATATATTTTGGAGCAAGCATTTCTGTCTAAGCGATTTTTGTTCTTGGCGGTATCTCGATTAAAGTTGTGACTGATATTTTTGAAATAAAATTGATAGTTTTTGAAATGTAAAAATAAAAAGTGTTTCAAAAATATCAATTTTCATTTTAAAAATATCAATTGCAGTTTTAATCGAGACAAAATTCAAGACAAATTTACTTAGGATACCAATTTTTTTTCTACATTTTTTCATTTTTCTTGTTAAAAAACGTTGGTATCCCAAGTGTTTTTGTGTCAGTTGGTATCGTGAGTAAAACTGCGACTGATATTTTTAAAAAAAGACTAAAATTTTTAAAATGTAAAAATAACAAGTATTTCAAAAATATTAATTTTTGTTTTAAAAATATTAATCGCAGTTTCAACCGAAACACCGCCCAACACAAAAATGCCCAAGACATGTATATTTGCTCTTTGTTGTTTTGATGAAATGAAAGTCTTGATACATCATTTGTGTGGTTAGATTAATAAATGATCTAAACATTTGACTTTGTGGTCAGGATTTAAATTTCGTTAAAGTCTAATGATTTAGTTACACTCACATAGTAATATAAAGTAGGTGATAATTATTTGATTTCTTCAGACTTTTTCTAACTTTTTAAAAAAATTTTCCTAATATATAGGAACAATTTTTTTGAATAATTGTAAAATATTACTCTTATCTTTTCATTTTTCTCTAACTCCCACCCCCCCTCCCCGCCCCCCCCCCCCCGACAAAAAAAAAGCCCTAAGCCGATAATTCCCGCCCCCCCCCCCCCCCCCCGACAAAAAAAAAAGCCCTAAGCCGATAATTGGAGCCATAGCCTAGAACTCGGGAACCTGTTAGTTTCAGAGGTGTCCCTAGTACGAGGTTATCATAAGATTACACAACACCACTCACTTTCTTCTGCCATTCTTTAATTTTGGCGGTTACTTCGACTTTTGTAGGTTGTCTAAGGTGTTTTTAGATGAGAAGAAGTCTCATGCATCTCGATCACTGCTGACAAATATATGGTGCTGCCTCAAAATGAAGAGTGTTGTTTGCATAAACATATTTGGCATGATTCAGTTACTATATATCATAAGCAATAAATTTGTATGAAGTTACTGCTGAATAGTTTATTTCTTAGCTAAGTAATGCAATATATCTGTTACAAGTTGAAGGTTGATGAATGTTCTCTATGAAATTCTGGTTTAGGGAAGATGAAGAGCACAACCACAGAAAATTTTTCTCTGTTTCTTAACCACAGAAAATTTTTGCAGCAACAAGAACTCTATCTTTTCATTCATTTATTGTTCAATTCATATAACATCCGAACACTTGATTTAGCTGTCAAGTTTTTACAGGAAAATTTAGCATTCCAATGCATTTAATCCGCACAATAAAGTTGCTGCAATTTGTTGTTCTTGATTGGTTCTCTTAGGAGGAGGCACTTGCAGCTGATTTGGTAGCTGCTGTCGTCCTCTTATTGCTGCAGATGTCTTGGTGTTGAAGGTGCTGCACATGCCGGACAGGAACTTCTCCAGCTTGCAGCTGTAATTGATGACTTTTCTTGCTGCTTTCAAGCTGCCAGGTGTGAGGAGAAGTTTCAGCTGCTTCCCACTACAACTGATATTGCTGTTCTCCTACACTTCATGTTTCTGCCGTTCCCACTAGCCCCTTTTTTTTATTTTCTTCCTTGTCATCTATTTATTGCAATTGGATTGCTATGGTACTTGTCGCAGGCCAAATGCTCAAGGGACTGTAGTAATCTACTGTAGTTGTACCGAGAAAAAAAGGAAAAAAGGGGCTAGTGGACCATCTCCGTTAAGAAATTTAATTGCCTTCATTGACTTTTTGATTTGTTGTTCCGAGTCAGCTTTGAATCAGTTGTACCCAAGTATGACTTCCAATCTTTCGACTTTATCTTGAATTCTTACCTGAACCAAGAACTTTATATGAATTTGAGTATTTTATATTTATTTTTATGAAACCACAATCTTGATTTGTATTTTTAAATGTTGTAAAAAAAACTACCGGTTTGATGACTCTTTAGATTGTATTTTTTACAATCCAATTGCAAATTCTGTAGTTTCTAATTCTGATTCGGTTCTAATTCGAGCCAAAGGAGTCACTTCTGTCTCCATTTAGACTGGTATGACTGGTATAATTTACTATTGCTACGAGTTTATTAATGATACTACTATTCAATTTTTCCTTGTCCTTTATTTATTGCGGGTTGGTGATGGTACTGCTTTACTGGACAACCCACGTTGAGAAATTTAATCGCCTCTAAACGACTTTTCAATTTATTGCTCCATGCCACCTTTCGAAGCAATGGTCCGCAAAATGACTCTTCCAATCTCTCAACTATTCTCACCTAAACCAAGCACTTTATATATGTTAATTATAATGCGGAGATTAATTATGCAAAACAGACCAAAAAAAAATTTAATATTTTTTGCATGCTAAGGATAATTTTTCTCCAATTTCATACCCTAGATCTCTTCCTAAAATTATTACTCAAGAACTTTTAAGACAGAAATTTAAGTTCTTAACTCAGATGCTGAGAGATAAGCTTCATATAGAGGGAAAAAGCTTGGATCACCGGCTAAGGCCCCTAAATGGCTGCTTAGTAATAAAAGAGGTAAGTTTGTAAAGAGGTTTCCCTAGAAGCAATCACCCTTGAAAGAGTGCATAATAGCTCCTTGGTTGAGATGTCCTCTGAGAGAAAAAAATTTAAGATTTAATCATAAGCAATATCTTACAAAAACGTTATACCAGTCCTTCTCTTTTTTTTTTTTTTGTTTATTAATAAATTTATTGAGTCATGAATTACGTAATAATAATAGCTTTCCTCTTTCAATAAATTGCACTTTGTCTCTTTCCAAACTTAGAACATAAGTCTTCTTAAATAGAGAAGTCTAAACTAATGTGGTGTCTCTTGAAAAACACTAATCATTTTTCTTCTATACATATGTTTACGCAAGTCTTTTAAACTCGCAAGATTAAACAACCAAATGTTGTCAAGAAGAATCAAAAGTCAACTAGTGTGGACATCCAATTATATGTGTCATTGACAAGAGCTCTGTTTTAGAGTCAGAGGAATGTGCAGTTAGAGGACGTTTTGGATGTAATAAACAGCCAACTTTAAGTAATAATATTCATATTTTACATAAAAAAATTTAAGCGTTAAATTTTTATTACAAAATGCCTCTTACTCTTAACTTTTTTCCTATTGACAGTTGAGTTTATAAGAATATTAGTAGGATATATCAAATTCTATTATGGATGGCTTAGCAAACAAGACACTACTAGACAAAAAAGTTTAATATATAGCTTTAGCCTTACCTTCAACCATCTTCTATTTAATTTATGCATGTATCTATTTTGCTGCTTATTCATCCTTAATGAAATCGATGTGAATTGAAAAAAAAGAAAAAGAAAAGAAAAGAAAAAGTGAACTAATGTGGTAGTGTGAAACTCTAGTGTGTGTACATATTTTGTTGTGTTTCGCGCTTGCTAAGCCAGCTTAGTCTATATTGTTATGCCGTTTGTACGATCGCTCATAATTCATCATCCTTTTCTGTATTAACATACACAAATTGACAGAAACTGGTACTGATGCTGTTGGCCACGAGCATCACATGTATTTATGGACAAAATTTCGTTGACTATATTGATTAAAGGGCCACAGAAAATAAACTGCAGGCTTTGGAACAACCCCTTAATTGGTCCGTGTTGAAATTTGAACACCCCCACCCAAAAAAAAAAAAGAGTCTCTCTTACATGCGAGACTGAAGGGGCAAGAGTCTTGAAATTTCAAAATCATTCCAGTGATATAAGTTGGACGCCGTGACAATGAATGCGTGCTTTCCTTTCATATTTATATAGTCAGTTAACACTTGTTCCACATTAGATGGATGACCTCTAGCCAATCTGTACACAACGGTTCATCCAATTTTTTAAAGAAAAATGTTTATGTGTTTATTACATTTGCAATAAAAATAATAGATTACAATTTTTTTTATTTTTATTATAAAAACTATCAGTCTTCTTGCATTTAATATACCAATCGACACACAAAAAATAAACATATCTACTGGTGCACTTTTTTTAAAAGCTCTGATATACAAAAAAAAATAAAAAATAAAAAATAAATTATAAAATATAACAAAATAAATATAGAAAATATATATACTCTATTATTGTCTGTATTTGGGTCGTATATCGTTTAAACATGCGAAATATTAAAAGAAAAGGGACAATTTTATGAGGAGTGTAATGAATTTGATAAAATTCTTAGATTAGTTCTTCACACAGAAACAATCCGTTTTATTTGATTGATGGGATAACAAACAATTAATTTTAATAAATTAAAACACAAAACAATAAAAACATTATGCCAAATACCAAAAAGGAAAAAAATGATTAATAATAATATAATAAATAAAAGAAAGTCTTCTCAATTTCTAAATGCCTTGTAATCTTCAAAAAAATTCTGGGTGTCAATATAATTTTCAGGAGTAACCACTATACCTTCCAAATAAAAAATAAAACAAAACATAGAATAAATTAAATGTGAGATCACCAAATTAAACCAAGTATCAACACTACCTAGAGAATTTTTAATTTGATTCACTGAAAGTATAATTTACTTATAATTTTATACTAAACAATAAGTATGATATATTTAAATAAGAAAAAAAATAAATTTATATAATATAAGATCATAAATATTTTATACTCATTAAAAAAATAACTAAAAATAACCAGGACTTAATATTTTTTTTTTTTTTTTGAATTCTCAGATCCAAATTGTGCTCATTTTCTGTATGAATCCAAACTTTTTCTTTTTGTAGTATCCTAGCTTCCTTTGTGCATAAATAGCCTCCGAGGTGTTTGGGGAGTTCATCAGACTTTAGACACTGGCATTTCAGTAACAGTAATTTCTAGAGGCCTTGACTCCTTCAAACTTCTCTACAACCCTCTCTTGAAAATTTTTCTGTTTCCTTCTCAACTCTTTCTCTATGGCCAAAACTCCACCACCACCCCCGCCTCATCTAACTTACAGAAATTATATCACAATTCTTAGTATTGATGGGGGTGGAGTTAGAGGAATCATACCAGCAACCATCCTTGAATTTTTAGAGTCCGAGCTTCAGGTAGAAAGTGGCCTTTTTTTTTCCCCTAATTTGTCGTGCCCACTGCGTGCATGTTCTCAGAAATCAGAGCATCGTGCTCTTGTGATGAATTTGAGAAGCTGGAATCAGCTCTCAAACACATTCATGCACGCATGCATTCCCAAAACCCTTTCGGCCGTCATATCTCCAATATTATTCTTGAATTGGGAAATATTTTAACAGATGAGCAGTGTGGTCTACTTCTTTAAAAAAAAATTTGTAATATATTGCTTTTTTAATTATATAGATGTGACTAAAGAGATGGAAGACCTATTGATCATACACAAAAGTCTTTTTCCATTAAAAAAAGAAAAAAAAAAAGGGGAAGATTTCATCTCTTTAGTCTTTATATTTCCAAACACTAATCAAGCAGTTGCTTTGGCTATTCCATTACGTGCAGAAGCTGGATGGTAAAGACGCTAGAATTGCAGACTATTTTGATGTGGTTGCAGGGACTAGCACTGGCGGCCTTATGACCTTGATGCTAACAGCCCCTAATGATAAAGGTCGCCCTTTGTTTGCTGCCAACGAAATCAATGGCTTCTATCTTAAGAACTGCCCCAAAATCTTTCCCCCAGCCTGGTAATATTCGGAACGCCCAAAATATGGCCAACTTTAATCTTTTAACATATTATTGCCACCGCGGTGACAATTGAATCTCTTGCTTAATATTTTTCTCCTTGGAAATGCACCAATTTTTTATCAGGACCTAATGCTATTAGGGAAAGTCAGGAGATAGAAATAATAATCATATAGTAGCGATATATGGTAGAATAATTTTTTTAGCAAAAAAAATTTTTGAATTTTTTTTTTGAAATCAAATTTTTATATAATATTAAGTATATTTAAATTTTAATTTAAAAATAATTTTTTAAATAGTTACTCTATGCCTATCCCCTAATGGTGCGCTATCATTGTTCACTATGTAGCTATATATGTAGCTATATAGGTGTGTTGACTGGTACAGAGAAATGAAACCTCTGCTTGTTTGATGTGTTTTTGTGTTGTCCTGTCTTTTCCAGGCGCCCGCTCCCTGCTTGGCTTGCTGATAATTGGCTTTGGTTGATTGTACCATGCTTTCCCATCTATTTGGGATGGTATATCTGCAACAAATTTTCGGTTTTTAAACAATTTGTCCTCAGTATCTTCAAACCTAAATACGATGGGAAGTCTTTGCATCAGATTGTCAGGCAACAACTGGGAGATAAACGGTTGGACCAGACACTGACAAATGTTGTGATCCCAACATTTGACATAAAGCAACTCCAGCCTACAATCTTCTCCAGCTATGAGGTAAAAAATATCCAAATCAAAATATATAGCAACGTGGTATTCTGGCTATGTTTCTGCTTCCTTTTAGATTAGTTTTCATATTTGACGGGTGTTCATTTTCCACTCTCGATCAGATGAGGAATGATCCGTGCTTGAATGCCCCACTGCCAGATATTTGCATTGGAACTTCAGCTGCCCCAACTTATCTTCCATCCCATTATTTTGAAATGAAAGGTCCAAATGGAAAAGTGAGAGACTTCAATCTTGTGGATGGGGGCATGGCTGCAAATAATCCGGTATTTCAACCATCAATTGGTCACAGCCACATTTCCAAGTTGCATGTATGGACTGTTGTGAAAAATTTTTGCATGTTTCATTAATATTCGAACATTTTTCAGGCATTTACTGCTCTGAATGAGGTGACGAAACAAATCAAACTCGGGAACGAGAAGTTCAATTGCAACGAGTCAACCGAGATCCCCAAATTTCTTGTTCTGTCCTTAGGCACTGGTGAAGCTAAGCAAGATGGAATATATTCTGCCAAGAAAGCTGCTAAATGGGGTTTAGTGGGATGGTTAATGGGTGACAATGGCAAACCATTAATAGATAGCTACATGCAAGCTAGTTCTGACATGGTTGATATTCATATGACTAATCTTTTTCGACTCTTGGGCCGTGACAAAAATTACCTCCGAATTCAGGTACTAAATGACCTTCCACAGTTAGATCACACACAGACGGTAAAAACTCCATTGGAAAAAAAAAAAAAAAAAAAGGACGAAAACAAGTCTCTAGGTCTATAAATAAAAGCAAAGAACAATGATTTGAATTGGGGTCCCAGTGGAGAATCTCCATGCTAACTAGCTTGTCATCATTTAAGAGCGTAAACTCCTCGTTTGTGGCTGTCAAAAAAAAACAAAACAAAAAAACTAAAATCGGCTCAATTTTGTACGCTTTGTTATTGAATTTTGCTGGCTTATCGAAAAAAAAAAGAAAATACTCCCTTGCCATTGAAATTGAATATCCAAAAACAAACAACAAAGTGTTTGTGTTTGAAACAGGATGATACGCTTACTGGAGATTTGGCAGCTATGGATTTGGCCACCAAAGAAAACTTGCAGAATCTTATTACAGTGGGTGAAAAACTATTGAAGAAACCATTGGCCAGGGTGAATCTGAGTACTGGCTGCCTTGAGCCTACTGGTGAGGGGACAAATGAAAAGGCACTAAAAAGGTAATACATCTTCATATTGTCTCACCGCTAAGGCATTTTTTGGCATATATAATCATTGGTTTACATAATGTAATAATCCATTACTCCGATTTTGAGTATTTGACCACGCATTGTCTTAATTGAATGGGTTCCATATGACTTTTGTAGTTTTGCTCAAAGTCTCTCAGATGAAAAGAAGTTTCGGGCTTCTCCAGCTGCATCCAAATGAACAAGGATAATTACCCATATTCAGCAGTTACACAGGATGTTCAAATAAATGTCCATGAAGTGGACATGATGATTGTTGCCTTCGTAGCTAAATACTATATTATGTAATCTTTGAATAATGATGTATGTGTGAAGCACCTCAATAAACTGCTGCAAGATAAACAATTTAATGTTATAATTATTTGTGAAGTCAGGTATAAATAAGCGTGAAGTTCTAGTTGGGTGTGTTAGTAATATTTAGTCCTACGAATTTAACAAAGTCAAGTTGTATATTTAGTATTCCTATAATATTAATTATTATGAGTAAGGGGAAATGTTCTAGAGTTAAAAAATTCTCTATAAATAAGTGTTAATGTATGAAATTATTTAGTTTGAAATGATATTATGCAGTGTGATATAGTAGAGTGAGTTTTTTTTTTTTTCTTTTTAGTTTGATCTTTTAGTTATTCTCTTTACAAGTATTTCTTTTGAGTTGTTTTATTTCTAACATTTTGGTATCACAGCAAATTTCTAAATCAAACATAATCCGAGTCCAAGACTTCCAATTTGGGAGTCTCAAAGTTATATTCTAATGAAACGCATATTCATCCGATAGTAGTAGTACTCTACGACTCTTCTGCGAGTATGCAATCAAAGCTCTAAAAAGTGTTTGTCCTTTTGTGTAATTTGACTGCCAACCGTTACTCTTCCAAACATCTTCATTAAAACGGAGGCTCTCGGTCTTGTTGGGTTCCAGAGAGCCGCGAAGCTCACGCGAGACGGCGAAAAAGATGGAGAGACATTTCTTTACTTATAAAGAAAAAGGTTTCAATTTAAAATTTTCTGTGTCAATTATTTCAAATATTCAATCCCAGTTACTAACTTAACCGAATGGACAGAAATTTATTCATATAATAAGACTATTTGTACTACTAATCCCGGTGCTGTCCTGGGCGCTCCCGTTAGAAATTTTCTATGGATTGAAATTTGTTGGCCTTTGTTTTTTTGTTTTACACCAACTTGATATAATTCATAAGCTTTTCCCTAACTCGTATTCTTTATTATTTCATTGTACACATCTATATAATAGAATCTTTGACCAAATAAAAGAAAAAGGCTATGGCATGGACATGGTTTTCTTTGGCATCATCATTAGGGTTGTAACGAATCAATACTGTCAATAAAAATTTGACTGTTTGACTCGACAAAAACTTGTTTGAGATCGTTTGGTAATGTAAATGAATAATATTTGAGCATTATTTCAAAACTCGTTTACTAAACGATGCGAGTTTGAACAAAAGGTTGTTCAACTTATTTATATTTGTGAACAACTCATTAAAAATTTAATAAAAACTCAATAAAAGCTCCATAAGATAATTGATATAAAGTTTGATAAAAAAAACTTGATAATATGCTTGACAAGAAACTCGTTAAAAGCACGCACCACTTGGTCTTTATTTAATTTTGGTGTTTTTTTTTTAATTTTTAGTTGAAAAATATATAAACTATCTTTTGAAACCCTACATCTTTTTTCCAAACGAATGGAGCAACCGCCCTCTTTTTTCTCGGATCTTCTTTTTTTCTCACTTCTTCTTCTCTACAGTAGACCAGCGCCATCCGCCACTTTTGTCGGTGCTGACCATTGGCCCCTCTCCATTTCCTTTGCCTCTTCTTCTTTTTTTACGTCACTTCTTCATCTCCCTCTCCAAACAAACCCCCTAAAATATAAAGCTTCTACGCTTGCTAGATCTAAGCCAAAACATGGCTTTTAGGTTCAATGTGAATGAACTTAGGAGGCAAGGTAATCATGTTTTCCCCTTAATATAATTACTTATACTGACTCATCAAAAAAAAAACTTAGGAGGCAAGGATCCCCTTTCCATCATTAGTTTTTTTTATTCTCGTTTTTTGAGTTGATTTCCTGTCTTTGTTTTGTTTATGTAATGATTTTTGTTTATGGGATGAAAAAATGTGGGTTTGATCTGTTTTTTGTTGTTCTTAACATTAGGTAGGTGTTTGTGGTGTGAAGATGAAAGTATGATCTGAAACAATGGACGTTTGGGTCTGAGTCCCGTTAATGGAGTGGGTCAATCCAATTAGGAGCTTCCACTAAAAATTCTGACTCTAACCAATCGAGCTTATATCGAGCTCGGATAAACAATAATTTGGGAAAAAAATTAAACAAGTCAAGCTCGAGCCTCTAGAATTTATTTTCGAGCCGAGCTCAAGCTCAAATATTAAAGCTCAAGTCGAATTTGAGCTCAGTTTATTTATTCATGACTCAAGCCTGAACATATCAAAATTTGACTTGTCTCAACTCATTAACAGCCTTAAGTGTCATCTCTTTATGTGCAAGGAGAAAATCTCCTAATTTTCTCGATAATTAAATGATTGCATCCTTTTCTAGAGAGTTATTCTCTTTTTTTTTTTAACAGTAATAAAAGTTTTTATTAAAAATATCTTTTAAGAACAAGGACCTCAAAAAATAGTACAAGTTACTCCAAGTACCACACAAACCACTCGCACACTCAAACTACTACATACTTAGTTCTAACATCACAGAAGAAGACCACACTAAAGCCCACAAAACTCCATACTGAAACCCCATTTCACAAAATACCCCCAACAATCATCACAAAGACCAAATAGAAACAAGCACCCATCATAAGCAAGACTGCCCAAACTTTCACATTCACCTAAAACCCAAACAGTTCCCCCACCCGTCCCCGCAAGTCCACATAAAACGAGAAGGCAATCATGAAAGAAAAAATAAGAATTGAATTACCAAAAATAAAAAAGAAAAAATAAGAAGCATCCATAAAAAAAACTCTCTAGAGAGTTTCTTAGATCTAGATTGACTACGTTGTCTTTTTTTTTTTCCTACAATCTTAATGTACTTTATAAGAGTACCTCTGTATCAAGGAAATCTCTTTACTGTTTTTTTTTTTTTTTTTGTATTTCTTACTTTTTATTTATCAGTAGAAATTCTTCACAGTTATCTTTAATTTATGACTGATAAGGATATTTGTTGACGAAAAGGATAAAACACTTATACTTGCGTTGAATTATCTGATTGTTGTATATGTGGACATAAATTAAGCTATGAGGTGGGCCGCAAAGACATTACATACTAAACTTCTGAGGATTCTTTTTTTAAACAAGTCAAATATAAAGTTTTAAATTTATTGCATGCTTCAGAGAGGTAGGTAGGGTTCCCTCCCTAACTTTCAATTCCTTTTTTCTATTTAATAACGGAAATGTCAATGCTGATCATTGTGACAAAATAGCTTGTAAAGACGATGCTTCTCAAAAAAAAAAGGAATTGTCAAAGTGTTACTGGTGTCAAAGTGTTACTTGATCAACAAATAATTTATTTCATTGCCTAAGGCTTTATTACAACTTTTTTTTTTTTAAGAACGGCTTTATTACAACTTACAAGAGCATAAAATATTCGAGAATAAATAGTTAGAAGAACTGAATTTCAGATAGTGCCCAAATTGATAGACTTCTACGCTCAGAATTTCAAATAATATGACTTCTGCGAATAGGACCAATGCTACGTCACTGGAACTGCTTGTTGTTGTCATCCAGGGATATGCTTTTCCGGAGTCTCCTTTCTTCAGACAATAATCTGGCAAACCTGCAAAAGGGCAAGCCAACATGTTTGGTGATCCAATTACTTGATGGTTACAACTGCTATAGTTAAGCATTTTTGGGTATATATAAAAAGAGAGAGTATGATTACACAACTATATTTAATTAATAATAAATAATAATATGATTTTATCCAACAGAATATATGATAGTTTATTCATTTTAATTTATATGAATTAAATCATTAATAATTTAAATCACTTTATTATTAATTTCAAACCACTCATGGGAAGCTAAGGTCGTACTTCTTGAGTGCTTCTGCGTTGGTGCCGCAATCTTCGACGGGCTCGAATAGTCCTGTCAACAAGTTCACCCTGGAAACCGGTTTCTCCAACAGTCGCTCACCAATGTTAACGAGTTTCTCCAATTGTCCTTTCGTGGCACCATCAACTGAAGCATCTTTTCCAGTTAATGTATCATCCTGTAATATTTTATTGTTAATTATAGAAAAAATCAAGCCCTTCATTTAATTTCATGAAAACCAAAAACCGGCCAAAAGAATATATATTGCGGAATTTAAATAGTTGATTACTTGGATTCTTAGGTACTTTTGTTCAGAACGAAGTGCCTGGAAGACCACGGAGATGTGGTAATCGACCATATCAGCGCTCGCTTGAGTGAATACATCAAACAGTGGGACGGAGCCATTGTGAAGCAACCAGCCCAACACGCCCCATTTGGCTGCCAATCGAGCATTGTACTTCTTTTCAGTCTTTGACGAGCCGGTGCCTATTGAGATTACCAGAAAGCGGCCGTAGTCCATGGGACTAACCGGGAAGCGGTCGGGATGTTCATCAAAAAGTTGCTTCGTCACTTGAGTTATTGCAACTAATGTCTGGAAAATTTAAAGGGGGAATAAAAAGGTTAAGTACGCTAATCAAATTCTTAAAAACAGAGAAAGAGTAAACGTAGACACCAATTTTATACCGGATTATTCGCAGCGACGCCCCCATCAATCAGATGAAATTCTTTGACATATCCTTTCCAATCTGTGTTCTTGAAGAAGCGAGCGGGAAGATAAGTAGGAGCCGCCGAGGTGCTGACACATATGTCTGCTAGTTTAGCATTTAAGCACGGAGCTTTCTTGAGCTGCAGGAGCTTGGATTAGTTAGCTTATGTTACGTAATAGAATAACTTTTTCATCTCATTTCATTAATAAGCTTGTGTCATAACCGCTCGTGAACTTGTAGCTCAAAAAATATTATCAGTATACTAGTAAGTGAGAGGTAAAGAATTCAAATCCTCAACTCCTAACTGTTTCCCTTCTCTCTTATTACCGATTGGTCTATGTCTAAAAAATTATTAAAAAACTAAAAAAAAAAAAGCTCCTATGATATCCAGCGAAGACCCAAGTAATTGAATTTGAAGGTTTTTAATGCTTCCAGCCATGCACATATTATTAGTAAAATTATTTGTTCTGACTTTACGTTTAGATGATGAAATCGTATAAGGACACCCATAATTTAGAGCTTGAGGAAATTTGCAAAATAGGGGAGGGTATTGTTGCACTGCTAACTAATTTTTTTGATAAGTAAACTTTTTTTTTTTTTTTTTTGATAAGATTCAATGAATCTGCTATTGATTAAAGGAAAAAGATCGGTGGCCAGAGAGAGGAGGACAGAAGAAGTGTCAATAATGTAACAATAAAGAATATTTCTGCAACAACGTTGATTTTTTCTGCAACAAAAAATAACGCGATAATTTTTGTTGCATATTTTATCAATCTTGTTACAAAAATCAGTGAGACCATTGCATTATTGATACTTCTTCTGGTCAATTCTCTCTGTTCGTATACCCGTGCCCTTGATTAAAATAGAAAACCGATAAAATGCACTCCTTTTCTCGGTAAGTGTGAAAGCATGCATTACAATAAAAACATAAAAAAAAAAAGTAAAGTTGATTTTAATGAATGACTAAACCCATAGTTAGAAGAAAGGATTTTTAACCTCACTCATTTTTTTTTTATGTAGTACTCATAATTTTACATAATATAATAAATATAATTTATTTAAAATTAAAAAAAATAAAATAAATTTATATAAGTAAATTATAATCATAAAAAAAATAAGTTAAAATAGCTAACTCATTAACTAGAACCTCATAAGTCACAAAGTCTTAATAAATGTATGAAGTAAAAAGAGAGTGAGGTTGATGAGAGTTAAACTCATCCCCTAATGATTGAAAGGCACGCCTCTCAACCACCGAGCCTCATAAGTCATAACGACTTAAATTTTATACTTTGTCATAAATAAATAAATAAATAAAATTTTAAGCTCTTAATAGTCAGCATCTGGCCCAAGCTAGATTCGACTAGGAACTGGGAAATGACACGATGAAACTGAAGTACTAATCTGATATTCTATCGAATAATTCCTTGTAAACCGTAGCCATCTATAAGTTTTAGTTAGGTAGTGATAAAATCCATACATATTACAAATGAGGTTAACTCTTGTACTTTATATACTCTTTAGCATTTACAAAAGCTGTACTAGATAGTGAAAGTTAAATTATGAATAGTCCATTCTTTTGGTTAAAATTGTTGATTTCAAGTGCATTGAAGCTCAAAAACTAAACTTTCTTGTGTTAGCTAATAATTAGAAAAGATCATTGGAGAAATATGTATCCACTTGAGAATGATAGCCTTCAAGATATGCAGCTTTTCAGCTTGAGAAATATGGACGAAGGGAAAGGAGAAAGTACCTCATAATTAGAGAAGATCATCGGCTGCAAGTGCCTGATGTCGAAAGTAGGGATCACGACATGAGTCAAAGCGTCGATTAGCCGAGTCTCTCCTAGCTTATCCCTTGCCAGTTTGTCCAGGTATTTCCCATCATACTTGGGTCCATTTAGTGCTTTAACTGTTTTTCTCAATGACCCCAGAACACCTCTGCCAATTGAAACCAAACCATATTAGTTATGATCACTTCCATAGAATTTAATTGTTTGCACATATACCACCGCTTATATAGTTCAATTAGCTATAGAATTTAGATTGGTGTAAAAGATGACGGGCCATAAAGAGTTACGGCTCACAGCTGATATGAGAATTGTTGTAATTATCGGTCACTTTGTGCCTCTGTCCAAATAAAATTATGGGGCACTATGCTTATTTCCCATTTTTTATTTCCAAAAAAAAAAAAAGAGGTATGCGCATATATGGGTCTGTTCACTATCAAGAGTTATAGGTTTACCGCTTTTGGGGAAAAATTTTTGGACAGTGCTGAAGATAGAAGGCAGTGATGTCTTTGGCACCGAAGAGAGGACGGTTTTGTTCATTTGGAGCAGCTAACATTGCGGTTATGAGACCACCTGTGCTTGTCCCAGCAATCACATCGAAGTAGTCTGCAAGTCTTGCATCCTCGCCATCCAGCTCCTGATCCATATGGCCCCAATTTATGCCAAATTTGTTTTCAGCTAGAATCTCATCCAACAAAAGTTATATGGCCATGTACTAGCTATTTTTACCTTTTTTTTTTTTTTTAGTATAACTCAATTATGATCTTATTTATATAAATTTATTTTAAAATTTTTTATTTAAAATATATCGCACTTATTGTATTGTATATGATTACGAATTAGTTATATTTATAAAAAAGGTGAGTTAAAACAAGCAAAAAGAAAAAGATGCACCATATGCACATCTATCAAAATTGCATGATGTTATTTTGTACCTGAAGTTGTGCTTCAAGGTAAGCAAGAATCACCGATGGGATGATGCCTCTAACACCACCCCCATCAATGCTAAGAATGGTGATCAAGTTTCCACATGTTAGGGACTTCTTTTCACGGAGTGGTGATGGCGCTTTCTCCATTGGACACAAAAGATCAAATGAAATGCTAATATGTAAGGATGTGTCGAGGGGGGATATGTGCACAAGTCGATCAATGGATTATTTTCAGTATCAAAGTTCCAAATCTCAGATGCATCATCAAGACATCAAGCACATATTTATAGCACCTTTTTTGTCACGTGTTACAAAAAATTCTAATTAGAAAGTCAGAGGGTATGTCTGTATCCTTGAGCCCATTTTGGAAACAGCTTGGGAACTTTCTTGTGAGAAATTGGAAAATCAGGAAGGCCGCAAATTGGGAAGGGTGCAACTAGGGGTACGCAATACACCGAGTTGCACTCCAATACATATTATTATATTTATCAAATTTAAACTTTAAATTTGAATGCGTATATCCTTAAATTATAATTGTTGAATTCCAAATTCTATATCTTAAACCCTTAAATTTAAAAAAAAAATCTTCAATTTTTTTTTGAAAAAAAAGAATAATAATAAAATATTCGTATGTAAACCCTCCAATTTTTAGTATCCTTTCTGAGTGCACACCAACTTTTTTCCAATCAGGAATTAGCTTTATAAAGCTCTTCTGAAGCCATATTGGCAAGTCTACTGTAGGACGTGGTCTGTAGTAGAATTGTACGTAGCAGTTAACTAATTCAAGCACGTTGTCCAATTTCCAAATTTTGAAGACGTGCGTGAGAAGCAAGTTTTCTGAAGACAGAAAGGATGGATAAGATAACAATTCCACGTGCGCCTCTACATGAAAACGATGCGACAATGTTGAATAGTAACACTTGTCTCAATTCTTTCTTAATTGTATTACTTTATCAGTAGGCTTTCGATGACCAGTTCCAAAGTTAGGTTTAATCTTGAAAATAGTTTGTGTGCACGCATGGCATTTATTGTATGAATCCCAGAAACATAAGAAATAATCATAAATTGTCATAAAAATGAGTTAAGTCTCAAAAAAAAAAATAATTTAATTTTTTTCAGAATTAAATCCTCAATATAACTAGTGTACCCTAAATTTACTTAGTATTTTTTTGAGTCTTGATTTTAAATTTTTTTAAAAAAAAATGACTAAAAAAACATTCTTCTATCTATAACTATTCTATAGTTAATCTACTACCTATAGCTATTCTATAGTTCATTTCAATATCCTTCTAATTTTCTCCTTGTTGTATTTTGGTGAATACTTTGCGTTTCCCCATTCCCACTGTACATTTGTACTATGTAAATTAATAGAATCTTTGTTTGATTATGATTAAATTTACATTAATTAATTTATAAAATTCTAATTTTAATTGTAATAAAATTTTGATAACTATAATTAAGGTATTTTATTATTTTTAATTTATGCATTTATGAGAGGTTGTTACATAGTATAGAGAAAAAAGTTGAGATTTTTTTTTGCTTTATATACTTAATATATATATAGATTATATACTATAAATTTGTAAAGCACCAGAGTCGTTAGCTAATTGAACTAAAACCCACAGTAATATTTTTCGGGTTAAATAGATTTTTAATCCACAAATTGTTTTGAATTTGCTAGGCAATTCATAGACTACCACTGATTGGTCAGATAATGATTAAAAGAGATTAATGCATACAAAAGAATTAAGACGGGGTTATGATTACTTTGTGTTAATTATTTACATAGTTAGTCTCGTCCCATTGAGACAGCAAACATAGAATAATTGTAATTAAAGTTTACGTTCCGTCATGTTCAGCCTCATTTGCCAAGCACATGGCTTTCTTTAGAACTTCTTAGAGCTTTTGCTTTTGCTTTTGCTTTTGCTTTTGTTTTTGTTTTTGTTTTTGTTTTGGTTTTTGTTTTTTAAAAGAATACTTACTAATTTTACTCTATTTTTAGTGAGTAAAACTCACTCACGATCTTATATTACATAAATATTTTTGTATTTGTTTATTTTAAGTAGACCACACTCATTGTGTGATTTAAAATAATGAATAAGTTATATTCATCAGAAAATATGAGTCAAATTAGAAATCTCCTCGTACGCATAATGTAATCGCATGTTGAAGTTTCCATGAAACTACAAACTGTAACACACTCTCGAAAAGAAAAGTACTGTAAAGACTTCATGGTCAATCTCAGATGTATTACTTCTTAACCTCTCAAACTCTGGAACTCTCCCCACCTGAAATTATCCCTTTGTTGCAAGCTGATACTATGAGTATAAGCCACCCTCGTGGTGAATAGTTTTTTCTTTTCTTTTTTCCTCTTCCTTAGTTCCATTGTCAGCATCGAAAAAAAAAAAAAAAAAAAAACTATACCTATAATCACTTGATTAGTAGCATAAACATATTTAATAATATATCTGTTCAGATTTTCTTGTAATCACTCGATTATTATGACTGTACAGTAGACATTTAATTGTTGCTGTAAACATTAAAAAAAAAAAAAAGTCAAAAGTCGACTTATTCCTTTTGCACGTATGCTTTCACACGGAAAAGTCGACTTATTCCTTTCGCATGTATGCTTTCACACGGAAAAGTCGACTTATTCCTTTCACACGCATGCTTTCACACGGAAAAGCAGACTTATCTCACACGCATGTTGCACACGAGAGAGTAAACCTTATAAATAGGCCACTGCCCCTCAGTTCAAAACAGATTCAACAAATCTGTAAATAGAAAAATCTAGAGAATTTGAGAGAAAAAGAAAATTTTGAAAATCTCTCAAGAAAATTTCTTCTTTTCCTACGTGCTTTTACTCTGCAGTATACTCTTCTAACTCCTTTTTGAGAGATATTTCAGGGGTAAACCCCAAAAAATTTGTTGTTTCCATTTCTAAAGTTATTTTTAGGTTTATATTCTCGGATCGCTTTAGATCTGAATTTATGAGAATATAGATCTAAAAATATCAAATTATTACAAATCCAGCTGGGATTAAGTCTCATACGGCCCTCAGCAAAATTCAGGCAGCTCATCCGAGAATAAGTCTCTTCGACTCTCAGTGAAATTAAGCCAGATCGGCTCAGATCAGGTCTCTGTGGTTCTTAACCGTAGTCAAAACGTCCAAATCAGATTCGGTTTCAATCTACCCAGTTCAAGATAAAGCTGTCGAAATTATTTCTGTCAAGATCAAGCTCGTGCAGCCCTTGACGGAGTCAAAAAAGGAACACTAATCGGAAGATCTACGGAAATCGACCCCACGTAAATTTTCTTTTATTTTACAATTGTTTATTGTAATTTGTTTTTGTATTTTCGAGTTTAATTGTTTTAGAATCGAAATTTACCCGTTACAAATATTTGGCACGTTCGTTGGGACCTCTTCACCTCCCATCTCTTGTTCCTTAAAAAAAAAACAAAAAAAAAACCCAAAAAGAAGCAGCAGAGAAAAGAAAAAAAGAAAAAGAAAAAAAACGGAAAAAAGAAAAGAACCGAGAAGGAAAAAAAAAGAAAAAAGAAAAAGAGAAAAAGACAAAATAAAGAAAAAGACGGAAAAGGTAAAAAAAAAAGTGAAAAAAAAAATTTACAAGTGTTCAGCACATCAAATGGCACCAAAAAGAAGTACAGTTGCCGGTACCAACAAAAAGGCAACGGCTCCATTGTCTACATCAACTACCATACCTGGGTACGCAGGTTCAGAAATCCGGGGACGGACACAATTTCTTGCCGTCCAAACCCGACAAAATATTGAAACGGAGAGTCCACAGTTTGCACAATAACAGGAACTCTCCCCTGACTCTCTTGCTGCATGGAGAAGTCGATCACCCACCCCGATCGAAGTCGGGGGCAACACGACGAAGCCCGCTCAACAGAATCCAACTCATTATGTAGAAATCCACACAGAAAAATCAGAAGAGCTTTCTCCCCCAGTCTTTCGTGGAGTCTCATCTGTTGCCGTCATCATGACCAACACAACCAGTACAGAAGAAAGGATTTCAGAGTTGGAGAACAAAATTTTGCAGCTGATTAGAGTCGTGGAGGAAAAAGATCAACAGATCGCCGCTCTCAAAGGAAAAGTCCCGATCCAAATTGATTCCGAGATCTGCGAGGAGCAACCATATCCACCCGGTTTCACACCAGAAGCCACACCAGCCGACGTCTTCACTGCAGAAAAGCGACCAGGTAGTTCTACACAGCTGCCGCCCTCAAATTATGTAGCTTCGCTATCTGTTCAACAATTGCAGGAAATGATAGCTAATACGATCCGCCTGCAACAAGCTACATCCTTCCAAGGATCACAGATGTACGTCAAACCGTACACTAGACGGATCGAAATTCTCAACATGCCTCTGGGCTACCAGCCGCCCAAATTTCAACAATTCGACGGACGAGGCGATCCCAAACAGCACATCGCCCACTTCGTTGAAACCTGCAACAACGCAGGGACTTACGAAGATCTCTTGGTGAAGCAGTTCGTTCGTTCACTCAGGGAGATCGCTTTCACATGATTCATAAATCTTGAACCAGAATCGATCGACAGTTGGGAGCAGCTATAACGAGAGTTCCTCAACAAATTTTTCAGCACTCAAAGGATGGTAAGTATGATGGAGCTTACCAGCACTCAAAGTTAGCTTGGACTGCAAAGATCGCTTGACGGAGACTTCTGCCGTAGAGATGTGCATCCACGGAATGTATTGAGAGCTATTATACATCCTGCAGGGTGTCAAACCCCGAACCTTCGAAGAATTGGCGACCCGCGCACATGATATGGAGATAAGCATCCAAACTTCCGGAGGCACAGTTCCCATCCAGTTGGACCAGTAAGGGGGCAGAAGGGAGATTAAGAAACCCAACAGCTCCGAAAAAGGAAAAGAAGCGATGACTGTTGAAGCCGTACCAGTAAAAGTGGGCGCCAAAAGCTAAGGTAAATCCTCCGACTCAAATAACTCAGCCAAAACAACAGGAAAGGTGGAAGGTGACATTACGAGAATTGGAGCAGAAGCAGTATCCATTCCCCGACTCAGACGTCCCCGACATTCTTGAACAACTCTTGGAGGCGAAGCTGATCGAACTCCCAGAGTGCAAGCGGCCGAATGAAAAGGATCGAGTCAGCAATCCGAGATTCTGCAAATATCACCAGATAGTAAGTCATCCAACCAAGAAGTGTTTCGTCCTGAAGGAGCTAATCATGAAGCTCAAGAGCCAGAATAAAATCATTCTGGACCAAGAAGGCGTAACCTCAGCAAACCAAACCACCATCACTTCAAATCCATCAGAAGAGGCGGCACACCATAAGGAGGAGCTGCTCGACAACAAAAAGTCGACAACGGAGAAGGTATATGAAGCTCTCCAAACCCTTCTTGCTAACTCTCAACTGTTTATAGCTTTGCAATCAACAGAAGTATGGCAAAATCAAGTCAGCAATACTCTCCAGACCTCAGCTGAATCACAGCCATCAAATGATTCTAACTCAGCGGAGCAGCAGACGGACCAAAATCACGTCGGATGTTACTCCGCTATCTCATTTTCAGATGAGGATCTCCTACTGGGGTCCAAACCCCACAATCGGCTGCTGTATGTATCAGGCTATGTGAGAGAACAGAAGGTCCGACGTATTCTGATCGACGATGGTTCGGCAGTCAATATTATCCCAAAATCCACCATAAAGGAGCTCGGCATCGGTGTTGATGAATTATCAGACAGCCACTTGATGATTCATGGTTTTAATCAAGGAGGACAGAAAGCAATTGGGATGATTCGCTTGGAGCTAACTATCGGTAATCTCACTTCTAGCACTCTATTTCATGTGATCGATGCACGTACCACATATAAGATGTTGCTAGGACGACCGTGGATTCATGGAAATAGAGTTGTGCTCTCAAGTCTGCATCAGTGCTTCAAGTACTACAATAGTGGCGTTCAAAAGGTCAATGTTGATTTAAAGCCGTTTGATGATGCTGAATCACATTTGGCGGATACAGTCTTCTACACCGACACAGACAATGAGATCATTCCATCAAAAGTTACTTGGACTGGGGGCATCCGCAAAAAGGGAAAAGCTGTCGAAGAACCTGCCAATGCCCAACCCCAGGCTCCAACAAATGAAAAGCTGCCACAGTCTACTGAACTTCGTCCAAAGGATGTTGTATCTTCAAGCTTCACTCAAGTCCTACGCTATGTGCCGAAGTCACGATGCTCAGAAGGTCAACCCCTTTTTTCTTATTGTATTGATCCTAAACAGGAGTAAGGACATAGCCAACCCAAGACAAAAGAACTGCACAACCTGAAGGAGACTTACACTCTGCCGATACCAAAGATTGAGCCGGTTTTGTCTTCAAAACCATTAAAAGGTTTCGTCAAACCACACACAGCAGCAGTCGAAGGCGGCTCACTTCCAGAAAGAAGAACACACGAAGGATTCGATCCTAATGCATACAAGCTCTTGGCCAAGGCAGGCTATGACTTCTCAAACCCGAGCACAATGGGTACGCTGCCGTCCACACATGGCGCCGCTTCTTAATCATCACAGTCCCGACCTGGCTTAGGCTATCAGGAGAAGTCACCTGTGCGGATCACGCTAAAGAGCCGAAGCCGAGCAGCTGATGCACGTGCCATCACCACCACCACCAAACAAGACAGGATTATCCAGTCAAACAAAGAAGGTGAAGTCAGAGGCTCTACATTTCATGTCACAATTAGCAAGGAGACTGAGTCTGACTCATCAGACGGTGAAGTAAAGGAGGCTCTCCCGGAACTTGAAGATGGTGGCCAAGCAACTGTTGATAAACTCAAGGAGGTCAATCTTGGTTCTCCGGAAGATCCTCGACCTACATTTGTAAGTGCTTTACTTATTACAGAAGAAGAGTAAGAATATGTTCAGGTATTAAGTCAATACAGGGACGTGTTCGCATGGAGTTACAAAGAAATGTCTGGAGTTGACCCGAAAATTACGGTGCATCGTCTAGCAGTAAAAAAGGGTGTTCGTTCTGTCAAGCAGCCACAACGACGGTTCCGCCCGGAACTCATTCCACAAATCAAGGAGGAGGTTAACAAGCTGATCAATGCTGGCTTCATCCGAGAGGTCACCTACCCAACGTGAATTGCCAACATTGTCCCGGTAAGAAAGAAGAATGGACAGTTAAGGGCATGTGTTAATTTTCTAGATCTTAACAGGGCCTGTCCGAAAGATGACTTTCCGTTACCCATAACGGAGATCACAGTCGATGCAACAACGGGTCACGAAGCATTGTCCTTCATGGATGGTTCTTCAAGCTATAACCAAATTGGAATGGCAACAGAAGACGAGGAGTTGACAGCATTTCGCACCCCAAAAGGTATATACTGCTATAAAGTTATGACGTTTGGATTAAAAAATGCTAGCGCCACTTATCAACGTGCCATGCAAAAAATTTTTGATGACATGCTGCACAAGATTGTAGAATATTATGTTGATGACTTAGTTGTAAAGACTAAAAAGTGCAAAGACTACCTTGAGGATCTCAAGACGGTGTTGAAAGACTTCGCAGGCATCAGCTTAAAATGAACCCTCTCAAGTGTGCATTCGGTGTCACATCAGGAAAGTTTCTAGGGTTCGTGGTGCGCCATCGTGGAATCAAAGTTGATCAATCAAAGGTTGAGGCAATTCAAAAGATACCTGAACCTAAAAACCTGCACGAGCTGTGAAGTTTACAAGTAAAGCTGGCCTACATTCGCCGTTTTATTTCCAACTTAGCTGGGAGATGTCAACCTTTCCATCTGTTGATGAAGAAGGATGTCAACTTCGAGTGGGATGAAACTTGCAGCAAAGCCTTTGAGAGCATAAAGAAGTACCTTTCCAATCCACCAGTCCTGGGAGCTCCAATTCAAGGAAAGTCATTGATTCTCTACATTGCAGCGCAGGAAAGATCTTTGAGAGCCTTGCTTGCACAGAAAAATGAGCAGGGAAAGGAAGTTGCCCTGTACTACTTGAGCAGAACACTAAACGGTCCGAAGCTGAGTTATTCGCCCATTGAAAAGACATGTCTAGCACTGTTCTTTGCCATTGACAAGCTGAGGCACTACATGCAAGCTCACACGGTACGTCTCATTACCAGAGCTGATCCTGTCAAATATATCTTATCTAGACCAATCTTGTCAGGACGACTTGCCAAGTGGGCAGTAATCCTACAAAGCTACGACATTGTCTACGTGCCTCAAAAGGCAGTCAAAGGATAAGCTCTAGCAGAGTTCCTTGCAGATCACCCTATTCCGTCCGATTGGGAGTTCACAAATGATCTTCTAGATGAAGAGGTCTTTTACATTGAGACACTGCCACCATAGACGATGTTCTTTGATGGTGCAGCAAGGCATGATGGTGCTGGTGTCGGCATAGTGTTTGTCACGCCTCAACGACAAATATTACCATATGCTATCATTCTCGGTGAGTTATGTTCAAATAATGTTGCTGAATACCAGGCTTTAATCATTGGTCTTCAAATGGCTGTCGATATGAATATTCCAACTATAGAAGTCCATGGAGATTCCCAGCTCGTCATCAACCAACTTACAGGATTGTATGACGTGAAGAAAGAGGACCTTACACTTTACCATCAACGTGCTCGACAGCTAATGGATGAATTTGAAAGCATCACCTTGGAGCATGCGCCTCGACGAGAAAATACTTAGGGAGACGCGTTGGCTAACCTTGCCACTTCTCTTGCAAAGTCAGAAATCTAGGCTACAGTTGTTGCCGTATGCCAAAAATGGATAGTGCCACAGAAGGATGATGAAGAAACTACAGCAGCCAACGCTGTATCTGTACGTCTCGCGGAGGACGAGGATTGGCGCCAACCAATCATTGACTACCTACAGCACGGGAAGCTGCCCGAAGATCGTCGTCAAAAGACAGAAATTCAACTACGAGCTCTCCGCTTCATATATCTCAAGGATGCTCTGTATCGAAGATCTTTTGATGAAGTTTTACTTCGCTGCCTAGGCAATGAAGAGGCAAAACAAGCTCTCGCTAAAGCACATTCAGGTGTTTGTAGCGGACATCAATCGGGGCCTAAGTTGCACTTCCAACTCAGAAGGATGGGATACTACTGGCCAACCATGGTACGTGATTCCATTGAGTTTGCTAAAACCTGTCAAACTTGTCAAATTCATGCGAATTATATACATCAACCACCGGAGCCACTACATCCAACTGTCTCATCATGGCCCTTTGAAGCTTGAAGCTTGGGGTCTTGACTTAGTGGGGCCCTTGCCAAAGTCATTCCTAGGTCACCTGTACATCCTCGCAGCAACCGACTACTTCTCAAAATGGGCTGAAGCCATTCCACTTACAGAGGTAAAGAATGAGCATGTTGCCAATTTCATCCGGACTCAACTGATCTATCGCTATGGAGTCCCTCGATTCATTGTCACTGATAATGGCAAGCAGTTCTACAATAGCTTGATTGACAAGCTCTGCGAGAAATTCAAGTTCAAGCAGTACAAGTCATCCATGTACAATGCCCCAGCTAACGGCTTGGCCGAAGCATTCAACAAGACCTTATGCAACCTATTGCGGAAGGTAGTCTCTAAATCCAAAAGAGATTGGCATGACAGAATTCCCGAGGCATTATGGGCGTATCGTACAACTTACCGGACTCCAACACAGGAGACGCCATACTCACTTGTCTACGGTGTCGAAGCAATACTGCCATTAGAAACACAGATTCCATCTCTGCGCATGGCTATTCTGGAAGGACTCACACAGGAGGAAAATGCTCGCCTACGTCTGGATGAGTTAGAAGCCCGCGATGAAAGGAGGCTCGAAGCACAACAGCAACTTGAGTGCTACCAAGCTCGACTCACCAACACGTTCAACCGCAGGGTCCGCCCTCGATCTTTTCAAGTTGGAGACCTTGTTCTTGCAGTGCGATGACCCATCAACATGAAGCATCGGCCTGGTGACGAGCTTACTCCCAAATGGGACGAGTCATACTTAGTGCAGGAGGCCTACACTCACAACGCTTACATGTTGTCAGACCAAGAAGGCGTCCGAATCGGCCCAATCAATGGTAAATTTCTGAAACAGTATTATGTGTAAATATATTTTTAAAAAAAAACAAAAAATAGAAAAAAAATCAAAAAATCAAAAAAAAAATCAAAAAAAAAATCAAAAAATCAAAAAAGAAGAAAAATCAAAAAAATCAAACAAAAATCAAAAAGAAAAAAAAAAGTTCGGAAGTCCCGATCTGAAAGTCCAAACGAAAATCCAGACCCAAAAATTCAAGCCCAAACACTTGAGCCCAATTCAGAAAACTCAAAGCCCAACTCAAAAGCTTAAAAACTAAGTCCAGACTCAAAACCCAAACACTCAACCCAAATCCAAAAATCCAAATCCAAAACCTAAACACTCGACTTAAATCCAAAAATCTAAGTTTAGAAGCCTAAACACTCGACCCAAATCCAATCCAAAGCCCAAAACCCAAAAATTCCAAGTTCTAGACACAGTCCAGAACCCAAGTTCAAAATCCAATACCAACTTCTGGCCCGCATGAGTATAAACTGTGAACGGCCCAAAAATATAAAAGCGACGGAGGGTTTGAGTCTGAAACTTAGCAACAGTCTCAACCAATCTTCACCACACACCAGACCTTTGTTCCTCTGCCACAAGAAAGATGGAACCAGTTGCAGAACCTCAAGACAAAGGAGAAGAAAAGTCACCCCGCACAAGGTGGCAACCAACCATGGCACAACTGCAAATTTTGGAGGAAGTCTTCCACAACAATGAAGGTATTATACCTAATGCATCTCAGATTTACCAACTTGTCTCACGATTGCGCCCGCTCGGGGCAATCGAAGGAAAAAATGTGTTTTATTGGTTCTAGAATCGGAGAAGCAGGAAGAAACCAGCACTGAGAGCTGCTTTTTCCAAAGAACAGTCAGTCGTTCCGATAGTAGATTCCACCGGTACACCTTCGCCCTCAAATGAAGCAGGTCCGAGTTCTACCACGACAATGGTCTTTTCAGGCTATAACGATCAAAGCCGTAGCCTGTGGAAGCATGCATACTGGTCTTGGTGGTCTTACGGAGTTAGTCAAGGTTTCATTCCTCCCAAGTACTCAAGTTCATGAGGGACTTTTCTAGCAGAAGGAAGTCATTCCGGCGAAACTTTGCCTCTCTTCCCAGAATATTCCAGCAGCATCAGCCAGCCGGAAGACTCCAGCAACGTCTACATCAGCGACCCACCAGACGAGGCCGAGCTTGACTTGGAGCTACGCCTTGGGCCCCGCTAGGACGGCCGACAAGATAAGGTGCAATGACTTTGACAGCACACGGTAACGACTTCTACAGCACACGGCAACGACTTCTGCAACACACGGTAACGACTTTCGTGATGCGCGTCAGCCGCTGCCTCTTTTGTCTCTTATGCAAGAAAGGGACGTGGATGGCCCTACTCGATTCTGCATACCTTCTTTTGACTTTTCAAAAAAAAAAAATTCTTTATTATTTGTATATATATCCTGCATGCCCGAGTCATAATACTCACCCCTCAGTTCTTCTTCTTCTCAAAAGAAAATAATTAGTCTCTGCACTTGTCCCAGGAAGTTCTTTGATCAAGAAGTTGGAAGCGCACGAGCTGAGAAAAGAAGGAGTAGTCTTCCTCGAGGGATCCCTAAAAACCCTCGAAACTCAGTCTCCAACGTCATCGGTATCATGGAGTTCTAACTACTGTCCTTAGTTCACATCTACCACAGAGGGATGAGACGCTGCAATCATCCTAATCTTCCTTTGGATGTGGCAACGTACAGGGAAGTTCCAACTACTCTCCTTACGTCGAAGCAGACTTGGGAATCATCACTACAGTCAGTCTCTCTATGTGCCGGTTTTGAAGTTCCAAAGTGCTGAGCCTTCCTCTTTGGGAGGTTCAAGTTCTTTGCCTACCGGATCATCCTCACCAGAGCTTTGGAACTTCAAAGAACCTTTGTCAGCCTTTGCGAGCCATGGAAGCTCGAACTCACCTGGAGCCAAGACTTCAATTTTTATATTAGCTGGGCTACTAACTTCCTCAAGATCATATCAATTTCCATTGCGATCTAATAACAGTTGGGTTAGTCGGAGATAGAAGATTTCAACATTCAATGTTCATCAAGACATCTTAAGTTTCAAACTGGACTTCAAGACTCGGTGCGGATCACATCTGCAAAGTTCTTCCTTACCGACCCTTGAAGTGGGGACATTTGTAAACATTAAAAAAAAAAAAATCAAAAGTCGACTTATTCCTTTCGCACGTATACTTTCACACGGAAAAGTCGACTTATTCCTTTCGCATGTATGCTTTCACACGGAAAAGTCGACTTATTCCTTTCACACGCATGCTTTCACACTGAAAATTCGACTTATTCCTTTCACACGGAAAAGTCGATTTATTCCTCTCACACGCATGCTTTCACACGAGAGGGTAAACCCTATAAATAGGCCCCTGCTCCTCAGTTCAAAACAGATTCAACAAATCTGTAAACAGAAAAATTCAGAGAATTTGAAAGAAAAAGAAAATTTTGAAAATCTCTCAAGAAAATTTCTTCTTTTCCTACGTGCTTTTACTCTGCAGTATACTCTCCTAACTCCTTTTTGAGAGATATTTCAGGAGTAAGCCCCAAAAAATTTGTTGTTTCCATTTCTAAAGTTATTTTTAGGTTTATATTCTCGGATCGTTGTAGATCTGAATTTATGAGAATATAGATTTAAAAATATCAAATTATTACAAATCCAGCTGAGATTAACCCTCATACGACCCTCAGTAAAATTAGGTAGCTCATCCGAGAACAAGTCCCTTCGACCCTCGGTGAAATTAAGTCAAATCGGCTCAGATCAGGTCTCTGCGGTTCTTAACCGTAGTCAAAACGTCCAAATCAGATCCGGTTTCAGTCTACCCAGTTCAAGATAAAGCTGTGAAAATTATTTCTGTCAAGATCAAGCTCGTGCAGCCCTTGACGGAGTCAAAAAAGGAACACTAATCAGAGGATCTACGGAAATCAACCCCACGTAAATTTTTTTTTATTTTACAATTGTTTATCGTAATTTATTTTTATATTTTCGAATTTAATTGTTTTAAATTTAAAATTTACCTGTTACAGTTGCTCATGACAATGAACATGACTTTTTCAAACGGATAATTAATTATGCCTCAAAGACGCATACATTTCTTGGATTGAGGCTTGTGGATTGCATAGCATGAGACAAACTCATTACACTTTTGACAATTTATATCATAGTGATGGCTTAATCTAATATGATTGTAATCACATATGATTTTTTTAAAAATTAATTAACATATGTATTTTTGCACAACAAATATTATAATTAACGGAGATGAGAAATCTTTGTTTTCAATGAAAACAAGAGATTGAGAAATTTAAATAAATAAATAAAAACTATAAGGGAGTTAACCATCTACAGACATAGCCATCCCAATCATGGTATGTCTGTCCCATACTTGACAAATGCTGTCATTAGTTTCCTGCAAATTAACACAGAATTTTGCACAGAAATTACCCTCATCCAGTGCACGGCATTTGGTCATTGGGTAACAGAACCGAATTCTAATAATTGCACATTGTAATCTCAGTTGTTCTATATGCTAACAATCTCTCTGACGATTATTAATTAGATTACTTTGCCTGAACCTCGTGTAGTAGTATTACATGCATGCGCCGGAATCAATTAAACTATAGTTGCATCAGCTTTGTTAAACTATAGTTGCATCAGCTTTGTTCATCCTAATCAATATTCGTTTATTTAATTAACAACGACGGCCCAGAGGGTTTACTCAAAGCGTTATTTGAGAACACAGCTCATTTCTACGTGGTACACTAGTTAACCACCAGTTAGCCAGTCTCGGGTTAATGTTTTCCACGTACAAGTGGATCTCCTTTAACTTAAACTAATAGACCTGATTTTAAAATAAAAATCAAAATGTAACTTAATGTCTCCAAAAAGCTGCTCCTTATGTATGTAGTTGTCATACGTTGAACGTTATTCTTTTTTTTTTTTTTTTTTTAACAGAGAATTCTTTGCAGTCGCCTAGTTAGGTTGTTCTGAGGAAGAAATTTCAACGCTTTAGTCCTGTTATGCATATCAATTACATTTTTAATTTTTTAAGAAAAGGAAAGAAAAGAAGTAAAACTAATTGAAATAGTCGATAGTCCCTTTTTTTTTGTTTTCGTGGGAATGCAAATGTTCTTCTTTCATTTCAATGGCAATCTCAAATTAATTTAAACTTAGTTGACAACCTTACCAGTAGACCAAACATATGGTCCCAATTGCACCTCGCAAAAGCGCTTGGCAAAATGATCATGACAGCCGAAGAGATGACTTGTGGTTGTGAGAGAAGTTTGACAAATGATCATCAATTATCAACGTGTGTGACCAAGGACTTTGAATTTGATGTATTGAAATTCACGCAGGGAAAGTGTTGTTTAACTAGTATTTTCGTATTAAATTTAGCTCATCTTATCAATACATTTGGAGTCGTTTGATGATACTAAACATTTCTATACTCTCAATCAGTTATGAAAACAACTTAGTAACTTTTATTAGACTTCAGGAGTTTGTTCTGTGAGACGTTCATCAGTAGCATCCTTTAGGGATGCAATAAAAATAACGTAATCCTTCCTATGGGTCTCAAAGGATCTATTTTTTCATTTTACATACCCCAATATTTCTTTAATCGATTAATTTTTACTGTCAAGGTTTTTTTTTATTAGGATGTCTTTTACACCGTAAATTATATAATAAAAATAATTTTACTCATTTTCATAAATTTTACATTTCTCTGTCCAAAATTAAAATCTAAGATCTACAAGATAAAAATTTTAAATTTTAACTACTGAAATGTCTTTTAATTATTAAAATACTTTTAAAGAACTGACTTTTTTTTTTAATTTATGCTAATGCACTCTTTTTTTTTTCTTTTTTGTTTTACGTGTTTTTTTTTTGTCTATTAAAAAACTCATTGAATCATAAGTTATACAATAAGAGTAACTCTCATCTCTTATAAATCTCCTCCCTCCTATCACAGGATTTGAACTTAAGGCTTTTAAAATAAAAATTTTAAACTCTAATTACTGAAATGTCTCATAATAAATACATTTTTTTCTCTTTTTTTGTGATAAATAAAATAGAAAAGCTGAAGTGCTGCTCCAAATTGTCCTATTAAAGACCATTGCGCTGGAGTTTAGGATGAATGCGAATAGTCCGCATAATTACGTCATAACTCGCACCAGACTCTAATGTAGGTTTAACCCCATCGATAGTCCCGGTAAGCATTCAAACCTAGGACCTGGCCTAATAATGTTTGGCGTCTCTATTGCTAGACCACAACTTTTAGTAGTACATATTTTTTTTTTTGTCTGAAACTACTCAGTATCCAGTCTAATAGACCGACTAATATGTACCGATTAAGGTAGGGTCCCGAAAGACGATAAATGTCTCCCAACAGACATTTAACGCAGCTGCATTCTTAGAGTTCAAAACTGAAACTTCTAATTAAACGAACTCATATTTATATCATCTGAATCAACGCATGGTTATTTTTTTGTTTTTTTTTTTTTTTGGTCTAGACCGCCCAGCATCCAACTCATTGGGTTGACTAATTTGGGCCGACCCGAGTAGGACCCTGAATGGCGATAAAGGTTTTTCAACAGGTATTTAACGCGACTGCATTCCCAGATCTAAAAATCGAGACCTCTAGTAAAGTAAATTCAGACTCTTACCATTTAAACCAGCGCCTACTAGTTATTTTTTTGTTTACTAAAAAGATGCTGATGCACTCATTTTGTGACGCCAGACTCCTAAGCCCAACCCAACTTTTGAAGATATCCGGAAACTGATTCGATTGCATTGCATATCCAAAAAGGGCTCAGCGTCAGCCTAAAATTGCTCATTTATAAGCAAAACAAGCCCACAAATATAATCTGGGCTGAAAAGGCTCGTCGTTTACTATAACATCAGTAACACTGATCCCAACCAGCCATGCTCGATTGAGCATCTGATTTTTCAATCCAGTTTATGAGCTTGGCAGCCATGTTTTGTTTCTCCTTGACAACATCGAACCCACCTCGTACACTGCTGCCAACTGCATTATTTTCAACTGGGTGCTCACTATTTCCATCACAATCATCAGTAAAGCTCTCAACCCCAATTGGAAAACACAACTTCGGACACAGCAGCGTAAGTATTATTAGAAAGGCAACGAGAGCTTTTCCTTTAGTCAAATGTTGCTCCAACTCGAATTCCGTCGAAACGACTGCGCCGCCGAGTGTGGGCCCTCCGGTGGTGAAGAAGAGGAAGAGGTACAGGAAGGGATGCCCAGGAGAGAGCAAGGGCATTACTGAAGAGATGAGATTTGTGGCCATGAGGCTGCGCAACATAAAAGGCAAATACACCGACAAGACTGACCACTCTCTTGATGACCATGATGATGATAATGACAATACCCATAATTCAACAAACGACGTCGCATCATCATCGGAGAAAGTTGAAGCAGACGAAGAGGTGGATGGTGATTTGGGCAGTTGGGTGCCTAGTATGGAAGGTTTCGTTAAGTATCTTGTTGACAGCAAGCTCGTTTTTGATACTGTGGAGCGTATTGTTGACAAGTCAGATGATGTTACCTGTGGGTATATGGTTTCTCCTCTTTACTTTCATAACAATGCCTGATTTATTGTTATTATTTTTGGTTTGTTAGTTGTCTAGAACATAATTTTATGGAAAAAAATAAAATAAAATTGTTGCTTTTTTTGGGTTCAGAGCAAAACAGATAAGTCTTGTGCCTGCTTAGACTGTAGTGAATTGGTATGACAATAATAAGCTTTACAGGGCATTTGTTCTGTAACCCATGTTACAAAAATTGTTGTTTTAATGTCGGAGAAAATGTTATGCAAATTTCGCCAATAAGGGTCTTTTAATTTTTCATTTGCAGATGCATATTTCAGGAAAACTGGATTGGAAAGGTCAAAGGCACTTGCCTTGGATCTAGAGACATTAAGCCACAATGGTGTGGCAATTCCTGAGCCTAGTACTCCGGGAGTTTCCTACGCAAAGTATTTGGAGGAGCTTGCACAGAAGAGTGCCCCATTGTTCCTTTGTCATTTCTACAACATATATTTTTCGCACATAGCTGGGGGTCAAGTTATAGCAAGACAGGTGTGCATGTGTGTAGTAGATTTATGGTGTAGTACTGCTTCATGAAGTATTTCTAGCTTTTGCCATTCAAATAACGCATTTAGGAAGGTATCTTGTTGTCTGGGATTGGATTCAGAAACCATTGTTATGCATGCGAGTTCGTTTTACTTCATCCCAAATGTGAGCATGCTTTTGTTAAAGCATGTTGCCTTCGCTTGTTTATATGAAATTGCACTTTCCATGACCTGATATAGCTGCTTTAGTAACAAATGGATATGCTCTCTCTTAAGAATTGTTTGATGAAAATTCTTTTAACCATTTAGAAAACTTGGATACCTCAAACTATTGCTGATTCTCTAGAAAGAGTCAACCACTTTTATGTAAGCATTGGGATATTGCTTTCAGGTTTCTGAGAATCTCCTGGAAGGAAGAGAGCTGGAACTCTATAGATGGGATGGAGATAAGCAAGAATTGTTGAAGGGTGTGCGTGAGAAGCTCAACATACTTAGTGAGGTTAGCACCTGAAACTGCGATCCTGATCGATTTGCTTCAGCATTTATTGGGATACTACTTAATCCTATCATCCAATTTTATGACCTTCCTAATGCAGCACTGGTCTCGAGATGTAAGAAACAGGTGCTTAAAAGAAGCAACAAAGTCATTTAAATACTTGGGTCAGATTGTCAGGCTAATCATCTTGTAAAAGGACAAAGCTTGTCAATCAAACAGCTCTGACAGTTTGATCTGAGTAAGGCTGCAATTTCTTTCTTCCTTCCTTTCCTTCTATTATTGATTTATCTACATTTTAAACAGATTTCTCCCTGCCCTTTTAGTAGTCCAACATATATACTAAAGGTATAGTTGCCTAACAATAATTTACTCAGCTGGTTTATAAGACAAGCTTTGAGCACTGTGTGTAATGGTACCCCTCTGATAAAGTAACTGCGCCTATTCACATCTGCTTTCAATTTGGGATGTGGTGTCTGCCTTTGTGTAGTGTTTGTGGCCTTCGGCAGGCAAGAAAGTGAGGATGGAGCTCTGCCATTTAGACTTTGTTTTCTGATCTGCTTGTTCCTTTTTGTTATTTTAGCTGCATTGAGCAGAATTTGGCAGTCCAAAGAGTGCTCAGTAAATTGCTGATATTGGATGTCTGATATATAGGGTTCTGTGCAAAAATGAGCAAATGTTTCACGATTTTAAACAAGAGAGCAGCATCAAGAGACAAAACACTTAGATTAAAAAACATAAACATGGGCAATAAACAGAATTTAATGCCTGATGCGGACTTCATGTATCAGCTGATCTACTGGTCGTGAGCGTCTTTGCATCTTGTGATCATTCTCTTGAATTGATTCCCATTGCATTTATGTTAGCACTCAAAAAGTTGGTGGTGGGCTGCTTCTCTCTCTTTATATAATTGGTTAAGCACAAAATCTATTACTCTTAGCTTATCAGGAGGCCCAATCCATGCATCACTAAGTCAACCTGGTCTTAAAAACAGCACTGAATCTGAATTGCCCAAATAATGAAGTGTGAACTCTGTTGCTCCAGCACGTCTCAGTGGCTAAACTTTCAACTGACCTGTTGCCCTTCTTTTTTGTTTATGACAGGGATCGTAAGGCGCTGCCCCTCTTTGTCGTGGACCAGGTGACATTATTTAGACGTGCACCAACTTAGCGCCAGTCCCTAACATGGCTAACTGGCAAAGTGACATAATTCCCGATCACTAATTAACAAGAGGAAGTAGCCTTTATTTGTGATCAATATGTAGTGAGCGGATATCTCCTGTCTTCTCTCCATTCTAGGCATTTCGTTTTCAAGCCTCCGTGTATTTTCTGTTTTGGTGTATTTTGTGATCAATGTGTAGTTCCAAGATGCTGCTTTGGTTGTTTTTTGTTTGTTCTGCTAAGTGGACTTAATGTTTTGGAGGGTTATCTTGGATGTATTTCTTGAACGTTACTAGTTTCCATTTGCAAGAAACGTGTAGGAATATGCCTTGCCATTTTCTTTTCATTTGAGAAGAGCCCTGACTCACCAGAGAAAGCTTGGTCCAATGCACAAGAAAAATAGTTCGACTAATATGTGCAAAATCATTGATCGCTGTGATCATTTCTAGTACATAAAAGGCAAGAATTTTAAAAAAAAAAATACCAGCAGTTGCTCAGCTGCGTCTGTTTGGCGGGGGCTCGTGCGTGTAACGTACAATTTTCGGTTTCCTAGAATTCTCTCGGATATGAAATTTTAGCTGGGGTCCTATTACATGGCAAACTGAGTTTTTACATTGCACACACACACTCAGTTTATGCGATTACGAACACTTTTTGTGTAATTGTAATTAAAAAATATTAAACAGAAAAAACAGTAATATTTTTTTTATCATTTTTTGTCATCACGGTTGCATAAAAATGATCGTGATTGCATAAATTACGAACGTATGAACGCAGTTTGAAGGCTAACACCTGCAATAAACATTTTCTGTTTTGGCTGTCTCCCACAAATCGGCAACCTCCAATAGACTGCAACCGTGTAATGCTAGCAGCCTAGCAGCCTCCATGGAATGCTCCAGATTTGCACTGTATATACCAACAAGATGCTAGCAGCCTAGCAGGCCAATTACCGCATTTACTAGACGATTAACATGTTGTTTCTTATAAGAAAAGGCCTTAAACTTGAGGTTACCTGCAAATTGTTGGCGAAGACAGAGAAAAAAGAAAGCTTAATTGGCACTTAAATTTGAGCTTTTGTCGGAGGTAATTAACAAACTGAAAAAAAAAAAGATAAAAAGAACTTTGTAACTACCTTGAAGACTTTGTGTACCAAAGTGTATTTCTTTTGCTTTTATTTATTTCGCAAGATTGAAGAATAGCTTCAGATAATCCTTTCAAGGGACTTCTCTTTCTGTGTAGGAGGGCTTCTGTGTCTTTTTTTTTTTCTTTTAGTAATGATATATATTACGAAAATTGTATTATAAAATATTTTAAATTTTATAATTATAAAAAGAATCATTTACTTTTTTTTTTATTTTAATGATATTAAAAAAATAAATGATTCTTCTCATAATTATAAATTTCAAGTTATTTCATAACACACTTTTTATAATATATATCATTATTTTTTTTTCTTTTTTTTCTTTCCCCATTTTTTGACAAGTTTTTTTTGTCCTTTCCACTTAAAAAAAGAATTCAGTCGGAAAGTACAACTATTACTATTATTTATTTCTGTTGGTAGGTTTAATTAGCGGAAATAGCTATATATATAAAAATAAAATTAGAAGTTTTTAACAGTTTTGTGTACTGAGACAACTTTTCTATTGGTCATGTGCACCCTTTAATCTGAATTTTTCTTGCACTCTGACCATTTCCATCGCCTTGTTTTTCTCCATATGATCTAACAGATCATTACACAAAACCACCCCTAATTTCATCTCTCTTCTTTTGGCCTTTTTCCATTTTCATGGAGCATTATACATGGAATCTAGCGTATGAATATCTTTGTCCCTAACTAGCAGTAGTTTTCTCTGTTTTATAGTTTTTTTTTTTTTTTTTTTTGTCTATGTTGTTTCCCTCCTAATGGATTCACTACACTGCGTAACATCTTGATGAAATCATACATTTCAGGAATCATTAAAGGGCCCCAGGAAGTCTCCACTAGTATTGAGATTGGTGGTCCTGTCATTTGCCATTTTGTGTGGAGTTTATGTCTGCTATATATGCATTAAGCAAATAAGCGACCAGACAACAACCAAACTCCTAAGCATAAAAGTATTCGAACAGCCATGTAATACTTCTGGTATTGAGCAATGGGACCTCCCTTACCTGCATTACCCGAAGCCCGAAACATTTAGCAGGTAAACAAACCCCTTATAAGTACTTACATTAATTTGTTTTTAGCTTATGTTGTTGGAAAAAAATGATGGGTTTGATGCGATTGCAGGGAAGAATGTGCCTGCAATCCTGTCCGATATTTTGCCATATTGTCCATGCAGAGGTCCGGGAGTGGATGGTTTGAGACGTTGTTAAATAGCCACATTAATGTTAGCTCAAATGGAGAAATTTTTGGGTCTAGACAGAGAAGAGCCAATTTTTCTGCCATCATCAAAACATTGGATAGAGTGTACAACCTTGACTGGTTCACTAGTGCTTCCAAGAACGAGTGTAATGCTGCTGTTGGGTTCAAATGGATGCTTAATCAGGTGAGTCGAAACTTGTCTTCGACAATTCATAGGTGACACCACCACTATTGTGGTTGAAATCATTAAAAGGATTTGAATCCGTATAAAACTCAAATTTTATTAAGATCAAGTGTTGGAGCTAAATTTACAGATCATCAATCGAAGAATGTTGTAAACTGTGGGACTCCATTTTGTTTTCTCATTTTTGCACAAAAAAAAAATGACAGGTACCTCAAAATTATATTCTCCAAGCTGGAGTTCATCTTCTTGAATATCCGAGGCTGACGGAAATAAAGTCACCGAACTAAAAATTTCTTACTTCTTTAATTAGTTCTATTGTCTACTGCACTTATGCACTTTCCATCAAAAATTTCTTCTTAACATATGTTTCAAATTCAGAATATTACTAAATAGTCGTTAATTCATTCCAAGATATTATTTAAAAATTTTGAAAGTTAATTTGTACCAAGGAAAACATTAAGGTTCCTATGTCTTAATGCCTGCAGCACGTGCACAAGAGGTAGTCTAACGCTGCAATTGAATTCTCACATAGGATCATTGCTCCCTAAACAAGTAGATGTCCATGCCCATCCATACTGAGTTGCAAGATTAGTAAGGGTCCTTCATATGACCTTTGGGTATTATTCAGCTACTTATTTAAGCCTGCAATTCTCAGGGCTTGATGGAGCATCACGAAGGTATAGTAAAATATTTCACCAAAAACGGAGTTCATGCGATATTCCTTTTCCGGAGGAATTTGCTCCGCAGAATGGTATCGGTTCTTGCAAACTCCTACGACAGAAGCAACAGACTACTCAATGGAACCCACAAGTCTCATGTCCACTCCTCCGCAGAGGTGTTTTTGTCTCCCCTTTTCCTTTTTCTTATGAATTTTTGTTCACAAATAAATACATCACTCAGTTGAAAAGCTTCTTGCAGGCCAAGGTTCTTGCAAAATACAAGCCGGTAATTAATACCACAACGCTGATATCCGACCTGAAGCACGAAGAAGATAGTGCTACCATGGCTGTAGGATACTTCAAGACCACTCGCCACATTGTTCTTTATTACGAGGATGTTGTCAGCAATCGCACTGTAAGCATTTCCTTGTCTTCCAATTCGTTGCCTGTCCACGCGACAATCCTAACTGAAATCTCTGTGCAGAAACTAAAAGAAGTTCAGGAATTTCTGGGTTTGCCATACAGAGAGCTCACAAGCCGTCAGGTTAAGATACATAAGGGAGATCTATCGAAGCAGATTAAAAACTGGGATGAAATCAAAAAAGTACTCTCGGGAACATCCTACGAGAGCTTTCTTCATGCAGATTATCAAATGTAGTTTCCCAACAGGATACTTAAAACATGTAAATAACAGCTTTTGAATCAGTTTTTTTTTTTTCTATTCTTCAAGAGCAACTTTGCCCCAGAAAGAGCACGATTACAATCCACCCCTGACATGCCTTCGAATAACAAGTCATTGATCCAGTCCCCGTCTCTGAAAACTTTAATTCATTCCATAAATTCACATGCACGACCACATTGCTAGGAATAAAGAGAACGAATGCAATGAACCAGAAATTCTTTTTAAAGAGAATAAATTTTATTTGTATAATTATAATAATAAAATTAATTAATACGATAAAAATATAAAAATTATATTAATTAATAATCATATCTTATAAATTTAAATGTTTTAAAATTATTTTCTATTTTTTATGTAATAAATATTTTTTTATATATAAGTAATAATTCAATCATTCAATCATTTATTTATGACATAATTGTATAATAAATTCTTTATAATCTTTATTATAGAAAAAATATTTTTTGCTTAATTATTGTAACTGACAAAATTAAAGTCAATTTTATGATTAAATACTTATAGATATATACAATGTGTTTGTAGATATTTTTTTTTTCCTTTTTTTATACTCGGTAACAATTTGTTTTATTAAAAAATTTAATATTTTTTAAAAAACTATATAAAAATAAGAAAATTTTAATCAAATAATTTAAAAGTAAATAAAATAAAATTAAAATGATAACTTAGCTTATGAAGGTCCCACATTTGATAAAATAAATTTTAGAAAATTTAATTCTTGAAACTCAAAATGATGTATTTGAAAAGAAAAAAAAAAATTCTCAAAACAGACAAGAAGACAAGAAGTCTACCAAGGAAGCATTTGATTAAAGAAAAGAACCCAAAAAAAAAAACACACAGCAATTTATAGAGAAAAAGGGCCGAGGGGAAAGGGGGGCATATTGGCCTTCATGGGTCTCGAAACCGTGTAGCCAGGGAGGGAAAAATGCCCTCCCAATTGAGCCAAACTAATGCTTTTAGTTGTACTTAGATTTATATAAATAATAAAAGAAAAAAAGAAATTCTAATAACCAACAAGAAGTCGGGAACAAAAGGCCCCACAGCGGATCTTGAGCACCGGGTTGCTTTTGCCACGCAAAAATCGGCACCGCATGTCTGCGACCAATAATCCACGGCAGGAACAAATCCAGCAAAATAATTAAATAAAAAAAAAATCATTACATGGCTACAAAATTTGATAGTTGCAAAAATAACTGTAATATACGATACAATAAACAAAATATACGACATATCAAAAATAAATATACAACCTATCTGAACAGTTATATAATTTTTAAATTAAAAAATTTTAATTCTCGATAACTATTCACACAACCTCTCTAATTTTTTTTGACAAGTCGCATATTTTCTTCATAAGTACAAAAAAAAATCATATATTTTATTCATTGTACCGTATATTGCAATTACTTGCAGCCATCAAATTTTGCAACTATAAAATTTTTCTGTGATAAAAAACAACTACAAGTAGGCAACAGTGAAGTCACGGCAGGAAGTGTTTCAAATTGTTCGAAGCAATACTCGCCTGATCAACTGTTATGTCTTGCCCTTTCCGGGACAGAAATTTTCTTCTATAAAAAGAGATCATTCTACTCATGGGATTGTCAACAATTCAACAATATATACAGCCTGATTAGTGCTGAAATAATCAGATGAGATCACTTCTCCCTTTTTCTACTATTTCATCAACCGCTCCCACCCCCGGCCAACCCCCTCATTCCCAAAAAAATGAAGAAAAGAAAGAGAAAACAGGAAAACTACAGGTGGCAAGGAAATGATCATAAAAAAGGACATTCCCTGCATGTTTTTTTTTTAATGATATTTTTCCTTTTCATTCCCTAATAAACCCTTCCTACCTGGTGAGATTACATTCCTGCAAGTTAAAGCGGCCAAATCAATTAATGACTGCGCCATTGCATGCCCCATGGTCTGATTTCTCTGTACGCTTAATAACAAATTGGTCAACTATTTTAACTGTTTTCACTGGATCCTGATGAGGAGTAGCCGCACTCCATTTGCTAGGGAACTTTCTGTGGTGGCTCAACTGTTGAGGTAGCTTCAGCTCTGCATCCCAGTGAGGATCGAGTTTCCATTCCTTTGGGACCTGCTCACCATATTGAATCGGTAACAAGTAAACAGGAATCTTCGGATCAAAAATATTTAACGAACAAGTCAAGCACTGTTGCATAATTGAAACAGAGAGAGCTACATGAAATGATTCAACCTCAGAACAGAGAATAGTTGAATTGCTAGAGATAGAAATAATAGTGAGTTAACTAAGTTAATATGGAAACAAGTTTGGTGTCTCACCTTGTCAACTGCAAGGGTGAAAACTTCAAGATCACCATCCCTATTGATATGAAATCGCGTGAATGCCTTGTAATTAGCAATTCGTAGGGAAGAAAAGGCTTCATCAAAATGTAAGTGAAGCCAGTTGATGCAGACATAAAGGTAACTTCCAAATATCAAGGACACAATGGGCGTTGAGAAAACCCAAAAGTAGAGGAACACAGAAGCATAATAAATGATAGCACCCCCTCTTGACAGTGACTCCAATCCTTTCTTGCAAATATTGTTCCGAGTGACAGCCATCACCTAATAATATTGCAAATAAATGAATCATACGGTATAACTGATAGCACCACATTTCTATGATGGTAAGAAAGTTGTTACCTCAGGAACATCAAATGCAGACATGAGATACTTGATGCATGCTGGATAAAGGCCAAAAGTCCATTTCTCAATACGAGATCGAAGGCCAGTGGGATCGGGAAAGTGCTCAGATTCCACAGTTTGGTACCACTGGTATAAAGTGTGATAGCCTGAAAACAAGTCATCAGACCTCATATTCAATAACACAAAACAGTGTGAAGTGTGCCATTTTCTTCAATGCAATGATAAATATGGCTTCAATATTTGAGAAAAAGGCTGATGCAATGGTGAAATTTACCCAACAATCAAAGCTCAATCATGCTTGAATATGAAATCCCTTAGGTCCATCATTTAGATGACAATAATTACAGCAGCAGTTAACATTAGAAATGCATAAACCAAAAGCAGCAGATACTTGCCTGATGTTGCAAGCAGTTTATGTCTGATACATGTTTCAACACCCAGCTCCAGCAGCAACATAAGAATTAAAGCTGCGGCCAAGTGTGAAGTAACATGAAGAATCCCAATCACTGCTCGTTTTTTTCGAGATGCTTTGGATGGGACAAATGTAATTGCCACTATTAGCAATAACAAAACACCCGCCAAGGAGATGTAAGACTGGCCCAACACGAACATAAAAGTATCCAATACCATGGCAAAGAAGCTCCTCAAGAGGCCAGAAAACGTATCAGCTTGCAGTATGTGGTCGAGCTTACACTAGAAATAAAAATGGAGAAAATCAGCCAAGCCTTTGGTAAAAAAGGTACAAAACTAAAAAGGCAATCCATTCTGGCAGAAAATGTTGCGTTTCGGAAGTGAGGAATGAAATTAACATTCATATTCAGGGTTCTGGTTCACACATAAAGCCCTACATGTCCAAAAGTTATGGTAACTAGCACAAATCTGAATTCAGGGATAACTGAAGAGAAACTCACCTGGGGGAACATGGAGAAGCTTAACACAAAGTAAATAATACCACCAATAAAATCAAACTGCCAGTTCTTCTTTCGAAACTTCAAAATGTTTCCCAATGCAATCTGCATCAAATTACCAAGAACATGAAATACAAAGAAATAGAACGAAACCTTGCGGAAAAACATCATAGATGCTTGATAGAAAATCCAAAGAAAGTCCAAAATTTACCCTGCTTGAATCTTCTAGAGAAGGATAAGCAGCCTTGGTCTCATAGGTAGCTCCATAGAAGCTTTTGAAATTGTTGAAGACATGGGTGGGATGTAAAAAAGCACCACCACAACCATTTACAAGCAAATGCTGCACGTGAGCAGGCCTATCTGATGGAACATAGGAATGCCTCATATAATGATGCAGGTCCCCAGCCATTCGAAGCTTACACCTTCCTTTTAAATAATCACGTATCAAGTGTGAGACATTGTTCCCTGAAACACTGTTCCAGTACCAGTCAAGAAGCCAGTTTGGTTCATGTGTAATGATGATCACAGAATCATTTTCTCCAACCTGCATCAAAGATGGTGAGATGAGGATCTTGTCAGTTAGTAGAATAGGATGGCACGCCAGAGCTAATGATTCCCCACAAAGTAGCCCAGAAGAAGCCTAAGTAACATCCACAAGAAATGTCCCAATTTGGAGTTAAGAAACCCAGTACCATAACATAACGGAGTATATCATGAAAAGAGAAATGGCCAATAGTCGGCATTTTAAAGCTATATAACATCATTAAAAGATTCAAAATCATTCATTGTTTCCCTAGAATATGTACTTTTGCATCTCTGCACATAGGCATGCGCATACGTGAGCCACTATCTTGGATCACACATTAATCAAATGTTCAACTTTTAATAAATACTCTCTCTCTCTCTCTCTCTCTCTCCCTCCCTCCCCCCCCCCCCCCCGGCTTCCCTGTTCCTTTTAGACATCAAATAGACTCTCAATATAGTCCCTCTGTCAATCAATACCTATGCAATTATCCCCAGGTTGAGGCACAGAATTATTGATGAGGGATGAAGAAGAAGAATATCTACCATCCAGAAATTTATTGATATTATGTAATTATGATAATCTAGCTTGTTAATCTAGCAAGATATTTTATTTAATTAGTCTTCTATTAGATTAGATATTCTCTTATTTTAAATTCTTATTTAGGATTCTACTCTTATTTGGTTTTAGCCCCTTATTTCCATAAATAGGGTTTAGGTCAGTTCATAGAGGGGGCAGACTGCTTAAGATTATTGACAATTGAATTTGATTTTGAATTTTTTACAAGTGCCGCTTCTAGTTTGCTTCCAGGTGCCAATTCTCGAGGTTTTCTATTTTTGAGCGTTGATTCCTGAGGTAAGAATTATAAATTTATTCTGCTATTTGATTTCATAGGCCATCCTACATCAATGAACATATAATATGAGACAAAACATCATCATGTTGTGCATGCCTGAAATGAATACATTGAAAATGCCCATGCCACACAGTTTTTGCACCAACAGTATGATCACACCCCATAAGCTGAAAGTGGAAAGAAAAAACTCTGTTGTTACCTTCTCTTTTACTAATTCAGAAAAGAATTTGAACTGGTACACATCAATATCATTATGAAGCGCTAAATCCAGACCAAAGACCCACCACTGTTTGGGTAGTTGCAAGGCAAAATAACTCTTCTTCTGAGGCATAAACCAACCTCCCAACCAGCTCTTGTGACAGATGTACCTCATGAAAGTATGAAGTCCATCAAACCAATCTGCGAAGGCAACACAGAACAAAAAATAATCAAACAAGCTACTTTGAAGATCCTAAATAAGATGAGACAAGGGTCAATGGTCAAATAAGGAAACATGCAATAATTCATGCAATAGAAGTTATAGAAATAATAATTTCTAAAAACAGAGAAACATTTATGCACAAGAAATATTGAAAAAGAAAATACAGGAAGTTCATGCTGAAATGAAAACCAACCATGGTTCCCTGGAATAATAAAAGACTGAGGCCCGTCGTATTGCTTTAGTTCAGACACTCCACAGGGCAACTCAGGCTTATTTGCAGCTATATGCTCTGGCATATACCATGGTGGGGGTTGAAGAGCATATTCAAAAGGCAGAAAAAGGCGCTTCTCATACGTGAATGCTGAAGGATTAGGATATCTGCAAATAATCGTGAAATCATGAAATAAACTTATTAATCACAAAGGTTGTAAAAGATTTGGCAAATGAAAATTCAAATGACACATGCTTTGTTCTGGTGCCTTCGACTGCCTACAAGCAGACTTAGACCATTGCAAGATACCAACTCAGAAAACATCAAGTAATCACTAACAGAGGAACAAATAGTGCAAGAAAAATATAATTAAGTTATATCAGAAACTTGAAATTTCGGAAAAGAAATTCATAATTTTTTTTGATTCAGATCATATTAATGACCTCAGCCTACTGAACAAAATTCAAACAAACTTGCCATGGGATGGACGAAGGTTGATCTACCAGAATGGCAATAGAGAAAGTTGATCTACCAGGATGGGCAGCAGCAAGGAACGCAGCCATGCTTGTGGCCTAAGCCTAATATGAAAATTACCAGTCTCAAATTTGACTTCAAATTGGATTTCTCCAGCTCATGTGAATCTGATTGTAAGGTTAAAATATAACACTTTAAGGCAACTATTATATGTTTCCCCAGCCAGAGACAAACAATCTTAGACAAACTAAGGACCTAAACAAGTTGTACAGCATGCATTTCAAGAAAAGTCATTTATCTTGTACAACCACAATTTAAAGCTTTTAAATCCAGAAGATTGTCAACAGCCTTAAATCTGGTGCCAATCAGTTTCAGTAGATTGAGGTCCCTTTTAGTAAAGGTTCAAATCTGAAAATACACTCCATGAATGTTAAAAATCTTGCACCAAGTCTCAAGAAGTTTTTGAATTTTATCCACAAGGACAGAATTCAACGCAAACTTGTACTTTTTACAAGTAAGCCAATAACAGTGTTACACGTCACGTGCAAGATACATACAAAAAACACAATAAACTTACGCAAGATCCCCTCCTATAAGAAGTAAGTTTCCGCGCGGTAGGGAAAGCTCAGAATCACCTCTGGAGACCCGAAGGGAAGGCTGTGCAAGCAGCCGTGCAACGGTATAAGATGAATTTCCCCCATCACCAGTGTCAGCCATGAAGTCAAACCATAGATCGTCCTTTTCACTAAAATGATCGTATAAAAAATCTCCTTGTTGAGCTCCATCTTGAACCTTGTTCATTGCTGCCTGATGATACAAGAAAGATAAGATAGATTATAGAAGATGTCATAAACCAGATCTGTGTCAATATAAGAAAACAGATACACATGATTAGAGTCAAATGGAACAAGGAAAAAAAAAAAACATTCAGATGCACTATAAATATTTGACCAAAAACAGAGTGGCAGCTGGGCCCAGCTCCAATGGAATTGGAACCTCCGGCCGCCCCACTCTCGCGATGGTGCATAGTAATAACCGAAACTAGGCTACTGAAATTCAGCTAAGACGGTATGATATGACAGAGAATAACAAACCCACGGAACAATTACGTCAAATAATCCAGTGAATTACTTGACTAGAATGAAAGAGGATCTCAACCAATACACATAACAGAACTGATTTAATTTAAAAACCACATGCAGTTTGAAGTATACCTGCATCATACGCATGTCAAAGCGGCCAACAAACACTGTAACTGATACCAAGAGGTCAAACACTGTCTTGAACAAATCAGCAGATGTTCTGCGACACATTGTCACTAACAAAGTGAGGACAGCCAATTTAAAAGTACTAACAAGAAAAATAAATGCAAAAAAGCTAATAACTCATACCCTGAATACCATGGAACCATATCCAAAAAGTTGGGTGTCATCTGCTTCTTCTTCAACTTCTCATACTCTTTAACAGACAAAGGGTGAGTAAGAGCCCACCTGTTGATTGCCACAGCTCAATGAAATTAGAAGAAAAGCAAAACATGATACGTAGTATAACAGATTTAAGCAAAAATGAATCACACAATTAATGGCAACTCTAGAATGAGAAAGGAAAAATGGAATGATGGCTCTTAAATTGAAAGAAGCACTATGGAATGGAAAAGATCATTGATATTTATCTTCACCCGTTGCATCATCAGAATTGCAATTCTAGAAAAACAACACGGTAATTTTTTTCATAAAATCAAGGGGAGAACACTGTGTCATTCAATGAACAATAGCATTTACAAATGATTAGCTTCATACAATCAAAACCTTTTTGTCATGTCCAAAAGCTCATGCTTACATTGTCACTCAAGAACTTAGGATATCAAAATGACAATAAGAGAAAGATAACAAATCATTTGTACAGACTGCCACCCTCAGATTCAAAACACAAAGATCATAACCAGATTCGACCGTCAACCCCATATAGCCCCATATAAGAGTGAAAAATATATAATATCCAATGGATGCAAGGAAAATGGATAAAAAAAATCAAAAGAATTTAAAAAATCTCTAACAGGACAGAAACCAAAGACAGCGGCACAAACATAAATTGTAAGTGCATGCTACATGTTTAAAGACAAAAATGCATCCAAGCAATCTTTTAAAACCTTCTTAACACGCAGGAGAACAATAAGTTATGACTTGTATTTCCTAAAATGCAGCTACAGATCATCACTCACCCTGTTGACCTTTCCACCACATAATTGGCAATGTAAAGACCAATAAATGTGGCCCATAATGAGTATATTGGAGAGATTTCATCAGATGAGCCCACACATTCACTTCCACTACATCCCAACTGCAAATTGTAGAACAATGTGAACAATAAAAGGAAAGGATTGAAGGAAGCTGATGCACTCAAAATGTTTAAAGGATGATAATAGCAATTTGTAAAACATGCAGCCATACCTCCCCATAAAGAACCCATTTGGACAGAAGTGGATAATCACTAGCTGAACCAACTGGAGCAAACCAAGAAGAGCAGACCTGGTCCTTCAACTCATTAATGCGAAGGAATTTTGCAAGCCATGTGTTTCTCTCCTCTTTTCTCCAAAAAGGAAACCAACTGAAATGTCTTCTTTCGACCGGTCTATCTCTCAAAACAGCACGATTACCACAGTGGCTATAAAACACACAGCAGGCTATACTGAGGACCTAATCAAAAGAAGAAGGGAAAAAAAAAAAACAAGGATCAGGTCAGACACCTGAGGCAACAAACGTGTCCCATGATAAGCAGAAACCGCCAAACATGTTTCTAACACTTACTGCACAATTTTGGAGAATGGTCAAGAATTCTGGCCTCTTTCCAGCAACCCGGGAAACAAGGCCGATGTACCATAGGCCATAAAAAATGATGTGGAAGACAAGAAGAAACAAAATCGATGACACATATATTGTCAAGAACAATGACAAATTCATCCTCAAATCTAATCCCATTGACTGGAAGCTAGGAAGATGATACAGAGCTGCAACTAAAATCCAAGCAATATACCTACAAAAGCAAATGTCCAACAACTCTTAGCACCTATGAACTCTCCTCGGCTACCTATTCCACAACTACTAGCATATTAGAGTAAAGCACATACCAGCGGCTGAAATTCGAATAGCTGGGCTTGATAGTCTTCCCCAAAAATGGCGATGAAAAGAAATAGAAGAAACCAAGTAGGCAGGCATACATAGACCACCACTTCACATTGTTGTCCAGCTTTTCTATGAGAGTATGTATGTTATCCGAAGAGATAAAGAAAAGGCAACCAATGACCACAGCAATGATGGCATGTCGCGAATGCTCGTGTGGGTAAGGACTCGTATACGTGAGGATCGTCCTCACCCTCTCCATTCTGAATGCATCTAACAAATCAGAACCCATCACAAAATCTTGCACAACCTCACTTTCACAAAGACTAATTCAAGAAAAACCAGACTCTGTGAGCACCAAAGCCACCACGAAGACCAGTTCCGGGATCCTGACCCAGCAGATCAAAATTTCAAAGTGACTTAAAACGGTCCACAAAATTGGTTAAACTATTTAATTACTTCAATTTTCAGTAATCAGACAACGGGCATACATAACAAAATAAACATAACAAAACCGTTTCTGTTGCTTTCACTGCAAACTCAGCCAAGTAAACACAATGTTTTTCCATTTACTGAACAGAAAAACAATTTTCCTCATTTCCCAGCATCCAAACAAACAGAGCAGCATAATTAGGGTTTACCGCGACAGAGTAAAAGTCGCGGTCGCGAACCATACCAAAATAAAACAAAACAAGAAGTAAAAGAAACAACCTTAAATTGAAACATCCGAACCAAAAAAAAAAAAATCATTACGACACAGCTCATTCGCTGATTTCTACGAATAGAACATAGAAATTTGAACGACAAAGCGAGACACGGAGAGAGAAATGTCCGTACCTGTGAGAGAGAGAGAGAGAGAGGAGCGCGAGGAGAGAGAAAGAAAAAGCGCAAAAATAAGGAATGGAAAGTGAGAATAATAATAATTATTAAAGATCTTTAACCGCCTTAGCATCTGAGGATGCCATGTCAGAGAAGAACATAGTATTGGCATATTCTCTCTTCCGTCCCTCCCGCCCCCCGCACGCCAACGACTTCACAAAAACTGTTTTGTTTTTTTTTTTCTCCTTTTTCTGTTTACTTTTCGTGTTCCTTACTTCCTTTTCCTTGTTGCTTTAGGTTTTCTTTTGAAATAAGGTTTCTTGGCATTCCAAACAAAGGAAAAGTACGTTGTATTTGGATTGTGCGATTTTAATTAGAAAAAATAATAATTTAAAATTTTTGATAAAAAATATTATTATTATTTTATTATTTTTTTACAATTTTTTCTTTCTCACCATTTCTTAATTAATCCAAACAATATTATTTTCTCACAATTTTTTCTCTCACAAATTATTATTCTTTTTTCTTTCTAATTATTTTCTTTCTCACAACTTTCTCATTAATCTAAATAATATTTTTTCACACAACTTTTTCTCTCACAAATTACTATTCAAACAACTTTCTTTCTCATAACTTTTTAATAATTCAAACAAACCAGTAGTGAGCGCGTCATGACATAGAACGTTAAATTATAAAAAATTTATTGAATTCAAAAAAAAAAATGAGTCAGTGTATATCCTTAAGTATGTATTGAAGCTTTCTTTTTTAGGAAAAAAAAGCATACTTACAAATATATTCATTATAATACTTGTAAGTTAAGATTGATGTATCCACCATTGTGACGCTCGTTTAACCAATCCTTAAAAGGTAAACTCATCGCACGAGCATTGATTAGCTCAAGCAAGTCTTTCCATAATCAACTACGGTACTAATAAGTATAGAATTCAGCATCGCGCTCTTGATTGAAATCTCTTTATTTAAGGAGCGAGCATCAGTAAGAGGACTTGAATTCAGGTCAGTATGTCTAGAGACATATTGAACTATCATTCAAGCTACCACATTGAATGATAATCATTTTTGTTTAATGATTTGGTTGGGGTGGATACTTAACTTTAACTAGTATTCATTGTCATTTTTTTAATTAGAGACTTGTAAATGAGAAAAAAAAATAGATTGATATCACAAAAATAAGAATCATATTAACGTTTGTTAATATTCTAGGTCAGTAATTATTGTAAAATCTCATATATCTTTGTGACTATAATAATTTATTGGTAGACATTAATGTATTAGCCTATGAATTTAAACATCATATGATAAGCTATCGAAAATAAGTTATATTCATCTCCAAATATTCAACATGAAGAACTATAACAAGACATAACAAGGAACTTCCTCTCTCTCAAAACTCTCTCTGTCCAAAATCTCTCTAGTTTTTCAAAACAAAATCTTTCCTTGGCTGGTCAACAGCGGTGGCCAGCCGCATCCGCTGGCCAACCACCAGACCTTTTTCTATGGCATTGGCACCCTTCTCTCCTCCTCTGCTCTCCCCATTTCACTGTCTCTGTTCTTTTCACCCTTATGTTCCTCCTCCTCATTTCCCTCAAATCTTATATTTTGGGACGTTTTGGGTTGTTTCATTAAAGTTCAGGCTTAAATAACGTCGCCCACGACCTTCCCGCTCCAAATCCACACTCTCTAGTAATTTTTCACCAATTTTGCTTTCTCCGTTGGCACCGTCGTACCGGTAGCTCACGGTCCATCGGAGACCATCTTGCTGCTGTAAATGATGGCGTCGTCTCGACTACTACCGATGCTACAATCTCCGATGCTGCTTTCATCGTCGGAGCTGTTGTACAGGCCGTCGGCATGATCGCCAGAGACCATATTGCTACAACGGGATCTGGCACTGCCTCCACTGCTGCTATCTTTATCAGCGTAGATGTCATCGACGCCGATAGATCTGACCGGAAGAGCTTTTATTGGACTTTTTTTTCGTTGAGTGATTTGTACCGCTGCAAATATTATTATGTTTGTAATTTAACTGCTTTGAAAATCATTGTTTGGTGTACCCGACTGATTTCGTTCATAAATTTGTCGATGTGTAGTATGTGCTACGTTCTATAGTTTTATCCGGTTAGATTAACTCTAATTAACACATCAGGGTTAAATATGTTTAGTCTTAATTTGGTTAGTATGCTTGAAAGAGAATTTAGTCGTAACGGGTTTCGTGCTTTATTTGTTAATAGTCAGTTTGACCATATGATCTGTAAGTCATTTTTGTCGAGTTACTCTCCTGCTCTGTGCAGATATTTCTGTCGCCTTTATTTCGGCCACATGTATGAATTCACCGAGTATTAATACAACGGTTCCATTTCGATCAAAACATGAATAACTATAGCAGTTAGACTATAAGTGTTTACAGTTCAGTTAACTAAATTGAACCACCATAACTGTATATGAACTGTAATTTTCAGTTATGCAAAATTGAAAATTGTTTTATAACTGAAAATTCGGTTAACTGAAATGTAATTAACCGAAAATTTTGATTCGGTTTCGTTTAACTATTCCGTTAACTGAATTTAATAATAAAAAAATTTTCAGATTATAATCTAAATGTAAAAAAAAATATTTTTGATATAAATTTTTTTAAAAAAATATAACTATCATTATATAAAAAATATATATAAGTAATTATTTTAAATATAATAATATTTTGTTAACATTTATTTATTAATAATTGTTGTAATAATAATATTTTTTCCTATTATTAGGAAAAAATAATATATACATATATATATATAAGGAATAGACTCACACAATGTACAAATTTAATTATATTTATTAATAAATTTATTTTATTTTATTTAACAAATAAAAAGACATTCTAATTTTTATTATTATTTTTTAGGAATTTTTAAATTTTTTGAGAAAATAAAACGATTTTTTTTCTTTTTAAGGGGAAAAAAAGAGAGAAATTTGGGAGGATTTTTTTATTTTCTTCTATTTTGAGGAAATTTTAACGTAATTCTTTTTTTTTCTTTTTTAAGAAAAGATAGGTAAATTTGAGATATTTTTTTAATCTTTTTTCTTTGAATTTGAAAATAATTTTTTATTTTTTTATTACTTTCTTTTGTTAGAAAATTTTATAAGATATTTAATTAAAGTTAAAGTAAGAATATATAAATTAATAAAATAATTATTTAATTACAATTAAATTTATATTATTGATTTATATAATCAATAATTCTGAATGTAATAGAATTTTTATATTTATAAGATATTTTAATATTTTTAATTTGCGAATTTATGAGAAATCGTCAAATAGCAGAGAGGGGAAAGCTGAGAGTTTTCTTTCAGTTTCAGTTATATATATATAGCTTTTCAGTTCGGTTCGGTTAACCAAAGTTTTTTAATATTAAAAATTGAAACTAAACTGAAAATTTTAGTTTTATTCGGTTCGGTTAACTGATTTTAAAATCAATTCGGTTAATTAAAAATTCAATTTAATTTTGTTCGGTTTTCTCGATTAACTGAAATTTTCGGTTTCTTTTAACACCCCTAAGTTGTACAACTAGACTTGAATCGTTCAGAAGAATTTTGACATAATTCCAAAGTAACTCGAACTTGTCTTATTATTAGTGATTGTTGTTACTAGTGCTGATTGTTATTGCTGATTACTATTGCTGAGAAATAAAATGAAATTAAATATTTGGTTAAATTAACACTAATTGATTGTTGTTAACATAGTGAAATGATTATTTGAGATATTATGTTTTTTTTTGTTTTAGAAATCTTACATAAAACTTTTTGTAAAAACAAAAAAAGAAAAATGCGAAATTCTATTTTTTTTAAAAATTAATTTTTTACCCAATTTTTTGTTATTGTTTAGATATTTTTTTTCATTTAACAAAACAAATAGCAAAGAAAAGTAAAAACGGTAAACAAATCAAGATAACAAAAAAAAAAAGATGTTGAGGATCAAAGATATTACACAATGTCAAATCCCTTATAATCACTTATGGGGTTAATCTTGTAAAAAATTAGAATAAAAATATATATAAAAAGGAAAACATAAAAAAAAATGTAGTGAGGAAACTAAATTATTATTATTGGGGTAATTTATCAAGAAAAGTATTATCAACTGTTATTTCTCTCAAAAGTAGCTTACAATTGTTTTTTCCAATCAACTTCTTTTTGGGATAAAAAGCAACCAAAATAGCAAAGGAAAAAATATAACTAAACATTCTTTTTTATCTTTTTTAAAAATGAAATGTAAATGTACTTTCATAAAAATTAAGCTTATTGCCCCCTAACTCAAACTGAAAAAACATCAATTTCTTTTTTTAAACTACACTTCTTTTTTTTGACAAAAAAAAGCAAAATTAGTTTATTACTTAGTACTTCTTCTTTCTTTACTTAAATACCTCACTTTACACATTAATTATTTTATATTAATATTAAATAATTTGTTTTTTATATATTGTAAAAAATAGTATAATATATTTTCACGCATTATAACAAGTGATAAAATAAAATATTGATGAAAAAAATATTTTCTTAAAAATTAATAAGTCAAAAGTCAACATAAACTTGAACTTGACCCAAAATATGACAGGGATAAGTTCATAATTAGGTTAGTAACTATCGCATTTGGTCAAATAAGGTCACTAAAAAAAAAATTGGCCAAATAGAGTCAGAAAGTTTACAAATCGGGTCAAATCAGGTTTTTCGTCTCTATTGACGTTATCTGCTAACGTAGATTGCTACATGGCATATGACGTGGTGATAAAGTCAATTAATGAACAAAATTATTTCTACCCGTACCATGCCAACGTGGCTCGTCACAAAGCACGAAGTGCAGAAAAATTTGAGGAAAAAAATCTAAAACCCGATCGGATTAACCCATTTTCATTCGGATCTCAATAGCTTTTTGCACGAACTCTTTTAATCGAAAAATTGAAGATTGAAGCCTAAAAGAGTCAGTCAAAAACCCTTCGAACCTGATCATCGAACGATAATCAAAGAGCAGACAAACCCCAATCGTCACCCACCGTTGAAGAGCAAATGAACCCCCTGTCAAAGACCACCAAAAAAGCGACCTGAAAAGTCCCTCGTCGATGTCATTACCTTTGATTTAGGTGCGTTTGTCAGTTAATATATTTGTTAATAATGGAATTGCTTTGGAGCATGGAATCAATTTTGTCGTTACTTTTGAATTTGCTTTCACCAAAGTTATGTTTTAATTATTTATTGAAAAAGCGAGGATTAGATGGACCACTTCAATAAAAATTAAATATATATTTATTTACTAATTTTCAATTTTTTTTTTGCTTTAAACTTCAAAATTAAAAAAAAAAAGACTTTACACTTTTCTTGCTTTGTGTACGTGAAGATGTAGACAACAAGATGTTAATGCTTTTTTTTTTTTTTTGTCTTTGGTCGTGTGTTACTGTTTTTGAATTTTTAAATTTTTAAGCAGGATGGCTATGAAGGATGTTGATGGGATAATTTCTCTTATCTGTGGTTGGACCTTTGAGCATGACCCAGATGTTGCTTATAAGGGGGGCATAATGCATGATATATATATAAATGATGTTGACAGGTTCAATGTGTTTGACATTAAATACAATGCTAATTGGTTGATTAGGGGGGACTCAAATAAGGAGAATAGAATTAAGAATTTGTTCTACAGAATACCTGGAATGACATTGGGTGTAGGCCTGAGGGATTTAAAAACTGATAGTGATTTCCTTGCCATGATTAAGTACATGCTCAAGAGTGAGAACAAAAAAATAGAGTGTTATGTTGAGCATATTGGGGATGTGGACTTGGATGTAATGAGGGCTAGGAGCTTATTAGATAATGATGTAGACCTTTTTGACTTTCCTTTTGAAATAGTGGAAGGAACCAAAACAAGTGTTAAGTTTATTGATAATGATGTTGCTGATGGGGAAATTTGGCATATGTCTAAAGTAACAGGTTTAGGTATGTCATTGGAAGGTAAAAGTGGTCGCACTGCTATAAATACTAACCACACAGGAATAGAAAGTGAGGGCATTGATTGTTACCATGATGATGCATGTGAAGTACAAAATGAAGAGTCAACTGACCTTAGTAAGGATGGTGAGGAAGATGCAAATCTAAATGGAAGTTCATTTGTGGATGTTCCTGTCAAAGAAACTTATAACAAACACCAAATAAATGAAAATGAAGCTCCTGGTGAGTGTGATGATGAAGAAAGTGATGATATTGATGAACTTGAGTATGCACAAATGCATGTAGAGGGGTTGTCTGATGATGATGAAGAGCTAGTGGAGGCGAGAATAGAGATTAAAAACTTCTACACTAATGGAAATAAAAGCAAAACAGATGACAAAGCAAACAAAGGCAAAAAGAAAGTGGACTTTGAAGTTGATGATGGTTGTGAAACTGAGTATTTTGACTCAGATGAAGATGGGAGCTATGATTCAAGTGCATCTAAAGAAGATGATGTTGTAAGACACAAGAGTTATGCTCCTGTGTATGATCTTCATTCAAAAAACCCAAAATTCTGCATAGGGATGAAGTTTAGTGATGCAGAAGAATTCAAGGATGCACTTACCAAGTATTCTATAGCCAATAGGGTTGAAATTGGCTATAGTAGGAATAGCTGGAATCTTGTTAGAGTCTATTGCACTGCACCAAACTGCCCATGGAAGATCACCGGTGCCATTTCTACAAAACAGGTGTTTCGAGTGGCCAGACTTTCAGATGAAGATCACACATGTGCAAGGGTGTTCACCAATAGAAGAGCAACAGGTAAGTGGCTGGCTGATAATATATTCCACAACATGAGTGGAATTGCTACCATGAAATATTCAGATATGCAACAAATGTGCAAGGACCAGCTTAGGTTAGATGTATCTTATGGAAAAATGAAGAGAGTAAGGAAGCTTGTCATTGAGAAGTTTGCTGGAAACCTAAATGAAGAGTATGCAAGGCTTTGTGATTATAGGTTGGAGATTTTGAGATCCAATCCAGGTAGCACGGTAATTCTAGATACCCATAAGCCAGCCTTTGGCAAAGGGTTGCCCATATTTGATTGTCTGTATATTGCTTATGGATGTTGCAATGAGGGGTTCATTAAGTGTTGCAGGAAGATGATAGGTCTAGATGGTGCATTCTTAAAAGGTCCTATGAAGGGTGTAGTTTTGTCAGCCATTGGTAGGGATGCAAACAACCAGATGTACCCGATTGCGTGGGCTGTTGTAGAGGCAAAGACAATTGCTACCTGGACTTGGTTTGTAAGGTTGCTGAAAAAGGACCTATGCATGCTTCAAGGTGAAGGTTGGGGAGTGATTGCTGACAAGCATCCGGTGAGCAATATGCACTTATTTTTGTTGAGTGTTTATTCCATATTATGTATTGAATTTCAAATAATTTTTTTATATGATGCTGCTTTTGGATATTGACTATGCAGGGTATTTGGCGAGCAGTAAAAGACGAGTTGCCAAAAGCAGAGCATCGTTTTTGTGCAAGGCACATATTTGTCAAATGGAGGAGAACTTATAGAGGTGATGGATATGGGAAACAGTTCTGGAAGTGTGCCAAGGCCACAAATATACCTGATTTTGAAAAATTCATGTTGGAAATGAAGTTGATGAGTAAAGAAGCTCATGATGAACTGATGAAAAACCCTCCAGATAAGTGGTGCAAAGCTTTTTTTAACACTGAACTGAAATGCGATATCGTGGATAATAACCTTTGTGAAGCATTCAATGGTAGGATTGTTGGCGCTAGAACAAAGTGTATTATCACAATGCTTGAAGAAATAAGGCTATTGGTTTTGAACAGGATTAGGAAAAATATGGAGATTTGCAACAAGTGGAAGGATGGGGTAGGTGGTAGGATTAGGAAGAGGTTATTGGATGGAAGGGAAGCAAGTTTTGACTGTGAGGTTATATTTAATGGTTCAAATGGATATGAGGTAGTGCATTGGGGATCTAGACATATTGTTGATTTGCAGAATAGGACTTGTTCATGCAGAGGATGGGATGTTTCTGGCATCCCCTGTTGTCATGCCATTAAATGCATTCTAACAAGAGGAGATGAAATGAAGACTTATATAGACCCTTGGTTCAGTCAACACATTTACAAACAATTATATTCACATGTGATGCAACCTCTTGCAGGTATGAAATTTTGGCCTAAATCAGGAAAAGACCCCATTCAGCATCCTGCAATGAAGAGCAATAAAGGCAGACCAAAAGTACAAAGGATCAAAACAAATGGAGAGTCATATCCCCACACTAGAAAGATCTCTAAAAAAGGAACCATCATCACATGCATGAGATGTTATCAAATGGGACATAACCAGAGGACTTGTAAAAACGAGCCTACTCCACAACCTCCAAAACCTGTTAGACCTGTAAGCTTTTTCTCTAGCACGGAATATGTTTACTTTTATTAATTTGCTGGAACTTTAATAAATGCGTTGTGTTTATTACTTTTGATTTTCTCATGTAGCCTAAAAGGAGCAAAATAGCAGCCCCTGTGCAGGTTAAAGAAACGAGTGGACCTAACAAAATCAGTCCACAGCAACTGCTTCACAAACGAGACCAAATGCTAGAACAAGGATCTAGACAAAACTCTGTCTCTACATCGACTCTAGAGCCGAGAGATGGTGTATGCACCCAAGACATTACTGCATAGGGAACCAGCTCTATGGTGTCATTAACTTTTGTTTTTGTTTATGGAAGCTCTTGAAACGTGGGCCACCTTTTGTTTGTGTTCAGTGAACCATTTGGAAATGTTACTTTATGGATGTTTTGGCACCTTTAAGACTTAATTGTATATTTTTTGGATGATGATCACATGGAAACAGTTCCATGCTTGGTTGGTGACTTTTAAAAAATTTTGCGCCATTTTTTTGGATGCTTTATCATAGACAACAGATTCCATGCTTTGTGACTTTTAAAACTTATTGTTTGTCATTTTGTATCCATTAAATTTCTATCACTTTTTTCTCTTTCTTTAGTTTGCTATTTAAATGTTTATCACTTATTAGTTTTTTCACACACACTTCTAAAGGCCAATAGATTCATTCATTTTTAGGTAACAAAAGCAGACAACAGGGGTCCATACTGGCTATTTTGCCTACAACAATTACATTTAGCATCATTGCCATATATTAAGAGAAACAACACAATACTAGCAACTATAGAGCTCCACAGTCAGGCAAACTTATACACCATCCAACATTTAAGCTAAACCTTTTAATATTGCTAAACCTCTATTCTAAACACCTCCTCATAAGTGGCCTTTTCATGCTTTGCACATAGTGCCAATTACTCTGTTCCCAACTTTTTCTTCTCCTTCTCCTACAATTATAGTCACCAGTGCAGCAGCAACCAATATAAAAATGATCCAAGAGACAAGTAGCAAAATGATAAGGAATTTTGCTCGTTTTCTCATCCTTTTGGCTATATTCTCAGCATTACCAACTCGCCTCAGTAGCCCAGGTATGACTTGTCGTGACCTTTGACAAATTGGGGGGTCAATCCACTCAAAATAATCACATGCATCACGCTGCTGCACACCAAAGACATCTATTTTACCGTTTGCAAAATAAATGGTATAAATTTGTTGAAAAAAAAATTAACAATTACAGATAGACCTACTGGATAAAATGGGCACGCCCTAAATCGACGCCCGGGGTTTGTATCTGTCCACGACGTCTTAATTGTTGAGGACTCACTGCAATAGCATTCCATCGCCATCAGTTTCTTCTTTCTCCTCTTTCTCACTTCAGTTTAAATTATAGAAACAACTCCCATTGTTCGGAGCCTTTATTTTCACAATAGGTACAATTATATCAACTTTATTTGGGCGGGGTTTTCTTTTATTCTTTCCCGCCAATGAAATGTGGCTATAAAGAAAGAGAGAAATAGAGCGAGAGAGAGAGAGCATATATCAGAAACACTGACAGAAAATTTAGGCTTTGGGATATTGTATAGAAGTCAATTGTAGAAGATTTTTTTGAAGTTACTAACCTCTTTGTGACTGACCACGTTGATACTTCTTGGTGGAAATAATTTTGTTCATTAATTGACTTTATCACCACGTCATATGCCACGTAGCAATTTACGTTAGCAGATAACGTCAATAGAGACGGAAAACCTGATTTGACCCGATTTGTAAACTTTCTGACTCTATTTGGCCAAATTTTTTTTTAGTGACCTTATTTGACCAAATGCGATAGTTACTAACCTAATTATGAACTTATCCCAAATATGACATGACCCCAGGCAACCCGACTCGACCCGTACATATCTGATCCTACCCAAAATAATCCTATATGAACTTGTCTGATTCGACTTGTTAAAAGGAGAGAAAATTTTCCTTTCGTCCCTTCCTTCCCGCAAACCCATATGAAGCTAATGGTTGGAGCGCAAGAAAGCCATTTAAAAGTCAACTCTAACAATAATTTTATATCACATGATAAAAACATTAAAAATTGAATAACTTTAATAATTTTTAACATTAATCCAACTATATTTACAGGAAAAAAATTAATTTGTTTATATATTTTACTTTTGAGCACACTTACGACAAAAAAAAGCAAAAATTTTCCGAAAACAAAATACTATTGTGCCAGTTTTGAGTTTTTGAATGCTGTTGTGCATTTATTGAAACCTCCTTTCCTTGGTGCACATTTCATCTATCAGAACTAACTCCAGTTCGCCCACCAAATCAGGATTTTATCTGAAGCTTCATTTTATTTTTTTTGGACTAATCTAAAGCTTCATTGGCTTCAAGGTAATCAGACAATGCAAGGGAGGCGTCCACGATATAATGTCTTTTTTTTTTTTTTTTGGGTACATGTCCATGATATAATGTCTATGATACAAGAATTCACCATTTTAGGCCATCCCCACTAACAAATACATAGAAAGAGCTCGCCAATTTAGAATAATAAATAACAAGGACAGATTTTCATGATTTTGTGGTATTTCAGCTGTATTTTTAAATTAAAGACCATTTTTTTTTTGGGATGGGAATACACAAATTAACTCTATTAACAAGAGAAAAGAACAGTAACAATGATGTCACCGAAATGGTGTGTTGGCTTGAGAAGCAATTTTAGTTTGAAATAGTCGTACCCATGACAAGTTTATATAATGGTAACATTTTCTTGACGGATGGATACGGGGGACGAGAGATAGAAAGAGAGAGACTGAGAAAGAGAGAGGGGGGGGGGGAGAGAGAGTAACATGGTGGGCCTCATGGTGGTTTTTATATACTTTGTAATATTATTTTTTATATAAAAAAAAACACATTCTATTTATAATGGTTAAGGTGGATATGCAATAAAATTAAAGACATGAACCTTAAATATCATGTATGTATATAATAGTTAGAATTGATGTATAACGGATCCAAATTTGATGTGAAATAAATTAAAATAAAAATTTAAAAATAACTGTGTTATATCTCATCTATCTAGTTTTTCGTCCAAATAACTAAAACTCTTTGTACAAAGATCCCCTCACTAAATTGGAATTCATTCAATCAATATATGGAGACCGAAAGAAATTAGAAAGAGAGAGTGAACTGAACTAGGCGAGCAAAATTACCCTCTTTTACAAACTGGGTTGCAACAAATGAAAGCAACTCAACTTTCAATATTTTAATATTTAACAGAACTTCGAAGAGTAAAATGTAGAATTAAGAAATTACATGACAGCTGCATAAGTAGCTCACCTACTCCACGTATAGTTATAGAAATTAGATTGATTTAATCCTTTTGCAGTGTAGGTGCCTACAGGATGGGGCATTCGTCCTATCTAGTTGACCCAATCCGCAAAGAATACACGTGCAAGAGATAATCCTAAAATTAAGACCCAAATTAATCCTCTTAAGTGGGGCAACTCCATGAAGGATCGCGGCCTAACCAGTTTCTGTCTTTGCAAAACAAGTGTTGAAGTTGAATTGTAGCCCCATCGAGAAAAAGGCTGTTTTCGGGAGCAAATTGAGATTAGGGATTAGAGTTATATGGTCAAAGTGTAAATTTGGGTTCAAGAAATAATTAAAAGTTGTAGCCCAAAAATCCGTTCTTCTAGTCCGAATTGTCCTTCACTCTATGTTTGCCTTGGTCTCTAGCCCTGATAATTGATGGACTTGCTTTGTTCTTGATTCCCAAACACACCCTCTCTCTCTCTAGGCTTCAGACCTATGAAGTCTTGATGCAAATCAACATTTTACTAGTAGGGGTATAAACGAGCTGAATCGAGTCGAATTTTAATTTGGTGTGTTTAGTTTATGAACTGACTTAAGTCAGAATTTGTCTTTTATCTAGCTGAATTTCGAGTTTTTAATGAATGTATCATTTAATTTATAGTATTTACAAAAATTATTAAAAGTATAAATTTTTTTATAAATAGGGTTAAATTATAAAAAAAATTTATGTTAATAAAATTAACTAATTAAAAAATAAAAAAATATTTTTAAGATATAATTATAAATATAACAAAACATCTTAATATATAAGGTATCAATATTTACTTGATTTACAAATGGTTAAATGTGCACAAGTTTATCATTACTCTTATAACAAAGTTATTTGATGATTTAAATAAGCCTCCCATATATGTTCCAATGGCATGGTAAAAAAACTTCTTAAGGAATTTTAGACGAATCCTAAATGATTTTTAAATAAATTGTTCATGAATTTTATCTGGTTGAACTTATTCTCACTTAAACTTAGTTCATTTATTAAACAAATTTTGATATCAAATTTCGAACGAATTTTTATGAAGTCAAGTAATCAAATTTTTAGTGAATTAATTAGTTCGTTGACACCCCTATCTGCAAGGAGGACTGGTGCATGATGCTCATCAGCCAAATACATAAGCGCTATGCGGAATTCCGGTCCTTAGCATTGTCAAGATACGCCTGTGCATAGAAATGAAAACAAGACCATTCAATCTGCTCAATCTGATTAAAACTAAACTGAAGTTGCTAAAAAGTGTTACAAACGGTTCGTATATAATTTGTAATTTACGTCAATTGTATTTAATGTTGATTACGATTGGACTTTATAAACATCCAAAAACCGAACCAAACTTACTTGTAATACTAACTTCTGAAAATCACACAAAAGACCTAACCATGTTTCACAGTTCATAATTCTCTCACACTCAGCACATTGAATATAAACATATTGCTCACATATTTTTTCTCGTCATGTTTTGAAATACATACCTTTTATTTCTTTCCAAAAAATTTACTTTCTTGTTTTGATACTCGACAATGCCAATGTTCACATGAGTCAGTTTTTATCTGTTAAACAAGTTTACAGAATATAATGAGTGAATGGCAATTATAGTCCCAATGAACATAATTTAAACGGTCAAACTTATCAAATAAACTTGCAACTACTAAAGACGGTTTCTGATTTTAGTATTTTACTCTAATAAACTTGGCGTGCTACTCTTCACTTAATACTAATTTCAATTGAATGAAAAAGTAGTAGGTAGCGTCATGCAAATATTCTTTTGGTGATTAGAGGATCGTCGTACCAACCGTCTGGCCATGTACCCAATCATAAGGACGAGTCAATCCGCGGGGCGGGCCCCTACCTTTGTAATCGTAATATTAATGTTCTTCTTTTTTTTTTTTTTTTTTTAAAAGGCTATTAAAGATTTAAAAATTAAACCAATTATTAAATCGAAAAATTCAGAGATTTAATATTCAACCGGTTCAAAACTACCCGTAGTCGAACCCATAAAATCAGTATTTAATATTAAATATATAAAATTTAAATAATTATATATATTTTCTAATATATTAATATTTAAAATGCAATATTATATATATATATATATATATATAATACTTGTATTTGTAATTTTAATATATATGATTTATAATTTATTCTAAAATGCAAACTTATTAATCTTACTTTACAATTTATAAATTTGTATTTTTATAATATATTTTAACATATATTTTAAAAAATGACCATTAAACATCTATAATTCATTTAATTTATTTCTAAAAATACATCATTTATATATTTGCAAAATAGTGAATATTTTTAGTAAAATAAAAATATGCTAATTACTTTTGAAAATGGCAATGTATTAATTATTTTTAAAAAATTGAAATACATTAATGACTTTGAAAGAAAGTAGACATGTAAATATTTAATAAGATAAAATATTTATTAATTTTGACTAAGGTGCGTTGGAATTTTTTTTTTTCATTTTTTAGTGCTTTTTTCCTCTTTGAACCAAACCATTTTCGGTCGAAAAAATTAGAATTGGTTCTCGGTTCAACCAGTCGGTTCACCCAATTCTTGGTCGGTTCTTCAATCCAACAGTTTTTAAGGTTAACCGGACCGGTTCAAAGGCCGGTTCCCAATTTTTCTTATTGAACCGGCCAGTTTGACCTGTTTCTTTCAACAGTGATAGTTATAGCCACCAGCTCATCCTTAGAAATTGTTAAAAAAAATGGGATTTTTTATTTTTTTAATGAAATTCTAAACTAATTTAATATTATTTTAAATATATTTATTGTTATTAATTTTTCTTTTTGAAATTTCTTAAATTTAAATTAACTATTTAAAAAGAAAGAATATTATAGAAATTAAAATTTTGAATCTCTGATACCTCTATTAAACGTATTGTTGTTGTTGTTAAACATAATTTATGCCATATTAAGTATAAATTAAAAAAAAATTGAAAAAATAAAGGGAAGTGACAAAAATTTTCGGCGGCCAGGGCGCCTCTGGGTCTACCCACCTCTCAAATGTTTTCCACATTTTTTGGGTCGCATTATTGCCTTTGTCAATCAAATCCAACCCCAGCCAATCATTATGTGATGTTTGATGTATCTGGCAGACTTGCCACATCCCTTGTTTTAAATACTTTATACTGTTTTGGAAATTAAGTACCCCAACGACTGTTGTATCAGTTCATAAAAAATAAAAGAACATTAATAATATATTTTACAAATTTTGGCACAGTAAAATGGCCCTATCAAAATTTTTTTTTTTAACTATCTTTGAGTTTCCAGGTAACTAAACAAGCTGTTTGATTCATAAAATGATGAAAGTGCAAGCCTAATTAAGTCAATATCTAATCTTTTGTTTTTAACAAACTCATCCATAACTCAAAAGAGAAAACATCATAGATGTGCATGGTAAAAGTTTAAACCATAATATTCTAGCAAAAAAAAAAACTCTAATAAGATAATAAAACTTTCATTATTTTCGCATTATCATAGAATTGTTCTTATTGCAACTGCCTCTAGTAATCAAGTAAATCCAATATGGTGCCAAACAATAACGTACAAAAATAAGAAGATGAGCATGAGAATTTATTTTTTAAAAATAAGTTTGAATACGCGGCATGAGATAAAAGTGAACATATTGTGTGAAAGAAAATGGAAAAAGTTAGTTCTTGTGGAATTGATAATGAATCCTCTTCTTCTTTCTCTCATTTTTACCTTTTTCATCTTTTACGCAAAAGCAGAGTTATCGCATTCGGTCTGAGTATTCCCCGGTTAAGTTACTATATTACTGATTCAACTAGTAAGTTATTGATCGAATCGAATTCAATATATTATTATTAAATATATTTACAATTGATAAATTTCTTGATATTTGAATTATCATAGATATAAAAGTAGATAAATATAAAAATTATATTCTAGTGCAACTTAATTTAAATATAATACAAATATTACATTCACATTCGTTTGCATATCTTGATTTTCAAGATTATAACATATTTATAATCTAAATAATAACAAAAATATGAAATGAAGTTTTCAAAAGAAAAAACAAGATAAAAAATTATTTTTTCCCTATCAAGATAATTTAAAATCTTAAATTTTTGAGCTTAATAATAATAATAATAATAATTTGTTACGAATTTGAAATATTTGCTGTTATGCATAAACACTTTTAAATTGATGCATGTTCGTATCAGACACATGTGTCAAACACGACACTCATTCAACACTACATGATTACGTGTTAGACATTCCGAAACATATTAAATAAAAAATAAAAATAAAATAACTTACACATGCTTGTTAGACACGTTTAATTCACGTGTCAGATATATTTAATACATATATTTGATATTTTTAATATATATATTTGATATTTTTTATTAGTATGTCATGTATATATTAGACACATATAAAATTAATTCCAAATTTATTAAAAATCCTACACATGCTTGTTCAAACTTCATTCCCTCCTTATATAATGCTCTTGTCATCTAGAAAGACAAAAAAAAAAAAAAAAAAGGGTAATGCCTGTGATTTCAGTTTCGAACAATTTGTCGCACACATGCTTCTTTGTTCACTTTTTGTGTATAAATAATTTCTATATGTATTGACCCGACGGCCAATATTTGCCTCCTTATATTGATCTCTTTATTATATGTGGTGGATATAAGAGAATGCTGAAAGTTATGCACGTAAAATATTAATTTACAATTACAGAGGAACTCTCTCTTAGGGAACCTTTGAAATCTTATTTGATCTATTGCAAGATCAAATTGGACAATTGGTATTGCATTATATTATTAAAATTATTGAAGAAAATTAGATTCACTAAGCAATTCTCAAGACATCCTGTGCTGCGTTTATGTTTTCATCTTTAATGAATTTAGAATTCCTATTTACTGATTTAGCCCTTCACGTTGAGGCTACAATTGCTTTTGGAGTTCACATCCTTAGTATTTGTTACTTACACTACAAGACCCCTGTCCTACATGACAGTGCCCCCACTAGAAACAAAAGCTAAAAGAAAAGGATTTCTGATTTGTACACTGATATTAATACACAGAGGAAATATATATAATACAACGAGTTTAATTATTTTTATAACTACACTTTTTTTTTACAATAAAAAATAATATAATAATTTTTATATTGTATTTTATCAATATTATTATAGAAATAATTAAGTTTATTACATTATATATACTTCCTCTATGTACCAACTTTTGTGTACAAAACTTTTTCAAAGAGAATAATCAAACCTCTAGTTGCCATTGTTGGGCAACCACTATATGAGTACCTGTGCTTTAATGATAATCTTTAACTTAGTAGATGTTTTTCTGGTGCTTTAGAACAACTAAAGTTGAAGTGGAACATTTTACTGGATACAGGCTAAGCAGTGAACCAGTTGCTTGGAGCTTCCTCTAATTCAGCATCTGCAAGGCACCGATAGACTAGCACGCTTATTGATTTACGCAAAAGCATTTTTATCATATTCGGTCTGACTATTTCCAGCTTAAGCAATTAGGTCACTGAGTTACTGATTTAATTAGCGAATCATTAGTTAAATCGAATTTAAAATCTTATTATTAAATATATTTATAATTAATACATTTCTTAATATATGAATTGCCATAGATGTAAAAGTAGATAAATATAAAAATTATAATCTAGTGCAACTTAATTTAGATATAATACAAATATTACATTTACGTTCGTTTGCATAATCTTATTTTTGAAATCATAACCTATTTATATTCCAAATAATAATAAAAAATATGAAACAAAGTTTTCAAAAGAAAAACAAGATAAATTTTTTTTTTCTTAACAAGATAATTTAAAATCTTAAATTTTTGTGCTTAATAATGGTAATAACAATAATAATAATAATTTGTTGTGAATTTGAAATGTTTGTTGTAATACGCAGACACTTCTAAAATAATGTATGTTCGTATTAAACACATGTGTCTAATACGATATTTGCCCAACACTCAACGGACATATGCCGAACACTCCAAATCATGTTCAACAAAACAAATAAAAATAAAAGATTTGGATATGCATGTTAAATACTTTTAATTCACGTATCAAACACATCTAATACTCATGTTAAATACTTTTTATACATGCGTTTGATATTTTTAATTAGTAAGTCATGTATATGTTAGACATATATAAAATTAATTTCAAATTTATTAAGTGTCTTGCACATGATAATTTTTTCAAAAAAACATGCTAATTAATTGTTTGATAGTAAAATAAGTCATAATTAATAAATGTTTGCTATTTTATAAATAATGTTAACTACTTTAATTTTTTGAACCAACTAACTATTTTAATTTAAATTTGTTAAATATTTTATTATATATAACATTATTTTAAAATTATTAAAAATATTAATCACATCATAAAATATCATAGTAATTGTATAAATTATATGTTAAAAATAAAAAAAAATTATTTAAAATTTTAAAATTGTATATATGTGTGTGTGTGTTTTATAGTCATATCCACATTATACATGTGTCCTAATTTTTTAAAAATTTGTGCGTCCTCATATTAATGTCTTGTTATGTTTTTGTCCCGTGTTAGTATCTGTGTATTTTTGAATGTTTGTCATGAATTGGCATGTAAATACAATTATATTTATATTTTAGTGTATCAAACAAGTAACGACATGTGTTTCCTTATAATGGAAAAAAAAAAAAACCATTAAAAGGTTTAAGTCATAGTCAGAAGCGCCAATATTGTACATAGAATAGTTTAGGTTGAACGGCTAAAGCATGTGAATTCTAAATAAAAAGCTACAATTCGAATTCTGGATAGTGGAATTGGAGTTGAAATTTGACCAGATTTTTATCGTCAATGTCTCAATGAGTGTTTTGACCCAATCCAATCTCTAGATCATCGAGTTTTCAATCCAATTGGTCTAACCGACCTGAATTTGATGAATTCGAGCAAAAGAATCAGGAAACCACTAACATTTTCTCATCCCTTTTCCTTTCTTCCTTCCCTCCAACCAAACACATTAACACAATTTTTTTTTTTTTTTTTTGAGAAGCACATTAACACGATATTTGATACACTTGATTATACGTGCTCTTAAATTGATTAGTGGCTGCTGTGTGGTCCCTGCTCTCACCTATCTGCCCTCTCATCATCCATCTACTTGACTTGTTGGTGCTGTTACCACTCCTTATTCAACGACATAGCAAAGGCATAATCAGCTTTTCTGATAAAATCATAATCAATTTTTATGACTAAAGATCATTATAACTGACCGGCAAACCATATTAGTCTGTTGAATTAGGGGGACACTAAAATAAAGTTTGACGGGTATAAAAGATAAACAGTTAAAAAGTTTTAAATAAAATTAATTAATATAAAAAATAATACTAAATTTATTTAAAATAATAAATTAAACACTAATTTTAAAAAGTAACAAAATTAGTATCAATTTTACTTAAAATAATAAATTTAATACGCTATATATTTTTTTAAACAGAATTTATCTGTTTTGATAATGTGACACTAATTTATATAATTATTATGTATGTAAAATAAATATATTTTTATAAATCTGTTATCGAAACTAATAGATTCTGTTTATATAAAATTATTATGTGCAAGATTTATTACATTAAATAAAGTTTGTACCACATTTATTTTTTTTTAAAGTTAATGTTAAATTTATTATTTAAGATAAAGTTGTTAATATTTTTATATATTAATCTTTATTAATTTTATATTTTTTTAGCAAATAAACAAAATAAATATAGCACCCATAATAATATCAGAGAAATTGCGTTGAATTGTGTTGAAATGTATTGTAAGGACGCCCATGGTAAACACGTACTAAACTCGCAAGAGAGGTCAATCTAAAGTCCCAAACTAGTAATTTTATTGGCCGTGCGTCCTTCTGCGGGATGGGTATAGATGGACCCTACCACATGTCACCCCGTGGCTTCGAGAAGCTTTGACAGGTGTACCAACTGTCAAAGTTGCGGGTATTACAGTATTTGTTAATTAAACTCGATTTTTTTTTTGACTAAGATTAAATTAAATTATTTCGTCGCATTGTTTTGTTTTTCAAAAAAAAAAAATCTTAAAAGAGTACACTGTCGTCTTTTGTTTTGAGCAGAGAGTGAAAAAAACACACCTATCACAGTAATAGGATGAATTAGATAGTTAAATAAAAAAACAAAAAAACAAATTCATCATTAAATATTACAATAAACTTACGTATTTATTTATATTTTTTTTATATTTTTATATTTTTTTAATAAAAAAATTATTATAAATATATCGATTATTAAATTTATAGGTAGAGACTAATGTAATCCTCATTTCTTAGTGCTTTCTTCAACAATTTTTAAAAGAGTTGACCGAACACTCAAATATAAGTAGAATTAAGCGTAATTCTGTTATTAAAGATTACGACAAATAATAAATTGGACTCTCACACCATATTTTAATATTTTTTCTATAAAATATAGATACCCAACATTTATGCGAGAGAATATACGTAATTTATATAAAAATATGTTAATTTATCACTAAATTATTACCTTTAAATTAGGCTAGGTAGATTCCCTCTGTCATCGATGCATTTCCGACCGCTGACGCAAAAACAATAAAGTAATACTTTGATGAGCTGGGGGCTTGGTTCTTAATTTGGGAACAGTTAGCCAGTGGGGGAGCCGTCTCGTCCTGCCTCTGCTCAACACGTCGCCAATGGCTCAATTAACAGCGCTCTCTCTCTGCTCCGTCTCTCCCCTGCTGTCGCTTGCAGCCTCGGCAACTTCTTCTTTTTCTTCGCCGCAGCAGCAACTTCACAGGCGACGAAGAAGTTGTACTCCGAATTACGAAATCCAAGGGTCTTCATCTCCGGCTTCTTCTTCTAATTTGGATTCGGCGCCGCAAGTCGTCGTCACCAGAGAAAGAGGCAAAAACGGCAAGCTCATCAATGCTCTGGTTCGCATCTTTCTCCTTCCTCTTTCTTTTACTCTTCTGTCTCCCATGATTCTCTTAGGATTCCTTTGATTTATGGCTTTGATTGACATCTCGCTTTTACTGCCCTCCCCTCGCGGCATTAGCCTTCTTGGTGATTTCTCTTCCTTTTTTTTTTTTTTTTCTCTCATTTGTTTTAGCGTAGTTTTTTTCATTGCTTTGTAACATGTAGTGGTGATTGCCAATAGTAATGCCTCTTTGAGGCGGCAATAGTTGAGTCTGTTAGAGACAATGACTTCTAACTGAGAGACTAAAGTTCGAATTTCAGTCTCTAGCTCGATATGCTCTTGTCATCTATAAAGACCAAAAAAAAATATATATATATAATGCCTGTGATTTCAGTTTCGAACAGTTTGTCGCACACATGCACACATGCTTGTTTGTTCGCTTTTTGTGTATAAATAATTTTTATATGTATTGACCCTACGGCCGATATTTATGTCTCCTTATATTGATCTCTTTATTATATATGGTGGAGATCAGAGAATACTGACAGTAATGCCCGTAAATTATGAATTTACAATTATAGAGGAACTCTCTCGTAGGGAGCCTTTGAAATTGCCTCTTATTTGATCTATTGCAATATCAAACTGGACAATTGGTACTGCGTTCTTTTATTCAAATTATTTAAGAAAATTAGATTCACTATGAAACTCTCAAGACATCCTGGACTGCATTTATGTTTTCGTACTTTTTTTAGTACAAGGTTAGTAGTGAGTCAGTTAGGTGTTAGCGTGGAGAGGGGAAAGCGGGACCTACTGACACTGCAGGGGTACACTGCACCCCCAAGGGGTCAAATGCCCCCAGCCCACTTTAGTGGGCAGTTAGAGCTGGCGGGGATCGAGCCCCCGCCAGCCCTAAGGAAGCATTGCTTCCTTGCCAACCAGGCTATGCTGGTTCGCGTTTATGTTTTCATACTTAATGCATTTAGAATCCCTATTTACTAATTTAGCCATTCGCATTGATGCTACAATTGCTTATGGAGTTTGCATTCTTAGTCTTTGTTGCTTACGCTATAAGGGTCCTGCCTTATATGCCACTGCCCCCACTAGTCATAAAAACTAAAAGAATAATCTCACCTCTTGGTGCCATTGTTGGGAAACTACTATAGGAGAACCTGGTGCTTTTATGATAACCTCTTAACTTAGTAGATGTTTTTCTGGCACTTTTACAACAACTAAAGTCAAAGTGGAATATTTTACTGAATACAGGCTAAACAGGGAATCGGTTGTTTGGAGCTTCCTCTAATTCAGCATGTGCAAGGCCCCGATTTGGATAGACTAGCTCATGTATTAAGTGGTAATTTCTGAAATTCCGGTATTGGTGCTGTAGTGACATGGAGCCCCCTCTGTTTTTTGGTTAAGAAATAGCGATACATAGTGGTTCTGACTGATCTTACCCTGCTAATTATATGACCCCAAATTCTACATGTTTCTTTCAATTTTTGTTCAAAAAAGTGTGGCTCAGCTTCTTTCATGCTAAAGTCTTATGACCTGGTTATTTAAAACATATCATTTTACATAGTTGAGCTAACTTTGATGGTCCATCTTTGGGTCCATTTTTTGGGTTAATTGTTGTACTTCACAAGAATTTCAGTTGGCACCACTATTTTCTTAAGATAATGTCTGCCCCACATAGTCTTAAGGGCAACGATGGTAAGACTCAACCTTTTGTGTTGATGGCAGCAGCGACCACATTTGACTGGATTGTCATAACTTCACCTGAAGCAGGCTCGGTCTTTCTGAATGCATGGAAGTAAGTGTATGGACTTTCTCTCAAGTCTTTGTCAAGATTTGACAATTTTGATTGGGTGCTTGTTTCAGTTTCTGAGTGAACATCTGTTTGACAATTTTGGCTTCACCAATAAATTTTTTTGATGAAAAGTAAGATGAATCGTGTCTATGCTCTGTAAATGTTTCTCCTTGTAGTTCAATACTTTTTTTATGGTTTTGTGACTAGTCAGCTGACCCGAGGGTGTGTATATGATTTTTTGAGAATGTGGAAGCCTCCTGTCTAGATATTTATTGGTTAACAAGTTACTGGAATTAATATCATTTAAAGCCCCTATAGCACTGAAATTGGGATCATCCTGAGTCTGATCAAATTCACCCATCTATTCCCTGCTCCCTATCGGTTTTTCCCTATCCCCTTTCATTACGCTCTCCTTTTTCCTGAGCTAGCCAAATGTGAAATCATGCACAATATGCCTTAGAGTAGGTTTCCTATCGGAGCCTACAGTATTCTGTTGTCCAGAACATAGGCCCTTACATGCAGATTGTGATTTTTTTCTCATATTTATTCTTCACAAATAATATCGTTATTCTTTGGCTCGTTATGTCTTTTTTCAACCTTCTTTCAATTCCCAGTGAGTGGCATTTTAGCCAAGTTATATGTTTTTGGTCAAAAACTATGAACCCACTGAACTTTATTTTTATCTTTTTTCCTAGGGCAGCCGGAACCCCGAGCATAAAGGTTGGAGTTGTTGGGGCTGGAACTGCAAGTGTTTTTGAGGATGTAATAAGATCATCAGAGCAGTCAATCGACATTGCCTTCGTGCCATCAAAAGGTACTGAGAGATGGTCAAATTCATATACTGTGCAAGTATTTACCTGCGTTTTCTTTTTTCCTTCCCTTATAATCAGACATTGTTTTTGAATTGGTCATTGCTTGCATTTTGTTTCAAAATTCTAAGTGACTGTCCAGCAATTTTTAAAAATTTTTATCATGGGATCGATGATGATTTGATGTGGCTGTCCTAAATCCTAAAGACTGGACCATAAACCACAATTCTTTCTAGCAGCCAAGAGACAGTAGACTTCATTTATTGCTGAATCCATTTCATATCTAGCTCACAAGTCTGCAACATTTAGTGCCTACATCATAGAGGAGCTCATGATTGTCCAATAGATTTATTTTTAATAAGGCATTGTTTTCCTATGGCGGGCCATTCTTTTAATCTAAGAAATGTTGGATGATCTTTTTATTTTTAAAAAATATTTTCTCTCTTCAGCAACAGGTAGAGTTTTAGCTTTGGAACTTCCGAAGGGCAGCGACAAACAATGCACTGTCCTATATCCAGCGTCTGCAAAAGCAAGCAATGAGATTGGTAAGGATAATACTTTTGATGTGTCGCATTCTTAAGTTTTGCTCAAACAATTCAGCAATTCTGCTATACTCATTTGCAAGTTGCAAAATTCCTGCCTGTGTTTCCTTAACAAGCATGAAAAGGAAAATGGGGATCTTACCACGTGTTCATAATCTGTCTCTCAGTTGTGCTGACCGTTAGAAGCTTGACTTTCAACATTTTTCTTGTGATTGCTTTTAAGAGCTCATTTTGTGTCTTAAGCCCTGGTAACTAGACTATTTTAGCTTAGTGCTTCAAGAGTTTTACTTGTATAGCATGCCATATATTGACCCTGAACAATTAGCTGCACCCATAAAATTTGCTCTCTCCATGCGAGAAACTGTAAAACACAAGTTTTACATTTTGTTTTGGCATATGTTTCAGAAGAAGGCCTGTCTAATCGTGGATTTGAGGTTTTGAGGCTAAATACATACACAACTGTAAGTATTTATATTTTGGTGCTGTAAGGTAGGACTTTTGCATGATTTTCATTTATTAGAGATAAATTTATTGCATCCATTTTCAATCACTGCACTGCTATGGTCTAACATATATAAGCTGAAATTTGTGCACAATGAAATGGATATTTGCTTTTAGCTTCAAAAGTGCCATGGTGACATAATTTGACACGAGATTAATATTATAATTAATTTTTAGCTACCACATTACATTCTTCTATGTTGTAGTGAGAGGCTGACTCTTTATTTTTGTTGGAATCCCAGTCTGAATTGTAAGCCTCAGTTGGTATGGTGTGTAATAAAGGTCACAATCTTGTTGTCATACCACCAATTTGTATTATTGGAAGGAATCTACTGGCTTGATTTTGAATGAAGAGACTACTTTCAAAACGTTAATCTGCAATGTTGGTACGCCAAAACTACTATTGCTAGAAGAATTTTCCCACAGCATGTAAAACTTAACACCTATTATTAGCAAGGTGGTCAGAATTGGACCGATCATCTTACTGGAAAAATTAGTGGTTTAAGGTTTAATTGGTTTAACTGGTTTTATTGGTAATTGAACTGGTTTTTAAAATTATTTTATAAAAATAAACCTATAGTCTAAAATACAAAGAAAATATAATAGAGAATAAACATAGTACAATACATAAATTAAAAAAAATTCTTAGTGTTGAAGTATGGCGACTCGAATCCAATTCAACTAAGCTCAAAGAATTCGCAGTGCAGCATAACATGGTTTTTTCTAGGGATCTGTGGTGGAAGCGGAGGGATCAAGCCGTATGCTTTAGGCTTTAATGTGTGTCTATATATATATATATATATATATTCTTTTAAACTAAATTGGTAAACCCGATCAAACCCGAACCTGTTCACTGGTCGAACTGGCTAGGTGACCGGTTTTTTACCAGTTCGTTCATTGCTTGGGTTTTAAGTCAAAACCAGACCAGAACTGGGACCGGTCACTAGTCCGACCGGTTGAACCGGCCTGTCCGGTCCAGGTTTGATAACATTGATTATTAGTTCTAACCTATTAACCAAATTCTCCTCAGGATACTGCTAATAATTGTAGTCTCTTTGGTTTAGATGTCCTTTCTTTGTTTCTAGGTTGTGATAGATTTTTATCGATTCAAGGGCACTTGATGTTCGGAAACAAGAATCAGTGCTTATTTTGACTTAAGAGTCCCGACATGATGCTGCTGGACAGAGGCATAGGTTAACGAGCAAGTGAATGAGTTTCGGCAAGTTTAATCCTCATGCAACAAGCTGTGTGGTTATATATGTATCGAATCTTTGGCAGATGGTTTAACAACCATATTGTTCCTTTTATGTCTGAGAGTATTGCTATCTTATACTTGACCACTTGAACTTCATATTCTTTTGGAAGCACTGCCCTTTGCTCATCGACATCTGTCAATTGCCCCTGATATATAACCATCTGCTTCAGGTACCTGTTAACCATGTTGACCAAACGATTCTGAAACAGGCGCTTTCTGCTCCTGTTGTTACTGTTGCATCGCCTTCGTCAGTTCGGTAAGTAGTTTGTTTTTTGGATCTTAGATATGGTTAGTTCTTGTAGAGCCACTATTAAGTGAAAGTTTGCTAGTATTCCTTCCATCAATCATATGGCTTTCCAACAAAGAAGAAAATGTGAGCGACTTCCCTCTCTGTCTGTCTCCTCCTTTTTCAGCCAGCTATATTGATCCTTTTACTGTAGTCAGGAAGCTTTATAGTCATTGGCTCCATTGTGACAGTGCATGGGTAAACCTTCTATCAGAGCCAGAGGAGTGGGACAACTCAGTAGCCTGCATCGGGGAGACAACTGCTTCAGTGGCAAAAAGACTAGGCTTGAAAAATGTGTACTGCCCAACTCATCCTGGTTTCGAAGGGTAATCTTCAGCTGCTGTTTTGTTTTCTGGGTATATTTAACGTATTCGTGTCCATGGTGTTTATTTTTGGTTCTAGATCTGTTATGGTAAAGAGTCTTCCAATATACAGAAATTGCTTCTCTAGGTGATACATGAGCTACTTCATCGTGCTCACATTTGATCATTTATTTTTTTCCTTTGCCTTTCTCTGCTGCTTCCAATATTACAAGATGAACAAAGAGATTTATATTTTGCTACTTATTTCTCATTATTTAACTTAGCTGTACCATTGCTCGTGTTAAAATCATTATATTGTTTATTGTGTTGAATTTCTGTTATATATACCATTTATGTGGTTCAAATTATATGTCACTCTCATTGTATGCCATTTCTTGTGTGCTTCTGTGGGATTTCAATCCTTTCTTGTAATTCTAGTTTTCATTCATGATGCTCCATGATTATTTGTTCTGTTATTTAGTCCCATGGGCAAGTCCTTGACTGTGTTTTATTATTTAAGATATCTGAAACAGCTAATTTTTGTAACTGCTAGCTTCGGACACTTTTTAATTAGCAATGGATTAATAAGAGAATAAGGTGTTCCATATAGAAAGAAAAGGGCGTGGAATACATGTCCAATGTTCAAAGTTGGTATCAAAGGTAAAGGATTGCAGAGTTAAACAAATAGGAGTTTATGCCCTTCTCCATTTCTCTGTGGCAGATGGGTAAATAGCATTCTAGAGGCATTGAGGGCACATGATGCGTACAAGGACTGAAATATCTCCAGGTATTATTTTGTTTTATTTTTTATTTTATGGAAGACTCAAAGTTGCCATGGGATTTAAATGTGTTCTTGTTTTGATTCCTGAGATTGGTATATCATCCTTCCAGTTTCTTTTAATGCTTTTGTGGGCTCAGAAGGAGCCATAAGGCGCACGGTTGATGCAGGTCCCCCAAAAATGTCAAGCTCTGGGAGAAATGGGTGTCAAAAATGTCTTGATTTTCAAAGGGATCATGTCCTGTTGCCATAGCTTTCTTCTCAGTCGGTGAAAATGGCCTGGAGAATTGAGATGACACTCCTCAAAAGAAGGGATCAGAAGAGCCATTCCACCAATTTGATGAGTAATGCAAGTATTGTTGCATGATGGTCCATATAAAATTATGGATTGTTTGAGTAGACATAATTTTCAGGGTAGGGATCCGATTGAAAAGCCCGTTTCATACTTCTCAGGGAAAATGCTATGAGATACTCAAACTAATAAAATTGAGTTAATGTTGTAGCTAATGTAATTAACAGGCATGTAATACTCATGGGTTCAACTTCGCTTTTCCTTTGATAGGATGCATTCTTAAATAATAGCGTTTTATTCTTCTCGAATCCCAGTGCTTTCATTTATTGAAATTGGTACACTAATTAAGCAGTGCTTTTGTGGCTATGCTGCTGCACTGGCTGTTCATTTGGACATTCTTGTGCTAGTCATTCCTTTTGTTTCTTTGATAGCTTTTGAACATTTGTGAGGAGAAGATAATAGAGTTGATTGGTTTATGTTTCTTTTTTTTTTTTGTTCTTTTGTTTTAATCGAACATTGAATTGGATAAAAGTAAGTGTGAACTACAATACTTGAAGCATTGTAAGATTCTTGTGTGGCATAATCAAAGTACTTGATCCTTCATTTTCTTTATTCCAAGTGAAAATTTCTGTTTTCAACTTTAGGCCTTGTCAGATGAAACCCTGGGTTGCTGGCTCGATATACAGAGAGGTTTTAATCCTTTTCCAAAATAATTGTTTCTGCCAATTTATCTATAAAAAGATGAGATGGTGAGATGGCAAGAAAAGATTCACTTAGCCGACTTCAATTTCTTGTTGAGATTAATTTTGAATTTGACCATTATGTACGCACCCTCTTTGCTAAAACAAAAATAAGGGTGTTTATATTGGTCTCTCTCCAGGCCTCCCTGCGTGATGTTTGAAGGTTTTCTTCTTGCCCTTCACAAGTTGCTGGCTGTCAAATAGTTCACTTTGTTGTTTGTTGACAGAATTGTGTGTGAAAGAACAAAAATGGTTCATTCTGCTTTACAGACTACGGATATACGTCCATTATAATCAGGGTTTCAATTTAAAAGGAGCATTGGTTATAATGAAAGTCATCTGGGCAGGGATCAATCAGGAGATGATATCCGAAGTTTGTTGCGTTAGGGAACTTCTGAAAGTAAAGGTTAGCTAAATGTGACACTGCCGTTTAAGATTTTAGCATATTTTCGAAATGTATTTGCATTCTCTTTGACAATCATTTGAATCATGGAATTATAAAGAGAAGAAACTGTGTTTGTATGCTACAGAGAGGCAATAACTGGAGAGGCTAGCGAGGGACTACACAAAATGACTATCACCCACTTTCTGATTTTCTGTTTTTTTTTTTCCGGGTATGTTGAAAGATAATCTCTTCCTTATTGTTTGATGCTCCCTAGTCCCTAATGAGGCATGAGTTCTGCTCTGAGAGTTTATTGCTAATATAAATTTGACTGAAGAAGCTTGACTAAAGAATTATATATAGGTTATCGACAAATGTTTTCATTTAGCGGGGATAGCTCAGTTGGGAGAGCGTCAGACTGAAGATCTGAAGGTCGCGTGTTCGATCCACGCTCACCGCAACCGCAAGTCATGTCTCCATGGTGGATTTTAAATTCTGATTCCCCACTTGGTTTCCTGCTATGCCACCACACCTTTTGATTAACTTGGAGAAGAAATCAATTTTCTCCCCTTTCAACGTTCTTGTTTTCCAGGGGAACTTCCCATACTCTAACTGTACTGTTTTCACATTCATTTCTTGTCCTTCAACGTTAAATTACCCATAAAAAAAAAAAAAAAAGCTGTCTCATCTCAATTAGTTTGGATTGTGATGATTCACTTGGAATAAAAAGGTCAATTTGCACCGCATTCTTCAGTAAAAAAGAAAAGAAAAAAAAACTTTTTAGCCTGGATTATTGATGTAATCTTTGCACAAATGTAAAAACTTCCCAGCAAAATTCTGGGAACGTCCAAACAAACCATCTCGATCAACTCTTGATAAGAACATGGCGTTACTTGACGTAGTTAAATGCAGTTGGTGGCCGCAAACCCGTGATCGCTCTTTTTTTTTTCAACAAAATGGGATAGTAAGGTAATATCCTAATAGTTTCATTAAAGAATACTAAGTCCATAACTAGAGAGACTGTGAACAATTCGGATCATTATAACATAGTTAGCACCAGGTTAAATATAAATTTAATTTTATTGAACAAAATACAAATTTAATTTTGGTGTAAAATTAAAATTTGTATTTTTTACTGGACAACTTGACAGTGCTTGAACGCGGACCTTAAGTTTGTCATTGCCACCAGTACTTTGCCCTACTCTTCCTCAGGTAAACTGGGCCTCTGGCCCACTGCCCTGGTCTGTCACACTCCAACCAAAAGAATAAAGTGGCATAGCATTGAATGCGAGGTAAGCAGCAAATTGGATCCCAAATCTGCTTTACCAAACCCAAGAAGATCACCAGGCAGCTCCTTTATTTTATTTTATATTATTTTGCGGTGATTTAGATAGAAAATTCTACTTCCTTGAGCTTGCTTTTGGCCAATTTGATTAGATTCGTTTGTGTTGACCTCGATAAGCTGTTAAGGAAGTGCCCATCCATCTTTTAAGCTTTGGGAATGATAAACTATGCGTGAGCAGCCATTAAATTTTTAATATGTTTGTTTTTCCGTTACATTATATATAGTTCTTGTCATGCACAAAAAATATATATATATAGTTCTTGTCTCTTAGCCTTTAACACTGTGTTTGGATAAAATTTTTAAAAGAGAGGAAACTGAGAAAGATGATTATTAGAAAAGAGAAATGTTTTTTTATCATTTCTTATATTTGAAAAGAAGTGATGTGAGGAAGAAAAATTATAAATTTTTTTATTTGAGAAGGAGTGTAAGGTGAGAGGAAGAAAAATAAAATGTATTGGAATATTAACTTTACTATTCATAATAAATTCTATTTAAATATTTTATTTAGATAAAATTATAATTTTTAAATTATGTAATGGGTAATTGAGTCATTTAATAAATTTAGTAAGAGAATCAATAATTTTTCTCCCATTTTTGAGAAGATTGGTTTTAATGGAATAGAGAGAATTAGAGGAATTAAAAATTTTTTTCTCCCTTATTTTTTAAATATTTTTAAAATATAATAATTTATTTTAATTTTCTCACTTTTCTCTCATTTTCTCACTTTTCCCCTTCCCAAACACAATATAAGGTGATTGCACAAGTCCAACAAGCAAAGTATATTATGTAGTTCTTTTTTCTTTTTTTTTTTATTTTTGGGATTTAAAGGCTTAAATTTAAGGTACAAAGTATTGACACCAAATTCCTAGTTTTTGTGCGGAGAAGGATCAGCTTCTTTAATGCGTAATTCTATCTGTGCAAACTGAATACATCCTAATAAGCATTGAATGTGGGAAAGACCTGACAGTTCTTAAAGAGATAGTTTGTTGGCCATTTTGGAGTTGGGCCTATTTTTCTGTAATCTATAAAGAGCACCAAAACATAGTTGATCATTGCCGAAACATAAGTGAACGAGTAATTTAATAATATTTAATATTTTATTTTATTTTTTTAAAATTTAATTATATAATAATTCTAGTTCATCTTTGTCGAAATTTAAGTGAACAAGTAATTTAATAGTATTTAATATTTTATTTTATTTTTTTAAAATTTAATTATATAATAATTCATATTATTACATGTCTATACGTATCTCGCTAAAACTGTGCTTCCGAAAGTTTCCATCCAGAAAATATTGATTGGTCGCACGCACTTCAATGCGATCTATTATACCATAAAGGTAACATTCTACATAGGAGCTAAATATTAATGATTAATTTGCAGGAGGTAAAGTGGCAACATAAACATTTACACGGACTAAATTTGAAGAGGAAAACAAACTAAGGCATAACCAGATGAAAGTCAGATCCAGTAATTGCTTGTTGGCTGGATAGCTGGTAAGAAAGCATGAACAGATAAAATGGGGACCAATTTCTGGACGTTTGCAGAACCAAGATCAAGCTAGAAAGAAGGGTATTGGTCCATGCACCATTTGCCTAGTTTTCCGTTTGATTTTTCTGTTGCCATGTCTCATTGTTTGTCTCCATTCACAATTTTTTTTATCTTATTTTAGAGATATCAAAAAGTGATAGGATCCAATAACTCGACCGAATTCATCTGAAAAAATTGGATTAGAAACTCGACTTTTCAATCAAAATCTAAAAGTGATCCGAACCCAAAAATGACCCAAAAAATTTGGGTTGGATCGGGATCACCCGTTGAATTAAGAAAAAGACAAAATAATAAAAACTTTTTTGACTTTTTACCTTTAATTTATCTCTCCTAAGTACTAATTGGTACTATTTTTGTAGAGTGTAGATATATATATGACAAAAAAAAAATAAATTTAAACATCTAATTCTAATTCGTTATATGAATAAGTTTTAAATTTAATTGAAATATTTTCTTTTAGTGAAAAATGATTTGAAAAAATAACGGCTCGATTCGAATTGAACCTGAATTTGATCCGAATCTAACCTGAATTTGAAACGATCTAATTTAAATCCGAATCGAATGTAATTTGACTTGAAAATAATCTAACAAAAAATGATCTGAATAAAAAACGACTCAACCTAAACCCGATTTAACCTGACTTTTTGACACGTCTACCTTATTTTCCTATAACCTCCAATAAAGCAGAGAATCAAGGTCAGCTGTTAAATGTAGGAAATCCACCAATATCATATCATGGTTGGTTTGGTGGATGACAATGGATTAATATCTTATTATTATTGTCCATTGAATCTCGTTTGGACCGTTTGGTATCGTAGACAACTTCACAACAAGCACATTAGCAATTAAGTTGGCTAGTGTGCTGATTCTAATGTGTCCAATCTGCAATTTTTAATATAGTATCACAGTGGAAGTCAAATCTAGCTACAAAGCCATAAATAGCAAGTGCATTTCTTTAATGAAATAAAATTGCGTAAATATATTTAATAAGACGTATAATAAATTTAACGATATTTAATAAATTTTTATTTTTAAATTCAATATATTTTATTTAATTAAGCGAGTTAGATCACTCTTCCTTCTTTAAACTTTTATTGGTTATAGTCCTAGTCATGCATGTCATGTCTTGAGACAAGAGAGAGATTGTCCCATAAAGGACAGCTGGAAATCCCAATTAGCAACTCCCGAATGAGCTAAGGATGGGACCAAAGTAAATTATTTTACCTCGGAGAAAACACGTACGTTCTTAATTAGATGCCGCAACATGATTGAACAAGATGAAATGTTATTTTTGCATCTAAGCTTTATGATTAGGCTTTTATACTTCAATATTAGTTTTTTTGGGGTTGTCTTTAAATGATCTTTCGTGGTGGGTCCAAACATGAAATAATGAATTAGTTACTAATCTCACTAGCATCGAGCGCCCCAGTAGCCCCCCAAAACCCAAAGGTCGAAAGAGGCTTCAGCCTGCACCAGCCACAAGGAAGACAGAATGCATAACATTTTGCCAAAAAAAAAAAAAAAAAAAAAAAGACCTTCACATAAGAGTTTTTTTTTTAAGAATTTAAACTGATATGGTCTATTAGATGATTTAATTTTAAAAAAATAAAAAATAAATTAGTTGTTATATATTATTTGATGAGACTATATTACTATTTTTGTGTTATTTAAGCGAAATTATTATTCATTTTTTACTTTTTTTAGATTGATATAAATAAATTATTAAATGTTATTAGATAAGACTATATTGTTATTACGATATTCTTTAGGAGAAGTTATGTAGCAATGTTCTTTTACAAGTTTTTTTTTTTTCCACTTGTGTCAGATTGCCACCAAAATACGGTTGGATTCTCTAATATTGGTCTCTCTCTCAAATAAAGAAGGAACAACAGAAACTCATGCATCAAGCTTCCCATTTTCCCAAAAGACGAAGTAGGACCACTTAAAGCCAATGTGTTTCTCTGACCTTGATCGATCGATCCCATCTTTCCATGGTTTTTCTTGGCTAGAGTTATGTTCTAGATATTTTCGGCCATCAAGTATAATGATATGATGAATAGCATGCTCCCATTCACAATAATTATAACTCCTACATTCACCTATACATGTCATTGCATAGGTCAATGTATATTATTCCCTTTAGCAATTGTAGTAATTCTTATGAAATAAACACGCACTGGAATTCTAATTTAAAATTTTGATTTTGAAAAATAGATTCCGTTCCTCATTAAAGTTAAAAATTTAAAGGAGATGTTAAGATAATTAACTAGAATACTTGACATTTTTATCTTCAAGCTTCACGGCAAGTTTTGGCAATTCCTACCGTCCAATTGTCCAGTGAAAACAACCCCTACAAACCCCAGATCATTTGTGTCGGGCGAGGGGGGAGACGAAATCCCAATTATGCTAAAATATGGTGTTGACCATCAAGGGTTGTTTATTGGGAATTTTGTGCCTTCAATCATTAGCACAAATAACGTGCGACCTACTAATTAGCACTTAATTTTTATTCTAAGATTTTATATTTTAATTCTACGATGGAGGTGTGAGATTAATAGAAAGAATTGTGTAATTTATAATCTAATAAATTTTTTGATGGAACAAAAAAAAACTTTTAGTAAACTATTTTACCACATGTACTAACTATAATATATTTGAGTAAAAAATGATTTAGAAATGCATGAAAAATTAATTATAAACAGTAACCAACTGATTGACTAGAAGGCACACACTCCGAATGCTAATATCATTTCCTTCTTGGCAGTTCTATCTGATTTCGTAGTTTTTTTTTTTTTAATTTACAAGGAACCTATTGGACATATAAAAAAAGAGAGAAATAAGATTGATGGGAGTTGAATTCCTCACCTCGTAGTTGAGGGACGCTCCTCTTAATTATTAGAACAAATATTCAATCTCGATTTCGTAGTTTTTGAACTTTTATACTTTTTACCATAATAAAGGGCACCTTAAGAAATTGGAATACTATTTGCTGAGACAAAAACTCTCTATTTGAAAAAAGTGAATTGATAGTTACCCCATCAATTTTTACATTTTTCCAACAGCAGGCTATCATACAAAAGGTGGAGTAGGTAAAACTAAAAAGAAAAAGAAAAGGGAAGGACAAATAAAAGCCAAAGTGGAAAGAAAGCACTGTAGATGAACTTTTATTTGGAGAAAGAGGGAGTGGCAGTACAATCATTTTGGGGGCAAGGCGATCGATCGATGCCAACTCATTCTCCAAAGTTCCCCACACTGAAAAGCTATAAAAGAAAAAAAAAAAAGCTTTATATATTATTTTGCACTTTTCGGAGGAGGATACACATGGGTCGATGCCACTTTGCCAAAGAAATTAAGAAATGAAATGACTCGTGGTCGTGGGGTATGGTCCTTTTGGAATCCGCAGCACAATCATCACCAGCCTCCGTCTATACCCAATTATGTTATATAATTAATTTTGTTTTATTAAAACATTCAATAAATTATGAGTTACACAATTAAATTAATTATTTATATTTTTATAAATTTAAATTATAAATTTTTAAAATAAAAATTTAAATTTTTTAAGAAAAAAAATTCTAAGGAGATTACTATTTAAAGTCTTTTGGATGATAAGCATGGCTCTCACTTCCCACTTTACAATTGATCATGTGTTCCATGCAGAGAGGCTCTCGTTCAGACAAAGACAGTCCCAAAATTTTAACTATGAAAATGACATAAATTTTTTAGTAAGTCTAACGTAGGATTAAGTTATGGGACTTCTCAATTACTTATTATTTGAAATGTAATTTCAAGTGATTGCCTTCTCTTTTGCAGAACATTTTGTACACAATGATTTCTCATTTTGCTTCTGGGGGATCAATGAATGCATAACTAAATGAAAGAAATGTTGGTACTTGGTAGGACCTGAATATCTTGTTTTATAACAGAATGGTGGTGCAAGGTTTGCTGGACCCATCCGAAAGAAGCCTCAATTTTCTTATGAGGTTCAACAAAATTGGGAAGAAGGAGCTTGGGTGTCATTACCATCATTGGCTGTCAGCCAACAGTGCAAAGTGTGGAACCATCTGGCAGGCAAGTCATCAAAAGTGTCAAGATGATTTTCCACTCCTTTTCTTATGTTTGTTTTTGCAAATAAAAATGGCAAAGCAATACATATAGTTTGTCACCGTTGTACTGCGATTGTTGATTGAAGATTGTTAATAATCAAATATATGCTGGTGATAAGGATGATTTTAATCTTACTTTCAAGATTTTTTTTTTTTGGGTGTCGCTTGACTTCTAAACCTATCTTTTCCCATCTAAAAACATCCATGAGATTTCAAAACATGTAAAAGAAATCTGAGGACCGACCCGTCCTACAATCTATTTTTGAGCCTGATTCAACATTCAACTAGTTATACTAAAATATCTTATATTGGAAAGGAAAAAGAAGAGTAAGTAATTATAAATAATAAAAACTTATATTCCTAATATTTTAAAATTTTAAATTAAAATATAGTATCAAACTCACTTATTATTACTTATTTAGATTCTACTCTTATTTTTCTTCAGTTTTAGGCTCTTGTGTTTCCGCATCATAAACTATACCTAGTCAAAGATAATAATCTAGTGACATTTTTAATGTTTTAATCAAGAGAAATGTTAGGTACGTAGAAATTTGTATACTGAAAGTGCATATGTTTAATAAAATAATATTTTTTCTATTTTAGGAAAAAAAAATATTTTGAAGGAAATTTTTTTTTTTATAAAAAATCTCATATGATATTTATATTTTATATTGTAAGATAACACTAATATATATTTAAATTTTTATTTTCTAAAAAAAAAAGAGAAATCATTATTTTAATGATTTAGGGTGCCGCTTGGTGCACCATCTCGGTGCACTTAGCAGCGCCTTTTAATCAATAATGATCAACTTAGTACTAAAGTTCATAATAATAAAAAGAGGTAAGAAATAATTATAGCAATAGGCTACCAGTAAGAAAACAACTTAAAAACGACCAAAAAAAAAAGAAAACACAAAGAAAATGGCGATTTGGAGTTTTTCCGGCTGTGTACTTCATATTTTGATGTTTGAAGACAATCATCTAATTTCTGATCGCCGCAGTATAATGCAATCAAAAGGATAAATAACAACTGTTTGAGTTTTCTAAATGGTTTTCATGGAAACATTATCAGATTCTTCCAATGATTTTTTTAGTATTAATTAATTTTGATTGAAATTCAAATTATTGGAGACTTTCATCTAGTATCAACTAAGTTATAGCTCATTGGATTATCAAGTTCTTTGATGCTAATCAAAAATAAATAAAACAATCGCCTATTGATTGACATTGCGTCGTAGGAACATTATTGGCCACATTAATTTTTATGGTTGTTTCATTAGCAATTATGGGGATTATAATGGAAACCAGTTTTAATCAACTCACAAAAATTGTATTAAAATAAAAAAAAATTAAATGTTCTGTCTCAATTAGTGCATCAATCGGACACTGACATTTCATCTGCCTAAGAGAAGGAAGGATCCAGGTAGCTGTTTTGTGACAGGGATTTTGATACTTTTTTTAAGAACTTTTGTATCTATGTTGCTGATGCCTCCAAACTTTAATTATTTTGCTTTAATGTTTCTCAATTATTTTCTTAATCTGAAACTTACAAGGATGAAAGTCTTAATAGAAGTTGGAATGGAGAATATTTTTCATTTAAGAAGCAGGCCGAGAGAAAACAAACAAGCAAACGAATCACTTCTTTGATCCATTACATTTGTTGTCTTGTACAGTTGTACAAATCATTGTTTCTATTCATAATTTTTTATTTCATTGTTTTTTTTTTTAAGTTTTTTTTTTTTCTGTCAAAGAACTGAAAAATGAGCACTTGTCAAACTTGTCCTATTAGCTCATTGTTCGGATCCAGCCCCCTATGAACTTGTCTTATTTCCTTTACAAGTACTACCCTATAAACAAAAATTCAAGAAACAGACAAGCTACCAAGGGAAGAAAATGCTAAGCTAAAGACCACCAAAAAAACAAAAAAAAAGGAAATGCTAAACTAGGTATAATAGAAGGAGTGGCACTAATCACAATCTTAATGCACAAGGAGGGAAGGATACCCAACAAAAAAAATTACACACAAAAAAAAAAAAGAAAATAAAGGGAGTAAATTTTATTGGGGTGCCATTATATAATTCTCTCCCACCAAATTTGGAACATTTTCATCGATTTTTTGTTATATCAAGTCATATGTTATCTGATTTTCTCTGTCTTGTATCCATAAAAAATTATGAAATGCTTAAAATCTCTTGATCAAATATAAAATTAATCCAAATAACCCAAACCAATCTTTATTACTTAATTCACAATTGAGCTTCAAATTGATGCTGTTGATAACATCAAAAGGACAATGTCCCAAAGGAGTAAAGCTTTAATTGGACCGAAATTTAGTTCAAGATTGGTCAATATTATATCATTATTTTATTTAGATTATTGCCGGCATCTTAGGTTGTTACTAGCCACAATTCATGAGAGAGATAATGATCCGTTGGATACACTCATCATTTGCGTATGGGAATTTTTTTTTTTCCATTCAACAAAATGAATGATGTGAAATGAGACTGATTTCATACCCAGCAAGAAATAATTTATCTATTACACTTACTCAAATATGAAGATATGTCAATTATAATTACGACATAATCAAAATTTAAGACAATTAAAATAGACACTAAAACGTAGATATCTCACATTTCCTCATGTTAGGAGCCGACGAGGAATCTATAACTTGTCAGATTAAAGTCTAAGTGTACCATCCACAGGCTACCTGTGTCCACCCCCGGGCATCATTTTCGTTTGGGAATTAAGAATGGTTGTTATCTAATCATTGTGGCACGAATATGGAGAAAATTAATTTTTCCGAAAATTTCTTATCATCCAAGCTTGCCGTGAATGGAGAAAGTGGTGTCGTAACAAAAATGTAACTAAAAACTAATTGATGGGATCAGTCACCATAACGTAAATCTATGGAACGCCCCAGCTTCTCGTGACTCTATTATCACTTGATAATTGTTTTCTTTTATTATTTTTCGATTGTAATTGCCTCACCTAAAAACTTGGCATCATTGTCAACTTGCATAATATTAAATTCACAATCTAATACGGTCTTTAAAGTAGATTATGTATTAAACGTCAAATGGCAATAGCAACTTAGCTAATCAATCGTTTTTCTCTTTTGCATTTTTTTTCACACGTAAATTGTAATATTAGTTTCATTGGACATAAAAATTATCAAAATCAAGAAAAAAATATTATCAAAATAATTTTTTTCTCAAAATCTTTGATTGGATGCAAATATAAATATCTAAAAAATAAATTTATGTATATTTTAAAATACATACTGCCAATAATTGAGATTAATACATATAAATGAATATATGATAATATAATATGACTAAATAGATTATGTATAATATTAAGAATAAAAATGAAATGAATATCAAAGTATAAATGGTAATTAACAAAAAAATATATTTGATGCATATATAGCATAATATTTATAAAATATAAATTAATTTATTTAAGATGAAGAGTAAGATTATATAAAAATAAAATTTTTTATGATCAAAAACTTATATTAAGGATAAATTTTGTCTTTACAATTACTTGAGCACTCGCATAGAGGTGGTAATATCACATTACCATGGTAATTACACATTCATATGGAGGCGACAAAGTAAAATTTCTTAGAATGTAATATTACCACTTATTATTTAACTTTAAATACAAGAATGCTAGATCATACTTTTTGGAATGTCGCCAAGAGGAGCAATCAGCCAACTAACTACGTTAGTGGACTAAAAAACTCATCAGAAAATAATTGGATCCAGTGGTTGTGTGCATAACAGCAAAAGAGCAAACCCTTTTTAGCATCTCAAACATGGAATTATGCAAACGTGTCAAAAAAATTGTTTTTAAAAAAAAGCAAACGTGGGCCAATCATCTAACAGCTAATACGATCCATAAGATAAAGTGTTTAATATTAAAGAGGGAAGCAGTGTTCTTTCACTATGGTTGTGGGTTATAACTCACTTGAGAAGAGTGGCATGTCACGTGGTTGTGGGTCGTGTGTCCACTTCATTTCAACTTTGATGGTAAATATGTGATAATATATATCAACCTCCCATCAATCATCATGATGACTACTTCCTTTGCTCGACACCTATTCCATATTTTCATGTGCACATATGATTTCCTTTCACAAAATGTGACTGGTTGTGGGAATAGAATAGAAAAGGCATACTGACAAAATAGAAATATATGATGAGATGATGTAGGTGGAATAAAAATGAAACGACAATAATATGGATCATTTAACTGTTGAATTTTTAAAAAATAATATATATATATAATTAAATTTTATTAAATAAATTATATAATTAAATATTATTTAAAATACAATTATATAGTAAAGAACTTAATAACATTTCAATCACAAAACTCGATTGATCGGAAACAGAAAAAAAAAAAAACAAATCACTGTCTCTCTCACCCATACTCATACTGTTTGGTATTACTTTCGAATATTTATAAATATTTGTGGATCACGAAATAGGTTTTTTTTTTGATTGAATAAGAATTATTGCATTAATACTTGATAAAAACGTATATGGAACCGACGCCAAGTGGTTGAAAAAACCTATTTAAAGTAAGAGAGGAAATCGACACAAATGACTTACATATTATATAGTCAAACTGACTATTTACGAACAAAGTATAAAGTTCAAAACCAACTAAACTGTAATTAAACTTACTTAATCATAATGTGTTAAATAGGTATAATCTAGTTAGAGAAAGCTGCAAACAGTAACAGTACCCCATCTCGATAGATCTATGTCAAAAATCGTCCGAGTATGTCCAACAACAATTTTTGAGACAACAGAACAACAAACACAAAAATATATTTAGTTTTTGTTAGTCAAATTTAATTTTTAACGGATTGACTAATAGAAAGACTGAGTTAGAACAAAATCAAAATATTTAGGATTGAAATAAAATCTCAAAAAACTTTTAAAACTTAAATATAATAAAAATATAAAAATTTAAAACTAAACAAATGCATATCCTCTATTTTAAGCATATAAAAGAGAAATCTTGTGCGAGGCGGTCCATGATTTAAGTCCACTACATATAAAATGGTACATATAAAATGGTCCAACTGATAGGAAATGGCTGTCTAACCGAGGCTATGGACGGATGTAATTATGTAACATCTTTAGTACTCGAAAAAAAAGCCTTTTGTTTTAAATTATGCCTTTTTTTTTTTCTATCGTTTCAAATAAATGCGTCGTTGACGCAGATTAGTTTAAAATTGACCCAGATTAAGATGAGCATTAAAAATGACTAAGTTTTTGTCGGATGGAACATTGGAACTCTCATATATTTGCTTCAACTATTCAGAGAACCTTTTTTTTTTTGAGGTTCATAACAAAGTTTCCATAAACTTCCGACGTAACGAGTCTTTAGGATATTTTCTTGTTAAACTCCATAGTCATGTATTGTAACTAACGGAAAAAAACGGAAAAATTATAGCAGCGAAAGATTTGCACTCGAGATTTTGCTCAAATCCAACAATACCTTTATTTTTTATAATTACCGTAATATTTTTTGCCACAAAAAGGAGAAGTACATTTTACTATTTTTTTTATTATAAAAAGTATTACAGTAGTTACAAAAAGTTAAGACATAAGTATATTTAGACAAAACGTCGGGCGCAAATCCTTCTAATACTGTAATGGTGCTCTTATAGTAAAGTATTGAGAGAAGGGATTAAAATGATTTGGATAATTAATTTCTAAAGTTTATAGACATTTTTTGTTCAAAAAAAAGTTTATAGAAATTTCTTTAAATAATTGTATCGTACTATTGCCAATTTCTTGGTTCCATCTATCATGATCAAACTACTGTCATAAAACCAAAATCTCGAACTGTTAATAGAGAAAGGAGTTTCTTTACGTACATCTTCTTAGAATTACATCTAATATTGAGCCGTTAGTTCCATTGAGTTCGAGGAAATCTGAAGTCCAGGCCAATTGGTCTATTTCACTTATTAAATTAGTATTAGTTGTTTGGATTTAGCAAAATTTTAAAAATATATATATAAGAAAATGTCAAAAAAACCATATTGAACGACCAAATCTCTCACAACTCTTGGCCCTTGAGTAGTTCTTTTGGAGTTGTTAGGTTGGCAAACATGTGACTGATGCAGCCTTTGCCCTCAAAAACATGACCACAATCAAAGCTACTAAGTAATAATACCCCATTTTATTAATACCCAAAATCCCAAACCATACCTTTTGTAATCACAAGTCCACATCCAAATGGAGCCAATTAATGTTTGGTCTGAACGATTCATCTCTTCACTTTCCGGAGTCAACCCGATCAAAAAAAAAATTGATCAAAACCAGTCTGTACGTCGTTGTGATCCAATTTCCAAGCAATATATCAACGGACATTTTGGGCAGCGCAAATGAAAGAGAAGCAGTGCAAAGTTAAAAAGTACAAAAATCTTTTATACTACGTAGTGAAATTTACAGAAGACATATAATATTTGATATGAAAAAAATTATTGAACTTCAAAAAAAATTATAAATTTTAAAATATTATTAAATAAACTACATATTTTATGTAAGCTGTTAATGTTGCGGCATGATGCTCAACTAGCCTTGCTTGCAAAAGCCGACCTCAGCTCCTTTGTTTCACTGTCCCATTACGTACTCAGCCAGCTTGCCACTCTCTCTCTCTCTCTCACACGCGCGCGCACACACATACACACATTCATGTTGCGTGTGTATATGTATAGAGTCTTGTAAATGATATGATATGACTGTTTCGTTTCTTGGGGCAGCACGAAATCTGGGTTTTGGTGAATTTTACTTCACAGTGATCGAGGAGTTGCGGGGGATGTAATATTATGATGATACACTTTTACTGTTAGACATTCAAGTTTGTTATTTCTTGAATCTTCATCCAAGAAATGAACTTTCTGTAAAGGTATGTGTGTATTTATGTATATATGTATGAATCTGCTCCTCTGTTATTATTAAATGCAAGCTGCATCCCTTTCAGGGAGTGTTTTGTTGCGGTCCTGTTTTCTAATGGAGTTTCTGAATTGGGTTTCGTTTTATAATGGTTTTGCAGTTTTGAACAGAGTGGTAATTGCCCAAAGATGGATACCAGGGTCAGGACTAGGCTGCAGTCCGTCAAAGCTCCACTGAAGAATGAAAAAGTGAGAATTGTTGTTGGAATTTGATCAATGTGTATCAGCTTGGTCCGTTGATCTTTGTATGGTTGTTTATTTTTATTGTGTGATTTGAAAAACGGTTGTGCTGTGGAAGATGGTCTAGCTTTTCCAGGTATTCTCTGTTCATAGCTTTTTTTTACCAGAAACTATGGCTTCAGTTTCGATGAGGCAGATCCCAAAGCATGAACTTTCCAGAAATTCTGACAAAGTAATGCTTATTTGATGAAAAATTCAAAATGGGAAAGATTGCTTTCTTCAAATATTTGCAGCTAGACTGCTCATTGGGCATGTACATCCCGTGCCCGTTGCAGAAGTCTCCAATTTCTCTCTTTTCATTCTGTTTATTTTGATTTTCTATTTCGGTCTTCCCTTTTCATTACTCTTCTCTGAATGATATGTTTGCTTTAATTCTATCGAGAATCTAATTGCTATGTTCTTTCGTTTCGAATTTCAGTCTCATTTGAAGGGGATGATAGAGATGCAGGGGAGAAAATCAAACGATGAAGCTACAAAACCAGCCAAAAGACAACAAGTTTCAGTCAGACACAGAAAACTAGCTCTGCAACAAGATGTACGTTCATATCTTTTTTATGGTTATTTTCCCAATTCTCATTCGACAAATAAATAATCAAGTGTTGCTTTTCCACCCGCCTTGGTTACTATCTATTAGCCTCAAAAGCTCATAATTTTTCAGGTTGATAAACTAAAGAAGAAGCTCAGGCATGAAGAGAATGTTCACAGAGCTTTGGAGAGAGCTTTCAATAGACCTTTGGGAGCTCTACCTCGCCTTCCTTCCTATCTCCCTGCTGCTGTCAGTAATTCATCTTCCTGATGTTCCGTATTTTTATTTTTGGGGAATTATGAGAAGAAAGCAAAACAAATACAGCATAAATATTAATATTATTATTTGTGTTTGTTGGAAAGAATTTAAGAACAATTGTGGGAAGAAAACAAAGAGAGGTAATCAAATTCCAAACGATGTTTTAATGTCAGCACAAACATTTACTTGAACAGATGCTTGTGATTGTATAGGAATAATAATTCTTCAATGTTGTTTCTACAGACATTAGAGCTTCTCGCAGAAGTGGCCGTTCTAGAAGAGGAGGTTGTTCGACTTGAAGAACAAGTGGTGCATTTTAGACAGGACCTGTACCAGGAGGCTGTCTTCATTTCAAGTTCCAAGAGGAACATGGAGAGTTTTGCAGATAATCTGCCCCAAAATAAAAATACCAGAGCTGAACAGCACAAGTCATTGGCTCAAAAATTGGATGAATCTGCCAGGTCTAAAGGGCATTTGCCATCGCTTTCTGGTAAGCTGCTATTTTCGGCATGATCAGACCATACATAGATTCGTAGCATTGTGTCGATAGACTCAGGACTACAAAGTAGGCCTTATGCTTCATGTCTTCGCTTGTTCATAGAGGATGGACACGGGAAAGAGAATCAACTGTGTACTAATTCTTTGAAAAGCAACAGGGGATTATCAGTAAATAAACCTCAAATAGGCAGAACTCCATTGAAAAGACCTGTTGGCAATAGACTATCAGAGAAATATTTGGATCCTCAGAAATTACAGGTTTGTAAATGCAATTACTGCACGATGTTTTGTTAAGTTTTAGTTTACCAATTTGCAAAAAAGTTCATGACAGTTGTGAAAATGTCCAGCCAGAATGTCGATTAATAGACCAAGAAACTACAAAGGCGAGAAGCCTCACCGATTCAGATGAAAAGCTGTTTGGAGACAACAGTCCAAACAAGATATCTGAAGACATTGTAAAATGCTTATCAAGTATTTTTGTAAGAATGAGCTCAATGAAGAGTAGGCGCACTGCAGATTGTTTGCCTTTCTTATCAACTTTACTATCTGAAGACAATGGTGAAGAATGTGAGTTTCGGGATCCATACGGCATATGTTCAGGATTTGGGAAGAGAGAAATTGGTCCATATAAGCAGTTATTTGCTGTAGAGCCCGGCACCATCAATCCAAACCGAACATCAAATTGTTTGTTTCTACTTCATAGACTAAAGTAGGTACTCCCATATCAAAAATTTGAACCGTTTCATGCATTCTTTTCTCAGAATTCTAACAGAATTGCACATATGGCCAATTTTGATGATATTTTCAGACTTTTGCTAGGGAAACTTCAGGCAATCGACTTGCAGAACCTCACTCATCAGGAGAAGCTTGCGTTCTGGATAAACGTTTATAATTCCTGCATGATGAACGTAAGTGATGCTTTACTTCATTTGAGTTTCATAGATATCATCTGTTCTATCTAGTCCCTAATGTTTTAATGCTTATGAATATTTGTATATATTTTCCTTCTATTTTCCTTTTCGTTGGACTTCCGCACCCTGTAACTTACAATTTTGCTCCAGGCATTTCTAGAACATGGAATACCAGAGAGCCCTGAGATGATTGTTGTGCTAATGCGAAAGGTATACACTTAATAGGCGATTCTCTTCTTTGTTTTGATTATTTTGACTGGCGTTTTAACTTGGCACTTTTGAGATGCCATGTATAGCCAATGACTTTTTGTGGTTCCAATTCTTAGGCAACAATAAATGTTGGTGGGCACTTGTTAAATGCGATAACGATTGAACATTTCATCCTCAGACTTCCTTATCACTCTAAATATGTAAGTAGTTCCCATTTCAGCTTATTTTCAAACTCTTTTAACAAAATGGAGACCTTTTTGGTAGAATTCTTACTCCCGGGTTCCCATTAGAATATTTCGAAGGGTGCGAAAAATGACGAGATGACAGCAAGGAGCAAATTTGGGTTGGAGTTATCCGAACCATTGGTAACATTTGGCCTTTCCTGTGGAAGCTGGTCCTCCCCTGCTGTAAGTACCGTCATAATGTTGATAGGTTTGGTGCTATTATCCATCTTAGCCCACTATCATTCTCATGATAATAATACAAAGCTCATCAGTGGGCCAATGTGCAATTCAATGTCATATTCAGAATGGTTCACCATATGTAAATTGCCTCTAAAAGTCAAACAACTCTAGAACATGACATCTTGTTTTCTAATGCTGCCATTGTGCTCATTTCCAAATGACAACCTGTAAATGCACCATTTTTAATGAAATATAATTCTCTTTATTCTTGTTAAAACTTGAATTTTACCTGCATAATTATTTTTAACAAGGCCGAGGGATATTTGCATCACATTTACTACTCTTAAGCTGAATTGCATTTCGGTATTTACAAATGTCTTATTTGGTGGTGAATGCAGGTGAGAGTGTACACTGCCTCTCAGGTGGAGAGCGAACTTGAAATGGCAAAAAAAGAGTATTTGCAGGCTGCAATTGGGATTTCAACAAACAAGTTTGGGATCCCAAAGTTGTTGGATTGGTATCTACTTGACTTTGCAAAGGACTTGGAGTCGTTGCTCGACTGGATCTGCCTTCAGTTACCAACCGAACTAGGAAAAGAAGCAATCGCGTGTCTTGAAAGAGGCAAAAGCCAGCCTCATTCACAGTTTGTCCAAATCATGCCATACGAGTTCAGTTTTAGATACCTCTTCTTGTACACATGATAAATTTATTCATTTCTTCATTATAATTTCTGTTGTAATGATTCCCACGAGGAGTTGGAGTTTCAGTTTTGCACACAGCTACAGCCTATAGGAAATATACGCACGTATGATTTGGCCTTGTTGTAACTTGTAAGTATCTCTAAGAAAATGTTCTTTCCATTCACAACTGCTTCGAACTATAATCAGACCTGACCATTTTCTGTAACCAATTGCCAACTTCATTAACGACGAAAACAAATACGAATACTAGAAGCTACGACCCTTTTATTAATGTGAACAGTACAGAGCAAATGACTGCTTCATTGAAGAATATTAGTTATAAAACGGTGATAGCGCGTTTCATGTTCTGCTTCTGCCACGTTATTGAATACTATAGCATTCATGGTCACGGAATGTTATAGCCGTTTTACAGCTATAGTACCTGATATTCAAAAGAAAGCGACAAATGCCGAGCAATCTACAAATAACATGCATTATACATCCCTAGTGGTCCAGAAAAAAACTAATTAGGCCAAAATTTCCTGAAGTGCCAGCAATTTTACTCAATGCCACCCACCAAACTTGCCAATTCCAGGCTCCCTGTAGCAACTTTTGCAATTATTGTTTGTCAAACCAATAAATGCATCTAGCAGTACCTTATTACCAGAAAACCGCTACTAATACAATGAATCTAACACTAGTTAAAATGAACTATCTCTCAATTAACCAAAAACGATGATGAGGGTGAGATCTTGAACTACTTGGAAGTTAAAGCAATAGATGATCTGTTAAAGGGACGATACAATGACTTTGTCCAGTTACTCAAAAAAAAAATCATGCGTGGAAGTGGGAAGTGGTCCAAAAGCTACTGTGCGTTTTATGATATGGCCATGGGGGGCTACAACTGGCTATCTGCCGCATTGAAACAAAGAAAAAAAGTGCTTTTTCCAAGTGGGGTAGTCACATGCGGTGCCTGTATTTTGTGTATACACTCACTAAAACTAAAGCCTCGGTCTGGTGGTTCTCGTACTTTGTACTGTAGAATTCCCCACCATATCTTCTGTGGAATGAATGATAGAGCTTGGAAGAAGATTGGCCTAGCTAGACCGGTCAGTGGGCAGAAATAATGTTAAGAGTTGATTTTTTCATGTTTTCGTCCTGCTCGTGTGTGCAAAAAAATTTTCTGTTCACAATCTTGTAAGTTATTAAGGGATTTGATAGACGACCAACAAATTTTTTTTTTAACAAGAAAAAAATCACTTCACAGGTATAATGGTTATCGAATCTTGAAGTCGAAACCGACATTTTGACTATTAGCGTCATTATTCAACCTCTCCACAAAGAAGATTCACCACTAGAATATTATTGGGTTTTAAACTGGCCTCTCTTAATTTTAACTACAATGTTAACAAGTTTTGAACTTATACACCGTGCTCACATTAAGTACTCCTGTAAAGGAGGAACATGGGCGCGAAAATTCAAATCACAGTTAATACTGAAGAGATACATCAGAATATCACTAAACTGTTACTTCCAACAGTTAATGACCAATAATTTTTTGAGCTGTGGCATATAGAAAAAGAATCTGATCAAATTTCATCCGAATTTTATATATATATATATATATATATATATATATTTTAAAATTAAAATGTAAATATATTTGGTGTTACTTAGATATATTTAATGTAATCTTAAATTTTGATTTTAAAAAAAATTTGCAACGTAGTCCTTGTCATTTTGGATGGGCTATAGATTCAATCCTCTATCCATAAAACTTTTCCGTTTCTTATTCAATAAATTTTCGATTTTCACATTTCATTTGTCAATTTTTAAGTAGATATTTTTTAAAAAAATTTTCGGTACATGACCAACTATTCATTATTGTACAAAAAAAAATTTTCACTGTTATCATATTTGTATATCTCCATAAATTTTCCTTTCCTAATGATAAAACCGAGAAAGTATGCATTATACTTAACGTCCCACTAAAACTGCACTAAGAATTCGAATTTATGACTTTCATAATTCAAACAAATTTTTTAACTATAAGAAAAGGGTAGTGCATAATTTTCTAGTTACTGTGCGGAACAGGACAACATGGATAGCATGCGAGACTGGACTGACGTACCTTGATGTTGATGATGACAATATTCGACTGTGGATTAAAAGGCCCTACAGAACATGACACAAACACGCCACACGCTAGCTTATGTAGGCCGAGAGACGTAAATACTCTTGCCACTAGACTGGGCTCACGAGTGGACAGTGCCGGTGAATGAGCTTCGCCTTCGCTTTTCATCTATTGATTGATGAGCACACGGAATTTCTCACCATACAGGCTTGTCCCAAAGCCCAGAATTAGAGTCATTGGCCCAAAATTAGTGTGTCTGTTGCTCGAGTCGACTCCCTCAATTATAGAGGTGTTCGGAGAGGCCGTCGGGTTAGAGTTTGATTGAGTTACTTTAAGTTCGAATGATTTTCAGTTGGATTACTTTTGGTTAAGTTTTCTTGTAGATGGTCGAGTTCAAGTTAATTTGCAGGTTGACAAGTTATTGTTTAAAAATTATCTTTTTACTTTTTTTTTTTGTTATATATTAGAGTGTAAATATTATTATGTATTATTTACATATTAATTTGTATCAAATACAAAATTATGTTTTGTATCAAAAAAATATGTGAATCAAATGTTATAGGGGATATTTGGTTTTGTATTTTGTCTTTGTTGTTACTATTTATTTTCAAAAAGTAGATTGTTAAGGGCCTGTTCAGTATGAATTTTGTTTCCTATTTTTTATTTATTTTTCACAAAAAAACAGAAAACAAAATCAATACCAAACATTTTATTTTCTATTTTTTTGTTGAAAAGTTAAAAGTGTTTTTCAAAGAATAATAAAAATTAGGGCCCGTTTGGAAACGCTGTCAGTTTTTTGTTTCTATTTTTCATTTTTTTTTTAGTTTTTGTTATTTGCTGAATTTTTGTGTTTATTGTTGTCATTTTTTTTTTCTATAAGAATAAAAAAAATAGATAGAAAAATGATAGTGAGAGAAATGGTAAAAAGAATATAAATATAGAGAGAAAAAAGGGGGAGAGAGAGAGAGAAAGAGGGTAGAGAGAGAATGAGTAGAGAGAGAAAAAGGAGAGAGAAAGAGAGAAGAAAGAGAATGAGTAGAGATAATGACAGAAAGAGAAAGGGTTGAGAAAGAATGAGTAAACAGAACAGTAGAGAGAGAAAAATGAGAGAGAGAGAGTAGAGAGAGAATGAGCAGAGAGAATGGTAAAACAAGAAAAAAGAAAGAGAGTCTGGGTAGAGAGAGAATTACTAGAGAGAGAAAAAGGAGAGAGAGAGGGTAGAGAGATAATAGTAGAGCGAGAAAAAGGAGAGAGAATATGGGTAGATAGAAAGGAGAGAGAATCTGGGTAGACAGCGAATGATAGAGAGAAAAAAGAGAGAGAGAGAGAGAACGAGTAGAGAGAATGATAGAGTAAGAAAAAAAAGAGAGAATGGTAGAGAGAGAAAAATGAGAGAGAGAGAGTGGGGATAGAGAGAATGAGTAGAGAGAATGGTTGAGGGAGAAAGGGAGAGAGAGAGAGAGAGAGAGAGCGTGGGTAGAGGGAGAATTAGTAGAGAGAATAGTAGAAAGAGAAAGGAGAAAGAGAGTAGAGCAAGAATGAGTAGAGAGAGAAAAGAGAGAGAGGGTAGAGGGAGAATAGTAGAGATAAGAAAAAGGGGATAGAGGGTAGAAAGAGAACGATAGAGATAGAAAAAGGAGAGAGAGGGTAGAGAGAGATACTCTAGAGAGAGGGTAGAGAGAGAATGATAGAGATAGAAAAGGGAGAGAGAGAGTAGAGAGAGAATGAGTAGAGAGAGAAAGAGTAGTGAGAGAAAAGATATAGAGGGATAGAAAGAGAATGAGTAAAGAGAGATATGGTAAAGAGGATAGATAGAGAAAGAAAATGTTGTAAGAGAAAGTATATAAAAAAAAATGAAAAACAAAATCGGAAAGTTAGTTTTTATTGTTTTCCCAATTTGTTTTTTTTCTTTAAAAAACACTTTTAACTTTTCAACAAAAAACAGAAAACAAAATCAATACCAAACATGTTTTCTGTTTTTTTTTGTGAAAAATAAACAGAAAACAAAATCCATTCCAAACGGACCCTTAGCTTTCCGATTTTGTTTTTCACTTTTTTTTTATACTTTCTCTCACAATATTTTCTCTCTATATCCACCTTTTTTACCATATCTCTCTTTACTCATCCTCTCTCTATCCCTCTATATTTTTTCTCTCACTACTCTTTCTCTCTCTACTCATTCTCTATACCCTTTCTCTCCCTTTTCTATCTCTACCATTCTCTCTCTATCTTCTCTCTCTCTCTTTTCTCTCTCTACTCATTCATTCTCTACCCTCTTTCTCTTTTTTCTCTTTCTACCATTCTCTCTACTAATTCTCCCTCTACCCACTCTCTCTCTCTCTCCTTTTTCTCCCTCAACCATTCTCTCTACTCATTCTCACTATACCCACTCTCTCTCTCATTTTTCTCTCCCTACCATTCTCTCTTCTTTTTCTTACTCTATCATTTTCTCTACTCGTTTCTCTCTCTGCCCTCTCTGTCTCTCTGTCTCTCTTTTCTCTCTATTATTCTCTGTCTACCCAGATTCTCTCTCCTTTTTGTCTACCCACATTCTCTCCTTTTTCTCGCTTTACTATTATCTCTCTACCCTCTCTTTCTCCTTTTTTTCTCTCTATTCATTCTCTCTCTACCCAGACTCTCTCTTTTTTCTTGTTTTACCATTCTCTCTACTCATTTTCTCTCTACCCTCTCTCTCTCATTCTTCTCTCTATCATTCTCTTTACTCATTCTTTCTCTACACTCTCTCTATTTTCTCTCTCTGTCATTTTCTCTACCCATTCTCTCTCTACCTTCTCTCTCTCATTTTTCTCTCTCTACTATTCTATTTACTCATTCTTTCTCAACCCTTTTTCTTTTTGTCATTCTCTCTACTCATTCTCTTTCTTCTCTCTTTCTCTCTCATTTTTCTCTCTCTACCATTCTCTCTACTCATTCTCTCTCTACCCTCTCTCTCTCTCTTTCTCCCATTTTTCTCTCTATATTTATACTCCTTCTATAATTTCTCTCGCTATCCTTTTTCTATCTATTTTTTTATTCTTATAAAAAATAAAAATTGACAGTAATAAATACAAAATTTTAGTAAACAGTAAAAATAAAAAATAGAAAATAAAAAATAGAAATAAAAAATTGACAGCGTTTTCAAACGGGTCATAAAGCGTTCGATGAAAATTTTCAACTTATTATTAAGATTACTTTTCATCTCAAAAAATAACTAATTAAAAAAATAAATTTAAACTACTTTTTAAAACAATCAACAAATGATAAATAAGTTAATTATGATATTAACCTTGTTCAAATTCCGCTCTGCATTAAAGATGCGTGACCTGGGCCCACCAGAAATTCTAAGCCCACAAAGCGCACTTTTCTTGAACCAACGAGCCCTACAAAGCGTATAAGATGAAAAAATTATATTCGAACAAGAAAAACCGTATAAAACTGTTTAAGTTTCAAAAAATAAAATAATATTTTAAATAAAAATTATTATTTTATATTTTTACAAGAAAAGACTAAAAATTAATTTTATATTCCCAATATATAAATTAATATTTTTATTTACAAATATATAATATACAACTTTTATAAAATTAGTTTAAGTTATATAGAGATAACAAAAATTATTATAATAATAAAAATATAAATAAAATGTTTGAAATAATTATTTTATTATTTTAACAATAATTAACTGATATTAATTAACCAAACACTCAATATTATTTTATTAATTAAAAATAATAATCAATGACAATAATTAGTAATTAAAATAATAACAGTAATTACTAATAATAAAATTAAACAAGCCCATAACCTATTATTTTACATTTTTTTTTCGTGAAAAAAACAAATTCGGGTCATCACTGGACGGATGGGACTTTACCCAAAATTTTCATATTATTTTTAAGTTAAGTCATTTTTTAGTCGGACTTAAATTGAAATTTTTTTTTGTGATTGGATTGACAAGTCAAATCGAGTCAAAATAGTAAACTATTACTTTATACAATTATTATTAAATTTGTTACTCTATATAAAATTAAACATTTTGTTTGTATATTAACTCTATTTTTTATTTTTTATGACGAGGAAATCTAGCTAAATCGCATCCACAATTTTGGCTTCTACTGGAAATAATTATATTGAATGTAATTAGGGAGATTCAAACCTGAAAACCTATACTTAACCCACACAATATCAATAAATATACTAGCAAAAAAAAATCAACAGATGTAAGGTGTTGTTTTACGGGATAATTAACTTTTTAGACCTAAATTTTTGTGATTTTTTCTATTTAAAGCCTAAACTTTTTAAGTTTTCTATTTAAGACCTAAACCTTTATTTTTTGTTTTATTCAAGTCCTTTTACAGTAAAATCGTTAACTTTTCCGTTAACTTTAATCCTATTTCCGTTAGATCTAACGGAAAAGTTAACGGTAAATCATACAAAAGGACTTGAATAGAAAAAAAAATAAAGGTTTAGGCCTTAAATAGAAAACTTAAAAGGTTTAGACCATAAATAGAAAAAATCACAAAGCTTTAGACCTAAAAAGTTGATTATCCCGTTGTTTTCCTAATGAAATTGCAGGAAAATTCTGAAGTTTTATAAGAATAGATGTCATGAAATTAATTAAGGGATAAGAGAACCATTGATTCAGTGAGACTTATAGGGCATCCATGGGATCAATAGTTTCCCAAATTTCATGTCTTTTTCTAATCCCCTAAAATCACTAAAAGTTATATATACATTCAGTCTTAATACTTTTGATTACACGGCACTGACTATAGCATGGCGGTCTTTTTGATTTTTTGTTTCCAGGAAAAAAGTACAGACTGAGCCATTTTTTTTGTCTGAATATTTATTTGAATAAAATGGGAGTGTATTTTTTTAAATGATTGTAATATTTTTTTACAATAAAAGTATAAAAAGTGAATCTCATTATTTTTTTTACTGTAAAAAAAAACTATAATTTCAAAAAATTTCACTCTAATTTTACTCTGGCAATATTTCGATATACCCCAACTCATATAATAATTTCCAGTTAACATACGCATGAGGCCCAAAATTCTAATTAAAAGTCAATTATTAAAGGAGTTGTGCTTATCCACGATGCACGATCCCCCTATAATATTACCTAAATCCTCTGCATTGTGACATATATTTGCGACGTATCTTTTTTTTATTGTTTAAAAAAAAAATCACCTGCACCGGGGGCCTTCCTCAAAAAATAGACCTGCAGTACCATCTAAGGACTTGTTCCAAGTCAATATCAACAAAATAATTCGACTTCAAATTTTTTTTTTGTTTTACAAGAATAATTTTAAAATAAAAATAAAATATAAATCGTTAAATAGTTGAATTTATAAAAAAAATGAATAAATTTACAAATATTATTAAATAAAACTATATTAATATTTATTATTATTTAATTGCAACTATGTAATCTTACTTATCTACATTATCGGGACAAGATCCATCACATCCTCATACCTGTTTTTTTCTCTGAAAATTGACCAGTACCGGATTGTTTCGTTTAATGATCGAGTAATTTCATATCTACTTTGCAGAGAAGTGACTCCAAACCTATCTCTTTCATTTCCACTTGTTTTCCTGTCACCATATCATATATCCAATGGGAGGGCATCTTCAATTGTGCATTCCACAGGATCATGAAATCGAAAGTTTGAGAAAATATTATCTCTTCCTTTGTTAGTCTTTTCGTCTTCTTTTTTCTTTCAGTTTCATGTTTGAAAGCGCCATAATCACTAAACAAGATGAGAAAACTTGACCGACAGAAAATACAAAAGTTAAATGTCTTTGTAGCGGTCAAGATAAACTAAGGGTTCTTCATATATGCGTATGAATTAGTAGCATGGATCTAAATCTTTTACGAAGTTAACCTAATTAATTAAGTAAGAATTGTAAGAAAGAAAAATTTTGTTAATTCTGGGGTTTCCATTTTTCCTTGTGATCAAACCGCTTTAACGTGTGGGATTCTATCCAAAGGAGAAAACATATGGTTCACCTAACAAAGAAATGTGCACCATTAAATAGTAACATATAAAAAGTAATATGAAAGCGATAAAAGTATAATAGAATATTTTTTTTATTTTTAATTTCATTTATTTATAAAATCAAGTGAAATGTAATTGACATACAGATGCTTGTTGCTACAATGCTGCTTATTGTGTGTTGTTGCTAGTTTTTCTCCGAGGAAATTTGGAGGGAAGAAATCAAAGAAATTTAAAGAAAAGTGGGCAGTTAGCGAGCCCTATCGCCCGTCTTAGGCAATAATTGTGGAAATAAAAACAATAGCTGGACGGGGGAAGGAATGGGGAGGTAACGGGAGACACAGAATCAACGTAAGAGGAGAGAGCAGAGGAATGGTGAGTTTTACTGTATGTCTCATTAATTTTTTATTATTTTTTTAAAATTAATGGTATATATTTAATAATTAAATTTAATGTATAACAAATTTAAGAATAAAAATTCATTAAATTCATGTATATTTGAATTAAAATTAATATATAATAAATATCTTTTATATATTTGTTGAAAATTAATAGACAATAAATCTTAAATTTTAACGTGTAATACATGTAAATTTAAAAAAATTACTGTAGTTGCCCCATTTGTTGATACCTGTCCGAGTATCAAAACTGGTGGCAATAGTCTGACCAGCCAGTTTCCAGTCCAGTGTTTTTTACTGTCCTTTATAGTCGTTGCCGTGCAGCCTTTTGTTTTGCATGGATTTGCGGGTTTTCAGTTTTCAAACAAGCATCCGATAAAATTATTACAGGAGGTCTGCAATCTTAAACTGCAAAAAATTATATTAAATTTAAAAAAATAAAAAAATAAATTATTATATTAATTATATATATTTATTTTATATCACATACAAGAAAACTCCTAGTGTTCTGCAAGTCTACCTTTCCTCCTAGCTTGATGAACTACTAAAACCACGCAATGTGAGTGAGCAGGCAATGTTTTCGGCACATTTTGAGTACGTTCACTCGACTCACTCTTTGGTCAAATCAAGGCGTCGGAGGGTACGCCATGAAAGCCATTGCTGATGAGATGTATGACTCGTAATCGAACCTTATTTACCAACCTCCACATGTCACCCCAATTGAAAATGAAAAGGAAATTCACGTCATCGGTGGCCTCTTATCCCACCGCCCAACCACCTCCCCATGTGTGAAACAAGCTTCATGCAAAAGGACAATAAAATGAGAAAAAAAGGTATATTTTCAGATAAAAATAAATTTGAGAAAACGTTTAGATGAAGGAGTTAGAATGTAATTGATCGAATTTAATATATAATTAATTTTATTTAATATATAAAAAAATGATAATCATTTTTTTTATTTAATTATATATTAAATATAATTAGTTTCACATTAAATTTAATTAATTATATTTAGATATTTTCTCGAATAATTTTTTTCTGAAAATATAACAGCACTCCAATAAAATTCAGTTGATTGATTAAAGCACGAGGGAATATTAAAGTAACCCACCAGTATTAAAAGGCGGCTCTATCTTATGAATAAACTAATGGTCAACAATTTCCTGCTTTCACTTTCTTCTGTGGTCCTGCCCTTTCAAAGACTCTTTCTCTGGTATTTCCTTGATCTTTCCTAGCCATCCTATCCTCCCCTCCCCCAAGTCTCTAATCCCCTATATATTTATTACCTCAGCCGCCAAACATCAAGCTTGTCTCTATTTTTGCTGGCCCCTTAGGACAAGAACGCGAATTGAAGAAAACATAGAAGAGGATGTTAAAGATGGAAGTAGCAATACCTGCAGCACCTGCAGGCATGGACTACTTCGACTTTAGCGACGCTCGGCCCATGCCGTTCTTGAGCGCTCCATCTACCCCCAAACCCTTCGGCCCTTACTCCTTAAGCACCCCCACAAGTCCTTCCCGCATGGCGGAGTTTAACCGTCGTTTGGACGACGATTTCAACGGCGGTGGTGGTGAAGGAAGATCAAGTGGGGTCCCTTTTCTTTGGGAAGAAAGGCCCGCCAGCGCACTAAAATCACCGCCAAGGGCACCAAGCAGGAGTTGTATTGAAGATGATTTCGCCTTTGATTTCAGCGCAGAATTAGAAAAAGCTTCCCTCTCGGCCGACGAACTCTTCGACGGCGGTAAAATCAAACCGCTGAAGCCTCCTCCCGCATTACAGCTCGACGAAGATTCTACAGACCAGAGAAGCCCGCTTATATCCCCGAGATCTCCAAGATCGCCAATAGCAAGAGGGAGAAAGATCATTAGTGAAGTGTTTTCGCCAAGAAAGAAGAAAGATTCAGATCCCTTTGCGACTGCAGCAGAAAACACTCGAAAGAGAGCGGAAAATGAAAGAGGAAGGGAAAGAATCTCAAGTAGTAGTAGTAGTAGTAGTCGAACAACAAGTTCAAGCCACCGCCGCCGCACAAGATCGCTTTCTCCATTCAGGGTCGCTGAATTTCCATGGGAAGAAGAAGAAGAAGCAGAAGAAGGGAAACAACAAGAACAAACTGCCAAACAATCAGCAGCAGTACTCAATCAAAACGCATCAATATCATCAAATTCATCAACTTCGAAGAGTGGTTCTTCCAAGAAGTGGAGACTGAGAGATTTTCTGTTGTTTAGGAGCGCATCGGAGGGACGCGCATCGGGTAGAGACCCTTTCAGGAGGTACCACCAGGCTCATTTGTTCAGGAAGCACGAAGAAGAAGCCAAGAATAATGCAAGCTTCCGGTCCACAACAGACAGCGAATCCGGTTCGGTGAGAAAGGGACGCCTGTCGGCTCACGAGCTGCATTACAAAACGAACAAGGCGGCTTCGGAGGATTCCAAGAAGAAAACTTTCTTGCCTTACAAACAGGCCATTTTGGGAATATTTGCTTTCAATCCCACCGCTCCTGCCCTCCGTTAATTTGTTTTTCTTTTTTTTTTTTTAATTATTTCTCGTGGCGGGCGTTGCAATAGGCAACCGCAGTCCAGGGTGGACGGTCCACGTCTCACAACTCACAAGGATGGCTACTGCTTGTTAGCCCAACGTGGCAAGTTTTCTGCTGCAGTCTAGTCTTGGCGTTGCAACATCAATTTTTTTTTTGTTTTAATTATTTGTATAAACAAAATATTAGTGAGGTTTATTCATAATATGTATTATTAAATAATTAAATTTTAAAAAATAAATAAATTATTAAATATTATTAGAAGAGATTATGTTTTTGTTTCGATGTAACTTAAACAAACTTATGGTTCTTGTGTTTGTAATTGTAAAAAGATGGTGAATATTGGAGCCATTGGCCATATCAAATTGAAGTCAAAATAATTGGTTGAATTGGTTGATTATTGAAGGCAAAAGTACGATTTACTTAATTTTTTTGTGGGTGAAATAATAGGCAAGGAGGGGTAGTTTTTTTACTGATTTGTCAGAGAGAATTGCTCTGCAACGTACTTTTACATGGCATGATTGGGCCACCACACCGAGGTTAAGGAGAAGCATATTTCGAACGCCTAACAAGAATCACGGCTCAAGATTCAGGGAAGCAGCCTATATTTAATTTCACTTTATGTCGCGAGCGCTCGAACTATCATCAAATGTTCAGTGTTCTCCTGCAAGTGGCTTTGCCACTCCAACCACGTACATACAAGGTGGTCGATGAATTTAATCTTCTAAATATCTTCTTGATACTGATATCAAAGCTTTGTTTGAAAATACTGACTTTTTTTTTTCTTGCATCATTATCTTTCCAAAGTACACATCATGTTTTTCAGGCAAATATTTGTGTAAAATTACAGTAATTAAAAAGCATGTTCTGGCAAAGGAAACTCTCGAGAGAAGAGTTACCATTACAAATAAAATAAGAAAAAAAAAAGAAGAAAAATACAAAAGCTTCCTTTGGCCTAATAATAGAATGTTCTCCTAAAATGTTCTGTTTTTTTAGTTAAATAATAATTCAAATATAATAACATTTGAGAAGGAAAAAAAGGAATTTGTGGACATATATAATGTAAAATGACAATGCAATCTAGCAATGTATTCGGGCCAATTCAACAATAAAAAAGTTAAATGTTCTCTGAAAAAAAAATTAAACATAAAAATAAAAAGGTTACATGTTACAATAATGCACATGTCTCATTACTATCGAATTAAGGACTGTTATTATGGACATTTGAGATAGAAGCCATTAAAAGGGTAAGATTTAGTATAATAAAAAAATTATTCTATTGTAATTTAGCATTCACAAATTTAAGTTAAGGCGAGCTTGTATAATTTTACTTTTGCCTAGACCATACAAATGCGAGGGACTAGACTTGCAAGTAAAGTGAAACTCCCGAGATCAATATATACTCAACTAATCAAAGTAAGTAAGGTGAAAGGACACTTTTAACTTCAAGTATAAAAGGACTTCACAAATCACAGCCACAAGCTCACAACTAACATGAGGTCCGACAATGCATAGTGAAGCCTCAAGGTCCCCTAATCGTAAGCCATACATTCCCGGCCCACAGGGAAAACCTGGCCCATAAAAGGAACAAAAGAGGGACACTGTCCACGGATATTCCCCGTGAACCAGGCCCAATGTCAAGTAATTTAATCAATATTGATGCATTCCTGTCATATGCAAACAAAACAAACTGCTAAGAAGTTTATTCCATTAACCTACTTTCAAATAAAAATATTTAATTGTTATCAACATCTGTTGATTTAAATAGCGAGAAACTTGATTCTTCTTAAAAAGAGATATTGAATTCGAATTTTGTATGTAGAGAAAATAAACGTTGCGAGTGTTTTACTCTCTTTAATAGGATTACCAAACTTAAGTTATATTTGACAGGTCCAATAAAATTTTAAGTACCAAGATTTCAGAAAAAAAAAAAAGTTTATGGAAACGGAGTGTCAAGCAGGGCCACAACAAGTTTGCCAAATTTGTCCGTCTCCGTTTGGCAAGCAAAAAGCGTTTCCCTTTGGCACTTACCATCTCATGTCTTTATCTGCTCGCTCTCACTTGCTTCGTTCAAAGCCAATTTGAAAGCGTAGAATGTTAAGATTAGAGTTGTGAAGTCAAAAGTTGATATTTTTTTGCACCATATTTCGGTCCATATCTGTGAATTCAGCATCTGTTCATCCGTCATCGACGACGGGGTCGTGAAAAGGTCGATTCTTGAGGTTGCTGCAACAACTCCAGAAAAAGAATTCGCTGATGAAGATGGGTCCTGCACCAAATCAGCCTTTGTTTTGCCTGAAATGGCCGTGGGATGCTGACCAGCGCCCCAAAAATCCTAATATCTGCACCTTCGAAAATCCCTGGCTATTCAAATCCTTGCAAAATATAGGAATTGCAGCTCTCAATTCTTTCAACTCAATTTCTAAATCGTCAAACTCGTGGGTCACTTTGTTTAAGCCTATTAGATTGGATGATACTGCGGGGAGGTCCCAAAAACGGGTCTTGACTTCTGAAGAACAAGGAGAGGCAGAGCAAAGAGCGTTTGCGTCGGCACTAGCCAGTGGCAAAGAGGCTACTGTGCTTGAATTTTACTCACCCAAGTGCAGGCTTTGCAATTCCTTGCTTAATTTCGTCTTAGAGGTTGAGGGTCGGAATCCAAGCTGGCTCAATGTTGTAATGGCAGATGCAGAGAACGAGAAGTGGCTTCCCGAGGTATTTTACTTGACCTCTGACCTTTTTTTCGTTAGTAAATTTTGTGGACATTGAATTGTATTTCTTCTCATTACTGGGTCTATGGCATGCTTTGACTATTAGCTGTAAATTTAGCAGTTGGTTTGACTAGGGAAATTTTCGAAAGCAATTGTGTATATGTTAGACTATTAGCAATTTTCGAGCTGCTTATTGTTAGATTTGTATATGTTATATAGGCCTCACGAATAGCTTAGACTTTTGAGTTCACTGCTTCCTTTATAACCCAGAGGTCCTGAGATACATATGCTGCCAATTTGTTTAGCTAGGGAAATTTTAAAGGCAATTGCGTGAATGGTCTGCCTGCATCAGTAAGACATGTTTGAATCAAGTTTTAAGCAAAGTGCATTGGTATTGCACCTTTGCTGGTATCGGTGCAAGAACCAACTTTGAGGAAAATAACCCTGTTGTCTTCTACATAATTAATTGCCTGGCCTTTTGTTAACATCTTCGCTGCTGTTACTTGGGGAAAACAACAAAAAAATCTCGTTTCATCGTTTGCTTTCTATATGATTTGGGGTTAGGTATGTGAATTTTGTGGAACTTTTTACGTGAGTAACAATGAATTCTCCCTTTGATTTATTGAAGCCATAGGCCATGAATCATAACAAGCTGCAATGAATTTGTATGGTTGGACAACTTAAAACTGCAACTATAGCACACTAATGCACTTTAGAGAATTGCTGTCCTGTTTTGGTTTCATTAAGTTTAACTGTCTTGTTTGTGTGACTGGAGAATAGCGTTGTTTTGTCTCTGGCGGTCAAGTTTTTGAAATTTCAAAGCAATGATGAGGCATTATACTGTGTCCATTTTAGGATTCATTCTGCAATTTCAGAGAGATGAATTTGTAGCAGTTTAGAAAGATGCTGATTTCCGTTGCTGATTACTCTATTGTTTTGCAGCTCCTGCATTATGACATACGATATGTTCCTTGCTTTGTACTGTTGGACAAAAATGGGAGTGCACTAGCAAAGACGGGTATCCCAAGTAGTCGTCTGCATGTGGTTGCAGGTCTCTCTCATCTTCTCAAAATGAGGAGGCCTCAAAATAGTAATGGGCAATAATTTGCATCTAAATCAGTATTAACATCCTTGTGAGCCTCTACAGGCTTTGGATCAGATTATGGCATCTTGATTGATGCATCACACATGATTGCTTGAACTAATGCAAATTTATTTGTGCTCTTTGTTCTCTTGCTTGCATTGTTTGTAGAGGTTGACTAAGGGAAACTTGACTTGCAACTTCACATTGGAAGGCAAGCTTAGTTATCCATCATTAAATTGGTGGATTTGATATTCCAGGTGGTTCTAAAGGAATATAGCCTAGGAAAGGAATACTTGCTTTTCTCATAGCATGAGTTCGAGGGCAATAGGCGTTTGAATTGTACAAGTTATTCTGCATTCATTTAGGATGCATTTTCAAAGACGCAAGGACTTTGTTGAAAAGATTGGAGAAAAAAAAAATGAGAGAATCTTTACCTCATAAGTCGCTTATAAATGCATATTGTCCATCTCTCTCTCTCTCTTTCTCTCTCTAAAGACAGTCGGCAATTAAGCAATTGATTCAGCAGGAAAGTAACCTGTACCGAAAGCCATACCAGGTTGATATTAGTGAGGTCATCACAAAAGAAAAGGCCTTTCAATATTTGTTTTGTGTCTACTCCTCCCAGAACATGGGGAAATAGCACAACTATTGTAACTCTGCTTCAGGAAATGAATTGTCGAAGTGGAACTTCTGTCAAATCTTCTTACTGTTACTGAGTTTTTTGAACTTCAATAAGATGTATGTTAATTTTGGTTTTTTCTTTTTTTTTTTTTCCCTCAAGATGAATAAAGTTCGGGCTATTTTAATGAAAACTGAAATATTGAGAAAAGAAACCCAGTGCATTAAGAGTTTAAGCAAACCTGGAGGCCAAGAGATTTCAGACATTCTGATGCGATAACTTGATTACTTATAGTACTTGTTTGAATCTCTCGGTGGGTAGAAACTAGAAAGAGTGCAAAACGTTGTATTGACACTCGTCATGTCATTACTCTGCCCGTCGAAATTTTGGGGAGAAAAAAATGCGAAGAGGTTCAATATGTACAGTGCAACGAGATGGAATGGAACCCATTGGCAGAAGTCGAAAGTCATCTGAAAACCGTTATCAGTTGCCATATTTTTCATCGATTTTGTTGAGTGGTCTGAGGACAGATGACGAAAGGAAATGGCAAAAGCAATCAGGAAAGTGAGTGGGCATCTAAGGAAGTGACATTTTACAAAGTCCAAAGCCTTCTGCCCATTCTCAAGCAAATCCACAAGTTTTGCATTACTACCTTGCTTCTGTGAGATGCCATGTAAAAGATACCTGGACAATTTTCAAGCCGGAAGCTGAATGCTCGCACACCACAGTAAGTACATTCATGTAAAGTGCATCCAAGCAAATATTATCAACGCTGATTTGAGGGGTTATGGCATGGAGTTGTGGGATGCACGTTGGTTAACGCATTTCTTCGAGTTGTTAGTTGTTACTGTGCTTATACATAACGGTGTGCAGTGGCAAGGATCTCTACCATCTTTACCAATCATAATTTTGACAATCCTGAATCATATTTCCAAGATGGAGACAGGAAATGATTACCTACGTTTCCTTAAAGATAGTGCTTCATGCTGATATTAATGTCATAAATTTCCTTAAACGCCTCTTAGTAGTCCGACTGAAATAGGAAAAGGTAAAAGAAATTGATTGAAACCTGCAATCAATTATATTGCCAAATGCATTAGCTAGATACTGAGTTCTGTGGCATTTAGATTTGATTCCAAAAAAATTATTCATCTGGAGTGCTGCAAAAATCCACAAATGAGCTTTATGACCTCTAAACTAGCATCTAGGAAATTCAAATACTGCATTTGGCTTCATTGCAGGGGGATCAAAATCCTTGAGCTCAATCGTTAGCTGCTCGCCAACTGTCAGCTAAACCAAACATATTTTAGATTAGTTTGCAGTTTAGCTGTCCACTACATATGAAAGATTAGCTGCGGCAGAGACAAACTAATTAGTCATTACTACAACAATGCACTTTCATCCTGAACACAGACAAATCAGTAGTGTGAGGTCATGTGGCACTCCACTACCAGCAACTACGCCGTGCCAGGGTCAGTAGAACAACAAAAAGTTCCATTTTTGTGTTTAATTTCGAGAAAGGCATGAATGATTACCTCTTTGTAAGTTCTTGAATTCTGTTCCTAGCCTCAGTCAGAATATTTGTGTGATGTACTTCCATGGCCCACACATTCTTCATGACAGTCATATCCATTTCTATGAGATTTTCTTTCTCTAGTTGCTCGATAGCATTTGAACCCAAGACACTGGCAACAATGGTCTGCCAAAAAAATTACCAAAATGCAATATGCAATCAGCTCAGCATCACAGATAACCTGAAAGATTTGATTAGAAAAAGACACATTAGGCTCCCGGAACATTTTAAATTCTTGACTGAAACATATGGCAAAACTCTACAACTTGGGCGATTGGCCAAATTTTTTCATACTAGATTAACCAAACTAGAATGTCTTATTTATACAATTCCATGGGCAGTTAAAAAAACTAGCCAGATTTCTTCTGCACATGTGCACTCACCTGTACTGAGCCAAAGCATGCATTTAGTAATATGAATTTCAAGAGACTTTCATCTGAAATACTGAGGGCACTATCTGAACTGACAGAAATTGAGAGATCTTGAGCAACAGAATCAGCCATCGATCCATAGTTTCTCACTGTAATTCTATCATGCTTCTTTAAAATTCTTTCAAGACAATACTTGGTTGCTTTGCAGGAACTTGCATCTATCCCAGACCACATTGAGATGCTGCCACTACTTTCAAGAGCTTCATGCAGCCTTAGCAAAGTTGCTGCACTTTCGGCATTAGCCCAACAACAACAGGAGGACGATCCATCATCTACACGCACAAATGAGGATAAGCAAGATACAGTTCAGAAAATTATCATCAAAAGAAAACAAAATGACATGATCATTGTAGGCAAAATATCTGGTAACTGCATGCAGAGCACAAGAATTCTAAAAATTTGTCATTTGCAAAAAGGACCAAAGGTATTTAAATGAGGTCTCCTTGTCCTTTATAAACTAATTTTCATAAGTGTAACAACTAAAATGGCCACTCCTTTGATTAGCATAATTAAACATTACAACTTATAAACTAGTTAGCCTTAGACATTAATGCAGCGATCCTTAGTGTTTCTCACATATCATGTCACTAAATGCTTTAGATAAATCAAAGAAAACTTGCCTAACACAAAGCCTGCAAGGGGGATATCAACAAAATGTGAGCCAGCGCAAGCTTTTGAATGCAAATCTTCACATTCCCTTTTTTTCTCCAAAATCAAGAAGTGGACTGTGGTGACCTATCAGAACCAGAAAGGAATAATACCTAATGACCAAAACTTAGAACACCCCAAACACAGATTTAGCCCTTGCTTCACCAATCTGAGGGACATTGGAACAGAAAATTCAACATTGATCAAAACTTGTGTTAAGTAGTATCCATAATCCAACTTACCCTGCAAGTTAACAGCATAGGTTTGAAATCAGTGCACCGAATCAATTCATAAATTGTTCCGGAAGGAATATTGCCCAAACAGGTAGCAGTAGGTGCACCAAAAACAGACTGGAAGTTAAAAGGATTATCATGCTGTGGTTCACTTGTGACTCCTTCTGAATTAATTACTATAAATGACACAGGTGTCAGCAGCAATCTATTTGCTTCCCTGGAAACAAAGACAGATACACATCAATATGTAGGAAGCTGCAAACTAAACACAACAACCTGAAGAAAAAGCAAAAATCCCCCTTACAAATAGAATTTTATTACAACTTTTAGACCAGGGATTGAAAAAAGGCCAGGATCATAGAATCAGAAACCGCATGTAAAAGCAGATTTAAGGTCCACTTTGTTGTCACTAGATTATTATACACAGTCTGCCCCAAATGGATGCAATTTAAAAGCAAAAGGCCATTTTTCTCTCTCTAAAATAAACGGGCAGCAGGCACACACACAAACACATGCATCCATGCACATATATGCATACATATGTATGTGTGTATGTGTGTGTATGTGTCTGTGTGTATGTATGCATAACTGCAAATGCTCCTTGTTATCATCTGACATATCATGATTTTATGGATTTGTTCATTAAATGCATTGCAACTTCTTAATTGGCAATTTGAGAATGCAAGGACCTTAATTCCAGCAGTAGTATTTGAAAACTGATATAAGGCACCTCTCATAGATTTCAAGATAGTACCGTAATCATTATTGATCTATGTTAGGGTTTAATATGGATCCATTCCTTGGCCTCACCCAACAACTTAAGCTTTTTGGTTGAATGATTTCTTGACATTTATCAAAGCCTTCATGACCAAGAAATCATGAGTTCGAATCACACTACCCTCAAATTAAATTGTGAGTTAAAGCGAATTAAAATGTCCTATCAAAAAAAATTCTAGAAAAAGAAATGGCCGGACTCTTGACTCTAGTGGCGCAACAAGATGCCACAACAAAGTAGAGCGTTGCAAATTTGAATGTGAATGAGCACGTACAGCTTTGATGATAACATACCTTAGCTTAAGTACACGATAAAATTTTGTGTATACACCAGGCCCAAATCCAACAGGACATGCAATTTTGCTTAGAGAACCAAAAATATTCACCTAATAAAGAAAAAATATCAATGTAGATATGGGCAACTTGTAGAGTAGGGGAGAGAAAAAACAAAATTAGTAGGCTATTTACCATTTGATTTTCCACCAAGACATGTACACAAACACTGCTTGATATCTCATTGGAGAATCTTCCACGACAAATATCTCTTGAGCCTTTCCAACTTACATGAACATTGGCAGAATTGCACTCAAAACCATGAACATCTAACACATATCCAAGCACTGATATAAGATTTCCCTCAGGATAGAGATACCCAGAATCAGAAGATCCAGAAGACAGACCAAACACAGGTGTTGTGGTCAACATATGAGTAGAATCATTAGAGATATCCTCTGGAGCCAGACATAGGTCAACAAGGCTTTGTTTAACTTTGTTGACTTCTTCTTTCAAAAGATTTAAGACGTTGCCAATGGACCTGTTCATAAGTATTTCAACTTGATCTCTTGAAGGGACTTCTTTATCGCTGAAGCGAAAATGACCAGGAGAAGGAACTTCTGAGCGTCCACTGTCAGTGAGAACTTCTGAGGGTGCACTTTCAGTGGGAACTTCATCATATGAGAATTGAAGGCGATACAAACATGTTCTCGATGTGATAGGAACTTTACAGGAGCTAATGGTATCACAGTCATTAAGACAGCAAGAAGACTCTTCTGAACTGTGCTTTATAATGTAATAACTTCCAATCTGCAATAACTGGAATTCAGATGAACAACCATTTCATCAATACAATAAATGTTTGTGTTCAGCACCGATGCACCAAGAAATTAGCAAAGTGCCACAAAGAAAAACAAAAAGAAAAGAAAAGAAAAGAAAAGAAAATGAACAGAAAAGACGAACAAAAAATATAGCATACCTGATACTTGGAAAAACTCTCAGAATTGAATTCCAGCAATACCTTCTCCGCCTTTTGCTTACAATCAGCATCAATCTGTAACTTGCGGTTTGTGCAGGACAATTTTCCCTGCATCGACAAACTGGTACCGCTGCTGCTTCTAACAATGGCTAAGCATGGAATTTCAAGAGAATGCAAGTTTACACAATTACACTCCATGGAGTCCTGAAAAAAACTAGAGCGGGCGCTCAAACCAGTTCCAGAATAGCCATTATCATCCTTCAAATCTAAGGCAAGTGCCTGGCTCAATGTCTGATCAATTTTACGCTTCTTGTTGGGTAAATTTTCTGAGCAGTTTTCACTCGCATAATGTTCCAAGTTTTCAGTCAGTTGACTTTGTAAGATATTATCTTCATAAGCTGTTCCATCTTTTCCAGAAAGAAAAAGATCCCAAGGCAAGGCAAGGGCCTCTACAAACACGGTAGACACATCAGATACCACTCGCTCATTTTGAAACTGTGGCAATTAACATACATGGTCAGTGACTTACAAATAGCAGAACAATGTTGCTAACCAAACAAGCATGCATATGTTACTCCATGTTCCAGCTTTGTTATAGATCATATCCTATAAAAGGAATAAAGATTACTTAGACCATGTTTTGTTGACCTCGTTTCACGCAGAAGCCATCGTACCTTCAGCAGCACAGGATACTTATGTTCTATACTGATCAGGTGAAATCTTCCGCTTAGAAGTTCCTTAATATCATCATTAAAAGCCATACGAGGATAAAAGGGAATATTTTTATGAGCAGCAATTCCTAGGTGAAAGAAGGCATAAGTTGTCAAGTTCGTCTCCCCTGCACATGGGATGCAATGAAAGATGTTTCTGCATGAGATGAACTCATTGTTGACCAACCTCAGACAATTCGGAACTTCAGGTGCTCCCTCTATTATTAGACAATAGTTAACAACCTAAAAAAAAGTAAAAAATAAAAAATGAATGATTCCAACAACTTGAAGAACATATTCAAAAGATGGTACAAACTTTCATTCCATTCAAGCAGTCTAGAAGAAGACGAACAATGGTTTAAAAACACAAATAACCTCATAGATTCTGTAGCTGCTCCATTTGGATGGAAGGTCAGGTATTATCACATCAATGCTGCCTGTTGCATCAACTAGCTGCATCCTTCCAGAAAATGGAGAAATCTGGATGACCAATGCAATTGCTTAAAAGAGTTCATAGTTTCACCCAAGCCGCCTCTAGCCATTAGACACACAACGCCAACCAATAATATGATATATTCAAAAGTTAAAGACAATAAGCTTATTAAGTCAGCCATAATGGTCCAACAGATATCTAGGACCCATCTTATAATCTACAGCCACAAATATTCCAGCAAACTTTCTCCACCTAGATAAATTGATTTACATTTGAACAAATAAGTACATATTATGGCTTGGAGAACTTTTAGTTAAAATTCTACAATTAATATGCACCACTACCTTTAGACTTCCAAGCAGAGCCATTCCTATTTTTTCACTTGGAAAGATCCTCCTCAGCAAGCGACCATAAGATTTCTCTCCACAGGTTAAGTAGCTAACCTGAGAGCTCTCCGCGTTCAACAGCATTTTCATCCACAAAGCCTCACAATGATAGAGCAAAGTGGAGAGAGGTGCCACCTGAGATAAGTGCCAGAAAAATTAGTTCTTCTGACTACACAATAAACCAATAAAGGTCAGGTCTCATCTGCCATCTGACAAGCCATTCTAGAAGGACTTTAAATGAAGTACTGGAGTTGTTAAACTGACCAATTTCATGTTGTCACAGTGTGGTTGACTACCACAGCCACATGATCTATACTTACAAACTTCTGTAAGTACTCCACGCTGCAAAAGAAGAAACTTACCATGTACATAAAACAATAAATGCAACAAAGGAGAGAATTACATCGGTTCATCTAACTGTGAATTTACCACTTTACCCGGGCTTGAAACACAGAATGAGGTAACTGTGATCTAATAAATGTCTGAGCCAGCCCTTCCTTCTGGTAATACCTTGCAACCATCCACATTGCATTAACAGATGATAATATGAATGCCTTGTGAACATGAAGGCTTTAAAGAACAAGAAGATTTTCAATCACTTTTATGCATGAGGAAGGCCTGATGCAAGTAACTTACATAATTTGATCCCAAAATCTCCTTGTCCAATAAATACCCAGCAAACTTCTTCCTGAAAGATGAAATGACTAGTAGTGCCCTGCAAAAAAAATCATCAAATATGCAAGTGAATGACCAATGACACATCTCTTGAAACATCAGACAGAAGTTCAATATTGCATAAACAGAAGTGCACAATTCCCCACCATAGTCTGGCAGAAAATGTCAAGGACTCTATGAACTTCCCCAATTGACCCTGTGTTCGTGGAACTATATGACACCTGCATAATATTCAATCACTGATAAACATGAAGTGAATATCTTAAAATTGGAACCGCTGCACTTGCTACACACTTAAGGCTCAATGCCATTATTAAAATGAGGTAATTAGCAAATACCACGGCCAGAACGCAAGCTTCTATGTAAACAATTTCAGGGCAATTTTAAGTTATATTTCCACCCACCCATGGAAGTCCATAGATGCCTATAATTCTTGCAAAAAGGAAACATAAAATGAAATTAATTTAGTGGCCAATACCAGGTTTCCAATGGAGAAAATGACTCTACTATAATGCTAGTCTTGAAGCAAGCCCCCAATATAAGCATTTTCGTCCAAGAAAATTTTGGATTCACAAAATGAACGTTCCTCACAGAAACCTATAATGATAAGCAACAGTTAGGAAAAAAAAAAATTTTGTCCCACCAGCCACTTAATACTTTCGAAATATATGATCTACGCAACAAATAAGATCTTGTATAAACAAGCCAGTACAATTTACTTACAATGGCGCCTTCTCTAAGACCGTGCGGTGCACTAAGTAACTGATCAGTTAGTAAAAGCCAAACTTCTTCGTCCAGTTCAACAACCATGCCTTGCATGTACACGCCTTTGACAATGCCCGTATAGGACCCACATTCCCCTGTCCCTCGGACAACACTTTGTAAAGGCAGTAACGATTTCTTACACATGCTAGACAAATGCAGAGAAGAAGTCTCGGTAGTCACAAACATCACCTGTGACTCATCTTTCCCTGCAAATATTAACTTCTTTTTCAATCCTGATATAATTACAACATTGCTTGTCAGCTTCGTGATTGCCGAATGCCAACAAGAAGCCAACCCACAAAAATACACAAACAGGGGTTTTGTAAAAGAGTGAAAGCCCTGTCCTTGAACCAATTCACCTAAAGCCCTAACAGAGTCCTTAGAGTTGCACATTTCACAATCACAAGCTATAATTTTCGCGATAAACCCCGGAAGATTCTGAGACTTTGCAGCACCCATCGAACACGGAACAACTGAAACGGAGGTTACTGACTCAATAGCCCCGTGAACGCGATAATGGGCATTGGATTTGTTCTCATTCGGTGAAGAGGAAACAGAAGGCCGTGAAACTAGAGGAATTGAATCAATTCTCGAACAGCGAGCTAGCGCAGAGCCGCCCGAATCCGGAATGCTCCATTTGATAATTTCTAAAAATCCGCCACGAGAGTGCTTCAAGGGAATGAAATTCCAAGCGTGAACGGAAATCTTGTTTCCGACGATGCGGAGACTGAAATCGAGAACGTCGCAGCAAACGGTGGCTGAGCCGTCGGAGAACTGAAAGCAACTCTTGTTCGGGCATTTTAGGGTTTCGGGCGGGAGCGTTAGGGTTCCGATGAGGATCGCCGGGTGGTTCAAAGGAGTGAGGATTTTAGTGGTTTTTTCGCTGGTAGAACCACCGAGCCGCGGCGGTTGGGATTGGGATTCTTCTCGATCTGATTTTGATGAAAATGAGATCGGACGGCCGGCAGAAGAGCAGTCGAGGGCGGAAGTAGCGGCGAGAGGCCGAGCACCGCGGACCAGCTCTGAGATTGTCAGTAACTGTACGGATTCTTCCATTTCTTGTCAATAATTCTCATGAAATTATTCTGCTCAACGACCAATTGGAGAGAAAACAAAGCAAAGATGGAAGGAACAAAAGACGCAAAAGGGTCCGAGACGCGAGCATAAATACAAGCGGGAAAAATTGAAGAACGCTTTTAAAATGGGGTAACGCTGGGCTCGAGCTTAGCCCGACGGCAATTCGGATATATTCCATAAGTTTTAAACTTGGACGAGTCATTAATTCGGCGAAAAGGTCTGATCATTAATTAGTAACTTAATTTTATTAACTTTGATAACAAACAATTCGTATAATTATATTATACAAAATAAAACAAAAGGCTACTTAGAACCAAAACATAATTAAAGTAAAAAAAGTTTCGATACCCATAATTTTTTTTAATTTTGAATTTTTGCTCACTAAGTTACCGGTTTGATCAAAAAAAACGATCTAGTTTTAAAAATTATAACTGTATGTCAATGAAAAAATGTGAAAAATGTGTCGTTTTGGAAAAATTTTGGAGAAACAAATTAGAGAACATTAAACAAATGATAATGTGATATTTTTAAAATTTTTTAAAAAAATTTAAAAAATATTATATCATTATTTTTAATGACATTAACTAACTCATAAGTTAACCTAAATTCAAAACGATTCAATTCAAAATGACTTGAAAATAATTTAACTTATAAATAATTCCATCTGAAATAACTTAAATCTAAAACGACCCAATTTAAATTCTTAAACCTAAAATGACCCAATTTAAATTCGATGTAACAACCTATTGTTGTTAATGTTGTTCGGGTCTGGTTTACTTGTTAAAACTCCACGTTCACTATCTATGAACAGCATTAAGCGTTCTCCTTCAAAAAAATATTTGGCTCTCAGTATGACAGCGACGTTGGATACTGTGGATTCTAAACTACGTTGCATATGTTCTTTCCAGACGTAGCGACTAAAAAACTACATTTCATATGTGACTTCTTATATTCAATGCTTTATGTCATAGTTTTTTTAGAATGTTTTAGACTTTTTCTAATAAAAAATGTTTTAGTTTAAAACATTAAAGCTAGTATAACTGATAAGATAAAGCTGTAATGCTTGTGATGCCCGGCACAAAATCGTTGCCAAAGCTAATGACCTCTTTAATGAGTCTCTCCCTAGTTGCACTATAAGCAGTGATTGGAGCAATGCATAAGAAATACTCAGTGGTCCTTACAGACCAAGAACGAACTTTTTGTTGATTCAAAAATAAAAGATCCTACACTCTTCAGGATTGACAATGGAGACAAGAAAAAAACCAGAAAAATTGGATTAATAAGCCAGAAATGATGGGGATTAAACGACAAAGGCGTGCAACTATAGGAAAATAAGAACATGAAACCACCCCCCCCCCCCCCAACCAGAAATAAAAAGGGACAACCATTTTGTATTGAGGGGTTCATGTAGACGCATGTATATAATAAAATGCAAACTATCATCCTCAGTTACCCCAATCCCTGCAGTTTCAAGTAGTAGAAATATCATACTTTTCATTACATAAAACAGATTATCGATAAAGACATTTGATACATAGGAAACATGTCAAATCCTTCCTGGGACTACTTAAGGAACAAACAATCAAAACATATAACAGTAATATCCATTAAACAATCCCTCAAATAATAATGATACTGCTAAAACACAATGTCGAAAACAAACATTTATAAGTTTTATGTATGTTAGCCATGATCTACTCACGCATAATGGCCATCACAAGAGACTCATTCCAACTTCACAGGCTGGAGCACATGGCCAACGAACAGCACTACTCCAGTCATATCTTCTCTGATCAGGAATAGGAAAGGGTGGTCAGCTACAAAATCTACTGCAGGTAAAGGTAGACTCCTGAATGCTATAACACCTGCAGAAGCAGCTGCAGCTTCTGTGCCTTCTTCATTCACTTCGATGAAAGATTTGTGGAATATGCTTGAAACATACAAGTCCGAACCCACAGAAGAAGAGTCCACCATCTCCGTCAAATCACCTTCAGCAGAGAAAGGCAACACCAATCCTAATCCCTTGAGAGCTTTCGAAGCTTCAAACCCAAAGGAAATCTTAAACCTTGGAATTCTGAACTCACCCACTTTCGCTTTTTGACTCGGAAAGTGGTGATCTAAGAATTTAGACTGAGAATTCATCTTTTCCAACAAACCTGGCAGCCCATCTTTGGCATCTGGGAGGAAGAAATACATAGAAAATTGGCGCTTATCCTGACCTTGTTTATAAGGGAGCCTAAGGACTTTGAAATCCTCTACGGCATGGACAAACTGTTTCTTCTTGCTAGTCATAAAAGGCACTTGGACTGTGCTTCCATCCAAAAGGTAGAAATCATAGTCTTTTGTAGTTGTTGCATCAAACTTCTCAGTCCATGCTCCTTTAAAATAGACTGCATTTGCAAGGATGAGCCTGGTCATCTTGTCAACCGAGCCAGATGGAAGAACCTCCTTGATGAGGCCATTGGTCTGCTTTTCAGCCCATGCGTTCACTTCATTGGCCACTTGATCCGCCTTCATAACCACAATCAACATGAATCGAAGAACTAACATTATTAACATCAAATAAGAAAATTGGTAGCAAAGCACAAAGGAGTAAATTCTTACTGCTACCCAAGCATCATTTGATATCAGCAACCAAGCGATTATATAAACAACATTATATGACTGTTCAATTAATGTTGTTCATATTCATGCTCGAGAACAACAAGGACCAAATCAAATATTGCTCGTGGGCATATTCACTCTGCCGAACCAATTCACAAGTGAAGGCGAGTGAAGGAACCGGGTTTGAACCCGTGGAATCCATTAGAACCTTGTGTAGTACATTTTGCCTGTGTTTCTAGGCAACCCCAAAATGAATGACCAAAATAAACAGAGCATTTTGGAGTATAAATGATTTCACTATCTGCCAGTGAAAATAGAAGAACAACATCACAGTGTCAGTTTCCTTAATTTGCAGTGCAAATGGACCCACACTGTGGTCTTGACTATACATGAATAAGCTGAAAATGAAGCAGTTTCATAATTCGATCAATAATCAGAGCATTCAGGTACTCAATACAAGTTCTCAAGTTGATATAAAAGCAAAAGCGATCAATGGATTCTAAATTTGAAGCTGAAGTATTGTAAATAAGAATCTGCTCACCTTGCTTTGGAAATCAGCCTGATTGGCAGAAGCCTTGTAGCCATTCTCCACAACCTGTTTGAAAGAAGGCTTGAGAGACAGAGACTTATCCACCCAAACGCCGTTGGCCAACGACAAGAGCGGGCCACCGGAGGCGCTTCCGTCGGCGAAAACCGCGGAAACGACGTCGGACGAGAAGGAGGCGAGCTGGTCACTGGATTTGAACTTGAGGAAAGAGAGCAGCTGGTCGAGGGTGGGACCCTTGGAGCCGGCGGCGATGATGCTCAGCACCACCTGGATCGACAGCGGCGAGAACACGGAGTTGGAGTTCTTGGCTTCGGTGGAGAGCAAGTGCAAGGAAAGGGTCAAAGCGACGTCGGTTTGGTTGCTGACCATTTCACGGAGGGCCTCCATTTTTTTTTATTTAATTATTTTTTACGGTTTTTTTGAAGTTGCAACAACCGGAGAAGATGGACTTAAACGGAGACGATCGGTTAATTAACGCAATAGGGTTGTGCTCGTCAAGAATCTAAATAAAGTTGTAGATTCCGTCAGTGGGTTATTCGTTTTTCTTTTCCTTTTTTTTTTTTCGATCATTTTTTTTATTTATAAAAGAAATTATAGTTTATTATTAGAAAAAAATAGGTAAGAGAGCATTAAAGTACACATTATACATTTTAATCACTTTAAAAAAACAAAATTCTTCCGAATCCAATTCTTATGTCTTTAAAAATTTTATGAAATAATATTCTTCCTAAGTTTTCTTTCGATCTGGAAGTTCTGATATCAAAAAATTTATTGAATTTTAATTAATTCGTTCGAGTCAGGTGAAATCATGAAAAAAGTAAAACTCTTCCAACACCTATTTCTACCATACAGAAGACTCAAACTCGAGATCTTATTTAAGAAAAATCAAACTCTTCGTAACTTAAACTAATAAATATTGGTATAATATTCTTTCTAAATTTTGAAATGCAACAACAATCAATATTCTTTAAAAGCTAAATCAAATACCTACAAAATCACTCAAAACCGATAGAGTTTAATTAAATTTTTTTTGTCCATTAGTAATCGATTGGACTATAATTTAACTAAGTTTTGATTGAGTCAAGTTTCAAATCAATAATATAATTAAACATGTAGGCCCAAATCTTCTGATCCGGCCAACTGGACCCGACCAACATTTTTGATAACTGTTGTTTCAAACTTTCAAATTCAATTACCAGAATTGCTAAAAAAAGAAAATTTCAATTACTAGAGGATAAATGCCCTCTCATCCTTACACCGCACTCTCTTTGGATCCGCTTCCTTTCTTGGAAAACTAGACAATCTCTTTAATTTTGAAATTAAGGAATATGACAATGGAATTTTTTAAGAGCTCAATTATATGATTTCATTTTAATTAGTACTAAATTAATCATGCATTTTATATGACAGTATTTAATAATTTATTTATTTTTTTAATTTAATTATCTAACAGTTTATATTATTTTGATCTTACTTTAATTTTACCAAAAGAATTTTACCAAGCATTTTTTATTTTTTAATTGGAGTTTAGTTAACTTAATTCTAAATCCAAGAAAAAAACAAAAAAGTAAATTGGGACTTAATTGTGATAAAACAAACCATAAAATAAATTCACAAGACTTGAAATAATAAGTATAATAAACTTGTATGGTAATATTAGAATCATCCAAACCTCCATACCTTTTCGTTTAAATGAAGTTAGATGGGAGATACTTTTTTATTTTTTTAAAAAATGACTATAACTCATTTTTAATTTTTTAAATATAAAATGAAATATCCAGACTATGTATGATGAAGATACGAGAAAAACTCCATTATTCACTATAAAACAATAGGATCTTTGTTATGTTCTATTTCTACTTTTTTTTTTTTTGAGTAGAATGTTCTATTTCTACTTAATTTGATGTAAAGAGAGAACGTGCGAAAAAAGAAAAAGGAGGGGATGTAGAGACAAAAAATACAGAGGCAGTATATCTAGAGAAAAGGTAGAGAAAGGAGAGAGTACAGAAAATATTGACAAAAAAACAAACAACAAATCCAAATAACTTTTTTTTTTTTTTTACATATAGGATTTTTTTCTTTTTTCTGGTTTGGACATATAGGATTGTTGGTTTATAAGGAAGAACTACATTATCTAAACTACGTTGAAACTTACATGGTGCCATGAGTTTGAGCGGCATGAAGGATTCATATAATATGATAATTTAATTTAATGAGTGCCCACAACGCGATGCACTATACACACTCGCCAAAGCTCTCTCAAGAGAGCTCTTGGGACATTGGTGAATGGTTCAAACCCACCAATATCCAAAATTGTTTAATATTGGAGTAATTCATGGTGTTCAATCGTCTGGCTGACAAACCCAAACTTGTGTTCTTCCCCTTATTAACCTATCATGATGTATTGCCTTTTTTTTTAAAACAAAATACTAAAAAAGTGTGTAAAGTAGGCTAAGATTAATGGGGGCAACTAGCCAACTGCAAAGGCTAAAACATCATCTTTGTAGTGGGTCGGTGATGCCTAAGCCTTTGTTTGGATTGAGAGAAAAGGATGGGAAAAAGACTAATGAGAAAGAAAAGGACAAGAAAAAGAATAATTTAATATTTGGATTCTACATTAGAGAGAAAATGATGAGAAAATTAAAGGAAAATTTTATTATGGGCCCATCAAAATTTTTCTTACCAAATTGGTGAGAAAGTGTGAGAAAGATAAAAAATTTTATAATATTCTAAAAATGCCCTTAAATTTTTAAGAAACATGAATACGCAATCTTTGAAAGATAGATAATTTAGTAGTTTTATGTAATTAAATTTTCTTTCCTAACAATGTGTTTGGATTGAAAAGTTGCTGGGAAAGAAATTTAAGAAAAAGAATATATAGGAAATAAAATGTAAAAGAAAAGCAATTCTTTTTTTTTCTCCCTTAAAACTTGTTTGAATAAGGCAGAAAGTATGTGAGAATAAAAATAAATAGTTTGTTTGGATATTAAAAAAATAAAAAGAATAGAATGTTTGTTGTCAAACTTATCAATGTATCCAAAGTTCAATTTGAAAATGATTGTTATCGATGATGACAGTTTTATAATTCAACAAAAATTATAACGTCTCTTCCCAACTTTTTAACCGTTTTTTCACTTATTAATGAGATTAAAAATTTTTGAGTCCTATATAAATTTTTTTCTCACTTTGCCAATAATTTGCTTTCTTTATGGTGTAACCAAACAAGGAACAAGAATTTTTTTTTTTTCTTATTCTAACAACTGAAGAGATATTGTTTTAGAGCTTTTAATTAATTTTGAAGCCTTAGAATATTGTACTGACTTGTGCTTCAGTCACACCACCTCGCCAGTTTTTGTAGAGCTATCAGCCATTTCTTCTCACAAATCAATACCCACGACCATGAATTATTTGATTTTGTCAAAGTAAGTGATTAATTTTTGTTTCAAACACTAAAATAGTTAGTGAGTAGTTCATTAATAATTAACAGGGAAAGAAGTCGCTAGTACAAAAATAGTGCAAGAGGTGCACAACACTCTAATGAACAAGTGCCCCATCAATCCGACATTTAGGTGGGTTTTTTTGGAAAGGTGGTCTCCAACCTCAAAGAACTAGTGACTTCTCAGATTTAAGTCTAGAGGGTTGATAGGTTCAATATTTACATAAGTTTATGCATAATTTTTATATATATTTGGATAGTTTAACTATGTAAATATTGTGAATTGTGGTAAATTCTACTTCGGTTGCTTGTTTTATACTTTGTAGGACAATTGGACATAACCGAAGTAATTGACGCTTGGAAAAAGGAACCTATCGGGTTTGAAGGAGTAGAAACAAGCCAAGCACCAAAGAACCGAACCAAAAGTTTGGTTGGAAAGCTAATATGTGGTCAGTTCAGGTAGAATTTCACAGCTTTGCGCACTGCTCGGTATTTCAGCCATAACTTCCTCTACACAACTCGGAATTGGATGATTCTTAAGCCGAATCGAAGCTAAGAGATAAAGCTACAACTTTGCTGTTTTGACAAACTTCGGATTCTGCGTGGAAGAGGTCGAAATTTGGGTCCATAGATACAGGGTCAAAACTGTCCAGAAAATTTATAAATCCTTTTCCGACTCGAATTTGGACTCTTTAGAGCTTATTTGAGGGGACTATAAATACGAAAGTTACAGTAGAGTTAGGGGACTTTTGGAGGCTATTCTTGTAGACACAAGATAGAGAAAAAACGTAGAGAGCGAAGAGGAGAAGAGCATAAGGGAGGAATACGAAGACATCGGAAACGAGTTTTTCGATTCCTTTTCTTTCCCTTCTTTTTCTTTTGAACTTAATGATATTAGATATTTGCTTAATTTTGGTTTTTAGCATGAGTAGCTAGAACCCTAAACTAGGGCGAAAGGGATGTAAACTAGTTTAGGGTTGAATTATTTGATTTTGTGGATGTTTAGATGTTCTTTTGATTTTATTGCAATTATCTGTTGAGAACTCGATTTGATTTATCTATTTTGTTCTTAAATATTCTTTTGTGCTTGGCCATCATGAAAGTAGTCATAAGATTTGTGTTGAGATCGACAGATGAGACACAATCGTGCACTAAATAGATAAACATATGAACTTTGAGTCGGACATGAGATAAGTTTATATGATGTCATTATAAATTCTCTGTTCTTAATGAGTTTAATCTACTTTGTGTGAGTTCGAGAGAAGATCATAAATAGATTGAATACGATTAGGGTTGCTTGACAAAGAACACTAACTAAAGAAGAGGATTTGACATTCAAATCATTAATCTACAAAATTCATGTAATTCAGCCCCTTTTAGGTGAAAACTCATAGCCCTGGTACCCTCTATCTTGTGTTAATTTTAATTAATTTGCCTCTAATTTTTCATTAGTTAAATTGTTTAATTTTTAGTTTAATAATTCTGCTTCTCATTAATTTTCTCAACATAAAACTTTCAGTTTGAATAACTTAAATCATAATTAATTCTTTGTTCCCTTGGGTTCGACACCTGGAGTATTCACCAAAATTTTATTACTACGATCGGCCCTGTGCGCTTGCAGGATTTCACCCGGTCAAGGGTTAAAGTAGGTGATTGCTTAATTTGTTCAAATGAGTTCAACTTTAATGAGCGACACTTATTAATTTGCTTGCTAATTAGTCATTTGTATGAGACCCACTATCTTGATCATATTCAACCCATTCTAACAAAAAATCTAGTTACAAGTTTTTAGTGCTTTAGCTAATTATACTAACACAACATAAAGTTCATTGTTTGAAAAACATTTTAAACTTATAAAATGTATGCTTAAATAGGTTATGATTCACTTAATATTTATTTATTTATTTTGTTGTCAACTACTAATGATAGAGAGACCAAGAGAAGGTATTAAGATGCATGAAAAATTGAGATTCAAATTCTAAACAAAGCTTACCCTTAAATGACATAGAGCAGGTAAAAAAACAATGTCGAAAAAATCTCAATGACTAAAGCTATTGTTTAGTATGTTTTAGTAACCCTTTCATGGCACAACACTTTTGATATTTAGTTTTTGAATGTCAAAGTTCTCATTATTATACGTTGCCTTAAACTATTTAATAGTAATGGGCTCAAATCCTAGCAAAAATAACAAAACACCTTAGATCAAAGGAACTTATGATGACAAAAAATATAGAGATGCTTTTGTTGCAATTACATTGGGAAACACATTACTTGGAAGCCAGTTGATGTATTTGGAATGACTGACCAATGTACTGAAATTGAGATGTCTGACTTCCATTGCCTAATTACAAGGTCTATTAACCTTAGAATTTCAAAACTTGAAATTGTGAGGATTCAAAGCATTTGATGTGGTTAACAAGCTCAACATCACCCAAAGCAAAGTATTAAGCATATTTTGGGATATTCTTTTAGAAATTATTGTCGTGAATTTCATTGTCCATGGTAATATACACAAGTTAATACTATTGCGGGCAATTTGACTCATCAAGCAATTATTATTGATATATCAAAAACAAAACATTAAGACACTACGGATAATATTTTTAACAAAATGATTATAAGGGATAATTGTATATAACACTCATCTAGAACAACTTTAACCCCCTCTTATGGAGACTCCTTTCCTATGGAGACCCTTTTTCCTATAAATAGGTATTCTAACTAATATCCGACCTCAAGTGAAAGAGGGACAACACATAGAGAAAAGTGGAAACAATCTTCGATATGAGTTGAAAGCTCAAGGCTTTGATCCAATTTGGATCAATACTTTATGAATTTGTGATTGTAGATTTTGAGGAAAATAATGTTGGCTTGAAAAATACGATCATGTTGGAACAGAAATTTGAATTTTGAATTCAAGCATTATTGGAAAGAATGTTATTTCAATAGTTCAGTTAGAGGAGATAAAATGTTTGGATAGGTTATCAAGGGTGATGATTATGGGTTTACTGGTGTTATTTGTTTATTTCTCAAAAATAAAAGATTTTTAAAGAGCCTTTTTGGTTACTTGGAAGAGGATTTTTTAAAGTATAGAGAGGCAAAACTGTAATGAGAAGCTAAGGAAAAAGAATTGGAGCGACATTGGAAGGGTTACAAAAACATCATTCTCAAATCAAACTAATATACCTTGAAAATGTTATTCCACAATAGAATAATAAAAGTTCTAATATTGAATCATTTTAGACTAAATTGTTTGTGGCTTTTAAGCATTGAAGCTTGGATGCTTTATAGAAAAAGTTGGACAGTAATCTTGTGTTTGCAAGCAAGAGAATTGCTCATATTTTATAATTACCAATAAGAAATTAACATATGATACTTTGTAATGGCAAATTTGTAATATACTTAACTTTCATTTTTTATGTCTGATCATCGCATGTCACGTATGATAATTTTAAAAGAAAAAAAAATAAAAAGTGATGGTCACTTACAAAATCCTTGAGGAAGGTTGCAATGGACAATTATTTTTTACCTTTTATTTTACAATCATTAATCAAAATCAATGCTGCACACTTTTTAATGACAAATTTATAGTATAAGTGACTTTCATTTTTTTACGGCTAATCAACACCTGTCACGTGTTACAATTGTAAAAGAAAAGATAAAAAATAATTGTCGCTAGTAAAATTTTGCAGGAGATTGTTATGCATAGTCACTTTTTACTTTTGCTTTTATAATCATTAATTAAAAATCAATACGTGACACTTTTTAATAACAAATTTATAATATACTTAATTTTCATTTTTTTTTATAGCCAATCAACACTTACCACGTATAACAATTGTATAAAAGAAGGTATAAAGTGATTGTCGCAAAATAAATCTTTACATAGGATTTCTATAAACAATCACTTTTTACTTTCTATTATTACAATTATCAGTAAAAATCAACACATGACATTTTTTAATAACAAATTTATAATATAATTAACTTTCATTTTTTTTCATAACCAATTAGCATGTATTACGTGCGACAACTGTAAAAAAAAAAAAAATTAAAAAATCATTATCACTAGCCAAATCCTTGCGAGCTCTCTCATTTTCTTTTGCTTCTTTTTTATAGTGAATGCTATCGTTGTCTTTTAACAAAAGTTTGCAAATAGCACGTGACTTGTCATCACTCATGAAAAATAATTTTTTACGAAACTATCACCCAAACTCTTTACTCATGTCTGTAATAAGCAATCGAAATATAAGATTTTTTCATACTTTATGAGAAGGCCAATTTCTTGTATTGAAATATTTTTTATTTTAATAAATGGTAATACATAAATTATTTTAGAATAAAAATTGGCAAATTAACGCCTTGCATATTTAATTTCAATCATTTAAACTCCTTAATACATTATATTAATTAATTTATCCAACATATAATTTATTTAATTATGAAATGTTAATAATTAAATTTATTCAATGTGATATAATAATATATTTAAAACTAACATATAATATATTATATGAATCTAAAATTCATTTTATATATTTAATATTAAAGACCATTTTAATTGGTTAAAATTTTGGTTGAACCGATTAAATCTCAAATCCCTAATTTTTTTCGGTTCAATAATCAGTTCGGTTATTAAAATCTTTATTTGTAGTCACAAAAGTTATAATAAAATTTGTTGTAGGAGATATATTTTTTGAAACTATCAATGTGAGATTTTTGTTATTTGTTTCATTAGAATCATTATAAATTCATGAATAGGTGATTGATTATTTTATTTTGTCAAAGTAAACTATCACTTAATTTGATCAAAGAGTTCTACTATATGATTATAATTTATGTACATCAAAATAGTTATATAATAAAAAATTATTTATTTTTTTATCAAATTTAATAATCTAATAACTTATATTATTTTGATCTAAATTTTATTTTAACCAAAGAATTTCACTAATATTTCCCCGGTTTAAATGGATCAACAACAATTTTAAACTTGTCAACGAGTATAACAAAAAAAAAATTGTCCACAAGTGACAATTATTTGTTTGCTCGTTAAATGCTCAATCGTGGGACCCACTAGTGAGCCATCTTGGCCACATTTAACTCGTTGTTACTTTTATGAAGTGTTTGGTTTAATTTTTAAGAGTATATTTGTATTTCACTTTTAAAAATTATGGAGATAAGTGTTTAGTAAATTTTTTATACTATTTTTTGATTCTGTTTATATTTTTTTTTATAATTCTCAAAAAATAACTAATTGAAAAGTAATTTAAGGTTACTTTTTGATATTTTTTACACTACTTTTCAGTTTTTAGTATTTATAATAATTTATATAAACTAAACTACCATCACAAAATATTTATTTTGTTTCATTATTTTTTCACTTGTCATATATATGATTTGTTAGATGTTATTCTACTTTATCAATATTTATACAAACACAACATTTTTAACTTTCAACAGTTCAATATTTATTTCATTTTAAAGTTTCATTAATATTGACATTTTAAAAAAATTTCAAACATTATATTTTTTTTATTATCTAGTGAAAAATAATAATTTTTTTGAAAAGAAATAAAAACTAAGTGAGAATATTCTCAGTGTAATTTATAGAATATTAATTCTGAAAATATAAATTATAAATTATAAAAATAATTTTTGTTAATATGATGTATTAATATATATTAAATGTCTAAACTAATCATTTAATTATTAAATAGTAATAATAAGTATAACATTAACTAAACAATTCATTAGTTATTTTAATAATTGGTAACAAGTGACAATAATCAATAATTAATAATTAATTATAATAATCAATAATAATAATTAACAGTAATAATATTGCATAAATAAGTCAAATAAGCCTTCATTCTCCTCACTCTGTTCCATTAGGAATAACAGTTCCCTTCGCCTCCTTTGTAACCCCCATCTCGAAGATCTATCACCATCAGGGTCACCCCTAATGTCTTCCACACTCTCATCATTGATTAACACTTAATAAATTATAGGCACTCGCTTGGAGCTGTCCTTGTAAGTGAAATATGAATGAGTGTTGGTCGAGAGATGATAGAAAAATCTAATTAAGACAGGGCATCATTGGTTGTCACACAAGTGACACATCGCACGTCAGTAATTATTAAGAAAATTAATATTTTTATACTTTTAAAATTATTGTGTATCTTTTTTTTTTTTTACTGAAACGGAACTGATTCATTAATACTCAAAGAAATCATACATGAAAATGACGTTAAAACGTCGGAAATACCTGCATGAGGTGGAATGATAATTCGGCACAGATGACCTACATAATAAATGGTCAAATGGACCATTAACACAACAAGCACGAAACCTAAAACTATCAATTGGATCTAATCCAGTTAAAGAAAGCTGCTTATAACAACATAAACCACGCGAAATCATTCGGGTATCTCCGAATCTGATTTCCGACGCAATCAAAATAACTACATGAAAATAAGTACAAGCAATACACAACACCCAACACCCAACAAAAGGAACAAAAAGGATGCTTCCAATCTGTTGCAGCAGGGACGGCGTGCCCGGCGATAGCAGTCAGGCTGGCGACGCGAAAAAGGTAGGCAGGGGTGGTGGCTTTATCGGTGGAGACAGCAGCGTCGAGGACGGCGCTGGCAGGTCCAGCTTCTGCTGCTGCTCCGAGGGATCTGGCACTTGCACCAGTCGCTGATACAGCAGCGCCGGTGAGCGGGGCAGCAGTGGTGGCGGAGTCGCTAGAAAGCGCGGAAGTAACAGGAAATCGTCAATGACACCAGATCTGCAACTTAGAAGGCCTTGGGTAACATTATTTCGACCTAATCTGAGAGGAATCATCCCAAAACGTCCCAAAATCGCGGATTTGGGGGAGAATAAAAACTACAAAGAAACAAGGATAGAAGACATGGAACCTAAGAAGAGGGTTAAAGTAGAGGAAATGGAAAAAGAGGGAGTTACAGCTGCTGCCATAGAGGAAGAGAGAGAGGGGGAAAGAAAAAGAAAGGGAACGAAGTAAGCGAAGAGAGGATAAGAAAAAACAGATGGCGGGGTGAGGGGGAAGTGGTGGCCTGGGGTAGTGGCCGAAGAGCCTCCATTGCCGGCTAAAATGGAGGCTAAATTTTTGTAGAAGATAAATTTGATTAATAATATATTGGAAATGACAATAATGTACATTGTTTTAAAGTCATATCTGTTAGATTTAACTAACTTAACACTATTAATTTATTAAACTGAATAATGTTATATAATAATAATGAGAAGCACACAAATAAAATATAAATCACATGTCCTTATATACTAGTAATAACAAAATTCTAATTTTACCAGAATATGGAAACACACTGGACAACCAAGTTCTACTTAAATAATAATTAAGAATTAAATCTGGATTAACTTTAGCATCCCCTTTAATCTTGATTTAGTGATGCTTGCATTCTCAACATCTACTTCAACTTGACAAACGCATCATACTTTAACGGTTCCAACTTGATCTTCAGACTTGCAATAAGTCAATTCAATCTCTCATCTGATACCACTGTTAGCTTTAAATTAACTTAACACTACGATTTTATTAAATTGAATAATGTCACACAACAATAATGAGAAGCACACACACAAAACATAAATCACACGTCCTTATATATTAGTAATAATAAATTCGTAATTCTATCCGAATATGGAAACACACTAAATAACCAAGTTCTACTTAAACAATAATTAAGAATTAAATTTGGATTAACTTCAACATCCCCCCCTTAATCCTGATTTGGTCATACTCCCAACATCTGCTTCAACTTCACAAGCGCATCATACTTCAATGGTTTTGTGAGAATATCTGCAACAGGTCCTTCAATTCCTTCCTTAGAAAATTTAGTGCCAACTTCAACAGATGTTCTCACAGGATTGCAATCTTGCATCTGAAACTTCTTCAACATGGAAGAAAATTAGATGTATTTGGACTCGACTCAGTTTAAAATTTTCAACGTTCAAGTTTGGCTTTATACTCGGTTCGAACTCAGACTCGAATTGGACTCAAATCCTTCAAATTTTAAATAATAAACCTTCCAAAGCCAAAGACTAAAGCCTCAAATTTTCGGCTTTATCTAACTCTATGGCTCCAGACAAGTCACGCTTATGGAAAGGAGGGGATGGTTTAATATATAAAACTTTGTCCTTCTCATCCTTCCACTCTTGGTCGACGTCAAATTTGAACAAAACCAGAAAGGGATATGTATATTTTTTGTCTTAAACCTTTAGGTTTTTTTACGCTTGAGTCCTAAAATTTTTTGGCATTTTATTTGAATCCTAAACTTTTTAATTTTCTACCAAATAAGTTCATCTGTATACCAAAAGTGATTAATTTATTAAAAAATAATTTTAACTTTACAAAAAATTATTTAAAAAAAGATTAAATGTATGAATTGAATGTCTTTTCTACAAAAAATATGTATGTTATCTATTTAATTCGTATATTTGCTAATTAAAAAAATATTTAATATGCATATTTTGTTAATAAAAAAATATTTAATTCATGTATTAAACCTTTTTAAAATAATTTTTATTAAATTAAACTCATTTATTAATGGATTGACCACTTTTTATAACTTAAAGGACTGATATAGTAAGAAATCAAAAAGTTTGAAATTCAAATGAAATGTCAAAAAAATTTAAAACTCAAATGTAAAAAAACTTAAAAGTTTAGGATAAAAAATATACTTATCCCAAACTAAAAAATCACTCTTGGTGCTCAACACAATGACCACTAACATCTAAGATTAACGTTAAGATCAGTTAAGGGCGCATCTAACGGTTGAGATTTGATCTTCTTATCACATCATAAACACACGCACAATTGAGCAACGCAAATCCCCACGTCAAAAAAGAATGAAAGATTTGGGGCAAAATTCTATAAATGAAGCCGACCTTCCTTTCTTTGCTTCTCTTCTTTATGTAATCTTTTGGCTTTTAGTGGTTTTTTTTCACAAGTTCTAACGAACCAAACTTTATCAAACTTGATATTGTTGGGACTTGGCTCATTTAAAGAAAGAGTTTTTAAATTAGGTTCAAGTTCAGTTTATATAGTTAAATAAATGAACTCAAGAAAATTTTTATCGAGCTAATTTTTAATGAATGTATCGACTCGGTTATAACCCCACATGCGATCCAATATAAAAACTTTGGTAAAAATTTCCTACTGTTTTGATGAGAAAAGCGTGAGAAAAATGAAAGCTCCTAATATGTATAGTTCTTCGTCCAAAAAAAATGTGGTTAGTTCTGAAATTACCAAATTACCCTCAGCTCCCTGTCTTTTGTATCTCATCTATTTTGTCCTCTTACCTCTTCGAAGAAACCATCCTTCTTGTCTTTTGTATCTCATCAATTTTTTCTTTTTATTTTTTTCTTACAATTTTCTTTAACAACTCATTTCAAATCAAAAAACACTACAAATTCTAGCAGAAGGGTAGAATTGTCATTTTACACATGTTTTTTTCTCTCACTTTCCTATCCTATTTAATTATTTTTTTCTCACTTATTTTTAACATATGATATATATTCAATCATTTTTTTTTTCATAACTTTCTTTCACATCTCACCTCTAATTTCAGATAGACTATTATGTCATAATTAAGTTATATTATATAGTTTAGTTGATAAAATTGATTAGCAAGATAGTATTGCAAGGATGACTTATCTATCAACTTTATCACTGTTACCCCTAAAAAACCATACTCTATCTTATGTAGAGTTGTGAGAGTACAATTAACCCAAGTGAAACGTTTCTTTCCTATCTTCTATCCATCAAAACCATATACTAGAACTCCATTAAAAAAAAAAAAACCATATAATAATCACACCTCTTTTGCTTTCGGTTTCAAAACACAACAAAACTTAAGAGATTGTAGGAGATGAGAATCTGCCAAACCCACGGAGTCTTCAAGCCCAAAACCAAGGGCAGCAAAGCCGCATGAGTTGGCGTAACATTGGTAGACTTATGGTTGGTGGTTATTACGGGCATAAAGACAAAGAATTCCTCGGGTGCAACCAATTTGTGCGGGACTGTGCCTGCTGGGCTTGTAGACCGAGTCCAAAGGTTCACTGAAAAGAAATATAATTTCTTGTCACAAAGAAAATGGGGCCGGCTCCGGATATCGAGCCCATGGCTCAAGTCCCGTACCAATACTTTAAAAAATTATTATTGTTTTCTCCCAACCAAAAAAAATTATTATTGTTTTCTTTTTTTCAAAAGATATATATTCTTTTGGAAAAATAAGGATTGAGAATAACTGCAATCGGCACAACACGAGTGATTTTATAGTGTCCATTATCAATCCCTCCTAAAGCTTAGTTATGTACAGTACACAGTTCTCTTAAAAAAGATCACTAATAATACATAGTATCCACTTTAAGTGGTAAGCCTTTCTCAAAATTAAAAATTCAAACTCAAAAAGATAAAATAAAATAATATAATTTTGTTGCTACAGGTTTGGTGCCCCACACTTTTCCTAAAAAAAAAACATGGTAAAAAAAAAATGCAACAAGCATACACAAACGGATGCCCGTTTACTTTTAGCTAAAACTAATTTGTTACCTGCGCAACGATCTTAATTTCTTAAAAAATTAAGTTATACAAATAAGTTCTTTTTTTGTAATGTATGCTCTTTCAGAAATTAGAAAAGAAAACACGTCTCCACCCTCATAAATAACCAGTTTACCGTGACCAAACCTTACAAACTGGAGGTAATTACAATTTAATTAATCAACTAATCTACGAATCAAACTTATAACAAGCATTTTTTTTGGAATAGGGTAAAGTAATTTTAGAAAACCAAGCATTTTTTATAACAGTAGAGAATGACTCGCTCGAACTTGAAACAGTTCCACCAACTGCAAATGCCTTGGAATGGTAAGAACTCCCATTGATGGTTCTGTATTTGATAGTCTTTTTGTAATCAATAGCTTCTCCAAGTTTGGAATTCACGAATTCGATTAATTGCGAAAATCAACGGTCATCCACTACGTAGTCCACACCTTTTGTTGTTTTATTTGCTCACGAGCGGAGTTTTTCCTTTTTTTTTTTTTTTTTTTTTAATTTTAATCACTAACATGTGGATTATCGAATCTCTATGTCAGATTTGGGAGAAACCCTCATTTAAACAGTCCATTTGATAATCCTTAAAATTGTCAGATTCACCTGTAACGGGTAAATTTCGAGTATAAAATAATTAAACTCTAAAATACAAAAACAAATTACAATAAAAAATTGTAAAATAAAAGAAAATTTACGTGGGGTCGATCTCCGTAGATCCTCCTATTAGTGTTCTTTTTTTGACTCCGTCAAGGGCTGCACGAGCTTGATCTTGACAGAAATAATTTCCACAGCTTTATTTTGAACTGGGCAGACTGAAACTGAATCTGATTTGGACGTTTAGACTACGGTCAAAAATCGCAGAGACCTGATCTGAACCGATCTGGTTTAATTTCACCGATAGTCGAAGGGACTTGTTCTCGAATGAGCTGCCTGGACTTTGCTGAGGGCCGTATAAGATTTAATCCCAACCGGATTTGTAATAATTTGATATTTTTAGATTTATATTCTCATAAATTCAGATCTAGAGCGATCCGAAAATATAAACCTAAAAATAATTTTAGAAATGGAAACAGCAAATTTTTTGGGGTTTACTCCTGAAATATCTCTCAAAAAGGAGTTAGGAGAGTATACTGCATAATAAAAGCACGTAGGAAAAGGAGAAATTTTCTTAAGAGATTTTCAAAATTTTCTTTTTCTCTCAAATTCTCTAGATTTTTCTATTTACAGATTTGCTGAATCTATTTTGAACTGGGGGCCGAGGGCCTATTTATAGGGCTCCTTTCCTATGTGAACATCATATGGGAAAGGAATATTTTTTTGAAATATTTTTCCTTGGCCGGCGTTGCCCATTTCAAGGTCGGCAACGCCGGCCATTGATTTTTTTTTCTTTGTTTACAAATGCCTCCACTTCAAGGGTCGGTAAGGAAGAACTTTACGGGCGTGATCCGAACCGAATCTTGAAGTCCAGGTTGAAAATTGAGATGTCCTGACGAACATTGAATGTTGAAATCTTCTATCTCCGACTAACCCAACTGTTGTTGGATCGCAATGGAAACTGATATGATCTTGAGAAAGTTAGCAGCCCAGCCAATATAAAAATTGAAGTCTTGTCTCCAGGTGAGTTCGAGCTTCCATGGCTTGCAAAGGCTGGCAAAGGTTCTTTGAAGTTCCAAAGTTCTGGTGAGGATGATCCGGTATGTAAGAAACTTGAACCTCCCCAAGAGGAAAGACCAGCACTTTGGAACTTCAAAATCGGCACATAGAGAGACTGACTGTAGTGATGATTCCCAAGTCTGCTTCGACATAAGGAGAGTAGTTGAAACTTCCCTGTACGTCGCCGCATCCAAAGAAAGATTAGGATGATTGCAGCGTCTCATCCCTCTGTGGTAGATGTGAACTATGGAGAGTAGTTAGGACTCCATGACATCAATGGCGTTGGAGACTAAGTTTCGAGGGCTTTTAGTGATCCCTCGAGGAAGACTACTCCTTCTTTTCTGAGCTCGTGCGCTTCCAACTTCTTGATCAAAGAACTTCCTGGGACAAGTGCAGAGACTAGCCATTTTCTTTTGAGAAGAAGAAGAACTGAGGGGTGAGTATTATGACTTGGATATGCAGGATATATATACATAACATAAAGAATTTTTTTTTTTTTTGAAAAGTCAAAAAAGAGGTACGCAGAATCGAGTAGGGTCCTCTACGTCCCTTTTCTCCATAAGAGACAAAAGAGGTAGCGGCTGATGCAGGTTACGAAAGTCGTTACCGTGTGTTGCAGAAATTGTTGTCGTGTGCTGCGGAAGTCGTTACCGTGTGCTGCCAAAGTCGTTGCACCTTATCTTGTCGGCCGTCCTAGCAGGGCCCGAGGCGCAGCTCTAAGTCAAGCTCGACCTCGTCTGGTGGGCCGATGATGTTGACATCGCTTTCCGGCTGGTTGATGCTGCCGGAATATTCTGGAAAGAAAGGCAAAGTTTCGCCGGAATGACTCATTTCTGCTAGAAAAAATCCTCCTAGACTTAAGTACCTATGAGGGATGAACCTTTGACTGACTCCATAAGACCACCAGGACCAGTACGCATGCTCCCACCGGCTACTGCTTTGATCGTTATAGCCTGAAGAGACTATTGTAATGGTAGAACTCGGACCTACTTCATTTGAGGGCGAAGTTGTACCGGTGGGATCTACCATCGGAACGACAGACTGTTCATTGGAAAAAGCAGCTCTCAGTCCTGGTTTCTTCCTGCTTCTCCGATTCTGGAACCAATAAAACACATTTTTTCCTTCGATTGCCCCGAGCGGACGCAATCGTGAGAAAAGTTGGTAAATCTGAGATGCATTAGGCATAATACCTCCATTGTTGTGGAAGACATCCTCCAAAATTTGCAGTTGTGCCATGGTTGGTTGCCATTTTGTGCGGGGTGACTTTTCTTCTCCTTTGTCTTAAGGTTCTGCAACTGGTTCTATCTTTCTTGTGACAGATGAGCAAAGGTATGGTGTGTGGTGAAGATTAGTTGAGACTGATGCTAAGTTTCAGACTCAAACCCTCCGTCGCTTTTATATTTTTAGGCCGTTCACAGTTTATACTCATGCGGGCCAGGAGTTGAATTGGATTTTGAACTTGAGTTTTGGACTGTGTCTGGAACTTGGAATTTTTTTGGGTTTTGGGCTTTGGATTGGATTTGGGTCGAGTGTTTGGGTTTTGAATTTGGATTTTTGGATTTGGGTTGAGTGTTTGGGTTTTGAGTCTGGACTTAGTTTTTAGGCTTTTGAGTTGGGTTTTGAGTTTTCTGAATTGGGCTCAAGTGTTTGGGCTTGGATTTTCAGGTTTGGATTTTCTCTTAGACTTTCAGATCGGGACTTCCGAACTTTTTTTTTTTGTATTTTTTTCCCTTTTTTCTGAATTTTTTTTATTTTGTTCTTTTTTTTTTTGAATTTTTTTAAACATATTTACACATAATACTGTTTCAAAAATTTACCATTGATCGGGCCGATTCGGACGCCTTCTTGGTCTGACAGCATGTAAGCGTTGTGAGTGTAGGCTTCCTGCACTAAGTATGGCCCGTCCCATTTAGAAGTAAGCTTGTCACCAGGCCGATGCTTCATGTTGATGGGCCGTCGCACTGTAAGAACAAGGTCTCCAACTTGAAAAGATCGAGGGCGGACCCTGCGGTTGAACGTGTTGGTGAGCCGAGTTTGGTAGCACTCTATTTGCTGTTGTGCTTCGAGCCTCCTTTCATCGAGGGCTTTTAACTCATCTAGACGTATGTGAGCATTCTCCTCTTCTGTGAGTCCTTCCAGAACAGCCATACGCAGAGATGGAATCTGTGTTTCCAACGGCAGTATTGCTTCGACACCGTAGACAAGTAAGTATGGCGTCGCCTGTGTTGGAGTCTGGTAAGTTGTACGATACGCCCATAATGCCTCCGAAATTCTGTCATGCCAATCTCTTTTTGATTTAGAGACTACCTTCCGCAATAGGTTGCATAAGGTCTTGTTGAATGCTTCGGCCAAGCCGTTAGCTGGGACATTGTACATGGATGACTTATACTGCTTGAACTTGAATTTCTCGCAGAGCTTGTCAATCAAGCTGTTGTAGAACTACTTACCATTATCAGTGATGATGAATCAAGAGACTCTATAGCGTGAGATCAGTTGAGTCTGAATGAAATTTGCAACATGTTCCTTCTTTACCTCTCTAAGTGGAATAGTTTCGGCCCATTTTGAGAAGTAGTCTGTTGAGGCGAGGATGTACAGGTGACCTAGGGATGACTTTGGCAAGGGCCCCACTAAGTCAAGACCCCAAGCTTCAAAGGGCCATGATGAGACAGTTGGATGCAGTGGCTCCGGTGGTTGATGTATGTAATTGGCATGAAATTGACAAGCTTGATAAGTTTTAGCAAACTCAATGGAATCACGTACCATGGTTGGCCAGTAGTATCCCATCCTTCTGAGTTGGAAGTGCAACTTAGGCCCCGATTGATGTCCGCCACAAACACCTGAATGTGCTTCAGCGAGAGCTTGTTTTGCCTCTTCATTGTCTATGCAACGAAGCAAAACTCCATCAAAAGATCTTCGATACAGAGCATCCTTGAGATATATGAAGCGGGGAGCTCGTCGTTGAATTTCTGTCTTATGACGACGATCTTCGGGCAGCTTCTCCTGCTGTAGGTAGTCAATGATTGGTTGGCCCCAATCTTCGTCTTTCGTGAGACGTACAGATATAGCGTTGGCTGCTGTAGTTTCTTCATCATCCTTCTGTGGCACTATCCATTTCTGGCATACGGCAACAACTGTAGTCTAGATTTCTGACTCTTTAAGAGAAGTGGCCAAGTTAGCTAACGCGTTTGCCGAAGTATTTTCTCGTCGAGGCACATGCTCCAAGGTGATGCTTTCAAATTCATCCATTAGCTGTCGAGCGCGTTGATGGTAAGGTACAATATCCTCTTTCTTCACGTCATACAATCCTGTAAGTTGGTTGATGACGAGCTGGGAATCTCTATGGACTTCTATAGTTGGAATCTTCATATCGACTGCCATTTGAAGACCAATGATTAAAGCCTGGTATTCAGCAACATTATTTGAACATAACTCACCGAGAATGATAGCATATGGTAGTATTTGTCGTTGAGGAGTGACAAACACTATGCTGGCACCAGCACCATCACGCCTTGCTGCACCATTAAAGAACATTGTCCATGGTGGTTGTGTCTCAATGTAAAAGACCTCTTCATCTGGAAGATCATTTGTGAACTCCCAATCGGACGGGATAGGGTGATCTGCAAGGAAGTCTGCTAGAGCTTGTCCTTTGACTGCTTTTTGAGGCACGTAGACAATGTCGTAGCTGTGTAGGATTACTGCCCACTTGGCAAGTCGTCCTGACAAGATTGGTCTAGATAAGATATATTTGACAGGATCAGTTCTGGCAATGAGACGTACCGTGTGAGCTTGCATGTAGTGCCTCAGCTTGTCAATGGCAAAGAACAGTGCTAGACATGTCTTTTCAATGGACGAATAACTCAGCTCCGGACCGTCTAGTGTTCTGCTCAAGTAATGCAGGGCAACTTCCTTCCCCTGCTCGTTTTCCTGTGCAAGCAGGGCTCCCAGAGATCTTTCCTGCGCTGCAATGTAGAGAATCAACGACTTTCCTTGAATTGGAGCTCCTAGGACTAGTGGATTGGAAAGGTACTTCTTTATACTCTCAAAGGCTTTGCTGCAAGTTTCGTCCCACTCGAAGTTGACATCCTTCTTCATCAACCGATGGAAAGGTTGACATCTCCCAACTAAATTGGAGATGAAACGGCGAATGTAGGCCAGCTTTCCTTGTAGACTTCGCAGTTCGTGCAGATTTTTAGGTTCAGGCATCTTTTGAATTGCCTCAACCTTTGACTGATCAACTTCGATTCCACGATAGCGCACCAGGAACCCAAGAAACTTTCCTGATGTGATACCGAATGCACACTTAAGAGGGTTCATTTTAAGCTGATGCCTGCGAAGTCTTTCAAACACCGACTTGAGATCCTCGAGGTGGTCGTTACGCTTCTTAGTCTTTACAACTAAGTCATCAACATAACATTCTACAATCTTGTGCAGCATATCATCAAAAAATTTTTGCATGACACGTTGATAAGTGGCGCTAGCATTTTTTAATCCAAATGACATAACTTTGTAGCAGTATATACCTTTTGGGGTGCGGAATGCTGTCAACTCCTCGTCTTCTGGTGCCATTCTGATTTGGTTATAGCATGAAGAACCATCCATGAAGGACAATACTTCGTGACCCACTGTTGCATCAACTGTGATCTCCGTTATAGGCAATGGAAAGTCATCTTTCGGACAGGCCCTGTTAAGATCTCGAAAATCAACACATACCCTCAACTGTCCATTCTTCTTTCTTACCGGGACTATGTTGGCAATCCACGTTGGGTAGGTGACCTCTCGGATGAAGCCAGCATTGATCAGCTTGTTAACCTCCTCCTCAATTTGTGGAATGAGTTCCGGGCGGAATCGTCGTTGTGGCTGCTTGACAGAACGAACACCCTTCTTTACTGCTAGACGATGCACCGCAATTTTTGGGTCAAGTCCAGGCATTTCTTTGTAACTCCATGCAAACACGTCCCTGTATTGACTTAATACCTGAACATATTCTTGCTCTTCTTCGGTAATAAGTAAAGCACTTACAAATGCAGGTCGAGGATCTTCCGGAGAGCCAAGATTGACCTCCTTGAGTTCATCAATAGTTGCTTGGCCACCATCTTCAAGTTCCGGGGGAGCCTCCTTTACTTCACCGTCTAATGAGTCGGAACCAGCCTCCTCGCTAATTGTGACATGAAATGTAGAACCCATGACTTCACCTTCTTTGTTTGACTGGATAAGCCTGTCTTGTTTGGTGGTGGTGGTGATGGCATGTGCATTAGCTGCTCGGCTTCGGCTCTTTAGCGTGATTCGCACAGGTGACTTCTCCTAATAGTCTAAGCCAGGTCGGGACTGTGATGATTGAGAAGCGGCGCCATGTGTGCATGGCAGTGTACCCATTGTGCTCGAGTTTGAGAAGTCATAGCCCGCCTTGGCCAAAAGCTTGTATGCATTAGGATCAAATCTTTCGTGTGTTCTTCTTTCTGGAAGTGAGCCGCCTTCGACTGCCCCTGTGTGTGGTTTGACGAAGCCTTTTAATGGTTTTGAGGACAAAATCGGCTCAATCTTTGGTATCGGTAGAGTGTAAGTCCCCTTCAGGTTATACAGCTCTTTTGTCTTGGGTTAGCTATGTCCTTGCTCCTGTTTAGGATTAATACAATAAGAGAAAGGGGATTGACCTTCTGAGCGTCGTGACTTTGGCACATAGCGTAGGACTGGAGTGGAGCTTGAAGATGCAACATCCTTCGGACGAAGTTCAGCAGGTTGTGGCAGCTTTTCATTTGTCGGAGTCTGAGGTTGAGCATTGGCAGGTTCTTCGACAGCTCCTGACAGCTTTTCCCTTTTTGTGGATGCCCCCAATCCAAGTAACTTTTGATGGAATGATCTCCGGATTGTCTGTGTCGGTGTAGAAGACTGCATCCGCCAAATGTGATTCAGCATCATCAAACGGCTTTAAATCAGCATTGACCTTTTGAACGTCACCATTATAGTACTTGAAGCACTGATGTAGGCTTGAGAGCACAACTTCATTTCTATGAATCTACGGTCGTCTTAGCAACATCCTATATGTGGTACGTGCATCGATCACATGAAATAGAGTGCTAGAAATGAGATTACCAATAGTTAGCTCCAAGTGAATCATCCCAATTGCTTTCTGTCTTCATTGATTAAAGTCATGAATCATCAAGCGGTTGTCTGATAATTCATCAATACCGATGCGGAGCTCCTTTATGGTGGATTTTGGGATAATATTGACTGCCGAACCATCGTCGATCAGAATACGTCGGACCTTCTGTTCTCTCACATAGTCTGATACATACAGCGGCCGATTGTGGGGTTTGGACCCCAGCAGGAGATCCTCATCTGAAAATGAGATAACGGAGTAACATCCGACGTGATTTTGGGCCGTCTGTTGCTCTGCTGAGTTATAATCATTTGATGGCTATGATTCAGCCGAGGTCTGGAGAGTATTGCTGACTTGATTTTGCCACACTTCTGTTAATTGCAAAGCTATAAACAGTTGAGAGTTAGCGAGCAGGGTTTGGAGAGCTTCATATACCTTCTTCGTTGTCGACTTTTTGTTGTCCAGTAGCTCCTCCTTACGGTGTGTCACCTCTTCTGATGGTTTTGAAGTGATGGTGGTTTGGTTTGCTGAGGTTACGCCTTCCTGGTCCAGAGTGATTTTATTCTAGCTTTTGAGCTTCATGATTAGCTCCTTCAGGACGAAACACTTCTCGGTTGGATGACTTACTATCTGGTGATATTTACAGAATCTCGGATCGCTGACTTGATCCTTTTCATTCGGCCGCTTGCACTCTGGGAGTTCGATCAGCTTCGCCTCCAAGAGTTGTTCAAGAATGTCGGGGACGTCTGAGTCAGTGAATGGATACTGCTTTTGCTCCAACTCTCGCAATGTCACCTTCCGCCTTTCCTGTTGTTTTGGCTGAGTTATTTAGGTCGGAGGATTTACCTTAGCTTTGGCGCCCACTTTTACTGGTGCGGCTTAAACAGTCATCACTTCTTTTCCTTTTTCGAAACTGTTGGGTTTCTTAATCTCCCTTCTGCCCCCTTGCTGGTCCAACTGGGTAGGAACCGTGCCTCCGGAAGTCTGGATACTTATTTTCATATCATGTGCGCGGGTCGCCAATTCTTCGAAAGTTCGGGGTTTAACACCCTGCAGGATGTATAACAGCTCCCAATGCATTCCCTGTATGCACATCTCCACGGCAGAAGTCTCCGTCAGGGGATCTTTGCAGTCCAAGCTGAGAGCACGCCATCTGTTGATGTATTCGACAACGGACTCTCCTTTTCTTTGTTTGGTGATGGTAAGCTCCATCATACTTACCGTCCTTCGAGTGCTGAAAAATCTGTTGAGGAACTCTCGTTGTAGTTGTTCCCAACTGTCGATCGATTCTGGTTCAAGATTTATGAACCAGGTGAAAGCGGTCTCCCTGAGTGAACGAACAAACTGTTTCACCAAGAGATCTCCCTAAGTCCCTGCGTTGTTGCAGGTTTTAACGAAGTGGGCGATGTGCTGTTTGGGATCGCCTCGTCCGTCGAATTGTTGAAATTTGGGCGGCTGGTAGCCCAAAGGCATGTTGAGACTTTCAATCCGTCTGGTGTACGGTTTGACGTACATCTGTGATCCTTGGAAGGATGTGGCTTGTTGCAGGCAAATCGTATTAGCTATCATTTCCTGCAATTGTTGAACAGATAGCGAAGCTACAGAATTTGAGGGTGGCAGCTGTGTAGAACTACCTGGTCACTTTTCTGCAGTGAAGACGTCGGCTTGTGTGGCTTCTGGAGTGAAACTGGGTGGATATGATTGCTCCTCGCGGATTTTGGGATCAATTTGGATCGGGGCTTTTCCTTCGAGAGCGGCGATCTGTTGATCCTTTTTCTCTACAACTCTGATTAGCTGAAAAATCTTGTTCTCCAGTTCTGAAATTCTTTCTTCTGTACTGGTTGTGTTGGTCATTATGATGGCAACAGATGAGGCTCCGCGAAAGACTGAGGGAGAGAACTCTTCTGATTCTTCTGTGTGAGTTGGATTCTGTTGAGCAGGTTTCGTCGTGTTGTCCCCGACTTCGATCAGGGTGGGTGATCGACTCCTCTATGTGGCAAGAGAGTCAGGGGAGAGTTCCTGTTGTTGTGCAAGCTGTGGACTCTCCGTTTCAATATTTTGTCGGGTTTGGACGACAAGAAATTGTGTCCGTCCCCGAGTTTCTGGACCTGCGTACCCATGTAGGGTAGTTGATGCAGGCAATGGAGCCGTTGCCTTCTTGTTGATACCTGCAACTGTACTTCTTTTTGGTGCCATTTAATATGCTGAACACCTGTAAAATATTTTTTTTTTACTTTTTCGTCTTTTTCTCTATTTTATCTTTTTCTCGTTTTCATTTTCATTTTCTTTTTTTTCTTTTTTTTTTCTCGGCTCTTTTCTTTTTGCCTTTTTTTTTTTAAGGAACAAGAGATGGGAGGTGAAGAGGTCCCACCGAGCGTGCCAAAAATTTGTAACGGGTAAATTTCGAGTCTAAAACAATTAAACTCGAAAATACAAAAATAAATTACAATAAAAAATTGTAAAATAAAAGAAAATTTACGTGGGGTCGATCCCCGTAGATCCTCTGATTAGTGTTCCTTTTTTGACTCCGTCAAGGGCTGCACGAGCTTGATTTTAACAGAAATAATTTTCACAGCTTTATCTTGAACTGGGTAGACTGAAACTGGATCTGATTTGGACGTTTAGACTACGGTCAAAAATCGCAGAGATCTGATCTGAACCAATCTGGTTTAATTTCACCGAGGGTGGAAGGGACTTGTTCTCGGATGAGCTGCCTGGACTTTGCTGAGGGCCGTATGAGGCTTAATCCCAGCCGGATTTGTAGTAATTTGATATTTTTAGATCTATATTCTCATAAATTCAGATCTAGAGCGATCCGAAAATATAAATCTAAAAATAATTTTAGAAATGGAAACAGCAAATTTTTTGGGGTTTACTCCCGAAATATCTCTTAAAAAGGAGTTAGAAGAGTATACTGCAGAGTAAAAGCACGTAGGAAAAGGAGAAATTTTCTTGCAAGATTTTCAAAATTTTCTTTTTCTCTCAAATTTTTTGGATTTTTCTGTTTACAGATTTGCTGAATCTATTTTGAACTGGGGGCCGAGGGCCTATTTACAGGGCTCTTTTCTCATGTGAATATCATATGGGAAAGAAATATTTTTTTGAAATATTTTTCTTTGGCCGGCGTTGCCGATTTTAAGGTCGGCAACGCCGACCATTGATTTTTTTTTTCTTTGTTTACATCACCACACGAATACCAATAGAACCAACGAGGCTCTGTCTCTAATGCTCCAACGAACGAGTTTAATTACAGACGCGGCTCACAGACTTTCGTCACTTTTGTGTCACCTTGCATATTGGTAAAGGAAGGGCAAATCATATTAGAATTCAAACTCAAGACACTAAGCGTAAAAATTCGTCGACTTATTATTAAATTACCGATTCACGTAATATAACGAACAGAGTTGCTAGCCAAGTTAATGCATCACCCTCTTTGGATTAGTCAAAGAACCTCTATGCCGCCTAGCTTGACACTTTGTTTTGCATGTTCGATTGGAAAGCAGATTAATTACCAAATCATTGAGAGAGACACAGACCGAGGACAGAGCAAAAATTATATTTTTTTTTTAAAAAAAATTTTGACTTTACAATAACATCTACATGATAAAGATAAAGTGATATGAGTTATTTGATAATTAAATTTATAAAAAAAAATAATTAAATAAATTATTAGATATACCTAAATAGATCATACTGTTACTTATTGTTATTTAAATATAGTTATATATATATATATATATGTGTGTGTGTATTTTATTATTATTATTATTTTTTTGAGAAATACTCTTTATACCTTTTTAGCATAGCGAGGATGTTTGTAAAGCCAATAATCACACTCAGTCTTGATTTCTATTATTCCAAGAGCCAATATTTTTACCAAGAGAAGATAAAAGAGCAATTATAGGATCTGTTATATCACCAAATTGAATCGATTTATCGTAGACCAAAATTGCCTTCATTTTCCCTAATTTGGTCCAAAATTTGTTGCCTTAAAAATTGAGAGAATTTGTATTTGAACTCATTGTAGTATGGGACATTTGAATGTAAAACTGAAAATTTATGTGGTATAATAACGTGTATGATAATGACTATCTTGATTAGATTACTTGGAGTATCGTTGCTTAACCGTTGATATGACTAATATGAAATAATCAAGAATAATCATAGATGCTTTAAATGTCATCAAATTGACAATTACAATTTATGAAAATAGATATAATCGGACAAATCTTTCAAGTGTATAAGATTAATCGTAGTAATAAATATTTAACTAATATTTTAAGTGTCGAATGTACAGGAATGTAATCTAATTAAAATTCGTAAAATCTAATTTAAACAGAAAATAAAATTTAATCGAAATTTAAAATTTGAATTTAAAATTAATTTAAAAAATAATTAAAGGAAATTAAATAAAAAAATTTAATTAACTAAAATAAGGAATTGATTGAGGTTTTAGTCAAACTTGAGAAGGAGTTGGGGCTTAGAATTTCACTTAGAAAGTGGTAAACTATATTGCTTTCATTGTAATTTGAAAATGGTTTTTACTTAATATAGCTTTTATTCTCACTCGAGCAATTAAGTCGTACCTAAATTACTCGAGACATTCTTCCAAACTCGTGCGAAAACAAGTTAAGTTCATTAAGAATAGAGAAATAATTGATGACATATAGGTTTTACATATTTCTATCTCAAAGTTTGCATTTTTATTTACTTAATACACGGTTAATATTTTATCTGTCGAATATTGACATAATCCAAATACTACTTCTATGATGATCAAGTATAAAAGCATCATAAAGTTCAAAACAGATAAATCAAATCAAAGCTATCAGATTAAAATATTAGTTATTCAAAAGGCAAAGAAATTATATATGAAAACTAAGTAACTCAACCCCAAATTCGTTGCATCCCTAACCTTAGATTGGAATTTAACAATCCATGAAGATCGAAAGCAAATAAAGTAGATAAAGTCATAAAAACAACAAGAGAAGAGGCAAAACCCCGTTTAAGCGCCCAAAAAATTCGAGACCCTAATTGCAATCTTAAAGTCTTTTCACTTTCTTTCTCCTCATCTCTTTTGCGATCCGTGCTCCTCTCCTCTACGTTGTATGGACGTTGTTCTATGTAACTATCTCCCCCTTCTTTTTTAGGCTTTTTGGGTTTATATGTATTAAATTGAAAATACAAAAATATCCTAGGTGGTTCTTCAGACCTGTAGTTTTTTTTTTTTTTTTTGACATATTCAGACCTGTAGTTTTACTAGAATTAGAAAAGCCGCTGAAATCAAACACCAAATTGGACTAAGACCGAACATAATCCAAACTCAAACAGGATCGGACCGAAGTAGCCCAAACATCAGCTCACGATCTCACGGCTCCCTCAATTGATCCGATCAATCATATTTCTTAACTTCTCCTCAGTTCATCCTACACAGTAAAAAAAAATAAAAACCGCTAAAAATTCTTCAAATTACATAAATAATATATCAATTTAAGCTCATAAAGTCCGTAATATTTATGCAATTGAACCTACCAAGATAACATATATATATATATATATATATATATATATATATATATATAATCGAATTGAGGTTGTTTTCAAAAAGAGGACAAACGGTCAAAGAGACCTGCCAAAGACGTTTGAATGTGAAATTGAAATTTATCAGCAGTATAAATCATTCAAAATGATAATTCAGTGATAAATTAAAATATTTTTATGTTGATAACTTAAATCTGATTTTTGCCCTTTTCTTGTAAATGCTTGGTGGCTAAAACTAGTGAAAAGGCTGTGATACAGTGTTGAGGTCCAAACTCGATAATTATCGTGTATTTTAACAATAGAATCACGCTCGACTCACAAAGAAAAATTGTTTCAAACTCAACTCACAAATTTAATAACTGATATATCTGTAATGAATTTTTTTTAATTATTAAAAGAAAAAAGGTATAATAATAGACAATTTTTACAATGTTGTTTGGTGTAGGGTTGCTGCTTAACCGTTGACCAACTGTTAACTACACTAATCATTGACTTGACTGATATGCAATAATTGAGAATGGTTGCATGCGCTTTAATTATAATCAATTTGACAATTACCATCCACGAAGAAGGATAGCTTAACAATAATGCATAATAAAATCTATAGAAATTATAAGGTTCATGTCAAATATACGATGTGTCAGTTAAAATATACGATACATAATTTAAGATATATAATTTTTAATAATAATATATAATATGTTAAATTAAATTATATGATATAATATTAAAATTATAATAATAATAATAATAAATAAAAAATTCAGTTATTAATTAAAAAATTACAAAAATTATCCAACGAACAGTCATTTAACTTTTTCTAAAATCTATGCGTCACTTTAAATTTCTTAATCTATATCATTCTATTTGGAAACTTTTCAAAAGAGGGGAAAAAGTCGAGGAGGGCTTGGAATCCTTACCAAAGAGGGCAAAAAAAGTCAAGGAGTGCTGCCATGTGACAATCTTTTGTCATAGGATTAATAAATATAAATAATTTTAAAATTTATGACAGTATATATATTTGATTATGTAGCACAGTTCTATTAACAACAATAAAATAAAAAATAAATGTAACTCATAATTCAATCAACATGTTAGTGGACAAAAAATATTATATTAGTTGAATGTAAGCAAAGAGAAATGGTGACATTGCTTGAAAATAAAAAAATGGTGACGTTACTTGAAGAAAGATCCCGGCAAATATATGAATTTTGTCCTTCATCTTTACTTTTTTTGAGTATTTCATCCACAACATTATTATATTTTAAATTATATCCTTAACGTTTTTGCCGTCAATTTTTTTTGCCCTCCGTCATGACTTTGCCGTTAAATTTAACATTTATCAGTCCAATTATCGTCACGTCGTCTAATTTGAATAACATGTAAGTATACAGTGATGACCTAACATCTAATAATTTTTTAAAATTTTTTTTTCAAATATTGTGACTTTTAAAAAATCAAAAGAAAATGTTATTTATAATTTTATAAAGTTAAAAGTAAAAATAAAAATAAAGATTCTGTAATCTGTATATATTATAATAAACAAATGTCTGAACAGAATTAATCAGAAAATAACAAGATATGATAGATCATCACTTTATTAAATGTCAGATCATCACTTTATATTGATATGTTATTCAAATTAGACGACATGATAATAATTGGACTGTTAAATGTTAAATTTAACGACAAACTAACGGCAGAGGGCAACAAAAATTGACAGCAGAAACGTTGATGATATAATTTAAAACAAAAAAACGTTATAAACGAAATTCTCAAAAAGAGTTAAAGATGATTCGGCAAAATTCATATATTTGCCAAAGATCCCACATGTTTATAAGGCAAATTAGTGGACAACCCAGTTCAAGCAGACAATAGTTGAACGGGCAACTATTTATATCCAATACTTTCCAGTAAAAAACAAACGAAAAGCTAGACCAAGCATGGTTGGGAGCAGAGGGTCCAAAGTTGGCCATAGTCAACTTTCTTTTGTAACGTATTGTATTTAATTAAAACAAAAAAGAAACTGAATTTTTAGAAAAACGTAATATATTAATTGAAAAAATGTGTTATTGAAATTTTTTTCAATTGCAAAAATAAGGGCGCCAACCATTAATGCGCCTGTGTAATAGCGTTCAAAATAGTAAACTTTTTTTTTTTGTGACAAGATGAAAAATTAAGACAAATTACAGCAACGAAAAAATAAGAAGGAAATTAAATTAGGTGATAACGCCACTTCTTCAAAGCACCACACTTATCATGTCAGTAAATTCTCACAACTTGGTGGAAGGAGAATTCCATTTCCACACATAAATAAGAAGATCCATGAATAAAATTATAAAGTCAGTACAGAAATTATCCTTATCCATGAATAAAATTATAAAGTCAGTACAGAAATTATCCTTTGTCAAAATAGTAAATTCTTGACCATTAAAGTAAGAAACTGTTTCCATTCTTGAATTTGCAGTGCAAAATTCAAAAGAGTCTCAATCGTACTACCCGTTGAAATCGTCATTATCTTACCATTAATGGAAAGTTGTTCAATATTGAATTTGACACACCTACTACGAAGCATGGCAGTAAAACAACTATACGCAAACCACGTAACAGGAATATTGAGACACATTAATTTTAAAAAAATTACGGATATAAATATAGTTAGTACATGACTCTCTCTCTCTCTCTCTCTCTATATATATATATATATAAACAATAGTTTTAAATTATTAAAATAAGTTCAAACAAATATTATTGTTCAATATGTATTAGAGAAATCATTTATACCAAACACTAAATGACATACACGGTGAGTATACAATAATATGAATCATTAGATTGTAAAAAAAGTATTAAATTAAAAAAATAGGTAAACTATTATATATTATTAGATATATTTTCAGTGTGTCAATTCTTGCATGTCCATGTGGTGAGCTCTATGTATTATTTGTGTTTTTCTAAAATATAAATATACAGTGTAGGCGTTCACTCAAAAACTTTTGATTAAGTTTAATTTCTTTCGTTAAAATTACATAATAAAAATATCTCATACATGCCTGAGACATTCCGTGAAGTGTCAAATATGCGTTCAATTTTGTTCTTTCTCAAATTTTTATAATAGACGGACATGTATTTATACCATATCTGATGCGTGACAGATGTCTAATATAACATATGACATTAGAATGCCATATTAGTATTCGTGCATGCTATCTGACTTACATGATCACGAATTTAAATAAAATCACGCATATAATTCACTTTTCTATAATAATTTCATAGCTGTGTAAGTGTACCAGGAACAATTTCACTGTTTACTTAAGAATCCATCTAATATTGATACCCAAGACAAAATCCTCAGCTGGCATTAAGCCTGATAGCGCCACCTTTACTTGCGAACACTTTCCAACACCTCCTCAAGAGCCAAGAGGCAGCAGGAAAACGTTGACTCATTAGCAAAATCCAGGAGGGCATCACCAATGTAGTCTGTTTTCTAGCTGAAGTCGGACATCTCCCATAGATTCTTTCTATGTGTAATGTTTTATTAGCAATATGAATCGATGTGGATATGTAGTCTGTTTTCTAGCTGAAGTTGGACATTTCCCGGAGACTCTCTATGTATATAATGTTTTATTAAGTGTATGCGTCGATAGGCTAATATATATATATATATATATATATATATATATATATTTTGTTTGAGACTTTTCGATATCCAAAAAAATATATTAGACCTGACTAATCTAGAATCGAGCTGAAAATGAACTGCAAGAAAAGCAAACCTCTCTCAACACTCATTTTTATTACATAAGAGTCAAACTCAAAACTTAAAAGAATCTGAGTTTAACATTATTCGGATAAATAGGTATTAGAATGGGCTAATATTTAATAAATGAATCGACGGGGTATATTCGTTGACAAGACCACGACTAAATCACAACACCGGTTTTGTTACGTTATTTTCGTCAGTCTCTTTGAACTGTGATGAAAAAGAAAGCAAATGGTAAAAATCAAGAATTGTTCCTCTTTTTATTTTATATTTTTCTTTTTAATATGATTTTGTGGTTGCTGAGATGGTGCAAATACTGAGTTGTGAATGTGATTTGCTGAAATCTTCTCATTCACCCCCAACGATCACATCAAAGGGATTAGGTGTGGGATTTTATTTTATTTTTTGAAGTTAGACTAAATTAGGTATGGCATTTTGAACATAACATTAACATTGTATTTGAATAAAAAAAATAAGAGCGAAGAAAAGTAGGACAAAGGAAAATCAGAGAGGAAAATTAGAAGTGAGAAAAATTTTCATCATCTCTTGTAATAGAGAAAGAGAGAGAGAAAATTAAAAATTTTTTATTTAAAAAATAATAGAAGGTGAGGAAAATTGAAACTAAAATATATCAAAATGTCAATTTTACCTTTTATGGTAAAAATATTATAAGTATACAATAAGGTAATACAATTATTTAATAGAAGTGATAGGCAATCAATAATTTTTTTTTTCAAGTTTAATGAATTTATTGAGTTAAAAAAAATCAATATTCCTTTTTAAGTTCTCTCTCTTCTAAAAGCATTTGTTGAATTCAAATATTAACTTTTTTCTTTGTATTTTCTCCCCCTCTCCTTTTTTTTACTTCTTCTAAACACAATGCAAGAGTTTATGTAACTTTTTCATGATATCTTGCTTAGTGGCCTTGCTCTTTACTTATGATATATCCGCTCCCATCAAAATAAAGCAAAAAGAAAATACTTTTTGATTATGGAAATGTAGTCGGAAAGTAATAATAGAATGATATGATTATCTAACTTGTTAAATTTATAAAGAAAATAATAATAATAATAATAATAATAAGTAATTTTATATAAATAATAACAAATAATCATATAATCTCTAACGAGACTGAATTACTAGTTGTTGAATTAAAAGTCAATTAAACTCACTACCTTGTTACGTTTATTTTTAATCCTCCCTAAAACTTTTTGTTTTTAATTCAATCTAAAACGCCAATTCTGTCATATTAATTTGACAATTTTATTAAATTTGCCGTTAAATACACTAATGTTGGATCATAAATTTTCATACAAATTAACATGTCACGTTACCATCCTATGTTGTTTTTTACTTTTACTTTTGGCTGGCCGACCTGCGGAGGAGGGGGTAAAATATTTTTGTAACCCATAAATCCCACTATTCCGTCTCTTCTGCGTGCGTCTGTATTTTCTGTCCACTTAATTTTTTGAATTTAAAAAAATTAAAATTTTCATTAAAATGAAAAAAGAAAACAAATTAAAGAATTATCAATTGAACGAAATGCCACCGCCGGCGAACTTTCTTTCCCCAGTTTCCCAGTTGATAGAGATTTGTAAAGTTGGCCTGAGCCGCTGCCAACCCGCGAAGACGTCTTTAACTTGGAATCATCTTCGTGCATTCGTTTCTATTCCAAGTCTTTTAACTTGTTATTTTCGTGCTCTCTCCCTCTCTCTCTGTCGTGTGAGTTGAGATCATATAGTTTTGTTTTGTCCTTTCCTTGCCAAATTCCCTCGGTCACATCGCATGCTGGTTCAGTTATGTCTGGGATTTCTCCATAGGAAACTTGGAATAATGGTTCGTAATGGATGGTTTTTTGACTTTGACGTGATAAAATAAATTTCCCTATTGGCGGATTAGATTTTAAATTAGTTTTTATTGAGATTATGCTCCGATAGATTGGATTAGCAATTTATCGTCTAATCTTCAATTTTTGTGGTTTCCAAAATTATTGTATTAATAAAATAGGTTTCATCCCTTCAGTCAAAAAAAATAACATAAATATCTCCGCTGGGTCCTGTTCAAAATCAAAATGGCTTATTGGTCACTGTCTTCGAGAATCTGGTTTGTGGGTCTCTGATAAACAAATCGTTGAGAATCACGGAACTGCCATTGGGAGGCAGCTTTCGCCAGGGCCCGAAAAGGGAGCGATCGGCGTCGTCGTCTCCGGAGAAGAAGGTGGCATCTGGGGCTCCGACGGGAGTAAGGTGGAGGAAAGGGCGTCTGCGGTGGGGGAGGCGGTGGTTGTCGCGACGGTGGCTGGAGGTGAAGCTGGTGTTCCTTGGATTGAAAAATTTTTAATTTGTTTTCTTATTTTTTATTTTCATTTTTTACTGTATTAAAATTTATTATTTTTTCTCAAAAAAAAATGACCCATATTTTGTAAAAAGAAAATATGCCACATAAGCCGTTTACGCTCACATGACATACTTATTGGTCTGAAAATCAACGAGATGTTGTACTACATGGCACCACGTCAACGTATTTAATGACAGATTTAAGGCAATGGTCAAATTAATCTAATGGAATTTGTTTTGAATTGAATTAACAAAAAAAAAAAAAGACAAAAGGGTTATGAGTAAGATCTAAAAAAACGCAAAAAAGTAGCAGATGAAATTAATCCTCTTTTTATTTGAGTTGGCAACTGACCTTATTAAAGTGTACTTATCCACTTAAGTGATTGGTGATTGTAGATAAAAAATATATAAATAAATTAATAGTATAATATAATTAATTTATTATTTATTATTAGAAAAAATATATGTAAATATTTAATAACTAATATAAAATTAATATATAAAAAAATAAATTATTAATTTATAAAATAAGTATTAAAATTATTAAAAAAATATTAATTATTAAATTAATTACGTGTCTTTTTTACTACGTAAATTATATGTTTATAGAATAGAACCTTTATTTTCATTAGAGCGTAATTATTAGTCTTACTCTAGGCCAAAAAGATATGAATAAATTAATAGCGCAATACAGCAGCACGCGTAGAAATCTGCCTTTGTTTTGATCAAATAAAGAAAGTCTGCCTTTGGATTTTCTAACATCATTAATACATTGAACCCACCTTATATATCTATGAAGAGAGAAAGAGAGATCAGTGTTAGCGTGTAGCAGAGAGGCATTGTGCAATCCACCATTATTAGTGTTCAATCGCAAATTCAAATGGAAGTAGTAACTAGTAGCATCCTTCCAAGTTTGCAGTCTGCTCCCTACGCCACCCCTGCTGCCGTTGGGCTGGTTTTCTCTGCGTACATCTTCAAAAAGTTCATCTCCAATCAAAAGCAGGCACCTTCCAATCTTCCCACTGTGCCAGGTACGCCCGTTGATCCTACAAGAAGTCATTTGGGTTTTGTGTTAATAGCTGAAATGATTTAAGATCTCGAGGATTGAAGTAAAGTCAAGTGCGAAATTTGATGCAGGAGTACCAGGGTGGCCAGTGATTGGAAATCTGCTGCAACTGAAGGAGAAGAAGCCCCACAAGACATTCGCCAGGTGGGCTGAGACTTATGGGCCAATCTACTCGATCAAGACTGGTGCTTTCACTGTTATCGTTCTCAATTCTACTGAAGTTGCCAAAGAGGTCCAAATTTTATTTGATTCATTCTTTTTCTTTTTATATCATATATAGGGTATATAGTTTTCGCTCATCTACTGATCTCTGCGCTAAAAAGAACTTGTTTAACTCTAAAGGTCCCCGTCAACTTTTCCAATTTTTTTCTCCATTCCCCTGGTCTGTGTTGGGCCAAAATCCCAACAGCCTGTGATGTGATGATGTTAACCTGTTTCACTTCACAACCGGGTGCCACATCATTCATGATTTCGAGTGATAGAGCAAATTGCAATTTGACGGACAGTGGGGCCCCACAATATGATGGGCACCAACGGTTTCGGGTCTGCCCAGACAAGGGAAAAGAAACCATCTTGGCAAGTAAGTTCGCAGACGATTCATCTACAGGACGGGATAACCGGCTGTGCAGGTTCTGAGGCAGGACATTGGCATAGACTATGTTTCTTGTTCTTGTGAATTGCTGTTGTCTCGCTGGCTATCGTTCAACTTTGCTTTGTAAATAGAATGATTTCTTTTTTTTTTTTCTCATTTTTTAGGTGTTGTGAAATGGAGGATGCGAGTTGTTTGTAAAAATAATTAGTCTAATCCTAACGGAATACGATCAGATTCATCAGAACTCCAAAACTTTCTTTATTGTTATTTCAGGCCATGGTGACTAAATATTCATCCATCTCAACTAGAAAACTATCAAAGGCCTTGACTGTTCTTACCCAAGATAAGTGTATGGTTGCGACAAGTGATTATGACGAGTTTCACAAGATGGTGAAACGATATATACTTGCAAACGTATTGGGAACAACTGCTCAGGTTAGTTACCTTGACTGATGAGAGGTTTGTTATCAGGTTTGTTATCCAAAGACAGTTGATTTACATCTACATTTGATTCCCAGAAACGACATCGATGCCACAGGGACACCCTGGTAGAAAATGTTGCAAGCCAATTGCATGCTCATTGGAAGACCTATCCTAAACAGGATGTAGATTTCAGGGAAATATTTGAGTCTGAGCTCTTTGGGTTATCAATGAAAGAAGTAAGTTTTTAAGTTTCAGCTCATAGCTTACATTTTTTTCAACTAATAGTTTCAAACAAGATCAAATTGTGATTATACACCAAGTCAACTGGAAGATTGAAAAGCTATTGAATAAATTTTGCAGGCTTTGGGAGAGGATGTGGAGTCCGTTTATTCTGATGAACTTGGGATCTCTTTCCCGAGGGAGGAGATTTTTAGGGTTCTAGTCCTTGATCCAATGGAAGGTGCCATCGATGTGGATTGGAGAGACTTCTTTCCTTATTTGAGATGGATTCCTAATCAAGCATTTGAAATGAAAATTGAGCAAATGCATTTTCACAGGCAAGCTGTAATGAAGGCTCTTATCAAGGAGCAGAAGAAACGGATTGCTTCTGGACGGGTACTTTCCTTTGTCTTCCAGTTGTGGATTCCTTTTTATTTATCATCTGTTCACTAACCTGAATCAAACTCGGAACAGGAAGTAAACTGCTATCTTGACTACCTATTATCCGAAGGCAAGACACTTACTGAGGCTCAAATTAGCATGCTAATTTGGGAGACAATTATTGAGGCAGCAGATACTACATTGGTCACCACAGAGTGGGCAATGTATGAACTTGCAAAGAATCCTGTCTGTCAGGTTACTACGTTATCTAAGTTTTATATTTTCATCATGGTCATATGAGTGGTGCCAGCTTTCTAATTGATTACAGAATTGTACATTAGGATAATCTGTATCGAGAAATCATAAATGTTTGTGGATCTAAGAAGATCGAGGAGGAACACTTGCCCCAACTTCCATACTTGAATGCTATATTTCACGAAACTATTCGTAAGTACAGTCCAGCTCCAATTGTACCTTTGCGATTCGTGCACGAAGATACAGAGTTAGGGGGCTACCATGTCCCTGCCGGAATGGAGGTAATTGGTTGGTTCCGCAAAGATATGTCCTGCTTTCAATTAACATTGATCAGAAAATTTTGACTTGATGCTCTTATGTATGCAGATTGCTGTAAACATATATGGATGCAACATGGATAAGAATCACTGGGAAAATCCTGAAGAGTGGAAGCCTGAGAGATTCCTTGACGGGAATCATGATCCCATGGACTTGCACAAGACCATGGCCTTTGGAGCAGGAAAAAGGACCTGTGCGGGTGCACTTCAGGCAATGCTGATTGGATGCACATCAATTGGCAGGCTGGTACAAGAATTTGAGTGGAGATTAAGAGATGAAGTTGAAGAAAATGTGGACACACTTGGTCTCACCAGCCGCAAGCTTTATCCGTTTCGTGCCATGATAAAGCCAAGAGAGCAGTGATGCTTTTCAATAGACCGAAGTTTTGTGTGTGTGTGTGTGTGTGTGTTTTTAGATCAATCTTGCCTTCTCGTGTTGTTATCAGTATAATGGAGAGCATCCTAATCTATATGCTCCTCTAGCGATGTACCTGCTTCGACTCTATCATACAATAAGAGGGCGTGCTCAATTCGCTGAATATGTAACAATTTTCCTTTTTTGGTTATGGCGGCAGAATTTTTTTTTTTTCCTTGAGACCATGAGTATCCAAAAGTTATTGGAATTTCGATTAATCTAGATCGAGTCAAGTGAACTCACGAAAGGGCAAAAAGTTCTCCCTATGGCTGTAAAATTTCTTTGGTCGAATGTGGCTGTAAATTTTTTTTTTTTTGTTAATTTTTTTTGGTCGAATATGGCTGTAAAATTTCAAGGACCTTACCTTACGCACAATGATTGGTGATTCCCTCGGCGGCCCAGTCCCAAGGAAGGAGAAATGTTGGGTGGACCAGGGTTGGGCGCGCCCCCAAGTGAAAACCCCTTGTGAGAACGTTGTCCAGTGAACTCAGTCAAAACAAAAAAATGATGCATAATTTAACCCAAGATTGTCAGAATCGGACCGGTCATCGAACCGAAAACATTAGTGAATCAAGGTTCAACCGGTTGAACCGGTATTTGAACCGGTATTTATTAATATATATATTTATAAAAATAATTTAAAAAAATAATACTTATACATGATTATTAAATATTACTTTTTTAATTTTTAAGGATTAAATTGAAAATTTTCATAAATTTAGGACTAAATTGAAAGTTTTGATAAATTTAGAACTAAATTAAAAATTTTAATTAAATTTAAAACTCAAATTATAATTTAAATAAACATTAGGATCAAATTATAATTTATAAAACTTTTATAACCGGTTTGAACCGGTTGAACCGGGTCCGATTTTTGACTGATTTTTGACCGGTTCTCACCGATTTTGACCGATTTTTGACTAGTTCAAACCGGTTTTGACCGGTCCGAGTTAAGGGGTAACTGTAGTTATAAACCGGTTCGAACCTTTAACCGGTCACCGATTAAACCGATCGAACCGGCCGGTCCAAACCGATTTTAACAACATTGATTTAACCACAATGCTCAATGGTTTAGCCCTGAAGGAGTTACTGTGAAAGCGACACTAATAATAAAGTAATAAAAATATGACGACCAGCTTCTTACCTCAGCTGGTCATCTGGCATAATACCAGAGAAGCGGTAGGATCACTTCATCTAAATCCACTATTTTGGTTAAGACCTTCATGTAGATTAAAAAAATAATATAATAATATAACAAACCAACTCTGATTTATAGAGAAGAATTTCAAGATTGAAAGAATTCGAGTTTTTCTCATATATTAATAGTGTGTTTGAATTGATAAAAAATAACGAAAAAGAAAATGAATAGAAAATAGTATAGTGATATTGATATTATAATTGATAGAAAGTAGTGTGAAAGAAAATAGTTAGAAAATTGTGAATAAAATAATGAATAGTAATTTGTGAGAAAAAAAGTAAAATTTAGTTATTTAGATTGACAAAAAATAGATTAAAAAAAATTAAAAAAAAAAATACTACAGTAATGATAATATTTTTAACTTTTAATTTTCCTTTTTTTTTTCCTCCAAATTCTTTCAATCTAAACATAACATAAAACAATGCGGCTAAGAAGATGTGCGCAGACACGTCCCCTTTTGTCGGCCCAAATTTTTTTTTTCACTTCCGCTCGGGGACATATGAATAGGGACAGCGCATTTGCCCCAAGCGGCGTGCAGCCCGCAGTTTTTTTTTTCGGTAGCGCCAAATGTTGGAGAGGTATTTCCACCGGTGTCCAAAACAATCCAATCCCAGCCGAGAACTGTAAGCATGTCCGTTTCAGCCATCAAAATGCACTGTCCGATTATTCTTAACCAGGCTTTCCCAGCTGTACTTCCAAAGCAAGCAAGTGGCAAACTGCAAAAGGGGTGACATTGGACAATTGCTGCAGTGGCCTATAGGCCTCCGCTGCATCGACAATAAAAGGACAATGGGGTCAACAAGTCAAACCGCCTCAGCCGTTTCCAGGGCCATTTTTTTTGTCCTCCAATAGCAACAGGAATGTTTTATAATATAAGAAATGATTAGTGAGATTTTTTAAATAGAATTAAAGTGAAATATATTTGTTCGATAATTAAAATTAAAAAATAAATAAATTAAGACTTTGTTAGTAATAAATATTTTTATTTTCTCTTTTACAGTTATTATTTACGTGACTGATGTTAATTGATTGTCGAGAAATTGAATGTCAAAAATATTACAGAAATTCTATTGAAAAGTATTGATATGTTGATTTTTGATTAGTATCTGTAAAAGAGAAAGTAAAAAGTGACTGTCCGTAACAAATCTCAACAAATTATTAAATATTATTAAATTAATTGTGTGATTAATTTAATACTAATTAAAATTAAGTTACATGATAAAATTCTTATAATTTAATTACAAGCCTAAACTGTTTAAGCCTTGAAGGAGCAGCCCCAAAGGCAACACTAATAATAAAGTAGTAGTAACATAACCACCAATCGCCTACGTGAGCCAATATTAAAGAGGAGGTGTGGTCACCTCGTCCAAATCCTCTATTTCGGCTTGAGAGCTTCCTGTAGAGTGTGGACCAAAAATTAATACGGTAATAATATAACCAATCTGTTCTAATTTATTGAGATGAATTATTATATTATAAGATTGAAAGAGTTCCAGTGCTAACCAGAGTTGTGCACTCCATACAGGAGTAGACACGTCTCCTGTGATTTTTTTAATAAAAAAATGATAATATATTTTTTTTATTATAAAAATATCACGATAATTATAAAAATTAAAATATTTTTATAATCGGATGAAAATTTGGATATAAATTCTTGGTTAGTATACTTTCTTTTCCTTTTTGTTTTCAGCTTGGCGGGCATATTTTTTTATTTTTTAGTTTGGGACTTTCAGTATCCAGTCTAATGGACTGACTAATCTGAACTGATTCGGATAAGATTTCGAAAGGCGGTAAAAGTCTCCTAACAAGTATTTAATGTAACTGTATTTTTAAAGATTCAAATTTGAAATCTCTAATTAAGCGGTGACGAATTCCTATTATCAACACTAAGGCTTATTGGTTGCACAGGCGTATTATTGGGTACGCGTGTTTGCCCCAACCGGCGCGCGACTGCCGATTTCATTTCGTGAGCCCAAGTATGGAAGAGATATTTCCACCGGTGCCCAAAAACAATCCAATCCCCTAGAGGCATGTCCGTTTCAGCCAGCTAACATGCTCTGTCTCAACAATTCTCTTCTCAACCAGGGACCAGGCTTACCAGCTCTAATTCCAAAGCAAGCAAGTGGCAAGCCGCAGAAGGGTTGACATTGGGCCACTGGTGCAACCAATAGGCCTCCGCCGCAACGAGAATAAAAGGACAATGGGTCAATAAGTCAAGCCGCCCCGCGGGCTTGTAGGACTTTTATTTTTTCTTTAAAATTTTACTGTTTAATTTAATTTTAAATATTAATAAAATAATTACGTAATTTAATTAAAAATATTTAATAATTTATTTTTTAAATTTTAAATTATCTAAATATCTTTTTTAATTTGTTATTTCCTTATTGTTGCTTAAACATTGTTGTTTGATATTTTCTTTTTTTTTTCTTTTCTTCACGAAACCATGTCCAGGGGCGATGCAAAAATAAAAAAAAATTAGATAAGATGATACATTCCATTGGAGAAGACTTGTGCTCCATGACATTACTGCCCGCATCCTTGAAAAACTAAAGCCGCCCGTAGAAAAACTTGCAACAAGTAATATTTGGACTTAGAAAAGACGATGATTTGCACAATTTTCCAACCAATAAAAATGAAGTAATTGTAACGTGTGTTGTTTCAACGTTTACACTAGAGGAAACAAAGAACGTGCATAAAATTTGAGAGGAATTATAAAAAAGAACCTGTATAAATCAAAGAAACAGGTCCCAGAATTGACAATGAGAGTGACTTACAGCGAAGACAATTGTAGGTGAATTGACGTAGAACGGAACTTATATATTGTATTATTATAATTATAATAATTATTAGTTGTACATTTTTAATCAATTTATATTATTGTAATTAATAAAAATAATTATTAATATATAATACGCGGTTATAAAAGTGGAATGTAGATCGAAAATTTATTGTGTAGCAAATTTTCTACATCTTTGAAGCTTGGAGAGAAAATAAACTCAAGCTCTCTGACTTTTGTAGGAAAATTTATGCCTAATTTTTTTTTATAAAAAAAAAAAGATTTATCACAGATATGTCGGTTATCGGATCTGTGGGTTGAGATCAGACTAACCTCAGTTATCTTGTCTTGTTCAATCACCTTCAAAGAGCAGACTTGCCACCCAAGTGCTGTTAGGTTTAACAAATTTTCCTCGCATCTAACTACAGTATTAACGTGTCGTGAACCAGCAACCGTGACTCAACATAAATTCCCATTTATTCGGGAGCAGGCGACAGTGTAGGGAGCCGAACTTGAATCGTTACAGAGGAAGACACGCCGAATTATTTCTAAGCTACCATTTGAGATGATTAAAATGTTTTATTTTGGAGTTTGACATTTAGTCTCCCCCATTAGATTTTGGGATTTTATTGTTTGTTACATTGAATTTTCTATGATGTTGTTGTTGTTAGAACTTTTAGATAAAAAATATCCTTTTTTTTTTGGTGTGTTTCTTACGTAATTTTTCAATATTTGGCGTCATTTTTGTAGGAACATTATAAACTTTGCCGAAATAAAGGATATATGTTTTTTTAAACTAATCATTAGAATTGATTAATGGTTGTTAGTTACATTATGGTTTTTGTTATTTTTAAAATTGAGGGTGTGAATCATTATAAGTACTAAAATAAAGTATTCTAAATGGGAATTTCCATTTTATTATTATTTAACTTCAATATTTTTACTCCAGACCTAATGGCAATTAATTACAAACTTTTGTGGAGATAATTCAGTTATCTTTTTGGTGTCCATTTCTTTTTTTTAAATTATTTCTGGGCACAATAATAAATCAACGATATGGATATGTCACATTTATAATAATGCTCACATTTAATCAAAATTTAATGGACTGAATGAATTCAAAATTTTAAATTCTATAAGAATAATGCTCCCATCTATTTAGAATCCATTTTAAGGTTGGCCGGGATTATGCTGCTACTAATGCCCCTAAAACTTGGCTCCTTTAGGGCGGACATTGGTTCATGCATTGGTTCCAAAATCCAAATTATAGAAAATGTGGGTTGGCAACACAAGAAGTAATTAAGGTACCTGACGGGTGGATGATTATTATCATTATTTTTTCTCTTCATCAATAAGAAATTAAAGAATTCACATTTTGCATATCCTTAATCTCGTTGTTTAATTTTCCATTACCCTGTTTTTACTAAATGAAAATTCCAAACGAGCTTCGAAATAACTCAATTTAGCTCAAATCATTTGAACCATAGTTCCATTAAAATTGATGCCTCGTGTTTCTTAATTTCACTGCATTGGAAACCCAATGAGAATTGAACATGTCCTGAAGACGTATTTTTTCAAAGAATAAAACTAAATAATTATACTTAAGTAGCAACACAATTCTATTTAACGATATCTGACTATTTATTTTTTATTTTTTTATAAATTTAATCATTTAATAATTCATATCACTTTATTATTATTTTAAAATTATTCTTATAAAATAAAAAAAATTTTCTCCTCTTCAAATTAGCGTTGTGCGCATAGTTTTAAAAACCGGACCGGTTATTAAACCGGTAAGAAGACTGGATTAGTGGTTTAGCGGTCCAACCGGAAAACCGGCGGTTGAACCGGCGGGTCAATTCTGATTTGATAAAATAATAATTAATACTTATACTTTTTCTTTTTTTTATAACAAACAATGAGTATAATCATAAAAAATAGAATATGAGTCTATTTAAATTTAAAATAAAATTAAAATACAAAATATTTATGATAATTTTCTAATTAAATAAATTAATAAAGTATAAATATCAAAAATAAAATATTATAGAACTATTAATCGAATATTCATATCAAAAATAAATATTATAGAGTCAATATATAATTCAAAAATATTACATTTTTCATTAATATAAATAAGTATTATTTATTCTCATTTTTAATCCAAAAAAATAAATAAAACGACGTCGTTTTGATCAAGATGACATGGTTGCCGGTTCACCGGTCCGACCGGCCGGTTCACCGGTTTTGGAGTTACTGGTTTTCCGGTCCGACCGACCGGTTCACCGGTTTTCCGGTCCGACCGGCCGGTTCACCGGTTTTCGGGCGGTTCATTTCCTGTTCCGGTTTTATCAGTGAACCGGACCGGTCCGACCTCCGGTTCACCGGTTTTCCGGTCCGACCGGCCGGTCCGGTCCGGTTTTTAAAACTATGGTTGTGCGTTTAGTTTGCTATTCTCGTGTTGCTTTCAATGAGGATCGAACATGGGTTTGACAAAAGAAAAAAAAGGAGAGAGATTGTTTTTGTCAACAACTCTTGTTGATTACCGTAAAATAAGTGGAAAACAAAGAAAATACTAAAATATAAAATATTCACTCCAATACACAGAAATAGCTACAAATTGTCGGACAAATGCTCGCAGGCAGAAACCAATTATTGCTTCCCACGCTTCCCGACAAGTATCATTTGTCGGTCCTTTTTTACTCTTTAAACTTTGCTTCCATTTCTCTTCATCTTACACAATTATTCTACTATGTTCTTCTACCTTAAATTTTTAACCTTAAATTTTTAAATTTTTTTATATTTAAATTTTAAACTTTTTTGACATTTCATTTGAATCTTAAATCTTTTGATTTCATATTACATCAGTCCTTTAAATTACAAAAAGTAGTCAATCGATTAATAAATAAGTTTAATTTAATAAAAATTATTTAAAAAATGTTAAATATATGAATTAAATATTTTTTATCAACAAAATATGCACATTAAATATTTTTTTAATCAACAAATATACGTATTAAATAGGTAACATGCATATTTTTGATAAAAAAAAATATTCAATTCATATATTTAATCTTTTTTAAAATAATTTTTTGTAAAGTTAAAATTATTTTTTAATAGATTGATTACTTTTGGTAAATAAAGGGACTGATTTGGTAGTAAATCAAAAGATTTAAAATTCAAATGAAATATCAAAAAGGTTTAGAATTCAAATGTAAAAAAATTTAAAAATTTAAGATTAAAAATATTGATATTCCCTCTATTTTGTGTCTTGCACATATACAGTCAAGCCGATTCTTGTCACCACCGCCATATTCACTTTCTTTCATTATCTTATTACAAAGCTTATCTCATTCCCAACCTAACATTGAATATGAGACGCACTATTTTCTGATATCTTAACTTAAACCATTATTAAATCTTTAATTTAACATTGTTTAAGAAATGAAGTGTTGGTTATGTATCTACTCAATCATATGGTAGAATTTTGATCATCACCGATCAGTTGCGGGTTTAAATATAGAAAATTACCTCACCGATCATCACTTAAAGGGAATTTGTAGGTTTAAATTAAAAGTTCAATCATACAATTTGTATTTTAAGTAATAATAAAATAGATAAACAGTATTTTCAAAGACATTTAACAAATTATCTATTTTTTTATTTTTTTAAAAAATTCAATTATGAAACAACTCTTACAAATTAAATTCCACTTATGAAATCTCACTTAGTATTTGCCTTTAATGCATACATTATGCAAAACAATTATGCTACCTGGACAGGTTGGGGAAGACAAGGGAAGAGAGAAAGAGGAGAGAGAGGGGGGGGGGGTGGAATAATTGGATCCATTGTGGGTCTTACCAAATTTTTGTTCTTTTTTATTTTTTAAATATGTGTTATATATATAATAATTAAATTTGAAATTCAACAGACTTAAGTATGCAAATTTATTAAATATTATGTGTATAAAAATTAAAATTAAATTAAAACAGAAATTAGGTATATAATAATTAAAATTAATATACAATAAATTTAAATTTGATGTGTAATAAAAATAAATTAAAAAAAAGGTTAAAAAAGGGTTAAATAACCGTAACTGTTCCACATTGATGCCCATGTCCGGGCATCATTACTCTATGCCAAATTGTTGTAGCAACCGGGTGTGTTTTGTAAGATTGGAGCTAATGGTCTATACTAAGTATAAGTATGAATCTACATTAAGCAAAACTTGTCCATGTTCGTTTAAAAAAAAAAAAATTGTCAATGTTATCATCCCTGTTCCTAATTTGCCCTTAGTTTAGACCAATAACAGTTAGAGCCCAACACAATTATCGTTCCTAGAGATCTAATGTGGCCACGTCAAAGGGAGCATCAGAATGGAACACCAGCACCGAATCCCACCTGCAGTTTGACATGTAACGAGCAACCCAAGGTTTTCCTCAAATAAGGTCACTACATTTCAACGCATAGATAAATATATAAAAAATATATAATTAATTTAAAAATATTTAATAATTTATTTATTTTTTTAAAATTTAATTTATTTTTTATAATTTAACGATTAAAATTTTTATATATTTACCACGTTTTCCCTCACGTGCATTCACCTGTCTTTTTCTTCCTTCCTGTAAAAGAAAAACAAGCGGCCCAAGGCAAGCTACCACGCGTCTGGCCGTCATAAACATTGTACACTGCACAATCCCACCGCTTGCGTAAGCCTTCCAAAACACTGCACTCCTTCCCAACCCAATCTGTGAATCAGCCAGTCTAGCTACCCACTCTTCGTACCTCTAGAAAAAGGCTACCCCCTCTTCATAATGAATAAATAAAATAGAAATGTTGGTACACTTAATAAAATAGACAGAAAATATATATTTAATTTAATAATTTATATATTTTTATAAATTAAATATGTTTTAAATAATTTATAATTTAAATTATTATATATTTATTATATATTCACAATTACATGCCTAACAAGTATTTCTAATCAAATCATACTGTAGACAAAAAGGAGAGATGTATGAATTGATGCTGACAGAGACAAGATACACACATTATTAATAGGTATATATAAATTTATTGTATATAAATTTTAAGTATATTGTACCTTATAATGTTTTTTTAAATAAAAAATATAGACTTATAAAAATTTATAATGTGCAACCCACTAAAGTTAATAAGTAATATGCAACGATGTGCGTATCCCATCCGTGTATCAAATCCTGTTATAAAGCCTTTTCCTTGCACTCCGCTGCCTCCAAAAACACACCTCTCCCGCACACAAATAGAAGTAGTACGACAAGTCCTAAACCCAAAAATGCCAATCGAATCAGACGAGAGGCGCCCAAACCGAGCCCAAAACACGGTAGGGCCACAGCCACCTGCGCCACCGAAGCCGGACGAGCCGCTCGCTTGCCCGAGGTGTCAGTCCACCAACACCAAGTTTTGCTACTACAACAACTACAATCTGTCACAGCCCCGCCATTTCTGCAAGTCTTGCCGCCGCTACTGGACCCATGGTGGTACCCTACGCAACGTGCCCGTTGGCGGCGGAACCCGCAAGAACTCCAGGCGTTCTCGCTTCAGCAGCAACTTCGTCTCGTCTTCTTCTTCTTCCAGTTCCTCCTCCTCGTCTGCTACATCCACTGCCGCGCTGTCCACCCTGACGCAGGAGTCGTCGGGGTCATTGCCACTAAGCTTGCCCGCCTCTCATTCTGAAGCGACCCCGTTGCCCAACGTCAAGGCCGAACCGCTTTCTGATGATTTGAATCTGAATGAGAACCTGCCGGCCAGCGAAAACGCAAACTTTCTTTCCCTGATAAACTCGAACTCCCAGGGACCTGCTGGATCCATGGGGATAATCGGGTACGGTGGGTCGGGGCCTGGACTAGCGTTTTGTGAGCCTGGGCTTGGTTTCGGAGCCAGAGGGCTTTGGGAATATCCTGGAATGGTTTACACCGCAAGTGCTGAAAATAATGGCGGTGCTGTTGGGAGTGGCAACGCATGGCAACTTGATGATGGAGGAGGCGAGTTGGTGGATGGGCATTGCTTTGCTTGGCCTGGTCTTTCGATTTCTAATCCTGGGAGAAGCTTGAAATAATTTATCTTTTCTTTCCTGTTTTTTTTTTCTATTTTTAAAGATATGGGGTTCCATGGATATCCAATTTTAATTTACTTTTCTTTTGCTTTCTTTGGTCATATCCTATGAAAAATGATGGAATAGCTTTACATTTTTAAAGCTTTTCGTTAACTCCTGAGAAGTTTCATGATTGAGTAAATGCTATAATCAGATCTTCTATTTGGTTCACATAACCAAGCCGATGTCTTTTGGATGTGGTTGCTGGCTACTACTCGATGTTTATTCAGGCCCCTTTTTTTTTGGTTGGTAGTTTGATTCTGGTAAGGTGAGAATAAGCATCAAGCCACAGAAAAATCAAATTGAAAAAAGTTATATTTCTAGAAAAAAAATATTTAAAACGTTATTTAAATATAACTGATCAGTTTTAATATACAAATAATTAGATTGCAAGTATAATTAATTATAAAATTTTTTTATATTTAATTACAATTATAATTCAATCAATTACATTTAAATATTTTTTTAAATATATTCTTTTAAAAAAATATAACAGTCCTCAAATCGAATATAAAGCATAGATGTTTTGTTTTTCAAAGGATGTCTGGTCTTGTCTGCACTGCACCGAACTCGTGCGTCGAGGTTTTATCACTTCATTTAATAATAACAAGACAACAGTCAATGCGGGGAAAAAAGAGAAGAAAATCCACCTAGTGGAACAAAACAAAACCCACATGGGTTCAGTGGCTCGGTGTCAAAAATCTTTCAAAGGATGTCAGTTTTATTTATTAAGTTATTTTTTTATGTATTATTAAATTTTCTGTGGTTAAAAAGTTGTTAATTTGTGCTGGCTAATTAGAACATATGATTCCCTAAAACTATTGTTATAGAAGAAAACAGAGAATTCAATCATCTTTTTTTTCTAAATCTCTTATCTTTTAGTTATGGTATAGATTTTAAACCCATGTCAAGATAAAAAAAATATATATATCAATTTTAAATCATTAATCATTAACTATTGGCTGGATGCCACTAAAAAAAATGCAAACAATAGATGAGGTGAGACATACTATTTCTTATTATGGTAACGTTCTTGCCTGCCATCTGGATATGACTTGCCAATTCTCCTCCAACCTATTCTCTCATGTCACAGCTCAATAAAAAATTGCTATCTTTGTTTTTAAATTCAAGTTTTAATAATTTTATTCTTCTTTCTTAAAAAAAATTGCTTTTATTTTTTATTTTTGGTTCACAATTTTCCCCCAATTGATGGAGAGCGACTGGAACAGAAAAAAATTGAAAATTTGAAAACCGAATTAGAGAACGTTAAGAGAACGGAATAGTGCGGTTATCAGAGACGTATCAACCAAACCATATGAGTCGAGGAATTAAGTCGTGGCTACCGGCTACTAGTATCACTATAGCGTCAAAACACTTTTTATTTTTAATTAAAAAATAGTAGTCGAGTAGACAACTATTTCAAAAATAAAAAGAAGTATTCTTTTCCCAACGAAAATTTTTGCTAAATTTCTTATCCTTACGTATTGACAAAGTAAGTTTATCTAAGATCTTTAACAACTAGACTCACCCAATATTAGTACTAGTGTCAAAACTTGTGTGTTCTACAAATTCCTCGACATAATGTTGTGGATATGATTTCTATAGCCCCACATATAATCGTTTTGGTCAAATTTCAATCTAAACATTGATCCCACGGCCCAATCATGATTTCTTTGCATCATGTCTTACAGCACGACAGTATCATTGCTGTTTTAGTCGTGGCTTTAAATTTAAAGTTGATCGATTCATTGGCATGTGCATGCGCCCAGTACGTTTTCAAAGTTTTTAGCTCAACATTTGTTTGGATATGTTTCAAAAATATCATGTATTACAAAATCATATTTAATTTTGTTTTTCCTTTTTACTTAGTAAGGGTTCAATCAAAAAGCCAATATTTTCTTAAAAAATTGGAAAAAAAAAAGGAAACAATAATATTTTTAATGCATTAATAGGCAAATTGTTTGTTGCCAAACTTTTGATTTAAACTGGAGCACGATGACTCGTTTACTGCTTTACATAAATGAATCCAGGGATGATATGTTTTAACTTCTTCTTCAGGATGAAGTAATTTGACGGTTACGTTTAAGGGTGTAGTAGTAAATACTTAGTTATTTGTTTTTTTTTTTTGACAAAAAAAATAAGATTCATCGCAAATATATAAGTTATCGGATATGCGGGTTGAGTCGAAAGTTACCCGTTTTATACATATTCAATTCCATCCATAGGAGGGGACCAACCTCTTGTTGGGACTGCACGTGACTCTATTAAATTGATCAAGTATTGCGAATCGTAAACTGAGCACGCGTGCAATAGACATTGTTGGGCTTTTTCCAGGAGGGCAAGGCTTTAGGCACAATTCGCAGGTTTCGAATCCGGGTTATGAGTAAAAGAAATATGTTGTTTGATCAACTAAATTATTATTTCGAGTAGTATATTTAATTATTTGTTGTGATGATTATTATTCCACGCAGACGTGAGATGCCACACAACGCAGGTCAAATAATGACAAATCTTTTTTTTTTTTTAATTGGTGGTGTTGAAAGTGGAGAAAGTAACCATATAGCCAAAAAAAAATAATGTAAAAATTCTATTCACCCTGGCAGTTCATACCGACAATAATATCAGCAAGTAAAAGCGCACGTATCCTGGAGGAGAATCTGATAACTCTAGGGAAGGTTGATCAGCATATTCAAGGTTTGTTATAAAATCTGCACAATAGTTTTATTTTACTTAAAGTGCGTTATAGCCCATAGTTCTATTTATAGTAATTTCTACATAAGAATGCACTCTATTATGGGTTTATAGAAACCTGAATTCCTGTCCTGTATTTTTAATTTTTGAAGTGCAGGAATTGAATTAGATTTCACAATAATGTTGCAAAGACCCGTCTCATGTCCCGTGCAATGCATATGGCTCTTAATTCTGCGGTAATTGTCATTTTGACACCACGAGAGCCAGAAAACTCATAGATCCATCGTCCACATACATTTCGCACTATTCTCCCATAGCCAGCAAAAACTAGTGCATTCTCGATACAACCATCAAACATTTACCTTCAACAGAAGAGCTAGAGGAGGAATCCAGATGATGAGGGAAGGATATTTGCACAAAGGAGCCAATTTTCGATCTTTGGGAGGTATTGGAGGACCATATGACAAATTATTTGCTTTGAACGACTTTTGACTAGCCCAATCAACTCATTTTTATTCGGATTATATTAAATAAGCGAAATCTTTAATTCCGACCTAAAAAATTCAACTCAAGCTTTTAATTTGACATATATTAGGTTCAGTAGTCCATTATCATTCTTTATGCCATGTTAAATTTACACTTATGGGATTATATTCATTTTTGTCCTTTAACACGAGAATAAATGTTTTGAATACTATCTACTCAAATGTATCCATCAAGGCTCAAGCCCTCGCTTGATCAATTTTATGAAGAACACGACTGTCAATTGCACAAGTGGAGGAGCACCAGTCAGCTTTTCTTTTTTTTTTTTTCTTTTTTTTTTTTTAACAACAAACAAACTGGATCATTTCATTAAAAGTGCAGTACATAAGAGATAACCAAGCCCTATAGAGGGATTTATAGTATCATGTTTCTTGCTTAATATCAGAAAAATATAGTTTATTTTGAACAAAATACAGCATGTTATTTTCACAATGCCGTCTATTTTTTGAAAAATTTCAGTTCATTTGTGTTCCAAATATAATGCATTTTGATTACTCTGTTCAACAAAAAAAAAAAAAAAAAGCACAGAAGAGTATGGTAACTTGCCATTCCTATCTTTGGACGACCAATCATTCTAATTTGACAGAGCTATAATTTTTTTTTTTTTTTTTGGACAGAGCTATAATTTTTTTGAAGCCGCCAAAAATAACGAGTTATTTTTTATTCGTACTAAAATTTATTGAATTATAAAGTATAAAATATAATAATTTTTTTCTCTCATAAAATCTAACACTCTCTCATAAATTTAACAACCCTTATAAATTTCATATTTTTTATTTACAAAATTAAAATTTAAAAACTCTAACATAAAAATTAAAAGCTTTAATTATTTAGAGCCTAAACTTTCAAGTTTTTACCTGAATCCGACCCTGAAACTCGGTCAATCGAGTTTGACTAGGCCCTGTCCAGCTTAAATTGGCAGACATATGATCCAATAAACCTCTTGATCAACTCAATACTATCATTGTTCTATATTGAAATTTAAAAGGGAACCGCACAATCAAAGAAGTAAAAAATAAGTAAAAATCCAATTGATTAACTATCCATCTAGCGAGTTCTGTTAATTAATGCCTTACAATCTAATTCGATCGATTCAGTCCAGTTTCCTAACTTTATAACAAATTTCTTGGCCATCCCTCATTCTGGAAAGGCAGTAATTTTGCTCAAAAAAAAAAGGCCAGCGATCGTAAGACATGCTGTCATCACTATTCCTCGTCGGCAATGTAAGAAATTTGAGCGTGAATTACAAGGAAACTTTACCATAATAGCATGAAGCAGGGTCTTAAGCACACTGTGTCACCCATTGGCTTAACAAAAAAAACAAAATAATAAATTTTTTTTTAATTTTTACCTTTAACTTATCTTTTTTAAATACTAATTAGTACTATTTTTTATAAAATATAAATATATATGACGCAAAAATTAAATTTAAACGTTTAGTTCATTATAAAAATAAATTTTAAATTTAATTAAAATATTTTATTTTAGTAAAAAATGACTTAAAAAAATAATGGTTCAGTCCGAATTCGACCCACATTCGATCTGAATTCAACCCGAATCTGAAACGACCCAACCCGAACCGAATGTAACGTGACCTAAAAGTAACCCAACCAAAAATGACCCGAACTTGAAACGACCAAACCCAAACCCAATTCAACTAGACTTTTTAACACCACTAAGCACACATTAGGTAATAAAATATTGCTACTACAAGTCTCACACGTAACAACAAAGTGATAATTTATCAAATGTTCCAATTGACACTGTGATTAAATTCAACAATAAACATCAAACAGCCAGTATCATATGCATAAATCAATTTTTTTACCATTCAGCTATAACAGCAACAACATACAACAAAAGCTTACTGAAATTCCAACTAGTACTTAAGTCGGCTTGAAGAACTTTAGTTTGAGGCCACTGTTCACCATACTCCAGATACCACCAATGGAAAAGGCCAAGCTAAAAGCAACACCTAGCCAACCCAGGATCCAATTGAAATACCAATTGAAGCTGTACTTACTGGGCTTCTTTATGAGAACCCACATGAAGCAAGGGTAGGCAAATGTGACTGGAAGGGTGAGCCCTCCCAGGAGACCCGCAAGACTGGAGAGGAAAGGGAGTGCCACCCCTATGAAAAAGGAGATGAACCCGTAGAACACACGGAAGCCTGACCGAACCCAAATGGAGCATGGGCGATTGGTTCGGGTTGTGTAGCTGGCTTCGAAACTGTCAAAAACAGGCATTGAATAAATCTGGAAACTGCTCAAGCAATTGAACACAACCAGAAGAAAAGTCAATGCCAGTAGTCCTCGCGGTATGTCCTGACTGTGGAATGCATACAGAGCATTCAGGATTCCCCCAGACGGCATCTACAACAGCCATAGACAATAAGGCAAAGACACGAATGTTAATTCTCCATATCAGAGTAAGTAGGAGTTAGATTGCGAATATTTGACTCTTCCCAAGAACCCATCATTTGAAAGTCTCGTGTATTAGGATACCGTATTGTTAGAGCGGGGAAAGATCAAATTGGCCATCACAGACATGCTTAACTGCTGAAAACTACCAAGCGACTTAATGAAACTTTTCCGAGACAATACATTTTTTGATTGCTTGGAAAAATCAGAGTTGCTGAAAAACAAAGACATCACGTGCCCATTCCATTCATGTATTAGATGTAGCCTAATCAAAATTCAATGGAAGAAACTTGGCGTCATCTTGAAAGGCTTTTCTTTTTTTTTTTCCGTAGAATTACTGAAATTTGGCAGCAATCTTCCTGCGTTATAAAGAGTGACAAATTACTGAACTTACAAGATTTCCATAAGACCAAAATCCTCCAATAGCAACTGGAAAGAGGCACATGGCAATGAAGAAATAGGCGACTTTAGCTCCTTTCCACATGGGTACATGAGCTGGGTGCTTGATGGTTGACGGCATTGTTGCCTACAAATGCCAAACAAATTATTTGGATGAACAAAAAATTGCAGCTTCAAATTTAAGTATCATGCAAAGGCAGAGTTGAAATTCGCGCATTCCCTACCTGAATCTCCAAAACAAGATTGTGCCCCCGGAATGCAAAGGCAACAATACCAAGTGCATTCATGACTGAGAAGACAGTAGCAGTGAACGATGGCAATGAAAGGGGTTCATACGAGATAGTAGGTGGCCTCTGCTGGCTAACAGAGAGCACCCACACCATGGTGGAGTAAGTGATGGCTGTTATGGCACCTATAAGTGAAAGTCCTGCAATTGAATTGAGGTTTGGTAGCTGAGACAGGACAATGCATAAGGAAGTGAAAACCAGGTACCACTCCACTGTTGTCAGGGGATTAGATGAACAGAGAGGCCCACAAACTATTTGGAAGAATAGCTTCATGGTCTCTCCTCCTATAAGAATCAAAGCGGTTGCAGTTCCAGCCGACAAATAAACCGTTGGGAAGACAGCAAGCCAAAGACCCAATTTTTCCCCTGGAAAAGGAAGAACAAAGAGATACTTGTGGAAAACAAATAGCTTATACTCGCGAAATTTCCAAAGGAAGTCACTGCCCAAGTGCTCTATCACAAATCTAAAACTAGTCATATTCACAACCTAAGAGGATTAAACTACTTTTATGGCATCATGTGAGGAGTCCGAACATTTTGGCACTGGAATCTGTGTCTTTTTAAGACCATTCACGAGTTTAGATAAAATTGTCACAAATTACACAAGATAGCATCACATTCTCTGCAGTCGTTGTCTTTAGCTTGACTGTACTAGCCATTTTCATTTCAATCTGAGCAATTCCCATCAGAATGATTATGTTAGCTCTTTATCATTCGGTTAGTCTTTCAGTTTCCTAACAAATATGCTTACCAAAGGCAGCCTGTGCAAGCTCTACATATCTGTTGTATCTCTTTCCTGGAACAGCCTCATGTAACTGAACTAGGATCCACAAAGTGTAAAGTTGCCAGCAGTAGGCAATGGTCAGGGACAGAATTCCCCAACTCCTGCACAAAAACACACAGGATGGCAAATTTAATCAATTATTTGCCTGTAGCGCTGATTTCTCCTTCTTTGTTTTTATTTTTTGGAAAAATCTCTGCCACTTTAGTTTTTATAATAACGATGAGTATTTAAAAGCACCCAAAAATCAAAATACAGCAGTGGCAATTCATAATGGTCCCTCAACATTTTTTACTCTTCCAAGGCAAATTTGTCCCCGAATTGCAAACAACAAAATCACATGCTTATAGATTAAATAATTTTTTGTTTAAAAAAAAAAACATCTAACACTTGACACCTGAGCAATTTCTTATTGCAAAAAAAAAAAAAAAAAAGTAACGCTTCAATCTGTTATCATTTCCCAGATTTCAAAGTACATCTGCGGAGTCAAAAGTCAAGTGCATCACATGAAAAGCTTCAGGTCTTGTCAGAACGGAAATATTTGGACAATAAGCATTGGATTGCGCGAGCTTACAATACAGTTCTGGTCAGCAATTCTATAGCTAGTGAAATCTTTGAATATTTATTTAATTTAATTCACTTTATATAGTCACCAGTTTCAACGGCAATTCAAGTTCGATAGAAAATTTTTAAAGGGAAAAGAAAAAGTGTCACCTGAAGGCATGGGGGATGTTTAGCAGATAAGGAAAAGATACACGAAAGCCAATAATCAATTACAGAGGCAGGCACCCCCCACTATTAAAGTGAAAAACATGAATTATGAAAGGGACCCCAGCAGTAGAATAATTGAAACTTTGGGCCCAAAATAAAAAACAAAAGAAGAACAGACGAATGAAATGACTTGCCTTTAAATTTGTTGTAAGTTTTTTAACATACGTAATTCTATCTTTGTATTTCAAACCCCAATCTAAATATGAAATCTTTGAATTGACATGGAAGATCGCTCAATTTCGGTAGACCCCACATTCCATGAAAACTTTAGTCAAACTTCTTCTTCTGACTCGCATGTGCAAGCCAGGCCAGTGTCACTCTTTTGTAATATTTTTTGTCACTCTCTTTCTTCGTTTTTCGCCCGTACTTTTATTTTTGTCGGATGAACAAACAAAAATGTTAAATACTACTAGTAATGCCATTTATTTTGCGTTACAGGAAAGGGAATATTTCTAGGACTGGCAAGGAACTAAGCCGGACATACAAATCCATCTTTCATCATTGTAGAAGATAGGATACAACTATGTTCATAAACCAAACAAAAAAAAAAGTATGATGGGTTTTAATCTCATTAAAAAAATATTGAGATTTTATGAAAAAGGGACGTAATTAGATGATAATTACAACATTTTATGTGTCAGATAGTAAGTACCAACCCTCTTAAACAAGCTGAATCACACAGTTAATGATCGATACTACTTTAATAACAGAAATTAGAGACACTTGTATCTATCAAGAAAGTGTTATGAATTCAAAATTTCAAAGCTGGTACCTTGATTATTTATTTTTTTAAATAGTAATTATAGGAAGACATGATTTAGTAATATTTAAAAAGAAAAAAAAGATAATTTTATATTGATTATGAAGCTAATTAGAAAGGAAAAAAAAAAAACAGAGTAAATATAGGACAAGAGAGATAGAAGGGAAGCAGGAGAGCAAACCAGCCAAGGAAAGCGAAGGCAACGGGCAAAACCAAGGCTTGAAAACCAACGCCGGCGTTGAGATTGTGGAAAGCAGCGTAATGGGCATTGCCGTTGCGGGATTCGGTGATGGGAAGCCAAGCGTCCTGCGGGTTCAGCTTAGTGAGATGGCCGACCTCCTCCAGATAACCCTTCATGTTTATCAGAACCCTCTTCATCGGCGTCCCAATGGGGCTCAAGAACCTCGGCGATATAAACGAAGTTGGCGTCCATGCAGTCGACGATTTCGCCTCCTTTGATGCCGGCCTCGGCGATCTTTGTCCCGACGGCGTTAGTACCTCCGGCGTCGATGCACGTGGGGTCGCCGGAATGGATATCAGCTCTGTCTCCGGCCTCTCCTCCATGTTCAGCTTAACAAATGAGAGTCTCTCTTTCTACTTTCACTCACTCACTCACTCACTTACTAACTGTCTACTTGTCGAGTCTGTGGCTTAAAAAGAAAATGGCGTACAGCAAAAGGAAGAAATAATGGAGATTTTTTCTTTTTTTAGCTTTTTCTTGCTTGTTGCTTTTCGCTTGCCACCTTTTATTATTGTTTGAGCTTTGGAGTCTGATGGTGGAACAGAGAAGATGGGTCTCTCACTCTTTTATCGGACTTGAGAAAGCTGATGAAGAGAACAATGCTCGTGGTGGACCCAGTGCCCAGTGACCATGAAAGTTTGCAACAAACTGTGATCACGACCGTTGATTTTGGCTGGTGGGGACCACGTGGTCAGTGGTGATGCGTGCTGTGGTTGTCTCGTAGGACGGGGAAAAACCCCACGTCCGAGCACCAAATCAGTCGTGATGTTACGGCCTCTGATTTTGATTGATGGGTTTGTTGCACTACGTGTCGTTTGTGTGCCAATCTTTCTGTGAGATTGTATGTGTCTGTTTTTACTTGATGCGACATAGGTGGAGTGAGATGGACGGTAGTGATGAAGTTGATCACAATTCACGTCGTCGACAGAAAAGATGGGGTGGAGCCGGGAAGTCCCGTGGGACAAGGGGTTAGCGTGACGTGGTAGGTCAAAGAGTCTGTCAATCATTTCATTGTAGTTTTCGGGTCTTGAGCACAGTATTATGGACACGCTGTTTATAATACGTTAAAAATATATAATTAATTTAATAATTTATTATTTTTAATTTTTTTAAAATTTAATAAATTTTTAAAATTAGTCTTATATAATTTTTTCTTAAATTTTTTATAATTTTTTTTATGATTAAAAGCGGGTCCCAGTTATTGTTCCGGAATTCCCGGTTGTCCGATAATGGCTGGTGGGGACTTTTGATGAGGGTATTCGATGATAGGCGTGTTCAGCTTGAAAGTAAAAGTTAAACATGGGGTTTTTACGATGATTTTACCGTTTTTTAAGAAGAGCTAAAAAGTTGTTTTTTTTATATTATATAGCAGATGTTACCAATTGCATTAGGACCTCTCTCAAACACTAGTAATGCTAATCGAAGATCGAAATCTCAAACTATATTCCATTTTCTCGTAGATGGTTGTTATTTACACCCTATCAAAGCTTCATATACGCACAAAAAGCTTTATGGATCATTTTCTCAATTAATATTTTTAAAATTTATTAGACTATAAACTAAATAACAACAAATCTGTTTTATTTTCATAAATAGCACATCCTCAATTTGCAAAGGCAAAAGTTACGTGCACCGAGTGTGTATATTGAATGGTATATACGCTCATTTTTATAATATTTTTTTTGTATTTTATCAGAAAAATTTTAAGAAAAAGAAGAGATTAATATTATTATATAGCTCGGTACTTGTCTTTGAACCCATCGGCAAATTAGAATTAAGACCTCTAAAAAAGGTCTAACCTTGAACTACTAACTATAAAAAAAAAAAAAAAAAAAACCTTCAAACTACTGAAATGTGTATAAGAGGCATCTTTGTTTTGTTACGGTGCCTGCTATTTGATTTCTTGTAAGTAACAATTGCCTTTCTCAGAAGTTTGGAGATTTATTACTAGTTTTGTTGCCTATAGGTAAGTAACCAAATAAGAGGTGAAAACGATAGCGTGGCAGGCAATCACAACGCGCGTGGGGAACAAGCTCTTGCGCGATGATGGACCCGGCGTCATTGTCATTGATTACTGTGGGGGCGGAAACTTTGAAAACAAATGGAAACGCACAAAAGAGGTTACAGAGTCTATGTTTGGCCGACACAACCACGTGCAGCTTCTTCCGCGTGGCTTGTTCAGGCCACGCTTGCGATGATTTGGGCAGGCTTGAAGCAAAGGTCTTCTCTTTGAACTCCAACGGGAACATGGGCCTGCTTGTGCCTTGGACTCTCCTGTTTTGGTACAAATTAATATACAAAACTGCATTGGACTCTCCTTCTGCATTTCTACTTACTGCTGCCTTGTAAATGCTTGACTGCTTCTTTGCGGAGGCCAGCAAGCCCTGCTAACATTCATTTTTGCTCCTGTTTTCCTTTTGAACATCTCGAGTCTCAATCATCAAACGGGTTCGGCCAATGTTCAATTATTTTGTCACATGTAAATGCAAAACTCCTTTTTATTTTTATTTTTGGTGAGTGTCATAAATGTAGGAAAATATTCAACAAAATATATATGCATTAGACACTTGAATAAATTAAAAATGAGAATTGAAGAATTATAATGAATAAAATTTAATAATACTATAATAAAATAAATAGAAAAATAAATTAATAAAAGGATATTGATTGTCTGAAACGTGTAAATGTATTATCCTTAAAGATAGTTTCCGTTCTCATAGACAAATAGTCTCAGTGCAGCAGGTCGTAACGACTATTCTCCCAAAATATGACAGTTTTTTCCACTAATGTGCATTTCAAATTTTGATGTTACAAACAGTTTGTCGTTTAATTAACCCAGCAAAATGAGTTTTTTCACAAATAAGTATAGAGGAAACACACCTATACTTCTGATAATCTTTTAAAAGATAAAAGAATTGTTTTTTTTTTATATAATAGGCATGATTTTATGGCTCATAAGTAAGAATAATGTCAAAAAAAATTTCTCCTAAATTATAACGGCTGGTAACGGCTAAATATATAAAGGTATATAACGGCTTGTTAACGATCAAATAACGGCTAGTTTAACAGTCATAAAATAATTAGTCCAACGGTCATGTAACAGTTAGTATGACCAAGTATTATATGTAATAATTAGCCTTTTAAAATATAATAATATTTTATAACAATCTCCCACTATTTTAAAAGACTAATTCTATTGGATTAATCAATGAGAATATAACATATTAATTTTATGTCTTTTCAGCTATGAACTAAAAATTAAGAGAACAAGTTTTGATATTTAGAAATATAGAGAAACAAAATTTTTATGAATCATAACTTATTTATAAATAACAATGAACTTGTGACCATATTATATTCTTTAAAATTATACTGTTTAACGCAGTTGGGCACTGTTAGGCCATGCGTTTGCCTAGTTTATATTTATGAGAGATCTATAAATTTTACCTAGGAACCTCATAGAAGCGGCTGTACTCCACTCTCATATAGTTGGTTCTATTAAGTGTGCATTCTGGAAACATACCACCCATAATAGCTATAAAATTCATTAAGAGCATATAACTCAATCTTGAACCTCGAAATTTTTGCACTATCTACACCGTAAGAAGGGACTTTGTAATTTGATAGTGCTCACAGGGTCAATTAGTGACTTGTTATTACTCATATGAACTTATTTTAAGGAATCTCTTATCACAAAAGTTGGGTTTCTATCACTCTTGACCATCTTCTGTAAGCATATGTCTCATCCCTCGATATATTTTCTATTAGCTTTTTGATTAAAAGCTCTATTAGAAGATCAATCAATTTCATTTTTTACTACAAAATTAAGTGATCACTTTATTACTCATAACTTTTTATTTTCTATCTCACAAGTTAGACAAATATATCTACTCTTTTGATTATTCAATTTAATCTTTGTATGAGTAATATAGGCTTGGCTTACATAAATTATTGACAGTCATAATTTCAGTTTCACACAAAATGAAGAGTTTATTTTTAACTAATTTGCCTCCACATTAGCTATCTTGAAGGCTATAAACTCGAAATTCATGATAAACCGAGTAATAATTGTTTATTAATTAGACTTTCAAGCTACTACTTCACCTTTAAAAGTGAACTCAAATCCATTTAATAGATTTTGTCTCATTTGGATAAAAAATGCAATTTTCTTCGTTGCACTCTTCTAACAAAGTGGATAATCCAAGTTCACTGTAATTTACAGTACCTCTCAAATATCTATTTAAAATATATATATCTTTAGCTTGCAACAATTATCCTTTTGAGATATTGCCTGCGCAATAGAAGATTAGCATAGCACAATAACAAATATTATTTGTAAAACTCAAAATTATTGAACCTCAGTTCAAGATCCTGAATACTTTTCGCATAAGCATTATGTGATGTACGAACTACCAACAACCAAAAAATATCTTTATAAAAGTGAGCACAGATGTGTAGCCCATAGAACTCATATCCATAAACTAGCCATAATTCCTTAGGCATAGTATTTTTATTCATACATAGCGATGTGTACACTGCAAAAAATTGGACAAACATCAAGTGACAACATGTAGCAACCTTAGAAGCATTACATCAGTACTTAAGAAATTTTTGGAGATAAATATACTATTGTAGAAAATATATTTATAAGACTCTGAATAAAATAATATTTTATTAACTGCAGTGTCAATCGCCACCATAGTTTTTACTATCAAATTTTTGCATTGGAGATGATGATTGTGAAGATTTTTTTTTTAAAAAAAAAACGTTAAATTGAACCCAGAAGCAATAAGTTGTGATAATCAACGAGCTATTTAACACCCAAGGCAAAACTCATAATGCCTACACTAAAATTGAGATGAGAGAATCATCACCTTATAAAAGTATTATTGAGCCATATATGCAAATAAATAACATTAAATAAAACCTTTCCCTGGTTCAAAATACGGTTAGTATCTCCATTTTTTTTATGAATAAAAGAATTATAAAATTCAAATAAAACACAATAAATCTACATATGACTCCAAGAGTTCCAGTCCATGTGACTTCAAAAAATCTTTCTCTCCTATGATTGACATCTTCTACTAAATTTATTCAGTGTGATACAAATGGGTTGATAAAACACTATAAAAAATTGTCTCAATATGTCCTCACTGACAATCAATTCTAGCTATAAATAAAAAATAATATGCTCAAGAATTTTTTTTTCTTTCACTACAACACGACATTTATGGTCCATTGGTTTTTTTTTTTTTCTTCTAAAAGTGATAGCTCAGAATCATAAGTTCATTTTCAACCCACTAAATATTTAGAACAACAAATGGACAAACACTCATTCAATGTGTCCTTTAGTTATTTCTAAAATGGGAAAATCTTAAACCACCTATTCATTTAGCATACAATATAATCACTTCCAAATAAAAATAGAGATATATCACATATGAATAATTTTATAAAATAGTAGTAAAATAATATTACCATCAAATTTTCTAGACAGAGCTACCGTATGAAAATAAAATTTTTTCGATTCACATTAATAACTGGTTTAAGCATCAATAAAAGTAATAATATCTCTTAAAATTACCTTTCCACACAATATAGGTATAACAAGACTCTCGTATGATTGTATTTTATCTCCAAACATATGCATGCAATTTTTTTTCCTTTTTCTCCCGTAGGATACAACTGATTTCTAAAATGCAAGCCCTTTTAATCCTTCATCATAAGGCCTTTATAACAACATTCAATACCAACGAAGCAAAGCTGACCTATGGGGAAAAACAAAGACCAAACTAATAAATTATAGCATTTATTTACTTACTTCTCTTATGTGAAATAGATGTCATCATGAGATTTGCCATCTGCTTTTCATTTGTGAATGAATATAAAAACATTCACATTGAATTAAATCAATGGTCCTTCCCCATCCCTAATAATATCATACAATGTTCTAAAAATAAATTCACTAACAACAATTTATTAAGAAACATTATTTCAAATCCTCCCTATACACACAACTATGAGATCAAAAATTGTTCACCTAATAAACTTACACAGTATATTGCAATAAAAATAAATAAATAAATAAATAGACATACCTCATGTTGTGTAATATTTGTGCTTCCCTTTCTATACAAAACAACTTTTTCACAAGGAATCCATGATTGGATTGAGAAGTATATGCAACAACATAAATATATATATATTTCATTTGGTAAATAATTAAACCATGTCCACTTCGTACCCATTGTATGCTTGACATATGCATTACCTTTGGTCTCATAGTCAATATCATCAATGTTGTTAATTGAGGCACAAAATCTTGGATGTTTACCACACAACAACAATTCATTATCTTGTAAATTTACCAATGAGTTTAAATACCACATATGAGTCATACTTGGAGAAAGACAACTCAACAATTTGACTTAATTACAAAAAACAAGGATCACAATAAGGTAACAATTTGGCTAAGCCATGGTTAGATTACCAATTATTTGAGATGTTCCGAAGTAAATCACACAACCCCTGCCTTTGTGATCCTGTGAGTTTCTTTTTTTTTTTCCTTTTGATGACTCCTACACATCTTGGGTCATTGCCTGTAACTTCAAAATCTAATTACCATTAGATGAGAATAAGGAAAATTGTAGTGGTTCCTTGTTTCCATTGTGATTGGAAACATCTCATGAGTCTCAGGAATTCACCATTGACAAAATAAATCATGGCTACTAAAAAAAAAATTCATTTACCTTTAACTCGTCTGATGCCACTTCCTAGTTGCTAGAATTTCACATATATTTCAAATACAACATTATGGCAATAGAATCCAAAAGATAAAGATAATAGGAGAAGATTAAACTAGTATATAGATAGCATGATCCATATGTTTCTTTTATCATTCTTGCGACCTTGCAATCTGTAGTAGCATGTTCCTTCAAAGGTACAATTGTGAATATCATGTCTGTCCTCTCTATAAATAGCTTCCAAGGAAATCCACCAATCATGATTGCAACATTGGCACCTATGGATACTTCAACGACATCTATGGTGGCAACTACTCCTCTAAAGCCTGAAAGGCAGCATCCATTAGTTTCAATTTATCGTGTCTCATGTAAAAACAAACCGTATTGTATTTCATGTATGATAATCTATCCTTAAGATTGTAGGAAAATAATAAACAAAATATATATGCATTAGACATTTGAATAAATTAAGAATCAAAATTGAAGAATTATAATAAATAAAATTTAATAATACTATAATAAAATAAATAAATATAAATTAATAAAAGGATATCGATTGTCAGAAGCGTGTAAATGTACTGTTTATAAGGATAGTTTCTGCCCCCGTAGACAAGTAATCCCAGTGCAGCAGGTCACAGCGGCTATCTTTTCAGGATATAATAGACATTCTCACTAATGTACACTTCAAATAATGAGGTTACAGAAACAGTTTGTCTTTTGATTAACCCAGTAAAATGAATTTTTTCACAAATAGGTATGGAGGAAACATACTTATACCTCTCATAATCTTTCAGAAGATAAAAGAATAGTCTTTTTATATAATATCCTTAGTTTTATGGCTTATAAGTAAGAATAATGTCAAATAAAGTCTCTCATAAATTATAATGGCTAAATACATAAAGGCACATAACAGCTTGTTAACGGACAAATAATGACTAATTTAACGGTCATAAAACTGTTAATCCAACAATGACATAACGACTAGTTTGACCAAGTGTCATATATAATAATTAATCTTTTAAAATATAATAATATTTTACAACAATAAATATATTGATTTTATATAACATATGAGTTAAAATTAAAAATATATATATTTTTATAAAATTTAATAATGAATTAACTTAACTTATGAGTTAAACATAAAAAATCTCTTCAATTAATTAATGTTATGCGCATAAGCAAAGTGCAGAAGAATCTTTTTTTGATGAAATTGAACTCGCCGACAGTGCAATCCACGCAATTACTGACATTTGTCATATAATTTTAGAAAGTACACTTTCCTTTATTCTGTTAAGAAGTCTATTAAATCATAAATTATATAATAAAAATAGTTTTTTCTCGTATAAATTTTGTTGTTTATTTTTTAAAATTTAAACTCAACACCTATCTAATAATCTGAATTCTAATTATTGAAATATCCCTGAGTGACAATTTTAGAAATGTATAATGCAATAAGAAGTGTTGATTATACTTTGTCACCCATTGGTTGCTTTTATTTTTTATTTTTGGTCATAAGTTGCTTTTCTTCTTGTTCTTTTGCGTGGGGGACTGTGGTTGCACAGGCCGTTGCATTTCACTAACCTTTTTTATAAAAACGCGTCGTGTTTTGTGCAGGCTGTCTTTCCCGTTTATGAATAAATGGGTTTGTTGAGGCCGGTAATTTCTGACAAAAAGGAAATTATTTCATTGATATTCGTTGAAACCATACACAAGGCCGACGCGAAGATGTCGGATAATCCTGCGTAAAGTAAGAAGGTAAATCAGTTCAAAAGGCTTACAAATCAAGTGGTCAACATGAACAATCACAAATAGGGCATGAAACCCGTTTACATAAAATCCTCTGATGAGGATATCAATCGAATTGCAATTAAACCTACCACCTAGATCTAATCTAGTCGGACAAAACTGTCTATGACAGTAATTACCGCACCTCGACGAACCAATGTCACAAATCAATCGGGTATCCCAAACATTGATTTTGAAAAATACTAAAGTACTAACATAGACAAAATTACACGCAATCCTAAACACCCAATACAAAAGGAGACAACAGTGGCCATTCCGACCAGATCTAACAACGGCAGGCACTACTTTCTATTGAGGTGGCTAATTTCAGTAGCGTGAGATATGTATGCCTCATGTTGGGGGGTGGAGGAGGGTTTCAAATGACTGTTTTCTCTTTATTCTCTCCTTTTTTATTGGGATTTAGACTTTCCTTTAGACTAAAAAAAAAAGAAAAAAAAAAAGAGATGGATTTGCTATGGTTCAAAAAAAAAAAAAGATTTGTTATCAATATTATTTGAAATAACATTCATCATAGGCTACAATTTAACTCTTTTTGACTTTCCATCTTAGCTAAGAAATCAACACATTAATGAAAAATCAAGGTGGATTAGATGAAGTTCTTCTAGAGAGGTCACTTTTGGACATTAGTTTGCTCTTGGATGGAAATCAATAGTGTGATTTTTGTTAGAAACCACTTCGTTTATTTGCCTTATGTTTGTTTTAGCATTGGAAATCTACAAGAAACAAAATTTCAAATTTTAATGAGCTTTTTTTCCTTTAACAAAAATGTGAGAAGAGTGTGAGAAATTGGGTGCTGTGTAGGAAAAGCAAAACTGTACAATATTTTTTTCACTATCAAATCCGATTTTGGGTAAAACAAATAAAAAACAAAAAATACAAAAATAAAATTACCAAACTAACCTGACATCATCACTTCCACCACTGATTTTTTCTTTTGGTTAAACCTCAGCCACTAATTTCTATCTGCAACGTAACTTTTTTGGAATGGAATTGTTCCACGTTGATTCCACCGGATCAATTTTTCTTTCTCCATTTTTTTTTTTTTTGTCTTTTTACATTTATTCCAAACCATTAAACAAATAGGGGTAATTTCGTAATTTTAATCACATATTTTTCTTTCTCACTTCTATTTCATACAATTCAAACATATAATTTCACTTTCTCATCATTTTTTTTTCACATTTTTTCATCTATCAAAATAATAGATTCTTATACTTTTTTTTCTCAAAAATTTTTTCCAATAAATTTTTTTCTCATAACTTTGTTTCTCAATAAAATTTTGCAATCCAAACAAACCATTAGTTTTTCTTTATCTGATGTACCATAAAAAGACAATTGGGTAACACTTTTGTGAATTTATCATCTTATCCGTGCACATAAAAAGATAAAATTTATCATCTAAATGGCTTTGCGGAAGTCAGTATTAATGATGTTATATTTATATGCCACACAGCAAGTTATAAAGCTGCCCGAAAGAGTTTTGATACATAGATATGAAAAAAATTATTAATATAGAGTTGATACGGTTATTTTTTTATATATATTTTTTATTTTTGTCACATTAATTTTAATATTATTACACATCTAAGTTAATAGGATCAAAAAATTACATAAACTTGTGAAACTTATAATTAAATTTTATGTGTAACAAATATATAAATATTATATACAACAGTTAACGCGTCTACTTCTATTAATCATTTTCCTACCTAAAATTAGTATTAGCAATCGTCTTTGAGCAACAAGAAATTTTTAGTATTTTTTTAGGAGCCTTTTGTTCATTCCTTTAAGTTTCAATTTTCAAGCAGTCTTTCTCACTTTTCAAGTTTAAAATTCATTAGCTTCCATTGAATTGAGCAACTAGTCTGATTAGCTTCATCAACTAATATGATGCATTTTCAATGTGTTTGCTTAATATACAATCTATCCGGACAACAACTCAAACACGTATTACTACTGCTATAATGTTTTGTAATTATCAAATCCTATCTATCAACCTTTGGATTTAACTAAGGGAAAATTTATGTAGCATCACAAAAGTAACAACAAAATTAGCACACAAGAAAAGATATAGACTATTGGATCATAGAAAGATATGTTAAATTTAAAAAAATAAATAAATTATTAAATTAACTTCATATCTTTCGTATATTATATAATGTGCAACTGCAGAATCTTCTCCATTAACTAATTATTACTTTTGTTGAGTAATTGGTGCTAACAATACATTTTGTAACCAAAAATACAAGTTTTTCCGTACAAAAAGGTCAATTTTTACGAGCAACGAGCTCTTCCTTGTTTGGTCAAATCTTAACTATTAAGATTTGCGATATTAAATCCCTTCTCATGTGACTAGAACTATAAGATAACTATTATTGTCATGAAAATCATAACTCGATATTTACCAAATTTTTAGTTATTAACATTTAACAAGTTAATTCAAGGATAAATTATATGTTTTTGCCGTAAACTAACGCTTTATTAACTTTGTTTTCATTTCATTCGGTAAATTTCGTGAAATAGTTTTTAGTAAGCCTATCATAATCCTAAATCGATCCATGTGTTTCCAAAGAGTAATTCTTATACGAATTATTATGTAAAATTAAAATGATTATAACATCCTCTTTTTATTAATTATGACCAACTAATTAGAGTTATAAGTAATTTTGTTTAAACTAATTTATGGTCTGTTTGGTATAAATTATATTTTCTATTTTCTGTTTATTTTTCATAAAAAAACAGAAAACATGTTTGGTATGATTTTTTTTTTCTGTTTTTTATTAAAAAGTTGAAAGTATTTTTCGAAGAAAAAAATAAATTAGGAAAACAATAAAAGATGCTTTTCCAATTTGTTTTTCGTTTTCTTTTCTATACTTTCTCTCACAAACCTTTCTCTCTCTATCCACCATCTTCACCATTTCTCTCTCTACTCATCCTCTCTTTATCTCTCTCTACTATTTCTCTCTTTACTCTCTCTCTCTCTCTTTTTTTATCTCTACTATTTGCTTTACTCATTGTCTCTCTATCCTCCCTCTTTCCTTATTCTCTTTACCATTCTCTACACTCATTCTCTCCATACCATCTCTTTCTCTCATTTTTCTCTCTCTACTCATTATCGCTCCACCCACTCTCTCTCTCATTTTTCTCCCTCAACCATTCTATATACTCATTCTCGCTCTATTCTCACTCTCCCTTTCCTTTTTCTCTCTCAACCATTCTCTCTCTACCCACACTCTTTCCTTTTTCTCGTTCTACCATTCTCTCTCTACCATCTCTCTCCTTTTTCTTTGTCTACTATTCTCTTTACTCATTTTCTCTTTACACACACTCTCTCTCCTTTTTCTCGCTCTACCATTCTCTCTCTACCTCTCTCTCTCTCTCTCTTTTCTTTCTCTATTATTCTCTTTACTTATTATCTCTCTACCCACACTCTCTCTCCTTGTTCTCACTTTACCAGTCTCTTTACTCATTCTCTCTCTATCCTCTCTCTCTCTCATTTTTCTCGCTTTAGTATTCTCTCTATTCATCCTCTCTCTACCCTTTCCCTCTTTTCTCTCTCTACTATTCTCTCTACTCAATCTCTCTCTATCCTCTAGAATTAGTATTAGTAATCGCCTTTGAGCAACAAGAAATTTTTAGTATTTTTTTAGGAGTCTTTTGTTCATTCCTTTAAATTTCAATTTTCAAACGATCTTTCTCTCTTAAAGTTTAAAATTCATTAGCTTCCGTTGAATTGAGCAACTAGTCTGATTAGCTTCATCAACTAATATAATGCATTTTAAATGTGTTTGCTTAACATACAATCTATCATAACAACTCAAACACGTATTACTACTGCTACAATATTTTATAATTATCAAATCCTATGTATAAACCTTTGGATTTAACTAAAGGAAAATCTGTGTAGCACCACAAAAGTCACCATGTAATTAGTACACAAGATATAAATTATTGAATCGTAAAAAATATATAAATTTTAAAAAATAAATAAATTATTAAATTAATTATATATCTTTTACATACTACATAATATATATGTACGTAGTCTTCTCCATTAACTAATTATTACTTTTGTTGAGTTGTTGGTGCTAACAATACATTTTGTAACAAAAAATACAACTTTTTCCGTACAAAAAGGTCAAGTTTTACAAGCAACGAGCTCTTCCTTATTTGGTCAAATCTTAACTATTAAGATTTGCAATGTCACATCCCTTCTAATGTGACTAGGACCGTAAAATAAAGATTTTTATCATGAAAATCGTCACTTCGATAGTTATCGAATTTTTAAGTATTAATGTTTAATAAATTGATTTAGAAATATACTTTATTAACTTTGGTTTATTTTCTTTCTATAAGTTTTGTAAAATAGTTTTCGATACGCCTATCATAATCCTAAATCGGTTCATGTGTTTCCAAAGAGTAATTCTTATACGAACCATTATGTAAAATTAAAAATATTGTAACATCCTTGTTTTATTAGTTATGACCAACTAATTAGAGTTATAAGTAATTTTGTTTAAACTGATTTAGTTAGTATTTGTTTGATGCAAAGCTAAATTTTATGTGTACATATATATTTTTGCTTTTCTTTCATTTTTTTTTATGTAAAAAAAAGATTTGACACAAAAGTAGGTCTAAAGATAAAAAATAAAAAAAAAATAAACGGGTATATTATATTTTAATATGGAGTCCTGGTTCAATGAACGAGATCCTTCGCATTATTTTTTTAATAAAAAAAAATTTTATTGTAAATATGACGATTATCGAATCCGTAAATTGAAGTTAACTTGTAAATTGTTAACGTTTTTATTTAATTTTTCTTATAAGATGACCTATCATTAAAATACTTAGACCTTAAGTGAGCCCCTAAATCTGATTTTAATATTAATAAATTTTAAACAATTACATCACACTCATATTAAATGTCTCTAATTGCACTCACAACGGTAATACGAGTATTCAAACCAGAATTAATATTAAGAGTAAATGTTGGTGTACTAGTGTTTGGTATGCCGATTTTTGTTTCGAATAAAACTGGAACTGTTATTTTTTAAATTAGAACTGATATTTTTGAAACAGTTATTTTTTTTACATTTAAAAAATATTAATTACGATTTTAAAAATAACAATTAAAATTTTATTTAGAATAAAATTTTAATATATAATCACCAGAATACTTAACTGCACTCTAATATTAAAGGCGACACGCTAAAGCCTGTAATTTCCAACGGTGGATCCTTCGTATTAGGTGCTCATAATTTATGTGCTTATTATTTTGATGCACGTGTCTGACTGCAAGCCACGAACTGTTTATTGCTGAGGTACGCGCTTCCGTCAACAACGGCGTCACCCTCCAAGCATTTGTTTTTTTTCATTTATTAATGTCGTGTGATTGTCAGACATGACAATAATTTGACCAATACCCAAAAAAAGAATGCGGAAAACTGAAAAGTATAGAAATATATTGTGCGAATTTGGAATGGAAGATACTATTTTTTTTATAAGTTTTGAAGAGTTCTTTTTTCCTTTTCTATGGAGAAAGAATTGAGCATAATACTAGGGGAGGAGTAATATTATGTTTTTTTTGTGAGTTTTGTCTATAATAGAACTGACAGATGAGTGAGTCACATTGAATTTATATCTGATTGTTTGGAATTTCGAGTCATTTGAATTTCATAATTTATTTTTTTATTTCAATCAATCAATATTTCAAATTGTTTTAGTTTATATGTTTTTTAGAACTTTGCAAGTTTCAAATTTGATGAATTCAAGTTATTTAATTTTTAAATTAATCAAGTTTTATGTCCTTTTCAAATTTGAGCTAACCCGAGTTTTTGAATTATTTTGATTTTGATACTTGATTATATCGAATTACTAGATAACTCCCTTTTATTTGATTGAGCTGTGAAGTTTGTAAAATTGTGGAAATTCTCCAAGAACAGAAAAGGTTGGGTTTTTAGTCGTCTGTATTTTCCATGTTAGTAACGTGGTCGGGCCAACGAGGAAAGTTGCAGGAAGGCAGTACTCAGTCAAAGTCAATCAAATGCATTAAAAAGTCCATATCCAAAATGATCCTCACTCCATGTCCCCGAATCATCGTCCCCTGCCCAATTCTGCCCTTTGACCTTTGACCAGACTTTTTCTTATTTGCTTTTTTTTTTTTTTCTTTTTTTTTTTTTGGTATTGAGATGAATTGAACTTGCTTTAACTCTTCGCGAGTTAATGTAAAAGTATTTTATTTTTTTTTAGTGTGAGACCGTGAACTGATTAATTTAAATAGATTCAGACAAAATTTTAAAGGGTAATAAAAATTTTTCAGTAAGTATTTAACGTGATTGTATTCACAAAAATTCAAACTCGAGATCTCTAATTAAACAGTGATATGTCGTTACTATCTATACCAGTACTTACTGGTGTTAATGCAAAAGTTTCAAATTGGAAATGTTTGAGCAACAATTTATTCATGTCACCCTTCCATTTTACGGTGAACAACCATGTTAAGAAAATCAAATTTTAATTTTTTTTAGTTTAAAAATAGATAACTAAAAATAATATCCTACAGACCCATTAAAGTAAGATTATATGAATACATTTAATGAAATATGTTGTTAATTTAACTTTATTTAACAATTTATTTTTTTTTAAATTTAATATATCTTTTATAATTCAACGATTTAAATTACTGTATATTCACTATATTTTTATGGTTATAGAATTATATTGTCATTTAAAATTTTTTTTTAAAAATCAAACAATTTATACTAACATTTAAATTTTATCTTTGCTCGTATCTTCAATTACATTAATTTCCCGTCCTTTTTGGCTAAGATTTGGCTCCGGATTAGATTAGATTAACTTTGAAACTTTCTTTCTTTGATAATGCTAAAAAAAGTCCTGCTATCATGACTCCAAAAAACAGGGCAATTCCGCAAATAACAGACCAAACAAGCCTACATGCACTACCCACCCACAGCCGCCGTCTATTAATCCGAGGCGCTCCCAATCTCAGGCGTTTTCTCTTTGAATAGCGCGTCCCGAACAGCCACCCTCTCTCTCTCTCTCTCTCTCTCTCTCTCTCTCTCTCTCATGCGCTCCCGAGCCTTTGCGATCTATCTCGTTCATAGTACTCCAAAAGCTCAGGAACGCTCCCAAAGCCCTACATTATTCGCCTGCTTCAACGTCAATCGGCGCTCAATTTTGACTTTCAGGCGCTAGCCGAAAGCTTCAATTCCACCCTCCCGCCGCCGACGAACTGCTTGCTTCACCAGAAATGGCGTTTCCCAGCTTCTAGGGTTCCCCAGATATATTCTGTCGCTAACAGAAGCCACTATTCTTTACCAGATTTTCATTCTTCTTATCCAAATCGTTGATATGGCAATTCGTGTTACCATCACCTACTCCGGCTATGTCGCCAAGAGCCTCGTCTCCTCGGCCGGCGCTCGTGTCGGGAGCTGCCGTTCCGAGTGTTGGATCCGTTCTCGGATCTTCGCTTCCCCGACAAACCCGACCGCTGATACCGAACCGCCGCCGCCGCCGCAGCAGTCCCGGTGCTTCCGATCCGATTATCACCGACAGAGAAGCCGCCAGGCTTCCATGTACAGCACGATCGCCGGAGAAATCCTTGGCGACTGCTTTAACAATCCAATTGCCGTTGGATTGATTTCGCTGGTGAAATCAACGGCCGGGGTTGGGGTTTCGTCTTCCCCGGCCGCCGTCGGCGTTTGCGGAATTTCTCCGTTGAAAGCCGCTTCGATTCTGCCGTTCCTGCAAGGATCGAAGTGGCTCCCGTGTAACGAGGCGAAGAGCTGCGACGTTGATAAAGGCGGAACAATGGTGCGAAGTGTGAAGAATAATGAGGGGAAGAGTACTACTACTACTACTACTACTACTACTACTACCAATACTGTGACCTTGCAGATTAACGGCAAGGAGTTTGAGAAGACCGGGAACTGGTTGTCGCGGTTGTTTAATGCTTGCTCCGAGGATGCCAAGGCCATGTTTACGGCCGCCACGGTTAGTCTGTTGTTCCGGTCTGCTTTGGCGGAGCCCAGATCGATTCCTTCAACGTCGATGTGTCCCACTCTTGATGTGGGTGACCGCATTTTGGCAGAGAAGGTGAGAAGCACTTTGCCCTTAGTTTAATTAGGGTGTTAGCTTCATAATTTGATAATCAAGTTAATGTTGTTGAGTGAATTTAGCTTGTTGTTTGGACAATGGGTTATAGCATCGTTCTGTGGAGATTTTAACTTGTTTAATCCTTACACCCGTTTCATTAATATCGATAACGACGCAGTGAAAGGCTTACAGTATCTGATTGCCTACCTAGGATCTTGTGGAGTTCTAGAATTTTGAACATTTGTTATCCTAAGATGTTTCATCTGGACTATAACTTTGGGTTTGTTTAATGCCCGTTTGGGGTTTCATTCTGGATTTAGTATAGGCAAAGGTTGTAGGGGCATTGATTTTGAATCATTTATCTTTCTTAACATATTCTTTGTATTTTACAACCGCCACGTTTCATGAAGCATTGATGCTTGATAACTGTAGATACATTTGTAATTGATTTGAAATTCATCATGACTTATGCTGGTGTTCTGGTACCCAGACAAGGTAATTGATCAGACAGATAATTGTTCTATGTTGGCTTGAGGTTGAATGAGTGGTAGCCTGATGTGGTTTTCGGCATACAACAACTTTGGCTGACAGAGATAATTTGTTTTTGTTCCCTTTCAGGTTTCTTACTTTTTCAGAAAGCCAGAAGTGTCAGATATTGTGATATTTAAGGCGCCTCCTATCTTACAGGTGTTGACCTTATACACAGTGTAACCTTACTCCTGATTTTGATTAGGACTACATTGTTTCTATTTGTTTTCAGCCTTTCAGGTTATTGACTGCTTGCTTATGGTTCTTTTGCAATATGTAGGAAATTGGTTATGGCTCCGGTGACGTATTTATAAAGAGAATTGTGGCCAAGGCTGGAGACTATGTTGAAGTAAGTGTCTTTATGTTATCTATTTGCTTCTACTTGCCACTGATCTCGATCATTATTCATTTTACTCTATATTCCCTTTAAATTTCATGTTTTTGCATGTCTTCAATTTAAATTTTTTTGGGTCTTCTTCCCTAACAACATGCGCTATGCTTGTATTTTTCATTTCATAGGTTCGTGATGGCAAGTTATATGTGAATGGTGTTGTTCAAGATGAAGATTTCATTCTAGAGCCACTTACTTATGAGATGGAACCAGTGGTAATGCATATTGGTTTCATATCTTTTCACCTTTTGTTTGCTTCTTCTTGTGTCTTGCACATTAATAACGTCTCTTGGTGGCTAACAAAGTTACTTTGGATACTTTTTTGCAGCTTGTACCAGAAGGATATGTTTTTGTGATGGGAGACAATCGTAACAATAGTTTTGACTCCCACAACTGGTAAGTCAATTTTTTCAAGTGATCTTTTTGTATGAGGATACATTGCTTTTGGCAGGAAAGAGATATTTTCTGAACACTTAGACAAGCCAAAACTTTATTTTGTCAATATTACTAGGATCATCAGGAAGAAATATGATTTGAGTATGAAATCCTAACATTTAGGTTCATCTTATTTTCAGGGGCCCACTTCCTATTAAAAACATTGTTGGAAGATCAGTGTTTCGCTATTGGCCACCCTCCAGAGTATCTTCTACTTTAAATGAGCACAATGAAGAAAAGAATGCTGTTGCAGTTTCTTGACGTTTGACCTCTGCTTGCAGAGGAAGACATCAGATTATTTGTTTTGCATCTAGATGGTGATCCACAGGATTATATTGTGTCCTTTGCTCAATTTTGAAAATTGAGCAATGGCGGACATTTCATTTTTTCTTTTCACCATGGTTCTTATCTTTGATGCCCTGGTGATTATCTCATCTATTAGTTTGTGTGCTTGATGGGCTATGGCTGGTGATATTGTGCTGCTGTAGCTGTGTTGTCAAAAATTATGAACAAACACGACTGTGTAAAGAGAAAGGCAGGGCTTATTGTAAAAAAATGTTTTCACCGGCCACTACTGTGATCCTGTGCAAGGTTTCGGTTGAAGCCTTGAAGGTGAGATCATGATGTCGGTGAGATACATGTCAGCTTTGGTTCTTTCTATAGACCGGCTGGAGGGTCCATATTTCGTGGCTTACAGCCTCACGTCGGTACATCTCCTCGTGTAGTTCCATGCTCATGCCCCATTCTCTTTTGGATGTAATTGCGTTGGGCTAATAAAGAGCGGCTATTTCTGCTATGTGTTCCCATAAGTAATCCATAATTTAGCGATTGGTTTTTGTCTTGTCGAATTCAGCGATGGCTGTCGCCGGCACGGCCATCCGATTGCTCCATCAAAAGATCAGAAAGCAGTTCCCGTTTCGGATTTATGATTTTACACGGTGCTTTAAGACTTCATATTTAATTTCTTGGTTTTTTTTTTTTGTTTTATGTTTTTTATTTTTTTTTTCGGTAAATGTTTTTTGTTTAAAGAACGTACCAGAAGTGCTACTCCCATAAAAGAGCACCTAGTACCAACGGTTTTTATATTGACATTGTAGTGTAGGGCTTGGACTTGAATTTGCCAGGTGATCTGCTCCCACCACCCACCCCCCGGGCCCAACCAATTAATAAGTCAATTCTTCATACCCAAAAAGGGGAAAAAAAAGTCTAAATACTCAAGTTTGACCTAGTGGACGAGTGTTGCTCGAGTGGTGAGGGTTTGAACTCTTGTCTGATCCACAGCTTCTCCAACCCAAATGCTCAAGTTTGAGTTCTCAGCCACTAGGCCATAGACCCAAAAAAAAAAAAGAAAAAGCAAGGAAAAAAAAAAGTCTAAATCCTAAGTTGGATTGCCCCCGAATGGTGCAACTAGAATTCGAGCAAGATTGTTAAAATGAGAGTTTTACCAAGAATCGATTTGAGATGTTAAGAATCAAATTGCAGAATCGAATTGTATAATTGTAAATTTCTATCAAAAAATAAGAAAAAAATTAATTAACTCTAATAAATACAATTCACGTTTAAATATTTTGTACTTATTAACTTAATATTAATGAAAATAATTATAATAATTCTTTTATCATATAAAAGAGATAAAATTTTATCTCTTTATAGTCCTTAAAGAATAAGTTTTATAAATCAAAAAATTTTTCAGCTTCTAATTATTTGCTTGTCCATATTTAGTATTTAACAGGACAGGAAAAGTTGTGGGTTAAACAAGAAGTTGTCAGAAAATCTTCTGAAACTACAATTAATTAGATTCATTATACAATCACCTGAATTTATTATACAACAAAAATTTTTTTTCCTCTTTTAGTTGCATTTGTAATTAAGATAATTGTTCAATGAATCCAACAAGTTACATTTTAAAAATTTTTTTTCCCAAATTTCTCCGGCCACGTGATAGGATCTAACAGGATAAAGTTTCAAAAATTTGAGAGTCAACTTGTCTTTGTCATCAAATGTTCAAATAATGTACAAATGGATAGGTAACAAGTAGAGCAAAAAAAGTAAAAATAGAAAGTGACTGTGTGGTGGGATTCACAGTATGCTTCAATGTAAGAAACCAAAACTCAAAAATTCATTACAAAGAAAATAAAAATTATAGGATTGTATCAAGATTTTATTAATCTTACAATTTATATTAAAACACCACTAAAATTCTATTTTAAAGAAATTTTATTACAATCTAAATCATAAATTTTATGTCTGATCGTAAAATCATACAATGCTATCGTCTAGATCATAATTTGAATGACAATGACTTTGACGGAGAGCAGGGCAGACTATTAAGCATGCCGTATAGGACACCTGTGTCATAAAAATAGCATAGAAACAATAGATGCGAGAAGACGCTTTTTTATGGCAGAAAAAAATTCAGACTTACAAAGCTTAGTTAAGTAAACTTACAAAGCTTTTTGGTTCAAATGATAGGAGAAGAGTAATCTTGTTCTAACAATAATGTTTGTTTAGTACATGAGAATTAAAACTCATTTTTTTAAAAATTAGGATTTGAATCTCAATCTATCTTTAAGATTTTTGTACTTGTGGCCGGCCAAACGAAAGGAATATTTAATTGTGCTGATAAATGATGCTGTTGCCAATGCATCCTAAAAATTGCTGTTAACTGAAAAAATATGATCAATTTACTTTTTAATTTCAGCAGCATTTAATGAACAATACAATTACAAAATTGGCCTTGATTGCAATGCAGTAGAATAAACTACGGCACTTAAATATATTCAACTCAGTTTATGAACAGTAGTGAATAGTAATATACAATGAACACTTGACTTTTTCTTTTTTTCTTATTTTGTTTTTTTACTATGTAAACAGTAACTTGTATAGTAAAAATAATAATATTTTTTAAGTATAGTAATCAGTATAGTGGTAAATAGTATTTCTAAAAATAATAATATATATTATAAATTGTAATTGATTCTCAAGTCACATATGTAATAAATTTTTGTTTATAAATACATAAGTTACATTTTTATAAGATTAATTTAAATTAACTAGAAATAAAAAGATTATCTATTATAATAAAATAGAGATAAAATATATAAAATGATCATTTTACTAACAATATTTAGTGTTAATTTAATTAAATACTATAATTTCATTTTATTTATCAATAACAGTAATAAACAATAACAATCAACAATTATTAACGGTAAAACCAAACACCCCCTTAATCAAATTGGCATCATCCAGACTGAATTTTAAACTTTTTTTAGTATAGTTTACATAAAATGTTTTTAGTTATGGTCAAGGGCAACTCAACATATCATACATGTCCATATTTATTTAAAACGGAAATAACATATATACATGATTTTATTGAATTTTGAGTCATGCTTGGTATAAGCATAAACTTAATTCACTCAGAGGGAAAAAAAAAAAAGGGGAAAAAAGAAGAATAAAAAATAAAAAAAGGAAAAAAAATCCTACATTTAACCCAGTTATTCACGGAGTCAACCTAACTTGACCAAGTAAACTTCTAAACCGATTATTTAGATTTAGGTGCTTGTTAATTTTTTTTTAATAAGTAAAATTAACTTATAATTTAATATTATTTAAATATTATTTTTAATTTTTTATTTGAATAGATTCAACTATTGTATAATGTAAGATCGTAAGTAATTTACGCTCACTTAAAAAAGAGAGTCAAAATAAAAATTTCTTTATTAATGAATTACCTTATTTTGCATACTTTGTGGTCCAATAAACTAGGAAAAAAAAAGATTGATTGATAACCATTTAGTATTATTTATTTATCTAAGAGATGTATACATGTCTTCAACAATTAGAGTTTAAATATCTATTTTAAGAATTTTAGATTCAAATCTTGAGAAAAAAGAAAGTGTGATTTATAAAAAAAAATTATTTTTATTGTGTAATTCATTATCTTATAAATTTTCTCCTGTATCAAAAAGACACAGAGAGACAAACACATCCGTTGTGCATAAGAAGTACCCTTTGGTTTTTTGGGGTTAAGAATGGATTTAGCACTCAGTTGCATTGATCACTCTAAGATAAACAAACGAATTAGGTTTCCCGGCATCTCTCGTACCCCCTGTCCCTAGCAAGGCTTTCCACATAATCCATCTGGTCAAGGAAGTGAGGGGACTGCTTTAGGCATTTTCCCAATATAAGATTGGTTTAACAAAGCTTTAGCTACTTTTTTTAATCGTGGAACTTACTCAATTGTTGCCTGAAATCGTTTACAATTACATGTCATAAGATTTGACCATGTTGACAGCTCACTGTGGGCATGCATCCACGAGCTTAAGGGCATACATGTAGATATAATCAAGAGTCTAATCACTTAGCTTTACATAGCCAACTATTAATACACAAATAATTTCCTTTTCTTTTCAAAGTAAGTAAACGAGGAGAACTGGAAAGAAGAAAATCCTTCAAATTTTTTTAGTCAGATAAACCATGCATTTATATTGTGCACAATTATTGTTGCCTTGTTGGGACCTTGTATTGGGCGCCCCCAATATCCCATTTACAAAACAGCCAATTAATATTGGACAAATAGCTTTCATTTATGAGCCACTACAGCAAAAGTTCAAGAACCAGAAATTGATAGCTACACCGTAACAATCGCCAAAAATGGCTTTATCGATCTACGGCCAATAAAGAGCTGCCAAAAGCCTTTAAATCAACGCAATCAAATTGGACCCACGTTCTTTAATCACACAATTAAGTTGCAAAAAGAAAAAAATTATAACATAACTGGTTATACATAATGATTTAAATTATTAAATTATAAAAAATATATTAATTTTTTTAAAATAAATAAATAATTAAATATTATTAGATAAATTATTTATTTTTTTACGTATTTTATTAAATAATCATATCTATATAATTTTCTCTATTGAATTTAATACAATTTTCTTTTTAATGACATAATGTTAATCATGACCCTGATGAGTCCATGGCTATCTTGATTTAACCATCTTGGTCGATAAGGGGAATCCACTGCCCCGGAGATGATGAGACTGGTTGAGTCTCTCCCGCACCCAACAATAACATATTAATCCCATTTATTTGAAAAAGAGAACGGACACTTTAAAGCTTTCAATGCAATTTAAATTAATAGAGAGATACATTGAGTAATTACTAAACTCTTATTTTAAAGTAAATGGTATACTTTGCTGTAAATTGTATACAGTCCAACATGCAAGTTTTTAACATAAGTTAAGATCTAAAATTTTTTTAAATGTTACAAGGAACACAAAATTTTTAGTATTTCTTTTGCATGGAAAAAGCACCCATTGGACAGCTTGTTTTTGCATTGTTGATTTGGCAAGTGGAAGTCAAAGATGCCGCAATTCTACTTTTTCTTTTTTTTGTGCCAACGGTGTTTGAACAGGAGCCTGCATATTTCACCAAAAAACATTCTGCAACTTTAATGCTAAAAGACAAAGTGATTGCCTAGAAAGCAAAGCAGGGGCAAAGGAGAGAACTGGATACTGAGGGTGTAATAATAGTGGGGGAAAGCAAGAGACGTCAGTAACATTTAATGCAGGGCGTGTTTACAATAACTGCTGTAATAAGTGCTGAATTGCTGGATTGCAAAAAGTTAATAGCTTTGCTTTTAATTTGGTCGCTGGTGGTGGTAACGCAACTAATAAGCTGGGCTGAGTGAGATAGGCCACAATGAAAAAAGACGAGAAATTTAATGGTGGTTGGTGAGAATAATAACATTTTTGGGAAGAGGCCGTTGGAGAGCTCTTCTAGCTTATTTGTCCCTTGTGGCTTGTGGGTGCCTCTGTTCTTTGTGGATTCTGATTCTTGGTCATATTGATACCAGCCCCTTTACTTCTTTTTTAGGGAGGAGTGGGGGTGGGGGGTTAGGTTTCTTGGCGAAATATTTAAGATACGTGATTCTGTTGCTGGAGATGCCTTTGAATCTGGGTTTTGTGTCTTTTGGTGGGGTTGGTACCTGGGGTTCTCTTTAATGTCTGACCATGCTTCAATGCGGTTGTCGTTGAGTTTGAATTGAAACCCGCAAGTTATGGGCTCTAAAAAAGGGTGATAAAGGTACGGTTTTTGCTGATCAGCGTTAAAGTTTTGATTCTAATCAGATAAAATATTTCCCTTTTGTAATTTTCTCTACTTTGGTTCTCTTTATGACCATTCAGTCTGTTGTTAAGCTCACAAAAGTTCTGTGTAGTCCCAAAGAAAGGAATCAATGCGTTTGATTGATGTTTTCGAATGTTTTGCAGTTCCATAAAAGTGCCAAAGTTTGGAATTTTGCTTCCTCAGTCTCTGAACCTCCTACCTGACAGCTTTGATTTCAATTTCAAAGTCCTGGCTTTTGCTTTTTTGTGTTTGAACCGGCCTGCACTGGTTTATCTGCTTTGTGGTTATTCGTGTTGGTGAGGTTCATTTGTAGATAGAAAGAGGGAGAGAAAGGTGGGTTGTGGGGGCATCAATGCATCTCTCAATATGGAAACCAATCACCCATTGTGCAGCTCTGTTAGTGGACAAGAAGGGGAAAAAGAGAGATGGTTCTCGTTCTCGTTCTGGTTTGACTGTGCTCCGCCAATTGCAAGAAAACAAGCTGAGGGAGGCTCTTGAGGCTGCATCTGAAGAAGGGTCTCTTGCAAAATCTCAGGACATTGATTCAGAGGCTTCTCCGAATCCAGAGAGGACCATTATCGGCAGGTCCAGGTCTCTTGCTAGGCTCCACGCCCAGAAGGAATTCTTGCGCGCCACAGCTCTTGCCGCGGAGAGAACCTTTAGCACTGAGGACTCAATCCCTGACCTCCACGATGCTTTCTCCAAGTTCCTCACTATGTACCCAAAATTTCAGTCAACAGAAAAGATTGATCATTTGAGGGTTGATGAGTATGGCCATCTGTCCGATCCTTCATCAAAGGTATGTCTTGATTACTGTGGCTTTGGGCTGTTTTCTCATCTACAAACACAACTATATTGGGAATCATCTGCATTCACTTTGCATGAGATAACTGCAAATTTGAGTAATCATGCTCTCTATGGAGGTGCCGAGAAGGGTACTGCAGAACATGATATAAAGACTAGGATTATGGATCACTTGAACATTCCTGAGAATGAGTATGGCCTTGTTTTTACTGTTAGTAGAGGCTCTGCATTCAAATTGCTGGCTGAGTCGTATCCATTCCAGACCAATAAGAATTTGTTGACCATGTTTGATCATGAGAGTCAGTCTGTTAATTGGATGGCCCAGTGTGCCAAGGAGAAAGGTGCTAAGATCTGCAGTGCATGGTTTAAATGGCCTACCTTAAAGCTATGCTCTAGGGAGCTGAAGAAGCAAATTACAAATAAGAAGAAGAGAAAGAAGGATTCTGCTGTCGGGCTCTTTGTGTTTCCAGTTCAGTCCAGGGTAACTGGGGCCAAGTATTCTTACCAGTGGATGGCACTTGCCCAGCAAAATAACTGGCATGTTTTGCTAGATGCTGGGGCGTTGGGTCCTAAGGATATGGATTCACTGGGGCTTTCCTTATTCCGACCAGATTTTATTATCACATCATGCTATAGGGTGTTTGGGTCCGATCCTAGTGGGTTTGGGTGTCTTTTGATCAAGAAATCTGTCATGGCAAGCCTGCAAAATGAGAGTGGTCGTACTGGATCCGGTATGGTGAGGATTCTCCCTGTTTTGCCTCAGTACTTGGGGGATTCTATGGATGGTATCGATATTTTAGCTGGAATCGGAGATCACACAATCAATGAAAGTGAAGAAATTGTTGCTGAAACACACGGGGGCTTGCAGATGCCTGCTTTTTCAGGTGTATTCACTTCTAACCAAGTCAATGATGTTATTGAGACTGAGATGGAACATGGTAACAGCTCAGATAGAGATGGGGCAAGCACCATATTTGAGGAAGCTGAGAGCATTTCAGTTGGTGAGGTCATCAAAAGCCCAATTTTCAGCGAGGATGAGTCTTCGGACAATTCATACTGGATTGATTTAGGTCAGAGTCCATTGGGGTCTGATAATTCTGGGCATTTGAACAAAGAGAAAGCAGCTTCTCCCATTCTTCCATCATGGTTTTCTGGCAAGAGGAACATTAGGCGACATTCTCCAAAGTCAAAATCAAAATCCTCAAAGAGAACAACGTATGATACCAATCGACAAAATCTGCGAATGCATGAAGATCCGGTTTCTTTTGATGCAGCTGTATTATCTGTGTCTCAGGAACTTGATGGTGCCAAGGGGATCCCTGAAGAAGAACAGTATCATAATAGGGAAAAATGTGCTGATTCTATGCATGCTGGAGAGATTCAAGTGGAAGCAGGAAGAAGTGAAGGAGCAAAACTGGCAGAGTGCAAGTTGATTTCTGCCACGAATGGTGTCAGGCCTAACAACCAGGTTGGTAGCCTAAGGCACAATAGACTTGATAGTGCTTTAACATCAGAGATTAACCAAGAAACAAAAGAAAGTGCTATAAGGAGAGAAACGGAAGGTGAGTTTAGATTGTTGGGAAGGAGAGAAAAGGGAAGGTTTTTTGCTTTAGAAGAAGTTGATCGAGTTGCTAGCATGGGGCCCAGAGCATCTTTTAGCATGGAAGACAACCACAGAGAAAATTTGAATCACTTCGAACCAGCAGAGGCATCTATAGCTACTCATGATGATGATGAAGACGGATTCCTAAGTGATGTAGAATATGATGATGAAGAAGAGCAGGGAAGGAGGGAGCCTGAGATAATTTGCCGGCATCTGGATCACGTCAACTTATTGGGACTCAACAAAACTGCTCTCAGACTCCGTTATCTCATCAACTGGCTGGTTACTTCCTTACTTCAGCTCCAAGTTCTCCCTTCAGATGGAGTCGGACGGCCTCTTGTACAGATATATGGCCCCAAGATCAAATATGAAAGGGGAGCTGCTGTAGCTTTCAATGTGAGGGATTGCACGTCGGGACAACTAATTCACCCTGATATAGTCCAGAAGTTGGGTGAGAAACATGGAATTTCTTTGGGAGTCGGAATTCTGAGCCATGTAAGGATAGTTAACAGCCCAAAGCAGCATTGCGGAGGATCTGATCTTGAAGACACAGCATTGTGCAAGCCAATGGCTAATGTTCGCCAAGACAGTAAGAATGTGTTTTACCGCGTTGAGGTTGTTACTGCATCGTTAGGATTTCTAACCAACTTTGAAGATGTTTGTAAGATGTGGGCATTTGCTGCTAAGTTCCTCAACCCATCATTTCGCGAAGAGGGGAGATTATCGGGGAGACTATCGACAGTTCAAGAGTGATCAGAAAAGTAGGATTTGGAGGCTTGTGATTTTTCTTTTTTAGTTCTCTTTCGGGGAAATGTAGACGCATGCAAAAGCTATGGCTTTTTGAGATCCATCCAAAATATATATCCTCTCATCCGAAGTTTTCTCTGTGAAAAAATGAACTTGTTCATTATTGTTGTGCTTAGGAATGTAAATTTTGGAATGCATTTTTGTATTCCTTTGCGTTCAGTTTCAGGTAGAGTTTGTCCTGCTGCCGCGGAATGGTAAGTTCATCATTTCAGGCAGTCTTAACTTACTCACAACTATGTATGTAGCTAATGGAAATGTTGGTGAATTTACGTTTGTTGTCAAATTTCTTTCATGACAACATGTAGTTTCCACTGCATGTGCAGCGGAGATGTACGTGGTGGGTGGTATAAACTATTAAGTTGACTATTCCTATGTGGGATTGCTCTTTTTTTATTTTTCCATCTATATATAGAAGAAAGAATGTTTGTTTGGTAATATGGGTAAACTTAATGAAATGCAAGTTGTTTCAGAGAAATTACTGACTGTTTTTTTTTTTTTTTAATTTTATTTTATTCATCCATTTATGTGACAATATCAGGTAATTTAGTAACTTTGATGGTTACAGGTATCTAAATGCTAAAATGCTTAAGAAATACTTTGGTGCTTAATTTGGATTTTGAACTTTCTTGAATTTCTAGGCTATCTCCATTATTTATGAGTAGACGTGTCAAATAGATTGAGTCGGATGATTTTTTTTTTGACATGAAACTTAAACTTTCATTAATGGGAAATATCTGCTAATAGCAAATTGAGATAATGCTTCCAATGAGTTGTTAGTCCAGTCATGTGAGCAAAGAAATTTTCTTAATTATCTAGTAACCCAATCAGTAGATCCATTAGCACTTCTTGGGAGTTGGATGAATTTTGATTGAATCATTTGGATTTCGAATATTTTGAGTTGAGTTGATTTTGTGTAACACTGTATTTGAATCAGATTCAAGTTATTCAAGTTCAATTCAAGTCAATTGCTGTCAATTTTCAAGAAAAGTTTTTACAATAATTTATTATTTTATCTTTTTTTTATTAACTTATTTTATCCTTTATTAGAATAGGAGAAATCATATTATAATTTCTTTACTAACTTTTTGTACATTAATTTGTATTAAAAATATTTACTTTTTAACTTTTTATTAACTTATGGACTTCATCTACAAGCCGCTTCTGCCATATTTTTACAATTTAGACCTAACGTTAACATAAAATCAAAATTATGATGCAGAGTCACACAGCTCTTAGAGATGAGAAATTGATTCACTTCATTGTTTTTTTTTTCGCTTTATTATGAGGCTAAACTGCACAATGCATAATTTAAGAATAAAAATAAATATTACGAAAATTTCTTTACGAAATATCTGAAATAACAGTTAAGTTATTAAATTTTAAAGTAATACTAAATTTATTGTAGGTCTAATTTTTAAAAAATAAAAATAAAAATATTAAAAACTGATTGCCATATAAATAAAAAAAACAATGTGAGAAAAATCGAAAAAAAGCCTCCATCCTATATGTCACTACTAATTATTGCGGCAAGTCATTTTCTGACTTCAAGTTTTAGACAAAGTCAATTGACTAAAAAAAGAAAATAATTTTCATTTGTCTCAAAAAAACTCATGTAGATACCTTTTGATCATAGTGGTCAAGTGGGATGTTATAATCGAGTGGGAAAGTTATTTGACTTATGAATTGCGTATTTTTATAATTTAGAGACTCTTATGTTTGTCAAATTATTTTTTGGATATGAAATTTTTCATATTTTATTTTCTACTTTTATTTATTTATGCAAAATTTTCCCATGGTAATTTAACTTATGAATTGTGTATTTTAATATTTCAAAGACTTTCATGTTTGTCTAATCATTTTTTGGATATGAAATTTGCATATTGTATGTTATAATTTTATCTATTTATGCAAAATTTTTTCATTTTTAATTTTCAAATTTAATATTTGCTTAAGAATATTTTTAAGATTTATGTTTGTCTAATCACTTTTTTTTTAATTCTATATTTACCCTTCACGATAGTATTATAACATCAAACCACCATTTTTTGTAATCTTCTACTAAGTGGTGTCATGTTATTAAAAAAAGATGAGGTGATAATTTTTTTAAAGTCAAAAACTAATTATAAGATTTAAGAACTCTATAAAGATTTCAACAAAAAACCCAAAATGCAAAAAAGTTTAAAAATTACAACAAACAATTCCCTAAAAATTCAGAAACAACATTTTTTTTTTAAAAAACCAAAATTCTAGAAAAATAAAAACAGCAAATAAAATCAAAAAATTTCATAGAAAAATGGAAAAACTTTCAAATTATGCAAAAGTTCCAAAAACAATAAAAACTTCTAAGAAAATTCCTTTCTTTCTCTCTCCATCCAAAAAGAATAAACTTTTTGACCCAATTTTCGATTTTTGTGGAAATAAAAAAAAGAAAATAATTTTATTTGAATACAATCTATACTTAATTTAATGGGAAAATTTTTTTGTTATTTTTTCGGTAGTTGTTTTGTGATTGTTAATATACAATATAACAAGAGAATGATACCATACTACAGTAAAATTGAAAAAAAATTATACGACATGTCAACATAAATTATACAATATAAATAATCAATCATTAAAATAATTATTATAATAATTAATTACACATATCATATAATTTTTTTAATTTATCGTATAATTTTTTTAAATTTTATTATTATATTATATAATTTAACCACCTCAAAAAATCGTGTGCAGTGGTGCTCTTAAAAATTAGCCTTCTCATCGTCGTCGGAGATCGGAATTTATTTTACTCGGAACTTTTCCCAATGATGCTGTAACAGCTACGCGCGCGTAAAGATGGACCGTTGTCCCTGTCCATCCACGCGACGATCGGTCCACGTTAAAGTTAAATACACCTTCCAATAAAAGATAAACGTAAAGGTTAATTTTATTAAAAAATTACAATAATTTATTAATTTTTATTCATAATATCTTTTTGTAAAAATTAATATAAAAAGTATTCTCTATTACATAATTATGTTCAATTGTTAATTTTTGTATCAATTATATTAACATACCAACGAACAGAATACTACGTCAATAAAATTATGTCTAATCAACTGTTATGCCATTTTAAGTTGATGATGTGATTTTTTTTTATTTTTTAAAAATTTAAAAATAAAATTTTAAAATATGTTAATATTTAATTAAAAATAAACTAAATTTAATTTTCTAACAAAAAAAAGAACTAAGTTTAATGAAAAATTAAAAAAGAAACTCAATTTAAAATCAATTTTACTTAATAAAATAAAAACTCTTCAAATATAAAATTCTTCCCAAGGCAATTTTACCTACTAAAATTAAAACCCTTCCAATCCAAAACTCTTCAAGCGATAACAATTTTTTTTAAAAACTTTTCATTAAACTGAATTCTTTTTTTTGTTAGAAAATTAAATTAGGTTTATTTTTAATTAAATATCAACATATTTTAAAAATATCTTTTTAAATTTTAAAAAAATTAAAAAAATATACCACATCGTTAACTTAAGATGACGTGATCGTTGATTACATATAATTTTACTAACGTGATATTTTATTAGTTGTTATGTCAACTTAATTTTTAACAATTGAGTATAATTATAAAAAAAAATTTTATATTAATTTTTTTTAAAAATAAATAAAAACTAATAAATTGTTATAAATTTTAGGTAAAATTAATCTATATGCCTACAAAAATAAGCAAAGCGCTCGGATACTGAAGCGCGCGTGAGAGACAATGCCCACGTTGACGCGTCCAAAAGTGCAAAATGCAAATGGCCCCCTCTCCTTCGTCCCCTGTGGCAGGCACCACTAATAACTCTCTCTCTTTCTCTCTATCTCTCTACTCTCTCTCTCTCTGTCTCTCTCTCTCTCTGCAGTGAATCCCTCTCCTCCCTCTCTCTCTCTCGCTCTCTCTCTCTCTCTCTGTGAATTAATTAAAGGTTTGTTTGGTTGGTCGTAAAAGGTTCGTTCTGGGTTGGGGGGGGTTGGGGGGTTGGTCTTTGTTTCTCGGAATTTTGTAATAGCTACTGCAGTGGCAAAATCACAGACAGCTTCTTCTTCTTCTTCTTCTTCTTCATCAACAGCATATTTAATGGAGAGACAGAAAGAGAAACAAGGGGAGATTTTAGAAGGGAGGCGGCCTTCCTTCTTTGTGTTTTTTTCTTCTGATCTCTCTTCCAACTCTCTGGTAATTTTCTTCTCCCTCTCCCTCTCTCTCTCTCTCTCTCTCTCTCTCTCTCTCACACACACACACACACACACACAGAGTTGCATTTTCATTTAGTGTGAAGTTGCCCATAACAGTCTAACTAATTATATGTTTGTTGAAGGAAATGAGTGTTATGGGACTACAATGCCAGCTGCTAATTACTATGTTGTTGGTCTTGAATTTGATTGTTATTGTATTATTCTGATGATGTATGGGATTGCCTTCTTAATTGTGTACTAATGCTGCCAGACGAGAAGTCCTTTGAGGTAATTCAAAGATAAGGTCTTTCTCTATTTTGTTCCTTTCGGGGTGTTGCAAGAGTTGGCTATCAATTTTATGAAGACTGAAGCAACAATAGTAGGTCACTGCAGCTGAAGTTGCTTGTGCTTCTTTCGGATTTTTTTTTTTTCCCCCCAAATTAAGTAGGCGTTATGAGTTAGATAACTTATAGTGATTGTTTTTGCGACATTAGAACACAAGAGATTAAAATGTAAACAAACCTGTGATTTCAGGCTTTCATGTCGTCTGCGCCTCGTTAAGCATACGGATAGAGCTTTATATTATAATGTTAGCATTGCTGGGTGATATCGTTCCACGCTAACTGGATTTAAGCATTCCTGCATTTATCCATGTCTTTAATAGCTATTAACCAGTTTATCGTTTTTAACGGAGGAGGCCAATCTTTGGATGTGCACTTATCGTTGGTCATCTAATCACTAATTAAATTACTCTTGCAGAATATTCCAGTAGGATTCGTCAAACACTTGGAAGGGATAACAACTGGGTCAGTTTCTTTGATAGGCCCCAGTGGAAATGTTTGGCTTGTCGACTTGATTAAGCAGAATGGAGATTTGTTTCTCGAGCATGGGTGGCCTACATTTGTGCGGGATCATCTCATAGAATGTGGTGATCTTTTGGTTTTCAGATATGATGGCAACTTTTGTTTCTCTGTGCAAGTATTTGATCAAAGTGCCTGTGAGAAGGAAGCTACCTTTTATTCTAAATGTAGTGAAGATGTTAGCAGGCCTTTTACAAGTATGGGACATAAGAGAGAAAGGGAAGAAGAGGCCTCATCTTCAGATAACAATAACTGTGAATCAATGCCCAAAAAAGCTAAGGGAAGATGTTTCGACTTTCTTTCAGAATGTGTAGACAACAAACAGGAAGGTGGGATGGTTATATGTGATAATGGAGGATGCCAGCACAATGATGAAAATATGATATGCCAAGATGCAAGTTTAAATCAGGAAGCCAATCAGCGTAGGAGTCTGCCTTCATGTCCTGCCATCCCTTCTGAATTGAAATCTTGCAATGAAAAGACAGGTCAGAAAGATAATAACAATAGTAACCCTTTTTCTGAAAAGATTTCTTTTTTTTTTAATATATTTTCTCCACCCCCATTTAAAAAGCAGCTCAAGAGGTTTCTGAAGAATTGGCATTTCAATTTCTCGATCATCTGGGTGAAAAGCAGACATGGAAACAAAGTCATCCTTCTATATTTGCTAAGCATGCATTAAAAATGTAGTATAATCTGAGTTTACATGGCAGGCTATCCCTTAGAAGGTTAGCACAATGTGATGTTGTCTGATCAAATTTATTCCATGTGAAGAGCAGTCCACAAAATTATAAAAAATGCCTGGCATTTATGAAAAATGTCCTCCTTTTGCACTCCTGAAACTTTCCTTCAGTCTTGTTTAGTTTGCATTTCACATCAAGCAATGTCAGAACACTAAATTCAATGAGGTTAAATTTCAAAGCAGAGGTTGCATCTCATAGAAGAATTGGAAAAAAAGAAGAAACAAATGTGCCTGACGGAAGTTCAGTCTCAACTTTTTCTGAACGTGAGAAAAGAGTTGCAGAGTCTTTTATTTCAGCCTATCCTTATTTTGTGAGGATTATGAAAAAGTTCAACATCGGCGGTTCCTATACTTTGGTAAGGTTGACTGTCTTTTTGTTGTTTTGGAATTTTAGAATGCAGTAGTCAAATTGGGTTTTACTCTGTTGCACAGAATATACCGTACCAGTTTTCTATGGCATATCTTCCAAATTGCAAAACAGAGATTGTCCTGCGCACAGTCAAAGGAGCTTGTTGGAATGTGAATTCTGTTCCAACAACAAGAGTGCACACAAGTCATACTTTTTGTGGAGGATGGATGGCCTTTGTCCGTAATAATGACATCAAGATGGGAGATATCTGTATTTTTGAACTTGTGCGCAAGTTTGAAATGCGTGTTTTTATTCTCCGAGTTGGAAAGGACAGCCCAGAAAATCAAAATGCAAAAGCAGCTCCTAATGGGGTAAATATTGCGACGTCTACTACTACTTGTCAAAAGAAATCAAGAAGAAAAATCCTTCCAAAGATCATCAAGAAGGCAGATAACTTTGATAAAAAGGGTTCTAAAAAGAGAATAAGGAAACATGACAATAACATGAATGGTTTGGCCATTGCGCCCTGCACTCAGTCAAGGAGTGGCAACCAAAAGCAGGGTAAGGGTGTGCAAAATGTGGCTTGCTTTTTGCATTTATAAGAATCTCCTTCCGAACTGATTGATGTAATTCTGTTTAGTTGTTTTTTTCTCTTATTGAATTGCTTGTAAATCTGGGCTCTAAGCATATAAATCTCTCGCACTGCGAAAAATGAGATTTCTATCTCTAAGTTTGCCTATTTACATGTATATATCTTGGATTGCCACAAGCCTTAAAAATTATGTAGTGTTAAGTCGATGGGACTCATTTAGTTAGTTCCCTACTGTAAAGTAAATAGAACTGTGGATTATAAAATAGGGGAAGTGACTGAGATTCAAAAGAATGCAGAAGCAGGAGTGGGTGCAAGGATGATGGCAGCAATGGATGAAGCAAAGGCGTCCAAGTCTTTTACCTCTGGTTTTCCTTATTTTGTCAGAATCATGAGGAAGTTCAACGTCAGTGGCTCATATACTCTGGTGAGGGATTTCCATTTACTGAATTTCTTTCAAGATTCTGCATCAAGCTAATTAGATGTTTTATGTTGACCCATTGGCTTCTTTAGTGAAGTTCTGTCAAACAAATTTGGGGATCCCAGTAACTCAAACATCTCTCCTGTAAGAACTTATGGCGAACAAAAGCTGCATTCCCAGTATTCATGAGATTTGCATCGGCAGCCTTAACACCACATTGCTTCAATAGCTTCCCCATGTTTTTTTTTAAAATTTTTTTTTAACAATATATCTTTGAAAAATCCCTGTAACCTTTGGATCCTCATCTCCATTGTGCCTAGTTTCAGGGCTTAACAAAGTATTTGCTTTCTAGCATGAACTAAGTTCTGCACTGACTTTTGTTTTTTTTCTATTCTACTGTAATCTGCCATTTTTTGCATTGCCAAATTGTCAATAAGGGGCTACTTAATGTTGTTGGACACCCTGACGCTCTTGCAGGCTCATATGCACTTAGATATATCCGCAAGATACCCCTTGTTGTTGTTGTAGAGTTTTCTTTTGTTGTGTTTTTTTTTTTTTTTCGGAATTCTGAACACTTCATGTGATTCATTAGTGTCTTCCTGTAAGCGTTTATTGGTATAAGATACGCCTGTAATGATGCTGCGTTCCATTTAGTTTGCTTTCCATGCTGGTTTCTACTGTCCCCTAACCTCCACCTGAATTTCTTAACAAATGCGCGATTTCTGATTGATCTTCGAAAATATGCTACAAATTTACTCTTTGACTTGCGGGTAATCATGATGCAGAAAATCCCTCACCAGTTTTCTGCAACATATCTTCCCAGCTGCAAGACAGAGATTCTCCTTTGTAATCTACAAGGGGAATACTGGAGTGTGAATTCTGTGCCAGACTCAAAAGGGCGAACAGTGCATACCTTTTGTGGAGGATGGATGGCATTTGTCCGTGATAATGATGTTCAGATTGGGGATATCTGCATGTTTGAACTTGTTAGCCAGTCTGAGATGCATGTGCACATATCTAGGGTTGGACAGAAGGCACATGAGTATCAGTGTGGAAAATCAGCACCTTTTGAGTTAGCCCCTCCGGCATTGCCTAGCGAGCAACCTAAACCTCATTCCTGATGCAATATCAAAGAGATCAACTTCAAGAGACGAATATTTTGGTGAGCCATGCTTTTTGTTCTTTGATTTTGCCCTTGCCCATGTCTATATTCACTTCTGTTTGAATAAGTGGTTGAGATGCTCTTCCACTTTTTCTGTGACATCTAGTTACCAAAATGCTGGTTATCAGATTGTGATTGTAGTTATGCTATTGAAGAAATGCTTAACGTGGATAAATGTGGTATAATCTACAGTACCCTTTGGCCATTTCCTGCAATCCAAAAATGTTTATTGAAGAAGCAAATTATAATTTGTGGGCAACGTTTTCAGTTTCCTAATTTGAGAGCTTACCTTTCTAGGTCGCTGTTGTGAACTTTAAGGAGCTAGTTTATGCAAACACCATATAATCTTGACATAATTTGAAAGAAGTGGGACTTTTGTGAGTATTAAAATGCTGAGAAAAATCTCAGTATGCTTTTGATATGATAATTTGCAATTCTTTAAAACTTTGATGGCATTGGTTTAAATTGGATGACTTAAAATGTCAGTTTTGGAGTTTGTTGTTTTTTATTTCCACTCACTTTTTCCTGCGATCCACAAAACCCATATATGCCCATTTTTAGCTTTATACAAGAATAAGGCTTTTCACTTTGTCTTCCTCGTGTGCACACCGACTTCGACTGTGTAATTAATCTGCAATGTGATATGTATTTACATTTTCCTGCAGAATTTGGCCGCCTCTTTTCGGGTTGTTTCAGGATTCAAGGAAGGTGATAATTGCATGTATGATTTAAGCAGGGCAATAGAGATGCCTTTTCATGTTCAAGGAATAAAAAATTTCTGTCGAAGTGTAGAGATGGGTATCTTTTTATGCATTTTAAGGTATCCATTTTGGCTTTATGATTCCACTGTCTGGTAGCATTTCCCTGCTTGAATTGTCATTGTACCCAGTAAGGGAAAACCACCTATATGATAAATGCAGTTTGTCCTCTGCAAGACTGGCTAGGGATATGTATAAAAAAAATCCTAAACCTTTAGATTTTTTTTCATTTAAGTCCTAAACCTTTTTGAGATTTTATTTCAGTTCTAAACCTTTTGATTTTGCTCCAAATCAGTCTTTCCGTTAGTCAAACCGTTAAAAATTACTGTTCACTAACGGAAATTTTTTTAAAAAGGTAAAATATACTATTTCAATTCACCCGTTAACAGAAATACTTTGTATAATTTTAAAAAAAATAAAATAAAAAATAAAAAATTTAAAATCTCAACTTACATGTTACTATTTGAGAGTAAAATACAAGTATTTAATAAAAAAAAAAAAATATTTAAATAGTTTATTTTACCTTTTTTAAAAATTTTTCGTTAGTGAACAGTAATTTTAACGGTTTGACTAACGGAAGGACTGATTTAGTGTAAAATCAAAAGGTTTAGAACTGAAATGAAATCTCAAAAAGGTTTAGGACTTAAATGAAAAAAAATCTAAAAATTTAGGACTTTTTTAATGCATATCCCAGACTGGTTATGTGTAGCTCCTTTTGTGTGTGTGTGTGTGTGTGTGTGTGTGTGTGTGTGTGTGTGTGTGTGTGTGTGTGTGTGTGTGTGTGTGTGTGTGTGTGTATCATTGTCTCCAGGGTCTGGAGTGGAAACAAGTATGGGCCTATTCTGTTCAAAAAATTGATGGGTAAAAATGATCAAGAGAAACCCTGCTATCAGGGCCAACCTTTGACATCAGGGCCAATTGATGGGCATTTCGGAACCCTGATCACTAACAAATCCCGGTCCGAAGTTGAGTGAAACAACGATAAATGCGAATAATGGGTCTTGTTCTGTACTATGTAGCGAAATGTACTTCAGCGTATGAGTGGTACAACAACATGCTTTTGCTTGAGAACTCATTTTAAGAGGGAGTGCTCACTTGGGCTTGGCGGGAGGTTGGAACTCTTGTTAGTGTGCCCTCTTCCTTTTCTACAATGGGGCTATGACCTCGACAGTCCGACACACACACTCAAAAAAAAAAAACAAAAAAGGCTTTTGCCAATGCCAAGAAGATCTCTCTATCAGCTTCACAGTTCACACAATCTTTCATGTGCTCATGTCTTGGGGACTGGCTTGCCCATTCGAACGCATTTCTCCAGCGCCCACAGCTTCGTGCGTAAGACGATTTGTGAACAGAGTTGGAAAGGGAAAAATGATTAGTAATAAGATTACGTAGATTAATAATAAGAAATATATAATTAATATAATTATATCTAATAATCTATTAAATTTTTAATTTAAATTTAACATATTTTTTTTATAATTTAACGATTTAGATCATTATATATTTACTGTACTTTTATTTGTCGTGTGAAAAAAAAAAAAAGAAAAAAAAAACACTTTTGTAGAATGATGAATGGGAAAAAGAAACTGGGTACAATCGTCCTCCTGTCCAGTACTTCTGAACTTCGGATTTCGTTAGTAAGTGACAATAGGCTGACCCGGTCAGGCATATGACTTCAGGCGACTATTTTCATTATAAAACATAAATGCAGTAATTAATACTGTGTGCGGGACAGAAAAAAAAAGAAAGGAAATACCCAATAGAGGTGTGTTTTATTGAATGGTTAATTAAAAAATAAAAAACAAATAATTGTTAGATTATAGATGATGTGAATAGGCTGCACAAACAGCGGGATGTTTTTAACCTGCAAATCTCTTAATAGTATTAAAAAAAAAAATAAATGCAGTATTAGAGAAGTGTTGTTTAAATTTTTATTAAAATGTAATGATATTTTAAATTTTTATGGTTATTGTAACATTTTTTTATAATAAAATAATACATATTATTATTTTTTATTAAAAAAATAAGAATAATTATAAGAAATTAGGAGAAAGTTATATTTAGACAAATCTTTAACACTAATCTTTCTGTACAGCAATGGCAATAAAAAACAATAGACATAAAAAGAGTCAATGGTCACCCTTAACCTCAGCTCCTCCTTCCACTTATCAAGTTTAGTTCAATTTGTTCTTAGTCCACTTTTTCTTACATGCCAAATAGATACTGAGCAGAACAAAGAGGATTATGGAAGCAATGAGCGATCATGGCACAAAATGGATGGATGAAATATACTGGAACCATTTTCGGCAAGCTCGCTTCCTGCATCGTCTTCCCTCTGGTTTTCGCCACCAGTTGGTAAGTTTTGCATGCCTTTGGTTTCTTTTGTGTGTATGTTTTCCTAGGTTTTACAATTTGATACTTTATGTTCTTTTTTTCATGAAATCGCAGGCCCTTCCAAGAAAATTTGCCGAAAAATTGAAGAAGATACTTCCTGAAACTGTTGTCCTTAAGGGTCCTGGTGGTGATTCGTGGGAAGTAAAACTCGTTGCCAAGAATGACACTTTATTCTTCAGAGATGGTTGGGACCAGTTTGTGAACGATCATTCGCTTCAAGAAAAGGATTTGCTACTGTTCATTTATAATTTTGGGGACTCTCAGTTTGATGTCTTGATGTTTGATTCGGAGAGCAATTGTGAGAAAGAAGCTTCATATTTTGTTAAATTAAGTGGAGAAGGAGCAGGTGAAGCTGAAATGGGAGAAAAGAGGAGACAGAGGACCCAATGGGAGGAAGACATCTATTGGACTCATTTTCGAACAATGCACTTTTTACAGCATCTCTCTATTGATTGCCTTAGACAATTGGTAAGCTTTTCTTTTAAGGTTTGACAGTAGCAGTGTTTAAGGATGAAATTGCCATATCTGGTCGTTCAACTCTTGCTAATTTATTAAGCTGGGAAGATTTAGTGATAGTTTTGCGAACTTTGCACGGATGGTTTTCCCCATTTTTCGAAAGGAAAATTTATGGATTTACATCTTTAATTATTATGTACCAATTCTGGGGGGCGGCCTTAACGCAATGTTTGAATTGCTCTTTTGGTGACCTTGTGGTCACAGGTTCGAGACGTGGAAATAGCCCCTTTGCAGAAATGCAAGTTACATATGCGTCCATCCTCCCCCTAGTCCTGTATTAAGCTGGGAAGCACTTAGTGCATTGAGTGAGCCCTTTAATTCTGTTTGGCTTACACGAAAACTTGTTAGAGCTGCTTATAATGCTCAAAAATTTTTGCCAATGTTCGTGTTGATGGTCATTTTGCCTATTTCAATCTTCTATTCTGCTTAAAAGGTGCATTCTGAAATTAAAAAGAAAAGGACTTGCAGGCTCTCCCGGGGAAATTTGCTCACAAACTGAAGAGTAACCTTCCTGAAATTGCAACTCTTAAAGGTCCTAGTGGTTCTGTGTGGAATGTTGCATTAAGTGGTTATGATTCCTTATCTTTCAACTGTGGTTGGCAAGAATTTGTCAAAGATCATTGTCTGGAAAAGGATGATCTTTTGATATTCCAGTACCATGTGGATTCTTGTTTTGAGGTTTTAGCATTTGATCCAAGCTCAATGTGTGAGAAGGAGGCTACATACTTCTCTAAAAGATGTGAGGAAGGAGAAGATTTGTGTGTGCACCCTGACCAAAGAAAAATGCAGGAAAAGTTTCCTGAGGACTGCCAAGATACTGGATGCAATCTATCCAGTGAAGCTCACAGTGGTGAATGTGCTATTGAATCTACTAAAAAAAAGATGCGAAGAGAAGCACGAATTGAACCACCATCCCATCCTGCTGGCAAATTAAAAGGCAGCCTTGGTAGGTCTCTTGTAAAGTTTCAGCTGCCATTGTATATCTAGCTTATGTGAACTCTACGTCCAATGCTCACTGTGAGAGAGATGCTTAAAAATTTGTGCTTATTGTTTCTTCTGTTTGTTTTTTTTTAGTCTCCTATGCCAAGGTACATGAATCATTTCTTCTACATGTTGGATATGTATTTTTTTCTCCTATTTTAGGTGCTAAACCTTCAACTGCAAAAGAGCGGAGAACAGCGTTGCAATCCGCAAATGCAGCGGCCACCTGGAATAGTTTTGTGGTAGTTATGCAACCATCATTTGTATATACTACCTTCCAAATGGTAAATCCTCGCTATGTCTAAAGTCTAAAACGCATCCTGCATGTTCTATTTATGTTGTTTCTATTTGAGAATAGCGGTTTAATTCTCTGTTAGAAAATGCCCTGTCATGTTTTACTCATGAGACAAGATTGAAGTTTTAGTCTGAACATGCATGTTGCTCATCTTTTTACCAAGCAGGGGGTCCCTTCCAGTTGGCTGAGATTGCACCTCTCTAAAGAAATCACAGAGCTGGTCCTTCGTGTTGGAGAAATGCTGTGGATAACCAAACTTTACAGACGACGTGACTGTGGCGGGCAACTTACTAAGGGCTGGAAGGATTTTGTCCTGGATAATGACTTGGAAAAAGATGATGTTTGCTTGTTTAAGCCGGTGGCTGGAACTAAGGAGAATCCTGTTGTCCTAGATGTCAGCATCTTTCGTGCAGCAGACAAAATCCTGTTGTCCTAGATGTCAGCATCTTTCACGCAGCAGACTAACTTCACTTGCTGGGGCGATGTCTGCCTAATGCTTAGAGCCAGAGGATCCTGCAATGCCTTTTGGAATATTCGGTTCTTTTGGGGTTGTAATGCTGATCGTGTAGTGTCTGACAGAGATCTTTGCTTGGAGCTTTTTGAAGTCACTGGCATGATGTCGGTTTGCTTGGCCTTTTTTTATATTTTATGAAAATTAATCAACTTATATAGATTTGTGCTGTTAACATTCAAGAATGATCTGCATTCCGTCTCCAGCATGCGCAATGCTCTTATTTAACCTGGAGAGGAAGAGGGAGACCTTTGAGAAACTCCCCGGGTCTGCAGTAAACCTGTTGAAATTGCAACAAACACATTGGAAGTGAATACAAGGAGGAAGCAATATTTAAGTGACTAGGACACATAACCTGTTTACTTTAAGATTTCAGGCAAGAAGTAACTTTAAAAAGCCTGCTGTCCAGTTTTTTTTTTTTTGTTGTGTCCAAGAGTTGGTTTCCTGTAAATTAAATTTCTTTCATAAATAATTGGGTTCGATTATTGCCCATGCCTCGAGTTTTGGTTTGGATGTCATGTCAGATTCACGCTATGGTGTGTAGCGAATGTACTTGAGAGAATCAGTTGCACAACAATATGAACCTTAAGCCAATACCAATCAGTTTTAGGCAAAGTTTACGCTATCCTCCAGCGTCAGGTGCATGAAGTGGTTCTATAAACAAAAAAGAGAGGAAAAATGATCAAGGGTTTGAAAGAAAAAAAAAGGGTAAAATGTTCTATTTCACTTAAAACGTTTTGAACTTTGTTAATTTGAATCTATAACATCTTTTATCATTGAATTCAGTTTAGGATCCATACGTTGGTAGTCATATTTAGTATCTATATTGTGACGAACTTATTTATTTCTACGACAAAACTTATAATTTGTGTAATAAAAAATAACGTATTAATTTTTTATATCATATTTTATTAAATTTGTTACAAAAATAAATAAGACTATTATAATATGTACATTAAATACGACTACTAATATAAGTATCCCAAACTTTTTCCTTTATCATTAAACTACACCTGCAGCGTTTTACATCATTAGCCTTAGTTGCGCCTACCATCAAACCAAGTTTTAGTTTTTCGATATTTGTTAATTTTATTTTTTATAAGTATAATTAATTTATAATTATATATTATATAATTTTATTTTTTTTATTTTTATTTTAAATAAATTTTATTTATTATATAATATAAAATATGAGTAAGTTATATTCATAAAAAATTTAAAAATTAAATTAAAAATTTCTTAATTATTTTTATCGAAAAGGGTTTGTGGACAAAAGATTTGTTCATATAATTTGAACAATCTAATATGACAGTTTTTAAATTTATATTTTTAGTCTATGTGCTTTTTTTATGACTTTGGGTAATTTTTTTAAATTTAAAATTTATTTGTCTAATCCGTCTATTCATAGACCAGACTCTTTTTTTTATATCGAGTGGCCCCAAAATAACTGCCACGAAAGCAATTGGATGATAAGCAGCATGATGCGTCATCACTTCACACGTGAGAAGACGAATCCTCTGGGGTTAAGGCAATCAAAGAATTATGGACTTTCTCAATCATAATTCATTGATTGCAATCAAAGAATTATCTGTAATCAGGCTTTCAGAAACGTAAGCATTCTGGTGCTTAGAATTCATTTGCGGCCGAAGCAATTTTTATTGGCCAGAAGTAGTCTTTGAAAAAATTTTAAAGATCACATTACAAAAACTTATAGGATGAAAATCTTTGCATGAGTTCACCTTTAAAATCAAGCAAATGTGCATGTGGTTAATCCATGTGGGATTGCCAATCATGACTGAGAAAATCTAGTGCCTTGGCAAATACATCCTCGTCTACGCTATGCCAGAATTATTAATAGAATAAAGCATGCATACCATTAAGTCCCGGTGGCTTTGTTAAGTGCAGATGCTAGAGAGTCTGATGAACCTCATCACTAAGAAAAGGTTTGACAACACTAGCATTTATATCCTCAAGTCACGCGGCCTGGGATATTGTTGAGAGTGGATTGCATTGCTGCATCGACTTGGGACCGAAATAAGAGCTTATAATAATCGGTAAGAGCCTCCAAAATTGAAACATTGGCATCATAAACTCGGGCACTATTATCCACCATTTTGTATAGCCTTGTTTGGCCAAAAAGGATGATGTCTTGTTCGAAAGGGAAAAAAAAAAGTTTTTAAATTTTAATCGTCCATTTTTTAAAATTTTTTTGTCCATAGTAAAAAAATAGTAGTCAATCATTCATAGAGAGGAGGGGGTGAGGAAGAAAATATGCATTCAAATCCTAATTCTTTATTAAAAAATACATACATTATACTATTTCAATTAAATTGAATTAATAGTCGTTCATTTCTTTATTTTGTCTACACTTCTTTCTACTTGATAAAATTTCTCAAATTCTTATTGTCTTTTTATATTCTGAATTAATAAAAAAAAAAGAATTAAATTAAAAATTCCCTATCGGGGGACTTTTTGATTATTCATATAATGGGATCAAATTAAGTAGTAAATGGATTGATTAGTTCTTTGTCTTTGTTACTCTTCTCTGGCGATGCATTGGTCCAGTTCAAGTGTGAAGTAAGCAATAGTTATATGCATCCTGTATCATCAGCGCTGCATGCACTCTCGTGCGTTTGAATTAATCATATTTTGCTCTGGTGCTTTATGCAAGCTGAGATTATGTTACGATTAAGCCACCCCAATGTGGTTCTTTTCACGTGGTTCATTTTGTGCGATGCATCTGGTTGCTTTGGTGCTCTTTTTTTCAAACCACGAAGCTTGTGTTGGAGTTGTTTGACCTTGGTTTCTGTTTTACGCTTAGAAGGGCTCAAACTAAGGTTCATTTGTAAGGTCTTTCCACTGTTGCCATACCTTCAATTATTTAGTGAATGTCATTTTTAATTTGGTATCACCTTCTATAAAAAAAAAAAAACTTGGAATGCTGATTTTCTGACCGATGGTCAAATCATTGTTTCTGTGCCTCAACTTCATGATGCCTTTATTAGAGGTATGCGCGAGTCAAGTTGAGCAAATTTGGAGATAAATCCACATCCAATCTGATATATAAGTCAATCCATTCAATTTAATTCGTCGTTGGCGGATTTGATTAGATTAGTTTTGGAAGATTATACACAATAAAAAAATATAATTTTCTTCAGTTTATATCCATCGTCAAAGTGGTTGAACGTACTTCATATTTTGTATAATTATAAAAGTGGTTGATGACTGTTACCGAGTAATAATGAGTATGTTGCTCCACGAGTTCAATGTAGCAACATAATCCATTATGAGACGTGCTTAACACAATTTTCTCTTGTGAATAGGTGAGATGCTACTCTTTGTATCATTTTTTGTAAAAAAAAAAAAAATTTATTGTTTTCGATAGACAGACGAGAATTCAATTGAAATCTCTCTCCATAGAAAAATAACAACATAAAATGCATCTAGCAACTCAAACTAGATATACTTGTCGATGATGCTAAACGAGGTCATTCCATTTTTTTTTTTCTAGAATTTTGAGTATAAGAATTCAATTACTAACTTATAATACAGAATAAAATCTTCGTGTTGTACTGCATCTCAGTTAATTGGGGCTGACCCACAATAATTTACTCCACATAATCATTAATAACTAGATACTTTTTTTTTTTGGAATTCTTTGTAGGGTTTGTATTATTGACCATTGAATCCTTTTGGGAATTTATGCAAAGAGTTAACTCAATTTTTTACTGTTAATGATATATTCTTATATGTTTGATTTATTTTCATTTAAAAATCGTTTCTTGATGGTTTAAACTGAAAAGACACGCGTTTCACGTGGGTTAAGAAACTAGTTTATGTATTTACCAAAAAAAAAAAAAAAAAAGAAGAAACTCGTTTTTGTAAAAATGATTTTGAGGGTAAGGGTCGTTGGTTACATGTGATAAGCAGATTTGCGGAAATGAATTATTAGACTCTGGTCAATTGAATTCATACCCTTGTTCAAAAGGGGGGGGGGGGGGGGCAAAAAAAAACCCTATTAAATACTCCTTTTCCCTTTTTTTATTTTATTTATTTTTTTGTTTATAATAAAAGTGACAACTTATCATTTAAGAGAATGACAGATAATTGGAAGCATAGTCTCTCAATTAAAGGCAGTTTCTATTACTCCGAATCATCAATCTATTTCTTTGTTTTGTCTTTGCTTCTTTGCTTGAAAGTCTAATTGTTTTTTTTATGCTCTTCATTAATTAATTAATGACATAAGATTTTTCCAACTTTTGATTATCCATAGAATGGAATTAAATTAAGTCGTAAATTGATTAGTTGTTGTCATTTTCACTCTCACTGACATTTTTTTTTTAAGAACTGAAAGGAATTGAATAATCATAAGTAAAAGTAATAAATAAAGTTAAATTTTTTATGTTTATTTTATTATAAAAAATTATTGATAATGATTAATTGACCATATAAAATTCTACTTAATTAAATTTTTTTAAATTGAATTATATTAATATTTTAAAATTAACATGATTTAAGATAGAGATAATCACATTTTTACATCTAACAAGATAAAAAAACAGAAAACTGCCAACACAAACAATAATTAACAAAATAACATAGATGTAAACCAAAAAAACAAATTAAAATAGATGCATATGTTAAATCTCTCTCTCTCTCTCTTTCCCTGACTCTGAGAAATTAAAAATGTCACAATCAATCACTCTGCGAAGCAGCAATTCTAAAGGAGTAGATGAATAGCTGTATTCACACCGAGCAGCCATGCTTTGCAAAGCAACAATTCTAATGGAGTAGAAGAATAGCTGTATTCACACCGAGAGATGGCTACTATAAATAGGGAGGGGAAAGAGAGAGGGGTGATGGAGGGGGGGGGGGGGCAGCACGTAATAATTATAGCCTTTCGAGCGAGAAATAAATGCAATTAAATGTCCATTTGCTAAGCAGAGTAATTGTTAAGTGCTGCTAACTGGAGTGGTCCATTTACCCAAAATAAGTTGAATCAATTCTCAATTTTCTAGCACAATAATCCTTAGTTGCTGGGTTTTTTTTTTTGGTTACAAACAAACTGGAGAAGTCAAGAAAGGAAAACAAAACTAAGAATAAAAAGATAAAATTTTAAGGCTAATTTGAGATATTGGCGGTACCGGATAAGTATAAGAGCCAGCTTTTGTCAAGTAGATGTCATTATTATCTAGATATCTAGATAATTAAAATGTAATTAAGAAGTCATTTCTCAGAACGCCTGAGTATATCATTGCAATTAACAGCAACTATAAAGAGACTTGTAATATTTTTAATATAAAATTCTTTTAATATTTTTAAAATTAAGGAGATGTCGCCAAATTAACAAAATTTTAATTTTTTTCTTAAATTCAACAATTATAATATATACGTGTAGATTAATCAAATTATCAAAAACTCTTCAATATTCCGTCAGAGGTCCAATGCATGCATAGATGGCCAGGTGCAGTAACGTAATAATTATTATATTAGCGAGTGAAAATACATGGTGCTTTTATTTATTCCATGGTAGCTATGTCATTGCTTAGGTGTTCCTTCTGCATGTCAATCTGGATTTAATTAGTGATTCTGCGTAAGGCATTTTGTTCATGAAATATCAGACGATTCAATTCAATTGAAGTCCTTTATTTGCACAATATAATTGTCTTATGTTACCAACTTACTATTTTCAACCCCCAATCGTTCTCTTAAAAAAAAAAAAAAACACCAATTGATTCATTGTAGTATAGCATTCAAAGAGTTTTGTTCGTCATGAGTTTGAATCCTTGTTAAAGCGTTTGATAAGACTAAATGTAGTTCTGATTTTACATAGTTGTGAAAAATGATAACATAAAATGTATTTAGCAACTCAAAATGAATATAATTTTCGATGTTAGACAAGATCATTTTATTTTTTTCTAGAATTTTGAATATAAGAATTCAATTACTAACTTATAATTTAGAAAAAAGTCTGTCTTGTACTACTATCTCAATTAGTTGAGAGCAGACTCACAATAATTTACTCCACATAATCATTTAGAGCAAGATATTTTTTTTTTTAAATCTACTACAAAAAATAAAAGCTTTTAGCAGCAACTTATATTGCAATTAAAAATAAAAAGAAAATGGTTGTTAAATGTATCAAATGTACTTTAAATTGTGAGTCAATTATCAAATTTACCCGTGATTTTATAAAGCTATTTAGGTTCTTGTAATTATTGAAAACTAACAATATGAATTTAAAGCTCTTTTAATTGTTTATTTTATTATTTATGTGCAATGAATATAGAATAGAAGCTGAAAAAAAATTGTAGAAGTATATTTATGTCTCTAACATAATCTTCTTATTAGATTCTTTTTTTTTGGTGCAAAAAAAAATGTTAGATTCTTTTTAATTTTTTAACAAAAAATAAATATCGTTTAACAAAAATAAATATTCTTACTAGTGTACTACGTTGTACCACTGTTCCTTTGTACTGCCGCTCAGATTCCACCAAGCAAATTAATTTTATATATATTTTAATTAAACCAATCAAAATAATTGAACTGATCTCCCCTCTCTCTCACTCTCTCACAAGCAGTATTTGATGGGGTTTGGAGGGCCATCGCCATCCAACTTCCCAAAATCATAGGGGTTGTTTTAGTCCCAGTGCCACGTCATCAGCCTTTTCCATTAAATGGCAGAATCCAAGGATAACCTGAATGCAGAAGACAAAAGGAAGATAAATAAATAAATAAATAAATAAAAAAGCATGGGTGGTCCTAATGGCTGCGATGGAGTCTGGAGAGTTTATCATGTGATGTATAGCCCACAGGACAGAGCTCTCTCATCTCATCTATATATATATATATATATATATATATATGTTATTACTAGCAAAAACAAATACCACCAAGTGTGCTGTATACCGAGTTGCCCAGCCCATTTATCTTCCAAACTCTCTCCTCTCTGTTCCTTGCTTTTGGTTCGTGACTGACTACTGTATAGCAATGGCACGATCAGCTATGCTTCCCTTGATGATTCTCTGCTCTCTTCCCGTTTTGTCCTTCTGGGTTGGAGTGGACGGCGCAGGCCACCACCTCTCTGCCCCCCCAGCCCCGTTGGCCTCCTCCTCCGTGGACTGCTCCAGTCTGATCTTGGACATGGCGGACTGTGTTTCTTTTGTCACCAACGGAAGCAACGTCTCCAAGCCGGAAGGGAGCTGCTGTTCTGGGTTGAAGACGGTTTTGAACACCGATGCCCAGTGTCTGTGCGAGGCCTTCAACAACAGTACCCAGTATGGTGTTCCCAGCTTGAACGTCACCAAGGCCCTCTCCCTACCCTCCGCTTGCAACCTGCGCGCCCCTTCTGCCCCTTCCTGCGGTTGTTCCTTCCTTTATTTCCTTCTTTCTCTTCGTTACATTTCTTTTGCATGCTTTCCAGTTTTCAACTGCATGGGTTTTTTTTTTTTTTTTTGGTGAAAAATAATCTGTGAGATTATTTCCCTCCTTTCTGCTTTTTCTTCTTTTTGAAAATATTTTTGTTGCTGGTTACTTCGGAAGTTACTCACTTCCACCCTTTAGTCTTCCCTTCTTGATTCCAAAGAGGAACCAAAGCATGGCGTGACTTTAGAGTAAGAAATGTTTCTAGAGAAAGAAAGAAAGAAAGAAACAGATATTACCCATCCCCTTCTTGGTTCCAAACAGGAATACCAAGGCACTCCACTCCAATCTAAATTATCTTTCAAAAAATTTGCATGAATGGTGGACTCTCGTTGAGAGAAAAACTGAAAGAAAATAGGCTGTGGGTAAAGTTTCAAACTTCGTCTCTGTTTCTGTGTGTGTCAGCTTCTGTGTTAGCATCTGCTTAGTCAGTGACTTGAAGATAATCGTTTTATATTTTCTTCTTTTTGTTTGTGAAAAATATTCTGTGGGATTATTATTATTAATTACTTTCCAATTTTCTCAACAATATGTATTAACTGAGTGTTTTTGCTTGTTGGCCCTTTTTTGCTTTACCTTTCTCTCCATTCTGATAAATAACCGCTATGATGATGTTGTTCTTGTTGCCAATATTCCTGTTGACAATCTTGATCATCTTCGCAGCAAGAATCTCAACCATTGGAATCGACACATGTGTGACAGAGGTACAAGCCCTCGATCCATGTTTCAACTTCATCCGACAAGGAGGGACTCGAGCACCCACCGCTCAATGCTGCACCAGTATTGCTGCCCTTGCACGGAGCAGGGCAGCTGTTAACACAATTTGTGGGTGCTTTGAGGCCATATATTTTGAGAATCCTACCCTTATTTCTAGGGAGAGGCTTCTGGGTCTGCCAGGGACATGCAAGACTAAGGGCCTTTTGTGCCGGTATGTATACATTTATAACTTTTTATGTGTGTGTATATATATATATTTATTTATTTACTTTCTTGGATCTTTTCCTAATTAATTTCATGTAATTTTCCAGCTGATGACAAAGCTGAAAAAAGGAGATCTGCAAGATGTTTTAAAAATAAAGTGACAGTTTGTACGTTTTTAGGTGGGAGAAAATGCTACTGCCTACCACTATGGTGTGATTTTAGTTTTCCTTTGTGAACACTGCTCTATTGTCTGTCCCACTAGGGTTTCTGCTGTTATGTGAATGCAATGCTATATATGAAGTGTCCTTGGTTGTTTGCTCTTATCTTATATTATTTTTATAATCAAAAGGCAAAAGGAGTGCACATCATCTCATAACTTAATCTTTGACTTGTAACCCACGAGTCCCAATTCCACTGCTAGTATATGATGAACAACCAAAGAAATAACACAAAATTAAAAAGGAAAATATTATTAACTAAATTTTATGCTCAATATTATTATGTATAAAAGAGCCAATTTTTCTTTGAATTCATTGTGCAGTCATGAGGTCTATATAGATGATCCATATAATATAGTTGTTTCAACTCTTCGCACAAAACGATCTCTGAAACAAGACAGGAAGTCCTCCAGTGTCAATTAACTGCCACTCTTGTTAATGCCATTATAAGTCCTCCAGTGTCAATTAGCTGCTAGATTTTTCAAGCAACGAGCCGCGTGACACCATTCTTCAATTTTGAGCGGCAGTAGCTGCAGTACAACCTTTTTCATCGAAAAAGAATGATCAAATATTGTTGAAATTTTAATCAAAAAGAATGATATTATTGCAGTTAATTCAAAAAAAAAAAAACCCATGATTTTTGCATATATTTTCAATTTTTACGACAAATTATAGTTTGTATTAATTAAATGCTGCAACTTGGGAGTTCCCTTCAATTTTAAGAAATAAACGCATATACTTGGCTATTCTCATTTCCCATTAATTTGTTACTCCAAGATGAGATGATTGATGTCAGATTGAAATTTATATGTTAGGATGAAGCGGGATCCGAAAACAAATTTAAAGATAATTTTCGAATGAAAATTAGTCCCTCTTTGCGCACCATTTGCTTCAAGGTTCAATTTTAGAGGAAATTTCAAACTCCGAATCTTATTAAAGCTGACACCTCTTCAAAACTTGTAAAGCTAAGTAGCACTGAAAGTACCCTAATTTTACTAGAATATTCATGCTGAATGTCAAGTACACCAATAAGTATTGTCGTGTTGATGACATAATATATGCCCTTGCAGCTGATATTATTGAATTCCTGTGTGATGAAAAACAAAACTACGAAATTAGTCCCAATTTCATTAGGCAAACAAGGAAATAAAAGTTTACCATTTCAGTTTCATGAATTGCATAATGCACATGCTTTGACCTATTTTTTTGAACAATCACATGCGATGACCTATGGGGCAAGATGGAAAGATAATGATCTCTCGGCCCTCCAGACAAGAATTTATAAATAATAACCATAAGAACATAATTTTACTGTGCACTGCCTGCAACTCAACAAGCAAAGCATGATAATAATAATTAATAATGATGATTAATGGAAACAGTCACTTTTTCTAATGCTTCATGCCCTCTATAATTTTTATACGTGGGTGATTCCGGACTGTTGTTTGCAGGCTAGTGTTGGTTTTATGGCGATAGAATGGGCAAGCTAGACGATATTGATCGTTGATATTGCACTGCATATGGACTATGATTGTTTCAGACGATGAGTCAACTGAGTTTCGAGTTAGGGGTTTATTGGGCCTTGAACCATTCAGAGTTTAGGAGTATGCGATATCTATTAAATTCAAGCTGTGGTTTCAAAAAAAAAAAAAAAAAAAAAATTCACGCTGTATTTAAGATTTCGGATTTCTCAGGTCTCTGAATAATATGAATTTTGAGTTATTTCAATTTCTAGTTATTGGATTTCTGATTAATTAACTTCCGCATACATCAATTTTCGAGGTCATTAAATTTTAAATATATTTGATTTCGGGTCTTTTTAGTTTTGAATTCGAACTATTTAAGTTTCAGATTTTACAGATTTGGGTTATTTAGAGAAGTTGTACGTCAATTAAGTTTTATGTGATTTTAATTTCTAAGTTATTTAGATCTTGAATAAGTTAAGTTATACGCTATTGATGTCTTCAATCAATGTGGGTCCATCAAATATGAGTCAATTAAACCCTTGATTAACTTTTTAATTAATAACTGCTATGAAATCGTATTAGCAAAAAAATAAAATCAAATAGTAGCCACCAAAATTTACCAAATATTTATTTCTACACGTTTTAAAAATAAAATATAAATATATTTTTTAAAATCTAAACCAAACATCTTTTATGTTAACGTGATGTTACCTAAAATCCCATAACTATCTATTTTTTTTATGCATCAACTTTTGAGAAATTTAGGCAAGATTTACTGGTATTTCCATATTATGATTTTTTAAATTTTCTGTGGAAATTGCCAAGCATTAAAAGGAGGGAGGGGTTCATGGTCCTAACAATAAGAAAGATCTTTTGCAACGTTTTTACAATGACGTTTTTGATAAACGTGGCTCACAAGAAATTCTACATCTTCTGCTACTTTTTCTAGAAAAAAAAAGAATAAAAGTTCAACATCCAAACGCTGATTATGGTTGGTTCAACGGGCATCTCCAAATGACTTTATTTTATTTTAGTTTATTTTCAAATCGAGAATGTTCCGTAAAGTTAAGAAACGCAACTTACAAAAAAAAGAAATATTTGTGGGGCACCTTCTCTCTTTCTTTTAATGGATGATATGATAATAATTCTGATCAAAAGGACAGTAGGTTATAGACAACTTGATCACAATTTTATTAATATATGTGGAAATAAAAAGAAGGATCATATTTATATTTTATAATAAAATACATGAATATAAAATTTAAATACAAAATAGTGATACAAATTTATTATTTAAATCTTTATTATTGATTAAATAATAAGTGCAATTACTTAATGACTCAAATTTAAATAGTAGATCCGTATCATTATTTTGTGTTTAATTTTCATATCAAAGTAATGAGATTCTTAAATTTTTGTTTCCTAAAAAAGAAATAAGTATTTTCATTAATTCAAAATTTCTCTTTACCTTGACTTGCTAGTTAAACAACAAGAAAAAAACAATTTTTGTGACTTCGTTTAAATAAGTTTGAATTAACAATAAAGTAATATTTATCATTATATAATTGAATATATAAAAAAACAAATAAAGAAACACAACTCAAAAAAAGAAATATTTATGAGGCACCTTCTCTCTTTCTTGTAACGGATGATATGATAATAATTAAGATCGAAAGGATAACCACAACGTTATTAGTATTTACGGAAATAAAAATAAGTATCATATTTAATTTTTTCCTCCCAAAAAAGAAATAAGTATTTTCATTTCGAAATTGACCTGGTGGTTATAAACACTAAGCAAAAATTCTTTGTGCTTTCACTTAAGTAATTTTAAAATAATAATAAAGTAATGTGAGTGATTGTATGATTGAATTCATAAAAAGAAAAAAAAAAGATAAATTATTTGCTATCGTTGAATGTGACTACATTACTATTTATTGTTATTTATTTAAAACTATATAGTGTAACTTTAACAACAAATAGGATGAGAAATGTCCCATTTATGTTGTTTTGGTGATTATAATCCCATCATAAAAGATATGGAATGCCCCACTTAACGTTGATTATATCAAAGGTCAAATTCCTTTGGTATATTGTTTCTTCCTTAATTTAGGCATCGGTAATCGAAGCACAAAATAAACGCAATCTTTAATTTTGTAGCAATAAAATGAACGAAATCTTTGCTTACCTAAAAACATGCCAAAATGAGTATAAAAATAGGGTAGAAGCATAGCTCTTTTGTTCTTGTGCGCTGCAGAGAAGAATCAATCAAAGGGAAAACAATGAAGAGGCTTTCAGTTTTTTCGCTTGTAATGCTATTATACCTTCTTTTTTGTCATTTCCAGGCACCAACTTCTGCTTTAGAAAAGGTCAGGATTTGGTTCTATGCTTCATACTTTTTTTACTCCAAATACTTGTGTACATATTTCAATATCAATCTCTTAAAACCACGGCGACATTTTTCAGTGACTACTACAAAATAATCCCCTTGATTCCCAAGGTTTTAAAAAGTTTAAACAATTAAACAGAAAGGCAATATTGAAATTAAAACATGCACAAACATTTTGCCTTTGAATCATTTAAATAGTGTTTTTTCTTCGCGTGTTTCTAATGTCCTTAATGGTAAACATGCGAAGGAAAAGCACTATTATTGGCGGATGCTATGTATAATATATTTATGGCTGTCCAGAAAAAAAAAAAAGTCCTTGATAGTGATACCAAAACCTTTGAGGATATTTTCACAATTTCTTTGGATTCTTGGTTTCATTTTTTTTTTTTTCCATTGAACCTTAAGTTATGTAATATGAGTAGATTTTCCTCATCTCATATATTCCACATATTCCTTGGGATTTAAATTTTAGAGCTGAAAAATAGATGTCTAAGCAAGCTTTTAACTCTAAATTAATCTAACCTCAGAGGTTTCTTTCGTGTAGTCTTACATTGTGTACATGGGATCACATGCACATGGTTCGGATCCTACCTCGTCTGACATTAAGAATGCATCAACTTCTCATTATGGATTGTTGGCATCAGTTTGCAAAAGGTATGTTAGTCTACACTGTCAATACCTTAATTAAGCATGTTGTATCTTGGAATTTCGATTTAATAACATGGTTTTGAGTTTCTTGTCGTAACTTTTTTGGGGAAGGGGTTCTTTGTACTGTCCTTTTATTTGTATCTCTTTCTGTTTATTAATACAAATTCATCTACTGATTCATCCCAAAAAGAAAAAATGGTAAGTTAGGGTGTCTTTCACTTTTGCTTATTTTTGATCCTACAATGAATTAGACACTGAACTTTTGTTGGTTGTACAAATATAAACTTTTCTTAATAGCAAAGAGAAGGCTAAGAAGAAAATATTTTACTCTTATACTAAAAGCATCAATGGTTTCGCTGCAATCCTCGAAGAGACAGAAGTGGCAGAACTTGCTAGTAAGCTTAATCTTAAATTTTGCATCATAATCTGACATAATCAATATTTTAATGATCTTGTTATTTCAATGAATGTAGAGCATCCAGATGTAGTATCTGTTTTCTTGAATGAAAGAGTAGAATTGCAAACAACACATTCATGGAATTTTCTTGGACTGGAAGAAGATGGATTCATACCTAAGTCATCTCTTTGGAGAAAAGCAAGATTCGGTAAAGATGTTATTGTTGCAAATATCGATACAGGTTAGCAACGCAGTAGTATTTCAATTTTTTTTTAGAACACCAATACATGTTTTGAATTTTGGTGTTTTGGTTATTGTTCCGATTGAAATTAAAACTGGTAGTTTTTAAAAATGTAAAAATAATAAGTATTTCAAAAATTATCAGTTTTATTTTAAAAATATCAGTTTTAGTTTTAATCGGCATACCAATCGGAACACTAAAATTCGAGATACCAACATTTTTTTTTTATGCTCAGTTTCGCATCAATCATACGAATATAATTCAATTGATTTAGTAATTAAAATTTATAATCAAACTATAGCTTGGTATATATTTGATTACAAAAACAGTTGAATTGTTTTTTTTTTGTTTGGCGGAGACAATTGTTATGTCTTTAACGAATTGAATTCTATGGAATGCTCACTTTTTTGATAAATATTATAATTCCCATCACTAAACTATTTTCTTTAAAGAAATTCAATAGAATTATTTTACTGGAACGCTCAGTAATATCGAAAAAAAAGATTTTAGAGGAGCTGAATTTCACGAATCTTTGACATTCGAACAATAAAATTGAAAAATAAGTGAGGGATATAAAGTTCTTACTTTAAGAAAGAAATTATTAAGCGAATCTTTTTGGCCAAGAGTTTAAAAATGGCAAAGTGTAGCTTTATTTATTGAGATATTAACTATTTATTTAAAAATTTATTTAAGAAATTCTTAGAGATTGAGATTCAATCTTGTAAAATGTTTGAATGTAGCCCTATGCCTCCGACTTTACAATTAGTATTTTTTTCTGATTAATGTTGTTGTGGTGTTAATCTCATTTGACAATGCATATATATATAGGTGTTTGGCCAGAGTCAAAAAGCTTCAGTGATGAAGGAATGGGACCAATCCCATCAAAATGGCGAGGCTTCTGTCAAAATGACACTAAAAAAGTTAATTGCAATAGGTAAATTTTATTTTTCTTGAGCACTCCAATAGAATTAATGACTACTTAATTTTGAGGAAAATAAAGCTCAAATTTGCATTATTTTATCATTATTACTATATTTAACAATCAACTTCCTCATTTTGTCCCTCTTTTGACGTTTTAGCCTGCACCAAATTTCTCATAGCAACTTAATTTCGAGATGTGGTTAGGAGTTAATATATCCCATTAATTCTCTTTTTCTGTTTTGATTAATAATTAAACTTCATTATTATATTACCATCATATGTATCTATACTTTTTTTTTTTTTGTTTATCCAATAATATTCCTCGTAGGGTTATAAAATACAAAATGAGAATAACATTCTCTTATTTAATAAATCCCCAGTTGATTAGGTACGCACAATTCTTAGAGCATTGGGTGTGAATTGGAATTCAGTAAAGTGTTCAAAATTATGGATGCATTTTGGACCTTTTAGCTCAATACCTGCAATGATACAATTAAACATGGCACTTACGAATACGAGAGTGAAGTATGGACCATTCCGATTGCCCATTGTTCAATTATTGTTGTAATGTAAATTCCAGGAAACTAATTTCGGCAAGGTACTTTAATAAAGCTGCTTTGGCTGCATTGGCTAAGTCTGGCCATCATCCTAATTCATCTTTTTACACTTCACGTGACTCTGAGGGCCATGGAACTCACACATTGTCAACTGCAGCAGGTAAGTAAATCATTAGTAGTCTATGTTAGTTCAAGGTTCGAATCCTAACGTGAACCACCTATGCTGGAACCAGGAAACTTTGTTGCAGGAGCAAATGCGTTTGGCCTTGGCAATGGAACTGCCAAAGGCGGATCACCTTATTCCAGAGTAGCAGCTTACAAGGCGTGCTGGGCACTCGAGGTCCAGCATTGTCAAGGTGCAGATATTATGGCTGCTATAGATGCTGCAATATACGACGGGGTGGATGTGATCTCACTTTCTCTCGGCAGCATGGAGGAATACTTAAGTGATGCCGTAGCAATTGCAGCCTTACATGCTATTCAGAGGGGCATTGCTGTGGTTGGTGCCGCTGGTAATGCTGGACCGGCAGTGGGGAAATTATTGAATGTTGCACCTTGGATGCTAACTGTTGGTGCTGCAACAATTGATCGTCAGTTCACTTCCTATGTGACGCTTGGAAGTGGAAAACAATTTGATGTAATCAGTAATGTTGCTTTGTTGCAATATTAGACCAAAAAAAATAAAAATGCATGCATTCGAATTTAAAGGTAGTGCCTTGCCGGGTGAAACTGCATTACTAATAATGCTAATAACATAATTTGTTGTCATGTTTCATCTTTTAGGGAGTCAGCCTTTCAACAAATGGATCAGCAGCAGAAAAATTCTATCCACTAATTAGTGGTGAGAAAGCGACCAACAAGTCAGCAGAGCTTCCTGGGTAACTGATCTAATCTATCATTAGTTTTTGATAACCATCCATTGATCAATTTAATTTTACATTGGTAATTTAATACAAAAAATCTTTTAGTATGATATGTGCTCCAGAGACGCTTGATTTAGAGATGGTCAATGGAAAAATATTGGTATGCCCAACTGGGATCGTTTTTGATAATGAATTAGTACGTGAGGCTCTTCGTGTTGGTGCTGTTGGGATGATTGTAACAAATGATGAACAAACGCAATACACAATTGAAGCCTACCATTATACGCTTCCTGCAGCACAACTCAATTTCACTGATAGTGAATTAACATTTGCCTACATCAACTCTACTAAGTAACTCCACATAAACTCATTTTCTATTTGGCAATATCTCTAATCTTTAGAAGTTTTTGCCGCTGGACATTGATACACCCATTTATATGCAAATGACATGACAGGATTCCTACTGCACGTGTTAGTGTCTCAAGAACATATTTGAAGACGAAACCAGCTCCAGCAGTTGCAGGATTCTCATGTAGGGGTCCTAATCCTTTAGACGAATCTATTCTCAAGGTGACCTTATCGATCATCAATCTTGATGTCTTGTGAAACATATTATGTGTAAGAACTTGATATTTTATGCAATAACACATAAAATTTGTTACACATCTTGCAGCCTGACATCATTGCTCCTGGGGTTAATATAATTGCTGCAAACAGTTTAGATGAATCCACAGGGGAACCTCAGAGTCCTTTTGCGGTGCTGTCTGGCACATCAATGGCAACTCCTCATGTTGCCGGTGTTGTTGGCCTTCTTAGAGCAATCCACCCTGACTGGAGTCCTGCTGCAATTAAATCTGCAATCATAACAACTGGTATGAATGATTTTTTATGCATCCTATCTTTTACAATAAGCAAGACTTGGATATAAACTGTGAATTAGATAACTAAAATATTCTATTTTAACAACGATGCCAACCTCTTTTTTTTTTTACAGCAAAAATACTCGATAACAACAAGCAGCCATTACTTGATTTGGCTAACAATTGTGTGGCAACTCCTTTTGCTCGTGGTGCGGGATTCATAAATCCAAGTAATGCAGTGGATCCCGGCTTGGTTTATGATTTAGAAATGGATGACTACTTAAACTATCTTTGTGCTTTTGGCTACAACCAGAGACAAATCAGATTAATTTCTTCTAAGTCATACTCGTGCCCTAAGTCATTAAGCTTGACAGACTTCAATTATCCTTCAATCACTGTTCCTAATCTCAACAGTTCAATAACAGTTAATAGAATAGTTAAAAATGTTGGCTCTCCTAGCACATACACTGTCAACGTTAAAGCACCAAAAGGAGTTCATGTTTCTGTAAAGCCTAAAACGCTGAAGTTTACGAAAGTTGGAGAAACCAAAAAGTTCCAAATTACCCTGAGAGTTGATAAGAAGCAGAAGGCAATGGGATATGTGTTTGGGAGGTTGACATTGTCAGATGGCAAGCACAAAGTAAGAAGCCCCTTGGTTGTGAAGCACCAGTATGAAGTTGGGTTGTAATTATCTATTTAGGCATCAAATCCTTTGAGGTTGTGTGTGACTTTCATTCATGGTATTTGTATGAAGATTATTCATTAATAGATTCGCACTATACCTCTTTAAATAGTATTTAAATAACGGGTGTCAAATTATTACTAAAGAAAAATGTTATTACTTTCATCTTTCATTTGCACCGTCCAGGTTGTGTTAAATTATAAGTTTGATTAATAATTTCTTACACCGTCCAGGTTTTTTCTCCTATTATTTATGAGCTTTAATAAATAGTTTAATTTTAGGTAGTAATTAAATAGTTTTATAGTTCATTCAATGTCATTTAACAACTTATTTATTTATTTTTTTTCAACTTTTAATTATTCAATAACACATTATTTTCTTACCACTTTATTAATACGTAAATATTGCTATTTAGTATTTTTGATTATTTATTTAAGCATCATATACTTTGAGTTTGTACCTTAAGCTTCTTGCTACCTAGTATTTTTTTTTTCACCTTCATTTACTTTGAGATTCTACTACACAATTTAATTTTATATAGTCGTAAAATAGTGAGACGGTAATCCAATAATGTCTACCAACTTTTTTTGGAAAAAAAAATTAATCATCTCACAACACATACAACTTTGATCATGCCTAACAAATTCTACCGAGTATTTCCGTTAATTAGTAAATCCTTACTATTCATTTTGAAGAAAATTTAGATAATGGTGTCAAATTATTCCAAAAGAAAATGAATTGTAGTCGCAAGAAATTTATTTGGTAATTCTAGAAGCTCGGCTCATGCAGGACTCGAATGCAGTAAGATTCTCTTTAGCTCAATCAGAATAATGTTAAGATAAGAGCAAACAACCAAGCACACTTTTATGTAGGATTATATTTACCACCATTTTGTCTTATCATGAATTCAAATTTTCGTTAAGCCTTTAACAAAATTAAACGTATTTTTACTCCTATAAAATTAATGAGAGGTTTGTAAATTTTGCTGAGCAATAGAAAGTTTACTAATTTGTGATTTAGTGTAGTGGTTTGATCTACTTATAACAAGTCCAACATGATTTTTATTTCTTTATTTTTTTAAAAGAAATCAAACACTTTATTGATTAGCATTCCTTACATCATGTGAAATGAGATCATAGACATCAAAGTACATAGCCAAACAGAATCATAATTAAGAGAGAATTTAGCAACAGAGTGAGCCCCATTTGCTTGCCCTTGCCTTCAGATGTGCTTGAAATTGCATTTGGAAAAACTAGAAGAGCACAAACGAACATCATCAACCACCATCCCCAAGGCAGTGTCTGCCACATTGTTTGATGATTTCCTTCATTGCCAACAGAGAATCTGACTCAACAACGAACTTGTACAGTCCCTTCTCAAGAGCTTTTTGGAGATCAAAACGTATAGCCAACATCTCTGTTACCTCCAGTTCAGTAGATATCCTCATGCCTTTGCCAACAACAGAAATTGCATCGCCCATCAAGTCCCTAAGCACTACTCCCAAACCAGTACATCCACCACCAAAGGCAGCATCCGTGTTGATTTTGACAAAGCCACTAGGAACAGGCTCTCGAGCAGCTTGGTTTGACACCACCTCTAGGTTCTTTTGCATCATCATTGCCCGCTAGAAGTCTTTAGACAGTTTTATAGCCCTGAATAGTGGAGCTAGGATCAAGCTTTTTACCTTCAACAACAAGAGCTTTACGTGACTTCCAAATTCCCCGTAAATGATGGCTCTTTGAAGTACCACTTTTCTATTTTATTTATTAAAAAAGTAAAGATAACTATTGGTAATGTAAGTAAGACTAATTGATCTACATTTATACATCAAAACTAGGAGAAAAATAAGGATTTTCACTAAAATTCAAACATTAATCTACATATCAAAAGCACTATCATTTGTCAATCAAACCAATTTTAGAGTCCACCAAATGTAGACAAGTTATTTTAGCATTTGAATAAATTTAAATTTAACTTTTTTTTTTTTAATATCTAAAATGTGTCAAATGAAATTGGGGTTTTTTTTTAAAGTATTAAAATGTAATTTCATCATTAATTCATAAATGTTTCTATCATATTAACAAATTATTTACATGAAAGAACTTTTTTATTTCAGATTTTACTATGCAAACAAAAGCCTTATAATGGTAACAAATAGTGAAAAATTACAATCACTATTAAAATCTAGATAGACTAAAGGAAAACATACATAATTTGTTTCAATACACCGACAGACACCACATTAAAAAAAGATAAGAAGCCATTGTCACTAATTTTTTCTGATTTCACTATCAAACTTATTTTTCCATGCATGAGTTTTCTTTTCCACATTGTCAAAATCAAAAAACCTCAGCATATTTTTTTGAAAAAAAAAAAATGTTAGCAAGTATGTTAGTTATAAGACATGTGGGCCAAAAGTCACAGTAATTTCCCGTTTTAACCCCTTACTAAACTATTCTCATAAAAACAGACCCACTACTCGAATATTGATGGATTCGAATAAGCATTTCTCATACCGCCACAAATAACCTTAGTTTTTTTTATCTTTAATCGTTAGACTTTACAATCACGTTTTCAACCTGTTATGAGATTTTAGAAATTATATTGAAGTAACCAAGACCATTAAATTTAATTCAACTTAAATAAAATGTAGAAGAAAAATAAAAAATAAAATTTTATGATAATAATAAAAAATAATCAATAAGACAAACATCAACATTAAATATAAAATATTTTGACATATATGAACGTTGGCCGCAAATCAATAACACTCTTGAAGGTTGAAAGGATTGGGAGAGAGTTTGGGTACAAATAATTTTGTTATAGGAAAGTAAATCGAAAAAATTATTTAATGTTAATTCAATTTACAAATTATTTCTTTAGGTCTTAGTAAACAACAATATATTATCCTTATTGCCAACAGAGAATCTGACTCATCAACGATCCTATGCAGTCCCTTCTCAATAGCTTTTTGGAGATCAAAATGTATAGCCACCATCTCTATTACCTCCAGTTCAGCAGATATCCTCATGCCTTTACCAACAACAGAAATTGCATCGCCCATCTAGTCCTTTAGCACCACTCATAAACCAGTATATTTGCCACTTAAGGTAGTATCCATGTTGAGTTTGACAAAGCCACTAGAAGGAGGCTCCCGAGTAGCTTGGTATGACACTACCTCTAGGTTCCTTTGCACCGTCATTGCCCGCTAGAAGTCTTTAGACAATTTTATAGCCATGAAAATAGTGGAGTTAGGATCAAGCTTTTTAGCTTGAATGATGGCTCTTTGAAGTACCACTTCTCTATTTTATTTACTAAAAAAATTAAAGATAACTATTAGTTATGTAGGTAAGACTAGTTGATCTATATCTATACATCAAAAATAGGAGAACAATAAGGATTTTCACTAAAATTCAAACATTAATCTACATATCAAAAGCACTATCATTTGTCAATGAAACCAATTTTAGAGTTCACCAAATGTAGACAAGTTATTTTAGCATTTGACTAAATTTAAGTTTATTATTTTTTTTAATATCTAAAAAGTGTCAAATGAAATTGAATGTTTTTTTAAGTATTAAAATGTAATTTCGTCATTAATTCATAAATATTTTTATCATATTGACAAATTATTTATATGAAAGAAGTTTTTTATTTCAGATTTTATTGTGCAAACAAAAGCCTTGTAATGGCAACATGTAGTGAAAAATTACAATCACTTTTAAAATCTAGACAAACTAAAGGAAAATATACATAGTTTGTTTTAACACACCAACAGACACCCCATTAAAAAAAGATAAGAAGCCATTGTCATTAATGTTTCCTCATTTCACCATCAAACTTATTTTTCCATGTACGAGTTTTCTTCTCCATATTGTAAAATCAAATAACCTGAACATATTTTTTTAGATAAAAAAATATTAGCATGTATGTTAGTTATAAGACATGTGGGCCAAAAGTCAGAGTAATTTCCCGATTTAACACCTTACTAAACTATTCTCATAAAAACAGACCCACTACTCGAATATTGATGGGTCCTTCTCATACCACCACGAATAACCTTAGTATTTTTAACTTGAATCATTACACTTTACAATCACGTTTTCAACCTGTTACGAGATTTTAGAAATTATATTAAAGTAACCAAGACCATTAAATTTAATTCAACTTAAATAAGATGTAGAAGAAAAATCAAAAATAATAATTTATGATAACAATAAACAATAATCAATAAGACAAACATCAATATTAAATATAAAATATTTTGACATATATGGAACGTTGGTTGTAAATCAATAACACTCTTGAAGGTTGAAAGGATTGGGAGAGAGTTTGGGTACAAATAATTTTGTTATAGGAAAGTAAATCCAAAAAATTATTTAATGTTAATTCAATTTTTAAATTATTTCTTTATGTCTTAGTGAACAATAATATATTCTCTTCAATATCGTTATACTTTACAATCACCTTTTCAACATGTTATAAGATTTTAGAAATTATATTGAAGTAACCAAGTCAATTAAATTTAATTCAACTTACTTAAGATGTAGAACGAAAATAAAAAATAATAATTTACGATAACAATAACCAAAGAGACAAAAATCAATATTAAATATAAAATATTTTGATGCATATGGAACATTGTCTGCAAATCAATAACCCTCTTGAAGGTTGAAAGGATTGGGAAAGAGTTTGAGTACAAATAATTTTGATATAAGGAAGTAAAACCAAAATATTATTTAACGTTAGTTCAATTTTTACATTATTTCTTTATGTCTTAGTGAATAACAATATATTCTCTTCATTGCCAATAGAGAATATGACTCACCAACGATCCTGTGCAGTCCCTTCTCAAGAGCTTTTTGGAGATCAAAATGTATAGCCAGCATCTCGACTACCTCCGGCTCAGCAGATATGCTCATGCCTTTGCCAACAACAGAGATTGCATCGCCCATCGAGTTCTTTAGCAGCACTCATAAACCAGTATATCCGCCACCTAAGGTAGTATCCATGTTGATTTTGTCAAAGCCACTAGAAGGAGGCTCCCGAGCAGCTTGGTATGACACCACCTCTAGGTTCCTTTGCACCGTCATTGCCCGCTAGAAGTCTTTAAACAATTTTATAGCCACGAAAATAGTGGAGTTAGGATCAAGCCTTTTTAGCTTGAACAACAACAGCATTACGTGACATCCAAATTCCTCGTGAATGATGGCTTTTTCAAGTACCACCTCTCTATTTTATTTACTAAAAAATTAAAGATAACTATTAGTTATGTAAGGAAGACTAGTTGATCTATATCTATACATCAAAACTAGGAGAAAAATAAGGATTTTCACTAAAATTCAAACATTAATCTACATATCAAAAGCACTATCATTTGTCAACGAAACCAATTTTAGAGTTCACCAAATATAGACAAGTTATTTTAGCATTTGACTAAATTTAACTTTGTTATTTTTTTTAATATCTAAAAAGTGTCAAATGAAATTGAATGTTTTTTTAAGTATTAAAATATAATTTCATCATTAATTCATAAATGTTTCTATCATATTGACAAATTATTTACATGAAAGAAGTTTTTTGTTTCAGATTTTACTATACAAACAAAAGCCTTGTAACGGTAACATATAGTGAAAAATTACAATCACTTTTAAAATCTAGACAAACTAAAGGAAAATATACATATTTTGTTTCAATACACCGACAGACAACACATTAAAAAAAGATAAGAAGCCATTGTCAATAATTTTTCCTTATTTTACTATCAAACTTATTTTTCTATGCATGAGTTTTCTTTTCCACATTGTCAAAATAAAAAAACCTCAGCATATTTTTTTGAAATAAAAAAATATGTTTGCAGGAATGTTAGTTGTAAGTCATGTGAGCCAAAAGTCAGAGTAATTTGCCGTTTTAACACCTTACTAAACTATTCTCATAAAAACAGACCCATTACTCAAATATTGATGGGTTCGAATAAGCTTTTCTCATACTGCCACAAATAACCTTAGCTTTTTTTTTATCTTGAATCGTTAGGCTTTAAAATCACGTTTTCAACCTGTTATGAGATTTTAGAAATTATATTGAAGTAACTAAGACCATTAAATTTAATTCAACTTAAATAAGATGTAGAAAAAAAAAATAAAAAATAAAAATTTATGATAACAATAAACAATAATCAATAAGACAAACATCAACATTAAATATAAAATATTTTGACATATATGAACGTTGGCTACAAATCAATAACACTCTTGAAGGTTGAGAGGATTGGGAGAGAGTTTGGGTACAAATAATTTTGTTATAGGAAAGTAAATCGAAAAAATTATTTAATGTTAATTCAATTTACAAATTATTTCTTTATGTCTTAGTGAACAACAATATATTCTCTTCATTGCCAATAGAGAATCTGACTCAACAACGATCCTATGCAGTCCCTTCTCAGGAGCTTTTTGGAGATCAAAATGTATAGCCACCATCTCTACTACCTCCGGTTCAACAGATATCCTCATGCCTTTGGCAACAACAGAAATTGCATCGCCCATCGAGTCCTTTAGCACCACTCAAAAACAAGTATATCTGCCACCTAAGGCAGTATCCTTGTTGATTTTGACAAAGCCACTAGGAAGAGGCTCCCCAGCAGCTTGGTATAACACCACCTCTAGGTTCCTTTGCTCTGTCAATGCCCGCTAGAAGTCTTTAGACAATTTTCTAGCCATGAAAATAGTAGAGTTAGAATCAAGCTTTTTAGCTTGAACAATAAGAGCATTACGTGACTTCCAAATACCCCGTGAATGATGGCTCTTTGAAGCACCACTTCTCCATTTTATTTACTAAAAAACTAAAGATAACTATTATTTATGTAGGTAAGACTAGTTGATCTATATCTATACATCAAAACTTGGAGAAAAATGAGGATTTTCACTAAAATTCAAACATTAATCTACATATCAAAAGCACAATTATTTGTCAATCAAACCAATTTTAGAGTTCACCAAATGTAGACAAATTATTTTAGCCTTTGACTAAATTTAACTTTGTTATTTTTTTTAATATCTAAAAAGTGTCAAATGAAATTCAATGTTTTTTTTTTAAGTATTAAAATGTAATTTCGTCATTAATTCATAAATGTTTCTATCATATTGACATATTATTTACATGAAAGAAGTTTTTTATTTTAGATTTTACTATGCAAACAAAAGCCTTGTAACGGTAACATGTAGTGAAAAATTACAATTACTTTTAAAATCTAAACAAACTAAAGGAAAATATACATATTTTGTTTCAATACACCAACAGACACCCCATTAAAAAAAGATAAGAAGCCATTGTCACTAATTTTTCCTGATTTTACTATCAAACTTATTTTTCCATTCATGAGTTTTCTTTTCCACATTGTCAAAATCAAAAAACCTCAGCATATTTTTTTGAAATAAAAAAATATGTTAGCAAGTATGTTAGTTATAAGACATGTGGGCCAAAAGTCAGAGTAATTTCCCGTTTTAACACCTTACTAAACTATTCACATAAAAACAGACCCACTATTCAAATATTGATGGGTTCGAATAAGCTTTTCTCATACCGCCAGAAATAACCTTAGTTTTTTTTTTATCTTGAATCGTTAGACTTTACAATCACGTTTTCAACCTGTTATGAGATTTTAGAAATTATATTGAAGTAACCAAGATCATTAAATTTAATTCAACTTAAATAAGATGTAGAAGAAAAATCAAAAATAATAATTTATGATAACAATAAACAATAATCAATAAGACAAACATTGATATTAAATATAAAATATTTTGACATATATGAAACGTTGGCTGTAAATCAATAACACTCTTGAAGGTTGAAAGGATTGGGAGAGAGTTTGGGTATAAATAATTTTGTTATATGAAAGTAAATCCAAAAAATTATTTAATGTTACTTCAATTTTTAAATTATTTCTTAATGTATTAGTGAACAATAATATATTCTCTTCAATATCGTTATACTTTACAATCACCTTTTCAACATGTTATAAGATTTTAGAAATTATAGTGAAGTAACCAAGACAATTAAATTTAATTCAACTTACTTAAGATATATAACGAAAATCAAAAATAATAATTTATGATAACAATAACCAAAGAGACAAAAATCAATATTAAATATAAAATATTTTGATGTATATGGAACATTGCTTGCAAATCAATAACCCTCTTGAAGGTTTAAAGGATTGGGAAAGAGTTTGAGTACAAATAATTTTGATATAAGGAAGTAAAACCAAAAAATTATTTAACGTTAGTTCCATTTTTAGATTATTTCTTTATGTCTTAGTGAACAACAATATATTCTCTTCATTGCCAATAGAGAATCTGACTCAACAACGATCCTGTGCAGTCCCTTCTCAAGAGCGTTTTGGAGATCAAAATGTATAGCCAGCATCTTTACTACCTCCAGCTCAGCAGATATGCTCATTCCTTTGCCAACAACATAGATTGCATCGCCCATCGAGTCATTTAGCACCACTCATAAACCAGTATATCCGCCACCTCAGGTAGAATCCATGTTGATTTTGACAAAGCCACTAGAAGGAGGCTCCCGAGCAGCTTGGTATGACACGACCTCTAGGTTCCTTTGCACCGTCATTGCCCGCTAGAAGTCTTTAGACAATTTTATAGCCATGAAAATAGTGGAGTTAGGATCAAGCTTTTTAGCTTGAACAACAAGAGCATTACGTGACTTCCAAATTCCCCATGAATGATGGCTCTTTTAAGTACCACTTCTATATTTTATTTACTAAAAAATTAAAGATAACTATTAGTTATGTAGGTAAGACTAGTTGATCTATATCTATACATCAAAACTAGGAGAAAAATAAGGATTTTCACTAAAATTCAAACATTAATCTACATATCAAAAGCACTATCATTTGTCAATGAAACCAATTTTAGAGTTCACCAAATGTAGACAAGTTATTTTAGCATTTGACTAAATTTAACTTTGTTATTTTTTATAATATCTAAAAAGTGTCAAATGAAATTCAATGTTTTTTTTAAGTATTAAAATTTAATTTCATCATTAATTCATAAATGTTTCTATCATATTGACATATTATTTACATGAAAGAAGTTTTTTATTTCAGATTTTACTATACAAACAAAAGCCTTGTAACGGTAAAATGTAGTGAAAAATTACAATCACTTTTAAAATCTAGACAAACTAAATGAAAATATACATATTTTGTTTCAATACACCGACAGACACCACATTAAAAAAAGATAAGAAGCCATTGTCAATAATTTTTCCTTATTTCACTATCAAACTTATTTTTCCATACATGAGTTTTCTTTTCCACATTGTCAAAATGAAAAAACCTCCGCAATTTTTTTTGAAATAAAAAAATATGTTAGCAAGTATGTTAGTTGTAAGACATGTGGGCCAAAAGTCAGTGTAATTTCCCGTTTTAACACCTTACTAAACTATTCTCATAAAAACAGATCCATTACTCGAATATTGATGGGTTCGAATAAGCTTTTCTCATACCGCCACAAATAACCCTAGCTTTTTTTTATCTTGAATCGTTAGGCTTTAGAATCACGTTTTCAACCTATTATAAAATTTTAGAAATTATATTGAAGTAACCAAGACCATTAAATTTAATTCTACTTAAATATGACGTAGAAGAAAAATAAAAAATAAAAATTTATGATAACAATAAACAATAATCAATAAGACAAACATCAATATTAAATATAAAATATTTTGACATATATGAACATTGGCTGCAAATCAATAACACTCTTGAAGGTGGAAAGGATTGGGAGAGAGTTTGGGTACAAATAATTTTGTTATAGGAAAGTAAATCGAAAAAATTATTTAATGTTAATTCAATTTACAAATTATTTTTTTATGTCTTAGTGAACAACAATATATTCTCTTCATTGCCAACAGAGAATCTGATTCGACAACGATCCTATGCAGCCCCTTCTCAGGAGCTTTTTGGAGATCAAAATGTATAGCCACCATCTCTACTACCTCAGGTTCAACAGATATCCTCATGCCTTTGCCAACAACAGAAATTGCATCGCCCATCGAGTCCTTTAGCACCACTCATAAACCAGTATATCCGCCACTTAAGGCAGTATCCATGTTGATTTTGACTAAGCCACTAGGAGGAGGCTCCCTAGCAGTTTGGTATGACACCACCTCTAGGTTCTTTTCACCGTCATTACCCGCTAGAAGTCTTTAGACAATTTTATAGCCATAAAAATAGTGGATTTAGGATCAAGCTTTTTAGCTTGAACAACAAGAGTATTACGTGACTTCTTAATTCTTCGTGAATGATGTCTCTTTGAAGTACCACTTCTCTATTTTATTTACTAAAAAATTAAAGATAACTATTATTTATGTAGGTAAGACTAGTTGATCTATATCTATACATCAAAACTAGGATAAAAATAAGGTTTTTCACTAAAATTCAAACATTAATCTACATATCAAAAGCACTATCATTCGTCAATCAAACCAATTTTAGAGTTCACCAAATGTAGAGAAGTTATTTTAGCATTTAACTAAATTTAACTTTATTATTTTTTTTAATATCTAAAAAGTGTCAAATGAAATTGAATATTTTTTTTAAGTATTAAAATGTAATTTCATCATTAATACATAAATGTTTCTATCATATTGACAAATTATTTACATGAAATAAGTTTTTTATTTCAGATTTTACTATGCAAACAAAAGCCTTGTAAGGGTAACATGTAGTGAAAAATTACAACCACTTTTAAAATCTAGACAAACTAAAGGAAAATATACATAGTTTGTTTCAACACACCAACAGACACCCCATTAAAAAAAAGATAAGAAGCCATTGTCATTAATGTTTCCTCATTTCACCATCAAACTTATTTTTCCATGTACGAGTTTTCTTCTCCATATTGTAAAAATCAAATAACCTCAACATATTTTTTTGAAATAAAAAAAATATTATCAAGTATGTTAGTTATAAGACATGTGGGCGAAAAGTTAGAGTAATTTCCCGTTTTAACACCTTACTAAACTATTCTCATAGAAACAGACCCACTACTCGAATATTGATGGGTCCGAATAGGCTTTTCTCCTACCACCACGAAAACCTTAGTATTTTTAACTTGAATCGTTACGCTTTACAATAACGTTTTCAACCTGTTTTGAGATTTTATAAATTATATTGAAGTAACCAAGACCATTAAATTTAATTCAACTTAAATAAGATGTAGAAGAAAAATTAAAAATAATAATTTATGATAACAATAAACAATAATCAATAAGACAAACATCAATATTAAATATAAAATATTTTGACATATATGGAACGTTGGTTGGAAATCAATAACACTATTGAAGGTTGAAAGGATTGGGAGAGAGTTTGGGTACAAATAATTTTGTTATAGGAAAGTAAATCCAAAAAACTATTTAATGTTAATTCAATTTTTAAATTATTTCTTTATGTCTTAGTGAACAATAATATATTCTCTTTAATATCCTTATACTTTACAGTCACCTTTTCAACATGTTATAAGATTTTAGAAATTATATTGAAGTAACCAAGACAATTAAATTTAATTCAACTTACATATGACGTAGAACGAAAATAAAAAATAATAATTTACGATAACAATAACCAAAGAGACAAAAATCAATATTAAATATAAAATATTTTGATGTATATGGAACGTTGCCTGCAAATCAATAACCCCCTTGAAGGTTGAAAGGATTGGGAAAGAGTTTGAGTATAAATAATTTTGATATAAGGAAGTAAAACAAAAAAATTATTTAACGTTTGTTCAATTTTTAAATTATTTCTTTATGTCTTAGTGAACAACAATATATTCTCTTCATTGCCAATAGAGAATCTGACTCAACAACGATCCTGTGCAGTCCCTTCTCAATAGCTTTTGGAGATCAAAATGTATAGCCACCATCTCTACTACCTCCGGCTCTGCAAATATGCTCATGCCTTTGCTAACAGCAGAGATTGCATCGCCCATCGAGTCCTTTAGCACCACTCATAAACCAGTATATCCGCCACCTAAGGTAGTATCCATGTTGATTTTGACAAAGCCACTAGAAGGAGGCTCCCGAGCAGCTTGGTATGACACCACCTCTAGGTTCCTTTGCACCGTCATTACCCGCTAAAAGTCTTTTAGACAATTTTATAGCCATGAAAATAGTGGAGCTAGGATCAAGTTTTTTAGCTTGAACAACAAGAGCATTACGTGACTTCCAAATTTCCCGTGAATGATAGCTCTTTGAAATACCACTTCTCTATTTTATTTACTGAAAAATTAAAGATAACTATTAGTTATGTAGGTAAGACTAGTTGATCTATATCTATACATCAAAACTAGGAGAAAAATAAGGATTTTCACTAAAATTCAAACATTAATCTACATATCAAAAAGCACTATCATTTGTCAATGAAACCAATTTTAGAGTTCACCAAATGTAGACAAGTTATTTTAGCATTTGACTAAATTTAACTTTGTTATTTTTTTTAATATCTAAAAAATGTCAAATGAAATTGAATATTTTTTTTAAGTATTAAAATGTAATTTCATAATTAATTCATAAATGTTTCTATCATATTGACAAATTATTTACATGAAAGAAGTTTTTTGTTTCAGATTTTACTATGCAAACAAAAGCCTTGTAATGGTAACATGTAGTGAAAAATTACAATTACTTTTAAAATCTAGACAAACTAAAAGAAAATATACATATTTTGTTTCAATACACCAACAGACACCCTATTAAAAAAAGATAAGAAGCCATTGTCACTAATTTTTCCTGATTTCACCATCAAACTTATTTTTCCATTCATGAGTTTTCTTTTCCATATTGTCAAAATAAAAAAACCTCAGCATATTTTTTTGAAATAAAAAAATATGTTAGCAAGTATGTTAGTTATAAGACATGTGGGCCAAAAGTCAGAGTAATTTCCCGTTTTAACACCTTACTAAACTATTCTCGTAAAAACAGACCTACTACTCGAATATTAATGGGTTCGAATAAGCTTTTCTCATACCACCACAAATAACCTTAGTTTTTTTTATCTTGAATCGTTAGGTTTACAATCACGTTTTCAACCTGTTATGAGATTTTAGAAATTATATTGAAGTAATCAAGACCATTAAATTTAATTCAACTTAAATAAGATGTATAAAAAAAATAAAAAATATTAATTTATGATAACAATAAACAATAATCAATAAGACAAACATCAATATTAAATATAAAATATTTTGACATATATGAACGTTGGCTGCAAATCAATAACACTCTTGAAGGTTGAAAGGATTGAGAGAGAGTTTGGGTACAAATAATTTTGTTATAAGAAAGTAAATCCAAAAAATTATTTAATGTTAGTTCAATTTGCAAATTATTTCTTTATGTCTTAGTGAACAACAATATATTCTCTTCATTGCCAACAGAGAATCTGACTCAACAACGATCCTATGCAGTCCCTTCTCAGGAGCTTTTTGGAGATCAAAATGTATAGCCACCATCTCTATTACCTCTGGTTCAGCAAATATCCTTATGCCTTTGCCAACAACAGAAATTGCATCGCCCATCGAGTCATTTAGAACCACTCATAAGCCAGTATATCCGCCACCTAAGGCAGTATCCATGTTGATTTTGACAAAGCCACTAGGAGGAGGCTCCCGAGCAGCTTGGTATGACACCACTTCTAGGTTCCTCTGCACCGTCATTGCCTGCTAGAAGTCTTTAGACAATTTTATAGCCATGAAAATAGTGGAGTTAGGATCAAGCTTTTTAGCTTGAACAACAAGAGCATTACGTGACTTCCAAATTCTCCGTGAATGATGGCTCTTTGAAATACCACTTCTTTATTTTATTTACTAAAAAATTAAAGATAACTATTAGTTATGTAGGTAAGACTAGTTGATATATATCTATACATCAAAACTTGGAGAAAAATAAGGATTTTCACTAAAATTCAAACATTAATCTACATATCAAAAGCACTATCATTTGTCAATGAAACCAATTTTAGGGTTCACCAAATGTAGACAAGTAATTTTAGCATTTGACTAAATTTAACTTTGTTATTTTTTTTAATATCTAAAAAGTGTCAAATGAAATTGAATGTTTTTTTTAAATATTAAAATGTAATTTTATCATTAATTCATAAATGTTTCTATCACATTGACAGATTATTTACATAAAAGAAGTTTTTTATTTCAGATTTTACTATGCAAACAAAAGCCTTGTAACGGTGACATGTAGTGAAAAATTACAATCACTTTTAAAATCTAGACAAACTAAAGGAAAATATGCATATTTTGTTTCAACACACCAACAGACACCCCATTAAAAAAAGATAAGAAGCCATTGTCACTAATGTTTCCTCATTTCACCATCAAATTTATTTTTCCATGTACGAGTTTTTTTCTCCATATTGTAAAAATCAAATAACCTCAACATATTTTTTTGAAATAAAAAAAATATTAGCAAGTATGTTAGTTATAAGACATGTGGGCCAAAAGTTAGAGTAATTTCCTGTTTTAACACCTTACTAAACTATTCTCATAGAAAGAGACTCATTACTCGAATATTGATGGGTCCGAATAGACTTTTCTCATACCACCACGAATAACCTTAGTATTTTTAACTTGAATCGTTACGCTTTGCAATCACGTTTTCAACCTGTTATGAGATTTTAGAAATTATATTAGAGTGACCAAGACCATTAAATTTAATTCAACTTAAATAAGATGTATAAGAAAAATAAAAAATAATAATTTATGATAACAATAAACAATAATCAATAAGACAAACATCAATATTAAATATAAAACATTTTGACATATATGGAACATTGGCTGCAAATCAATAACACTGTTGAAGGTTGAAAGGATTGGGAGAGTATATAATGTAATAATATAGAACATATAAATGTTACATATATTATAATTTCATATTTATGTATTGTGTGTGTGTGTGTATCCACGAGCGGCAATTTCTTTAGTCTTGGGTTAGCCCTCCCAAAACAAAATAAAAACAAAAACAAAAAAACACAGTTTTCAAACATTATGGCTCTAAATTTTGAGTTTATTCCGCATTTTTTTTAGGGCTCGACTATAGAAACAGAGCCTAGTAGCCATAGAAGGGCCAGACCCCTTTTTTTTTTTTTTTTTTTTTTTCTCTCTCTCTTTCAATCTAAGGGGAATATGATCCATTTTTGTCTGAGGTCTACGACCCTCTAATTTTTTCTTTTTATATCGGATCAACTTATTCTGTCCAATTTTTAAAAAGTTACTTTTAACATTAAGTATGCTACATCATATCATATCATATAATATAACAATAATATAGAAGGAAAATTAGAGAAAAGTTCTTCTTAATTTTAGCTAAAAAGTTAATGAAGTAAATATTTAATTTTAAACTATTTTAACTAAAAAAAAATTACGGTGACATTCTATAATATCTAAAATAATAATCAAATGCTCTTTTAACTTCTCAACTGAAACTGAATTTAATGTCAACATAGTTGTTATTAATGCATTGAATAAGGACATTGATTCTAAATGCATTAAAAATACATTAAAAAAAAACTAAAATCCATAATGATGGTATTATGTACTCACTAAGAAAGAAAGAAGAAAGGAGAATTACATAGTTGAAGTGCATAAATCGAAAACATACATAATACATAATAGGTAATTGAAAAATCACAGTAATAAAGAATCATTATTTGAATAGCATATGACTAAGAAAAAATTTTCTTATTAATTTTTTTACACTAGTAATCCCCTTGATTTTAGAGAAGGTCAAAATTCTTTAAAAAATTATTCATTAGAATTAATGACAAATTTAATTTTTCAATTGATATTATCTCTATCTTCTCCCCCACTCCCTCACGACTCTCCATATTCCAAAGTGTATTCTATAATATTGCCTTCAGCTAAGACATAAAAGAGAAGTAAAAAGGTCATGTTATTAAAACAATTATGAATTGGGATCTTTCATTTCTTATGAAACTTAGATAGATAAGCTTTCATTTCCTACTATTGTTCTTTCTCCATTAGGATCTTTCACCATCTTTGTCTCTTTCTATGTCTCTATTTTTTTTACTGTCAATTAAGTTGTCCTCTAACCAATTAACAATCGTATATGTTTTGTCATGACTTTCTCCAGTGATTTTCTGAAGTTTATCATTTGATGCATCCTGGTTTGGTAGGAGAAAGAAATACAAAAGTAGAAGAGGCTCAACTTGCTTTAATTCAAAATTATATCGAGGTGAGCCAAGGCCTCTCCATTTGATGTAGTAAAGTTATTGTTTCTCTGTTTTAAACTTTTTTTGGTTATTTTTTGCAAAAATTGAGAAGCCATACATATGAAAAATGCTAAGGAACATCAATTGGGAGTTCCTGGTCTGCTAGAGGTACAAGCATCTCTTGTGGAATATCGACATTTTCACGTTTTACTGATTTTTCACTTTGTTATTTGAATGACACGTGCACTCACTCAAACACACGCACACAACAATATTGGCCTTCTACACTGTTGTGATGAACAAACCAATGGAACAACAACATATGTTGCTTCACTTTACCCATACTATGCCTAAATGGTGAAATATAATATTTGTGTTTATTACGAATGAGTGTGCACTAGCGAGTTGCTAGAAGGTTAACCTAATGCAAAGTAAACTATCAACATTACTGGCCAAAATGGAAGAAATTTTTATATAATATATAGTTGAAAATTCTGTGAATATTTTGTTTCACCTTTTAGTTTTAAATTTCTTTCGTTTTAGCAATTAAACTAAGCACACTTAATTTTATTCTCGTTGGTTTCTATCTATTTTTGGTTTCATAGTTGTACTCTATTTCAAAGTTCACAACTTCTTACGCACATATTATGGTTTTTGGTTTTGACAAATATTATCAAATAGCAAGGTAATCTATCTTCCTACCTATTTTAACTTTCTGTTATTGCACAATTAAGGTTTTATTTTTGTTTCATCACTTTTTTTTTTCCTCGAAAACAAGCTTAGCAATGAGGAAAAATCTTGTTTTATATCTTGTTTGTACTTTGATGAGGATTATATAATTTAGATTATAGTTTTATATTAAAATTATTAAATTATGACAAAAATAAAAAAAAAATTCCTGCATCACACGAGCTTAAAAGAATATATATATATATAACCTAAAAAGGAGGAGGGATCCTCCTTTGAGAAACTCTTTGGCATTGCAGTAAATCATCCACAATTGCTTTTGTATACCGCATTTATTGACGCAAGTGTCTTTTTGTCCGAAAAAAAAAAAATCCATGGCTATTAGCCTATTAGCTTTTTAAGAAGTTTGAATGGTTTTTTCCCATAGTTTTATTTTTGTTTGGAGACTTGGTTTCCTGTAAGGTAAATTTCTTTTATTAACGGCAAAATCTTCTATAGTAGGTTTTATGTACGTGAGATTAATGCTGTCGTGTCTAGAATGTACTTCAGAGAATCAGTTGCAAAACAATGTAAACCTTCAGCTAAAAAAAATGTACTTCAGAGACTTTGTCCCAGTTTATCCTCTTAGGGTTCATTATGTGACTATATTATTATGATCAAATTTTATCTAAATATTATCAAATTTGTATAATAAAATATATATTTTATATAATTATAATTAAAAAATATAAATTAAAAAAATAATAATATTTTTTTATATTACTTTTTATTATAACAGTTACACAAAAAAATAATATTAGTTACATAAATTATAAATCTGAAAAGTGTATGGTCAAGATGTATGAAACTTGTTGAAAAACGTAGTTATTCCTCTTTATAAAAAAAAGAGATAAACAAACAGAAGGAAGAGCGCATTAAAAAAATTTTCATGTCATTTTTTTTAACTTTCATATATTATTACGTAAAATGGACATGGAAAGGTTGGCTGGCTATTAAACTCCAATATCACTAAGAACCAATTTCCGAGAAATAAATATTTATTTTTTTATAAATAAAAAAATCATCGTATAAAAAAAAAAGGAAAGGAGGACCCACCTTAAGAATAATTAAAAATTAAGCCTTTCAATTTTTAATTAAAATATTTAAATTTTAATCACTAATTTTTTTTATCACCAACTCTCTTTTTTATAATAATAAATCATCTCGAATAAAACCAAAAATTAGAAAAAATAAAAAGAAGTGAGAGACCCATCACTTCAGCATCGAAAATGTCTAATAAATATTTGTTTGCCAGCACGACTGTGCTGGAGTACAATTGTCAGGACGAGCTTCGGATTTCGGTGGGACAGTAGGCTGTATGCCCTTGGCTTATCACATCAGGCGACTATTTTTCCTATAAAATATAATTACAATAATACCATCCTCCATGGGAAAAATAAGGGAGGGTTACGGTGTGCTCGGATCAAGAAAAAATGTGTGAAAAAAATATCACAGAGAATGACATAAAAAATAAATTATTTAGATAAATAAAAAAAATGTAGAAAAAAAAAATAAAAAAAAAATAATAATTTGTGAGAGTAAAATTATAAAAAAATAATTTATTTAAATAAATGAAGAAAATATAAAAAAATACAAAAAAAAATGATAACGAATTGATAAAGCGATACATGTAGTAATAATTAAAAAAATAATTTTTTCTCTTCTTCAAAAAAGCAAAACAAACAAGCCATCAGAAAGAAATAAAACACTTTATACAGATAATTTTATAAAGTCATTTTGTGCAATTAATATAATAATAATTGTAGAATAATAAAATCTACTATAATGATAATATAAGATATTACTTATTTAAATTTAATTTTTATGCCTTCATTTATCGTGTAAAAATATATCTACAAAATTGTGCATAATCACAACAAATGCGTCTAAAGTTTTTTAAAAGATATTTTAATAGTTAAAATTTGAGTTAATATATAAAAAAATTACTAATTTTTGTAAAAATTAATAAATCTAAAATTAATTTTAAAAAATAATAATTTAACTCTCATTAAATAAAATTTGTCTGTTTCGATGACGTGATAATTATAAGTGTTTTTAGGTATTAACGTATATAATTGTAAATATGTTATCGAGATAAACATATCCTCATGAATATGTTATTGAGATAGATAAATTCTATTTATAAAAAATCGCAGGGTATTAGATTTGTTATAAATAAATTTTATAAGAATTAAACTGTTACTTTTTAAAATTAGTGATAAATTTATTATTTTAGATTTTTTTATATTAACCCTTAAAAGTTTTATTTTTATTTTAAACATTTTGGAACCTTATTTGGAAAAGAGGAGATGAGAAATTTATAAAAAAAGATAGGCGAATCTCTTAAAAATAATAATAAAAAAAAAAGAGAGTATGTCTAAAACTTATTTATTTTGTTGATAGAAAATAATATAAAATACTGGCTTGAATAAAAAAAAAGAAAAAAAGAAGGGTCACTTGATCTAAGTTTATTTGGAATAATTAATGTTTAAAGTCTAAACTTTAAAATTTTTTTTTTATTTGAGTACTAAATTTTTTTAATTTTTATTTAAGGTCTATATTTTTATTTTTTATTTTATTCAAATTTTTTTAACCAAATCGTCAATTTTTTCATTAATTTTACATTGTGTCCGTTTAGTTTAACAGAAAAGTTAACGATAAATTATAACAAAATGATTTGAATAGAATAAAAAATAAAGGTATAAATTTTAAATAAATAATTTAAAAAATTTAAACTTTAAATAAAAAAAATTTTAAACATTTAAATCTTAAACATTAAATATCTTCAAGTTCATCTTGTTGGTTGTTCAAAAACAAAAAAAGGTTCATTTTGTTCTTTGTCCACTTTTCTCTGCATGCTACAAAGACTTCTGAGCGAAACAATGAGGATGATGGAAGCAATAAGCGATCACAGCTCAAAATGGATGGATGAAATGTATTGGAACCATTTCCGGCAAGCCCGGTTCCTGCATCGCCTTCTCTCTGGTTTTCGCCACCAGCTGGTAAGTTTTGCATGTCCTGGTCTCCCGTAACCGTATTTTCCAAGGTCTTACAACTTGACCCTTTTTTTTTTGTTTTTTGGCATGGAATTGCAGGCCCTTCCAGGAAAATTCGCTGACAAATTGAAGAAGATACTTCCTGAAAGGGTTGTTCTTAAGGGTCCCGGTGGTGCTACTTGGGAAGTAAGACTTGTGGCCAAGAATGACACTTTAATCTTCACAGATGGTTGGGAACAGTTTGTGAATGATCTTTCGCTGCAAGAAAAGGATTTGCTGCTCTTCGTTTACAATTTTGGGGACTCTCAGTTTGATGTCTTGATATTTGATTCACAAAGCAATTGTGAGAAAGAATCTTCATATTTTATTGAAGCAAGCGGAGAAGGAAGGGATGAAACTGAAATGAGAGAAAATAGGAGACAGAGCACCCAATGGGAGGAAGACATCTATTGGACTCATTTCCGGACAGTGCGCTTTTTACAGCATATTTCTGTCGATGGCCTTCGGCAATTGGTAATATTTCTGCCTTTCAGGTTGGAAAGTAGCAATTGGTATATCTTCGTTTGCTCAGCACTTGCTAATTTAAGCTGTGAAGATTAAGCAGCAGTTTTGTTGTAAACCTTGCAACCCATCGTTAATTGGTTTTTTGTGTAGGCATTTTCTCGATTAGGGGTTTTGATTGATCAGGTGATTCATATATGTATGGGATTGCCCTTGCCCGTTGAGATGTATTCAGTGTGACTTTCGTGAAAATTTGTTAGAGCTGGTTATAATGGCCGAAACATTTTGCCAATTTTCGTGCCTATTGTACATTGTCTGTTTCTTTCTTCTGTTCTGCTTAAAAGTTGCATTCTGAAATTAAATTTGCAGGCTTTGCCCGAGAAATTTGCTCGGAAACTGAAGGCAAATCTTCCTGAAATTGTACCTCTTAAAGGGCCTAGTGGATCAACATGGAATGTTGCACTAAGTGGTCATGGCTCCTTTATTTTCAGCCGTGGTTGGCAAGAATTTGTGAATGATCACTCTCTAGATGAGGATGATCTATTGATATTCGGGTACCATGTGGATTCTTGTTTTGAGATTTTAGCATTTGATCCAAGCTCAATGTGTGAGAAGGAGGCCACATACTTTACCAAAAAATGTGAAAACGGAGGAGGTTTCAGTGTGCACCCTGGTAAAAGAAAAATGCAGGAAAGGGTTCCTCAAAGCTGTCAACATGCCAGATGCAATCCATCCAGTAATGCTAACCGTGCTGAATGTGCCATTGAATCTATTAGCAAAAGGATGCGAAGAGAAGTGGAAATTGAACAGCCATCAAATCCTGCAGGCAAATCAAATGGCAGGCTTGGTAGGTTTCTTATAAAGTTTCTGCTGCTATTGTATATATCAATCATTTCTTTTATCTATTGGATTTCCCTTTTTAACTAGGGTCCAGGATACCATCCAAACACAGAAGAATGTCCTGCAGGAGGCAATATGTGCCAAAGAGAAGGCCTGCAACTGAAGAAGAGCAGAGTATGGCCCTGCAATCTGCAGTAGCAGCGTCCACCGGGAACAGTTTTATTGTAGTTATGCGACCATCATTTGTATATTCTCATTTCCGAATGGTAAACCCTTACCTGCCATATCGATATGCATCCTGCTTGTTCTAGTAATATTAGAGATACTGACAGAAGTTTGAATTGCCAATGATCCCATTAAACTCATTAGACAGGATTGAAGCTTTAGTCTAAGCATGTATGCTGCTGATTTTGCTCCAAGCAGGTGGTCCCTTCCAGTTGGTGGAGACTCCATGTCTCCAAAGAAGTCACTGAGTTTGTTCTTTGTATCAAAGAGAGGAGTTGGAGAGCCAAACTATACCGGGACCCTCATCGGAATGCTGGTCTGCTTATTGGTGGCTGGAAGGACTTTGCCCTGCAGAACAACTTGGAAGAATTTGACGTTTGCTTGTTTGAGCCGACCAGCGGAACCAAGGAAAATCCTGTCGTGCTGAATGTCAGCATTTTCCGTGCAGCCAAATGACTCTACAAATTAGGAATGGCCTCTGGGTAGTGCTAAAAGAGACGATTTTTGAATGCCATTTAGGATGTACTTTCTTTCTGCGCTGCTATGCAGATTTCCAGTGTCTGAAATCTTTACTTGGAGACCCTCTTGCTGATGTGAATGTTAGTTTGATGTTCTGTGTGTGATGAACATAACTAGGCATACATGGAAATGGAGTTTCATATGAATGATTCATATTTACTGCCCAGGATGCACCGGGATTGCTATATGCTTTATTGCTGATAATGGCAGGGTTCAGTTAGGGTTCCTGCATTTCTCATGTCAAAAAATTTGCAGAACGTCTTCTAGAACTTCCATAGAAGTATATCCTTAGTAAGCCCTCTCAAAATTAACCCCTGGCCAGAAAACTCAAATTTACTCAAGTTTATAGAGATTATAGTATATAATTTTGTAGAGAGTCGATATTCATTCGATAAGATATTTCTAAAACATGTTATTGACTTGTACGATTTTTTATTGATATAATTTGGTCAGTATTCTTGATTTATACTTTTCATATTTTTTTGTATAGACTTCTTTACAAATTCACATAACTTAGTCAAGATCAATGCACAAAATTTTATTCTCTCGTTCTTTTCTGAATAGCTTTCATCATAAGTATAGATCAGTTTTTTTTTTTTTTTTTGTTTAAATGGTAGCTTAAGTCTGTTTTAAACGTGTAGGCCTGAAACTATGCGTCAGTGGATTAGTTTCATGAATGTAACGTAAATCCAAAAATGGTTACTTAATAATTGCAAGAAAGTTCATTATTAATTCTATTTGTTTACAATCCGAAAGTAGAAAAGAGAAGACAAAGGGCGACTGCCTGGCTGGATCAATAAAATGACATATGAAATAGGACCCAATTACAGGCACCGAGGAAAGCCTTAGTACTTGTACCGAAAATTATCAAAAAAATGTTTTTAAAAAAAAATTAAAATTTAGATTTAAATTAGTATTATCTTACAACGTAAAGTGTATATTTTATATGAAATCTGTAACAAAAAAATTATTTTTCAATGTAAAAAAGTTTTTTAAAACAGTAAAAAAATATTTTAATAAATATATATGTATTTTAATAAAAAATAATATTTTATTTAATCTATATATTTGCTGCATCGAAATCATGGTGCACCTATCTTTTTCGTACGAAATATTAACGACCGAAAGTTATTTTCTCCGCTGCCGAACCCATTTGGGCCTTTGAGGTTTCGCTGAGTTGGTATAAAGGTTTCATTCATACTGGGCTAAATTTGAGCTTGATTTGTCCAATAATTTTGTAACAAGGACCCATCAAGCTTTGGATCACATGGTCAACCGGATTTTCTTGTTTCCATTACTTCATGAGGCTGAAATTGAATAGCCATTTTTTGGTTTCAAATTAACTCTGTTTCACATATATATATCCCTTTTTTTTTTTTTTTTTTTTTTGCAACTTACAAACAATGCCGTCTAGTATATATAGGCTTAATGTAATAAAAACAAAATAAGCAAGGAAGATTACAGGAATGTCTTTTTCTCCAAAGTTCTCTATGTTCGTAAAAATTAATTTTCTCTCAAATTATCACCCCTTCTCCGCGACCTCACATGGCCTCCCATTATTTTTTTTTTGGGCCTATGCCAGCCTGGAAAATGGACTACCGTTAACTAATACCTTTAACATTATGCTCTTTGCAGGCTAGACATTGGATAAAACAACTAAACGTTACATTCTCCTGTGTTTCTTACTTCCAAATTGAACTTTTTTTTTTTTTTTTTGTTTCTTTTACCTTCCAAAGCCACAATTAGAAACAAGCCAAAGCTTCACCCCAAAAAAAAAAAAAAAAAAAGAAACAAGCCAAAGCAACTACACATCGCTTGGACTAATCTTACCTGAAAGCATCGTGATTATTAGAAATCTCCAGCAAGTACAACAAGAACACACTTGCACAAATATGGATCCTCTTATCGAAACATTTTCTTTAGTTACATGATACCCAAAATTTCTTTAATATTTTTTGGCACCATAGAAGTCGACCCTCCAGCTAGAGCCACAGACTATTGACAAAAGGTAGACCATTCCTAATTTTGAACACACATCATAGGTTCTAATGTTGGCAATCCATGTTAACAATAATGTCAACGAAAACAACAAACAAATTAAAAAAAAATTAAAAAAGTCTTTGGTAAAACAACGAGAAGCGAATTTAGAATGGAGTTCAGACCATTATGCTTGACGTCAAGTGATAAACTTATTCCACATGAAAGAATTTATTTCTTTGATGTTGACATTTAAGGTTTAGCTTCGGCCTATATTCTATTAATGAGAAGCTTGACAATTGACAACCGAAAAGGCATTCTTGCTAGCAACTGTTAGAAAGAGTCAAAAAAAAGGTAGAGAAGACGAACAGGCTAAGCGTTTGGACAAAGTATAAAGATCTAGCTCTGTGTTCCAAACGACCACTATCGAGAAAATGAAAGTCCGACAGAGTCACGAGAATATAAAAAGGCACCTTGTTCAAACATATAGAAAATGGAAAATTGAAGCAAAAGCCGGAAGGAAAGATAATAATACAAGGGCCAAGTATACAACTGATTGGGATAGGTTCATTTTCATGGCACAAGTAGTACGTACACAACCGAACCTGATTTCAGATGCCAAATTAATTTAATGGGTTACAATTAATTAATGGTGCTTGTTAATTTTACTTTCATTTTTAAGGAGTAAAACTAACTTATAATATAAAATTATTTAAAAATTATTTTTAATTTTTTTATTTAAGTGGATCTCACTTATTGTATAGTATAAGATTATAAGTAACTTATGCTCATTTAAAAAAAGAGTTAAAATAGAAATTCTCTTAATTAATACATAATGTGGAAAAAAGAAAAGGCAAGAAATGGAAAACATACCTATAATGAACGACTTGCAGTTAATGTTTGAAAAATTGATGTGCTGACCAATAAAATGTGAAAATTTGCTACTAGACTGTGCAATTACATATCATGTACAATATGCAATGCAAAAAATAAAAGCTCATAGTTTGCAAAAGCCTATAATTTTTACAACTAAAATTAAAAATTGTTATTTATTTCATTATAAATATTATTTATTTTATTATAAAATTATCAATATTATTTTAATCAAGAAGATAAAATTCAACACACCAATATTTCTTTGGATTATTTGCATATCTTTCTTGGTTGGGACATGTGGCGAGCTTAGCCGGATAGCAGAAACTGATCAAGGGACGAGGCCAATAGTTTGAAGTCTAAGTGGCCATTCTGAATTCCGCAACAAAAACTGATTCAAAGCACATGATGTCCCGGCATGTGGGTCCTGTTGACATTAGGTACATTTATGTGCCAAACTTAATAAAAAAACTGATAAAGAAGGTATCGGAAGGGTATGTATATTTTAAGTTTTAAAATTTTATATATTTTTATATTTGAGTTTTAAATTTTTTTAAAATTTTATTTAAATCTTAATTTTTTTAATTTTTTACCATCAATTCTTTTATTACAAAAAATGGTCAATCTGTTAATAAATGAGTTTAATTTAATTCAAATTATTAAAAAAATATTAAATAAATGAATTAAATATTTTTTTCATGAATTAAATATTTTATACACATTAAATTTTTTTAATTAATAAATATACAAATTAAATAGATAATATACATATTTTTTGATTAAAAAAACATTCAATTTATTTATCTAAATTTTTTTCAAATAATTTTTTATTAGTTCAAAATTATTTTTAAATAGATTAATTTCTTTTTGTCAACAGATATACTAATTTAATAGAAAATCAAAAGTTTTAGATTTCAAATGAAAGTTTAAAAAAGTTTAACACTTAAATGAAAAAAATGTAAAAATTTAGAATTTAAAATATGTATATTTTGGTACCAGAAACTATAGCCAAAAAGCATAAAAACTGTACCCGATGGTAAGGAGTGACAAAAATGTGTCGCACACGGATCACCAGACATAATCTCTCCACTTTTTGTTTTCTTTTTGGAGAGTACCGATCTTTCTTTTACTTTTAGAACAAACCGCCTGCCTTTTGTTAATTTTCATGGAAGGCAGACCTATTTTAGAGCTTAATATGTCAATTATCACCAAAGATTTTAAATTTTGGAAGGAGGGTCTACATTTGTAATCAAATGAGTTGGCTTAATTGTAAGATTTTATTGTATGAGTCATAACTTCAACTTCACAAAATTTTGGTGACATAACAATTACATTGACGTGATGTATTGGACGCGCCTCAAATATGAATTCACATATCATCATGAATACACTGCATCATGTTGATTGCTTAAATAGTTTGTTTATAGCGTCAATTGTGCCATCGTCTTTGTCCAAATTCCAAGAAACTGATTGGAGGATTCTTAGCTACAGAGATTAAGCAGAGAAAGAGGGAATTAGTTATGTAATCAATATCCTGAGGAGCTATACATATAGGTACCCACATTCTGACATCCATCATCTTCAATTCGCTCAACCCGGTGAAGATGGGGCTTTCAGGATAATGTCTAGTGCCTATGACGTTGGAATGGAGTAAAATGTATTATATGCATCTTGTATTGATCTCATCAATGAAATTTCATTTTCCTCAAGTGCTGAAGTAGTAGCTAGTACACTAACTGCAGAACACATCCCCAAGTAAATGAAGAAAGCAGAAAAAGAGAGTTGAGCAGGTTGTAAGAGTGAACATTGAATTGGTGGTTGACAGGAATGTACCTCCTTTTTTTTTTTGATGTAGTTAATGTGGTGTTTTTTCGGGCAACTGCTCACGTTGTTTGAACAAACTAAAAGCTACAGTAGATTTCTTTTGTTTGAATTTTTAATGAAAATTTTGCTAATATTTCAAAATAAATAAATAGATATTAGGAAAAAGTTATGTAGATAGGTAATATTAGGTACAAAATTAACATGTGAGATCTATATCATTGGATTATAAAAAATATATTAAATTTTTTAAAAAATAAATTATTAAATTAACTGTATATTTTTTACATATTATATATTATGTATCAACGTAATTATCTCCTATATATTATTGGTAAGGCACCACATGTGGCTAAATGTATTTTTACTTGATTGACATGAAAGTCTAATTTTTTCCGGTCCTATGGGCCATTTATTAATTATTGCTATCAGCCGCTGTACCTGACCCAAATGGATCGCCATCAAGGCAAGAGAAGGGTGGTCTAATTTTTTCGAATTCAATGATTACTTATGATCATGCATAGTTGCATTTCTTCGTGTTAAAATTATAATTGATTTTCACTTGCTGTCACATTCATTACCTTGTTTTAGGTATCTAATCACTTTGTGATCAAGTTTCGTTACTGTGGTATCTGTGTATTGATGAGCTGGACATGGTCAAAGAAAGTTCTTTCTATGTATGAAGATAAAAACCTCGGTAAGTAAAAAGAAAAGGTTTAAAGTCTCAAGTTGATAGATTGTTAACTATCCTGTGTTAGTTATTCAAGGCTTGCTAGAAAAGTAGAAAGACACACAAAAAAAAAGAAAGAAAGAAAAGTCAAAATATGATAGGGTTTCAGTCACTGGCAGTATGAATTTTTCAGGTTGTAAAAGTTCGCATGGGGATGGATGCTCTGGTCCCTATAGAGCTGGCAAGCTAGGCCCTATAAAGTCCTGATGGCGCGTGGAAAGCGGTGAAGCCACTCCATTTTTAGGTGCCAAATTTTGCTTTAAATTATGCTCCTCCAAAATGTATGCAATTGTTAAAAATACCCATTTTAAGTTTAGCACACTGACCAACCATAACCAACATCAATTTTGAGCTTTTGAATTGAGTTTCGACCAAATTGGAATGCTAGAGGGGGATGTTAGAGCCCTCTCTTCCTCTCTTCCTCCTTTGACAAGTGTGTCTTTTCTCATGTTAGAAGGCAGTACAACAAAGTAGATCATTCTCTTGTTAAAATAGCTTTGTTACATTTTTTTTCTACGTGGCATAGGAGAAGCCTTGGTTCTATTTTCTTGGCTATTGCTCATGATGCACAAAACTCAAGTATCTTAATGGAGTTTTCTTGATTTCAACTCAAAAAACAAAAAAAAGGAGTTTTGACCAAACATTTTGGTTACTCGTTAGTTCATTATTATCCAGTCCTTCGCAAAATGACCTGATTGTTGAGCTTGTCCATGTTTATTGAGAAAGTAAAAGAGTAATAAATTAACTTGCTTCTTATACTCTTATTCACAGCTCAGGCTTTATGATCCTTCGTCATCCTCTTAGTGGTTTACAAAGTATTTTGTCAGAAGATGCCGTTGGATTTTATCTTAGTAGAGTTATAGCTAATTAGTCCTTAGGCTTCACTTTTATGTTTAATAAAAAAAAATTCCAATCCAATATATATATATATATCCAATCCTTGAATTGAACCCTCCCAATCTGCCCGTCCAGCCGTTTTCTATTCCTCTTTTCACAGGGGTATCATTCTATCTTTGATCTAATACAAGCCTCCTTTATCTATAAATATATAATAGGAAAATATTAGGTGTGATCAGTGATATAAATTATTTTAAAAAAATAAAAACACAAGTAAACTGTTGAGTACTATCAAATAGTGTGTAATTAATTTAATCTTTCTAATCTACAACCATGTAATAGTCTTTTATATAATATTTCTACAAAACTCCTTTATATAATATTCCCACAAAACAGAAAGCAAGAAAATTCTGCAGGACCAGAAAAACAATGAGGTGGAATTGGTAATGTCCAGTGGCCCCGCCCAAACAGACACATGTAATGCAAGTCTATTCTTTCTAATAGGGTGATCTAATGTCGTGGTGCACGTCAGCCCAAACGGCGTTGATTCCGGTGATTCCTTCCTTTTTTTTTTTTTTTTTTTTTTGTCTTTCTCTGTGCCTGTGGTACTCAAGAGAGTGGGAGAAGGTGAAAACTTCCGAATTTCAAAGCAACACATGCCCATATTCTCATCTCCCGAATCACCACGCGAAAGAAGCTAAATATTCTTCCAAATGGCTTTCAATTTTCATTTTTTTTCCTCCTTTCTAATTTCGTCTCAAAGACAGAATGTAAATGGACATTAATTATACATGCGGACAAAAAGTTGAACATATTGGCCTGTCTTGCAACTTGCAAGTCACTGCTCTTCTTGTTCAACGCATGTTTAAGTACTAATCTTACTCAATTAGATGTTGTTTGCTTAGGGGTTACCCAAAGAATGGAGTCTTTTACACTATGAGTATCAATTCGACAAGAATCTCTGGGTGGGGGAGAGTATAAAATTTTGGATCGAGGAAGCCAAAGATGATGAGAAGCTAAATAATTAATACTGCAATGAGGATAACAATAAAAGCAAATTTAAGTAAAGAGTTGGAGATTAAAAAAAATTTGAAGGTTTAGTACTATATATATTTTATGGCAATTTTTTTCACCTAAAATTAAGGATAAGTTCTAATTTTCTTTTTTTCTTTTTGGTCAACTATATGTTCTAAATTTTGAAAAGGCCATTCCGAGCTCTTGCTTGTTCAGCTTGTCCACGGAACCTTGAAGTTAGAAGTCCACAGTTGTACCATATATGAATTGGTTGGCAGGTCTGAATAAATTACTACCCGACCTGTATCGATTGTTAGGTATTGTAATACTCAAAAAGTTGGTATTGTAATACTGTCAAAAAACATTTGCCTTTGAGTTGGTATTGTAATACTCAAAAAGTTGAATTTTAAATTTGAACTAGTGAAGTCCGAATCTACTAAATTAGGTGAAATTAAACGTGGGGTGAGGATATAAAATTAAGGCTGGAGAGAGGCATCATATATCCATTATAGCCCATGATCCAAATTAACTTCTTAGAAAATGGAAACGAACAGATGATTAACTAATAATTAAATAACTAATATATTTTCGTCCTTGCTTGATTTATGCATAAATTCCCATGCTATGGTTACGAGGACAAACAATACTTACTAATCAGTATATATATATATTACTACTTTAGGAGTCATTGGGAGGCACCTTATGACACGCCGGCACCCACCACCAGGCCTAGATTGTACTCAATGTTATAAGAACGAGAAGAAAGAATGAAATTTTTTTTGTGGGAAAGATTTAAAATTTAAGTTTTAACACTAAAATAGGAATAAAGGATTAGCAAAAACATAAAAGGTAAACGAGTTGGCTCTTATGAGACAAACACATGGAATATGGAATATAGTCCGGAGCATTTGCGAACACGGCAAGCGAGCCACAGAGAGAGAGAGAGAGAGAGAGAGACATGTTGACTAACTATTCATATATCCAACAAGCAGATTGTACAATAATTCACATAGACAGAGAAGTACACTGTCGTGGATTGAATATAAATCAAGTGACTAAGGGTACTAATTGTCGCCTATAAAATTTAAGATTTAAATTTTAAATTTTATATATATAATTTTTATTTTTTTTACCGTTGTTCTAACAGTTTCAAATAAAAGAAAAAAAAGAGAAGTGCACTATCATTATCTAGCTATAGCTCAATAGTACATATTATTAAAATAATAGTATAATCTTATTTAAAAATATTTAATAATTTATTTATATTTTTTTAAAAATTTAATCATTAAATAATTTGTACTACCAATTTAAAACTCTTAGAACAAATTCTTTCAACTTTCCTATATCCTTACGTAAAGTTTTATTTATTTATTTATTTTTTTTTTTGGTTGCAGAGAATTTATTAGGCTAGTAAAGAAACACGAAGGCATATAAAAGTTACCCAATTCCCAAAGAATCTAGAGCGCATCAGGCGCTGACCCCCCCGCTTCGAAAAGAATTAAGAAAAGATCAAAAGTTTGAGAGTCATATTTGTTGGTTGGAGTGTTGCAATCGGCTTTTACAAACAACAGATTCGAATTAATACCCTTAAAGAAATTGAGGCCCATCGGGGCTGCGAAAATAAATTTAGTTTAATCAAATCGTGATGGCAGCACCATAAACGGGGAGAGCCTGGGTTAAGAGATTTTAGTAATAATAAGAACAAGGGAAAACAACAAGAGAAGAGGTCACATCCCACACACACACACACATATATATATTTATATATATATATATATATGACCTAGACCGGACAAGGTCACGTCCACAAGTCACGTGACGGGAACACATATTGACGCCGAGGAAAATGGCATGTCTTTTTCTCTCTTGCTTTGTTTTTTTTTTTTATATCCTTTGTTATTTTTTTAAAATTTTTATGGGTTTGCACGCGCGGGTGGCGCTCGACAGGTGGGCTTGGCTGTGGAATATCTGGACACGGAGAGGGAATATTGGAGGTGGGATGAGGGGAAGACTCCTGATTAGACAAATAATATGGTATAGCCCCGTTGAAATTGAGCTCATCACATACATCAAAGTTATTTCGTAATTGTAGTAATCTATAGTAATAAAGTATCGTTTAAATTCGTCAATATTTAGATGATAAATTTTTTTATAAAAAAATTAAATAAAAATATCAATAATTAATTTTAATTTTTACTCATAAGTGTGATAATTAATATATTATAAATTTATCTTTTTGAAATCAAATAAAATAAGGTGACGTGAACTTAGAAATAACCCCCTCCGAATGCACAATCATAGAGACGCAGAACATTTCTTTCTTTTACCTTCTGTACAACCTTTATTTTATAACAAAATAATTCATTTGGCTTGATGATTTTTTTTTTTGGGTTTTTTGAACAACTAATAATTCGGATTTTATAAATACTCAACATCACATGGTAAGTTACATAAATGTGAAAGCAAATTAAAATAACGTCCAACATACGGAGAAGATTTGTTGTCCGATCACTTTGGCAGCGCTCGTCTTTGGCTGGGCAATTACTTTGGTTGAACTAATCTAAAATCTTAATGTTGTCGAAAAAGTTATAAAAGTGCCCATAGAATATCATAAATAAGGTTGAACTAGAGGTTATCATAAGGAGAAGTTGATTAGTTAATATATAGGGAATTTGTAAATCACCACTAAAGTGTTTTCAATTCTCTCTGAAGTAAGAGAATTTAATTTACTCAGATATGGTCTACTTTGATTCTCTTATTTCCAATGAATAAGCTAATCAAAAACGTTTTTCAATTCCAAAGAATTTTCTAATTCTCTTTTATTATTATCTTAATGCTAAACTTACCTTTGGTTTTCTTTCCTTTTTTTCCCTAGAGTATTAGACATGCTTTTGTTGTAGAAAACATAGTTTAAAAAAAAATTTCTCTTATAATCAATTAGAAAATAAAATAATTAATATTGAAATATACTATCAATATACAAAGGTCTCAAATTTATGGAATTCATTTGGCATTAGATTAAAATCTCCCACGCGATAATAATAATGTATAAAAAAAAAGAAATAACCTAGGAGCACACCAGCATCTCATTTGCATATTTGTGAAGCATGTATCAATTGTTGTTTCACAGGTTCAGGTTGGTGTCATTAGCCTTATGGTATAATGGTCGAGTAAATTCTTAATTACAATAAATAGAGGTTGTTAAATCTTAGTGACAACGAACAAAAACAAGGTTTAAGGTTTAGATGGGTAACAAGAATTAACTCCTTGTGTCTAATTGGATGCCTAGCGTTCCGTCTTGCATTAAATTGCCTTAGCAAAATTCCTGTCGGTAGGGTGAAAATAAAGACCGTGGCGTGGCATAGCACAGTATATTACCGAACTGCAAATGGAAAGTGGGTCAGAGTGAGTGGCAAGTGTGTTTGTGAGCCTGGTGGCACCCCCAGCCAATTAATCTTACCCCTCTTCCCTGGTTGTGCTGCGAGAGTGCCCCTCCTTTCCACCTCAAAAGCTAACTAAGCCCTCCTCTCTCTCTCTCTCTCTCTCTCTCTCTCTCTCCCCCCCCCCCCCCTACTTCTCTATTCAGTTGACCAATTTTAAGGCTTTAATTAGACACCGGCATAGTAAAAACTTTTATGAGTATTAAAAATTATTTTCACAATTCTATTTGTTTGGCCTTTTCTTTTTTTAAAAAAATAAAAAAATATATGACACTTTACCGATCCACTAAAAAAAAATTGTGCTAACTTTTTGTAAAGTAAGTTGAATTATTTATATTGAACACAAAAAAAAAAAACAAACCTTAAATAGTAAGTAAGTGTTACCGGAATACTCGTAATTTTATAGGATCATTCATTTGTTTAGATCCACTCAACGGTTTGATTGGAATTTGAACGCATAATTTCATATAAAACAAAATTATCTAATTATTAGATTACAACCAAAGAGTGCTGCTTGTTTGGTTTTTTTTTTTTATCAATATTTGTTTGGCTTTTAGTTGCATAATGTAGTCTATTCTTTAATATGCAAGGGAAGCGGATTCAGTCATAAGCTAGTTGACTTAACCAAAGGGAGTAGGCTGGGCGGGGAAACTCTAATTACTCTCCATATGTTAGGCTTTGCATAAATGTAAAGGTTTAGTCTCTCGTAAACATCTTCAAGCAAGATTGTAATTGGTCAAAGTGTTAGCCTAGAAGAATTTTTCTCACATTGTCTGATCAAAAAGTCGAACTCAGACTATTTTGACAAGTTGTTACGATAGAAAGATATTATGTGAATTAGTCACTCAAACTAATGCTTGGAATCGGCGATAATATAATTGGTCAATTAAGAAAAAAAATTAAAGGAACCCTTTATCGAAAAAAAAAAAAAGTTACATATGAAAAGAGTTTGATGCATATATTGCAAAGATGACTGATAAACTGTTATTTTTGTTGATATATTTTGATTACGCTGTTACATATTGCTATAATCCTTTGATGAAACAGTAATGTGTCATGCCTTGTCACTATTTTATCAAATGTTTCCCTAATGACCTCGTTAAAAAAACAAAAAAAAAAAAAAAAAAAACCAAAACTTCACACTCCTTGGCGTTGATGTGATCATTAGGGACACATTTGTTGACCCAGCGTGCCATGTCATTATTTTATCAAAAAATAGGCATAGGTACATCACCTGATTTTTTTTTTCTCAAAATTTACTTGAATTGTAATAAATTTTTAATTTTATGTAATAATAGTAATTTTTTCTATAACAAAAAGAGAAGTAAAATTGTCCTTTTCTTTGACAAAAAATTTAAATATGATTACAAAAATTTAAAGTTTTGTTACACTTCCGAAAACTCTCAAGCTAAAAAAAATTTTGAGTCATCTACTTTTTTTGAAATTCTAATACCATGCAACAGGGTACGGATATTTGAATAACAATAATAGTTCAATAATGAAAATAATGACAAGTTAAAGTTCGTTGACAATTTTGAACATTGCATTTTACTTATGCTAACGTGATTATTAACATCACTTAACCGTCCACGTAACTTGTCACTTAGTCATGACACTAAAGTTAATGATGATATTTAAAAAATAACAGCAGTTCAACAATGAAAAATTCGCCAATTAAAATAAGATGTTTGTTACATATACTTACTTTTTTAAATATAACATACATGCCATCTTAAACCATATAAATTTAATTTATTTTTTTTATTTCAATTGAGACTCCATTGAACTTTTATTTTATTTTATTTTATTGTTGTGTAGAGATCGATTCCCTTAAAATAGTTCGCATTGTAGTATAAAGTTTAGTAACGTAAGCATTTTACTAGGATCACTATCCATCTAGAAATTGAGGTAAATGGAGAAAAATATCTCTTTTAAATTTCCTGCCAATGTTCCATTGAGCAGTACAATTTTTTTCTTTTGAAAAAACTTAGTAATTTTATTAAAATAGTTTTAAGGCCATTAGATGAATGAATTTATGAAAATGTAAATAGAATTTATAAAAATGTAAATAATATTATTAAAGAAAATTACGTAATTATTTATTATTATTTATGTAAAATTATTCATTGTTATTTTTATTTTTTTAATTTCCAGCCACCACCATTAATGTATCCCCTGGAAGAAATTTCCAGCCACCACCATCATATATCCTGCAACCTTCGTTTTCAGTATCTATCGTAAAGGTAAAGGAAATTAAACCAGGCCCCTGTCGCTCTCTATCTCTCTCATCCCTTTCTGTAAAGCAGTTCTCCAATCCCTCTGAATTCTAATTAAATACACAGCTTTCCCCTTTTTTCCTAACTTTTCATTTGGACCATCATCCCTAGGAAAAGCCCTTTTAATACTGACCCTTTTCCTTGCCATTTTTATTTAGTCTCTGACTATTACCCCCTGCAATTCCTTAGCCTTTCTTTATATTTTCCCTCTGATCTTGTATCTGCTGTCTATAGGGGTTTCCTATTAAACGGCCCTATTCCTTTCTCCACTCTACTCTTCGATCTCTCTCTCTCTGTCTCTCTCTCACAATACCCATGCAAATCATAAGGCACTCATGATATAATCATACATACAATCACAGCTATCCGTTGCTTTTCAGCTATCCCCATAGCTCTTTCTTCAAAGCTCTATCCCTATCCTTTCTTTCCATTTTGCTTTCCCTTTTAGTGCCCGTTAAACCCTTTTAATATTTGGCAATTCTTGACTGAAGTTAGATCTCCACATTCTCATGCTCCCAAGCTCGAACCCCACGATGAGAACATCACTGCATTTGCCTGATCTTTCCCTGCAAATCAGCCCACCATCCGTCTCAGTTTGTGGTGTTATTAGAGAAGTTGGGTTTGGTGGAGGAATAACAAGAAAAACTCTGTATAGTGATAGGAGCTCAACTACTGATTCTGGTAGCAGTGGAAGCGATTTGAGTCATGAAAATGGCTTCTTCAACCAAGAGAGGTTGTGTAATAATCTTGGTCTCAATGAGCCCACTTTGAGCTTAGGGTTTGAAGTGGCAGACTTTGGTCCTCCAGCACTGCAACTGCCCAAAAACATTAGCCACCACCACCACCATCATCATCACAATTACCAGCCTCAAATCTACGGCCGTGATTTCAAGAGAAATGCAAAAATGATCAACGGAGTGAAGAGAAGCGTCAGGGCTCCTAGAATGAGATGGACCACCACTCTCCATGCTCATTTTGTCCATGCTGTCCAGCTTCTCGGTGGCCACGAGAGTAAGTAATACACAACTAGTTATCTAACGCAATTTACTTTCGCATCCGCTTGATTCTATGAATCAACTTCACTTTTCCTAGTTCTGTTGGAATAAACTTTTGTTTTATAAAAGATAAGATGATTAATTAGTACTTTCTATTGGCCTTTATTGCAGGAGCAACGCCGAAATCAGTATTAGAGCTGATGAATGTCAAAGATCTAACTCTAGCTCACGTAAAGAGTCACTTGCAGGTGGTGTTCACTGTATGAAATCTGCATTCATTTGGACTTCGTTAAGGATGAATATATATTCAAGATATTTCTCTGTGATCTATTTGCACAGAAGGGCACTTATTAAAAAGTTTTATCCTAGCGTTGTGTACTATTTTCTCATTTTGTTTCCTCTTGATGTTTATGCAGATGTATAGAACAGTGAAGAGCACTGACAAAGGATCCGGTAAAAATTTCATTACATTCGCATTGCTTGGTAGCTAGCTATGTTGATGATTCGAATGTGAACAAACTTATCATCATCTCATGTACTGTTCATGTTTGAAAAATAGTATGGCACTTTTGACTGAATTGATCAGTCCGGGGGAATTATCTGCTGGGGTTTCTGATAAAGTAGGTGCTGCAATGAAATGGCTCTCTTTATCTATGGACAATTTGCAGGTCTTCAAGGGAGGACAGACGTGGGTTTGAACCAAAGGGCAGGGATAGTTGATGAGTTGGATGCTGGTTTATCTAGTGGAAAAGCTGATTTGATCAACTCTGCTTATTCTGTGCATCCAGCACCTACATCACCTCAACCAACTCTTCAGAAAAACCAGATGTGAGTGCTTCAACTGCCCTATTTCCCTCTCTCTATATCTCTCTCTCTCTCTTTTTCCCCTCTCTTGCTCTTGTTTCTTTTTGCCATGATGTGCATCTTAGTTATATGGCAACTCTCTTTCAACTCAAGTAAATGATGCCTCAAACCAATATGCAAATGTACAACACATGCACGCATTCACATATAAACACCTTCGCCATGGAGCTGTTGGTCAACTTGCTTTGTCCTTGTTAATGATCTTAATATCTATATGTATATATGTGTATACACACACACACACACACACACACACACACACACACACACATATATGTTTGTTTCCTGGAGTATCTTGCTCTGCATAGATCACATTGAGCTTCGCCCAGAAGAGTTTCAACTTAAAACCCTTCTGGTTTAAAGACGACTCTGGTACTATCGAATTATAATTCATAGGTGATTCAATTAAGAGTTCATGATCCCCAAATGATATATACAATTACATCTTCACTCTCCTATCTCCATATTCCATGTAGATGGTAAGTTCAAGGACTTTTTGTTCAAACCACAATACTGCGCATATATTTTAATCCAATTAGCTAGGCCTAGGGGGGCAGGAAAATGAATACAATTCCCATTCTGAGTCACTTGTGTGTGTCTTTTAGTTCCTCATTAATTCTTTCCTCGTTTGGCTGAATTTTGTTTGACTTATTCCTTTAAAGTAGCAATGTGAAAGACCGAAGACTGGCCAGCTCTTTGAGAGATACGTATTATACTGCCACGGGTATATATACGACAATTACAATTATCATAAATATAGTTTTGATGCCATACAGTGTTTCCTGAGGAAAAAAAAAAAAAAAGGAAAGAAAACCAGACATCTCACAAGTTCATATGTTTTGGTTCATTCTGCTGACCAAAATTTCAGGACTTGTTACTGATACGATTCTCATAATTCCATTCTGTTTGTGATTCGTTGAGACTTGAGAAGTTTGAACACTTTCGTGATGTATTTATATTTCTACTTGCACGAAACGCCAAAAATGACCTTCTCCTTTGGTATGTAACTGTTGACCATAAAATATGTACTCTATAATTCAACCTTATGATGCATTTGAATATTTTATTGGCCATTAATCTTTGTATACTAAAATCTTTCAATAATAAAGCCATATCCATGTGCTACAGAGTACAATAGCCAGTTGATGTTATGACCTGACCCCTCTGGCCACTGCTGCCCCCTCAAGTTTTCCATGTTAATCTCATTTCAGTTGTCCATTTTGTAGTAGAATTAATTGGGCATGCAATAATTTCATTGACAGAGGTCCGTGGCCATCATCAACCGAGAGAAACGGTGAAAATAGAACCAGCTCTGAAGCTTTGGCATACTCCCAATTAAATGTCCATGACGTCAAGGTACAATCTTATGGCATGCGCTGAAATTTAATTATAAATATACAGAATGTATATATATATATATATATATATATTCAATGCTTGTTATGATGAAATGCATGACTTTGTTTCAAATCTTTTATTAGGAGGACGGACCCAAGGCATGCCTTCATTTGTCCGAGAGTACTGTCAAGGACAGGTTGGAGTCTAGTTCCTTGTCTCCATCAGATGTGTTGCCTAGCCTAGAGTTCACTCTTGGAAGACCAAGTTGGCAAGTTATGGACCATGCAGAACCTTCAAATGAGTTCACTCTTCTCAAGTGTTAAAGCACTAACAGACAGTTCACTTATCTAATCTATTTATTTAGCATTGATGAAGAAATTATATCTAATGTTCCATCTGCAGGCATCTTTTTCATGTTTTAAGTCTTGGAATTTTTACTTAATTGGCTGTGGTAAGGCCCAACAAAAGAAATAGGGTAGCTTCATAATGTCAAAAAAAAAAAAAAAATGATGTTGAGACTCCGATGCGTACGTCAAAGTCTTTCTAGTGGTCAAGGAATGAATTTCTGCTTCATGGCACAAGACATTGCTTTATGGAGTCTATATGAAATAAATGATCATATACAATTCCATGACTGGCATGAACGTGCATGACAAATCATGGAGGTCTTTTTTGTTCTTTAATTTATTGATTGGAAAGTAATGTATCGTCGTTTTTATTATGTAAACTCGAGATTCTTAATTTTAAAAATAATTTTAATATTAATTAAATTATAGTTTAGTGGTACAAGTGCAAGTGCAGATATATCCTTAGAGGGAAGTAGGTTCAATTCAATCCTTGCAACAAATGGATATTGCTTTTGCAACCTCCTCGGCATCAGCGTTTCAATTTCTGTTCTATGTGGCGAAAATGTTTGTGCCCATATAGTTGCAAACACTCGTATAATTTTTTTTTTTTAATTTCAACTTCTGAGTACTGTTGACTTTACATTGTAAAAAATTAATATCTCTTTTTGCCACCTACAAAGACTATGACATTCATCATTAATTAAGAGGGGAGTTCCTATACAGCAGGATCTCATATTGTAAAATTTATGTAATAGTCAAATATTTGCAGTTTTATATTTATTTTTTCACGGAAACTATGCATATTAGCTCGCTTTTTATTTTTTGCTACAGGAAGGGAGTGACTAACCTGTTTATTTTGTAGGAAAACCATGAGAAAGAATTTTGTTGGAAAGAAAATGTCTATTCTAATTCACATTATTTTTTTTCCTATCATATTTAACCTATTTCTCTTTTTTTTTTAATAGAAAAAAAGATATACTGCAAGTATATCAGTCATTATATCTATAGGTTGAGATCGAAGTAACTCTCATTTGAACACTTTATAAAACTACCTCTATAAATACAGATCTATTATTGAAGTACTAATAGGCCCGAAAGAGCTTCATTTATACCGAGGTGTTAAAGAGTTTTAAATACAACAATACATTCTAAGCATAAATCTCAGGATAATGGTGCTGGGGCAAATGAGGGGACTCGAACTCGAATCGTGGAGAGAGTAAACTCTCCGAATTACCGCTGAGTCACCGACTTTGACAGTATCTTATTTTTCATCTATTTAAATTATTTTATTTTTTTATAATTTTTTTTTCAATAATTTTTCATTATTTTTTAACTAATCTCTACAAACTATTTCCTTTTCTTATAAATTTATTTTCTCACAATTTTCTTATAATTCAAACACATCTTAATCATTGCCAAACCTAAAATTGTGTGCTCTTTTCTTTTCTTTGTTTTTTTTTTCTGTCAAAAAATTGGAAAATTTATGACACTATGTACTCTATATTCGCCACACAGGTGTCATTAATTTTTCTTCTCTGTACAAGGACAGATATCATTATGGATTACCTGCTTGTCTGTGATTTTTATTGTTGGGGGATGAATCATAAGGATTGGCCCCTCGATGACAAAATTTCCCCCCCCCCCCCCCCCCCCCGCGGAATATAAATTCATTTTATTGAACAGGTCATTTTCTAGTAACTGAACCAGATTTTAGGCCATAACCGTAGAATCAGTAGATCTCTGATGATAGGAGCCGCTGGAATATATTTGATGTCAAACACATCGATCACGGAGCAACCTTCACAAATTAATAAGGTTCGATCTCAACAATTGTTCCAGCAAATGAAGTGAATGTGCTTCCCTTCTATTGACAAAGATTTGATGCTTATTAAGGTTACAAAGATTTTAAAATGAACTTGAGAATAAAAGGAAACAAAAATGAGGTGATTCTTGCTAATCCATTGGTGAGCTTTGAAATTCCAGCTAGAAATTTTGATTAAACAATTGAGTGATTATAAGCATTAGATTGGCTACTGAAATGATCCTCCGCCTAAGAAAAATAAAGAAGAAGTTAAAAGAAACTGAGCAGGGAGACAGGAGAGGAGGAAAGCGTGACGTGGTGGCCTAAGTCCCGAACGAGTTCTATACTTTTTTTTTTTTTTTCTTTAAAGGTTTATAATGTGCATAAAGTTAAGATAAATATGAAAGAGGATGTCAAAAATATTTATACAGTTATGAAAAAAGTTATTACTTACTTTTATATTCATTTAAATAATTTATATGCACATCTAATTATTTATGTGCACATACTAAAAAAATGCGAGTTATATAAAGATCTCATGTCTGTCACGTTAATGCGTGTTTTTTTTTTTTTTGTTTATTTATTGTAGTACTGTAGTTGGACCCAAATGTTCCGGAAAATTCATATTGCCATTTGACAATTTGTACACAGCAGGAGGCCTAATTACCAGCCAACAGGGCTGCCTGGACCATAGCCCAGCAGCTTTCAAAGACTATAAGGTGCATAACTATGGCAGTTCTTTGCGACGTACTGCCCCTAGCAGCGATCAGGACAGGTGGTGTGGTATTTATAATCATGCCACTTGCTGAAAAGGAGCTGCTTGCTATGTCCATTGCATGACCAGTAATCATTTTGGGCTTTGACTACGTGCAATCCCCTGCCGAAGAAGATCTCTGGGACAATCCAGAATTTTAGGTACCACCGAGGCACCTTCAAAAATTTTTCAACAACCTTCATGATTATATGCCAGGCCATCATCTTGTCATGGATTTTGGGTATCTGTCTACATCTCGGCTCCATGCTTCCATATTGTGCTCCACCTTCCGCATTCCTTCTTTTTTCCTCAAACCACCGAATTAAGAAGTTTAATCACCGCATATTAAACGACGTATATAAGTTAATTATTGTGCTTTTTGTGAAAATTAAGAAGTTTAATCACCAAATCATTGTGTTTATAGCATTCTTCTTTTTGGTAAACTTGGAGCCTAGCTTCTATCCTCTTTTTTTTTTGGGTTTAAGCTTTTGTCATGTAGTCAATAGTTCAGATTTTGCAAACTGTAAATTGCAGTTAAAATTTCTCTCTGTTTTTTTTTTTCTAATACAAACTTCAAATATCTTTGTTGACTTCTTTCCAGCAAAGAAAAAAAAAAAGAGAAAGAAAGAAAGAAAGAATATTAATGAAGGGTCGAAGGGAAGGGGGCCTTGGAAAGTAGTTGGCTTGGACTTGAAATTTCTCTTTTAGGCTCGGCCCGAATCAATTTTTTTTTATTAACTCGGCCCTAATCAAATAATGGCTCAGATATACATGGCCTTCGGCCTAACTTTGCCCTGCCCATATAAAGTAGAATAATCACAATTTTAGGACCCAAAACAAAAAAAAGAATAATCACAATTTATCTCATGTACAAAGGAAAAGTTTAGCGAGAGGCTTCTATTAATTCTTTTTCTGAGTCAAAGCTTTCTATTAATTCTTGCTAATAAAGAGCACTGAAAACAGCCCAATTTGTCGAGGTTTGGTGTTTCTAATCTCTAGGTTTGGATTCTTAAACTTAATGCTCATATTCTTTCTGCTCTTACCATTAGATAAAAAAAAAATCATTTATTTTGATGACTAGAAGATCAAAAATTGAATGAAAAATAAAGCAAATATATACCGTCAATAAACGATTGAACATGACTATAAATAACTAAGGTGCTTTTGCTAGACTTCTTTATTTTAATACAATATCGACAAAATTAATAAAGAAAGTGCTTGCTAATTTTATTCTTTATTTAGTGAGTAAAACTAACTTATAATCTAACAGCATTCAAATATTATTTTTAATTTTTTTTATTGAAGTGGACCCTATTTATTATATAGTGTAAAATTATAAGTAAGTTACACTCACTTTAAAAAGAGAGTTAAAATAAAAATTTCTAATAAAGAATCATGTTTGAACCTTCTATAATTGAGTTTTGTAATCTTCTCCTGTACCATTTCTGTAGTAACGTAAATCTTAAAAGAGGAAAATTCTATAGTTAAAAGCTTGAATTGGAGCCAAAATCCTGGATGATGTTTGCTTTGAAATCTTTGGAAGCCACTCCGTAATTCATAAACCGAACAAACGCAAGCCAATTGTCATTGATCACGATCTAACTTGTGATATCTCAAGAATAATAGCGCATAATTGACTACCGCTCGACATTCAAAAATCATCAAAAGCTAGAGAAGAAGAAGAACATTAGATGGCACTCGCAGAGTTCCTATTGCCAAATGGTTCTGAATGGGGTCGAAAGTCAGAAAAAGTGAAGAGTGAGTGGTGGATTTATGTCTTCAGGTGTCAAATTTCTACTTGACACATTACCCTGCGCCTAATTTATCAAAGAAAATTTTACTACTAGAATCTCTTAAGAAAATTGAGTACAACTGGAATCGAAGAATTGAATGCTAATAAAAAATATAATAGACAGAGCCGTTAGTGATAGTACTCGAGGCTGAGAAGGCGGCGGCAACAATGGAGGTTTGGGATTTTTTGGAAGGAAAAAAGTAGACTTCCGAAATTGAGTTTTATCCGAATTTCAACAAGTTTTATATTTGGTGCAATAATATCATTTTTTTTTTTGTAATATGAAAAGTCTGTGTTTTCTTTATTACACAAAATAAAACTCTTGTTGCACAAAATGGAAATTTTGTTGTAATCGGGCAAAAATATGATTCTTGAAGTATAATGACACTCTTTTTTGAAACAATTTGGAAAACGTGGCCGAATCGCCCGAGCACGGTTTGTTTATTGGACTACTTGACAAAATCGAACCACACTGAATTATAATTTTTTACTAACCAAATCAAATTTTGTTATCGGTTAAGTGAATTGTTGTAAATCTTTTTTTTTTTTTTGGGTTCTGTTACAGAGTTTAGCTATAGTAATTTGTAGTTAACTTAATTAAACCGAAATTTTATTTGATATATATATATTCTATTTTTTATTCTAGTAATATCAAAATATAATGCTAATGAAACTATCAATAACAAATAAATTTTAGTAAAGTATTATTATATTTTAAATAATCACTTATTTATCTTTTTATATAATGATGATTATAAATTTTTTTTACCAATGACATAAAAAAAGATTCTTTTTTACATTCAATTTTTTTTTTTATTGAATTGAAATTTCCAGTTAACAAAAGTTTACCTTGGATTTTAATGATTCGTTCCTATTAACATTTCAATTTAAAGCCCAAAGATATTGGATAGGTTAACTTAAAGGGCCGACACTTTCAAAAAATTCATATTCCTAAATTCATTGCTTTTTATACAACTTTATCAACCCAGAAGATAGGGTCATGTCAAGTAAAGTAAGTATATTTTACTTGACAATAACAATTAATTTGAATTACTTAAGTGTTTGTTTCAAGAAAAATTTATTATTGCTCGCACAATATGCTTAATTGTCAAATTTGAAACAATCTAAGAAAAAATAATACTTTTTCACAAACTATGTAAATATAATTAATTATAGTATGCTTCATGCCTTAACCAGCAGCCAACAAATATCTAAAATTCATGTAATGCGCAGGCTTAATCTTAGTCCATATATATTTGCATATTTAGCTGAGATTTTTTTTAAAAAAATTTTTGGAATAATTTTGTTTCTTATTTGTAGGGGTAATCGGGAAAGCAAATTTTTATTATCTTCAAATTTAGTTTTTCTATTTATATTTTTGTTTTTGGACGTTGATTTATGCGATATGATTGTTTGTGGGGCATCATTTGATTGGAAGAAGGCTGACATCCATTTTGAATTTGTGAATTTGGTAAAAAAATGCAGCTACTTTGTCTGATGGTTACTTGAAAATTGGGGATTTAGGGTATCAGTTAATTGTACTGTGAATGGTTCATTGAATTTCCGTTGTTGGCTTGGGTTGATTTCTGTTGCCCCAAATGGCACAAATATTCAACTAATCGCCTGCAATTATAGCCGACATATTTGTCTTTTTAACCACATGGTTTTCCTTTTGTTTCTTGTTTTTTAATATCAGCTTTTGTGCTGTTTTCTGTTTGAGTTACTTGATGATTTGTTAGATAATTGACGATGTGTTGAACTTGTGACAAGAAAAAAACTACCAGATCTAAATTATTATTTGTAAAGCTCATATTAGATTGGCAAAAACAAAATTTTTTGGGGTTTGAAACTTTTCTGTTTTTTCTTTTAGAATGGTTTTTATGCGGATGTGAAATTTGCATTATTAGTAACATGCTTCTGGGGAGAATGTGGAATTGCAGGGCACTGAGAATTGGTTCTATGATCTTTTCTTTGCTCGATGGAATTGCAGTGTATAATGGATTTTCAGATGTGAAGATTCATGAACTTTTTCTTTTTGTCCTAAGGTTAAAGTTATACAAACAAAAAGAGAGAAGAAGCGTGGTGAGAGTCGAACTTTCAACCACAACCCTAATTAACAAGACCAATAACTATTTGAGTTAAAGACTTAGGATCGAAGATTCATGATTTTTTATTTAATACTGATTTTCTTTATATATATATATATATATCTTATTTTGAGCAATCTTATAAAAAAAACCTAATATTGCTGGCATTGAGTCTTAAAAAAAAAAATGTGGTGCGAACCACGAAATATATCCTCCAGGAATATGCTTTAGATCTAATAGTGCAACCCTAAAAGGCATAAATATGGATCAGTTGTAAATTGCTGAGAACACAATCGATGATATCTCTAATTCATGATTATAAATAACAGTAAAGATAATTTCTTGTTACGTTCATATGACCTTTCATATGACCTCTCTATAATATTGCATAACACGGATTCCAATCATTCATGAACTGGTACGCCTTTTATTTAAGCCTACGCCTCAAATTTTGGAACCAGCAGTCTTGCTGATGAACGATAATGTCCCTAATTTTGGGCTACAAATGCCGGACACTCTTTTTGTTAGGACTTGAAATTATAGAAATTCAGTTCCTGCGTCTATTGTTCCTCATCCTTGTTCGCGGTCTGACCCTGAAAGTCTTCATAAACCATTGATAGTTCCTTGAGACCACAACGTGCCCGATTGCCAACCCACCCAAGAGTCCACTGACATATCCAATCACAACTGGTTTCCAGCCAAATTCAGTCCAAGAGCCCGTGTTGTCATTTTCTTCAAAGTTTGAAGCTGATGGCGTCAACGCCTCTAAATTTCCACATTGTCTTGACAAAGTGTTCCCACGCAAGCCAGAGTTTCCCTCGTAGGAACTGTTCTGAAACGTGTCAAATTGCTTTCCGTGTGGGATGGGTCCTCTTAGATTGTTTTCAGAGACGTTGAACACTGCAAGGAAATTAAGTTACGTTAATTGCTGATGAATTTCTCCTGTTAGTTTGTTTCGAGAAAAATCTAATGACTCCAGCTGTGTGAGGTTTGCCAAGAATGTGGGAATGCTGCCGACGAAAGCATTATTGGAAAGGTTCAGAAGATAAAGCCCACAAAGTCTCCCAATGGACGTAGGAATTTGTCCAGAAAAACCATTACTTGACAGATCCATGGCGATGAAGAATTCTAGAATCTTGTCATATTGCTGGTACTTTCCTTTGTTATCTAGAGCAACTTGGTAGAAAAAATTTCCCATTGTCTGACTATAGTCTTCGTCCCTCATGGAAAATGGCATGTATGTATGCATGTAAGCTAACCTGCTTGCATTTGCTATTTCCATCGCATTCCAATTCAGAAAGAACTGCGTCGGCAGTGGACCAGAAAAGTTGTTCTGAGAGAGGTCAATGATTTGTAAACTGGGGAAATGGAATACGGATTCATGATTAAGGAGTGTGCCATTGAATTGATTGAACCGTAGAATAAGAATCTTCAACTGCTGAAGTGCTGCCTACCAAGAGGGGAAAGTATCGTTTATCTGGTTGTTTCCAATGTCTAAAATCTCTAGCTTTGTACAATTTGCCAACGATCTTGTTACTCGCCCTTCTAATTGATTGCTTCCCAACATGAGCACCTTCAAATTGCAGGAATTTGGGTGCATAGGTGGAATCTTACCGTAAAACTTGTTGCCTCCCAGATTTAGTAGTTCAAGCGAAGCACTTAAACTCTCCAAGCATTGAGGAAGCATGCCACTGAGATTGTTGTTGGAGAAGTCAAGGTACCTAAGGTAATTGAGGTTGCACAGCCACGACAAAATCTCGCCTGTAAAATTGTTATTGGAGGTAATATAGGTCACAATGGTTGTTGGTGGTATTGGAAGCGAACCTTGCAACACATTAGAGTGGAGGTCTAAAACCACAAGTTGAGCCCATGGCAACACTTCAGGACCGTTTTCAAAACCTGAGAGGAAGTTTTCTGAGAGGTCTAACACCTGTAGAGTGTCTTGCCAATGTTCCATAACCAGCTGGGTATTATGCCATGAATATGGTTATCGTGAAAGGCCAGCCATTCCAGGTGATCTTGATCACGTAGAAACGATGGGAAGTGACCTAAATTACACGTTCCAAGTCCTAACATAACAAACTTTCGGTGGGTAGGATTAGTATTGGCCATGAAGTGAATTGATAGCATATTGTTTGACAGGTCCAGGCGGGTCAAGTTTTGGAGGTTGAGTAACGCATCGAAGTCGACTATGCCACTCAAGTTATTATGATCAAGTTGAAGATTTTCAAGGCTTTGCAGTTGGAATATAGAATCTGGAATGGGTCCTTGCAATCCGTTGTTTGATAGACCTAAAGAAGTTAACTGGACCAACTGAGAGATTGAATACGGAATCACCCCTTGCAATTCCTTGTCTGTAAACCGAAGATCAGATAATTGGTTCATACTTAAAAGCAAAGATGGGATTTGACCAACTATCTGACAGCGGAGCATATATAGTTTCTGAAGTTGGTAAGATTGACGATATAAACAGGAAGCTCGCTCTTTAATATAACATTCGTAAGGCCTAAAAAAGTGAGTTTGCTCTGCCCACCAAGCCATGACAGGGATGAAACGTCTGGAACCTCAAAAGGATTTCCCCAAAGTCCGAAGTGAGCAAGCTTTGTCAAATTTGCAAATGAGCCAGGAATTTGTCCAAAGAAGTTGCTCTCCATAGTTTCCAAAAATTGCAATGAACGGAGGTTTCCAAATGAAACTGGCAGCTCTCCTGTGAAACATGTTTGCGCAAGATCCAATGTCATAAGTGGACTCGTTGAGTTAAATTCAGGTAAACGGCCTCTGAGACCCCAGTTCCGTGACAAAGCAATAGATTGTAGATTCGGCAGCTGGAAAACCACTGAAGGAAATTCACCATACAGTTTACAATCTCTTAAAACAAGAGATGTTAACGAGGATAAGTTGGCCAAGAAACCAGGCACAGTGGATCCTATGCACACACTGTGGAGATTAAGAACTTCTAGGCTGGTTAGATTGTGAACTAGGTTTCTAAAATTCGCTTTGGTTAGTACTAATTGACTAATCATAGACAAATCAAGTTCTGGTTTTGGTCCATTGCTAGATAGATCAAGAGACACCAATTTGGACAATTGTGAAATGTCTGATGGGATTTGGCCAGAAAAAGCAGAATTCGAAATGTTGAGCGAGATTAGCGTAGAAAGATGGGGTAAACCCACTGGTATTTGCGAGTAATTAAAATGATTCTCAGCGAGGTTAAGTCTATGGAGGTGAACAAGATGGAAGAGGCTATTGTTGGCATTGAGGGAACCAGACAGACGGCTGCTACTGAAATCAAGGCGTATCACATGACCGGTGTTGATATCACACTCGATGCCATCCCAAGTGCAGCAGCCATTATCTCCACTGTGGAGCTTCCAAGATTCAGTCTTTGGATAAGCGGAATGATCGCAGGAGGCAGAGCAGCTTATTATGAAGCTTTGTTTCAACTGCAATAGAGCAAAGAGCTCATGATCCTGGCAGGATGGACGACCCATAAAAGAGGCGGCTGAAATGACTGAAATACAAAGAAATGAGGACAAGAAAAGCAAGCTCTTGATAATCAACATGGAGATAGAGAGCAACGAGGGCGACTTCATGCTGTTTTAAATGGTTTGTTAACAACTTGTGGTTGCACAAGACGGAGTGAGAGTTGATAACAATTTATAGGCACTGTGTGAAACGGTGCTATGATTCCTTGGTTGTGAAGATTAGGTGAGTCAAAGTCATGAATTCTGGTTAGGACAAAGCTCGAGATTTTCACTGTAATTATACTGAGATTGATAGAAATGATTAAAAAAAGGAACGGAAAAAAAACCGCTTTTAAGATTTGAGAGGATGATCAGATAAAAAAAAAAAAGATTTGAGAGGATGACAAAATGAAATTGTTGGTAAGATGACGAGAAACAAGCTGATGACAATTTGCAAAGGTTCAACTTTTGATATCTTTGACTGCAGAGGTTATACAACCATGGACGCAACCACACGGGACATGTAACTACAGACACAACGCAACGACATGTTAATCTTAAAAAAATAAAAATACGGACATGATATGGATACAATAATATATACACACAAATACTTACATTGATATAAACAAATAAATCTAAGTAAATATTATTATTCAAAATACGTATTATTATTATTATTTAATATTTATTATTGTTTTATTTGTGAAAATTGATACACGACATAAACCTTTATTTATAAGTATAATATTAATTTCGAATTAAGTGTAATTTTTATTGTTAAAACTTAAAAAAAGAATCTATGAAATGTATGTAAATACATGAGAGTGCTAAAAATTACTTTTCCTTCTCTCTTTTTTTTTATTTTTTTTATTTTTTTTCAAAAAAGAGTATCCTTAACACATCCTCAAAGTGTTTAAAATTTACTCTTAACGTATGTGAATCGTATCTAATTTTCTTTGATGTTTTTTGAAAGACATGTTTTAACATCTCAAATATGGATCTGTACTACATTTAACGCATATTTGATACGGACCCAATTTTACAGTGTCCGTACATTCTAGCAGGACTGCTCGTCCTTTGGGTGTTCTTGTGATAATTTTTGTTTTCACACAAGCTTACACGTCAAGCATTATATTGGAACGATTCAATGATTCATTTTTTCTCTGCTTGCAGACCAAAATGCCCCCTGCAAAATGGCGAATCCGCTGAAAGCCAAGCTTTCTGTCTTTACATGTATATTTTTTCCAAGAGCACAGGAAAATGAGGTGGACTATACGTCTATGAGCAGGCCATCATTTTTTTCTTTGAATTCTTTGTCAAGTCGCAATATTATATTCCAAAATTCAAGCCACTGCCCTACATCACAAGTTGGACTTTTTTTTTTACCAATACAGCACGAATTAGACTTATATCTATAAAAGAATAATTCATAATATTTTTTAAATATGATTAAAGTATAATAAAAAGTGGTATAAATTTTTTAAAAAAAAAAGTTTCCTTGGCATGTCCTCAAAGTGTCTAAAATATATCCTAAACGCATCTTAACAGTATCTAATTTTTTTTAATTTTTTCAAAGACATATTTTAACATTTCAATTATATATCTGTATTATATTTAACGCGTTGTAATAGGCGTAAATTTCGAAACTGCAACAGTTATAGTCAAAAATACAAATTACAAATTACAAATAAAAACTTAAAATAAAAAATATTTACGCGGGACGATCTTCGTATATTCTCCAATTAGTATTCCCTGGTGACTCCATCAACGGTTGTACGAGCTTGCTATTGACAGAAATAATTTCCACAGTTTTATCTTCAATTGGGTAGACTGAGACTGGATTTGATATAGATGTTTGGATTACGGTTAAAAACTGCAGAGATCTAATCTGACTTGATTTCACCAAGAGTCGAAGGGACTTGTTCTCGAATGAGCTGCCTGAACTTTTCTGAGAGTCGTATGAATCTTGATCTCAATCGGATTTATAATATTTTGATATTTTTAGACATATATTCTCATAAATCCAGATCTAAAGCGATCGAAGAATATAAACCCAAAAATAAATTTAGAAATGGATGCAGTAAATTTTTTGAGGTTTATATCTGAAATATCTCTTAAAAAGAAATTAGGAGAGTATACCGTAGAGTAAAAACACGTAAGAAAATGAGAAATTTTCTTGAGAGATTTTCAAAATTTTTTTGTTTTCTCAAATTCTCTATATTTTTTTATTTATAAATTTACTGAATATGTTTAGAAAGGATGAATTGTTTAAAGCAGGAGAGGACCTATTTATAAGCCTCCCTTGCGTTAGGCTGGCCACAATTGGGTTGGTGGCCAGCCAATGCTGACCTTAGGTTGGCAGTTGCCAACCTTTAAAGTCGGCAACTGCCGACCTCTCCTTTTTTCTTTAAAAAAAATAATAAAACGTGTTTACAAATGTCTTCACTTCAAGGGTCAGTAAGGAGGAACTTTGTGGTCGTGATCCGATCCGAATCTTGAATTTCAGCTTGGAGCTTGAAATGTCTTGATGAACATTGAATGTTGAAGTCTTATCACTTTGACTAGCCCAACAGTTGTTGGATCATAATAGGAAACCGATGCGATCTTAAAGAAGTCAGCAGTCCAGCCAATATAAAAATTGACATTCTGGCTCCAAGTGACGTCCAGTTTCCATAGCTCGTAAATGATTTTTTATATGTCTTGAAGTTTTATAACTCCAGTGAGGATGATCTAGTAGGTAAAGAACTTGAACCTGTTCATGAAGAAGGTATAAGACTACAGAACTTTAAGACCTACACACAGAGAGACGAGCTGTAGTGATGATTCCCGAGTCTACTCTGACGTAAGGAGAGTAGTTAGAACTTCCCTGTACGTCGCCGTATCTAAAGGAAGATGAGGATGATTGCAGTTTTTCATCCCTCTGTGATAGATGTGAACTAAGGAGAGTGGTTGAAACTCCATAACACTGATGGCGTTGGAGGTTGAGTTTCGAGAGCTTTTAGAGATCTTTCGAGGAAGACTACTCATTTTCTTCTTAACTCGTGCGCCTCCAACTTCTTGATCAAATAACTTCTTGAGACAAGTGTAGAGACTAACAATTTTCTTTCTAAGAAAAAGAAGAGCTAAGGGGGTGAGTGTTATGACTCGGGCATGCAGCATATATATACATACACTAAAGAGTTTTTTTTTTTTTTTGAAAAGTCAAAAGAAAGTACATAGAATTTAGTAAGGTCCTCCACGTCCCTTTCCCGCATAAGCGACAAAAGAGACAGCAGTTGACGTGCGTCACGAAAGTCGTTACCGTGTGCTGCAAAAATCGTTATCGTGTTCTGCAAAAGTAATTGCACTTTATCTTATCAATCGTCCTGGCAGGGCCCGAGGCGCAGCTCCAAGTCAAGCCCAGCCTCATCCAGTGGGCCGATGATTTTGACGTTGCTGGAGCTTTCCAACTGGTTGATGTTGCCGGAATATTCTGGAAAGAGAGGCAAAATTTCGCCCGAATAATTTATTTCTGCTAGAAAAGTTCCTCCTAGATTTAAGTACCTAGGAGGGATGAACCATTGGCTGATTCCGTAAGACCACCAGGACCGGTATGTATGCCCCCATAGGCTACGACTTTGATCAATATACCGTGGAGAGATCATTTCAGTGGTAGAACTCAGACCTGCTTCATTTGAGGGTGAAGCTATATTGGTGAGATTTACTATAGGAACAGCAGGCTGTACTTTAAAAATAGCATCTCTCAGCGCCGCTCTCTCCCTATTTCTCCGATTCTGGAACAAAAAATATACATTTTTCCTTCGACTGCCCCTAGCGGGCGCAGTCGTGAGATAAGTTAGAGAATCTGTGAAGAGTTAGGGATAATACCTCCATCATTGTAGAAGAACTGATTCAAAATTTGCAGTTGTGTCATAGTTGAGTGCCATCTTTTTTGGGGTGACCTTTCTTCTTCCTTAACCTGTTGTTCTGCAAATGGTTCCATTTTTCTGCTGCAGAGGAGCAAAGGTTTGACATGCAGGGAAGACTGAAGCGAGACTGAAGTAGAGACTCCGACTCAAACTCATGATCGTTTTTATATTTTTGGGCCGTTCACAGTTTATACTCATGCGGGTCAGGAATTGGACTGGATGTTGAGTGCTTGGCTTTTTGATTGGATTTAAGCTTTCAAGCTTTGGATTTGTGCTTGGGCTTCTGGATTTGAGCTCGAGTGTTTGGGTTCTAGATTGGACTTGGTTTTTTCGGTTTTGGGCTCAAGTATTTGGGCTTCTAGACTTGAGTTTTTGGATTTGGGTCGAGTGTTTGAGTTTTAGATTTGGACTTGATTTTCAAGCTTCGGAGTTGGGCTTTAGTTTTCTAATTTCGGCTCAAGTGTTTGGGTTTAGATTTTCGGGTTTGGACTTTCTCTTGGACTTTCAGATCGGGGCTTCCAAACTTTTTTTTTTATTTTTCTTTTTTTTGATTTTTTCTTTTTTTTTATTTTTTTCTTTTTTTTGATTTTTTTCTTCTCTTTTTTTTTGATTTTTTTAACATATTTACACATAATACTGCTTCAAAAATTTACCATTGATCGGGTCAATTCGGACGCCTTCTTGGTCTGACAGCTATAGGTGTCAAAACGGGTCATCGGGTCGGGTTTGGGCGGGGTCACTTCGGCTCCGAGTCACTTGGGGTCAACCCACAGGTTGGCCACGTTATAAAAAATGATGACGTGACATTTTTTATTAAAAATTTTAAAAATTTAAAAATTTCAAAAATTTTACTAAAAATTCTTTAAAATAAAAAAAAAATCATATGATTGAAAAATAATTGAAAAAATTTCTTTTAAAACATTTCAAAAAATTAAAATAAAATTTAAAACTGTATAAAAAATCTCAAAATGTTTTAAAAAAATTTATAATTAAGATTTATATTGAAAATAATATAATCTATACTTTTTATAATATAAAATATACTAAATTTTTTTATTTTATTTTTTTGTTCCCTTAAGAAAAAAAAAGTTCGGGTCAAACGGATTAGGTTAGGTTCGGATCGAGTTTGACCCAAAGATTTTCGGCTCATTTCGGGTTCGGGTTAAGCCATCCTTCAGGTCGGGTTCGGGTCGTATTTTTTCGGGCGGGTCGGGTCAGATTTTGACACCTCTACTGACAGCATATAAGCGTTGTGAGTATAGACCTTCTGCACTAAATATAGCCCGTCCCATTTGGAAGTAAGCTTGTCACTAGACTAATGCTTTAAGATGATGGGCTGTTGTACTGCAAGAATAAGGTTTCCAACTTGAAAAGATCGAGGGTGAACCTTGCGATTGAAGGTGTTTGTGAGCCGGGGTTGGTAGCATTCGAGTTGCTGTTGTGCTTCGAGTCTCCTTTCATCAAGGGCTTCTAACTCATCCAGACGTATGCGAGCATTCTTCTCTTGTGTGAGTCCTTCCAGAACAGCCATTCGTAGAGATGAAATCTGTGTTTCTAACGGCAGTATTGCTTCGACATCGTAGACAAGTGAGTATGACATCACCTGTGTTATAGTCCGGTAAGTTGTACGATACGCCCATAATGCCTTTAGAATTCTGTCATGCCAATCTCTTTTAGATTTAGAGACTACTTTCCGTAATAGGTTGCACAAGGTCTTATTGAATGCTTCAGCCAAACCATTAGCCGGGGCATTGTACATTGATGACTTGTACTGTTTGAATTTGAACTTCTCGTAGAGCTTGTCCACCAAGTTGTTGTAGAACTGTTTGCCGTTATCAGTGATGATGAGTCCGAATGAAATTGACAACATGCTCCTTCTTTACCTCCCTAAGTGGTATAGTTTCGGCCCATTTTGAGAAGTAGTCTATTGCTGCTAAGATGTAGAGGTGGCCTAGAAACGACTTTGGCAAAGGTTCCACTAAGTCGAGACCCCAAACTTCAAAGGGTCAGGACGATATAGTTGAATGCAGTGGCTCTGGTGGTTGATGTATTTAATTAGCATGAAATTGACAAGTTTGAAAAGTTTTAGCAAATCAATGGAATCACGTACTATGGTTGGCCAGTAGTATCCCATCTTTCTGAGTTGAAAGTGCAACTTAAGCCCTGATTGATGTCCGCTACAAACACCAGAATGTGCTTCAGCGAGAGCTTGTTTTGCCTCTTCATTGCCTAGGCAGCGAAGTAAAACTCCATCAAAATAACTTCGATACAGAGCATCCTTGAGATGTATGAAGCAAGAAGCTCGTCGTTGAATTTCTGTCTTATGACGATTTTCGGGCAGTTTCCCGTGCTGCAGGTAGTCAATAATTGGTTGGTGCCAATCCTCATCCTCCGCAAGACGTACAGATACAACATTGGATGTTGTAGTTTCTTCATCATCCTTCTGCAGCACGATCCATTTCTGGCATACGGCAACAACTGTAGCCTGGATTTCTGACTTTGCAAGAAAAGTGGCCAAGTTAGCAAACGCGTCTGCCTAAGTGTTTTCTCGTCGAGTCACTTGTTCTAAGGTAATGTTTTTAAATTCATTTATTAGCTGTCGAGCACGTTGATGGTAAGACGTAAAGTCCTATTTCTTCACATCATACAACCCTGTAAGTTGGTTGATGACGAGCTGAGAATCTTCATGGACTTCTATAGTTGGAATCTTGATATCGACAGCCATTTGAAGACCAATGATCAAAGCTTGGTATTCAGCAACATTATGTGAACATAACTCACCGAGAATGATAACATATGGTAGTATCTGTCGTTGAGGAGTGACAAATACTATGCCGGCACCAGCACCATCACGCCTTGTTGCACCATCAAAGAATATCGTCCATGGTGGCAGTGTCTCAATGTAAAGGACCTCTTTATCCGGAAGATCATCTGTAAACTTCCAATCAGACGAGATAGGGTGATCTGCAAGGAAGTCCGCTAAAACTTGTCATTTGACTGCTTTTTGAGGCACGTAGATAATGTCGTAACTACGTAGATAATGTCGTAACTCTGTAGAATCACTGCTCACTTGGCAAGTCGTCCTGACAAGACTGGTCTAGATAAGATATATTTAATAGGATCAACTCTAGCAATAAGACGTATTATGTGAGCCTGCATGTAGTGCCTCAACTTATAAATAGCGAAGAATAGTGCTAGTCTCTTCAATGGGCGAATAGTTCAGCTCCAGACAGTTTAGTGTTCTACTCAAGTAATACAGGGCAACTTCCTTTCCCTACTCATTTTCCTATGCAATGAGGGCTCCCAAAGACCTTGCCTGCGCTGCAATATAGAGAATCAACGACTTTCCTTGAATTGGAGCACCTAGGACTGGTGGATTGGAAAAGTACTTCTTTGTGCTCTCAAAGGCTTTGCTGCAAGTTTCGTCCCACTCGAAGTTAACATCTTTCTTCATTAGCTGATGGAAAGGCTGACACCTCCCAGCCAATTTGGAAATGAAACGGCGAATGTAGGGTAGCTTTCTTTATAGACTTCGCAGCTCGTGCAGGTTTTTAAATTCATGCATCTTTTGAATTGCCTCAACCTTTGACTGATCAACTTCGATTCCACGATGGCGCACCACGAACCCAAGAAACTTTCCTAATGTGACACTGAATGCACAGTTGAGAGGGTTCATTTTGAGCTGATGCCTACGAAGCCTTTCAAACACTGTCTTGAGATTCTCGAGGTGATCTTTGCACTCCTTAGTCTTTACTACTAAGTCATCGACATAGCATTCTACAATCTTGTGCAGCATATCATCAAAATTTTTTTGCATGGCACGTTGATAAGTGGCGCCAGCATTTTTTAATCCAAATGACATAACTTTGTAACAGTATATACCTTTTAGGGTGCGGAATGCTGTCAACTCCTCATCTTCTATTGCCATTCTGATTTGGTAATAGCCTGAAGAACCATCCATGAAGGACAATGCTTTGTGACTCGTTGTTACATAGACTATGATCTTCGTTATGGGCAACGGAAAGTTATCTTTCGGAAAGACCTTTTTAAGATCTCGAAAATCAACACATACCCTTTACTGTCCATTCTTCTTTCTTACCGGGACTATATTGGCAATCCACGTTGGGTAGGTGACCTCTTGGATGAAGGCAGCATTGATCAGCTTGTTAACCTCCTCCTTGATTTGTGGAATGAGTTCCAGGAAGAACCATCGTTGTGGCTGCTTGACAGTACGAACACCTTTCTTTACTACTATACGATGCACCGCGATCTTCGGGTTAAGTCCAGGCATTTCTTTGTAACTCCATGCGAACACGTCCTTGTATTGACTTAATACCTAAACATATTCTTACTCTTCTTCTGCAGTAAGTAAAGCACTTACAAATGTAGGTCAGGGATCTTCCGGAGAGCCAAGATTGACCTCCTTGAGTTCATCAACAGTTACCTGACCACTATCTTCAAGTTACGGGGGAGCCTCTTTTACTTCGTCATCTGATGAGTCGAAATCGGTCTTCTCGCTAATTGTGACATGAAATGTAGAACCCCCGACTTCATCTTCTTTGTTTGACTAGATAGGCCTGTCTTGTTTGGTGGTGATGGTGATGGCACGTGTATCAGCTACTTAGCTTCGGCTCTTTAGCGTGATCCGCACAAGTCGCTTCTCCTGATAGCCTAAGCCAGGTCGGGACGTTGAAGACTGAGTAATGGCGTCACTTGTGGATGGTAGTGTATCCATTGTGCTCGGGTTTGAAAAGTTATAGTCTGCCTTGGCCAAGAGCTTGTATGCATTAGGATCGAATCTTTCGTGTGTTCTTCTTTTTAGAAGTGAGCCACCTCGACTGCCCCCATGAGTGGTCTAACGAAACCTTTTAATGGTTTTGAAAATAAAACCGGCTCAATCTTTGGTATTGGCAGAGTGTGAGTCTCCTTCAAGTTGTGCAGTTTTTTTATTTTAGATTGATTGTGTCCTTCCTTCTGTTTAGGATTTATGCAATAAGAGAAAGGAGGCTAACCTTCTGCACGTCGTGACTTTGGCACGTAGCGTAGGATCGGAGTGGAGCTTGAGGATGCAACATCCTTCGAGCGAAGTTCAGCAGGCTGTGGCAGTTTTTCATTTGCCGGAGCCTGAGGTTGAGCATTGGCAGGGTCTTTGACAGCTTTTCCCTCTTTGTGGATGCCCCCAGTCCAAGTAGCTTTTGATGGAAAGATCTTCGGATTGTCTGTGTCGGTGTAGAAGACTGCATCCGCCAAATGTGATTCAGCATCATCAAATGGCTTTAAGTCAGCACTGACCTTTTGAACGCCACCATTGTAGTACTTGTAGCACTGATGCAGACTTAAGAGCACAACTCCATTTTCATGAATCCACGGTCGTCCTAGTAGCATCTTATAAATAGTACGTGCATCGATCACATGAAATAGAGTGCTAGAAGTGAGATTACCGATAGTTAGCTCCAAGCGAATCATCCCAATTACTTTATATCCTCCTTAATTAAAGTCATGAATCATCAAGCGGCTGTCTGATAACTCATCAGTGCCGATGCCGAGCTCCTTTATGGTGGATTTTAGGATAATATTGACTGCCGAGCCATCGTCGATCAAGATACGTAGACTTTCTGTTCTCTCACATAACCTGATACATACAGTGGCCGATTGTGGGATTTAAACCCCAACAGGAGATCCTCATCTGAAAATGAGATAGCGGAGTAACATCCGACGTAATTTTGGGCTGTTAGATGGTCCGTCGAGTTGGAACTACTTGATGGCAGAGATCTAGCTTAGGTATGGAGAGTGTTGCTGACTTGGTTCTGCCACACTTCTTTTGATTGCCAAGTTGTAAACAGCTGAGGGCTAGCGAGAAGAGTTTAAAGAGCATCATATACCTTCTCCATTATCAATTTTTTGTTGTCAAGCGGTTCCTCCTTACGGTGTGTCGCCTCTTCTGATGGATTTGAAGTGATGGTGGTCTGGTTTGCCGAGGTTACGCTTTCCTAGTCCAGAATGATTTTATTCTGGCTCTTGAACTTCATGATTAGTTCCTTCAGGACGAAACATTTCTCGGTTGGATGACTTACTATGTGGTGATATTTACAGAATCTTGGATCGCTGACTCAATCCTTTTCATTGGGCCGCTTGCATTCTGGGAGTTCGATCAGTTTCACCTCCAAGAGTTGGTCAAGAATGTCTGAGACATCTGAGTCAGGAAATGGATACTGCTTTTACTCCAACTCTCGCAATATCATCTTCCGTCTTTCCTGTTGTTTTGGCTGAGTTGTTAGAGTTGGAGGATTTACCTTAACTTTAGCTCCTACTTTTAGTGGCGCGATGTCGACCGTCATCACTTCCTTACCTTTTCCTGAGTTGTTGGGCTTCTTAGTTTCTCTTCTGCCCCCTTGCTGGTCTAACTGGATGGGAACCGTACCCCTGGAAGTTTGGATGCTTATCTCTATATCATGTACACGGGTCGCCAATTCTTCGAAGGTTCGGGGTTTGATATCCTGCAGGATGTATAACAGCTCCCAATGCATTCCCTGAATGCACATCTCCACGGCAGTAGTCTCCTTCAGATGATCTTTACAGTCCAAGCTGAGGGCACGCCATTTGTTGATACATTCAACAATGGGCTCTCCTTTCCTTTGTTTGGTGCTGGTAAGCTCCATTATACTTACCGTCCTCCGAGTGCTGAAAAATCTGTTGAGGAACTCTCGTTATAGTTGTTCCCAACTGTCGATTGATTCTGGTTCAAGATTTATGAACCAGGTAAAAGCAGTCTCTCTGAGTGAACGAACAAACTGTTTCACCAAGAGATCTCTGTAAGTCCCTGCGTTATTACAGGTTTCAATAAAATGGGTGATGTGTTGTTTAGGATCGTCTCGTCCGTCGAATTGTTGAAATTTGGGCGGCTGGTAACCTAAATGCATGTTGATACTTTTGATCTGTCTGGTGTACGATTTGACGTACATCTGTGATCTTTGGAAGGATGTAGTTTGTTGTAAGCGGATCGTATTAGTTATCATTTCCTGCAATTGTTGAACAGATAGCGAAACTACAGAATTTGAGGGTGACAACTGTGTAAAACTACCTGGTTGCTTTTTTGCAGTGAAGACGTCGGCTGATATGACTTCTGGAGTGAAACCGGGTGGATATGGTTGCTCCTCGCGGACCTCGGGGTCAACTTGGATCGGGATCTTGACCTTTCCTTTGAGAGCAACGATCTGTTGATCTTTTTCTTTCATGACTCTGATTAGCTGTAAAATCTTGTTTTCCAATTCTGTAATCCTTTCTTCTGTGCTAGTTGTGTTGGTCATCATGACTGCAACAACGCAGGTGTTGGTAGATGGAGCTCCACGAAAGACTAGGGTAGAGAGCTCTTTTGATTCCTCTGTGTGAATCTCTATAGAATGAGTCAGATTCTGTTGAACAGGCTTCGTCATGTTGCCCCCAACTTTGATCGGGGTGGGTGATCGACTCTTCCATGCGGCAAGAGAGTCAGGGGAGAGATCATGTTGCTGTGCGAGTTATGAATTCTCCATTTCAATATTTTGTTAGGTTTAGACGGCGAGAAATCGTGTCCGTCCACTGGTTTCTTGGCCTGCGTACCTAGGTAGGGTAGTTGATGCACGCAGTGGAGCAATTGCCTTCTTGCTGGTACCGGCAGCTGTACTTCTCTTTGATGTCATTTGATATGCTGGATACCTATTAAAATTTTCTTTTTATTTTTTCTTTTTTAGGCTTTTTGTCTTTTTCTCTATTTTGTCTTTTTTTTTTCTTTTTTTTCTCTCAGCTTTCATTTTACCTTTTTTCTTTTTTTCTTTTTCCCTTTTTTTTCTTCTCCCGGCTCCCCTTTTATCTTTTTCTTTTTTTTCCTTTTTTTTTTAAGGAACAAGAGATGAGAGGTGAAAATGTCCCATCGAGAGTGCCAGAAATTTGTAACGGGCGTAAATTTCGAACCTGCAACACTTAGACTAAAAAATACAAACTACAAATTGCAAATAAAAATTTAAAATAAAAGAAAATCTACGTAGAGTCGATTTTCGTAAATCCTCCGATTAGTGTTTTTTGGTGAATCCGTCAAACGCTGCACGAGATTAATATTGACAGAAATAATTTCCATAGTTTTATCTTGAACTGGGTAGACTGAGACTGGATTTGATATAAACGTTTGGATTACGGTTAACAACTGCAGAGATCTGATCTGACTCAATTTCACTAAGGGTCGAAGGGATTTATTCTCAGATGAGCTGCATAGACTTTTTTGAGAGCTGTATGAGATTTGATTTCAACCGAATTTGTAATATTTTGATATTTTTAGATCTATATTATCACAAATTCAAATTTAAAGCGATCAGAGAATATAAATTCAAAAATAAATTTAGAAATGGATACAGCAAATTTTTTGAGATTTATACCTGAAATATCTCTCAAAAAGGAGTTAGTAGAATATACTACATAATAAAAATATGTAAGAAAAAGAGAAATTTTTTCAAAAGATTTTAAAATTTTCTTTTTCTGTCAAATTATCTATATTTGTCTATTTATAAATTTGTTAAATATGTTTAGAAAGGATGAATTGTTTAAAGCAGGGGATGACCTATTTATAAGCATCCCGTGCGTTAGGTTGGGTACCATTGGGTTGGTAGTCAGCCAATACTGACCTTAGGTTCACAGTTACTGATTTTTGAAATCGACAATTATCGACCTCTTTTTTTTTATTTTTTTAAATAATAAATTGTGTTTACACGCGTATTTAATAATGACCCAATTTTACAGCGTTGGTGCATTCTAGCAAGACTGCTCGTCTTTTGGGTGTTCTTGTGATAATTTTTGTTTTCACGCAAACTTACACATCAAGCATTATATTGGAACGATTCAATGATTCGTTTTTCTCTGCTTGCAGACCAAAATGCCCCCTGCAAAATGGCGAATCCGCTGAAAGCCAAGCTTTCTGTCTTTACATGTATAATTTTTCCAAGAGCACAGGAAAATGAGGTGGACTATACGTCTATGAAGTCTTTGATTATAGCCGGCCATCATTTTTTCTTTGAATTCTTTGTCAAGTCGTAATATTGTATTCCAAAATTCAAGCCAACGACCTACATCACCACAAGTTAGACTTATATCTATAAGAGAATACTTCATAAGATTTTTTAAAGATGATTAAAGTATTATAAAAATAATATATATTATTAAATAATTAATATTTTAAAAAATTAATTATTAAATATTAAATAAATTATATAATTATTTTAATATTATTTAAAATTAAATTATACAGTAAAATTTAATTTTTATTTGCTTGGGTACTCATTTTGGAAATTTATATTTGCACAAAGGAAAAAGCTCCACATGCGTATAAACAGGAGAAAAAGGTGGGCTCTCCTCATTGTTTTTGTGTGTAAAGAGTAATTTCATCGTGCAAATAGCAGCTCTCAATCATTTTACATCGCATTATTACCATGCTTGACATCGCCTGAATTTTATCAGGAATGACGTTTGGGGATGTGGAAAGGGGGATAAATTTGCCTCAATTAACAATTTACTCAGGGAAAAAGACACTTTGACGTATTCGAATTAAAAGAAATTTTTGGACAGCGGTTTTTAAATCTAAATTTTTTTTATAAAAAAAATTGCCAGACGCACTAGACTTTCCATTTCTTTTTCCTACTACCCGGGCAGTATTTTTTTTTTTTTAATTATAGTTACAAACAAAGTTGAAAGGCTATACAAAAGAACATAGTCTCTTCTATATATATATATATATATAGAGAGAGAGAGAGGGAGAGAGAGAGAAAACAAACATACTCACTAAAACTTAAATACAATATCAAAAAATAATAACAATATCCCAACCAATAGGACAAAAAGTACTAGACACAGAACTACACTACAATTTTCCCTCTCTGGCACAGCGGTGAGGGGGCGGGTGACTAAAGCTACAGTGGTGCCACTGGCGGCTCTCATTGATAGGTATTTCTCAGATCCATCTGAACCTCTGTAGCTAGTGTGTCAAATTTTGATCTAAATTGACGGTTTTATCCGAACCTGCTAGAAACAAATCTAATCTGAACAAGACTTCTGTTTTAAAAAAAAAACATCTGAATAACACTTAAAATTGATTCAAAAGTAACCCAATTTTGATTAACGAGAACTCAAAGTAATTTGAATTCGACCCATTAGAAAAAACCTAATCCCAATTTGACTTAGACATGTAACGTAATTCAAAAAGTAATCCAATCAAATTGATGTGAACTCAAAGTGATCCAAACTCAAATCTATTTAAACCCAACTCAAAAAATATTACTTTTACTTGTAAAATTAAATTCAATAACAAAAACCTTAAGAAGATATTGTTCAATTTGTTTTATTCATTTTGCTTATTATTATACACAGCATTTTTATTTTCAAGGACCTCTCAGTGTAGTGAAATTTTACTTCATTATAATTAAATGGTCATAAGTTAAGTAATAAAAATATTCTCCTTGTGAAGATAAAAGTAAAACTGCATTTAATATTTTCTTAAACTCTACAATTATGAGAATTTCAGTCACTGGACACTCTTTTAATACATATTTAATTTATATTAACATTAGATTATTTGTTTTATATATATGTACATTGACGTTTCTGTATATATAAACTAAATAATATAAATATACCAAATATTTAAAATATAATTATGTAAAATTATAATGTAACAATATAAATTTTATATCATTAAAATTAATATATAAAAAAATTTAAATATATACAATTTACCTTAATAATATAACAATAATGTAATGATATAAAATTTATATATATAGATACTGACAATAATAAATAATTTTATCTATAATGTATCATGTATATAAATAATAATATACTTTATATATTTAAGTGTATTATAGAATAAAAATTAGTTTTAAAAATTATTTTTTGAAAACTTAGTATAATAGCATGTCCACTTAAATCCAAACTCAACATGACTTGTAAAAAAACTCGACTCTGAAGTGACCTGAACAACCTAGCACAATCTCGATCCAATTGGGTATATTTAACACCTCCCTGTAGCGTGTTGGTCCTGTCCGTGAGTGACGTTGTCTTATTGTGGGGCCTTTCACCTCAGGAAAAGAAAACGCTACGGTCCCGACTACAAAATAACGCCCAAAGCTGTTCGTAGTTTCCATTTTTCTACATCCACGTTGGCTGTTTCAGTCGATTTTATGTTGAAAATAATAATAAATTGAATTTTTTTAAATCAAAATAATAATAAAATAAGACGTGTCATTGAGTTTTTTAAATTTAAAAAACATTAAGTGAACTATTCAATACTCTTTAATACATTACATAATTATTTTATTATTATTTAAAATTAAACCTTTTAGTGCAGCTTCTTTTTACATGAAAATACCACTTTTCCCATCGTACCTTTGAGACAAAAGAATGTAGAATTTCTCCAATTATTATTTTTTTTAAGAAAACATAATAGATATTTCATTCTTTCAGCAATAAACCAATTTTATCAATCAAGGAAGAAACCAACTGGGTGCAAGATTTGTCTTAGCCTCCCCTGTATTTCTTTTCTTATTATTGGTTGCAATAAGTTTAGATCAGTACAGAACAGATAGATAATGGAAATTCAGCAATCAATGTTTACCAATTGACATATCATATCGTGGATTAAAATTTATCTGCTTAAATTTTATCTATTTCTAGATGCAGCCAAAGAAATGGTCAAGTGTGCGTTGGGCCATCTCGGTCTGGGTAGGCTAGGCTGAATATTTTGTTTCTTCCAGGCTGAATATTTTATCTCTGTCTCAGTAGGCTGGGCTGAATATTTTATTTCTTTCATTTCTAGGAGAAACGGGAGAAAAGTTTGGGATATTGAGCTCTGGCTCCGGAATTCAACCCAAGAAATAAAATAAAACAATATTATTTTTTTGAGTATTTTTTCAGTTTTGAATGTTCAGTAAGAGAGATTGACGATCTATATTAGATATTGTATATTATCAGTGATTTTTTGACTTAATATACAAAAATATTATTAATTTTAATTAAAATAACAAATACAGCATCAACTTTAAAAGGTAATAAATCTAATACCAACTTTACCTAAAATAATAAATCTAACATGCAATGATTTTATATGAACAAAATTTATTAATTTCGATGACAGATTTATATAAATATGTCTATTTCGATAACATGATAATTATATAAATTAGTGTCATATTATAAAAATAGATAAATTTTGTTTAAAAAATTCATAATGTACTAGATTTATTATTATAAGCAAAATTAGTACTAAATTTATTATTTTTTAAAATTAGTGTTCAATTTATTATTTTAAACAAAATTGATAATATTTTTATATATTAACCGATGATTTTTTTATAAAATTATGTGATACACTTGACTAAGTTTACCACATAAATTTTGAGAAAAACTGGTAACTATTACAAACATCCCAACATTTTTAAAAATATATATACATTTTTTTAAAGAAATAAATCATTTTTTAAGTAGTTGGTACGACCATCAAGCCACAAGCACTTCGTAACTGTAGCTGCCACTAACTAAGAGGGGAAAATAAAATTTAAAGTCAAGCCTAATCTCAAAAATTTTTTTTTTGGTGATGTCCTGCTGGATATGTAATAAATAAATAGTGATTTTAATTATTTAATTATGTAAAATATATTAAATTTTAAAAAAAATTAATAAATTATAAAATTTTATAAGATTAAATATATATTTATTGCGTGTCTTATCAAATATATTAATATATTTTCATTCAATTATTAATAGACCTGAATCCCCTTTCAGTGATGGCTCATCAATCGTCCCCAGTTGAACGATGGATTACTTAGATCAGATAGTTGCAATTGCAATTACTGCAGTCGTAATTGCATTAACTTTTGTTTGGTTTACCCTGCTCTGGATTAAGGGGAAGACTCTGACTACTGAGAACAGCAGCGATCAGGAAGCTACTGAACCAGCTGGTGCGTGGCCTATTATCGGCCATCTCCACTTACTAAGCGGCGCCGATCAGCTGCTTCATCACAAACTTGGAGCGTTGGCAGACAAGTACGGGCCAGCTTTCAACATCCGCTTAGGCAATCAGCGAATTTTTGTGGTGTCGAATGCTGAAGTTGCCAAGGATTGCTTCACTGGTGCTAATGATAAAATTCTTGCTTCCCGTCCCACGACGATCGGCACAAAGTACATGTGCTACAACGATGCCATGTTTGGGTTAGGACCCTACGGCTCCCACTGGCGTGAGATGCGGAAAATAGTCACGCTCCAGCTTCTTTCAAACCGCAGCCGGCTTGAAACGCTCATGCGCCTCCAGGCTTGTCAAGTTGATGGGGGAATCCAGAAGCTTTATAATTTGTGGGCTACTAGTGGCTGCCATCCAATACCTGTCGATCTGACACGGTGGTTCGAGGACATAACTATTAACGTGATCGCTCGGATGGTGGCTGGAAAAGATCTTACTGATGATGACAGGAGAAGCTATCACTACACAATTGCTCGGTTCTTTCACTTGTTAGGCGTCTTTGTACTTTCCGACGCATTTCCATTTCTGTCGTGGTTGGATTTCCAGGGGCACGAGAGAGAGATGAAGAAGACGGCCAAGGACTTTGATGCTATACTTGGCCGTTGGTTGGACGAGCATCGCCGCAGGAGAGTTTCAGGACACAAAAAGAACGAGGCTGATCAGGACTTTATCGACCTGATGTTGTCCATTGAAAAGGACGGCCAATTCTCTGGTTCTCAATATGATGCTGATACTTGCATCAAGTCAACCTGTCTGGTATATGTTCATATATACTTATTCCATTTTTGGCTTTTTGGTTCATTTACATGCACAATATTCTAACTTGCGTAAGAAAACAGGATTCTCCAAAAGCATATATACTTTGGGAATTGAGAATATGATGTTGTTGTATTTTGACATTAATTTGTTTCTTAATTCATTAGCGTCAGGGTTTGAGCTTTAGTTGTTAGCTAGTTTTGCTAAGAGGATTCTGAAACTTTTTTTTTTTTTTAATGGGTTTAGGATTCTGAAACTTTTTGCATATTATTCTGCAGGCCCTTATGGCTGGTGGTGGTGACACCACAACACTAACGTTGTCGTGGGTCATCTCCTTGCTTCTGAATAATCGCCTTGCATTAAAGAAGGTACAAAATGAACTAGACATCCATGTTGGTAATAAGCGCCAAGTTGATTTTTCAGACATTAAAAACCTCGTCTACCTTGGCGCTGTAATTAAGGAGACTCTTCGTCTTTACCCTGTCACGCCCCTGCCACGCAGGGAAGCTAGGGAAGATTGCTTGATAGCTGGCTATCGTGTCCCGGCGGGCACCCACTTGCTGATAAACACATGGAAGATTCAGAGGGACTCAAATATTTGGGAAAATCCTTCAGATTTCAAACCTGAGAGGTTTCTCACGAGCCATGTGAACGTTGATGTCAGGGGTCAGCACTCTGAGCTCATCCCTTTTGGTTTTGGACGGCGATCTTGTCCAGGAGCATCGTTTTCACTTGAAGCCCTTCACCTGACTCTGGCCAGATTCCTCCATGGCTTTGACTTGGAGACTCCAATGAATCAGCCTGTGGATATGACTGAGGGGCCTGGACTTACTACACCAAGAGCTACACCGTTAGAAGTTCTTCTTTCCCCGCGTCTCCCTGCTGAACTCTATGCATAATTGTCGAACTTGCAGCATTAAATGGCATATATACTCGTACAATTTCATGTTTAATGAACTTTTCGTTTTGTTATGGGTTGTTAATTGCAAGGAGCTATATGGAGTTTTCAAGGGAAAACGAAAAATTATACTGTATGCCGAAAAGGTTATTTCTCTCTGTTTATAATTGAGAAAAACTTAGCGGCTTACGTTTATTGAGCACACGTGGACACAACTGAACTGTTAAATTTTAAAAATAAAAACAAATGAGTTGTTATGCAAAAAATATGTTAAGTTTATGATATCTGAAAGTTGTTCAAACTAAAATGTTGTACTGGCTAACAATATGCATAAGACTTTGGTTCAGTTAAAAATAAACATTACAAGTCATTAGTAATAAGTTCAATATTAAATATATAAGTTGAAATATGGAATTAGTAGTTAAATTTTTAAAATACTATAAAAATTATTAATCATGTCTTTACATACTAATAGTTGTTTTAAATGCACTTTTACCGAACATTCACAATGCTATCTATCTATATATCTAATTTAATCTAATAACAATATTATAAATGGGTAGTTTAAAGAAAACTTCTCTTTATTTATAGCTAAATAATTAATGAGTTTTAACTTTTAAAATTTTTTTATATTTTTATACTTAATTATAATTTGTACAACTATAAAATTAATCTATTAGCATTAATAACTATTTCAATACTCCCTCAATCATTTTGTTTTATTTTTTTTTTCTTAGCTAATAAAATGAAACAGGGGTTTTGCACTAACCACTTACTAAGCTTCTAAATCAAAAGAAAAATGTAAGTCATTTCTTAACAATTATGGTTATTTTTTTCTTACAAAAGAATGAAAATAATGAAAGAGATAACAAGACTATAAAATCATATTTTTTAAAATAATGTAAAAGAGATTGATATTTAAATTTAACCTCTCTTCTCATTCGAATGCACGTCATATCTATTTATTTATTTATCTATATATTTTATACTTATACTATATATATAAAGGAGAAGTAAACGGCAATTTGAGAGAAGGTTTCCTCTAATTTCCAGCTGCCACTTGGCATAACTCTATGATTTCTCTCAATATATTTTTTCCCAAAACTTGCCAACTATTTATTCAAAAAAAAATTATTTTCTTTTCCCAAACTTACGTTATTGTCCAAGAAAGAGTAGAACTATTTCTTTCTTCCAAGCTCACGTTGTGACCCACTAAAATGCCAAAAATTTTATATAACAGCTAAATTCATTGTAATTATCATCATTTGCCTCTTTAATGACTCGTTCAACGTCCATTTGCTTTCGAGTTATATATATATATTTTTTCATATACAGTACTCTTACCTACCATGTACGTTAATGTACTTCTCCAGACTTCTTTCCCTATTCTTACGTCGTGTTTTCATTTTCCAAATTAAAAATAATTTTATTTGTGTATCTCAATTTTAAGTTCAATGTTGAATACAATGATATCTGATTTGCTTTTGTATTCCGGACACAAAGAACTTAGAAGGTGAAAAATGTAAGTTCCAGCATTTTTTTTCCCTTTTTTTTTTTTTTTTTTCTAAAAGAGATTAGTTATCTTTAAGAGCAATGCATTTTTTAGCGTGAATATTAATGATACATCTGGCCTTAATGTTTTGTTGTTAAAAAATTTCAGTATGATCAAAGATGAAATGTCAAAAAAATGAGGAGTTTCAATATTGGTCGGTTACTATTAGGGAATAAAAGAAATCAAATAGTTAGTCAAATTTATGAGTGCAAGATATCAAATTGGACAATTAATGCATTCATTTAACAATTGGCCTCTAGCAATGTTTGTTGAAGAAAATCCAATAATAGTCATATTAAAAAATGGATTGCAGTAACACAAGCCCATCTATTTGAGGTGTTTGAGTTGTTGAGGAATTTACTAGGATTGGAGTATTTATTTGAGCTCATCAACAATTATTAATTTTCTTTTGCATGCTCAATTATCAGAACCGTGGATATAGAGGTATTATCAGTTAGTAACTAAAAGCTCAAGTACTTCCCTTTAATGGTGGCACGATAACAAAGAAGATGGGGGAGTTTACCCCTATTATTAAATTCATATTTTTAGTAACTAATTGCAACAATTGCTAAAATCCTAAACGATTAAACAACAAATTGCTATAATTATTATAACATTAACTTTGCAATTCCCAAAATTAGGTTGTCCCTATTTTACTTTGAAGCAATTATTTTCGTTTTCATATATTGCTCATAACTGTCATTATTATTATTGTCTATACAATTAATTGAATTAATAACACACAATTAAGGTTATTGAATCGCCCTATACGAATACTAAGCACATATGAAAGCAGCGAACCTATAGTAAAAATGGAGAATGTTGTAAAATATTTGGCAACATATATAGTGAGTCAAATATTCAAATTTCAATTTAATTTCTTGAAATTACTATAATTGCCCATGAAAACATTGCAGTTTGTGTGGACTAATTTCATTTAATTATTATTTAATGCAAATTATTATCAAAAAGAAAGTATGGGATTATAACATGATTGCATTTTCATTTAAATAGATTGAGAACAAGGGAAAGAAGCAAATATTCAAACAATGAAAAGAGAGTGATTATAGCATAATTATCATATCTTTAGGTTTTCACATTTTCGATTGCATATAAATTTTTTATTTTAATATTAATTTATGTATGTAGTTCAAAAGAAAATATAAGATTATAAAATGATTATACTTTCAATTGTATATGTATACAATATTTAAAAATTAATTTTTTCAATTAAAATTATATAAGAAAAACTATTTAACCCATGCAAAGTGCGGTCTACATCCTAGTAACAATATTATAAAGGAGTAGTTAGAGAAAGCTTCCCCTTAATCCAAGTTAAAAATATAATGTTGTTCTTAAAAAAAATTATGTGTTAATATATTTTTTAATGATTCCATTGCAATATGTGACACTCCATTACTACATTTAATTATAGTTAATGCCTCTCATTATTTCTAATTTAAGAGTAAAAATGTATTGCCTTATTCTTATTATTTTTCATACTTAATTCCTTGACGACCATCCTCTTCTTTTGCTTTCTCCCTTTCATTCTCTTTATAATTTTTCTCTCATTCTTTAATTAATTAATAATTAAATTTAATAACCAATTTAATTTTTCAACATCTCTCAGTCCTCAATCCATTCCACATTGTCAAGCCCAAGCATTTCAAGTAATATCTTTTTCACTCAAAGCATAAAAAATAAAAATAAAGGTAGTAATTTGTCTATCTTTGTATATCTCTTTTATCCAAAATTGTTCTTTTAATTCTTTATTATTTTTAAAATTATTTTAAATTATAATATGATATAAATATAACATAAATACAATTATTAATTAATAACAAATTTAATTTTTCAACAGATGTATCCCTCTCCGTCCTCAATCCATTCCACAATGTCAAGCACAAGCATTTCAAGTAATATCTTTTTCACTCAAAGCATAAAAAATAAAAAATAAAGGTAGTAATTTATCTATCTTTGTATATCTCTTTTATCCAAAATTTTTATTTTAATTCTTTATTATTTTTAAAATTATTTTAAATTATAATATGATATAAACATGACATCAATACAATTATTATTCCATTCTTTCTAATTATAATTTTACTATTTTAATTTAATATGACATAAATATTACATAAATATGATATAAATTTTTTAACGTTCAACAGTTATGGGTGCTAATAATTGCAATTCATAATTTTTTTAATAGTTATTGAGAGCTATTGATGACTACACTCCCTCCAGTTATTTTACTAATTACAATTTAATATAAACACTCAATAGTTACAATAAGACGTTGCAATTCATGATTTTTCAATTACTATTAATTTCTTAAAATCTATTCCATATTATATTTAATTGTATTCATGTTAATATTTTCAGATAAATATTTACAACTCGCGCAACATGAGAGGTTAATAGCACTTAATGTATCCTTTTTTTGGTGGCCATAAATAAATATTATGAAGGGAATTTTCATTTATTTGTTGTTTTTCTTTAATTGCCTATTTTTAGATAGATAAATAATATTATAGTAATTAACTGTTGGTGCTTAAAATGAATCAATTTTGATAGTAGAAGGAGGCAAATATAATAATTGAGTGAATATTGATATGTCTCAGTCCACAATTTGTAGATATTAAATACGTATTTTTAGGTGTTGTCGTTGCAGGATGAAGGCACTATCTGTTGGAGTTTATTCAACCATGTGAGTCTGTTTGTTGGACTGTTGCCTTCATCTTCATTTTCTATTTTCCCAATTTCTCTAAAACCTAGGTATGCGGCAACTAAATGCATTCTCCTACCATCTGTTACAATTAAGTGTTTCTTGAAATTAAGATAATAATAATATGTGTTTTCTAAAATTCTGTTTTTTATACAAATATTTTTTCTTTTTTATTTTATAGATCATAACTTCCTTGGTCGAATATCCTTATGCCAAACTGAATGTGCAATCATATTTCAAGTTCATGATGATGCTTTGCTCTTGCTCTCATTGCTTTTCTTTGTTTTTTTTGTTGGAATTAATCTCTAGATTTCATTGGAGTTTCCATAAGCTCGTTATAGCTATCCAAAAGCTAATAAGCTAAATATTTATATTTAGATATCCCTTATTACGCGACATTCGTGTCAATCTAGCTTATCACAATCTTGATTTATTAGGATTAATTATTTTTAAACAGGGTAATGGGCATGAGTGAAGTTTTTGTTTCTTTATTGTCGCAATTTGGGATCATGTGGCAAAGATTTATGTTTTTTTTATTGTGCAATTCTCTCTCTATTTTTTTTTTCATATCTCACAATTTTTTCTTTCTTTAAGATTCTCTCTTTTGTTTTTTTTTTTTTCCATATAATGAATGTGAAATCTTTTTTATGATTTTTAACTTAGCCGATAATTGTATTTTAATTGAAGATCTATTTTTGCTCTTGTTTATGCTTAAAGAATTATGTATTCTTGGTCTTGGACTATCTTATTAATATATAAAATAATTGTCACTGCCAATTAATATGTTTTTTTTTCCTAATTATGTAGGGTGTTGATGTCTTTGAAAATTTAACAAGGATGCGAAAGAGTCAAGAGGAAATGAGGAACAACAGAAAATTTAATGAATAAAATCAATGAATTCGCAAAATCATTGCCTCACCTATGCAAATATGAATGAGATCCAATGTAACTAGATGTTATAATCATGACTAAAAGCTCATGAGTTTTGTTGAAATATATTCTTTCTGTGATTTTGTTAAATAATTGAAGTAGAATAATTCTCTTTTATTTATTTTGCTCGCTGTTTCAAAACAAATTGAATTGAAAAGACTAAAATATATATCCTCAAATCAATTCACTATCACATATACTATTTTAATTTCTCTACCTCAAGTATTTTTTTAATTAATTTTTGTCTTCATTATGAGTTCATGTAATTATCAAGCTATTAATTATAAAAATTTATTTCAATAAACTAACAACATTAACTTTCAATAATCTAATCATTTAAAAAAATAACTATATAAAACCCATGCAACGCATGAATTAATTTCTAATAGATCCTACAATATGTCTATCTTTCTTTTTTAGCTCGTTTTGAGCAAAACCTTACATGTTCCAACACTTTTAAGCTGAGACTATAACCTGCTGACGTGGCTTCTTCTAAACCCTTTTCTCGTGTTTTTGCAATATTCCGCTTATTCTTTTTGCGTTCTCACTGCCTCCCTCCTAATTTTTAAAATTGAATCGATTATTGACCCAATGAAAAAATCAGGTTAGTGGATTAGCAATTTAACCGATAATCTAATAGTTGAATTGTCGAATTAATTTTTATTTAGTAAAATAATAATAAATATTTGTAATTTATCTTTTTCAATAACAAACAATCAGTATGATTATAAAAAAAATAGAATAAAAATTTACTTATAACTAAAATAAAATTAAAGTATAAAATATTTAAAATAATTTTTTAATTAAATAAATGATATTTATATTAAAAAAATAGAATATCATAGAATTAACATATGATCTAAAAATAATATATTTTTTTTGTAATTCACCATCTTTTTTAATCAAAAAAAAAGAAAAAATAAAACGGCGTCGTGTTTTAGAGAGACAACAATATTGAATCGTTTAGTTTATTGATTTTCAAGTCACCGATTCAAACTAATTCAAACATTTTTTAAGCAATTTATTTCCTACCCCAATTTTATGATAAAATCAAATTGATCCAAACTTCACTTCAACATTATTTCGATCCAACCGTCGAGTTAGTCGGATTTTTAAAATTACGGCCTACATCGTCCAATTGTGCTCTTGGCCTTTCTGTGCAATTTTTGCTTTTTGATGTAATTTTTTTGGGTTGTCTTTGCTTTTTCTTTTTCTTTTTTTTTTTGTTTTTTTGTTTTTGGTTGTAATTTTTGTGAATCGGCATTGATTACGGAACCGACGTCATGTCCACTTTGATGGTGTCGCTCAAGGAGAACTCTGTGGCTCAGCTGATGCCGTTCGTGGTCGGCGAGATGAAGATTAGCAACATAGAGATTTTGCACACTGAGGCCCAAGCCCATAGGAATCCATACCCAATTCCACTTGCGGGAGGCAGAGGACAGCGTCTAAGCCCCAGAAGCAGCACGGCCAATTCATGTTGGAGATAAGTTGGTAATTAGTATTCGGATTCTTCACAACTGTTACTTTTCTTGATGGGTCTCTTTGAATATCCTTTCATGCAGTCATGATATTGCCTTATAATGCTCATCATTGTGTAGTTCCTTTCAATTCTCTTCATTGTTTCCGGTATATATGAACATAAAAATTTTCTTCATCATGAGTTTGGTTCAAGTTCACGAAACCACCAAGCAGTAAAAGAGTCTCAGAAACTTACTCTCTTTGATTCCAAAGAGATCTCTCTTTAGGCTAAGGGGTTTATTAAATCTCAAAGAAATTCCCACTCTAATTGGTCCTCATGCAAGATGGTCTGTTACTCTTGCTTTGTTTCATGCCTTTGGTTCTTTTTTTTTTTTTGGGAATAGGAGATTGATCCAATTTTCAATTTTTCATTCTATTTCGTTTTTGGGTCTCTTTTTTAATGTGATAGCATATTGTTTTCAGTAATTAACATGTCTCTATTCCACCAAGGAAAAGAAACTAAAAGAGCAACATATGTCACTCATTAGCAAATTTGGATGTGCAACATTGCTTTTGAGTTCAAGTGTGATGGCATATGTTAGCTAGGATTCAATGTTCCGATTCATTGTAATATGATTTGCAATATACCCCTGCATATGTTGATGTTGCTGAAGTCTTGCCTGTCTACGTGGCATCCTGTGTATTCGTTCTTAGTGTTTTTGCGTATTTTGCCTTGCTCTTGGCTGTGAACCTCTCTCTCTCTCCTTTGTTTAGTTCTGAACCGCTACTTCTTTAATTACAATATTGGTAGGTGCAAAGCCAAATAAGGTGCCGTTTCTGTTTAATCAGCTTCAACAGGGTTATTAAATTTGTGGGTACCGTTCCTGTCTTGCCGAATCGTTTGCTGCTCTGATTTTTCGTAAGTGAGCGGGACCTGATGGTTCAATACCACTGCACCTCTCCGTCTCTAGATGATATGAATTGGTTAAAAATTATCTGGTATTTTTTTGACAGTAAAGTGGAAGTAGAGCAGGAAATATTTGCTGCTAATGTTAATATCCTGATTCTTGAAGTGACGGAGGTGCCCATTTTTCTGTCATTCTCTTTTTTCAGTTAAGGTGAAGGTATTAGTGGGTTTACAGTTTGGCCATGAGTTTCCTTTGCTGCTAAATTTTGGAGTGACTTGTGCCAAAGAACTCCTGGTAGACACGTGAATACATTTACGTTATTTTTTCTACTATGCTATCAGTTCTTGGTGCCATTTCTGATTAGGGTGTTTTGATTGGGTATGTGATGAGAACCATGAAAGCTGAAGTTATGGCTGCATGTGTATCCAAAATTTAATCTAGATCTGTTTCTTTTCAATCAAAGCAAAATTTTCACTGGAATCCATCGTATACATGTCCTATTCTGAGTTGCCTACTCTATTTGTAACCTTAGTATCTTTTTGTCTACAAAATTTTTGTATCCATTAGAGAAGTGAAAAGACTCCAGGTGAGAAAACTTTGAGAGTTACCACATGATACTTCTTCTGCTCAATATTTACTGTAGCAGTACACAAGAGCATTGCTGTTGGAAACATCCTCAGCTCAATATATTTTGCCACAATACATAGCAGCTTTGAGTTGGCACAAGTTGGATAATTCTATTTTAAATGCATGCATGTTCTCTCGCTTGCTCAGTCATTCCTTGCTGTTATCATTTTAATACATACTGTTGACTTTATCTATCAATGGTTATATCTTTTGTCTTGTGTAATGTCTGTATGTTTCACAAGTAGAAAGTTCATCGATCACGTGAGGAGATTTATACATCCTTTTATGTTGCGATGTAAGTGGTTAGCATTGTAAATCGGAGAACTTCAGTCACAAGCCAGAAGACATGGCAGAGAACTTGCAGACCATGAACATTAGGAGTAGTTTGATTTTGAGATATTTCTTGTGGAAGGTTTTCATGCAAAGTCACACCCTTTTCCCACCTATGCTGAAGGGAAGAGATGAAAAGAAAGAAAAGAAAGAAACTTGAAAAGACAACAGACTTGGGAACATACTTGCATCAACATAACCTGTTTTCCTATTGTGGTAGTGAATTCTACAGTGTGACTTGTATTTGTACAACTCTAGCTGTAACAATGAAGAAATAGTAATTTTTGTTTGATTTTCTTCTGTTTTACCAGAGAAACGCAGGGATCTGCCACCATTGATACTTTAGTAGATGGCTCTTCCTTTGGAAATCCTATAGAACATGTGATGGCAACCAAGGGACCAATCTGAGGGATCTTTTGCACATTCCAAATGGACCGGTCACGAGGAGTAGAGCTAAAAAGCTCAAGGAGGCTCTAAGTGTTTTGGTGGAGGATGCTTGGCCACAAGCAACGTGCATGAAGGCTGCCTTGACATTCATGGAGTTTCTTGGATGTTAAGCAAAGTATTTGGAGGTCAAGATTGCTCGGTGATGCCTCAAGTTTATGTCAACATGGTTCGAGTGTAAGAAGACAAGTTTGGGCCAACACGAGTAATTGGGCCTAGCATATATACGACTATGTGTGAAGTGATTTGGATGTTAGATTTAGAATTTTAATTAATATTTTGAACTGAACAATGTTTTATTTAAGCCCAATCATTTTCTAAGTAGGAATTAGTTTTAATTTTCAAGTTTATAATTGAATTAGATTTTTCTTATTAGTGTAGAAACTTGGTTTTTAATTTTAGTTGTCTTTTGTTTTGAAAATCCTAACTACTTGAGTTTGCCTATAAATAGGCATATAAGACTCTTATTTTCATAATTTTGATGAATTGAGAATTAGAACAATCGTTTTTTAGAGTTTCAGAACTCTTTCACTGAACTTATTAAGGATACCTCTTTGTGGCGTTCAACCTAGACTTATCACCCTCCTTCTTCCTTTTCTAGGGTGTGACGTTTATAAATCTTCTTATACCTTTGGTTCCTGTCTCCATATAGACGTTGGGTTAAGGTTCCTTCAAACTTGACTTAACTTTCATTAAGTTGTGATTTCAATCTCGTTCGTGAGTCTTTCGGTGTATCCGTGGGGTTCGCGTCTCCCTATAGGCGTTGGGTCTTCCAGTGCTATCTGCGGGGTTCGCATCAGTTGTTATCAGAGCTTAAGCTCTAGGTCAGGTTTGCGTATCCAAAGTTTATTTTTGTGTTTTCCATCGTGTTCTTAACCCTATGTTTGTGTCTATTCATCTTTTTCTTCTTTGTTTCATTGTTTAGTGTCTCTTCCAAAAAACTAAAAAAAAAAAACTGTGTTCTTTATATTTTGTTCGTGTGTTCTTTGCTGAAAATTTAAAAAAAAAAAAGAAAAAAAACCCTACGTCTTTGTGTTTCCGCGCGTCTGTCCGCTAGATTTGATGTCTATTTAGTATTTTTGTAATAACTTCTTCTCTACAACTCCAAATTGAGTGATTGTAGTTGCGTTTGAAAGCTAATACATAGGGCTACAACTTTTGTGTTTTTAGCAAAGCCTAGTTCGATTGGAATCTTAGTCAAAATCGAGTTCGAAATCAGTTCTCAATATTTGTCCTGATTGGGAAAAAGTGAGAAACCCTAGTCCGCCCAATCTAAACCTTTTTTTTGTGTGTTTTCTAGTGGTTATTTGAGTCAGTTTTTGTTATTTTCCAGCAATTTTAACCAAAAATAAAAAAAAGAGTTCTGGCCATATTAAAAAGAAAAGACTGTTTGGCCAAATTACTTGTGTGGACAGCTTGTATCAAACCCTTTCCCTTGTTGTTTTTCCTTCAGTCTTTAGTTCTACTTGTTGCAAGGAGTTTGTAAACTGATTTTTATTGGTTCTTGGCTCCAAAGAACTTAGAGTGAGGAACAATTGAGTCGAAAAAGGCAAAAGTGTGAGTTGCGTTGGAGAGAAAAGCCTAATTGATTTGTGTGCAAACACGAGAGTTTGAGTGTCATATGTGAGGAGTGGAGTGCAAACACGTGAGGGAGTGTTTGTGAGGTCCTTTCTAACATAATTTTGCAGGTTTAAACATGTCTACAGACCATGGCAAAGGTGCTTTGGAGGAATGATGAGCTAATGAATCATTCAATATCAAAATGATGGAACAACAATTTGAGCGTAGATTCATCATTTTTTATGAGATGAGAGATAGATTTGAAAGACAAGAAGTTGCCATAGCCAATTTGCAGCAGGGGCAGCACCAAAGAGTTCCCAATGCACGTGGGAATGGTGGAGAACGTTTTGAAGCTCACTTTGAGGATGACTTTGTTGAAGATGATCAAGCCTCCAATTATAGTGTGGCTAGAATGGCACGTGGTAGAGAAGGGAGAGGTGGACATGAAGTAGGCCATGGAGGTAGAGGAAATAGGAATATTGGGAGATGGGAAGATAGACAAGATCGCAACCTTGAAAGCATCAACATGAAGATTCCTCCATTTCAAGGCAAAAGCGATTCTGATGCTTACTTGAAGTGGGAAAAGAAGGTAGAACTTGTGTTCGACTACCATGATTACTCTGAGGAGAAGAACGTGAAATTGGCAGCTGTGGAGTTCACTGATTATGCCATAGTTTGGTGGGATCAGTTGGTGCTCAATCGTCGAAGGAATCAAGAGCGTCCCATTGACAATTGGGAAGAAATGAAGGCTGTGATGAGGAAATGGTTTGTTCCATCACATTACTACCGTGACCTCTATCAAAGGCTTCAAGGCCTTACCCAAGGCTCCAAGAGTGTGGAAGAGTATTAGAAGGAGATGGAGATAGCTATGATCTATGCCAATGTTGAGGAAGATCGAGAAGCTACAATGGCTAGATTTCTGCAAGGATTGAACCGAGACATTGCCAATATAGTGGAGTTTCAACATTATGTGGAGATTGAAGACATGGTGCACATGGCCATGAAGGTAAAGAGGCAACTCAAAAGGAAGAGCACTACTACTCGTGTAGGGCAGAATTCGGGTTCCTCTTCAACATGGAAACTGAATTGGAGCAAGAAGGATGATAAGGCCTTTTCCAAGTCTAAGGCCGAACCTACAAAGCCTAAGGAGGTGGGAGGCAACAAAGAGAAGGGCAAGGTAGAGACTTCTCAAGAGCGAAATCGTGACATAAGTCTTTAGAGCGAAACCGTGACATTAGGTGTTTTCAATGCCTCTAGAGGGCACATTGCCTCACAATGCCCTAACAAGCGTGCTATGATTATGAGAGAGGATGGTGAAATTGAATCCGAGGCTGATTCAGATAATGATTCCATGCCACCCTTGGATGATACTGATGATGGAGTAGAGTACCCAGTTAACGGTAAAATGCTAGTAGCTCGGAGAGCTTTGAATGCTCAAGTGAAGGAAGACGATGAAGTGCAACGAGATAACATCTTTCACACGAGATGCCACATCCAAAATAAGGTATGTAGTGTGATTATTGATGGTGGTAGTTGTACTAACGTGGCTAGCACTTTGTTAGTAGAGAAGTTGAGTTTACCTACAATCAAGCACCCAAGGCCATACAAGCTTCAATGGCTCAATTATAGTGGTGAGGTGAAGGTAAACAAGCAAGTATTGATTTCTTTCTCTATTGGGCATTACAAGGATGAGGTGTTGTGTGATGTGGTGCCAATGCATGCTGGACATTTGCTACTTGGTTGCCTATGGCAATATGATAGGAGGGTGACCCATGATGGCTTCAAGAACCGGTATACATTCATAATGAATGGGAAACCAATTACTCTTGTACCTCTAAGTTCTAGACAAATATATGAAGATCAGTTGAGAGTGAAAAGAGAGAGTGACAACACTAGTCAGAAAAACGAGGTAAAAAGTGAGAGTGAGAGCAAAGCAAAAGGGGAGCAATCTAAGAGTTGTACAAAGAAAAAGAGTGAGGGAACTACAAAAGGTGAGACAAGTGATAAAAATGGTAGAAAAGAGAGTAAGTCATTGAGTGTGATAGGAAAAGAGAGAGATATCAAGGTTGCCTACTTGGCCGAGACTCCTATGGTCTTTCTTTTGTATAAGAAGGCCTTTCTTAACACTAATGAACATGATTTGTCCTTGTCTAGTGTGATTCGTATTCTTTTGCAGGAGTTTGAAGATGTATTTCCTGAGGAGGTGTCTGATGGCTTGCCACCAATTAGGAGAATAGAACATCAAATTGATTTCATTCTTCGGGCTTCAATTCCAAATCGACCAGCCTACAGGAGCAACCCCAAGGAGGCCAAAGATCTACAACGGCAAGTTGCTGAGTTGATAAAGAAAGGTTATGTGAGGGAGAGCATGAGCCTGTGTGCAGTCACTGTGTTACTTGTGCCTAAGAAGGATGGAACATGGAGAATGTGCGTTGATTGCCGAGCAGTCAACAAAATCACTGTAAAGTATCGTCATCCCATTCCTAAGTTAGATGACATGTTGGATGAATTGCATAGTTCTTGTGTGTTCTCCAAAATTGATCTTAAAAGTGGATATCATCAAATTAGAATGAAAGAGGGAGATGAGTGGAAAACTGCTTTCAAAACTAAATATTGATTATATGAGTGGTTGGTTATGCCATTTGGTTTGACTAATGTACCTAGTACATTCATGAGGTTGATGAATTATGTGTTGCGTGCTTTCATTGCTAGATTTGTTGTTGTTTATCTTGATGATATTATGATCTATAGTAAGGACTTGCATGAGCATGTCGAGCATTTGAGATGTGTGTTGGAGGTGTTGAGGAAGGAGACATTGTATGCTAACCTTAAAAAATGTACATTTTGCACAAATCAAGTTGTTTTCTTAGGTTATGTGGTCAGTTCCAAAGGCATTGAAGTGGATAAAGAGAAGGTTAAGGCTATTCGTGATTGGCCTACACCTAAGACCATTTCGGAGGTGCGTAGTTTTCATGGCTTGGCTAACTTCTACCGAAGGTTTGTCAAGGATTTTACCACCATAGCCACACTATTGACGGAGATAGTGAAGAAGAGTGTTGGATTCAAGTTGGGAAGTGAGCAAGAGAGTACTTTTAATTTGATTAAAGAAAAACTAATTTCTACACCTTTACTTGCTTTACCTAATTTTTCTAAGACTTTTTTAAGGTTGAGTGTGATACTTCAGGTATAGGAATAGGGGCTGTTTTGATGCAAGAGTGGCGCCCCATTGCATTCTTCAGTGAGAAGTTGAGTGGAGTAGCACTTAACTACTCGACATATAACAAAGAGATTTATGCATTAGTGAGAGCTTTGGAGACTTGGCAGCACTACCTGTGGCCTAAGGCGTTAATGATTCACACCGATCATGAGTCCTTGAAGCACCTTAAGGGTCAAGGTAAGTTGAATAAGCGACATGCTAAGTGGGTGGAGTTCATAGAGATGTTCCCATACGTGATTAAGTACAAGCAAGGCAAAGAGAACGCTGTGGCTGATGCATAGTCATGAAGGTATGCCTAATCTCTACTTTGAATACTAAGTTGTTGGAATTTGAGTACATCAAAGATTTATATGCTAATGATCTTGATTTTGCTAATGTGTTCAAAGCTTGTGAGAAAGGAGCATTTGGGAAGTTCTATAGGCACGAGGGATTCTTATTTAGAGAGAATAGATTGTGTGTGTCTAAGAGCTCTTTAAGGGAGTTGCTGGTGAGAAGAGCTCATGGGGGTGGTTTAATAGGACACTTTGGTGTTAGGAAGACTTTAAATGTACTGATTGAGCATTTCTTTTGGCTGTATATGACAAGAGACGTCGAGAGGGTGTGTAATAGGTGTGTCACATGCACGCAAGCCAAGTCTAGAGTCTTACCCCATGGTCTTTATACCCTTTGCCCATACCTAGTGAACCTTGGGTAGGCATTTCTATGGACTTCGTTTTGGGTTTGCCTAGGTTGAGGAAGGGTAGGGATTTTGTTTTTGTGGTTGTTGACAGGTTCTCGAAGATGGCACACTTCATTCCGTGTCACAAGAGTGATGATGCAACCAATGTGGCTGATTTGTTCTTTTAGGAGATAGCGAGGTTGCATGGTGTGCCAAGGTCTATTGTTTCAGATTGAGATGTGAAGTTCTTGAGTTACTTCTGAAAAACATTTTTGGGAAAGTTATGAACTAAACTCTTGTTCTCGACTACTTGTCATCTTCAGACTAATGAACAAACCGAGGTGGTGAATAGAATGTTGACCATATTGCTGCGTTCTATCATCCAAAAGAACTTGAAGAATTGGGAGGAGTGTTTGCCACGTGTGGAGTTTGCATATAATAGGAGTGTCCATTCAGCTACCAATTACTCTCCATTCGAGGTTGTGTATGACTTCAATCCACTTACACCATTGGATTTGTTGCCTTTGCTAATTGAGGAGCAAGTTAGTTTAGATGGAAAGAAGATGGATGAGATGGTCAAGCAGTTGCACGAGCAGGTGCGACAACACATCCAGAAGAGGACCGAACAATACACTAATCAAGCCAACAAAGGGCGAAAGAAGGTTGTATTCGAACCTAGAGATTGGGTTTGGGTGCATATGTGAAAGGAGAGGTTTCCTGCTCAAAGGCGTTCCAAGTTGCAACCAAGAGGCGATGGTCCATTTCAAGTGGTTGAACGCATCAATGATAACTCCTACAAGTTGGACCTTCCAGGTGAATATAGTGTGAGTGCTACATTTAATGTTTCTGACATTTCTCCTCTTGATGTAGGTGATGATTTGAGGACAAATCCTTTTGAGGAATCCTTTTGAGAAGAGGGGGATTGATGGCAACCAAGGTAGCATTAAGACCAATACGAGGGATCCTTTGCACATTCCAATTGGACCGGTCACGATGAGTAGAGCTAAAAAGCTCAAGGAGGCTCTAAGTGTTTTGGTGGAGGATGCTTGGGTCAGAAGTAACGTGTATGAAGACTGCCTTGGCATTCATGGAGTTTCTTGGATGTCAAGCAAAGCATTTGGAGGTCAAGATTGCTCGGTGGTGCCTCAAGTTTATGTCGACATGGTTCGAGTGTAAGAAGATAAGTTTGGGCCGACATGAGTAATTAGGCCTAGCGCATACACGACTATGTGTGAACTGATTTGGATGTTAAATTTAGGATTTTAATTAATGTTTTGGGCTAAACAATGTTTTATTTAAGCCCAATCATTTTCCAAGTAGGAATTAGTTTTAATTTTCAAAGTTTCTAGTTGAATTATGTTTTCTTTATTGGTGTAAGAACTTGGTTTTCTAGTTTTAGTTGTCTTTTGTTTTGAAAACCCTAGCTACTTGGGTTTGCCTATGAATAGTTATGTAAGACTCTTATTTTCATAATTTTGATGAATTGTTAATTAGAACAATCGTTCTTTGGAGTTTCAAAGCTCTTTTATCGAACTTATCAAGGATACCTTCTTGTGGCGTTCAACTTAGACTTATCACTCTTTTTCTTCCTTTTCTAGGATGTGGTGTCTACAAATCTTCTTATATCTTTGGTTTGCGTCTCCATATAGACGTTGGGTCAAGGTTCCTTCAAACTTGACTTGGCTTTCCTTAGATTGTGATTTCAATCTCGTTTGTGGGTCTTTCGGTGTATCTATGGGGTTCGCGTCTCCCTATAGGTGTTAGGTCTTTCGGTACTATCCGCGGGGTTCGCATCAACATGCTGAAGCAAAAAAGGAACATGAATAGCATGAAATGAATCGCAACATACATCATAGACAAGATGGTAATGAAGTTTGAAGAGTCTATATGTTTGTGTATCACTAAAAGACAAGATTGTGGAAAGTGTTGGCAAGTTGGGCAGAACAAGGTAACCATCCTTTGATATTAGGCTCAAGGAAAATAATGCAAGTTTGCAAATCGGGGAAGACAAATCTCCATGGAGAGTTTGCAAATTATGACAGTTGCATTCAATCCGTCTTGAAATGTGCTTATTATAAAATAAATGAATAAATAAATTGAAGTTTACACAAACAACGCGCAGCACGGATAAAAATACTAGTTAGATTCTTTTCAGTGTTTTCATATTTAATCTAAACAATCTCTTTGAGTACGATTGTACTTTTAAGTCTCAATACTTAGACTTTACAATTACGATATTTTTACTCTCAATATTTTATCTCATAGTGTTGTCAAACAAGAAAAAAGTTCTATTCATAAAATTAAAAATATTTAATTAACACTTAGATTCAATTTAATTAACAGTGGTTTCCAATAAGGAAAAAAAAAAAATATACACCGCAAGAAATTAAGCAATGGACAACTATAGGACTAAATTGCTAAAATCTCTTAAACGGTCACAAATACTTCTAGCGACTGCTAAAAATTGTTGCGAAGATAGTTGTAGGTGTGAGCCAGTTCGTGGATTTTTTGGAAACTGAAAATTAGTCGCTTATCGTGCAAAATACTTTACGATAAACATTAAATAATTGCCAAAGGTAATAAACAATCAATAACTAATTTAAACAATCAAGAGTCGCGACAAACGCAAATTCCAACTACAATTTACAATTTAGTGCTGAATAGAAATGTTCTTTCTATGTTGTTATTTTAATAGTATTTGGTAGAGTTGTTCAAAAACCGATCAACCCGACTCAATCCAATCAATCCAATTTGCACGAATCTGCACCCGCTAAAATTGCAAAAGTCTGGATTGGTTGTGGTTTTAAAATTTTAGAATCCGCTAAGGGTGGATTGAGTGCAGATTAGGGGTTCTGACCAGTCCAATCCAACCCAATCCGCCCTTCAATATATATATATATATATGATTTTTTTTTCCTTCAATGGCAATTAAAAATTGTAAAATGGCTGGATGTTCTTGGCTTTTTGATGTGGGCGTCAATAAAGATAGTAAAATTTCTCCTGTGAAACGGGTTTGAGTGTAATATGATGCTTTGGTTGAACCGTTGAAGTATTAATTTGTGGATTATAAGCCAGTGAATTGAATAAGGATGCGTGTTCTCCTGACCCTGAAAGATCAATACATTAAGGGCCCATTCGGTAACGATATTGTTTCCTTTTTTTCGTTTATTTTTTACAAAAAAATAAAAAACATTTTTGGTATTGATTTTATTTTCTGTTTTTTGTTGAAAAGTTAAATATATTTTTCAAAGAAAAAAAAAATTGAGAAAACAGTAAAAATGACTTTTCCAATTTTATTTTTCACTTTCTTTTCTATATTTTCTCTCACAACCTTTCTCTCTCTATCCACCCTCTTTACTATATCTCTCTTTACTCATCCTCTCTCTATCCCTTTATATTTTTTTTCTCTCTACTATTTCTTTCTCTATTCACTCTCTCTCTACCCTCTTTTTCCTTTTTCTATCTCTAGCATTCTTTCTCTATCCTCTCTCTCTCCTTTTATTCCCTCTCTACTATTCCCTCTACTCATTCTGTCTCTACCTTCTTTTTTTTTTTTCTCTCTTTACCATCCTCTCTGCTCATTCTCCCCTTAGCCACTCTCTCTGTCTTTCCTTTTTCACCCTCAACCATTCTCTCTACTCATTCTCTCTCTACCCTCTCTCTCTCCTTTTTCTCTCTTTACCATTCTCTCTCTACTCAATCTCTCTCTTTTTTCTCGCTCTACCATTCTCTTTACTCATTCTTGCTCTACCCTCTCTCTCTCTCTCTCTCTCTCTCTCTCTTTTCTCTCTACCATTCTCTGTCTACCCGCACTCTCTCCTTTTTTCGCTCTAACATTCTCTCTCTTTTTCTCTCTACTATTTTCTCTACTCATTCTCTCTCTACCAAGACTCTCTCTCCTTTTTCTTGCTTTACCAGTCTATCTGCTCATTCTCTCTCTACCCTCTCTCTCTCTCATTTTTCTCTCTTTACCATTCTGTTTACTCATTCTTTCTCTACCCTTTCTCTCTCTTTTCGCTCTCTATCATTCTCTCTACCCATTCTCTTTCTACTCTTTTTCTCTCTTTTTTTCTCTCTCTATCTTCTCTCTCTCTCCCATTTTTCTCTCTCTATTCATATTTTTTTTACCAATTCTCTCACTATGCTTTTTCTATCTACTTTTTTATTATTATAAAAAAACAAAAATTGACAGTAATAAACACAAAATTCAACAAACAACAAAAATTGAAAAACAAAAAAAATAAGAAACAGAAATAAAAAATTGATAGCGTCTCCAAACGGGCCCTAAGAATCTTGTTTCCGTATTTTATTTTTTTCCCCATTAGAGGAAGTTGGTGCAATTTTGAATTTTGAATTATTCATTGATCCAAATTTCAAGTACTTGCATATTGCTTCATTGAAAAGAAAACATATGTAAATTATATGTATTGGTTTTGTAACCAATGTTTCTTTTAAATTGTTATTGTGACTAATGACTTATGATCTAAATTGTTGTGACTAATGACGTGACTATATTATCTTATTGAAATATTTATAAATTTGATGACTGATGATGCCTATAAATTGAAGAAAATTATATATTTTTTTATTATATGCAATCCGTCAAAATTGATCCAATCCAATCCACCATTGGTGGATTGGATTGGTTGGATTGAGTTGTATGATGGATTGAGTGTGGATAGAGAATCATCCAATCTGCCATCGGCATATTGGATGCTGATATACTCTTAAATCCGCCCAATCCGACCCGCAAACACCCTTAGTGTTTGGCATTTAACTGTATTAAATAGTCATTAAAGGCTTTTGGTTTGGGCGGTATGCATGTAAAATTAGTGGTGTTCACTGATCAGATTAGATAGTTTAGAGAGAAAATTTACATTCAAACAGTCATGGTGACGGTTTAGAAATTTCAAACTGCAACTAATCTGCTATCCGTCTAAATCAGTTGAACCAATCTGTCATTTTGTAAAATGATTTGGTCAGTTTGGATGAATTTTGATCAAATTTTTTAGATATCAAATTACCACTAACAATATCCATCTTTTTGGTTTCTTCCATGGCGGAAGCTTCTTGCATGGACTAAACCCAACTTAATCAAATAAAGCCTCACATCCTAAAGAACTGTCAAATAGCCAGCTTAGTGGGCCAAATCTATAAAGAGCCACGTATTTTCAAGATGTTGGTCAAAAAGCCGAAAAGGTAGGCCTTTATTTAATCCCATCTTCAATGTTTTTTTTCTATTTTTAAATATTAGGTAAGCGCAGATCGATTCAATTAACCGTGATTTTTAGAACTATAAAACTACAACTAAGATGTCTTGGATGATTTTGAAAAATTAAAAACTACGAATAATTGTTTTCTTTTTGATTTTGACGGATATAGATAAGTTCATTGTGAATTGGGCAATTTTTGACAGATTGAATGATTTTTGAACAACTACATGTAAAATAGTTGTAATAGACTCTCTTCAAGTTATATGTAAAATAGTTGCCAAAAGTTGTATTATGGGAAAACCAAATGGTTATAAAAATAGTTAAATGTGCTGCCAATATACCTGTCGATCAACAATTTCCTTTATAATTTATGGATTTTATATTTCGAATGTATTGATTGTTCTAACAATTATATACCAAGATATTTAGTTTGAGAGTAAAAAACATTATAATAATTAGAAATTTAGTCCATATATGTCGTAAAAACCAACAATAAATCCAAAATTATTCGCTAACCCCTGCCATATTGTCTAAGTTAATCAAAGTATTCACGGCTAATTTTAGGATTAGTCGCAAAAAGGTACTGTGTATACGCGACTACGCAAGCATATTAGTCGCTAAAAAATGAACTTTGCACTACTAATAACCTAAATAGTTGCTAAAAGTTGGCCCCTATTTGCGTCTAAAATTTTAAATAGTCGCAAAAGGCTTGTTTTTTGATCTATACTTCTTTTCCATTTTTCGTTTTTTTGTGTACGTTTCAATGTTACAATAAACATCTAAAATTAAAAACTCAAATTGTTATAGGAAAAAACATTAATATTAATTAAGAATATCAAGATCCTCACTGTCTAACAAAAAACAAAAAATACAGTACCAAAGTGTGTACGAAAGATTCCAGAAATCTAATTCTCATGAGGACCTAAAAGTTGTGACTCTGGAGTATCTAATGTTATCTATAATCCTTAAACATGGAAATTGCATCTTTAGCAAAAGAAACAACCACTTTCTAGCTTTGTTCACCTTCTCTTTGGATTCTTCTCTCTCATCTTCTGCATCATTCTTGTTATTTTTTTGCCAAGAAAATAGTCAAAGGAAGCCATCAAAATCCTTTTGTTCATCCTTTTAACAGCCACATACCAATAAAGTAATTCAAGAATGCTAAATATAGTTTAATAAGCCATAAAGTATATAACTTGGGGTGACATATGAGGTCAATAATAGTTAAATTTAGAAATTTCATAAGATTCCTAGTGGATTAAGTGGTGACTTGTAGGACGTGGGCAGTATTGGTAAGAATGTAGCACATTGGATTACCTCAAAGCAAAAACGATCTTAAAGCTAGCAAGAAAATTGAGTATTGCTCTTGGCACTTATAAAACACAGTTAAAGAAGCACAATAACACAAGAATTCTAAGACGAGATATTCTCCAATGCTAATTTCCTAGTTGATGGAAGGAGCCCAAAAAGACATAGAGATTTGTATGAGTACCTGCAACTTGGCTCCTACCACCAAATTTATCTGCAAAAATAATGATGAAAATTGTAGACTCCTTGATGCTAACAAATAATGACTTCTAACTATTAGTTCGAGAAGCATGAAAAAGTTGAAGCTTACAATTAGGGGGATAAATGGCAGCCATAGATACACACACCATCCTGCAACAAAACAAACCAGTTTCATGTCCTTGAACCATAAAATTACCATCTAATATTTGGGAATACTAGAATGTTGTGCTTACCATATTGATTGGATAACAAGAATAACATTATAATAAACCCTATAACAGGACTACACAAAAAGGTAAGTTACACTCAAGAACATAAAATCAAACAAAAGGAAACTATTTATGGGATTAGATACACAAAAGCACTAACCTGATCCCCACTACGACTTTAAAATCCTCTTCAAGTGATATGTTGATTTATTTTTGGAAGTTAAATGTTCTTTCTCTTCCGGGGCCAAGTGTGCCTATGGAACATAACATTTCAACTCCAGCTGAGGATTGGAATTGGAAAGTCACTGTCAAACTAACAGTAAGAAAACATAGGTACATTTTACATACCATAATAAATCTGTGTTTGGCTGTCACACAATCAACCTTGGTGTTTGATCCAATAAACTGTCTAAAAAATAAGCAGCCCAAAAACGATGAACCTATAAGCACCAAAGTGCACAAAAACGAAATATAGCTTAACAAAAGCATTAACTAGCCCAAAAGCAACTAAAAATTCTTTTCTAATCTTCTATGATTCCCACTATCCTATTGTTATGCCTCAGCAAAACAGCTAGCCAAAGCAAAATAAACGGTGTCTGATTGAAGTAGAACATGTTTATTTGGGGAGGGGGGAAAAGGAAGAAGAAGAACTGATAGAAGAGGAAGAAAATGAACAAAAAGAACCGATAGAAAAGATTCCAAAGGGAAAAATAGCTTCGTATTCTTTCCTTAGAACAGATTAGGCTCTTTTTCCCTCTTATTTCCAGCTTTAAATTTATTCCAAAATTCTTCTCATTCTGAGAAATAAAAAAACAAAAGCGAACAAAGCTTCCATGCTAAAAAATTTCAAAAAGTAAGTGTCGAGTATTTTCGCACAAAAGCGTAAACGTGTTTCAATCATAGTTAATGCAAAATAGAGAAATCCACATGCACGACAAGATGAGATAGCGAAGATTATGGAATGATGATTTAGGAGTACAAAAATAAATCACTAAATCTCTGATTTCTTTGGAGATTCAAAAGGACGTGGGAATTGTGAAATTTGTTAAGACTCATATATAGAGCAGATAAAGGGTTAATCGTAGTAATAAAAATTTGGCGAATATCACAAGTGTTGAACCCATAGGAAACAAACTCTAATTTAGATTTGCAGACCAAATTAAGCTAAAACTAAAATAAAAATTGAATTCATTTTGAAAACAATTAAAATAAAACAAATAAAGGGATTAAACTAAATAAAGACTAACAATTGAAATCTAAAATTGGAGGCCCTTTCAAATCAAGAAGGACTAGGGTTAAAGATTTCACCTAATTAGGGGCAAACTACATTAGTTTTACGGGTTTCATGATTTGAATGTCGTCTCTACTACCTTAGCTTTCACTCTCTCTCGAACGATTAAGTCGTATCTGACCTACTTGCGATCTTCTCCTAAAATCACACGAAAATAGATTAAGCCTATTAAGAACAAAGAAACAATTGACATTATACAAATATCTTATTTGCTGATATTAAAATTTACATATTTATCTACCTAGTGTACGGTTAATGTCTTATCTCCTGATCTTAACATAACCTAAAGACTGCTTTTGTAGTGGCCAATCATAAAAATATCATTAAACTCAAAATAGATAAATCAAATCAAGAGAATAAGTCAATCATCCATGATAATTAACTAATCCCATCCTCAAATTAGGCTGCATCCCTAACTCTAAATGAGGTTTAGCAATCCATGCTAAAACCCAAAAGATCAAAAGCTAAATAAGTGAATGAAGTCATAAGAATAAGAAGAGAGAAAAAAATAAAAAACCTCCCTTTAGGTGCCAGGAAATTGGAAACCCTAGTTGTAGTATTTGAGTCTCTTCACTTTTTATCTCCTCTTTTCTTTTGCGTCTATTTATGTCTCTTTGCGTCTCTTTGCATTCAGAATTGCTGTTGGAAGAAAAAGATAATAGTCTTCTTAAGGCTTTTCTGTTTTATATATAAATTATTGAATTTCCAAAAACACCCTCAATATATCTACAAAATTATACTTCCAATGAAATTAGGAAAACCTGTAGAATTACTAAACCAAACCGGACCAACACTGGACATGACCTAGACTCAAGCCAGACTAGACTCAAATTAGTTTAAACATTAATCATTGCTTTTATGGCTCTCCTAATAGGTCCAAACAATCATCAATTTTACTTCTTTTCCGTTGAATCGTCCCACAAAGCATAAATCAACGAAAAAAGTAAAAAAAAATATAAAAAATCCAATAAATTGCATAAATAATAACTTAATTTAAATTTATAAATCTCGTATTATTTATGTATTATTCAGACCTATCAACTACCAACCCTTGTACTCTTGACCTAATAGGGGCATGCTTAGATGGATTAAGCCTATTAAGAACAAAGAAATAATTGACATTATCCAAATATCTCTCATCTTTCGATATCAAAATTTGTATATTCATCTACTTAGTGCACGATTAATATCTCATCTCTCAATCTTAACATAACCTAAAGACTACTTCTGTAGTGGTCAATCATAAAAATATGATTAAACTCAAAATAGATAAATCAAATTATATTCTCTAACAAATATATAAATAAAAATAAAGAGAATAAGTCAATCATCTATGAAAATTAACTAATCCCATCCTTAAATTAGGCTACATCCCTAACTCTAACTTAGAGTTTAACAATCCATGCTAAAAACCAAAAGATCAAAAGTTAAATAACTGAATGAAGTCATAAGAATAAGAAGAGAAAAAAAAAATCCCTTTAGGTGCCAAGAAATTCGAAACCCTAGTTGCAAAATTCGAGTATTTCCGCTTTCTATCTCATTCTTTCCTTTGCGTCTGTTTGTATCTCTTTGCGTCTCTTTGCATTTAGAATTGCCGTTGGGAGAAAAAGATGATAGTCTTCTTAAGGTTTTTTAGTTTTATATATAAATTATTAAATTTCCAAAAATACCCTCAACATCTTTACAGAATGATACTTCCACAAAAATTAGGAAAACTTGTAGAATTACTAAACCAAAACTGGACCAACACTAGACATGGCCCAGACTCAAGCCAGACTCGACTCGAATTAGCTTAAACATTAATCATTGCTCTTATGGCTTTCCTGATAGGTCCGAACAATCATCAATCTTATTTCTTTTTCGTTGGATCATCCTATAACACATAAAATAATGAAAAAAGTAAAAAAAAAAAAGTAAAAAATCCTATAAATTTCATAAATAATAACTTAATTTAAATTTATAAATCTTGTATTATTTATGTAATATCTGGACCTATCAACTACTAGCCCTTGTAGTCCTGACCTAATAGGGGCATGCTTAGATGGATTGCCATAAGTACAAGAGGCTGGTGGTTGTAAAAATTGTAAACATTGGTCTTTAGTCCCAATTGTACAATAGTTGCACCTGAGGTATTAATTCAGGGGCTCTTGCTGGCTCATTTTTTCCACTGTTTTCACTAGATTTTAATAAGGGTCCTGTTATGTGGCTGGAGAAATTAGCCATAAAAACTTTTGGAATGCAACTCATTACATTCATTGTGAAACTGTCTTGATTACAAGTGCAACTAAATGAAAGAAAAAAATCATTATCTTTTTGTTACACAATAAATTTATCTGGTTGCATAATGAATCCAGCAGGTTGCATTTCTGGAAAATCTTCCGATAACTTCTTCTCCGGCCATACAACTTTTTCCTTTGAATAAACCGTGTTCGTTTCCTCACAGTTGAGACGTGAATTATACTTTTAATTTCTTCAAGCTATTTCATTTTTGGCCTTTGCATAAATAAACTCTTATAGGTTTTATAATTGTCTGTTGATTATTTTGTTAGAACTTATTTGAAAATAGTGTGTATTAGTTGGGCGCATTCAATTTCACCGCTCATCTAAATAGGAGAATAAGTAAAAGATTAGTCCTATACGTTTGACAAAATTTCAATTAAGTTCTAAACGTTAGGATCGTTTCATTTAGGTAGAAAGGTCAATTTGATCAACCGGGTTTCAGTTTGTTTTAAATTTCACTCATAATATTTTTTTTGTTAAATTTGGTCTATAACATTACGTCCGTCAGTCTAATTTGGTCCTTCCGTCCATAACGCCGTTAACCCCGCTAACGTGGCATGACGGAGTTTGACATGTTATCAATTTTTCCATGTCAGCATGCCACGTTAACATCTGTTGCTGACGTAACACATACATAAAAGTTAATTTGACCCACAATGTTTTAACATGTTTTAGAATTCACCCATAATATTTTTTTGTGTGTTAAAATTAGTATATAACGTTACGTCTGTTAGTCTAATTTGGTCTTTTAGTCCATAACGCCGTTAACTCAATAGATGTGGCGTGACGAAGTACGACAGATCAATAATTTTCGTCTTTGTCAACATGTCACGTCTGCATTACTTGCTGATGTGGCATTTTTAACTGCAACAAATTTTAAAATCCAAACCAAACATTTATACTGAAAATCACACTCTGAAAATTCAAACAAAACAAAAAACTAAAATTCATGAATACATATCCATTTGAATACCTTTGTTTTTTTTAACAAAAAAAATAAACTAATAAAATTCAACAAAAGTCATCATCATCTTTATCTTTGAATTTTTTCTTTTTCATTGTTATCACTACTTCCTCGTCAAACTATCGCCGCCGTCTCTAACCACCATTAGCATTGCCAATACGAAGCTATCTCTCTAGAAATACTATGCACTGATCCTCTCGATCCTACCACCCACGCACAAAAAAAAAAAAAAACTAGTGGACTGCTGAAAACTGTATTTCCCAAGTTGCATCGCTACATGTTCTGACCAATTCTGACCAATCCATCCTCATTTGCAGTTTTCTTACAACTCAAACAGAAAATATAACCTCTATTTGGCATTTTGATAGAGGAAAAAAAAAGTTTTTAGTATTTCTTTTTCTTTTTCCTGTCATGTTAGCAAATGATGCTGACGCGACATATTGACATGAAAAAAAATTAATGACGTGTCAAACTCCGTCACACTACATCAACGAAGTTAACGATATTATATACGAAAAGATCAAATTAGACTAAAAAGCGTAACGTTATGAACTAATTTTAACAAAAAAAATGTTATAGGTGAAATTTAAAATAAACTGAAACCTTATGGGTCAAATTAACCTTTATGCCTATAATACGTCAGCAACAGATGTTGACGTGACATACTGACATGAAAAAAAATAACGACGTATCAAACTCCGTTAATTTTTTATAAATTTATTTTTTATAAATCTGTTACATATTAATTTTAATAATTTTATACATCATAAATTAAAAAAAAACTATAATTATAATTGATGTACAATAAATCTATCAATTATATACATAATATTTAATTTTATTTCAGCGCTCAATCAACGCGCCTCAGTTTAACAAGCGTTTCTCAAAAGCAATAGACTTTTTGACTCTATTTGACATGGCAAGAATCACATGATTCATGCAATAGTTATCTTCGTCACTCATGAGTCATGACGAGAATCACATGATTCATCTATTTAATTAGTATAAAAGAGAAGATTTGAGAAAGTCTCTCCTTAAATCATGGTGCCACGTGGCAAATTTAGAAAAAATTACAGTTTTTATTTTAAATTTTAAATTTGTTACTTTCTCAATTATTTTTGATAAAATTATAATTGAATTAATAATAATTAGTCTAAAAGAGAAGATTTGAGAAAATTTCTCCTTAAATCATGTTGCCACGTGGCAAATTTAGAAAAAATTACAATTTTTATTTCAAGTTTTTAATTTGTTACTTTCTCAATTATTTTTGATAAAATTATAATTGAATTAATAAGTTGCTGGCAAAATTCAATAAAAAAGTTAATACTAAAAATTTAATTGCCCTAAGTAACGTTTTTCATCTATTTAATTAGTATAAAGAGAAGATTTGAGAAAGTCACTCCTTAAATCATACTGTCACGTGACAGATTTAGAAAAAATTACTATTTAATTAGTATAAAAGAGAAGATCTGAGAAAGTCTCTCCTTAAATCATGCTGCCACGTGACAAATTTAGAAAAAATTACAATTTTTATTTTAAGTTTTTAATTTGTTACTTTCTCAATTATTTTTGATAAAATTATAATTGAATTAATAAGTTGCTGGCAAAATTCAATAAAGAAGTTAATCTAAAAATTTAATTGCCATAAGTAACGTTTTTCATTATGATTCAGTTAATATAGTATTTATGGTACAATTATGGAATCAATGTTGAATATGGTAACCGAAATAAGCCTTTAATTAGTATAAAAGAGAAGATTTGAGAAAGCTTCTCCTTAAATCATACTGCCACGTGGTAAATTTAGAAAAAATTATAATTTTTATTTTAAGTTTTTAATTTGTTACTTTCTCAATTATTTTTGATAAAATTATAATTGAATTAATAAGTTGCTGGCAAAATTCAATAAAGAAGTTAATATTAAAAATTTAATTGTCATAAGTAACGTTTTTCATTATGATTCAGTTAATATAGTATTTATGGTACAATTATGGAATTAATGTTGAATATGGTAACCGAAATAAGCCTGTAATTTCCTGTCATTTTAGCCAATTATTAGTCTTATTAAGTATAAAGGGGAACGAAATAACGGAAAGGGGAAATAAGGAAAGGAAAGAATGCAATTTGATTAAACATTGGTCACAGTTTTGAAACGCAAATTGTATTGATGCTAACGGAAAGGGGAAATAACGAAAAGAACCAATACAATTTCAGTTCTCATTGATTTACTTTTACTTAAGACTAATAATTGGCTGCAATAATGGAAAATTATGCACTAATGCTTATAACTGAAATTGACATTACTATCAATAATAACCTAATTGGGAGACTTACCTGCTATATAAGTGAGTGGATTATCATTTGGACATCACAGGAGCAATTGGATTGCACGACTAAACTGCACACAAGTTGTAATTTTCTAAAATTTCAGGTAAAATTTCATGCGTAATTGTTTTCCATTCCAATTTCATGTTTAATTATTTCACTCTTCATTTGAATTGCAACAATGAGAAAAATTTATTTCTGGGTGATAATGTTTGCTATATTTGTAACCCAATCCAAGATGTTTATTTTTTTATTCAATATCGTGTAAGTATTTGACCTAAATTTTTAAATATATTTCAGATTTTGGTTGGATGATTCCAATGTTAAACTCATCACTAAGCCACAACAATCCATATTGCAAAACACAAAGATTAGTGCTATCAAGAAAAAATATTCACAACCTAAATCTATCAATATGTTGCTGTTTGCCAATAGATTTAGTCTTCAAATTATTATTGCCCGGCTAAAATCCAATGCATATTTCACAAGTTAATTTATTGGTTATTTCACATCATTATTATTAGTTTAAAATAAATATTTCAGATAAAAATGAAAGTGAAAATCTACTAAAATTCATAACTATTGTAATTATATTTACTAAATTTATTAGATAAAAAAAAAATACTCGATGCTACACTTTAACTAAATCAACAAAACTATATTTAAACACACGTCTACACACATCCGTATACGCACAACTGAGCGTATACAAAAATTTCAACATATCTTTTACAACTCTTTATGAGGTTAATGACAAAATGAATATTATAATCCTCTTGATTAAATTTCAATACAGAAATTTTTTTAAAAAAATTTAAAATTAAAAAAATTCACCTCCCGAGCGTAGAATAGAATAACCGACTGATCCTTACTGCCATGTGACAAGATATCTGATTTTGGTCTTTTATTGCAAGTTTCCTCTTTAATTTTTTTTAAAAAAAACCCATAAGACAAATGAAATTCTTTCCTCTTTATTACTATATTTAAACCATTAAATTCATAATGAGTAACTGATTTTTGTCTTTCATTCTTCCTCCATATACTAAATGTTTATTGGCAAAGAATTCCAATTTTTCTCTTCAATTCTTTACTAATTTTTAAAATTAATTTGAATAATTAAATTAATTTGAATTACATCCAAATTTATATAATTTTCAAGTTGTTTGGTATAAAAGTTTATTTTAAAATAGCGACAAAATTAAAATTCAAAATGAACTAATATTCCAACTAAAATTAAATAAATAAAAAATATTATAATTTTAAATAAAAGTAAACAAAAGATTATATACAACCCACGCGAAGCGTGGACAGATCTCTAGTATGTTTATTATTTAGTACAACCGAACATCGCACTCAAGCCTTTTTTTTTTTTTTGAAAGAAAAAAATATCCCGCTAGGCTTCCTAACTCCACTATGTTTGATAGGACTTTATATGCTCATTTAAACCGTCAGCCACGAAAATATGAAGCAAACATTAGCTAATTGCTAGCGCTGTTGATTTAAGCAGTCAGCTAGCAAATTAAGCTAATAAGTTTTTTTTTTTTTGTTTTTGAGAGACATTAGTACCCAGATTTCATAAGAATATGAGAGAATGAGAGTTTGAATTTTTAATATCCCAAGAGATTTATTTTGTGATCAACCAAATTCAGTCTAGTTTATTAGGCGAAAAAGTTTTAGTCCAAGAATAAAAGACAAACTTTTGGATCAATTAAGATATAATTACACATGCTCACACTTTAACTATCCATGTCAAAGTTTCGATTACAGTACAGTAGTCGCATTCCACAGTGTTACCCATCTCTTCATTTACTTATTTCATTTTTGGGTCAGGAAAGAAAATGAAAAAGTAAGGGTGCATGCTCTAAAAGTTTTGCTAAGAAAAATTGCGTTAATCATACTGTAAAATATACCGTGTTTTCATACTAAATTCATAAAAAAGTAAATTTTATAGTGTCAAACAAAAATCACCAGATTTATAAATTGCATCAATTATATAACAAATTTATAACAATATAGTGGGAGGCGTGTGGAGGACTCACTGTCCATCCATTGACCTATATGTCTTTCTTTTTTAATCTAAAATTTAACAGGTCTTAACGCCAAATAATATGACATTAGTGTACTCCTATCACATTATTCCTACTGTATTATTATCACATTCTTTCATTTTGTATTTACTTATAAAATACTTGTTTAACAGAGAAATAAAAGTAGTATACACTGTTAGGTATAATTAATAAAATAAATATTATTATAATAATATATAAGTGAGTAACTATAGAAAAAAATTAAAAAATTTGTATGATTCACTTTTTTAAAAAATGAATTATTCCAATTATTCTTTATGTTTATTTCAATCGAGATAGCTTGACATCACCACGTAAGTTATCAAAGTATATGGACACCACCACATTAGCTTCACATCACCACGTGGGTTCTTGAAGTGAACGGAAAGAGTATATGGACGGATAGTGCAGTCGGTGACAACAACCAAGTTACTGTGCGGTTAGTTTTCTCTTTTTTATGACCTTGCAGATAATAATTTCTTATTTCGAAAGAAAAAAAAAAAAAAAAACTTTGTGGAGTGATGATGTCTATTAAATGTTCCAGATCAATCAGATATCCGCTTACCTTCATGCATAACTTTGATCCCTCCCACCTTCTATTCTCCTGAGAAGGATGTTGACCCTTTAATTAATTGCCGAAATATTTGAATATACTTGCATGTATAGTATGTTGTGTTTCTGAACAACCCACATGAAAATATTTACTGGATATTGTCATATCCAAGATTGATCAACAGCACGTGGGGTACTGGTACATGCGTGCCTTATACACGTTTATATACATATAAAACGTTGCCCACCAAAGTTGACGGACTTAACCATTCATGAAAATATAGTACTTAGCATTTAGTTTGTCCTTTCTGTTTTGTTTTCGTTGGGTATTCATTGGTTGACTCCTTACCACTATATATCTTGGCATCTGTCTCTCATTCGACACCCAAAGGGAGAGGAACAAGAGCAGGGCAACGATCTTTTGGTATTGGGTTATCCGCACTTTGGTATCTTTTATGTGGGGAGAGATAAGAGTGGATTGATTAGCTCTTTTGCTAGTTAGTATGCGCGAGGTTGTATTTATTTGTGTAAAAATAGTGAGCATCAATTCTAAAGAATTAGATTTTTTAAATATTATAAGTCTTTAAAATTACACCATAATATCTATTTCTTACTTGTCGTATTAATACATATTTCTAGTTTACCTTTGCGTGCAAGCGTAGACTAGAAGCCAAATTTTCCGACTATTTTTGCACTTCTGCTCTTAACATCCCCCAACAATTATACGCTAGGATGTATTGGTTTCCTCTTTCATATACTAACACCGCTACAGTTGGTGTCTTTGCCTTACTTCTTATTTCCTACTATTTACTAAAATGGTCCAGAGGGGCTGCTATTGCTAATAAGGGCAAAACGGCGCCGCAACCACGGGGTCGGTGGCCATTAATCGGTCATTTACCTCTGTTGGCACGATGTCAACTCCCTTACAAAGTATTGGCAGCCATGGCAGACAAATACGGTCCAATCTTCACCCTCAGGCTTGGAGGCTACTCAGTTCTTGTGGTGAGTAATTGGGAAGTGGCAAAGGAAACGTTCACTACCCATGACATGGCCGCCAGCTCCCGTCCTCTGCTCGTGGCCACAAAACACATTACCTACAACTATGCCATGTTCCCATTTGCACCCCACGGTCCCTATTGGCGGGAGACACGCAAGATATCCACCGCGGAACTACTTTCTAACAGCCGCCTTGAGCTGCTCAAGCATGTTAGAATTGAAGAAGTGCACTCCTCCTTAAAGGAGTTGTACAACACTTGGATGGTCAACAAAAATGATGCTGGCCATGTTTCGGTTGATGTGAAACAGTGGCTTGCGGACGTTAATTTGAACGTAATTCTCAGGATGGTGATCGGCAAGAAGCAGTTTGGTGATGGGAATGATCAGGATCGGCGTCGGTGCCAGAAAGTGAGTAGGGAATTTTTCAATTACGTGTTTATGCCTCTACCGAGTGACATTTTTCCCTTTCTCGGATGGCTTGACCTTGGTGGACATGAAAAAGCGATGAAGAAGACTTTAAAAGAGTTTGATGGCATCTTACAACAATGGTTGGAAGAGCATAAACGAAAGAGGGCTTCGGGCAACGATACGGGGGAGTGGAGCTTCATGGATGCACTGCTTTCCAAGCTCGACGGCAAAAGCTTTGCTGGTTATGATAGTTATAATGCTGACACGGTCATCAAAGCCACGGTCATGGTATGCTTTCTTCGTCTTGCTTGTTTCCAGCGTTTACTCAGCTATCTTTTCGATTTTCTCACTTTTTTTTTATATAACTTACTCATCATAATCTTGTGAGTCTTATTAAGAAGACATAGGCAATAACTGTGTAATAGTTATAAGAATAAGTTAAAAAAACGCTCTAGGCCTTGATTTAAAAAAATTTTCAATTTTTTTTTTGGCTAAAAACTATCTTTCTACTATTTATGGTTACTTTATAACTATCTTTAATATCTTTTTAGTTTTTTCATAATTTTATATCACACAAATACATTTTATCATTTTTTTTTGTTTTAAGTAACTTCAATTATGTGTGGCTATAAGACTAGAGTGAGTTATACTTCCCAAATAAGTTAAAGTAGATACTCCCTTATTTTAGCAATAAGTTAGACAGATCATGTTTAGGTGGGTTCTAACGGAAAATTTTCAATGTTTAAAAATTCAAAATTTTAAATTGAAAATTTTGAATTTTTAAACATTATGACTTTTAAAAAGATGAAAATTTTGAATTTTTAAACATTATGACTTTTAAAAAGAGTTACTTATTTTTGTTGTTTTCAGAACATCAACGTTGAATTTAATAGTCAACATTTAAAAGACAAGTTTCGTATGTGACATTATTAATTTTTTTGTGAGTAGGTTTTACATCATTGTTTGCACACAAAATCCGACATATTGATTTTACATTAAAGCATACAACCCTTTTCGAAGCTAAGCCAATGTCCAGACAGGAAAAGAAAAAACAAGAAAATGAAAACCTAGTTGGGAGCAACATCAAAACCACTATCCCAAAGCAAAAGTTCATTCCCAGTTTGGAAAAGGCAACCGAGCAACATCAAACCCACTAATCCCAAAGCAAAAGTTCACTCCCAGTTTGGAAAAGGCAACCGACTAATGGAAAGAGAATCTGAGAGAATCAAACCCACATTCCCAAAGCAAAAGTTACTGGGATTAGATAGTGAAAGCGAACTACAACAACACATGACAATAACGTTCGAAAGGATTTCATTCATTCACAGGTCTGACTCTCCATTCCTTCTTTGCAGAAGGCAAGTAATAAGATATTAAGATATTAAAAACTTATGCCAGTACAAAGCATCCTACTCACAAAAACAAAAACACTAATGTACTCTTGCCTACAAGCTCCTTTTTTTATTTTTATTTTTTGGAATCAATAAATCTTTACTCATCTTATCATGTGATCAACACAACAATTAATTACCACTTGTTGTGGCCTTTTAGAGTATGATTACAGGGGGAAGTGACACGGGTTCGGTTGCCCTGACATATGCATTCTCACTTTTGCTAAACAATCCAAACGTGTTGAAAAAGGCCCAAGAAGAATTGGACACTGAGGTTGGCAAGGAAAGATTGGTGAATGAAACAGATATTAGCAAGCTAGTCTATCTCCAAGCGATCATTAAAGAAGCTCTGCGGCTGTACCCTCCAGCAACTATACCATTCCCCCGCCAATTCACTGAAGACTGCATGATAGCTGGTTACCATGTTCCTAAAGGCACTTTGCTAGTCCTGAACCTACCCAAGATCCACACGGACCCTCGGGTTTGGGCCGACCCGCTGGAATTTAAGCCGGAGAGATTTTTAACGACCCATAAGGATGTTGATGTTCGAGGCAAAAATCATGAACTAGTCCCATTTGGCAGTGGCAGAAGATCATGCCCTGCTAAGGATTTTGGCCTCAAAATGGTACACCTAGCACTGGCTGGCTTAATCCATGCTTTTGAGTTTTCTACTCCAACAAATGCCCCGGTTGATATGAACCGGAGCCCCGGGCTAACAAATAGCCGAGCCTCCCCGCTTGATGTTCTCGTCTCACCACGCTTGCCCCCTCATTGTTTCAACTACTGAGTGTGAACTAGTAGTGTATTTAGATTTGTAAGAAGTCGTGAAAAAATAAAATTTTTTGAATTGAAGGGAAAGTAGTGAGAAAAAAATAAAAATAAAAAAAAATAAAAAAAAGAGAGAAAAAGTTGTGAAAAAAAAAAATGTTTGTTCTCATACTTTTCTTTTCTTATGGTTTCTTACGAAACCAAACAAAGCATAAAGAAGAGAAGAGGATATGAATGTCATAATTGTTATTGTATTTTGGGAGATTTCTACACAGACTCCACATGAAAAAACTTCTATTTAAATTGTTTTTTGTTTTATTTTTCTTTTCTTGCTATAAAGTAACTCATTACTCAAAAATTTGAGATTGGTAACCAGTAGTCAAATTAAAGAAAATACCTTGATATTGAGCAATTACCCGAGAAGTTCACTTTCTATTTTTTTTTTTTAATGTTTTGTTATAATTAATGCACTACTAAAAAAATCCAACAGTTTCAGTGAAACGCCATCAAAATTTGAAGTCCAAATTGAACAAAATACTTTGAACTTGAGTAATTAACCGATAATTTTATCTTTTCTTTTATTTTTATTTTTAACTATTAATTAAGTAACACGTTATTCATGAAAGCTGAGATAGTAAAACGTCTTCAAATTACCCTGAACTTGAGTAATTCCTCGAGAATTCCACATTTTTCAATTTTTTTATTTCTATGTTTTACCATTAAGTAACATGTTAAATCCACAAATGTCAGGCCTCGTGTGCCGATCGAAAATCCGGATAAAAGAGATGGATTACAGTAGGTTGGCGGTCAATATAAATTAGCCAAATTCTGATAATATGAATCTTTTAAGCAATTTTGTTTAGTGATCTCCTATCTGCGACACGTTACATCAAAGGCTGGGTATAGAAAAAAAGTGAGCAAGAGTCAATCTACGAGTCATGTCACTGCTTGTGTGCACTGTGAAGATAATGCAAGAATTCTAGCATGTTTATGAATGGGTGCTGGTAAAGAAATTAGTTCGCGATAGGATTATTCGTTTGAAGAGATATAGAATGTCAGTATGGTTACATCCAAACTCATAGAAGTGTTGGATGCTATGACTAGGCGGGTTTACATATAGAAAAGTCTTAAAACAATTAGGTCTTATAGATAATTTAGTACAGATTCATATAACTGACTCCAGTTGAATTTAAGATTGATACTTTATTATTGTTGTTCTATTAACTAGCACCTTATTCATGAATGCTGAGATAGAGAAACGACTTCCAGTGAAGATAAGCACTAGGATTTTACTCAACGTTCAGATTAGGTAGCTGAAATCTCGAAGCATGCACACAAGAAGTTACTACGAAAAACATAAGTTTTGCCCATGCATCATAGGTGACTCTATTCGCATATAGCTTTTTAGGAGCGATCCAATCATTTCCTCAAGAAGTCAATTACAGATATTAGATGTTTGTTATACATACATATATATTTTTTGAGTCTAATACGTATGCTGAACAAATCTATATTATTATTATTTTATTTTAACTGAATTCCACTTTATTTTCTTTTGTTTTCACTCATATTTCATATTGAGTTAATTTGACTCATCTAAAAAGTAAGTTAAATTAGAAATTCTTAGGTATTGTATTTTAAAACAAATGGCAGAGCTTAAGACCTTGAAAAGACAAAGTTTGTAAAACTAGCAATGGAGTGTTTCCTATGAAAGACGTTGTTCTCTACGAATTTTAGGTAGTAAAGTATATCTGAGTGTAAAAGCATACCTGAGGGATTTTTGGGTAGTCAAGTATACTTGAAAATTAAATAACGCAAGTTGGAAATCTTTTGTTACTTCATAATAGAATATTTTGTTCATGATTTTTGCTTGATAGTGATCTAAAAATCCAAACACCAAAATTGTTATGGTTTTGAGTTTGGTTTGTGCTATTATTTTATCATCATTAATTTTTTCATCTAAATAATTAGTCTAAGTTCGAAAATATAGTCCTCTGTATGTTGGATTTGGAAATTGGGTGCAATCGTCTACTTTCTTCTTGTGATACTGGGGGCTTCCTTGGATTCCTATAAATCATTTGGTTTTCTTTTAGAGGAGTGGATGTGTCTATTGATCAATGTGCTATTGTTTTTTATGAGTTACATGATTTTGTATTTGATTGGTTATTTTCCCTTTTGATTTTTGGTGAGACTTAGGAGTACATTTTGGTTATGTTAAGGGTTACTTTCAGAGGTCTTGTTTTGTTTTTTTTTTTTGATTAGTCAAGTATCGGAGGATTTTATTAAATAAAGAAAATTACATGTGACAAAAACCACCCAAACAAAATTTCAAAAGTCTTGTTATGGGTGTCTTTGCTCTTTGGACATATCGTGAACAAATACTTCAACTGCTATTTAAAAAAAAAGTTTGAAAATGTAGTGATATAATCACAACACACATCCTATCTCACAAAATTCGTGCAAGTCCACGCCCACCTAAAATGAGGCCCAGAATGAGTTAAACACCCTAGTTCACAAGGCCAAGTAGAATGGGAGACTTGACGAACCTAGTCGGAGTCCAGGCCATCATTAATTGCATTTATACCCTGACGCACCTCTGTCTCTGCACAACCAGTTCAATGGATCCACGTAGAAGTGAGGTTCAGCAATTGCCCACTCTTAAATTTTAAGTTTTATATTTTTAGTAGGTAAATTTTTATAAGTAATAGATTTTAACCTAATGGTAAGAGGTATTGCCGACCCTCATTTTGCTGTATGCCCGCCCCTCTTAACCCAGGTTCGACTATATTCATGCATTTCACTTTTTTTTTTTTTTTTTTTGCTTCTTGGCCTTTCTTTTCTTTCTTTTTTTTTTTTTTTTTTTTTTTTTTTTTTATGCTTCTCGCTTTCGTTTGTTTTCCCCATCTTCGCCCTTTTTTTTTTTTGGCTTCTTTGCATGTTTCTATGTTTTTCTCCTTGCTTTTTTTTTTTTCTCCTTGTTTTCTTTTTTTTTTTTCTTCTTCGTCTCTTTTTATTTTTTTTTTCAAACAAACTAGTTTTTCTCTTTTAGCTTCTTCACTTTTTTTTCTCTGTTTTTTTAAAAGAAATTGGCTTCTTTATTTTTTTTATTTCCTCGGTAATTTATTTATAATATATTTACTAAAATTATTTTTAAAATTATTTTAATAAATTTTAAAATATTAAAATTCACATGATATAATTATGATGTTTATTATTTAAAATAATTAATTTAATTTTTTGTTTTTATATTATCTATTAATTTTTGTTATTTTATTTTTATATGTAAAATTTGCTCTCTTAAAATATTTTCTGCATCTGCTGCTGCATGGATGTTTGCGACATTGAAGATTACAATATTCCAGTACGGAAAAGTTACATTTCTGGATTGTGGTGCCCGATAAAACGCCTGATCCTAGGTGGCAACAATTTTTTAATACACCCAATGAGGAAAGACAGAAACAAGGATGGTGGGAAAAAAATTTCAGCTCTAAAAGGTACTTTAGCACCAAAAAATTTTAGTAAAAAGAGCCGGGAAAATTTGGGAAAAATCGTCAAATGGCGCCAAAATCTGTTTGTGGTCCTAGCTAAAATTGCTTCTATTCTATTGTTAAATTAAAAAAAAATTATAAATTTTAAGTATTATTTTTTTGAACTTTTTTAAAATTTCTTTAAGAAAATAAAGAGATTTTTTTTCCTTTTTAGAAAAATAAATTTGGAAGTAGTGTTTTTTTAGAGAAAAATTATAGGTAAATTTGAGAGAAATTTTTAATCTTTTTTCTTTTCTAAAAAAGAGGATTCATGAAATAATTTTTTTTTTATTTTTTATTATTTTATTTTATTATAAAATTTATAATTATAGAAATTTAACTATAATCAAAGTAGAAATATGTAAATCAATAGAATTTTTATTTGATTATAATTAGATTTTTATTAATTGTGAATCCTAATTCCAATTATGATAGAATTTTCATAATTATAAAATATTTTAATATTATTTTAAATTTACAAATTTTTGAGAATCGCCACATGTTAGTGAGAGAAAGACTGAAATTTTCTTTTAACTTCGACTATATATATCTATATATATCCAAAAATAAAAAACAAGAGAGTCACGGAAAAAGTGATGCACAATCGACACATTGCAATTGACTGTCTTTTACTATAAACAGACGCTTTCTTTCTGCAACAAAAGAAATGAATGTATTTTCCATCTGTTAATTATAAAAAATGGCAACGTGAGTTTTTTTTAATTGTACGAATTGTTTTCTGCATGAATTTCACATAATCTAATAAACATGATTAAATTTAAAAAATTTATAATTGGCAAGTTTTTGGCAATGTACAAAGGTTAAAATTAAATAGGTTGCATTAATAAAATTTGTAAAAAAAAAATGAGGTAGGTTCTAATAAAATTTATGTCTAAATAAATAACTAGCCTATTCCAACAAACCTTCCAATATTGTTTAATAAAAACTTCATTGCTTAAATGGGATTTACACTACATGATTTAGAATGCAAATACTTATTTTGTACAATTATAGGCTTTATGTAACATCAAAACAAAGTTTCAAGGAAAATACTTAGACAAATTTTTATGCAAAATTCTAATTGATGCGGAACAATTTTAATTAAATGTGCAATTAGGCTAATTTTAAAATGAAACAAGCAGGCTAGTGCATTTTGTAAGAGTTTGTAGTTTATTACTCAATCAATCAGTCTTGTTGCAAATTAAATCAATTTTTGGGTGAAAGTGCTAAGAAAACTCCCAAAAAGTAGTTTGCTCCTTAATCAGTTAGTCTTGTTACAAATTTAATCAGTCTTGTTGCAAATTAAATCAATTTTTGGGTGAAAGTGTTAAGAAAGCTCCCAAAAATTAATTGTTACTCAATCAATTAGTCTTACTGCAAATTTAATTAGTCTCGTTGCAAATCGAACCAATTTTTGGGTGAAAGTGTTAAAAAAACTCCTAAAAAGTAGTTTGTTACTCAATCAATTAGTCTTGTTGTATATTTAATCAACCACATTGCAAATTGAATCAATTTTTGGGTAAAAATATTGAGAAAAATCCCAAAAAGTAGTTTGTTACTCAATAAATCAGTCTTGTTGCAAATTTAATCAGACTTATTGCAAACCGAATCAATTTTTGGGTGAAACTGTTAAGAAAACTCCCAACAAGTAATTTGTTACTCAAACAATCAGACTTATTGCAAATTTAATCGGCCTCATTACAAACCAAATCAATTTTTAGGTGAAAGTGTTAAGAAAACTCCCAAAAAATAGTTTATTACTCAATCAATTAGTCTTGTTGCAAATTTAATCAGTATCGTTGCAAATCAAATCAATTTTTGGGTGAAAGTGCTAAGAAAACTCCCAAAAGTAATTTGTTACTCAATCGATAAGTCTTGTTGCAAATTTAATCATCCTCATTGTAAATAGAATCAATTTTTGGGTGAAAATATTGAGAAAACTCCCAAAAAGTAGTTTGTTACTCAATAAATTTGTCTTGTTGCAAATTTAATCAGCCTCATTGCAAATTAAATCAGTTTCTGAGCAAAAGTGCTAAGAAAATTCTCAAAAAGTAGTTTGTTACTCAATCAATCAATTTTGTTGCAAATATAATCAACCTCGTTGTAAATCGAATCAATTTTTGGGTGAAACTATTAAGAGAACTCCCAAAAAGTAATTTATTACTTAATCAATCAGTCTTGTTGCAAATTTAATTAGTCTAATTACAAATCGAATCAATTTTTGGGTGAAAGTGCTAAGAGAATTCCCAAAAAGTAGTTTGTTGCTTAATCAATCAGTTTCGTTATAAATTTAATCAGCCTCATTGCAAATCGAATCAATTTTTGGGTGAAAGTGCTAAGAAAATTCTCAAAAAGTAGTTTGTTACTCAATCAATCTGTTTTGTTGCAAATATAATCAACCTCGTTGCAAATCGAATCAATTTTTTGGTGAAAGTATTAAGAGAACTCCCAAAAAGTAGTTTATTACTTAATCAATCAGTCTTGTTGCAAATTTAATTAGTCTCATTACAAATCGAATGAATTTTTGGGTGAAAGTGCGAAGAGAACTCCCAAAAAGTAGTTTGTTGCTTAATCAATCAGTTTTGTTACAAATTTAATCAACCTCATTGCAAATCGAATCAATTTTTGGGTGAAAGTGCTAAGAAAACTCCCAAAAAGAAGTTTGTTACTCAATCAATCAGTTTTGTTGCAAATTTAATTAGTCTTGTTGCAATTTAAATCAATTTTTGGGTGAAAGTGCTAAAAAAACTCCCAAAAAGTTGTTTGTTAATCAATCAGTCTTATTACAAATTTAATCAGCCTCATTATAAATCGAATCAATTTTTGTGTGAAAGTGCTATGAAAACTCCCAAAAAATTGTTTGTTACTCAATCAATCAGTCTTGTTGCAAATTTAATTAACCTCATTGCAAATCGAATCAATTTTTCTGGTGAAAGTGCTAAGAAAACTCCCCAAATCAAATGAGCCTTTGAAGTTTAAATTCACGTATAGATACTATCTCATAAATAGTTCATCTCGCTATAAACTATTTATGTTAGGGAAAATGACAAGGTTGATAACTTAGTACTATGTAAGTAGCTATAATTAGCCATAATTGTAGTTACCTTATATTGTTACTAACGTTTTTTATCATAGTGATTTGGCCATCACCTTATTTGCAAATTGACAAATACTTCTCCAGAACTTAACTAACTCACTGTCCAATCAACATTAAGTTCTCATTTGTGACTAACATTCAACCTCAACAATCATACTTCATGTCAAACATGTTCTTAAATAAAATAATAATAAGCTATAGGTGCAAAGCCAAAATGAAGATGGTGAAAAGGATGATAGTTGGAGAAAAAAAGAGGAAAATATGGATAAAGTTCGAACTATGGAGAGCTTAATTTTGTTTTATAAATGTAAATATCGCTTAATTCTCGTCCATTGAATAAGTGTGCAAAGATAAGTATTAACTGTGTAATTAGATTATTTAGATGTGCAATAGTTTGGTAGTAATTTGGTTACGATGTTGTAATTTGTTACTTATTTTATCAGTGTTGTTGCAAATTTAATATACTCTGTTGCACTTTTAATATTTTTTGGAGCATTTATTTGTATAAAATTTGAAAATTCGGATTTCAACACTAAAATTCACATTATTTGTATGTGGTAGCACATTATTAAGTTTAACCAAAGTAGTTTGCCCAAAAAAAAAAAACCAATTATATGATACTAATTCACGGGATGACAATAAACCAAAGTGATATTGATTTGCCCAAAATAGAGTCATTAATAATAAATTTCAATAGACTTCTATGCATAGTCCAAAAATTGAATTCTAATTCTGATTGTTGATTTTATACATATATATATTGCAATTCGCCTACATCACTTTTTGGTAGTTAGTTGCAAAATTTGTGATACTTGTTGCAATTCATATCAAAATCGGTGTAGAATTATATATTTTTTGAAGATAGGTTTCAAAATTTGAAAAATAAAAAATTTTGCATGTTTGTCTTACAGTCACAAATACTTAGGATTCCACCTACATCCAATATCTATGACAACAAATTTTTTTTTTCACAAATACTTAGGATTCCACCTACATCCAATATCTATGACAACAAATTTTTTTTTAAAAAAAAAAATTCCAATAGCCTGTTGGCCAGAGGATCTTGTGATAAACCAAGTAATCTATGGGAAACCAATTTATTTTGAGAAAAAGCAAGTTAGATAGTCAATTTTGGACATAACAAAGTCATCCCTAATTACAAGGTTTTACTGGCTTGAGTACTGCAATAGATTGATTTATGGATTAAAAAAACGGCTGCTAGGATGCAACAAGATTCATTCCTTTTCAGTCTTCGGAAAGGATTGCTTCTTATTTCCAATAAGAAAGATTACAATGTTAATTACAATGTCATCGGCATGTTCATGGGCATTTTCCATTATTGTCTGCCATTTCAGACTTTTCAATATCAACACAATCTAGAGACAAGAAGGCAAAAGACATTGTTTCTTTCAAGCTATAACCATCTCAATCCGTCAGGAAATAAAACCAACCTAGACTCTACCCACGTCTGAATCAATTGAATAGACACTCAATTATAAGATAATGATGCAAACTACTACAAACAGTCTTTCTCTTCAAATGTGAAAGGTTCAACATTTCAAGAGCAAACGTCACCAAGAATTTTGCCACATACAATAGAGATTTTGATCAAATTTCCTCTTTTCATAATCCTGTTTATAGAAGCATGGTCAGAATCAAATGAAAGTGTGAGCATTCCTTTCATCCTTAAAAATACAATAAAAAGCATAGGAAATAAAAAGAAAGATTACCATGAAATAAACATTATCTTCTTTAAAGTAGGTTGGCTGTCACCCACCTGCAAATGCGCATTTTTATAGTAAATAAACATCAACCACAAGCCACTAGATGCTCAAAATCATACAAACAAATTCATTGGTACTTAGAACAAAGAGGAACTATGGCTAAAAGTAAGATATAGTTTAAGTTCTAGAGCTTGAGCCAAAATCAAATACTTTATTGCATCCATGTTCAAGCTATTAAATTAAGACTCGCCATTTACCATTTAAAGAATGGGAAGGTGGGGGGGATAAAAGAAAAGCTAAATATGATACTAATTAAGCTTCCATTTCCAAGCTCGCACACTTAATGGTGACACCGTAAAATTTCCACAATTGCTGCTCTTAATTAAGGCAGGGTACAAATGTTTCTCAAATCATATAATAAAATGCTTCATTGACTCTTTCATATGTGATAAAGTCATTCTCTCCAACTATCAAATTTTTTAGAAATTCATAATTAGCACTTGTAGATAAGAGCAACAAAATAATCGTTATTGCATACGCTCCATTTTGACACTCATTTATAATTGGAAAAAATAAGTAAATTAATGGCTTTATACAATTTCGGTGCAGTCATAATCAAGACCAACAGCCTCAATATTCTTTTGCCACTTCTGACTGCGTTTCACAATCTTTTCCAGTCACTTTTTGTGCTCTTTAAATGCCCTTCACTGAGTACACATATCATACAATTAAAAGACCATTTAGTTCATTATTGACAACAATTCAATTCCTAATCCACATTGGATGCATTTTTCAATTGTGTTTGTTTAATTTGAATCCAGTCTATTGATTTTTATTGATAATTGAAACCTTTCCAACTACACTTCTCAATAGAACAAGAAAAAGGTCAAAAAAAAACAACCACCAAGCAATGGCAAGCATTAGAGCCTCATCAGCCATACAATAAAGTAAAGTAAATAATTAGAGTTTCAAAAAATAAGATACCCGAAAAAGCGCCCGAATGCAATTAGTCAGATTCAATGTGCAACTGTTTTGATTGCAAATGCAACTAAATATCAGAAGAAAATCTAGTATATTTTTATAGCCGTACTGAGTTGCACTTGCAATAAAAGACAGTTGCACATTGAATCCAAAATGTTGCATTCGGGCGCTTTTTCTGGCATTATTTCTTCTAAAAATGTAACAATGCCTGTAAAGTAAATCTAAGGATAAACGAGTAAGTGAATCTTGTCCTTTCTTGTCATTTTCAAGCTTATTTTGAGAAGTTAATTCCCCCGATCAAAAGCTTACATAAAGCATCTTTTGTTCAACTGTGACACGATAGTTGTATTTGTTAAGTTTTTTTCTACAGAAAAAATAGCTTGCATAAAACATATTTTGTTCACATTCGCCAAGTTTATGTGAAAATATTACAATTAAATGGAATTGGAAGTCCAATATCGAGGCAAAGACGTCAAGGTTATCAATTTTCATATTCGCTGACAACATACAAAGTCCAAAGTCATAAAAATGGAATTGAAACTTCAGTTAATGGGAATGGAATAGAATCTTTGCTGTAGCTATGGTCTAGAAAACATCAACAACCCCAATATATTTCTACCTAATGTAAACGTCAACACCCCTTTTTATCACCAAACTTAATGTAATCAATCTCAAGATCGGAAACTAAGCAATATTACATGAAATCTACATTTCAATGCAAGTTTTACAGAACTAATTCAATGGATTATTTAAAAGAAATTAGATTACCAAATTAAATTACCTTAAACATTGTGAATCTTGATTTTTGTACTTCTCGATGCCTTTGCCATAAGACCCTGTCCTCGCACTCTGCACTCTGTTTCTTCCTCTTTTTGGCCTCATACTCCAATTTTTCTCTCTTTCTCTCATTGTACGACCTCTCTCACTTCCACCTCTCTCTGTTGCCTTCTCTTTTGTAAAGCTCTTGGTCCACGCCCCTCAATGATTTACGATTGCTTTGCAACTCACGGGATCTCTCGCACCTTTCTTGATGCCTTTGAGGCCATCTCTCAAGTAGGAAGAAGACTCATGCTTGCGAGAGGCTTCTCAATCCTCCTGCTTTGATGACTTGTGGAAAGATTCTCAGTCCGATTCGCAGCGGCGGCAGTGACGGTGGTCGTCTCCATTTTGGTATTTGTCGTGCAAACGGTGCTTGTGGCCCCCAATCACGGTGGCGTTTGTTGAAGTATCGGTCACAATTCCAATCGTCTTGCAATGTTTGGATGATTTTTCTTTCTTGAAGTGATCTATTATTGTAAGGGGTTTTTCCTTTTCAGATAATAAAATCCAATTCTAATACTGTTCACTTGAAATTCAAATTTTGAATGTTAAAAGCCCTTATTTAAATTTTTAATTTTTTAATATTTTCATTAATTGGGCCCTACTTGCCACGTAGAATCGGGCATTCAATCAGACATATTATTCCGGAAATGTAATGGCCCTCTATATAATTTTATTAATCTACTTCAGTAAGTTTCGAAATGTCCAATCAAGGTCAGTAACTTAAAACTCATGACATGGCATGTAGACCAAACTTCTATGTCATACCCTTCGAGCCGGTTTAGTTTTATTTATTTAATATTATTATTGTTGATTGTTATTGTTAATTTCTATTGCTGATTAATGATTATTAATTATTATTTACTGTTACTGATTATTAAAAAATTAATTTTTGAATAAGAAAATTAAAATGTGTAAACAGTTACATACCATGTACAAACTGATTGCATATTCTATATTACGCGTGTTCCATATTCTATTTTATATTTTTCCAAATATATGTTTTTCAAATTACGAAAAACAAACTGTATATGGAGCCCACATTGTCATCTCAGTCGGTCTCTCCTCCTCTTTCCTCTCCGGCCATCTAAATCTTTCATCAGTAGTTTATGTTAAAAGGTTCATTTACAAAAACAAGAAGCTACGGCCATCTAAATAACACACACACACATACATATATTTGCTTTTAACAATAAAATAGAAAGATAAGGACATAATTCTAGAAAAAATTTTATTTTAGAAGGACAAAAATATGCTAAACAAAATTCTCAAATGAAATAGAAAGAATTTCACTCAAGACAATAATTGAGAGGAAAAAAAAAAAAAGCAGAAGTGTTCGGATAGAGAATGAGAGTTAAGTATAAGTGCTAAAGTAAACAGTTCAACATAATTTATTTTTATTTCAGTTTTCTCGCCCTTTCTCACGAAAATGGTGAGAAAAAAATTCCTGGACCCCACGGAACCGATTTTCTTATCCTGTTCATTTAATTTTCTTTCTCAAGGTTTTTTTTTTTTTTCCTTGAGTGAAACGAAATCCATTGACCATGTAAAAGGATTACATCCTCAAGGACTAAATCATAGACATGGTTTAGATATGAAACTGGCGTCCAAACCACATCCGGGTGGGATACTGCCAACTTTGCGAGAACATGAGCTGGCTTATTACATGATCTTTTGATATGGACAAAAGAAAAAAATTCAAAGCAAGAAGCTAAGGCTCTGATATCTTTCGCTACCAGATCAGAGGCACAATTGGACTGTACTGACGGAGAAGCTGTGTACAACGGCAAGGCGATATCTGCTCAAGCTTATCAAAACACTAAATTGTGACTTTTTCAAGCTACTTTCTTTCCTAATCTTTTCTTTCCAGTGGGATTTTAACAAAAGGAACACACAGTAAATATTTAGAGGCTAACTTTCTTTGGCGTCAACGAGACTGAGGACTAAGTTACATTCACGCCTAAATAAGGCAAACTCAAGACAAAGATGGGAATATGGATTGTTTAGGTACTCCATCACACTTGATTTTTTTTCTAATCGGATAATTTAACTATTAAACTGTCTTAACTCCTTGGAATTTTAACTTACAGGAAAAATGTCTAGAATCAATCAAAAGAAATGTTTGGTTCATAACTGAAATTTAATGTCAAAATTGGGATGCTTCAAATGGAAGAAAATGAAAAAGTTTCACGATTATGCACATGGCTCAAGCCTCAAAGTGCGTAAGTATACGTGCATATCAACGTCCATGACTTGGTCTTTCTTTATTAATCTAATTCACTAGAAAATCCCTTTGAAATTAATTAGGCATGAGGTGAGATGGAAGGCATGGATTGAGAAGAACCTCCAGAGGCGTCTTTTTGGGGCTAGTTAATCCAATGCTTTCACTCATATCCACTGGTTCACCCAAAGGGTTGCAAAATGAAACCCTTGTAGGAACTTGGCAAGAGTAAGTTGCAAAACTTGAATAGCAGAAGAGACTCCAGGGCACATTCTCCTGCCAATGCCAAATGGTATAAACTCAAAGTTCTAACGGAAATCCAAGTCTTTGTGAGTTGTCAGAAAACTTTCTGGTAGAAACTCGTTAGGATTTAACCATACGCATGGCCCGATGGATCTTCCTGATATTAACGAGAAGTCCAGTGCCTGTTGGAACATAATAGTCACCTATGGCGCAGTCTTCCGTAGACTTGTGCGGCACTAAAAGGATCCAGGAGGATATAGGCGTAACGTTTCCTTGAAGATCGCTTGGAGATATACCAAGTTTTTTAAGTTGGATTCTTCCGCTTGCCTGTCTCTGCCAACATGCACGTCCAATTCAGTCTCTGCCTTATTCAGAATATTGATATGTTGAATTTTTATATACAATTTTAATATCCTTTTCACTTGAATCATGACTTTGCTCTTAAGAATTTGGTGAGGTTTTAGGTTGTTTTGATATAATTTTATGTCCTTGTGAAGTTTTGGTGAAGATGGAAAAGATAGCATAAAAAGCAACAAAAAGGAGAGAAATTTGGAACTGTGGCCATGGTTTGGGACGGCTCGGCCTTAGAGGTTCGGCCCTTAACAATGATTTTAGCGTCGTGGCAATGATGTTTAGTGCCATGGCCTTGAGAGTTCAAGAATTTCCAGAAGTGCTGGAGCCGCAGCGCTGGGACTTGGGGCTACGGCCTTGACTATTCAGAAAATTTTTAATCTTATTACTGAGTTGAAGCAGAAATTAAAATTTGGGGTGATTTTAAGAGATTTTTAGAGAGAGATCATGAGACAAGTGGAGAAATCATTCAGAGAGGCTCAAAAAGTTGGACAGAGAAACACAGAGACATCAACGGAGAGCGTGAGAAGGAGAAGTTCTACAACTTAAAAGATGAATTGAAGAGTTTTTTTTGTTTTCTTTTTTTTATCAACTAATTTATTTTCTACGGTTATTTTGATATAGCTTGTTATTTTGAAGATTCAATTCTATTTTAATTGACTTTATTTATTCATATTACGAGTTTATTGTTGATTTTAATGCCTTTGAATAATTGGCTACTATTTAATTAATCTGTGATTGGGGAAGAATATTGGGAAGAAAATTCCTCAATTAAACCTAGGCAATAATTTCCATAGGAATACAGTTTGGGGCGGGAGCTATAACTTGACCCGTGTGGGTTCAACTGAATAATCAGAAAACTTAATGAATAAATTGAGATTTATTATTATTTTCGAGAAATAAAATAGTCGACTCTGGTTGGTACATTGGTAAGTTTTGGGAAAGTCTATTAATGAATTTAGGGTTCTTCAGCCGTGATATGAATAATTAAAATTGATTGTTATTGGATTGAAATTGGGTTAGATAGTACAAGTGAAGTTGGAATACCCTAGGCTTGTTTTGCATCGGTTAAATTCTTGTTAGTTTACATTTTATAACTTGTTTTCCTTTTATTTTATTTGGATTAAATTATTAGATTTAATTAACTTATTCTTGAGTTTAAATAATAATAGGGTTAACATATTTTGGTACTTAGTGAACAATTCTCATGGGAATGATACTTTACTCATCATTTATTACTTGAGCGATTTTGCATACTTGCGAATTATGCTACCAAGTAATGATGGGGAACGAGGAAAGAAAATTCCTATTATTTTAGAATTTGTTAATATCATATATTTATAATTATAGTTTAGATTATTATATTTTAAATATCATATTATTTAGAATATGATACAATTTATAATTCTATTTCTGATTTTGAATTTTATTTCTAATTTGTTTAGTTAGTCTACCTCTATAAATAGAGCCTAATTTCAATTTTATTATTCAAACAATGAGGTTGTGATATTTGATATTGAATTTTGAACAAATGTTATTTCCTTTTATTTTACTGGTAGATTCCTACGTGTTTTACGGGTGGATTCCCATTGTTTTTCTAATTTTCAGGTGGATTCTCGAGTTGTTCGTGTTCATCTTAAATCAATTTGGTATCACAGTAAATCTCAATCCAAAACTATTTTCAATCCTTAATCACACATGAGAAACATACCAAAACCTATTTCCAATTGTCACTGAACCCAAAAATCATGGAAATGTACCATTGAATTCACAAAAAATATTGAAAATCACAAAAACACCTTCTATTTTCTGTTACTATCCTAGTACGCCAGAGTGCCGTCATGGGCCGCTATCGCTGTACTCCGACGACACAAGAAATCCTTTCCCCAAAATAACTTATCGTCGATCTCCAATGCCCCAACCTCCACACAACGGAAATCTGACCAAAAAACACCCGAACGGCCACCTGGAGGTGCTGCATTTTGCTTCACTTTGCCGCTCAATCTGCCATTGTCCTCCAGTCCAACTATTCCAAAAAGGTCCGTTGACCTTTGATCTATCCTTTCCAGCCATCAATTCACTGAACGGAAGCCTCAACGTCGCTGTTCGTGAACTTCATCCCTTGTGCCGTTGTGTCGATCTACCAAATCTCCATGTTCAGAGTTGCTGTTTTCCTCACGACCACCTTCCTACCCCCGATCGGCCTCCGTTGACCTCACCAGTGCTTCTCTCACCTTGATGGAGACGCCATCCTCTCCTACCTTCTGTTGCAGATGCGCACCATCGAGATTCTCCAAAATTTTCTGGAGTACTCTCCGACAGTCCTTTTTCGTATTTGTTTAATTATATTCAATATTTTAGAAATTTTGTTTTTAGTTTAGTAAAAAAAAACAAAAGAAAAAGTCAGTAAAAGAGTGATCTGTTTTTCCAGTCCAGTTCTTCAAGTTAAGAGTCAGTGTTTTGAGTTGTTTTTTTTTTTGAAAGAAGTGAAGTTAACTAGAGTTTCTTTACAACTTGTAGATGGAACAGTTAAGTATCTGTTGGGAAAGATTGAGGATGTTTTAGTAAAAGTGGTCACTTTTTTTTATTTCCTATATAATTTATTGTGCTTAATATGGAACGCGATAAGAAAGTTCCTTTGATTCTTGGCCATTCGTTCTTAGCAACTAGTAAGCCATTAATTGATGGCAAGCAAGGTGATTTGACATTGAGGTTGGGTCATGAAAAGGTAACTTTTGATGTATTCGAAGCCTCCAAATTTCCTAAAAAAACTGATTTTTGTCTTCATATTGATTCTATTGATGGCTGTTTCGCTGATGCGGTGAAGAAAGATAATAATAGTGTTGAATCTTTGCATGACCATGAATATATTGAGTAAGTTTGTGAAATAAAGGAAGATCAGCCAGCACAAGAGGAAACAATAGAATGGTTAAGGCTAAAAAAGGCATGGAAGTAACTTGGTTACAAGTTCTATCACCTTCTAAATGGTCAACGAGTAAAGCATTATATTAAAGGAGGTTTTGATCGGCACAAAACTTCTCTTAAATTGGTCTAAATATGGCTGCTAATGTCTAGCTTCAGACAATAAATGAAGTGCTATTGAGAAGCAACCCAATTTTTTTTCGTTTGCTTTCTTTTATTCTCTTTAGGTTCTTGTGTTTATCCTTCATTATCTTTGTTTGTCTCTTCTCCACTCTAGTATATAAATTTTGAAATATCAAGGAAGTGCTTGTAGTATTCAGGGAAGTCTCCTTACCCTACCCATTTGTTTTGACATTGAGGACAATGTCCGTTGAAATAAGGGGTTGGGTATTGTTTTGTGCATTTTGGTTTCTACCTTTTATTAGCCATTTTTAACTTGCGTTAGTTTTTGATGTTGTTTAGTGTAGGATTTTTTTTTTAAAAAAAATATTTTTGGCCACCGGTGATCATAAATCCAAGTTTGTTGTGCTTAAGATTTAAACATAATTGGTTACGAATAGTTGATATTGTTACGTTACTATAGCTTTGCTGGTGGTTTTGAGAAAACTTAGCACACGTGGTCAATTTCTGTTTTCTATATTCTTTTATAGAACAAGTTATTCTGATTAGTGAGCTTAGTTGAGTTTGTTTGAACTTTAGAATCAGTCTGCATATTTCTTGAAATTAGTCCTAAATAGAGTTTAAATTTGTGGGTGGAAATCTAAAACGTTTAAGAAAAAAAAGTCTACTTCGCTATTTTAAGTCACCAAAAAAAGTAGGGGTAGATATGAAAACCTTAAGCAAATGTTATCATTATTAGTGTCTACCTTTGCCCTTATTAAAAAAAAAATAATTGTTACAAAAGTGACTTGAAATATGAGTATGCAAAGCACTCTAATGATGTGTTTACTTAAGGAAGATTGAAGAATTGCACAAAGAAGTTACTAAGTGAACCCTGCAAGCTATTTTTGTTTGTAGTAGTAGATAGACTATATGCAGATTAGGTTTGGAGTTTAGAGCTTTATATCAATTTTGTTCACAAAGCTTGAATAGTTTATTCTATGTGAGTATATATAGAACTAAAGTTTGACTTTACACATGCACCCGAAGAACCAAGAGTAAGGTGAACTTGATATTTCGATAGAGATCTTGCATGGCTATTACGTTTTCAAATTTCTCATAATTGATTTGAATTTCTGATTTCTAATACCTGTAAATTTTTTTTTGTTTTGTGAATCTTTAGTTCTTCTTGCTGGAGGACAAGTAAAGATTCAAGTGTGGGGGTATTTGATATGTTGAATTTTTATATATAATTTTAATGTCCTTTTACTTGAATTATATCTTTGTTCTTAAGAATTTGGTGAGTTTTTAGGTTGCTTTGATATAATATTATGTCCTTGTGAAGTTTAGGTGAAGATGGAAAAGATAACACAAAAAGGAATAAAAATGAGAGAAATTTGGAGTTTGAGGATAGATTGGTCAGAGCAACGGTGCCAAAGAGCAACCTAAGGACGAGGAAGACAAAGTAATTTGTACCGTGGCCATGGTTTGGAGCGTCATGGCCTTTAGTCACTTAGTGTTCTTGTATAAGTCTTTGATGAAATTGTACTTCTCTCTGGGTTTGATTTTGTTGGTGTTAATCTTCTAGATTAGTCTGAAAGTGTCGATTTTTTGTCGATGGATCTTGAAGATTGGAGGACTCTGTCATGACTCAAGAGATAGGGTTGTAGAGTTAGATGACCGAGAGGGTTTTGATAAAGATTCTGAAGAAGAATTGGCTTAACAAGATTGAGAGGGTTTTAAGGATGAGGCAGTTGATCGGGTCCTCTCTAAAGAGTCGGTGTCCTCCAAGTCAATTATGATAGGCTCAGTAGAGCAGGGTTTGGTGAAGACGACGTTTTTTATTATGATGAATCTCCTTCTCAATGGTTGTTCGATTCTTGATTCTCTCTTTGGTGTTATATATAGAGGAGAGATGAGGGTTTGAAGATTGTCGCGTTTGATGACCCAGAAACCGATGGATTTACCAAGATTTCGAGTTTTGAAATTCAAATTGAAAAGACGGTTTTCAGCCTTAGAGAGGTTTACCCAATTCCAAAAAAATTGGATTTTAACCATCATCGATCGACCAAAATAAGCCGTGGGTCAACCTCTTACAACAATTGACCTTTACCTTCAATCCAATGGATCAATCTCTTTTGAACAAAAACACTGATTTTCAATTTAAAGCTCAAAACAACTCAATCCTAATGCAATATGATGCAAACATGTAATCATGACATATAGACATACAAAGAGACATAAAATCAAGAAACATGCATAATATATTCAAGACACCAATCCAACTCAAATAAACCCACTATGTTTCTAATGGACACAAACCTATCCTCACCTAAGGGTTTGGGGAAGTCATTAGTTAATTGATCATTAGCACTCACAAATTGTAAAGTCATATCACTTTTGAATACATAATCTCTAATAAAATGGTGTTTAAGGTCAATGTGTTTGGTTTGACAATGATTGATGAGATTCTTGGTCATATTAATTGTGCTTGTATTATTACACCGAATAGGAATACAAGAATAGTGCAATCCAAAATTATCTAGTGTTTGCTTAATCTAAAGTAGTTTAGTAGTTGAGCACAGCAACCACCAGCTGCTAAGTACTCAGCTTCCATAGTAAAAAGTGCAAAAAAGTTTTGCTTTCATTGCACCAAGACACTAGAGATTTTCCATAAAGCTAACATCCATCAGAGGTACTCTTTCTCTCAAGTCTATCAACTGCAAAGTCTGAATCGGAATAACCAACTTCGTGAAACGTTGTTTCCCTTGGATACTAAAGTCTCAAACCAATAGTCTCTTTCACATACCTCAATACTCTTTTAAGGGCTACTAATGAGACTTTCTTAGGTTGCGCTGAAATCTTACACACATACACATAGAATAAATCAAAATAAGCAGTTAAATGCAAAAGACTACCAATCATGTCTCGATAGAGCTTCTCATCTACCTTCTTACCATTTTTATCGCTATCAATCTTGGTGAAAGTAGTCATGGGAGTGTCACATTACTTGAAATCGTCTATACAAAACTTCTTAAGTAACTCATTAGCATACTTTGCTTGGTTAATAGAGATGTTATCCTTCATTTGTTTGATTTGAAGACTGAGAAAAAAGTTCAACTCTCCCATTATTCTCCTTTTAAACTTTGTTTCATGATATTGGCAAAGTTTTTGCATAAAACTTCTTTAATAGCACTAAATATGTTGTCAACAATAGATTTGAATAATTAACAAATTCTTGCCTCTACTCTTTTGTGAGAAGAGTAATATCTATTTTACCTTTCATAAAGCCTTGATTAATCAAGAAGGTACTTAATCTCTTGTACCAAGCTCTAAGAGGATGCTTTAACCCATACAAGGCCTTTGAAAGCTAAACACATGATTCAAGAATTCTTCACTTTCAAAATCGAGTAGTTGACCAATATATACTTCCTCGTTGATGTAGCCTTTGATGAAGGCACTCTTTATATTCATTTGTTTAACCTAAAATGCACATGAGATGCAAATGCAAGTAGCATCCTAATGGCCTCTAATTCAGTGTCTAGGGAAAAAGTATCGTCATAGTCAATGCCCTCTTCTTGGTTGTAGCTTTTGGCAACTAACCTTACTTTGTTTCTCACAATTTGACCACTTTCATTTAACTTATTATGAAAAATCCACTTAGCGCCTATAATAAAATGATCCTGAGGTCTATGCACTAAAGTCCACACCATATTCTTCTCAAACTGGTTGAGTTCCTTCTTTATTGCCTCTATCCATGATTGGTCAGTCGGGGCTTCTTTTACATGCTTAGGCTCTAATCATGACACAAGTGCTAATAGAGTGCTTGTATTCTTAGATACAGAACGAGTATACATGGGTTCAAAAATATTACCAATGATTTATTGTTAAATGGTCTTTACATCATGTTTCCACTCTCTTAGAGCCCTAGGAATGACATTCTCCACACTTCTTTGTGGAAGACTTGATTTATTCTCTTCAAGTTGACCCATTTGATAATTCGCTCGATCTGTCAGATCACCGAGTTGACCTACATGTTTCTATGCTTAATCCCTTGAATCGTGCAGTTGACTAATTATATTGTTTGGTTGACTAGGAAAATCTCTTCTTTTCTTGGAGAGTAAGGGTCACTCTCATCAAACACAACATGCATAAACTCCTCAACAACTTGAATCTTTTTGTTAAATACATAATATGCTCAACTAGTACAAGAGTATCCCAAAAAATAACTTCTTACGATTTCGAGTCAAACTTACCAAGGCTGTCTTTAGTATTTAAGATAAAGAATTTGTATCCAAAGACCCTCAATAAGTTTACTTCGGGCTTTCTAAAGCTCTATAACTCGTAGGGAGTCCTCTTTAAAATTGGATGGATGAAGACTCGATTTGTAACAAAGCAATCTGTGTGAACTGCTCCTATCCAAAAGTGTTGAGGCAAGTTGTACTCATTAAGTATGGCCCTTGCCATCTCTTGAAGGATTTGATTTTTCCTTTCAGCTACTCCATTTTTTTGTGGAGTTCTTGGGAATGAAAAGTTGTGGGAGATGCCATGTGTGGTGCAAAAAGTGTTGGTCTTCATACTCGAACTCACTACCACGATCACTTCTCACTAAAATTGCATTGTATCCCTTTTTATTTTAGAACTGCTTGCACAAAATCTCAAATGCCTTCAAGCATTCATCTGTATGAGTTAAAAAAAAACTACCCAAGTGAATCTACGAAAGTCATCAATAATAACATATGCATATGACCTACCACTAAGTAAGGACACTTTAAAAAGCTCTTGTTTTACTTACCCTTTTGGCATGCGTCATAGACTTTGTTTTCGTCAAACTTAAAGTTTGGAAGACCATCAATAAGGTTGTGTTGACTGAGTTTAGATAGTTGTTTCACATTTGCATGACCCAACCTTCTATGCCAAAGGTTGATCACTAAAAGCAAATAAAAACTTGACTTCTTAATTAGCCAAAAAGTGTAAATCGATAGAATAAATATTGCTCAATCGGTTAGCAAAAAATAAGGTATCATGGGTCTTTGAATCACTCGCATAACATGAGTTTTCACCAAAAGACACATTATAACTACTGTCACACAATTGACTAATATTCAATAAATTATACCTGTAACGAAGAAAATTTTAAAATAGTAGAAGAGTTACCCTTATCAGTCTTCCTAATTCCAACAACCTTACCTTTGGAATTGTCACCAAAAGGTAACTTTCTACCATATATCTTTTATATGAAAATGAAGTGCTCAAGATTCTCACTCATATGTCTAGAACATTCACTATCCAAGAACCATTGATTTTCCTTCACTCGTTCTTCAGATTGACCTGCAAGTAATTCATTTAGCCTTAGATGTCTAAGCTTGATTGGGTCCTTAGAGGTTAGTCTTGGTGCTACTAGCACTATTATGAGAAGGTGTCTTATATTTAAGACTTCTCATTAAGGAACATGAATGTTGAATATGCTTATAGTCTCCAAAAAAATAGCATCTAATATAACTTCTAGGAGGATATGCATGGGCATGGTATAGTCGACCTAAATACCTATTATGTATATACTGTGGTCGACTTATAAATCTATTTTGTGCATGCTAAGGTCAACATGTGAATTTGTTCTGTCTATGCATCGATCGACTAAGGTGTCTATTCTGGACATGCTGTAGTTGACTATATAATCTGCCATGTGAGTATGCATGTCTATGTGATGATTTTGCATACTTTCTAAAGTACATGCATGCATATCTAGGAGGAATAATCTTATATGATTGATGTGGTGGTGTAACAACATGCTTGTGTAACTGACCACACTATTAGACAGGTTGACCAATGCTTCTAAATGTGGATGCATGATCATGCTTATGCATAATATTCATGGATGATTAGGCTTGTGAGTGAGTAGTGGCTACCTTGCCTAGACAAGGGTTGGGGTGATACCTCAAACCACTTATCTTGCCAGAAAACCTTTGAGACTATAGTATCAAGCTTGTCTTTGCTTTTAGAAAATTTAGAGAGTAACTCTTAAAGCTTAAAACCTCTTTTTTAAGATGAATGTTTTTATTTAAAAGCTTCTCAAATCACTCATTATTGTGGACACTTTCCAACTCATTGTTTTTATTAGTGAGAAACTTGATCTCTTCCTTTAAAGAATCTCTTACTTGCGTTATAGAAGTAAACTCAACACAAAAGACTTTATTCTCAAAATGAAGTTCCTCACCAACATGTTTGATAGAAGAAGTCACATCATAAAGCATAGCACTCTTGGCACGAAGAGCCTTGGTTATGAAAGCCATGCTTTTGAGTTTTTCTTCTATGATAGTTATAGTATCACACAATTCATCTACATATAATTGATTATAAGAAGCAATGAGACTAGAGTATAACTTCTCATCATGAGTCATGAAAGCTATGTTGACTCCAAGATCATCAAGATCACTTTCGGAATCACTTGAGTCATCCTAAGTTGCTTTCACAGCTCTTCTTGGGGCTTTTTTTTTTTTCCTTCTTCTTGTTAGAAGGCTAGTGTTCTTTTGAAAAAAAAAAAAAATTTTGCTCTTGAATGCTAATTTTTGTGTGCTTGCATGATTTTACATGAGTTTCACTTGAATTTTAATTGAGTTGAATTTTTGGACGTCGATGAGAGTACTAATGCATGCAAGGTTGGTCTTTGAGTAGTATTTGACATTAGGTAGTTAGAGATAGTTAGTAGTGAATTTGTTCTCCACTTGAAAAATTTTTATTTCTAATTTACTTTTAAAGTTGTGCGATGATCTTTTAAAGAGATATGCTAACTTTTAGATATCTTCATGTAGTTTTTAATTATGTACACTTATTTAAAATACTGGAACAAACGTTATCTTCTTTTCGTCTAAAGAATTTTGGGGATATGATTTAGGAATTGAATTGAAAAAAAAAAAATGAGGCTTGCAAGTTGTTAATATGTCATCTACTCCAGTGTTTTGAGTTACTGAGTAACTGGGAGTCGACATTATAATTGTTGGTCTTCATGTCAAAAAGTAACTTAAATTACGAGTATGCAAAACACTCTAAATATCTGTTTGTGAAGTAGTAATCGGGTACTGACACCACAAGTGATGCTATTCATGTCAAAAAGCATGTCAGTATTTAGAGAAGAGTATTAAAGCCTCTGTTACATTAAAAAAATAATAATAAAATAATTAATTTCTATTGATCCCTGGTGTGGTTTTGTATTTTTAAGAGAAGATGATTTTTGTCCTTGGATTTTGGATGAGTGTGTGTGATTACTTTCTACATGACGATAGCTAAGCGTTATCATTGATTAATAAAGGGTTCTTGTACATGATTAATCAATGTAAAACATGTTTTGTGGGGAATGAGAACGCTATTGATTATATTTGATTAGTGAAGTGTTGAGTGATACTTTTAGATTGATCTTATAATGTGTTAATGAGGCACTGTTTCAAGAATTCAATTTGAATGGAATTTTCGTGAAGATCATGTGATATTTTTTGAATTTCTTGAGGACAAGCAACAGTTCAAGTGTGGGGGAATTTGATAGGTTCAATATTTACATAGGTTTATGCATAATTTATATATATATTTGGATAGTTTAACTATGTAAATATTGTGAATTGTGGTAAAATTCTACTTCGGTTGTTTGTTTTATGTTTTGTAGAACAATTGGACATAACCAAAGTATTTGACGGTTGGAAAAAGGAACCTATCGGGTTTGAAGGAATAGAAACAAGCCGAGCACCAAAGAACCGAACCAAAAGTTTGGTTGGAAAGCTAATATGTAGTCGGTTCGGGTAGAATTTCACAGTTTTGCGCACTGCTTGGTATTTCAGCCATAACTTCCTCTATACAAGTCAGAATTGGATGATTCTTGAGTCAAATTGAAGCTACGAGATAGGGCTACAAGTTTACTGTTTTCATAAACGTCGGATTCTACGTGGAAGGGGTCGAAATTTCGGTCCGAAGATACAAGGTTGAAACTGTCCAGAAAATTTACTAATCCTTTTCCGACTCGAATTTGGACTCTTTAGGACTTACAATTTTATTATTTGAGAGGACTATAAATACTGATGTTACAGCAAAGTTAGAGGACTTTTGGAGGCTATTCTTGTAGACACAATACAGAGAAAAAGCGTAGAAAGTGAAGAGGAGAAGAACATAAGGGAGGAACACGAAAACATCGGAAGCGAGTTTTTCGATTCCTTTTCTTTCCCTTCCTTTTCTTTTGAATTTAATGATATTAGATATTTGCTTAACTTTGGTTTTTAGCATGATTAGCTAGAACCCTAAATTAGGGCGAAAGGGATGTAGCCTAATTTATAGTTGGATTATATGATTTTTGTGGATATTTTATAGTTCTTTTGATTATATTGCTATCATATGTTGAGAACTTGATTTGATTTATCTATTTTGTTCTTAAATATGCTTTCGTGCCTGGCCATCATGAAAGTAGTAATAAGATTTGTGTTGAGATCGACAGATGAGACACAATCATGCACTAAATAGATAAACATATGAACTTTGAGTCAGACATAAGATAAGTTTATATGATGTCCTTATAAATTCTCTGTTTTTAATGAGTTTAATCTAATTTGTGTGAGTTCGAGAGAAGATCATAAATAGATTGAATACGGTTAGGGTTGCTTGACAAAGAACATTAACTAAAGAAGAAGAATTGACATTCAAATCATTAATCTACAAAATTCATGTAATTCATCCCATTCTAGGTGAAAACCCATAGCCCTGGTACCCTCTATCTTGTGTTAGTTTAATTAATTTGCCTTTGATTTTCTATTAGTTAAATTGTTTAATTTTTAGTTTAAAATTTTCACATCTTATTAATTTTCTCAAACACAAAACCTTCAGTTTAAATAACATAAATCATAATTAATTCTTTGTTCCCTTGGGTTCGACACCTGGAGTATTCACTAGGATTTGATTTAACTAATAGAAAATCAAAGGCAAATTAATTAAACTAACACAAGATAGAGGGTACCAGGGTTATGGGTTTTCACCTAGAATGGGCTGAATTACATGAATTTTGTGGATTAATGATTTGAATGTCAATTCTTCTTCTTTAGTTAGTGTTCTTTGTCAAGCAACTCTAACTGTATTCAATCTAATTGTGATCTTCTCTCGAACTCACACAAAGTAGATTAAACTCATTAAGAACATAGAATTTCTAACGACATCATATAAACTAATCTCATTTCTGACTCAAAGTTCATATGTTTATCTATTTAGTGCACGATTATGTCTCATCTGTCGATCTCAACATAAATCCTATGACTACTTTCATGATGGCCAGACACAAAAGTATATTTAAGAACAAAATAGATAAATCAAATCAAGTTCTCAACATATAATAGCAATATAATCAAAAGAACTATAAAATATCCACAAAAATCATATAATCCAACTCTAAATTAGGCTACATCCCTTTCGTCCTAGTTTAGGGTTCTAGCTACTCATGCTAAAAACCAAAGTTAAGCAAATATCTAATATCATTAAGTTCAAAAGAAAAGGAAGGGAAAGAAAAGGAATCGAAAAACTCGTTTCCGATGTCTACGTGTTCTTCCCTTATGTTCTTCTCCTCTTCGCTCTCTACGCTTTTTCTCTGTCTTGTGTCTATAAGAATAGCCTCGAAAAGTCCTCTAACTCTGCTGTAACATCAGTATTTATAGTCCTCTCAAATAATAAAATTGTAAGCCCTAAATAGTCCAAATTCGAGTCGGAAAAGGATTAGTAAATTTTCTGGACAGTTTCAACTCTGTATCTTCGGACCGAAATTTCGACCCCTTCCACGTAGAATCCGAAGTTCATCAAAACAGTAAACTTGTAGCCCTATCTCTGAGCTTCAATTTGGCTCAAGAATCATCCAATTCCCACTTGTGTAGAGGAAGTTATGGCTGAAATACCAAGCAGTGCGCAAAACTGTGAAATTCTACCCGAACCGACTACATATTAGCTTTCCAACCAAACTTTTGGTTCGGTTCTTTGGTGCTTGGCTTGTTTTTATTCCTTCAAACCCGATAGGTTCCTTTTTCCAACCGTCAAATACTTTGGTTATGTCCAATTGTTCTACAAAGCATAAAACAAACAACCGAAGTAGAATTTTACCACAATTCACAATATTTACATAGTTAAACTATCCAAATATATATACAAATTATGCATAAACCTATGTAAATATTGAACCTATCAAATTCCCCAACACTTGAACTGTTGCTTGTCCTCAGGAAATTCAAAAAATATCACATGATCTTCACGAAAATTCCATTTAAATCGAATTCTTGAAACAGTGCCTCATTAACACATTATAAGATCAATCTAAAAGTATCACTCAACACTTCACTAATCAAATATAATCAATAGCGTTCTCATTCCCTACAAAACATGTTTTACATTGATTAATCATGTACAAGAACCCCTTATTAATCAATGATAACGCTTAGCTATCGTCATGTAGAAAGTAATCACACACACTCATCCAAAATCCATGGACAAAAATCATCTTCTCTTAAAAATACAAAACCACACCAGAGATCAATAGAAATTAATTATTTTATTATTATTTTTTAATGTAACAGAGGCTTTAATACTCTTCTCTAAATACTGACATGCTTTTTGACATGAATAGCATCACTTGTGGTGTTAGTACCCGATTACTACTTCACAAACAGATATTTAGAGTGCTTTGCATACTCGTAATTTAAGTTACTTTTTGACGTGAAGACCAACAATTATAATGCCGACCCCCAGTTACTCAGTAACTCAAAACAGCGGAGTAGATGACATATTAACAACTTGCAAGCCTCATTTTTTTTTTTTCAATTCAATTCCTAAATCATATCCCCAAAATTCTTTAGAAGAAAAGAAGATAACATTTGTTCAAGTATTTTAAATGAGTGTACATAATTAAAAACTACATGAAGATTTCTAAAAGTTAGCATATCTCTTTAAAAGATCATCGCACAACTTTAAAAGTAAATTAGAAATAAAAATTTTTCAAGTGGAGAACAAATTCACTACTAACTATCTCTAACTAGCTAATGTCAAATACTACTCAAAGACCAACCTTGCACGCATTAGTACTATCATCGACGTCCAAAAATTCAACTCAATTAAAATTCAAGTGAAACTCATGTAAAATCATGCAAGCACACAAAAATTAGCATTAAAGAGCAAAATTTATTATTATTTTTTTCAAAAGAACACATTTCCCCAACACTTAGCCAACATTGTCCTCAATATTGCAATGAAAACATAACTGAAAAGAAAAGAAAACAAAGAGGACGAAACTACCCAGATAGAGCGGAGGAGAAAAGCAACCCTCACGTGCGCCACCATTATCGAACAAACAACCTTAGAATCACTAACAGGAGACAAGAAAAATAAAGACAAAGATAAGAGAACAGAGAGCAAAAATATGTGATAGCTAAAATCCTAGAAAGCAGATAAATCTAATCCTAAAGAATCTAAGTCATTGAAAAGGAAAAACAAAAACGACTCAAGCAATACAAAAAACTAGATGCAAGGAATGGGATAAAATCAAGGAGGAGGTGGGCGAGCAGCGAGAGCATCCATAAGTTGAAGCAATTGGTGCTCCGGAGTCTCCAAAATCTAGTGCAATAGCTTATAACCAAGGTAGAACCCTCTCCAATAAAAAGAGAAACCAAAAGCTTAAGGAAAATAAAATTAGAGGGCTTTAAGAGAAAGATGGGTAGAGGAAAGAAGAATCAGAGAAACTTGAAGGATAATTGATACTTGGGTTTTGGATATGGGCAAATAGAAGAAGAGATTTGTGAAAGAAAGAAATATTTGAGTAAAGGGAATATGAATTGATTGGGATTGACTATAGAAGGGAATAGGAAAAGAAGAAGAAGAAAAAAAAGAAATATGGGAAGGTAACGTTGGGTTTAAAAAAAAACGTGTAATTTTTTTTTTTTTTTTTTGCAGAATTGGACCGGACCTGGTCCGGACCTGGACTAGGTCCGATCCAGCGGTCAGAATGGGATCGGACCTTGTCCAGTCCATGACCGGACCTGGACGTTTTTTTTTTTCTGAAATATATTCTCGGATCCCCCTTGGGTATACATATGTATATAAATAAAAATATTTCAATCAACACACAATACTCATCAAGAGAATTCTTTTTCTACTCATTCCTACCCCCACACTTAATATAAACAATATTAATGTATCGAATAATAAGGTCAAAGGTGAGGGTAAGAAATACTCCCTGAACCAAGCAGCTTGTAATTTGTTGCTTTGCAATGAACATGCTTATCCTTCCCAAGTTCCTATACACAAAAGAAAAGAAAACAAACTAAATTAAACTTATCAATCTAATTAAAATATAAAATAAACATTGGGTTGCCTCCCAACAAGCGCTATGTTTAACGTCTATAGCTAGACGTTTTTCCCTTGAATTAAGGAGGATGATCGCAAAGATGATGAGGCCTTAAGTTGCCTCTGTGAACCTTAATCACCATAAACTTCTTGCTCCAAATATTTATCGCCCCTTGAGGATACACTTTGTGCACTATGAATGGTCCTAACAACTTTTTTTTCTTTCGTTTCCATGGGATTGTTCCACTGTAGGCATCATAGAGAAACACTTTCTCTCCCTCCTTAAACTCGCTTCCCATATAATTATGCTCTAAAGGGAGAGAAAGTTGCTTAAGCTCAAAAGGAGTTGGCTCTGCAATTGACAGTGTTTAGCTCGATTTTGTCTCTAGGATAGGTTACTCAAATAGCATCTCAAATGTGCTTCTCAAGTCCATATCCATGTTCTTTGGGTCCTCTTTTGGTGACTTCAATGTTTCCACCATGAAGCATGTATGTTCTCGTGATGGACTCTTCAACGCTTTGAATACATGGAATACCTGCTCTTCTTTTCCTACTCGAAATTTCAGCTTTCCTTACTCTATATCGATAAGCGTCTTACCAGTGGTTAGGAACGGCCTCCCTAAGATTATTGGGATGTCTACATTTTCATCCATATCCAGTACCAGAAAATCAGCCAGGAAATAGAATTTTTCCACTTTAACTAGCACATCCTCAATCTTTCCATATGGATACTTAATGGACCGTCAGCTAGCTGTAAGGACACTGAGGTTGGCTTCAATTCTCCTATCTTCAGCCTCCTGAAAAGAGATAAAGGCATCAAATTAATGCTTGCACCTAGGTCACATAAACAACGTTCAATACCTAAACGACCAATAGTGCAAGGGATAGTAAAGCTCCCTAGATCTTTTAACTTTGGAGGTAGTTTATTCTGAAGAATAGCACTACACTCTTCAGTTAAGGCAACTGTAGCATGTTCCTCGAGTCTCTTTTTATTTGACATGATTTTCTTTAGAAACTTTGCATAGTTTGGCATCTGCGCAATGGCCTCTGCAAAAGGAATGTTGATGTGGATCTTCTTGAACATGTCTAAGAACTTGAGAAAGTTCTTGTCCTCATTCCTCTTTTTCAGCCTGTTGGGAAATGGGATTGGCGGAACATAAAGTTTGACTTGTAGGGGATGCGTGGGTGGCACTGGCTCCTCAATGTTGTCCTGCCCTTCCTGTTCATTGTCCGTAGCTTTCTCTTACACAGGTTCCTCCTCTTTGCCACCATCTTCTGTGGGCTTGTAATTTTGCTGAGTATCGTTAGGACATCCTATCACCTTCTCACTTCTTAATGCAATGGCTAAGACACTATCCTTTGGATTCACCTTAGTATTACTAGGGAGTTGACCTTGATTCCTAGTCGAAATTGCTTTGGCAAGTTGACCCACCTGTACTTCCAAAGCATGAATCGAGGCTTGGTGAGTAGATGCAACTTGATCAATTTTTAGATTCAATTTCCTCAACTCAGCATCCTGTTGTGTCATTCTCTCATCCATCTTTGACATATACTGCATGAACATGTCTTCTATCTGTGGCCTTTTCTCCTGAGCTTGAGATGGTCGACCATGAAATTGGGGTCTCGGCTGCTGAAACCCTGGTAATAGTACTTGCCTTGTATTTCCCTGCTCCTTCCAGCCAAAATTTGGATGGTTACGCCATCTCGGATTATAGGTGTTGGAGTTTGGGTCATTCCTCTACTGTTCTCCAGTATAAGCTCCAACATAATTAATCTCTTCCGTCGACTTTCCTGAGTCTCTACCCATGCAAGTCACTTCGGTGTGTCCAAAATGTCCACAATAAGAGCATTGTTCCCTCTGCATCAAGTCTCTGCTCAATAATAACTTCACTTGGCGAGATAAGTCGTCTATCTTGGATGTCACATCAACGTGTGGAGATATCTCATAAGCTCCAGCTCTACGCCCTCTGATAGCTTTTTGCTACAAGTTATTTGCCAGCAACTCATAATATCATACAGCTCATCTGCTGACTTGTTACCCACATAACCTCTGGCTGCTGAATCCACCAACATCTGAGAATTGCTAACAAGACCATCGTAGAAGAACTACATCTGAAGAGGCTTGGAGAATTGGTGATGTGGGCATTGCACTAGAAGCATTTTGAATCGCTCCCACGCCTCGTGAAAGGGCTCAGCATCCATTTGTGAAAAGGAACAGATTTTATTCTGGAGCTCTACAGTCTTCTGAGGAGAGTAAAACTTGAGCATAAATTTATCATAAATCTGCTCCCAAGTATTAAGTGATTCCTCTAGTAGGTTGATCAGCCACGGCCTTGCCTTATCCTTGAGGGTGTATGGAAAACACCTCATCCTTAATTCATCTGCTGAGCACCTCCCTGGAGGAAATGTCTCAATAGTACTGTAGAAATCCCTAAGGAAAGTAAGAGGGTCTTCACTCGGTAGCTCGTGAAACGATGGTAGCATGTTATAGAACATGGTCTTAAGCTCATAATTACGAGCTGCTGTACTCACCTTGATGCAAGATGGTGAAGGACCAATCACAGGCTTTTGAATGTCCTTCATGCTAATTCTAGCCTGCTCCCTCACCTCCTGCCCATTGTTGAGTGCTTGATCTTCTATCACCTGACCATCTCTTTCAGCCATCTCAGCTCGCTTTAATGCCCGATTTTGCCGACAAAGCTTTTCAATCTCGAGGTTCAACGGAAGGAGATTATCGCTTTTAGACGCTCGCGATTGCATAAACTACCTGCAATCATGAAAAAGAAATAAAGAAGTAAACTAAAACTTAAAATAAATAAATAAAACTAAACTAAACTAAATCTTAAAAAAATAAAGATAAAAATAAAATAAAATAAAATAAAATAACAAAAATCACAATTAATGCTCCATTCCCCGGCAACGGCGCCAAAAACTTGACCGGGTAAAATCCTATAAGCGTACAGGGCCAATCGTAGTAATAAAATCCTGGTGAATACTTTAGGTGTCGAACCCAAGGAAACAAAGAATTAATTATGATTTAAGTTATTCAAACTCAAAGTTTTATGTTGAGAAAATTAATGAGAAGCAAAATTATTATACTCAAAATTAAACAATTTAACTAATGAAAAATCAAAGGCAAATTAATTAAAACTAAACACAATATAGAGGGTAACCCTTCACCTAGAAGGGGCTGAATTACATGAATTTTGTGGATTAATGATTTGAATGTCAATTCTTCTTCTTTAGTTAGTGTTCTTTGTCAAGCAACTCTAACCGTATTCAATCTAATTGTGATCTTCTCTTGAACTCACACAAAGTAGATTAAACTCATTAAGAACATAGAATTTCTAACAACATCATATGAACTTTGAGTCAAATAAACTTATCTCATGTCTGACTCAAAGTTCATATGTTTATCTATTTAATGCACGATTATGTCTCATCTGTCGATCTCAACATAAATCCTATGACTACTTTCATGATGGCCAGACACAAAAGTATATTTAAGAACAAAATAGATAAATCAAATCAAGTTCTCAACATATAATAGCAATATAATCAAAAGAACTATAAAATATCCACAAAAATCATATAATCCAACCCTAAATTAGGCTACATCCCTTTTACCCTAGTTTAGGGTTCTAGCTACTCATGCTAAAAACCAAATTTAAGCAAATATATAATATCATTAAGTTCAAAAGAAAAGGAAGGGAAAGAAAAGGAATCGAAAAACTCGTTTCCGATGTTTTCGTGTTCCTCCCCTATGTTCTTCTCCTCTTCTCTCTCTACGCTTTTTCTCTGTCTTGTGTCTACAAGAATAGCCTCCAAAAGTCCTCTAACTCTGCTGTAACATCAGTATTTATAGTCCTCTCAAATAATAATTGTAAGCCCTAAAGAGTCCAAATTCGAGTCGGAAAAGGATTGGTAAATTTTCTGGACAGTTTCAACCCTGTATCTTCGGACCCAAATTTCGACCCCTTCTACGTAGAATCCGAAGTTAATCAAAACAGTAAACTTGTAGCCCTATCTCTCAGCTTCAATTTGGCTCAAGAATCATCCAATTCCGACTTGTGTAGAGGAAGTTATGGGTGAAATACCAAGCAGTGCGCAAAACTATGAAATTCTACCCTCCGACTACATATTAGCTTTCCAACCAAACTTTTGGTTCGGTTCTTTGGTGCTCGGCTTGTTTTTATTCCTTCAAACCCAATAGGTTCCTTTTTCCAAGCGTCAAATACTTTGGTTATGTCCAATTGTTCTACAAAGCATAAAACAAACAACCGAAGTAGAATTTTACCAGAATTCACAATATTTACATAGTTAAGCTATCCAAATATATATAAAAATTATGCATAAACCTATGTAAATATTGAACCTATCAGCTAGTTAGCGGCTGTATGACCCAATTTGTTACAATTGTAATAAATAACTTTTTTTTTTCTCATTGATGGACTTGTATGGTTGTTTATCGAGCTACTTCTTTTTCCTTAATATCCTTGTGACCCTTTTGAGTATCATAGCTAGCTATTCATCATTCTCATGAGCAAAGCCATCATCCTCTTCTTCATTGATGTTTTCTTTGGTGATGATGATTTAAAAACTACACTTTTCTTCTCATTGACGACCCTCTTCGTATTGTCCATTTCATATGTTAAGAGGGAACTGATAAGCTGATCCACAGTGAGTGTATTAAGGTCTTCAGATTTCTCAATAGCGGTCTTTTTGGCATTTCTATAACTCAGATAAGGATCCAACAATTTTCTAGGACTCATGCTCATCAATCCGCTTCCCGAGGTTCCTTACTGAGTTTGTAATAGTGATGAACCTATTGTACATGTCTAAAATGGGTTCATCACTTATCATCTCAAACAACTCATACTCATGCATAAGAAAGCCGATCTTTGATTCCTTGACTTGTGATGTTCCCTTATGTAGAGCTGGAAGCCTATCCCACAATTTTTTGGTACTTTTGCATGATGACACTCGACTATATTCATGACCTGTCAAAGCACATTGTAATATATGTTTTGTTTTGAAATTGAAGGTTAGGAGTATCTTTTGGTCAACAGTGAAGGTTGGTATGGTTTTGTCACTAGAGCTAGTCTTGGGTGTGGTTTGAATAGTGATAAATTCGTTCTCAATAACCTCCGAAAGGTCATAATCATCGGATTAAATGTATGTAATCATCTTGTCTTCCCAGGCATAGAAATAAGGTCTATCCAACATGGGTGGTCTCAAGATATTTTGTCCCTTGCTATGACAAGTTTGGATAGTCATGGATCTCTCTATGATGTTAGGTTTTTTGAAAAGAGATTGAGCTCTCATACCACTTATTGGTCCCAATATAGCCCAAAAGGGGGATAAATTAGGTGTTTTTGGAGTTGCTCACTCACAGTTCACTCAATCTCAACTCCAAATGGTTAGTCGTAATAAAATCAATAATAAAAAATAAACAAACAATATGATTGCAATTAAAATAAATAAGAAATAGAGAGAGAAGAGATAGTCTCGCAATTTATAGTGGCTCGACTTCAACTAGGAACTCACGTCCACTCATCAAGGATCCTTTTTTGAGAATTCAATCTATTAAATCTTTCTTCTTTTAGTGGGTAAAAAACAACACTTTACAGTCACTTAAACACACAATCCAAAAGCTTCCACAAAGTTTTTGATCACAAGAACACTCTTATTCTTTTTCACTTAGCATTTGAGCTCAAGATCTACTATGATTTTCTCTTTCTTTTTCTCATACCCTTACAAGGTTGTTCCAAAATGTTCAATCATGAAGCCATCATATAACAAAGAGGTATTCTACCTCCTTATAGACTGCTATGTCATAACTAGCCGTTGGAGTATGATTCTTTCCCAAAACATATAGATCTTTCTCGAAAAAGAAAGTCAACTCTCTATCTACTAAGGCATCAGTCGACCGCAGACTTTGTTTGGTTGATGACCCAAATTTTCTATAACTCTAGGCATCAGTCTCCTAGTTGGATCAATTGACTGCAAACCCTGTCTGGTCGATCGACCAAAACTTTCTGGAATTCGTCTATCTTGATTCTCAACTACATTAGTTGACCAAAGCCATTCTCAAGTCAACTAACCTGATCTTTCTATAACTTCTCACTTTTTACTTCCTTCACATCCAGTCGATCAGAACAACTCATAGGTCGACCAATTTGAACTTTCTATAACTCTACACACTTTCTTCTCTGATCATTTGGTCGACCACAAATCTCATTAAGTTGACTAGTCTTGCCTTGCTGTATCTTCCAACACATGAAAACTTTCTTCTTTGCCTGTGATCTCATAAGATCACGTTAAAACCTTTCTATAAAATGATGATTTAACATACAACTACAAGATCTTGCTATATTTGTCAGCTCAATTAAATTCAAATAAAAGATCTTGTCATATAAACAAATATTTATACCATATCAGCTCATCAATCATTCAATCATTCAACTAACACAAATATGGAAATGTATTTAGTACAAATAGTCATCAATCAATTATTATATAACAATATATAATCAACATTAGTGATCATCAATCAATAATGGGGATCAAATATTAAAACCAATACTCAACAAATTCTAATAGCTAGAGGCTTGGAGATGGTCAGTTTATTCGTTTTTGGGAGGATTATTGGTTGACTAAAGAGCCTTTAAGCTAATTCTCCCTTATTCCTTTGGATGATGCAGATTTTAATGTTTTTATTTCCAACTTCTAGAGACTTAATGTTGGCTAGGATTGAATTATCTTTGCCATGTTTGTCAGACGACATTTTGCACATGCTAGCTACTCAGATAGTGCAATCAGTGCAAGGCAATCTTGATAGATTGCGTTAGAGGTAATCACAAAATGGGTCCTTCTTGACAATGACAGCTTATTCTTTTCTCCTGCCAGCAATTGACGGCTCTTACTAGAATTCCAACTGCAATATCATGCTTCTTGTGGCAGATAGTTCACAGTAGTTATGAAAAATATGGAGCGTGTTAGAAGAGGTTTTGTAGAGGTGGCAACTTGTTCATTGTGTGGAAGTTTTGAGGAATAATCTTTGCATCTCTTTTGGGATTGTGGAAAAGCAGCCAATCTATGGGTTTCATTTGTGGAGTCTTCAAAGTGGGCCTTATTCTTTCCACTTAATTTGCATGATTGGCTTTTGTTTAATCTTCACAGCCAGCATGGTCAGCGGCACTTCTATTGATGAATGGCCTTTATTGTTTGCTACTACAAGTTGGAAGGTTTGGAAGTAGAGAAACGAGCAAAGTTTCACAAAGAAGCGCATTAAGGGTTACCCGAGGGTCTTTATTTTGAATCAATATCAAGCTTATAGTCGAACTGAGCCTACAGAAGAGGCTGGCCCTATACTAGGTGCTCGGTCACTCGATTATGTTGAATGGCGGCCACCCGATGGAGTTTGGTCAAATTAAACACTGACGGGGCTTCAAGAGGGAATCCTAGCTTAGCGTTTAGAGGGGGATGCTGTGGAATTTGCATGGCAGATGACTCTATGGTTTTGTAAGGAATATTGGTTTTTGTTTTGCACTAGCTACTGAACTTTGGGGTGTGTTTATTGGTCTTCAACTTGCATGGCAAGAAGGTTTTCGACAGGTTTTGGTGGAGATTAATTCAAAGCTTGTTGTGCAGTGCATTTTAAATGGTGTTCATAACACTCACCCTTATCACAACCTGGTGCAGTGTAGACGAGAGCTTTTATTTAAAGAATGGATAGTGCCTGTTTCGCATATGTATCGTGAAGGAAATAAAGTTACTGATGCTCTAGCTAACCTTGCGTTTTCTTATCTGTCGGGTTTGCATGTCTTTCAAGAGCCACCGAAAGAAGTTTCTCAGTTGCTATGGCATGACTTGGTCGGGGTGTTCTAGCCCCGATTGCTCCCTGCTTAGAGTCCTTTAGTTTTGAGACTTAAAGCCTCTACTTTATGACCAAAAGAAAGAAGAAAAAAAAAATAAAAGAAAACTTACAAGTTATAAATTTTACATTGAAATATTAACAAATTTTAGGCCTCTCAGCGATCTTGCATTTGTTTTAATGCGTGCAAATATTGATTAAGCATACTAAGATTGCGTCTACATATATAATTCTTTAAAATATTTTTTTTACTGAAGATTTTTTAATAAAATAGCTCTTACAAGATATATTGACCAAACAATATAAAAGCAACTAGTGGATTGACAAGAGCTAAAATTTGCCTGAGGAGGCTCTACACAAACCGAGCGAGGTATGAAAAATGATCATTGAAATTTTTTTTTTTTTTTAAAGTGAAGGTTAGGGATATCGCAAAGGTGGCACAGTGACTTAGCAGTGCCCAACAGGAATCGTTAATCTTTTTCAAAATTATTTAGAACCAAAACAAAAATTTCAAAAATTTCATATCTTATGTTTGGAAACATATGAGAAGACAGTATATTCATCAAATGACTGTTTTGCCCTTATAAATACTTAACTTACATTCACTATTAATTTTCAAATTTTTTATTAAAAATAACTAAAATTAAATAATAAAAGTAATATTTATTTTACATGTCATTATATATTATAATACTTAAAAATTTTCAAATTTATATAGAAAAATATTTTTTAAAATTGACCATTAAATCTTATACAAATAAATTCCAAGATATCCAAAAAAAAAAAAAAAACAGATTAATACACAAAAATATTACTCACTTTGTTTAAAATAACAAATCTAGTACACAATGATTTCATATGAAAAGAATATGTCAGTTTCGATAACAGATGTATAGGAATATATCCATTTCGATAACATAATAATCATATAAATTAGTGTTATATCATCGAAACAGATAAATTTTGTTCAAGAAATTTCGCGGCCTATTAGATTTATTACAAAAAAAATTCAAAGATGAATAAATTGTTATTTTTTAAAGTTGATAACAGATTTATTAATTTAAATAAAATTAGTGATATTTTTGTATATTAACCTAAAAAGAAACGATTAGAACCATCGTCAATCATTTATTTTTTTGAATTGTTTTAGGAAAAAAAATTTTAGAATGCATTTTTCTTGTTTGCCACCGCCGCCACTAAGGCACAAAATTCACCTTAGAACCAAACACCCGATTTTTCCTGTATCATGGATGTGTAATTGTTTTGTTTAATTGTAAATAAACTGCTTTCTGAGAAGCAATCTTGGGTGATTGGCGAAGACAATGTCATTTATGGTAAAACATTCTTCACCGACGGATGGTGTCGACAGAATCACCGCGGGCTGGGATTCAAATCAGAGAAAGATGATGGGGCCATACTTTTGAGCTAGAAAGTGAAAAGTACAATGCATGGGTGGCTTTAAAAGGTGGGGCTGGCCGAGAACTGGAAGTCCAGGTGGGCTAGGAGGGAGGTTGCATGGCCGATCTACACGGATCCGGAGACGATTCGAAAATCAGCTGAAAGCACGCCGTCTAGGCTTGTGCTACCGATCTCTGCTGCGTTGTTCCATCTTTGTCATCGTCGTTACTCTCTGTCTACCATTGATTGGGCTACAACTTAGCAAATTATGTTATATTGGGTTTTAGGGGGATATTTTAGCAATTGTATACATTATTAATAGTACCTCATGGGATGGAATAGATTAATCATGAGAGTAAGAGGTATAATATTATTTTATATTAATAAAATAATAAATTTATATTAATATATTTTACTAATTAATTAAATATGAACTAAAGTAAAATAGTTAGTCTGTAATCAATACTATCATATTTAACCCATGAACTAAACGCACTTCGAGGTCTCCTTTCACTCCCGAATGGTAGTATGGACTTAAAACTTTGGCCCCAAGCATCCAAACTTTTCAGGATAAATCATTTAGAGATTAACGAGAAGTCTTCGCTTACTGGAATGAGGGCCATTACATTTCCGGAATAATATGCCTGATTTTATCGGGCACCACAATCCGGAAATGTAACTTTTCCGAATTATATAACATACTAACTCATTTAGAAACTTATCTTTAAAAGTTTTGTTTTGATAATTTTTAAGTATATGTTATCCATTACACAAGATATTAGGAGTGACCTATCCTCTTGAATCACCCGCTAAACAGTGTGACCTAGGAAGAACGGCATGTACTTCATATTTGGATGGAGGAAAAAACGGGTGGAGCAGGGTTTGGGGTGAAAATGGAAAATGTTAGCGCTTGGATGGAGAGAAATGGGATGGGTCGGAGAAGTGGGTATTTCTCCAGAGCCAACAAAAAAATTTTCTCCACAAATAGAGGAAAGGCAGTCGGTTGTGACTTTTTTTTTCTTTTGGGTTTTGTATCAAGATAATTACTTTAAGGAATAAAATCACTAGTTGGTTAGTAATTATTCAATTTTTTAAATTTCAGTCAGTGACTTTAAAAATGTCTAATATAGTCAGTTCCATTAAGTAAAGTTTACGAAAGGGTCAAAAACTTTATTTTCGAACTCTACTATTAATTGCTAATATGGACACACATAGCATGACAAAAAAAAAATTAAGGAAAATGTACATATGGAATATTTGCTTATAAAAATTAATTAAATAGTATGTCATATATTTATTTAATTTAAAATTAAGAAAATACAACCTATTGAAAACATAACAAAAAGAAAATTTTCTTTTTCTTTCTCTCCTCACATCCATGCCTTCCAACTATTTGAACACATCCCTACAATGGATTTTCGAAACAGAACTGCAAGTGAGTTGATACTTTCATTAAAAGTTTAGTGGCTCAATTCAATAAGAACTTAGCTCGATAAGAGCTCCTTCATCTAACTAATGAGCGATAAATGAGCTTAAATTTAAAGCTAGTTTAATAAACGAGTGGAGTCTAAGTAAAGGTAGGCCTAGCTCGATTAGTTTCGTAAACAGTTTATTTAAAAATTTGTCTACATAATAATTAAAAAAAACTTAATTGTTACGCTATAAAAATAATTTCATTACACCCCTTCTCAAAATTATATGTTATTTATATTTATGTTTATACATTAAAATTAAATATTTATTTTTTAGAGTTAGTTTTGTTTATATAAACATTTTTTGTCTTTTATTTTGTATATAATAATAAAGTTTTTTTAATTTCAATTATTTTGTTAATATTATAAAATTAAATTGCACAACTCGTTAAAAACTTGAAAGTTCAGCTCAGTATTACAGGTTTGCCTCAAACTCAACTCGTTATTAGATGATACTGACACTAAATTTTATTTTTAGACTCATTTAATAAACTAGTCGACAATCAAGCCTGACAAAACTTTACTCTGCTAAGCTTGTTTGTAATCCTAAGCCAGGACAAGTGTGCTTTCACATTAACAACTTGGAAAAAGTTTAAGATCCATGCAAATTCGCCGCATTGTGTAGTCATGCTCAGCAACAAAGTACAATTGATTGTCAAATTTAGTATAATCCAATTGATTTTTCAGGAAAAGATTTTTTTGAAGATTTTTTTTTTCAATATATATTATGTAAAATCTAAATTTTAAGTTTTAAGGCCACATGCATTTATTCTAAGTTTTAGTTTTGTAATTATTTCTGCATCTTTTTTTAACATAATTGTGTTAAATTAGTAATTAATTACATTATTATAGTGAGTATAACTATACAGCATAAATTTAAAATCGCGCTCTAACAACCTTGAAGTATCATTTTCCCAAAAAAAAAAAAAAAAAATTTCTTTGAAGTACCATTGCGATTAATAAATAAAGCACAAAACTTTTGACAAGACAATGTACCAAAAAAAAGTTCGACGTCAAAAAATTGTGGCAAATAAAAAAGGCCCAATTGATTGTGACTTTTTCTCTATAGCTAAAAAAAAATAATATCCACAAATGGGGGATGGTTGGCTGCAACTATTTTTTTTTCGATTTCGTATCAAGATAATTATTTTTATGCCTTAGCTCCTCTTTTTATTCTTGTTTTTTATACTTATAAATAAAGTATAAAATTAATATTATAACACATATTATTTATTTTTTTATTTATTATTAATTTATAATCAATGAATTTAAAAATTTAATTCCTCACATTATCTTTTTTCAAAAATAACGATGATGGAAAATTTGTCACCTCTAATTTTCTTTTCTCTCATTTTTCTTTCACTTTTTTTTTCTCCATCAATTTTTTTTCCCAAGCGAGCGCGGACCGTCCTCATCAAACTTAAAATCTAGCATGTCAATTCTACTGTTATCCTCTGCTACGAAAGGCGACAAGATTGTCTTTTAGGTCTGTACGATATCTAGTAATTAATGACTTAAATTTTAATTTATATAATTTTATGTTTTAATTATTAAAGTAAAGAGAGATTTATGAGAATAAAAAATATATAATATTATAATTTTTTGGAAAAAAAAAATAAAAGGAGGCTAAAATTATCGTGGGTTAGCTTGACCTGTCCCATTCATTTTTCTGTACGTTTGTCAGATTTGTTGTTATTGTTTCTTTATTGAAACATCTTCGTATTTATTTATTTATTATTTTTCAGTTGTCGGTTCTATATTAGGAAAACCCAATTCTTTGATATTCAATCTGTTCTTTTAACTTTCCTATTGTGAAACTAAATTCAATCAACCTTACTGTGCTGTCTCAGCAACAAACTAAGGATTGCCTTTGCAAAAGATTTTTCGTTTTTCTGTGTGTTTGGCAGATTTATCATGGTTTACGTTTCTTAGTACTCTATTAAATACATAGAAAGTGATACGTCAAGTGGAAGAAAATAAAAGACAGGAAGTACCGATTCCATACGCAAACTAAAATTTTCACCCGTCCTCGACAAAAAGATGAAACAACCTAATGGTACGATGGGTAGGCGATTCATCAAAACAAAGGAAGTTTCTTAAGAGTAGTACTGAGACGTGCTTATCTATAGTAGGTGTCAAGGTTTTGGTAGGAAAACATTTAGGCTACAATTAGGTGTACCGATGAAATCGGTAGCGAGTGTAGAGATTTTATTAGATACATAATATATATATTTTTTATTTATTTAAATTTTTTATAACTAGAGATCATGAAGGATTATAGTGATTGTACAGACCTGAGCACAGTTCGATTTCACTTCGGTTATGATTTTGAAACACCAGTTCTGATTCTTAGAAAATTAAGATCTTAACTAAACCGCTTTATAGACGATCTGGTCCAGTTCCGATTAACCGGTAATTTTAGTTTTGATTTTGATTCTAATTCTGGTTCTGGTTCTAGTTCTGTTTCTAGTTCCAGTTATGGTTCTAATTTTCAATTTTGATTAACTTTCAGTTCCGGTTCAATCTTATTCAATTCAGGCCAATTTGATCTAGTTCTAATTTAAAAAAAAAAACAACTTAAAATTGTAAAAATTTAATTTTAATTAGATTAAAAAGAGAAAATTTAAATTATTAAAGAACTTGAACTTAATTAAATATTAATTAAATTGTTTATGGGTTTGTTTTCAAGATCAAAGTACATGTAGTTTATTACCTTTAAAACTTTAACTTAAAATTAATCTTATTTTTTAATTTTCAATTTATAGTGTTAGTCGTTTTCATTTGCTTGGCTCACTCTAGTGGTGGTGGTGGATCCTTCTATTGTAAATTACAAATCTTAATTTAAAGGTTATGACAATTTTCTTACATATTTAGCTTTACCTTCGACTAATTACCGAGAAACGTAAGTGCCTCCAATAATTCTATTAAGAAACTTGAGTTTATTTCATCAAGAATGTTGGCTCTACTTTGCTCAACAACAACATTTGAGATTGTGGTGTCGAATTGTCTGTTACACGGCTCCAAACCGTCAGTTCTACGGTTCTTAAAAAGAAGAACCGAAACTGAAGAACCTCTTGATCGAATTCGGTTCTGGTTTGGAATCGGCCGACCGCTTCGGTTGGAACCGGACTGGTGGTCACTCCTAGTTATACTGTGATTTTACAGTATCCACTAGAAATCGTCAGTCTCTTACAATTGTTTTTTTTTACGAAAACATAAATTTTAAAAGGAAAAAATAAAGAGAATATTATTAAATTACTCGGTTAAGGGTCCTGTTACAAGCACTCGGTACCCCTGATTTTATTGAAACATTTATTGGCAAATTGACTTACCTCAAAATGTCAATTGCGGCTCTTCGACTTGAATTTATGAAAAAAAGGAGCTAATTGAATTATTAATGTTAAAGTTTAAACTATGATTGCCTCATTCAGTAATTTAAATTTTTAGATTAAATGGGTCTTACTATTATGTTAAATTTTTGTACAAGAAAGATCTTTTTTATTCAAATTATGTTGTCATAATTTAATTATGATTTTTTTTTTTTTTGTCACAGGAGAAGCTGCAAAGTTACGTAAGATATGTAAAGTCACTAAAACTCAAAAACAAGATCAAAAATTCTCAAAAAATTATTCCAACTAGTTATATTCTATGCACAAGACCATTTATTTGCGATTTACTGCAAGACAAACATGTTATTTATTCATTCAAAGAACATGTGTATGAGATGACATATTAAAATTTAAAATATTATTTATTTTTATCTTACCCAACTAATAGCTTAAATTTTCGAATTAAGTAGTTTCTTAATTAAAAAAAAAAATTTTTGATAGCTAACACAGTTTCCATTTAGGAAATAGTAATTGAGTGATGGTCGACGTGGATAAAGATTTCAAACAGTAGCAAAAATCCTTATGGAAACTGGTTGTTTACAGCAGCTCTTTTATTAGTATCATGTCAGGGAGGAAATTTGAAGTTTGATTCTCATCTCTATTAACTCTCCACTCCCATAATTATAATATAGACTTTGGCCCTTCCTTAAGACAAAAAAATACATATGTATTTTTGGTATCAAACTGCAAAAAGGCTGACCTATCTGAAGCTTCATTTGTTTTGTTTAAGTTGGAGGCGAACAATAGCCTGTCCATATCTATATAGAAAAATGTTTGGAATTTAAGTATTTAAAAGGTGTATGTATATATATGACATTGGTATGCTAAGTGGCACGTTTCTCACGCATATTTGAAACATTTTTTGAGCTTCTGCCTTTCAACTAATAAATTTCTTAATCATCATTCAATACAAGAAGAGGAAAAGACACAAAATATTATTTATAAAATTTATATGACTTCATGAATTTTTCATAATTGATTGCTTACTTGGTATTTAAGTATTCTAATCGTTCATCTTCCCACCAACTATTGAAGTAACTAAAAAAATGATTTTGGCCTATTTATACATCTTCTTCATTAATTAATTACGCAGCATGAAGATTAAGAAATGCATAAATGTAAAGGAGAAGAAGTTGAATAGATATGCACAAGTGAATGGCACTACCGTTAGAACTAGGGTTGTAAACTGTAAATAACTCTTAAATGGCATTAAATTAAGACTCTACGTAATTTTTCCCTCCTTGTCTAAACTCTCATGTTTTCCAATATATATTGGTTGGTTTCATTTATGGTGTTGGTCATGTCATTGTTTTTGTACACCCTTGATTCGAAGAATGGATGCTAGAATTTCATGAGTTAATTTTGAGCAGATAATTTAGAAAATGTTGCTCTTATTGTTTTCCAAGCAGCAGAAGGCTGTGACGCTGTAAATGAAGTTCCTTGATGCAATCTCCTAAGTGAAAGTTGCATTACATGTCTATCATACCCGTATTGGTATTCTTCTAATAGCTAATGATTTGATGATTCTCTTTTTCAAAGTGTTGCTCATGTTTCCCTTTTGAAATCTGACTTTTTTTGCATTATTATTTATGTTATCTCCTAATGCACTATATATCCCCTTTTTTTTTTTTTTGGTTTTGGTTTTATAAACTTGCGTACCTTTTGTTTTGGCCAATTTTTAAATAAAATAATTTTAAAAAAATGTTAGAAACTACATCATTATTATCATGTAAAAAAACACCGTGTGTAAATATAATTTCAGCATATTTCATCTCAATAAGTGTTGTTTGTAGTTGTGAACAAAGAGGATTAAAGAAAGAGTACATAAGAGAAGTGTCATCACAGTTACAGTCTTAGCGGTATTTGTTTGCTTAGTTTTATTTCATGAAGGAAAATATAATATACACAGATATAAAATATTTGCTTTCTCTAATGAAACTATTCAATATTCTTATATATCTTAGCGTAGGGTAACAAAATTATTTTAGAGTTTAAGTTTTAGAATTTAGGTAATACTTGTTCGAAGTTAAATTTAAATTTTACATGTATCCGCTCTCACTGCACCTAATTGCACGCCATCATCTATATATGTCACACTTAATTATAACTAAGACCTTCACAACTCAAAAAAGGAGCTGAAAGCAATGGACATCCCTCTATCATTCCAAGCTATTGCTGCTACCACCTTGTTAGGCTTCTTGGCTTTCCCTTACTTCCTATTGCTGATATCAAGAAGTATCCAATCAAATTCTAGCAAGAAGAGAGCACCAGAAGCTGGAGGGGGCTGGCCTGTAATTGGTCACCTCCATCTCCTAGGTGGACCGAAACCGCCTCATGTAGTTCTTGGCGACATGGCTGACAAACACGGACCCATCTTCACCATCAAGATTGGTGTGCATCGAGCTCTGGTAATAAACAACTGGGAGTTCGCAAAGGAATGCTTTACCACCAACGACATAGCCTTTGCCGATCGCCCAAAAACTGTTGCCGTTGAGCTTTTGACTTATGATCAAGCAATGTTCGGGACGGCGACTTACGGGCCTTATTGGCGTCAGGTGCGCAAGATCGCCATGCTCGAGCTTCTGTCCAACCGTCGGCTCGACATGTTCAAAAATGTACGAGAATCCGAGGTTAGAACGTCGGTAAAGAAGTTGTATTCATTGTGGGAGGGAAACAAAAATAGTTCAAACAAGCCGCAGGTGCTCGTAGAGATGAAGAGATGGTTTGGGGACATAACCTTAAGCGTGATCTTAAGGATAATTGTCGGGAAATCTGTGGGGCACCTGACAGCAGACGAGGAAGAAGAGAGGATTGTACGATGGAGACATTCGTTGAGACACTTTTTCGAGAACATGGGGAGATTTGTGGTGGCTGATGGGCTACCCTTTTTAAGGTTTTTGGATATTGGGGGACACGAGAAGGCCATGAAAAAGACTGCTAAGGAATTTGACCTTGTTCTTGAGGAATGGTTGCAGGAGCACAAGCAGAAGAGGGCTTCTGGCGCTACGAATAAAGAGGAGGATTTCATGGATCTGATGTTCACCATTCTTAATGATTCAGGGTGGTCCCAGGTCGAGATCCGGATACTGTCAACAAAGCTACATGCATGGTAATTAATGATTCACTATTTTCTTCTAATACATAGAGGCACAAAAAAATATGCGTAGAGGTCGCCGTATTACAACGAGCATGTTAAGTTTTAAAATAAGTCATTTAATTTTTACAACGAAAAAAAAAATAAAAAATACTTTTATATTACTATGTATTCTATTTGTCATTCCTTCAAGAGCAATTTAGAGTCTATGACTTTAGATTATGTGGCATTATCCAATTTTAATTTTGCATATATATATATATATATATATATATATATATAATCAAACAAAATAATTTATATTAGCCTTTCAAGGGACATGAGCTTATCATCATGAGAAGTGAGAGCATGAGATTTGTAAAATAATAGAAAGTTATTCTCGTCATATAACTCATATTTCAATAAGTTTCTTAAAGACAAAAAAAAAAATCTTATCAAACAAAAATATATAAGAAGACGATACAAAAAATTTGTTGGGTTTACGTTAATCAAAGTTCCAACTAGTTGATTTGTGTTTTTAATTTTAAGAACGATTATATGAATGTAAAATATTTATGGACACAAATAAAAGTAAAATGATTTTATATTACATACAAAATATTTTATACTATATCAATAATCTCTTATAGAACACAAAATAGATTTTCATGATTTTATCCTATTTTACTATAAATCTCTTGCATTATTGTGTAAAATGTTATTCATATAATATAAAATTTATATTTAATGCAAAAAAAATTCTGTATCCTTTTTCTGCCATAAGATTGTGTCCACAAAGAATTTATTTTGTATCCGTTGTCTAACATGAGATTGTGTGCATAGATATTTTTCTAGTCAAGGGACCGAGGAAAATTCCCATTGATTGTATGTATAACCAATTGATTATAATGTTTAATAAGTATTGTACAATTTGTTAGTCTTGTTGTAAATACAATAGTTTTTGAGGAAATTCGAATTCCAAAAAAAGAAATTATTTTTTAATCTATGATGTCATGGACAAAGTAAAAATTTTTCTTCATGTGCTCAAGTTTGTATACAAGTATTACTACATGTTTATATACTATTTATTTATTGGAAGATGATTTTATAAAACACTTGTTCCGCGTTAAATGCATTGAGTCTGGTCCCTAATTACGACTTTTCGGTGGAACATGTCGAGTCCTTGGAAATTTGTCTTCCCTTCATGTTAGTTTTTTTACCCTTTTTTTTTAACTAATGTATACACCTATTCCGTATTACATATGTTTCACATGTAATGTCATGTGCTATAAATTGTAAGCACTAACCAAAAGTTGTTCAAAAAATCACTAACCAAAAGCTCACTGATGTTTAACAAAAAAAAAAAGGAAACAATAATGCTAAAAAGAAAAACAAAAAAAACAAAAAAGCAACAGCATACTCCTAGACTTTTTGCTTGTCTATTTGGGTTCATTTTTCAAAGTTTCCTTAAGTGCCACACTATAAAATTTCGCAAAGATATGAACTTTTAAAAATGTTAATATTAATGCCCGGTTTTCCGACAATTCGTCATTCTGCATAAAAGTTTTATCAGGATATATGACCTTTTTATGGTTGACAGATACATGTGTGGATATTCTTTTTTCTTCTTTTGATATGAGTTAGACTTTGTACAATTAATATTTTTGTAAATCTTGCAATATGGGAGTTGGGTGCGCATGCATAATTCTTCTTCGTAACAAGAAGGCATCGTATGTTAGCATATTCTTTCAAAGTTTCAAATGTCCGTTTATTGAATAAAATTCGTTTTTCTTTTTCTGCATGTTCGGATCTAACAGACCCAATCTATCTACGCAATGATGCTAAGTAATATTTACAGGGTAAAGAACCTTGGTGTCCAACAGTTGAACCATTACATGCGCTCTTGTTGATCTAATTGCAGGCTCTAATCTTGCGGCCTCTGATACAACGTCGGTCACTCTAACATGGGCCCTGTCTTTGCTGCTCAACCACCCTGATGCCCTGAACATGGCCCAAACTGAATTGGACACCCATGTCGGCAGAGATAGACAGGTAGAAGAATCCGACACAAAGAACTTGGTCTATCTCCAAGCCATCATGAAGGAAACGTTGCGCCTATATCCTGCTGCGCCCCTTTTAGTGCCGCACCAGTCCATGGAAGACTGTGTTGTGGCTGACCACTATGTTCCAGCAGGCACAAGACTTCTCGTTAATGTATGGAAGATCCAACGGGATCCACGCGTATGGTCTAATCCTGATGAGTTTCAACCGGAAAGGTTTCTGACAACCCACAAAGACTTGGATTTTCGTGGTCAGAACCCAGAGTTTATACCATTTGGCAGTGGCAGGAGAATGTGCCCTGGAATCTCTTTTGCTCATCAAGTTTTGCAACTGACTCTCGCTAAGTTCCTACAAGGGTTTCATTTTGCAACTCCGTTAGGTGGACAAGTGGACATGGGTGAGAGCATTGGATTAACTAACCTCAAAAAAACGTCTCTGAACGTTCTTCTCAATCCACGCCTTCCATCTCACCTCTATGCCTAGTCAATTTCAAAGGGGTTCTAGTGAATTAGGTTAATAAATAAATGCTAAGTCATGGACGCTGATATGCACATGTGCTTACTCACTTCGAGACTTAACCCGTGTGCACAATCATCAAACTTTTTCTATTTTCTTCCACTCGAAGCATCACTAAGTAATGACACCTTGTCTCTTGTAATTTGAAAACCATATGACATAATAAAATGTACAACTAGTTATCAAAAAAAAAAAAACTAGTTGTCCATGTTATGATACATGTTTATACATTTTAATTTTCTTGTTTGAACATCTTATATTTTTTTAACAAGTAAAAAAGATTCATCACGAGTATATTGGTAATTAGATCTATAAGCTGAGATTGGAGTAACTCTCATTTATATACCTTATTCAACCCAACCCATAAGAAAGGACCTACCACCTAAACATTGTTAGCCTGAGCGAGCCTCCCCCAAGGCGACTATAAGAATTGTTGAGTCTGAAACCAGTGATGTGCAGTCAACAATCAAACTGGACAAATTTAAAAGTCAAAGTCTTCAGGCGCTGTCACTGAAACTCAAACCCTAATCGTGAGTGAGGAAAACACCTTGAATTATTACCAGACTATCACTTCGGATGATAAAACTTTAATTGTTTTAAAAATAGATATGGGACCCACTATCACATTAAGCTCATTCCCTCTCCATCTCTTTTGCTCCATCTATGACTTCAAACAAAAGGTTAAGCTACATGATTCACGTAACCTAAATTTAGTTCAGTCATGAGGTGAAAGGAAATCTTTTTTCCACGTTAGACAATGTTGCTCAGTCATTGTGCCACATCAGCTTCCACGTCAACAAATAACGTCCCAATTGACAAAAGACCTATCGTGAACCAATTTTAAATGGTACTTGACCCACATCGAACTTTTTTAAACTTACTGAGTTGAATCTGTTAAAACTATAAGTTACTGACCCAAAAACATACTTATCCCGTCAACCTGCATACGAAGCCGTTGCCAGCACAAAAAATTTGCCTTATCCCTGTTAAAGGATAAAACTCAAGTTGTTTGCTAGATAAATATATTTCACCAGCTTCCCTCCTTTCCGCCATTTTCCCATCTTTTAATCTAATATATATCATTTTGTTTGTTGTGATATATTGATATAATAGCTCCACTAAAATAGCTCTACTTAGTTTGCCGCTGGTCATCTTTTGGCTACAGCAACTGTAATTATATATGTGTGTTGTTCTACCTAATTGAATGCACATGAACATTAATCATTCTTGCTCCATCTCTAATATGGTATCAAAGCTATAAGCCACAACATCGCATCTTGTACTTCCAGTACTCTCAAACCACACAATCTTCTCAAACTACCCAAGTTACTTTTCTTGCTCCACCCACCATTACCTCAACATCCACAATAGGAAATCAAACGTTTTCTGTCAAATTAAATTCTAGGAATTATCTTAGCTGGAAAACACAGTTTACTCCATTGTTGAACTATCAATGACTCACTAGCTTTATTGATGGCTCCTCTATTGCCTCCACAAAAACAATATTGTCTACCAATGATCCCACTGTCGTAATTCCCAATCCAGAGTATGAAGTCTAGTTTCAAAAGATCAATTGTTGTTATCTTGGATCCTTTCCTCTCTTTCTGAAAAGGTTTTCCCATATGTTAATTGGATAAAATCATCCTTTAAATCTTAGAATACATGAGCAAATGCATTTGGTTCTCTATCTCAGAACCATCAACTCCAACTCAATATTGAACTCCAAGAGTTCAAGAAGAATGATTTTTCTATCTCTTAATATCTCCAACGTACTAAAGCACTAGCTGATAAGTTAGCTATAGTAGGTTGAAAGATTACTGATGCTGAGTTTAATGCGATTATCTATCACAATATTGGTAGTGATTACCATTCAATTATTACTGCACTTAATCTCCGTCTAGAGTCAGTTTCCTTCCTTGAATTGCATGGTCAATTGGTAGCTTATAAAACTCTTCTTAAGAGTTTTCAAGATGCCCCTATTGCAAATATTGTGTATTCTGCTTCATGGTCAGAAAATTCAAATGCTAATCTTGGACAAAATCGGCGTTCTAATGCAATGTTCTCTTGTTCACCAAGAGCTTCCTTTCCAACAAATGTACAACCTCAAAATTCCAATGGCAATTTTAATCGTTGTAATTGGGACCCTGCCAAATTTGTGGCCTTTAGAATCATACCGTAGACTATTGCCGTTGTCGCTATCTACCACAACAAAATTCACCACAAGCCAATACTGCATGGTCATGAAATTATGGAGCCTCATCACAACAATCAGCCTCTTCCTAATTTTCAGTGCTGATAGTCCCTCAATATCAGTCCAATGGAGCTAGCTTACCGTGGTATCCTGATACTAGTGCAACTCATCACCGTGCGCCAGATACTTCTAATTTAAATATTGCTAGTGAATATTCGGGCAGTGACCAAATTCGTGTTGGTAATGGACAAGGTTTGCTTATTTCAAAGTCTGGTAGTTCTATTTATTCTACATCAAATCACAATTTTATTATAAATGATGTTTTACTGGTTCCCAAAATTACTAATTCTCTTTTATCTGTCCAAAAATTCGTTACTGATAATTCATGAAATTTTGAATTTTGGCCATTTTATTTTCTGATTAAGGATCAATAGAGCAAGAAAATCCTGTTGTGAGGTCCCAGTAAAGATGGATGGTATGTTCTTCCTCACTAGTTAAAACATGCATTGACTGGAGAAAAAGTCTCTTATGCTGATTGGCATGCTAGAGTTGGACTTCCACAACATAGGGTAGTATCTTAAGTCATTCAACAAAATAACTTACCGTGTGTCTCTTCTTTTGATCGTGTTTGCTCTGCTTGTCAGTTAGGAAAATTGTGTAAGTCTCATTTTTCTTTTGTTGAACAAAAAAGCCAGGTGCCATTTGAATTAGTTCACTCAGATGTCTAGGGTCCAGCACCTGAATTATCATCTTTATGTCATGGATATTTTGTTTTATTTGTTGATGATTTCACCAGGTTCACCTAGATTTATTGTCTCCAAAATAAAAGCGATGTGTTTTTAGTTTTTCCCCAATTTCAATTTTAAGTGGAATGTCAGTTTCAATGTCAAATAAAGGCCTTTCAACTTGATTTCGGAGGGGAATATCAAAGACTTCTTACCCTTTTCAAGAAACTTGGTATTGTGTATAGATTGGCCCGCCTTTATACTCATGAACAAAATGGTATCGCTAAACGAATAATTCATCATATAGTTGACATAGTTCTAACCCTCTCAGCACATGTTAAACTGCCATTAAAATATTAGCAATATGCCTTTGACACTGGTGTCACCTTAATTAATTATTTGCCTTTAGTTTCCATTCATAATAGTAGTCGATATGAACTATTTTTTTCTCAAAATGCCACCTTTTTTTGAACTAAAAATTTTTGCTTGTGTTGTATACCCACTTTTATGTCCATATAATAATGATAAATTTTTCTTTTGTAGTAAGCAATGTGTATATTTAGGTAATTGTCCAACTCATAATGGTAGCCTTTGTTTAGACATGGATACTGAACGAGGCTATGATGTTAAACACGTTCATTTTGATGAATTCACATGTCCATATACGACCTTCTCATCTGGCAAGTTGATCTACAATGGGCACACTTCAGTGTAACTTTAGCTATAGCTACAAAGTACAATTCTTCCTCAATTGGATTTTTTAACAGATACTTCTTCAATTGGATTTTTTAACGGATACAATTCCTACTAATCTTTTGGTCATCATTTATCTTCTACTCCCTCTTTATCTTTAAGATCACCTCTTAATCAGCCAATCATTTCTTCTCCACAACCGGCTACATCCTAATATTATATTCAATCTTCTCAAACACAACAACCTATATCTCCATTAGTTATACAATGTCCACATTCTTCTAGCCCAATTAATTCCACTCTACCCTCCTCTCCATCAACTCAGGGACTTGACCTTGTAGACCTCACTTTCTACCCGATTGAACCAGCCCCAAGTCCTACCCACCAGCATATGCTCCTGTCCTTAATAAAACTCATCCAATGACCTTGCGTCCTACTACTTTAACTCGAAAACAAGCTCAAACGGCCACTCTCTCTTCCTGAAAATTAGATTTTCTACAAATTAAACCACGTACCTATGCTCAAGCTAACTAGTATAAAGAATGGAAAACTGTTATGACTGAAGAGATGCAAGCTTTCCTTGCCAATCAAACATGGATGTTGGTTCTTCAACTGTCAAATAAAAATGTCATTAGCACAAATGGGTCTATCAAATAAAGAGATAGGATGATGGTACAATTGATTGGTAAAAAGCTCATCTAGTCGTTAAGGGCTTTACTCAGCAATCTGGTATTTACTTTCATTAGACTTTTAGTCCTGTAGTAAAGGCAATGACTATACCGTTGCTTCTTTCCTTAGGTACTACTCATGATTGAGTCATGAATCAACTTGATGTCTCAAATGCTTTTTTGCATGGTCATCTTATAGATGAAATTTGTATGGATCAACCTTAGGGATTTGTTGATTCCAGCAAGCCCTCTTATGTCTGTCAATTGTATTGGTCTATCTGTGGTCTCAAACAAGCTCCTTGAGCCTGGTTCTAAGGCTGATACATCCTTAATTATTTATACTGATGGGCCTCATTAGCACACTTGTGTTGAGTTGACGATTTAATTATCACAGGTTCATCTTCTCAACTAGTCAAATGGTTTATCAATGTTATACAAAAGGAATTTCTTGTTCATGATCTTGGTTCTCTACATTATTTTCTTGGCATTGAAGTTAGACAACACTCGAGTGGCCTTGTTCTCTCCCAAACTTGATCTTTGCAAGATCTTCTCATTCGGACCGGTATGGACTCAACAAAGCCATGTTCTACTCTTATGGCTACTCATACTCCTCTCAAAAAAATATTATGGTTCATTGTTTCCCAAAGGTGATCTCTATAGATAGGTTGTTGGTGCTTTAGAATACTTGACAATGATGCATCCTAATAATGCAATTTTAATAAACAAATTGTGCCAATTTATACAGCAACCTCGTGAGGTGCATTGGAAAGCAGTGAAGCGTCTTCTTCAGTATCTAAAGGGAACACTTACTCATGGTCTTTTGCTGTCTTCACTCAAATCACCAATTATATTGTTTTAGTGATAGTGATTGGGCTAAGTGTCCCAACAATCGTTAGTCCACTAATGGCTATGGCATTTATTTAGGTAACTCTCTTATCTCCTTGATGTTTAAAAAATAACCCATAATCGCTAGCCCTTCTACTGAAGGTGAGTACAAAACTCTTGCCAATGCTACTATGGAAATCATTTGAGTTTAGTCCTTGTTAAAAGAGCTCGAGCTACTATGTGCTACGCCTATTGTGTTATGGTGTTGTAATCTTGGTGTAGTTTATCTTACGACAAATCATGTGTTTCATACCACACTAAATATATTGAGGTTGACTATCATTTTGTATGTGACCTTATTGCTACTGGTTCATTATCTGTTCAGTTTTTTTCTACTAATTATCAGGCAGCCAAAGTTTTCACCAAGCGGTTGTCTGTAGCTCCCTTTGTTTTTCTACATGACAAGCTTCGTCTTCTTCCACGGCCATCATCTTGATGGGGGGGGTATTAAAGGATAAAACTCAAGTTGTTTGCTAAACAAATATGTTTCACCAACTTTCCTCCATTCCGCCAGCTTCCCATCTTCTAATATGATATATATCAGTTTGTTTGTTGTGAGATATTGATAGAATAGTTCCACTAAAATAGCTCCACTTAGTTTTCCCCTTCTCTTCTTTTGGCTACTATAATTGTAATTATATACGTGTGTTGTTCTAGCAAATTGAATATACGTGAACATTAATCATTCCTGCTCATCTTTGACAGTCCCTACTGCAGCTCCATTTTTGGGACTTGCTTTTTGTTTTTTTTTTCTTGTTTAATAAGGGCACAATTAATGATCCAATATAATAATAAATTGTTATATTTGGCCAGGACCTACCCTACTCCCGCCAGTCCTCTTTTGCCCGTCCGCAAACATTTTCCAATTGAAATAATTTGTATTTAGTCCAAGTAAAGTTTCATATTTTAAGTAGATATACAAACATTGAAGTTGACACAAGCCTTTTACTAAGAGGCCGAATCAAGGCACATGGCATAATCCATTTTTTGATGAGTCAGCTTGAAAATAGCATGACGGTCATGAACTTGTGATGAGAGAGGTTAAATGTTCCTAACTTTTACATTAATAATTAGTATATTTTGAAGAAAAATTTTTGATGGGTGTAGGTTAAATAAAATGATCAAAGTGATATGAGCAGTTTAAATAATAGAATTTAAAAAAATAAAAAATTAGATAAACTATTAAATGCTGTTGAATGAACTAATTGTCTATATGTATCTTTCTAATTTACACACTTAGGTAGTCCTACTCATGAAATAATAATATAGACATGATAAAATAGATTGATAGGAAACATTATGAGATTCAAACCTTACATGGATACAAATCTTGATGATACGAAAAGACATATTGATGCATCTGCTTCATCTGTTGTACATATGAGTGATGTGCAAGTATGACTAGATGTTAAACATTTACTATTTTATTTAAATTATGTTTAATCAGATATTATTAGACCAAAGCAGTAGGTTTCTTTGACAAAAACAAAGTTATTTCTACTGTACTATCTACCTACTCAGTTTGCAAAGTCTATGCCACAAAATGTGTGTTAAGAATGTCAATTAGACATGAATAAAATATTATGACTAACTCTCTTTTAACTTTGCATAAGCTTTCTAAAGCGGATTGAGAGTTTGGTTTTTACCTCTCCATCATAGCCTGTATATTATATGGTTATTTTATTATGACATGAATTAAATGCTTAGGTTAACCAGCTAGTCTTAAAATTGTCAATCATACCACACTCAGCGTGAAGAGAATTATTGTATTGACTTTATGATCAATATTGGAGACCAAAGTACAAATAATTTAAAGTTTTGAACAAAATTCCCTCCCAAGATAGAGTCAAAGCTTCTATAGTTGATATAGTTAAAAAGTTTTCCTTAGATGTTCTCTATTGTTTTTCCTTTTTACTTAATTAGTTTGCCAATATTACCCCAAAAAAAAAAAATTGTGACCGAGTATAACTTATTAAGTTGTTGATTATTAGTTTAAATTTTCGTATTGAATGATTCCATATATGTCCTGTCAAGGTATTTATGCTACTCTCATTCTTTTGTTGTACACACCCTTTTTGCTAAACATAGCAAAGGTAGAGGAGTTGACAAAAAATTAAGTTAAAATTTTAATTAACCGAGTCTAATTTGATATTGATAGCTTACAAATTTTTGTGTTTCGAAACTACAGTTTAGCTGTACCGAATTGTTAATTTCAAATGTATATTTTTTGTTTTACTAATAACAAAAGTTATTACTTTTAGAAATAGGTATAACAAATAAATATTATCAAAGCATTATTTCAAATTAAATAGTTACTAATTTATCTTACATATATGATAATGACTTATTTTTTTTGAAAAATACGTATAAACTAAAATTTTGATTTAAATAGAATTTTAAAACCTTTTAATTAAAATCAATTAATCAATTTTGCAAACTTAACAACAAGATTTTTGTTCGATTTTAGGCACTAAGGATTGAATCCTAAACTTCAAATTCAGAGTTCACATAATTTAATTACTAGATTTTGTTACTAATAAAACCAAGGATTTCAAAGCCAAACCGGATTGACCGATTCAAGTGGTTAAACTATGAATTGGCTTGAGGTTCAATCCGATTTCGCCTTTAAATCCAGAGGATTAGGGAATTAGTAAAAAAACAACAAAAATCGGACCAGTTGGACCAGTTAACCCGAACCAATAAATATCAAAAATTTTAAGTTAAACCCAAACTTTATTTAAATTATAATTTCAGACCTAATTTGATTAAACTTTTTAATTTAGCCCCAATTTGATCAAAAATTTCAATTTAGTCCTTAAAACTAAAAAGTTAATGACCAATCACTCATGTATAACTATTATTTTTTCAATTAATTTTATAAATTTCTATTATTACCTATATATTTATATAATCTATATATAAAATATAAGTACAGAAGCATCAAGAATATTTGCATGTTTATGTGGCAATCTTTGATACTTAAATTCTCAAAAAATTAATTTCTAAATTTTTTAATTTTTTAATTTAATAAATTATCAACTATTATAGTTTTCTTCTAATAAAATTAGGATTTTAATAATTTTAATATTTTTCAGTATTATATTAAATTAGAATTTTAATTTTAATAGATTTTAAAATTTTCATATATATGCAATCATCTGTTTCAAATTATAAAAATATAATTATACTTTGCTATATTATTATTATTTAATTTTTTTAACTAGATTTATCAATTTCAGGTTTTAACTTTTTCATTCAAACAAATTCTTATCAAAGATAGTGTTTTTTTATTATAATTTTTTCTTATGTTTTTTTCATCAATGATTTTGTTTTCTGCATGACAATAATAAAATTATTTTTTCTCTCTCCCGTTTTTTTTCAAGAAAAAATTTTAGTAATCTTTGTTTAAGAATAGAACCGAGTCGAGAAAGAAAAAAGTAGCATCAATCAAGATAAAACTTATATTCGATTTGATTCCTTGCAATACAGCAACACTCTGTCCAAAAATATTTTGGCCTTAGATTAAGTTCGACTCCGTGTATAAATGTACTTTTGAATATTTCAGCAACGAGCTAGATTTGGTGCAAAATTTAATTTGCGTTGCAAAATATTTTCCTTCTAATTTTACTTGGTTGCACAGACATGTTATCTACGAGACATGAGAGAAACTCTTAATAAAAGGAAAAGGTTGAAGATTCAGATTTTAGTTCTCTTATTATATTATCGCCCACAATCTTGATGCTTATTACTGGTGAAAGGCAGCTTAAAACACACGATTGGTGTCTCACATCTTCGCTGCCAAGCCGGACAATAGGTACCCTTTTGAACTGCAATTACCCACAAGTTGAAATTAGTTTTTTCTGTGTCTTTAATTGAAATTTTACGCCGGCAAAGATTTGTATATATTATAATTACGGGAGAAGAAAAAGATTTTCATATTTATGTGAAAGTGTCTGGTAATTGGTTTTTAACTTAATTTTAAGATTTTTACTAGGTTTTTAATAGGCTCCTAACAATTATGGTCTTTCTTATTATCTTAATACTAACTAAAAATTGATTCTGCATTGCAGCTTTAGTTGCATTACTGTAAGAACTTAAATAAGACATTTTTTGGGTTAGTGATGGCTGAATTTTACACTATGCTTGATCAGGTGTACATCATGAGATAACTAAGTTTTTTCACTCAAATAATTTCTCATCAAGGTTGGGCTTATAATTGATTATACTTATTTCTCTTCCAAATCCCAAATCCTTTTCTTTTCTTAAATTAATTTAAATTTAGCTATCTATTTTTCTAAATCTAAATTAGCTGTAAAAGCAAATATAATTTAACTTAGATTTGCAAAAAATAATAATAATAATAATAATAATAATACTCAACATTTGAATGTCTTTTTATTTTTCGATTTTAACAAAATATAAGCGGAAATGAACATCTCTCGCTAGCAGACCAAGTAGAGAATTTGCATGTGTTCATGATTCAAGTTCTTTAACAACCAACAGGCAATCCGAGGCCACAACCAATCTTTGCACGCCTTCCTCTAGAGTTCTTTGTATTGCAAATTAGATAGCCAATATTTTCGCAATTTTTGGATCCATGGAAACCTGCATGCCCATTCTCATAGCACAGAATTGTACCCCCATTGAGTCCGCAGCACCACACCAAGTACACTGCACCCCCCACATTAAGCAGCACCTGTATTTATCATCACCACACCAAAAGGCGGGGGTTCCCAGCTAGAAGCACTGGGCAGTGTGCCAGAGGTTCTTGGCATTGTATTGGCCTTCGTAAAATCCACATAAAGTAACTGGAAAAGGAGCAACAAAGGTTTGGACAACCATATTCTTTGCTTTAGCATGGACTATTTGGCTAAAGCAGAATAAAAAGATTTTCCAAAATGCTGACGTGAACTGGCCTATCTTACGAGACGTTGTGTTTATCCACACCTATACATGGATCTAAAAAGCAAACATTGATTCCCCCTTTCAGGCTCAATCTCTTCTTATTTCTGCAGATGCATTACAAGGATGAAATGCTTATGCACATGTTTCAAGTTCTTTCTCTTGTTTTGTTGATGACTGATAATGTGTGACTAAGGAGGTATATTATGTAATGATCTTTGTCATCGAGTGACAGATTAACTTTCTTGTATATTCTTATTTTCAATCAAATATATCCATACTTGAATTATCAAAAAAAAAAAATTGCCACTGTACTAGGATGATCCGTAAACTTTCCTTTATGAACAAGGATATGCAATCATAGCAGCCATCCCCAGCACCTCACCCGCCTGTTGTCGACAAAGAGAGATGAACCATTCAAGGAAATTATCACTCTGTACATCACGAATTCAGAGGCCGAGAGGCTTAGAAACAATACCCCCTCAACCATAAGCACTTGCAAAACGCATGCATTGTCGTATCAAGTTCCAAACCACACCTTTGGCACACCCCACCAAATGCAACACCCTTCGTATTAAGATTCTCAGCAGTTTGTAAAAAATTTTGGGCTACTCTCCAAAGGAAAAGCTTTACTTTGTTCGGGACAGCCAACTACCAAATCCTACGCCAGTCTCCTGAAGAGGGAAAAGTGGAACAACCTGCCGTTCTATAATGGATATCAGCGCAGCTTTGGGCACGCTGATAAGCACTACGAACAGTGTAATGACCCATCCAATCATAATACCATACTATTTTATCTTCAGCTCATCGTATAATCAGCGGCATTTAAAGAATCTTTTCGCATTCATTAGAAATAAAAATGTGTCGAACTAGGCCTTCTTTCCACGCACGGGTATCCTCATTAATAAGGGTCGTAACTGTGGTAGACGTCAATGGAAGCTACAATGATAGCACTTTAAATTCATTTTGTTTCTGGAGCTATGGGTCACGCCATATATCAATGCTGCACCCATTGCCCACTCTCCATCTGATGCCATGATATAATAGATTCCTTGATTCCATTATGCTCCTCCATACATAACTTGGCTGGCACCCTATAGAAGCTTCTAAGAACGACGTATGTAGAAAATAGCGGTCTTTATACGTCCTAGCCAACAAAGAATCTGAATTTAACAAACGACAAGTTTGCTTCCCCAGCATAGCTCTGTTGAAAGCCTGAAAGTCCTTGAAGCCTTATCCACCATCCTTCTTATTTCTTTTAAGTCAGTCCCAAGAGGCCCAATGAATTTTATTTCTTCTCTCATTGCTCCCCCGCTAGAATTTGTTAACCAATCGAGCTACCTCCTCACAAAAATTTTAGGCGCGAGGAAGCAACTCATAAAATATGTAGGAATAACCTGAATGACCACCTTGATTAAGATTTCCTTTCCTACTCTAGAAAGTGTCTTCTCATGCCAACCATCCAATCTTTTCCTGATGCGATCAAGAAGTAGTTCAGAAGTCTTCTCTTTAGAATAGGCAATAGCCATCGGAAGGCCTAAATACTTGTGTGGTTACTCTACAGCCTTGATACCCAAACAATCTTCAATTGCAATTTTATTTGAGGCACAAATATTTCTGCAAAAAGAAAGCTCCATTTTGTTCAGGTTAATTTTTTGGCCTAAAGCTTGCTTATACTAAGACAAAATAATTTTTAGTTGTTGGCATTCCTATAGGGAAGCTCTTGTAAATATCAAACTATTATCTGCGAAAAATAAATGAGAGATTATTAGAGCCCATCGAAAAACCAGCACACCCTTCATAATACTGGAGCTAGCCACCTTAGTCAGTAAAGTTGAAAATCCTTTTATCACAAATTAAAAACAAATAAGGTGATAAAAGATCACCCTGCCTCAAGCTTTTGGAGGGTAAAAAAAGAGTACCTAGCATTGAATTAATTAGTACAGCATATGAAACCATGCAAGCACACCTCATGATCAGTTGCACCCAATTCTCCAAGAAAAGCCACTCTACAAGATCATATGCCTTACTCATATCCAATTTGAGTGCCATCGTTGCCTATTTACAATTGTATCTATGCTTCATGCTGTGGAAGATCTCAAAAGCTAGTAAGGCATTTTCAGTGATAAGGTGATTAGGTATAAAGGCACTCTAATTATCATATATCACCTATGAGGGTAGAAGCCTCAATCTATTTGCCAGTGCCTTTGTGATAATTTTAAAAATCACATTGCACAAACTGATAAGTCTGAAGTCCTTGCATGACATTAGTGATGAAACCTTCAGAATCAAACAAATGTGAGTATGATTAAAAGGTGAAGGATACCCATCATTATTCAGGATATTAAGAATTGTTTCCACTACATCATTACTCACAATTTGCTACATGATTTGTAGAAAAGTGTCGACATCCTAACTGATCTCAGATATTGCAAGGGATGCATTGGATTTAGCGCCTCCGGTACCTCTTCATTAGTAAGCTGTAGGATTAGATGTGAATTCACTGACTCCGTTACTCTTACTAAGAGTGCATCCAAGACCTGATCAATCACACTCTCTCCTTGGGAGCCGAAAAGATGCTAAAATTAATAGAGGAATTCATTAGCAATCTGGTTTGGGTTAATCAACACTCTACCGTCATCTGTTTTGATCATGCAGATTGTGTTTCGATGCCATCAGGCAGATGCCATGCCATGGAAGAAGCCAGTGTTCCTCTCTGAGCCACAGCTCTCAAGATCGTTAAGCCCACATAGCCTCCCCTCGAGCCAACAGCTCCTAAATTTCACCCTACACATCCTTCTGTAAGGCCAAGTTGTTGGAATTCGGTGGAAGCTTCTCCAAAGCCAACGGTCTTTCCTTGACCTTCTGGATTGTGCGGTTCACATTGCCAAAGTTTCATATCTCCCAAAGGTTCAAGTGATCGGCACATTGAGCTAGCTTTACAACAAGGTTTTGTTCATGGCCAAGTTGCCCAACTTGGCCCCATGTGTCAGATATAGTATCAAGACATGAAGGATCATGCAACCACATTCCTTCAAACCTGAAAAAAAATTTTCCTTCTTCAAACAGTGGTAGGATTATGAAACAAAGTAATCAAAATCTGGTTGTGATCGGAACGAAACCTAGACAAATGAGCCATTTGGATATTCGGATAGAGCTCCAAAAGATCAAGAGGTGCAAAAGCCCTGTCCAAACCTTTATGAGCATTGTCTAACATCCCAATGTTGTTGGTCCATGTGCACCGACAACCACGAAAGCCGCCATCGTCTAAACTACAATCTACCGTGGCTTGCTTGAAAGCCTCCACGAACTTTGCTAGCCTTGTTCTGCCACCTTGTTTCTCATAAGAAAACATAACTTCATTAAAGTCACCACTGCACAGCCAAGGCAAAAAAGAATGAAACTTTAGAGATCCAAGAAGTGTCGAGGGATGTTTTTTATTGCAATCTTCTGAGTACCCATAAATACTCGTGAACCTCCACTCCATCAGTTGAATATCTTCTTTGACAAGAACATCAATATGGTGTGTTGAATATGTCTAGAGGGAGACACAAAGAGGGTCTTTCCAAAGTAATGCCAAGCCACCAGATCTTTTATGACCTTTGCCAACCAATCAACAAAAATTATGTGCTGAAAATTCAATTTCTGTTTTATTAAATTTATCTCAATAGAAAATAACCTTGTTTCTATAAGAAAAACACTGATGGGATTGTGAAGCAATAACAACTTCTTTATTCTTCTAACTATAAGTAGGTTCCCAAGCCCTCAGCAGTTCTAGCATAGTAGACTCATGGCCCTTAGCAAGGCTACGAAGTAGCCTCTGCCATTGGAAATACATCAGAGAGGACACAAGATAAAGAAGGATCTATTTTATTTTTCTTGGCACCACCGGTGGAGTCTTCGCTATTCCCATCATTGCCAATAGCTAAACCACGCTTTTCCAACAAGGTAGTGTATTTGCCAGTTTGCGCCTTTCCTTGGTAACGAGTAGGGAGTCCATCCCGTTTAATAACAAGCTTTCGAGCATTCTTCGATCCTGCACCAATGCTTGTAATCTTATCCAACTCAGCTTGTATTGGGCTTGTAACTGCTGCCCCTTACAGATTTGGACTGGGCCTCACAGACTCATAAATGAGCCCAATGTGGCTTGTAGGAGTATTTACCCATGTGACCAGCTTTTGATAAGGATCAATTGCATCCATAGATTTCAGAGAAAAAGTAGCCTGCGACGGTTTTTGTACGCCCACAACATCAGCCATTATCTTCTCCTCAGTTTTCTGTCCACTAATCAAGGATTGGTTTTTATCTGCCATATCAACCAAATTAACCACATAAGGGAAGCCAGAATCACGGATATTTAACTTATCAACCTGCAAGAACACGGTATCTGCCTCTTTCTCAACAAAATTTGGGATTTGAATTTGAAATTCTCGTCAAGACTCATGATCCTCCACCACCGTTGAAGAGCTTTCCATCCTCTTACAATCTGTCCAGTTGGTTTTCTTTCCACACTCACCATCCTGTCGCAGCATCTGTGGCATACCACTCCTCTTCACAACTGTACTTCTCTTTATTGGCAATGCTCTTAGGCTATCCAGAAAATTCATTCGAGGCTCCTGGTCTACCTCATCATCGCTTGAGGGGCTATCCAGCAGTTCACAGTCATTGTTAACGTGCCCTATAAGCCCTCAAAAATAACAAATATTTGGCAGTTGCTCATTTTTAAAATTTATCCAGACTGTCTGACCATTCCGTTGTTTAACATGAGCACCTCTTACCAAGGAATTATGAACATCAAATAATACCTAGAAATGTAGGTATCGTCCCCATGTACCAAGATCACTCTTATCCACTCCCAAAAAAGTTCCAACTCTGTTCCCCAACACCTTCACTATGAACTTAGTCATAGCACACGAGGTAAATCATAGGTTCTGACTCAAAATGGGACATAAAACACATGCACTTTTGACTGCTGCTCATCACCAGATAATCCTTTTCAATATAAGCACTGATTTATAAAGGACTAGGGAGTGTTTTCAAGGACATACTTCAAATCCTGCTTTGATGAGAATTGAAAGTTAAAGAGATTCCTATCAATCTCCTTTGCTTCCATAGCTTTTTTGGGCTTCTCTGCCTGTGTCATAGTATTGAAGAAAGCTCTAATATTAAAGCATTTCTCAGTCCACAGTGTCCCAATAAGGTAGATGCTAGCACGTTGAGTGCCTCCTCTGCCCTCTGGATCAGGGCTGATATCGACTACCACTTCTTTTATGGCTACACGCTTGCCACAAAGATTAGAAGACAAGTGAAAAAAAGAAACCAGGACAAACAAGGGATCTCAAATCAAAGAGGGAGGTGCCCAATAATGGCAGTGGAAAACTGTATGTAACAGGGAAAACACTCTCACAAGAGAAAGATCTCGGAGAGGAATTGAGAAAAAATTTTAAAAAGTTACATAAATGTTTCTTTTAAAAAATAGGTAACCACATCTCTTCTTACCTTCCAAATATTATAAAAAGTTTGTATAACCCCATACAATAACATAAAAAATTTTTGACAAATTAGAGATTAGTATGTTATTTTGTCTTTTAAGATTCTCTAATTTGACACATAACTTTTCTTTTATTATTTGTTAAAATCTTCTTGGTTGCAAGAATTTAAAGAAAGGAAACACTCTCTTTATTGGTTGCAATATATTAGCAAGATGACTGAGTGATTTCTATAGGTAGTTAGGATGATTTATAGTTATTATAAATAGTCTACTCTCTTTTCTCTCTCTATTTTTACTTCTTATTTAATTGTGTTTCTAATCTTATTTTACTGATTATTTACATGATTTTTGCATCTCACAATTAATTTGTATTGTTTGTCTAATTTGGTAGGTTGAAGATCCTGTCTATTTGTTGAATCAAGGTCCGGCTCTATCCGATTCCAATTAATTTTAAAAAAAGAAACTCTCTTTTATTGGTTATAGAATATTAAAAGACCACGCAATAATTTCTATAAGTGGGTAGGCCAATTCATATTTATTGGAAATAGTCTACTCTCCTTTCTCTCCCCCTTTTTTTCTTCTTATTTAATTGTGGTTTCAATCTTATTGTACTGATTATTTACATGATTTTTACATTTGACAAACATGATTTTTACTGTTTGTCTAATTTGGCAGGTTGAAGATCTTTTCTATCCATTGAATCAAGGTCCGACTCTGTTCGATTTCAATTTCGTCAGTCAAACTCTCACTTTGTTTTTATTTCTTGGTGTTACCAAAACCACAGCACAATAAATATTTTAGACCTTTTTTTTTTTTGGAGGAAGAAAATATTTTGGATGTGATTTGTTAAACACAATTCATGGCAAATTTGACCAAATAAACCATTAGGTTGAAATTGAATTTATCTCAACTTCCTCCCAATATTATCTCTTCTCAAGTATGTCCTTATTCTACAACAAAAAGAGCTTTTTGATAATTAACTTTTCCGGTCTTCTTTTTTTTTTTTTTTTTAACTAGGTTAAGTGAGCTCAAAACTAGGAAAATATTTGTCATCTTGGAGGATTGTAAAGCAGCATAATAAGGTATGGTAGGAGTAACAACATGCCCGCCAGTTCGGCCTACGAATCCTACCACATACGCTGCCAAGCTCCTAATTAGATATGACAAAAAGGTTAGATATTTGATCATCGTCATCTTACAAATTTATGTTCTATTCTCCTTTTGGTCTCTTTATCTCTCAAAAAAATAGAAAAACAATAATCATTCAAACAACATATATCATAAGTGAGTATATTAATTTACAAAATTTAGGATTTTAGGTATTTTTATTCAATTAATTATTATGTTTTTAATTTTTGATTACAAGGTCAGTTCTTTAAAAAAAAAAAAAAACTCCCTTTGTTCATGTTTGTTATTTATGCAAGAAGATTGTATATCGTAGTTCAATATGAATGCTTTGTTTTTCTACCTTATTGGCTTCTTCTAGACTGCAGTTTCCTTTTTTTTTTTTTTTTTTGAACAATCTTTAAGATCTATTTCAAGATTTTTTTTTTTTTTTTTTTTTGGTCTTTGAGCATTTTACATCTTTATTTTGTGACCTTGCAGAAGAAGAGTTCTGAGGAATGCTTGTTGACTGTAGAGTCCCAAAAAACAAACCAATTTTAATTTCATTTAATCACTACCCATAAAAAAATAATATTTATCTCCATTTTAATCTATATTATCTCTTTTTTTTCTTCTAATTTTAGTATGATTTCATCATACGAAATCATATATATATATACAGAAATAAATTTTAAAAAAGTCGTCATCCATGTAAAGTAGTATAGATGAGGCCAATAATTAAGAAAGTATAAGAGACACAAAGGACTCACATGGAAAAGTTCTTATAGATTAATTTGTCTTTATCTTTAATAATTTTTTAAAAAATAAAATTATTTAAATTATTATTATCATATTATAATATAAATTAAATAACCCGCACATCGGCCGGGGTTTGAAAACTAGTAATATATTAAATTATAAAGGAAAGAGAAAGTTTCTCCTTGAGTATGGAAGCACTTTTAACTTACATGATATGCTTCTCACTTTTGCTCCTTTGTTAATTAAAATATGTTATTATGTTAATTAAAATAGAAAGAGTTTGAATTTTAGTGAACTTCTAATTTTCATAGAGATAATAGAGATAAATACTAGTTCTGGAATCCGTAGATAGTTACATCTCACTGGGATTCACCTTATATGGACTTCTAGAGGCAACAATATGTATTGCTCTTTGCATCTGATTGAATAACTTCGACCATTCCTCCAAGCCAGATTTTCGTATCACTGCTAAGAGATTTTTGTTGCATTTTGTGACAATTAATTATTTTTGTTCACTTTTACTTGGAGTTTTATTTCCCGACTTAGAAAGCCTTCAACGTTGATATTTCAAGCATCTGGTGCAATTGAGGCACTAATGATATGGCGCATGAAAGTGCCTGACAAGCGTATAAATCAAAGAATATCACAGGTACCAAGAAAGAGTATGAATGCACTTATCTTTCTGGGTTGATAACCTTTGTTTTCTTTGTTAATTTTTACAGCTCCCCCTTTGAGATTGACTGACTTGCATGGATTGGATCAAAGAATCATGGATGATTCACAGGTGAGTTATTACATGTCGTCCTTCTGGTGATCACTATTCTCACCGCATAAATTCTAGATTATCAAGTCTCACACTGATTTATTATTCTTTTTAATGTGTTTGAAGCTGAATGATAATTGCTAATTGGTTATATTATGAAAAGATTTATGGCACGTTTTTAAAATTGTTCATTCATCATTGACTGACATTTCTTTTGGGGTTGTCCAAGTTTTATGATTTCACACCTGATTTAGTTTTCTTTTTTTTTTTTATTTTTTTATATCTTTTTCTTCTGTCGTTGAACTTAAACCAGGACAGCAAAGATGCTTAATCTATATAAAAAAGTTTAGAGATAGATTTGTGGAGCATGTACTACGAGGTTGGTATCTTTTTTCTCATTAATTATTTTGTTCTTGGAAATAATAAGAAGACATAAAAAATACGGAATTTATCATTTTTTTTAAATTATAAATGTTGTTATCTCTCTGATTTTCTTTAATTTAAAAATTTTTGTCTTTATGTTAATGTTCTTAATTTTATAATACAAACTAAAAAAGATTTGTGTGATAGTTGTCTCTGTTTTCAGCACGACAGTTGTCTATGTTTTCAGGAAGGCAAGAAAATCCAACAAAAATGGATGATCATGGGATCGATTGTGATGCCACACGTAAAGGTTTGGAGATTTATTAGCCAATTTGGAGATGATTTGGTGTGAAACTTGAATGGATTAGTTTCTAATGTCTACTAATGTCATTTTCTAGATGCCTTATCGTTGCCCTTTCAGTCTATTATGAATCCATCAGCGCAATAAATTACTTGGCTAGAATTCTAATAATTACATCCGGGAATCTCGGCCTTACTGCTGTTGAGGATGAATCGGTTCAATAATTATGAGTATCCATTGATTACTTAATGTTTTTTTCATCAAAGGCTTTGCCACCAGATTGTACTTTTCTCAAAGTCCGGTTTGGAAATGATTACTACTTGCCTTCTAGCTTAATAATTTTTGTTTTTTTATATTTTTCCAGGGCTTTGTGGTTCCTTTTATCCGCAATGCCAATACATTGAATTTTGCTGCGATAGAGAAGAAGATCAACAATCTTGCAAAGAAGGCAAATGATGGAACCATATCAATTCATGGGATGGCTGGAGGTTCACTTACAATATCCAATGGAGGTGTTCATGGGAATCTTTTGATTATACCGATCATCAACCCTCCTCAGGTTTGTTGTTTTACCGGGAGAGTAACTTGATGGTGTGTGTTTCTTTTGGTCACTTCTTAGAAAAGGTTATGTATGGTATGGCATGCTTAATAATGCTTGCTTGATTGTTTTGTATCCGTTCTATGTTTCTTTCATCATCAAAAACTTCACTGTTTGACATTCTTTCCCAGTTAGCAATTTTGGGCAGCCATTTAGGAGTCCTAACAAAAAAATTTTGTAATTGAGTCCTATGTTTTTGATGTAGCATAAATAAGTCATTGGATATAAAATCTCAATTTTTCGTATTAATATAATACATTAATATTTACTATATTATGTGCTGAATATTAATAAATTGTTAAAATTGTCTAAATATTTAGCTAATTTATTAAAATCATATTAACTATTTTTTAGCATTTACAAATCCCAATTTATTCCTCCGATGAGACTTAAAATCATCCTCATACTTACGCATTTAATAATTTAAAGCACAATTTAGTTTGCCGCTATTATTACCCACTAAATTAACCTTAGAAAGATTCTACATTTAACGCATCGCAGGCTTAACATCACAACCATGAGATTGAAGACGATGTTTTGGTGGAGACCAAGCATGCCTACCATTGAATTCATGTTAGATTATGCTAGGGTTACCAATTAACTAGATTACTAACTACTACCAATAAAAACCAATTTATATAAATAAAGTCGAAATTTATCCCTGTTAAAGATATTATTATGATTTAAAAATCTTTTCATATCTATCCTAATTATATGATCCTTTTATATCTATTCTCATTGCAGTAATCTCTTCCGATTACAATAATCTCTTCTGATTATAGTAATCTCCTCATATTACAATAATATATTTGACATTTTCTATTATTATATGATTATTTTCATTATTCTATGATTATGTAATTATTATAAGATTATGTAATTATTGGAGATTGTTTAATTATTTAATCATATGCAACCCTATAAATAGGGTCATCTTGTAAATGTCTCTATACAATTGAGTAATAGACATTTCACATTCCTAAATTTTCTCGTTTCTTGTATTACTCTTGTGATTGTATCAAAGTTTTATTCTCCACTACTCATACTCTGAAACCCTCACTTACCAATGGATCATTACAATCACTATGACCAAACCTTCTCGTTTTTATACCCCTGTAGTTTTTTTTTTTTATTTGGTCTTTTCTTTTTTGGGATCTATTTCCACTGTTTAGTCCCATAACCAATATCATGTGAACTGCATTTGCATCTTCGGGTGGGATTGAGATAATACCAATATTTGTTGGCTTTTTATGTTCACACAAGATGACATCACTCTTTGATCCATATTCATCTTGACGGGGAGTGTCCGAGAATTATGTAATTATGAAGATCTGAATACGATCAAGTCAGGATACTGGAAATCAAACAATTATATAGATACTTAAAATAATTAATTTTGGAGATTTGCATATTTGTTTATAATCAAGTTATGATCCTAGTGATCAATTAATATCAATCTATAATCTTAGTATTATTGTAATATAATTGCCTTATATGTAAGATAATCTCCATTATATATATTGGAGTTCCTGTACTATGTGTGAGGAACACCATTCAATAAAAAGGATGTAACTTTTTTGGGTTTTTGGACCGTGGACGCAAGTCTTTATGGCTAAGCCACGTATCTTTATATTCTTCATTCTTCTCTTTTTTACCTTTCCACATAGTTTCTTCTTTATTTTAATGTGGTATCAGAGCTTACCCCTCTTCATATTCCTTCTAGTCTTTCTACAACAGTTTCATCTTTTACTCCTATCAGTCTTTGGCACTTACGTCTAGGTCATGCTTCTTTATCTAAAATTCAACATTTAGCTTCTAGTAATTATTTAGGGTATGTTACTAAAGAAGCTTTTGATTGCATGTCATGTTAACTCAATAAACACAAAGCCTTACCTTTTAATAATAGTGATTCTACATCTTCATCTCTTTTTTATATTGTTCATTCTGATATTCACAGTCCTGCTCTTGTTTCAATAAAAAGAAGTACAAAATATTTTACCATTTTCGTTGATGATTTTTCCAGTTTTACTTGAATTTACCTTTTGAAAAATCGTTCTAAAATCTCTCAAATTTGCTAAGATTTTTCAATCATGATTTACACTCAGTTCTCATAATGCATTAAAATTCTTTATACTGACAATACTAAATAATATGGAGTATCATTGATTATTTCTACCTTAAAAGAACATAATACTATTTTTCATAAATCATGTCCTAGTACCTTCCAACAAAATGGTCATGCATAATGAAAATTAGGTCATTTTTAAGATACTATTCACTCATTACTCATTTATGCATCTCTTTCTGAATCATTTTGGGGTGAAGCTACTTCAACTGTAGTATAGACAATTAATAGGATATCTTCCTCTATTCTCAAAAACAAAACTTCATATGGGTGTCTTCGTGGAGAATTATCTAACTATAATCTTCTCAGACCTTTTGGTTGTCCCTATTTTGTTCTTCTTCAACTTCTTAAGCACACTAAATTAGAACCTTGAGCTTGTCTATGTTGTTTTCTGGGGTATGGTATTGAACATAAGGGTTACAGATGCTATGATCCTATTTGTAATAGACTCCGCGTCTCTCGTTATGTCATTTTTGAAACACAAAATATTCACTCATTTAGCCAATGTTTCATTTACTCCTACACTATCTCTTAAGTTGTTTGTCGATCTTTTAGTCGATCTCTTTTTTAACTCTTCTTCTAATGCAAGTGATGTTATCTCAATAGGGGACAACTTTACTCTCTCTCCCAATAAGCTCGACCAGATTGTTAATCCTTCACAGTCACAGCCCGAGGTTCCTAATCTGCTTGATGTACCTCCCGCATTACATCCTGACATACCTTTTTCGCCATGGCCTAATGCTCCTCACTCACCAATACAGCCTGACATACCTTGCTCACCATAGCCCAATGCTCCTTACTTACCACATTCTTCAAATTCTCCTCTTACACCTCTTGTACCCTATCATTGTACTCTAGTACATAAACCTTCAATTCTTTTATGTGATTTCCATTATTGTTCTGTTGCCACCTTGCATTAACCCACTTCCTGTCGATTAGGCAGTTCAAATCTTTCTTGGCAGTGTGCTATGTCTCAAGAGATTGAGGCATTAAAAAAGAATCATCTATAGGACCTAGTTTATATTCTTCCAGAAAAGTCTCTTATAGGAAGTAAGTGGGTATTCAAGATTAATACTCATGCAAATGGTTCTATTGAACAGTAAAAGGGTCGTCTTGTTGCTAAAGGGTATACTTAGGAGTATGGCAATGACTACGAGGAAACATTTGCTCCTGTGGCTTGTTTAAATCTATTCGCAATTTATTAGCAGTTACCATATGGCAGTGGAAGCTGTTTCAGATGGATGTCAAGAATATCTTTCTTAATGGAGATATAAATGAAGAAGTTTATATGCAACCTCCTCCTAGTTATCAACACAACTCACAAGTTTTTTCGCAGAGAATCATATGGACTAAAACAAGCTTCTCGAGCTTGGTTTGCCAAGTTCAATTCTACCATTTTATAGCTTGGTTTTACCTCAAGTCCTTATGACTCTACTCTCTTCATCTGAAAGATAAACTCTAGTGTTGTTCTTCTCTTATTTTATGTAGATAACATGATTATCAAAGGTGATGATGTTTCAGCCATTCATTCTCTTCAAAATTATCTAAGTCAGCATTTGAGATGAAAGATTTGAGTTCTCTCAGTTATTTCTCAGGCTTGGAAGTATCCTCTGGCACTGATAGTTAATTTCTCTCTCAAGCCAAGTATGCCTCAGATCTTTTTGCTCAAGCTGGTATTACAGATAGTAAGATTGCTTCCTCACCCCTTGAGAAAAATGTTAAGCTTATACTAGTTAATGGTACACTTTTTAGTGATGCCACTCTGTACCATCAGCTTGTTGGAAGTTGAGTTTACGTTACAATCACTCATCCCAACATTGTTAAAATAGTTTATTTAGTTAGTCAGTTGATGGCTGCTCCTATGTTTACTCATTTCGCAGCTACTTTTTGCATTCTACGATATGTCAAGAGAACTTCATTTCATGGGTTTCACTTTTCTGCCCATTCTACTCTTTAGTTACAAGCATTTTTGAATACTGACTGAGCTGGAGATCCTACAAATAGATGCTCTACTATTGTCTTTTGTTTCTTTCTCGGTAACTCTCTCATCTCTTGCCGTAATAAGAAACAATCAACAGTAGCACGCTTTAACACTAAACTAGAGTATCATGTCATAGCTAATGCATCAACTAAACTTATTTGGCTTTATTGGTTGCTCACTGATACGAGTGTTTTATTTTTGGATCCAGCTATACTATATTGTGACAATTGCTATTCAAATTGCTTATAATATCGTCTTTCATGAGCATACTAAGCACATTAAGATTGATTGTCATTTCATTTGCCAACATATTAATAGTGGGACCATAAACTTACAGTTTATTTCATCAATTGATTAGCCTGCTGATATATTTATAAAGACACACCCTACAGGACATTTTTATGAGTTACTTTATAAACTCAAATTAGTTCCAGTCGATCCAACTTAATTTTGAGGGGGGATGTCAAAGATATTCTTATGATTTGAGGATCTTTGCATATCTATCTTGATTACAAGATCATATCATATCCATCCTAATTACAATAATATCTTTTAATTACAGTATGGATTATTATATGGATTATTTTATCTTATCGTTAATAATTTAAAAAAAAATGTATTCAAGTTATTATTTTCATAATATAATTATCATATTATGATATAAATTAAACAACCTGTGAATGGCGCAGGTCTTAAAAACTAGTCACATATATAAAGCGGAAGCTGAGAGAATGTCTTCAACTTTTTTCTATACCACGTAACAAATTCTCATTAATTCGTAAATTAAAAAAATAAAAATACTCTATTTTTCAGTTCAGTACTAAGAATTAACTATATAATAGAAAAGGTAAGAAAACTCCTCTATTTATTAATTAAGAAAAACGAGGTAAAAAAAATTCTTCTTTAACTTAAATAAAAAAAAAAACTAAATTTAGGTTGTTGAAATAAAGGGAGGCAACAGTTCCTTTTAATTTTTTGTTTTTTTTTCTTAAAAAAAAAACTAAATTCAGGCGTAGACATATTAAATAATAAATATTTATTTATTTTTGTTTTTTTAGTTCCTTTTTAATTTTTCAAATCAAATCAAATCTTCGCTTTCTCTCTATGAAATCTGGACAGTCTGCTTATTTTTAATTTTCTTTTTTTTAATCAATTCGAGGTGTCTGAATTGATTTTCTGATTTGGCCTTTAATACTTTGTTGTGGTGTGATTGCAATTATTTTATTGCGCACAAAAAAATTCATGCAAGTTCGTTACCTTTTAATATTATTTATTTATTTGAGATGTGGATTATCTTACTTAGCTTACTTTATGATATTTGTGTAGAACATGAATCACCTGCCAATTAAAAAGGCCAAACATAGTTCCATTTTGGAACTATGTCATTCCAAAAAACAAAACGATTTTGTACAGTTGTTGACTAAGAGGTCTTATTCACAATATTTACATGATTTGACAAATTTTAAGGCACAAAAATAATAGTGTACATATAATTTTACAAAATTTATAATTAATTAAATAAAAAATGCTTATTGATCTTGTATATCGTGTGAGTTATTTTTTAGTATATATCTACTATTAAACAATGATTCTTCTGATTAAACTAGTTGAACATTGAACTACTAATTTTTTTTATTCAATTATGGATCCAATTCTGACAACACTAGTGATACTGCAAAATTTTGTTTGTTATACACATCTATCTATAAGAAAATAATCATTGGATACAGATGTTATATAATAGCAAAAATGGTTTTGGGTATATATATATATAGCGATAAAGGTCGAAGTGCAGGTGACAACACTGTTAACGTATGTCTTAGTAGCCAATTAGTTGGTTATTTATTATAGACATATTTGATATTTCATGCATACAATTATTAATAAAAGGCAATTTTTATCTTTAGTATGTTTATATAGTTGATATGATAATCAGTAAATTTGAAAGATAAAGTCCATAAGATAAATACACTTTGCAAAGATAATTATGATGTGATCACAATTATGAGATACTAATTACATCAAAATATTATTTTTAAATATTCTTATTTGATGTTCCATCGAGACGGAACTTGATGGGGCCCTGAGACTGACACATGTTATGTTTTTTTTTCGTGAAGAAAGAAGTTGATCTCATAAACTAAAGTATAGAGATACTTAAATAAACATGTGGGTGTTTGTTAACTGAACAAATTCACTGAATTGACTCATTATGATAATTTTCAAATGAAACATTACTTGTGTGTTTAAGGAATTTCTCATTTGACGATTGTGTATATGATCTTTAGATTTGAGATCACTGGCATATCTTATATAGGAATTGATTTGCTTTGATCTTACTTCTGAGTTGTCCTAATCAAGGATCGCCTGTAGGAGTTTGCATTTGGTATATCATGAACATTATGTAAATAGTTGAGTAATAGATAAAGAATTCATCACCCTAAAATAATTATGGGAGAGTGTTCCACCATTCACAGTAAGTATTGATTCAATAAATCCTCGTGCAAGGTGAAATGAGGATTATAAGGAGTTATAATCTCATTCATAGAATTAATGACCAAATTATTTTAATTATTGAAGAACGAATATAATTAGACAATATAGAGTAGACACTAATTTCATGCTCTATGTCTAATTGAAATATTTGAATGACTTACACTGAAAGACCGTGCACTAAAAGGATTTGTCAAATAATTTTGACGTTCTTGACATTTTTGTGATTATGATATGTTACTAGATTTCAATCTTGATCTATGGATATAAATTAATTAATTATAGAATTAACGATAATGTAAAAGAGTTTAATTTATCTATTACTTTAAGAATATAATTTATATTTGTTGTCAACATATCAGGATCTAAATGTGCCACACACATTAAAGAAATTGGTAAAAGACATAAAAGGAGGTCAAGTTGGATTTGATTGAAAAGTTTGAGAAAATATTGGGGACAGGTATGTGATATTTAAATTTATAAGGACGAATATGCAATTTATGAGAAATATACACTAGGGTTAACATAGGTTAAGTTCTCTATCAATAGACCTCATAACACCTACCAAATATAGAGTTTTTATGTTCATTCATAGCTACCACTCTTCCTTACACTTGCCCTCTTTTATTAACTTTTCCTTAAAAGAGTTTAGGTTTAGGAGAGTTGTCTTTCGTAGTTACTGTGTGGATACTGTTAGAGGCTGAACATTTGAATGGTGGTGGTTTACGGCAACCTGTCGAATGGGCCTGAAAGAGAAGAGAAAATTTGATTGGTTGGGAACAATATATTTCTCTTAGTTTAGTTTGTAATTATATTTAATAAGCAGTTTATCTATTTTTGGGCATCAAAAGTTTTAAATATCTATTTAGGTGTAGTTTTATTTAATACACTACCGTTTGATTCCTAAAAGTGGTATTAGAGCTTGGTTGACATATTAAATATAATTCAATTATACGTTTAATTGTTATTGATTGTCAATTCGATTGATTTATATGTTAATTTTTTGTCGATACTATGATCAATTCTTGAAATCTTATATTTAGTTATGCATATATATATATATATATATATATATATCACCTCGTCGCACAAAAAAGAAGTGTTCTTTTTGGTGCAGTGCTCATGCAATACAAAGCTACATTTATACTTTAAAAAAGGTGTCGAGCTTGAATTTGAATATTCCAAGCTCGACAGCAACCTCGCCAAAGCCAAGGTAAAGCCAAAAGTTGGCTTTACCGAGGCAGCATTTTACTACAGAGTATATCTTTTTAAAAAAAATTATTGAATTACCGATCTTGGTAATTGTGCCAAGCTCACAATTACCAAGCTCGGCGGCGCGGCCTTGGGTATTAATTGCCCAAGACAGCAAGGCTACATACGCGTGAATTAAAAGTGTTGATACACACTCATTTTATAAACACAATTTTGTATGTTAAAAAACATATTTTTATATTTGTGTAATGTTGTTTATATCATACAATTATTTCGATATAATTAAAATATTAAAGTTTTAAATTGTTTAAAATTTGAGCACCTAATATAATTAAGTTGTTAATGTAAAAGTACTTTAATTCAAATATAATTTTAAAAAACTATTTTTTAAATTATAATTCTGTTGGAGTAAAATTAAAACATCCTAATTAGATTATGATTCAGGAATTGGATCATATTCAATTTCTTATACAATTAAAAAAATTTGTTTAATTTAGTTAGTATTGTTATTTAGATAAAGTGTCTTAATTAAAATTGAAATCCAAGTTAATTAGAATTTCTAATTAGATTAGGAATCCTAATTAAATAATGAATCCTAATATGATTAAGAACCATATTTATAATTAATAACACCAAATTAATTTTATTTAATATTTTTAATTATTAAAAATATTATTTTTAATTACATATAAAATCAATCATTAGAATTAAACGTGTTTATTTTGTGTACATAATGTAATTATGATTGCATAATGGATGGTTATGGACTCATAAACCAATGTAATTGTGTTTATTTATGGTTAAATGGATGTGATTTTATTTTTAGAGTATACGAACTACGTTCCCTGCCTTTCTCTTATTCTCTGATTATAAGTTCTTTTCTCATCTAAACTCCCATTAAATGTAACTCGAGGTTTCTCTTACAATTATGTAATTAGATAATTAATATTTAAATAAATTTTTTATTTGTAATAATGGAGATGAAGACAAAGGCGCCAAAAAAGACATCAAGAGGAGGTTGAAACTGAGAGGACTTTTAAAGACCATGATGCAATCTTTAGGATTTGACCATCAAACTCTCTTTATGGCTCAAGGAGGTTAGCTTTGTAGAGTTCATAATCATTCATATTAGAATGACATATTAGGATTGTATGTTATATATTTGATATATATTACAATTGTGACACCAATGCATAAGACCGATTTAATCAACAAAAATCCCTTAATTAAAATATTAAGTACATGTTGAAAACACGATGAGTTGCCTTCCATAATTATAGTATAAAACCAAATTCTATTTGAGGAAGGTTTGTTGGGTTACCTCAAGGCTTCCTTAACCTGAATATGTTTAATGTTATAACTGATGGGTCCTACTTAACTAAATTTGTTTGATTTGGATGGGTTAGCTCATGATCACATAAATTTAGAGGCAATGATTAGGCGAAACATGGATGACATGTTTGGACAAAGAGTTGTTATCTAACTAATATAGGAGTCACGAGTGATGTGATTGATAAGCTATATTGTCTATCTAATTTATTTTATTTGATTTGTTGGTTATCTTAAGGTCATATAAATTAAATGAGATCCTAACCCACTAGAAAATTTTAAACTAAGATTTTTCAAGTCAATAGAGAGGGCTATTGATTTGAATAAAATAGTGGGAATAACAAAACATGGGTTAAAAACCTGATCTGATCTTGGTTTGTATGCATGAATCTAAAATTCACTCTCTTTACTTACATACAAGTTGCTATGTCAAAATGAGAAATAAATTGTCCCTACAAAGCATACTTGCTGCGAACAAAATTACTGGACCAAATTTCTTAGACTAGTATAAAAACTTGAGAATTGTTCTCAAGCAAGAAAAAAAGCTCTAGGTCCTTGATCAGGATATTCCTACTATCCCTACTGATAAGGAAGAGCTTCTAAATTATAATAAGCACAGGGATGATGATGAATTGGCTACATGTGTGATGTTAGTCAGTATGTCTCTTGAGCTTTAGAGGCAACACGAGGGTATAAATGCCCGCACCATAATTCTGCATCTCAATGAGTTGTTTGATGCAAAAAAATAAGATTGAGAGGTATGAGACCTCAAAAAAATTGTTCCAATGTAAGACGGTAGAAGGATCTTCAGTGAACGTCGATGTTCTGAAAATGATTGGCTATATTGAAAAATTGGGCTGATTGGGTATTACCATAGACTTAGAGCTAAGTGTTGACCTAGTCTTACAGTCAAAGCTATTCACAGTTTATTGTAAACTTCCATATGGACAAGTTTGGAAGCTTCGTTACCTAAATTGTTGAATATGCGTAAAGTTGTTGAGAAGACTCCTAAGAAAGGGGAGACTTATGTTCTACTTGGTCATTCTTCTAAAGCCAAGAGCAAAAGGCCCGATAAAAAAAAAAAAAAAAAAACAAGAAACAAAAGGCTTGGCTAGCTAAAGCAATTCAGCCTAGTGGTGGTGTAACATGGGACAAGAATAAGGACACTTGCCATCATTGTGGTAGAGAAGGCCACTGGGAATGAATTGCAAGGTTTATCAAGCAGTTTGAAGGCGAAAAAGCTTGGTGAAGCTTTTAGTTCAGGTATGTTCATGATTGAGATAAATCTTTCTATTTATGATTCTATTACTTAGGTATTGGATACAGAGTGTGGTTCTCATATTTGTAGAAATATGCAGGAACTCAATAGAAGTAAATGACTGAATAAAGGAGAAGTGGACCTACAAGTTACAAATGAGTAAGAGTTATTGCGCAAGCTGTTGGAACTTGTAGTTTACTTTTGCCTTCTGGCCTAGTACTAGAACTAAATAATTGTGATTATGTTCCCATACTTTTGCAAAACATTATGTCTATTTCTTGTTTAACTTTAAATGGATTTACTTTTACATTTAAGGACAAAGGTTTTTCTTTGTATAAATATGATGTTTATTATGGATTTGGTGCTTATGCAAATGGTTTGTATGTACTTAATCTTGAAAGACCTATTTTCAACATAAATAACAAAAGACTCAAAATGGATAATCAAAACGCATCTTTTGTACGGAACTATTGTTTAGGTCATATCAATGAAATAATAATCACTAAGTTACATAAGGATGGTTACTTGGATCTATTTAATCATGAATCATATGGAACTTGTGAGTCTTATTTATTGGATAATATGACTAAGACTTCTATTATAGGAAAAGGAGAATGTGCCAATGAGTTATTAGGACTTATACATACAGATGTATGTGGTCCAATTACAACACATGCAAGGGCTAGTTTTTGTTATTTTATTACATTCATAGATGATCATTCTAGATATGATTGCGTGTATTTAATGTAATACTAATTTGAAGCTTTTGAAAAGTTCAAAGACTTTATATTTGAATTAGAGAAAGAAACTAGTAGAAGTATTAAAATCTTACGATCAGATCAAGGAGGTAAATACTTAAACCAAGAATTTCATGATTATTTAAAAGAGAATGAGATTCTCTCACAATGGACTCCTCTTAGAACACCACAACATAATGTTGTTTCTAAGAAGAGAAATAAAACCTTATTGAATATGGTTTGATCTATGATGAGTTGAGTTGATATTCCTTTATCCTTTTGGGGTTATGCCCTTGATACTGCTGCTTACCTTCTTAATAGAGTTCCATCCAAATCTATTGACAAGACATCATATGAGATATGGAATAGTAAAAGAATAAACATGTCGTGTCTAAAAATTTGGAGATGTGATGCTTATATGAAGTGGTCATTATCTGAAAAACTTAGATCTATGTCAGATAAGCGCACATTTGTGGGCTATCTAGAAGAAATTTATGAATGCTACTTTTACCACCCAGTTGAGAGAAAAGTGTTTGTCTCAAAGTTTGCTATCTTTTATGAGAGAATTTATTCTCCAAGGGAGTAATGAGAGTAAAATAAAACTTCAAGAAGTTCAAGACCCACAAAATGAATTCAAAATGGCACATGTGCGAGAGTATACTGCAAAAGTTGTACCACCTCAAGCTAAAGAAACACAAGAACTCCATAGATCTAGTAAGAAACATCGACATTCTAACAGTACCAGTTACTTGTTGATAAAGGAAGTGATGTTAAGCTTATAGATGATAATCTTACTAGTTATAATAAACCAATATCTGATATTGATTCATCTAAATGGCTTGAAGTGATGAAGTCTAAAATGGAGTCCATGTATAATCACTAAGTACAAAGTTTGGTTGATCCACCTAAAGGGATAAAATCTTTATAGTGTAAATGAGTCTTTAAGAGAAAGACTGACATAAATGGTAATGTTCAAACTTATAAGGCTAGACTAGTTGCAAAAGGTTGCAAATAAAGGTGAGGAGTTAACTATAATGAAACCTTTTCACCTGTGACCATGCTTAAATCCATTGGAATACGTCTAGCCATTAATGCATACCATTATTATGAGATCTGGCAGATAGATGTCAAAATAGCATTCATGAATGGGAAATTACTTGACGATGTGTCTATGACACAGCTTAAGGGTTTTGAATCCAAAGATCATTCTAACTGTAAAGGTCTATTTATGGACTAAAGCAAGCTTTAAGGAATTGAAACATCCATTTTGACAAACCAATCAAAGAGTTTGATTTTGTTTAAAATATGGTTGAAACTTGTGTTTATAAGAAGGTTAGTGGGAGTGTACTCATTTTCCTAATATTATGTATGGATAACATATTATTGACAGGAAACAATGTACCAATGTTCCAATTTGTTAAGGTTTGGTTGTCCAAGAACTTCTCTATACAGGATTTAGGAGAAACGGCTTATATTCTGGGAATTAAGATCTATAGAGATAGACCTCAAATGCTACTTGGATTGTCCAAATCAATGTATATAGACAAAGTATTAAAATGGTTTAACGTGGAGGAATCTAAGAAATCAATTCTGCCTATGTAGCATAGCGTGTATCAAGGACTTGTGTCTTAAGACACAAATTGAGAGAGATAGGATGGAGAAGATCCCCTATGCGTCTACTATAGGATCCATCATTTATGTGATGTTATGCATGAGACCATATATCTTCTATGCTTTGAACATAACGAGTAGATACCAAGGTGATCCAATGAGCATCACTGGATTGCAGTCATGAACATCCTAAAGTACTTATAAAAGACAAAAGATGTCTTTCTTGTCTATGGATGCAAGTTTTCAGTTTAACAAAGATGATAACAAGTCGCAGTCTAGGTATATATTTACTCTTAATGGCAATAATATCAATTGGAAAAGTTCCAAACAAGAGACGACCGCAGATTCAACAAGCGAAGCTGAGTACATATCTACATCTAAAACAGCAAAATAAGCAGTTTGGATCAATAAGTTCATTACTGAACTAGGTGTTGGTCCTGTACCTCTTTACCATGACAACAATAAAGTCACTGTAGAAGCAAAGGAACCAAAGTCTCATCAACGATCAAAGCATATAATTAGGCACTTTCATATTATTCAGGAAACAATTGAAAGAAAAAATATAAAGATTGAGCGACTACCCTCTGATGAGAATCCGGCTGATGGTCTATCTAAGCCATTGTCCCAACAGAAACATGATCGTCATACGAATGGTTATGGTATCAGATACATAGTTGATTAGCTATAGTGCAAGTGGGAGATGGTTAACGTGTGCCCTAGTAGCCAATTAGTTGGTTATTTATTATAGACAAATTTGATATTTTATGCATATAATTATTAATAAAAGGTATTTTTTATCTTTAGAATGTTCATATAGTTAATATGATAATCAGTAAATTCTAAAGATAAAGTTCATGGAATAAATATAGTTTACAAAGGTAATTATGATGTGATCATACTTATGAGATACCTATTGCATTAAAGTATTATTCCTAAATATTCTTAGTCAATGTTCCATCAAGACGAGACATTTATGGAGCCATAAGACTAGCACATATTATGTTTTTTTCTTGTGAAGGAAGCAGTCAATCTCATAGACTTAAGTATAGATAAATCTGAGCAAACATGTGAGCGCTTGTTAGTTGAACAAGTTCACTAAATTGACCCGGTATGAGAGTTTCCAAATAAAACATCACTTGTGTGTCTAAGGAATTTCTCATATGATAGTTGTGTATGTGATCCTTAGACTTGAGACTACTAACGTATCTCATAAAGGAATTGATGTGCTTTGATCTTACTTCTGAGTTGTCCTAATCAATGATCGGTTGTAGGAGTTTGCATTTGATATATCATGAATTATATGGAGATAGTTGAGTGATTGATAAAGGATTCATTACCCTAAAGTAATTATAAAAAAAATATTCCACCGTTCTTAGTAAGTTTTGATTCAAAGAATCCTTGCGCAAAGTAGAATCAGGGTTATAAGGAGTTATAATCTCATTCATGGAATCAATGACTAAATTAATTTAATTATTATAGAACGAATATAATTAGACAATATAGAGCAGACAGTAATTTCATACTCCTTGTCTTTTTAGAACATTTTGATGACGAAAGGATTGAATTACACTAGAAGACTGTTCCGCGAAGGCATTTGTTAAACTACTTTGACAATTTTGACATTTGGGTGGCCATGATACGCTGCTAGATATCATTATTGATCTATGGGTATTAATTAACAAATTAGAGAATTAATGATAAATTTAAAGAGTTTAATTTATCTAACTCTTTAGGATTATAATTTATATTCATTACCAACATGTTAGGATTCTAATAAGTCACACGCATTAAGGAAATTGATGAAAAATGTAGAAGGAGATCAAGTTGAACTTAATTGAAAAGTTTGAGAAACATTTGAGATCAAATATATGATATTTAAATTTATAGGAACTAATGTGTAATTTATGAGAAATATACAATAAAGGTAACATAGTCTAAGTTCTCTATAAATAGACCTCACAAGGCTTGCCTAATAGACAGTTTTCTATTCATCTAGAAGTAACACAGTTTCTTAAGCTTGCCTTCTTTTCTCTCTTTCTCCCTCAAAGAGTTTAGGTTTAGGAGAGTTGTCTTTCGCAGTTCCTGTGTGGATACTATTACAGGCCAAGTGTTGGACAGTGGTGGTTAGCGACAATTTGTTGAATAGGCCTGAAAGAGAAGAGAATATTTGATTCGTTGGTAACAAGCTCTTGTTCTTAAGTTAGTTTGTGATTATATTTAACAAGCCACTAATATGTTTTTGGGAATCAAAATTTTTAAATATTTATTCCACTACGATTTTTTTCTATGCATGACCGATTTTTTTCTATGCATGACCATTTGATTCCAAACAGACACGGGGGAACCACTTGTAATAGGCATGCAGTTTTTCTCTCCATCGTGTGATGAAATTCTAATCTTGGCACTAGGGTTGTGTTGTCAAGTGCCTTGTTATGTTTCTTATGGTCATAATAGGTTTGTGAAAGTATGATTTGAGAGAGCAAGAGAAAAATGAAACAAAAAAAATAATATTTTTATTTGGAAAATATTTTTTTATGACTGAAGAGTTAAAAGCTAAAATAAAGCAATTGAAATGTATTAAGAAACAAAATAAGCAATTAAAGATGACTGTAAATGGCCTCATGTGTTTCACTGGACTTCTTTATTTTTATTCTAATACAATATCAAGAAAGCCAATAAACGATCATATTTGAACTTTTTAAGGTTGAATTATATAATATTCTCTTGAGTCTGACTTTGAAAGGTCTTGAGCTGGGTATAGCTGGGATTGGAATCAAACTGGATGGCTTCAATTATGGACTTTGGGATATATTAATGGTGATCTTCCTCAACCTCATGAGACGGACATGACGTTCAAAAAGTGGAGAATAGAGAATGCCATCATTAAGGGATGGCTAATCAATTCTATAAACCCTTAACTAATTAGTAACTAGATCTGATTTCCGACCGCGAAAGCAGTCTAAGGCACTATGTCGACGACATACTATGATGGTAGCGACACGTCATAGGTATATAAACTCAAGAGAAGAGTGACTCAGTTAAAACAAAGAGGAGGGTCAATTGAGTCCTATTATAATAATTTGTACTGTTTATTGCGAGAGATTGATTTTTGTGGTATGAACCCAATTGAGTGTGTTGCTAATATAAATAAACATAACTCCTCACTCCAAAAAGACAGGGTCTGCACATTCCTTAATGGTCTTGATGATCGTTTGGACAAGATTAGAGGTAACGTGCTGCAAACCAAACTCTCTCACTATTGACCAAGCATATGCATTTGTGTGCAGGGAAGATTTAAGACAAGCTATAATGCCTGCAAAGGAAGACGAACCAGTTACAACAAGTATGGCGATGGTGTCAAAAGAAAGCATCAAATAACCCTTGTCACAAGTCATTCAACTTTGGAAGCTGACAGGCAAAAAATTGACAAGTGAAGGTGGCAGCAAATGCAGTCAATGAGGGAATCCAAAGCATACAAAAAAGTCATGCTTCAAAATTCATGGTTATCCTGACTGGTGGCATGAACTAAAAGCTAATAAGAAGCGAGATGAGACTGGTGGTCAAGGGGAGAATGCAGAAAGAGTAGCATTGGTGGAGAGCAGTATCTCAATGTCGCAATTGTCTCTTGTGCCTCAGGAGAATTTTCCAACAAATGCATACGAGACTGAGTCAAGGAGAGTTTATTTTCTTGCTGCCAAAAATAAACCAGAATCTATAAAAAAATCCAGGTAACCGTTTATGGATTATTGATTCTGAAATGACTGATCATATGACGTTTCATTCGCGAGACTTTACAATGCCTTACTCTCTGAATTGGATGTCTGTAACCAATGCCAATAGAGCCGTGTATCCGGTTATGAGTGTAGGAAAAGTAGACCTATCCATGTCTTTTTCATTGAACAATACCTTGTTAATTTCGTCATTAGCAAGTAAATTATTGTCTGCTAGCCAAATGATTAAAGAATTAAATTGCTGTGTGCTGATATTTCTGAGTTTCTATTTATTTCAGGATATCCTCACCAAGTCATGGTACTAAGAGAGACGAACTATATTACCTAGATGATTATGCTAAAAGCCAAGTCAACTATGTTAGAAAGACTAATAACAGTGAGAAGGAGATTTGGTTATGTCATTGACGTTTTGGACATCCATTTTTTTTCATATTTGAAGCACTTGTTTCTAAATTTATTCTTAAATTGTCATGTATCTATGTCTAAATGCGAGACTTCTATTTTGTCAAAGAGCCATCGAGCTTCTTGTCCTACTAGTTTGACATAATACAAAACTCTATTTGCTTTGGTTCATTCTAATGTCTGGGGGTCAGTACCAATTACAATTCAATCTGGAATTAGATGGTTTAATACTTTTGTTGATGATTACACCAAGATGACATGATTATATTCATCAAAAAATAAGAGCGATGTTTATGAGATGTTTCAAATTTTTTATAAGATTTGGACAAAATATAATACAAAAACGCAAGTGGCTAGATCGAACAATAGAGGGGAGAATGATAGTAGAGAAATAAAGTGATATTTGCAGGAACACGACATTATTCATGAAACAACTTATGCCCAGACACCCCAATAGAATGGGATTGCAAAAGGGAAGAATAGACACGTCATGGAAATAGCCAGAGCACTTATGATATCATCCTTATTACCCAAATGGTTCTGGGTAGATGTAGTCACAACAATGGTATATTTGCTAAATTGGATGTCATCTAGAGTATTGAGATTTCAGACATCACTATAGGTCTTGGCTCAATATGTATCCCTTCCTTCGATCTTAATGTTGGGACCAAAATTTTTGATTGTACAGCATATGTGCATGTCCATAAAAGCCAACAAACTAAACTTGATCTACGTGAAGTTCGTTGTGGTTTTCTGGGATACGGAACACAGAAAAAAGGCTATAGATGTTATGATCCATTTACGAGAAGATTGTACACTACCATGAATGTCACTTTCATCGAGTCAGAATATTTTTTTACGATAGAAATTAAAGTGAATTCCTTTATACCAGATGAAGTTAGAGTAGATTATATGAGTAATTGGGAGATATGGCATGGCTTTGCAGTTGGGAACATTGGCACTAATTTACTAGATGAGGAGGTTGTCGGGGATGAGAACTAACTCATAAACTCGATCATTCTAGTTGACAGTCTAAGAGGGTCACATGGGGTTTAAACACAAGTTTTAGAGGAATCAAAAGTGACCAAATCAAGTGTTGATAGTTCCAACGAACCTGAAGTCATGAAGGGTCTAAAAGAGTCTAAATCTCTCTCAACTATACCCCATCAGACTCCTAAAAATTTTCCTGAGGTAAGCCTTTTAGATCTACATATTTATGATAAAGCTAATGTTTCTGGTTATAGATTGCCTCCCAAACAAAATAAAGGTGTTCCACCAAGCATATATTCCCCAAAAGTGGCAACAAAGAAGGCGAAGTACCCCATTGTAACTCATGTCAATACAAAGGAATTGTCTCCTCCATTAAAAATTTTGTGAACACGTTGTCCTCTGAATTTGTGCCAAAGACTGTCCAAGAAGCATTGAATGACCTGAAATGAGTCAAGGCAATTAATGAAGAATTGGAGAAAAATGACACTTGGAAGCTAATAACTTTTTTATGAGGAAAAAGCCAAAGGGATGTATATGGGTCTTTTCAATTAAATGCAAAGCAGATGGATCAGTAGAGAGGTGTAAGGCTCGACTAGTCACAAAAGAAAATAATCAGGTATATGGTATTAACTACCAAGAAACTTTCTCTCTTGTAGCAAAGTTAAATATTGTGAGGGTATGATTATCTCTGGCTACAAATATGGATTGGCCCTTGCATCAATTTGATGTGAAAAATGCCTTCCTTTACAGGAGTTTGACTGAAGAGGTATACATGGATGTTCTACCAGGCTTTGTGCTGCTTACAAGGGAATAGATTGTTTGTAAGCTCAAGAAGGCACTATACTAGTTTAAGCAATTGCCATGTGCCTGGTTTGGCCGGTTTAGCCTGGCTATGAAGAGATAATGTTACAAACAGAGTAACTTTGATCATACTCTATTTTTGAAGTCACGAAATGGGTTAGTGACCGCAATCATAATTATGTTGACAATATGATTATCACTGGGGATGACAAAAAGGAAATATCTCATTTATAGAAACAACTGACAACAGAATTTGAGATAAAAAATCTTAGAGGCCTAAGACATTTTTTGGGAATTGAGGTCGCGAGGTCAAGGCATGAAATTTTTCTCACATAGGAAGTATGAATTGGATTTACTGGCAGAGACAGGATTATTTGATTGTAAGCTAGTGGACACGCCACTAGTCCAAAACCACAGACTGGGAGATGATGTGGTCTCAGGTTTTGTGGATAAAGAGTAGTACCAGTGAATCGTTGGAAGATTGATTTATCCGGCATATACGAGGCCGAATATTGCATATGTTGTGAGTCAAGTGAGTCAATTTATGCATAATCGCCATAAAGTTTGCCTAGAAGTTGTGTTGTGACTATTGAAATATCTCAAAGGTACTCCTAAAAGAGGTATTTTGTTTACAAAGAATAATCACTTAAACATCCATGGTTATACGCATGTTAATTGGGCAAGAAGTTCCTTAGATAGAAGATCTACACATGGGTACTATACATTTGTTAGAGGTAATCTTGCTATTGGGAAGAGCAAAAAGCAGAAAGTGGTCTGAACCTCTCAAAAGTGCACAAGACATAAAGTGAAAACAAACAACTGTAGACATAAGACGTAAATGCCCAATAGTAAGAAAAAAAAGATGATAAAACAAAATACAGAGATTGGAGCAGCCGAAAAATTGCCACTTAGCTGGAACATTAAAGAGACCAAACACACTGTAAAGCAAAGCAAGAATGTCCATCAGTAAAGAAAGTATCCTAAGCCGAACACAGGAGCATCAACTATAATCAAAGAGCCTACTGAGCCTACTATTCTATCTAATAACACTAAAGGCTTGACGCATGTAATGGGCGGGGTAGTGCCATTAAAAATACCAAACAGAAAATAAGAGACTACAAAAAAGATTATTAAAATCGAGTGAATTATCAGTGAAATGGAAAGGATACAAAGGAAATTAAAAAAAATAGCAACTAGAAAATAAGAGACAATGATAGAGAGGGACATGGACAATAAGTCTTCATCAACCTTGTTGCTTCTAATCGTATCATATACCTTCACAACCACACAAATTTAGCTGCCAAACTGCACAAACTTAAATAAAATTTCAAGAACAGAACAAAGGTGCCAATGACTTGATGAGCTTAAAGAATCATGGGACACAAATAGACCTGATTTTCCAAATCATACCGAAAATGGAAAACGCTTCCCATAAAATGATAATAGAAATAATACTTGCAAGAACTCTTCACTCACTTACTCACTGAAACACAAGTGATCAATTGCAACTCATTCTGGCAAAGTGGGCAAAAGTTTATAATTGTAGCCCAGCTGTCAATGCAGCCAAAACAGAACCTGTAACTCCCAAAATAGAACCACAAGTCATCAATTTTCAAATAGCAAAATAAAACTTGTCAAACTAAGTAATTAAAAAAGGAACATGCCAATGCTGGCAGTAAAAAGTATGTAAAAATTAGTATGATCTTCGACTGCAATATTAATAAAATTCCACAAAACATCACTGCTAGACATTTGATAAAACATAACAAGGAAATGCAAAAAGACGACAAACATGAAGCATTTGATAAAAGAACCAAACATGTTTGAGCAATAATCAAGAGCTTATGAAAGTATGAAAAATCAGTTGTCTAACTCAAGCCCCTCCAGATTTTGGATTTTGAATGAACACAAGGTCTAAGAGGGTTCTAGCCTCTTGTAATTCGTGATGAACATATGGCTCTTTCCTGTTAGCCTCATCTGGCCCTAGCATTTGTGAATGTATGCAGAATTCTACACAAAAAAAAAAAAAAAAACAGAAAGAGAGAGAAAGAAGGGGAAAAAAAACAACAGAGAGTGCCAAACATCATCCTTTTGATAGTGTGGGAAAAATGGTTTTAAATCACTAGAGAAGCAATCATTTCCACACACGAAATAATTATTACCCGCCCACTGGGAAGGTAGAAAAATAGTAGAATGAAAGCAGTTGAGAAACACATCAAAAAACTTACATATGTAATGTTTGAAGCAAGTGTTTAAAGGGGATTCCTCTTTAAGGCTCACAATTTTCTAAAAGTGACGGATAAATGTGGGCATATACACTGAATAGTCATTTGAATATTTTCTTAAGAACATCACTGAAATTGGCAGAAAATGGAGCGCTTGCAAAAAATTAAGTGGAAATTAAACTTAAACCTGCACACACAAAGCTTTTTTCTTTTTTGTACCATAAAACATCACGTCAGGGCACCACTATCCGCACCACTGTCCATTTTTACTTCAATAATAAGGTATGAGTTTAGCACTATCAATCCTACAACTAAATAAGATACCACTTTAGCTGAAGTATTTTTGGCCATAACGTAAATTATTTTTATATAAAAGTATCTTTCGTAATTTGGGTTACCAAGTTTTGAGGAAATATGGGTTTATCAACATGCTAAACTTCAATTCAGTCTAGTCCCTTAAATATTCAACATACTTTGGAGCAGAGTCTTCAACAGGTTTCTTTATTTGCACCACATCTGCCTATGTATATTGGTACCTGTACAATAGGTAAATAGTATGAGGAAACATGGATTCATCACCAACATTGGATCATGAATTATGACAATCACATAGGTAAACAGTTTCAAATGATACTCACTTTGTCTTCGTCACAAACACCCTGCACTAAAATAAGGAGGAGGCGTCTTAGGTTTATCGATTCTCCTTCTAGGGATTTAACGAACAATTGATCAAACCTACAAATTGATTCGATTAAGAAATTAACAATGCAACGATTAAACTGTTGAAACGGAAAGAATTGATCTTAGAGGATTGGCTCAAACAATTGCTTTTGATCGATAAAAAGAAAACTAAGTTTTAATTTGTAAGAATATCAATTCTTTACCATCCATAGAATTTTTTTTTTCAATTATCAACTTTTTTAAAAAAGAAAGAACCGCTGCATTAGTACATAAAAACTGATGCCTACTTAAAGTTGAAGCAACAGTATTTAATCGCTGCCTCTTAACCGCTGAATAAAACTTTCAAAAGCAGCGGTCTCTAACCGCCACATCCAAAACCATCACTTAAAGATAAATACATAACACGGTTTTAAAAAACGCCGCTCATCACCCGCTAAACCGCTGCCTAAATTTTTTAAGCAACGATTTTAAAACCGCCGCCATAGAACCGCTGCTGTAAGCCCAGAACGACGGAGTGCTCCCTCCCCCCCCCCCCCCATCTCTTTTTCTCCGTCCATGACTAAAAACAAATGTTTTGTTTGAATCATAAGATTTTGGTAAAAAGAAAAATTATAAAAAAAAATATTATAAAGAAAAAAATTTGTGAGAAAAAAAATTATAAAATTAATTTTTTAAATAAATGAGAAATATTTAAAAAAATTATAAAAAAATAAAATTATTTATTTAAATTATAAAAATATCTTTATAAATTAATGATAAAAGAGATATATTTAAATTATTTTAATAATTTTAAACGCATGTTATTTTATTCTTTTAATTTGGTTTTAGCTGTACTTGTTCTGACAAGACTTCTCATGGTGTTCTCTTAAGAACCAAACACTGTAAAATGTTTTGGTAAGCGTATTTTTTTTTCCCCCAACACACAAGATAACAGAGCAAAAAGGTTTAGTCACTTGGTAATAATGTCAACCTCAGGACAAGAAATTTTGCCTCGTCCTTCCCCATCCCTTTTTCTCCGTCCATGACTAAAAACAAAAGGTTAAGCTATTTGGTAATAATGTCAACCTTGGGACCAGAAATTTTGCCTCGCCCTTATTAGGGCTCCATTTTTGGGATCTACTTTTTGTTTCTATTTTTTTTTTAATTTTAAATAAGGGCGCAATCAAGGATGCAAAATAACAATAATTTTTTATATTTGGGTGGAGCCCACCCAATACCACCGGTCCTCTTTTCCTTTCGATTGACATAATTTGTATTTAGTCTAAGTAAAATTTTATATCTAAAAAAAATTTAGTAATTGTACGTATTTTTATCAAACGATTTATTTATATTATAATAATATTTATATTTTTTAAAATAAAAATTTATATTTTATTTTTTATTATAAAAAATATGTATGTTATTATAAAAAATATAAATATTATTATAATATAACTGAATTATTTATGTCTATATAAGAGTATATAAGAGTACCTTTCATATTTATAGCAAATTCAAACAATGAAGTTGACATAAGCCTTTTAATAAGAGGTCGAATCAAGGCACATGCTACAAGCCATTTTTCGATGGGTCAGCTTGAAAGCATGGCGGGGTCACGAACTTGTGGTGAGAGAGGTTATATCTGCAAATGCATCTAACTTTGTATTAATATCCAGGATATTTTGAAGAAAAATTTTTGGTGTGTATAGGTTGAATGGAATGATTAAAATAATATAAGTCATTTTGATATTTAATTTAAATAAATAAAAAAATAAATTAATTAATTAATAATATTATCAAATAAATTGTGTATTTACTAATATCTTTCTAACTTATATTTACTTAATTATACTCATAAAATGACAATATAGAAATGATAAGACAAATTAGTGAGATTTTTTAACCACAAAAAAAGATCTATTTAAGTATATCGAGTATTAAATCTGTGGGTCGAAACCAAAATATCTCTCATTTAAAAATTTCATTCAACCCAACTTATAAAAAGATACATATTACTCGAATACTGTTAAATTCGAGCATGACTCCCCAAGTTGATCACAGTGATCGAGCATTAGATCTATGGGTCGATGTCAGAGTATCTCTTATTTAAAAGTCTGATTTAACCCAATTCATAAGAAGAAACCTTTCATATTTATAGCAAATTCAAACAATGAAGTTGACACAAGCCTTTTAATAAGAGGTCGAATCAAGGCACATGCTATAAGCCATTTTTCGATGGGTCAGCTTGAAAGCACGACGGGGTCACGAACTTGTGGTGCGAGAGGTTATATTTGCAAATGCATCTAACTTTGTATTAATATCCAGAATATTTTGAAGAAAAATTTTTGGTGTGTATAGGTTGAATGGAATGATTAAAATAATATAAGTCATTTTGATAGTTAAATTTAAATAAATAAAAAAAATTAATTAATTAATTAATAATATTATTAAATAAATGGTGTATTTACTAATATCTTTCTAACTTATACTTACTTAATTATACTCATAAAATGACAATATAGAAATGATAAGACAAATTAGTGAGATTTTTTAACTACAAAAAAAGATCTATTTAAGTATATCGAGTATTAAATTTGTGAGTCGAGATCAAAATATCTCTCATTTAAAAGTTTCATTCAACCTAACTTATAAAAAGATACATATTACTCGAATGCTGTTAAATTCGAGCATGACTCCCCAGGTTGATCACGGTGATCGAGCATTAGATCTATGGGTCGATGTCAGAGTATCTCCCATTTAAAAGTCTGATTTAACCCAACTCATAAGAAGAGACCTACTACTCGAATACTATTGGATTCGAGCATGACTTCCTAAGTTGATCACGGTGATTATCGAATCTGGATCTAGCAGTGCACAGTGAATGGTTAAACCGGATAATTCAAAAGTCAAAGCTCTCAGATGCTGCCATTTATATTTAAATTTGAATCATGAATAGAGAAAATGTGTTAGATTACTGTCAGATTACTACTTTAAGTGATAAATTAGTAAGAATCTTCATGAAATAAAAGCCATAAACAAATTTGAAATTTGATGATACGATAAGATATATAAGATATAACTCTTGATTTAAAATCAAATCAAATCTTTGCTTTCTCTTTATGAAATCTGGACAGCCTGATTATTTGTATTTTTGTTGCTTTGGGGTCGTTTGGTTTATAGTTTGAAATCGGAATCGGAATAAGAATCGGAATCGAGTAGAATCGGAAACGGAATTACTTATTTTAAAACATGTTTGGTTTACTCTGAAATCATAATCAAAATCTTTTATAGATGTTTGATTTATTGTAGAATCGGAATCAATATTAAATCTACAATAATATTTATATCACGCAAAAAATAAAATAAATATTATTAAAATTAAAAATTATAAATATTAAATTGAAAATTATGAAATACAAAAAGATATTATAATGTAATGTCAAATTAAAAATATTAAATTATCATAAAAATAAAATTAAAAATTATGATAAAAACTCATAATATTAATAATTAATATTATAACATAAACAATGTTGTATAAATGATAAATTAATTGATTATTAATAAGTCAATGACAATTATAACTATAAAAAATTATTATAGTTTATAATTGAATTATTATGATAAGTTTAGAAATATTTAGTCTTATTGTATTATAAAATCATATATTATTATTATTATTAAAAAGAAAAAAAAATGTAATATCAAAATAAAAAAAATTATCCACAGTCAATTTCAATAACAAATTTTTTAATAAGATAGTAAAAAAAAAAAAAAGACAAATAGAGGAGAGAAAGACCAACGAGGAAAATAATTTTTTTTTTTATCTTAAACAAAACATGAATAAAAATGAGGAAGTGGAGTAGTTAGAGGTAGTTAAGAGGGGAATAAGAATCATTAATACATTGAATATAGGAATTAAGATTTTATTTCCTATTTTAAAAGAATAAAAATTAACTTTTTATTAAATAAACAATAAAAATAAAAAATAAATAATTAATTCACATTTTCATTTTTTTTTTTTTCCTAAACATCAATCCGAGGTCGTCTGAATTGGTTGTCTGATTTGATCTCTAATACTTTATTTTGACGTGATTGCAATTATTTTATTAGGCAATCCAGCACGTTGGTTACTTTTTAATATTATTTATTTACTTGATATGTGCATTATCTTGCTTTGCTTATTTTTTGGTTACTTTTTAATATTTATGTAGAATATGAATCACCGGCTAATTGAAAAGGCCAAACATTGTACGGTTTTGGAAATGTGTCATTCGAAAAAACAAGAACGATTTTGTGTACTTGCTGACTAAGAAGAATTCTTCGCAAAACCTAAATAATTTGACAAATTTTGAGCCACGTTTTCAACTCATAATTTAAGTTACAGTGACAATATATTAATATAAAAAAAATTAAGAATCCAAACCAATGGGTCTAAAAAGACAATAATAATATATATATATTTTTACAAAATTTTATAATTAATTAACTAAACAATACTTGTAGCCATGCGGTTTTTCCCTCCGTCGTGTAATGGCGTTCTGAACTCGGCTCACGAGCCTTGTTATGTTTCTTATGCTCGCAATAGGTTTGGGAAAGTATAATTTTAGGAAAGCGAGATAAAAATAAAGGAAAAAGAAATAATAATTTTTATTTAAAAAATATTTTCTTATGACTGAAAAGTGAAAACCTGTAAAAAATAAAAAGAAGCAATTGAAACATATTACAAAAGAAAATGAGCAATTAAACTCCGTGTGTTTTTACTCGACTTCTTTATTTTTATTTTGGTGCAACGTCGAGGAAATTAATAAAAAAATCGTATTTAAATCTCTTAAGGTTGAATTATGGAATTTTCACCTGAGCCTGATTTTTAAAAATCTGGGGAAAAATATCCTTCAGTTCTTGTATTATGGAGGATAGACCAAACCCAATTTTGCTTGTTGATTGAGTTGTATAGGAACAATCAATGTTAAAATAAGGATCTGATCTAAATTATTTTCAGCCCAACACTTTGCTTAGTTTTATAAAAAAAACAATAAACGAAGAAGTCTTATAAAAACATTCAAAATTATTTACAATCATTTTTAATTATTTATTTAGGCTTCTAATCTGCTTTGTTTTTTTTTATTTTTTAATTCTTCAGTTATTTAAAAAAAAGTTATGACAAGATTTTATTCAAAATTATTTTATTTTCCACGTGCATTAGCAGAAATACGAGGACTACTTTCTGTAATATTTGACTTTAGAATCAACTGATTTGATTTTTAAGACGAAAACTTTGAAACTTCTGATTTGTTAATATTGCTAGCCGACGAGGAATCACCAGTTACCAAAGTCGCCCTCTTTTTTCCATTTCAACAGAATCCTTTGCGGCTTTCAAAGCTAACCTAAGAGCCTGTTTCGAGTGTAAAAAAGGTAAGAAAAAAAAGTAGAGAGAAAGAAAATGGTGAGAAAAAAATAAAGAGAAAGAATTTTTTTTATATATTATTTAGAGTGATAAGAGAAATGTGAAAAAAAAAAAGTAAAAAAAAGAGTTCGAGGTGCTTCAATGTTAATAATTCTCGGATTTTGCCCAATAAGCTTGGTTTTACATTTACACTGTGCAGTCGCACATTTTAACTATATGTTACTAATAAAGTGTGACCAGTTTTTAATTTAATGTTATTATATTTTTAAATTGTGAAAAAACAAAACCAAAAGTTAAAATTGGATAAATATTACATTAGAATTTAGAGTGTATATCCAATATAATATGTGAAAGAAAATAAAATTTTTTCCTTGCAAAAAAGATTTTTCTCCTAAAAATTTTTTTACAGAAAATATGAACGTAATTACTAAGTATTGATTTCATTTTCTTTCTCACGTATGCATGACTGCACTATATAGCTACATAGTGGGGCAAAAAAATTTTTCTATTGCTACAATCACCTCGTGGGTTCAGATTCGACGATGGCAAAAGAAAAAAAAAATTTCTATGAACGTAATTACATTTTATTAATTACATGTACTGCTATAAATTTTAGGGTAGTTAAATAATTGAAAACAAAAGAAAAAAATTAGATAAGCTATTTTTTTTGTTTTCTTTTTTTTAAAGAAAATTTTAATGCACTAAATTTTATATTTTAATTGATATTTTAAATGAAATAAAAATGATCATTTTTGTAAAATATTTACAATGAAAATATAATAATTTTTAATTTAAATTATAAAAACTATCTTTTTTTTGGGCAAAAATTATATATTGGTATTTTTTTAAGTGTTTGTTAATTTTATTTTTTTTAAATAAAATTAATTTATAATCAAATATTAAATAAATTTTTTTATTTCATTTTTTTATTTTATATAAATTTTACTTATTATATAATATAAAATTATGATTAATTTTTTATCGTTAAAAAATTTAAGTTAAATTCTTTTTTTTTCAATAGTATATGTGTGTCACTCCTAATTAAGACTTCCATTATTCAACCGCAGAACTGCGACTGCAATGGACACCTCTCTGTCATTGCCGGCTATTGCAGCGTCCATCTTGTTAGGCTGCTTCATTTTTCTTTACTTCTTATTGCCCATATCCAGAAATATCCGATCAAATTATAGCAAGAAGAGAGCACCAGAAGCAGAGGGCGCATGGCCCGTAATTGGCCACCTCCATCTCTTAGGAGGGCCGCAACCTCCTCACCTTGTGCTTGGCGACATGGCTGACAAATACGGACCCATCTTCACCATCAAGATGGGCGTGCATCGAGCTCTGGTAGTCAGCAACTGGGAGTTTGCAAAGGAATGCTTGACCACCCACGACAAAGCCTTTGCCGATCGTCCAAAAACTCTTGCCATCGAGCTTTTGACCTATGATGGAGCCATGTTCGGTTTAGCCAATTACGGGCCTTATTGGCGTCAGGTGCGTAAGATCGCCACGCTGAAGCTTCTGTCCGACCGTCGGCTCGACATGTTCAAAACTGTAAGGGAATCCGAGGTTAGAACGTCGGTAAAGGAGTTATATTCATTCTGGGAGAGGAACAGCAAAAATAGTTCAAACAAGCTGCCGGTGCTGGTTGAGATGAAGAGATGGTTTGGGGACATAACCTTAAACGCTATCTTAAAGATAATTGTCGGGAAATCTGTCGGATTTTCGACAACAGACGAGGGACAAGAGAGGACTGGACGATGGAAACAAGCGTTGAGGGACTTTTTCGAGATGACAGGAAGATTTGTGGTGGCTGATGGGTTACCCTTTTTAAGGTTCCTGGATATTGGGGGAGACGAGAAGACCATGAAAAAGGTTACTAAGGAATTGGACCTTATTGTTGAAGAATGGTTCAAAGAGCACAAGCAGAAGAAGGACTCGAGCGCCATGAAGAGAGAGGAGGACTTCATGGACTTGATGTTCGATATTCTTGAGGATGCAGAGGTGGTTTCAGATCGAGATTCCGACACCGTCAACAAGGCTACATGCCTGGTAATTACGATTGACTCTGTTCGCCAATTTACTTATTTATTTTTCCGTCGAATGGCCCCCATTGACTGCCGTTTGCTAACGTATTGGTAGCAAAATAATTGCAGTCGCTCTGGGCACTTTGTGTTTGTCCTGTTGTGTTACAACAGGCACAAAATCTACATTATCTATGTTTAAGATTGGGTAGGGGGTAATTTTGCTCATTTTTTAAGTAAATAAAATTTTTTATAATTTTATATTATATAATTTATTTTTTTATTTTAAATAAATTCTAGTTATCATATGATATAAGATTATTAATAAATTATATTTATTAAAAAACATAAATAAAATTAGAAATTCTATAACAAAATTCAAAGCTGGCGGCGAGCCAAAAAGAAATTGGGGAATTGGGTTGAAAAAAAGGAACAAAAAAACAAAAAAAAAAAAGCTAACAAAAGATTATTAGAGTGGTCAAATTTAATCAATCGATTGAACCCTTAGGTGTGTGTAGTTTAAAAACATAAGTAGGAATAAAAATTTTTCAGTAATTTTGACAGGTTACATTACAAAATTTTAAAAAAAAATTTTGATTAGTTAATTTGTATTTGTTGTTCCCTATGACTCTTTTAAGATTAAGCTGAATAATTTTTCTTTAATCAAAATTATCCTAAGAAAACTTTTACAATAGAAAAAAAAAAATCTAAACAAGCAAAACTATTAATGAAGAAGAAGGAATTCATCAATTTGTTAAGTTTACCTTAATTAAAGTTTCAAAAATCTGTATTTTTAATTTTATCTGTCTTCTTGTCAAGATTTGCGTTTACCATAATTTTATAATATGTACGCACACTACTATTTCTGTTCAATTTACCAAAAAAAATCTACTTTGTCTGTTCAAGTTGTCTACACTAAAACCATGAGAAAAGTTTGGGGTACCGTAGCAAGCACCCGATCCAAGAAATGAAATAATATTATTTCATTTTTTAAATTGTTTTATTAGTTTCGACTTTTTATTAGTTTTTTAAGTTTTTTTTTTAAGTTCTAAAAAGGAATTGCCGTCCTAAAATTAGATATTCTATACTATCAAATATTGATTTTTAACTTTTTTTCTTAAAAATTTATTAGACTATGAGTTATATAACAGTAATAATTCTTTTATTCTCATAAATCTTATACCTTACATTCTCAAGATTATAATTCAAGATTTCTATAATAGAACTCTATAATTTTTTCTGGTAGCATATTTAGGAATTTCTCTCAATGGGAATAACAATATATAAAATTACAAACAAGTCAATATTATAGTCACGACATATTCAATTTTGATATATTTATAAATTAGATTAAAATCGAGTTTGATATTAACATAATTGAATAACAAATGAAGCTGAATTAAATATAGTTTATTTAAATTAAAACTAAATACATTATCACGTTTTAATGTCAATCAAACCTGAATTTACAATTAATTTATGAAAAATAGCTAGTTTAAATGTATAAAATTAACAAAAATAATTAAAATTATAAAATATATTGCCATAAATAGATTTAAAATGATCGAAGATCGTCACTTTTAGTAAAATTAACTTATTAAAAGATAAAAGTGTTTAAGTTTAGTATATAATCCTAAATATATAACTATAATTTGAAAGTGAGATATCCAAAACTTACACAATACACTACATGAGTTTCCTAATAGATTTATTAATGACTTTGAACAAATTATTTTAGAGTCTAAATGAGTCGAACTTGTTTTTATTCAAGTTAAGTTCATAAACAAGTTATAAAATTATATTTGAGTGTCATATGTTTATATAGCTAGAAAAAATTAAATGATAGTTTTATAAATACGTATTTTATTTTTATGTTCAATAGAAAGATAAATGACATAGTTTGAGATTGAAAAACATACCAAACAATACATGCATATTCATAACAAGAGATTAGAAAATTGCGTTTTAAAAATTTTTGTCTCTTAACTTTTTTATTTAGTAGTGATTCTTTTTATCTTTAGTTTTTAATTTAAGTGGAGGAAAAAAAATTTTCAGTAAAAACAAAACTTATTTTTCAATAGAGATATAATTAATTTTTAACTTAATAACATTAAAATTTTCGTATAAAATTAACTTCTTTAAAAAAAATTGAGTGAGGGAACATATATCAGTGGATACGCCACTGTTGATGATCCTCCTAGATATTGTCGTATCATTTCGTGATCATTGCAATGGTTCCCAATACTCTTGTTTTTCATATATATTTATATATCAAAAAAATTAAAAAAAATAAATGTTTTTTAAGAGGTCGGGACCCAAGTTACGGGCTGAGTACACGCAGCCGCCCCCTCCGCCGCCCCAAAATTATTTTGTACACTGCAGGTTCCCTCGTTAATTTTACAGAATATGGACCTATTTATGTCATTTTGGTTAAATATGACAACTCTTTTTTTTTTTTTTTTGAACAACATTAAATATGACAACTCCGACTGTTGACAATTTGTTTTTTTTTTCTTTTTTGGTTTTTATGATTATATAAACAAGTAAACATATATGTTTTGGGTAAATTTATTTCAAGTTTTATTTTAGTTAAAACAGTGATTTATATTTTTAAAATAAAAATTAATATTTTTAAAATATTTATTATTTTTATATTTCAAATATATAAATTTTTATTTAAAAAATAACAATCACAATTTCATTCAAATGCTCTACGAATTTTAGGTGTTAAATAAAAGCATATTCCCATACTCTTCCTTATCTATTTGGTTCATTTTTCAAAGTTTCCTTACATGTCGTAGTATAACATTTCTCGAAGAAATAAGCCCTATAAATCACGATTCAAACTGTCGTTTTCTCATTATTTTTAGTAAAATTTTTATCTCAATATGTGGATTTTTTTTCTATGCGAATACAATACATTATTGACTATTACTATCCCATTAAATAGATGCCACGAACATGTTCAGGAGTTTCCCAATACTTAAATTAAGATACAATTTAGTTAAATGTTCTGGAGCTTTCAAAATCAACTAATTAAATCCATGATCAAAGGGAATTAAACTTTTTCTTTTTCTTAGTCTTAGGAAATTAAATCCATATAAAAAAAAAGATAAATGAATGTGATGTGGAAATTTTCGATCATATTCTTAACTAATAAAATTAATGATCTCTTAAATTATTACTTAAGGTTGGAGTTAACTGTTTCAATGATATAATCGGATTAACATTTAAAATGAAGTAAATGTTACTTCAAATGAAGTAGATATATGCGGTGACCAACGATTTATAGCACAACATGAGCTTTCTTGTCGATCAACTTGCAGGCTCTTATCTTGGCGGCCTCTGATACAACATCGGTCACTCTAACATGGGTTCTGTCTTTGTTGCTCAATAAACCTGGTGCCTTGAACAAAGCCCAAACTGAATTGGACACTCATGTTGGCAGAGACAGACTGGCAGAAGAATCTGATTTAAAGAACTTGGTCTATCTCCAAGCCATCATTAAGGAAACGTTACGCCTATATCCTGCTGCGCCCCTTTCAGTGCCACACGAGTCCATGGAAGACTCCATTGTGGCTGACTACTATATTCCAGCAAGAACAAGACTTCTCGTCAATATCAGGAAGATCCATCGAGATCCACGCATGTGGTCGAATCCTGATGAGTTCCAACCGGAAAGGTTCCTAACGGCCCACCAAGACTTGGATTTCCGGGGTCAGAATTTTGAGTTTATACCATTCGGCAGTGGCAGGAGAATGTGCCCTGGGATCTCTTTTGCTCTTCAAGTTTTGCAACTTACTCTTGCCAATTTCCTACAAGGGTTTCATTTTGCAACCCCATTGAGTCAACCAGTGGATATGAGTGAGAGCATTGGATTAACCAACCTCAAAAAGACGCCTCTTGACGTTCTTCTCGATCCACGCCTTCCATCTCACCTTTATGCTTAATTAATTTCCAAGGGTTTCCAGTGAATTATGCAACCAAATAAATGGTATGGACGCCCATATTTATATATTTTTACTCAGTTTGACGCTTTATCCGTGTGAATGACTATTAAAACTATTCTACGTCCATTTTCTTCCGTTTGAAGCGTTCCCAGTTTGAATCTTCTATATCCTCTAAAGGTTTTTGTTTAATTATGTAGTACGCCGTTGCCATATTTTGGTGCCATTTAAATTTCGCTGAGATGCATTGACTTTCAGTTATGAAACAAAAACTTATTGACCTGATTGTCGAGGCTTTTCCTAAAAGATCAATTTCAAAAGGGGATTTAGGGCCCCTGTTTAACCAATTAAGATCCCAAATATTTTCAAAAGGAAACAAAAAAAAAAAAAAAAAAACAAGTGTGATAAAGTAGCCAGACGTTCCAAATTCCAATATAAGTCTTCCGTCTTGCCATCCCCGGGGGAATGTAGCAAGTCCTTAGCGTGGTTATTGTAAAAGAAAGCAAGATGTGATATGAGATTGCGGCAAACTTGGGGTCTCCCAGCTTAATCGAATAAATAATCATTCTTCCAGAGGAACGCACAGTTTTGTGGAGATTGGTTAATACGGCCTTTTATCCCAAAATAAATTCATTATTATTATTGTTATATTTTTACAAAGGAAGCAGAAAAGTTAAGATTTAAGAACAAAATCATTGTAACTCGAACATACGATAAAGATATTTAAACAGAGTATTTATGCTATAAATATGAGACTAAATTCATTTATTTCTACAATTCTATTATTTACGTAAATGAGTAAGTGAGATAATGACATGAGTGCGTTAACTCCTTGGCTCGTCCTTTAAAATGTTGTTTACTTATTGATGACTAAGAAAGAGGACTTTTTTAACCAAAAAAAAAAAAAAAAAAAAAAAAGAAAGAGGACTTTTAACCAGTTCAAAAGTGATTAGTCATGAACAACTTTATTAAAAAGAAACGTGGCTGGCCGATCCCTATAGTCAAATTTATCATACGGGTCACCTGTGAAGAGCGATCACAAATCGCTATTTTCAACAGCGTCCGATCCACCTAGATCGTTCGCCCCTCAGCGAACAGCTTGCGTGGCTGACGTATGAAAGAGTTTAATGCGGAAAATGCTAATGTTATGAAAGTTTATATCCAACGTTGAAGGTTAAGGGTACATTTATTTTATGGATTATGATATGTTAGGCTATAAGCTACCTATTATACATTAACTCATATTTAATTAGTTAACTCGATAGATTATTATCGGTTTGTTATCTCATAAATATGAGATAATACCATCATTGTCACTTATATACACTAGTCTATCATATCTTAAAAATTAATGTTAAGACTTTATACATTTACCAAAATACCCTCTTAAGTACTCAATATGACACAATCCACATTCCTGTTTGGATACCACCACAATCGACTCCTTCTCTACCATTGTCTCCATTGCCTCCACCAACCCCACCACTACACATACCACCCCCAAATCCATAACCTCCACCGTATCCACCTAACCCTCCACCTCCACCACCACCGCCACCTCCTCCTCATCCTCCACTAGTGCTGTCTCCTAAATTTCCACCACTCCCGTATCCACCGCCACCACCACATTCATCACATTTGCCATCAAAAGTACTAGAACTACTAGTATTACCTTTACAGTTAATTGGACTCATTTCGTGTCCAATTTGATTCTTTCCTTTGCCATGTTTCCAATTTGATATTTTCGAATTTTTGGCCGAAAAAAATGATTCTTTGTAATCACACAAAATGCATATCTGCATACAAAGAGTGAGTTTTTTATTTGTGAAATTGATCTATTTTTTTCCTCAAATTTTTTTTTAAAAAAAAAGTTAAATCTTTTTCTTTTGATAATCTTGGAATTTATTAGTATAAATAAATTTAATACTCAATTTTTAAAAATATTTGAAAATTTATAAATAGTATAATGTATAATTATATATAAAATAAATGTTAATCTTATTACTTAATTTTGGTTATCTTAAATAAAAAATGTTAAATTTAATAACAAATGTTATTTTAATGTATTATAATATTTTGTCTCATATCTTCCAAATATAATATATCATAAATATTTTGTCCTCTTTGATATTATCCAAATGCAATATACACTAGTTATTTAATCTATCTTATACTATGTTGGCCTACACTATCCTATATTAGACCTAACCAAGGTTCTGTTTCGATCTATTATGATTCCAAACTGTTGGTTTTGGTTCTGAGACATCTTAACCTTAACCGAACTGTCCTGTAAACAGTCTGATCTGATTTCGGCACATCAACATTTCTGGTATAGTTTTGGTTCCAGTTCATCAACGGTTTCGATTTCGATTCTGATTCGATCTATTTCTAACTTTTTCTTCACGATCTAAAATTATAAAAATAAAATTTGAATTAGGTTAAGGAGGTAGAATTTAAATAACAAAAGGCTTGGACTTAATTATTTATTAATTAAAAGTGTCTACGTATTCTCTTTAAGATTAAAAGGAATCAAAGTCTGCATAATTCTCATACTTTCAAAAGTTTAACTTACCATTTACCTCATTCTTACTTACAATGTGTACTATCAATCACTTTCAGTTGCTTGAAAAAATTATTGAATGAACCATCGATTGGAACCACCGATTCTATAGTTCATAAAAGAAAGAACCAGAATTGAACCTTCGCTTGGCCTTTTTTGGTTCTAGAACTGGAACTATCTAGCTTGTCTAGTTGGATTCCAATACGGTTCCGATTCGAACCGAACTAGTGGTCACCCCTATCCCATACCATGTTATTCAACTTGCATATCAAACACATCCTAAGTGTCGAGAGTAAAAAAGTCTAATAGTTAAGAGTTTAGACATTTATTTTAAAAGTTCCAAGTTCAAATTTAAAAAATATATATATAATTTCATGATAAAAGAACTGTCATCTACTATATAACTTATAACTCAGTGAACTTCCTCACATACAAAAACAAAAAAAAAAAAAAAGGTTAAGCTACTTGTTAATAGCATGCAATCTTCACTTACAACATCAAAAGGAAAATACTTATTGTAGTGTGTGTATTTAGCCTTAGAACTATAAATCTATATTTACACAAGCCTTTTTGGAAAACTATACTTTTTTTTCTCTCTAACCCTTGTTCTTTGTTCCCTAAAAATGATTGTAGAGTAGACAGAATTTAATCAAGTAACAGTTTTCCCTTTTCCTTGACTTACTGGTATTTAACAAAGATACAATCTTTATTACTTGTCCAAAGCTTAGTAACCACTTGATCTAGCTATCAATGCAAAACTTTTAGTTATTCAATCTTTTTCACTAGCTAAAGTTGTAAGAGTATCCATAATAAATCTATGAAGATTGTCATGGTCAATTCTTCAATAAAAATGAATTCTTCACAACAAATGCCACAATTATGCACGCATCAACACTTAACATGTCAACTATAAATCCTAAACAGGCGAAAGAACCATCGTCAATCTGAGAGTGAGACGATGCTCTATATCCAAAACCTTTGCATGTAAATAGACTAGAAATAGGCTATCTATCCTTAAGCTTGTTGGGAAAAATCAAAAATTTTGATACACAAGTCTGCAATGCAATATGAATTACATAATATTGTAACAAACAGAAAATTGAAAAAAAAAAAAAAAAGGATATCATATTAGAAGCTGCAAATACATTAACTTTCAGGATAAATTTGTTAACAGAACACCCAAATCATGTGTACAAACACAAGTTGTAGAAGATGTTGTCCAAAACCTAGCATTGCTTTTATCTCTTATAACATACGTCCTATTTTTTGGTTCTAATATGATGTTTTCTTGAACCCATTCTGTATATATTAGCTTGCTATATAATTTGAAAGGAATGGAGGAAACAATCATTTTCTCACAAGAAGCTGCACTTTCATATGGTATCAAAGTCTAAACCCTAGCAAAAAAAATGTCATCTTCTTCTTCCTCCTCATCTTCTTCATCTTCTTCTTCATCCTCTTCCAATATCTTGACAAACTCACTTTCTACTCCCGCAATCATCTCATCAAACTTTACAATTACAGACCAGCCTTTTTCAATCAAACTCAATTTTCATAATTATTTAGCTTAGAAAACTCAGTTTATTCCCTTACTCAATTACTAAAAGTTGACAAAATTCATTGGTGGATCTTTGCCCACTCCTTCTAAAACCATTCCCTCCCAAACTAATCCTACTACTTCAAATCTTGAATTTTATTCATGGTTTCAAAAGGATCAGCTCTTTTTATCATGGATTTTTTTATCCTCATTAGAGGAACTTTTTCCATATGTTATTAGTTTGGAATCATCATACCAAGTCTAAAGTCTATTAGCAAATGCCTTTTGTTCAATATCTTAGAATCACCAACTCCAAGGATGGATGTAGGTAAGGATTTGGGGGGCAATTGGCACCCTAAATTTTTCTCTTTTATTAATTATTTTGTACTAAAGGCAACCTAAGTACCTTAGTTAGCTCAGTAGTAAGGGACATTGTATTCCCCCTGTCTTTCTTTCCTTTGTCGTTTAATCTAAGGTTCCAAGCTTCAATGCAACAATAGTAGGTTCTTTTTTTTCTTTTTTATTTTATTGTTGGATTTTTACTTTTTTTTCAAATATTTCTTTTCTTTTTTTTTTCCTTCTTTTAGTTTTTCTTTTTTCTTTATTCTTTTGAGCACTACTTTTTTTTTTTCTTTTAAATGAATCTTTTTGAGTTTTAAAACTTACAATTTCACTTTCTAAAATTAAATTTTATTAAATGTGATAATCTCGTTTACTGAGTTTTTTTTTTTAATTTCATTTTTTTGCTCTCAAAATTATGTGAATAAAATTTTCTTGTTTTCATATAGTCTTTTTAGAAATATTATATCTTTTGATCAAATAAATTGTTACTAATGGACATTCAAAAAGAAAAAATATCTAGAGACTTATTGTATTCATTTATAAAATTTATTTTAATTTCATCAATTACAAAAATGACAAAAATAAATATTTTTTTCTGCAATAAACATCGTAAAAAATCTATTATGTGATCATATAACAAATAAATGACTAAATAGTTGAATTATAATTTATATAAAAAATATATTTGATTATATAAAAAATAAAATGGTAATTTCAAATATTAAAACTCACAAGATATAATTATAATATTTATTACTCAAAATAATTAATATTTTTTTTTAATTTTTTATCGTAGAAATTAATTTTATTACTACAACTATACATATAAAATTTGCCCTCCCTTCAAAAATTTTCTGGATCCGTCACTGACCAACTCCAACTCAATATTTACTTGCAAGAATTGAAGAAAAATGATATGACTATATCTCAATATCTCCAGAAGGCAAAAACATTGGTCGATTATCTAGCTGTTGCAAAACTTATATTATCTGAAGCCGAGTTTAATACGATTATATATTGCAACATCGAGAGTGAATATAATTCCATCATTACTACCCTAAATTTAAGAAGAGAACTTGTGTCTTTTTATGAGTTATATAGGCAACTCCTAACCCATGAAATTTTACTAAAAAACTCCCAAGAAGATCCCTTGGCCAACCTCGCCTTTAAGCATTAGACGTCCTCATCTTCTTCAAGTAATAGTAGCTCCAACCAGACTGTTCACACCACCAACAATCAAAGCCGACCTATAACTTCAAAATTTACCCAATGCAACAATAAAGGACTCTGTCATCTATGGTTACAGAAATCACACAGCTAAAAGGTATTGTCGCTGTTATGCTCCTCGTTAGTTTTCTAATGCTCAAGCTTGTATTGCTTGGGTTGGCGCTTCCCAACAACAGTCATGGTCACCATCTTCTTTACCCATGATAAATCCACTGGTCTATCAATCAAGAACTCAATTTCTTCTATGGTATCCAAACGCAAGAGTGATGCATCACTGGACACTAGACATTTCAAATTTGAGCATTGTAAGTGATCACACAAGGGGAGATCAAATATGTATTGGTAATGGCCAAGGTTTACAAATTTTTAAGTCGAGCAAACTATTTATTCGATACCCACAAAAACTTTTCTTTTAATTAGTGTTTTGTTTGGTTTGAAAATTACAAAATTTTTACAATTGGTGCCAAAATTTGCTACTGACAAGTCTTATTTCTTTGAATTATGGCCCTCTCATTTTTTGGTTAAAGATTAAGTAAGGCATTCTTATTACGTAGTCCCTATGAGAATGATATGCATGTCTTCCCTCTATTGCTAAAGCAAGCATTATTTGGTGAGAAGACTTCTTTTGATGACTGTCGTGCTCGCCTGGATCATACTCACAATCATGTTGTCTCCACATTTTAAGAATGCATGATTTGTCATCATCGTCTTATCATTCATCTAGTGTCTGTCCATTTTGTCCATTAGGACAAATATTAAAATTTTCTTTGCATTCTATTGATCATAATGTTTTAGTTCCATTGACACTAGTGCATTAGATATTTGGGGTCATACATCTTAGCGATCTCCTTTAGGTTTTAAGTATTTTGTCTTGTTTTTTGATTATTATACAAAGTATACATGGATTTATTTTTCAAAAAAATAAAAGTGATGTTTTTCCTAGATATGTCAATTTTGAATCTGTAGTTAACCGTCAATTTAATAACAACATTAAAGCTTTTCAATCCGTTTTTAGGGGCGAATGTTAGAAAGGGAAAATATAGGTAGATGGAGTGGAGATAAATGGAATAGGAATGGAGTTAAATGTAGTGTATATCGTTCATAAGTCTGTTGTGCAAGAGTCTTAACTATAAGTTTCACAAGTTTTTACATGTTTTTTTTCTATAACTTATGATGTGCAAGATTACTAAAGTTTATGTGCAACAGAGTTAAAAAAAAAAATTGCACAAGAGTTAACTCTATCTCTCTCTCTGGCTCCTTATACCCATGTCCATGTATCAGCTCCCTATCAAAAATTACGTACTTATTTTCAAAAGTGTGGCATCAAACATTATCTAGCCTATCCCTACACTCATGACCAAAATGGTTTGGCTAAATGCAAAATTCGTCATATAGTGGATATTGGTCTCACTTTGTTGGCCCATCCAAATATTTCTCTCAAATATTTGCATTATACTTTTGATACAACAGTTAATTTAATTAATTGTTTACCTTTCTAACTTTCAAAGAATAAATGTCCTTTTATCATATTATTTAATAAAGAACTCGTTTACACCAACTTTGAATTTTTTGAGTGTGCCATTTATCCTCTTTAAGACCATATAATAATCATAAGTTTCCATATTGCAATACACAATGTGTGTATTCCCAGCAGTCTCCTAATCATAATGGTTACTTTTGTTTAGACACTACCACCAACCAAATCTATATTTCAAAACAAGCTAAGTTTGATGAGTCATCTTTTCCTCATAGTTCTATTATTGCAGGGTTAGTTTAACAAAGGAAGTGTCTTCCACTAACCCATAGTTGCAACTAACAACAACAATTCATTCTCACAGGACTCTAATTTGGGTCTCATTCTTTAACAACCTCCTCTTTGACTCCTCTATCTCATAGTCCTATATTATTTGCAATCTATCCCGAGTCAAATTCACCACAGCCTTCATCTTCTCCCCCTCATTTTTAGCCTAACCATTCATAACATTTGATTTCATGTAACAACCCAATCTCTTTTTCACATTCTCAACAACTTATAACATATCGGACTTCCCCACTGTCACCAAAAAATTTTGCTTCTTATCTACAAATCCCTTTAGAGCTGCAAACAAGTCGATATGTTCGTTAAAAGTTCGAAGGCTCGGCTTGATAGGAACTCACTCAAGCTCATTTATTTATATAAACAAACCAAGCTCGAGCTTTATCTAAAAGCTCATTTATTAAACAAGCCAAATTTGAGTAAAGGCAAACTCGACTTCTTAAAGCTCGTGGACAGCTCATTAGTGAGTTCAGTAAAACTCATTTAGAAAAAAATTGATCCAAAAATTTGATCCTTAAATTTTATCCAAACTGTATGTAGGCAAGCCACAAGATATCACTTGAAAAGAATGACTAAAAAGCGTTGAGGTTGCCAATATTTATAAATGAGGCCTCCTCCCAACCTTTGCTTTTGTTTCGATGTGAGACTTTTGCACAGGATAAGAAGGGCACCTTTTCTTTTTTGATCATTTAAAAAAGAAAAAAGAAAAGAGAGTGGGCCTTTGACAATTTCATATCCCACATAGAAAAGAAAGTAAAGGGAAGAGGAGGCTTTCTTTGATAAATAATGTAGCACTTTGCTCTTGCACACAATCGTGAGAAAGGTCTTACATGTGCGAGATCAAGCTCGAAGATTTTGGGCTTGTTCCTCTACTAAAGGGCTCAATTTCATATCTTTCTCAAGTAGAGCCTGAGAGTGGACAACTAATGCATCTCACTTATTGAATAGTGTTTTTATGGTTGGCTTGCAACCCTTGGATGTCGAAGGCGTCCTTGCGGTGATCTCGTAGGAATCAAGATTGAGCTTTAGTGTAAGTTTTACGAGTCGAGCTCAAGCTCTATTTCCTAAGTTCATTTCAAGCTCGAGTCGAGCTTGGGCTTTGGAAATTTTGTAAAGAGCCAAGCCTTAACACTTCTAGGCTCAATTGATTTGTAGCACTAATCCCCCCTTATCTCATTCATTCAACACCTATCTCTCATTTCAAAATACTGTCTCTTACTACGTCTACTTATCTTCCCAACCAAGCAATTGGGCCCCATCCACTTCTCACCCACTCAAAGTCCCAAACCTAAACTTAATTGTTGATTTAATGGAATATCAAAATTCTGCAATCCTATCTCCCAAATGCCAGACAAAATAAGTTCCAACAACTCATACTCACCCTATGGCCCTTCATTCTTCCATCATGTAAGCCCAACAAGCTAATCTTACCACTTCAAACACGACTAGAAAAATTTATTTGGAAACAAAACCTCACACCTTTTATCAAGCATCTAAATACAGTGAATGGCAAACTATTATGAAAGATGAAATTGCTGCCCTCCTCAAAAACCACACATGGACCTTGGTTCTTCGCCCTTCACGCCAAAATATAATAGGCAACGAGTGGATTTTTCGTATTAAGTGGAAAGTAGACTGCACTATCAACCGTTTTAAGGTTCGTCTTGTTTCTAACGGCTTTACTTAAAAGTAGGGAGCTAATTACACTAGAACTTTCAGTCTCATTGTCAAAGCAACTATAATTCGGTTAATACTTACATTGGCTACAATCCATGATTGGCCTCTCCCTCAGTTGGATTTATCAAATGCATTTCTTCATGGCCATTTAACCGATGAAGTACACATAAAACATCCCAAGGTTTTGTTGACTCTGCATATCCATCCTTTGTGGGTCATTTGAATCGCTCTCTGTATGATTTCAAGTAGGCTCCCTGGGCTTGGTTTCATCACTTAAGTGTATGTTTACTCTCTGTATGATTTCAAGTAGGCTCACTGGTTCCTCTTCTCAGCTGCTCCATCAGGGTGTTTAAGCTATGTAAAAGGAGTTTCTTGTACGTGATATGGGCTCTATTCATTATTTTTTAGGTATGGAAGTGCATTGAATGCATGTTGGTTGACTCCTTTCCCAGCATTGATATATTGATGACTTACTTACTCGTCTTAATATGCACAGTGCAAAGCCACGACCAATTCTTTTGGTACCCTTTGGTTCTCTTTCCAAGCTATCTAGTACCAAGCTTTCCAATGAGGATGTTTATCACCAAACTGTAGGGGCTTTGCAATATTTAACTGTGACTCGGCTGGATATTTCCTTCTTTATTAACAAACTTTGTCAATTCATGCACTGTCCTACTGATGAGCATTGGAAAGCAACTAAACTATTGTTGCGTTATTTAAAAGGCACCTCTTCATTGGGTCTCTTTCTGGACAAGGATTCAACCTTGCAACTGTAATGTTTTATTGACAGTGATTGGGACAAATGCTCAAATGATCTATGATTTACAAATAGCTATGGTATCTATTTGGGAAGATCATTGATTTCATGGATGGCTAAGAAACAATCCACTATTGCATAGTCTTCCACCAAGAGTGAATACAAGTTTATTACTAATGCTACAGTTGAATTGATCATATTACAATTATTGTTGCATAAACTTGCATTTTTCTTCTGTCTAAAGCTATTATGTAGTGTGATTGGAGCTATATATGTTACATATAATCTCATCTTTCATGCGCCCACCAAGCACATTTTTTTTTTTGAGAAGACACCAAGCACATTAAAATTGATTACTATTTTGTGTGTGAGCAAGTGGTTTTGGGATTTCTTGATGTTAGATTTATTTTTACTATTGATTAATTGGCCGATATTTTCACCAAACCACTATTCTCTTCTAGCTTTTAAGCATTGATCAGTGACAAGCTTCGCCTATTGGAACAGCCATAGGTTTGTTTTGGGGTGGGGGAATTGTTAATGGAACACACAAATCATGGGCACAAATACAAGTTGCAAAAGACGTTGACTAAGAGTTAGAATTATTTCTATAACTTACTTCTTATTTTTGGAGTTCTATCATAATATTTTCTTGAACTCATTCTATATATATTAGCTTGCTGTGCAATTTGAAAGGAATTGAGGAAAGAATTATTTTCTCACAAGAAGCCTCGGCTTCACAAGATTCACTCCCCCTATAGATAAATTGTCACAATGCAATAGGTTATAGCGGCTATTCATTTAAGACATGATAGACCTTTCATTAGTATGCACTTCACGAGTGAGGTAATAGAAATAACTCGTCTTTCGATTAATCTAGCATCATAGACCTTTCACAAATAGAAAGTGAGAGAGAAATTGTCAGGATCTCTCTTGATTCTTCACTTAGAAGAAGAAAAGAGAATTGTCTATTCAATATGTCTAGCTTGATTATCAATAAATAGGAGTAAGCCCATAAATAAAAATATTGATTCATAATAGCTAGTAATGACTAACTATTTTAATATTCATAATGTCACATAACAACTAGTTAACAGTTAAATAATAGTTAGTCAAGCGGACGTAAAATGACTAGCCTAACAATCATAAAATGATTGATTGACTAAGTTTAACATGTAGTAATTAGTCTTCTAAAACGATGAATGCATAACTTTCTCTAGATAAATAATATAAAAGGGACAATACCTATTATCAATTGAGGTCAAGCCCCTAAATAAAAGTAAGTCTTTTGTAAAGACACAACGATATGCTCAATAGCAAGTCATAAGAATATTTAGACCTTAAAAGGAGCAATATCCAACCAAATATTCAGAAACTGGGCATAAAATAATAAGTTTTCTCAATTCAAGAAATTATCCTCTTGTTATGCACTCCCTTTTGCAAAACCCAACAAGTGAGTTATGTCTAGAACTGTCAATGAATTTAGAATTTTTTTTTCTTGTTTTTATGATAGGGTAGCAAATGTATTACTCATACACAAAAATAATAATAATAATAATAATAATAATAATAATAATGGGGTATGTTTGGGTAAACTTGTTCATTGAGGCTAAATTTCTCCGTGGATGATATTAAGAGATATCCTTGGACAATTTTAACATTTTTTTTTTTTGCTACATACTTGTTTCAACTTTACGAAGTTAATTTATTAATTACAAACTTTGAATTGAGACACTCTAATTACTTCAGAGGGAGATGAACCCTAATTATAAAATTTTGAACGCCTTAAATGCGGTCCAATACGCTTTATTAACGGATCCAGTGGTCATTAGATTCTTTACTAATCCAGAGAACCCAAGCCCAATCACACAAACATACCCTTTGATGGACAAGTGGACATTTTAAGTGGTCCTAACTAGCTGGGCAAGTGGGCAAGTGGGCATCACGTCAAGATCATTACTGCAATCACATGATCAAGGCGTACTTATGACATGGTCACGGCTCCTTGGTTCCCATCGTGTGAATGGCAGTATAAACGATCCGTTGTCATGGCAAAATCTTGACCGTCGAAATCATAACCATATGTCAGCGTCGTCGAGTGGGAGTCCTCCTGAACTCACAATCAATCCTCGCTGTAAGGAATTCCATCCCTTGACTGCTCCTCAAGCTGGTTTCCCCATCGAGGAACCACAAATTAGTGGTGTTCTGAACACGTAAAAAGGAAAGCTTGACAATTCGGATCATTTGATCAGACGAATAGTAATACGATCTGTTTTAAATTATGGAAACATTTACTTCACAATTTAATTTTAATATTAATAAAGTAATTAGATAGTTCATCTAACAATATTTAATAATTTTTTTAAAATTTTAATATTTAACTTTTTATATCACTTTATTACAATCTAAATATTATTACTTAGTATTTTCTATTATAAAAAGGGAAAAAGTTTAACGACCCTTTGATCAAACTAATGGTTGTGTTATCCCTCTGTCAAAAACTTTTGTTCAGGTAACTGGACCTTATGTTATCTGCGACAGTATTGTCACTTTTCTTTGTGCCTTTTATTGTTTTTAAAGATTGGCACGAATCCAAAATCTTGAGATAAATCTCAAGTTGGACATGGGGGTGGATTCCAAATTCAAGTTCAATTCAATCAGTGAATGCCTCATACTTTGTCTCTTTTGCAGCGTGATCTGGCCAGCGAAGGTACCATTAAATTATTTGGGGATGACGACGCTTTCATTTTCTAACTCAAATCATGTCGTTGGTAGTTGCATGGCAGTTGCATCATCTACATTAATATATAAAACCAGTAAGTCCATAATACTCATTGGTCGCCACACTGGCACATTCTGGACTCTGTCTATTCATCTACATTATCCATTGATTTCATACGCATGTTATGTACTAATTTAATTTCTTTAATTAAGAAGAAATGCTATAATGTAATAAAGACGCATCATACACATTTTTTTAGTTAATGGCTAGTGCAAGAAAAATCATGTTGTATATCTCGAATTCGAGTCTCATCCAATTGATAAAAACAAGGCACATGCTGGAAATTAAAATAAATTCAATTGCGGTGTATTGAATATCAAGAGATTACGTAGACAGATAAGATTGTAATGTTTTATTTCCGAGTCCTACAAATATTTTTACATGAATAATGTTTCGGTCAACATATATCAGTATTATAAAAACATGCATGTCACGGTCATGTGCAATGGGCATAACTCTTTCTTTATACGTCCAATTTAGGTGACGAAAAGTCAATCATCGTAGTTATTGTTTTCTATATAAAATTGCGAAACAAAATTGCTAGAACATGTAGGCGCATGTGCAATTAATGCATCAATACAATCTCTTTTCTTTTTCGGATAGAAACTCCACTCCAATCTACAGAGACCAAAACAGGGTCCAATAGAATTATGGGGGAAAATAGAAAGTGGAACTTACTGTTAGAGTTGGCCGCATTCTTGAAACCCATCTAACAATTTTAATTTCAAAAAAATAAGTCGGTGCTTTATTCACATTTTCTTTCCTTTTTTTTTTTTTTTGTTGGTTTGCACGTTTTCAGTTTGATGGATTTACAAGCGAGGACATGTGTTAAAGTTGAGCGAAAATTTATTTTGACTCACTTTTTGAACAAAAATAATTCCACACAAAAATTAAAATAATAATAATAATAATTGGTACTTTTTTTAGAAGTTATATTAACTCGTATTAAAAAAATGAGTTATATAGATAATATAAACTTGATACTAGTACTTTTAAGCAGAGAAATGGCACTAAATTCCCAAATGAAATATTTTGAAGCTTTATATATGAAGTTAGAAAGAATTTTAAAATGATATAAATAATTAATAATTAAATTTCAAAAAATAAAAAAAAATTAATGCAATGTTATTGCATAAGATTATGTTACTATATTTTACTGTTGTTTAAACAAAAAATATTTTTTTTATAGGGTTGTTTAAACAAAATCACTTATGTTATGTTTGAGTATTTTTAAAGGAAAAAGAAAAGAAAATGAATGAAAAAGTATTATTTATTTATTTTTTTTATTCATTTCTTATCTATCTAAATAACTAATTTTTATTTTTTTCATAAATTATTATTTATTTTTTTTTACAATTTTTTAATTATTATTTTTTTATTAATCATAATATTATTATTATTATATTATTTATTATTTATTTTTTTATTTATTTTTTATTTAATTTTTTACTACCCAATCATACACTTAGTGTTGCTCATTCTTAAATTGCCACTTCAGCCAGACCGTTTAGGAAACTACCTGTCCCGACTCTGATGATTGATGAGCACGCCTCGTACGCGCGCACATATAAAGGAAAAAACTAGAGAGCTAAATCTTAAAATAAAACAATAAAAGAAGAAATAAAGCGCTAAATTTCACCGTCAAATTCTACTTATAGTTCCGTCTTTCGCCGGGCCGCAGGAAGCCGACGAAAATCAATGTTTCTGGAGAAAATCGAACCCAGCGTCAGGCAACGCGCCGCCGCTCAAACGTCGGCGGACAGAGTGGTCGTCGCCGTGAAGGCAGAGAATGTAATCTCAAAGACTGCTTTAGCGTGGGCTCTCACTCACGTCGTCCATCCCGGCGATTGCGTAACCTTGCTCGCCGTCTTTTCCGACGAAAAAAACGGTAATCATGCAAGTACCGACTCCGGATCATATATATTAATTGTTGTTGTTCTTCCACTTCGTTACTGCTGTGTCGAATTAAAATTTCTGAGATGATGTTTGCAGATGTAATCTGTGGTTAATGTGTTGCAGGTAAAAGGCTCTGGAACTTTCCGAGGTTGGCCGGAGATTGTGGGAAGAGTCAACCGGAAAGGTCGCCGGATCGGTTTTGCGAAATCTCCGAGTCATGTTCCCGGATGGTGCTTCAGTTTCATAACCAAATTGAGGTCAGTCGACGAATTTACCCATTTACCCCACGTGCAATATGATTTTACATGGACACTTTTGTCCCATCCACCATTTCTTGTCGAGCTGTCAACATGTGCAACATGAAAGAATATCAAAATTCATCTAAAAGCTCAAGTTCCAATTTTAGTTTGAATTAATCAACAATAAAAAAATTGTCAAAATTTTTTTTAAAAAATTGATTATGTGATAATTGGGTGTCATTTTGTTCTCTTTCTTTTTTTCTTTACCACCTTGCACCGAGACATGAGGAGAAAATAAAGACATTTGAAGCCGGTTTTTGTATGGGACTAAAAACATGCCATCATCCTTTTTCCTAGTAATTTGATTGAGGTGTTTGTAGTTTGTGAGGTTCATAAATCCTGGTAATGTGTCAGATCAAAGACAACTCGTTAATGATTGATTGGAAATGCCATGTGCTTCTAGCTAGGCAGCGAGTTTGTACGTTAATCGGGGCCTCTACAATGTTATCATGGATTTTGGATGCATTATTGCTAACAGTTTTACCAAGTACTTGTTAACCACTAACTGTCACGGCACCCCACATGAAAGTAACTTCAGGGATCATATATTAGACCACATGCGAGGACTAGAATCACAACTTACCTGGTGTATAAAGTTTAAGTATCAATACATATATCGAATTTTAATATTTTAGTTGGTATTTTGATTAAATTTAAAATTAATAATTTTGAAATAAAATTGATAATTTTTCAAATATAAAAATAATATGTGTTTTAAAAATTATCTGTCTTATTTTAAAAATATTAGTCTTAATTTTAACGAGAGATTAATTAAGACACCAAAATTCAAGATACTAACATTTTTTCATAAAGTTTACATTGAGTTCCAGAAAGTTGTGAGCACTCTAATGCATACAACTCTCACATTAGGACATCTCAATGATAATCAGATTTACAAATTCTCATCTTATTTTCATTAAAAAAAAAAAAAAAAAGAACCATTTTTGAGACTTGAATTTGTGATACAGGTCATAGTAGTGTAAAAATTATATAATAATATTGCTAAGGCAATATTCTTTTCTCAATTATCTATTTTTATATATTTGTCCTTTGAAATGATTGGCAAGAGATTACCAAGTTATTTGCTTGGAGCACAAAATACTTAAACTGAGCTGTGGAGTCTGAACCTAAATTTCACCTGCATAAAAAAGTTTTATTTTCTAATTCAGTTGAACAAACAGATTGAGAACACGAAAAGAAGAAAAAAAAAATTAGAAACTTAAAAAAAAAGGGATTTCCACAGTTTATAAGGTAAGGAAGTGTTAAACTATCAAATTGAAGTTTTTTCTTCTCCTCACATACTTCAATTTTCCATTCGGTGCAGTGAGTGGCTCATTAGTGATCCACGAGAGTTTGGCACATTAACATAAGAAAAAAACTACACAAAAGAAGAAGACACCCATGAACATTGAAATGTTTTATCTCCTTAGGTTGCCTATAAAATTGTCGTCTTGCACTGAATTCCCTTCTCTAATCTTTATCAAAATGGATAATAATGTATGCGTTATGCAGGTTGGAGTTCGGGTTAAGGTAGTCTCAAGCGCAACGGGCATCGCAGTAGCTGCCGAAGCAAAGCGTAATGGAGCCAACTGGGTTGTCTTGGACAAGTAATTAAACATAAAAATGTATTATTTCTTATTTCTGCGCTATAAATACTGAAATTGGTTGGTCATGCACAGCATATATTAGTTTTCCATTTGACATGTGGTCATTCTAACATAGTTGTGCCGGTTAACAATAGAAGGTGGCCTTAGTTGTTGAACAATTATGTGCTGCCCTTGTTATTTGTCAATTTTAGTGACAAGAGATTACATAAGCTGTCCTTTTGGCTGCATCAATTTCGTGGCTACTAATTTGTACCAAAACACAATTATAGAGAGTAGGGCTTATACCAGAACATAATGCCTAAGTTCTTCTCATTCTTTGATCTGGCATCATTCATGTCAACAAAGACCGAACCCCATACCATTATTTTATCGTTCTACTCTACATGCTCTTCAGCTAGTTGGTTAGTGAATCCTATAGCATTGATATCTGCATAATTGTTGTGGCAAACCAAACTTTCTTCCATCTTATGATGGAAATTGGAGCTATCTTTTTAATTTGTACTGTCTCTCTATATTGCAAGGAAATTTTATATTTTATGGACATTAACAGCCTTGAAATATCTTGCTCAACAGAAAACTAAAGAAAGAATTGAAACATTGCATAGCAGAACTTCGCTGCAATATTGTATTAATGAAGGGTTCTCAAGCAAAGGTTTTGAGGCTTAATTTGGGATCCTCTGATGGAATACCAACCCCGTACTTCTCTGCAACCTCTACACCAGACAAGGATTCCCAAAAGTTGCAAGGACACAGGATGAAACATTCCACTCCCGTTAGCAGCCCTGAAGAGCCAAACACCTCCTACTCAAGAACTGGAGCAGGTTTATCACTAAGCTCTGATACCATGATGCCTGCCTTTCTACTATATGAACAAAATCCTCTTTTTGAAGGGCTCCGTAGAGGAAAATACACACCAATAGATTATCAAAATGGTGTTGATGACCGATATACGACTCTAGAATCTGATCGGGAAAGGCTTATCCCTATGACAACAAATTCAACTTCGTCTAGGGTTGGTAATCACAAGAGTGTATTTTGGATTCCCCAGAACCACATAGATGACAAGACCATCCCTGAAACTCAGAAAGGCAGAAATAAATATAAGAAGAGGTTCCCCACTTCTAGCACCCTACTTGATAAGTTTGTGCAATATGACCAAGATATTAAGATCGGTAAAATAGGGATCAGCCATAATGATTACAATATAAACCCAAGCATTAGGAGCCCTGTTTCTTCAGGCAGAACATACTCAAGGCCTCCTCCTTTGTGCTCATTATGTCAACACAAGGCGCCAGTTTTTGGAAAACCTCCAAGACAGTTCTCTTATGAGGAGCTACAGGAAGCTACAGAAGGATTCTCAGTAATGAATTTCTTGGCAAAAGGTGGTTTTGGAAATGTTTACAAAGGGGTATTAAGGGATGGACAGGTGGTTGCTGTCAAGCTGTTGAAGTCAAATAATTACGGAGAAGATGATGATTTTTCACGAGAAGTCCGGGTATTGAGCTGCGCCCAACACAGGAACGTTGTGTTGCTAATTGGATATTGCATTGACAGAAAGAACAGAATATTGGTTTATGAGTACATATGCAACGGGTCCTTGGACTTTCATTTGCACGGTAGTCCTATTGTCTTTTCTATCATCTAGGAAAGAGAGTATCTATGGTTTCTTGTTCTTCATTAGCACTTAATTATATTCGTCTCAATTTGACTATCTATTAGACTGCACTTCTATGGTTAACAGAAAATGAAGGATCATCTCTAGATTGGCAGTCACGAATGAAAATAGCTATTGGGACAGCACGAGGCTTGCGATATCTTCATGAAGATTGTAGAGTGGGATGTATAGTACACAGAGACATGAGGCCAAATAATATCCTCGTAACGCATGATTTTGAGCCTCTGGTAATTCAATTGATCTTTTAAGTTTTGCAGAAGCACTTGATTTTGCATGATATTGGTACACTTGGAGCATGAAATCATGAATAATGTTCTTCAAGAGTAACAACATGCTATCTTGCTTTATTCCCAAGGTTCACTTATCGTTGACTCCCAAATCATTTCTGTTCAGTATTTGGCCATTTCATTAATACTACTTATTATGAGCTTGATTCTCATTGAGTATGCGAACATCAAGCTGCTTCATTATTAGGACATTCTCAGCTAGCTGATTTTTGGAACTTATTTTTCCAATTTTCCAGGTAGCTGATTTTGGGCTTGCTAGGTGGCAATCTGAGTGGAATGTCAGTGATCCAGAGCAAGTCATTGGAACTCCAGGGTACTCCTTGCTTCCTTTCTATTCTTGTGGAAAATTATCTTGGAATATCATGTTACTTCTGTCAAGCTGAAATTCAGGAAGCTTTCACAGCAATTCTTGCCCGTGTGCTCTAGAATGGCATCTAAGTATAGGCAATATGATGTCCAATGGATTTTGACTGAAAAATATTCTGTCATATTTGTCTAAATCCAGGTACCTTGCACCAGAGTATGTTGATGGTGGGAAAATTACAGAGAGAGTTGATGTATATGCATTTGGGGTTGTTTTATTAGAGCTAATGACGGGCAGATGGATAAGCGAATTGCAATTTCACAGGGGGCAGCATCCCTTGTCTGACTGGTTCCACCCTCTTGCTACATTAGAACCAACCCATTTCTTGACAAGTATTCATCAACTATTGGATCCATGTTTGATCATGGAACAAATCCATCAATTTTCCTACCAAATACAGGCCATGGCTCGAGCCACTGCCTTGTGCCTCTCTCATAATCCAGAAGCTAGGCCTCCAATGTCAAAGGTTTGCCACATTACACCTTTAACTCTGACAACTTCTTTTAGCATTCAAAGACTCATTCCACTTTGGAGAGCGAAGATTGGTAACTTTTCCATAATTTCCAGGTCCTTAGAATACTTGAAGGAGGAGATTTAGCAGTTCCTTTTGGGTTGGATTTAAATTCAGCTGGTAATAGAAGTGGCCATTTGCGTGGTGTCTGCTCACAGGCGCAAGCTGAAATAAGGAAAAGCCACTCTCGTAAGCTTTCTCACTGAAAATTGATACTGCTGTAATTGGCACTTACAAATTCATACAAACATCTGCAGTGATAAAGGGTTCTTAGCTTTCCATGTTGCGGTGCTGTTAATTGATCACTTGGCATTCTTACTATTTGTTTCATGGGATAGAGTATGATAAGATAGACTAGTGACCAATTATCTCACCTTAACTTATATTTGTTTGGTTGATAAAATAGGTATAGGATAAACTAGTATGAGTTTACTCTCCCTTAAATATGAGATAATACTATCGATCTAATTCCTATGGGTTAGTCTATCTCATATCATGGATTAATATTAATAAATTATATATTTACTAAAATATCCTCTTAATTAAAATAAATTTTAAATATTTTTTAAAAAATTAACATAAAATTTAAAAAATTCATTTATCTCTCATCTTCTCTCTCATCTTCTCTCTCTCACACTCCTCGTCTCTCTCTTTTCTTTCTCTCTCCTCCCTCTTCTCTCTCTCACTCCTCATCTCTCTCTCTTCCCTTTCTCTCCCCCCTCCTCTTTCCTCTCTTCCTTTCTCTCTCCTCTCTCTCTCTCTCTCTCGTGCTCATTCTTTCATTTTTTTCAAATAAATTTTAAAATTTATTTAATTTTTCCTCAAAAAATTAAAAAAAATATTGGTCTCTTTTTTTTGATATTTTAAAATTTATTTGTATAAATAAAATTAATGCTTAATTTTAAAAAATATTTTTTATATAAAATTGAAAAATTATAAACAATATAATGTATAATAATATGTAAAATAAATATTAATTTTATTACTTAATTTTAATTATTTTTAATAAAAATATTAAAATTAATATTAAATATAAATTAATTATCTATAAGGGTAAAAAAGTAATTTTGATATATTATACTATTCTATCTCATATCATCCAAATATTAAATAGGATAACTATTTTATATCATTTGTTAACATCCAAATATAATATAAATTAGTAATTTATCATATCATATATTATATTAGCTTATACTATATTAGTTTATACTATTTTATACTGTACTATTCAGTCTGTGTACCAAACGCACCTTTATGGTGCGTTTGTTTCATAGGATAGGATAGGCTAGTGGTATCTCATCTTAGCACATGTTTCGTTGGTTAATAAGATAGGTATAAGATAAGTTGGTATGGGTTTACTATCTCATAAATATGAGATAGTATTATTCCTCTAACTTCTATGAGCTAGTCTATCCTACATCATGGACTAGTGTTAATAAATTATATATTTACTAAAATATCCTCTTAATTAAAATAAATTTTTAATATTTTTTAAAAAATTAATATAAAATTTAAAAAATTCATTTCTATCTCATCTTCTCTCTCTTCCCTTCTCTCTCTCTTACTCCTCCTCTCTCTCTTTCCTTTCTCTCTCCTCCCTTTGCTTTCTCTCTCCTCCCTTCTCTCTCTCATTCCTCGTCTCTCTCTCTTTCCTTTCTCTCTCCTCCCTCTTCTCTCTCTCTCTCTCACTCCTCGTCTCTCTCTCTTCCCTTTCTCTCTCCTCCCGCTCCTCTCTCTCTCATTCATCATCTCTCTCTTCCCTTTCTCTCCCCTCCCTCCTCTTTCCTCCCTTCCTTTCTCTCTCCCCACACTCTCTCTCTCTCTCTCTTTTGTGCTCATTCTTTTTTTTTTTCATATAAATTTGAAAATTTATCTCTTAAAATTTATTTAATTTTTTCTCAAAAAATTAAAAAATATATATTAATCTTTTTTTTTGATATTTTGAAATTTATTTGTATAAATAAAATTAATGCTTAATTTTAAAAAATATTTTTTATACAAAATTAAAAAATTATAAACAATATAATGTATAATAACATGTAAAATAAATATTAATTTTATTACTTAATTTTAATTATTTTTAATAAAAAAATATTAAAATTAATAGTAAATATAAATCAATTATCTCTAACGGTAAAAAAGTGGTTTTGATATATTATAGTATTCTATCTCATATCATCCAAATATTAAATAGGGTAACTATTCGATATTGTTAATATCCAACTATAATATAAACTAGTAATTTAACCTATCATATACTATATTAGCTTATACTATCTTATACCGCACTATCCAGTTTATGTATTAAACGCATCCTTAATCTCTCGATTCATTTTCTTCTTTCCCAACATATGAAGAACGATAGCATCAAAGCATGACTTTGTATCTCATACATGTCGTACCATCAATGTTACAACCCGCAATAAAAAGTGTAGAGCAATGAAAACCGGATATCATAGCAATTCTATTGCATTATTAGACACAGTTTATTCTGCGCATTCCAGTTTTTGCATATCCAATATTGTGCGGCACAACTAAATTTCCAGGGGAAAACATACGCTTCAGCAGTTTTGGTGGCTATATTTTCTTATCTGGTAGTAATGATTGTCATTTTGCCCATCAATGTCTGAAAATGCAGCCAATGGGCAAATGTTTGCATCCCAGTAGTTTGCATCCCAGTAGTTTGCATCGGTCTATTCTTTATCTTGCCTGCTTATTGCCTATGAGCATGAATATAAAGGAAGCGTTGAACGTCTAATTTCTGTCCCGCTACACCTGTTGTAAGCAGAGTAGCAGACAATTGAATACGAAATGAAAATGGATGGCATAATAACAATTCTGAAGAGCATACACATAAGCCTGCACACAAACTCCCCCATCCCTGCAAAATTTTCATTCAAATTTGATGATACAATTCACAAGAAAATTTATTTTGTATGAGTTCTTCGGTTGTCAATTTTTCCATTGAATCCTAATCCAAATGGAAACAAACATTACAATTCCCACCCATGCAATATAACCTTCATACTCTCTCTTTCCCTAGTCAAGTGGCAACTGGTGAACAACCTCAAGATACCAAACTACCTAAGAACCAAAACTATCACCAACAATCAAATCCCACGAGAAAACTAATTTAGCTCATCAATGATTACACATGGCATCACGCTAAATTATGTGGGATTGATGTCCAAATGTTCATGGGGACTAGGACATCCAATTTCGGCCGGCTCTGCTGCTTCCATCGGACGGCAGAGAGTCCGCATCAGAGGACATCATCTGCTGGTATTGCTGCTGCTGTTGTATCATGGCCATCTGATTAATATCGGGTGCCATCTCAGACACACTCCACACCTTCACAGACTTGTCCAGACTCCCACTATACAGCACCCACCGTCGATCATTCTTGGTTGGATCACGATCCTCCTCCACGGCCAAGCACTTGACAGGCCCAGCGTGCCCCGTCAGCACGGACAAGCACGTGTGAGCCGTCTCGTCTCTTCTCCACACACAAATTGTCTTGTCCGCTGATCCACTGAACACTAGATTTCTTGCAGCCGCCAGGCATAGAACCGCTAGCTTGTGGCCTCTGAGAAACCCACCATGGGACAATTGCTTTGCACGTTCCCAATAATTCACAATCCCATCACTGGACCCGCAGTACACGACAGAACCGGAGGTGTTAACGGCCAATCCCGTCACCGCGCACTCCTGTTCCAACAACGTTTGAGCCAAAGAGTGCTTTATCGCTCTCCCCTGCTGCTCTCGCTTCCACAATTTCACCGTTCCATCGGCCGAGCCGGTGATCACCAACCCCTCAACGCTTGCCACGACGGAATTCACGGCGTCGTCGTGAGCGTTGACCGATTCGAGGCACCTAAAGTCGGAAATTCTCCAAACTTTGAAAGTCCGGTCCCATGAGGCAGAGTAGAGGAGGGTGCGGTCTTCGTTCAAGCTCAAGCACGAAATGGCGTCGGAATGCTTGATCCAGAGAGTGCTGCGCTGGTTTCGAACTTGAATATAATTGCTGGGTTTGATAGAGCTCTTGAAAATGTCCTTTAAAGTGGGCAAAGTCCCACATCTCTTGTGTACGTTTGTCGCCCTCGGGACCACCTTCCAGACACGTATCTTGCCGTCTTGGTGGCCGGTGAAGATCTTCTCACCGGAGATAATAATCGCTTTGACCAAACCGCTGCTGGACTTAAACCCGGAGTGCTCCTTAAGATCCTTCCACACCCGAATGTTTGTGCTATCGGAACCAGTGTAAAGAAGGTCCCTGCTCGCGGCCAAGGAATAAATATGACCCTCTTCGCGAACAAGCGAGCCGAGGAGCACATTCTGTGGAATATTCTCGTCCAAATGATTGAAAGACGAACTGATAAAAGGGATGTTTTGGTTCCACGGGGACATAATCATGGGAGACCCCTCGCAGCTGGGGCGACTAAGGTCAAAAAAACCAGGGCTTGCAGCAAAGGCATTGCTGTTACGGATTGAAAAATCTTCATCATTGGCCGTCGATGGCCTATTGGGATCCGAATGCAGCAAGTTGTCGCCGTACTTGGATCTGGGTATGCTACTTGCGCTGTCAACAAACATTGTGCCTAGTCCTCCTCCTCTTCCTCCTCCTCTTCCTCCTCCGTCTCCTCTGTCTCTCATTCCAAAAATAAAGGTATTCGGCTACAAGATTCAAAAAATAGAACAGACCCCACTTAATCTAATAGAAAAACTATTATGGATTATTAAAAATGGAAGAGAAATTAAGGAAAGTTGTTAGAGGTGAAATTGGGAAATTAAGGATAGCGAAATGGAAGAGAGATAAAACTAAGGGCGGAAGCGCGGCCAGAGGTTGGCGGTTGGTTTTTTTGTACATAAATAGCGCGCAAAACAACGGTAGACAAGGCAGGGGATGTCAGATGCTGACACGTGTTTATGAATTATTATCAAAACTATAGTAAGTGGTCGCTTTCTTTGGCTGGTTACTTATTGGTAGATTAGGGGATGATCGTTGTAGTTTTGTGGTGAGATGCACTTTAGTGCTATTTTTGGACCGGTTTGGATAAATATGTAATGGAACCCATTGCTCTCTGCTCTTTTTTTTGGATTAATTACTTAAAGAGCACAACACGTACAAAGTACAGGACCAGTTTTAAATTAAATGTATTATCTTATCTGAACATTAAAAATAGTCCTTTAATATTTTTTTTGATTTAAATTCATATAAAAAAAAAGAAAAGGTTAAAAAATAGATCTTTTATTACTTTTTTTTATTTATTAAAAAGTTCATTAAAATATGAATTATATAATAGAAGTAGTCATTCTTTCTTATAAATCTCACATCTCCCCTTTTAAGATTTAAACTTTAGACTTTTAAAATAAATGTTTGAAATTTAATTATTAGGATGCCCTCCGCCGGGGGGAGGGGGGAGAGTGCTGTTACATAAATAAAAGAATTTGACACTTTTTTTTCCCCTACATTTGATCCCTAATTAATCCTATGGGTATGTATGTTATGGGCTCAGAAATAAGACATCCAATAGTAATGGGCCAGACCAGCTGCTGTGCATATCCATATAAATATGCTATTGTAATGATCAAATATATATATATATATATATATATATATATATATATATGCTATTGTTATGTTTTTGAAAATGTCCGAATGCAGCCACCTTACCGTTTATGGTTATCATTTTTTTTATTATAAAAAAATTGGTTAGTGGAGGTGACCCACAATTTGATCAAAAAGTATTACACTCACATAAGAGACAAACTCCATGAACAAAATTTAAATTTCACTGCACATTCTGGCAAAGACTTGAACCCTAGTCTTTTGGTCTGTCAATAGACAAAACTTCTCTTTACCGCCTCAAGGTTCCGGTACTCTGTAAGGTAATCTAGTTCATGATTTGAGACAACAATTGGATAAAGGTGTTTAAAAAACAGAAGAAAAAAATTTGGTGGGTTTTTCGCTCAAAAGGTTGAACAAGAGCTTAATAACATCTTTCCGTCGATAATAAATTGAAACTATTTAGATGGAGGGGTCAAATTATAATGGTTTTCAAATATCAGGAGTTTAGTTGTAACCTCATGGTTTTGTTCAAACTTACTTCTATATGTTAAGTAAAGGAAAAACTTGGTAGCAACACAGTTAGAGCAATGCAGTAGGTGCGCGCTGATACGACGTAATTTTATGAACGAACTGTTAAATTCAAAGGAAAAAGAAAAAACATATGAACCATTAAATAAACTGCACTCCCCAAATGCCTTCAACTTCGTTATTACTAATCCTTTTACAGCAGTAATAATAATGTCAAGAAGAATATATTGTCATTTAAATAGGAGCACATTGTACCAAAAGATGTGGAAAGAAGTACGAATCATGTGGTATCAGGTTGATCTTGCCCCTTAAGTGGAACCCGTGTAAATTCAAGTTTTTGTTAAAAGGATCTTGTTCTCGTAATTCATTTTGTCGCGCACGACTGTTTGAGAAATTAAAATGCCAGCCACCAAGTTCATTCTTCATTTATTTTTCCTCCTTTGCTTTTCGTTTTCTGATGTATCAAAAGGGTGCTGAGACAAAATATGCTATATCAGCAATTGCATGATGCGGCATGGTAGTTGTGCTTGGCACAAAATTGGACCAATTTGTAACTTCTTTGCCCGCACGAAAGCTGCATCATCCCAATTATGGACCAGTTTGTAAGCAATTCTTCTTTACTACACCGGGAAGAAATGCCTTCTCTCTTTGAGAAAGAAAAACATCAGAATTTTTTTTTGACATCAGCCAGTAGAAGTTTGTTCTAACCGTGACATAAAATCCAAGGGAACATAAAACGCCAAGTGATCATAATAGTAATAAAATTGAAAGCAAACCAACTTTAAATTAGGAGTAAAGCGTTATGGTTGTTAAAAGCAGCAATCGGCTATAACTATAAGGGTTAGTTTGAAGGATAGAAGTGTGGGTAATCACTTCCAATCTTACATATATTCACTCTCTTATATTCTTGTCTTCATTTTCTGTTGTTGCTTTGTGGTCTAGGGTCTCAAAATCTTCAAATAATGCGAGGCAAAGTTTATCCACATTATTCCCTGAAAAAACGCAAATTTAGGGGAAAAAAAAAGAGGTACGTTTGGTACTTGATATAATATAAGACAGTATAAAATATACTAGTTTTATCTCATTATATAAATTATAAAACATGATTAGTTTATCATATACTATCATACATTGGTTTGTGCTCATTTGTCTCCTTTCTTTGGTGGGTGTTAAACCTTTATATGTATTGGTGGCAGAGCAAGGAACACTTTTTTCTGTAGTGGAGCAAACAAAACATTTTGGGGAAAAAAATAAGTGTGAATAACACAAAAAGTTTGGTGAGGACAAGCTTATAAAATAGTAAATATCTTTCCACTATCGTATGTTTTAGGAACTTATATATATATATATATAGCCGTGATTGCTATGTAATCAATAATAAGTTAGAATTACACATGTGATAGTATAACAACATGTATGTCTCTGTTTATTGTGTAATCGATTAATACATGCAACTACTGTGGTTTGTAAGTGCGGTTTGATATCATGTTAATATTGACTTTTCAGTTAATTGTATGTGGTAATAAAATTAATTACACTTTGATATTGCTATGAGAATTTAGTTGCTTGCTAACAAAGGTTACAAGAAATACCATTGCCTTAGCATTAAGACAACAATTCTTATAATTTTCGGGATTTGAAATTGCATTAGAAGAAAGAAGACAATAATATTGATGGCGCAAATGAATCTATTGGTTTTGCCAATACAAATTGAAACTGGTAGATGGTCGTACGAAAACGCCAGCTGGATGGGGGGAGCCGGGGAGAGATGGGGACCTTAGGGGGAGAGAGAAAGAGGGGAAAGGGAGTGTTGGTGGAACTCACAGTCCTATCAAATTTTTTTTTTAAAAAAAATTGGTGTTATATGCATAATAGTGTAAGTATAAAGCTAAATATGCAATAAAACAAAACGAAATACAAAGTTTTATTAAAGTTATGTATATATGAGTTAGAATTAATTTTCAATGTCTAATAATTAAAATTGATATATAACAGATTTAACTTTAATATGTAATATACAAATTAAACAAAAAAAATAAAAAGGCAACATGTTAAACTACCGTGGCTGGCCCCAGTCCAAAATGCCCCGTCCCACTATCAGTTCTACCGTTGCCTTGGCATTAAGACAACAATTTTGATCAAGCTTTAATTATTGCTATTGGATTTTGAATTGCATTGGAAGAAAATAAGAAAACAATAACGATGTCGCAAATGAATCTAATGGATTTGCATTGACAAATTGAAAGTGGTGGCAATGATAATGCAATCGAAAAAAAGCGAGGCACTTTATGTTACTTCCTTCGAGCTTTCTATAAAGCTACAAGCGCACAGTGTCCAAACTAAAATGACGCTTTCCCTTTTTTTTTCTTCAATCTTGATAACAAAATGGTCAAACAATTTTTAGCTCATCATTCTGGATAACAAAATGGTCAAACAATTTTTAGCTCATCAGTTTTTTGTTCTGATGCATTGCTCGTGTATTTTAACATGCAAAAGAAAATTTCAATGTAATTGTCCTTTGTGACAAGTTGCATTAACTACCATTTTCATCACGTTGTGAGATTAATACAGATCATGATAAAAATAAGAAGCAAAACATATCTATATCCATGTCCAACAGTTGACCAATCCACGTTGCGGCGAGGGGCAGTGCCCCTCTAGCCCTCAAGAATATTTACTAGGACACAGTCCGCCCAATGCACGAGTTACTTGTATTTTTGTTGTCAAGTTTTACCGTATAGGCAATTAACCAGTACCTCTCTCCAACATATTGAGCAAAGTAGGACAGCTTCTTGGATTGAATGAATCCATTTTTTGTGAGTAACATAAACGTGAGGGGAAAAAATAAAAGATAAATGAAAACATATGTATTTTATAGTTAGTATTCGTAAGATGGAATCGATCTCCACTCTTCTCATAAAACCAATTATTCAAAACACAACTCAAAAGAAAATAATCTTTGTAGGAAACAATTACGAATTCTTGCTCTCTTGCAGTCGGTCCTAAGTCCTTCAATCGATCCGAAAATTCTTTATGAGCTAAATGATCAAAAGAAGAAGAAGAAGGACCAAAAGGAAGCTTTAATCAAAGCAAAAATTAACCATTAAAACCAACAGAACAAAAATGGAAAAACCAAGAAAATTAATTAGCCGCATGTATCGCACATCCTAAGAAAGATTGCCACCAGCTCTTTGGCGTCTTTGTCCCTCATCAGCCTCGTGCTTCTAAAATTCCCTAATGAATATCAATCTGAGAAGAGAACCCACCAAAAAGAATTTTCGCATATGCAAAACTAAAGTTGCTAAACGGGAGGATCTTAAAAGAAGAAAAGACCCATAAAAGAATCATAAATAGTGGTTATCGTATGAAATATTACAAATATCTAAAGACAGTGAAATAGGCAAAATGAGTAATTTAAGATTTACAATTTAGGAGAAAAGGATGTGAAAAGCGCCCGATATTCAAAATTTGACGTCCACAAAAGACAAAACAAATCACAAAAATTCAACCACAACAATGACAATCACACAAATCATTGAGTAACAATTAATAATCCTAAGGGAGAATAAACCAAAACAACGAAGAAGTGTTTTCAGAGAAAAAGACTACAAAGAGATATTGGGAAAGCTTTCCTATAGATATGCAATCGTATCGCTTGTTTGAAAATAAATTTCAACTTGGTCTGCCAGAAATCCATACAAATTAATGGAATTGTACTCTACAGATAAAAAAGAAACATAATTGTGGAAAAAATGAGATACAACGCTAACATATTATAATCGTCTGTTTTTTTATCTGCAACCAAACCCGTTTTTTCTTCTAACAAAAAATGAAAGTACTTTTCTATTTCTTTTGTTGAAGAAAAAAAAATGTATGATTGCAAAAAAAAAGTTTGACTGCAAATTTGTAATGAATCGGCTCCGTGTCTCACTTTTGCTGTAGCTATATACTTAGAGTGTGTTTGGAGTGTGAAGAAAAGAGGAGAAAGGAAGGGAAAGGAGGAGAAAAAGAAGGAAAGTGAAGAGAAAATAAAATTATTTGTAATGATAGAGAAAGTTGAGAGAAAGAAAGTAGATGAAAGAAAAGGTGAATAGTAATTTGTGAGAGAAAAAGTGAAAAGAAAATAAAATTGTTTGAAGTGGTAGAAAAAGATGAAAGAAAAAAAATATGATAAAAGAAAAGGTAAATAATAATTTGTGAAAGAAAAAGTATAGACAAAATAAAATTATTTGGAGTGGTGTAGAAAGTGAGGAGAAAGAAAAGTAAAAAAAAAAATAAATAGTAATAATTATACTTTTCTTTTCCTCATAATGTTTTCTCGTATACCGAACATAGCATTAGACTCGGTCTACAAAAGGCCCTTTGATTTTGCACAGGCACTTGTTTGCATCCCCAATAAGAGAAGAAGAAGCAAACGAGAGAAAGCAGAAAATGTGGAGTGAGAGGATCCATGATGAGCAGGGAGGGAGACGGGAGGAGGTGAATGCAATTGAGGAAATTAATTAATTCCAATTAAATGGGAGAATTTGTTAGGTAATTTATTGTCAAGTATAATTATTGGGATTTATGGGGAAAATTATTGGGATTGAATTCTGCAGTGAGCCTAGGAGAGAAGGTAATATCCATAATTCCATATAATAATGAAAACAAACTTATATTCTTATAATATAAAATAATTACTTCGTCATCATTTAATTAGCTAGGATCATGGAGGGATTTTTAAATTTAGTTGATTTTCTTATTCAATGCTTTTAGTTACTATATATCAAATTTTAAGCGTTAAGTATTGAATTAGATAAAAAATTGAATTTTAGTTACCAAATATACTATTGAAATATATATATATATATATATATATATATATATATATATATATATATATATATATGTGTATTTAAATTTTCCATTTTTTTTTTTTTTCTGGAGATGGTATTTGCCCAAAAGAAATAGCCCGTACAAGCAAAATCAGTAGTGTGGGCCCAACTTTTAGGCCCTATTCCTCCGTGTACGGACTTTCTTCTTCTGAATAAATACCGATTCTTATATTTTTTTTTCAAAAATTCATATGGTCGAAAAAAAAATAAATGTGTGAGTAGACGTATTGTAATATAAAATTATATTTATGTAATAAATTTCTCAATTTTTACAATGAAAAAGTAGTTGAAAAATACTTTCAAATTTTATTGTAAAAGTTAAGGAGCTTTTAATTATTTTTTTCGTTGTAAAAATTAAAAGATTTGTTATACAAATATAATTTTCTGTTGCAATGCATTGACTCGCATATTTATTTTTTACTCGTCTATATAATTATGCCTTTTTTATGCTTTTTTTTAATAAAAAAATTGTTAAATAACTTTTTTAAGTCTCACACTCCCTTTTATAAGATTTTTTTTTCTTCCGTTACCATTCTCTTATAGATTTGTCCAAACAAAGTTTTCAGTCCGTTATGGTCCAACCATCATGTCTAACGATTAGCTATGATATGGAGAGCATTCGACTGTGTTTGATGCCGTAAAATTCATTGAACACGTTGCAGGAGGGAGATGGTTCAATAGGAATATCATGATCAGGCCCACACATTCGGGACATTTTTATAAGGGGAAACCTTTCATCATTTCAGTAATTCGTCTAATTGATTATTAGATTTTACGTTTGAGTGAGAGATTAAAACTTCAAATATCACCTCCTATCAAATCTCTCGTTATTAAAAAGTATGTATGGATTATAACCATCTTCAATAACCAAAACCAAAAAAAAAAAAAAACGTAAAAACAAAACACCGAAGTAATTAATGATTTGATCTGTTGTCAGTGATTACAAATTCAAAGTTACATCGGGATCAATGGTTGGGTTAAATTTAATGTTAATGCGTTATTAAAGCATTAGTTTGCTCCTCATAGTTTGGTATCTTTTTTAAGTATGGTTACAATCCTTCGTAGCAGAACGGGAGCATTAGGAATTACCCTTTTTTTTTTTTAGGAAAAGAAAAAGAAATGAGAAAAAAAACAAAAAGCAACTTATAATTAATTGACCAAAAGATAGAAAGATAATAGGAATCCAATTCTTGTAGTAGGCATACTATTTACAAAAAGCAAGGGGCCCAATATTCGAAGGAATTTGTTCCCATGAATGCTTAAAGAAAAAGCTAAGGCAACGCACACAAAAATAGTTATAAAATTAATATTAGATATTATCATAAAAATTATATTAAATTTAATAAAAAAAATTATTAAGTTAATAAAATAATTTTTGCGTGTCGTGTCATACGTACCTACATTATGTTAACCACACTTAAATCAAATCCAGCAATAATGTTCCTCACCAGTGACACTTCCATGAGATAGGAATGACACCGAAGTTCATCAGTACTTAAAGCCAATAACCGACTCCCTGAAAGCAAAACCATGGATTCGGCAGCCGGATTCAAATGCTTTCCCCACCAGACCAGACACCACGAAAATGCAGTATTTTATTTCAAATGTAATATTTTATTTCAACTAACTCATAATTTAATATTATTTAAATATTATTTTTAATTTTTTTATTTAAATAAATCATACTTATTATATGACATAATATTATAAATAAATTATATTCACTTAAAAAATTAAATCAAAGTAAAAATTCTCTAATATCTAATTACTTCCTTTATAAATACATCAAGGCACGGCCGAACTGATATCTCCCAAATCTTTTGTCCATTTTTTCAGCTACTATTTTAAGCTATATAGTAATGTCCTCCTTGGTGGCCCAAAAATCACAGCCCTCCACGCTCTCAGACCAAGAGAACATCAACAACAATGACAATTCCACATCTATAGAAGTCCAAGATGAACCAGTAGTTTCCTTAAACTCCGTGACAAGTCATGTCTACATTAAACCAGCTCACTCCAATGGAACGCTGGACAAAGAGGTGGTTCTGCGGAGGATCCGACAGCGGAAGCGCGTCAACAAGTTGAGAGCTGCGCTGCAGCGTCTGTTCGGTTCGCCGGTTTCTTCGAAAACCGATAACGCTCCTATCAAATGGGTGGATAATGCTTTCGCTGCTCTTTGAGAGCGTCTCGATCGATTGCTGCCTTGGCACCACCAAATTAAATTGTCCCTCTAGGAAAATGCTTTGTGTCTTAATAGTTTTAGGAAAAAATTACGCTTCCGGACAGTGGTGCCCGATAAAAAGCCTGATCCGACGTGGCATAAATTTTTTAATACAAATGATAAAGAAAGAGCAAAAAATGAAGAAAGGCAAAAAAAAGGTTAATAGCGGGAAGGGAAAAGCTCTAAAAGGCACTGTAGCAGGAAAAAAAATTTAGCGGAAAGAACCGGGAAAATTTGGGGAAAGGTCTTTGGGAAAATCTTCAAAAAAGCACCAAAATCCTTTCTTGGTCGTAGTTGAAATCGCTTCCATTCTATTTTCAAATCTGTAATTTGGAATAGCATCTGAGTTTCGTGGAAGCAAGTGTATCTGCATTCTTTGTTCTTTGGCTTGGGCAAAAGATACAATCAAAAGAGGTCAATTACGTGGGCCAGTTCAATTGCGAGGTGGACAGCAAATATTGAAGAAATTAAAGTTAATTGAAGCAATTGACTGTGTAAAGCGTAGGATCCGTGGATTCAGATGTAGTGCAATACTGGTAAGTAGTCTATCGAAAAAATTCTTGTGTCATATAGGTGAAATTGGTGAATGGCAAGTTCTTTATAGTGTTAACCAAATTCATTGGCTGCTATGAAATCTATAGTTGTATTGGAAGTAATAAAGATGAGCTGTAGCCGGATTAATGGGCCCTAAATGAAATAATATAATATATGAAAGAAAAAAATATATTTGGATATTTGTTGTGATATCAATGCTTAAGAAATGGAAGTAGGAGCTGTTGAAATGGAAGTGATTTAAAATGGCTCGGACAATGCAAGTAAAAGGATTTAGTTAGAACTGAAAGTTCAGTGAAGTGGCTAACATCTGAGGTAGTGGTGATTGTGCTGCCATGATAATTGGGTGTTGGGAAAGTAAACAAATTTGTAATCAACAACTTAAATTTGTTAATCATGATTTTATTAAGTTAGAAGTTGATCACTGTTGAATTGAGGTTGATCTATTTGTGTGCTAGTAAATAAGTTGTTTAACACCGAAAGTGAAGGAAAATGAATTGAATTTAATGTCAAGAACATGAAGCAAGCATAGAGTGAGAGAAAATAAGCTCCTCTCCCCTGAATTTCCCTATTGCTTAAGCAATCAAACAAACACTAAAGTGCAGTTAGTATAAAACTTGAATAAAAGCTGTCGTACTCTTACTTGAATTACAAAGAAAAACACAAGTTTAATTTTTTTTTTAGGGGAAAGGTATAATTCCAAAAGATTAGAAGGAAACAATATTAAATGAAACATGTTGAAGAGGAAAAATGATTTGAAGTTAATGTGAACAACATGTGAAGCCGTGTAACAGTGAAAGTGAACGAAAATGAATTAAAGTTAAGGTGAAGAATAAGTGAAGTCATATAACAGTGAAAGTCAAGGAAAATGAGTTTAAGTTAATGTGAAGAACATTGATTTTATTTAGTGGCTTGTACATGGCAGGTTTGAAGGTGTTGATCTCGCGAAATGGCTGAGGTTTTTGATGTGGTCAGAAGCAGAGAAGGCGAAGTTGGAATTGATGGTTTGGGGAGGCAAAAAGTAACCGGTGAAAGTAGAGTTGTCGGAGAACAGGTTGCTGAGGAGAAACCTACAGTTGGAATGCTATTTAAGGAGATTGAAGAAGTGTATAAATTTTACATGGTGTATGCTAAATCAAAAGGATTTGGAATTATGAGGCGCGGGTTAAAGAAGGATGCAGTGACTAGGGAGTATAGGTGGATGACAATTACTTGTACTAAAAATCGGGAACACAAGGCTAAGGGGAGGAATTTGTTATCACAACGTCCGAGTGCTAGAACTGGTTGCAAAGCACGTGTTTGTTGTGGAAAGAAAGAAGAATTGTGGATGATAACAAAGGTCCAGCTTGAGCACAACCATGAGGTGAGTCCTTCTCTATCTCGATATATTAGGCAACACCGCCAAGTTAACCTCCATTATAAGAGACAATTAGAAGTTAATGACATGGCTGGTTTACGGCCATGTGAAAATGTAAAAGCAGTTGTGTATCAAGCAGGAGGACACGAAGAATTGGGTTGTCTAAGTGTTGATCTTATCAACCATGTCAATAAAGTGCGAAAGTTGCAGTTAAATGGAGGGGATGCTGAGGCAATCCACCAATTGTTTGGGAAGCTGCAGACTGAAAGTAGAGATTTTGTATATGTGATTAAGCCTGACAAAGAAGGTAGGTTAAAACACGTATTTTGGGCCAATGGGAGATGTAGGGCAGCTTATCAAGAGTTTTGTGATGTTATCACATTTGATACGACCTACTTAGTGAACAAGTATGATATGCCTTTTGGGACATTTGTTGGAGTTAATCAACACGGTCAGTCCATTCTCTTAGGATGTGCTTTAATTAATAATGAGAAGGCGAAGACATATAAGTGGCTTTTCGAGACATGGTTGAGTTGTATGGATGGCAAGCAGCCTAACGCAATAATCACAGATCAATGTACAGCCATTGGGGATGCCATAAAGACAGTTTTTCCTAATACTCAACATAGATTGTGCTTGTGGCACATCTTATGTAAGCTTCCAATGAAGTTGTCTGGAAACTGTGAGTATAAATATTTGAAAGAGGCATTTATGGATGTAGTATATGATCCTCTATCTGTCGAGGAATTTGAGGTCCAATGGAGAAGCATGATTTATAGGTTCCACTTAGAGGCAAATGAATGGCTAGCGAGTCTCTTTGAAATTAGGCAGTGGTGGGTTCCAGTATATGTAAAATCTTTTTTTTGGGCTGGTATGTCCTCAACTCAAAGAAGTGAGAGCATGCATTCTTTTTTTTATGGTTATGTGCACTCAAGGACATCACTTAGCCAGTTCGTTAACCAATACAGTCTTGCGGTTGCTGATAAGGTAGAGAAAGAAAGACAAGAGGATTTTTTTACATTAAATTCGCAAATTCCTTGTGTGACTCGATTCAAATTTGAGGTACAGTTTCGCAATGTTTACACAAATAATATTTTCAAGCATGTTCAAAAAGAGATCACTGATGTCATGTATTGCGACCTTAAACTAGTAGCCGAGGAGGGGGGCAAAAAAATGTTTGATGTTTTAGAGATGAAACAAAGTGGCAGTGAGAGGAATAAGTGGGTGACATATAATGTTAGTTTTGATAAAGATAATCAGATTTTTAGTTGTATTTATAAATTGTTTGAGTTCAAGGGTATTCTATGTGCACATGTGTTCAAGGTACTTGTTAGTAATGATGTTAGTGTGATACCTGAGAGATATTTGGCGAGGCGATGGAGAAAGGATATCCCCCGATGTCATAGCACAAAGAAGATCAATGGGAGTAATGTAACACTTGCTTCTCGACGTACTAAAGAGTTGGAGGTTGCATTTTATTCCTCAGTTGAGAAGGTTGTCAAGGATGAAAGTAAGTTTCAACATTTGCTGAATGTCCTAAATGAACAGAATCATCTTCTAGACAACTGGAAAGAGGGTGGTCCAACTATAGAGGGACAACATGTTGGGGTAAAGACCATTGCTGATGCTAAGCATTATGAGATAGGTGATCATGGGCTGACAATAAAGTACAAAGATCCAGCATTAGTACGAAGGAGGGGGAGGCCAAGGAGCAAGAGGAAGTTGTCTGCAATAGAGGCACGAACATGTAGGAGAAGCATTAAGAGGAGGGAGGTGCCTTTGAGGAGACTAGTGACTATGCACCCTATCAATGGATCTTCGGCCATAGAGTTACTACAACAAGTAAGTATTTTGTTGAAGTGATATGGCTGTTTTGAAAAGACATAGGCTTAACAATGTTCAACTTGTTTCTAAAAGGCTGAGACTTAGCAATGTTCATCTTCAAACTTCACTTAATGTACTGGCTCCAGCATAAAAGGGCTTTGTAGTTTGTGTGATACGTTTTCAGACACTTGTGTAAATATGTCGATCTATAAATAGTCTTTGTTATCCCTTGTTGTCGCAATATGAACACAATTTTTTTGAGCCTTATGTTGTTGCTTGTAGGCAAATGAAGGAAGGCTTGATCAGCAAAGGTCACCTTCTTTCCAATCATGGGCTGCAAATAGTTCAATAAATGCAATACAGAGCGGAGAGGTAAATGTGTAGACTATAAGATCATGAATTGCATATAGAATGGACTTGGTTAAGCTATTTGACAATTGGTTCAAAATTTCGCATAATTTACCATAAGTTGGCTAAATCAAATGTTCAGAATTGGTGTTACAGGTTGCAGATGAAGGTGGTACCTCAGCTCATGTGCTATCAAGAAACTATGTTCAATCTAACCATTATGGTCTTGCAAATAACATTCCCCCTAACGCACCTCAGAGTGTTGCTGGCACTTACTTACACTATCCTCAAATGGTATGTTAAATTCACTGTAGGCATTAAAACAAATTGATGACATATATAATAGTAAAAATTGTTGTTGACAATAAGTATGATGTCTGTGTTTTTTTTGCAGCCACTTCACGGTTGGCAAGTAGGATGGCACCCCATGTAATTGAGCACCATGTCCATGAAGTAGTGAATTTCATTTTGTTTTACTGGCAGTAATGGCTATCATATGCATATTTTTGGAAAGCATTGAGCAAATTCTGGCCATGTGAACATATAACAAGCTTTTGAATAGTTATTGTATAGGAAAAAGATAGGTGGCGGAAGGAAAACTGTCAGGATTGAAACTGGTTGGGTTCAATGTGCAACTGGTTGGGTTCAATGTGCAACCAGCTGGATAGAAGGTGCAACTAAGTAAATAGTGAATTTTGCTTCTTCTTTTTTAGATGCACTTGTGAACAACATAGTTGCAAACTAAATTCAACTAGTTGCATTCCAGACACTTTTTCTCACAAATTGTAATAGGATCCGTTTATATGAGAATTGTATGACCTTGTCAATGTTTGGCATTGTCCAAAAAAAAAATAAAACTATCAGCCTGTAGCATTATAACTATGCTATGCAATAGCATTCAGCATGACTATAACAAAACTCCAATAGGAAGCTTATAACAATTGCCACTTACTCCATTGCAATCCCAAAATAATTGACTTGGTGTACGGAAGTCTGTATATGAAATATACAGTTGATTGTATGGCACTCTTACATTTTCGGACATGGAACAGGCCGAACAGGTATCTACATGCAACTGATTGTACATAGTGTCCAACTTCCTAGATTTCAAGTGGAAAAACAAAAAAACCAATGAAAAAAATACTATTAGTTGTTTGCACACTGAATATAGTTAGTTGCACATTGAATCTTATAATTTGCATTACTCCGAGTTTTCTGGTCATTTTTTCTATAAAAATAAGTAATACTATGTTCCTTGGTCCAGTACGGAACAAGATACATTTTTCGTTGGGGAAAAATCCTCCAGAAGAGGCGCACTGTTATAACTGGTTATATTGAATGTGCAATTAGCTTGAGTCAGTGTGCAAATAAATAATAGTATTTTTTGTCCTTCTTCTTATTTTGTTGCGTTTGAAATACATACAGTTGTAGACTGTATATAATCAGTTGCATTCGGGGGTCTTTTCCGGCCCCTTTTTCTCCGAAATGTAATGTGGACACCTTAAAATTTTTTGTTGCATTGAAATTAGAATTTCTGTCCACCAAAAAATTACCTTGGACCGCACAGAATAATTACGTATATTCCTAGTTAATTTTCAATTGATTTGCATATAATTTTAAAATTTATGGTGTAGAAGAGAAAATTGTTATTCTTTGGGAAAAAAAAAGGACGACATATGCATTTTATAAGTTTCAGTTGTTAGTTATGTAATATACATCTAACAAACAAATTAACAAAATGTCTCTCATCGACTTCATTTGTTACGTGGAAAAAAAAAAGTGTTTTGTTGCAGATAAAATGCTGTCACTTGCAATTTCTTAGCTATGCATTTCATTATTTCCTAATTGGTTGATGGATTGCAATGGTGATGAAGAAGGCCTTAGTCCCTGGTAAATGTCATTCAGTTTTGCAAGTAAATTACACACGTATGAACATGATATATATATATATATATATATATATATATATATATATATATATATATATATATATATCTCCTTTTGAACTTTCAGTTAGTTTCAATTTCAATGACATTGAATAAAACATAAGGACGGTCATCAACTTTAGACATAAGACGGTTCATTAAACCATAACTTTTGTTTTAGTACAAGGCCAAAAGAATTATGGGTTCATATTATGACTACTTGTAACATAGTCCAATATCCCAAAGAACTTGGAATATAAAGAGGCCACGAAAAGGTTGGCCTGAACGGCAGATAACAAAAAATTAAGCAACTCAACCCATGGAGGCTTGAGGCAACCGTTTGGCCACAACACCAATAACAACATACTCACTTACTTACTGCCCTAAATGATTTCCATATGTAATGGAATCCATGTACCAAAAATCCAAACAAAAATTATAGTCTTCAAGTTTTGAAGACTACTCTGAGTCTGATGAAATTATGATCAGCTCCACGTGATCAGGAAGTTGCTTGCCTTTCCACTTTCTCATTTTTCCCATCTTGGGGTCGTGGAAACGAGGACGTCGAGAGTCAATTTTCTTCAACATGTGCAATGCGCCAGGCACAGGTTCATGCCTCTTATTTAGCCAACGACGGACTCTCTTTTTGCTCCGGTCCAATACCATTCCTTCCAGCACAATCTAAAATTCACGCTTCAATATAAGTGAATTGTCAGCTATGATGCGAAAGACATCCATTTTGTTAGTGCAGGAAACATCTTGTTTTCCCTCAGGGTCCATTATAGATTTTCCTTTCTTATTGCCTGAGAAAATGGGAATAATTGAATGAAATAAACATAGGTTGACTTTTCAACATATGAAAGTATAACAAGCTTCACAGTCACATTCATTTACCATCAGTATCATTTACCAAACCGTTGATGGACAATAATGTTATTGCACCTGCGGTGCAGACATTCAAAAGTGGCAAAACAATTGTCATGGAATTTAATATGGACCAAATAGTAATAGAGTAATATGTACTAAAAGGGAATAATAATGTAGACAACCTGCTTTGGTTTCCCTGGTAGGGATGTTATTCTTGGCAGACAATGGCATTGAATGGCCTGACTCCAATTGCAGTAGGTGGGCATTAGTGTTTTCCATAGTTGAGTGCATTTAAGCTCAAGTGTAAATGGTGGAAGGGAAGATCAAGTGAGCGGTGACCTTTTTATAGAGCAGAAATTTGACTTTCATTATACACCTAACCATGATTATTTGAGAGAGAGCATAAACCGAGATTGGGATTAGTGAATAGTAACCATGGTCATAATTCTTTATTTTTGGCGCCAATATCCGTCCCATTATGCTTTGCAGGTCATAATTGCATGCATTTATTATTCTTGATATTAACACTCAACCATTGTGAAACTTGTGGTTTTTAGAGTGGTACGATATCTTGTTACAATGGGATTTCGGTTCAGTGTTTTTGGCTGCTGGTTGGGACATATGATGCAGGGGTAGTAATTCAAGTGACAGGTATCTGTGTCGGACAGGACACTGGCCCGACACTAATACATATATTTGATCTTTTAATCAATACGCTATATACAGACATATATATATTATTTAAAAAAATATTTTGATATATATATATATATATATATATATATATATATACACACACGCCCCACACATATATATACACATATAATAAATTTTTTTATTTGTGGACAAGACACAAAATATATGATAAAATACCATGAATATTTATTAATTGTATGTGTAGGAAAATTTCATAATTTATTAAAAATAGATCATTTACATATATAAATATATGTCATTTTTTATATCTTTTATATTTGTGGCCAAGCCGTATTCGTATCCTAATTTTTTGACAGAGTTTGTGTACCCGTATCCATATCGTGTCATGTCTGCATCCCGTGTCTGTGACCCTACATCTTAGGTTGGGACATTTGTGGTTTTGTCATTAGTGCATCCCCTGCATTTAATGCGCAATTAGGGATTTATATTTTGCAACAAGTAAATTATTGATGAAAATAACTTAGGTAGACATAAGTAATTAATTTACCATGGTCAAAGTACAATAAGCCTTGAGTACTATCGGTGATAGGGCGGGAAGATATTCTAGGTGGCGCCAAATTGGAAGGCAGGACAATGGGTTTGCAGGTCATAATTGCAAGCATTTATTGTTCTTTGCAATTAGACACAACCATAGTGGACTCTGTGGGTTGTAAAGTGGAATCGTTGCTACTACAATTGGGACAATTGTTACGGAGACACTAGCTCCCTTAAAGGAAAGTAAGTGGTTCGGTTGGATTTAGTTTATGATGCGTAGGTGGGTAATGGGTTCAGTTCGCATCAAGGCGCATATCTTATGCGACAACATATTTAATTCCATTTTCGGCAAACAGTTTGTGCTTATTCTGAAAAGGGACAATTGTGGGATGTTTTTAATTATTCAATTACCATTTTTGTTAATTGAACCTCTATAATTGTTTATGAAGTGAAATGGTTAGTCATGCCAAATTGAAAATTTTCTCCAAATAAAAATTCAGTTAAATTATAATTTCAAATAGGTTTCAGTTAACACTTCAGTTAATTGATTTTTATTCCAACACCCCTACAATTATAGTAGAAATGAAAAAAAAAAAATTCTCACATATATTGTTTTTACATAAATTGTAAATATTATTATAAATAAAAACATCGCTAATTATTTAAGATATACTACCATTTCATTAACATTTATTTTTAAGTAATTGTTGTCTTGATAATGTTCGTAAAATAAAATTATCGCTGACACTTGCACACCCTTAATCATATCTGTATAGTTCTCATACGCACACTTCATAAACACTCACACTTCATAAACACTACAATTGCATAGGAACAACTTGATGCCTCAGGCCCACTGTTTACATGTTAGCCACCAAGTGCACTACACCCACCATTAAATCAATGCTGTAAATTTTAATTATTTAAGAAGTTAATGGCTTGATGAAGAGTCTTTGGCAGAAATTTTTCAATGCATCTAATTGGCTATCATCAGCAATTAAATGGATTTATTGTGCAACAAGCTTATACGACTTTGTTCTCTTCATTTGCTTGCATTTGTAATGACATTACTTACCAAATTAATTTTGTATGCCACATTACTGAAATTTTTATTATCTAATTTCATCCACCCATGCAATGTACCATTTACAAAAACGAGAAAGATACATTTTCGTTTATAAAAATACTCCCAAAAAGACACAAACTGCAACTGATACGATTTTATTTGCAACCAAACATAGTTAGAATGCAAACAAGCAAGAGTAATTGTATTAATATTTTTGTTGCCCTTATAATTCGAACAGTTGCCAATTATATGAAAGTAGTTGCATTATTTATTCGTTTGCTTCAATTTCGCTATGAACACTTCTACCATCTCAGTGTGCATATACTAGTGCAGTTTAAATTTGATTTTCGCGAGATTTTTCCCCACATATGTAAGTACCCCATTCAATCAGTTCATGTAGGATAAAGTTTATCGCTAGTAGAAAATTTTGCAAAATATGATATGGATCGCAGGTAGCCGCAAATTGTTTGCAAGGATACACACATTTCCTCCTTGAGGAAAAAGTTACGTTTCCGGACAAAAGGAAGCTCGAAAATGCGCTCCAATGCAACCAGTCAAATTCAATATGCAACTGACTGATTTTGAAGTGCAACTAAACACAAGAATAAAATTCTTCTTATCTTTAGTTGCACTTTAATTCAGTTAGTTACACATTAAATCCGTTCAGTTGCAATCGGACGTTTTTTCAGGCATATTTTATCTTAATTCGTTTTAAAAATTCTTGCAAACACATCTAATACCTACAATCATTATTCTTTGTTCTAAGTAGCATGGTTAAGTTGACAACATAATTTGTTACTCTGTAGCAAAATTTAAAATTATTGCAGTGGAATAACCCCAGACCTCCCACAATCAGACAACAAACCAGAAGTAAGTAACACTGAAGTTCTCCGGAAGCCGACATACCAAACACCCACTGAACCAAACAGTAGATGGTAACCAAACATGATCCAGCCGAGATATCAAATGCAATTGATTGTATTTCTCTGGGAACTGTCTCCATTTAAAAGGCAACTAAAAAGAATAATAAAATTTAATAATTAGTTACTTGCACATTAAATTTTCCTCGTTGTATGGAAAATTCAATCAGTTGTTGTAGATTATCGTTTCGGGGAATTTTTCTTTCGGAAATGTATTTTGTATCCTATGGAAAATGATACCAATCCAACATGGTCGTGTCTCGCATCCATTCAACACTTTTCATTTCATACTCCATTATGACGATATCGCATACTATATGCAAATTGCCTATCGTAAATGCAATGGATAAGATTACCTAAGCAAACTTTTGCATCGATTCTTCACTCTGGAAAATATTGTATTATATGTGCAACTACCATAGTTTATGTATGCAATAAATTTTGTAAGTTAACACTTTTGAATTTTTTTAAATGGACGAAGAAATTTTGCCATACAAGCTTTTTTATTGCGACACTAAATCCATATGCCAAGGGTGTAGATGACAAGGGCCAGCAATTCCAAGAAAAAAATTACGATTGTTTCTTTATACAATCTATCATACTGGTTGGAAACAAAATCAAATAGCTTGCAATGTGGAAATTCTTGGACATACTTTGTGTCTGCCGATACAACTTTTTTATATTTATTACATGGTTATGATGTTCAGTGAAAATTTTTTTCCGGTTGGCATGAAATTTTTTTCCGAAAAAATATTATTATACAATTTAGCCTACACTTTTTGTTGCTAATATGCCAATACAAAAAAGAAAAAATTCACTATTATATCATCGCACACTAAATCCAACTGGTTGCACATATAATTCAATCAATTGCATCTGAACAAATATTCAGGCAATTTATTTTCAGCAAGTGGAACATTGTAGTTCAATAACTTGTTATCAGTTGCATGTATAAAGTAAGCGTATAACAAGAAGCATGACACTACTCGCGAAACATATCATTTTCAATACCTCGCATTGCTAGAAAGCACCTAAATATCTGAAAATTTGGCTTACTAATGCATTCTTAAGGGCTGTTTAGTGCACTCAGCAGTTTAACAAATGATTGTTTAAAGTTGGACTTGAATGACCAGCACAATACAACCAAATTTATTGTACCTTTTCTACTACATCATTAATATGAAACATCAAAACCAAACTCCAACTGCTTAGCCAAAATGGGTTGCTTCCACCTCCAAAACTGTTTTCCCACCTCACTTTGCACTTGCACCTTTGCTCACATCCACTGGAACGTCATTGTCAGGGTCACCAATCCAATCGAGAACAAATTGTTTTCTGAAAGCCGGAATGTGGGCCTGAGCATTGACCATGGTAAATTTAGCAACTACTACAACAAGTCGTCACATAGCCACACGAACCACAATGACTTACCTTTGCATCAAACTCAATCATTTTTAAGCCATCCCAAGCTTCCATAAACTTCATAAGAAATATCCCACAGTCATAGCTGAAAAAAAAAAATGGTTATGGCTTCGGCATGAGAAGTAATAAAACCACTTCTAAACAAATGTATATACTGACGTTGTTTGTTGCTGTGGCACAGCAACTTCATTTCTCTTGAAGTTGCTGATGGAATAATCCTTGCCACAAATGAAAGACAAAGCTGCAGACATCACCAAAACCTGAACCATAAATGATTGCATGAAAAGATTATAGCAGCACTGAAGTGACATATATATCCTCCAAGACTGAAAGGAAAAAAAAACATTTTTTCTGACCACTTCGCGTTCAAGCAGGTTCCTTTCAATTTGCCAGGCATCAATATGGGAATCCAATATGTCTACTCTCTGATCGCGAATATTGACCACAAACAGAAACCAATGTTCCTTGTACAAGATAGGAATAAAAACCTATTCCCAAATAAAACCATGGTGTCAAAACAATACATTAATTCATTTAAGGGCGATCAAACAGAGTGTTCGCAAAGAAAAGAAACCATGCTTGTAAAAAAACTGACAAATAGCATAGCGGGAAGTGGGATCACTTACCATGTCACAGGTTAGGAGAGAATAGCCGATACTTTCCGGACAAAAATGTCTTCTATCCAATTTTGGGATCCATTTTTTTCCCCGAACTTTCTGTGCTGGGTCTCCACCGGCAGCAGCAACAATAGAAGCCTGGCTTACAACTTAAAATAAATACACTACACAATCTTTTCGTACAAAAAACATGCTTGTTATTTTAGGAAAAATCCTCTGCGTAATCAGTGACTAAATCTGGGCCTTTAAATACTAATCACCGCTTTTATAGGTTTAAAAAGCGTCGCCTTCATACATGTGAAAAACCACAAAAGTAGGACAATGCATATTTCTATCGCTTACCGAAAAAATTGGGCTGAAATAATGCTTCCGCACACGACCAGCCTGCTTTTGCCGTCTGTTTAATAGTCGAGCGAAGAACTCAACAACCTGGTACAAACGGAATATGGTTATTTCAAGTCAATTACTTCAATTTTTTCCTTCCTAAACTATACATTTATGACCGAGTTAAGTGACCCATCTAAATCAATATTTTTTTAATTTACAAATCCAACATACTTTTTCAACTCACCACATTTGAAACACGTTGTCGTGGTCCCATACACCTCAGCTCGTGTCGGTACAAGGCAATTTCATCTCCAATTGAAATTACCAGTTCACTGTTTCAAAACAAATTAACAATTTTTGCGCAAATTAGTTATATACTAATGCAGTATGCAATCTGCTTTACTGTTACAAAGCAACATTAATTAAAAAAAATCCTAAAACTCCTTACTTGGCTTCGCCTCGCCGAACTCTGGAGTTTGTGCACCAAATATACCGCACTGTATCACTCTGGGTGAACCGCCGATTAGGCACCAGAGTTTGTACTGCGAAATCGCTGGAATTGGCAACAATGCTTGGCTTCACCACTCGTCTCTTCCGATTTCGTAATGCATGCTTTTCCCTACTACTATGGGGAATCTCCAAGTAAACTTGCCTGTTCATTTGCTTCCTATGCCACGCATGTGTCCTAGGCCCACCTAAAACACCAATCGATCGAGTTATCATTAAGCAATACAACATATCACAACTGAATATAGGTTACAGAATTTGCTTCTATGCAAATTAGAGTTTCAAGTAATAACATACTAGCACCTTCAGAATCTGCTTTATCTTTATGACTCATTGTCTTCTTTTTACTCATAAGTGGACTGCTACTTGTTGGATCATCCACTATCTCAATGACATTATCTTCCTTAAATGAATTGGCGATGTTATACTCGCTCTGGCTGTGGCTGTCTTCCAGGCTGTGGTTACATTGCCGATGGTCTTTCCTTGCGATTTTCACTTCACTCAATTCATCACCTCTTTTCGGCCCACTTTCATCACATGATCCACCAGTTTTGTTTTCACTACCATCTTTACAACCCTCACTCGCTGAACATTTTTCTGTTAGAAAATACTTATAGTTATTAAAAAACCATACTTTGCCTTCACAACTAGCACAAATAAATTTCAAATGAAGTAGATTGTTAACACTTGCCTTTACTGCTCCCCTTTTCATTTTCAAAGACCTCATCGTGGACACTCTCTGCATCCAGGGCAAATCCCTTTCCATCTTCAGCATTCTCTGATTTCCCCATTTTGGCATCCCGCCCACCTGCACTTTTCTCTTGCGCCCATGACTTCCGCTTTCGCTTTTTTCTGCCTATTAGACTTTCTGCCAGTTCCTTCACTTGCTTCGAGTAATCCATCAATACTTTGGCTATTTGTTCAACACCCCCATCCACCTGCGAGTTACCAACAGAACACTGTTGAGAAAAATAAAACAAAAATATCTCTAACACAACAAATTTTCCCAAATGTCTTAGATTCCTCATATACTAATGCGTAATGATTTCGCACAAATTTTCCCAAACTGTAATCTTTTTTCACTGTAAATCAACACACAATTTCAAAGTTTCACATAAGAACACTAAAAATTTTCCTATACAATTTACCTCTTCTCTGTTATTCGGGATGCCCTTTGTCTTATCGCTTTCAGCACCAATGGATTTCCATATACCTGCATTCCCTATTCCCTGGCATATAAACAAACCACAACTTTATTACTAATACTGACAACAAAAGCTCAACCAATAGCCATGTAGTAAATTAACACACCTCCACTGTATTGAACTTTGCGTAATCTATTTCCATTTGCACTCTGTGCCACACTCTCTAAAATGTCCAGAATTCTAGAGGATGTTCATCTCTTGCCCGCTCCTCAACATTCCAAAAAGAAAAGCGCTCAAAGTAGAACAACTGCACATATAATATATTATAGTCATATTATGGTTTTTCATAGTTTACAACTACAGGAGTTTATCCTTTACAAAACTGAAGATTTTTGGCCTTCGGCACATATAACAACATATGCTTACCATTAAAAACACCAAACATCCACCAACACTTCGTTTCCCACCTTTCTCCACTCGTTTTCCTTTTCCTTTTATAAATGCACGTGCCTCTTCACATAACCACCCCAAAACAAAGTCCCCCCACCTAAATTTCTTTACATCAGTCACGTCTGCCACAGCACTATAAAGCTTAGGTGATGGAACCTGGGAAGATGTAGGGCACAACACTGATCCAAGTGCTAATAAAAGGAAAGCTTGTTTCAAAATTGTATCATCTACCCTATTACTAGACAATACTATTTTAAGTGTCTTGAAGTTTGCCTTACGAACAATCTTCTTCTCACCTACCCCACTTGTTTCACCCTCCTCTTTAGTCTGCTTAGCAGCCAAAAAAATGCCAAATCCACAAACCTTTTGCCCACCTCTTCCTCTCCCAACACACAACTTGGCACCGGTTCAACCCCATTTGGCACGCCCATCAAATCTGCAACATCCTCTCCACTAATTTTTTGGCGCTTACCCCTTACAACCAACTCACAAGTAAAAGGATTAAAGTGCCCCAACAATTTAATAATAAAACTTTTAGGCATATTCCCACACCTAATACGACTAAAGGTCTCAAATCCCATCTCCTTTATCAACTCACGCACATGACACCTCTTCCCTAATTGGCTAATAAAACGGGTGACCTGTTGTGGGCAGCATCGTGAATAATATGTCACCTACAACATTACAAAGCCAATTTTAGCCCAACTACATTTCTTAATGTAAATTAAACAACCAAAACAAATGATTTTTAATGCTCACCGTGTCTTTATTGGTTTGGATTTTTCCATTTTCAGAGGATGCTCTATCTGCATCTACTTCCGCATTCACTGCCTTCGCTTCCTCCTCGAACTTCTTTCGACCCATATCATCTAACTCCTCCCATGCCTTTCTCATTTCAGCTGCATCTTCTGCCTGACCATGACATTTTAATCATTCAAGTATATATTACAATTTCCCACGCTCAAAAAGAATGACAACACACTATTCAAATGATTCTCTGTAACTGTACACTCACACTACAAAGCTTTCTGGGTCGTTTTCCTACCTTCCGTGCTTCTGCCATATACCACTTCCTGGAAATTAATGAAACACACTTTACATTCACTTTTTTTGAAAAATTAAAACTAATAACCAACACCATTTTAACTCTTTGTCAATCAAAAATTTTATTTGGATTTTCTTACTGAAATAAATTGTAAGCTGAACGCCTCTTGCATCGTTTGTTATTTGCCCCTGTATGACCCTTTGATGATTTCCCTTCCTTTTTACAACTTTTTCTCCCAGCTGCATCTGCATCTACCCTGTCTAACCCCTCATCGCTACTGGGACAATCTTCTTTTTTGGCCCCCAACACTTGTTCTTCATTGCTGCATCTACCCTTTCTTCGATGTTCTATCGCTTTTCCCTTAACCATTCTATCAATTTTCTGATTCACCTGCATCACATTGAACCAACCTCATACAAAACCCAATCAAAAGAAATAAAAAAAAAATTCATCCAAACCTTGCTCTAAAATTAAATTATTACTTTCACAAGGCCCACAGCCTTTCAATCGATCACTCCCCTGCCTTAAGGTTTTCCACTGCAGATTCCTTGATTTGTGTGCTCCAAATATGGGTTCCTAAACATATAACATACCATAGGACAGATTACACTTCAATAACAGGTTATCTGTTGTTAGCTAAAATTTCCATATGCTATTCTTACTCCTAGCCTCCTAAATATTTAAGCTTTCTCTTAATCCCAAACTAAAAATACCTCTTCATAATTCAGTTCTGTTTATGCCTAATCACATTGAACCAATCTCATACAAAACCATTTCAGTCAAAAGAAATAAAAACAAATTCATCCAAACCTTGCTCTAAAATTAAATTATTACCTTCACAATGCCCACTGCCTTTCAGTCGCTCACTTCCCTGCCTTACAATTTTTCACTGCAGATTCCCTGATTTTTGTGCTCCAAATATGGGTTCCTAAACATATAACATACCATAGGACAAATTACGCTTCAATAACAGGTTATCTGTTGTCGTCCACCTTGAAATAACGCCGGATTATGCTCAAATAACCTCCGTTGGTTGTTCGATTGTCCAAGCTCTTACTCATAACATCCGCTTCCCACCACCAACTCCTGCCTTCCCGTCGCCCATTTCCACTTTTCTGTCCCTCCTCTGTTATGAACTTACTGCAAATAGGACATTTGCACTTGCAATGAAATAGGGTTCGGCTTTCCCTCTTCCTTTCTAATCGACAGACCTTTCCCATTCTTTTTTTTTTCTTTTATTTTCAATTTCAAATTTCAAATGAAATAAACCCTAATCCCAAATTTCCTCTAATATGTAAAACAAAACAATCGGCCCTCTCCTTTTTTAAATTGGTGGGACCCACATCCACGTAGGATCGGGCACTTAATCGGGCCTCCTGTTCCGGAAATGTAATGGCCCTCATAGTTTTATTAATTACTGTTGTCTTTGAACACTTGGTGTATTTAGAGTTTTAGAGGTGCTTTCGTTCTCTGCTCCGTTTCACTTGGAAGAGATTGCTCAACCAAAGTAGCTTTGTATATTAGCTATTCTCTTTATATAAAATTATTTCTTTTTTATGACATTAACCAAACCAAGAACAATATACAGCTTTATTTTTGTTATATTAGCAAAATTTTCTTTATTAGATACTAGAATAGTTTCTTCACATGCAGTCTGTTAGCATATATTCATATATGGTTAGAATCACATTTGATATGATTATGATTTATTGTCATTATTTGTAATTATTCTATTTCTTATTTTATGCACAATCCTCCTTTATATATTGAGGTCATCCCTCATTCTAATAATACAATACCAATATTATTCTCTTAAATTGTCTATTATATTGTTCACATGGTATCAGAGCCCTTCTCAATTCGGTGAGATAGGGATTATTCTGTTCTACTTAGCTTCACTGATTTTTGTGCGTTCCAGATGTTATCATTGTCACCGGCCATCTGAAATCCGTTTATCGTCTGCAGACCTTGTTAATCCTTTATTAGAATCCACCTTCGCAAGTCTCTGGCTCTAAGATCTGTTCTGTCAGACCGTGCGATTTTGGAGCTTTGTTCTTAATCTGGTGAGCTTGTGGTCCCATTTTCTTACGAGATTGTTGTATAAAAGTTCCAGAAATACGTCCTACAGGACGCACAAAGCTCAAATCCGCAAAGAATGTCTCAATCGGAGCTCCCACGCGCCCTCACGCGCCTTGACGGAATCTGACTGGCAGTTCACTCTCACTCACGTGCCGGTAGCTATTGGAGGTTGAAGAAGACCACGTCATCTGCCACTTGTACGACATGTCATCCCATTTTGACACGTGCCAACATTTTACTTGTTACCCTACAGCCACGTCATTGACACGTGTCGTGACACGTCATCGTACACTTGTTTGCCACGTCATATACAGTTGGCATCCACATCAGCATAGACCAGTGCCACATCATCAATTGACTGACACGTCAGACGTTGACTGCCACGTCAGCATCATTGTTGACCGAACCGGTTCAGACATTTGACTGTCCAGTTCAACCATTTCTGGGCCGATTTCTGGCTGGTTCAGACCAGTTCCTTAGGTTTTCCGACGTTCTCTTCTCATTTTTTAGGTCTGTTTCTTCAAATTCTCACTTTACAGATCGATTTTGGTACATTTTATACCTGATTCTGCATCGTTTATCTCTATTTTACTGTTGATATGGAGAAATTTGAGGCTTCTATGCCAATAAGCATTGTTCTAGATGGGAACAATTATGTTCTGTGGTCTCAAGAGATGTACAGCTCCTAAAGGGGCGCAAACTCTAGCGTTATATTAATGGAGACATTCCTAAACCTACTTCAGGAAAGGGTAAGGAGAAGGAGTCTTCTGAGAAACTTGATGAGCAGCTTGAGGAATGGGAGAGCAACAATCACAAAATCCTCACATGGTTCCGGAATACTTGTGTTCCCATGATCAAACTTCAATTCGGTCGTTTGGGTACTACAAAGGAAGTATGTGATCTGTTAGCTTCCAGATATTCTACTTGTGACGTTGCCCATCAATATCAGCTCCTTGGTGATCTCTATCGGTTGAAGCAACAGTCGGGTCAGTCCATCAATGCTTTTCTGTCTCAAATGCATGTTATATGGGACCAACTAACACTTTCTGAACCTGCGTGGGATTATCCATTTGATGCTATTAAGTTCTCACAATATAGAGATAGAATGAGGATCATGCAATTACTTATGGCTCTCAATGATGATTATGAACCTGTGCGAGCTTCTCTGCTTCATCGCGATCCATTCCCTTCTTTGGAAAGTGTAGTTGCTGAACTACTCTCTGAGGAAACTCGTTTCACCACCATACGAGCTCATCGTCTTACTGCATCCACTGCTCCTGAGACTGTTCTACTCACATCTTCTTCCTCTACTCAGCGCTATTCTGCACCTGCTCCTGCTGACAATGTCTCTTCTCCTTTTAACCAGCGCAAAGTGAGTTGTCGCTATTGCCACAAACCAGGCCATCACATATCATAATGTTGTAAGTTGCAGGCTAAGAACCAGTCAGGTTTTATTTAGCCAAACAATTCCAAAAGTAAGTTTAGTAAGACTGCTGCTGCTACCACTGCTGCTACTGAGGGTATGTCTACTGATCTCGAGACTTTCTTAAGCCAAGTTGACTTTGATACCCTCAAGCGAGCCTTAGCTAACTCTGGTAACTCTTCTTCTGCCCTATCAGTTGTTCCAGGTACATCCAAATCTTGGTTTTTTGACTCTGGATGTTGTAATCATATGACCTCTGATGTCACACTTTTCCAATCAAAACAAGTGTCTCCAAATGCACCTGTTATTCATACTGCTAATAATTCCTAAATGCATGTTAGTCACACTAGCAACATCTCTACTTCCAACTTAGCTTTATCTGATACTTTCTTAGTTCCCAATCTTACCTTAAATCTTATCTCCGTTGGTCAATTGTGTGACTTGGTTTTGACTTACACTTCTCTTCTAATGGTTGCCACGTGCAGGATCCAAAGACGGGTCAGATTCTTGGAACAGGCCGTAAAGTTGGACGCTTGTTTGAACTTGTCTCCTTGAACCTCCCTAGTTCGTCTAATAATCATTATGCTGTGTTTGTTTCCTCTGCACTTTGGCATTCTCGCCTGGGTCATGTTTCTTCTTCTAAATTGAGTTCTTTAATTTCAAGTGATGTTTTAGGTTCTGTTAAACATATTGAGACTGATTGTGTTCCATGTCAACTTGCCAAACATCATGCTTTACCTTTCAATAATAGTAACTCTATTTCTTCTGCACCATTTGACTTAATTCATTCTAATATTTGGCGACTTTCTCTTATTGATACTATGGGTGGCTCTCGTTACTTTGTGATTTTCATTAATGATTACTCACGCTATACATGGCTTTATCTTATGGAAAATCGTTCTGAGCTCTTTGATATTTATTCTCAATTTACCATCATGATTAAAACTCAGTTTTCTCAAAATATCAAATTGTTTCGCACAGATAATGCCATGGAATATAAAGACTCCAAATTTCTGCAGCTTCTTTCTCAATCTGCCACCATATTACAGCATTCTTGTCCAAGTACCTCACAGCAAAATGAACGGGCCGAACGCAAACATCGTCACATCTTAGACACAATTCGAGTCCTTCTCATATCTGCATCTTATCCTGAATGTTTTTTGGGAGAAGTTGCTCTTACAGCTGTTTACACCATCAACCGAGTTCCATCCAAAGTTATCAATGATATGACTCCTTATGAGCGCCTTTATGGCACATCACCTTCTTATCAATCTCTTCGAGTCTTTGGTTGTGCTTGTTTTGTACTTTTACAGCCTCATGAAAGAACCAAGTTAGATCCTCGAGCCCGCTTGTGTTGTTTTTTGGGTTATGGCATTGAACACAAAGGATATCAATGTTGGGATCCAGTTTCCAAACGTCTTCGTGTTTCCCGTCATGTCATTTTTTGGGAACATAAGATGTTTTCTTCTCTTTCCACATTCCAGTTAACTGTTTCCTCACAATCATTCTTTACTGATCCTTCTGTTGACTTGGTGACAACTGTCATTTCTGAAAATTCACCACAATCTCCCCCTTCCATAGATCCTTTTCCTTCTGATTTTGATACAGGTTCAACAGGTAGTCCACCACCGGCTAACCCTGAAGTCTCATCCATGTCTGTGGATCCTGCACCCTCCTCTAAGCCTCAACCTGAACGTCGTTCCTCTCGAGTGAGTACACTACCCTCTTATCTTAAAGACCTTGTCATTTACTCTACCATTGCCTCTTTATATGAACCTCAAACTTATCGAGAAGCCAGTACTAACCCTCTTTGGCAGCAAGCAATGGCAGACGAATTGCAGGCCTTATCTAAAACTCACACTTGGGATTTGGTTGAGCTACCTCCGAATAAATCAATTATTGGGTGCAAGTGGGCCTATAAGATCAAGACAAAATCCGATGGATCTGGTGAGCGGTACAAAGCTCGGTTGGTGGCCAAAGGTTTTACTCAAGAGTATGGGATTGACTATGAAGAAACTTTTGCTCCAGTAGCACGAATCACTTCAGTCAGGAGTTTATTGGCAGTAGCTGCAGTTAAATATTGGAAACTCTTTCAAATGGATGTTAAGAATGCTTTCCTTAATGGTGAACTTACAGAGGAGGTCTACATGCAACCTCCACCTGGATATGACCATCCACCCAACATGGTCTGTCGCCTTCGTCAAGCTCTTTATGGCCTCAAACAGGCACCTCGAGCATGGTTTGCCAAGTTTAGTACAACTGTGCACAAGTTTGGCTTCACTTCCAGCCCTTATGATACTGCTTTATTTGTGCGCAAAAGTGCTAATGGAATCATTCTACTCTTACTTTATGTTGATGACATGATTATCACAGGAGATGATTTGCAGGGCATTACTAATCTTAAGCAGTTTCTCAATCAAAAATTTGAGATGAAAGATCTCGGTCTCCTCAATTATTTTCTAGGCCTCGAAGTATCTTCTGATGCTACAGGCTATTTTTTATCTGAAGCTAAATATGCCTCTGATTTGCTTACCCGAGCAGGATTCAGTGATAACAAAATTTCTTCTACTCCTTTGGAGTACAATGTCAAATTTTCTCCCACTAATGGCGCACTATTGAAGGATCCTACTCTTTATCGACAGCTCATTGGGAGTCTGGTTTATCTTACTGTTACTCGACCAGATATTGCTTATGTTGTCCACATGGTTAGTCAGTTTATGGCAACACCTCGGTCCACCCACTATGCTGCTGTTCTTCGTATTCTTCGTTATCTCAAGAGAACTATGTTTTATGGACTCCATTTCTCTGCTCACTCATCACTTGAGTTGTAGGCCTATTCTGATGCTGATTGGGCAGGTGATCCAACAGACAGACGTTCCACAACCAGATATTGTTTCTTTTTGGGAAATTCCCTCATTTCTTAGCGTAGTAATAAGCAAACAATCACAACTCGATCCAGTACTGAAGCTGAATATCGGGCTCTTGCGGATACCGCATCCGAATTATTATGGCTTCGATGGCTCCTTCAGGATATGGGTATTACACATTCCTCAGCCACATCTATTCATTGTGACAATCGCAGTGCCATACAAATTGCTCACAATGATGTTTTCCATGAGCGAACCAAGCACATTGAGAATGACTGTCATTTTATTCGTCAACACATCGTGCAGAACACTATTTGTTTGGTTTCTGTCTCTTCAGCTGATCAGACTGCAGATATCTTCACTAAGGCTCACCCACCCGGACGGCACATTGATTTGGTTTCCAAACTCAAGTTGGGCATTTTACCATCTTGAGTTTGCGAGAGCGTGTTAGCATATATTCATATATGGTTAGAATCACGCTTGATATGATTATGATTTATTGTCATTATTTGTAATTATTCTCTTTCCTATTTTATGCACAGTCCTCGTGTATATATTGAGGTCATCCCTCATTCTAATAATACAATACAAATATTATTCTCTTAAATTGTCTATTATATTATTCACACAGTTAAAGTCTTATGATCTGCTTTGTATTTGAATTATTCTCTTCTCATATTTGATTTTGAATTTTACAAGTATGGTTACACTTTTAACTTAATCAAAGCTTTCACATGAGATCCGTACTAGAGTTTAATATCATTTTCATTTTAGGTCTTTTCCAACATCATCAACTTGTGAGTAAGATAACTTCTTTTCGCATAAATAAGTGTACAAAATTTGAGTAAATGAAGTTAGATTTTATAATTAATTATAGTTTCAACCTTTGAGTTTGTGTTTCATTGGCTTAATCATCAATTTTATTTAAAATATTTTTGGGTTTCTTAGTTATTGCCCATAATTTTATTTTGTGTAAAATAATATCCAGCATGTTATGTCCATTAATCCAATAATACTTACCATATACTTTTTTTTATTAAATGTGCATACGTGACAAATATCAGATAAATTCTGTTGGAGACAGTGGCGGAGCTGGAAAACTCAACCACCGCATCTCCTAGCCGTACTAATCCTCCTATAACAATGATGAACAAATTTATCAATTTATTCTTGTTGTGGCTTTCACTTTCTTTAACATTGTGAGTATGACGCAAGCTATAGATCCCGCTCCAACTTGATGGAATATTGGAATTCCACCCAAAATGCAGAACAGATAATCGAGATATTACACGAGTCTCGAAGCCACCCACCCCAGCCTCTCCTCTCAAGTTCTCTCTCTATCTCTATCTCTGCTCCCCCTCTTCCTCCGATTAATGCCTTTAAACCGTCGCCTAGTCCTGTGCTACCTCTTCTTCCTCCATCGACGTACCCACAACGCACTTCCTCTTCTTCCGCCGGTGCCGATCGTTTCCCGTTTACACACTTCATTTGTTTTTTCTTTTTTTTTTGTTTAATTATAAAAAAAAATTTAATTTTCAATATGCTAATATTTTTTCTTTCTTTTATCTTTTCTTCCTCTTTAATTGTTAAATAAATCAGAAAATAATTATTAAAAAGAAAATTAAATTTGTCTATCATGTCAGTATGTATTGATGACGAAAGACAACAAGGTAGTAACTTTTTTCTGACAATAGTCTAATATTTGCCACTTATACATATTTAACGGAAAAAATATTTAACGGAAAAAAGTGCACGGTAATATTATTAGACTGATGGTTATAACGTGTCGGGTATTATTTAACATAAAATAATTATAGTTAATAAATAAGAAGCTCAAAAATATTTTAGATAAAATTAATCACTATATTATGTTTAATTATAAATATAATGTTTTTGATTTGTAAAATTGATGCAAGTCGGCTATGTGCATAAGTTGTTTCATTCTTGTTTTTGATTTTAGAAGAGGACAATTTGCTTTGATTTATTTGTTGGGAGAGTCTTTTCTTTACGAGCCAGGTAATCCCATATCACATTTGTAACATTGAGGTCTTAACCCTTAAAATTATTAATTGAACGATGAAAATTTATACTTTAACATTGTTTTAACATTGTGTTTGGAAAGAGAGAAATGAGAAAGAAAGAAAAAAGTGAGAAGATAAGAATAAATTGTTGTGTTTGAAAAATATTTAAAAAATATGATTGATGAAAGTTTTTAATTCTCTTAATTTTCTTTAACCTACTAAAACTAATATTTTTAAAATAGGAGAAAAATTATTGATTTCCTACTAAATTTATTAAATGATTCAATTACTCTTCACATAATTTAAAAATTACACTTTTACCTAAACAAAATATATAAATAGAATTTATAATAAAGGATAAAATTATTATTTCAATACATTTTAGTTTTATTCTTTTCCCTTTTCACCTTTTCTCAAACAAAAAAATTTATAATTTTTCTCCTTTCTATCACATCTTTCCAAATATAAGAAAAGATTAAAAAAATATTTATTTTCTCCAATGATCCTCTCTCTCACTTTTCTCTTCTTCACTTTCCTCTCGTCTAAAAATTTTATTCAACCACAATATAAAAGTTTTCATAGTTCTTTTTGTGTGCCAAGAAACAAGTTTGTTTGGTTCCTATCTTGTAAGAAAACTTGTCATAAATATCTGACATTAACGTTATATTTGGATAAAATTTTCAGGAGAGGAAAATGAGGGAAAGAAAAGTGGGAGAAATGATCATTAGAGGAGATGAATATTTTCTATCATCTTTTGTATTTAAGAAGATACGATAAAAAGGAGAAAAATTATAAATTCTTTTATTTAAGAAAAAGTAGAAAGTGAAGAGGAGAAAAATAAAATATTTTTGAATAATAATTTTACCTTTTCATAATAAATTTTATTTAAATATTTTATTTAGGTAAAATTATAATTTTTAAATTATGCGAAAAATAATTGAGTATTTACTAAATTTAATAAAAGAACTAACAATTTTCCTTTTATTTTTGGGATGGTTAGTTTTGGTAGGTTAGGAAAGATTAGAAGAATTAAAAAATTTTCTCTTTCTCACTTTTTAAATATTTTTAAAACACAATAATTTATTTTAATCTTCTCACTTTCTTCTCCCTTTTCACTTTTCTCCCCTCCTAAATATAATGTAAAAAAAAATAGTGTTGTTCCTTGGAAAAGACATTTTTCTTTAAAGTAAATATGCATGTGGCACATACCGTTAAAAATCCTCAATAAACTTTAGAAAAAAGAAGATTTGCAGAAAATTAACCCTTGCTTAACCAGAAGTATATTTTATAGACTACACATGCAAACAATTGTTTAAGTTGAGAAAGGCAAAAGAACCAACCCCTTTCATGCCATATTCTGGACAACCCATTAAGCATTAATAATGAAGCATAATTAATTGGATCAAATTGAATATATTGAGCAATGACAAATTGTCTCAATGGTTAATTTTTAGTTAAATTTATTAAGTACTTTTTATGAGTTAAGTTCCACTTACAAGTTTTTCAGCAATTGAACCAAACAGGTCACCGAAACGCATAGACGTTGAGTCGGGACCATTAAAATCAATGAACTCTTTCCCAATGAAAAGATGCTGGTAAGGGCAATCACGCCTCATAACCTAGTGAGAAGCAATCATAAAAGTTTTTGGAGTTCTTAGTTCTTACATACAGTGATGTCAGAATCGGATCGGACCGGCTGGTTTAATCAGTTCAATCGGTGACTAGTCAGAGGTTTGGTCCGGTTCATAGTATTTTTTGAATAAGGATTCAGACTGATCAAAACTGGTAAAAAATCGGTCAAAATCGATAAAAATCAGTTAAAAATTGAACTGGTTGGACCAGTTTAAACTAAACTAAAAATTTATAAATTATAATTTGACTCCTTTTGTTTACTTAAATTATAATTTGACCTCTAACTGTAATTAAAATTTCAATTTAGTCCAAAATTTAATTAAAATTTTTAATTTAATCCTTAGAATAAAAAAAATTAATATTTAATCATTATCTATAAATATTATTCTTTTAATTACTTTTATACATATATATATATATATATTATTAAATACTAATTCAACCTCAACCCACTAGTATTGTCAATTTGATAATCGATCTGATTCTAACAACTTTACTTATATATACTCAAAAAAAAAACAGTTTAATATTCTTAACAAATAGCAATATATATTACTTTTTTACTTTACACAGATGTAAATGGCACAACTATTATATAATTGATAGTGCGGTTTTGTGGGCAGAAAAAAAGACGTTGGGGAGAGAAAGAGAGAGAGAGAGAAGATTTGACAGATAAGTTTCACGTATTAAAAAAAATATTTTTAAAAAAATTCAATTTTTTTGTTAAAAAATGAAATTATTTTTTTAAAAAATGATAACTTTTTGTTGTGAGTCCTACTCACTGAGTCACTACCGCTCTCCTTAGACCGAATGTTTCTGTCTATCAACATTTTTCTCTTTGTAATCTGGTTTAAAAAAAATAACCCAAATAACTTTCTATCTTAAAGCACGTAGAATTTCCTCGCTATACAATTTTTTTGGTTTTTGTTTTGGAGCACCACTACGTGATTACCAGTTAAGTGACAGCAAGTGGTGGTCAGTATTTGATGCAATAGACAAAAACTACGAGGCAATAGGAAAGTTATAAAGAAATTATATAATATGTTAAAGATAATTATATGATTGATATAAAAAATTATAAAATTTTTTTTTGATTTTTGATGATTATTCATACGAGTCATATAATTCTCTTTGACATATACAACCCGTGTGAACAGTCATTAAAAATCAAAATTTTTTCTATAGATATTCACACTCGTCGTATAACTTTTTTTGATATATCGTATAAATTTTTTATAATTTTCCTATCACATTGTATAGTTCATCTGTGCAGCCACCTAACTTGCAGCCACAATTTTTCTGTTTTGTTTTCCTTGTCGTTCTGTGTTGCTTAGGCTAGGCTAGGCTGCCGTGTTGTTTTTTTTTTTTTTACGACAAGCCGAAGAGGTCGTCTGCAGCATCTCACCAACAACAACCCAACTCAGCCTCTCGCCACGACGGTACCAATAAATATAACAGTAATTAATCTTTAAGCTGGCAAGCCTGTCGTTTTTTGAATCTCTCTACCCCTGCCACTTCGTCTCTTTTGCAATCAATACATTATCTTTTTAGATTCTTTACCTCGTTTCCTCAATCACTGTTGACTTGAAGAACCATTGCTGGTATTATTTAGCTTCTAGATTGTTCTTATAGGTCAAAGTTATATTGCTTCTGTGGAAATTAATGCTTAAGGAATGTTGAACTTTTTCATTATTTATTTTTTTTAAGCCTTTAAAATGTACAAATTGCTTGTTTCTTCATGTTGTGCTCTCTATCTCTCTCTCACACGCATACAATGAGAACTGACGTGAGAATATCGGCCTTACTATAATTTCTACCGCTTTTACTTTGATTGTTTTATGATTTAATTCTAATCCTTCAATGAGTGAGTTTTATTGTGTCTGAAATTGATGAATTGGAATTAATTATCTATACCCAACTCTAAGAAAATTAATTTAGGAACGAGAAAATGAGTGTCCATGTTGACAAATATATATAAAAAAAAAACCTCATTCACATTTGCCTTTATAATTGAAAAACCTTCTTTTTAGACTTTTCCAACTTTTGAAGGGAATCTTATTAAGTTTTTCATGTGTTAAACTTCATTAAATATCACATTTTTTATCAAAACCTTACCTTTTTTTGCACTCAAAAAAAAAAAAAGAACTTTACCTTTAAACCATTTTTTTTTTTAGAACTTCACTTTTAAACCTTCATAATTATTCACATAAGAACAAAGCTGCAGTGTTTTATTGAATTACAATTATAGTAACCAAACAATTGCTTCACAAATGCAAACTTGCACGCTATTAATCCAAGTAGCCCACTTGAATACAACACTTCATTGACTATATTTGGCAAATTATTCAATTTCTTTTATTATTTTTAAGAAGCAAGGGTGATCATGTTTGTTTATTTATTTTCCAAAAGGCTTCTTTTGCATAGGTTACACTGTATTGTTGGCGTTTGAATTTGTATTTTAACAAAACATGTAGGAATATAGTAGACTTTACTCATTCATGATCTTTTGGTATAATGTGGCAGACGAATGAATGGGCGGTCCACCGTCCGTCTAATTTTTGGCATTATTTGCTTGTGTTACGTGTTTTATAGCTAGCCGTAAGGAAATTTCTTGTGTGTCTCTTAAGCTAACTGTCCAAATTTTTTCTTTCACAAAAATTAAAAAAAAAAAAAAAAGACACAGGAGAGTAATACCATAATGTAGGGCTTGACTTTATAATTTATAATTTGCTAATGTGGACAACTCGTGTCCTTGATAAACATTTGGCTTGTAGTATCATTCGCACATCAGGCTTCTTCACAAAATCATATTCGTATACAATTTTGTTATCCGTTGTCGCAGCCAGACAGAGACGGTTCGGAAACTTCAGTTTGATGCCACTTTAGATCCCAAACAATAATGACTGGCACGGTAGTATTTGACAATAGGGATGACAATTTTACTCGTACTCGTCGGGAATTATTCATACTCACCCCGACAGATACGGGGTCAAACCAGTTGACCAGGGAACGGGACGGAGATCGGAGATCCCCGTATTTTTTTAGCGGGTATGAAGATGAGGATGAGTTTACCTATCCACATTCTCATATCCTCCACATCCCCAACTCGTTTATTTTTTTATTTTTTATTTAACTTTTAATCTTTATTCGTTTTATTGTTTAATATTTAGTGCATTCACTTTTTAATAACTTATATTTTAGCTACTTTAAAATTATTAATGAAATTACTTTCTTTAATTCAATAGTTTATTCAAAATATTGATAGTCTTGAGGTCAAGAATTCAAGTAATAACTAATTCTAATTGCAATTACGAAATTATTAATAGATACTGTAGGAATCACAACAACTTGTCGTATAAGTTCTCAACCAATAATTTGAAAGTTTGGCCCTGAATATACAAGTTAGAAAGACCATCTTTTTATTCAAAGTGTTGTTTTAAAATACTATTATTTCTTTCTTTCCAAATGTACCAGTATATAAGTGCAAAAATATGAGAATAAAAAATCTAAAAAATTAGGAACGAAGTTAAAACTCCCAACACTATATATAGAAAATAGATAAAAAAAAATACAAAATCATGGAATGATATTTTTATAATTTTCATTTATTGAATTTTTCATAATTGAGTTTTTTTATGTGATCTATATCTTTATAAAATGCAGTTTTAAACTTTAGTATTATACAACAACTGAAATATTAAACACGATTTATCTAAATTATTCTCTATATCAGCATTTTCAAAAATAGTGTCATTATATTAATATATAAACTTGAGGAATATAATTTCAATACTTACTTATTATAAACTTGAGTAATATAACATCTTTAAAAATAGTATCATTATTTTTCTACATATCGTACATCAAGTTTATGACCTTAATTTCTATTACTAATTTTTAACAAAAAAACTCGTGCATTTAAACTTTAATATTTAGATCACCTATTTATTATATTTTTAAATCACATGAGATTTGTAATGTAAATAGGTGGTTTGTTAACTATGAGTATCAAGTAATTTGAATTGTGAAATATATGATTTTTTAAATTTTTTTTTGGAAGGGTATGGAGCGGGGATGGGGATCCCCGTTCCCCGTTCCCCGACAGGGATGGGGACGGGGATTAAAATTTCATACCCGACAAGGATGAGGACGGGGATGAGATTGAGAGTAATAAACGGGTACGGGGAACAGGGGGGTCATCCCCGTCCCCGACCCTCCCCATTACCAATCCTATTTGGCAACAAAAGAAACAACTAATGGGAGAGAAGCCTCACTAATAGCTGAGATTTTTAGAAATAATGACTTTCAATTAGAGAAATTAGAGTTCAAATTTTAGTTATTTTCTTTCTTATATGATAATGGTTTTGTTCCCTCACCTACGGATTGAAAAAAAATAATAATGGGAGAATGCTAAAATAATCAACTTGCAAAAGATAATCCGTTTCCACTCTATAGTTAAATATATTAGGTTAGGATTATCTAAGCATATGTCATATATATATATATATATATATATAATAGACGTGTCTAGTCTTTCACGAGTAAGGGATCTAAGAGCAACTTGAATAAGTCTAATGTGGATATATTCAAAGCCTTTTGATTGAATTCGATCAAATTTTAAAGTGATCTTTCTATCACTAAATTGTTTAATCTGGACTAAATCCGAGTTTATCTCAGGAGGAGGTAATTCTCAAAAAATGAAATATGAAATTAAGAGTAAAAACAGAACAAGAAACAGATAGGCACAAAACAAAAAAACATAAATCTAAAGTAAAAGAACACAAATTTAAAGTACTGGCATTGTTTCACCTAAATTAGATTTTCAATCTCAAAGAGATTCTCAGAATTCTTATGATTCCGGTTTCCAGCCTATATACTTTAGTTTAAAATTAGAGAGATATAAACATAAATAAAGAATATATATATATATAATTCCATTTTCCGTTCTTAATTATAGTTATAGTCCGGTTATAGTCTGATTATAGTAGCTAATCGGTGTTTTTACAATGGAGGTCTACCTTCCCAATTTCAGGCTTTTTTCTTTCTTTGATGGACCTCATTTTCAGGCCTTCATTTGGCATAAGCAATGTCGGGACTTACTATTCCTATTATTGGTCTTATGGTCCAAATTCTGCAATTAAAAATATTTGCTGCAACGATATCTTAACAATTCGATTGAGACTCAAATTAAAATAATCCGATTAAGACAAATTAGATAGTCAATATTACGATGGTGAATTGAAGATGACGGATTCTCTCTGGTACATATTGATCCAAAAAAAATGTAGAGTCACTCATTCAATTAGTAGATCATTAATTAATCTAACGGGTGGATGATATTTAATATTTTTAGAATATTTATATGTATTTATATTCTGTATGTTTTTATATTTAACTTAATTTTATTAGTTTTAAGTGAATGTAAATATGTTTCATAATTATAAGGATGCTCCATACACCGTGTGACCGTGACTTTAAAACAATTCTGCGTCTTTTTTATAATTGAAAAAAAAAGTTGAGATAACCTTTGCCCCACACAAAGTAACAAACAAATAAAAACGGAAGAAAAAAAGGACGTCTGGGAAGGAAATGATGTCAGGTTAGGTGGTGATGGCGATGCATTTTCAACTGCTTGTGCTTATGATAGAATGGATCATCTAGTCCAGTGATCGCTGCCGTGAAAGATTTCCCAACCAACAAGTCTAGTCGGAAGGTGGTATAGGTGTCAAAACGGATCATCGGGTTGGGTTCGGGTTGGGTCACTTCGGGTTCAGGTCACTTCGGGTCGGGTTACTTACGGGTCAAGTTATCTTCGGATCATTTTGGCTTGGGTCACTTCGGGTTCGGGTCGGGTTCGAGTCAACCCACGGGTTGGCCACGTCATTATTTTTGATGACGTGACATTTTTTATTAAAAATTTTAAAAATTTAAAAATTTCAAAAATTTTACTAAAAATTCTTAAAAATCAAAGAAAATCATATGATTGAAAAATAATTGAAAATTTTTCTTTTAAAATATTTTTAAAAATTAAAATAAAATTTAAAACTGTATAAAAAATCTCAAAATATTCTAAAAAAATTTATAATTAAGATTTATATTGAAAATAGTATAATTTATAATTTTTATAATATAAAATATGCTAAATTTTTTCATTTTATTTTTTTGTTCCCTTAAGAAAAAAAAAAGTTCGGGTCAACGGGTCGAGTTAGGGTTGGGTCGGGTTTGACCCAAAAATTTTCGGGTCATTCGGGTTCGGGTCATTTCGGGTTAGGTCATCCTTCGGTTCGGGTTCGGGTCGTATTTTTTCGGTCGGGTTCGGGTCAACCCATCGGGTCGGGTCAGCTTTTGACACCTCTAGAAGGTGGTTATTCATTGTCGTACTAAAGATCATAAATTTGCTCTTTATCTAAGAAGTTATGTGAGTTAAATGTGCGCTGTTATCACCTACAATAATTTAATAATATTTTAATATATTTTTTTTAATATTAATTTAAATTTTAGTTCCTCTACCTGCACTTCTCTTATAATAAGAATATCTCATATGAGTACGTCGTATATATTTAAGATTTGTTAATATCATTATTGAGTATAGAAGATATTCGTTTCAGATTTAATAATACTCTAATAATAAATCTTTTTTACGAGAGAAGTTAAATAAAAATATTAACAGTCAAAAAAACTCATCTCAATTTAAAAATATAATAACTGTCATATTTACGGGATGATTTTTCTTTAATAAAAAAAAGAGTTAAATATACACTCATAAAATTTATTTTTTTTATGGGAGCAATTTTTTTTAATAAAATTATAAAATATTTTTCACAAAAATTATCTTGCTTAAGGTGACTTGATAAATTTTTCAAGTAATTGTCTTTGAGAAAAAATTTAGTAAAATTTTTTTAAGTAAAATTAAAATATAAAATATGTGTTGTTTGATAATTAAAATTAAAAATAAATAAATAAATTATATCATTTAATGAACTGTTTAAATGCTTCAATTATACTTAAAATCAAGTGGCACGTCAAAAGAAACTTTTGATGGACTTGCTGACGTCATGAGTCAAAGGGCCGGGAATGGAAAATTCTCCATTTTATCATCTGCAAGATTAATCAAAGGTTCAATGTTTCCTGTTAATTAATTTTATTTTATTTTTTAATATAATTTTTTATGCTCTTATATCAAATATATTTATTTTTTTATTTAAATAAATTTTATTTATTATATAATATAAAATTATGAATAAATTATATTCATAAAAAAAAGTAAATTAAATTTAAAATCCCCTAAAAAGAACTTAAATGCATTCAATCAATAAAACAGTTGTTGATTAAATTGAAAATTTAATTTGATTTCTTAAGTATTTTAAATTTGAATTTAAATATTATGAGTAAAAAATATTTTGGTACAAAATTTTAATATAAAACAATGATGTGGTGAAACTGACTCGTCGAATCAACTCAAATCACAGGTCTTGTCGATTTTTTTTAAAGAACAGTCAGGAGTTCAGTTCACCGATCGAATCTGTCCGTCCGAATTTGTTAACATTGCTCGGTACTTCAGGACCGTGACTGCAAAACAATTTTGCGTATTTTTATAATTAAAAAAATACAATAATAATGCTCTTTTTTTTTTTGACATAATAATAATAATGCTCTTAGCCCCACACAAAAATAACAAACAAATAAAAAGTGGAGAAAAAAGTACGCGGGAAGAAAATGATGTCACGTTTGGTGGCGATGATGCATTATGAAGTGCTTGTGCCCATGATAAAATGTATCATCCAGTCCATTTATGGCTGCCATAGAAAAATCCCCCAACTATCCAACGAACATTGTGATTTGTTGGTTAGAAGATAGTTCACAGTTATGTTAAAATTATGAGTATGATTTTGCACCAAAGCATTTAATGAATTTTTTTTGATACACAATTACACCACTCTGTTTAGCGAAATTATAAAATACAACACTTAATTTTTCATTGTGCTCAACAGAGAGATTTCCTACCATGCCCTAATAAGTGAGCAAAGGCAAAATGAAGCCCATTTTGCAAGCAATTGTCTTCATCATCAAAAGAACCTTTGACGGACTTTCTGGCACAATGACTCAGCGAGCTGGAACAGCAAAATTCTCCATTATATCATCTGCAACATTAATCAAAGCTTAATGTCCAGTCAGCTAAATTAAATGCATTCAGAAAACCACTCTGGCATGAAAAAATTTACATAACGGAAAAAATAGATGGATTGAGTGAAAAATTGAAGCAGGACAACTACAGAGCAATCAACCAATAAAATTATAATTAAAAAATTAGACGATTATTATTTATAATAAAAAATAATAAAAAAGATAATACGATACTATCTTTTTTATTAATTTTTTATTATAAATGATAATCGTTTAATTAAATAATTTTTGTCGGTCGAATACTCTGCGGCTACCCCACTTTTTCATATGTCTATATATTCATGCTCCATACATATAATGTCATGTGCGTTTGTATAATTTATTTATAATAACTTTTATTAAAACATTTATTATTAAAAGTTATCATAATTTATTTATAATAGCTTTTATTAAAGGTTATTTATAATAACCTTTATTATTTGTTCCAAAAAAAAAAACTTTTAATAAAAAAATGCAGGCCCTATTATTTTCCTTAGCCAAAATGCTCGTTGTCCTAATGCACTCGGTTCCTAATTGCGCAACAAAAATTAACCTTTTTTTTTTTCATCCATACCCACGCAAAGTATAAAGAAGGAGTCCCTCAAGAAACTGCGATTTATTTAGCCTGTAAAAAAGATATGCATTTCATTTTTTTGTTTGAAAAAAAAAATTGTAAATATGTTGATTATCGCACATATAAGTCGATGCCGACTTATTTTGTTGTTGACAGCCTCATTTAACAATTCTCATTACCAAGTACTGTTGGACCTTTATGAGTATTCTCTATATTCAACTACAGTATTAACGAATTTAAAACCTAAATAGTACACGCTCAACATAAATCTCCACAATTAGGAGGCAGACAACACTTCAGAGACTCGAACTTAGATTAATATGGGAGAAGCACACCAATCATCACTAAATTATTGTCGGGTTAATTTAAAAAAAAATCATTATTTTTGTGTTTTTTAATAAATCTAGCACAATTTTTAAAAATTTACAAATTTAGTATAATTCAATTATTTTCTAACAAATCTAACACAATTTTTAAAAATTTACAAATATAATACAGTTCAATTATTTTCTAACAAATACAGTATGTTGTCAGTTAAAAATAATTAATTAAAAGTAACTGAATCCCTTAATATACACATATCACACGCTTATATCTAAATCTAATACAATTTAAAACCTCCAAATGTCATTTGAGTATATGTGCATATTGAGAGATTCAATTATTTTTAATTGACAGTGTGCTACATTTATTAAAAAATAATTAACTGTGCTAGATTTGTTAGTTTTTAAAAGTTGTGCTAAATTTATTAAAAAATAATTAAACTGTACTAATTTATAAATTTTTAAATGTTATGTTAGATTTATAAAGAAATGTAAAGATGTTAATATTTTTTGATATAAACTCATTATTGCCTCTACTGATTATGCGTTTTATTTATCTTTTTTTAACACAAAAATAATTAGCTGTTAATTATTTAATTGTTAAAGTAAATAAAAAAAATCGGTCTACAATAACCGTACATAATACAAGCAGTCCAACTTAATAAAATCAGAAATCCTCCGTTATAAGAAGAAGTGAGTTCTTTGTACAAAACTTTGCCTCTGTTATAAGAAGAAGTGAGTTCATTGTACAAAACTTTGGTTTGCATTTTACATGTCGAGTGCATGGGATAAATATTTTTAAAGTCCTAAACTTTTAGATTTTTTTACATTTGAGTCCTAAACCTTTTTAACATTTCATTTGAGTTCTAAATCTTTTAATTTTTTACTATATCAGTTCTTTAAATTACGAAAAGTAGTCAATCTATTAATAAGTGAGTTTAATTTAATAAAAATCATTTGAAAAAGCTTAAATACATTAGTTAAATATTTTTTTCATCAACAAAATATGCATATTAAATATTTTTTTAATCAACAAATATACGAATTAAATAGACAACATGTATATTTTTTTTATAAAAAAGACATTCAATTCATATATTTAATCTTTTTTAAATAATTTTTTGTAAAGTTAAAATTATTTTTTAATAGATTGATCACTTTTGTTAAACAGAGGGACTAATTTGGTAGAAAATAAAAAAGTTTAGGATTCAAATAAAATATCAAAAAATTTAAGACTCAAATATAAAAAAATTTAAAAATTTAAGATTAAAAAAATTTTTATCCCTCGAGTGCATCTTCGTCAACCTATTGCATATGAAATGTGATTTAAGAGCCTTCACGGGAAATTTGTTATGTTGTTCAAGGGGCTTGGATGGCCCCACAGCAAGGACTCCATTAACTGATAAGGTTATTAAAGTCCCAACTTTCAATTTTTGGGATTTTTAAAAGAATTCCATGCTTTGACCTTTTCCAAAATCAATTATGCGCCAGCAGTAGCACGCCCTCTGTCCAAGCGAGGACAAAACGACTGGCAATATAATAAAGAAGGTGCATTTAGCCACTCCTCTTCAGTGGGTAAGAATGAGCAGGGGTTAAATGTGTAGCAACCAACCATAGAGTCTCCATAGATGCACAGAAAATTTACAGCACCCTCAACTACTCATTATCTAATAATAATAATAATAATTAGTCCAGTTATAAGGATGTAATTTTGTAACTGTAGTAGGGACACGTTTTTTTTTTTTATTGATCTAATGTATATCTTATTTAAAACGTTTGTGCATGGTACTTAATAATATACATATTATCTGATTTATTATGTGTGAATCTTACATAAAACTTATAACTTCTCTCTCATATATTGCGTCCCAGCTCACCTATCTCCTATGCCTCTCTAACTTTTTTCATAATAATAATAATAAATTAGTAATAATAATAATAATAATAATTTTATCATCGGAGAATACTTGGTCAACCACGGAAAAAGGGTGTAGTAATATTTTCATCAATGGAAACACGAAAAAGAAGAAATGAGAGTGTGAAAGGGAGAAATCAAATGTTGTCTTCTTGCATGACTAGGTATTCCAATGACTTCATTTCAGTCCAAATCGGACCAGAGCTTGTTGTACTCGGCAATTGGTCCATAATAACTCGGTTCTGTCGTCATTACATTTAGAGTCCCAGTCCTCAAGTTGTTCCCCAAAGTCAGACCCAAATTGCTTTCAAGTCTCCAATATATGTCAATGCCCTGCAGAATCTCATGTCATCTGCAATTGAATTCAGTTTTTTTCGAACCAGTTTCCCTTCGATCTATCATATGATCATTCGATTCAAATATGATCTCAATTACAAGGTCGCAGGCTGTCCTTTTCTTGTTCTTGTCTGTTCTTCCTGTATCGTTAATCACCATTGACGCATCATCCCCTGCTGCCAGCGCGTGCAACCAAGTATGTGGCACCAAAAATCTCAACTACCCATTTGGATTCTCCCCTGGCTGCTACATCCCTTTGAATTGCAGCTCGAATGGTGAAATATTCCTCGGAGAGTTTCCAGTCGAAAACGTCAGTGAGGACAGCATAAAGATCAATGTTGAAGCCAAATGCAACCGGCCCCTCCGATTTCTCCAAGATCTTTTCACCACTAACTACGCGCCAAAATCAACAAACGCCATTCTTTTGTACAACTGCACAAAGGTTTCCCCCTGCAATTTGACCGCCATAAATGTGGAGACTCACTTTGAGTCGTTTAACTGCTCGAACAATAGCAGCATAAGCTGCTTTCACAGGCAAACCGCCGGAGGTCTCTTTGATGTCAGTGCTTTGCCTGGAATTAGCCGGCAGTGTCAGTATCTTCTGTCGTCCATATTGGCAGTGTCTTTCCAGGGTCCTGGGATGTCGTTGGATGTCCAGGCCATGGAGCTGGAGTGGTGGCTTCAAGGGGATTGCAAATGTTCCAAAGATGCCAATTGCACCAAAATTGCTGCGCCGGAAGGTCCAGGATTCCGATGTCAGTGCAGAGATGAATTTTTTGGTGATGGATATCTAAACGGTACCGGCTGCCGGAAAGGTAAGTTCAGGTTCCCAGAACTCCAATTTACTAATAGTATTAGGCATGCATGACGGTCAACTCTTAGCTAAAGTAAGCATCCAAAAAAATTAAAAAAACTCTGAGCTGAACTAGCATATCATAATTTTCCTCCCCTAGATGGTTATTAAAAAAAAAAAAAAAAGGAACAATTCATCCATTTGTTTGATTTCAAAATTATCTTATACTATAAAAGTGATTTTGCCCTTTTCAATCTAGATGAAAAACAGTAAGAACTATATTTAGACTTCAATAATTTTTTTTGTTTGTTTTTTTTTTTTTTTGGGGTTTTGGGAAATCATATTATTTAAGTCAAACGCGTGATACTTAAAGGCACTCTGCACTGCTACGGCAACAAGTTGTGACATTTTCGGTCTTCTTGCAAGCGCCTTCTCAAGGCATTTAAGTTATGTGGGTCCGATCGTCATTGAAAGAGGAAGTCAAGTGAAGGAATTCAATGCGGCTAAGACTACGGGATATCTAATCCATTTTGACATATAGGATGGAGGGCTTGATTTGTATTTGGGTATAGCTCATTTTCTATGGGTAAGCGACATTAAGAACTATGCAGACACAATAATGGAGGTAGGATAAAGTCATGTCAAAAAATATATATATATCATACTGGATGTGGATCCCCTGAAAAAGCAAAAGAAAAACGTCAAAGAGCGCCTTGGAAGAATCGCATCGTATCTAGGCGCGCATCGTTAGGTAGTTTTCGTCAAACCTAACCATATTATTGGATTTTTATTTTTTTGTTAATCTAATTGAAAAAGGATTAAGGTTTAAAATTCGAAGTTCAGATCTTATTTATAATACGTGCAACTATATACTTGCTCCTTAGTTTTGTTTTTGTTTTTTTTTTTTTTACTAGAAACACACACAACATGCCACAAGGTCACGCTATTTATATTAAATGGGAAATCCGGCCTAAAGCTACGCATTGCTTTTGTTTAATTAAAACAAGAAAAAAGAATGTATGTGGTCGCACTTTCGATTGTTTGAGTACACTTTGCAATGCAGTTACCCATCATTGAATTATTAGTTCAACAATATGTAAATTGATATTGCGGAGCATAACTAATGCATTCTAAATTGTCATTAACTATTATTGCTTTCACTCTTGTGGCATAACTATTTTTTTTCTTCACACGAAATTCAATTTCGCTGATGACACGTAAATTAAATTAGTTGCACAATTCCGTGTATCCTTATTTGCATTAATTGGATATTCAATTTCATTATTGGTATTATTTTTGTATTCTATGCCAAATAAGATATTTAATTCCATACCCTGTCCTTGCGTTATCCTTTTCAGAGTGCAATGCTTCAAGGTATTTGTCTGGCCGATGTGGAGGGGCGACTAAAATCTCTGTTTTAATTGGAGGTAATTATTCTTCTCACCAATGCTAGGACAAGAAACCCCATTTAAGTGCAATGTAACAACTTTGAGAGTTGGTTGTAATTGCTTGTTTGTAGCACGAAATGGAGACTGAATTTGAGAATCAAACATTAAAAAAGGACGTTGCTACTTAAATGATGAGCATGATGATTTTTCAAGTTGGCTTTGCTACATGAGCAAAGAAATTAGTACTATTCTAAATGTAATTGGTGTTATCTTAAATTATGATTTTAAAAAAATAAATAATTTTTTTTCTAATATAGTCTAAATGGTATCTGGCTAAATTCTTTGTCCAAAGGGCTTTTCTGTTTCATATTTATTCCTATTAACTAGGAAGTGAATTGCATAATATATGAAAAAATTTCTCTCCTCTTAAATTGACTAATCAACTTTTGACTAGAAATTTTTGATGTATGTTGGTATGGTAGTTAAACTTAAACCTACATTAGCAAGTTAATCCTATATTGGCAAGGCATTCAATTAGGACAATTTTCTCGTATAATTGTTCATGTAACTTGAATTAGTTTGTGCACATGTAGATATTACCAGAAAGCACAACTGAAATCCTGTTTGTCAAAGCACAAGTTGCAATGCTAACCTACAATTCCTACTTCCTCAGCTATTGCCGCTGCAGCAGCTTTGATTCTCTGTCTGGGGCTACTTTGCTATTGCATTAGGAGGCGTTCAACTTTAAAAGCTAAAAGCTACACAAAATATCGCCTAGCTGAAGCCATAGACTTCAGCATTCCCATCTATCCCTACAAAGAAATTGAGAAGGCCACAAATGGTTTTTCTGATAAGCACAGACTCGGAACTGGAGCCTATGCAACGGTTTATTCGGGTAAACTCCACAATGATTTGTGGGTTGCCATTAAAAGAATCAAACAGAGAGATACTGATAGCATTGAGCAAGTAATGAACGAAATCAAGCTCATTTCCTCTATAAGTCACCCCAACTTGGTCCGGCTCTTGGGTTGCTCCATAGAAAATGGTGAACAAATCCTTGTCTATGAGTTCATGCCCAATGGAACGCTTTGCCAGCACCTGCAAAGAGAGAGGGGTAATGGACTTGCCTGGCCAGTTCGCCTTGCCATCGCAACAGAAACCGCGCAGGCAATAGCCCATCTCCACTCTAACGATCCTCCAATATATCATAGAGACATCAAGTCAAGCAACATACTCTTAGACTGCAATCTCAGATCAAAAGTTGCAGATTTTGGTCTTTCCAGACTTGGCAGGACAGAAATATCCCACATCTCAACTGCTCCACAAGGAACTCCAGGTTACCTTGACCCACAGTATCATCAACATTTTCATCTTTCAGATAAAAGTGATGTCTATAGCTTTGGGGTGCTTCTCGTTGAGATCATAACATCATTGAAAGTGGTGGATTTTTCTAGGCCTCCGAATGAAGTGAATTTGGCTGCTCTTGCTACTGCCAGGATAGGAAAGGGGCGTTTAGACGAGATAATTGATCCATTGATAGATACAGATAGTGATGCTTGGACACTTCATTCAGTACAAAGGGTAGCAGAATTGGCATTTAGATGCCTTGCATTTGATAGAGACTTAAGGCCCCCAATGAACGAAGTTGCTGCTGAGCTAGAGCAAATAAGGCTGAGTAGATGTGATTCTGCGCAGGAAATTAATGCAACAGCTTCATCAGAGGTTTCCCCTTGCTCTTCTTCTTCGTCCCATCTATGCGAAAAGCCACTAAACTTGACTGTTAAGAAAGCTGAATTGGGATGTAGGGGCTTGCTTGTGGTAAAGAATCAAGCCAGCAGTAGTGAGAATTCAATGGAAAGGGGAAAACATAGTTCGCCTGTTTCTGTTCAGGATCCATGGTTAAGTGAACAAAGCTCACCTTCGTGAAACATTTTTCCAAGCAATCCGATGATTGCAACTTGCAAATTTGAGGAGCTTTTACTGACTGCTCAGCTTCATCCTGATGATCATGTGAATACATTTAAGGTAGCTTTTCTGTTCATCAATTTCGCCTTTTCTGGCTCCTGAAACTCTCCTCGTGCTTGCTGTCGAGATTTTTTTTTTCCCCCTTTTGTGTAATTTATGAAAGATAGCGTATGCCATCCTTCAGTGTATCACTAGAAGTGTAAGGGGATGCACTGAGAAAAGGAATGTACATTGTAAAGTAATCAGAAGAACATGGAATTTTGGAACATCTTTTCATCTATGCGACTAAGCCGTTAGCTTCTGGTTCCGAGTTATGTAAGCGATATTCCTAGTTGAATTCTGCATTCTTAGATGCCTACGCATCTGAGCGATTGTAAACATTTATACTGCAACTAATCAGCAGGACTGTCAATTGTCAAGCAACAGCATGATCAAGTCACAATGTAGCATTGCCCTTTACAATAAGGCATGCTTTAGCAATGCTCCATTAAGCTGAGCAGGAATGTCAAGAAAGAAGTGAAAAATTGAACCCGTCATTATGGTAAATCAATGGTAATAGCAATCTGATTTGGATCGCGGTTTCTCAATTACAGTCACAAACATTGCCGCTAGCAATATTTTTATTTCAATTATAAAATCAATAAGATTTTTTTGTTCTTTATCACTATTATTATTATTATTATTTGTCTTGAAGGAGAAGCAAGTTCCGCACAACTAAAGAGGGGCAAGATTCAAACACCGCCCCAAACTGGGCAGAACGGCATAATAAGCATCTGCTTTAAGGCTGTTGGTAAATCAATAAGATTATTGTTTTAGTAAATGATGCACAAGTTGTCACCAACATCGTTCCACAAAAAACTCCTCAGTCTCTTAGAAATAATAAAAGCTAGTGCATACAGGTTGATCGCGAAGCATCAGAATTCTCCAACGTCAAAGCTTATTGTCGCGTCCCCAGCGCACCGAGGCCGTGCGGCACCCGTACCCCCAAGGCTTAGGACAGGGTAAGCCTTAACCACTAGGCCAACAAGCATGAAACCAATTCCAAAATAACATGTAATATGGGCTTATGGGCTTCACACTGACTAATTATATTCAATCACTTATTGAATGACAATCAATTTCAAAATATTACCAAAAAAGAAAACGCAGAATAGCATGAGAAATTATTTATCGAGGACTAGCAAGACAATTATTTATTTTTTTTTTCATTTTTAGCATCCGGAGAACTTTTTTCAGACTGAATTTGACAGTTCTTGTTGATGAGGATGGCGGTAACTGGTAAGTAGTTCTTTGACACTTTTTGACAACCACTTAAAATGGCCACTGAGTATTTGAGTTTAGAGAAGATCGTGGAATTGAACCTCCTCATTTCCTCAAACCTTCTATATTAAGTTGGAGCACCGTGCTATTTCTTACTAAGGAAGTCAAACAAAGTACTTACAAATAGTCTATGAAGCGACAGTTACTGACTCTTTTTATTATTTTTTTTGTTTGTTTTTTTTTTATAAAAATTAAATTCTAAATAGTATTTAGTGTTATTTTAAATATACTTAATACTACTTTAAATTTTTATTTAAAAACAAAAATTTTGTTAAAATTAAACTCTAAATAATACTTAGAGTTACTTTAAATATATTTAGTAGTATCTTAATTTTTTTGAAAAAAATTCAAAATTTTTAGTTCACTTAAATAAAATAAGAGAAAACAATTTGTTTAAATATAAAAACTGATGTCGTGAATTTTCGTGAAGTTTGATTTGTGCTTAAAAAACATTATCCTAAGTTGGATTAGACTTTAATACACTGCTTTCTCTTTTTTTTTTTTCTTTTTTTTTTTTAGTTTATAAGTAGGGTTCAAATTTTAAACTTAAAACTAAAATTCAAATAACTTTACCATTAACTGGGATTGAAGTGCAATGCACTCCTTTTACAACTCTAATGACTTGAAAAAATCTTTATCTTCACTAATAACTAACATCTCACTATTTTCAAATTGAACCCAAAAAAAAAAAAAAAAACAATACCAAAGACTTGTGGGCCATGTTAAATAATGAGCCATGGGCATGGGCCTTGGAATTTGGACTGGTGGTGTTAACGTTGGGCCCAATTCATATTTGTCATTAACGAGGGATTTAGAAAAATTTCTGTCGGAACCAGGCGCTGGTTCAAATGACAAGAATTTGAGTTTATTTAGTCAGAGATCTCGGTTTCGAGACCTGAGAATGCAGTCGTGTTAAATACTTACTGGGAGACCTTTACCACCCTTCGGGATCCTACTTAGGTCGGTCCAAATTAGTCAGTTCAATAGATTGGATACTGGATGGTCTAGACAAAAAAAAAGAGAAAAATTTCTGTCGGTAAATCAAAAAAAAAAATTCTGTCGGGGTAAAGGTACATTAATGCACAAAAATGACAATAAAAAAACATAAGCTATGACAAAAAATAATTTAATGAATAAATTATAAAAAATAAAAGAACATTACTATGTAGGTGTAGTTTAGGGAGGTACAAGAGGGGACCAAAAATTTGCAACTATTCGATTTAGTAATTATTTTAAGAAAAGTGAAAAAAGAAAAAAGAAAAATTATGATTGATTACTTCAAATTTATGGCTGCATGTGTTCTGTAAGATCAAGTCAAATAATGTTATCTAAAATGAAATTATAAAATTATTTTATAAAAAAAGAAACAAACTTCATATCGAAGGACATCAGTTATGTTTAGAGGTGTCAAAATCTGACCCGACCCGATGGGTTGACACGAACCCGCCCGAAAAAATACGACCCGAACCCGACCCGAAGGATGACCTAACCCGAAATGACCCGAACCCGAATGACCCGAAAATCTTTGGGTCAAACCCGACCCAACCCTAACCCGCCCGTTTGACCCGAACTTTTTTTTTTCTTAAGGGAACAAAAAAATAAAATGGAAAAATTTAGCATATTTTATATTATAAAAAGTATAGATTATACTATTTTCATTATAAATCTTAATTATAAATTTTTTTAAAATATTTTGAGATTTTTTATACAGTTTTAAATTTTATTTTAATTTTTTAAAATATTTTAAAAGAAAAATTTTCAATTATTTTTCAATCATATGATTTTCTTTGATTTTTAAGAATTTTTAGTAAAATTTTTGAAATTTTTAAATTTTTAATAAAAAATGTCACGTCATCATTTTTGATGACGTGGCCAACCCGTGGGTTGACCCGAACCCGACCCGACCCGAACCCGAAGTGACCCAACCCAAAATAACCTGAAGATAACTTGACCCGTAAGTAACCCGACCCAAAGTGACCCGAACCCGAAGTGACCCAACCCGAACCCAACCCGATGACCCGTTTTGACACCTATAGTTATGTTGGATGAAAATCAAGTTCCTTATTCTTTTTTCTCTTTGCATCTCACTCAAACACAAATAAAAGTCAAAAAAATAGAAAGACGACTGTGGTTTAAATGGGGAGTATTGATGAAAGATCTTTACTGTACCAAATAGCCTAAGAAACTTCAGTTTCAGCTCTCTAGAGACTTTAAATCCCTTTTTAAGAGTTAAGATACAATCTAAATTGTGACCCACAGCCAGCTCCCCACTAAATTGGCTTGGTACATCGTACAATCTACATTGTATCCACATTGAAAAGGGTTTACCAACTAATCTGAACCTTTTTTTCGGGAACTACAAACTACACTAAACTTTTCAGGGAAAAATTTTATTTTTCTACCTTAGTGCTTTGCATTATGAGTGGCAATGGAAAGGGTTAGAGACGGGGATGACCTTTTTGTTCCCTACACTTAATTATTAATCGCATCTCCATCTCTATTTTTGACAGATTTAAAATTTTAATCCCTGCTCTTATTTTTATTAGGAAATGACAATCCATGTACTCGCCTCATACCTATCAAATGAAAATAAAAATGCCTATACAAGTTCACAGCTGAAACTGTTTTTTTTTTTTTTTTTTTGTAATTAACAACTCAAATTTTGAAGTCACATAAATTAACTTTACTCTTAAAACTATGTCGTCCTTGTAATATATAACATATTGCAACACTTTTCAAACCAAAAATATATATTTATATTGCAACGCTTAAAATATGAAAAAGCAAATCGAATGCTAAATTGATTGCAATTCGCCTACTCAAAGGGAAGAAAAAAGTCAGTTTACATTTTAGGCTAAAAAATTTATATTGGCAACTGTCAGCTAGAAGTTCCACTATTTCTTCCTTACCAAGACCAGTCTCTGGGGGCCACTTGATCATATTGCCTCTCCTCTACATCCCTTCAAGCCCTGACAACCTTAATTCATTTCTTTAAGCAAAACATGAGCACAAACTCCCACCAAACACGAGCACAATAAAACACAAAAATACAATGACGGAAGGCAACAAATTGTTCCACGGAAATTTAAGGAAAAATAACAAGAATGAACTGTTGGAATCAATCATTTGAAGGCATATCCATTTGGACAAACTTCAAAGCCTACCCTGTTCCCTTAGAGTGCTATCTTTCATTTCGTCAGTTCTTGATCTTGATTTTGGGAACTCTAACTTTATGTGAAAAAATTACAAAATTTAGAAAATTTTAAAAAATGTCATTATTTTTATTAAATTAATAAAAATACATATTTCATCAGTGCCAATATCCTCATTCAATACACGATCTGCTATTTCTTCCATGACTCCAATCATACCACCTTTATGAAAAAAGCAACTAATGAATAAAACTCAACAAATAGATATAAAAAATAAATGATTAATAAGTTAAAATACTTATCCCTTTTTTCAATAGTCCACAACCAATTTTAGATACACATATAGGTTCTACAGTGTTTGGATGTAGCCATTGTGAGGGGGACTTATGGTTCTTCCATTTGTACTAAATGCAGACTCAGAAGCTACCATAGATACATGAATAGCAAATATGTCCCGAACAATGACTTACAGTGTAGGGAATTTCATTCCATACACCTTCTACTAATTTAAGACATTAAAATCAGATGATAATGGCACTTCATCCTCTTCTAAGCAGAAATCCAACTCCAATTTAAAGAATTCGATCTTTTGTCTTTTCACTTGCATCAAATACAAATCAAAAGTAAACTCAGAAGTGACAATACTACTTTTGCTAAAAACAAATGGATTTGTATGGATTGCACTATCATCTTTTAATTTTTATTTTTGCGATTGGTACTCATTTAACAAATCAAGATAAGACCGTCTAATCTTACCCATATGGACAAAACTCTCCAAACCAAAGAGATGATCAAAATAAAATTTAACTAAAGACATTTTGTATTTACAAACCTAAACAATAGCAACTCCCACAACAACATGAATCACATTCCAATATTTGTTAAACTTCTCCAACATGTTTTCTATCATAAACTTTATCACTTCAATTGGAGAGGACTTTCACTCCACTAATGCTAGTTTGATCTCACAAATTTTTGGAAAAAATAAGATTGCAGTAGAATATTTTGTTCCAGAAAACAACAATGTTTTTTCATTGAATAATTGCAACTTCTCACAAACTTCTTTTGCAAAATCTCCACTCCTCTTAACTTGGGCAATCACAATAGTGCGGTTCTTTTATTCTTTTCATTCAGAAAAAAAAAAAGACTTTTTATAAGAAATTACTTTTGTAGCATTAAAAAAGTTGAATTCCACTAAATTGGACAATTAAGACTTAGACATTTGGTGGTACTAACCTTCATTCGCTTAGTTATTTCTTCAAATCTCACATTCTTTTTCATTGTAGCAGTCCAAAAGCAAACACTATAATGGATTTTTTTTTAATCCCAATTTTAATCACATCCAAATCTTATTTAACAATCAAATTCAAAATATAAATAGAACAACGTATATGCAAAAAGTTACTATTGCATAAAAGATCATCTTGATCCAACTTTGTTCATATGAGCTTAATCATAGCGTCATTTGTAGTGTAGTTGTCCAAAATAATAGTGGATATCTTGCGGTCTAAATTCCATCTCAAAAGACAATCAATAATTACTTCAAACAAAACCTAACTTGTATGTGGACAAAGCACATAAACATACCTAGAAGAGTTAAATTATATTTATTAACACGAAATGATGAACTTATGAGAATAAAATAAATACAATGAAATCATATCATTTGAAACATACCTCAAAATTCGACTTTGAAGAACACAAGAATCATCAATGACGTGAGCTGTGATGACCATAAATCCCCTCTTTCGATTAGTAGATGTCAACATGTCTAAAGTGATAGCCACTCAATTGTCATTGTTGTAGATGAACCTTTCTGCCCTCTCTTTTTCAATATCATAAATTTTTAGAATATCACTCTTCAAAGTATTCTAAAAAGGCATTATGAACATAGGTCGCAAAGGCAGTGCAAACCTTCTAAAACTAATGTATTTTATAATCAAGAAGGGATATTTATGGAGAATGATAGTCTTAACAATTACTAAAGAGTGTTCTAAAATCATGTGCCTATCCTTTAGGGGAAATTTTAGTAGTTAAGACTTAAGACTTCCACCTTTAAATCTTGAGCTCTAATCCTGCAAAGGGGTTGTGAGTTTTATAGCAATAAGTAGAACTACTCTCATTGTGTAACTTACAGTCGAACGGGCTTCCTAATGAATTGAAAAATAATATCATTTGCTTTTAATACAATTAGTTGGGACATACACCAGAGTTTGGATAATGTCATCATTTTTTCATAAATTTGTAGCCTCTCTTTAAAAAAAATGTTATTAGATAAGTTAGCACTAATAATAGTGAAATAATAATAGCTAAGTAATTTTGAGTTTAAGAGCTTGTCATCATAAAATTTTTTTAAAAAAAGATTGAAGCAGATCGACTTGGCCTCTTCCCCATTAGAGATCCCTAAAAATGTTCACATTTGGGAACTAGAAAGTGAGACCAGTTAATCCTTGGTTGTATATTGCTCTGCCTCCGTTGAAACTATCTGTACAATAATAATAAGCAGAAAACTCAAAGTAAAAAGGTAAAAATAACAAGTTGATTCTATATAGCTTATGATCTTGGAATAATAATAAGCAGAACCTTTTAGTTTTTTTTTTTTTTTTACCTTTTCTATGGCTTGGAATAAAGAAGTATTGAATGAGGCAGCAGTCAAAATGACACGAGGAAAATTGTTACTGCTAGTATTACCTCCAAAAATTGGATTCTGGTTCTGAAATTTGAAATCCCATGGAGATCTTCCAACCGCCACTGGTAGCTTGGAATTCTAAGTCTAGATTTATTGGGTCAACAAGTAACTAAAAAATTGATCTTTTCAGTTAAAGTGAGCCAACCAATAAGCTCTTCCACTTTTTTGATGAATCCCAGAGATGAGTTACAAAACACAAATTTGGAAGTAGAAAGATTGTTGTGAAGGTCACAAGCAAAAATTGGGCTTTGCTTGAGAGCCAAACCTTTTGAGTTAAAAGAGTGGACTATAAACAAACAAACAAAGAGTAAAAGAAAGAGGGGAACAGAGACAAAGGTTGTTGAAGAAAAGAACAGAGAGGGAAAAAGGGAAAGTAAAAAGAGCAGTATTGAGACTGTGAGAGAGAGAGAGAGGACAAATAAAAATGAGAGAAGTAGAGAGGGAAGGAGTAATTTTTATAGAGGAATGAAGAGCAGTAAAAAGGATGAGAAAAGGAAATAAAAAGATCAAATTTTGTTTTGATTGTTATGAGTTAACTTCAAAGTAGCAGTCAAAAAGCAAACACTATAACAGATTTTTTCAATCCCAACTTTAATCACATGCGAACTTCATTTAACAATTAAAGTTAAAATATGAGTAGCACAACGCATATGCAAAAAGTTACCATTGCATAAAGTATCATCTTTATCCAACTTAACTCTAATGAGCTCAATTATGACATCATTTGTAGTGTAGTTGTCTAAAGTAACAGTGGACACCTTGTACTTTAAATTCCATCTCAAATGACAATCAATCATCACTTCAGACAAAGCTTGACTTATGTGTCGACAAGGTCCGTAAACAAACGTAGAAGAGAAACATACCTAAAAATTCGACTTTGAAGAACCCAAGAATCATCAATGAACTAAGCTATGATAGCCATCAATCCCCTTTCTGATTGCTAGACGTCAACATGTCTGAAGCGGTAGCCACTCAATTATCATTGTTGTAGATGAGCCTTTTTGCCACCTCTCTCTCTCTTTCCCAATATCACAAATTTTTAGAATATCACTCTTCAAAGTATTCGAAGCAGGAATTATGAACACTGGTTGTAGAGGCAGTGCAAACCTTCTAAAACCAGTGTGTCCCACAAATGAGATAGGATATCCATGGAGAATAATAGCCTTAGCAAGCTCTGAAGTGTGCTCCAAAATTATGTGCTTGTCCTTTAAGGAGAAATTTCAGTAGTCAAGACTTAAAACTTCCATTTTTTAAAATCTTAAGTTCTAATATTGAGAAGGGGTTGTGAGTTTTATAGAATTAGTGGAGTTACTTTCATTGTGTAGCTTATATTTTAATGGACTTCCTAATGAACAAAAAAACAATATAATGTGCTTTTAATACAAATGGTTGGGACATACTCACTGAAAATTTTAGAAAATGAATAATCTCTGAAGAATACGAGTAAAATTATTATCCCTACTCTGCATATAGCCCATTAGTTGTATTATTGTAGTACAACATGCTATTGGTCTTAGAAGAGGCAAAGTGTCTTTGTGAGGAGAATGTTAAACACTGAAAAATAAAAGGGTTAATATACAAAAATATTACAAACTTTACTTAAAGTAACAAATCTAGCATTAATTTTAAAAAATAACAAATCTAATACCAATTTTGTTTAAAGTAACAAATATAGTACGTTGTGAAATTTTTTAAACAGAATTTATCTATTTTAATGATGTAACACTAATTTATATAATTATCATGTCATCAAAAAAATATATTTCTATAAATTTTTTATCAAAATTGACAGATTCTGTTCATATAAAATCATTTCATGTTAGATTTATTATTTTAAGTAAAGTTAGTATTAAATTTATTAGTTTTTAAAATTAATACTAAATTAATTACTTTAAACAAAATTAATAATATTTTTATATATTAACCCAAAAAAAATATATATATTTCAGGGCAGAGGAGGCAAAATTGCCCACCCTTGCGCATCTTTCCCTAAAATTGGTTACTATTATTGTAGTGCATTGGACCTGAATGTGCCATCATTCTCCTTGTGCGTGAAGTGTCATTTTCCTAGCATCTTGGCAAATTTCCACATAGCTTTCATAGTCCCAACGCTTAACGATGCCTGTTGTACTGTTCAAAAAAAAAAAAAAACGATGCATGTTGTATGTTAAAAAAGTTTCAATGTATGACAGTATTTTAAATAATATTAAAATAATATTACAGTTTATTTTATAATATTTAATAATTTATTAGTTATTTTTAAAAAAGAATTTAGTTATTCAACAATAAATATCATTTTTATCTCCCTCAAAAAATTCTATCAATTTTTTTTTCGTTGTTTTTTCTATATAAAAAAGGCTATTTACTACACAACAATAGTGATGAGAACAACGAGTAGGTCCCTCTCCACGCTCAGTGACCTGAGTTTAAATCCTTGTACTTACGCCCTCCCTTAGTAATAATTAGGTAGCCCTTTATGTAGTGAAAGATTGTGGTCGGCGTATAGATTTAAACTCGTCCATCAGGTCACTAGTGGGGAAGACCTTTTTGATTTTACTTGTATTTAAGTGATAGATCGATCTTTTTAAAGGTTGTTAAATAGGATGTTCAAATGAGAATTATTCTGACTTTTGACTTAAGAATTCAATAACTGATATATTCACAATAATTTTTTTTCTTATTATAAAAAAAGTAATGTGAATAATAGAAGTTTCAAAAAGTGACCCGACCCGATAATTCGTTTGAATTCACCCGAAAAAATTGGGTTAGAAACTCGATTTTTCAACCCGAATCCAAAAGTGACACAATCTGAAAATGACCCAAAAATTTTGGGTTGGATCCGGGTCACCCGTTGGGTTAAGAAAAAGACAAAATAGTAATTTTTTTTTTTTTTACCTTTGACTTATCTTTTTTAAATACTAATTAGTACCATTTTTGTAAAATATAAATATATATATATAATATAAAAACTAAATGTAAACATTTAGTTCATTATAGGAATAAGTTTTAAATTTAATTGAAATATTTTAGTTTAGTGAAAAATGACTTAAAAAAAATAATAGTTCAGTGCGAATTCGATCTGAATCTAACCCGAATTTGAAATTACCCAACCTGAACCCGAACCGAATGTAACGTGACCTGAAAGTAACCCAACCGAAAATGACCCGAATTAGAAACGACCCAATCCGAACCTGACCCAACTTGACTTTTTAACACCTCTAATGAACAATGATGATAATAACAACAGCAATGAATTGCAATTAATGCTCAAAGCCGGCTGTGTGTAGGAAATAAATCAGCCACAGAGATATGAATAGAGGTGTCAAAAAGTCGGGTTGAGTCGAGTTTGAGTTGGGTCGTTTTTGGTTCGGGTCATTTTTGGTTGGGTTACTTTCAAGTCACGTTACATTCGGTTCGGATTAAAGTTGGGTCATTTCAGATTCGGGTTAGATTCAGATCGAATTCGGGTCGAATTCGCACTGAATCATTATTTTTTTAAGTTATTTTTCACTAAAATAAAATATTTCAATTAAATTTAAAACTCATTCTTATAATAAACTAAACGTTTAAATTTGGTTTTTATATCATATATTTATATTTATATTTTAAAAAAATAGAACTAATTAGTATTTAAAAAAGATAAGTTAAAGGTAAAAGTCAAAAATTTTTTCACTATTTTGTCTTTTTCTTAACCCAACAGGTGACTCGGATCTAACTTAAAATTTTCGGGTCATTTTCGAGTTAGGTCACTTTTGGATTTGGGTTGAAAAATCAAGTTCCTGACTCAATTTTTTTGAGTGAATTCAAACAGATTATTAGGTCGGGTTACATTTTGACACATTTAAATATGAAGTAAGAAACAATGTTTAACCCAACGGGCGACTCGGATCTAACTCAAAATTTTCGGGTCATTTTCGAGTTGGGTTACTTTTGCATTTGGGTTGAAAAATTAAGTTCCTGACTCAATTTTTTTTAGTGAATTCAAACAGATTATCAAGTTGGGTTACATTTTGACACCTTTAAATATGAAGTAAGAAACAATGTTTAAGTGCACGCTCGTACGTTAGGACCTATCTAAGGCATGAAGCGTCACAAATTATGTTATTATAGTGATCGTAGGCCTGACGTAGGTATGAAATTTTAGTGAGGTAAAAAAAAAAAAAAAAGTCATATCTAGCAATTCTTTAATTACATATTTTTTTGATAATTACTTTTTATTTTTTAATAATTATTACTTAAAAATTAAAAAATTAATATTTTTTAATAATAATTTTATTATATATTTAATTTTTAATTTTTTAATAATTAATCAATACCTATTATATATAAAATATTATTAAAAAAATAAAAATAATTGTCACTACAAAATCTTTGTTTAATAGCACTAATCGATAAAGGACCAAATAACTACACGCAAATCAAATAATTGCATGGTAATGTGTACTTGGCTTCATGGTGCACCAAAATTAAAGCTTATTAGTTGGAGCACATTATTATTTTTTAGTTAATCAAGGAGATTACAGATTTGAATAATAGCCAACAAGATAAACTAATTTATTTATTATTTTATATTTTTATTACACACGTGAAATTGCAAATGTTTGATTTATTTTGATTTATTTGCCCCTGACATCCCCACATCTTAGTGGACCCCAAAGAGGGGGAAAAAGAAACCAAAAGAAAAGAGAAACAAAGTCTGTCAGGAACTTGCTTTCTTCACCGACGTGAATGTAATAGCAACACCTATTGGCGACGAACCGACTTCGACCTCAAAAGAATCGTATCTCAAAAACAGCTCCACCACAAAGAGCCTGGACGCGAGCACCACGAAATCTTTCCCCGCGCACTGCTTGTTTGCGAGGGTCGGGCTCTCCGTCTGCGGCCCGTTGGACCACAGCACGTGCTTCAACATCTTCTCTCCCTCCTCGCCCACGAACCGATCCGCCACGAACTCCTCGGCTCTCTCGAAGATTTTCGGGTCCCGGGTCGCGAACGGCTGGTACCCGAACAACATCTGCCCCTCCTTCACCTTAAACGCCGCGTCGTGGCTCTCGATTACCAAATCGCGCTTTGCTTTGCCCCACTGTAGCGGCACCGGCGGGTCGATGCGGAGCGCTTCGTACACGACGGATTTCATCAGCGGCATCTGTTCCAAGGCGGCCATGCTGATTTTTCCGCCGTTGGAGTTGATGACAGACCTGATCTCCTGAGCCAACTCCGCTTGGAGTTCGGTCCCGGCGCGTCCCAGCCACTTGAGGAGGGTGGGGAAGAAGATCTTGAGCCCGCCGAAGGAATTGAAGCAAGTGGCGAAAAGAATGTTGTGGCAGGCTTCTTCCCGCGAAATGCCCAGCCTCTCGGCTTCGTCGAGCACAGGCCCCGCGGCAGAATAGAAGAAATCGTAGAGTTGCTGGTAGTCATCCTTGACGAGAAGCGGAGGGAGACGATTAGTGTGGATGAGTGGCTCCTCCACGACCTTTGGAAGTCCCAGAGTGAGCAGCGGAGCAAGTTGAAACAGAGTCCACTTCGAAATCAGAGATGGGGCGTTGTCCCCCAGTTTAGTAGACGCCGGGTTCGTGCCGTAAAACGCCCGTGCCAGGAAGTTGAAAGCGGCTTGATCGTTGGCATCGCCGAAGCTGAATTTCCCATTACTTGCCACCTCCTTCTCCACAGTTTCGAACAGCTCACCGTAAATAGAGCTGAACTCCGGAATTACGCGATCGCGGCTTGACTTGAGGAGATAGAAAAGAAGCTGCTTCAGTTTGCTGTGATTGGTCTCGGATGGATCGAGATAAGAGAGGACTCGGTGACCGCCGGTGAGTTCTATAGAAGGCATGTAAGTGCCGGTGAAAAGATCTCTCTTTTCAACTTTGGTCAGGTCAAAGAGAACGGGGAAGCTCTTGCCGTCCAGCAAAGCCACGACTTGTGGGTTGTGAGCAATAAAGGGGCCAGGAGGCATGTTCGTCTTCACCACCGTCGACTGGTACTTGTTGATTTTGTTCTTGAAAAATGCATCCCGGCCCCCTTCGCTGTAGAAGTAATCGTCTCGATCTTTGATGGCGCCGACGATTGGGAGGCCATAATCGCCGGGTACTTCCTTGATGGGTAGTTTGGCCGATTCAGTCGCCGCCGCTGTCTGTGTTTCAGACACAGAGGCAGTGATCGGACGGACAGAGATGAACCGATTAAGGGTTTTAGACGGCTGCTTTTTTAGCGACGGGAATTGGGGTCGCAGCGGGAAAGTTAAAGCTAGAGTAGAGGAAGCCATGCTGCTTGTGCTTGCTGCTGGGTACGTATTATTTGTGCTTGGAATGGAAGTATGGAGATCCACGCTGTCTATAGTTTCTTTTATAGTGGCCAGCAAGCATGCCTGTATGCATTGGGACACTGTTTACACGCAATGTTGTCAGAATCAGACTGATTATCAAATTGGAAATATTAGTGGGTTAGGATTCAACCAGTTCAATCGGTCGAACCGATATTTGAATCGGTATCTATTAATATATATATTTATAAAAATAATTTTAAAAAATAATACTTATACATGATTATTAAATATTATTTTTTTAATTTTTAAGGATTAAATTAAAAATTTTGATAAATTAAGATTAAATTGAAAGTTTTGATAAATTTAGGACTAAATTAAAAATTTTAATTAAATTTAAAACTTAAATTATAATTTAAATAAACATTGGGATCAAATTATAATTTATAAAACTTTTATACCCGGTTTGAACCGGTTGAATCGGGTCCGGTTTTTGATCGGTTTTCACCGGTTTTGACCGGTTCAAATCGGTTTTGACCGATTCGAGTTAAGGGATAACTGTAGTCATAAATCGACCCGGACCTTTGGCCGGTCACCGGTTAAACCGATCGGACCGACCGATTCGAGTCGATTTTAACAACATTGCTCACACGTTTATTTAAATTTCCTAAAAATTGCTGTGGCTCTTACTGTAGAATACTTCAAAACAGGAAAATTCAGACAAACGGTTGGTGGCTATTTTGAGGAAGAGTGTCCGAACATATTTTGAGTGAAATTATAATTATTATTTTTAAAATAATAATTAATATATTTAAAATATAAAAATAATAATTATTTTAAAAATATTAATATTTATTTTAAAAATATTAATATTTATTTTAATTAAAATAAATTTCAAAATAAAAATTACTAAAAGTCTAACTTTTATTCTATAATAACTGGACATAACAAGAGGCAAGGGGCATGGGAGAAGGTTGATGGGTCGTGAGAGGGGATAGTGATATTGCGGTAAGATTGATGTGTTATAGGTCTGATACAATCTTTTTTTAAAAAAAGCAGATTATCAATGAGCAGATAAAATTAATGTATAATAAAGCCAAATTCTATATATAACAAAAAAAAACCTGAAAATAAAAATAAGATAAAATAAAACATTCGTCATATGCTTGTCCCCTTTCCTCTACCAACAGATTTCGAAGGCAAAATATATATCAATTAGAAAAAAAAATTGCTGTCATGTATAATTGACAAAAGAACAAAAATAATTGATGTTTATTAATTAATGCGCCGCTGTGCATAGTTGACAAACAAACAAAGGTAATTAATGTTCTTTTTCGACCAGTTCCGCCGCGGAGGTGCGATAAATAGCAGCGTTCCTGCAATTTTCCTTCGAAAAAATATTAGTATCTCGATTTTTTATATTTTAATTAATATTTTTATTAATATTAAAAATAAAAATTTAAAATAAAATTAATCATTTTAAAAATATAAAAATAATAAATATTTTAAAAATTAATAATTTTATTTTAAAAATATTAATTTTAATTATAATTGAGACATCAACTAAAATATTAAATACTAAATATACACTGTTGCTCTTTTCCTTTAATTAATCAGGGACACAAAATAGAAAGAAAGAAATCGTTCTCCACGTGGAAAAGCTGCAGCGGTGCTCACGCTTATTGTGCCTAAAATGATTTTTTTGGCTGTTGTATTTTTTTATCTCCTCAAATCCGATATATCTTTTGCTTTCTTTTTTTTTTTTTTTTCTGGTTTAGCTTTTGATTTCTTATATTCAATTCAACAACCGGGACATCTGGCTGCATTTCAAACGTGGGTTTGACGGCAAATTTGGCCATTTTCTTAGCTCACCGAGAAAAAGTAGATGTGGTTCCTGTTAAAACAGAGACCCCAATTTTTTTTTCACATATTTAATAAATTTATTTTACATTAATTTTCATTAATTTACACATTATATATTAAATAACAACGTATCTACAACCCGCACTCTTCCTCTGCCCTCACCCTCTCTCTTGTCTGTCGAACATTTTCGTCGTTTTAATCATCAAACACTTTTTTTGAGGAAGAAATGTTGGTGTCCGGGGTTAGTGTGCTGAAATTTGTGCTGAATGAAATCGTGACTGTTATTTTTGAAATTAGAACTGATATTTTTGAAATAATTATTTTTTTTATATTTTAAAAATATCAGTCGCGATTTCAAAAATATCAGTCCCAATTTCGCGCAGGACAAAATCTCAAGATAAAAATTTCGGGATACATAACTGCACTCTTTTTTGAGCAGTTAATCATCAAGTACTTGTGTTAATTACTGTGTAACCTTCATCCGGCGCGTGCGCGAAAAATGCATAGTGAAAAGTTCAACGACATGGACCGCGAGTTTGTAGTGTGTGAACAGTCCTCTCCTTCACGGAGAGCCCCACCCCTCTTTTTACGTTCCAATTTTTTAGTCTTTATTTCATGTTATATTTATAATATAATTTATTTATAATTTTATATTATTTAATTTTTTTTATTTTTTTATTTCACATCGATTACATTGAAGTTTTTAATTTTTACTAAAATTTAAAATTAAATTAATTTAAATTATATTTTAAATTAATAGAATTAAAAAATTTTCTATTTTTTCTCACGTCAATGAATGATCCTTTGTCATTTGTGAGCACTGTGAAAGCTAATGCTGAATATTTCTTTGGCAAATGTTACACACACAAATTTTAGTATTAGTATCCATATATAATATAATAATTATTTTTTGTATTATTTTTAAAAAAAATTTAAAATAAAAATTTTTTTATAAAAAATTTTATATAATATCTATATATTATATTTTATAAAAATATTTATTTAAATTTAAATTTAAATTTTATAAAAAAATACTAATATCTTATTACTGACACGGCAGTTGGTGCACCACTTGGTGCACAGACTGCATGTACTTAGCAAGTCCCTATTTCTTTTCGAGAAAAAAATGGTAATTATTATATTTGTTTTAGTTATCTTAGACAGAAAAGAAAAAAAGTGACGTGTTTGAGAACTTAGTAATGGTATAAGTGATTAGATATTGTAGTTTTTGATTGAGAGATTTAAAAATTTGAATTATAAATTCCTCTTCATTTCTCATTTTCTAACTATTAGGCTATCAACTCTAATTAAAAAAAAAAAAAAAAGGAAAGAAGGTGAGGTGCCTTCATCACCATTTGTTGTTTAGTTTAACTAACAAGGAAGTTTTGTTTTTTTTTTTTGGGGGTTAATTGCGCATAAATTCTAATGTCTGAGGTACATTTAATTTCAGGCCTAAACAGGCTAAACTTATTAAAAAATAATACACACACACATATACAATCCCATTGTTTAATTTCATTATAATTCCCTTCATCCGTTAATCTTCCATTAAAAAATGGACAAAATTATCGTAAGTCTCTCAATTTTGGTGATTGGCGTGCCAAAAAGAATTTTTTTTTCCCATACATTCATTATAAAAGATACAATTTTAGCTTCAATCTAAGAATTTAGGGGGGAACAAATTCTCTGTGGCACATTCTTTTGAACTTGTAAACGAAAATAGTGGGACCTACGAATTGTAACAAACCTAAAGTGTAAAATTTTATTTGTAAGAATACGATTGATGCTTAAACTAACGCACCAAATATTGAAAATTTTCGAGATGGAACAAAAAAAAAAAAATCGAGGTAATTAACCGTTGCTCTTTGAACTATTAAGAAAGTTTTATCAAACTACCAAGTTGATGTTGTTTAGTGGTTAAGAGATTCGTTTGTACCTTAAAGTAATGAGTTTAAATTTCTGTTAAAGCATTTAACAGTATAAAAGTATGTATGACTTTGCATATCTAATTGTACGATTAGCTGATGACCTTTGCTAGGTTTCAAGGAGTATGCTCTTTCATAGGTTCAGTATAGTTGTCCAATCAATTATGCACTGTGCTCAACATAATCGTTCCAGACAGGTCTGTAGAATATTATCTATGCTTTCCTTCTTTTTTCGCTAAAAGAATTTTTTGTTGTGTTGAGAGATCACAAAAAAAGTATGGTAAAATAAAAGAAAAAAAATAGTGTCCAAAATTTTGTCCGATTATAATGAGTTGTTGATTTTTAGCAACTATAGTGATATTTTTTACACTAAAAAACAAGACATTTTTTTTTGTTACAAAAAATATTATCATAATTGCAAAAAATTGAAATTTTATTGTAACCGGGTAAAATTTTAAACAAAAAAATTTCTAGAACGGTAAAGGCGCTCAAAATAAAATGCATATCATTACTAATGTGGCAGACAGATTCCTAAAATACATAACAATTAAATTAATAATTTATGAAGGTTGCTGATTAAGAAATTATCAACAGAAAATATGAAATGGTACATCTTCCAGAAAAATAAATAAAATGACTTACAATTTATAAATACTCAAATTTAAGAAAACAAACAACAAATAATCTTTTCTTTTAAAATTAACAAATTGATCTTTTTCTGAAGAGAAAAAAAAAAAAACAAACTAGTTTCTGTGATGGAAAAATATAGACCGATGAGAATTAACCACATGGGTAGGTCACAGGATATTACTGAGGTATTGTGTCGAGTCTTTCAAGGTTTTTTTTTTGCCCTCTAGTCTTTCAAGGTTGGTAAGCATTTAATTGTAGATGATGCAGATGACAAACGCTCGCTGGTGACCATACCCATTTGCCATTGTTCGCCCCCTTTATTTTAGGGGACTGTCCTTTTTTTTTCTTTTTTTTAAATTTATTGTTTTTGAGTAGAGTAATAATTCTCAATCTCGGACTTAATTTTAATTTTTAATAATTAATTAGATAATTTAAACTAATTGATTAAAATTATTTTTTTTTTCTTGAACGTCGAGGCCCGTGACTCTCCTATAAATGAAGGCCTCTGGCTCCAATCCTTTCTGATTAAACAAATATATGCATGAAATTTACTCCTTTAATTTTTTTATGTCTTTTTTGCCCAAGTCAATTGGATGCCTTTTACATCATCTTCACTGCTGTTTAAATAGTGGTGAATTATCTAAAATGATAATTTGATAATAATTTAACGTATTTCTTTCATTCATAATTCGCGTTCGACTCTCATGGACAACGTCTATAAGGTTTGACTTTCGCAAATGTCTGATTTGACTGCGGTTTGCACGCTCTTAGTTTTAAACCCAATAACACTGTTTGGTCAATTTAGGGAGGTCTTCTCAGGCCAAATAGTACTAACGTGGTGAATACTTTCTTATACATTGGGTTGAATGAGACAAAACAAACGGAAGATACTTTGACTCCGATATACAAATTTGATGACCGACATATTCATGATGAGTTTTTTTTTTTTGTAAAAAAACAGTAGTGGTGTCAAATGAGTTAACCAAAGTGATTCAAATCATTTTGACTTTGGGGGCATCATAATTGGATTATTTTTGGGTTTTCTTCTTACTTAAAAAAAATATGTCGTCGATATATCAGTCATTAAATTTGTGGGACAGGGTCAGAAAAAGTTCCTATTTAGCCTGCTTTATTCAACCCAATTCATAAGAAAGGATCCGCCACCTAATCACTATTGGGTCCGACGGTCCTTCCTCATCCCCGACTACAGTATTAACAAGTTTTAAATCCATAATTTCGCATACCTCTTGAAATCCTCAATTAAAGGGATAGAAGTCAGCACTGAGACTCGAACTTAAATCAATACGAAGGAAAACACGTAGAGTTACCACTAAATTACTGCTTTGGGTGGCGATTATTTTTGAGTTTGGATTATTTATTTTTGAGGTAGATTTATGATTGCTGTTCTAGTAAAATGTCAAATAATTGAGTATTAGACACTGTCCAAGTAGTTGGCAACTGTAAAGTTTAAGAATGGATCCTTCGATCTTATTTTCATAATTTCACTCTCTTACTACTATTCCAACCAATGTTGTAAAAACCAGGCCGATCATTGAATCAGAAAGTTCAGTGGTTCAAGTTCTAACCGGTTCAACCAGAAATTAAACTAGTTAAACCAGTATTTAATATTAAATATATAAAAAAATAAATATTTATGTACATTATACATAAAAATTTATAAGTAATGTAATATTATCATCTATATATATAAGAATACTTACATTTGTAAATTTAAAATATTTGATTTACAATTTATTATAAGATAAGATTACAAAATTAATAAAATAATAATTTTCTTAACAAAAAAAGAAAATAGTAATTGTTAATTTATTAGTTACATAGGATAGTACATGCATTATGTGAGAAGTTTGAGAAAATAATAAATATATAAAAAAAAATTACAACAACCTATAAGTTGGTTTAGTGGTGTGAGGCTCACCCTTCATATTGGAAGTCATGGATTGAAAACCCAAATCTTACATGGTAAAGTGGAATTTTTTCTAATTATTGAAAGTGGGCAACCCAGTCAACCCAGCACCGGTTCACCGGTCCGACTGGTTGAACCGATTCATTGACCGGATTTTGACCGGTTTAATCTCATATTGATTTTAGGTTATAACCCAGACTAGAGCTCTGACCGGTTGAACTGGCCGATCCGGTCCGAGTTTGACAACAATGATTCTAATAGTCCCTTCGACCAAAAAAAAAAAAAGCAAAGAGATGTAAAATAGATTATATTGAGTGAGCTTGCATTATTTCTAGATCAGTTGCATCACAATCACGTTCAAGAGAGATTTACTTGGACTTACGAATTAGTATGGTATTCTTTTTTTAAAAAAATCATTTTTTCACGATGAATATTTTACTTTATTGTATATTAAATATGTAAACTATACTACCATGGACAACCTAAGAGGAAGGTCTTCTCCTGCATGAAGAAGAGTAAGGAGAAGAAGAAATTTTTATTGTTTTAATATATTGATGTGTATTAAAAGTATAAGACATATGATTAATTATATTTTTATGTTATGTACATTGTATATATTTATTTTATTTATAACATGTGTTTATATATAATATGTATATTTATTAATTAGATAATTGTATAAAATAAAAAATCTAAAAGTAATATAAAATAACTAAATATATAATATTAAAAATTACACTTCTAAGACTAAAGGTTTAGAGTTTAAATCTAAGTCGAAGTTAATTCATAATTAAAAAATAGTTGTGAGCATGTATAATGTGTAAATATTTGTGAAAAAAATTCAAAAAGTAAATATTAGACTTAGATTCATTTCACGCATAATAGTACGTAATATATGTTTAACTATTGCATAAATAGCACAAGAGAAAGCCAACAATAATAGGGAGCAAAAATTGAATCAGAGATAGAATAAAATTCAAAATAAAAAAAAACAAGAAAAACAAGAAGAAAATATGGGGAATATTAATTAGGTGCGTGCCGTGCTTTTTTAGCACCAATTCATTTTGGGTTTGAGGTTTGTTTCTTCCAAAGGTATTTCTACTCTTGAATAGACCCATCATCTCAGGAGCACATATTTTTTAGTTACTTTCAATGTTGAATATGCCTGTAGACCCCATGGTTTTTCATTTTATATTTGTGTCGAGTGGATATTGAAGTGAAGTACATACTAATATACTACCGAAGGTGGCAATTTAATGGTATTTTAACATGCCTTCCATAGTATTAATTTGGATTCAAGTCTCCTCGCTCGCATTCTCCCCTGACATTTGAAGCTAAGTAGCCTATAATGACGCGGCGAAAGATTGAGCACGGCGTTGGGTTGCAGACTCATTAATATCGTGGTTAGGTATAAGAGAGACTCATTTCAGACCCAGTAATACTCCGGTGATGGGTCATCCTTTTGGGAGTGATTGAATAGAAGCCGTGGAACGTCAAAAACCAACCCCCTATATAAGGATCTGATAACCATCACACCTGCGAGGTGAATTTTTTGTTATTAAAAAAAAAAGTACACACTTAACATGTTTGGTTGTTGGGTTTTGTGGTCCTTCGGGGCTTTGATGTTGATGAATTCCCCGATTGTTGGGTATTGAGCAAAATTACACCATATACACTTAAATTAGCACTCTTTCCTGAGCTCGTGAGTTGCTGGTCCGCTTTATCTACATACAAAAAAACCTTCTCTCTAGCCAACTCTTCCTCTCTCTACAGTCCTCCAAAAGTAGCACGCCAAGCCACTACCGCTGGCTAGCCACCCTTCCACCTCCCCTTCTTTTCTCCTCTACCTCTTGCCCTCCCTAACACATAAAGTTTCAGCTCTGCCCCTCCCCCCTTCTACCATCTCTGTTTCTTTTTTATGTTTTTTTTTATTTAGTTTGCTTTTTAGATCTAATCTCAATAAAGACACTTATGGTCACCTTGGTACCAAATCCATAATCTCCTCACCACTGTCATCCATTTATTGCGCCCGGTAGTCATCTTCGTCGCCAGTGCCACTGAGTCGGACTTCCATGCTGCGGACGTTTGTGACACTATTGGTGTCGCCAAGGCAGCGTCAACTACTAGAGTGGCTGCTTCTCCTATTGTCGGGGTCAAAACTGCCAATGATGTCACTGCTACGGCCGACGCTGTCCTCACCCTTGCCGCCGCGTCCTCCCCAACCGTCGCTTTCTCTACCTATTGCCATAGATTTTGATTCTACTAGGATGAGCCTTTGTGGACTTATTTTGGATGGGTGTTAGGCTCTGTTTGATTTGTGTAGTGTGAGAAGCGTACCAAGTTAGAAATTTGTTGTGTTAGTATGTATTTTAGAATCGTAAGAAATCGTTGCCAGGGATACCTAATCGATTTTCGTCGTGCATCAGCCAAAGTGCAATATGTGCTGCAATTTTTAGTTTTGTTTGGACAAGTTAGATTTTTCTGAAACCTTAGTTTTAGGTGAATCTAACTTAGTTTGATTTCTTCACCCGCTAGGGGTTTGCGTCAAAATGGGTCGTGTGCTTCGTTGGTTAATGGTTGCTGCAACCAAGTTAGGTGTAAGCCACTTTGGCTGTCCTATATTCCTACTTTGTACAGATCCTTCAAAGTCTTCATGTCGGATCTATGCATGGAATCATATTATATTAATGTAATGTTTCCTTTCGATCCAAAAAAAAAAAAGCACTCTTTCATGAGCTCTTTGATTTCTCAATGCTGACAATTGAGGAATTCAACAATATGGAGGTATATGGTGTTTGCTGTTTAGTTTTTTTAGTCATTATTTCTACAACATTGTGCAAACATTATTTTTGAATCCCTTTTGAGATCATTGAAGTAAGCTGACTTTAATTAAATTTGGAATTAGGGGTTTATTGTTATTTTTGTTTTGGTATTATCAAAGCTGATCAAATTGGTTTTTGTAGAATGCAAATTTTTAGTTTGTGGAGATTGAAAAAGCAAATCTTCATATGGATATTTGAACTACCATGTAACCTTTAAAGCTAAGGACTAGGATGTTGATGGCATGGGACAAACATTTCAAGCTTTGATGTCACAACCTCCAGTAAAGCTCCATGACATAGAAATGGAGTTTTGTAGGCTGAGGCCTAACCCTGGCCAAGGTTAGTAAGATCATCAGTTTGATGAGATTTCTTAGCCATGGTTTTTTTTTTTTTTTTGAATATTTGTTCTTGTATATGTATCAGTGGATAATTGTTGTTTTGGATACTATTTTCTTGGGTTCATTATCTTGATTGTGAATGGGCTAAAAAAGGTTCTCATACTAACTTGTCATGTCATTGGCCGAGTAGAGCTTCTAGTGCAAAGCTGTACCCTATTTGTCTGTGAGGCAATCTATGAAGAACTCTCGCCAATCTGTTAATTTTCAAGATTCTAGCCCCATATAACTTAAGTTGTGAACATTATTGTTAGAACAGAGCATGTTAAATATGTGTGAAACTGTGGTAGCTACCTTTATAGTTGGGTACTAAGTTTTTAACATTTCGGGCATTTAATCCACATTTTGTTGATAAGCTTACATCAAATTTTATGATTGTTATCTTTTTTTTTTTTTTACAAAAAAAAAATCACCTCGTAAATATGACGATCATTGGATCATTGGGCCGAAGTCGGAGGTAACCCGTTAACGTCCTTATTCAACCTCTCTCATAAAGTGGACCCACTATCGAGGTATTATTGGACTTAAAATGAGTCTCCCCTAAGCCCGACTACAGTATTAACGAGTTTGAAACCCTATATGCTGCACTCACACTAATCCCAAATTAATAGGGGGAACGTAGGGGCACGAAAATTTGAACCCGAGTTAATATTAGGGGCGACACACCAGATCACCATTAAACTGCCACCTCTTGTGGTAATTTCATAATTGTTATCAACTAACGTTTTTTAGTCGTCTTAGATCTCACTATTCAACTTCCATATGCAAGTTAGTGCTTAAGGACTAATCAGCTTAAAATTAAGAATTTAAGAAGGTTGTTGTTTAAAATATTATCTATAGCAAATACATAGGTGGCACGTCCTTCAGAAAAATAGATAACATGACTTACAATCCATAAATACTTAAATTTAAGAAAATGAACAACAAATAATCTTTTTTTTTCAAAATCTATCAATTGATCTTTTTTCTGAAAGAAAAGGGAAAAAAAAAACTAGTGTCTGTGGTAGACACATCTGGACCAACGAGAATTTATCACATGGGTAAGTCGCAGAAGATCACTGAGCCATTATGTCGAGTCTTTCAAGGTAGTAAGCATTTAATTGTAGGTGACGCAGATGGCAAACGCTCTCCGGTGACCTTGACATTTGCCATCGTTCACCTATTCACTTTAGGGGACTGTCTTTTTTTTCTTTTTGGTTATTTTTGAGGAGAGTGATAATTTATATATATATATATATATATATATATATATATATATATATATATATATATATATTGTTGGTCCCTTTAGTGAAGCCTTGAGGGGGGTGAATAGGCTTCACAAATAAAAATCCTCAAATAAAACTTTGCAAATGAATGTAAATAAGAGATTGAAAGAAATACAATACCGATTTTTATAAGGTTCACCAAATGGCTACGTCCTTTGTCTTCTCAATAATCCTTCTCTTGGAGATTCTTGAGAGTTCAACTATAGGGATGCCTTTGGTCGCACCAATCACCACCGTACAGTTTACAAGAAGACTCCGCAAACACCCTTGTGTCCACCTTCAAATCGGTTGTTGCGCAAGTCCCACTTGACAACACTACTTTCCCTTTTCTTTTAGGTTTTCCTTCTTGGAGTTCTACCCTAACTCCTTACAAGATGATCCTCACAAGTCCCACTTGAGAGTTCTCACTTGTCTTCACAATGTATTACAATACAAATGAAACTTACTAGCTTGAATGCTAGTTTGACAATGAAAGCACTTAGAGCAAAGAAAACCTTTTTGCCTTGAAAAAGATTGTACAATACTTGAATATAACTTTCTTCACCGTAAAACATCTTCAAGTGATGTTTAAGTAGCTGCAAGATAGGTTAGCAACTTGTTAGAGCCGTTGTCATGGGTTGCACATGCATACTTTGTTGTGTTCCTCTTGACAGCTTTGCTTTGATTCCCTTATGGAACACCTTACTTTTTTTTTATTTAGTAGACGTTCAGAGATCTCTACCCGCCAAATTTGACTATTTTTGAATGAGTTTAACATAGTCAAATAAATATTGGAATATAGACGTTAAAGTTCCGTAAGATAGTCTGCACACTTTTAGTAGAACGTTAATATCTTGCATATGGCTTTGAATTTTGGCGTGATTTTTTTTTGCATTGATTAATAGACAGAATAGGGAATCTACACACAAAATTTTGCATTCAAATTCGTCGTGTCCTCTTCTAAACAGCCGTTGCAATTCACTCTATGTGCACTGAAGGTTCCTGACAACTTGCACCCTCTTGGTATAAAATTCATAAGTTTTTCTCTAGGGCTCCAAAAATTGCACGACCAAGTTTATTTGAAACTAGACTTATAGTCCTGCAAAAATATATATGTTTTAGGCCCAAAATATATCTCAAGTGAGTAAGTTTGGTATCTGGAATCTGCCCAAACATATTTGCTCTTGTGCTGTCTTTCTAAGATAGTAACTTAATAAGACCCAATGTGATCTTTCTCTTCAATGCACGTGTAAGATGACATATGTATACCTCTTTGGACTTCTTGAACCTGAATTGTATACTTGAAAAACATACAAATGAAATTCACTTATACTTATATTAGATTGGTTCATAGCTCATTATCAAAACACTCGTCATTAAAACATAAATTCACACTTAGTAACAATTTCCTAATGTATGCATGGGATGTGAATTTTCCAACATATATATATATATATATATATTATAGGTTTTATCCCGCAAGTTGTGCGGGTTGATGTCTTTTTTTGCATAATGAGCAAAATCTTCTATTGGGAGAATTTTTGAGAAAAAGATCTTTTAATCTGATCCACGAAATAAAACTAACAAAAATTAAAATCAACGTCATGCTAGACAGAGCAAAACGATTGACGAAAAATTTAATATAAGTTGTTAGATATATCTCCAACATGGAATTTCAGATCCTTCTACTTTTATGGTTTTTGAAAACACTCCACCTGTCTTTGAAAGCTCAAAGAAATGGGTGTCTGTATCATGATAAAAGACTAGAACCATGACTTTAGAAAGCACGTACAGAAGCAGGGCTTTCTATAAAATTACTGAAGCTATTGATAGTGCCGATGGTGGGCAACATGATTAGGGTGATACTATATTGTACGCTATGAGAGTGGTGTTTTTAAAATATTTGATGTGCCAAAATTTGGTTCTGTTTTCTTTGTGCACAGCCTAAAACAGGCTTTTGAGACAATAAAATTAAAAGGATCTCATTAAAGCCATTTGATAGAATCATTTGTTAAGAAAAATGCTTATTTTGTATTGTAAAAAGCAAAGCAGAGACTTTTCATACCTTTTTTCAACTGGCATAAGTTCCATGGCAACCTCCCCTAGAAGGGATGAATGACTTTATCTGTATTGGTTCATCAAAAACACAAATTTAAAAGACACAAAAATTCTATTGTTAAAATTCTAAAAAGCCTCATTCTCCATAGACATTCTTTTTCTCTTTTAATGTTCATTTTCCTAGTTTTTTTCCTAAAAAACTAAAATGATGGCCAAAAAAAAAAAACCATCAAGGGTGACATACCATTTCATGTGCATTTAGAGGTCGACTACCAGCGTCAAAAAAAGCAATGCAATTGTCAAGGGATGGCTGAATGTAAATAGTATAGCTGGGTTAGCAAATTAAATAGTGCATTAAAACCTCCTAAGTATAACCACCTCTTTTGGGCGATGAATGAGTTTCTGTAAGAGTGAGTTTTGGCAGTTAATAGCTTTTTGGTTTGCTGCTTATTTTAAATCTTACTACTTTCAAAATAGTAACTTACAATCATTGACCAAAAACAATAACAATTGCCAATTTCAATATTGCCATTTAAATTGCTATATATTATGGATGAAAAAACGGATCTAAGGAACCTTAAAGGAAAAGTAACATGATAAAAAGTTGAAATAAAATTTGGAAAAAAAAAATATTGAAATAGAAATTTTTTTGAAAATAACATTAGTGACTTTGTTAGAATCAAAGGGAAATTAATCTTGCAATATTGTATACATATCCAATTGAAAATGTAAAAATTAAAAAAATATAATCATGTTATAATTTTAGACTTTCTTTTAAATTGCATATATAAATGAATATTAAAATAAAGAATGTTATGTGCAATTGAAAATGTAAAAGCTTAAAGATATGATAATTATGGTATAATCACTCTCTTTTTATTGTTTGAATATTTGCTTCTTTCTCTTGATCTCCGTTTGTCTAAATGAATAATTATATTATAATCTCAGACTTTCCTTTTGATAATAATTTGCATTAAATAATAACTTAATGAAATTAGCCCATACAAATTGCAATGTTTTTCATAGGCAATTATAGTCATTTCAAGAAATTAAATTGGCATTTAAATATTTGACTCATTACCTATGTTGTTGAATATTTCACAACATTCTACATTTTTGTTGTAAGTTCACTACTTTTACATGTGCTTAGTATTTACGTAGGGCAGTTAAATAACCTTAATTGTGTGTTATTGACTCAACTAATTGTTTAGAAAATAATAATTATGGCAATTATGAGTTATATGTGAAAATAAAAATAATTGCCTTAAAGCAAAATAGAGACACCTAATTTTAGGAAGGGTAAAAATAAAAAAAAAATCACTACTTTTGCTATTTCTATCAAATCTAACATAACTTTCAAAAATTAACAAATCTATCACAGTTCAATTATTTTCTAACAAATCTAGTATAACTTTTAAAAACTAATAAATCTAACACAGTACAATTATTTTCTAACAAATTTAGTACAATTTTTAAAAACTAGTAAATCTAGTATAATTCAACTATTTTCTAACAAATTTAGCATACTATCAGTTAAAAATAATCAAATCTCCCAGTATGTACATGTACACATATGACATTTGAAAGTTTTAAACTGTGTTAGGTTTAGATGTAGACGTGTCATATCTATATATAAAAGGATTCAATTACTTTTAACTAGTTATTTTTAATTGAAAGTGTGCTAGATTTATTGAAAAATAATTGAACTGTACTAGATTTGTTATTTGTTAAAGGTTGTGCTAGATTTGTTAGAAAATAATTAAATTGTGCTAAATTTATTACTTTTTAAAATTTGTGTTAGATTTGTTAAAAAACGTAAATGTGATGATTTTTTTTAAATTAATTCTTTTAGGAATTGCAAAGTTAATGATGTAATAATTATAGCAGTTATTTGTTTAATCGTTTACGATTTTGGAAATTGTTGCATTAGTTACTAAAAATATGAATTTGATAATAGGGTTAAAATTCCCCTTCTTCTTTGTTGTCTCACCACCATTGAAGGAAAGTACTAGAGCTTCTAGCTGCAATTGATAATACCTCTATACCCGCGGTTCTGATATTTTAGCATGCAAAAGAAACAAAAATGAGAATTACTAATCATTGATGAGATCAAATAGATTCTTCAATCCTAATAAATTCTTATATAACTCAAATAACTCAAATATATGGGCTCATGTTAATGCAATCCATTTTTTAACTCAAACATTACTAGTTGTGCATAATATTATTGGGTTTTGAATTAGTTCAAAAGAAACGTGCACGACATTTTATGTTATGCAAACTCAAGAGAAATTAGGAATAAAAATTAGAAAGAAAACAAATACATTCAACCTGTTATGATGAAAAAAGTTATTCTCATTTCATTACCTATCTACAAATAAAGGCTTGATGATACTAGATTCCCAGACCCCATTACCGTGGAATGACATTTTAACAATAAATTTATTTGATCATGCTTCATGCTAGTTGCAAGGAATTGCAATGCGTTGACTTTAGGGTTTGTTGGGCCATAATAAATCTTGTGTCAAGAGTAAGAGCATTCAATTTTACATCTTACCAAGCTTTCTCAACAGTAGAGCATTCAATTTTATATCTTATCATTCTTGTTTCCAATGGTTACTTGTCAAATAGACAGAGAAAAGGATAATAGAAAATCAAATCACCATAAACCACTTAACTTCAAACAAAACAATCAAAAGATCACTTACTGACTTGTCATTACCTCTCTAAGCCTTCATGTAACTTCAACGTCTTCTATTTATCTTTCCATAACGCAGGCATTTTTATTCTCTAAAGGTGACTGACCAACATTGAAACACCTCATTTTTGGACATTTCATCTTCAATCATGCTGAAATTTTTGAAAAACAAAACCTTAAGGCCAGATGTGTCATTAGTATTCATGCTAAGAAATGCACTACTCTTAAAATGACTAATCTCTTTTGGAACAAAAGAAAAAGGGGAAAAAATGTTGGAACTTATATTTTTCACCTTCCAAGTTGTTTGTGTCTATAATCCAAAAACAAATTAGATATCATTGTATTCAACATTGAACATAAAATTAACATACACTAACACAATTATTTTTAGTTTGGAAAATGAAAACACAACCTAATAATAGGGAAAGAAGCCTAGAGAACTACATGAGCGTAAATGGTAGGCAGATGTATTGTATATGGCAAAAAATATATATAATTTGAAAGCAAATGGATGTTGCACGGGTCATTAAAGGGGCAAATGATGACAATAATGATGAATTCAATAGTTATATACAATTTTAGGCAATTAAGTGGGTCAAAACATGATCTTGGTAAAAAGAAATGGTTCTATTCTTTCTTGGACAATAATGTAAGCTTGGGAAAAAGAAATGGGTTTCTTTTTTTTTTGTTTGAATAAATAGTTGGTAATTTTTAGGAAAAAAAATAAATTGAGAGAAATTATAGAGTTATGTCAAGCGGAGGCCTAAGATTATGGGAAGCTTTCTCACAGTTTCCTCTTTACTTCTTCTTTATATATATAGTATAAGTATAGAATACATAGATAAATAAATAAATAGATATAATATGCAATCTAAGGAGAAAGAGAGTTAAACTTAAATATCAGTATCTTTTACATTATTTTTAATATAATTTTATTATTTTATTATTTCTTTCATTATTTTCATTTTTATATATTTCTTGATTTAGAAGCTTAGTGAATGGTTAATGAAAAATCCCCACTTTGTTTTATTAGCTAGGGAAAAAAAAATAAAACGAAAAGATTGAGAGAGTATTGAAATGGTTATTAATGCTAATAGATTACTTTTAGAATTTTATAAATTATAATTAGGGATAAAAATATAAAATACTCTCAAAACTTAAAACTCATTAATTATTTTTATAAGTTATAATTAGAGATAAAAATATAAAAAAATTACAAAAATTAAAAATCATTAATTATTTAGCTACAAATAAGGAGAAGCTTTCTTTAAATTACCCATTTATAATATTGTTACTAGAAAAATGCTGGTGTCTTGCATGGGTCGTAATATTTTTTTATTTAATTCTTTTGAATTTTTTTGTTTGGAATTTTCGACTTCAGTGAAGATTTGGAAGCTAAAGTTGCGTGAAAGCTTCCTTTAAACTTCTTTTTTGAGTGTTAAAAAATATTGATATAAATTTTTTAAAAATTTCAAGCGTAATTACTACAATTTAATTTGTTATTTGTCAAAAAATGAATTTTTTTCTTTATTTTAATTATTAGTACCATTTTTTCCCACTACAATCATGGAGATAAAAAGTAGTGTATTAACATTAATATGTTTAAATGGTTTTAATTGTCAGAAAAATTTCAAAGTTATTTATGGCAATACTTTTTTAAAAATAATTGATGCCAATGAATGGTAATTAGTCATAATCTGAGTGTACAAAAGCAGTTATGGTAATTACTTATAATTTGAAAATTGGTCATTAATTATAATATATCATTTAATAGGCATTTTGTACATAGATAGTTATAATATTGTTGTTATGATACCAATTATTTGGTTATATGACAATGTAATTATTTACTATGGAATAATTATTACGATGCAATTACTTATAATTGTATCAATTGTAATAGAATCAATTGTAATGTGTTTGATGAAAGTAAATATTTATTAGAATCATTAGCATTAATTATTTCGATTCCATAATATTATTATTGCAGCGTAATTATTGTCATTAATTTGTCCTTCATTGCATATATTAGCATTTTCCTCCAATCTCGATGGTAATTGATAATGGTAATTCAAATGTTTATATACTTATTTTCCCTTACACACTCGTCCATATCGAATAGGGAAACTTCGAAAAAAAAATTATATGGGTAACTTTTTTATGGTAATAATTTGGAAATGAAAAAAATTAATGAAAGAAATATTACAAACTTAATACCAATCGATTCCAATAAATTAAAGGAATATACTAATTATTAGAAACGGGAAAGACAAATCCAAAAAAATTTGTGATGAATAGTGGGAAATGCAATAATTGGCAACAATCAAAATAAGACAACTATGGATTACATCCAAAACCACAATTATAGGACAATTATTACGCCACAATTTAAGGATTCCAATTGTAGGTAATTAATAGCATTATAGCAATTTAAGAAAGGGAAAAAGTTTAACGTCTGCCCAATGGGAATAAGACAAAAAAAAATTTATTTTTACTTTTTAAAAATTAAGATTTAGAGTAACATTAAATACGTTTAGGTAATAATTTGGAAATCGGTAACTTTTATGGGTAACTTTTTTTTAAGACACACACACTAATAATAGGGAAAAAAAACTGTATGGGTAACTTTTTTATGGTAACAATTTCGAAATGAAAAAAATTAATGAAGGAAATATTACAAACTTAATACCAATCAATTCCAATAAATTAAAGGAATATGCTAATTATTAAAAGAGGGCAACTACGTAGCTGAACTAAAAGGAGCCACCAGCACCACACGGACAGGTGGCAGGCCATTGGATCTCAGACATGCGGAGGGTATTTTTGTCACTTCCTGCACTAAAGGCTACAATGGTCATTGACGATAGAGGGTTATAATAGGCATTTGGCAGAGAGAACCGAAATTAAAATGTAAAAAACAAAATCCCTAATTTCCTTCTTATAGTTCTCCAGCTTCTGATCGTCTCTCTGCCTTCCTCGTTTCAATTTTGTCGGCTAAACTCAGCCTTGGTTCGTTTCATTTGAAGATTAATTAGTTTAATTGTTGGAGGAGGGGTTTGGAGCAGTTATGAAATTAGGGAGCTGTATTTGAAACTGAGAGAAGAAGGTGATTTGGCAACATTCTGCCTTAGTTTGTGTCATTGAAAGATAAATTAGTTTAATTTTTGGAGGGGGGTTTGCATGGGTTAGAGAAATTAGGGAGCGGTATTCGAAATTGAGAGAAGAAGGTGAAGAAGAAGAGACAAACCCATAGAGAAGGAGAAAAGGGCCGAAGGAGCCAATTTTAATTTTGTTAAGGTAATTCCTTTTTATTTTTTAAAGAAATCCTATGTTATTAATTCTGGGATTTGTGTTATCCCCAGTTTTTATTCTCTTTCTTCTATAAATTTTATTTGTTGTTTTCATTTTTTATGTTTGCACGAAGAAGGAAATGATTAAGGCATGGGAACAACATGACAATGTGATAAGCATAGGTCGATTAGATTAGAAACTCTGTCTTATTATTCCTTTTTCCTCAAACATGAATTGGGTCTCACAATCATCCAAATAATTTGATTATTAGAGGAGGGTTGTGCATACATTTGAATGTGAGGGACTTGTGCAGATAAGCTGGGAAGGCATTGGACATTTGAGGGAGGGGTCCAAGTAATTCAACACTTGGAGCAGTGTTATGATTGAAGTGTACTCTTGGGCATGTTGACAATTTGACAAATAGAGAAGAGGCGAAAGAGACGGACGTATATAGAGGTAAAGGAAAGCAAGAAGGGAGCTGAATAAAGTATAATTTTTCAAGGTAATTTTGAATTTCATTGTTAATAAATAACTCTAGGTTATTGATTTATTTATCAGTTACATGTCCCACTTTTTTTGTGTGTTTTTTTTTTGGTGGTTGCAGTCAATTTTATTTAGTCGATCAGTCCTTAGTGTGTCAATTGTTCTAATAAACCACGATAGGTTCACATAATGTTGATGCTGAATTATTTGTTTCCTAATTCAAAACTGTAATACAAGTTCACTAAAATAGCACAGAATCACAAAACATTGCCCAGTGTGCAAAAGTACCTTACTATGGAGAACAAAAGGTGAAATATGCCCAGACACCCTCTAAAGTACTATAGCAAGCTTAATAGACATGGCCTAAAATTGCTGTAAAACAAGACTTCCTGAAGAATTTGATATCAGGCTGGCAACCCATATGATAACATTATGTCCAAATTGATATCTGGTTTTATTTAACGTGAAACTGCTACATTGTAGATAATCTGCCATCATTTGATTGTCTCAACGTCGTTTTCCCTTTTCATTTTTTTCATGTTCCTTACTTCCAAAATTTTTTAAACATTCTCTTTAAGACTTTTTCCATCCTTGCTGCACAACTCTCTCCTTTAATGCAAAGCCACTTGTTTGTTTTTTCTTCATGTGGACATTCCCATTGGCGTCTCTCTCTCTCTCTTTCTCTTCCCCCATCCTTTTTTTGCCTTGTAGTTTATCTAAGGCTAGAAGGAGTATTTGGAACTTAAATAGCAAGTGCATGGTCAGGGTGGAGTTTGTTTAGCATTCAGGAGAAGTTGTTCATAGTGGCTTTTCCTCGTCTATTTCTAGTTTTAGTTCAGTACATTAAAAAAAAAAAAAGAAAGCTAATGAGGATGATGAAAAACAAGATGGAAGTATAATAGAGAACTCAAAATCGAAAAGAGATTGACACTCAAGGTCATGCAGCACGTGCAAACGAGTGGGTAAGGTAAAAGAGGTCATGAGGCATGCATGAACAAGTGCATATGGTATATCAACTCCACATCTTCATATAATTGGCAAACACTATGAATTTGGAGACAATATGAATAAAATGGCTAAAGATCAAATACTTCACTATCATTCCAATGGCCCTCTAATTTTATATTTTCCTTTTTAGTGAAGTGGGAGACTGACTAAAAAAGTTAATCTTAAAACAAAAAAACTAGAAATGGGAGATAAGAATTACTTTATGCATTAGTAGCAGATCCTTTGACGCGTTACTAGAAAGATCAGACTAACGAGAAGCTTTTAAGACCCTTTTTGTTATAGTCTTTTTGGTAGTTCCTTTTTTATTTTGTTTTCTGCCATCTTCATCTTGATTAAGCTGTTAAATTAAATATTCAACGGCACCAGGCCTATAGTCACCATCAAAGTGTGGCAACTTAGTTGCTGTCACCTTTGCCTTGCATTCCCTAGTAGATACAAAGAAATGATCATACAAATTAGTGAGGTCAACAAAAATATTTTCTTTGGCGGCCTTTCGTAACATTGATAAGCACCTAGAAATTAAAGATGCAGAGAAGAGTAAACACACCTTTGCAACGTGAAACAACACAGTAAATATCTTGGCATTATTAGACACACCACTCTCGGAGTTTGTCTGATGTTGGTGTCTTTTGGATTTGTGTATGACAATACAATATACAATCCTCATGCTTTAGTGTGGGGCAAGCCCATACATAGCAATTGATAAAACCCCTTTTTGTGCAGCATTCAAGATATCCAACCTGCAGGGATAGAGTTGTAAAGCTAATAACTCCAATAATGATTCCTAATCAAATCTGCATTTGATACCCTTAGATGGTATAAAAAATAGGGACAATAGGTGTCTGCAACTAACCAATATCTCATTGTAAACAAACCTGCGGATAGCCTCTCTAGTGACTGCTTTGATCTCGGGTCTAAAATACTTCACCGAATCAGGATAAGATAGATATACACGACGATAATTTGGAAATTGACCCAACTTCTTGAACATACATGCCAAACAGACATACCTCCACTCCTTCAATCTTTTGAAATAACAAAATTTCGTGTAAGAAAAATTTAACAGTTAGATACTCTAAGTAACAACCCAAAGTGCACTAACAATTTTACAAATTCAGTAAAGCTAACTTCTAGCATAATTCCCCTTTTTATTCTTTATGTTTTGATTTTGAACTGGGTAACACCTTGATGCACCTCACCTACATCAGTACTAAAGTTTCTGAATGCAACAATCTCTATCTACTCACAATAAACATATCAACTGGTTGTATCTCCTGCATACCTTGGACTTGTAAGGGAATTCAGTTGGGTCATTCTCTTCTCAAAAAATTTCATGGAAGCGTTGTTTCACTTCCACCTTTTTATCTACTAATGAAACAACTCGAATTACAAGTGCTTCTACACCAAGTACCTGAAAATATATATAGTCTCAAACATCAAACATGGAAATTATCGAGTGTTAACATACTTATTGGCACCTATTTGAAATGATTCACATAGCCAGCAAAGTGGCTACTGCAGCAAAGGCAATAACCAAAGTATTCAATCACTGAGGGCAGGTGAATCAATTTGTTTTTCTTTTGAGACTCCCGTAGATCTTCTTCTTTTAACAATCCATCATTGTAGTTTATCACACATGATATGACTATCAGTGTCAACACCATTAATGCCTCTAAGACCACAAGGCAATTCATGATTAAACAACATGAATGATACTGCAAATAAACAGCATGCATAGGTCATACTAATTCTCGTTACTCATTTCCTTCCTAATTATAGAATAGTATTCCCACTATCATTAATTTTTACAGATACATGATTCTTTCACTGGTGGAATTCCAACCAATTAGGAACGTGAATACTATACTTACCAGTGGCATCAATGCCTCCTTCCTTCTATGTATCTCCACTCATGTAATAGACATGGCTACGCATGTACATCAATAGTCAAGATTCTGATATATAATTGTATATTTTCACAAATGGATTTCCTTAGTAATATATGACAAAAATTATCAGAATTTAAACAATAAAAACATCAGTGCATCTCCCAACTTGCAGAGACTAAAGTCTGGCATGAAGTAGTAGCTCAAGAAGCCTTATCTGGCTAAAACACTAAAAGAAAACAATTAGCTACTAATGAAATGCAAATAAGAAATGAACAAAAACTCAAAACTCTCTTAGGCAAATACGGGTGACATTTGCATAATAAGGTATCATATAGTAGGTGGAAATAGAACAATGTGAGTGTCAATAATGAAAGAATATGCTAAGATATTGGAAACTTTGGCTTCAAGTATTTAACATAATTCTGAAATGGAGTTTGATTGAAGGTTAAATATCATGTCTCATAGTGAAAGGTCAACAGAGGGAGGAAGTAGCGTTTGTGATAGGATAGAAGACAATGAAGGGAAACGCAGGAAGAACCACATTGTAAGTTTATATAGGACTGACATTGAGTATTTTATGAAAGTGATATAATTGATGTAGTAGCTAGTAAAAATTTTGCTTACATAAAGGCAATTAACAAATATTTTGTATTGCAGTTGTCAAATACTCAATGCACAACTGAGAGACTGTTGTCTGTGCTGGAAATGATGAATGAAACGCAAAGAAAATAGATTGTGAAAATGGGATTTGGTAAATTGTTTAGAATTGATAACATTAGGGTGGATCACCGTTTGATTGATTGGTTGTTTAATAGATTTGATCCAGAGTCACAATCTCTAAAGATAAGGGAATCGATGGAGAAACAGATTAACAGTGAGGATGTTGGCTGGATTCTTGGTATACCCACTAGTTCATTGACTGTTCCATTGAAATATAGTAAAGGACAATTGACAGACATAGAGGCAATGTTTGAGAGAAAGAGTGGCTTATCTGAGCAAGAGCTATATGGGTACATGAATGATGCGAGTTCTGAATTAGCATTCAAGCAGAGATGCTTATTGTTTATCTTGGGTGCTTTTTTGGGCCCGACAATGTCACCAGGTATTACAAAGAAGCACATGGGAGCTTTGGTAGCTGCTGAACGTGGTAATGACTATCATTGGGGCATTTATGTCTTGGAATGCTTAAGAGATGTAGGAAGGAAGTTTAAAGCATCAGTGGAGAAGGGAAAGAAAGCATCAGGTGTCGCTGGATGTCCTTTCATACTCCTGGTAAGTTACTGATGAAGCACAAGTAATTTTTAAAAAATAAAGTGCTAAAGTTGGATAACCAAGGTTTTAATATTGCTGTTGAAATGAGCAGTTGTTTTATCTTGATCACATTGACATTGGTCGTACATTGCACTGGAATAAGGGACCTCGAATTGTAGCTTGGGATAGTGAGTTAATTGAATATGCCTTGAAAGAGGACACGCGCCGCAAGAAGGAATTTGGAAAAGCAAGGGTAATAGTTATTTTTTGAATGCGATAGATGTTTCTAAAGTGATGACATAAGGAAAGGCCACTAATATGTACTATTCGTGACAGGTTATTGACATAACTTATGGAAAGGCACACCCATAAGAGTTTGGGAAGAAATGGGAAGATGAAAGGGTTGAACGATTGAATGATGAACTTCCGACCATGGTAAGTAATAGTATTGAACTAGGATGGCTGATATTTTATTCATCAGGGCCTGCTTAATGACTAATGTTATTAATTTGCTTTTGTTTGGTGAAGGAAAGGTGAGGGAAGCGAAGAATGAAGGACCAGAGAAGTAGGTTCAGTTCAGCAAGATGCAGTCGTACAGTGGAGAGTGAAGTTCCTCGATAGGAAGATATTCCTGCAAGTAACTATGAAGTCGGTGGGTTTGGTAAACAAGGAGAGGGCAGGCCTACCACTCCTCTAGCCTCTGATGTTGGTGAGGATGCAACGGATGTGGAGATTGCCAAAGAATCAAGCAAGGGGTTCACAGCTCTCACATTGTGTTCCACTGCTGTGTAGAGCATGGAGGCTTGGAGTCTGATTATGTGTCCTCGACATTCCATCTGCTTCCTCAATTTGGGCAGCAGTATGCTACATTTGGGCTCGAACACTTGTTCAATGCTATTTCCCAGTTGGGTGCAAGAGAAAGGGCATGGTTTGTAAGTGGCCAGATGGGGTCTTCGTTTGCTTTTGATACCGAGCGATAGGAAATGGTGGTATCTGATGAAAGAAGGGCAGTTGAGGAGAATGAGAATGAGCAGAAACAGCAGGTGGAACATGACGAAGAGGAGGTAAGGGCACAGAATGAAGAACCCTTAGCTATTCATCCGATTAGTACAGTATAGTCAACGTGGCAGTACCTACCTGTTGATTTGGATCCTTTGAGGTCATGGAGAAAACCTGGAGTGGGCTTTACCAAGAATAAGCAAGCAAAGCGTGCAGCAATAATTGTGGGCTGTGAGCGACAGTTTCTGAAGCTTGCACAAAATGCAAGGTCTCCGTATGTGAACACGATCGCTTTGACAAGGCAGAGGAGCAGCAGCGAAGATACAAAGCTTGTGAAATTTATTCAAAAAGGGGGTCGATCTAGGCGAAACAAGTAAGTGCTTTGAGATGTCCGCAATGGTTTTTTTTTTTTTTTACTTTATATAGTTATATGTCCATTTGCAGAATAATGTCTGCTAAGTAAAGTTTGTTTTATCATGGCTGACAGTGATGCATATCAAAAGTATGTCGTGGTTGAGGATAAATTCATCACAAAGATGCAACTCCAAGATGTTTTGGCAGCGAAGGGTGATGTTGATTTAGGGGTTAGTGACGTGTGAATGTGCTGATTTCAATATAACTTGGATATTACTCTAGTGGGAGGGTTACTTTTCCAAGTCTAATGCAACTGAATTGTGGATGCAGTTTGTTACCATCTCAATGTGGTTGCTAATGAAGGACTCCATGGCTAACCAGAACAAGAAGCATTCCCACATTATGAATCCACTTTTCCCAGTTGTATTATACCACTGTCTCCTTCTGGTTGCACCTTGTCTTATAAGTAATACTCTATATATGCTTACTCTTTTCATGTGCAGGTTCATATTAGCGAAGCACATGAAGCATCAGCTGTTGTTGGTCACACATCTAAAAGGAAAAGGAAAGCAAAAGCAAATGAGGCTAAAGTTGAGGCTCTAGAACAGCACATACAAACTTGGCCAAGGCAGTTTCAGGATTGGGTCGGGGCAGAGATTGACTTGTCTACATGTGACAACGTGAGTTGATAAGTATTTGGTATTTTGAGGTTTTCGATGCTTTTGGTCCCACCATTGCCTAGCATTGACCATATAACTAGGCACCCTGCATATAATAGCATCCATATAGCTACTTGTCTCACATATAGTTATTTTTGCTTGCAGTTCTTTTTCCCGATATTGCATAACCAACATTGGTCAGCCATATGTATTGCAATCTGAGATAGAAAGATCATTGGTTTTGACTCATTGCACACAGTTGGTTCCACAGAGCAGCATATAGTGTTGAGTATGATGGTAAGTTGTTTCATTGGTACACCCTTGTTTATTACTTCTCTGCTCACTGGCAACATACATAGACTGATGCTGCAAACATATCCTCTAATAATGCTATAAGTCCAAAACCGATATGACTGTTGAGATATGCATGGGTAAGTCATAAGCAAATGGAATCTGATAGTGGTTTTTTGGTCCCTGTATAGCTACCGTGAATTGCGAGGCTTCTGCAGGCGTTTGATCCTCAGTTTCCAGAAGAGTTTCTGCTATAGGAGATAGTGGCACCAGACGGTTTTCCAAAATAGAGAATATGTATGTGAAAGTTCCTTATTTTGAGTGAGCCCTAGTAGTTTTAATACTGCAAGCATGCTCTGCCTTGTGATTGTTACTTTATCATGTTTATTGCCTTGCATTGCTTGAGGGGACCCTTTATTTTACAAACACTGACCAATGTGTTCTTAGGTTGATGTTGACATTGGATGTATTGTTACTAAATAAGGATGTGTAATTGTAAGGCAAATTTAATTTGCGGATTTGCAGACATGACTGTAGAATCTTCATGCTTCTTGGAATTGAGTTGTGGGATGGTCGGTTTGCTTCCCTATCGTACTTTCAGGGATGATTCCCAGTACTCTGATTTGGCAAAGATGCATATAAAAGCCTAATGGGTACATCTTATTATGCTTTTGTATGGTGTGCTTCAGGCCAGGTCTGCTGCGGAAGGTAGATAACACGTTGCCTTGCGGGTGGTGAGGCAGCCCCTCAATTCATATCTGGCCACTCTTGAGGATATGGAAAATGCCAAAGCATAGTCCTGACAGACTTTGATATGTTGACTTAGGCGTCTCACAGTCCCCGTAAGAGTTGCAAGTCATCAACTTGATACTATCGCTTTTGCTCAACATTTTGCACAGGGCCCATAAGCAATCATATTGGGTGCCAGTTTAGGCCAGAGTACCATGGTTGGGAGACCGAAGATTCCTAAAGAGAAGCTCTGTGGGGGGTTAGCATTGAGGTCAGGTAAAGATCTGATGGTCGCATTGTCATACCTACTGCTTCGGACACTATTGGAGCCCACCTCGAGTTTAGAGTAGCAATCAACAAGAGTACTGCGCAATAAGGCATAGCTGTCCTCATCACCAACTGCAAGATCAACACATGAGTAGAAAATCTTCTCCAAGTCTTTTGCCCGACGAATTTCCATAGCAAACTTACCTCCAATTTTAGCTGGAAATATTTTGCTATGACATCGGCGAACATCCTTGCGCCAGCGACGCAGTAAATATTTATCAGGAATTTGCTCTATATTTCTGCACATGCATACTCTGAACGCATCTCTACACACAATCCCTTTGAACTCAAACAACAAGAAACTACAAGCAAAACAATTACTTAGTTCCTGCACATCCACCTAGAATAAGACATACCTAGTGCTCCCGTCAGCTTTAGTTTTCCTTTCCTTCACTTGATAGAAACATAAACCATCAGTAGCCACACTTGATTCCACTTCACAGTACCAAGTAGACATAACCTCAGCCTGGACAAGGTTAAATGCGTAGTTTGTGAATGCTTTTTAAAATTGCCTCTCAAATGGAAAGGTTGTAACATAGGGAATCAATTTGTTGGTAGCCACAAAATCGGCCTCCATTTCTTACTCGATTTTGTCATGCATCGCATGCTGGTACTGTTCCACAAACTGCTTCAGAGTGCTGCGCGAGTGAATGTACTTGTCAAAATAAGAATTCATGCTCTCACTCTGCTGTGTTGTTTGCATTCCAGCCCAAAAATTAGACTCGAAATAAACTGGCACCCACTTGTGCCTATCCTTGAAAAGGGAATTCAGCCATGTATTCCCCTATAGATTGAAAAGTTGGGCCATTCTTACGCATTATATGCCAGAGACACCAACGGTGTCGAACTCCACAAAAAATAGATTGCACAGCTGCGCCGATGGCACTACACTGATCTGTGACGATGACATCTGGTTTTCTGTTGTCCATGCATCTTAACCAAGTCCTAAGCATCCACTCGTACGTTCTAACCAACTCATCACATAGCAAGGCATACCTGAAAAGGGTTGATTGGCCATGATGATTAACATCGACAAACGGACAAAAAGGCATGTGATACTTATTAACCAGATAAATAGAATCAAATGAAATTACATCCCTAAACTCTTGGTAGGCTGCTCTGCTTCGTCCATCTGCCTAGAATAGATTGTTTAGTTTACCAGATCAAAGGCATAAAAAAAGTCGTGACTATTCTGCTACATCTCTTGGAATATAAGACTCACGGCTACTGCATCACCCTTTGACAACTGTAATCTCCTGAATTTATCAATATGATTATGGAGGTCTTTGGGAAGGCAATTCATATTTTCAGGGCCTCTTGCCTCTAGTACTACAGAGTGTACGACCTTGGTAGGTCGTATACCTGCCATGTCTCTACTCTCAAGGTCTCGTCGCACACTAGTTGATATTTTCCTATGCTGCTTCAAGAATCGAGAGTTTCGTAGACTAAGAGAGTGATTGTGATCATCACGCACTTGAGTTGTTTTCCACATTTCACCATGTTTCATAACAGACACCCTGGCTAGACAACCCACCTTAAAACTAGGCCTCCTCTTATAAATATCCTTCCCACGAGACATGTGAATCCTTGCTCGATTACAAATGAAAGTCTAATATCTTACTTCACGAGCAGCACCCCGCCTAACGCCTCTCTTAACCACACCAAATCCTTTGGTCCGGGCATATTTCTGGTAATATTCTAAAATATCATCAACATTATCAAAAACCATTCCAACCATATGAATGTGGGCTTCTGATTCTTGTATTTGAAGTTGGTGCTCAGAGTCATGATCAGCGTTAACAGCCATTGCTTCATCTGGTGTCACTTCATTTGTGCCATTCCCAAGGGCATTCATTTCTACAAGCTGTGGAACCAAGTCATCATGCGTAGACCCAATGGCAGCCATCATCTGCTACTACTGTTGACACAAAAAATGGTATTGTCACTAGTCTATTGATAAGAGTTAACATTTAATGTACAATACCTAACCGAACGTCGTCGGAGATTTCTATGTCTTCCATACCATTTGTATGAAAATGCACAATTCAACTCAATTTTCAATTTGTTTGCAAAAAATGCAAGCACCTACTAATAGAATGAGTAAATGATGTATACAGAATGCCACCATAATATAAAGAGCAACAATGTTTCCCTTCCCACGTCCCAAACTTCATACTAATATAACCCAATGTTTGTGGGTCAAGTGAATGAAATTTTTTATTTTAACTGAAGTAAATTGAATGCTTGCCCAACAGTAATGTTGAAAATTAGGAGGGAATATGTCCTCATTGCAAAAGATGAGAATAATTATACCGTGGTTTCTAACAAACCCATTGAATGTATGCTTCATAGCTATAAGATTAGAGAAAAATTTTGATGGAAGCATTGGCATACCTGGATGAGAAAGGGTACAAGATGTTTGCCTTAACTTGTGTGTGAATGAAAAAGCCAAATCCCAACATAAACAAGGGAAGACAATTGTAGAGACACAACTTCGTCTATTTTCTCAATGCTTTGGGGTTGCATGGCCACAATCCTCCTCTTCTGCACAGATCCTTCATCGGCTCTACTCTTCTTGGAATTTTTCGTTGGGTGGGCAAAAAGGGAAAGTGAGCATTAAAAGCAATTAAGTTTAGGGTTTAGTAGTACAATAAATGGACACTTATACTTATTAGCTACTGTCACTAGTTGAATCTCAACCCTCGATAAACAAGTGGATCGATTAGAAGGGCCAATGTTTGTTTTTTTTTTAGCAATGTAAGAGCCAATGTTGGCGCTACACATTTTCAAGCGAGAAACCTTTTTTAAATTGAAATCGCTCCTTATTTCATTCAAATGTCACTGCACTCGTATACTATATGCTAAATTGCATTCGTTTTGTATGATCAGTGTTAGATATAAAGAACATTTTTAGAGGGAACAATTATCATATGTATAAATACATTAACAAAAATTAATATAAAAACTGATATCAGAAAATTTATCAATTATTGTAAATTATTAATATTGTTATTATCCCTTGTCAATTCAAATGTTTTAATTTTTTTTACTACTATTAAAACATATTTTAATATACCTTCGTATTTAATTATTCATAGCAACAAATTTTTAACTCCAATGGTTATAGCCAGGGAAATTGAACTAAATTTAATAACAACTTACATTTTTAGATATACAAAAAACTTTTAAAGATTGTTTTCTTGTTAATAAAAATCACGGGTAACACTTTGTATCATTAAAACAAGTATTTGCGCAAAATGCGTGTTCATTTGAATAGAAAAATAACATTTTTAAAAATTTTGTTAACTAAATTAAATTAATTGTAGTTTATACATCACAAATAAGTTAGCAAAAAAATTAAACCAAAAAAAAATAAACGAAACAAATTTAATAAAATATAATCAACTGGTGTCTTTCAAAAATCATAAAACAAACAACATTATATCCAAAAATGTATTGCAAGAGGAGAAGAGAAAGCCTGAACCTAGCATTTAGGTGGGCCAAGCCTTAGAGTTGAGGGTAGGTGAAGCAAAATTTCTACCTGGCTAAACTCCAAATTTTCACAAATTACTTAGAATATTATATTACTTAAACATTGAGGATGAGCAATTGCCTACGCTGAATTGCTTACCCTTAGCTACCACTTATCAAAATATCTAACTATTTGTCCAAACGGCCACTTCAAGAGCAGGCAGAAAGTGTATTGCATTAAATATTCACTTCCATCATGGTTTCAGTACCACCTTATCAAAATATGTAAACATTTATGACATTATAGTTTTATTATTTTAGTGACTTATCAATGGTCACAACATGTACTTCAGATTTTTAAATGACTGTTTCGTGTCTACCACATACGACAAAAAATCAAAATATAGGATAAGATTGAGAAATTATATGACACATACGAAAAATTATGCGACACATTTTACAAGCCATTAACAAAATTTTTATAATTCCTGGTAAATCTTGTCATATATTTTACATGAGATGTCATATAATTTGTCCTTTATGTCATCTATTTTTTTAATTATGTCATACATTACGTTCGCCAAATGGCCACTTCAAGCGTAGAAAAAAAGTTTATCTCATTATATATTTACTTACATCATACTTTCAGCTTCCACGTATCACAATATGTACGCATTTATGCGCTTACAATATTTATTATTTTGGTATCTTATCAATGGTCACAACATTTACGTCAGATTACTTCTTTTCTTTCTCCAGTACCACTACATAGTTGTCTTTTAAATGACTGTTTCTTACGTGTCACATACGACAAAAAGTCAAATTATATGACAAGATTGGTAAATTATACGACACATACAGAAAATTATATGACACTTTTCACAAGCATTAACAAAATTTTTATAATTTCTGATAAATCTTGTCATATATTTTGCATGAGATGTCATATAATTTGTCCATTATATCATCTATTTTTTTTTATTTATGTCAAATGGCCACTTAAAATGGCTACTTCATGCACAGCCAAAAAGTTTATCTCATTACATATTTCCTTGCATCATACTTTCAGCTTCTACATATCACAATATAGACGCATTTATGCAATTACAGTATTTATTATTTTAGTATCTTATCAATGGTCACAACATTCAATTCAGATTAATTCCTTTTTTTTAACCAATACCACTACATAGCGGTCCTTTAAATGCCTGTTTCTGCTTGCCACATACGACAAAAAGTCAAGATATAGGACATGATTGGGAAATTATATGACAGATACGTAAATTATATGGCACTTTTAACATGCTATAAACAAAAAAAATTTTATAATTCCTAATCAATTTGTTTTGTATATTTTACTTTAGATGTTATATAATTTATCAGTATATTTTTTATTTATGTCGTATATGACATTCGCCAAATAGGCACTTTAAGTGCAGCAAAAAAGTTTATCTCATTATATATTACTCGCATCATGCTTTCAGCTACTACTGATCACAATTTGTACGCATTTATGCGACAATAATGTTTATTATTTTGGTATCTTACCAATGGTCACAACATTTATTTTGGATTATTTCTTTTCTTTCTTCAGTACCACTACATGGTTGTCCTTTAAATGACTGTTTCGTGCCTGCCACATATGACAACAAGTCAAAATATAGAACAAGATTGGAAAATTAAACAACACATACGGAAAAGTATATGACACTTTTTACAAGCCATTAACATAACATTTTATACTTCATTGTCAATCTTATTGTATATTTTACGTCCATTATATCGTCTATTTTTCCAATTATGTTGTCTATGATATTTGCCTAATGGGCACTTCAAGCGCAGCCAAAAAGTTTACCTTCTTCCATATTTACTTGCATTATGTTTTCAGCTACTACTTATCACACTATGTACGCATTTATACGATTACAATGTTTATTATTTTGGTATCTTATTAATTGTCACAACATTTATTTCACATTAATTATTTTCTTTCTCCAGGCCCAATATGACTGTCCTTTAATGGTTGTTTCATGTCTGACACGTACGACAAAAAGTCAAAAAATAGGACAAGATGAGAAATTATATGACAAATAAGGAAAATTATATGACACTTGTAACAAACCATTAACAAAAAATTTCTATTATTCCTCGTCAATCTTGTTGTATATTTTACTGTAGATGTCCTATAATTCCTCCATTATATCATACATTTTCATTTATGTCATATAATTTCCTTATAGTATCTTATATTTTGCCTGTTTATAACAACCACGAAATAGTCATTTAAAGAACAATAAAAAAAATTTTCCCTTTCTTTCATAGGAAAAATCAATTACATTAATCTTTTACATGCGTGACCATTATATAACGACGACTTCAACACAAACTTACATATTTATTGTCTATTAGGGGATATTCTAGTGGTTAGAATTTAAAACTTCTATTTTAAAAGTCTTGAGTTCAAATGCTAGGAAGGGAGGGGAGGGGTTTATAGAAGTGGAAAGTTACCCCCATCGTGTATTTTATAGTGCAACAGGCCTCCTAATAAAAAAAAACTTACATATTTATTCCTTCTCAATTTTCTCTTCATTCGCTTTTCCGTTCTTACTATTTGGTTTTGTTGTGAGAGATTAAATATTAACTCGTCAAGTTATGTTATGCCTCTTGCTGTGCTTTATTTTGAGTTATAAAACTACTGGATGATATACAATTGAATTATAATAGAGTCTTCTTTGAATATGTGACACAAAAATTTTACTACAAATATCAAATTATTATAGTATTTTATAGATGTCTAATATGTAACTATTTTATTTAAGGGACATTTACTTGCTCAGATCTTTTAAATGAGATCAATATGATATGATAGTTATATGTTTCAACAGTACATTGCACTTACTAAACTCAACTATGCTATTATAGATCATTAGATGAATTTCTATAATATTGTCGTACTATCTATAGTTAATTCCTCTTGTTGAGTCCAAAAAATCTAATTTCATCAACAATTGAATTTCCCACGCCTCAAACAAAAAGAAATGACATCTCTTTAGTGCAAAAAATTAAAACTTTATCTCAAGTTGTTTTACTATTTTGCCACTCTTCGTTTACCATTTATACCCTTCATAATTAAATAATCAAAAACCAAAAAAGAAATTTTCTCATTGGTTACATGCATGTGTGGCAACCATGTTGCTCCCATTGTATCAGCCACTTAGGATTTCCCTTATTAGAAATGGGAAAGACAAACCCAAAAAAATTTGTAATGAATACTAGGAAATGCAATAATTGGCAACAATCAAAATAAGGCAACTATTAATTACATCCAAAACCACAATTATGGGATAATTATTATGCCACAATTTAAGGATTCCAATTGCAGGTAATTGATAGCATTATAGCAATTTAAGACAGGAAAAAAGTCTAACGTCTGCCCAATGGGTATAGGACAAAAAAAAATTATTTTTATTTTTAAGAAATTAAGGTTTATGAATAACATTAAATATGCTTAGGGTAATATTAAGTACTATTAGGGACAATTATTACGCCACAATTTAAGGATTCCAATTATAGGTAATTAATAGCATTATAGCAATTTAAGAAAGGGGAAAAGTCTAACGTCTACCCAATGGGAATAAGACAAAAAAAAAATTTATTTTTACTTTTTAAAAATTAAGATTTAGAGTAATATTAAATACGTTTAGGTAATAATTTGGAAATCGGTAACTTTTATGGATAACTTTTTTAAGATACACACGCAAATAATAGGAAAAAAAAAACTGTATGGGTAACTTTTTTATGGTAATAATTTGGAAATGAAAAAAATTAATGAAGGAAATATTACAAACTTAATACCAATCAATTAAAGGAATATGCTAATTATTAGAAACGGGAAAGACAAACCCAAAAAAATTTGTAATGAATACTGGGAAATGCAATAATTGGCAATAATCAAAATAAGGCAACTATTAATTACATCCAAAACCACAATTATGCGACAATTATTATGCCACAATTTAAGGATTCCAATTGTAGGTAATTAATATAAGACAGGGAAAAAGTCTAACATCTGCCCAATGGGTATAAGACAAAAAAAAATTTATTTTTATTTTTAAAAAATTAAGGTTTAGGAATAATACTAAATACATTTAGGGTAATATTAAGTACTGTTAGGGTTTTTTTTTTTTTTTTGAAGAAAGGAAACTATGGCATGCCCACCTAATGGCACCCAAGAAAATGAAAGAGTTTAAGCAACAACTCGATCACTGATAGCCATTCCAAAATCTTTCAGAACTTAACTTTTCGGGAATCAGAACTCTCTATTATTTTAATAATTATATCAAAAATCAAGTCATAAGAAAAGTAAAAATGAAAAAAGTGACCACTTCAACATGCTTGGAAAGATCGTTTTTATTCATTGAAAGTAAGAGTGTTTACGGTTCGGTTAACTGGACTGAACTATTATAATTGTTTCTGAACTGATATTGTCGATTATATAAATTGAAAATTATTTTCGAACTGAAAATTCAGTTAACGAAAATTTTAATTTGATTTTAGTTAACTGTTCAATTAACTGAATTTAATAATAAAAATTTTTAAATTATAATCTAAATGTAAAATTTTTTTGATATATATATATTTTTAAAAAAATTATAACTATCATTATATAAAAAAATGAATAAGTAATTATTTGACGCATAACAATATATTATTAATTTTTATTTGTTAATAATTGTTGTATTAGTAATATTTTTTTCCTTTTATTAGTGTGTGTGTGTCTATATATATATATAGGTTCAGTTTCAATTAACTACAGTTTTTGAATGTTAGAAATTGAAACTGAATTGAAATTTTCAATTTTTGTTCGATTCGATTAACTAATTATAAAATTATTTTAGTTAATTGAAAATTTGATTCAGTTCAATTTGATTTTTTTGGTTAACTAAAGTTTTCACTTTTTTTTTTTGAATAAATTTTGGTCTGTAGATTAAAATTAAGTTTAGGTCTCCTTTAACCAACTAAACTCTAAACCAACCGTTTTGGCCTGCTAGGCTCTTTTTCTTTTTAACACATATTCTGCTGACGGGTCGTGCTCGCAGTTCATTACCATATGAATACCATTAGGTGGCATCTCTTAGTTGACATTAAAATAGGTATACAATTCATTTACCCACATCTATTTTTTAGTTTACTAAATTTAATTATTCAATCAATGTATATCATCTTGATCGTACTCATTGATCTTATCTAATATTTCCCTTACCGTAATACCGTGTGCATTTTTTCATATTTTTTTGTAAGTTGTAATAAGATGATTGATCTGTTATTTGTTTCGTGGAACTACGTCACTCTTGTTTCTGTTTAAAATCTTAACAAAGGATTAATAATTAATATCAGTAGGAAAACAAGAAATTAAATGTAGAATAAAGGCAAGAATTTGAAGCCTGCGAGCTTAGCTCCAACAACAACACTCTCTCTAGGGTCAAGGGAATCAGCACCATCAATTCATCGCGTACGTGCTGTCGGGTCAGTGTCTTCCACGCTAGCTAGCTCCTTTATAAGTGCTATAAGCATTCCTTACAGGCCCTCCTTCATATACAAACATAGCTATGTTTCCCCCCTCTCTAATCTTTGAGCTTTTGAGATATATATTTATTCGTTGATTGAAAAATCTTTGATTTGGGTAGATATTTTATATATAGCTGCGGTAGAGTGGGTAGAAATAATGTTGTCTAGGAAGGCTAGCTGTGATTTTCATGAACAAGACTCTTCCTACTTCCTAGGATGGCAAAAGTACGAGAAAAATCCATATCATCAAGTTAAGAATCCAACTGGGATTATCCAGCTGGGGCTTGCTGAAAATCAGGTGATCTACGTATAAAGCTGCATCCCGTCTCCCCAACCCCCCCCCCCCCCCTTCCCCCACAAAAAGCAAGAATAAATCTGTTTGCATGAAAAATATTTGTTTTTCGATTGTTTTAGAGTTGGTAGCTTAACAGTCGAGGGGTAAGGAAAGTAAGAGAAGAATTTAAAATTCAAATTTTAGATCTCCCAATTAAAAATTACTGCCTTTAAAATGAAAAATTATTGTTTGATCTTGCAAGAAGATGAGTTAAGCTAATTTAATACTAAATAAGAAAATAAAAAAAAGATAGGATTTGATTAAAATAAAATTTTAATAAGATATATTGCAGTAAAACATAAATTTCATAAAGTTCTGGTTATGTGAGACATAAATTCAATGTCTAATATTTGTTACACTTGAAAAAAAAAAAAAAAAGTTAGTAGTCAATATAAAGTACCATTTGCAACTTTTTATTGCAACTTTTTAGTGAAAGCAGCTCGATAAAAATCCAAATGTCAACCACATCATTCATTGTGTCCTAGATAGAAGGCGAGAAGGCTTGTGCGTCCAGTTTTTCCTGTCATGTTATCATCATGTAGACTCAAATAGAATATTCCCTCTTATTTTTTCCAAGAGCTTGGTAACCAATGCTTTGTGATGGTATTATTTGCAGCTTTCTTGTGACCTTCTTGAAGCGTGGCTGGAGAGCAACTATGATGCCCTGAATTTTAGGAAAAATGGTGAATCTGTCTTCCGTGAACTGGCTCTCTTCCAAGACTATCATGGATTACCTGCTTTCAAGAATGTATAATTTTATGTCATTCCATGTTTCTTTTTTTTTTTTTAAATACTTTTTGACCAAAAAACAGTCATGCTTATAATTAGCAACAATTTTCCTATTATATATGTATTCAGGCACTGGTAAACTTCACGGCTGAAGTGAGAGGAAACAAAGTAAAATTTGATCCAAACAAGCTTGTGCTAACTGCTGGTGCAACTTCAGCTAATGAGACCCTCATGTTCTGCCTTGCTGAGAAGGGGGATGCTTTCCTCCTTCCTACACCATACTATCCAGGGTAAGTGGCAGTAATTATCAATTATATTCTACAGTGGACACCCTTTAAAAAGAAAATAGATTTGAAACTTTGTTTTTAATTAAGTATTTTGTGCATGGCATGGCAGGTTTGATAGGGATCTTAAATGGCGAACCGAGGTCGAAGTTGTTCCCATACATTGTGCAAGTTCTAATGGCTTCAGAATCACCATGCCTGCATTGGAAAAATCCTATCAACGAGCCTTGGGCCTCGGCTTTAGAGTTAAGGGTGTGTTGTTCACAAATCCTTCAAATCCTTTAGGCACCACAATGACTCCTGACGAGCTTAACCATCTAATTAGCTTTGCCATTGCCAAAAAGATTCACATTGTAAGCGACGAAATCTATTCAGGCACGGTCTTTGATTATCCTGACTTTACAAGCATCGCGCAAGTCCTAACAGAGCGTAACCTGGAAAAAGCCGCGATATGGAGTCGGGTTCACATTGTTTGCAGCCTGTCCAAGGACCTTGGCCTACCGGGTTTTCGGGTAGGCATGATTTACTCCAACAATAGAACAGTGATTGCTGCTGCCACCAAAATGTCAAGCTTTGGCCTTGTTTCGTCCCAATCCCAATACCTGCTATCAAACTTGCTCAGTGACAAGAAATTCACTAGCGAATACGCTAAGGAAAACCGAGAGAGACTAAGAAAGAGGAAAGAAATACTGGTTTCTGGCCTGCAAAGTGCCGGAATCAGCTGCCTGACAGGCAGCAATGCCGGCTTGTTTTGCTGGGTGGACATGAGGCATCTTCTAGGCACCCCCACGTTTGAAGCCGAGAAAGAGCTGTGGAAGAAGTTTTTGGATGAAGTTGGGTTAAACATCTCTCCAGGGTCTTCCTGCCATTGCTCTGAGCCAGGCTGGTTCAGAATTTGTTTTGCTAATCTGTCTGAAGAAGAACTGAACGTCGCGGTGAAGCGCATCAAGGACTTTGTAGACACCACAACCGCCTTCTCATCGTATCGGAATAATAGCTCAAGGATCATACACCAAGAAAATATCTTTGATCAAGATCTTTTTTCACCAATGGGAGTCCAAGTTTTCCATCGCTTGATGATCGGGAGCCAGACCGTTGCTCAATAAAGTCATAGCAGGGCCAGGAAATCAATTTCCTGTGCATTTTTTTGGTTGTCCTATAAGAGGTAAAGAAAATGTTTGTGTTTTGAAGGAAATAAGACGCGGTAGTTTTATAATTATAATTAAAAAAATAAATTTTAATTTTAAAATTATTAATCTTATTATATTTAAAATATTAATTAAGATACTAAAATTTAAAAAATATATTGATGCTCATCAGTATTTTATTATGAATAATTCACCAAAACTTTTGTAAGATTGGCCTCACAAAGTATTTTGTACTTTGCATTGCATAGGTCAGGACTACCCGTCCCAATTAGTACTCCTTTTGGCAGACACCGGAAACAAGATGTTCAAATTATGCCGTCACACCAACTCCATTTCTTGTTATTAAGGGTCCAAATCCATTTGAAAACTTTTGGGATGGATGATAATCGTTGATGCAAAAATAGGTTAATCTACTTGGACCAGCCCCAGGAAGAAATTATTAAAATTTAATTTGACATAAAATTAAAATTTATTCAGTACTTATATATTTTTGAACCAAAATTTATTCAGTACTTAACATGACAACCCAAAAACTTAAATAAAAATAAACTAAATGGAAAAAAGAAAACAATAAAACACCGAAAGTGCCATTATGGATTAGAATTTGGTTTCTGCACCGTATAAAATTACCATACAAAACGATCATACTAAAAGAACAAAATGTAATTTTTTATTAATAAAATGTAAGTATATGGATATAATATGAAATTACAAAATTAAAATAATAAAACTAAAATTTAAAATTAAATATATGTTTTTCTAAAATTTAAAATGTGAGTTTCATATGATATGAGCTAAAATAATTATTTTTTCTTTAAAATTTTTTTAAATTTTTTTACATAAATATCAATATAATTATATTTTATTTATAAATAAGTATATTTATTGATTTGAATATAATTGAAGAATATTACAAATATCTTTTTATACACTGCAAGCTATTTGCGCTAACTTTGTTTGTTGTGAGCTGTTGGGAGTTGTTACTTTTGCTTTATCTAGAACCGTGTTGGTACCTGTTAACTTTTAATACAAAGCTGCATGCAAAAAAAATTCAAAGATTAAGTAATATTAGTTTTATTTTTCTAAACAATGTTCCTAAATGTTATAGTGAAATAATAGAAACTACAATATTTTACATTAAATGTATAGTTCAAATCCTAAAATTTGTTTATTATTTTAATTTTTGTATCTTCTTACAAAAAAGCTGTGAGCCTCTGAGGTCATCGAGTTATCTACATAACGGGTTGAATTTTCAAGTGAGCTTCCAATTTTAGTAATTTTCGAGCATCCGGTTCAAACAGGTTCTGATCAACTCCGTGGATCTAGTTGCCTTTTGCCACCCCTATGCTCAATTTCCACTTTCGTTTTTATAATAGAAAAAATTCCATTGTAGATATTTTGTTCGTTGAATTTATAAGTTGAGATTTGAATAATTTTTGTTTGTAACGTTTTATTTAACTATTTTTAAAAGGATAGACTTGTAATTTAAGTATTAACATAGTCGAACATATTTTTATTATAAGAAATTACAAAAATTATTAAATCTGAAACTCGTTATTATATTATAATATTTAGTCACTCTAAAGACTACGTAACTATTACTCAAGAGAAAATGCAGATGGAACTCGAACTTAGAACTTAGCTCGCAAACGTGTGATTTCTACTTATTTCTGCTTTGGCAAACGTGTGATTTCTACTTATTTCTGCTTTGGCAATTGGGATTTAGGGTTTAAGCCCATTTAGAAGTTACTTAAACCTCGACTGACTGTTGGCGACGGTCTACTAAAACCCTTGCGAAATTTTCGCCACCAAAAAATGGAATTGCAGTCAGTTTGTGTTGGGATTGCTGCTCCTAAACTTTGATTATCGGCTCATCGTCTTCTCTTGCACCATCAAATTGTAATCGCATTTCTTCAAAACCCTTGAATGGACTTGATCTCTCTGCCTTTTTTTTTTTTTTGCATAATTTTTTTTTGAATAAATTTTAATCAACTCATCTCTATGATTTTGGTTCCTCCAGTTTTTGACAAAATTTTAGGATTCTAGGCGCCAAATTGAGTTGAGAGGCCCAAGATTTCAGCTCGGGATTGCCCCAAAATATGTCTTTTCTTTGTCAAGGGTGAAAAGAGAATTTCTAATCAGCGCTTCTACCGCTAACTTTGGCGCAGTGGACACAAACTTGAGGCTGCTGGAAAGGGAAGAGTCTAGTGTGCCTGCAATTTCGAGCGGTTTTGATGGGGTGGAGCCATTTAGAGGCAAATCCGGCTGTGTTTCGTTTTATGGGTTGACTCTCCAGTCGGTGGAGGAAGGGAAATTGGTGCCTGCGCCCTTTAAGGAAGGCAGAGGCTCATTTCTTTGGGTTTTGGGACCTGCTGTGTTAATATCTTCACTGATTGTTCCCCAGTACTTTCTTGGCTCTACCATTGAAGCTTTCTTCCAGGACCCTGTTCTCACAGGTATCAATTGAACTTAGGATACTTTTGTTTTCGGATATTTGTGTATGAAGCATGCCAAATGAGCAATTGTTTAATGTGCTTGCTTGCTTGCTTCATGAATTTTTTGCTACCTGTTTGATTGCCTGCTACTAGCTAAATCCAAACAGATTTTGTTGCATTGCATTTTCGACAGTTTACTAGATCTGTTTTTCTCAATTTTGACTTGCCAATCAAATGAGGTGAACATTGATGGAGAGCTTGAATGGTTGGTCCCCAAATTTTATAACTTATCACTGGTATGTTATTTTTAAGACGTTGGTTGGAAAAGATGCCCTGCTGAACTGGGCTGCACAAAATTTATAAGAAGAACTTGAAGGACCCAAAACCTATTTCATTCAGCCTTAGTGGTTGGCCATGCAACGTTGATGTTACTTTCATTTGTGCTACCATATGGCTTTCCAAATGATTTTATGGCTCCAGCAATCGACTCCATGGTTTCAACATCAAGTTAGAGCTGTTATTTGCACATGTTGCACGAGAAAGCCCCTTTTATTAATGGTTTTCAAAGTAAACCCAGATGGTTATTCTCAAAACTGCTCTGTTCCTGTTAATAGCTTGTGTCAAAGCTTGAAATTTGTAGGATTTGATTTACTGCAATCGAAATATGTGGCTCTGCTGTGTTTTATTTGGGAAAGGAAATCAAGTAAGCTCATTTATGCCAAAAAATTTTGCAGAGATTTTTTCATTGCTATCTTCTGAGGCCATGTTCTATCTTGGTCTTGCAATATTCTTGCTTGTAACTGACAGAATACAGAGGCCATATCTGCAATTCAGCCCAAAGAGGTGGTGTCTCATTACAGGCCTTAGAGGATACTTGACATCGGCCTTCTTTGCCATGGGCTTTAAGACTGTTGCACCACTTCTCGTTGCAGATGTCACCTGGCCTGTGCTTGGTCTGCCAGCTTTGGTTGTTGTAGTTCCATTCTTAGTAGGCTGCATTTCTCAACATGCATTTAAGACTTGTTTAGAGACGCATGGATCATCTAGTTGGCCTCTAGCCCTTATAGTTTTTGAGGTACACAAGCTGATAGCAATCCTATTTTATGGCAAATTCATCACAATCTATCATTCGAAGATCAAAACTAAATGGTTTGTTGATTTCGCAGGTATATACGATATATATCAATTGACAAAAGCTACTCATTTTATTGAGAAGATGATGTTCAGCATGAGCGGGCTTCCTAAATCTGCACAGTTGTTGGAAAGATACAATGCCTTGGTTGCCATGATAGTTACTTTCCAAGTCCTGGGTGTCATCTGCCTATGGTCATTGTTGACATTTCTTTTGAGGCTCTTCCCATCTAGACCAATAGTGGAGAATTATTGACATATAGGATGAATTTTATTGGTTGTGTTCTCATATTTTTTATGTTCATTCACTGCTTGCACAGCAAGTCAGGTAGAATGTTAACGAGAGAATCACTTTGAGAGGAAGCCACTTTGGACCCAAGTGTCTCTTGGGTCAACCATGAGACCAATTTTCATTTGGACCTTCTTCTGGGGTGCTTGTGGCAGTTTAGAGCAAAAATAACAGCCCACTGCTTATAGGGAGACACCCCTATATCAACATGGTTGTGTTGGGTTTCACATTCTCTACTACTTACGCATGCTTATAAGTAGCTCGTGACTCTGTTAGTGGCACCTGATGCCGGAAGCAATGATATCAGTCTTGAGCTTAGAACTCTGCCTACTAAAACATAGTCAAGAGTAGGGAGAGTAGAATTCTTGTGTCAGCAATCCGAAGCCAAAAATTAATTGAATTCTGAAGATGATTACTGGCCCTAGTCGTGATCTGTTCTGCTGTCCAGTACATTATACTCCTGCTTCTTGAACGTCGGCCATGTCATTTGACATTTTTGAGATTCGGATAAGATTTGCAGCCCGATGGTTTGTTGTCCGATCAAGTGTCCCGATTGTAATAAACCATCAATTTAAAGTAATAAAATTTTATCACTTTATTTTTTGTTTATTAAATTATGTATGTTACTAAAAATTATAGAGTTATTACTTTCAAAACAGTTTTTCAAACTAGAAAATCGGGCTCTAAAACCGTTCTCTTTGAGTTTTGAGTCATGTGTTGAGATAATATAATTTATATTTTATTATGTGAATTTAGGTGGTATTTAAATTTTGTATTATCTATTTTCAAAAATTACAAAAATGTGATGACCCACATTTGATCTGTGTTCTCTGCGTTCGACCCGAGTTTAACTCTCATTCTGCGTAATAAAGACAATGTCCTTCCTTTGACTGTTAGTTGATCTGTGCACACGCAGTGTAAGTTTTAAACTTGTTTTAAACTTATTAATACTGTGGTTAGCTTAGAAGAATTTTATTTGGGTCTAACAGTATTCAAGTGATGAGTCTCTCTCTTATAAAAAAAATTTAAATGAGGATAACAACGGATGATTTTCGGCCTCGGCCTGCATATGTAATAACTTATAAAACTGCAATGCATGTTTTTTGGTGGGAAATTGAATGAGAATAGTAATAGGTGACCCTTCATCTCGGTCTACAAATGCGATAATTTATATACCAAGGATACATTTTTTTGTGATTAAAAAAAAACAAAATAAAATTACAAAAATGCACTGTTTGACTAACATCGAATAATCAAATTAGACTGAAATTATGAAATGACAAAATTATTATTTTTATATAATTCAATGAAAAATTTAATTTCATTTCACACATATTTTTGCCGTCCTCTTCTGTCCGTCTCACTCTAATCTGAAAATCCTCTTGCCTTGAAAATCCTCCCATCTAACTTGGCCCAAATCCAGTTGATTAAGGAAGGCTCTCCAACGACTTTATTTTTTTTTTTTTTTTGTTTCAGATGTCACTTAACAGCATTTTGAAGACTTTGTGCTTTATCCCTGGCACTTTTGTAATATATTTAAACTAGCCTGAACGTCTTTTTTATAGATGTTGTTAGCTGTTAGTGCATTCAAATTTGACTATTTTTTTGTAACTTTGAAAAATGTTAGTGCAAAATTTAAATACGACCTAAATCTGCAGTATAAAATATAAATTTTTCGGAAGTTTGGTGAGCCCCTAATGCTTGACGCATGATGAATTCCCACGACCACGGTCATTGGGATTTTTTGAAGAACTGAACAACTCAGTTTTATCAACAATCAAATTGTCTATTTTCTGAAAACAAAAAAGATTAAAAAAAAAAAAGAGATTTGATAGTGAAAATGCTGCCTGTTTAACGTTCTGCTAAGAACTTGTCCAGAATTCTTCACATTGTGAACAACTTGAAATCACTCGAGAATATTTGAAAGTTACATTTTTTTCTCAAATATTCGAGATAAGATCATAATTAGTTGAAACCAGTTTTGTAAAATCTTCTTGTAAAACTCCAAAATCTACACAATTTTTGGGAAGGATCTTGAGCTGAAAAATTTCGGAGAACTCCTTGATCAAAGAATGGTAAGTCAACTCCATCAACCGGATATCATCATTTTGAGATTTATTTGCATTTTCACAACCGCTGGACGGCTGGACTCCTAGCAACCCCTTGATGCTTCCAACCTTTCGGTTTCTGATCCCACATGGTATTATGCGATCAAATGGTGACAAATCTGTGGTGACATTCAACGCTAAACCATGGTATGCTATCCATTGTGATACTTTTATCCCAATTGCAGCCAGTTTCAGGTTTCCTGAGGCAAAATTTCAAAACAAATCATCAGCCAGGATAGAAACTTATGCTTACCTTATCCTCTTTGTCCCTTTATTAAAGATTTTCATTTATATCTCATGCGAATTCCTTATATGAGGCACATATCAAAGCATCAACCAAACAAATAAAGAAGGTATAATATTTTCATATCAACTGCAACGGCCCATAGTTGAACTGTACTTCTGGCAAATATTTGGCAAAATAAAGTACTAGAATAAATCCTCATAGTTTAAAAAAATCCCTGGATAATGATTTATAATCTGTTATCATCAAAATGCCAACAATCACCATTAAGCATGTCTCATACAATACACGCTCAGCTTTCCTAGCCTAAGAACTTTGTGAAATATAGCTAATGGTCAAGACGTCTTGGCTATGCATTGGCTTGCTCTTATGGGACAAATTTCCGAGTTGCCATTTGAAAAGTTTGTCTTGATTTCACATATTACAGAGAGAGGGGAACACAAGTCCCCAGTAGTCATCACAACATTTAAATCTACTTTGATTGTTCTGTGGCGAGGAAAATGACACGACCAAAAAAATGTGTTCACTGATTGGTCTCACATGTGAAAAGATCTTTAATCGAAATAGGTATACCATATGAGAGATGGATTGTTCAAGCTCATGTTCACCAAGTTGCAGGAGTGAAAATTAACACACGCACATGTGCAAACTAATAAAATGAAAAATGTGGGAATCGGAAGCTTACCAACCCAAACTCCAGTTAAACCCTCGACTCGAGAAGCTTTGATTGAGAATGTTGAGGAAAGAGCACGAATGATGACCTCCTCAAGTGCTCTGAGGTACCAATGAAGATCCATCTTGTGATTTCGTAGATTGATAATTGGGTAGATAACAAGCTACAGTGCAACATGCATTATTACTTGGACAAAACTACTCAAATATAGCCCTATAGGACGATTTTGAAGGCAAGATATTTCTAATTCCCACAACAATCCAGTATGAGAGGCATAAGTGAAACTAACAGCTGACCATAGTTGCAGCCACACACACCCCAAAACAATCATGTGCTTCTCCACTTCTACATTTAAAATTCAAAACTAGAGAACTAAAAAAGATTTTCCACATTACTTGTTTGCTCATATTCACAGCTTGTTAACAATGAGGCACATTAAAATGTAAAACCCATCAATGTCCAATTTTGAATTTTTCAAGTCTATAAACAGGGTGTGCATGAAAATCCTTGATTAAAGTCATGAACTTTACAATGACATGCACATTGACAGCAAATGTACACAATAATATCCATTGCTAGGCAACTTAACAATGCTCCAAATATGTTGCTGGGGAACAAAGTATAAAATACCTGTCCAGGTCCATGATAGGTAACCTCTCCTCCTCGCTCGGTTCTATAAACCTCAAAAGGAGCATCCTTGATATCAAAATTCAAGAACTCAAGAGAACTAGCCGCACCCATAGTGTACACAGGCTGATGTTGTAAAGCAATCAGTGTATCTGGGCAATCTTCATTCCTTTTAATCGACTCCTTTTTCTGTCTAACAATGCTCTTCTGCCAATTCCACGCATCTGCATATGAAACTAGCTCATTGCACAAATTAAAGCACTCACACCTGCCCAAATTCAGATTTAACCTGTCAGTCTTTTGTGTATTTAGAAAAAAGAACAATGAGATGGTAAAGCTAAACTTACACTCTTCTATCTTCTTGAGTTATGGACGGAAGCACGGAGGCTGTCAGATTTAAAGCAGGGTTTAATCGACAGTGCTCAGCGGCTTGTGGTCGAGTTGGGCACCTCGGGACTGAGTAAAAACTTGAGGTGGGTGTGGCCACAATCATGAATTCAATGAGAAATAACCTTTTTATTGGCTGTTATTTGTTACTGTATAGGATAGAGGGGCCCGAGTTCAATGGAGAAATGAGACTCAAATTAAATAATAATAATAATAATAATAATAGTAAAGGAAAGAGCAAGAGTGGAAAATTTGCCGAATAGAAATCTTCTATTGAAGATCTTTGATTATCTGAATGATTTGTGGTGGAAAAAAGGAGACGAGAATTGGGCTGTTGGGCAGACCACATACAAATAATTCAGCTGATGGGGCAATTTAACCTAATCAAATTGTTACGCATCAAGTAAGATTAGCAAGCATATCTACATCCATTTCAAAAATGGCAGAATGAACTTTAAACAGACAGTAGGAAAGCACTGGCATATTCAACCTCAACAAATCTTGAGTGAGTGAGTTATTATCATTCTTTAAAATGATGAGCGGAAAACGAACCGAAACTGAGCTTACTAATACAACAGAAATACGTTAGGATAAAAATAGGGATTGATTTGAAAAGGAAAAATCAACCAGGCAAAAAAACAAAAATGAAACAGATATCAGAATTTTGTAAAAGCTTGATTTGTTTGATCAAACTTAATAATCCCAACAACAACAACAGCAGCAGCAGCTGCAGCAAAAAAACAGAAAGGATGAATGGAAGCCAAAAACAAAACAGGAATTACAATCAAATTTCATTCCCAGAAATTATTAAAATTTGGGTTGCAATTATAGTCACAATCGATCAGAAAACTTTAAAAACCCAATTGCAAGAACAAACAAAAACCCGCGAGAATCTGATTAGCAACACAAAATTAAAAAGGCTGAAATCAACAGGTGATATGTACATCCGAGAGAGAGAGAGAGAAATATCATACCTCAGATCCACAAATTCACCTCTCTACTAGACACAGTGGCGCTTCATAATCAAATCAAAGTAGTTAGCAGCTCTGTTTCTCACCAAGTCATCACACTGCCACCGGTAAAAGTATTTATTTCTCATCAGTTTAGGTTCAATAGCCTAACTAGTGAGTTTAACCAAAGCAATTGAAATTGATAGACACCTTAACCGGAAGAACACGATTTTCAAATTTCAATCATCACTTTTCTGAAACCATATACTTTTTTTTTTTGAAGATAATAATCTAAAGCTTGAAATTGCGCTGTTCGTGGAGACTCAAGAAAAACAAAATGCCGAAGCTGAATGCCAGAATCCCAATTCCCAAATTGGCCCAGATCATGCAGATTGTGGTAAATTCTTTAGCATCCCAAATGTGCTGGATATCAATTGGATTAAACTCAGGAAATTCATCTACCTAACGGCGGTGGAGAGACGTGGAAATGAACTCACCATTGATTGGGTAATGGCGGCGCAAGGCACCGGGGAGGCGATTTGGCTGAGGAAGACGATTTCCAACAGCGATGAAAGGAAACACGAAAGAGATTGGGCGTAGAAGAAAGATAAAAAGGCTCATCCAGTGGCACAGATTAAAAATTTTTGACATATGAAGGGCCTTTTTGTCCATCAAAAATAAAAGGTTATGTGCTCCAGTTCAGTGTTGTTAAAACTTGCTCAGATCGGTCGATCCGACCGGTTCACCTTGTGATCGGCCAAAAGTTCGGATTGGTTCATGGTCACTATTGTCCCTTAACTCAGACCGGTCAAAACTGGTAAAAATCGATAAAAAATTGGACCCGGTTCAACTTATTCAAACCGGTATAAAAATTTTATAAATTATAATTTGATCACAATATTTATTTAAATTATAATTTGAGTTTTAAAGTTAATTGAAACTTCAATTTAGTCCTAAATTTATCAAAACTTTCAATTTAATCCTTAAAAATAAAAAAATTAATATTTAATAATAGTATTATTTTTTTAAATTATTTTTATACATATATATATTAATAAATACCGGTTCAAATATCAGTTCGACCGATTGAACTGGTTGAATTTTCACCCACTAATATTTCTAGTTCGATGGCCGATCCGGTTCTGACAGCCTTATTCTACTTTTTCTTTTGTTTTTTGTTTTTTTTTTTTTTAAGAGATTAAACAAGGCAAACAACAAAAGAACAAAGATAGAGATGCATCCAACTAGTCTGAGTAACAACTCCTCTCGTCGCACTGCAATGCCAACGTGGTCAGCAAGAAAAAGAGACTGAATTCTCATTGGTAGAGAGTCCCAGGCCCAGAAGGAATTGGCTTACAAAATCCCAACATACGTCATAAAGACCACACGAAAATTAGCTTCTCCTAAAATGTTTTGCAAATGATACTCACATATTTTTTGAACAAAGGTTAAACACTCTTCAATAATCGACCTGAATAGGTCGAATTCCTAATCATACTTAAGTAACTTTTGAATAATTTTTGAAAAGCTAATTTGGAATTCCTCTCAACAATAACATGTCCCTTCTCTCAAACAACCTTGAGAGCCATACAAATAACTCTCAATTCAGTCCCAACAACCATGAAAGAACCAAGAGCAGCACAGCTAAACCAAAAATCCATTGGCCAAGATAATTGCGAGCTCCACCACAATATTAGGGTAGTGAGCTCTAGTCTGAGTAATATATTGGTGGGAAGTCCTAAATCTGAAAAGAATCGCAAAATGAAATTCACATTAGTCATAAAATTTACATAAAAATTAACTTCTCATTAGCAAATGACACTATCATGATTTTTAAATGAAAGTTAAACACTCTACTATAATATACAATTTTGGTTTTTCAGAAAGCTGCTTTTTAGGGTAGTGAGATTCTAAAATTCAGTTGAACAAAATATTTCGAAATAATATGTTAGTTGTATTTAGTCTCAAACCAGTTTTTATCCAGTCAATGTAGGTTGAAACGTACTATTAAATAGAACATGTTATTTGTGCTTGGTGTGCGTCAAAATAAACAAACTTGTTATTATCTTCCTCATTTGCTATCAACAATCTATCTAATATCTATAAATATTAATCATATAGAGTAATTCTTATCTTTTTTTTTTTTTGTTTATTTTTGCTTCAAATCTATTGATATCTTTTTTTTTTAACAATTTATTTAAAAGACCATTGATTGGCAGCTTTTAGGGTTTAAAAGATGTTTGGAGTTTTACAAATTCGAAGGGAGTTCGAAAAAAAGAATGGACCTTTTTAAGGAGGCCATGTGCTCTAATGTGAATATTTAGTGATGAATGAACTTTTCAATTGTTTTTTTCCCCAAATTTGTCTTATGTTTCTTTGTTATTATTCTCTTCGAACAATTTATTTAAAGGCCATTGATCGGCATCTGTAAGCACCATCACTTAAATGAATTTGTCATATTTAGTACCAACGATTTCTTTTCGTTTTTAATTTCTCTAGATTTCATGCACACAGATTTACGATATTGAAGTCTAAAAGTCTAGATATAAATTTTATATACATTGGAAGCCTCGAAGTCTTTTAGATGCAAAATGTTCTTTTATATAAAGTGTCTCCTATCTCGTAAGATAAATGGTGTTTGATCATGACATTTGGCATGTAAAAGTCACAAAATCTATAACTTTGGACAAAGGAACTTTCTATTTTACTTTTGAATGTTGCAGATTAGATGCATTTAGTATTTAGCTACAGACGTGAAAATTATTGACAAGATTTCCTCAATTTCTTAATAGATAAGTGATTGTTCTTGATCTTTTCTTTTTCCTTAAGTTTATTAGGTGATTTTCTCTCCTTTATACATAACTTGCTTAAATTAGAATTATTTTTTGTTAAATTAAAAAATTCTAAGCAGAATAAGGTTAGAACTCTATTATATCTCAATATTCCTTCCTAACTCATGGCAATAAGTAAAATTTAGAAATTTTAGTTTTTATTTTTGTTAATTTTTCTCAACTCATATTCATTAGGATTTTTATTGTTTACACGCCTAAGAATAAATTTTTTATTTTTGGAAAATAATATATTTTCCAACATTGAAGAAGCATTTAGAAGGCCTAAACTATTTTTCAAAAAATTTAATCTCCTGAGCAAATAAAATTGTGCGGAGTGGGGGTCAAACTACTAGACACTAGTTCTACATTATTTATGCTGCTCATAAATATATCATCCCACATTGCAATATATTTCCTGTTTTGTTAGCAAATTGATATATACATATATATAGTCTATAAGGAGTTTTATTGAGTATTTGAGAGAAAGAGAAATGAGATCACGTAGATTTGAGCCTCCCACCTACTAGTTAAAAGACATCTCATCTAACCAATTAAATAAATACTCAACATCATATATTTTTTTCAGTTTACAAAAAGAATATAACCACCCATAAGGGGAGGAAGATTTTTGAAGGCCTGTATGGCCTAATAGCCACATATCCATCAGTTATGAAGGTAGTAGACTGTAAATTGGTATTGAATGAATGAACCTTTCTTAATAAAAAAAATTGGACTCACCCAGTCAAACCTGTGTCAGGGCCTCATGTCCTCAAAATCAGTGCATTTTCTAAGTCTACAGAGCTTTCTTAGGCCCAAAAGGAACTTGAAATAACTCTGCACCCCCATCAAGTTACCACCCAGACCCACACACCCAAGCTTATAAAAGACCCAAGGCCCAAATACGAGACTCATACCAATTATTGCATTCATTTTGCCTGTTCTACATTCTCGGCTCCTTAAACTGCCTTAAGCCTGGGAACTTTCAGACTACTTTTTTTTTTCTTTTTTGTTTTCGAAGAAGGTTAAACTCATTTAAAAAATAAAGTGAAAGAGTGTAGTGAAAATCGAACTTTCAATCACATTATTGACCACTGACTACTGGAGACTACTCTTGTCAGTCCCATTTATGCATGTGAATTCAGCGCCTGTTGTAGGCCCATGCTGGGGTCATAATACTTCAGTGTCCCCTACAGTGCATAATCTGAACTAAGGTCTCAATCGCACCACCTTTGGTACCCAACACAACGTGCCCCCTTGCTCACAGTCGGACGGACAATGACAAAGGCACGAAAATTTGATAGTTAATTGATTAGCTATCTGGTAGTGAAACACTTAGTGGGCTTCAAAGCAATTCAACAAATTAGAAGAGAACTAGGTTTGTTGCCTGCGTTACGCGTGAATGAACAAAAAAATAAGAATATTTATGTAAAATATCAAAAATATATATTTTTATGGTTAGAAAATAGTTGGACGTAAAATAATATTTATACACCACATAAATTAGATATTAATTCACATCCTTTTAGAAGTGAGGAAAATAGCATAAATCCAAAAAAAGCAATCGAAAAGGTATATATTACTGTGAAAGATCAGTTAAAAAATTCATTAATGAAAATTATACAAAAATATTTTTTGTCATCTGAATTTTCAAGTTACATAATTTCGGGGTTAAAGAAAATATCTATATTCCATTTTTTGAATCAAATACAACTACTTGTGTCCATAGCAGCTTTTTATGAAATAAATAGAAAAACATATTACTTGATCATCAGCTGAAATACAAATTTTGATCATTGGTGTGAAAGATCAATTAAAAAATTCATTAATGAATATTATACAAGAACACTTTTTGTCATCTGAATTATCAAGTTACATAATTTTGGGGTTAAAGGAAATATCTATATTCTATTTTTTGAATCAAATACAACTACTTGTGTCCATAGTAGCTTTTTATGAAATAAATAGAAAAACATATTACTTGATCATCACCTGAAATACAAATTTTGATCATTGGTTTTCTATTATAGTTAAGCACTTACCCAATAAGTTATCAAAACTTCATGTCATTTATGCATCATATTAGAAAGATCCTTAAGCGCTATTCTAAGTTACACTAAAGCGAATGTAGTTGACCGGAATAAGAGACAAACGAATAGTTAGCGTTTGATTGAAACTAATTTATTTACACGCATTCTAGACAAATTCTTGAAGTATGTGAACACTCACCCTTTTTCGGTGTAAGGCTGCTAAGAAAGAAGTTTGTGAAGAGAGAGGAAAAAGATCAGCCTTGAGAGTTCTATTTTTGCCCTCTACTTGGCTCTTTCTTTGTTTCAAGTTCTCAAGAATTGCATAGGGCTTTGCTTTGAAGCAGCTCCTTGTTGGTCTTGTCGCCTTGGAATTCATCTATGGCCTATAGATCTTGTTTGTGCTCCACGAAGGGATGAACCAATCCAATCTTCCTATCTTGGGCGTTATCAATTTGACTATCATAACATAAAACAAAATGTAATTTTTTTTTTCCAATTCTAAAATTGTGATGTTTAGGAGTTTGAAGAAGAGTTATGAAATATATAACAAATAAATGATGCAATTTTAAAAGTCTTTTTATATTAAAGACCATAAATTAATAAATTATTGAATGCATGAATGAGTTATAAAATGTTAAGAATATAAAATAAAGAAACTAATTAAATTTTAAGAGTTATTTACTCCAAGTTCACTTGAAGCAGATCTACTAATATAGATGGTTTCAACCTGTGGAATGACGATATTCTCCAGTTCACTCCTACCCCTAATTCTGCCCTACAATGAACCCTGATAAGGCTATGGCATAAGCACTGCCCATAAGTACTGTGCTCCATCGCACCTTCTTGCAAACTTTAATTGTAAGAAAACTTTGACCATATCCTATATTCCTGTGCGACAAAAATTTTTGTTGAACTTGGCTAGGGGTTGTTTGAACTTCCTGCTGCAACTAAACATACATGTAATTGTAAACGTCTTCTATTGGCAAATCCAATAAACGGTTCCAATTCTAAGATTGTTATATGTAGGTGTGGGCACCTGATATCTATGAGGGTTCACCCATCCCGATTACAGCATTCCTTTCTATTGTGCCTAAAATTTCTATTTTTGCTAATATTTCACATCTTTCTATTTATGATTCCTATGGAGCTACATTGCAACAAATCTTCTTTTTTTGTAGCATTGCTTCTATGATCTTAGGAGCACTGGCCGCCATAGCTCAAACGAAAGTAAAAAGACCTCTAGATTATAGTTCAATTGGACATGTAGATTATTTTCGTACTGGTTTATCATGTGGAACCATAGAAGGAATTCAATCATTACTAATTTCTATCTTTGTTTATGCATTAATGACGATAGATGCATTTGCCATAGTTCCAGCATTACGGTAAACCCGTGTCAAATATATAGTGGATTTGGGCGCTCTAGCCAAAACGAATCCTATTTTGGTTATTAGGTTGGATTTTTGTTTTGCTCGTTGCTCGCGAAGTGTTATACGAGAAAACAAAGAAAAAAAAATATTGGAATCGATGACTTAAGCCCCTTAGGGTTTTCAGCGATTTTGACACACATCCATTCGGAGAACAGCTGAGTTGCTTGATGAAAGGTTATGATACATGTAATAAATAAAAGATGGAATTCTAAAATTCTTTTTATGTTAAAGACATTTAACTTATAAATTATTAGATGTATAAATGAGTTATAAAAGGTTAAGAATATATAACAAAGAAACGAATAAAATTTTAAAAGTTCGTTTAACCCTTGATCTTCCTTTCATATTCTTCTCTAAACTCAAAATGCACTAAAAAATACATGAGAAGTATGTCACATGACAACTACAAATCTCAGCCATAATATAGTTTGTGAAAAAAAAATTAAATTAAAAAAGAGTAGTCTATATTTATTTTCTTTCCTCATCTGATAACGAGAGTGGAATGTTTAATAACTTATTAGTTATTTAATTCAAAGGTAACTACTAGTTCTTATGATTTATCATTTTTCTTGAATTATTATTATTATTATTATTGGTTTAATTAAATTTTTTTTACTAAAGTGCTATTTCAAATAATCTAAAATATATAGTTGTGTTTGAATGAATCCGCTCAAAGCAAGTTTGAATAACCCCCAAAAAAAAAAAAAACCTTGCATAATAAAATTTTTTAGTTTTTTTAAATATGAGTATCTAATAAATAGTTCATACTTAGTTAACTAGTTGTCGTTAGCTGCAGGATGAAAATTCTAATTGTCCATTATTGAAATTCTTGTTGGTGTTAATTCAGATTCATTGGTAAGAATAAGTCTAAAAAGTTACTATTAAATTAGAATTTATTTAGTGTTCTAATTTGATATGTAATTAATGTTAAATTAGGATTAGAGTATTGTTTGAATGTACAAGGCTACGTATGTTTTAGTTTTCTATCAGATTAGAATTATTGCATTTCAATATTGATATCAGTGTTAGGAATCGTAGATATATTTATTGAATAAATACATAATAAAAACAATGATTTAAAATTTTGATTCCTAAAAATAGATTGTTCACAACTCTTTTAAATTTAAACCTTTTAAGGAAGAAGAGAGAGAAGATGACAAGTGTAAGGAAGAGTGCTAGTTCTAAACGATTTAAAACGGTATGTTAGGTAGACATTATGAGATTTTATTTATAGAGAGTTTAGGCTATGTAAACGCCCTAGTACAATTTCTCATAAATTATATTTTAATCTCTATAAATTCAAATATAATATATTTGACTCTAAAAGTTTATCAAAATTTTAAATCAAATCCAATTGGATCTCCTTTTATGTTTCTCACTAAATTCCTTAATTATGTGACTCATTAGGATCTTGATATATTGGTAACAAATATAAATTATAATTTCAAAAGATTAGATAAACTGTACTCCTTTAATTTATCGTTAATTTTTTAATTAATTTATTTATATTTATAAATCAAGATTAACATCTAATAACATATTGTGACCATCTAAATGTCAAGACTATCAAAGTAGTTTGCCAAATCCCTTCAACACATGGTCTCTCAATGTAATTCAATTCTTTCATTATACCAATATTCTAATTAGACATAAAGTATGAAATTAGTATCTACTTTATATTGTCTAATATGTTCGTTCTCAAAAACTAATAAGGTCATTCGTTCGTGAATGAGATTATAACTTCTTATAATCCTCATTCTACCTTATGTAAGGATTTCATAAATTAATACCTAATGAGAACAGCAGAACATTCTCTCATAATTACTTTAAAGTGATAAATCATTTATTGATCACTCAACTATCTTCATATATTTCATAATATGTCCAACATATACTCATACAAGCCATCCTTAGTTAAGACAACCCAAAAGTAAGATTAAAACATATTAATTCTTATATAAGATACTTTAGTGACATCAAATTTAACGATCACTTATATAACCATCATATAAAATATTTTTCAGACACATAAGTAATATTTTATTTAAAAATTCTCATAGCAGGTCAATTTAGTAAATTTGTTTAATTAACAAGCACTCACATGTTTGTTTAAGTATTTTTATATTTCAATTTATGAGATCGACTGCTCTTTTCATAAGAAAAAAATATAACAAATGTTAGTCTCATGACTCTATCAATATCTCGTCTTGATGAAGCATAGACCAAAAATATTTAAGAATAATATTTTGATGTAATAAGCTTATCATAATTATAATTTCATCATAATTACCTCTATAAAGTATATTTATTTTATAAATTTTATCTTTAGAGTTTATCGATGATTATATCGTGTATATAAATAATTGTAAAATTAAAAATATTTTTAATTAATTAATAATATGTATAAAATTATATTCTCATTAGTAACCAACACACCAACTACCAAAATATACACTAACAATCAGAGCTATTATGTTCTAATAATAACTTTTTGAAAAAAAAATTCATTGGTAATTTATTGGAAATCAGCGTTGGCTTTTCAAGTGAGGATATGGGCTCTCAATTCCAAACCAAAATGTCGGAAACTAAAAAGGGTGACGTAGAAGCCATCGTTGAAGACGTGTAGTTGACTCCCGAGTGGGAGAATAGCCGCGTAAACAATTAACGACTAACGATCTCTCGTGTGACCATGTGACAATCATTCATTTTGTTTTTGGTTAATTAGTTCTAATCTTAATGCCCAGATACAGATATAGATACAGATACAGACACAACACGATATAAATATTGGATATAGAAATTTTAAAAAAATTAAAATACAAACAAGACGTAAATACAGTTATAAAATATATTAAATATTATATATATATATATAATTTAAATATTTTTAATAAATTAAATTTCTTTTTCTATGTATAATACATAATAATAATTATTATGATGTTTTATAATATAATTTATATTTTATTCATAATTTTAAAAAAAAATATTATATATGCGTGTATATATATATATGTGTATATATATACATAATAAAATATTTAAGCAAATAATATATATGTGTATATAACATACTAATTAAAATATTAAATATATATAAAAGTATCTGACATGTGTATTAAAAGTGTCTGACACGTGAATTAGAAGTGTCTGGCACGCGTGTCCGAATATTTTTTATTTTTATTTTTTTGTTGGACACGTTTCGGAGTGTCCGTCACGTGTCCGAGGAGTGTTAGGTGAGTGTCGTGTCCGACATAGGCACTTACCATTTTAGAAGTGTCCGTGCTTCCTAAATTCTAACCATGTCCTGAAATACTACAATATCGATTGAATTATGATTTATTGGTATAGGCAGATGAATTTTCCCTACATGGGCAGATAAATTTTTTTTAATGTGCTCACACGTGTTTTTTTGTGTAATCATGAGTAGTTTTTATGAAAACACAAAGGAAAAATATGAAACGAAAAAATAATAATATTTTTTGTATTATTTTTTATTATTGTGGTTGTAAAAAAATAATCATAATTATACAAAAAAAAATATGTGTAAATGCAATAAAAAAATTTCATTTGTCTACTAAATTTTTTTTTATTGGTATAATCATTTATTCAAATGACAATATATTCACATCTCACGTGACAAAAATTAAAAAAAAAAAAAAGAAAAAAACAAAACAAAACTGTCGACATACTGAGGTTAAACGCATGGGAGGGACGGCCAAAACAAAAAGGGGAGAAAATATCTCAATCAACAGGGAGGGCCTGTCAATTTTGTAGGCAGTCGGTACCGTTCTTTGCATTAGACGGTGGATCCACCCAGAAATGCGTGTAGTTTGTTTTGAACCTAATAAAATTACACAATCAATACTGGAAAAAGCCAAATTAAAGTCTTTCCCCATAAATTGATGTGCATTCAATATTAAAATTTTACTATATAATTTAATTTTAAATAATTATATAGTTCATTTAATAGATATTTGACAATTTATTTATTTTTTAAAAATTTTAATCATTTAATAATATATATCACTTTATTATTAATTTATTATTATTTAAATTTTATAACTTAATATTTTAAAAAAAATATACTAGAGATTCGGAGATTGGATAGGTAGCACACTAACAAATGCTTGTTCAGCTTCCATTTGCAATCTTTTATGCTCATGGTAGATCTTGGTATGTCACGTGGGCAGACTAATGTTCCTCTACGGAGCACACCTCTAGTACTATTCCAATAGTCCATCTTCCATGGGAACGAACGTAGAAATTACAAAACGGCTGCGAAAGCCAACAAAATAAGATGCTTCCAATTCCAAAGTTCCAAGCCCATCAACCAACGATCCAAAAAAAAACCAGGCAAACACGCTGTGAAGGAAAAAAAAAAAAAAAATCTGACTTCCCACCCTTACGTCAAAAAAATTATGACCTGATACGTGTGCGGGCTACAACTCATTTGGCCCCACACACAGCCAAGTAAACACACCGCTGCGCAGTAACATTTTGATTTGAACGAATTGAAAACACATGCTCAATTGTACTCCAAGAAAAAGAGAAAAAGTCGAGCCGGCAAACCCCATGTAGCGACACTAAAAGCTACCTACTAATAATATGCCTCGAATCTTCCTCGTTTACGCATCGTGTACATTGTGTAAATTTAACGTATGAATGCTGTTATGGAATTAGAAAATTTATCTAAAATTCAATTAAAATAAAATTTTAATTAGAACCCAATTACAATAATGTCATATTTACTTTATTTTGGGTCGTAATTTGTTATATAAAAAGGCACAACCACCATCCCCAAACCAAAGTTCGGAAATTTTGTAACCAAAGCACCAACCCAACCAAGAACAATGGAGACCACAAGGCTATTACGTTCATCTCGCACACTGCGTCGCCTTCTTCCTCCTACAACAAATGCTTCCTCTGCTTCTACAGTGAAATGCATAAGCAACAAGGTCGGGTTGGGTGGAGAGGATATAGCTTCTGGGCATGGCGATAAGAGGAAAATGTCTTCCGTGGCTTTAAAGGCATCGGCGGCTACCTCGGACAGCTTGATGATCGCCGCAAAGCCAGCAGTTGATCGAGATATCCCTTCTTTGCTCGCAGAAGTCGGCACCGCTTTGCTTAAGATTTTGAAGCCAGCTGTGAAAAGAAAGCCATGGAAGTTTCAGACCCAAATGTTTATTCAGACAGTGTGTTGCTTTTGCTTCATCTTCTTATAATTTACAAAATAATTTTCACCCTTTTTTATTTTTTTTTACTTGCTATTTTTATTATTTTTTAATGTAAGTATAAACAACTCATAATTTTATATCAGACAAATTTATTTTATTATTTTTATTTTATATAAACTTTACTTATTATATGATGTAAAATTATGAATTTATTTTATCATAATTTTTTTTTTTTGGTAATATCTCCATATTAAAATTTTTATACTAGTTAACTTTCATGAGTTGATCACAAATTTGCATTCACGGCCCACCTTATGAACCTTTTTGCAGGCTATAATAGATTGCCGATTCTTCACATTATTTGGCGTAGCGGGATCCTTGCTTGGTTCAATATTATGTTTCGTAGAGGTAACATTTTGAAAGAAATAAGGGGAAAATGTCAGCTGTATTGCTATTATTTTTTTGCCATCCTCTATAGGAATCTGTGGTAAAAATTAGCTGTGTTCCATGCTATCTTGCAGGGTTGCTTTCTCATTGGGGAGTCTTATCTCCAATATTTCAGTGCATTGTCCCAAAGTTTAGATAAAGCACACATAATAAAGCTGCTAATAGAAGCCATAGGTACAGTACATTATCTTGCATCGAATATCTTAAAATTTATACCATAATTTTGCATGCATATGGTTCTAATATTCACAAATGATGCGTTAAATTCTTATGCAGACATGTTCTTAGTGGGAACTGCCATGCTTATTTTTGGGGTTGGCCTTTATGTCATGTTTGTTGGATTAAAGAATTCGAAAGATGAAAGGCCATGGCTGTCTCGGTCAAACTTCTTCGGGCTCTTCTATCTAGAGGTGAGTGTGAGTGTTTAAATTATACGCACTTGTTATTTTTATTTGTAATGTTTGGAAAATTTAACACACATAATTTTATACCATCCAAATAAATTAATAAGAATATGTTTCCAATTCCACACTAGATGCTTGATGCATTGGCTAATCGTTTTCAATGATTTCTGGTGCCTATTTCAGTCGCTTCCCACATGGGTCGAAATGGAATCAATTCCAAAAGCAAAATCTAAGATCGGGCACGCGGTCATGATCATACTTCAAGTGGGACTTATAGAGAAATTCAAGGATATACCTTTAGTTACTGGTTTGGATCTCGCCTGTTTTGCGGGGGCTGTGCTCGTTTGCTCGGCTAGTACATTCCTTCTCTCTCGGCTTTCTGTTGGTGGCAGTGGCATAGTGGAAGATAGGTAGCCAACGCTAAAAGGAAAAGATGTCACGAGTCCTTTTCTTTTTTTCTTTTTTTTTTTTTTTTGTCTGTCTATAGTAGAAATAGTGGACAAATGATGATCACATTTTGTGCTTTTACGTTTATCAGCAGCTCTTTCTTTAGGCCGGACAAAGGATCCCCTTTTGTTTGACTCGTTTCGTACGTGTTATCGAATTATGAAACCCTACTTATAAAATAAGAGTTTTCTTGACACGGGTGCCATTAATTTGATATATTTCAAACCTAAATATATATTATATTATTATTATTATTGGATATAAATGTGTATTTTTTATTATTAATTATAATTATATACTAAAACACTAAAAATAGACAATAACAAATAGTGTAATTAATATATAAATTTGCGTCCTAAAAAAGCAAGGAAATCACTCATGTACTATTCTTTCCTTTTTTGAATAACTTGATGTTAATTGTGAAAAAAGGGAACATGAGGCACTATTACCCTTTATTTGGCAGACACTACAAATAATCACATACAATTTTTTTATTTTTATTGGTACATAACAGTGATATCACATATAGTTGTTTGGAAACTGTCAAGGCAAAGGTCTAGTAGGGCTGTAAACGATCAAATTCGTTCGAGTTCATTGGCTCAATTCGATAAGAACTCACATAAACTTATTCATTTATATAAATGAGCTACATTCAAAGCTCATTTTAAAACTTGTTTAATAAACGAATCAACCATAAATAAGGACAGACCCGACTCTTTAGTCTTTATAAACAATTTGTTTAGAATTTTGTCTATGTAGTGATTAACAAATTTATTTATTATGTCATAAAAGAAATTTTTTGTTAAGCTCATTTTCAAAATTATATGTTCCATTTATGTACATTAATACACGAAGGTCAAATATTTCTTTTTAATTGGTTTATTTTATTAAAGTAAAATATTATTCTCGTTTTTATTTCATGTATAACAATAAAATTTTATAATTTTAATTATCTTGTTAATATTATGAAATTAAATAAGTTGTTCGTTTAAATTCTCAAAAACTCGGCTTCGTTTCAGCAGTTTCAACTAAAATTTGGTTCATTAATAAACAACATTGACACCAAGCCTACATTTGGAACTGTTTATTAAACAAGTCAAACTCGAGTATGGCAAAATTTGACCCGGGTGTGTCCCTTGTATCTCCGGAGCTCTCAGAGCAAGAACGTAACCCTTTGGTGGATAGAATTGTCGGAAGAACTAATAGTTGGGCAAAGAGAAGAGTATTTAATATGCAGTCATCATTCAGTCACGCAGGCTTAACATTTGTGTACTCAGGTCGATATCATGTACTTGGCAACGAATAATTGCGGCTAGCGAGTCCCGGGTTAGAAACTGGCGTTATCACTCTGATCCCATTCATCATACTTTTTTCCGTCTTTTCTTCTTCACTCTTTATAACACAACCAGTTCAGGATTTTCTCAGAAGAAAATTCTTTAGTTCAAAATGTTTTCCAAATTACCTAAGTCAATTCTACATCAATATAGCAAATAAGACTTGAAACTTTCTAATTAATCCAAGTCCGAAACTGTTGATGTCCTTGATTGTGGTGTTTTTATAGCAGGGGCCGTAACCTCTCAGATGCAATAAAATGGGGCGGCAACCATCAAATAATCGAGGTCATGACAATGGCTAAGAATTTCTTTTTACCGAAAAACCCCAGAATTTGAGGAAACTTGGATTAAAGAGGTTTAGTTTTTTAAAAAAGAACATTTGCCACGCAAAAGAGGAACAATGTTATCAAATCGTATTCTTGTTTGTCCTTTTAGGAACTAATTTCATTCAAATGGTATCTTTTATCCATGAATCAAAAAGGGGAAAATTTTTCAAAATAAACAAAAAGTAATACTTACAGCAAATCGATACAACTCTATAAAAACTACTAAAACCAATAAAAAGACGCTCTCTACAATGTCTACATGGAAGCCAGAAGATCTCTCATTTCTGCCACTGACGGGATCGTCTCATTGGGATATATCTTGGCAACCAATTGTGCAAAACTTTCATACTTGTCCAAAAATTCCTTCTGTAACATTAAGGAGAAGTAATGTAAATCACCAGTAAGACATTTTTGGCTCTATAGATGGTCCACAGGAAATTACCAAAGGAAACCAATTGAACTTGAAAGAAGAAAACTTCAGAACATAGAGCTTTCCACAAGCACATACCAATGCAACAAGCAAAATCATCCACTCTATTCTTCATGAAAACAGGCAAAAAAGCTCATCTTGATATGAATAATGGGCTCCAAATATCATAACGCTTATCTCAAACCAACGTTCTGACTTCGTAGCCACCATGTATCTTCCAGTTATTTTTTGTTCATGGTCGGTCAATTAAACATACATACATTGAAGCTTCTAAACTTCTACTGGGATTACCCTTTTGTTTTGTTCTTTGGTTGCACAGAGCATAAATGACCAGAAAGAACGAGAGTGATTAATCATATAAGCAGCACACAAAGCCGCAAAATGAAAAAACAATAAATAAATAAATGAAAACCAATAGAAAACGACAACATGAAGGAACAAATTATCTAAATCGAGTACAAAAAGAAAATCCTAGACTGGGAATATATCACAATAGGGCCTCCACAATTATTGGACATACCGTGATTCTAAATCCTCCCCCCCCCCCCCTTTTTCTTCTTATCATCGAGAATTTTAGTATTTAAAATATTGTGCAAGCTGATGGTATCTCGTGAGTCTTTGTAGGTTCTCTCCTCAACTTTACCCATAATGCTTATCTACATACCACACTTATGCCAGTTAGATTGTTTGATGAACATGGGAGCAAAATAATTTGTAACACTCAGACACCACATTAGCTGCATGACTAAGTGCTCAGAAAGCTTTCAATTGGAATCCCTAAGACTTAAGAAGGACCTTGCCTTGCATTTCTCCCACAAAGAAGGTAACAATTCCTCTGAAGTCAAGTTCTTCTGTAGTTTCTTATACATTGCATTAATGGACTTGTCAACCTGTAGTAGATAAAACAAGTAATTGTAACATAATTGTTTGAAACCAATGAAAACACTATTTTGAGGGTGAGCATGGGATGAATTACCCCAGATAAACTAGATTTTAACATCTTCCGAAGATCCATCTTCGACAACCCAAGCTGAAAAGGGATCTAAAAAGATGACCAAAGCCAATAAGTTCGATGAGTCAACAACCTGGAAGATAATAGATATTTGCACGGCCACTATAGTACAACCTATCGTGGTTCTTTACTGGCACCACATAAAATGATTTTCAGTATCCTAATTATTATCAACTGCTTTCTAATCAATGCAATGAGATTATATGATCCAGATGTCGCCCTACTACCCTTGTCCCAATGGCAGAGAAACAAAATTCCAACAGGAAATGATCTGAAAAGAAAATGCCTGCCCTCTATCTCCATTATTTTAATTGTCAAATACAGCATGTTAAAAAGATCTTGCATTTACCTGAAATCTTGCTTGGTAAATGGACCAAATAGCATATAGTTCTATTGCTTTGACTTCTCTGAAGCAATATATTGAATGAGTGTATCCAAGATATGTGCATAGGAACATACAAGTGTATACGACCTACTTAAGATAAAGAGGAAACATGTGTCCTAAAGAGAGCATGACGGAGAATAAAAAATGCAGCAGAGATGCTTATCTGTTTCATTGAACATTGTTCCACGATAAAGCCCTATTGTACTCCTATTATCCCTTAAAGAGAGGGTACCAAATTCGTATGCTAACCAAATTGACCAAAATATCTAAAAGAAGTAGCATGCATGACACATGAACCATCACAACTGCCCTAAAACAACTGCAGAGTAACATTTTGGAAGATACACAACCAATCTTTAACTTGTCAACTGCAGATGCATTGGAAAGGCACCAACCTCTTCTGGTGTTATTGTGTACATCAAATCCTCAATCTTGCGAGCAAACTGGAAAAGGCGCTCAAATTGCTGCAAATTGCAAATATTGCAAGGACAAACACCATCAGAATATATGTTTCACCAAACAATAACAACATTAAAGAATAATGATGTATTGAACAAAGAATAAAAGGACAACATGATTCCTTACATAATAAATAATCATATTGATGTGACGTGTACAAGCTTGCTCATAGGCTTCACTCGCCTGGTGATAAAATTTTGCTAAAGTGGGGACAATATTCGCAACATCATATAAGCTGCATCAAACCAACAGAGATGAAAATCGAATTTAAAATAAAAGAATCATCTTCCAGTTAAGCTTAGCGAACTAACTGCTCCCAACCCTCACACCCCTCCTCCCCACCAACAAGCACAAAAAAAAAAAAAAGAAGAAAAAAAAAAGTAAAAAGAACTGCCAAAATAAGTTGTACAGAAATATCACCTATTTTGAAATGCTGCATAGTTCTCCAAAAGAAATATGTCCGCATATTTTGGCTCGGTTTGTGCAATTTTCTCCAAAGTCACAAACATGATGCTCACCTGCCACACATCATTCAAAATGTAGCAGTAAGTAACAGAAATGGGCATAAAAACACAACACACAAGACACTGTCTGATCTACTCACAAATTTTGTGTAAGCCTGATCAACTAGATCCCTGGATTGTCCCTGGATATACTGCTCCATACGAGTTGCAAGAGTTGCAAATCTGTGCAGGACCAATAAGATGTTACTGCTCAAAAATCAATATTTGTATGATGTAAATTCTAAATGTATGAAAATATTTTTCTTCCCAACTTTGCTGGTGTGAGCAATATATTTCCTTAATATGACACTAATTGGCACACATTTGCCCAGACATTCACTTGCAGTGTGGCAGATGACAAATTGTTTCTATCTGTATTCCAACATGTCCCCAATTAAATCAATGCAACTATAACATGAGTCAAAGCAGAAGAAAATAAAACATCAAAACAATTTAAATAATTTGTAGCAAACATTACCAAAAAGGCAATTCTAGAAATTACAAACGTTTTCGAAAAATATTGATTCCACAGTTCAGAACTTGTTAATTTATGGTTTCAGCTCAGCGTTCTGTTCTTCTGGATCACACAACATTTCATCAATAATCTATCAATTCCTTAAAGACGCATCCTTGGGACTTTCAAAGTTTTAACATTGATGGGGAAACAGGTCAGTTTGCCCATTCCTATAAGATTACCTTGGGATGTATGATAAGACCCCCATCTGCCGCACATTACGCTCATTTCTCTCAATCTGGTGGCATGCTTCATCCACAAACTGCAATGCAAACAAGAAATGCATGAGGAACTTCAGGGAACAAATGGATGTGTGTGGTCGAACATTTTCTTTTTTTTTCTCCTTAAGCTAGAACATACACGGCTGAACTGCGTAGAAATTCTTGACTCCAGGTCGCCAAGCAAGAGACGCACAAAGCCTGCAGCATCAGCTTTCTGACCAGAGAGATAACGCTCTGTGATGCCATGCATTGATATACAGCGTAAAGGATCAATCTTGTAGGCCCAATCAACAACAGCGCAAAAGTCTTCCTAAAAATTAATTGAAAGAAGACCTTTCTCAAGTCAAAACAAAGAGATTTGAAGTAATCTTGGGTGTTCAGCACAGACACCCAGAAAAGTTAAAGATGATCAAGAGAGTGTGCATATATCGATGGCCCCCAAAACACAGATAGACAACTTTCTCTTACGTTTCAGTGGTCAACTGTATTCAATTCTAAGTTACCTGATAGATTTGGAAGATTACAATGATTAACAAAAGCCATGCTCCCAGTGTTCATGGAAACTCTTAGAAAAGTGCACTCTCATATGTAAAAGACACTTCAAAGACTTGATAAGAGAGATAAAGCACATATTACTTGGATTCCATCAAGCAAATCTTGAAGAGATTCATTTAGTGCTGTCAACTCCGCAGAATTTTTACCTACAAAACAGAACCTTTTTTTTTTTATGAAATTGCAACAAGCACAAAAGAGTTGGACTAAATGAAGGTCAAAAAGTTCACCAGCTTTACTGTTATTATCATCAATATCCATAATACCCAAATCATCGTCCTCCTTATTGGCACCATCACGATAACTTCCACCTTTACTCCCATTCACAAGACCTACTGGAGGAACAAGTGCAGGAACTTCAAAGCACATGAAATGTGCAAAAAAAGAACTCTGCAGTTTTGGCCAACTTGGAATAAATTATACGAACATACTTAATAACAGTAAAAGTTCTTGATATAAATAAATAAACAACTATAACCTCATCTACAAGGAGTGGGATAAATATTGTCAGCATTTTGGCATAAGCCTCAGAAACTGCTGCAGTATCTGCAGTATGTGCACTTTGACTGGAACCTGTAGAAGCTTCAAGCCAGACAGTTGGATTTCTGGATGCTTTTGTACTAGCACGAAGCTCATTAGCAAACTCCCGAGCCTGTGAAAGGGAAATTTTCAAAATCATAGCAGTAAAAACTGGCATAACTCTCTGAAACATTTTTCTGCAGTAAATCTATTGAAAAATGATCATAAAAAAATGCAGTATCCACTCCAAATGAAGTAAAGAAGGGCAGAAATTCTTTCAGTGCAAAGAGTTATTGCCTGACCTCTCGGCGAAGAAGCAAGTTAAGAGAGCTACAGTATGCTTTCCTCAAGGCACCCAAACAATTCTCATCAAGACTCTGGAAACATGAAAGGTAAAAGGTTTATAAAGAAAAAAGTAAGACAAACAAAAACAATGCAATCAAAAATTTAAGGTCTATGGCAAGATGCTGATAGTCAACCTTTAGATGTTGAAGCAGACGAGCATATGTCCTGCATTTGTACCTTAAATCAGCATGATCAGGCCTCTTCAGCTGTCCCCGCTGTTGCATGCAAGCATGCAATAAACACATCCAGTTCCAATATAAATGTTAAAACTCAATGTTAAGAAAAGCATGACACAACAATACCTGTGAAAAGTAACTCTTGTCACTTATCATGAAATCCACCAGGCTAGCAAAGTAGTTTCTCAAGAACTCGGAAGCTCTTTTGACAAATGTAGTTTTTAATTTTTCAAGTTCCGCTCGCTTCTCTCTAACCTGTCAGGAATTAGAACATTACATTAGAGAAGATGGCTCAGTATATGCTCTGACTAACCAAAAACATTTGTAACCTACCATCAAGGACATCAATTCTCGAAACTCAGGACTAATCAAGAAAAAAATTTGCAATGGAAATGAGATTTCTAGTTTTTGTTTAACAGTCACAGTCCAGAACTCATACATAAAAAGCAAATTATTTATTTAGCAACTACAGCAATGTGAGCATAGATGCTCAATCAATTGCTCACTTAATCTTTTCAACAATCTGTTTTATAATTAAACTGGCAGAGAACTGACAGGAAAAAGGGAAAAGTCATACTGCACGCATGTTTGCATAGCAAAGATCCAAATTAGGTACTTCAAGGCCACGTAAAGCATCAGTTAGCCATTCACATGCTTCAACATTTCGAAGCATGCGTGCCTCATCAAATGAACCTCCCGTTAGACATGCTGCATGCTACAAACAGAACATTGTTAGAAGATGATAAGGCATAAATACATTGCCCCAAGTAAATAAAAAAAAGTTAGCACAAAAGTCACTACACACATACTTCTGAAGGGACACGCAGTCGTTCAAGAAGCTTGTCAAGTTCTTCAATGAGTGCTCTGTTATTTACAGACTGCATCTCCAACTTGTTGTTGCGGGTCTCTATCTGAATATCACAGGGGAAGATATTATCCAACAAGAACATAAGACATCAGGTACTCTAATTAAATGAAAATGGTAGGGTGAGCCTTGATGTAACGGTAAGGTTACTCCATTTCGACCAAAAGGTCACAAGTTCAAGTGTCGGAAACAGCCTCTTTGGAAAAACAAGAGTAAGGCTGTGTGGATCTGACATTTCCCTGAACCTCACAGTGCGGGAGCCTTGTGTACTGAGACACTCTTTTATTTGAAACACAAAATTAACATTTTAATTGAAAGGTATGATTCAAAGACAGACTTGGCACACCTAGAACTTGGTGCCCATAGCTCCCTCCCTATATAAAACATTGCACATTATACTGTAATGAACACCCCCCCTGGTCCCCAAACACAACAACAGCAAGAGCAAAAACAAAAAATAATAAATAAAGCATGTCGTTGTTGGGTAGCAACTAAGTAGTTCTTAAAAACCATCTCAGCTCAGGATATAGAGTGCATTATTCTCAATTATCTAATTAAGGGTCGATTCTCACTGACAAGAAATTCATTGCATTAGCAGTTCTATGTGTACATCTAGTTCTTTTTCTTTTTCTGCATTTAGTTGTTTCTTCAGGGACCATTTCTTAAATTGTGTTCAACATCCAGCCTTGAAACACAATAACACAGGTTTGAAACTTGAATCCTGACAATGGCTGGTTCATACCAAAAGGTTGACGCACAATTAGTTTCTAAACGCAGCCCCTCATTCATTACTGCTTTTTTGTTCATGTGTCTTTGGATAATAAGTTCAAGCGGACGTAACTTTTCACAAACCATAGGGAAACCATTTTTCCCCATTTGAATTCATGTTTGAAAGAATTTATGTAAAAATAATGCCTTTATTCATGGCACTATAGGAAATGTAACTACCTGATTGATTGTTAAAACAAGACAATATTCCCCTAAAAGGACAAAAGAAGCACATTCCACAAAGCACAAAATCCCAAGATTAGCACAATTTTTTATAAACATTTCGTTACCGATTCTATGTCTTCTCTCATATGTCTCAATTTAACGTTGAAAATGCCTAGCCATTCATCCATGTCATCAACGCAATTTGTTGCAGCCTCAAGTCCTTGCAGCACCTGAAAGTCCAGAAGACAAAACCTCAAATAAGAAGCAATGACAATAAGCATTGGCATTGAGCATCACCATCCACCTAGTTGCTTCCATGCCTGGGCATGTCCACTTGATCTTCTCTAAGACGTGCTCAGAGGTTGTTAAAAGAGAAGAAGAGAAAAAAAAAAAAAAAGAAACACATGCGACTGAGGAAAAGCTCCATCTTCAAAGCAGAGATCAGATTTTACAAATTGCAGTGGCATATCAATCAAAGAAAGATTAATCTCATTCACATAAATAATCAACAGTTAAAAGGAAATACCTCTTCTATCAAAGGTTCACTTTCCAAAATGGCATGCACATTTGCTGCTTCAAGGGCAAGAAGTTCTCGCTTCATCCTTTCGGAGAATGCCTCTGCTTCCCCAATGCCCATGACATAACTGCATACCATTGTGTAATAAAAAATTTCAGAACTCTTTTACGGTTGATTCAAATATTTAACATGGAAAAGAGGCAACTGATGTAGAGCATCACCATTTCAGTCTTACATCATGTGCGTCTGAGTCCAGAAAAGGTAAAATAAGAAAAAGTCTTCCAAATACAGCAGAAAAATGGGAATGGAAAGGACATTACTAGTAGACTACCAACTCAAATCAAATCGATGAACAAGAATGCCTTTTTATATAACCAGCAGGAACTAAAAGATGGTCATAAGATAAGCAAATGCACTTCCAATAAACATGAGTGAATGAAGTTGAATTTATTGTGAAAAAATTTAGGCCAATAGCACCTAAAATTCAACCATTGCGGGACACAAGGAATAATGGATAGACTCCCTTCAAAACTTTGGAAAGCATTACCCAGGCAGATGACAAGTGCTTACTCAAGCCAACTCAATCAACAAACAAGAATATGAATGAAAGAATGAAGATCATGTTTGATCTCCCTGTTTATTAAAAGTTTATATCAACACATACACACAATTGTATTGTTTAACTAAAGGTACTAATTATGACTGAGCAAAAATCAGATTAGGCAAGGAAACACATACGTGCCAAGAAGGGCCTCCATGTCCTCTTCCTCAGCCTGGGATACAAGTTCTTTTTCAACAGTCACTTTCAAGTCACTTTCTGTTACTGGAGTTGCTGCAACAGGCCCATCTTGCTGAGTCCCTTGCTTGCTAACTACAGGTGTGTTTTCCTATTGCAAATAAAATTAGTGAAAATACAGATAAGTCATCCATAATGATTCACAGATCACTTGAATAGGGGATTTTGAACAAATAGGTGTCTAAACCAAGAAAGAATATCAGGCAGACAGTGTCTCAGGAATCTGAAAACTAAACCAACTAAAGCATATCAGCTCCCCAGTTTTGTGCTTTCTATAAGCCTGTGGTCGTTGTTTGAATATTTATCTTGATTATTTATAGCTTTGATCTTAACAAATATTCATCCATAAGTGCCTCCTATTGCAGGATCAATTGGAAGATAGAATACCTCTCTCAAAAGCTAAAATTATAGCAAACAAATGTACAATGATGCATTATAATATATGCCGAGTGGCCCTCATGTTGCTAGAACCCATGCATGGTCACTTGTTCAAAAGAAAAACCATCTAAATTTACAAAAATGCAAATGAACTTCTAAATTTAAACTTAACAGGGTCCTCCAGAAGGGCAAGGCATTGATGAAATATCAATTTCAGATACAACGTCAAAACAGAGGCCTATGGTCAAAGCTCGTTCATCTTAGACCAAATCAAAGTTCAGCCCCAAATGGGAACATATGGCATCATTTAAGTAGATGTGTTGCATCTATCTTAGAAGCTAGTCAGCTATATGGATGACATTGAAAGTGCAAAGTGCCACAAGGGCCAGGGTAAGAACTAAGGAATTTGGATATATTTGGTTCCCTTAACTAATATTCAGATATCAAAGAACATATCTACTCAAGCCAAGTGCAGAAATTTTGTGAACACAAAGCAAATGGCAGAGATATGGGGTCAGAATTTGGAACCATTGCTACATGTTACAATGCAAAGCCTAACAAAAATTTTAGCCAAGAACCTGGCGCAAAGTTTAAAGATCACAAAACCAATCCTTGAGACTGGATTCTTCAGAAAGATCTACTAATCCATGGAGATACAGGAGTTGTACACATCAAACTGTAGTATCAGGTAAAAAAACGAATAATGTATTCATGAAGACATGGTATACAAAACCTTTCTACAACTGTTGACACAGAAATTCTGCAATCATTTACTGATCCAACAAGCAATAAATTTGGAAAGATCCAGAATGGGAGAAGAGAGAATCTAAAACAAAAACAGTAAATGACACTTGAAGATTCAAAAACAAAAATTGTTACCTTAGCCCAAAGTGCCATCTCCACCACATCTATACCAACAACTTTAGGAAAACGGCCAAGCACATCTTTGCAAATGTTCAAGATGCAAAATAAAACGCGGTTCCTATTAGAAACATTTAAAGTAAACATATAAGATGAAAGAATAGCTAGTTGGCAGTGAAGGCCCAAAAGACACAATCAATTGCAATATTTTATCTATTATGAGAGAGAGAGAGAGAGAGAGACAGAGAGACAGATAGACGAAAAGAGCATTCTTTCTATCACCTATCGTCAATGTTGCGCATAGTCCATTGAGGTGGAGCAACACTCTGGCTTCTGAGGTTATCAAATCCCTGTAAAAAGCTCAGTCAGAAGCTTCCCACATGTAGGGCAGGTAATGCGAAGTGTACATCATAAAGTAAAGTCACTTCTCATTGGCTTAAGAGCTTTCTGAAATCTGAATTCAGATAGCCCTGGTCAGCAATCCCACAAATGATACAAAGCCTTTATGAAGGACTAGAGACAAAGCATTACCAATGTGAATGTGCACCCACTGGGATCATTAGCTATAACTTCCACCTTTGAGAGATGCTTGAGCTTGTACAACTTTGCAGGCTATAGGATCAAGTGAAGACATGATATTTATACATGTTAAATCTCCATAAACTCACATGGAATTATAGTGCAGCATGTCAAACAAGTTGCATTTTGTAAAACAAGCATGCTAAATAAGAAAGAAATCAAGGAGTTGAAGTTTCTGTTGTTATTTGAATTGTGACAATCTACTCACCCATTTACCAGTACAACTAGGTTCCAAGAATATTGGCATGAGAAAAGGCAAAAATTCAACCTCAGGTTGTACCCAATATGCCACATATTAGACAGACATGCTTAAAAGTATAGCCGCACCAAGACCCTTAATTCAATGTCTAAGATCAGGCCTACAAGACAATTCTGGCCCTGGTATATCTGTGTATCAAAACTTTTGTCTTACTTTCTTTTCATTGACTTTTAAACTTACCCGACATTCCCAAAAAAAAAAAAAAAAAAAAAAGCAAAAGGCTCAAAGTAAACATTACCTCAAGGACTCCACCAGTGGAATATTTTAAGACTCGAAGAAATGCTTTAGTCCGTTGACCTTTTGATTTTGCTGCACAAGCCAAAGGCTGTCACTAACACCACCATCCAATAATATGACACTAAATAGTTAAGGAAATAAATTTCAAGCTTTCAATCACAGAAGATGGCAATCAACAACATGACATAACACGTGATTTATTTCACAAAAGAAAGGCACAGTCCATTACTAGACGAATAATAGTCGTCTAATGGGGTTGCTACAAACAAGGAAACTAGATAGGACAACACTAAGTCAGATGATTATTGGTACAGAGATTTACTACATGTCTGCAACCACTCCTGTAACAATGGCGTCCTGAAGTCTTCAAATACTCCATCTATGACCCCAGCTATCAAAAACCATGTAATGTCAAATTCAGGTTCAGGCACTGAACACGCACTGCCTAATTGGCAGACCCTAACCTATCCATTTTTAAGTTACTTCTGCTCCAGACAATAAAGGTTGAAGTATGACTGCAGGGAGCAAAATGCCCGAAAATTGACCATTCTATTTGAATATCGACAACAAAACACAAAAAAAAAATTTATGTTGGAGAATCAATAGTTGGATCATCTTTCTAGTCATGCCACAGTAAAAGTACTAATCTAAAAGTTCTCCTGCTTCGTGCTTAATAATGTGAGTAAAAACCAACATCAGGCATGCATACTTGGAACATGATGGAGAAGAAATGCATAAATCAGCAATTATTCCGTTCATAAATTACACTCAAGCCAGAAAGAGATGCCTAAGAATCATGCCAAATTTGAGCAAAACCACATTCCTCGACTGCTTTGCTCATTCTATAGATAAAATCCAAGCTCTACTGCATTTCTAATAGAACGTTCGTTCCCAGATTTGGAAAAGTCCTAAGTCCTAACCAATTAGGCTCTATGAAACCGGAAATTTCGTTTCGCACGCAACAAGCATATGCAATTCAGGTAAAATCGCTTTGGATAAAGCTGAAATTGAAAAGAGCAAAATGCGAGACCAGCGAACATATTGGGGAAATAAAATAAAAAAAAAAAGAAAAAGAAAAAGAAAGGGCGTGCATACTGGAGAGAGCAAGAACCCTGGGTTTGGCCATTTGGCGGCCCAATTTTCCAGATTTGCCCCAGACACCGCGGCTCTTAGCCACGCGGATCGACAGAACAATCTTCTGCTTGGTGCCTTCAATGGCGGCCTCGCAGGCTCTCCTAAGCTCCGCATCGTCCGCACTCGATTTCGCCATTTTCTCGTCTGTCTGTTAAGTGCTAATCAGCTTAGCCAGCAGAGATGACAGGAGATTTCAGATTCATAAAGAGAGAGAGAGAGAGAGAGAGGTGAAGAAGAGGCGATCAGCAAGCGCGTCGAAATCAGGTGCGTCACTATTGGTATTGCAACGGGCGAGGCGACGAATTATTTTGGGCCTATTGTTGCGCGCACTCTCCCTCGGTTCCTGCTTTTATAGGTCCACGTGCATTGCATGATAGTTGCGGGCCGGTTTTTGTCAAACCTAAGATTGTAAGAATCCGATAGGTCATTCAATTAAAAGTATTAGTTGGTTTAGATTCAACCGGTCGAATCGGTTGAATTGGTATTTGAATTGATATTTAATAATATATATATATATATATGTATAAAAGTAATTAAAAAATAATAATTATAGATTGTGATTAAATATTAATTTTTTTAATTTTAAAAATGAAATTGGAAGTTTTAATCAGATTTAGGATTAAATTGAACTTTTTAATTACACTTAGTACTTAAATTATATTTAAATAATATTTGAGGTCAAATTGTAATTTATAAATTTTTCATTTTCATTGAACCAGTCCGACCAGTTCGGTTTTCATCGATTTTTACCGATTTTTTTTCGTCCGGTTCACCCCTCAAAATTCATTTAAACCAGCCCGGACCCTCGGCCGGTTACCAGTTCAACCGGCCACCGGCCGATCCTGGCCGGTTTTCACAATAATAGTCAGACCACATGTTTTTTTTTTTTGGGTCACTACATGGGCATATGGGACATTGATAAGCTGTCCACACGCCAGCGTGGCCGTGGGTCGCACAAAAAAACAAAAACATAAAGCAGCACAACATGAACTTGTACAGATTATGGTGTCTGAATTTCAAATTCGGTAGTAAGGCGTTGGGATTTTGATTAAATTATGTTGTTGTTTTATTATTTGCTTTCGAAGAATGTGGAGTTAATAAGAGAGAGGATAAGAAGGGTGTTTATAAGAAAAGAAAATGAGGGTTTGATTTGGAGCATTTGTTCATTGAAAGAATTGGCCGCAATAAAGGTAAGAACCTAGAAATTGTGCTGCTTTTGGAGTTAATATGATGCGTTCGGAGGATTATTGTAGAAATTTGTAGATTTGTGGAAGATCGTTGACTGAAGTGGAAGAGGCGCAAAAAGAGGAAGTGAATTTTCTGTGGCCGTGTCTTTGTAATGATCAGAGTCAAGGGTAAGGTGGGTTCTTGACATTGTTGTTGCTGATAGATTAAAGAATAATGATGGTGTGGTTTGGATGGTGTTCAGAAAAATTGGGTTTGTTTTGGTGAGTGAAGCCTGTGCGGGTGAGTCTTCAAAGGCACTTTAAAGTCTGCATGCAAATTTGCAACATTGCAAATGTTTTTTTGCAAATTGTTTTTGACAACAAACTTTTTTTAAAGACATTAGTGTTTTTTATGTCGGCTTCTCAAAGTGTGCATGAATGGAATTTGTATGGGCATTTGTCCATGAAAGTGAAGTAATGTTAGTTAGTATGTATTCATGGTATAATAGAAGATGAATATGGTCTATAGAACACGGCGACAATATATTTTTTATAGGATTTAGTTAAGTAAGCATGCAGTTTAAGTCAATAAAAAGAAGAAGTAACTAATGGGTACAAAGGATATTGGACATAAAAGCATCGTAATGTCTCTTAGGTTGATTTTGGGATAGGCAATTTTTTTTACGGGGCAAATTGAATGGAAGAATACTCAATTCTCTCTGTCATTATACTCAATCTAAAGGAAATGTGTTGAGAAATCGTGGATATGAATTGATAATTATCTAAATATATATTTGTTGAGTAGAAAAATGACACCAATAGTTTAGGGCAGGTTGGATGCCCACTTTGTTAAAGATCCATTTAGTACACGCATGGATTTGACAAACTGACCCAGAGGTTTGGTTTCATATGCTTGTAACTTATGAGATGTATCATATAATAGCAGATGTGTCCAAATTGAAAGACCATATCATTATTTGGCCTTTGTTGTACGATTGATACAGTTTTTTTTACCTAAGGTCACACATTGATTGATGAAAGAGAAGAACCATTAATTTTCTGTTTTATTAGCACCCATTAATGACAAGAAAAGACCTCAATATCAGGGTGTTATCAACTCTTCTCTGCAAGAGAATTTTAAACTAAAGTCATTGCAATGAATGATATTTGACTCATTTAATTTCAACCTAGATCTGTCTTGAGAGCGTCATTGAGATCCCTCTCTGGAACAACTGATCAGTGAGCTTGTGTTCGTCAATAAGACAGACATGCAAGTTTACGAAGCATGCCAAGATGAACTTGAACGATCCCCATTATTCTTCTCATTTTGATCCATCACTTCTATCTTGAATTTTGTTGATTTCCAATTGTATAACTATAGATGTAGCATGATTATGTGAGTTCATATTATAAAGTTATTACTAATCTACTCCTTTTGTGACGGTGGTGATACTTAATGCTGCTTAACTTTGTACAACTTATATTGATGACAATTTTTTCAAGTTTATCTGAAAATTTTTTAAATAACTAATTTAAAATTTTCAATTTGGTGGTTATTGCATTGATCCATAGACAGTTGAAATGTCAGCTTTCAGTCTTCGCTTTTATTTTCAAGTTTTTGTTAAAGCAGTTGGGGCCACATCTTTGGAGAATACAGTGCTAGGCTTTTTGTCCAATTGTCTTCTTGATTAGTATTGAAGCATATTAGACCTCTATTATAAAGCAATCTTGCATGTTTTTAAAGTTCAAGGAACTGTCTTGAACTTTGTTAAAGTTTATGTTTAGTTTAGTGAGCTATTTATCATGCAAACCTCTTAATTTGAATTTTTAATATGCTTTTTTGAATGCCTCATATATAATGAATATATTGATCAATGAAATAGTATAATATCATTATTCTCTCAATCCATTTTCTTAAACTTGATTGTCTGATTACTACAAAATCAATTTGTGTTAAGTCCCAAAAAAAAAAGTTGGTGCACTTGGTCTGAGAGGTAGGAAGGAGGGAACAGGCTAAGTTAGCATTAGAGGCTGACCATCACGTCAGCATTTTTTGTTGACTAAGAGAGAGAATTGTGCCACATCATGCGCCACATCACTAGAAAATGACCAACTTGACGGAATTTGAGTTAGTGACATTCTCAAAAAAATTATGTAACAGAATTATCTTCAATTGGACTTTTTTTTAGTTAGTGACCTAAATTTGTCCAAATCAAAAGTTATTGACCCAAAATTGTACTTATCCCGTTGTTGGAGTGTCTTCTGGGCAACCTTACACTTTATTTTGGTCAAAATTAAATAGGTAAGTATGTGTGGTACTCTATAAACCTTTCAAAAAATATTGTGTCAGATCATCATACGAAGTAAGCTGAAATACTACACTAAACTCATAAGAAAGTAAACTTCACAAGCTCAACAACAGTCATTGGACCTTTAGCAAGTGTAAGACCAATGTACGTTTAGTTCCTTCACTAATCTTTCACACAAAAACAAACCCCTTTATTGTGTCAAGCTACACAAGCAGTGATTTTTTTTTTTTTGGTAAGAATCTTTAAACATTTTTTTTTTGCTTAGTCAATACTTGTTAGACAATCTTTTTTGCCCATCGAAGCTAGTGGGTTAATGATAAAAAAGAGGAGGGTGCCAGATCTGGAGGTTGGAGGCTTGTTACTATAACAAATCTTTTCAATTTTCCCATTTTGGGCCTATTGGACTAAAACAATGAGCTCATCAAACTTCAACCTGAAATCAGATTGCTTTTTTTTGTTTATGAAATATACATGAACGAAAATTGAAAGAAAAAAACACCAATTATGTGGTTGGATGTACCATGAAAGATTATAATTTCGAATCTCTGCCAAAGTGTTCAGTAGAGTTAATATATACGATTTTTGTTGGAGTTGAATTCATGTAAAGTCATTCAATAGGGCTAAACGTACATGAGTTTTGTTAGGTCTCAAATGGAGCAACGACGTTTGCTGGATTTCTAGAGTATGCTTCTTAGGGTGTTCAGTGTAGATAGTTTGCCTTATCCTTACCTAGCAAAAGAATTATGCGCAAATCCTCTTTAGCTGATGATATCACCCCGCTTATCTACTTCCATATGAATATGAAAAATGTCAATTGCTTTCCAAAGTTGAAATTTCAAGCAAATAGAAATTTTAAATAGTGTAACTATTACAAAAAAAGAAAAAAAAAATCGAACAGCTCATTCTCCAAATTGAGCGACGATGTTTATCTTGGAATTTTCCGGAACCAATTTAGAAATCCCAATTGAAATTGTACATGAAACATTGTATCCACTGTAAATGACTGTTGATGATTAGTTGGTACAAAAATAACAAGGCCTCATAGCAAAGGCAAAAGAGGTCATCCCAATCGCTAAAAGCTCTTCATGATATTTCTATGTTGCATGCTTGACCTAGCCACCAAGGCTCCCAGAGTATTTGGTGTACCAAATACAAGGTTCATTATATGGAATGCTAAATGAGAGAAATAGTTCAATTGGAATTATGAAGCCTTGAGCTTTTCCCATAACCCTTACCCTCTTTTTGGATAAAAAAAAAAAGTAGAATAAGAGGAAAATAAGCGAGAAGAATGAAAGAAGAAAAATAAAGAAGAGGAGAATTTTCAATTATTTCTTGTATTTAAGAAAGAGTAATGGAAGTGAGGAAAAATAAAAATTTCTTATTTGAAAAATAGTAGAAAGTGGGAATAGAAAAATATTATGTATGAGAATGACAATTTTATCTTACAAAGAAAAATAGTATATATAATACTAAAAATATTTGATCCATAAATTATATAAAATATAAAATACTTGTATAAATCTAATAGAATAAGTTTATAATATTAATACAATTTTTTAATTAAAAATTCAAAAAAAATTTAAAGAAGGTAGAGAATTTCCTCTTTTTTAAGGTAAATTTGTAGTATTTAAAATGTAATAACGGAAATATAGTCTTTCAATGAAAAAGTGGGGATTCAATAACTTTTTACTCAATTTTATGAGAATTGATTTTGATGGACTAAAGAGAAAAATTAGCTTTCCTCTATCTCAATTTTCCTCTCCCAAAGATATTTTCCAAATACAAATGCTTATTTTTCTCCATATTTTTCTCTCCCTCTCCGCGTTTTCTCCTCTCCCAAGCCCAAACTAAAGATGAGTTTGGTATCTGGTATAATATAAGATAGCAAAAGGTAGGCTAATCTTGTAACATCATACCTCATGTTTGATAAATTATTTAGATAAAATAGTATGAGATTGTTATCTCAAGTTTATATATTAGTGTAATCCTATATATTCTTATGGACCCGGCTATCCCATGATATATGTTAAGCATATTTTTTAAAATATCTTCTAAATAAAAATTATAATATTTGTCGAAAATTATTCTCTCCACCGCATCACTGCTGTGGACTCCCTCTCTCTCTTCTGTCTCTCTCCCTCACGTTCTCTCTCCAATCATTCTTCCTCTCTCTCCCATCTCTCTCCCTTTATCTCCCATCTTTCACCATCTCCCTCTCTCTCTCTCCCTATCTCTCCCTCTGTCTCTTGAATCTCTCTCCCTCTCTCTTTCCCATCTGTCTCCCTCTCCCTCTCCCGTCCCCCAATTTTGATGCTTAGTCCTAATTTCGATGCTGACTTCATGTAATTTAGGCACATTTATATAGCGATAAAAATTTATTTAATAAGTATTTTTATATAATTAAGAAGAATTTAAAAAATTCATAAAGATTATACAGTTACTAACAAGTAAAATAAATTGATTTTGACCTCTAATCTTGCAAACTATCGCGTACAAATATCGATATGTATAATTTACCTCTGACGTGCTGGTTGAGAGGATTTGTTTAAGGCATTTCTCGTTTGGGAAAAGTTTAGCTTCTTTTCTACCAAATCGTTTTGGCCACCTAATCCAGCTTGGAATCCGTCACGGTTACTAGACAACTTTCGCAGTATGTGCAGAGAATTATGAAAGATAACTACTCAATCAGTGAGTTAATAGAACTACAATTTCATCAAATCAAAGGGTGAGACATAGACATTGCTTCTCAAATATCTAAATTCAGGGACGTAGAAAACATTCCAGTACCATGGTCATCTGCTTGGCATTCAAGTTACCGAAAGCAGGTATGGGAAGAAATGATTACAGTTCAATCTCTTAAATGACAGATTTAAAAGGTAGGAGCATTCAAACATGAGATTAGCAATCCAATTTGATGTTGCCTGGTCGGTTACCAATCAAATCTTTGACTGAAATTCACGTTCAACCAAGCAAAGTGAATAAAATCATTTTTAGTACCAAACAAAATTAGAACTTTACAATCGATCAACATCGCCACTTACCCAAATTGTTAACGAAGAACAATTGACACTTGCCATTTGGCCTCAAAGATTCAGCTGGCAAGACCCCCTAATCCAACGTGCGTTAGAATTGGATGCAAACCTACTACACAAACCTATAAAGATGAGGGAAATCAAATACCATTCTAATCAGAATTAGCACATTACGGCATTTGCTTCTATTTCCTCTATGTTTTAAATGATAATTGGTTCCGACATAACCAGGCCGCCATTATATCCACCCACTCAAAACAATGCTGCCACCATTTTCATGGATGACTCTTGCAGTGATTTGCCATCTCGATTCATTCATTGGCTCCTTGCATTTCGCTGCCAGTCACCATCATTTAACCAACAGGAGCTCAAGAATTGACGCTTTAGTGTCTTTATATTCCAACAAGCAGCTATCCAAAGAAAGCATTCAACTAACGAATTGAAAAATCAATCGCATAAATACTTGCTGAAGCCTTGGAAACTTCCAGAGGACTTTCTACAGGCAACACTACACTCGTCCAAAAAAAAAAAAAAGCCACTTTCGTGGGCATACAACTAAAAAGCTAAGCAGACTCGTTAAAAAAATGTCAGAGATATGAAACAGTGTGCCACCCACTTTTGGAACCACCCTTGAATCCCAACAACTATGCTAATAAATGAAAATTAAAATATAAAAATCATTCATATTCTGTTCCCCAGATATATAAGATAAGGAGAATCCATATTCCCTAGTTTCAGATTCATCATGGATCATTTGCGTCCCTCCTCCTTTGTCCGGGCTTGGGACCGGCTGTGTGTTACACAGGCGGAGTTACACACACATACACATAAACAACGTTACACACACACATACACACCACAAAGCACTAAACACATTAGACATGTTCACATGAGTAGCCAACACACACACTGTGCAAAAGGACATGGCAAACATGTTATGCAAGTGCACAACAGAATAAGAGGATGAGCACGACAAGGAAACCATTGCCACAAAAAATTAAAAAGAAAAAAGCCAGCGAATATCGGAAATAAAAGCTCAACCAAGTATTTTGAAACAAACCATGACATGTGGGAGCCTCATACATTGGGTACACCCTTGCACAGGTTCTTTCAACCAAACACTAATTACCCTTATAACGAATTATAGAAACGATCATATGCTACTGCTAAGCTTCCACAAAGTCAAACATCAAAATAGACTACTCCTTATCCAAGTTATTTTCCATTCCAAGCAGAATGCTCAAAAAATTACTAATTCCTATCTCTAGTGTAACTTGTTGCATAACTCACAAGGATCATCAGCTAAGAATTTTCACTCACCTCTGCAGTATCAAATGATAGTATCTCGATGAAAAACACAGGTATTCACAGCTATCCCAAGTGCAAATTGATTGAAAACTGGTTTCCACATTGTTTCCCCAATATTTATTAGTTCTAAGCACAAATAAGTGCAAATTGATTGAAAACTGGTTTCCACATTGTTTCCCCAATATTTATTAGTTCTAAGCACAAATAAGAAGTCAGAAAGAAAATTAAAAAAACCATAAAATATTGCACCTGCACAGTGTCAACAAGGAAGAGTGACTAAAAGAGACATAGAGACGTGCATAAAGATGCCCAAAAGAAGAATGATAGAAATGATAAAGGACATAATAGAGAGAATTGTGGAAGTAGTGGAAGAGAGGTGTGGGAAAGAGGACGAAGCCTACATGAAACTAGGGGTGAAGGGGGAGAGTGGAAGCAGGGAGACAAAAAAGGAAGAAATGGCCAAACTGCAAAGAAAACAAAGAGAAGAATAACTCAACTCAATTAATCATTTAGTTAGTCTCCACAGCTACATAGTAAACAGGCCTTACTTATAGGTGCCAAAATAGCTGAAAAGTAAGAAACAACCATGAAAGTAATTTTTCATTTCCTAACTAAATCATTTCAAATTTCCTTACCTAAAGTCTCATCAGAATGAAATTACTAAGCTATCCTGAGGGAGGTTTCCCTATTAATCAGGTTCCCTTATTATTCTCCAACAAGGATTGCCCCGATGGGCACTTCTCTAACAAGAAAACTTCCAGAATCAATACCATGGCTTAGGATCACTATCAACAAGAAGAGACAAGCATATAATTCTCAGAGGTAGTGCCTTGACTAAATTGTGCACAATCTAAACATAAACTAGTACACATATTCATACCAGAAAAAAAAAAAAAACAGAAAGGGTAAGAACTCCTCTGGAAAATTTTTGACGAGAAAGCCTGGAGAGTCTACCATAATGCCTAGCTTCTACAGAATTAGCCACAATCGCGTTGGTTAACAATGAGACAAGACACAAAAAACACACACACAACACACAAACAGAGAGAGAGAGAGAGAGAGAGAGCTGCGTGCTAAAGAAAAGAGGACATAAAAAGACGCAACAGTTAATAATCTTGCTGTCATCATCTGCCATTGGACAAAGTAACAAACATGGAAAAATGTTTGATGTAAACTCAACTAGTTAAAACAACTCTGTTCACACTTCACTACATGATCTGAAAGCAAAAGTCCAAGGAGAGAAAAAGAAAGCAAGACTTGCACAGGAAACTGAAAAATGCAGGTACTCTCTCCTATAACCCGACATGTAGCAGTAACTTGAATAGAACGACAACTTTCTAAAAGTACTAACGAAGCCAAAATTCGTACGAGGACCAAGCATTGAGAAACCATGGAATGTATGCAAAAGATAGGATAGGATCTGCAAAAATAAAAGTTTGTCCCACAATGTGCTTTCAAACTCAGAGTTAATTGCAGTTAAATACCAACTAGTGGCTAGATCACCAAAGTATCGACCAACAACCCTGTAACAGCCTTCTAGCACGCCAAACGTATTTCTGCAGAATAACATCCAAACATCAAGAGTTACGCCAAACTGGAAAATTTATGAGACAATGCTTTTATGATATAAGGAGCATAGAGAGCTCATTGATCATGAATCACCATCAGAGGACACCCAAAACAAACTCCAGGACAAATTCTAGGATACTTTAAGCTTGATACATCAGCATTGCCTTGCACAGAATTCCACAATCATCTTGTAAAATGGATTGCAATGAAATATACAAAAAGGGGACAGTGGATAAACACATTCTGTCATGCATAGCAAAGTTTTGCAACGTTTTTATATTTTTTCTTGGGCAAAAAAAAACCCAATGGTTCATTAGTGACAACAACAGTCATGGCGCAAATCTCACACAGTAAGACTACTCACTCAATTGATGGAAACATCAATAATCTCTTGCATGTCAGTAAAACAAAAAACATAACCTAATGCTTTAAACTTAAAAATAGTTACAGAAAAGTAGAGTCCAAACATTTTGTATGGTTGTGATATGAGTTGCAGTGTTGCACTGCATAAATCAAAACAATATATAATGAATTTATCCAGTAAAGTAAAAAAAAAAAAAAAAAACAGGGGCAAATAAAGGTGACAGTTGAATATCTTATATCGTACAAGTAATGGAAAGCAGCGAAAATCAACATCATTGTTGCAAACAATCAGTTTAACAATACCAAAATCTTGCCCTTAGTCCACAAATATTCCACCACAGACGTTCTTTTCAATATAACTTATTAATCAGATCATAATACCGAGCCCACGCTACGTTTCTTCCTAAATTTCCTCCCCAAACCCCACCAAACCAAAAAAGGAAAAAACAGAACCCAGCAGAGAAAAAATAAACAAACCAATACGTGTTAAATCACATGCATACTCATGCAACCTTGGATGATTTTCAGCAAGCAAGCTGTCATTTTTTTTCCCTTTAATCAAGACCACATGATGAAAAATAACACAGAAAATGTCAACCAGAGAATATATTTCTAATGGGTCCAAGCATAGTCAGCCACAATATAAAATGACATAAAGGGAAACAGAAGTCTTTGAACAGCAAAATGACCCCAGAAAGAAACACATACAGGATGTCAAATTAATAACTGCAAGTTAATGTAAAGTTTGACATGTGGTCTACAATTAAGATCTTGCACCAAGTCAAACCTTCAGCTCCTCGCATTAACCAAAAGGTGAGAATTGCATCAAACCTCGACACAGCTGTAATCAGGCTGTTCCTAGGTCCTCATAAAGAAATTCCAAAAAAAATAAAAAAGAAAAAAAAAAGAAATCAAACAAACGAGGGGAAAAAATGCCATATCAAGCTAATCCAAGATTACCCTCCAATTGAAACATTAATTTAAAAAATGATGCAATATCAAACCTAGCTACTTCCAGTCCTAATACTAGAAAAAAGTACCAGTATTGACCAGTATGTCAAGATTTGCTCATGCTGCAGGTTGAAAGCTTGTGAATACAGAACTAACTTCCGACAATGTAACCGAAAAATGCCAAATTCATCTATCTAACCTTTTTCATGAGCTTCATAGAAAGGAAGTTAAAAGTTTCTTCTACAGTCATCCATGCAAAGGCCATTAATGCCTAAAATAGTGTAGTGGAGCAGAAATAATTCATGAAAATCCAGCCGAGAGTGTTTATCAACAATTCCACCTGATGCCTCACATGTTTATTTTTACTTCATTAATGCGGCAGTTTGAAGTACAAAATAGAATGAGGAATTCACTTCTCTATTTTAATATTTGAATGCCTGGATGGGAGGAAGTAAAACAAAAAGACATTCAAAGGGGAATGGGGAGTAGTCTCTTCACAAAAGATTAGATATTCATGCATACCAGTGGAGAAGAGCAGAGGCCAAATTTCGCTCCTATCTAGATATCTTTCATATCCCATGCTCACATTGAAGAATCTATGAATCAGCTCTATCCAGTATTCGAAGGACTAGCTAAGCAATCTTTGCACCAAATTGATCAAACAAATTCTCTTTGTTGGAATCTTACATTTGAAAACAAGAAAAGAACTGCTAAAATATTTTATTGCATATTATTCATTAAGGAAGTGCAAACCAATGGCACCAGAAACATCGCAACTCAGAAATAACAAAAATCACATTTGATTCAAGAGAATGAGGTATGAGGGTGAATTTTCACAATCTTCCCTGTCATTTAAGAAGAACCGTGGAGATAAAATTAATAGAAAATCAGCTAATACTTCAAAGAACACATTGGACAACAAGAAAAAGTCAAAAGGGAGACATTGCATCAACAACTCCCTGATGAAGTTTTATCAAAATATGACTCAGCAATGAAGATTAATCCATGCAATTAAAAAACTAGAAAGAACTCCAACAAAAAGCAACTAAGGCTCAGATTCTAATTCTCTTCTACAATATAGCTTATATATGTCCAAACATGAAAGGGAGACAAAAGCAAGGTAGCTGACCGCTTAACCAAGGCAATTGCTAGACACATCACTATTTCTGAAAATCAAGCCTGCTTCTCCACTTAGATTGTCTGAAAGAAATGTGGAAGTTAAACAAACCACAAAAGAATATTGTAAACAGCAACCACAATTGTCTCTGCCTTCATAAGAAGTATATCTTTTAACTCCAATACTGATACCAAAAAAAATTACCACAAGCCAAGGTTTCCATATCAAGTGAATCACCACAGAACTGTCGCATTCATTTGGAACAAAAGACTCAATTTATTATTGTTCACACATACCAAGAAAGAAGGGAAAATCTCTACCATTACTCTTCTCTGGAAGGAACCACAATATGTCAAAGTCGAATGTGATGGAGCCCAAACAAGTGTTCCAGTAAATCTCCATTGTCAAAAAAGTGTTGGAAGCAACCAAAATCTGACGGTTAGAAAGATTTTAATAATCTTAATTAATCCTTATAATTTAACCTGCTAGTTACAGAATTCTTCAATAAGTGGATAGTTTGTCATGTGAGCACAAAAGAGAATGTTATGGTTCATTGTACAAGAAGTAAAAGGCAAAGTGCAAGTCCAGCTCCCCAGCTCAAAAACCCAACCTGGTCTTACTCAAATTTTGAACAGATTCACCCAACTTTTGGCTAATTTAGACCCTAAATTTTTCAATCTAAAACCCATAAATCAATGATCGTCGAGGCTTGAATGAACTTTGGCCAGGTCCTCACATGTACCAATACAACTGCAACTCCCAAACAAAGACAGAAGTCAAAAGACACTGCTTAGCTGCTTCACATCAGAGGGAGCACAGCAAGCGCAACACAGAAGATAATGCTTTAGCTACTCCTTGATTGATCAATTTCCACATATTTCTTAAGACACTAGAGTGACCCTGGAGTTAAAGAAACTTATGATTAATGAAAAGTTCAGCTTCAACTAACATAATAAATAACAAGGAAAGTCAAATAATAGGCATTACATTAACCATCCCCTCATCAAATTTTGTCTATAATGACACCATGATGGAGTTTTATCTGTGTAATTTGGAAACGCTGCACTTGACCATGGCTTAAAAAGGAAAAGCAAGGCTTAGATTCTAATTTTTTTGTAGAATATATCTTGTTTTTGAAGACATAAAGAAGAAATGAAGACAAAATTCAGGGGATCTCTAAGTCAGATTCATTGCAGGACAAGTCATCAACTTCGAAAAAAAATCCATGTTGCTCAAAAATTTTATTTTATTTTTTAAAAAAGCCATCCTCACCACAAGCATTCTATGAGAGAAATACAAAAGATAAAATAGGAATTGAATGCAAATCAACAATAATGGTCACAATTATTTGTGCGCTTCATAAGAAGAGTGAAGGCCATGTATCTAAGAGCAAATCTTCAAATACCAATCTTGATATAAAAAACCAATGGACACCATAAGCCAAGCACCATGTCAAGGGAATCATATCATAAGCCCACCACATTCAACAAAGATACAAACTCTTGAACGTTCAAGCATACCAGTTAAGAAGGGCAAAGTCACCTCCATCCCTGAATTTCATTCCATCACATCTCCCCAAAATAATTATAGCTGAAACCAAAGAACTCATTGATCTCTTCATTGGCTAAATAAATATGATAAATCTCCAAAGAGAAATCCAATAAATCTCAATTGTCGGAGCAAACAAGAAAAAATCTAATGGTTAGAGACATCCTCATAAACTTCCAGATAATTTCAGCTGCCTGTCAAAGAATGCTTCAATATGTTGATAATCCTGTCAAGAACTGCGAGTCCAACATTCCATTATCATATACCAAAATTAAAATCTTAAGTTCACAAAACTTTACCTAAAACACATTTGGCTAATTTAGCTACTTCTCTTAAAACTCATAGCTTGTCTTCACTTCAAAGAACAGGCCAATCCTCAGATTTTTCACACCAACAATTGGTTACCTGTCTCACATACTACAATTTGACCTTCAGAGTATCACAAGTAAAATAATCCAAAGAAAGGAGGCAGGCAATGGGTCAAGGTCAGTCAAACAACCAAGCACCAATTCCACGGACCAATTTTCCAACGGAGTCCATCATCATCACTCCCCATACAATAGATATCATTTGCTGCAAAGTTGCAAGGCAAGCCTACACAAGAACAATAGAATAGCTCTGCAACTCTCAATGAAAAGAAGAAGCAATACTAAAGAGAGAAAAGCTACTGCAATAACTACTCCCTGACTAGGCTTGGCCTTAAGCCCTAAGAATCTTGAGGGATCCTGAAGACAAACAAAACCACAAGATCGACATCAAACTTCAACTTCAGAGCAAAGAAGCCACAAACAAAACATAGATAAAGAAAGTTCAAACGGCAGTCACTGCAGTAAGCACTCTGTATGAAGTTCTCTTCGTCAATGATTATTTCAGGACCCTATGTTTACCGCAGCATAAAAGTTAACAGACCAAATCCATTGTCATTGCTGAAGACCACATCAGCCTCCAAAACACCTCTCTGGCAGCCAAACAAAAACATAATCCAAAAAAAAAAAAAAAAAACACAAAGAGTATGCAAATTGAAAAAGGAAAATAACGAAAAGGAGACTATCGCGAGATGCGGGTAGGAGCAACGGTCACGATAATCCAAGAAGACCCTGATATCAAAGTACTCTGAGTTAGAATCAACAATCTTGGGCCTCCGATGCTCCAACGATCAAAACAATATGGAAAACTAATACCAAATTAACCAAACACCCGCAGAACCACCACATGTTCTGCAACTCAGGATTTGCTTGCAAGAAGAATACCGAAAGCTAAGCAAACCAAGAGGAGGTAACAACTAATCCAGGCCAAACCGTATTCTGAACTTGTCCTGGTAGGATCATATAATAAAGCAAAATAATAATAATAATAATAATAATAACGAAGTCAGAAGAATCTTCACTCGCCGATCCACCAAATTTAACACCAAGATTAAAAAGAATCATCGTCACAGATCCATCTGTTTGAACACAGAGATCAAAATTCCTCAATCTTTAACACGCAACCGGCAAAGGAGTATACTCAGTCAGTTGTATCAAATTAAGAGAATCCATCGACATATGCATCGGCCAAACCAAGTTCACCAGCACAAGTCAGCAGAACCACTGGATATTAAAATTAATAATCAAATCGTCGTAATATCAAAGACAAACGAAGAAGGAAGAAGAAACATCCAATAAGCACAAGCAATGAGACTCCCAACGCCAGCTGAATCAAGTTCACGAGCACGCACAAGTCAGCGGAACCACTGGATAATAAAATTAAGGATCAAATCATCGATAAACAAAGATGGAAGAAGAAACATCCAATGAGCACAAGCAAAGAGACTCCAACGCTCACCCAAACCATAGGCCCAACAAGAGGATCCGGAGCCACCAAATTTTGGTGTGTACGGAGATATTTATAGATGCGCGTGTGAGGTATCCACGGACAGAATTAGAGTTTCGGTCAGAAAGTCGGTTGTTGACGTCGATTTTACATTGGATCCAATCTGGATTAGCATCCTTATCCGATGGCTTAACTATTACGCTACGCGCTTTTCTTTTCTTTTTTTTTTTTTCGTTTTTCTTTTTCTTTTTCCCATTGTTTTCAAGCTTGGACTAGAGTTTTTTACGATGTATTTGAAATGGAAAAAATAAAGGAAAAAGAAAGGGAAGAAAAAGAAAATTATGGTAGAATTTGATTTTTATTCGTTTAGAGAGCAGTCACGGGAAAAAGAAAGGTTAGCGAAAGTGAGAGTAAAATGTATTGGGTCTGTACTGTATATTTTTTCTCTCTAAATTAGGAAGAAAGTGTGGCTACCAGCACCATTGATACAATAAAATGACTCAAAAACCATGACCACAGCGTTCTGAAGCACAAAAAAAGCAGAAGGGACTTGTTGGAATAAGTAAAAGTTTGGTCTTATAGGTTTTAATTTTTTTTTATTTTTGTCTTATGTGTTTAGGGATAAGCATTTTAGGGATCCTAAACCTTTAAATTTTTTTACGTTTGAGTTCTAAACATTTTTAATATTTCATTTGAGTCCTAAATCTTTTAATTTTTTACTATATCAGTCCTTTAAGTAACGAAAAGTAGTCAATCTATTAATAAGTGAGTTTAATTTAATAAAAATCATTTAAAAAAGCTTAAATATATGAGTTAAATATTTTTTTCATCAATAAAATATGCATATTAAATATTTTTTTAATCAAAAAATATACGAATTAAATAGGCAACATGCATATTTTTTTATAGAAAAGACATTCAATTCATATATTTAATCTTTTTTAAATAATTTTTTGTAAAGTTAAAATTATTTTTTAATAGATTGATCATTTTTGTTAAACAGAGGGACTGATTTGGTAGAAAATTAAAAGGTTTAGGACTCAAATGAAATATCAAAAAGGTTTAGGACTCAAACGTAAAAAAACCTAAAGGTTTAGGATTAAAAAAATGCTTATCCCTATGTGTTTAGGTCATTTCATTTCAGTCTTAAACGTTAAGATATCTATATAAAGTTATCCCTATTACCGATGGAAATCCATTTGACCGTTATCTTCAAACTTTGACCCAATTAAAAATTTATATAATAATTATCCAAAAATTTATTTTATATTTTCTACAGGAAGTATTTGAAGAGTATTTTTGTTTTTTTAAAACACCCACGTGTGTGTATTGGTTTTGAAGACCAAATCCTTATTTTCTTTAAAACTCAAATCAGTCGAACCAAGCCCTAATTCCCCTCATTGATTTTCTTCAATTAAACTATTATTCCTCTCCTTACCTTCTTCTTGTCATTGCTACCAAAATGGACTAATTTGTTTTCTTTGAGGCCGAGAAAAACTCAAACCATTGTCACTTGTAAGAGATTGTGAAGGTTGGTGAAGATGATGTGTGAATACGGCAAAGAAGCAGTCATGCACACTTCATGGAGTGATCTGAACTCAGGGAGAAGGCTTATTTCGTGTGGGCTTCTTAAGGTGAAGTGTTGTAGGAAATTTGTAGTTTGCTCCTTAAGTGAAGGCTTAGGTTGATATGTTTGTATTTTTTTCCTTTGATTTTGGTAGCAAGTTGGAGGGTGTGGTACATTCCACTAAATAAATCCCTCAATGTGTGAAAGATCAAGACAGATTATTCTTGGATTGTTAAAGAGAGTGAGCTGTCTAGAGAGAAAGAAGGCTCGAAAAAAGAGGGAGCTGATGGTCCTGCGTATTATTGTTGCTGTGTTTATTTCTCTTTTCATATTTTTAGTGAGCTGGGTTATAAAGTAATTTGGTGCTTTCAAATCTGGTGTGGGGATGTTGGAATGGAAGATCATGTAGGGTTGATAGCAGCTATGGAATATGGAATATTATGATAGTCACTTCATTTTGTGTTTCCATCATTTTGTAAAATCAGTCCCTGAACTGATATGTTTTGAAGTGGCTTGTATTAGTAAGATGTAAAATCACTTTGCTCCTTAAATGAAGGCTTGTGCATGCATGTATCTTATGTAATGGAAGCTTGAAACTCTAATTATCAATTCCATGTTTTGAAACTTATACTTGCTAACCATTTTTGCAATCAGTTAGTCCATTCAATGAGGCATTTAGTATTTAAAACTTTCAAACACTTCCAATCCACTTCAAACTTTTCCCAATTAGTTATCTCTATCAAGTACTTAAGACTTTTATACCCTTCCCTAAGTCAAAATTATGCAACTAATTAGGTGTGCTTATGATTGTTATTACACATGATTTCAAAAAGAAAAAACTATTACTATTATAAGTGGATATGATTTTTATTGCACTGTGTGCATTCTGCCCTCGTTTGGTCAACCGCAGCGGTTGACCAAAGTATGTTGTGCGCATTCTTTCCTCGTTTGGTCGACCAAAGCATGTAAAGTATGCTAGCGCGCATTCTGCCTTGCCCTCGTTTGGTCAACCACAGCAGTCAACCAAAGCATGCAAAGCAAATTGGCGCGTTTCTGTCCTGCTATGGTCGACCGCTATGGTCGAGCAAAGCATGCTGGTGTGCATTCTACCCTCGTTTGGTCGACCACAGCGGTTGACCAAAGCATGCAAAGCAGGCTAGTGCGAATTTTGCCCTCATTTGGTCGCGCGCGACGATCAACCAAAACATGCTGGTGCGCATTCTGCCCTTGTTTGGTTGTCTATGGTGGTCGACCTCTAATAGTTGTTGGCATTCTACACTTTTTTGGTTGGCCGGAGTGGTCAAACAAGCATAGATAAGCTTTAAAAGTTGAAACTAAAAGGTTTAGGTGCTCAATAGTTTTGGTTTATTAGATCACTCTACAAGTAGTGAAATTGTGTTTTACTATTGGCTTTTTAATGCTAAAAATAACAAGCCACAATAAAAATAATGGACATCTTCACTTAGTTGTGTAATCTTTCCAGACGTGGAAGCTATGGTCGGGAGTAGGGCACTAGAACTTGAATGTCATACATTTTTTTATTTCGGTGATAATAGTTTCCCTTGCAAAATTAGGGGAGTTTCTCTACTATTGTCGAGGGGTAAAGGATATTATTATGAGGGTTTAGTGAAATAATCTTTACTATTTAGAGATAAAATGAACACTATGACTAATTTTCATTATTTTGGTGCTCTCAACCCATTTCTAACCAATTTTAAACTTAGTGACCCAAAATTGAACTTAACCCAAATAAAAATTGCATAATCATTGATAGAATTCAACAATCCATCTTTGTAGGTATAGACTCAAAAAATCTATGCAAAATAGAAAAAGCACTACAAGTTCTACAGTACATCTAGTGCACAATCCGTTTTGAAATTCTAATACAAAAATCAACTTGATTTAAATCAACGCGCCATCCAACAAGAGGCCATATACTAAAACAAAATGTCATCCTATCAAAATAAAGATATTCTGGCCATTGACAAAACAAAAAACCAAATGGTCATATTACATCATTAATCAAAAATGGTTCTAGTTCTTCCAGCCATGATTTTAATCATTCTTTGGTCTTCCTTTTTTTTTTCCATTCTTCTTATTTGCCTCATATTGACTCTACACATACAAGAAAGTTGACAAAATTAAGACCAACAAATTTAATTCCTATCACAAGCATTAATGTAAACAAATACAATGGTTTATACTCACCACCAACTGTTGTGGTGTAATTACAATATAGCTATTTCTTGTTGGACTGGTTTGAGGTAGTATAAATAGGCATAGAATTGTTGGGGTTTGTAGTAGGAGTCTGACTCTTCTGTGTGGGGATGGCAGAATCATCAATTTGTTGATTTTTGGTTCCACTAGCAGAATCATCAAGTGTTTAAACTTGGAACTCTGACATGTTAATAAAAATTTGCTTAGAGGGCTTAGAATATTTCACATAACCATAACAATATTTGAGTATTAAGTAAAATTGCCACTTACTGTCCTTTTTTTGTGTAGGAGATATAAGAAATGGCATAGGAAATGCTTCTTAATTTGAGGCACTAATTGGTTCCACTAGTAGTTGGTGCTGGAGCTGGGGTATCACTTTTTTTTGGTTGTTTTTCTTACCCTTCTTACCCTTTTGCTTTTTCTATGCACCACTAGATTGGCTTTTATTGGTATGCTTTCCTACACCAAAAAATAACAATAAGAGTAAAATATATACATATTACATTAATAATAGACATTGCATTTAATTTAAGAGAAATGATCCATTAAATTAAGCCTATTGTTTTTTTTTTTCAAATTATTTGCTTTTGCAAACTTTCTTACAACTTGAAGTCACTGATCTTCGAGAAATTTAAGATAATAGACTTGCATTTATTGAAAAAAAATGAACATCTAATAACCTTACTTCACTGGAAACAAATAAATGTATAAAATTATATAAATTGAAAGCGTTAAATATTCAACAATGAACATTTAAACCTCACGTGACTCATTTGAAGCTGCTATACAGTCAGTAGGCCCTTGTGCCTCTTGGTCTAGGTTTTCACCTTCAACTTCAATAGCAGTTGGTCGGGTTTCTTGAGACATGTTCTGCTATTGTGTCCTCACTTTTTGCAGGTTTTACAAATATGTTTTTCTCCTTTCTTAGACATTCTAGTTCTGCTTACTCTAACTTTTGACTGCTCCCACTCCTCTCTCCTCCTTTTGATTTATGGCCTCCCATGTGTTTTTCTAAATGAATGAAGAAGCAAAGGCTCCTCACTAGTGGCTAGCCAAAATTTCTCTCCAGCTGCAGGCTACATCATATGTGGTAAGCCTGCAAATATTTTTTTTTTGTACCAGCTTAAAATGTACTTCACTGGGTCCTCACCTCTATCTTCAATAACACACAAGGCATGAGGGCAAGGAATCCCACTCAACATCCAAACTCGATAACTACATGTCCATTTATCTAGTTTACCATATGTGTAACTCTTCTATGCTTTATTTCATAACCCTCACTCTCATTCTACTCAACAGTTAAAATCCACTTTCTTTCATATTTTTCCTCAACTTTCTTTTGATCCTAGGACCTATCTCTCCATTCCATCTCACACCTAAATCTCTATTCCTTCTCAGTCTCCTCATAATGTAAATCTAAATGTCTTCTAGCATAGTAATTATAGCTTTTGATCTAACAAACACAATTTTGCCATTAAATGCTTCACATAAGTTATTGTCTACTACATCTATTTTGAGGTCAAGATTGAAATATGTCTTGCACTATTTTTCTTTCTTTGTTTTTAGCATAACTTCATGTGCTTTTGGACTGAATTCCTTCAATTCTTCCATCTTGAAATTGAATTCCTCCTCATAGGTAGCCTTCACGCGTTCTTAAAAGAATCTGTGCAACTTGACACCTTAGTGTGTTTTCCTCCAATTTGCAAATTTGTGCCTTCCACAAAGCCTCTTTTCTGCCTTAGGGAACTAGTTGTCTATGGCATTTGTCAAACCGTTCAAAAAAAAAACATAACAGGTACTATGCACGTACTCAATTTAGTATTAATATATTGCAATACACAACTAAAAGCTTACCTTCTATTTATCAGATATAAAGGCCCATCCTTCCCCATTTGCAACGCCCAAATATTTTTTCAATAGCTTTAAAAACCAAGTCCAAGTTTTAGTTGACTCCTTCAACACCACTCCCCAAACTATAGGAAACATTTGGTTGTTGGCATCCCTTCCAACAGCTGCTAAGATCTCACCCTTCACAACTCCTTTAAAAAACAGTCGTCCAAACCTATCAAATGTCTACAACCAGCCAGAAAACCTCTCTTACAACAATCAAATGCTATATACGTCTTTTCCAACTCAAGAATCCCTCTACCTAAGGCTGGTGTATCAACCTTGAGGTCAATACTTGTCCCTAGATTACTTTTCTCAAGCTCAACTACATAATCCCATAACTTGGCATATTCCTTCGTTTCATCTCCCCTCAATTGATCCACTACCAATGTTCTGGCTCTTTGACACTTTACATGACTGACTTCAATATGCAATTCCTTTTTTACCATCTGCTTCATTTCCTTTAAGGACATTTTTAAGATTGATGTCATGTCCTTGAAAGTGTTGGCAACCAACCATTTGCAGGAATTCTTGCATTCTTGAAGGTTGGATTGCAGTTATGTGGTTCCACTAAGGTCTTCACCTGCACATAATTAAGCTCCTTAACAAAAGCTGCAAATATCTTCCATGGGCATAGCTCATTCTTGTAAGTTGCCCTCAAATATTCATTACAATTTTTTGTGAACAAATATTCTATTCTTTCTTTTAATGCATACTTTTGAAGTGCACCCTTGAATTCTTTCATATCTCCAAACAACATAGGCAGCTCAAAGTCTGGCTTCTCTTCTCTTAGGTTATGAATAGGGAATTTGGCTTTCTTTCTCATAGCAGAATCATTTTCTTCACTGTCACTTATCTCATAACTAGCATATTCATTAGTAGTTGGGTAGTCTGTGTCATCTTCCTTTACTTCTACATTATCTTATTACATCAAACCTTCCCTTTTTTCCCTTTTTTTCCCCCATCTTTTGACTGTTTTTTTTTTCTCAGCAAATTTTCTCCCTTGATTGAATCTTATAAGGTTTTCCCTTGCTTTTTCCAATTCAGAATCATCATCATCAGACAACTCCCTCAACCTCAAAGTGCCTCTACTGTATTCTCCTGCTTTATCCTCATCATCCTTAGATTCACTAGCACTAATTTGAGAATATTTTAGTCTAGTCTTTTTCTTTTTGGTTTTGTCTTCACCATTTTGTTGTTTGGAAGTAGACTTTGAGTTGTCTTCATTAGTTTCTCTACCATTTTGTTAAGATTCACTAGCACTAATTTGAGAATATTTTAGTGTCTTCACCATTTTGTTGTTTGGAAGAATACCATATTTCTTTGAAGTTAGGATAACCTAGCTTTTTGATTATTAAACTTTGTCTATCCCAATAGCAGAACCTATCCACTTCAACAATCTATTTCTCTACACTGCCCCCTTTATAAAGTATAGAAGTGTCACTATGTAGGACCCCATCATAATGGACAGATATATATCCATCAGTATCACCCATTTTGCACAATACGACCCACAATAAAGTCAATTATTTTTACAATGGATACCAACACAGAAAATGACAAAACTACTTATTTTCAAGACCTACCATTTTAAATACAAACCTCATAAAAAAAACATAGTGCAAAAAAAAAAAATTATTTTTACTGATTCCACAACAAACTAGCATTCATATCTTACAACAAAAAAGCACCAACTAGCACTGATTTTCTACGACAAAGAGCAATCACCCAAGAAAAAGTGAGCCATTAATAAACAAGAGGTGCTTTTCTCTACCTAGACATGTCTTTAAAAAATGCATGTGGCCCCAAATGTAAAGTTCTTTATTGCTTTATTGTATAATTCTTACCACTTTTTCCCCCTTTGAGACTCTGTCCATCTTCAAACTGCAATAAATAGTTAACCACATCGTGTGGTCCCAAATATGCCTTTGTACCAAAATATCCAATTACCCACAAATGACAAAGAGACAAACACATGACAAAATAGTCACAAGTGTAATATTCACAAAGACTAAATAGAATTTTTACTTGGCCAAAAACAAATTGTGTATCTACCAGAATATTCACAACAATGTATGGGTGTAACAAACAAATAACATTTATTTGGCCAAAAACAAAACCCATCCATCGATCTCAAGAAAAAATCAAAATTAATAACCCACAAAGACCAAACAGAATCTTTACCTGGTTGCAGATGATTTCGAGCCAACTACCCAATGAAATATGTGTTTTGAAGCCTTATATTGCAACTGATGCCCGAATATGGGCTTGATTTGGGAGAAATTTATGGCATTGGTGGAGTTTAGCAATGGAGATTGGGAGGAAATCAGTATCAGGCGTGACTTTAGGTTTTTGGGAAATAATAAAACAAACCACACGTGGGGGCATTCTTTTGTTTTATTTTTAAAAAAAATAAAAATACGCTTTAAATACAGAAATAGAATATAAAAGAAATTTTTAGAGTCTTAAAAAGGTATTTTAATTATTATATGAATTTTTAATTGAGTCAAAGTACGAACAAAACGGTCAAATAGATTTCCGTCGGTGATAGAACTAACTTTATCAGATACCTTAACGTTTAGGACTGAAATCAAATGACCTAAACGTATAGGACGAAAATGAAAAAAAGTCAAACTTATAAGATTAAACTTTTACTTATCCTAGGACTTGCTAGATATTTGATCCCAAAATCTCCTTGGGATTGAGTTTTCAAATCAGTATATTGTAGCTCTAAGACATTGCCATCAAAATTGAGAAGAAGGCCTGAATCTGTCTGCATCGTCACCATCTATGTCTTTTAGGAGAAGGGCCGATTGTTCTGTTTCTATCCCCTTGCTCTCTCTCTCTCTCTCTAGAGCCCAGACCAAACCCAGATGGAGTATTTAAGGTGAGCCTTCGTTGTACCCATCTTTAGCTTGTGCCATTCAGTTGTGCATAGAGAGCAGCACCAAAAAAAAGTACATACATTGAAAAAGTTTAAAATTGACGCAAAGCAATTTTTAATTTTTTTTGGTTCTTTTTTTTTATTTTCCAATTTTACTATGGTGATTGTTTAATTGAGATTCTTTTCTCTAATATACAAAAAATTAAAAAATAAATTGAATAATTTAAATTTTTAATTTAGACAATTTTGTGAGAAAAAATAATTTTTTTTAAAAAATCTTGATTTCAATTAATTTTTAATTAATTTAGAAATTAATTGAAATCAACTACACTTCTAGTAAATTTTTTTTTACTATAAGATTATACTTCATTTAATATTTTTATATATCCATCATCAACTTGATCTTAAGCTATACATTTAATAAATTTTTTGCAAAGAAATAAGATATCTAAAATAGTTACTTTATCATTTAATCAATAATAATTAGCGTTAATTTAACTAAATATTATAATTTTTTCCTAAAAGAATACTATAATTTCAGTTTATTTATCAGCAACAACAATCAGCAATAAGAATCAACAATTAACAATAATAATCAGCAATCAGTAACAACAACAAGAATTAATAACAATAACAAAACCAAACAACCTCTTAATTTATGAAAACAATAAAAGAGAACTAAAAATATACAATCTGTGTCAAAACTAATCTCATTCATCCTTTTTTTATTTTTTAAATAAATTATATTTATAACTATATTTTAAATAGTGTAAAATAATCATGCACTCTATTTAACGAAATTAAAAAAAAAAAATTTTAAAATCCAATTAGCTAATATCCTTTTAACCATACCTAAAAAACTATACCAAATGGTTTCTTTTTAATTTTTTTTTCTAAAAAAGCATTTAATTAAGAGTTTGTTTGAAGACACTGTCAATTTTTTGTTGTTGTTTCTTATTTTTTGTTTTTCTATTTTTCTTGTTTGTTGAATTTTTTTTACAAGAATAAAAAAGTAAATAGAAAAAGGATAGTGAGAGAAATGGTAAAAAGAGTATAAATAGAGAGAGAGAGAAATGGGAAAAAGAGAGAGAGAAAGGGTAGAGAAAGAACGAGTAGAAAAAATAATAGAGAAAGAAAAGGAGAGAGAAAGAGGGTAGAAAAAGAATGAGTAGAGAGAAAAGAGAGAGAAAGAGTAGAGAAAGAATGAGTAAACAGAATGGTAGAGAGAGAAAAATGAGAGAGATAGAGGGTAGAGAGAGAATGAGTAGAAAGAAAGGAGAGAGAAGGTAGAGAAAGAATGAATAAAGAGAATGATAAAAAAAGAAAAATGAGAAAGAGAGAATGAGTAGAGAGACTACTAAAATAAGAAAAAAGAGAGAGTCTGGGTGGAAAGAGAATGAGTAAAGAAAATAATAGAGAGAGAAAAAGGAGAGAGAGAGGACAGAAAGAGAATGGTAGAGAGAAAAAAAAAACAATGTGGGTGGACAGAGAATGGTAGAGAGAAAAAAGAGAGAGAGAGAGAGAGAGAAGGGGTAGAGAGAAAATGAGTTGAGAGAATAGTAGAGCAAGAAAAAGAAGAGATTGAGTAGAGAGAAAAAAAGGAGAGAGAGAGAGGATAGAGAGAAAATGGTAAAGATAAAAAAAGGAGAGAAAAAGGGTAGAGAGAGAATGAGTAGAGAGGGACATAGTAGAGAGAGAAAAAATATAGAAGGATAGAGAGAGGACGAATAAAGAGATATATGGTAAAAATGGTAGATAGAAAGAGAAAAGATTGTGAGAGAAAGTATAGAAAAGAAAGTGAAAAACAAAATAAAAAAGTATCTTTTATTGTTTTCTCAATTTGATTTTTTTTTTTTAAAAACACTTTTAATTTTTTTTAAAAAAAGAGAAAATAAAAATAATATCAAACATGTTTTCTTTTTTTTTTTGTGAAAAATAAACAGAGAACAAAAAATTTAATCCATATCAAATGAGGCCTAAGGAATTCATTAAAATAAAAACAAAATAACATCAAATGGTAACAAAGCAACATTGTGCACATCTAATCTTTACACAACATCAAAAGTTATTCCTACAAAGCCAAAGTCAAAAGTTACATCATGTGTGTTTTTTGTTTTTGACATCATCGTGTGTGTGTGTGTGTGTGTGTGTGTGTGTGTGTGTGTGTGTGTGTGTGTGTGTGTGTGTGTGTGTGTGTGTGTGTGTGTGTGTGTGTGTGTGTATTTATATATATATATATATATATACACACACACACACAACAAAAAATGTACTTATAAGTATGTTAGTCATAATATATATAAATTGAGACCAACATATTTACCGTTGTTATACCTCATTAAACTACCCGCAAAGAGATAATCTCATCACCCAAACACTATTGAACCCAAACGTAATTCTCTCAAACCGACCACAAGTTAAAAAGTTTGAAATCAATACCGTACCGCAAGTTTTGATGAACATAGGAGGCCAGTGTTCCTCCAAGTATTGATGCTGAGACTCAAACTTAAATTGGAAATGAGAGAAGTACGTTAAATCACTATTAAGCTGTCACCTCAACTTGACATATATACAATTTAGGTTTGGGTTAACATATATATATATATATAGTATTCTCATTCATATATATATAAATATATATGAATGAGAATCAATGGATCTGCGTCCAAAAATACCTGAAAGTGAAAAATAAGCCGTAAAAAGAGACGGAAAGAGGATACAAAGCCCAGCTATTTCTATGCAATGAACAAACCAGCTCTGCTGGTCTCAGTCTTGTCCTCCTAATTCGTTTGGACCCCTTATTTCTCCCAAGAAAATACACAACAAAAGAAAGGATCTACTACCTACTCGAAATTCAATAAGACAGGATAAGACACGCACAGATGAAATCTTGCAATTCATATGCACATAGACGCCAACTTTACACTTCGGTGTTTCCTTTTATCTTACATGTCACGAAGGCAGCAATTTGATGTTATTCCATGACTATAAGCTACTTTGACACTACCCATCGACGTAAACTTGGACAAATAAAGAAGAAAGTGGAAGCTAAGAGATTCCAACATCGTCAAATTTATCATTTGATTGTTGAACCCACTTTTAGCATCCAGAGGGTGCAACCATTAGCAATCACACCGGAAGACCAAGGCAGCAGAGACTCCCGATCACTAGATTTTTTTACCACAAGAGACTAATAAATCACTATAGTACCAACAATATCATTATACTCTGTTTTTTTTTTTGGGTAATACCACAACGTACACTGCAGGGATTTAGTGAAGCATTACGTTGAAAGATTTTGTGAAAATAATGGTGAACAGAAGCCAAAAAGTTAAAAAGTGGAAGAAATATATCTACCGATTTACTCAATCCTGCAAATTCAACTAGATATGAATCATACATGAATTCAGTCTATGAGCCATTCGCCTCACAGTTTATCAACATGAACCAAAATGATCAGGGCACCGATAATCACTTTATCAAAGGCTTGGCCTTCCGTAAGTGGCCCATACTGTTGACAAGATCTTTTCGTACACAAACTGGGAACCTATTGATGTTCTGCAAAACTTTAAGCCGCCAAAGAACATAAGGAAAACTCAGCTGATCCCTCGAAGTGAATCGAACAACTTCGTTAAACCAGAGGCACATAAAGAGATTAGTCAAGGGTGTATGCTCCCTCACGATGATGGAAGCTTCATTCAAAGCTGCAAATTTCAAGTATTTGTCAATATTAATCATAAACCCTTAAAAATAGACAGTATTTGCAACAACAACAAAACCTGAATCCCAAATGTAAACAAAAACAAGGGGAGGGTCAGTGTGGGTGCCTATAATACAGCTTGCAATCTCCCAAGCTTATCAAATATCGAAAACGAATGTTGCATGCCAGTCTGCCAACCATATGGAAGTCGAAATTGTGACCTCTCCTAATAAGTTGTGCATTTTTTAAGAAGATCTATATAAAGTAGACTTAACCCAGTCCCAGTGCACGTTTGGTTTAAAGCTCACTTCCAATTATCATCACAGCTATTTTGCAACCATATCTAATGGCAGGAAACAAATCTTAAACAAGGAAAAATATACCTTTCTTTCCATTAAATCTTTTGTCTTCAGGCAAGCCATCTTTTCGATACTGAGCCAACTGCGCTTGAACTTCTTCTGGGGTGGCCTTATGCTTCTGTACGACAGCCTTTGCTTCATCATACACACTGCTGCGGGCTCCATGTTCTGAAATTGCTAGTACAGAATTTGAGCGCCAAAGAAGGGCTTCCAGTACACCTAAAGGGTCCCTTCTAAATTGGGACTTGGAGTCCACCCAAATAGAATACTTTGCGTGAGGAAAAAGACGATGTCCCAGCATCTGAGTACAATTACAGATGAGCAAATAAAACCCTCAAGAAGATATTCATAGTATAGAAGGCCACAAAATGGAATGCACAGCCACTTGGACATGCATTGACGGACAAAACCCGAACATTGATGCCAGTTCAGCACGAGAATCATGCATGGTTATCATTGCCATTGTATTAAGTGATGGAATTCAGATGCTGCTGCAACAAATTTATTTCCCAAACTGACCCCATCTTGAATGATACAGTTTGGATGACTCTCACAATGAGCTCAAAAGGTAGCAATACAGAATTAATTGCAAAAGATACTGTTTGTCTTTTTTACCCTTCTTTTCTATCATTTTCCAGCCGTATGACTCCTCGAGATTTCAAAATTTGCATGAAAACAAGAATCAATGCTCACAGCCCATAAGTGACAACAAATTTTCAGAGAATGTAATCAGAGCAACTACTTAAATAATTCATTAATGAAAACAAGAATCATATCGAAGAATAAAATAATGTATCAGACAAAACTTTGCTACCTTTGGTATCTTTCCATTTAATCTCTGATCATTGAAAGGAAGATCTCTCACAACTACAATCCGCCACTTCCCAATAAAATGGTCGTCACCAATGCTGTGCCCTTCTGCTTCTTGAGCTGCTAGAGTAATTTCATCCCAAAATGCAACATAGCAAACCTGCATCAGTTTTGCCAGAATGCTCACAAAGATTGTGGGCTAAGAAGATATAAAGCTTGGATTAGGCAACCTATTTACTAACTTTTTGAAGCGATGCATCTGACATTCCAATAGGTTGATAAAGGTCATCTCCACCACCAAATGCACATGTAGAGACCACCACTTTGCAGGTTTGCATGTAACTTTTATCTTCATCAGTTATCTTAAAACCTCCCTTATCACTGTAAAATCCACAATGCACCTTAGATATTTCATTAACCTGCACCACATATTTTCAGGCAAATTAGCGCCATCAGCTTGCATATGGAAGGACCAAGGCTCACAAAGTTTAAAAACAGAATTTATGCTGCAAAACCATTCCAATCCTAAAAAGATAATAGTTTTGCATCATAATAAAAATAAAAAAAAAAACATGGCCAAGAGTATCAAGAAGCAGCGTAAAACCTTAAAACTTGTCTCTCGCTGATCAAAAGTTTGTAATCCGGTGAATAAATTAAACCGTGTAGCCCCCGTTCCCTGACCTGGCAGAGTAGCATTTCCTCCTAAAAGTTCCGTATCTTTTGCTGACATGTACACCACATTTTTAACAGGACTACCGAGGTCATCATGCAGGGGAATATCCAGATGCCGAAGTTGTTCAGGAGGTAGGAGCTTCAAGCAACCTGGTATGATTTACAAACTTGCATCACGCATTCAACAAATTTCAGGACTCAAATGATCAAAGACGCCATAAACAACAATCCAAATTAAGAATCTTAATAGACTCTAGAAGGCAAACTTAGAGCATTCCCAAATCCCCAATGAGTACCGCCATTTTAATCCCAACCCAAAATTCTTCAAATGAACAGCAGATTAATTTCCATAGATTAGAGACTTAATTCGTGCCTGCTAAGGAAACATAATATGTAAACAAAAGAGCAAAATCAAACTAGAAGCTGAACAAGACTTGACAAATGCGAAATTTTATAAAATCAAAAGGCTTAAAACAGTCACTCACGATCCCTAACACCACCGACAACTCGAGTCACTGGATCAAGCCGATTCAGATTCCCCTCCGATTTCTTTTCCGGTTTCTTAGCTTCGCGGATTCCCGAGTCAGCCCTCAAACTCGGTTTCTTCTGTTTACCGGATTCCGATTTTGCATCCAAAACCGGACTCTTACCAATCCTGGAGGCCTCGAAAACGAGCAATCCAGCTGCAGCAAAGAAGACGAGCACAATCCAATACCTGAAGAGAAACTTAACAACACGCTGGGCCAGCTCGTTCTTGGCTCGATGACCATGCTGTTTCTTCCGTTTCTTACGGACTCGGACTCGCATCCGGCCGAGTTCGTCCGGTTCGTCATCCGATACAGAGATGGCAATGCCATTGTTGTTGTTGTTGTTGAACATCGAAGTTGACATTCAAATTGAGATCAAAATAGCGATCTCTGTGATGGGATCAATAAATATAATAAATGATATTAGTGGGGATTTTGAAACATGGGATGTAGGTAATTACTAATTAGGGTTCCGGTGTTGTGTAAGTAACACTAAAAAATGTGCGCGGGGCACGCGGGCCTCTGCGAGTAAATAGGTGTATTTTGAAGGGGCGGTTTTGGTGGTTGAGGCGTGATGTGTGGCAGTGGAGTGCTGTGCTGCCGTGCGGATGGATTGGCTTCGCTTGGGGCTGGTGAGCGGAGCGTACAACCGCCGCTGCTTAGCGGTACCCGTCGCGTTCAAATACTCTGGACTTGCAAATCTTTTGTATTGTTTATGCTTTCTTTTTGATTGGTTATATGCATTTACGATTGGGAAAAACTTTAGGCAGCACTAAGCAGGCTCCGAATGCATAACAGCATGTGGATGTACATTTTTTGTTGGTCTCAACTACGCAGGGGAGAACACCTCAGACGGTAATACATTGAAAAGTTAACGTATTTTTATATTAATAATTTAATTTTAAATTTTTATACCTCCACTCTTCTCTAAGACAAGTTAGGTGGCTATCAGGTATAAAAAATAATACGTAGTATTAAGCATACGGCTTAGTTATCATCGTAATTTCTAACGACGGTGTCACATTCGATTTTATTAGTGTTTAAGTGATAGGTCTCTCTTTTTGAAATAATTAAACAAAACTTTAATAAATGGAAATAACTCCAACCTGAACCTATAGATTCAATAATCAATATATCTACAATAAATCTTTTTTTATTAATTAAAAAAAAAAACTGCCTATACAAGAGAGGAATGCACCGAGAATTAATATTACTAATATTAAACTTGCATCATGCTCAATTTTATCAAATTCGTTATAAATTTTATTTTTATTTTTATTTTGTTTGCAATAAAAAATAAATATTAAGTATTATTTTTATTTTTTAAATCGAATTTAAATTAAGCTTATTTTTATAATACATTCAAATAGATTGGAATAAACTTTTCTTTTATCCCTTGGACGTATCTAATGGTAAGATTTGAGATCATGCTATTTTATAAGATGAAAAAACAAGCAAATAAAACTAAACAAGATCACATATGATAATAATATATTAAAAGGAAAAGTTACAGGTAAAATAATATGAATTTAAAAATTAACCTAGAAATACCTTTTTAATTGCTAGAATATAATTGCGATTATGGAAGTCTTTAAAACATGCTTACTCACTCTTTTTTTATATTTTCCTAATTCCCTCTTTTCTTGTAATGGGTTCAAGTAAAGTTGTTAGCATTCTACTCAAATGTAATGAGGCACATGGCAAGTAATAGTGTTGTTTCTTCAACACACCTTTGAACATATTTTTATTGCTCCCTGTAAATTATTCGGTTTAAAGCTACATGTAGCACCATTCAGCTAGCAAGACACTCTTAGTGCTTTAAATAGTGACAAAACTCTGGTTCAGCTTCATTAATGTTCAAATAATAAATTTATACTCATAAGTTAGTTAAATAAAATATTAAAATAAATTATTTTAAATTCAATTCACAGATACGATAACTCACATATCGCGTATTTTTTTTATAAAAAAATGATAATACTATTTTATAAAATATATAAGAGATAAAAATGTATAGCATAAAGTATAAAATTGCAAAAATTTGTAACTGTTGTATAAAGATTCTTGTTGTATAATATTATTTTGCATCTATTTATGTTTATGAAAAATGTTTATTTACGTTGCGTTGATGAAATGGTGCATCCACACAATGCACTAGTGTTCGATACAATGTACTAGTGTTCTTCAACAAATGAGCGTTGGCCTCAACTCATGCTTCATAATTTTGAGAAAATTCTAATTTGACTCTTTTTTTTTTTTTTTTTTTGAGTATATTTCAATCATAATTTTACAACACAATAAATATAATATAATCAAAATAAAAAAAGTTAAATAAATTTACATGATTTAAAATTATGAACTAGTCAAATTCACACACACAAAAAAAAGGCTGGCACTCATTTTTCAAGTCCCACCGGCAGCAAGCGCTCTCTCTCTCCACTGGTTATGCCATGTAAAATTTGGAGGCAACCAATAGAGGCAGACACTCTATAGTCTTCTTATGTTCATTTTCTTTTCTTTCCTTTTTTTTTTTTTGTCCTGAGAGTACAATCCAATAGTCTACTTATTTAAAGGCCCCTCAATTGGAGGCTTCTGCATTATGAACAGTAGCTTATACAACTAAAACTCCATGCACCACTATTAGAAAAAACTAACGGGCTTCTCAATACGAAACAAAATTGCGGCCTGCCGTTTGATCAGCTGACAGTATCCGACTTTCAGTGAAAAAAGCTATTTCCAAAGGGTTGTCATCAAGCATGGCTTTGAAAGCACCTGCCATGGAACAAAAACTAACCAAGCCTGGTGGAGGTGTCTTCAATCCTTGCAACTTTGAAATAATGCGCTAGTCTTCTAAGTCTGCAAGTAAAATTTGAGTTATTCTCAAATGGACAAATCAGAAGAGCACAGTGGAAAAACAAGTCTTCATGTATAAAAGGCCAAAAACAGAGTCCCTGGAAGATCCTGCATGTTTATGTTAAACCATTTATGCCAAAGTTCTTACCACATCCCTGAACTTGGTGTCCATAGAGGCTTCTAAACAACAGCATTAGACTCGTAAGGTGCTATATTTTGAACAGTCCACTTCAGTGACCCCAGCAAATCATTTTCGATGCAGTCATACCTGCATAGAGTTGGAGCATACACAAAAATTGTGTCAACAGTAGTGAGTGAGCAGGTAGCACATAGAAGAACAAGTCCTGATCTTTTCAACATAGCAGCTAAGAGTTCGTATTTACACTCTAGTCAAACTCTGTGGATTCAAAGAAATTCAATATAACGAGAGAAGGGATTGCATGTAGGACTGTAAAGCGATGCAGTTGCTTCATTTTACATGCACTAAGGTTAAAAGTAAATCAACCCATTAAATGTGATATTGTACATGAAAGAATTAAGGGTTTTAGTGCTAGAGACTTACAAGTTTCGGCAAAGATTATTCGTGGACGCTGAAACAGCAAGGATCCTCATTCTCAAGTCCATAATTGCGTCCTCATTATACAGATCAAACTTCTCCTCTAGGAATAATGAAAGCTTCTCAACATTCCCCTCAAACTGCTGCTGCTGGGTCTCAAACAAGTCTTTTTTAATTTCCCTTTCATCATTTGTCATCTCATCTTTGAATAAATCATCCCCAAACATGAAGTATGCAAAGGGATAGGTGAAAGAAAGAATTCGTCTTGATCTGGAGAGCCTATGGAGTGCATTTGTAATCCAACTGAAATCTTTAACTGCTGAGTCCCTCTCTCCTAGCTTTGATATTTTCCCCTCTATTTTCTCCTTAAGGTGAAATTCCAACTCCAAAGAATCTAGATGAGACTTGTAGCGGTTATAATAGTGAGCATAACGCTCAAGATCCCTTTTTGCACGCTCAGTTTTCTTCACATGGTCTTCCTCAAATCGCCCACAACTGTGACCGGAGATGGTGGTCCAAGTATGTTCTCTACCAGTTGCAGTACCACAAAGCCAACTGCCCACAAATGGAGAGACAGAGAGAGAGAGACAGAGAGAGAGAGAGAGAGAGAGAGAGAGACTCATTAAATCAGCATAAGCTGATTATTAAAATAATTACATTCATTGAAGCAATATACAAAAAAAAAATGATTTATATTTGAGAAATGAACTGTAGATGAGTGCTCATAGCAACGTTGAGGTATCTGGTATCCAATTCTGTCAACACTGATGCTTTCATCATAGCCATCACATAACAGACATGCAAGGAGACTAACCCCGGGTAATACCAACTTTCTAGACACACATCATGTACATCTAAAATGTCTCTCTGGAGGAAATACCCTGCCAGTGCTATATTACGCTACAAACTATTACCAAGTAAGTAACACAAAATCACAGTCACCAGAAATTGCCTACTCTCATAATTGCAAGTCCATATAATTTTCAGAACTAACAAACATCATAAAATGTGCAAATTGTCATTTCTCTTCAATGATTACCCAGAAGAGGGATAAAAATTGCAAGGCATCAAGAGTAAATTTGACACGTTAAAAGGCAGAGAGCAAACATTCCTGTCTACCAAAAGGCGAAAAAGCAGAATAAAAATAATGAGATGAAAGGAAGAATAACTAAATGGTATGAGAAACAAATAAGAACTCTCACCAAAATGCCTGTCCACAGACACAAGAGACTAGGTTGCACCCTCCATTCTTTTCCACCGGCTTGTGGCACTTTGGGCAGGGCTTTGTATGTACGGTAATCCAGTTTACTGTCTCTGATTCATCCCGACATTTCTTGTCCCAGAGCTCCCACATCAGACATGAACAAGGTGAGTGTGCTTCGGATGAGCAACTAAAACAAAATTGTATACCGCACGCACATTTAACCTCACAAAGTTCATCATCCTCAACTTGTATTGCATTTCCACAATGTGGAATACTTGGGCACCACTTAACCTTCCCATTGTCCTCAATATATGATTCCAGAAGAAATCGATCAAATTTCTCTGCCAGGATAGGTTCCCTTGCACTGACTAGATGTCGGATTATTGCATCATTGCAAACAGCATTGCATTTGGGTTCCATGCACCTAATGTGCCTGCTCTGGCCCTCCTTTATCTTTACAATAAAATGTTGAGTCCAACCTAAAGAGAAAAGGCTCCATGTTTACTTTAAGGGTTGAACTTTGAAGGCAACAGAAAAGACTTAACATAAATGGCACACAAATGTTCATTATCTTTTTCTTAATTGGACGTCATGCAATTTGATTCTTCAGTATTTGTTCTCATTAATATAGAATAGGCCACAATGTTAACTTGATATCTGTTTTCCAGCAAGATTCAACATAAGATATGTCAGCTTATCTGCTTAATTGCAGAACTTGAAGCAACTAGTATTATTTTCTTAACTGGCAGAGTATCCTGTGCATTATTTGCGCTTCAATTTCTCTACAAATTGAGTAACAGCGGGAAGAAAGCACACGCGCCTGGTCGTGTTATGCAACCAAGGATTGCAAAACAATAGTTTAGGTAAATTCCAGACCTTCAGAAATTATATAAGCTTTGGCCAGTAAAACTATCAAATAGCTAAGAAAAAACTCGATACATACAGCTGTTGCAAAAGAGGTGACCACAGTCCATGGCAGTGGCGTTGCTGGCAGATACATCATCAAAGCAGATGCTGCACTCAATTGGAGATGAAGAGGGCAACATGGCATCCTGATCCATGATTCTCACACCAGCGTCAGCGCATAATGAGTCCTCGCCATTCTCCACCAGCGATTGAAGAACCTTATCCACATCCCAGCGGTAGTGAATAAGTAAGGTTCGTGCATGGTGTTCCTTCACTGATAAGAGGTCCATTACCCTACCAATATCTTCTCTCTGCCAAATTCCAATACCACAATTTTACGCCGGCCCAAGAACAAATGCATTGCCTTTTTTCTTTTTCAGCAAAGAAAAGAAAGTTCGATAAATTTCGTATCAAAATCACCGTACCTGAGCAGCCAAGAGAGATTCTTTCGTGATTACCTGCACAAAAAGAATAAATATTTAAAAGAAAACTTCAATTTATATCAAAATAGGAATCATATCAAAGAAGATATCCATTCCAATACTGCGCCCAAAGCTTAAAACTTCTCAATAGTGACTATCATTTACATAAAAAAAAAAAAAGCCATTGATTGTTAATTAAAAAGAAAATCTCAAAATTCAAAATTGCCAAATTCAGTATAATTAAACAGAAATTTTCCAATAAATATATTAAAAAAAAAAAAAACCTACCTTGCTTGATGGACGGGTCGCTCTAGGCGCCACAATTTCACCCTCCACAAGAAACCCATCGTCACCAACATCATCATCATCATCATCATAATCATCATCATCATCATCATCATCATCATGGTAATTGTAATCGGAATCGTCCAAGTCTTGATAAAAGCAATCATCATCCTCACTACTTACGTAATCACCCATCTTAATCCAATCTCGCCGTATATTATATCCGAAAAAAAAAAAAACAAAAGGGAAATGAAATGGAAAAACAAAACAAAACAAAAAAACTGATATCTGTCTGTCTGAATGTCTGGGAGAGCGTATGCGGCGATGGTTATAGTGCGAGGGAGGGAGGGTGGGAAGGAAGGAATAACACAAAAAAAAAAAAAAAAAAAAAAAAAAAGAGTTAGAAGAAATTTCTTCTAAGGGAAAAATCGTGGTCCAGAAGGAAAGCTTTTTTATTTCATTTTGTTGTTTTTCGTCATTCGTTTCAACATTAAAAGTGATTGGAGTACTAAAATTTGAGGGTTTCTGTTTTTATACTCTTCTTTTCCTCTCTGTTGCTTTGCTTCATCTCATCTCTTTGGAGCTTCACGGGTACCAGTCAGTTTCACCTCCCTATCCTTTTTTTTTTTTTTCCTTTTAATTTCTAATTTGAGTATTTATTTTTTCTGTTTTTTTTTTTTTTTTTTCAGTGTTAGAACTTAGAACTCAGGATTACTCTCATAAAATTTTAACATGTTAAATTTTTTTTATTTCACATAAAAGTTTGGCTAGATTTACAGTATTACCAAGCAACTCTTTTTGTTATTTAGAATTAAGGCAGATTTCGTACAATTTCGGAACAATTATAAAATTTTTTAAAATAATTTAAATTTAAGTAAGAAAAATCTTAATATTCTTTATTGAATATTTATTCTATATAAAAAATTATAAAATATAAAAATAATTTTATTAACATGATATATTATATAAATTAAATATTTAAATTAATTGTTTTGTTACACAATAATAAGAAGTATAAAATTAATTAAATATTTTATTAATATTTTTAACAATAAACAACATAAATTAACAATTAACAAATAAAAATAACAATTGATAATAATAATATTATAATAATTAAAATTTTATTTCTTGTAACTTTATATCTTCATGAATACTTTAACCTTACAAATACAAAAAACGACCAGACTAAAGTCAATATCTTGGACAAAAGTTAATATTTTAAAGTCAAACCTTAAAAAAAAAAAAAAAAAAAGTATGTTTGTTATTGTCCCTCGGGTCTATTCTCTATTAAAAGCAAAGGAGCAAAACTATTTCTGGTGGGTTACGCTATCTGATTAAAAAATTAGTCCATTCCGTTGTCTTTAAGAAATTTCTAAATGGTAATGAAATTGTAGAAATGCACTGTGGATACTGGGATCTAAAACTTGGGATTGCAAAAAAATGTTAAATTTAAAAAAAAATAAATAAATTATTAAATTTTATTAAATTAATTTTATATCTTTAGTTTGTGTTATTAAGCGTATGTATATAATTTTACTTTGCAAGTTACAGATGACATTTTCTTGATTTGATTTATGTTTGGCGAGCATAAGAGGGGTACTTTTCAAATGATCTTACGTTAGGTAAGTTTTTAAACCTGAACAATTATAGAAAATAAACGTAGTTTATTTTTTTTATTTGAGCCTTAAATACATTTCCAAAAATTATGTTACAAAAGATTGAATTTAATATTTATTGTTAGCTTTTTTATTTTTTGTCTTAAAACAATAGTCATGGCCACATGAGGAAGAAAAAAAAAGAGGAGTGAAGGAATGTTTAAATCTCCACTCACTTACGGCAACAAAGCACACGACATAATCATTACTACTAAAAAAAGACCCTGTCTCATATTTTAAGCCATGCTATTAAAAACTAAGTGTTTAAAAACTAATGTAGTCTATTAAAAAAGCATGTGAGTTAATATGTCCTCAATTTTCTATTTTTTTAAAGAAATTTAAATTTACTTTTAAAACGTAACGAGATAGATATGCCCTCAAAAAATTTTGTGAAATTTGGGTAGCTCGCTTCGTTTGGGAAACAAAAGGAGGAGAAGAACGTAGAAAGGATGAAATGGTGAGGAATAAATATTGAAAAGAACAAACATATTTTATTTGATGTGAAGAAAAAAGGTAAAAATATTTTAGTTGAAAATCAGTGAATTTTTTTTTTTGAGATTTTTTAAATGTAAATCAATTGATTGGGATAAGAGACAGTTCAGAAGGTTAAAAGTTCAAATTCTTGATTTTTTGTTACTAACATACTATTAATACGAATCAGTGAAAAGTAAAAAAAAAAGAAAATAATATATATTTAATACTAAGAAAAAGAAATTATGAACAATAATATAATTATACATTAAAAAAAAATAAAAATAAAGGGGGATGGGGGGGCTGCTTGCGAAGCTCCCAAATTGGGAGGAACTGTGAGTTCCACCAAATTTTTTTTTTAACTTTTCCATCTCTCAAACCCAATACTTTACGCTAATTTCCCATTCTTTCCACTTTGTAGGAATTTTTTCTCCTTTTTACTCTCTCAAACAAGGGGGTAAGTCTATCAGACAGGAATCCTCAAACTCTGTAACGTTACATATTGGCATGGTAAAATGTTGATGTAGACCGAAAGATAAATATGTTGATTGGGTTTAAGACTCTTATTTGTATCTTTTGCTCGTAAGCAGTTGCTTTGATAAAGATTAAATATTCTAGGATCACATTTATTCTCTTAAGAAGATAAACTGCACTACAAAAGTACGTACTCCGAATAGTTTTGTGGGCTACAGGGGCATATTCATTCAAAGGAAAAGCAGAGAAAACTCCTGGATAGTGGGCACAACCAAATTTAAATGATCAAAGCTTCTTACGTGCGACAAAGTTGACATGTCGTATATTCTTCTTAAATAAATATTTGGCATGGTAGTAGTTCTAACTTCAGCCTTTTCCCAAATTGTTAGTTTAGTGGTTCTAGCTTTCAAGTCCAGGCTCTCCTGCCAATCCTCCCCATCTCCTAATACGAGTCTCAGCTTCTTCAGCCTGCAAATCTCATTGACATGAATTATCAAAATATCCTCGATTCAAGTCAATAACTAGAATCCAATTAGAAAAAAAAAAAAAAAATCAAGGCCAAGTTGACAATTGACTGACATCTCTCTTCCAGTTTGTTATTGATGTGACAATGATCAGGATTATGGTTTGTATACAAACGCCTCCAATCATGCCTGACCAAATTCCCTGCGGCCCACATGTGGATAGGTGCATTAGCAAGGAAAATCAGAGTGGAGTAACAAGCCTCAGTGGAAAGAAAATTGTGTATGTTTATTGATTAATAATTCTGTGCAAAATGGAGATGCAAATGTGACTCAATTGATCAAATAATTTACCACAACTCCAAGACCAAATTTGAATCCCAGGAGTATGCCAGTCGGCAATCCAATGATATAATAACAACTGAGGTTGATGTATGCTACGAGGGATTGCCATCCAGCTCCAACAGCAACACCTTATTGAGAAATGGAAATTAAAATGTAACAGTTTAGAGACATAATATTAATATTAACAGATCTCATGACAAGTCTATCAGTGGCCGTCCATAATTTGTCTATGGCCTTTTTGTGCTTACCAGATAGAACAGGTTGAAGGCTGTTTAGAAGTACGGTAATTCCAAGCAAGACAGCAAGTTTTGTTGTTTTTTTCTGTAACAGCTTCACTGTTGGTGAAGAGGTAAGGAAAATACTCTCTCGTTGTAAGAACTAGTGTCATACAAACAATCCCCACAGCCACAGATGTAACTGAAACTACCACCACTGAAAATTTTGCCCACTGGCCGTTACCAGCTCCAAGTTCATTTGATACTCTCACACTGTCAAGACATCAGTATATCAATGTATGCTTGCTGCGAAAGCAGAGTGAAATAGCAGGAAATTCAAAATGTAACAACTAGATGAGATCCAAATAGCTATTTTTAAGTCTCAAATGTCAATTTCGTTTTAAGGGCACTAATCAAACGAGATTTTAATTTCATGGTTCTCCAATAACCAACAAGTTATTCGAGAAAAGGGGAAAACTTGCAAGCAGATCTTTAGATAAATTGAACAGCAAAGATTTGGGGGAGATCACCTTATTGCAGCATTAAATCCAATTGCAATCATCATGTCCCATCCTTGTATGTTCATACTACAAACATGTGAAAATGAAAATAATTCAACAACCTACTCATTTAGAAATCTCGTTGGGCTAACCAAATGAAAAAAATTGTCACAAGATCAATTTGCAGAAGTTATTGGAACTTAAAATTGAGATAAGAAGCAGAAAGAATTAAACTATTACCAAATAGAGATGGCATCAACTGGCACTAGAGGATTAGGCAGACGGCCTGTAATCACCAACAGCACCATCAAGTACCAAAACTCCAAGCTATAATTCAATTTTCACAACATCAGCATTTCACCACCTATGTAACAACCATTACAACTCCAAATTAACGATATAATTTAAAGAAAAACAAAATGTTACCTTAACATAATAGCCGATGCTAATGAAAGCTTGAGGAATTCCCACAAGTCTGAAAATGCTAGCCATGAAAATCCACTCCAAGCACCGTCCGACTTGGTGATGAAAATGTACAACAGCTGACCAATGACTATCAGCCACCATGAAATGTTGAGAGTGATTGCTGCTCCAATTAAGCCCCACCCAAGTTCCAGTATTGCCAGCCAGCTAGCAAGTGCGTGAAACACCAATACCATGGCGGCTATCCAGGCAATCACCATGACTTTCCTTTGTGCTAGTAAGAACTTGTTTATGGGAAAATTGAGCGCATAAGCAAACAATTGAGGAATCATCCATAGAGCAAATTGCCCTGTTCAGAAAATTTCTAGTTAAAAACAAACAATCTGACTTTGGCTTCCATTATTAAAGAGCAAAGAATGTGAATCTTGTATTTTCGGTTAATTCGTTCCAATTGAACTTAAACTCGAGGGTCTTAAAGATGAATCCGTTGTCACTCATCTAAAACTCATGCCTCAGATTGCAGGGGTGGATTCAGAAACATTTTTCAATGGGGGCAAAGTCTGTATGTACATAAAAGATAGTCCTTGTGTGGGCTTATGAGGGGAAAAAAAAAATCTGTAGATACAGAAGTAACATTTCAATAAACACAACAAAATTTAACCACATCATATATATATATATATATATATATATATATATATTTTAAGTGAAGATAGTTGTCTAACATCGATCAGTCTCTGTCAGGATGTGAATCCTATAAATACTGAATCATAAACTTTTTTTTATTTTTTTAAAATTATGAATAAAAATGACAACACTGAAAATGTTGAAACATGACTAACTAACTAGCGGCATCTGATATCTCAATAGTCTCTCCAAAAAACTCTAAAATGAAAGGGGCCCAAAGATAAATCGGCACGAGACAACAAGCCGTTATCACCAAAATGATCCATGATCTCTGCATGTATATGCCTAGCATTCTGAACTTGCCCGCACCATAAGCTTGCCCACAGAGCGTCTCCAATGCACTCCCCATCCCCAACTGCAAACAAAAAAATTAACGAATATAAAATATGCTCCATTTCCTTCTTACGACCCCCAAAGGGGAATTGACGCTTTGCTAACATTTTAACCCCCAAAAGTTTTTTTTTTTTTTTGGGTGTCTGTTGAAGGAAGGCTGCGGCCCATTGGGGGGAGGGAGAGAAAGGTTCAGCAGAAGTTAGAACTCCAGCCGAAGCACTAAAGCCCACCACTTGTACTATCCAGGCAAAGCTCGATCTTACCATGAGAAACTATTTTGAAGCCCGTATTTGTTTGTCCACTTTGTTTATTTATGTGCAATAATTTTATAATGTCGAAAAATAATTGAAGATGCTAATTTGCACTATTGTGCATCTAGCCACATTCAAACATGCGTTCATTTTGTAAGACAATAAAAATGAGTCTAATTTGACTCTTATTAAATTTTGTAAAAAAATAGTATTTCGATGATGTGTTCACCTTATCGGAGAGATTGAATGAAAACGTCAACAATTTAAAAATTAATCTCTATCTATAATTCGATAATCAACATACTCACAATAAATTTATTTTCTGTTAAAAAAAAATTGACTCCTATTAAGAGAGAGTCAAGGCAATTTAATACCAAATAAGAGAAAACGTTATGCGCGTTTCACTTAAAAATTGAATAGAATTTGGTTCTGTGTGCTACATTAGAATCAGTAACAAACAAGCACAGTACAAATCTTTTTTTTTTTATCCTGAAAAAGTTTAGGTGAGAAGAGACTACTATAGTTTAAAATTAGAAAAAGTTAAAAACTTCAGAGAGAGTTTACATTAGATTTATATATCATCCATTAAAAAGAGCCGCTAATAAAACTTAAACTCCAAACTTTTTAAGAAGAGGATGAAAGCCTCATCAATTGAACTAACATTCGTTAACTGGATCCAAGTTTTTTTAGTGTGAATTATTGTCTAGTTAAAATAAGAGTGTATTTTTTTGAATTTACAGTAACAATTTTTATAAAAAAAATCTAAGATGTATTTTTTTTATTATAAAAAAGTATAATAGTGATTTCAAAAAATTATCCTTTCATTTAAGTTGGATGAAAATTTGGACTGGAAAAAAAATTGAGATTTGTACTTTTTTTCCTAAGTAATTAGTGTCAGCATTGGCGTAAGCAAAGGTGCTTCCGCTTAAATTCCTGAAGCCTTCATATAATTGATTAATAGTGAAGAAGTTATGGCGGGGAGCAAAGATCTCACCATGACTCCATAGGCAAGGCCAGCAATGACCGAGTTCTCGACAGACACTGCAGCAAGCTGAAGTTCACCCAAATGACCTGAGAACGTCTGGGTTAGTGCACCAAGCGAGTACTGGCATATGGCTGTGAATATAGTCGGCCCTGCAATCATCCATAGCCTCTTGGACTCTTGCCCGAACTCTTTGACAATGCCAACCGATTTTCCCTCTTGTTGGCCGTTGCTTTGATTGTCAAGAAGTGGAGTTTCAATGGCCATAGCTCAAATTTCCTTAATTAGTCTCTCCTTTGTAAAAGCCGGGGTCTTTCAAAATGTTTAGTCGATTGAATTCTTGGATACGAACAGGATGGAAAGGTAGTTACATGCTCAATGCTCAACTGCTATAGCAATTGCTTTTTTGGTTACAACTGCCATAGCAAATAGACGCACGCGCCAACCCCCATAGCCATAGCAAATTGGTTGTCTCGCGTGCGAATGGTCAATGGTCAGCTTTGGATCGGCTCAGATAATTATAAGGGCCTTATCTGGAAGCCCACAAGGCCGAATATTTCCCACATTGCTTTTTTCGTTTTCTTGTTACTAACTAATGCTCATGGAACCTAGATAATAGAGATATTTTAATTACCGATTGTATGGTTTAAGTAGCAGAGATTGTTCTTTGTTAGGTTATAAGTTATAGGTTCGAACCTTTGCTAAAGTCTTCTGTAGGGTTAAATGAAAATTTTCCCCAACAAGAATGTGGAATGCCACCATATTTTCTCATTTTATCAATAACCAAAAAAAAAAAATAATAATAATACTTTCTATGATTCAAAGGATTTTTGAATGAAGCCAAGCTAAAACTAAAAATATTTGAGCTTTCTACTTCTAACTCGGGTTGATTTGCATTAGAATGTACCACCTTAATGTGCCTGACTCCGGTTGCGGAAATGAACATTTATGTACTAAAACTTATGTCGGTTGGATTTTTAGAAAATTTAAGATAATGTGCAAGTTAAACCATTTTCAAATCCTTTTTTTTTTTTTTTTGAACAATGAACCATTTTCAAATCCAGGTTGACGTAAAGAGAAAATTTAGTTCGGCTTTAAGTCTATTTTAAATGAAAAAAATTGTCAAAGTGGGCATCCATGATAATTGCCCCAAGACTTTTACTGATGCAACTGCAGTATATATTGATAAATCCTTGTCACATATCAAAATAGAGAATCAAACTGAATCTTCATAATATGACGTTTCAAGAAGCATTCAGATGACACAAAAATTGAAAAAAAAAAAGTCTCCCAAATGTTAGAAGTGGATATATTTTTGAATCAAACTGTTTCGGGTTTAATCCTGAAATAGCACGACAAAGACAAACTCATAAAATTGTCAAGGACCAGACAATACAGACAAACAGTCTTACAAACCACTTATTAAACTAATAATATTTTATATATTAAGAAAATTTATGCAAATATTTTACAATATCACTATAATTTTTCTTATAAAATATTCTATATATAGAATTTTATTGTATCCAATTGAGATTATAAAATTTGTCTTTTGACAAAAATTTTCATTTAGTAATGTTCCTACCTGTCTCTTAAAGAATATTTTAATAGTTAAAAATTTTGAGTTTATCTTTGAAATTTTAGATTATAATTCTAAAAAAAAATATGATATTTATGAAAATAAAAATTATTATTCTCGTTGTATAGTTTATAATTCAATAATTTTTAATAGACAAAAAAAAAAGGGGACCTGATCATAAAGATTGAATGTATAATCCAAGCATGATGATCCACCATCTCTTTTAACAGCCGGATTTTAACAGTCAACAACCTAGATAATTTTTTTGTCAAAAATTTTTCACCGTTGTGATTTTTATATGCATCTAAAGAGATTTACATTAATCGGTTTTTTGTTAGGACACAAAAAAAGTACATTATAAGAATGTTGCTCATTGTATTTGGGATTCCATGTCATAGATCACCTATTAACATCCTTGTTCTACTATTCAACTTCCACAACGGGGAGGACCCAAAGGTTGAGATAGAAAGTTGCAGAATATCTCAAGGATATTAAGGATAAGGGAAAGAGTTGGGAGGCCAAAGTGAATTTTATCTATCATTTGCTATGATTGTAGCAGAAATGACGTGCTTTCTGAAACAAACCAACTGATCAAATGTGTCAGCTTCTAAATTGGAATCCGTTTCACAACAAAACCGTCTCTGCTGACATTGGGCAGTTTAAGTTTTGACAAATGACAACGAAGGAGAATTGAAGAGCGTTCAAATTGGATCACCTGCACATCTGACCCAATTTAAGACTTTCTTTATTGACAGATTACTGGCCCCTTCCTAATATCAACGGCTTCGGATTGTGCCCAAGAGGATTACGAAATGAAGCACGTACAATATTATCATGGAAATTGTAGGGAGACGACGCAAAAGTTGATGGGGGTGACGACGAAGTTAGTTTTTTTTTTTTGTATATATTATTTATAAATTTATTGCACATCAATATTAATTATAAGTTTTATATTTTTTTATTTACTTATAATGTGTAATATCGCTAACATTGATGTATAACAAAAGTATAAGAAATGTACAAAAAAAAAATAATTGTGTTTTCTTCCGCGTCAAACACTTTACTCTTATATGTATTTAAACCCATATTATAAAGTTGGAAATGTATTTGAAAAAAAGGGGATAACATAAAAAAAAAAGTATTACTAAATGGTACCAAAATGGAAACACATTTCTATCAAACAACATCTAACAGTTTTTTTTTTAATTTTAATTTTTTAAAATTTAATTTTTTAACGACTTATATCATTTTAATACTTATATTTTTTATATTATAGAGAAAGCTTAAAAAAAAGTACTACTAAATAGTATCAAAATAGAAACATATTTCTATCAAACAATATCTAACAGTTTTTTTTTAATTTTAATTTTTTAAAATTTAATTTTTTAACGACTTATATGATTTTAATACTTATATTTTTTATATTATAGAGAAAGCTTATTTGATGTTACCTAAGATACTTAGTCATTTTATTTATTTTTTTATGAGTATAACTCATTCATGATCATATACAATATAAATTTATTTTTTTATTTTTTATTTCAAGTATATTCTACTATGTAGTGTAAGATCATGAGTAATATACACTTATAAAAAAATATGAGTCAAATTAAAAATTCCGATTATCCTAAATTACTTAACATTTGCCAAAAACAAAAAAAAGAAGTGATAATAATAATAATAATAATGGGAGTACAGTTAAGTAAATGAAATAGGATGTTAAGTGAAGGTAAATGCCACAACGACGACTAGCCAAGTTCCTCAATGCCATTGCCACCACCTTTGGTGAACTAACCATTTCATGCTTGGCTGTTAACAGACGAAGACATTTAAACAGGGGGGGATGTTGCCTTTGAGTGGAACACTGCAAAAAGCAACAGATAGAAGCTAAACATGGTAAAAGCATCCTTCTTACACCTTAAAAGGTTAATCATGTACTAATTAACTATTAATAGAAACTAGAAACCATTTGCTTGCTGAATAATGGCTACATTTTTTTTTGGTAAAGAGATATAAAAAGGCAATTTTAGAACTTTTTAAAGAGTTCTTGACAAAAAAAGTCATTCTCGAGGTATAAAATTCTCACGCACAGTGAAAATTCAAAAAAAAAGGGTACTGTAATAGTCTAGCTTTAGTTAGCCGCCGCCCCCCCCCCCCCCCCCCTCCCCCCAACCAAAAAATTGTCAGTTCAATGGTTTCAGGTTTCAGGTCCATGCTCTCCTGCTGATCCTCCCCATTTCCTAATACGACCCTCAGCTTGTTCAGCCTGAAATTCTCAGAGAAATAAACTATTAAAATATCCTTTATTCAAGTTATCAACTAAAATCCAATAAAATGAAAAACAAAAAAAATCAAGGCCATGTTGACAATTGACTGACTTCTCTTTTCCAGTTAGTTATTGATGTGACGATGATCAAGATTATCGTTTGCATGCAAACGCCTCCAATCATGCCTGACCAAATTCCCTGCAGCCCACAAGTGGATAGAAGGAAAATAAGAGTTGAGGAACAAGCCTCAGTAAAAGGACAATTGTGTATGTTTGTTGGTTAGATGCAAATGTGACTCACTTGTTTAGATAACTTACCACAGATCCAAGACCAAATTCGAATCCCAAGAGTATGCTAGCCGACAATCCAACAATATAATAACAACTGAGGTTGATGTACGCTACAACGGATTGCCAGCCAGCTCTAACAGCAACACCTTAATAAAAAATGGAAATTAAAATGTAACAGTTAAGAGAGGCAAAATATTGATATTGACATCTCATGCCAACTTTGTCAGTAGCCATCCATAATTTGTCAATGCACTTTTTGTGCTTACCAGATAGGATAGGTTGAAGGCTTTTAGAAGTACGGTAATTCCAAGCAAGACAGCAAGTTTTGTAGTTTCTTTTGCTACAGCTTCACTGTTGGTGAAGAGGTGAGGAAAATATTCTCTTGTTGCAAAAGTTAGGGTCATGCAAACAATCTCCACGGCCACAGATGTAACTGAAACCACCACTACTGAAAATTTTGCATGCCCGCCGTTGCCAGCTCCAAGTTCATTTGAAATTCTCACACTATTAAAACATCAATGTATCAATGTATGCTTGCTGAAAATGTAGGGTGAAATAGCAGGAAATTCGAAAGTTCACAAATTGATGAGATCCAAAAAGCTGTTTTTAGGTCTCAAATGTCGATTTCATTTTAAAGAACTAATCCAATAGGTTTTCAATTTCATAATTCTCCAATTACCAGCAAGTTATTCATCGAAAAGGGGAAAACTTATGAGCGGAACTGTTGATAAATTGAATGGCAACGATTTGGGGGGGGGGGGGGGGGGATGACCTTATTGCAGCATTAAATCCAAGCGCGATCATAGTATCCCATCCTTGTAAGTTCATACTGCAAACATGTTAATTCAGTAGCAACTTACTCATTTAGAATTCTAAGTGGAAAAACCAAAATGAAAAAATTGTCATCAGATCAATTTACAAAAGTTATTGGAACTTAAAACGAGATAAGGGGCATACAGAATTAAACTATTACCAGATAGAGATGGCATCAACGGGTACTAGAGGATTAGGTAGATGGCCTGTAACAACCAGCAGCACTATCAAGTACCAAAACTCCAAGCTATAATTCAGTTTTCACAACATCAGCATTTCACCACCTATGTAACAACCATTACAACTCCAAACTAACGATATAATATTAAAGAAAAACAAAATGTTACCATAACATAATAGCCGATGCAAAAGAAAGCTTGACAAACTCCCACAAATCTGAAAATGATAGCCATGAGAATCCACTCCAAGCACCGTCCGACCTGGTGATGAAATTGTACAACAACTGGCCAATGACAATCAGCCACCATGAAATGTTGAGAGTGATTGCTGCTCCAATTAAGCCCCACCCATGTTTCAGCATTACCAGCCAGCTAACAATCGTGTGAAACACCAGTACTATGGTGGCTATCCAGGCAATCACCACGACTTTCCTTTGTGCTAGCAAGAACTTGCTTATGGGAAACATGAGTGCATAAGCGAACAATTGAGGAACCATCCATAGAGCAAATTGCCCTGCTCAGAAAATTTCATAGTTAAAATAAGCAATTTGACTTTGGTTCTAGTTATAAAAGGGCAAAGAATTTATTTTGGCTCTAATTGGTCTTAAACTCAAGTGTCTTACAGATAGAATCCGTTACCACTCAGTTAAAACTAATGGCTAAGAATGTGAATCCTGTTAGGGAAAATGTAGACATTCAAAAGATTTTTGTTTGAATTTTTGTCTGATTAAGGTGACATTTCTGAAACAATAAAATGAATCGATAAAATTTTTTTAGTTTTATATTTTGTTAATCTAATTGTAAAAAAAACAAAATTCATTATACTTTAACTCATTAATTAGCCAAAATTCCTTTGGACATACTCGTACCCATCTTATAAACAGTGAATTATAGACTTTTTTTTTTTCCCTTCAATTATAAATATAAATGATAAACATAAAAAAAGTTGAAATAAGACTAACTGACCAGCAGCATTTGATATTTCAGTACTCTCTCCGAAAAACTTTAAAATAGGAGGGGCCCAAACATCAATCGGCACTAGACAACAGGCCGTTATCACCATGATGATCCATGATCTTTGTATGTATATGCCTAACATTTTAAGCTTGCCCGCACCATAAGCTTGCCCGCATAGCGTCTCCAATGCACTCCCCATTCCCCACTGCAGTCAAAAAGATTAACGAACATGTGATGGAAATTCACTACAAAAGTTACTAAACATTAGGTAAAATGTGTTCCATTTCCTACCTTTGACCTCCAATTGGATACATAGGCATTGCCAACATTTTACAGCTCAAAAAAAAAAAAAAAAACTTTTTTGAAGCCTGTATTTGTTTGTCTAACTTGTTTGTTTATGTGTCAATAATTTTACTATGTCAAAAAATAATTGAAGACGCTAACTTGCACTACTGTGTATCTAAACACGTTCAATCACATGTTCATTTTGTAAGACAATAAAAATCAATCTAATTTAACAATAGTTGTTCAATTCGGATCCTAACCCAAATTAGGGTCTAGTTCAACATGTCAATGGTCCAGGTCAATGGTCCGACCATTAATTTGGGGTAGGAATAATGGTCAATTTTTGTTTAAAAAATAATTAGTATTTTTATATTATATGAAAATAAATAAAATGTTATCAAAATAATATTAAGTATGTATATATATTGAAAAAAAAATGAAATAAAATTTTAGCACTAACCTAACTAGTTTATTGATCTGACCGGGCCAATCCAATCGTCTAGATTGAGTAGTTTTATCCATATTACTTTTTTGTTCGGTTAGATTAGAGAACTAGACCACTTTAGACTTCAAGTTACTAATTAACTAGTTTGACTATCAGACCGATCCAACTTGTAAAATCAGACTAATTTAATATCAAATAAAAGAAAAAAAAAACTATGTGATTTCACTAGAATTTCGTTCGTGTGTGGTGTGCTTCATTAAAAAAAAAAAAAAAAAAAGGTAACAAACAACACCTATAAATAATTAGTCTTAACGTTGGCATATGCAAATGTGTTTCCATGCACCGAGAAGAAGGCTCCATATAATAGTAATTGACTGATAATGAAGAAGGTATGGCCTGAAGCAAAGATCTCACAAGGACTCCGAAGGCAAGGCCAGCAATAACCGAGTTCTCAACGGACACCGCAGCAAGCTGAAGCTCACCCAATTGACCCGAAAAGGTCTGAGTTAGTGCACCAAGCGAGTACTGGCATATGGCTGCGAGTATGGTGGGCCCTGCAATCATCCATAGCCTCTTGGACTCTTGCCCGAAGTCTTTGACAATGCCAACCCATTTTCCCTCTTGTTGGCCGTTTCTTTCATTGTCAAGAAGTGGAGTTTCTATGGCCATAGGTCAAACGTCCTTAGTCTCTACTTAGTTGGGCTGGGCAGCTTGCACGCCCCGTCTGGCACTTATATATAACACCTTTCCCTTAGTTCTCAATCTTGCAAATAGTTGTAAATGCTGGGATATTTCAAAATGTTTAGTGTATTCAATTTTGCGCATACTTGTAAATGCCGGGGTCTTTCAAAATGTTTAGTGATTGAATTCTCGGATAACGAAGAGGACAGAAAGGTAGTTACGTGCTCATTGTACAACTGCCATGGCAACTCTTTTTCGGTAACAACTGCCGTTGGCAAATACACGCAGGCGTAAACTCCGTACCCATAGCAAATTGATGCACGGGTTGTCACGTGTACGAATGGTCAATGGTCAGCTTTGGATCTGCCCAAGTAATTGGGGTGCAATAATTATCTTGGGCCCACAAGGCCGAAGATTTCCCACATTGCTTGTTTCGTTTCTGATTACTAACTAATGCTCTTAGAACTTAGAGGGCAGAGATTAAGGGTATTCGCGGATTGGATTGGCTGGATTTGAAGATATATTCACATTCAATCTGTCGATAGCGGATTAAGCGATTATCCATCCATACCCAATCTACCATACGGCCTAATTTATCCAATCCAATCCGTCAAAGACAGATTGGATTGACTCGATTTTGGCGGATTACATAACATAAAAAAAATAATTTTCTTCAATTTATGAGTGCTACAAAATATGTCCAAATTTGATTTATGTTGGTTACCATATGGTCAGCAAGGCACATTTCACACTAAAGGTACATTCCACATATCCAACATAACAATTTACGGGTGCTAAAAATTTTTTCAACATCACAAGGTACATTCCAAACGCACAGCCACCCACTTGCTACTTTATTCTAGGTAACTAAAAATTTGATTAAATAGCTTGAGGCTTGAAGCTTGAAGTTTATTCATCCTCAACTGTGATAGGATCTTTTTCAGTTATTTCTACAAAAAAAAGGTAGAAGAAGATCAATAGATAAATATTAAATACAAACATAAAATTGGAAATAAAAATGAAAAAAATTCGCTTGCACCTTTAACAAACTCCTCAAACTTCTCCACATCATCAAGTGCTTGTCGAAACTCAATAGTTTGATTCTCATCCCTATCCCGCAACCAATTTTGAGCACAAACAAGTGCTTCTACTGTTTGTGGAGAAAGTGAACTTCTAAATGGATCAAGAATACGACCACCGGTACTAAAAGTTGATTCTGATGCAACTGTCGAAATGGGAATGACTAGAACATCTCTTGCCATGCTAGAGATGATCGGATACTTCACACACTTACCTTTCCACCAATGTAACAAATCAAAGTTGTCAACAGTAGGCTCAATCGGCTCACTCAAGTAGCGAATTGCCTCTGATTTGCTTTCCAAAGTATCCTCAGACTGCACAAATTGGTTAAATTTGGAAACCATCCATTGACCACTATCCTCTTCCTCGTCCTCCTCATCATCACCAACACAAGTTTGTTTTTGAGATGCAGATGCTTCCTCACTCATCCCAGAAATCACAATCACTTCATTATAATGGTCAAACAATCTTAAGAAAGTTGATTCAACTAATTCAACCATCATTTTTGAATGATTAGCTTCATAAATTTGATCAAGACAAAACTTGACATACCGAAGCTTGAAGCGAGGATCTAAAACAACAGCAACATACAATAACATATTAATATTGTTGAAGTTGTTCCAATACTTTTCAAACTTCTCTTTCATTTTCACAGCCATCTTTCTCAACACTTCATCTAGATTCTTTGTCATTTTGATCAACTTAGAATGGATTCCACAAACTTCATTGAAAAAATAGTTTGAAGTAACAAATAAAGAACCAGAAAATCTCAAGGTTGCATGTTAAAAAAGCTTCAAGAAGTTCACAAGACATGCTGCAGCTGACCAATCTTTTGCATTGGTGGTCCACGAATCTTATCACCATCAAAATATGACAAGAATTTGGGATCAACCTCCTCTAATTGCTCAAAAGTTTTAGAGAATTTGCAAGCTGATTCCAATATAAAATAGGTTGAATTCCATCGAGTCTTAACATCCAAACATAACAAACTTTGACTTTCAACTCGAGACAACTCAATAGCCTTATTAAAATATTGCAACCTAGCAGGAGAGGAACGAACATATCTAATTGCATTCCTAGTCCTCTCAATAGCAATAGAATGCTCAGTCAACCCTTCTTTCACACCAAGATTCAAGATATGTGCACTACAACGAACATGAAGATACTCATGGTCAAACATTGTGTGCCTCCAATCTCTAGTCTCTGTTTTCAAATACTTGATGACTAAGTCATTGGAGCTTGCATTGTCAACTGTTAGAGTTAAGAGCTTGGTTATGCCCCAATCCAAAACACATAACTCAACAGTCTTTCTTATGGTAGTGCCTTTATGATTGGGCACTTGACAAAAATTTATAATCCTTTTCTTCAATTTCCAGTCATCATCAATCCAGTGAGCAGTCAAACACATGTAATTGAAGTTTTGAATCGACGTCCACGTGTCAGTAGTTAGGCATATTCGTTGATCCCTAAGAACTTTCTTTAACTTCAACTTTTCTTCATGAAAAAGTTGAATGCAATCTCTAGCAACAGTGATGCGGGATGGAATATTAAATCTTAGTTGCAAAGCTCTCAATAATCTCTTAAAACCCACACCTTCAACCACCCTAAAAGGTAACTCATCTGTGATGATAAATCTAGCCAATTCTCTCCTACATTCTTCTGCGTTGTATTTAGCTACTTCTAAGGAACCACCACTAGTTTCATCCCCTTTTACTTCTGCATGCTTGTAGCTTAAAATTTTCTGAGTTCTGTCTACATTCCTGTAAGGGTATTTTTTGCATAATTGCTCTAAATGTGTCCACAAATTAGTAGTCCCACTCCTTTTAGGGTGGCTAACATAAGATTGCCCACAATAGTTACAAGCTGCCCTTGGTTTAATAGGATCATTATTCCTAGTGAAATGCTCCCAAATTGCACTCTTTTGAGTTGTGGAAGAATCATTTTTTTCTGCTTTGACTCTTTTCAATTTTTTGGGAACTGGGGGTTTAGATTTGAAGGTTGTTTTGTTACCTTCACCCGTGCTCGTTGGTCCCTTAGGAGTAGAATTCTCGCCTTCTCTCCCCTTCGACTCAATTTCCATCACTTCTGGCTCAATCTCCATCATCACATTTGCTGTCGTTGGTTCGTTAGACATCTATAGATAAAAAAAAAAAAAATGAAAACTTAAACAATTATTTTTCTTAACAAGGAAAGAAAAATTTTAAAAACAACAAATCATAAGCACTCTCATTTAATTTGTCAATCAAACCAACTTTTTTGCAAGACAAATGTAGCAAAAGAATTTAAAATTCCTTCTTTTTTTTTTACAAGCTCCCAAGTTATATAAAAAACTACCAAAGTGTAAGGACTGTCAACATGATTTCATTTCATTTGATTCTTTCTGTAATCTAGTAAAGGAATTTAAAATTCCTTTTTTCCCCCAGTGGTGTACACATTTTTTGTTATCAAAGAAAATACACACAAAATTAAACACTAATAGAAGCTTATTTGTATAAAGGAGGGAAATTAATCTTTGGTTTTTTTTTTGTCCTTTTTTCATGTTACATATAATTAATGATTGATCAAAAAAAGAAAAAAAAAACACAAAAAAGGGAAGGTGTATTATAAAAACCCTTAAAAAACTTGCAGCTTCAAGTGTGTAAGTGCATCTCCAACTAAGAAAATTTATAACATTTCTCTCTAATATTAACTAATTAATACTAATTAGACATCCTGAGACCCTCACATACCCATACACACAAGCATTAATTAGAACTTAAAACAAAAAAAAAAACCTTCTGCCTCTACTCAAACTAGGCAAGTTCAACGAAGTGAGGACACCCTACTGGCTACTAATTATTCCAATCCCTCAGTTGCATGAAAGATCTATTAGCGCACTCACCATTTCTACACACTAGTGTTGAATTTACAACCTATAAATTTACAACCACTACACCATTTCCTATACAGAAAAAGGACAATAAATTGACACCGATAAGAAAGGAGAAAAAGGATGATGAAGAAGAAGAAAAAATAAAAAAGAGGACTTACAGCTTAGTAAAGCTTAGGAGAAGAGAAGAGACTTGATCAGCCGATGAAGAACAGAGAAAGGAGGTGGTAGGTGGGCATTTAGTCTAGGGTTATTTTTGATGAAGGGGTTTTGTTTCAATCGACGGCAGTGATGGACTTTGTTTCCACAATGACAAACTGACAGTGATGAGACTTTATTTTTAAATTACAACTTATATATATATATATATATATATATATATATATATAGGCGGATTAGGCAGATTTCAGAACTCTCAATCAGCACCCAACCCGCCAAAGGCAGATTTTAAAGTTTTAAAACCGTAACCAATCCAAATTTTAGCGGTTTTAGCTGGTACGGGTTCGTGTGGGTTGGATTATCACATATATTATTATGTTGTAAATTATTATTATGTTTTAAAAGGTTAATTATCACATATAAGACTTGGTCAAACTAGCTATTATATGATCATTGGACTAACCGTTTTGTGACTGTTAAACTAATTGTTATTTGACCGTTATTTAGTCGTTATATATCTTTATGTATTTATCTGTTACTGGCCGTCATAATTTATTGAAAACTTTATTCTTACTTATGAGACATAAAACTATACTTATTATAAAAGATAATCTCTCATCTTCCCAGTGGCTATGAGAAGTGTGAGTGTATTTTATCTATTGTCTATACGTAAGAGGCTTATGCTACTAGTTTGGTCTAGGGATGAAACTGTTTTTGTCACCTCACTATTTGAAGTGCACATTAGTGGGAAGGTCTATCGTATCTTGGGAGGAAAGCTGCTGCAACCTGCTGCACTATGACTATTTGTCTATAGGGGCAAAAACTATCTTTAAAGACAGTGCATTTGCACACTTCAAATACGATGTTTTTTTCTTCTTTAATTTTATTTATTTATTTAGTAATATATATTTATATATTTCATTGATTGTTCAATATCACTAATTTTGTTTTTAATTTATTTATTTGAATTTCATATCCATTTTTATTGATAATTTTTCAACAATCTTAAGGACTATTTATTTTATATGGACTATGATACTCGTATTTTGTTATCTGTTGAAAACCATTGATAGGTGTTGTTTGTGCCTAGAGATGTTCTATGCTTAAAGTGTTTTGATGCTAGTGGAGTAATCACAATATATTTTCCTTTGAAAATGACAAGCCATGGATAGTGATATCATGTTCTTATCACTTTCAATCAAGATTTTAAGAACCGAACTGGTTAGTGAACTGGAAAAATTAGTGGTTCAAGGTTCAACCGGTTCGACCAGTATAACCGTGGTTGAACCGGTAAAATTGGTATTTAATATTAAATATATAAAAATTAAATTTTTATAGAGCTTATATAATTATATAAAATGTTATATTATATAAGAATGATAAAAAAAATATTTAAAATAAAGTGTATTTTAAGAATTATATTAATATTTACATACATTAATGATATTACAATTAGTATATTTAACAAAATATAATTTATAAAAATTAATTGAAAAAAATAATATTTATAAATAATGGTTAAATATTAATTTTTTTAGTTTTAAAGATTTAATTGAAAATTTTAATCAATTGAGGACTAAATTGAAATTTTTAGTTAAAATTAGAGTTTTAATTATAATTTAGATAAAATTTTGGGTCAAATTATAATTTAAAATTTTTTGATTTAAATTGAATTGGTTCAACTGGCCAGGTTTTTTGTCGATTTTCCCAGTTTCGACTGATTTTTTCGGTTTTTTCTGGTCCGGTCCACATCCTATTTTTAGGCCAAAACCGGAACGGACCTAAGACCGATCACCGGTTTAACCGGTTGAACCAGCTGTTCTGGTCTGGTTCTAACTTCATTGCTTTCAATACAACATGCTTTCTAACATAGAGGGTTTTTATATGGGACTGTGAATCACTGCTTGTATCAATTAATTGTCTTGTGATAGTTGATTGCTACCTGTTCAATTTTATCTTGGTGTACTGGTCTCTCTTAGTGGAAGGCCAAAAGTTGTTCTTGATTTCGTGGGAGAATTGGAGCTAATGCAAACATTTTGCAGGCGATAAAAGGTCATCAGTAATAGTAAATTAAATACAAAGAGTAATGAGTTCTTTCACGAATTCTTGGCTGATATGTTGTAGTGATTAGTTGATTTCTTGATTTTATTATTGGTAGTTCAATAGATATAATGATACAATTTTCTGATTATCTCTTATTTTTAAGTAGAATAATTGTGAGTTATATCATATATAAGCAATTTTATATACTATTTTTTGGAAATGAGTCTTAACAGTTAAAGCTTTGGTTGGCATGATACAGTAAGTACTAATTTAGGTTTTTTAATCATACCATTTATAATAGTAATAGTGACCCAATTATAGTATTTTGGATATTATGCAGCAATTTCTAAATTGCTAAAAATTATTGATGAAAAAAAAATTATAACATGGCCTGCAAATTACGTTACCCACATATTACTCTTGATAACATTTCATAACTAATGCAAAGGGTTAACGTTTCAGATTGGGATTAGCCAACCAATATCAAGGTGAGTTAATTACTTGCTTTTCTTTCTATAACTATTTGTTTTCTCCAATCTTTGAGTATCAAAAATCATTGTTGCAAATGTACATATGTTTAGTTCTTTAGAACATCCAAGGTTATTTAATAAACAGAAATACATTTCTATTCTCCACTTTCTGCTATACTAAACATGTCTTGAATGCTTCTATAATGGTTTGTGAATATATAATGTGAATTGCATTAGTCAGTTAATAGACGGCATTGTCGAGCTCTTCATAGTTTTCTCTTGAGCAGTTTTTTCTTTCTCCTGAATTATACTTATAAGTAAACGTTGTGGGTCATTTATACTGTTAAAAAAAATGTTGACATTGTGTGTCCCAATATTCTTATGAGCGTTTAACTTATCTATGCCGAAAGCATTCTTGTGTGATGTTTTTATTTGAGTTGTACGAATATGATGTATTATGTTCAAATTTTCATGCAAAATCTATTGCTATAAGCCTTACGAAGGGCAAGTTAGTGGCTCAAAAGAAGGACTTGTTGAATATTTTGCTTGGTAATTCCATGTTTGGAAAAGAATTGGGATTGAACCCAAACTCAGGTTTGATAATTATGAGCTTTAGAAATATTATTACCATATTGTTGTACTGATAAATTGTTGTAGTTTAAAAAAAGGGAAAAAAAATATTTTGAAACTGGCACATGCTAGTCTACCTTCAAGAGGCATTGGCTTAAACCATAAGCTTTATACTCTAGACTGAAATTATTTTGAAGGTTTCTATATTGTTGGCATCTCACTCACTTAATAATGTCATAGAAGGTTAGAGATCGTTTACATTTTTTTTTTACTAGATGTGATCTTCTAAATCTTTATCATGTCTGCAAGGGTGAGACATAAGCAATGTTTTTCAAAAGAAAGTAGTAGTGACATATGTGTAGGGTGTTTGACTTGGAATTAATTTGCTAGAAGAAAATTCAATGGCACTTTCTGAGTTGATTAGAATTAAGTAAATTTTTGTGTCATATTAAACTATATGTCAGTTGAATACCACAATATATATATTAAAAAAAGGTTTATATTTTTTTCAAATAAATTAGTGTGTGGACATGCACATCCCTTTGCTATTTTCTCCAAAAATGATCTACATTGGTTGTGATAATTAAAATATATGGATATGTGGAGGAAAAATTAGAAAAGGGCTTAATTGACTTTTCTGTTCATGGATTTCTACTATCCGTGTTGTCCAACAAAAATACATGGCAAAATAGGGAAAAAGAAATGTTTGTGCTACTAGTCTATTGGAGAGGAAATGTTCTTTGATTGTTGGTAGTTCTTACTTCATGAAATATTTATAGAAAGTCATTATGATAGATTTTAGAGGTATGATAATTTTTATGCTCTACAAGCATCATTTGTTATGTTATTGTACTAATCTTATGATACATTGGCAACACCTTAAAAAAAGAAAATTGTTACAGTCTAGGGGAAAATTGTTAAGTTCGTTGGCTTCTATTGATTGGATACATTATATAATAGACTATAATGTTGTTGAACTCGATTATTTGTATGAGACAAGAAGCTTTTATTATTTTATTTGAGAGCTAATGATTTGGTTATTTTGTTTTGGTTTGTGATCAAAGAAAAGGACAAGACTTGTGTGTGATTCCACACTAAAATGTGGGAGACACTTAATGTGTTGGTTTCAGGCTTTCACGTGACCTATTAAAGAAGGCTGGAAATTGAGTAAGCTGATCAAGTGTGAAACAAACAAATTAGGCGAACCTATTAAACAGGAAACCAGTTATATCGTTGGATAGTCCCCTAATTATATGATTTATTAGTATCATTAACTAACAATTTTGATTGGTTTGTTGAACATGTTGAATTTTTGGCTTGCCCACACAAGCTGACAAAGTTAGAACAAGCCACTCCTATTATGGATTGAGCTTTAGAAAAATTCTAGCAATTGTATCCTATAGGAGAAATAGCATTTATATATTTGAAGATGAAGTACAATCATATGAGAGTCTTGTTACTCCTATAACGTGTGGAAAGGTAATGTTAAGAGGTATTACTGCTTTTACTGTTGCTTAAATCAGTAGTTAGTGTGAAACAAAAAATTTTTCTTTCCATGCCAGAGCTCTGTCAAAAAAAAACAAAAAAAATTCAAGAGATACCAAAATTTATGGTATATTGTAATGAGTATCCACTACATTGGAAGAATGTGGTGATGATAACTAATTTTTTATTCAGATGAGACAAAATCCATCAAATGGATTTGAGTTCACCTTTAAAGGTGAAGCAGTGATTTGAAAGTCTAAAAAATAAATAATTATTACTCGATCCACCATAGATTTCGAGGGTATAGCCTCAAGATGGCTAGTGTGGAAATGAATCGACTAAGAATGAATATTCCATTATGTGTTAAACCGACATTATAAGTGTTAATAATCGGTATTATCCATGCTTACATTGCTCTTACCAAGAGTAAATTGTGTGATAGAAAGAAATAGACATATTTGTCTAACTTATGAGTTAGTGAAACTTATGCAAAAAAATATATTGAGATCTCTTATTTTTATCAGAGATAAATTAGATTGATCTTCTAATTGTCATTAAACTATAAGTTAGTGAAAATACATTGAAGAGAATGAGTTATATGCCTATAGAGGAATGGTCAAAAGTGATGAGAACCCAACATATGTGATAGAAGATCCCTTAAAGAAGGTTCATATGAGTAGTAACAAGTCACTGATTGACCTTATGAGCACAATTAAATTACAAAATCCCTTCCTATAGTGTAGATAGTGCAAAAATTTCGATGTTCAAGGTTGAGTTATATGCTCTTAATGCATTATATAGCCCTTATGGGTAGTGTGTTATCGAAATGTACATTCGATAGAATCAAGTATATGAGAGTAGAGTGTGGTTGCTCCTATGAGATCTTAGGTAAGATCTCTATAGCTCTCATGAAAATAAACTAGGTGTGAGTAAGGCGTAACAGTGTCCAACTGCGTTAAACAATATAGTCTTAGAAAATATAATATGATGGCAAGTTCATTATTATTCATAAATAAGTTATGATTTATAAAAATTTTTATTTCATCATACTTATGAATATCAAAATTTGTAATCCTAATTTTTAGTCTATAGTCGAAGAGACACAAAAAATGATGTGTTATGTCCTCGTTGGTTAATCCAGCGGTATTAGCCTTTTAAAATAACGGAGGATTATTGTAAATTATCATTATATTTAAAAAGACTAATTATCATATATAAGATTTGGTAAAATTAGCTGTTATATGATCGTTGAACTAACCATTTTATGACTGTTGAACTAGCCGTTATTTGACCGTTATTTAACTGGTATGTGCTTTTATGTATTTAACTGTTACTAGCCGTTATAATTTATTGCAACTTTATTTTTACTTATAAGATATAAAACTATACTTATTATAAAAAAATCATCCTTTATCTTCCAAGTAACTATGAGAAGTATAAGTGTATTTTCTTCTTTATCTACACATAAAAGGCTTATGCCGCTGGTTTAACTTAGAAATGAAGTTATTTTTGTCACTTTACTATTTTAAGTGTACATTAGTGGGAAAGTCTATCGTATCTTGGAAGGATAACCGCTGCGATCTGCTGCATTGGGTGGGACTATCTGTGCGTAGGGGCAGAAACTATTCTTAAGGACATTGCATTTGCACGCTTTAGACACGATATCCTGTTCTTCTTTAATTTTATTTATTTATTTATTTAATAATATATATTTATATATTTCATTGATTGTTCAACATCATTAATTTTATTTTTAATTTATTTAATTGAATTTTATATCTATTTTTATTAATAATTTTCCAACAATAACAAGAATCTCAGAGATATCTTTGTTTTTTTATTTACTTTTTTCTTTGAACATGTTCTCTATTTTTTTTCTTAATCTTGGATAAATTGTATTGGCAGAGATCCCATCCTATGTGCCATATCAAGGTATTCAAAACATTCCCTAAGCAATAACTATTGATAAAGATCAAAGGTTCTAGGATCACATTTATTTTCCTTAAGTAGAAATCTCCTGGATAAATTGCACTACAAAAGTACGTACTTAAATTGTTTTGTCAGCTACAAGGGCAAATCCAATCTAAGCCAAAACAAAGAAAGCTCCTAGATACTGGGCACAACAAAATTTGAATAATCAAAGCCTCTTACATGTGACAAAGTTGACATGTTGTAAATTCTTTTTGAATCAATATTTCGTATTGTTAATAGAACAGCTTCAGTCCCCCTCTCAGATTGTTAGTCCAGTGATTTTAGCTTTCAGGTCCTTGCTCTCCTGTTGATCATCCCCATCGACTAACACGGCTCTCAGCTACTTCAGCCTGCAAATCTCATTAAAAGGGATTGTCAAAATATCCTCTATTCAAGTTAACAACCAGAATATGTGTTCAAAAAAAAAGTTAACAACTAGAATTCAATTAAAAAAAAAATTAAGGCCATGTTGACAATTGACTGACTTCTCTCTTCCAGTTAGTTGTTGATGTGACGATGATCAAGATTATGGTTTGCATGCCAATGCCTCCAATCATGCCTAACCAAATTCCCTACAGCCCACAAGTGGATAGGTGTATTAGCAAAGAAAATTAGAGTGGAGGAACAAGCCTCAGCAAAAGGAAAATTTTGTATGTTTATTGATTAATAATATTGTCCACAATGAAGATGCAAATGTGACTCAATTGATCAAATAACTTACCATAACTCCAAGACCAAATTTAAATCCCAGGAGCATGCCAGTTGGCAATCCAACTATATAATAACAACCAAGGTTGATGTATGCTACAAGGGATTGCCATCCAGCTCCAATAGCAACACCTTATAAAGAAATCGAAATTAAAACGTAACAAATAATAGATAGATAATATTAATATTATTAAGGTCTCATGCCAAGTCTGTCAGTGGCCATACATAATTTGTCAATGCCATTTTTGTGCTTACCAGATAGGACAGGTTGAAGGCTGTTTAGAAGTATGGTAATTCCTAACAAGACAGCAAGTTTTGTAGTTTCTTTTGCAACAGCTTCACTGTTGGTGAAGAGGTAAGGGAAATACTCTCTTATTGCAAAAACTAGCATCATGCAAACAATCCCGACGGCTAAAGATGTAACTGAAACTACCACCACTGAAAATTTTGCCCGCTGACCGTTACCAGCTCCAAGTTCATTTGACACTCTCACACTGTCAAAACATTGGTATATCATTGTATGCTTGCTGAGAAAGGAAAGTGAAATAGCAGGAAATTCTTAACTTTACAACTAGATGAGGTCCAAATAGCTTTTTTGAGGTCTCAAATGTCAATTTCATTTTAAAGGCACTAATTAAATAGGATTTTAATTTCATGGTTTTCCAATAACCAACAAGTTATTCGCGAAAGGGGGAAAGCTTGGGAGTGCGGATCTTTTGATATATTGAACAACAAAGATGTAGGGGAGATCACCTTATGGCAGCATTAAATCCCATTGCAATCATAAGGTCCCATCCTTCTATGTTCATGCTACAAACATGGGAAAATGATGTTAATTCAAATCTCACTCATTTAGAATTCAAGATGGGTAAACCAAAATGAAATGGTCCTCAGATCAGTTTGTAGAAGTTAATAGAACTTAAAAATGAGATAAGGGGCATACAGAATCAAAAAAATTACCAAATAGACATGGCACCAACTGGTACTAAAGGATTAGGTAGACGGCCTGTAATCACCAGCAGCAACATCAAGTACCAAAACTCCAAGCTATAATTCAATTTTCACAACGTTAGCATTTCACCACCTATGTGGCAACCATTACAACTCCAAACTAATGATATAACTTAAAGAAAAACAAACAAACTGTTACCATAACATAATCGCCGACGCGAAAGAAAGCTTGACAAACTCCCACAAATTTGAAAATGCTAGCCATGAGAATCCACTCCAAGCACTGTCTGACTTGGTGATGAAAATGTACAACAATTGGCCAATGACTATCAGCCACCATGAAATGTTGAGAGTGATTGCTGCTCCAATTAAACCCCACCCAAGTTTCAGTATTGCTAGCCAGCTAACAATCGTGTGAAACACCAGTACCATGGCTGCTATACAGGCAATCGCATTGATTTTCCTTTGTGCTTGTAAGAACTTGATTATGGGAAAATGGAGCGCATACGCGAACAATTGAGGAATCATCCATAGAGCAAATTGCCCTATTCATAAAATTTCCATCTAAAATAAGCAATCTGACTTTGGTTCGAGTTATAAAAGAGCAAAAAATGTATTTTTTGGTTAGAGTAAAGTGCAAAGAGTATGTTAGAGATAAATTCATTACCAACTCAGTTAAATCTACTGCTAAGAATGTGAATCCTTTAAATAGTGAATCATAGACATTTTTTTTCCTTAAATTATGAATAAAAATAACAACATCGAAAAAATTGAAAGAATAAAGAATGCATTTTTTGGTTAATTGACTCGAGTGTCTTATAAATAAATCCATTACTAACTCAGTTAAAACTCATAGCTGAGAATGTGAATACTTTAAATATGAATTAGACTTTTTTTCCCCCTTAAATTATGAATATAAATGACAACATCGTAAAAGTTGAAAGAGCAAAGGATTTATTTTTTGGTTAATTGACTCAAGTGTCTTAAAAATGAATCCGTTACTAATTCATTTAAAATTCATGGATAAGAATGTGAATCCTTTAAATAGTAAATTATAGGCTTTTTCCCCCCTAAATTATGAATATAAATGATAACATTTAAAAAGCTGAAACAAAAACAATAGATGTAGCTTGATTTGATTATCAGACATTATGTTCAAGTAAGAGATTGAAAGTTTAAACCCTACTTCCTATCGATTGCACTCCCTTGTACAAGCTATGACCCTTTTCAAAGACAACAAAAAAAAAAAAAGAAAAGGATGAAACAAGACTAACTGACCAGCAGCATTTGATATCTCAGTAGTCTCTCCAAAAATCTCTAAAATGGGAGAAGCCCAAACATAAACTGGCACCAGACAACAAGCCGTTAATACCAAGATGATCCATGATCTCTGCATGTATATGCCTAGCATTCCAAGCTTGCCCGCACCGTAAGCTTGCCCGCATAGTGTCTCCAATGCACTCCCCATTCCCCACTGCAGTCAAAAAAATTATCGAACATGTGATGGAAATTTACTATAACAGTTACAAAACATTAGGTAAAATGTGTTACATTTCCTACCTTCGATCTCTAAATGGGTACACGGGCATCGCTAACATTTTACGGCCCAAAAAAAAAAAAAAAAACTAATTGAAGCCCGTATTTGTTTGTCTACTTTGTTTATTTATGTGTCAATAATTTTATCACGTCAAAAAATAATTGAAGTCGATATTTTCCATTACTGTGTATCTAACCAAATTTAATCACATGTTCATTTTGTAAGACAATAAAAATCAGTCTAATTTGACAATAGTTGTTCAATGGATCATACGCTAACCTGAATTAGGGTCTCGTACAACCAGTCAATGGTCCCACTATTAATTTGCCGTCGGAATGATGGTCAATTTTGTTTGAAAAAAAATTAGTATTTTCATACTATATTAAAATAAATAAAATGTTATTAAAATAATTTTAAGTATGTGTGTGTACATCTATATATATATATATATATATATCTATATGTAAGTATATAAAACTAACACTGAGAGAAAATCTTAACTTTTCTTTTTTTATCATATGACAAATTCTCATAAATTTACAAATTAAAAATATTAAAATGTCTTATAAATATAAATATTCTATTATAATCAAAATTAGGATTCTCTAAATTAATAATATAAATTTAATTATAATCAAACGATAATTTTATTAATTTATATATTCCTACTTTGACTTTAATTAAATAACCATAATTATAAAATTATTTAATAAAAGAAAATAATAAAAAAGATGAAAAAACTATTCTCGAATATGAAGAAAAAAGATTAAAAAAATCTCTCAAATTTACCTATCTTTTCTTAAAATAAAAAAAGTACTATTTAAAATTTCCTCAAAAAAAAAAAAACTTTCAACTCTTTCTTTTTTTCTTAAAAAATCATTTTATTTTCTCAAAAAAATTTAAAAAATTTCTAAAAAATCATATTCAAAATTATAATGTTTTTTATTTTTTAAATAAAATAAAATTATATATATATATATATGTGTGTGTGTGTGTGTGTGTATCTTAATAAAATAATATACATTTTTTTGAAAAAAAAATAAAATAAAATTTTTAGCACTAACCTAACTAGTTCATTGATCTGACCGGGCTAATCGAACTGTCCAAATCAACTAGTCCTAGCAGTTTCTTTAGATCAATTTTTTGTTCGATTAGATAATATAACCAGACCGCTTTAGACTTTGAGTTACAGGCTAACCGGTTCAATCGTTGGTCCTGTTTGGTTTATAAAATCAGGGTAATTTAATAACAAATAAGAGAAAAAAAAAACTATGTGATTTCACTTAAGAAAATTAAATGGAATTTCATTCGAATTCGTGTGAGGTGTACTTCATTTTAAAAAAAAAAAAAAACAGCAAACACCTATAAATAATTAGTCTTAACGTTGGCATATGCAAATATGCAAATGTGTTTCCACCCAGAAGCATCCTTCATGCACATAATATGAGCATGCATAAATGTCTCCGGCGATCTTGTTCGAGGCGGTATTCCAATTTAAAATTATGTTTGATATTTTTAAAATAAAATTGATAATTTTTAAAATATAAAAATAACAAGTGTTTCAAAAATATTAATTTTCGTTTCAAAAAAATCAGTTATAGTTTCAATGGAGATATTGTTCAGGACAAATATACTCGAGATAACCACATTTTTTCAGATAATATATAATATAATTGACTAATAAAGAAGAAGTTATGGAGGGGAGCAAAGATCTCACAAGGACTCCGAAGGCAAGGCCAGCAATAACCGAGTTCTCAACGGACACTGCAGCAAGCTGAAGCTCACCCAAGTGACCCGAAAACGTCTGAGTTAGAGCGCCAAGCGAATACTGGCATATGGCCGCCAGTATTACCGGCCCTGAAATCATCCATAGCCTCTTGGACTCTTCCCCGAACTCTTTGACAATACCAACCCATTTCCCCTCTTGTTGACCATTGCTTTGATCGTCGAGAAGTGGAGTTTCCATGGCCATAGCTCAAATGTCCCAAGTTCTCAATCTCGCACATGCCTTGTAAATGCTGGGGTCTTTCAAGGTGTTGAGTGAATTTAATTCTCGGATGACGAACAGGACAGAAAGGTAGTTACGTGCTCATTGCACAGCTGTCATTGGCAACTTTTTTGGGTAACAACTGCCATAGCAAATGGACGCACTCATAATTCCCATCCCCATAGAAAATTGATGCACGGGCTGTCACGTGTACCAGTGGTCAATGGCCAGCTTTGGATCGGCTCAAGTAATTAGGGTGCGTTAATTATCTAGGGCCCACAAGGCCGTAGATGTCCCAAATTGCTTGTTGGAAAAAGTTGGTAGTTGGTAGTCACGCTTAATAGTTATATTTAAGGTATTATTATAATAATATATAAATTTTTTGTAATTATTTATATATTTTTTATAATAAAAATTTACAGTTTATTTTTTTATTACAAAAAATGTATATATTATTATAAAAAATTTATATATTGTTATAATATGACTCTTCTGTATGACAAAAGGCGTATATCTACATAATGAAAATCCTTTGCTTGTTTCGTTTTCTTATTACTAAGTAATGCTCCTAGAACCTAGACAGAGTAGAGATATTTTAATCATGGATTTTGTGGTCTAAGTAATATACATGGTTCATTATTAGGTTACAAGTTTTAGATTCAAACTTTTATTAAAGTATTCAGTAGAGTTAAATGAAGATATTCTTTGGTGGGAGTGTAGAATAGTAACTATATTTTTTCATTTCATCAATTGAAAAGAAGTTATTTTTATATGATTGGATTCTTGAACAGATCCAATTAAGCTAACCCCAGAAACATTTGAGCTTTTTAACTCGGCTTGATTTGTATTAGGATGTACCAGCTTAATTTGCATGACTCCGGTTGCCGAAATGCCCATTAAAGTACTACAGCTTATGTTATGAAGTTGGATTTAAAAAATATAAGATAATGTCCAAATTGAACCATTTTCCAGACCAGGGGTTGATGTAAAGAGAAAATTTTATGTCGGCTTTAACCCTCTGTTATATAAAAATAATTGTCAACGTCGGCATCCATGACAATTGCACCTGGACTTTTGCTGCTGCAACCGCAGAGTACATTGATGATTCCTAGCACCTATTAAAATAGAGAACCAAACTGGAGATCTTCATAATATGACGTATCAAGAAGCATTCAGATGACACAAAAATTAGAACCCAAAAAAAAAAGTTTCCCGAGTAGTGGAAGTGGATATACTTTTGATTTAAATGTTTTGAATATATAAAATTTACTAGAATTATATCTGCGCGTCTGCACAAATTTAAAATATTTGTTTTAAAATATAAAACATGAATTCAATTTCATGTGGGGACATGTTGAGAGGCCCATATTGGACCCAGTTTTTAATTACTTCCATTTTCTCAGCAACCAAACATAAAGAGATTTGACTCTTTTCAACAAATTGCTAGTTTCACAATTTGATGAGCATAATACCAAGAGAAGGGGAAAGCCCTCAACCTATATTCCTACTAAGCTGCTTTCCAAAGGCTACAACAGGAAGTGCAGAAGCAAAGAAGATATATGTCGTTGGTGCAAGTATCCTGTCAGGAATTGAGAAATTTAGAACCAAAGAAGTAAAATGCCAAAGGCCAACTTGCTAGACAGTAGTACGTAATTTTACTGTTAACTATAAAACAGAAGAATATCTGAAACCTGAACGAATTCCAGCCATCCAATCTTGTTTATTGCAGGCTGCTCTTCCTCTAACATCAGTTGTGATTTCTCTGAACGGAGTTTTATTGAACTCCATCTACGAAAAAAGAAAAGCTACAGTCAGGAGAAATTAGTTCTTTAAATGAATATGCCCGTCATTTCTTACAATTTGGCAACGCTATAAAGCTCATGTCCATCATTTACATGACACCCATAACAGAGGACTGTAAAAACAGAGTCCATTAGCGTCTATCACCTAGTTTTTAGATGGTAGACACACAGAAAAATGAGTCCAAAATCTGCTTCAAGAAAACCCCCATGTAGCAGTTTCTTTCTTTTTTTTTTTTTCTAATGATATGTGCATTTCTTGGCACTCCAAGAAACTAAAAAAATGCCATAATTCAGTTGGCTTCAACCTTTGCAAGAAAAACCGAAAAGCAACCACGAGGTCAGGTTAAAGTAGATTTATTAAGATCAAACTGCTTACCAGTCTCACGAATCTTAAGAAAAACATTGATGTCATAACTACCAAAAAGCTTTCCACCCTTGCCTTCAAAAACATATCCAAAGCCAAATCAGTCAGCAATTTACATTCAACAGCTAAAATAATACCATGCCATAGCTCCTAAAAACTTACCTCAAATTGAATTTAGAAAGGAAATATCAAAATAAGAATACAGGGATTTATTAAAGGGAAGGGAGAGAGAGGAAGTTGGAAAATCACAGGTCAAAAAGATGGCCAACATCGTGTCTCCCAACTGCCTCATCGAACTTCTCCTCCAATTTTGCAATTACTACGCCACAACTCAAGTTCCAGACCGTAAGAACAAAATGTTCGCAAAATAAAATAAGAGAAAATGTTAATGCAGGATATATTTGTTACAGGTGGTATCCGAATAAAATTGCGCTTAATATTTTTGAAATAAAAATTAATATTTTTAGAATATTTATTATTTTTACATTTTAAAAACTGTCAGTTTTATTTCAAAAATATTAATCACAGTTTTAACTGGGATACTGCCTAAAATAAAAACATTCGGAAGATGTATACTTACTCATAAAATAATAACGATAGTTAAAACAAAGTAAAATTGGTATTTATAACTCCAACACACCGGAAAGGAATAAGGTGTTAATTGGAGGATCGCACGTGGGATTTCGGCGACGCCATCGTATTCTACCTCCAAAGGGACGTGCGAATTTTCCATTATCATCACGTGAATCTCCTTTCAATCACTTCGCTGTAGATAGAGAATGTAGAGCCTTTTAATATTATCATCCACCTTCATCCTCCTGTTCCTTCTGTATTATCCTAACATATATATTGGCATATATATCAATATAATTGAATGATTTTCATTTACTGTGTGCCAAATTGCTAATCAATTAGAATTTTTAAGGAATTAATTACTATATAGAGTAAGAGAGTCATACATATTACAAGTAATAAATTGAGCGTTTGATTCAGCTTATTAATATATTGCCATATAAGTTTCTCTCATAAATTAAAGAGGATGTTTTAGAGTGAGTCGGCCCTATATTAGAGAACCGAATTATTGAAAGATATTTTAAAATTTGGAAACAAAATGTTGAGATGGAAATTTTGGAAAAATAACATTAATAACTTAGATTAAGGGAAGTTTTGTTTCAGCTTCCTTTTTATACTATTATAATATAGGTAGACTGAAATTTAGCTCATGCGTTGCGCGGGTCATATACTTTTTATTTTATTGTTAATTTAATTGATATTATTTTCAAATTTTAATTTTATATTCTTTCAAATTAATATTCATATACAATAACTTGATTTCTGTATATAGTTGTCTTTTAAAAGCATTTGAATTTTTTTTCTACTCTAAGACTACACAATTAACTTTCTGTAAATTTTTACCATATAACAATAAAAGTTATAAATGTATTAATAATAGTTCCATTTTTTATTGTACCTAACTAAGAACTATTGACCGTTTTTAAAAAATTAAATATAGAGATTATTATATATCTTAACTCTCAAATATGAAAATTATAACTGTAACAATTATTGGGCCATACAAAAGAGTAATGAGAATCACCTAGTTGAGATCAATTGAGAGTTGATGTTCTGATGGCTTATTATTATTATTATTATTATTATTATTATTATTATTACTACTACGAATACTATTATTATTGAATGCAGGGTTTTGGTAGTATAGTTAAGAGGTGATAACGACATTTAATGATAACTATAAGCTGCATGTTATATTTCCTAATTTTTAAGAAATTTTGTGTCATTGTGATTTTATTTTAGTGGTAAATCAATTATTTATGAGTTGTAATTGTTTAAATATTTTTTATGAGTTGGAACGACAATACTACTGGTTAATCAGTTATTTAATTGCATTTACTGCTTTTGATTTTCTATTGCAAATTGCCTCTTTTATTTAGCATAATGGCGATTTTTCATGGTTCTTAATGATCATCAATGTCAAATTAAATGATTTGGATAGAAAGTAATTAAATAAGTTTTAATGTTAATTTTTAATGGCAAACATGAAAATTATCAAAAAAAAATCTTTAAAATTAGAAAAAAATCATTAATTAAAAGAGTGAATGCTACTGTTATATAGATTAACTGCATGTTATACTTCCTAATTTTCAAGAATTTTTGTATTGTTGTAATTGTATTTTATTGGTAAATCAATTATTCATGAATTGTAATCGTTTAAATATTGTTTATAAGTTGGAATGACCTTATTATTGCCTAATTAATTATCTAATTGCATTTACCTCTTTTGATTTTCTATTGCAAATTGTCTCTTCTATTTAGCATAATGGTGATTATTCATGATTTTCAATGAGCATTAATATTCAAATTGAATGACTTGGTTAAAAAGTAATTAAGTTGATGTTAATTTTTTTCATAGTAAACATCAAAATTATTTAAAAAATCTTAGAAATTAGAAAAACATCATTAACGAAAGGAGTGAAATAAGGAGAAGCTTTATAATATTGATATATGATAGATGATTATAATTAACATACTATAATTATAAACAATATAAATAGAAGCAAATTTAAATTAGGATTTTTGTTAAAAAGATTGCTTAAATTGCAAGGAAGCCCTTTTTACCGAAAAATAAAAGGAATATGTAACGGAATCAGTAAGTAGGAAAGCCTTTTTTGTATCAAAATTATAAGAAATATGTAACTAAATTTATTGCTCTAACAAGGACAATAATAATTTATAGTAAAAGAAAAATCTACTGCATTAATTATAAAACTATAATAAAATGAAATAAAGAAATATTCTCTCATTCCTTTTTAATCTCATCTCTTTCCAAGTAAGTATATTCGGGATGTCTAATCATAATATAATAACAGTAAAATCTAATGGATTAATTATAAAACTATATCAGTAATGTTATCCATCCAGAATTAATATCATGAATAGTACTGAATACATTAAAAAGTAAAAGAATTAAATTAAATTAGGAAAAATTTCATTTAATAATCATCTCTTATTGCTTTTTAAGTTCATCTCTTTTTTTGTAAGTATATTCGAGACGTCTAATTATGATATTTAGTCGAAATAAATATTATTACTCAAACTATCAATGGTGACACAATTATGTTAATAATATGAAATGCAATGTAAAGAGAAGAAGAGACAAATTTGAATATCAGTCTCCTTGAAGAGTCAAATTTTGGAAAAATAACATTAATAATTTTGAATTTTTTTCACATAATTTTAATTCATTTTGTTTAATTTTTCGGATTGATTTTTTTGCTTTTTAAAGTAAATGTTTATATTGTTAAATTCTATGGAAAGAAAGCAGGATTTATTCTTGCTTGAAATCATTTTTTAAAGATATTAGGGTGCCATTATCTCTAGACTATCTTCAAACAATAAGAATATATGATCTTATAGATATAGTCTAATAAAGAAGTTATGTTCATATAAAGAGGAAAAAAAAAAGGAAAGGAAAAAAAAAGGCATATATAATGTTGCAGATAAAATGTAAGAAGATTTAATAATAAGACTGACTCACTCTACTTAGACATATGGTAACACCGTCACTCATTATACATAATTACTAAGTTATTTAGAAAATTGCAATATTAGTGCCTAATGACAAAGAGAACAAAAAAAAATTTAAGCTGTTACTAAAATTTTGTAACCAAAAAGAAAGGTTGGCAATAAACCATAAATTGGACAATATCAAAGGATCAAAGAAAAGACAATATGCTGAATATGCTGGAAGTCTCTCAATCCAGTAGCACAAACACGGGTGCATTGCTTCCTTAATTGAAAAAGGTGAAGCATTTGCAAGATATTTAATTAGAGCAACTGTTATTGTTGAATGATCAAAAGAAGACTATCTATCTCACGCTTGCAAGCAGACATTGAACATTGTGGGGGCAGTTGCCCCCACTAGAAAAAAGAATTTTCATATGATGAGGACCAAATTTGAAGTATTGCCCCCACTCAAAAAAATTTTTTGCCCCCACTCAAAATTAAAAATCATTAGATTAGCACATGAGATTTCAAATAATTATTAAAAAGTTATACATAATTTAGATGAATTGGTTTTTATCTTTTAATTTGAAATAAATGTTGTATAATAATAGTTAACATATGTCGTATTCAGAATATAGACACTTTTATTCGATGATACAATAAAATTTAAAGTATACAAATGAAATGTGTATTCTCAATTAATATGTATACTTTCATGAAAATGAGTTTAATGTAATAATAAGGGTATTTCTCCATTAGTTACAATTTTGAATATATCTCAATTTTACGAAATAAAAGATTTCTCATATTAAAGATAATTAAAATATATATATATATATATATATATATATATATATATATATGTAGTTTTGACATTTATTTTAAATTATCATTGTTGTACCATAATAAATTATAAAAATTAATGTTAATGATTTTTTTTCTGTTATTTTAATTTTATATTATTTTAAAAATAATTTTTTAATTACGCACGAACTTGCCCCCACTAACCAAAATCTCTGGCTCCGCCACTGCTTGCAAGTAGGGAGCATCAATGCTGCAAATCAAACGTCAATTTGCTAAATGGAAAACCATAATGTGGACAAAGTGAGTTAATGGATCGATAGAAGAAAAATGTACGTGCTGGAAATTGCTTTTTTAGCTTCTTTGGAAACCCCCTTGAAGCTCCCAATTTTTCTTGGTGCTACTCCCTCCATTCTAATCTTTCTTTGATCACTTTTTGCCTCTTCAAAAACAAGAGAAAGAAACAAAAGACCATATAAAAAAAGAAAAAGGAAGAAGAGAAAGTAATAGTACTATTTCTTCACACTTCAAAACAACTTCTTAAAATATATATGATTTGTTGAACAATGTCCGTCATGCAAGTCTTTTATCTTGACTAATGTTATTATCACTTTCGGAAAACTAACTCACAAATCAAAGCAAAGATTATAATTTTCAAAAAGCATCACCTTAAACAATTTAGCAAATTGATCGAGAAAAAAAAACAATTGATAGATGAATTGATGAGCTATAAATTATAAATCAGACGAATTGACACATATCAAACGAATTGACTGGCTAATTTATATTGAAATGAGATTGTTATGGTTATTATTATTATTATTAACTAACGATAGTAATGGTTGTTTTAAATTTAAATAATTTTTTTCAATTTTATTTTCAATAATGATAAATAATGTAAATTAGTGAGCAATATATATATTAACAAGCAATAATTTTTGATTGAGAATTTAATGAGAAATAATAAGAGGGAAGGAGAAATTTTGATATTTCGATAATAATAATTTATTTTAAAAAAGAAATAAAAAGAAAATTATTTTTTAATTACCACATGACAACAGGGATTATGGTAAAACTTTTTCTAATTAAATCCCACATAGCTTATCAATATTTCTTCCAATGAATTTGTCGTTTTCTATCCTCAAATGGAAGGAACATCAACTTGGAAATTGCAACGATCCATGGAAGTGATTGTGCAAATAGCAGAAACGGTAGAAAACGGAAATGAGTAATTGACAACGTTAAAAAATAAGGCAATTATTGAAGACATTCAAAATGACAAATAATTTGCAAACGGTACTTATTGAGGATAGAAAACAACAATTTTATTGGCATAAATATTGATAAGCTATGTGGTGTTGTAGGATTAAGGGGCAGCGATAACGACAATTTGGAAACAACAATCTTTCTTTAAGCGTTAAGTGGGTGTTGTGTGTGCCAGTTTTCCAAGGAGAAGAGAGGGAGTGTAGAGGTATATTTATTAAATAATTTTTGTAAAACAATAAATTTTTAACACAAGTTATTTTTTATACTAATTAACGGGTAAATTACATATTACAGCTTATAAATATAATAAATCGACAGATCGAGACCGTTTTATAATAAACTGATTACGACCTAACTTTTACGTGCGGTAACAAAAAACAACCTCAATTAAATTGCCGTTAGAAAAAATTTGTCAAATTAACAAAAATGCCACTAAAATGTGCATCAAGGGTCCAAAATACCCCCTTTCCATATGACTGTTTGGAACACAAAAACATAAGAAAAAAAACATAAGAAAAATTCATTGTTCCAACGGCTACAAAGCAGTCCAGAATATTATAAGAAGCAGTCTAGAATACAAAAATGTTATCTTCTTCTTCTATTCTTCTGCTGCCATAATCTTCTATCTTCTTATGTTATCTGCTGCTGGTTTCTTCTATCTACAACTATCTTCTTCCAAAAAATCTGCCATGTCTTTGAATAGCAGTACCTCCATGCAATTTGAAGGTCTCAAATTTAAGAACATCCAATGCAAAACATGTAAAAAAAGGGCATCAGTGAAAGTGTCTGAGTCAGAAAAAAACAAAAATAAATTATATTACTATTGTGATGACAGAAACTATGGGGCAAGCTTTCTAGGTTGGTGTCAACCAATGAATATGCAAGGGGAAGATTATGGAGCAACACCAGAAAGTCAACATGCAGTATTAAGGAAAAGTAACGAAGCAGAGGTTGAAGTCATACTAAATGAAGTGTATGCAATAAGATCAGAGATAAGGAAGTACTATATCATGCTTCACAATATAGAAAGGCAGACTATAAATGTACATAATTTCTTATTCATTTTACTATGTTGCTTTATGATTCTATATTTGTTGACAATTATATTAATAATTGCGAAATGACAAAGACATAGATTTGGTGCAGAGTTGACATCCAAAGTAGTTATGGTTTACCTAAACTTGTGAATCTTGGGGTTGGGAGTTAGGTGTGTAAGTCTCCTGTGTTGCTACCACTTGTGTACTTCCTATTTTTTTTCCCAGCCAAAAAAAAAAAGAGAGAAAAATACCAAGTTGATTTAACTTATGCATTCATCCAAAACAAAAAACTTCATTCAAATATGTTGTATGAGTAAACAAAACAACCTTTTTTAATTTTTGGGTTGAAGTACCAGCACTTGGTCTTTTTTTGGATTGTTTGTTTTTCGGCCTTGAACTTGTACCAAATGGTTGAGTTGGAGGTGGAGCTGGATTTGCTTCAGTTGGAGCTATAGAACTTGGACCCTAATGCCAAAGATAGTACTCAATTAGTTAGTAAACAAAAATAAAAAACATATTCTACAAAGAAAAATAAAAAGTAATATGGCTAAATAATACCTTTTTACATGTCCTTGAATTGTGTCCAAATTTTTTGCAGTTTTGACATTTAACAGTTGAAGCTCTCTTCCTCTCAGGCCTGACTTCTGCCTTCTCTCTTGTCCTCACCTGCTTGGGCCTACCAACTTTCTTCTTTAATTTTGGTGGCAATATTTGTGATTCTCCACCAGTAGGGTCTAAGTTGGTTTCATAAAGAGGATGTATAACCTCTTTATGAGCTGCCAAATACCTCCTAATAGTGAAGTAGTCATCACACAGGTCTTCAAGGTTTACTCTGGTGTGACTTGCACAGCAAGCCATATGCTTGCAAGGAAGTCCAGACACCATCCACTCCCTACAACTGCATGTCTTGTTCTTTAAATTTACTGAAAATTTCTCAGCATTATCAAAAATCTGGAACTCCTCACTACTGGCAGGTATGATCCTCAAGTTCTCTTGCAGCCTTAGAAACCTTCTCCAATCTCTCTTTCACTTTAGGTGTGACTCTACCCTCCCAAGTTGTGCCTTTGGCATACCTTTTATGCATTCTTGCCATCAATTTAATTCTAATATGCTCTAGCAGTGTAAGAACCGGCTTGTTCCTATACTTCCCTATCCAATGGTTGAATGACTCTGTCATATTATTTGTAACATGATCGCTCTTAACATCAGGGTCAAACAGCCACCTACACCATTGATTTGAAGGAATACCAGCCAAATACTTAACTAGTTCATCACTTTGTGCTGCTTTCTCTAAGTCCTTCATTGCTTTGACATGATTTACATAGGAATATGATTTACAAGCAGTCTAAAAGCAACTCCTTAACTCAACACCAGACCATCTTGTCCTAAAGTTAGCATAAATGTGTCTACCACATTTTCTATAGACACACTCAGAATAATGGTTATCAATTGCATTGATAATGCCCTATAAATACAAATAATGCATTAAGTATTAGTAAAAAAGTAAACAACAATATTATTAAAAAATTAACAACAATATTGAAGTCAGTGGCTGCCCTGCCATTGAATCTCCAATGCATTGTTTTAGGATGTTTACAAACCAATCCCAGCTTTCATTCCACTCCTTCTCAACAATTGCATATGCAATTGAAAAAATTCCTTTGTTGCCATCTACTCTTACTGCTAAAAGCAAACTGCCAGGGTAGGAGCCCTTTAAATCGCACCCATACAGACCAATGAAGGGTCTACAGCCTGCCACAAATCCATCCAAGCATGCCTTCAAACAAATAAAGATCCTTTGAAATTTTTTGGGACTTGTATCTAAATGATCTAGTTTAGGTTCGTATCCAATCTTCACCACTGAACCTGGATTTATCTTAATAAGTAAACCTGCATACTTTGGTAGCTTCAAGAAACTGGAACTCTGAGACCCATCTATCCAGTCAATAGCAATCTGTTTTCCCCTCCACAACTTCATCCAATGAGGTTCAACCCCATAAGGCTCTTTCAAACACTGATACATTAACTCAGTGCTCATGTTTCTATCAGCTCTAAGAAATGGAAGCAAAACCCTTGCAATCCACTTATATGTAGCCCCTGTCACATTCTCAACCCTCACAATTGTGTACACCATTTAACTTCTTAACCATGAAAGTTTTTCCACTTGGCATTTTTTATGCCCAAATATAAAACTCACACCCTTGAGCTTCACACCTTGCACCTACTGCATAGGGTTGATTCTTTGTGTAAATCAAATTTACACCTTCCCATACAGCATGTTCTCTTAAAACTTCTCTAAATGAATACACATCTGGGAAAATATGTTTTACCTTAAACTTTACCCTATCTCCCTCTTCATACCTAAAAGGTATGCCTTTAAACCCATAATTTGGATCAAGCTTTTTCAAGTTGATCCTTTTGTGTTCCCCATCCTCTTCAACAGATATCTCACCATCTGACCCACTCAAGTCTAATGAATCATGACTGAGATCATCATCTAAGTCACTCTCACTGTCATGGGCACCAACTCCACCAACTAATCCATTAAGATTTTCATCTTGGACTTTTTCTTCATCAATACAAGTCTTAAGCAACTCATCATCATCTGACTCAGTGAATTCATATTCTTCATCAGACACCTTAAAATCTAAGTCTTCACTCTCACTGGTTTCATGTAAGTCATGACAATCACTGCTAACTTTTTTGTTTCTTTCCTTCACTCTCTGACTTCTTCTCAAATTACACTTAGGATCACTTCTAGAAGTTTTTCTTGGGGCTACAAGTTTCTTAGCTATATGTTTTTTGGGTTTTTGATTAGTAGAAGAACTGGCATGTGCAATTTCCTTTACTTGTTTGGATGGAGCTGAAGTATTAGCCCCAGGTAATTCCTTCCAAGGAACAGGTTTGGTGGCCTTTTTAAACTTCCCTAAATTCCTTTTAGCTTTCTGTTTAATCATAGGACTTTTCTAGGAATTTCAGGTAAGTTTATATTCTTTCCAACTACATGAACCTGGGTTTTGTCTACTACCATAGAAGGGTTTTCATACACAACAATTGCACTCCCAACTTCAACATTAACATCACTATTTGTTAATTCAACATTCTCAGTAGCAGAAGCAATATTGTCATCATGCATGGAGGAATGGTCAGGAGATGTATTATAAGCATTGGGTACCTTATATGGAAGAGGTTTAGATGTAGGATCTAGACTGAGGTCAAAGTGGATGATCTCACTTCCTACCTCATCAATAGCCTTCTGAAAGTCTGCATCATTTTTTATACGTATGCCACCCCATGCTGCAAGTTTGAAACCATGTTTTTCAACATCATACAACTGCTTGGACATAATCATCAAGTCAATAAAGGTTGCAAAGTCTCTGTCAGCAATATCCAACACCTTTTGCTTGTCTCCAAAGTGCACATACACACTAATCATTGTGTCTGCCCTGTTCACAGCAAAAGAATACAAAATTAATAACTTTAACCATATACATAATTGAATAATAAAAAATTGTAAAATAGAAATTGAACCCCACATTTGCACAATTTTAATTTAACCATTTATGTTCTAGAACCCTAAATACCCTAACTTCAAAATAAAAACCCAAATTTCAAGCCACGAAACCAAAACAGAAACTTGCAAAATAACAAATTTCAACCCACTTGCATAATAAAAAATTTGCAAAACAGAAATTGAACCCCACATTTGGGCAACTTTAATTTAAAAAATTTAACCCCAATTTATAATTTATGCTATAAAACTCTAAATATTTTCATTTCAACCCACAATTTAAAATGAAAACCCAAATTTCAACCTACAAGAGCACTTGCATAGTAAAATAATTACAAAACAGAAACTAAACCCACATTTGCACAACTCTAATTTAAAAATTGAACCCTATTTAAATTTATGTTCCAAAACCCTGAAAGCCCCAATTTCAACCTACAATTTAAATTCATGTTCCAGAACATTTAAAACCCTTATTTCAACTGCCAACTCATGAATTTTGGATAAACCCCTTTCAATTTAATGAAAACCCATCGATTTCATCCTCAATATTAAAGAAAATTCGCAACTGACTAAACCCTAAAAACCCTAATATCAAATCCCAATGCATCTACCTTAAGGGAAAAAAAAAACTATAAAAAACCCAATCACATGCCCCCACGAACTAAACCCTGTCTTTTTTCACATTTAAATACCCCTACTCCATGATCCGATTGTGTTTTATATTCTAAAATCCCAAACATGAAACCCTAAATTCTGTACAGTAAACTAGAAGAACACAAAACACAAAACAAACATTTTACTAAGTGTAAACTTACTATTTCAAAGCAAAAAACACAAAATAACAACTAATTTCTTGAAGAATCGTAGGTTTCAATAGAAGAGATAGATGGGAGGCGGTAGAGAATTTGAGAGAAGAGAGAAAAATAAAACTAGGGTTCTGAGATTCAGTGCTGATTGTTTATTATATATATGAGGGTAATTTTGTCTTTACACATTTTCTGTCTATATTGACTCACGGTCGTTAGTTAGACGGCTTTTTTTGAAATATCAAAAATAAGGGGTCTCGATCTGTGATTTACTATATTTATAAGCTGTAATATATAATTTACCCACTAATTAACAGAGTTACACAATTTGGAAACGAGAATTTTTGTCATATGTGAGTTATAAATAAGGAGAAACTTTCTTGTAAGAGTAATGATATATGTCATGAAAATTGTATTATGAAATATTCTGAAATTTACAATTATAGAAAGAATTATCAATTTTTTTTAACATTATTAAACCAAAAAAAGAAAAAAAAAATTGATGATCTTTTTATAATTATAAATTTCAAGATATTTCATGGCGTAGTTTTCATAACATGTATCATTATTATTCTTGTAATAGATAGATTATGAAGATAAGTGTAATATTTTTATCATAATGATTTTCAAAAAAGTTACAAAATCATTTATTGTAATAATTTGTTAATTTAATACTTTATTACGATAATTGGTAAAAATATTACAAAATTATTTATAATAATTAGTTATAATTTAAAATTTTTTAATTAATCATATTTTTTTATCTCATTTGAATATTATTTTTATAATATTCAAATGGTAATATGTTTTAAATGATAAAGGTTATGATAATTATTTAAGGTAATATTTTTTTACGATAATAATTATCAAGGAAGTTACAAAATCATTTATGGTAATAATTTACAACAATAATTGTTATAATGGTTATAAAATTATTTATAGTAATTAATATTACAAAATTATTAGTGGTAATTAGTTATAATTTGAAATTTGTCAATAATCATATTTTTTAATCTTATTCGAATATTATTTTTTTAAGAGAAGTACATTTAATTTTAGGAGTGAAATAAGGGAAAACAGCATATGATATGATTATGCAACAGCATGACAAAGACAAATGTATAAATTTAAAGACCAACTTATGCAGACACACAATTTTATGGATTTATTTGTACGCAATAAAATTTTATATTACATGTAAAATACTTTATATTATACAAAATAATATTTTATATAATAAGAAATTTTACACAAATATTTTACAATATCAATAAAAAAAAATTTATATTATTTTAATATTATGCATGTGACATAAAATATTTTATATTTGACATTAAATTTTTCTATAAAATTTGTGTCCTAAAAAAAATTTTATTTAGCAATGTCCCTACCCTCCCAAGCCAGGAACTAAAAGAGCCTCAAACATATAAAAGTATATTGGTAGAAAGTAACTGTTGGTTTATGGGTCAGGTCCATCCGTCCATAATGGTCTGACCTAACCAAATAAAGAAAATAAATTAAAAAAGGGAAAAAGAGGAGGGAACAAAGTAAAGGAGTTGTAACTCCTTTTCCATTAAAAGTTTTAACTGAATGTAACTCCTCCCTCACTCTAGAGAATAAACAGACTAACAATTGAACACAAAGTACAAAGAATGCTCCTTTTTTCCCCCCTAAGCAAACACCATAAGATACTTCATTGATTCCTAGACTAGAAGTTCTTATGGGATAAAAATTAGGTGATATCCGATATACTGTGATATTATCCCAACCGAGCGAGATAATGCTCTTGTTGGTACCATTGATCAGTCCTCGGTTCAGGCAAGTAGCTCTATAAAAGATAAGTTTTCTCTCCTCCTTTTTTCCACATCATTTTAATTAATTATATTCTACACTAGTATCAAAGCCTAATAAGGCTGATTCCGGCAAGATACGATTTGTGGATGTTACTGTTCACTTTTGGTTTGCAATTTTTTAGTTTTCTTTCGGGTTCAGAATTGATAAAAATTATTTCTCTCATGTAGATATGTTCTGGGTCACAAAAATTACATGCAAATAACCTATAACGTGCTTTATTTTTTTGAGTCAAAACCTATAATATGCTTAGTATCCAATAAATTTTTCATGATTTTTAGTTGCAAATCTTAGAGAAAAAAAAATATTTTTCTCCGTATGATTTTTTGTGAAATTGAGGCACAAAACTGCAACATCAAGGCCCGAAATTTACATGTATGGAAAGCTCTCGTTAAGAGCGTTCCAATAGTCTGTGTTTTGTTAAATTTGGATGCAACGTTTGAGAAAAACCACGTCTGAAATTCTTTGTTGTAGTTAAAAAATGTTCTAGACAATTGGAGAAGAAAATAAACAGTTCCTATTCTTTTCCCTCTCTCGTGAGTTTGTTGCTAATTGTTCAACTCCAATTTAGGTTCTATTTCTGGACAAATAGATGGATTGGGGACGTTGAAATATGGAAATTGGCCAAATTTTGAAATCGTGAGAATGGCATGCACTCTCCAACACCGACGAGTGAGAGCATCAGAAGATTGAGGTGTTAGCGTGTGGCGAGGACCACACGTGTTAAATATTCCCACCATTCACCAAATGACACGTGGCACATATGTCATATTACCCCAAAGTCCAGAATATTTGTAGCCAATGACATGCTGACACATGTCGAGGGAGCATGGTAGTCGCAGATGAGGCGCGACACGTGGTGAGAAGTACAACAACCAGTGAATCAGGCTTTGTTACTCATCAGTTTTTTTTTTTTCTTTCCTGAATACAAATTATATCTTTGAAAATTTATAACAAATCAAAGAAATACTAGAAAAATATGAGGTTTACACAAAAATTTTCCTAATTTTATGCTTTATAAGAGCTTATCATATAATCATAATTTTGAGATTGTGAAAAATTACTTTCTTTTTTGTATTTATAATATCTTATTATGGTCTTAAAAATGTTTGACCAAAAAGATTAAAATTGAGCGTATTAAATAGAAAAATTGAGGGCTAAGAGAGCGCTTAATTTTTTGAAAGAAAATATTTTTTCAATAATTTCAAAAATGTGAAATGAGTTTCATTAATAAATTTTGGAACACGTTTATAATGAAGTGTTTAGTGATTAACTTACAAAATAATATGAGTACATGATTAATGAGAAGATATAATGCAAATGATGCTTGAATTATTTTTCAAATTATTAAATTGTCATTAGAGAAGCATAGAAGCATCATAGTTAATACGTTAGAATGCAAATACTCGTTGACCCCAAGTCCTGAACTATGCAAGACATGTGAGTTTTTTCAAAATTAGAGACATTATTATGGGTTTTGAGTTATAGACATGGGTTATTCATGAAATTAATGATGAGACACTATATGTGTGCTCATATAAATTTCATGAAGTATTAATTTAATGTCTCTCTCAAATAATGTTAATAGTAAATGCATTGATTGCAAATGTTATTACATGTTTGATAGTATGGATGTAATTATTTGTTGATTGCAATCTTTGCATAATTGTTATGTTAATTTGTGTGTTTATTCTGTGGAATATTTGTTATACATATGTGACATGCATAACATGAAATTACTAAACGGGTCTGTTCTGAGTAGAAGTTCTCTAGGTTAGTAAGATTTTATGAATCTTCACCTAAGATTTTATAAATCTTCACCTAAGAACTAAAATTTTGCACAATTTAAAATAATTAATAGAACTAAATATCAGTATGATAGAAAATGATTGTGAACATAATGAACTTTCAATTTTGTAGCTAATATTGGGTTTGTTAATTTATTTCAAGATTGGTAGAAAATAGTGTTTTGAGTGCTAGTATAATTTGTGACAAATGTCTCAAACTATGATTACAAAGATCACTATAAGTGAACTTAGCAAGAAAGCTAAGTGAAATAGTGAAAATTATGATATATAGTATCTTAAGGTTAAATTAAGCCTAAAAGGCTTAAAGTATTGGAAGTCATTGATCACATCAAAATTGGTCATTGGGAAGAGTATCTCAACTTAATGAATGTGAGACCACTAAACTTAAAATACTTTAAAGAATGAAGTGTGGTTTACGCAACTTGAAAATATCAAGGATGATTTCATCTATAAGTTTCATGAGACTTCTCAAGAGATGTGATTAGTTTTGAAAAACAAGTTATGGACTCTCAACTATTAGGTTGAGAAAGCTCATGAGCAACATTGACTTTTCCAAAAAAAAGTTATATAATATGAGACAACAATTTATTGTGCAATCTAATTGATTATACTCAAAGAAGTTAATAGAACTCAAAGTAGTTGATCATACCCTTTACGAATGTGTAGTAGATCAACTAATATTCGTACAATTCCTTTATACTTGAAGCACAAGAAAGTAAAAAAAAGAATGATGCAAGTAAGACCTTTGAAAAGATTTTATGTCATTTGAGTCTAAAAAAAGGGTGCCTAAAGATAGGCACCGAAGACAAGTGAATATGGTTGAAGTTGAGATTGGTTCAAAAGTTGTTTCTAGTTCAAAACACAACGGCATTATATGCATCACTTGGAATGAAAAGGTAATGAGCTAACCAAAAAAAAAAAAAAAAGAATGAGTTAACACAGAAAAAGAACTAAATTGACTATTATAAGTAATACGATAGCAAGGGAAAGGATAAAATTAAAGTGCTATAATGATAATGAAATTTTTTTTCCTCTCATAGATGCATTGATGTAGAACTTAATTCATTTAAGTTTATTTCTTATAATTTAGCTTATGTCTATAACTCAATTCATTTCTCAAATCAAATCAAATGTAGATTATAGACCTGAGTACTTGAACATAAAACTAAATGTTGAGAAGCATATGTAAAGTTTTAATGAATTAAAGTTAGTCTAACGAAAGTGTATGTAAGGAACCATCTATGAGTCGAAGTCAAAGAGGTTGATACTTAGAATTTAGAATCACGAAGTAGTCAAACCTAAATATTTCACGATATTCTGTATGCACTTCTAGAAATTCGATGAAAAATTTTTCTTGTTCTCGCGCTTCTGTGTCTAAGCTCTATGCTTGTTTTTTGAAGATAACATTATAATATCTACAACGATACTTCTTGTATTTGGATATCTGTTAGATAGTTAAATTATGATTGGATGTTCACTGTGATGTGTTGAATTTCTATGATGGGTGTTTTCCCCAATTTCATCTTGTAACAATAAGGTTATCAGTGCAAATGTTTGGCTTGTTAGAAGGATTAGCTAGAGTTAACCTTATGAGCTTACTCACTAAAGAAGAATAACCTATATGCCAACATTAACCTATGAGAAAAATCAACTTGAAAACTATTTGAAACTACTTTAGAGCTAAATTTTCATTGCAATTAATTTATTTTGACGTACGTGATTTAACAAAATGTGAGGGCGAGGCATGAAATCTCATATTTGAAACATAGATGATTATGCGCATTATGGTTGTATTTATTTGATCTCTCACAAACCTGAAGCATTAGAATGCTTTAGAAATATTCAAAGATGGTAGAGTATCAATTGTCAAAAAGATCAAATGCTTATTGCATATCATAAATGTGAATCTCCATGGCATTATAGGAACTGTGTAATAGAGAAAATATTGTTAGCCACTAATCATTTATACACTCTTCAATAAAATAATGTTGCAAGGAAGAGAAATAGAGGCCTATTGAAGATGATTAGATATATGATGACAAGAATGATACTCTCGATAAATTATTGGGAAGATATTTCATTTAGTGTGCCATGTATATGGTTAACCGTATACCCTCTAAATTTGTTACTTTTACACCATATAAGTTATGGTAAGGTCGAAAGCTCGACTTGAATAATTTAAGACCTTGGGGGTTGGGGACTTACATTATTGATATATTTCATATCAATAGACAAGAGAAGTTGGATCTAAAACATATAAAAAGAATTCATAAAATACCGTGAACACTCAAAAGGATGTGTTTATTGGTGAGTAAGTCGATAGAAGTATTTAAGAGTTGGAATCACATGATATCACATTCTTAGTGAATGAATTTATTAGTATGGGTGATACAATAATGTTTTTTGTTTTTTATGAGATAAGAGACATAGATGGTGGTAACACACTAGATCATTTGATAAAAAAAAATGAGGAAAATTGTTTCTAATTAGAGTGTTATAACATATGTTGAGTAAAAGTTACGAGAACCCGTATTATTCTTAGTAATTATAATTATGTCCCATGTCAATATTATTAATCTTTGGGATATTTTTATGATTACTCCTTATAAGAAGAAGAGCCCAAAACATCAATTGACGCTCTCTCATGCCCTAACAAGGAGTAATGGATATAAGTAATGAAAGAGTATATGGAATCTATCAAATCTCACCATGTTACGGGCTTGGTAGATTTGCCTTAAGGATGCTAAGTTATCGGGAATGAGTAAGTTCTCAAAATTGTGCGCAAGGTAGATGGATCCATCAAAAGGTACAAGACTCGCTCAGTTCAAAAGGCTATACGTAGTAGGAGGACATAGACTATGAGAAATCATTCTCAAGGTAGAAGTTTTGCCTCAATTCACTTAATTTTAGTTGTGATAGCTACTATGAGTTTAGAATTACACTAGATGGACGTTAGAGCTATTTTTTTAGTGGTAAGCTAGACATAAAAATCTAAGTGAAAAAATCACTAGTTTTCATTGTTGAGACCTTGAGCACAAAGAGTGCAAATTGTAAATATCACTTGGTGGTCTTAAAAAATTTTCTAGGCAATGATTTTTTGAGTTTCCATCGTGCGGTAATCTCTTTTGGCTTTGCAATGGTCATTAAGAATAATTTTACATATATCAAGAGATTTAAGAGTATACATGTAATTTTATCTCATAGATGATGATGAAAGTCTTAAACTCAAAAGTTGTCCAATCACAAGAAGTACAAGACATGAAACGCATATCATTTTTCAATATTATAGATAGTCTAATGTGCACTGTGCTATGTATTCCACCAAATATTTGTTGTGCCATAAAACTGGTATGGTGTCACAAATCAAATTCAAGTGAAACTTGTTGACAAATTGTATGAAGCTTTGGTACCTTAAAAGCATTACAAGATATTCCTTATGTCATCAAAGGAATGATTTAACACTCAGCTGGTCATTGGATGACAAGTAAGAGTGACATATTGATAAATATAAATCTATTACAGTGTATGTTTTTGCTAAGTGGTGCTATTTAACTTAGTAGTAAGAAGCAAACCTATGAAGTTTATTTGGTCATGAATAATGATTTTTTGGCTTACTTGAATACAATGCAAGTAGTGGTTTAATTTCAAGAGTTTTTTTGAACATATGGAAATACTAATGACTAATTGAAAAATGTCGCAACACATTGTAATAGTTAATGACTATAATGTACGTAGTACATTGTGATTGTCAATGACTATAGTGTACACCAAAGTTCCCAAATATAGTTGTGGAATCGACTTGTTGATACCAAGTACAATTTTGTCAAAAACTTTATGTCACAAATAATTATAACTCTATGAGATATGAGGATGGAATGATAGCAGACCCAATTGCTAATAAAACAAATTAAAGTCAGTCTCATGTTTTCTGTCTGTATAACAAAATAATGCATGGAATGATGTAATAATATGACATTATAACAATAAGCAGAATGTTTTTCTTATTATGTCATCTCAGTAGAGTTACACGTGATTGATTTGGGATCAATCCTAGCATAAGTGTAAGTGATAAAAGAAAAATGTATGTCAAACAAGTTTACATTGATCCACTCACATAGACAATCGCCTCTAACGCTTAAAGAGCGTATAGAGATGAGACCATCACATGAGTAAGTATATATAAAGAAATGGTCACCTTGAGAAGGTCAAAATGAGGCTTTGATAGATAATAGCTAGTATAGAATCTCACTATCTTTATAACCTGTTGAAAGCCAAATGTGAAATCTTAGTTGGACACTAGAGAGTGAGGGGTCGCACAGAGATTTCAAGTTAGATGCTTGGTAGCGTTTAAACTAAGATCTGTACAATGATTTTATGAGGAAAAGCAAATAGAATGACATATGCTCTTAGAGAGAATGATCACCGTAACGCGTGTTTCATACCACGTGTACTTAGTAACTAAAAGGAAAATAGAAGAATCAATCCGTGCTTATTTATTATGTGAGTCCTTTGAGGTATAATATACCTGAAATTTACGTCATATGTAACTTTTGACTATGTTCTAAAATTATAGTTTAATGACTACTACTTTAGTGTATTTTCCATGGTCATGATTTATTCGACTTTCTAGAATATGTTACGGAAAACGATTGGACTATAATTAAGGAATATGAGTGTACAAGGAAGACTATTGTTATCTAGCATCCAACATATGTATTTAGTGGTATCGGTTATATTTATTTAACATGAATGAAATGTAATTATGAATATGTGTGAGTAAAAAATATGTAACTCAACCTAAGAGGGATAAGTGAGCTGAGATTTGATGCGACAAAATATGTCTAAGACATAGAAAGACACGATATTATTTATTTTAAAGCTTACATAAAATTTTCAAAGAGTAGTAGCTACTTTATATTCCTAACAGATGCAGAGAATGTGCTTTCAAGTGTAGGTGTGCTTGTAGGTCACACGACCTATTTACTTGTATGGATAGTCTGTGAGAAGTCAAGTGTTGAGAATTCTTGAGCAATGATTGGGCTCGTTTTAGCCCATCATGTGCAAGTGGGAGATATTGGTTTATAGGTAGGGGTCAATCCGCCTATGATGGTTTGATCCGACCCAGTAAGGAAAATAAATTAAAAAAAGGAAAAAAGTGAGGGAACAGTTTAAAAAAGTTGTAATTCCTTCTGCATTAAAAATTGAATGTAACTTCTTCCTCGCTCTAGAGAATAAACAAACTAATGATAGAACAAACAGAACAAAGAACACTCCTTTTTTTTCCTTAAGTCAATACCATAAGATACTCTATTGATTCGTATATTAGAGGTTCTTGTACTGTAAAAATTGAGTGATATCTGATATACTATGGTATCACCCTAGCCAAGTGAGATTATGTTTATCTTGGTGCCGCTGACCAGTCTTTGGTTCAAATAAAAAGGTCTATAAGAGATAAGTTTTCTCTCTTCCTTTTTTTTGCTTCATTTTAATTAGTTATATTCTACATTAACCAATTTAAAACTTTATTTTGTGACAGATTACCTAGTCTCTTCCTAACATCAATGGCCCCAGGTTGTTCCCAAGAGGATTACAAAATGAATGATATATAATATTAAGTTGGAAATGTATTTGAAAAAGATGAGGGGTAAAATAAAAGAGAACAATTTGATAGTACCAAAATAATAATACAGTTCTATCAAATAATAGATAATAATTTTTTTTTAAATTTAACTATTTAACTGTCTGTATTACTTTGGTGAACCAACAGTTTGATGAAAACAGAAAAATATTGCATTTGAGAAAAACCATGTAAAAAGCAACATATAGAAGCTAAACTTGGTAAAAGCATCCCTTTTTATACCTTAATAGGTTAATGAGGTACTTATTTGACAACTGTTTAATGAATTAAAAATATATGGTCCAACTCACTTATGTCAACTCGCTACTCTACTGGACCAACTCATCTATATCTAGCTGCATAAATACCAAGTCAAAATAGTAATCACATTCAAATCGAAAATAATAATAATAATAATACTAATCACACTTTGTTAGCACTAATAAAGAACTTAACAAATCCCAAGCAGCATTGACACTAAATTCATTCAACACAGATCATTGTTGATCACATGGAAAAGATAGACATGATAATTTTTAAATAGTCAAAATGATTATTTGATTTTTTTAATCCATTAAAATGATAAGTAGAGTAATATCTTACGAATCTGTAAGAAAAAATTAAGCTGATTTACTATATGCAATAAATTAAATTATTTACACTGAACTCATAAAGAAACGAACTCTACAAACTCAACAATTTACTGAATTGTTTGCACAAGTCTAATATATGTTTAATCTTATCACTTAACTTAATAAAAGACTCACCTCTGTATCATCTCATCCACGGGTTCATAATTTGATTTGTAAACTTTGAAGTTGTCCTCATGTTCTGAAGGGTATTTAATTTTAAATTTAACCCATCTTATCTTAGGAGGTTCCATTAACTGAATCCTTTCATCACTATTAACCGCACGTGATTGTCGCGATGATTTTGGGTGAAAATAGTGCCAATGTGGCATTTAAAATAGTGAATGTCAATATTCTTCTATTTGCTTATAGGATCCAATAAATGTCGGGAGTAAATGTTTTAAGAAAATGTTTGTAATGTAACAAAATTACAATTCTTTTGTAATTATATGGATAAAATGTAAAATGAAAACAAAAAAAATCATTATTTCCTCATTTTGCATTTGATCATTATAATTATACAAATTACAATAATTTTTGCATAACGGACACTTATATATATGTGCGTGTGTGTGTGTGTGTGTGTATGAATTTAAAAAATAAAATTTAAGTGAGATCTAATTAAGATAAAAGTAATAAACTTAATTTTTGTAATTAAGATTACATATGTGCTATACTTATTGAAAAGTGAGAAAGTATAATAAGAATCCAAGAGAGATTTTATTTTTATTTTTATTTTTTTGAACATGTTCTTTATTTTTTCTTAATCTTGGATAAATTGCATTGACAGAGATACCATACTGTGTGCCATATTAAGGTATTCCAAGATTCCCTAAGCAGTTGCTGTTGATAAAGATCAAAGGTTCAAGGATCAAATTTATTTTCCTTAAGCAGAAATCTCCTGGATAAATTACACTACAAAAGTACGTACTTAAATAGTTTTGTGGGTTACAAAGACATTGAATCTAAACAAAGCAAAGAAAATTACTGGATAGTGGGCACAACCATATTTGAATGATCAAAGCTTCTTACATGCGACAAAGTTGACATGTAAATTCTTTTTGGATCAATATATGGTAATGTTAGTAGTTCAACTTTAATAACCCCTCTCCCCCTCAGAATTTTAGTTCAGTGGCTTTAGGTTTCAGGTCCATGCTCTTCTGTCAACCTCCCCATTTACTAATACGGCTCTTAGCTTCATCAGCCTGCAAATCTCATAGAAAGGGATTGTCAAAATATCCTCTATTCAAGTTCACAACTAGAATCCAATTAGGAAAAAGAAATCAAGGCCAAGTTGAGAATTGATTAACTTCTCTATTCCAGTTAGTTATTGATGTAACGATGATCAAGATTATGGTTTGCATGCAAACACCTCCAATCATGCCTGACCAAATTCCCTGAAGTTCAGAAGTGGATGCAAAGAAAAATCAGAATGGAGGAACAAGCCTCCATCGAAGGACACATTGTGTATGTTTGTTGATTATTAAAACTGTGAAAAATGGAGATTCAAATGTGACTCACTTGTTCAAATACTTAACACAGCTCCAAGACCAAATTTTAATCCCAGGAGTATGCCAACCGGGAATCAAACGATATAATAACGACCGAGGTTAATGTATGCTATGAGGGATTGCTATCCAGCTCCAACCGCAACACCTTATTGAGAAATAAAAATTAAACTGTAACAATTTGGAGATATATTATTAATATTAAGGGATCTCATGACAAGTTTGTCAGCGGTTGTCCATAATGTGTCGATGGCCTTTTTGTGCTCACCAGATAGGACAGGTTGAAGGCTATTTAGAAGTACTGTAATTCCAAGCAAGACAGCAAGTTTTGTAGTTTCTTTTTCAACAGCTTCACTGTTGGTGAAAAAGGAAAATATTCTCTTGTTGCAGAAACTAAGGTCATGCAAACAATCCCCACAGCCATAGATGTTACTGAAACCACCACCACTGAAAATTTTGCACGCTGGTCATTACCAGCTCCAAGTTCGTTTGATACTCTCACACTGTTAAGACTCATTATATCAACATATGCTTACTGAGAAAGCAGAGTGAAATAACAGGAAATTCAAAACTTCACAGCTAGATGAGGTCCAAATATTTGTTTCTCAGTCTCAAATGTCAATTTCACTTCATAAGCACTAATCAAATGGGATTTTAATTTGATGGTTCTCCAATAACCAGCAAGTTATTGGTTGAAAAGGAGAAAACTTGCTGGCAGATCTTTTCATATATTGAACAGCAAAGATGTGAGGGAGATTACCTTATTGCAGCATTAAATCCAATTCCAATCATATTGTCCCATCCTTGTATGTTCATGCTGCAAAAATGTGAAAATGATGCTAATTTAACAACAACTTAATCATTTAGAATTCTGGATGGGTTAACCAAAATGAAATGGTCCTCAGATCAATTTGCAGAAGTTAATAGAACTTACGAGGCATACAAACTCAAAATATTACTAGATGGACATGGCATCAACTGGTACTAAAAGATTAGGTGGATGGCCTGTAATCACCAACAGAGCCCTCAAGTACCATAACTGCAACCTGTAATTCAAATTTCACAACACCAGCATTTCACCTCCTATGTGATAACCATTACAACTCCAAACTAACGATATAAATTAAAAAAAAATCAAAATGTTACCATAACATAATAGCTGATGCAAAAGAAAGCTTGACGAACGCCCACAAGTCTAAAAATACTAGCCATGAGAATCCACTCCATGCACCGTCTGACTTGGTGATGAAAATGTACAACAACTGGCCAATGACTATCATCCACCATAAAATGTTGAGAGTGATTGCTGCTCCAATTAAGCCCCACCCAACTTTCAGTATTGCCAGCCAGCTAACAATCGCGTGAAACTCCAGTACCATTACTGCTATACAGGCAATCACCGTGATTTTCCTTTGTGCTTGCAAGAACTTGATTGTGGGAAAAATGAGCGCATAAGCGAACAATTGAGGAACCTTCCATAAAGCAAATTTCCCTCTTCAGAAAATTTCCAGTTAAAAGAAGCAATCTGACTTTGGTTCCAGTTATAAAAGAGTAAAGAATGTATTTTCCATTAATTGACTCCAGTTGGACTTAAACTCAAATGTTTTAGAAATGAATCCGTTATTTCGTACTCAGTTAAAACTTATAGTTAAGAATGTGAATCCTACAAATAATGAATCATAAACCATTTTTTTTCTCCTTAAATTACAAACATAAATGACTAACATTGAAAAAGTTGAAAAAGAGCTGACTGACCAGCAGTATTTGATATCTCAATAGTCTCTCCAAAAAACTTTAAAATAGGAGAAGCCCAAACATAAATAGGCACCAGACAACAGGCCGTTATCAACAAAATGACCCATGATCTCTGCATGCATATGCCTAGCATTCTAAGCTTGCCCGGACCATAAGCTTGCCCGCATAGCGTCTCTAATGCACTCTTCATCCCCAACTGCAGTCAAAAAAATTAGCGAAAATGTGATAGAAATTCAGTACAAAAGTTACAAAACATTAGGTAAAATGTGTTCCATTTCCTACCTTCGACCCCAAATGGGTACATAGGCATTGCTAACATTTTACGGCCCAAAAAAAAACCATTTTGAAGCTCTTATTTGTTTGTCCACTTCGTTTAATTATGTGTCAATCAATTTATCATGTCAAAAGATAATTGAAGACGCTGATTTGCACTACTGTGTATCTAACCGCATTGAATCACATGTTCATTTTGTAATACAATAAAAATCAGTCTAATTTGACAATAGTTTTTCAATTCGGATTGGACCCTAACCAGCATTAGGGTTTGGTTCAGTAAGTCAACGGTTTGACCATTAATTTGGTGGTACAAATGATGGTTATTTTTTGTTTAAAAAAATAATCAGTATTTTTATATTATATGAAAATAAATAAAATGTTTTTTAAATAATATTTAAGTAATTATGAATGTGTGTGTATATCTATAGATAAGTTTCTTAATAAAATAATATAATTATATAAAACTTTTTGAAAGAAAAAGAAACAAAATTGTTAGCACTGACACAGCTAGTTCAATGCTTTGACCTAGCCAATCCGATCGTCTGGTTCAACCGAATCGAGCAATTTTCTCAGGATTACTTTTTTGTTCGGTTAGATAAGAGAATCAAATTACTTTTAAGTTTTGAGTTACCGATTTACTAGTTTCACTATCAGACAAATTTAATTTTTAAAATCACAATAATTTAATATAAAATAAGAGAAAAAATTATGTAGATTCACTTTTAAAAAAATTAAATAGAATATCATTCTGTGTGCTAAAGCAAAAGTTACAAACACCTGTAAATAATTGGTCGTGACGTTGGCATATGCAAATGTGTTTCCACTTAATTAAAACCCAGGAGAAGCCTCCATAGACATGTGGAAGTGGGCCATTCCATGCTAGATACAACCCCTTTTTTTCTCTCTTTCAAATCCAGTTGTTTTGTGTTGTTACGATTTATTTATCTTTTATGTCATATCGTGTCGTACTTAAAAATTTAAGCAATAAATCTAAGACAAGTAAAAAGATCATGCGCTATACCGTGCTATGCTGGGGCTGTTCGTCGTGCTTAAGTCGTTCCGTACTATGTGTGGCCATTCATTGTGCTTTAATTCTTACCGTGCGTGATTCATAAATAAAGACATATACAATTTAAGTGAAAGATCAAAAATTTCTTTTATTATTAAATTTTTAAATTTGAGATTTAAAATCCGACGGATCTAGAAGAATTTTTGAGAAAAATAAATTTTATATGTGTATCTAAGATAAAACATAAAAATACCTTATTAATTACATTAAATGATAAACATCATAATTATATTTTGTTATCTTTTTAATTTCTAATAATCAAATATAATTTTTTCTATATAAGTAAATATTCAATTATTTAGTCATTTATTTCTTATATAATTATGCAATACATTTGTTATGATATTTCTCATAAGTCAATTTTTTATTATATTTATTGTAGCCGATAAATTTAAAGTAAATTTTACAAATAAAGACACATTTAAAAATATAATGTGTTTTAGAGATTTTGTTCTTGTGTAAGAGGCAAAATTGCCGAGCCAACTGGACTAGGCCATGGCTTATTCCTTTTTATCTATAAAATAACTAATGGATTATAAAAAGTCCTGGGGGCAACAATCAACTTATACATACACACAGTTTTACGGATTCATTTGGACACAATAAAATTTTATACAACAATATGACATATTTTAAATGTAATATAAAATTTTGTTGTGTGCAAATGATTCTATAAAATTTGTGTCCTGAAAAAAATTTTTGTTTAATAATGTCCCTGCCTTCCTAAGCTAGGAACCAAAATAGCCTCCAACATATAAAAGTATATCGATAGACAGATTGACAGATTCTATTTATATAAAATTATTATTTATTAAATTTATTATTTTAAGTAAAATTGATATTAAATTTATTAATTTTTATAATTATTATTAAATTTATTATTTTAAACAAAATTAATAATATTACTATATATTAATCTTAAAAAAAAAAAACCAACTGACAATACACATTGGATGTCAAATCCCGTCATTTTTATTCACCGACTAAAGCAGCCAGGCCTTAACAGTCAACAACTTATATAAATTTTTTTCTCAAATATTTTTCGCCTCTGTGAATTTTATGTTCTTCTAGAGATTTACATTAGTTACCATATAAATTTTTGTGTGCTAGTTATTTTTATTCAAATTTTTTATAAATATAATTCATTCATTATTTTATATTATATAATTTTATTTTTTATTTTTTCACTTTAAATAAATTTTATTTAATAAATAATATTAAATTATGAATAAATTACATTCGTTAAAAAGTGAGTCAAATTAAAAATTTTTATACACAAAAAAAAAATATATTAAAAAGTAATAAAAATTACATTTACCAGTTAAAAACGAAAATTATTTATTAATTTTCTTATTCAATTTTAATCGTACGAAGACCCAAGTTGAGACGCAAATAAAGTTGCTGAATATCCAAGGATGTTAGGGGAAAGGGGAACAAGTGGGGCCGAAGTGAAAATTTTATTTTTCATTTGCTACAGTGGAAATGACGTGCTTTTCTGATTCAATCCAACTAACCAAATGTCAGCTTCTACCTTGGAACCCGTTTCACCACAAAACCGTGTCAACTGAGACATTAGGCAGTTTTAGTTTTGACAATTGCCAACGACGGAGAATTTGAAGAGCGTTCAAATTGGATCACCTGCAAACTTTGTTTATTGACGGATTACCTGGTGCCTTCCTAATGTCAACGACTCAACGGCCCCGGATTGTCTCCAAGAGGATTACCAAATGAAGCACATATATTAGTAAGTTGGCAATGTATTTGGAAAAAAAGAGGGGGCTTAAAAATTAATAATGGGAGTACATTTTTAACCAAATGGGACAGAACGAACAATTTGATGCTTGGCTGTTGACAAACGAAGACATTTACTTTTTTTTGAAAAAAAATAAGAGGGGAAGAAAACCAAAAAAATGAAAATAAAAGGAATGAATATTAGAAGAGATGAACATATATTCGAGAATGTGTAATATAAGGAAAGGGAATTAAAAATATTTTCTTTGGAAATAAGTATATAGTAAAAAAGAAAGAAAATAAGGGTGTGTTTGTTTCTTGTAAAATATTTTATAAGAAATTTTTTTTTTCATTTTCCGACGTTTGTTTCATGTAAAATATTTTACAACAGAAAATTTTAGAGAAAATTTTGAAATTTTTAAGAAAAATAACTTCTCTTTTTTCTGAACTGAAATTATTTTGTAAGAAAAACACAAAGTATACTTTAAATAAGTAACATGAGAAAATCATTATTTTCACTATAAATATTTTATAAAAGTAAGTTATTTTAAAGTAAACTAATGGACCTGATATGCATTGTAATATTAATTTTGTTCCTAAAAAGTAAAATTTAAAAAATAAAAGTAAGGCTATAACAATAATTACGCTTTTAAAAATAAATAATAAATAAAAAAGTGCTGCCCCAACCGAAGCAGCACCTATTTCTGTCAAAATTGGGGGGGATGGGTTTTTGGTGGGGCTATTCCTTAGTCTATGCCAGTTTTGTACCATTTATTCCTTCTTGTTAAACAAAAATTGCTGTCCTTTTTTATCATAATTGTCTCCCCTCTATAGAGATTCCTTGCTCCCAAACAAAGTTTTAAAGGCTAAATAAGAAAATGTTGCATTTAAGTGGAATCCTGCAAAAAGCAACATATAAAAGCTAAACTTGGTAAAAGCATTCTTTCTTACACCTTAAAAGGTTAATCAAGTACTTATTAACCGTTAATGGAAAGTAGAACTCTTTTGCTTTTGATATAATTTATTGCATCATTTTCTTTGGTGAAGGGATTGAAAAGGCAATTTTAGAACTTTATTCTGTTAACAAAAACAATCATTTTCACTGTATAAATCTCAGAATGTGATATTTGAAAAAGAGTTTCATTATATAGTTTAATTTTATATGATAACAAAATATCAATACAATTCATCTAATGATTTTTAATACTTTTTTTTATTTTAATCACTAATAATGTTTATTATATTATTATTTTTTTGTTACTACCTAAATAATACTACTTAATATTTCTCTTTGAAAAATGATCACAATATAAAACAATTAAAAAGAAACATGAAAAAATCTCTCAAACCCCTCAATCAAATTCTAAAGTTAATATAGTCTGTTTTTTTACTGTAAAATAATTTGATTTTGTAAAATATTTACAGTTAAAAATGTTTGCAGTGAAAATAATGATTTTTTCTTATCACTTATTTAAAATATATTTTATATTTTTCTCAAAAAATAACTTTATCTCAGAAAAAGAAAAAATTATTTTTTTTGAAAATCTCAAAATTTTTTCTAAATTTTTTGTTGTAAAATATTTTACCTGAAACAAATATCAAAAAATAAAAAGAAATTCGTAAAATATTTTACGGCAAATAAATACACCCTATTTAACTTTTTTTTTCCCTTCAGTTACGGACCCTATTTACAATTATTATCAAATGTTTATTTATTTTTAATTTTTCAGTCATAAAAAAAATAAAATATATTCTTAAATGGGTGAGAAAATTAAGATTTTATTAGTATTCTAATTATGGAGGCATAATTTTACTGAGACATACTGACATACGGAAATCCCTTACACGTTTTCTCATGATTTGCTTTGACGATTCTTTGTATCATTTGGGTGTGGAACCTTTACTTTAAACAAACCTTAAAAAAAAAAACACGTATTTTCATCTGATTCTGTGCACTTTTTATCCCTTGACACGTCAAGGCACGTTCTTTTCCATTCTCTCTTTTAAAAAAAAAAAAAAAAATTGATTCAACTTTCTGATACTTTTTTCCAGTATTTAACAGAATTCTTTTTTCGGTACTTTTAATTAAACCCACGAAACTCACGTCAACCACAACTGAAAATAAGTCATAAATATTAAAATAAAAGGAAAAAGCATTGAAATTAAAATAAAAGGGAAAATTCCAATTTTTTCTGACAGGAAAAAAAATTATTTTGACCCAAGTACTCCAATATATATATATATATATTTCAAATGGTGGGAAAATTAGCAAGTTGAGGCAGCTGATTAGTATCTCCCCAATTGGGTTTTTGACGTTGGTTGCTTTCGTCGGAAACCCTCTTGGAGTTAGGGGTGTTAAAACGAAAATCCGCCGAACTTTTCTTTTTTTTTTTTTGGTTTTGTGACATTTATTTTGTCAAAATATTGACTTTGAAATTGCGTACATTTCAAGTACACCCAATTCTTAGCGTATTTGGTTTACGATTCTTGACGCTTTCCCTTTTACATGCGGAAGCGTCTAATAGTGTTCACAATATCCATCTTCTTCTTCAACCCCACATGCGATTTTTTCTTTTGGAAGTCAATTTTCTGTCTTCTTTCTTCCTGTTTTTTTTTTTTGGGTTCTTTGAGCAGATTATTTATTTGTACAGAAAGAGAGAATTAATGGAATATAAAAAAAGTTGTTAATTAGAGGGTATCTATTCTTTTTTTTTTTTCTTTAAATCACGCTTTTTTGTGGCTTTTTTGAGCTGATTGGGATCTAATCTGATCTGGGTCTCTTCTGCTTCAACCATCTGCTGCAAGTTTTTGATTCGTCAGAGGTGAGTTATTCCTCCACGATATGATTCTTTTGCCTTTTCTTTCTCTTTAGAGCTTTTGATCACAATTTCTATGTCTTCTGTTATGAATTGGATGAGCATGCTGAGCTGGAGGAATCTCCTTCTTTCCCTTTCTCCCTCTCTGTAACATAGATACATATGTTGACTTTGTGCTGATGAGAAGTTTTGGTGCTTTATTACCAAATGTTCAGCTGAAACATTCTGGGGCATAGCAATGCCAGGTTGATGATTGTTTCGGCTTTAATTTATCCTTTTTTGCTATGATTATTGAGAAAATTGCAGTAGACTTGTAGAGTTGACTAGCCTAAGGATGGAGTTGAGGTTTCAGAGTTTGCTTGCAGCTCCAACTCCCAATGGCTGGGTTTTATGATGCTTGTATTATTGATTTTTGAATTATTCTTTAGCTGCATTGGCTTCTACTTATTTGGGGTTTAAGGTTTTTGGCATGGTTTTAGAATGACTTGACTGAATTCCTTTTTTGTGTCAATTTCCTACCATTTATGTCATTCACTGTGTAAAATGAAGTTTGAAAGGATGAGGCATCGATTAGCGAAATTTTTTAGTAGTTTTCATTTTAACCGGGCGGCAAAGTTTTATGCATCCTTCGTTGTATTGTTTGTTACTTGCTTGTTGCACTCCTTTTTACTTAATGTCATTTGTTGATTTCTTTGTTTCATGTGGTAGACAATAACTTCTTCAGCTGTGAGATAACAACGCGGATAATGGGTTGGCTTAGCAAAATCTTTAAAGGCTCCAGCCATAATATCTCAGGCAGGCATTATCATGGAAACTATGAGAACTATGGAGAGGATCCTAATTTCTACGAACCATCTACTTCAGGGGTATTTATCACAATTGATTCTTTTCCTAATCCCTTTTATATTTCAAGTTGTGTGACTTTCTGGGTGGAAGCCATTGGGCCATATCTCTTAATATTTTAGAAGGTCAGTTTAGGGAGATGCAAAGGATAGTTCTTGATGATGCGTCTCAAGTCATATTTTTTGATCTCTTTGTTTGACATTTTAGTTTGGACCTTCAATGTAGGGTCGGTGGTTAGAGCAGGAAAATGAAGATGTAGATCGTGCTATTGCAGTGTCCCTTTTGGAGGAGAATCAAATTGGGAAACTTGTCATTGGTAAGTAATGCAACCATTTGATGCTATGATGAATGCTCTGGTGTTGTGAATTGGTGCTTAGCATTGTACTTGAAGATGCATCATCGTTTGTCTTCCTCTAAGAAGTCTTTGTTTTTATATCTTGAATTTCCTGTAATTTTAGATAAGTAGCATGTGATCTGCTATCTAGATGTGCTATAATATTGTTAATCTTGGATGTCTTGGTACTTGGTTTTCTTATAATAAACCATTTCTTATTCTCACTGAAAAAAGGAAGACTCCTGATGAAAAATGCATACAGGATGCAGAATGTGGCTTATTTGTTGAACAGTCTGCATAATGGCTTTATTCCTCTGTATCTGGCTCTGGGTTTTGTGATTTGCTTCCTTGTGAAGATAGTACAGCTTGCATATTTTGCCACTAGAAAGCATTGAGAATATAGTGAAAGCAGTTCTTTGGACTGTTGGAATTTTGAGCACAGGTGCAGTAACCTGGGTAATCAGCAAGCCTACTGTCATTTATTCACTTTGTATTTCATCGATCTCTTGTATTCCTTTCCTGATATAATGCGATTGGTTGATGTGTTGAATTCCGATGATTTCTACTTGTAGCATGATGAGCTATACCTGGCATTGCTGGTAAAATGACGGAAGTATTTAAGCCAACACTAAAATTCGTGCTGCTTATGATTTAACATGCTGCACTTTAGAATATTAAGTTTGTCAAGTTACTTGATAGATAAGGAGACTCAATTGCAAGAAGATGAACAGCTTGCCAGAGCTATAGAAGAAAGCTTGAATGTTGATTCTCCTCCTCGGCGTGGTAATGGAAATGCATATCAAGGAAATGTATATCATCCCATTCCAGTTCAGTTCCCTATGGGGTTCAGGTAAATTCTGTATGGTAGATAAACTGTTTCATTAAATAATGTCCACCTGCTAATTCATGCCTCAGTTTAATTACTTTGTCGATTTGTAAACATAAGACAATGCTTGTTGGAAACTGTTACCGTATGTTATTATTATTATTTTTTTAACCTTGAACTGTATTTTGTTGAGTTTCTTTCTCATGCTCCAATCAATTTGTAATGCCCAAATTCTTTGTTTCTGCTGCATTCATTTTTTTGGGGTTCATGTTTGGCCAAGAATGCTTCCATTTGTATGCAATAAGTCTTATCAAACATTGCCTTTATGTTTGGTTAGGATTTGTGCTGGGTGCAATACTGAAATTGGCCACGGAAGATTTTTAAATTGCCTGAATGCATTTTGGCATCCAGAATGTTTTCGGTGCCATGCTTGCAACTTACCCATATCCGATTATGAGGTGCAGATATCTCTCCCAGTGAACTTTTGATGCATCCTACTTTATGGCTGACCCTGCAAATGCATCATTTTTTGTTTCACAAGAACAATGTGGTGTAATACCGCTAATTTTACATGCATATTTTTTGATACAGTTCTCTATGTGTGGGAATTACCCTTATCATAAATCTTGCTACAAGGAGCGCTACCATCCAAAATGTGATGTCTGCAAGTACTTTGTAAGTGTCTGTCCTGATCAAGTTGTCTTTGGAGAATCTCTCTTTCATTTATTGTGTCAGTTGTGGGTGTGTGTGTGTGTGTGTATATTCCAACAATCTGCATGCAGAAGCTACTTGCACACTGCAGATAATTCAGTGAGGGAACTATAATCCTGAGAATTCTTGTATTCTTTTCATAGTAATTCTGAATTCTCATCTAATGTTAAAGATCTAGCGCAGATAGATCTTGTAGGATGTGTAGCCGGGCATAGTAACCATCAGGGCCTTTCAGTTATATAGGTGAAGGCAAGACAAGGTGTTGGAATAGACCTAGTACTTTAGAAGTGCTACAAGATTGACTATAGGTGCTAGAGAATTGAGGACTTAAAGAGACAATCTCTTTTCTTCAGTTTATTCAATTATAGTAGTTTCTAGTACAACTTGTTAGGGATAGGGGCTTTCCTCAATCATGCCATTTTATTTGCACATAGTAAGGCTTTTAGAACTGCTCAACTGAGTCCAAGGTTGATCGCTCAGTTGTCTCTCTGCATATCATTTTAAAGTTTGCCATGACCTGTCGGTCTTTCATTTATGGAGATGAACATATTAGAATGTACTTGTATTCTAACATACATGTAGCTTTATTTTCATTTGGTGGTGGCCTTCCTGAATATGTCTATTTTGACAGATTCCAACAAACCCTGCTGGTCTTATTGAATATAGGGCACATCCCTTTTGGATTCAGAAATACTGCCCCTCTCACGAACATGATGGTACTCCAAGGTGTTGCAGCTGTGAACGAATGGAGGTCAGTCTGAGATCCGAATGAATAATTTGGCACGGGCAAAATATTCTCCAAATGTTTATGTGAAAAACTTTGTGATCTTATAGTTAGTGAAAAGTGTAACGTATCTTCTCTTCATATCCAGCCACGAGAGACTGGATATGTTGCAGTTAATGATGGTCGAAAGCTCTGCCTGGAGTGCCTGGACTCTGCTGTCATGGATACCAATGAATGTCAACCCCTTTATCTTGAGATACAAGAGTTTTATGAAAGTCTAGATATGAAAGTAGAGCAGCATGTTCCACTACTTTTGGTTGAGAGACAAGCATTAAATGAAGCCCGGGAGGGAGAAAAAAATGTAAGGCATGCATTGTGAAGACATCATTTGTGATGAAATCTTTTTACACATTGCCAACTGAAATTCATTCTATCTGCATCTGATACCTGTTTGAAAACTTGTAAAATGTCAGTCAGCCTTAATAGATTCCAAAATAAATAATTGAATTATTTTTCTCCTTTTAGGTTTCCATTGGAGTTTCTTTCTCTTTAGTTAGCTGTCTTTTCACTTGTCCAATATCTCCTTGCAAATTGTTCGCTACTGAGTAATATAATGCTGCAAACTAAAGAAAGCAGATGGGCAGCCATTTGGACACCACACCACGTGTCATTACAGTATTCCTGACAATTAGAATCATAACTGGAAAAAAAAAAAAAAAAGAAATGGAAATGAGTAGGAATATAAAATATAAATGCTTCCTTGCTCTTTTATCTCAGGGAATTACTATGCCTTACTCTATCGTACGTGTTAAAGAAAATGGCATGTATTTCTGCTTAGGTTTTACCATTGTTTTCAGGAAATGCTTTTCTTTGTTCTACATTTTCCAGTTGGATTCTCAACTGTTCTCCATTGGACAGGGCCATTACCACATGCCAGAAACCAGAGGACTTTGCCTTTCCGAGGAACAAACAGTCAGCACTGTAAGAAAATTTTGGAGGTCTTCTGTTGGTTTCTCTGCTTCTGTTTGAATTATGCTAAGATAAGTTTGTTTAGTCGGAGACTTATATTACAGTGGCCATGAATGACCAGATATTAAGGCGGCCAAGGTTTGGGGTAGGAAATCGAAACATAGACATGATAACAGAGCCTTACAGACTGACACGGCGTTGTGAGGTGACCGCTATTCTGATTTTGTACGGCCTGCCAAGGTATAGTTCAAGTCTCTTTGCTGTTGCACCATTACAAGTATGAAAGCATGCAACATTCGAGAACAGGGAAAGAACTGAGAATTAATAGGAGATCACATTTTCTTGTTACTTAAACCAAAGTTTTTTTTTTACCAAAAATTGTTTTTGGATCCATGTCTTTTATTGAACTATTAGATTGATAAAAGATGTGATTGCACTCACTTTATAGAGTACAGAAACAAACTTGGCAAATAGCTTTTTTTAATTGACAGTTAGATTTAGTAGCATCTCATCTCCGATTATCCTTTAATTTGCACTTCATCCATTGCAAGTATTAAATTCATTAATGTGAGACAGTTTGGGCATTTGAAGTTTGAAACCAGGAATTTATTTTCAGTATTCCTTGAAATGCTAATTAGACTCGTGCAGTGATTGAGGTTCAGGATTGTACACGTGTTTGTCTCAGAGAGAGAGAGAGAGAGAGAGAATTGTTGCCTATAGTTATTGTTGAAGTTACTTTTTATATGACCTGGGGGTAAAAGTTACTCCATTATGACCTGGAGGCCATGGATTCGAGTCACAAAAACAACCTCTTTGTGAAAAATAAGGGTAAGGTTGCATACATCTAACCGTTCTCCATACTCCACGGTGTGTGGGAATCTTGTGCAGTGGGTACGCCCTTTTATAGTTTATTTTTCATTGATGTGCATGTGGGTTGAGACAGCTTGCAGACATGCTCTTTTAGTGTCCTAAAAATTTTCTATTGGTCACATTTTGCACTTTGATTACCAATATAGAGTTTCACCAAATAATTGTCTGGCTGGTTGTTGCATGATGAAATTTTTTTTCCTACAGGTTGCTTACTGGTTCAATTCTAGCTCATGAAATGATGCATGCATGGATGCGACTACAAGGTGCTTCTTTGTTTCCATGGAACATATATAATTTTTTTTGTCTTCTCCAACATTCATGTTAAGATATCAAGTAATGGTCCATGTTTTGTTCTTCTTTGTTGTCTGCTCTATTTTAATTGCAAGCCATCAATCTAATACTCATTGACTTAAATTACTTGCCTGTTTCTTTAGAATAGCTGCATTGAACGTATTTGGACTGTGATTTCTAATGTATCCTGACATATTGAACGTTTACTCTAGGCTTTCAAACACTCAGTCAAGATGTTGAAGAGGGTATTTGTCAGGTTCTCGCGCACATGTGGCTGGATTCACAGCTTATGTCTGGTTCAGGAAGCAATGTTGCATCATCCTCTGCATCCAGAGCATCAAGGAAGCATCCAAGATCTCAGTTTGAGAGGAAGCTTGGGGAGTTTTTCAAACATCAGATTGAATCAGATACGTCGCCCATCTATGGAGATGGATTTAGAGCTGGTCGGCAAGCAGTACATAAATATGGCCTTAGAAGGACACTTGACCATATTCGTATGACGGGGAGGTTTCCATATTGAAGACCTCATCCCGGAGTTTTGACCATGCTTCACTTTTCTTTTGCAGTGCCTGTTTCCCACGGGGGCACGTGGTCAAAGCTTATACGTATCGATTCTTTATACAGTGGTCGTCGATAGTGTAATGCTGATTATTTTCGTGGTGTTAGATATGGTGCAGTTTCACTCATTTTTATGATAACCAATAATTCAATGATCATTTTTCACCAGTTCATTACAGTCTTTAATATCTCTTTCAGCTCCGGTATGCTGCTCGTGCGCGTGGGACCGTACCACTTTTGCAGTAACATGACTACATAACCGGGCATTTTAATGATTTTTGGGCCAATCAAAAAGTAACCGAGCCGTGTGCGTTACTTGTTCTACGTTATCACAAGGTTCTCAAAATTGAACCGGTCATTGAACCGAAAAATTGAGAAATTTAAAGTTCAATCGGTTCGACCGATAAAACTGCGGTTAAACTGATAAAACCGCTATTTAATATTAAATATATAAAAATTAAATTTTTATATAACTTATATAATTATATAAAATATTATATTATATAAGAATGATAATAAATATTTAAAATAAAATGTATTTTAAGAATTATATTAATATTTACATACATTAAGAATATTACAATTAGTATATTTAACAAAATATAATTTATAAAAATTAATTGAAAAAATAATATTTATAAATAGTGATTAAATATTAATTTTTAAATTTTAAAGATTAAATTAAAAATTTTAATCAATTGAGGACTAAATTAAAATTTTTAGTTAAAATTAGAGTCTTAATTATAATTTAGATAAAGTTTCGGGTCAAATTATAATTTAAAATTTTTTTGTTTAAATTGAACCGGTTCAACCGGTCCGATTTTTTGCCGATTTTTTTGGTTTTTGACCGGTTTTTTCTATTTTTGACCGATTTTTTCCGATTCGGTCCAAATTCCATTTTTAAGCTTAAACCAGACTGGATATAGGACCGATTCTCAATTTTTTCAGTTGAACCGACCGGTGCGGTCTGATTCTTAATTCACTGCAGTATCACATTAGAGATGTTGAACGCTGATGCTGAATAAAGGGCTTTATTGTTGAATTGCCATGCTGTCTTCTGTAGGGAGGGTGTTGTTTTATTATCTAATATTGTAGAGCCTTATTTATTAAGATAATATTGACTACGAGTCTTTTTTCTTTTTTTTTGTTTTAGAAATCAAGTACAAATTTTAATTTGCCTCAAACTGGTAGTTAGCTTTTTGAGTCATCAATTCTGCCAATTGAGGTGCTAACAACGTGTGAGAAAATGTGAAATGACATATTAAATATCTTAAATGAGTCAAATTAGAATTCTCCGCAAAATAATGACGTGGGAAACAAAGCCAACGGCGTGAATTAGTGGCCTTTTTGTGCTGATTAATTAGGGCCTAAGTGGTGCTTTTATGAACTAATCTGTAAGAAGCAGTGGTTAAACAAAGGGGCCCTACCATGTGGATACTTGCCTGTGATGCGGTCCACCAAAAAAAGTGAAAATCAGGGCTTTTGATACGTGTCCAAAGCCAGAAACGTTGCTTTTGCAGAAATAAAATAATAAATGAGCAACTCAAAAAATTCACATTCACTTCACACATAGACGTGCTTTTCGGTATCAGGCTGGCATATCAAGTAGCCGGCCAAATGGTTTTTGTCACGAGTTCGTTGCCGGTGTGCTACTTATGATACAGTAAAACGCAAACTGTACCTTAACAATTGCAAGCAAAGCGTTCAAGTTTATATATATATATATATAATTTTTTTTTTGGTGATTAAAGAAAATAAAACCTAATCTCGTGAATACACTTACTTTCCCATGAGGCATGATTCTTCTCTCTTTTTATTGTCATAAGAAAGGATAAGTAGAAATAGTTCTTATAGACTTATTAAAAAAAATTATATAAGAATTCGTTGTCAAATAGATTGGATTATCTATACCGAATTCTTGAAAGGACAACCTCGAATGACATGATTTTTAATAATCAAAAGAATGATGGAATATAAAAAGTATTTTAAAAAATTTGAATCGCAGAGAAATCAAATATTACTTAACAAGTGAGTATAAATAAGGGACATCTACATGGAAAAGAGAAGTTAAATTTTATTTATTTATAATTTAATATTTTTGTTATATTTTATAAAATAAATGACTCATAAGAGTTCTTACGTAACACAAACTCATGTCCGATATGAGCAAGCTTATGAGACTCCACCTCAAGCTGTTATAAACTGTTAAAAATTAGTCGTTATGACTATTAAACTCAACTTGCTGGGTTTTACATAATAACAACACGCAGTGGATTAACCTTAAACCAAATGTTTTGAAACATTTTAGAGATTTCGGTTAAACTAGTCAGCTTCAAGTCGTTACAGATTGTTAAAAACTAGCCCAGCTATTACAGGCTGTTAAAAACTAACCGTTATAACCATTAAACCCAGTTTGTTGGGTTTTACATAACAACAACAGGCAGTAGACTGGCCTCAAGCCTAATGTTTTGAAACTTTTCAGAGATTTCGATCAAACTAGCCAGCTTCAAGCCATTACCGACTATTAAAAACTAATTAAGTCGTTACAGACTGTTAAAAACTAACTGTTATGACTATTAAACTCAGCTTGTTGAGTTTTACATTACAACATTACCCAGTAAACTAGCCTCAAACCCAATGTTTTAAAACCTTTCAGAGATTTCGGTCAAATTAACCAACCTTAAACTGTTACAGACTATTAAAAATTAGTCGTTATGACTATTAAAACCATCTTGTTGAGTTTTACATAATAACAAGAAGAGGTACTTCTTCTTCTTCTTATTCTTACTCACTTTCTGAAATTTGTTGGGTTTTACATTGTTAAAAACTAGCCGTTATGACCATTAAACCCAACTTATTGGGTTTTACATAACAAAAACACGCAGTAGACTGAACTCAAGTCCAATGTTTTGAAATCTTTCTGAGATTTCGATCAAACTAGCCAACCTTAAGTTGTTACAAACTGTTAAAAACTAGCCGTTATGATCATTAAACTCAACTTGTTGGGTTTTACATAACAACAAGAGGAGATACTTCTTCTTATTCCAACTCACTTTTTGAAATTTGTTGGATTTTATAAGTTTGTGCTGTTTTTATCACCTCACTTGTGAAGTGCACGTCATTAAAAAGTTATGTCGTATCTTGGGAGGGTAATTGTATCTTAAGAGGGTAGTTGTTGTTATACCTGTTGCACTGTGACTATTTTGTAAATAGGGGCACAAAACTATCTCTAAGAACAATTCATCTGCACGTTTCAGATTTTATATATATCCCTTTATTTTTATTTTATTGTATCCAAAGTTTGTGCCCTTTGTTGACTATTATCCCTGATTATTTCTAACCTATGATACACGGACACTTCTAAAATGGTGAGTGTCCGTGTCAGACACACGTGTCGGACACGACACTCACCCGACACTCTTCGGACACGTGTCGGACACTTCGAAACGTGTCCAACAAAAAAATAAAAATAAAAAAAATTCGGACACGCGTGTCGGACACTTCTAATTCACGTGTCGGACACTTCTAATACACGTGTCAGATACTTTATATGTATTTAATATTTTAATTAGTATATTATACACATATATATTATTTTCTTAAATAACGTGTCAGATACTTTTATATGTATTTGATATTTTAATTAATATACTATACACACATATATATTATTTGCTTAAATATTTTATTATGTACATATATATATATATATATATATATACATACACATATATAGTATTTTTTAAAAGAATTATGAATAAAATATAAGTTACATAATAAAATATTATCATAATTATTATTATGTACTATACGTAGAAAAAAATTTTAAATTTATTAAAAATATTTAAATTATATATATATATATATATATATATATAATATATAATATATTTTATAACCGTGTCTACGCCGTGTCCGTGTCTTAATTTTTTTTAAATTTCCGTGTCCCTGTATCCGTGTCGTGTCATGTCCGTGTCCCGTGTCCGTGTCCGTGCATCCTAGTTTCTAACAAAGAAAACTCAAAATGAGGATGCATTAGAGAGATGGAAAAGCTCCATTTCCTAGTGACCAGTGCTTGCCATCCCTATCCAATTTCTGCATTTGCGGTGGATAATTGTAACATGACATGAATAATTGCAGCCATTCTTGATACTTAATATGATCAAAAGCATACAAGTTTATTATATTGATAATTAATTTTTTTTTTTCCTATTGCCTCATCACTACTTTTATCGCTGCCTCCACCAGGTTATTTCCTGCCATTGAGTTATTCAATGCCCGTTATCCTTTATCCCTACGGGTCATCACTCTAAGTGCAAGGACTATTGTGTAATTGGAGACTATAAAACAATTGATAGATGGGTGACAATTATGTATCTTGATCCTAGCATTTTGAGTTAACTGGAGCGAATCACCATTTCACCATTATACTTGATGGTGGCGCAGGTCATGCATTTCATCCTTAACGACTGCTGCGAAAAGCTGTTTTTATGGTGCAGCTTGGATTGCTTCTGATGCCACTTGTTGGAAATTGGTGTACGCAGATATGCATGGACTCGGGCCCAGCTATACTCCCTCGTTCCAAGTGGGATTGCTAGCCACTCCAAGCATTCACAATTGTTCTCCAACAAATGTTCATGGAACTGCTTGGTTTCCCAACCACTAATGAGTGACTAAAAGCAGGGCTGTTGGCATAGAATTAGCACGGCTCGCCGTAGCTGGTAATGAGGTAAACATTGTCTTAGCTAGGTATTCCCAATGTGTTTCTCTTTTATAGTTTGCTGTTATTCTTGTTCTGCACATGCATAGCTTTAAGTCAAATTTCATTGATCTTATACCCAATGAGTGGAACTTCGTTCGGTTGTTTTGCATCTACATATTCACAAATTTTGTTTTGACGCAAAATGATGCCAACAATAGGCCGTCTTCTGTAATGTATGGATTCAGAAAAAAATCAAGCGCTGTGAAGTTTCTGGTACTATTGATGTTGTGATTTATTTCCTCCATCAGTGTCATTTAAAAGGGATTAAAGACATAAATGACACAAATTAGAACACATGATGAAATTCGTTTATTTTCTTCCCTTAATTAAAATTAGGGAGATTGCAAAAACTTCTACTTGCAGCTTTGATACGTAAACCAATTGTCTATGAGACTTGAGAACGACTGTTGGAATTTCAAGTGTGAATTGTATGTTTAAGGAATCTCACATTAAAGAAGAGTTCCGCCAATTTTCCAACAAACCCACAAGTTTGTTATGTACTTGTTCTCGCGTTCCCCCAGGGATGACTGACAGCTATATGATTGAGTATGCCTTGCCAATACGATCGCAGAAGCTGTTCCCATCAATTTTTAATCCCGGACAATGAATTATTAGTCTACATAGCATTACATGGATGAGGAATGAAAAGATTTTCCTGCTGAACTGTTAAAAGAAACGTCAGTAGATCTAAGCCTTTTTTCTTTCCCTCTGATGGGGAGGATTCTCATAAAAATTCAGAAGACACAGATTTATGGTCAGTCATCAAGCAAGTGAACCAGTTAGTGCGAAAGACAAGTGTGTTGTGTTGGTTTTGTTCAATGTGAAAATGTTTTTTGAGCACGGAAACAGATGGAAATTGCATTTATTTCCTCCAGTTATGTACAAATTACTACAATGCAATTGTCTCTACTCTCCAGCTGATCTCCTCTGTGGACAGGCGTGAGGATGAGATTGTATCACAAGAGTCAACCGCCAGCGATTCTGATTTCAGTATATCTGCCTGAATTTTCAACAGAGTAGAGACGACCTCCTCCATGCTTGGCCTACTTGCTGGTTCTTCATTCAGGCAAGCTACACTTACTTTAGCCAAGCGCAAGGCATATTGAGTCCCCACACTTCCTTTCAGACGAGGATCAACGAAGGATTCCAGCTCAGCTGCTGCATTCTCGTTGTCCATAACAGAAACTATTGATTTTGAAAGCAGTGCTTCCTTACCGTCGTTCATAAAAACAGCATCTTTTCCTGTGATCAGTTCTAGGAGTACGACTCCAAAAGCATAGACATCGATTTTGGGAGTCACCTGCCCGGCGCCTATATATTCCGGAGCCATGTAACCTCTAGTCCCCACGATATGCTTGGTCTGGGATTGGCTTGTTGTTCCCCTTGCTGATGCTCTTGCAAGACTGAAATTTGCAATCTTGGCCCTGAGATTGCTGTTTAATAGAACATTGCTGCTCTTGATGTCCGTATGGACATAGGCAGGTTCAGTGAAGCTGTGGAGATAATGAAGTCCATTGGCAACATCCATGGCGATCTCAATCCTCTTAATCCAGCTTTCAATATCTCTACACACTTTGGTGGACAGCCATTCTCTTAGAGATCCATTTGCCATGTACTCAAAAATCAGATAGAAACAGCCATTGCTTTCACACAAACCATGAAGCCCAATCAAGTTGAAATGGTTGATCCTTTTCAGGATTTTCACCTCCTCTGACACATTTCTGCAAATTCTCTTGACAGCAAGAATTTCCTCCCCTTCAAATTCTCCACGATACACAGAACCCTTAATTCTGTGGCTGCCACTGAAATAATTAGTAGCTTTATTTACCTCCTCATTTCCAAATACTTTCAAGACATTCTCAAAGCTTGCTATTTCAACACGAAGATCATGTGGCAATATCCATTTTCTTGCAACACTGGTCATTTGAACCTTACATTTTCTCTTAAAGTAAAGCAGAAGTACAGTGGCTAGAATGATACTTGCAAGCAGCAAAGAACAGGCTGCTGCCACGGCAACCCTCTTATAAAATTTTCTCCTGGATCTTTCAGGTTCGGGATTAGAAGCTGGTGGAGGAGAAATACTTGGTGAGATAGGGTAAATTATAGTCTGTGAACTGGTTGGTCGAGTAGGCAGAGGTATCAGAATCGTCGTGTCAGGATGGATATCTGGATTCTCTACCAATGTGTTTGCCTCAAGTATGCTTTCCGCGCTTACATTGAACCTTTCGGCAAGACCAGTGATATCATCTTCCTCTGTAAGGGGGTAAGTCAGGAGATAATTGGTACCTTTCGTGACTTGGTCAAATGTAGGACAAGCACAACGAAGTGGTACCAGGAGTTCAATTCCAGGCATCAACGCAAATTGATCGTACGGATTTGCGCGCATAAGCGCGGCACATGTAGATAGCCCCTCAAATGTCGTGGTTGCTATGTCATAATATGTTCCTTCAGTGCTAGATACCGTAAAGGTTGTGTTGGCCTGATAGTATTGGCCTCCAACAGAGCAATTCACAGGAATAATCACCTCTTTGTTGACTGGGAAAACTGATAGGCTTGATATATTGTTGATACCGGCCAGCTCTTCTTGATTTGCAGACATGAGAGTTGAGATAGCATTTACTGAGTAATATGAAGATTGAGATCTGAATATGAGGAAGGCCCGGCAGGAACGGCATGTGCCATTGCCAGTGTAGAGAAATGCAGGAGACGGTCCTGCCTTATCGTTGGTGTCACATTCTAGTGCTGATAGCCCAGAGTAGTTCTGCTGCCCATTAGTATGTATAGTGAAGAAGCTGATTGTGAGCAGACTGAGGAAGAACTTTCTCCTTGTAAATGTCATCACTGTGAAAAAATGAGAGATGGGGCAAAAGAGAACTTTGGGGTCTGGTAATGACAATGGAGACTGGCTGTCAGTTGCTAATCTGACAATGAGGGGAATCCAATAGACCATGTTAAGACAAAAAAGCAAGTATACTTCTTACTCAAGCCAATAGAGACCCCCAGTTCTCATTTAGTTTGAGAAGAAGAATACAAATAAGCCTGAGAGTTGACCCAGCTTTTATGCTTATTGTGTCTGTTAAAGAGTTTGAGAAATTCTTTCTTTGTCCCCATCACAGAATCCAAAATTCTAAAGCAGAGATGTGACTTGATACTAAGCAAATTTTAGTCCAGCACTTCACCGGCCCGCAGAACGCTGTAGAGCGGGCTGCAAGATTGGTAAATTGTTATTTGTTATGCACCAGTAGTAGCCTGGCAGCACCAAAAGTCAGCTCCCTCCAACCTGAGGCCAAGCCGCAGAAATTGTAAACGACTGCTCAGGAGGGGGTAAAAATAAGGTGTACTGTATAAAGGAATTGGAAACACCAATATATTATTTGGTTGGCACCAATAATTTGTCCCTGCATCCGCTGGCGCCTTTTGTTATTATGATCAGCAAATTTATCTTACGTTACATAAAATTGTCTAACATGTCTCGACCCATTTGGAAGCACCACAAAACACATCTGCATTAGACCAATATATCTGGGCCCACTTTGGCTGGCTGGACGTGACAAGTGGTACGCGACCTGGACCTGGTCATGTTGGTGGATTTCTGAGGCTCTTGACAAGTAGTCAAGTTAAAATATTCTAAGAGAATGACACAATCTATCTGCAAGCCTGGGACGAGTATGAGAAACAACTCTAGACTAAGTCTGGAATCTGGACGACAGGCAGGGGCGTTCATTACAAAACGTATCCAGCTCCTTTGCTTCAGCTCAGTTGCATCTTGTCATGCTGCAAGCAGGGGCGGAGGCACATGGACTCTAATTAATATTCAGTATATGAACTATTAAGAATGTTTGGTTTTGCCCCCACAAAGAAATTTTGTTTGCCCCCACAAATTTTTAAAATCTAACAAAGTTTCCTCAAATTCTTTATTCTTGAAGGTAGGTACAAATTATAAATGTAAACAATTAGCAAGTTGTATCCATTTTTGTATTAAACGACAGAGCATTTTTTATTGGATACAAAAATTTCACCCAAAGAAAAGGTTCACATAATGCTAAAAATTCGAAAACCATGTAAAATCTAAAAGGATAATTCTATATGAATATTTCTTATACATATATTATGAATTTAAAATTATTTTTGGTTGGTTTATGAAAGAATAAAATTAATGTTGTGAATTGTAAAATTAAGATTAAATACACACAAAAGAACTTCTACAAGCAACTATAAATTTTACCTCCCCACTGAGCGATTTCTGGATTGGCCCCTTGCACCAGATGCTACAGGAAATCATCATTGGCTATTGGACAAAAGGAGATACCACTGCGAACCGGTGCACATATGGCAACGAAATGGTAAAGCATGCAAAGATTTATTTTATTTTATTTTATGTTTGAGGCAGTAGTGAAATTCTAACTCATTTTCATATTTCCTGAAGAATGAACCATCAGTACCGACCAAGAGAACTAGTAGAAGCATAAAACAAGGTCCATACAGGCCCAGTTCCGCTACATACCCTTCTTCAGATGTAAAATACAAAATGTCTATGTACCCCCAAAAAAAAAAAAAAATACAAAACAAAACAAAACAAAACGTCCGCGGAAAATGGGCCACTTGAAAACGCCTTTGCACTATATGTTGGATCATTTGTTTTTTTATTTTTTTTTGGGCTAAAATGTAAAGTGAAGTGACAGCCTTTTCTAACCAAGAAAACATTTTGTTCCTATCTCGATGGAATTAAAGACAGAGCATGAAAAAAAATGGATTTGAAAAATCAGAATTATTGACATGTGTCTTTTATTTTTTATTGTTTTTGGTTAATTCAGTCTGTTCTAATCAACCATTTGACAAATATGAACTTCCAAAATTTAGTCCAAAAACAAGCTTCAGAAACAGAAAGAAGCAGCAATGTAGTCCAAATAAGGGCCCGGCTTTGTGGCTTACGGTTTTTTGAGACTAAACGCGTTTTCGGGAAAGTGGAATAGGTCATCCAATGGACCAAAGTGGCCTACGTTTCGTTGATCGTCAAAATTTTCCGACGGATGCCCGCTTAACGGCAGACACTATCTGGACTAAAATTGTTGGGAACATGGGGACGAGCCCATAATAGCATGAGCCCACCCAAGATTATTTCTCTGAAATTTCTTTACGGTTAGCAAAAGAAGAGAAATGATCAGAAGCTTTAACTACTAGAACACCCAAACAAAGTCTTTCCCTGACTTGACTATGTAGAAGAGTATAAAGCTTTATATTGATAAAATATAGAAAATTTGGCATGATTTATAATAATTTTAAATTTTTTTTCTTACTAACTTAAACTTTTAAGTAGATTTGAGGTTCAAAAGCTTTATTAACTAGGGGTGTTTGAAAAGATCAAAAAATTCAGTTAACCAAGAAAATCGAATTAAGCCAAACTAAATTTTCAGTTAACTGAATAAATAAAAACTAAAATTTCAGTTCAATTTCAATTTTTAATATTAAAAAACGGTCGTTAACCGAACAAAACTGAAATATTATTTTATATAAATTTTTTTATTTTTTTAATAATAAGAAAAAATATTACTAATACAACTATTATTAATAAATAAATGTTAATAAAATATTATTATATCTTAAATAATCACATATATATATATATATATATATATATAATGATAATTTTAATTTTCTTTTAAAAATATATCAAATATTTTTTTTACATTTATATTAAAATATTCAATTTTTTTGTTATTAAATTTAGTTAGCCGAACAGTTAACTGAAATCGAATTGAAATTTTCAATTAATCAAATTTTTAGTTTGGAAATAATGTAGTGCTTCGATTCAGTTAATCAAACTGTGAGCAACCATAGTATTAAAGCTTAATTTACCTCCTTATCTACACTTGAGTTTGGCCTTTTAAATATAGACTTAGTCCATTTTAATCCAGTTACTTGTATCACGTGTTAATTGGTCTAATAAGTGTCAAGAGTATGTGTTAAAGAGTATAAAATTTCATATTAATAAAATACAAAAATTTAAAATGGCTTATAATACTCTTTGACTTTCCCTTCTAAAAACTTACTTTTAAATGGATTTAAAGTCTAAGAACCTTATATGACAGCCAGTTAGCCTAAGAAACAAAGTTTATGACAATCCCCATGCCCTTTTTTCTTGAACTTAAACTCTTCAACAGAAAAGGCAAGAAAACAAAAAAGTTTGCTTACTATGTATGGAGTTCTCTCGAGCTCCAATAAGGCTCAGTAACAATCAATCTAGAAAGCAAGTACGCTTCTCATAAAAATTGGCAACAATTCAAGTCATCATCCGATGAAATTTATGACCATCGAGTATCCCATTGCTATCCATTCATAAAAATTTTGGTTTACTTGTGCTACGTATTAATTAGAATGGCCTCCTTAAGATAATAGAGATCTTGAAATTCTCGTCTATCTCAAGGATCAGGAAGTCTGCATGGAAATAGAACTTCCCCACCTTCACCAACACGTCTTTAATAATGTCAATCAGATATTTCACCGATGGATCCGTCAACGGTAAAAACACTGTGGTTGGCTTGCAGTTTCTCATACCTAACCTTTTAAAAAGAGACAGGCATTAGGTTAACACTTACTCCTAAATCACATAAACATCTTTTAATGTCAAATTTACCAATAGGGCAAGATATATTAAAACTCTTTTGGTCCTTTAACTTTGGAGGCAATTTATTCTGAATGATTGCATTGCACTCCTCCGTTAAGGTTACCGTGGCGTCCTCCTCAAGCTTCTTCTTGTTGGAGATGATATCTTTTAAGAATTTGGTATAACCAGACATCTGAGCTATAACTTCAGCGAAAGGGATGTTAATATGTATCTTCTTGAGCATCTCTAAAAACTTTTAGAAGCTTTTGTCATCATCCCTCTTTTTAAGCCTTTTAGGGAATGGTATAGGGGCACATATGGCTTAATTTCAAGATGTGGAATAGGCTCAACTTTTTTTTTCTTGTCCTTCAGCTCTTCCTTCCCCTTTAGCTCTTCCACTTCATTATCATGCTTAGCATGCTCTCTAACCAGCTTTTGACCTTCACTCTTAATCGAATGCTCTACGACTTTTTCACTCTGCAAGGTAATGGCTATGATGTCCTCTTTTGGATTTGCCTCAATGTTGCTGGGCAATGTCCCTTAAACTTTACCAACTACTATTTTAGCCAATTGACCCACTCGCACTTCCAAGTTATAAATAGAAGCTCGTTGATTTTTCAACTCTACATCCTGGCCGTCCATTCTCCCTTCCATCTTAGACATGTATTTCATGAACATGTCCACTAGCTGTGGCTTCTGGACTTGAGGTTGAGAAGATTGAACTTGGAATGGTTGCCTTTGTTAGAATCTTGATGATGCATTAAGCTTGTTCCCTTACTCCTTCTAAGAAAAATTAGAATAATTGCACCACCTTAGATTATATTTGGTGGAGTAAGGATCATTGATAGGCTGTTTCCCTATAAAAACATCAGTGTAACGGTCCCATGCAGCATCCATATGTTTAGAATGACTGCCATAAGAATAATGGTCCGTAAGCATTGACTCCCTATTGACCAAAAGCTTGACTTGTTGGGCCAAATCAACAACTTGAAGTGCTAAACCATTGTGAATTGATTGCTTATTAACTGGTGCTCTTCTTCCCCTAACTGATTTCTAGTGCAAGTTGTTAGCTAGCACTTCATATATATTATATACCTCATCAGTAGTTTTGTCACTAACATAACCCCCCTGCAGTTGTATCAACTACCATCTAGGAAATAGTATTGAGCCTATCATAAAAGAATTGCATCTACAGTAACCTCGAGAATTGATTATGTGAGAGCACTACATGAGCAACGTCTTATCATTTTCCCATGCTTCATGAAAAGGCTTCCCCTCTATTTGAGAGAATGAACATATCTTGCTCCTTAGTTATGCAGTCTTCTGTGGACAGTAAAGTTTATTCATGAACTTATTATAAACTTGCTCTCATATAGTAAATGATCGTTCAAGAAGATTAATGAGCTATGTTTTAGCTTTATCCTTCAATGTGTAAGGGAAACACCGTATTGTCTACTCATCTTCAAGGCAGCCCTGTAAAGAAAAGGTCTAAACTGTGCTGTAAAACTCCTTGATGAAAGTTAAAGGTCTTTACCAAGTAGACCATGAAACGCTGGCAGGATGTTGAAGTGTAGGGTCTTCAACTCATGGTTCTGAACTCTTGTACTCAATCGAATAGAGGAAAGATTAGCAGTAATTATAAGTCTTTGAATATCTTTTATGTTCACCCTGACCTGAACATTGACACTCACAACAATTGTGTGATGTTCATTATTACCTTTAACCCCCAATGGATTAACATTCATTATCTGTTGATCAGTCATCTCTGTTTTTTCCTGTGCCTTGTTTTGACGACAAGTCTTTTCAATCTCTGAATTTAACGGAAGTATGTATTCACTCCTCGTTTTCCTCAATAGCATCAACTTCCTACAAGCACAATAGCTAAAAACAAAAGAAAAAAAAAGTTTAAAACACAATAAATTCAAAATAAATAAAATAATACAAATTAAAATTAGAAGCTTTGTTCCCCAGCAACGGCGCCAAAAACTTGATCGAGTAATTCCTGCAAGTGCACAGAGCCAATCATAATCATAAAAATCTGATGAATATTCCTGGTGTTGAATCCACAGGGAACGAAATCTAATTAAAATTTATGAAAACTAATTAAATTAAAACTAAAACTAAACTAAACTGAAATTAAAATCTGAATTTGATTAAGAATTGAAGAATGATTAAAAATAATTAAATAATAGAATTTAATAAACTAAAAACTACCAGCAAATATGAATTTGAGGTTCCATCAAATCAATTGGGACTAGGGTTCATGATTTCACCTAATAAGGAGGCAAACTATATTAGTTTCATGAGTTTCACAATTTGAACATTGTTTTTACTACAAATACTTTCACTCTCTCATGAGCAGCTAAGCCATAGATAACCTACCCGCGATCCTCTCTTGAGCTCACTCAAAAATAGGTTAAGCATATTAAGAACAAATATACAATTGGCGTCATACAAATCTCTCTTCTCCCATTCTAAAAATTTTCATGTTCATCTACCTAGTGCATGGTTGATGTCTCATATCTCGATCTCAACATAACTCAAAGATTACTTTTATGGTGATTAGGGTTAAAAGCAACATGAAATTTAAGATAAATGAATCAAATCAAATTTTCAACAAATAATAATATTAATCTAAAAAACAAGAAATCATCGATGAGAACTAAGTAACCCCAAGCTAGGCTCCCTTTTTAACCCTAGCTTGGAGTTTTAGCCTACCATACTAAAAATCACAAAAACAATGATGTTCAACTAATAAAAAGTCATAAATAAAGAGAAGGATAAAGAAAACTCTGTGCAGACGATAGATAGTGCAAAGCTCTAGCCTTCGTCTTTGTGTTCCTTGCGTCCTCTCCTCTTTTCGGCTTTTTTTTGCTCTTTAGAATGTTTTTTAAACTCCAAAAGAACCTGTCTAAGCTTTGCCCATGTTGAGTATTTATACCCTTAAAGGGGCTGTAATTAGAAGACATAAAAATTTAAGTCGGAGTAGAATAATGATTCTGAAATTCTAGATAATTTTGATCATTTGACTTTCAACCCAATTTTGACCCTCTAATAGACAGAATCTAAATTTAGTCAAAATAGTAAAGTTATAGCTCTATCTCTGAATTTTAATCTGTCTTAAGAATCACATAATTTTAACTTGTGTAAAAGAAGTTATGGTCGAAAAATCAAATAATGCATAAAATTGAAAAATTTGCTCGAATAGGATCAAACTGACATCTATTTGCATTCTTTTATCCTACAAAATATAAAATAGTAAATAGAAGTAGAATCCATCGATAAACACAATGTTTGCATAGAAGTAGAATCCATCGATAAATACAATATTTGTATAAATAAATATCAAATTATATACAAAATTACGCATAATTCCTATACAAATATTGAACCTACAACTGGCCGGGAAAGGGAATGTACAGCTAGACACAATTCTTCAAACTGTTTCTAAGACTGGGAAGATGACTGCTTTTTGGAAAATGAAAGTACCTGCTGAAACTGATGCTAATCCTAGAGAAATTATGTTGGCTGCTTGATGTTGACGATGACAATAATGTCTTGGTAATAAGACATTATATATATCATTTTATCAACATAATTGTTTATATTTGGGTTAAAAGATATTTAAATATCATGGGACATTTTCTTTATAAGACGTAGATCCGCGCGTAGTGCGAATAAAATAATTAACACTGTTATTATGCTTCCCATTTTTGATGTTTTTTTTTAACAGCTAAAAAGATGCTCGCAGGTATGTCGATCATAACACCTGTGAGTCAAGATCAGAATAACTCCTGTGTTTGAATGCCACATTCAACTACCCTTATAGAGATAAATATACAATTTAAGTGCTGTTCAATCTGAGTGAGCCTTTCTTATACTCAACCACAGTATTAATGAATTATAAACTCATTTTTAATGTTATTTTGATTCTATTACTTTCATCATTTCTATATTAATGCTTCTCTTAATTATGTTTAGAAATAAGTGGAAAGGATTCAATTCTTGTTGAAGATGAGTAATTGCCTGCTTGCTGCCTTTTTGATTGTTGTATCGGTGCAATCTCTACCACTTGAAGTGCAGCTGCTTCTTGGCCGCTGTGCTACATTTGGTTTTGTCATTGCTTTTTATTGTTAGTTTATAAGTTAAATTTATATGATGTCCTGCCCTTCCTTGCACTTATTTATTATTAATTTAAACCCTATTTATCATTAATTAATTTGGAGCAACTTATATATTGCTTGTGGTTGTAATGATAATTTGTTCTTCTGGCTTCTATAAATAGTCCACAGCTAATTAGAAAATAAGAAATATTATGTAGCAGTAATTAGATAATAATTTACTGAATAATTAAAATTTAAAATAAATAAATAAATTATTAAATATTATTTAAAAAATTACGTAACTATTTTTTTATTATTCAAAATTCAACTTCATAATAAAAAAATAATCTGTATTAAACGATTTAAATTGGCAATATATTACAAAAAAAACTACGAAACATTTGCCCATTTGCCCCCTTCTAGAAACCTAGCAATTAGCACCAAAAGCACCATTTTTGATTAGACGGCGATATATTAAATAAAATATAAAACCAAACGGCAACAAGAAGTAAGACATCGTCATTAAATTAAAGAACAGAAAGAAGATCAATAAATCCAAGCGGGGCTACAGTGGGAACTCTATTCTAGTAGGCCAATAGAGTAACGGCACATGGCTATCTTTCCTTCCTCCCATTTGTTGTTGACACCAATCAGGTTGGTACCACTTGGCAGTTGTTACTCCTACGGAGCTGGATGGATCTCTCCTAGTTATCACCGGCAACAGAAGTCTCTCTTTCTCTCCCTGTCTCTCTGTCTGTCCCCGAATCTAGATTCCCCCAGTTCCAATAATACTTTAGAAACAGGTTTCTACCACAAAGAAGGTTTTTAATTCGATACAGTATTTGAAAGTAACGAAAATTTAATTTTAAGTAATAATATTTATATTTTTAATAATAAAATTTTATTATATAATTTTTTATTATTAAAATATGTAAATTATTATTAAAAATTATACTATTAATACTCTCAAAATAAATCATCGGGCTGTGTTCTTCACACACCTCACCGATGCTCGAATACTTTTGGCCGTTTTGTAGGACGACGCCAACTTTTGTCTTCTACATAAACCCTCATAAATTAATATTAAATAATTTTTTATTTTATTTTTAAAAATTAAGAGCTTGTAAATTCAAAATAATAATAATTAAAATCTTGAGGCCACCGATTCTTTTGGCTCTTAACTAATGTCCCCCCCAGTTCCCCTTCTTCTCTTCTCTTCTCCTCTGTTGACTCTCTCTCCCTGAAGGCGAGGCAAGACAAGGCAAGGCGAGAGGTAATTATATTGCAAATTCAGTCTATATATATATATATATATATATATATTAATTGACGTAATTAGCTTCTTAGTTTAATCCCTTTTTCTCATAATTTTATTTCCTGAATTTTCGCCCGTTTATTTCCGGTTGAAACTTGCATCTGTATTTATTTATGTTTTACGGTTCGGTTTGTTCGTTGCAGTTTCCTTCATGTAATTGTAATTGCTGATAGCGTTAGTATTGGCTACTTACTTGTGTCTTTATGTTGGTCGAACCTTTGAATTGATGAATTAGTCGCCTTTTCGTTTTTTTTATTCTTCTTCTTAAAATTTGAATTTCATGCGAGGATTTGAACAATTCGCGAATACTTGTTGTTAGAATTCAATAGTTAGTTACTTACCTTAATTAGCAGATTTGGTTGAACTAATGGAAGAAGTCAACAACAGTATGCTTGGAAGATGTAATTAACATAAATGTCATCGTTTTGACCGCGAGAGCTTTTACTTGATTAAAAGAGTTTTTTAAAATTATTGTTCTTATCTCCCGATTCCCTGCAAGGGAGGATGGGATATTTTGACAGATTATTCATGTTATTCATTTAAAAAACTGTCATTTTCCGGCTATCGTATCTACTAGTCTACTGCACTTGTTAATGATATGAATGACAATTTGTAAACTGAGAATTTCACTTTCATTGGCATTCAGCTCTTGTTCAGTCTCATAGCCGGTTAGCATGAGAATAGGAAACTAACTCGGTGCCTTGCTCGTTTTTATTTGAGAAAGTCCGTATATTTTCTAGTTGATTGGCAGCTGTTCCTCGACTTGAGCTGATATTTTGACTTCTTTTTGAGCTGATATTTGCCTTTGATAGATATTTTTATCACTGCGTTGTGCTTGTTTTACAAATTTCAACTGATGTTACCGTGGTAACATATTCATACATGCCCCCTTGTTATTTCTTTGATATTTTTGTTTTTGCCTTGGGATTTTAGGAGCATTTCTTATTGCTGTGGAACATTGCCTCGCAGCTGCTATTTGGCCAGGGAAAGAGAATTTCATACTGTATCCTGGAAGTAGATGGATACTTGCAAGCCTGTCAAGAGCAAGGATGCACTGAAGCACCGTCCTTTAACTCCTCTAAGGTTAATGAGGGGTCTTGCATGTCTATTGGTGTTTCTCTCTACAGCTTTTATGTTTTTAGTGTATTTTGGGCCCCCTGTTGCCCTGTTGATGCGGCTTATCAGTATACATCATTGCAGAAAAGTAACCGCCTTCCTCTTTGCCCTTTGGCTGGCTTTGTGGCCCTTTCTATTCGAAAAGATAAATGGGACTAAAGTCATTTTTTCAGGAGATACTGTCCCTTCTGGGGAACGTGTGTTGATTATTGCAAATCATAGAACTGAGGTTGATTGGATGTACTTGTGGGATTTTGCATTGCGAAAGGGGTGCCTGGGCTCTATCAAGTATATCCTTAAGAGCAGCTTGATGAAACTACCTGTTTTTGGTTGGGGGTTTCACATATTGGAGTTCATTCCAGTAGAGAGAAAGTGGGAAGTTGATGAACCTGTTTTATATCAATCACTTTCAACTTTTAAGGATTCTCAAGATCCCCTGTGGCTTGCTCTTTTTCCTGAAGGAACTGATTTCACGTAATGCTCTTTTCTTCTTTATTATCTGCCAAACTTCCATTTGTATGCATGTTCATTCTTATACTTGAGCTTGAATTTATTAGCCCACCAAAGACTGAACTTGGTTATTGTGGCTAGAATTAAAAGAAATATAACATGGAATTCCCATGGTTTCACACATTCTCATGCATACTCTTGGGAGTCGAAATTCTAGATTTGAGAATTTTTATGATTCAACGCTTTAGAAGGTTTACCCATTTTATTTTTGTTTATTTTATTTTTTATAAATATTTACAGTGAACAAAAATGCCAAAAGTGTCAAAAGTATGCAGCTGAAGTTGGACTTCCTGTGCTGACCAATGTGCTACTTCCCAAAACAAGGGGCTTTTGTGTTTGCCTGGAGGTTCTACGGGCTTCTCTTGATGCAGGTTCTTATCATTCGATACAACTGAGATTTTTCACCCGTGTTATGTGTGTTAAAGATTACCTGTGCGCTTTAAAACTGTTCATTATAATGATTTATTCTTCAATTTAGAGCCTTGGAGCTTGAAATATTGCCTGTGTAAAAATTTCTTTTGCAGCTTTACTCTGCTTCTTTTTTTTTTTTTTGATTCTGCTTTAGTCTTGCATGTTCATTCTCTTTCCCTGATTCTGATCATATGTTGAAGTGATCACATCGTAAAAAATCTTGAACAAAGCATGTTTTTCTTTACTTGAATTACATTGTATGAGCATCAAAGCTTGAGTTACCGCACAATATCAATACAAAATACGTCCCATTTTAAGTAGATGAACTGCATCAAATTTTTTCAGTCATATGATGTAAAATTTCTCAAATTGTTTGGCCCCTTCTTCTTTTCATACGCCATTGCCCAGCGACCACAGACAGGTACATGCATATTAAGTTAGTTTCTTGACTTTCTTGGATAAAGAATGAAAAAAAATGATGTCTTCTGATTTAAAGATATGTTTAGACCGCATTAAATAGCAGGTTCTATGTCATTACTTTTTGGCTGTTAAAAATGATAATATGTTGTGGCTGTTGAATATAATGTATTAGGAATGACTACTCAATATAATGTATCGAGCATCACACTTGTCATTTTTATGCATCCGCAGTTTATGATGTGACTATCGCCTACAAGCATCAATGTCCTAGCTTTCTGGATAATGTATTTGGCGTGGATCCATCAGAAGTTCACATTCATGTCAGGCGTATACCCATCAAGGAGATATCAGCCTCGGATAGTGAGGCTGCTACTTGGTTACTGAATACATTTAAGCTCAAGGATCAGCTGCTGTCAAATTTTAAGACTGGGGGCCATTTCCCCAATTTAGGAACAGAAGAAGAGCTTTCTACTCTGAATTGCCTGGTAAAATTTGCAGTGGTAATTTCCTTGACTGTTCTTTTTATATATGTTACTCTTTTTTCATCAATTTGGTTCAGAATATATGTAAGTTTAGCATGTGCACTTCTTTCTGTAGTAACTTACTTGAAAATTAAGCCGACGCCGGTTACAGGCTTTGTTAAAGCAGCATTTGGTTGCAAAAAAAGCAATTGAAATGGAATTTTATAGTAGACATACGATTTCCATCCAATTTCTCTTCTGATTATGACTGCAAAATGTTTCAATCTTTTTCGTATTAGAAATGTTATGTTTGGTATACTCTTAACGGGGACCTCTGCCGAATTGGGCTTACAAAAGATGGCCATTTTTCCTCTGAAGTGAAGGATATTATGTAAATGCTTGGCCCTTGCTCCCTGAATGTCATTGTGCTATCCCAGTTAGAAAGGTAAACAGGACACAGTAGATTAGTAGCCACTCTTCACAGCTAAGGTTAGCTTTTCAGCAGCCGAAATGGTTCGCGTTTCACATGTGTAACACTGACGGTCATTGACATTGACCTGACCATGGAACTAACTTCACGTGCATACCATATGCAGCCATCCAAAACCAAAAAGGCAAACTGCAATCAAATGCTGATCTTGGTTGGATATAAAAAAATATGACAAAATAGTGTTTAGTTAATTTTTTTTATTAGATGTTACCGTTATTAATATCTTTTACTCTTGATTGAAAAAATAAAAATTTCTTTATTTTTTCTCTTCATCCGTAGCTGATAAAAAATTTAATTGCAAAAATGACCTCACACATGTTACGAGGCAATCTTTTTTTTTTTTTTTGTTGCTTGCATATTGTGCAAGAGGTATGTAAAGTACGACGCACAATGAGGGAGGTATTAATTTTTTTTTTTTCAACTCTTCTCTGTGAACAATAATATTATTTCATTAAAAACTCTTCTAGATGTAGAGAATAGCTCAACTAATTATATTATTTACTTTCCAAAGTATAATTATTTTAAGTATAGTGACTTCTTTTTCTTTGTTTTTATTGTAAAAGTAGTAACTCACATAATAAAAATAATAATATTTTTTCAAACACTGTAATTTATTTAATAAAAGTAATATTTCTAAAAGTAATAACATTTATTATAAATTATAGTTGATTTTCATGTTACACTTTTAATAAATTTTCATTTATAAATAAATAAGATAAATTTTATAAAGATAATTTCTAATTTAATTAATTAAAAGTAAAAATATTATTCTAATATCATAGATATAGAATGTTTAAAATAGTCATTTTATTATTTAATCAATAATAATTAATATTAATTTAACTGAAATTATAATTTTATTTTATTTATCAATAATAATAATAAACAATAATAATTAATAATCTATAATAATAAAATGGAATGCTCCTTAAAACACGAGTTGAAAGAGCAGCCCTGCAAATGGAATGCCCAATGGGCCAATGCCACATGTTGTGTTTAACAGTCTGCAATCTGGTGGTCTTCAGGTCTCTTGGATTCTTAATTTCCCCTTATTTTTACATTAGAGAAATGATAGGGAGACGGGCGTGGGAGACAGGAGAGGGGGGGGGGGGGTCTGTGTGTGTGGAGGGAGGAGAGAGAGAGTGGCGGATCTCCCTTAATTTTTTAATTTTGTTTTAAAAAATGATTTTATGTGTAAATATAGTAAAATTAGCGTACAACGTATATAAAAATAAAAAATCTTTAAGGTTATATGTAATAAGATTAAAAATAATATACAATATGTTTCATATGTATAAGAATTAAGAATAATGTATTATAAATTTAAAATTTAATGTGTAGTAGTATGAGAGAAAAAAAATCAAATGACTCAGGTTGCCCCCGGCCATCAATTGCCTGTCCGAGTAATTGAATTGTTTACATTATTGGGATTCAATTTTTTGACATGGGCCCAACATGGGGCCGCGTGAGTGACGCTATAAATGAAATATAATATTTTGTTTTAAAATTTAATTTTTTTAACAAAAATTACTCAATTTGTGTGAAGCCTAAGTTAAATGTGCAAATAAGATGAATAAAATATATATGTAAAAAAAAGATGAGTGCAAATATGATAATGTTTCATGATTTTGGTATTTTCACCAGTTTTTGCGTGCATTTTGTTTGACGTACATGCACATTTCATTGGTCTTAATATACATTTCTTTATTTTCTAAGAAACATTAAAAAATATTTTTTTATTCTCAAATGACGTGATCATGAGATTACTCTTTAATCGGAGGATTACATCGGAATTCAGCGCCAATAGTATTCGAGGCTCTCTTATATTGAGGTCTACGAAAAGGTGTTGTCAATGGTCTTGTCAATGATTGTCTCCCGCCGGCGACACGCTTTAGTTGGTAAAACAAAATAATATGGACAAATTTGGGTCGTCGTGTTAGTTGGCGGATCGTTGCCTCATTATACCTGCCCTTGCCCTCTACCTTTTTCTGATTAGTAAATCAAATAATTTCCCTATGGCCTGTGGGTGGTTCGGACATTACGTGCTTTGGAACAACACAAACAGTTGCAAGATATGAGATTTTGTCATTTGTGGATAAGCAAACGTGCTCCTGTCAACGAACAAGAGAACCGAAAGGAGGAGGGAAGGGGAGGGAAGTAGTTGGTTGCCATCAGAACCGAACCACCTGAATGACAAATTTGACGGCTCAATTGTCGTCGCTGAGTTTGGAAAATGGTAACCTGTGGCTATATATATACATACTAGGGAAATGCTTGTACGTTAAGCAGGTTTTATATTTTTTTTTGTGTATTTAGTGTTCAGAATTCAAATTGTCAAGTGGTCTCAAATTAAAAAAAAAAAAAGATATTTTTCTAGACTTAATTAGTCAATCGTTAGAGGAGGACGAAGAAATGTAAGTCTAAAATACCGCACAGAATAGAAACACCATTACTAATAAAGTGGGCAATCTCCACAAATGTGGAGGATTTTGTTAGTGAGGGCGATTGACCCCTCTTTACTGTGCTAGAACAAATGTCCCAGCACCCACATCGGCTATCCAAGGTGACTTTTAGTAGGAGCTCCTTGTTTTTAGGCTAGAAGAATGTCATATATGTATATATGAGATGCGTGTAATTTTATCTATTTTTTTACTAATAAAATGAAATTTCACAAACAAAAATATTTATAAACCATACTAATTGAATCTGATTCTCATGCGCATATAATTTTGGACACGTACTAATTATTCTCATGTCTTTTGGAATTGCCATTCTTTCTTTGTTAAGGAGGGAAAGGAAGACACCCACAAAAAGGATTAATAGGAATTGCTATTTTCATTCGTTGAGTGGGTTTTTTTTTTTACAATTTTTTCTGTGTATTTTTTTGTGTATTTACTACATCTTGTTTTTTTTGTGTATTTGTGTAGTGTTTTTAGTAACCATAATTTGAATGGTGTTAGAAATATTCTGAATAAAACTATTATATAAAGATTCGAATTTACTCACGGCTCACATTGCCGTTTGTAAAACTATTTCTTCATGTTGCTGTTTGTTATCTTTTTTTTTTTTTTGCTAGGATTATATTGTCATCAATTCCCAAGCTTTTGTTTGAAGCCATTGGTAGAAATATGATTGTGAGAAAATTTGTTAGCTTGGTAAAAAGATATGTGTTATATTTGGCCATAATTGCATAGATAAATAATTTAAATAGTAATAGGCAGTAGGAAATGTAGAGAGGATTCAGGCAAAAATTTGAGCATGATTGCACAAATTAACAATTTATTTATTTTTTAAATTAGTATGCCGACTAAATTACCATGCCAACTAACGGAAATGTTGACAAGTGGGACTAACTCATCGAATGGGGTGTTTGGGTAAGTTTTTAAGGGAGTGCATTTGCGTTTCATTTTCAAAAAATAGGAAGATAGGTGTTTGATAAATTTTTTAATACTACCGTTTGATTCTACTTATTTTTTTATTTGACTCCCTAACAACAGCTAATTAAAAAACAGTTTCAAGCTACTTTTTACTGTTTTTTAGATTAATTTTCACTTTTTAATAGTAATAATAATTTATATGGACTAAATTACTCTTAAGAAATATTTATATAATTTCACTATTATTTTTTATACTTGTCACATGAATTAGATATGTTAATTTATTTTATTCGTATTTATATAACTTCAATGATTTCTCTTTTCAACTATTCTTAAATAATATTTTTTTCACTTCAATTTTCTTTAAAACTGACACTTATAAAAAAATCTAAACATAATGGTTTTTATTATTTAGTTATAATTAATTTTTAAAATAAATTTAAAAATTAAGTAAAACAATTTTCAATATTATTTATAGAATATTATTCTATAAATATAAAATTATAAAATATAAAAATAAAATTTTCAATATTATTTTTATACATAAATTAGATGTCTAAATTAGATATCTTATTATTCGACAGTAACAGTAAGTATAAAATTAATCAACTATTTCATTAGTTTTATCAGCAATTAGCAATATCAACTAAGAATCATCAATCAACAATCAGCAATCAGTAAAAACAATCAGCAATAGTAACATTTAATAGGTAACCCAAACAGACCTTAAATTAGTATTTTGAAAATTAGAGTTTTGAAGTCAACTGCAATTATGAAATCTTCAATTAGTCATTTGCTATTGATTGCTACTAATTGTGTATTATTTCTTTTATTAATATGTGTCATTTCCTAATATTCACTATTTAAAATATTACATTCTCAATCTAAATATTGTTTCTAAACGTTAGTAATATAGTCAACATTAAATTTAAAATTCAATTTAGACGCTGGTTAAATTAAAATTAAGTGTCAATAGAAGAAAGGGGGAAAAAAAAAGAGATGCTATGAAAATTTACCAATTTGGTCGATATGGAAGTAGGCAAAACCGATCGACAGCGGCCTTCCTAGCTCTTTTTTATATCTTCTTCATAACACATTTTGTGGAGCGATTATAGGGATCTATTTTTCTAATTTCTAGGTTAAAAATTAATATTTTCCAAAAATGTATATATGGCTATGTTATATTTCCTCTCAATTTCCTGTTAAGAGGAAAGATTATAGAAATCTTGAGATACAATTAGTATATCCTATTAATCAGTACAAAATATTGAACGTTGAAGCATTGCAGTTTGCTATCCTGACAAATGATTTTGTAGCTTATCATGCAAAGGAGGTTATAAGGAGGTTGTTTTTCTGTTGGATTGGAAAATCTCATCTCCATTTTCTTAGCTCACACCCTTTTCTTTTATCTGTCTTCGTCTGCCACCTCGACTGGCTGTGTACTTCAAGCCTTTCTTGCTGGCAACTCATTGAGAATCTCTTTTACCACCTCTATTGGCTGTACTTTGGGCTTTTCTTTTCCTTTTTGATGTATATCTGATTGCTAGATATAGGGGCCTTTAAGTTTCATAATTTTGTGATCGATTATTTAGTTGAGATTTTTAACAATAAATATATTTAGGGGAATTTTAATGAAGATTTTTACCTATAAATTTATGGTTTTTGTTTAATCATGCACAAAATTGAAGCAAAAATTCTCTTTTTATTGCTTTCACAATAGTCTGATTATGATGGTGATAAATGTCTGTAAATTTAAAAACATCGTGAAGCAAATCGATAATCTCTTCTACCACCTCTATTGACTGTACTTCGGGCTTTTTTTTTTTCCTTTTTGATGCATATCTGATTGCTAGATATAGGGGCCTTTAAGTTTCATAATTTTGTGATCGATTATTTAGCTAAGATTTTTGACAATAAATATATTTAGGGGACTTTCAATGAAGGTTTTTACCTATAAATTTCTGATTTTTGTTTAATCATGCACAAAATTAAAGCAAATATTCTCTTTTTACTGCTTTCACAATAGTCTGATTATGATGGTGATATATGCCTATAAATTTAAGAACATCGTGTGCAGCAAAAGAGTCCTCAATTAAACACCTCCGATTTGTGCTAGCCACAACTACTGGTGGCTCATTATTTATTGATCAACCTAGACAAAGAAGACAGGTGGCGGTGGTTGTCATCGTTGCACTCTTCATTTTTCGATTGCTGCCAGTGATGGGTTGGGGGAATAATCACTCTGATGATCAAAATATCCAACAGAATAGAAGTATTAACTTTTGGCTAGGAAAAATGAGAAAAAATTAAAGTAAAGATTCTCTTTTTACTGCTTTCATAATAGTCTAATTATGATAGTGATAGATGCCTGTAAATTTAAGAACATCATGTGCAACAAAAGAGTCCTCCGTTAAATGCCTCTGATTTGTAGTAGCCACAGCTACTGGTGACTCATTATTTGTTGATCAACCTAGACAAAGAAGACAGGTGGCTGTGGTTGTCAAGGTGGCACTCTTCATTTCCCGATTGCTGCCAGCGATGGGGTCGGATGAATAATCACTCTGATGATCAGAAATATCCAACAAAATAGAAGTATTAACTTTTGGCTAGGAAAAATAAGGAGCATGTAGTTGGGCAGTTACAACAAACATTGAGAGAAATTTTTTTTTTTATAATGGTAAATTTTTTTTAGAATTAATTTTGGAGAGAGGCTTTCAAACATTAAATTTTTTGTGCATTAATTTTTGTCACATAAAATATTAATCTAAGAAAACTTTCGTTTGCATTAAATTTGAGGAGTGAAAAAAGGAAAGACTTTCCCTCAGCTATTCTTTAAGAAGTGAAATAAGAAAAGTATTTCTCTCGGCTATATATTTATAATATTGTTATTAGATTAGATATGAATGTTTTACCACAAGTTTTTGTGTGTATTAGGTTTTACTTGTGATGCCAACTTCCAAGCTGTTAGGTTATGACTAGTTTACCTGACCAATATAAGCCACATGGTTGGAGTTAACTAGAAATGGATAAAGTTGGTGTTGTGTTTGCACTTGCTGTAGTTAGACAATATAATTTTTTGTGGCTTATGTGTAACTAATCAAAGGGAGAAAGTTACCAAGTGATCGATGTTGGTTTACAAGATAGAGCATTGCACATTATGATCCTTGTTAAAGGCATAGTTTTAAAAACCGGACCAACCCGACTGCTCGAACCGAAAAACCAGTGAATCAGAGATTAGACCGATCTGGTTTTGGCATAGAACCGGGGTAGGAAACGAACTGCTTGAAAACCACCTGAACTGGCCTAAACCAGTTTGAATCGGTGACTCGAAAATCGGTGAACTGGACAATTCAATGTTGATCTGGGTTGTTTATCTAAAACGACACGTTTTATTTTTTTCTATTTTTTGATTAAAAATGAGAGTGAATCATACTTATTTATATTAATGAGAAATGTAGCATTTTTGGATCATATGTTGATTCTATGATATATTTTGTTGTATAATATTTTGTTTTTGATATGGATACTCTATTGATTCATTTAATTAGAAAACTATCTTAAATATTGTATACTTTGATTTTATTTTAGTTGTAAGTAGACTCAAATTCTATTTTTTTATGGTTATACTGATTGTTTGTTATTAAAAAATGATAAATTATAAGTATTTATTATTATTTTATTAAATAAGAATAGATCTATCGGTTCAACCGCCGTGTTTCCAGTTGGATTGCTAAACCAATAACTCACTCTTCTCACTGGTTCAATAACCAATCCGATTTTAAAAACCATGGTTAAAGGATATGCGAAGGAAGAAAAATTTGACATAAAAGACAAACATTTGGTTACCTTCTTAAGCTATAAAGAAAAACAAAGGTTTGTCTTGTGTTATTGTCCCCAGCATCGAGTCACCAACTGTGGCTTTCTGCTTTTTCTTGTTTTTCTTTTTGTTTTTAGACTCATGGTTTTGGTTTCACTGGAGGAAATAATTGGTTCACTTAATGAAGCACTTGGCACTTAACATAGCAGAGTCCTCCTCTTATTTTGTCAAGGGCATGTGACTTGATGCCATTTTGACATAAACAATGCTCTATTTCCAATTGGTAAAGATAGAAATGTACTCCTAATAAAGGGGGCTCGCTTTTTACGATAGTCAATTTTGCTCTATTTAGTCCTTCAAATCCCACCGGCTTGAGTTAAAATCATTATCCATTTTTTGGAAGAAAAAAGAACGAAAATGGGTTTAATAGAGATAGAGCACTTTTAGGGGTAGGGAGCAAAATGGTGTGACATTAACAAAAATCGAAAGGTTTGGTTTTTCCCAAAAAAAAAAAAGCGATTTACTATTTAAGACTAGATCCTCATAGATTTTGATAAGATTTGCCCCATAAGTGACAGCTCAATAGTTATAACGTGACTTTTATTCTAAAAAAAATGTGACTTTATTTTATTGGGACCAATTAGGTAGATCAATGGTCAAATACGGGCCAAAGATTGGTACATATGGACAAGATGACATAGGGAAGCCCCGGAGTGTAATGTAAGGTGAAAATGAGAAAATTTGGAATAGTAAAAAGGCAAAAATGTGAATAGTAAAATAAAATTAGGGATTTTTTTTGTTTGAAATTTGAAATTTGAAATTTGAAATTCATAGTAGTGTGTTCACAAAAGAATCAAAAGGTCAGGAAATAAAGCGTAGGACATTGAATAAGGGCGAGAAAACATTGAGGTCAACAGTTGGGGCTTCACGCAACTGATTGGAGCATGAGAGTAGAGTAGAGTCAAGGAGTCGATTCAGCAGATAGAGCAAATAGTGCTGGGTGTGATAGTCCATACCTGGTTTAAAAGAAAGAAAAAAAATTGAAGCAGCAAGAACTTTTCAGCACCCCATAGGCAAAAGCAAATTAGTTCGCAAGTGTGTGGTTGGAGAAAGTGACATGATCTGATTCTAGCGACCTAGGAAATTGGTTGTAAAGACAGAGTGGGTTGTATTGAGGTATGTTTCAACAAGTTGTAGCCGTATACATTTGCAGTATTAAATGTGTGCGGAAATGGAAGTAATTACTTTGAAGTAGAGAAGAGAATCTCTTATGTAGCATAGCATTGTTGGTTTACGTAACAATATTGGTTACTGTTACGAAAATTTGCTAAAGGCGTGTAAAATTGAAATTAATTTTGATTTGTTTGGCTTGATTAGGGGGGAAGTTGTGTTCTTGGTGGCACGCATATGGAGATGCCTCTATATTAAGGATAATTTAACAGCCAAAGTTGAGATTTTGTATTGCTTGGGATTTGGGTTTTAGTGTGATGTTATTAGCTGACAGATAAATAAGGCACAGTCAACTAACAGTTTGTTGGTATGCAGATTGTAGAGCGAAATATAAGGCAGTAGTCTGATTCTAACTTTGAGAAAAAATCGTTAAATGATAGAAGTTCGAGCAAGGAGGATGCATCTTCTGCCTCTAGTGGCCTTGAGGCATCCTTTGACCAAGGAAGGCATGAAGAAAAAGTCTATTAAAAATCAGCAAAGAAAGGAAAAAAGACCACTGAATGGGTATAATTGTTTCTAGTAAGTGTAGACCCAGCTTAACTTATACTAGTTTGAGATGTTCACCTTATTAAGAAAGGACAAGTAATTTGGATTGGTTGTATGGGTAGGAAATGTCATATGTTGAATAGGGAAATGCTTGGGGGAGGTAGAGGAGGCACGAAGGGTCACATAGTATATGTAAACTAAAATCCTGTTATACGATTAGATAATGATATAATTCATCTGAACTGTTTTGCTCTAATGAGTAGGCTAAAATGATTCTTTTGAGTATAAGCGGCAGTTGGGAAGGCATGGTCAGAGTTAGGTGCGTAAGGAAAAGGCCAAATTTAGGATGCAAGCAGTGGCATTGAACGGAGCTGAAACCAGTGGAAGAGCGAGTACCAACAATTCTAAAAAAGTCAGGAAAAATGGTGAGGTTAGTCTCTATAAGCAAGTAGAGTAGGGAATATTTAAAAATATTCTAAAAGTTTTATAGCTAAGGATATGAAATAAATGTGCATGTGATATATTATTCTCGTTGTGTACCGTAACAAGTGATGCATTTTGTAAAGAGACTGAGCAGAGGTAGGGAGTAAAGAAAATTATTGCCGAAATGGGCTTCAAAACATTCTATAGAGTGTCTTGTGAGAATATGCCAAAAAAAAAAACCATATTCTCACTATTGCAACACTTTGACCCAATGACATGACAATTATTGGTAAGAGGCCAGCGAGTGTCAATTGGTGTTCAAAATGTGGATGAAATATTGGGTATGCCAAACGAATCCCAACCAGTGCCAAGAAAGTATAGTGGGGAGCTAGCTATCTTGCAAGCATATTAAAAAATGCAGATGAAGGGGAAGAGGAAGCCAAAGATGCCAAACTGCAAAGCGATAAGAAGTATATTGAAATGAACTCAAAATGAGGTCGTATTGAAGCAAGCGTTTGTGCTACTTGCGCTCAGGGCAGTCCTCAATTCAACATCTTCCCACACACCCTCCCCTAGGCTGTACAGTGTAATTTCAAATGTATAGGACCCTAAGAGATATAACTATGTTGAGTTTGTGCTTGCATGGTTATGTGTTGAGATGCAACTGTATAAATTAAAGGAAAGAGGATGTCTTGAAAGTAACAAGAAGGATAGTGTTGGCAAATGTCCACTATTTTTGTTGGTAAGAAAAACATGAATGGAAAATTGTTGGTTTGGTTAATGTTGTTGATACATTTCATTTTTTATGTGCTTAATATATGTGATGCTAATAACATCATTGTTTTATATGTAGATATTCTTTTTTAAGAGGTTTTCATTTATTAAATTTGAAAGAAGGCCAGAAAATGTTCATCCGTTGAAGTTTTAGAATAGTAAAAGGGTTGCGCAGAGTGTGCAAATGGAGCACCAATGTCCGAAAGTTTATCCTAATAAGGTAATATTGATGTTTAAAAACTATGGAAATGCGGTTATGAATATAAAGAATTAAATTGTGGCTATCGTGTTTCTGACCAAGTGTTTTTTACAGGCTATTGATGGGGAAATAAGTGCAATAGTCAATAAAAATAGAAGTCAGAAGAGTAATGATGCATATGATGGAATGAAGGCAACTTTGGTTTTGAGAAGATATTGCAATGGTGGTTGAAATTGTTCTACTTACCAGGTATGGGACAGATGGGTAATGTTTGATTGTGGCAGCATTATGGTGCAGTTTGCTCAGGCTATGATTGCAAAGCACATAGCAGCCTTGTATGAGGAATTGGGTGGGAAGTTTGTGGAGAAATGTGAGGCACTAAGCATAATGGACAATGTGAAAAAGTGGAGATTTATGAAAAGCGTGAAGAAAGGTGCAATAGCATTGAAGGCAATATTCGTAGTGAGAAAGCAGCCACAAAGGACATTTATCAAACTACGAAAAAAAATGCCAATGAGCTGTGGTGAAGGGGATGTTGGAGGAGAGATTCACAAAAATAAAGCAAAGGTTGATGTGATTGGAGTTGAGCACACTTCTAAGGCAAGAACCACAAATAGTGTCGAAGGTGGTACTCCAAATTGTAGTGAAGAAACTTGTAGGATGGAGATGGTGAAGGCGTAAAAGTGGAGACAACCCGCACCATTATTGCAGCAGGAAGGAAATGTAGAGCTGAAGCTATAGTTGAGGGAATAGCCAATGGAACAAGTAAGTGTAGTAGAATTTGTTTGAATCTCTTGTCATTGTGTCATGTAACACATATTGATTTTGATGACCTCTAAAATTAGGCATAACATGTTTTTGAATCTCAAATTTGGGATTGAATTGTAATGCATTGTGCCTATTGGGGAGAAAAAGATGATATGTGAACTGATCTGTTTGGTTGGGTAGGATCACTTGTAAAGGCAGGCCATGTTAAGACTTCTTCTGTCGATGACGCTAAGCCTCAAATGCCAGCTACCATCTAGAGATTAGCTGGGAAGAACCGATCAAGGCGCATAGTTAAGAGAAGTCGGCAAGTCCCATCAATCCAGTATAAGGTTGGAAGCATAGTCCATGGCCGTCGCTTCAAAGAACCGGACATGCAACTGTATAACTGGTACACAAGAAAGCTAGGTAAGGAAGAAAAAAAGTAAATACAAATTTGATATTAGTATTGGAATTTGTCGTTGTGTGTGTTTGTGCATATTTTTTGTGATAGTTGTATTTGGTATATTTCAATGTGATGGTGTTTCAATTAGGGCAGAGTTATCACTTTTGAGGTACGATTTGCATTGTATGGGATATAGCCAGCGCGTCTCAAACTTTTTGAGTGTCTTTACATTGCTTTAAAACTGTGATAAAATAATTGAAATGTCAATTATACTCTAACCATGTATGCTTAAAGTTATAACTATGTCAACGAAGAAAATGTCTTTGGGTAGCTAATCCACTTTCACAATGAGTTGTTAAACAAGCGAGAACAAGTTACTGCTCAATTCCCCAAGCACCATTGTAGCCCATTTTTTAGGGTATGTGACCGTGGCAATAAACTAAAGTTGCAGGAAGGGACAACGTGGGGAACATTGGAGAATATAAGTGAGATTCTTCATCTTATCTTAGGCAGTTCTTTGAGGAAGCGCTTGACTATTCTATTCTTGCTAGCAACATGATATGTGTCTCCAAATTTGCAGCCCATTATGAGGTAAATTTCCAGCTATCTTTATCTGTTTGAATGCAGTGGGAAAGTTTGTACTTTTATGGAACTCCTTGAATTGCAGATATTCCTTATTGTTTACAAACAGCATTGGTACTTATTTGTTGTCAATATAAGGACTGAACACCTAAGTATACTTGATTGTCAGTCAAACGTGCATGTTGAAGAACAGAAACTCCTTGGTCAGCATGTGGTAAGACTAAAACCTTGCAAATAATTAGTTTGACATGATCCTTCATAAGCACTAACTTAACATGGTATCAATTTGTTGTCTGAAACATTACAGGTTGGTGTTGTGGCAGAGCTATTGTCTTCACTTGGAGATAAAGAATTTTCATTGCACAAATATCCATTTAATTTTGTGAAGACTCTTCAGCAAGCGACATCATCTGTGTTGTCTTCAGTGCTATGATTGTTCTATGCACTTGAGGCTTTTATGTGGAAGGTCTTAATTGCATTTCTTGTGCCCTTGTTTTTTGGCAGTTATGACTGCGAACTCATAGTAATGAAATTCATGGAGTGTTAGGAAGGTCAGACGGTTCCAAAGTTTGATCTTCAAGTATTGCTATCATCCCACAAATGAGAAATATGTTTGATTATCTATAATAGCATAATGTATGAGGCATGTATAGTTGGGACTTATAAGCCAGGTACTTCATTTGTTCATGCATTTGTTACATGCAGAAGTACATGCCTGGCTTCATAAAGGAATATGTTCATAGTTGGATTAATGACTCAAACAATGCGTTAATTGAAGCCATCGAACAAGCTACTAGCATAATAATGTGAAATAAAACAAATTTCAGTGATGATGCATACAAAGTGGGCGACTGAGGAAAACATTCGCGGACGACTATGTAATTGTTTGGCAAGTTTTTCACTAATGTCCAAAAATGCAAGCTAGATGGCCACCTAAGAATTAGGCATAGGTTGTTGTAATTTATGTTTAATTGTGTTTAAGGACATCAATGATTTGGTGTGTTAAGCATTAGGATAGTATTGTGAGGAGGGGTGTTTAAAACGCCTCTCCTCATTTGTTATTGCTGACACAACTATAAAACAGGGATCCAAATTGGACCGTTTAGCTTATCCCCATTCAAAACTAATGAGAGTAAAAGGATGGTAGTAATATTTTAATGGCAACTGTTTTCGAGGTAGTAAAGTTTGCAACAAACACTTTGCAAAATATATGAAGGCCAATGTAGTGCAGTAAAAACAGAAAGATCAACAAAGGGTTAAATTAGGGATTTGTTCATTAGTAGTAGCAGTAATTGATGAATAAAATCATCATTAAAGGGTACGGGGCTCAACTCAGGTCGAGGTACATGGTTGAGAATGATGGATTGGGTCCAACACCTGCATAACGAAGCATTGTTCGGAGGGCTAGGGATCTCCCGAGTGTTAGTACTCTGATGCTTAAATTAGTGCTAGCCTAAAGGGAGAAAGTGTCTAGAGAGTGAGAGGTGTGGGTGGGTACTTGACCTTAGGAATTATCCATAGAGGGGTAAGGACCCTCTTATTTATAGGAATAATATGCAAAATATGTGCTAACGTATGGACCAATAAGGTCGTGAGACTATAATGTGCATGAACTTAAGATAGACTCATGTAGTGTTGGACATAAGGGGACATGGGCTTTGAGGACTAATGCCTAATAGGACCAAATTATTCCTTATCAGTACCCTCCCCACCCCTCCCCCCTCCCCCCCCCCCCCCCAAAAAAAAGTCTGAACTCGATAATGAGTTTAGGCTAAAGAGTCCAATGCTATCTCGAGAACCCGTAGGCTGGAGTCCAAGATCTTGTGAGAGTGTAACCCAGGAGCTCGTGAAAGGAGCTCAAGATCCTGTGAAGTGGGAGCTTAAAAGCTCATAAAGTCGGAGCAATGGGGCTTATGAGGCAGGAGCTCTGAGGCTCATAAAGCGGGAAGAATATATCTACATATATAAGAAACCGATGTGTGAGAGATCATAAGCTTTAATCTCGAGTGCGCGTGGCTTTCTTTGATAAGGTGCTGCACTAAATTGTGAGATGAAATAACTAACAAGAAAACTTCTTAAGCTAATTATTAGTAGCGATCAAGATAATCATATAATATGAGAATTAAACAGCAAGCATCGTGCTCAATAATAGCTCCATCATAATCCGACGGAAGCTTCCATCACAAATAATACTGCGCTGGAGGGCCCTTTGGACGGCCACCGATTTTGGCTTCGAGAGCCACTGCGAGCTCCATCAAAGGGCCTTTAGGCTACGATCAACCTAGTAGATCATATAGCCTCTATTGAGCTCTGTCCATGTAGATTTTCATTTTTGTTATAATAATTCTAGCTCGAGCGCAGCACCATTGTTAATATCGGCTCTGTCAAATCATCTGGGCTATTATTGGAAATTTCATAAGCACACATGATAAACAAATATGCATAAGTTTGGGATGCTTCCTCCAACAATAAGTTGCAAATAGGAATCGGAGAGCTCGTAGAATGATAATTGAGTGTATGATGCAGATTTTTATTACTAGGTCAATATGCTTCATTTATTGGGTGAGCTACTTGTATGCTCTTTTATTAGGTGAGCTACCCGTATTTTTTCGTTATCCCTTTTGATTTTGCCATCCAGGATCAATGTACTAAATTGCATAATTATATAAAGGGAAGCACTCAAGTTTGTTGTTAGCAACATTTGGCTCAATGTCCAAAAGAGTGTAATGTATGATCGATAATAGTACCCAAAATAATAGTACTTCAAGGGTGTTCTCCACTTGCCTTCCCTCTTAAAACACATTACATATCAAATAATATGTTAGTCTAACAATTTAAATTATTCATGCTATCAAGATGTACACTCTAAGCATGATTGTTACATTATAATGCAAATAATAAATGAGCACAACTCAATTAATAGTAGGCATACTTGATTCAGGATGAAATATGAGTGTGTAACTTATGAAATTGACCACAACCATTTTAATATGACAACATGCTCATATTTAATAGCAAATCTAATTATGCAAATTAGCATAATTAATGGCCCATGAATTGAGGTAAACTACTAACTTTGCATGCTCTAGAGATTTAATCAAGTTAATATCCCGCATGGTAAAATGAAAATGCGGGATTATACCGGAACCTTGTAGCTTCTCTAAACTTCAGTACAATATACCCAACAATGGTCAGAACTTCGCCGGACTACTACTCGCCAGCCTGCAGTGAGTTGCTTAAAAGTGGAAAGATGCCTCCCCGGTGAACGTCAATCACCGATCTGCCCGATTCTAGCATCAACGCACCGGTTTGAAGTCTAGTAGGCTCCAAAATTCGGTAAACTCCAACTCTAGTGAAGTCGTTTCCCACCGGTGGCTGACAACGAGTTGTTGGAATCTTTGGAAATCGCTACCTTCAACTCCTTTCAATGTTCATCTATCTGAATCCAGCGTCCACACATCAATTGGAGTTTGGAAGGCACAGAAAACGCCAAAAATCTCTTCTGCTCTGGCGAGTCTATGCACCACGCACCGTCGTTTAGCCAGCGCAAGCTGCCGAAGCCTACACTTTCTGATAGGTCACCGGCTGACCTATCCTTTGCTGCTACTGACTCGCCAGAATGATGTCCAGAGGTAGTCAAATCATGCTCGGATTGCCGAATCTGTCTTCCTCCGTTCGACGGCTTCTGGCGGATGAATTGATGAACGAGAGAGACACGTGGCATATCGTTCCCACAGACAGGGTAAAATGATTGGGGAAATTGCATAAAAGTCATGGACGTAAGAACACATCTAAAATACGGGCTTGGTTTGACTGTCCGAAAAAATCAGCCTAAAAATTATTTTGATAATAATAATATTATAATTTTTAATAATAATATATATTTTAAGTAATAAAAATTAAATAATAAAATTTTGTTAGTAAAATATAAATATTATTATTTAAAATTTAAAACCGGTTACTTTTCAGATATTTCATTAGGCTAGAGGAGGTCGCATCGTTTTAACCTTTCCCAAGTACTATAACTACAACCACCCCGGGCTCCGCTTCTTCCTCCACTTTCGGTTTTACGGTTTCCCTCAACAAAGCCTCAGAAAACTGATACTTTAACCTCTAGGCTCCAGCCCCCGGTCTTCTCCTTCACGACGGCCAATGGCGATTCGTTCTTCGTGCTATTTTTCTCTTCTACTTCTGTTCTTCTGTATGGGTAACTACTTTTTCAGTCGTCCCTTTATTTTTGCAATCTCTTGCATGCAATGCAGCACGATTTTGCCATACTTTTAATGAACTTCCTAGCTAATTAAACTTATCAATTGATTAACTATGGTAGTCAGTCACTGTCTTTTACAGGATAGATTTATATTGATATTCCTTCCCTGTTGGGTTTCTCTCAGGAAACATGGCCAATGCAACAGTGTTCACTCTACAAAACCTCTGCGGCTACACAATCTGGCCTGGAACTCTGTCTGGAAACGGCGCCGCCACTCTTGGCGACGGCGGTTTTGCATTGCCACCCGGCTCCTCAATTCAGCTCCAGGCCCCACTCAGTTGGTCCGGCAGGTTCTGGGCCCGGACCGGATGCACGTTCGACGATTCAGGGGCCGGAAATTGTGCGACTGGTGATTGCGGCGGCGGGTTGAAGTGCGTAGGTGGCGGGACCCCGCCGGTCACCCTGGCGGAGTTCACTATTGCCACAAACCACAACGACAAGGACTTTTACGATGTTAGCCTCGTGGACGGATACAATATCGGCTTGGGTGTCAAGGCGGTGGGTGGTTCCGGTGACTGCCAATATGCGGGTTGCGTGACGGATCTTAATGGGAACTGCCCCGCGGAGTTGCGGGTCATGGACTCGGGTTCGATTGTTGCGTGCAAGAGCGCGTGCGCCGCTTTTAATGCGCCGCAATTCTGTTGCACCGGCGACCACGCCACACCCCAGACATGCTCACCAACGCAGTACTCTGAGATGTTCAAGAACGCATGCCCGACGGCTTACAGCTACGCATATGACGATGCCTCTAGCACTTGCACTTGCTCCGGGTCGGATTACTTGATCACATTTTGCCCCAGCGGATCTGGATAATTTCATTTCTTTTTAATTTCTTGGTTGTCAATTCTTTTTTTTTTTTTTTTTTTTGATGATTTTAATCCCTTTCTTGTCGATGATAGTCTTCTTTCAATTCAAAAAGGTTGTTTATTTTTACATCATGTTTTCTTGTATTGTTAAATTTCTTGGTCGTAGGATATAATTAGAGCACTATTAGGAAGGAACACATAAGTAGAAACAACGTGATAATAGTATATTAATTTTCCTACATTTAGCTCCACCTTTTTGTTGTTACCATATTGTTCCCACTCCCTAATGATATGTTTGGTTTTGTTAGAAAATAGTGGATTACTTTTTTTTCTCTCGCAACAATTTTTTTTCACAACTTTCTCACAATCTAAACATATGATAAGTGTTCTTACCAAATCTTAATTTGCAATTTATTCGTCAATGTTAGGTATATTGGTTGGTTTGGTCACTGTTAGGTAGATTGGTTGGTTTGGTCGCAACGTATACACTTGCTGGGGTTGATGTGCACATCTTGCCATATTCTTCCACTTATCACGTTACAGGACTGGTGGGACTAATGGGACTAACAGGAGCAATGGGTCCACGCTCATTAGGTGATGGGACCAATGGGTTTGCGCATGTTTGCCTTAAGGGCTCAGTGCAAAGAGTAATTGCAGATTCTGGAATCGTGAGTGGTAGCAACTAGCAAGCGACTCAGCAATAATTTGAGAGGTTCAAAACAAATGACTAGAGCAGACAACGGTTTTACTTGATCTTATTGACTATCAATATGTAGAGCATTAAGTAGGTTAATTTCAGAAGAATGCACGAAAGGACGCACACAAGGTGAAAAACTGGAAAACTTGAGGCTTGTCATTTCATTGAAGGCCTTCGGCCACATCTCTGATCGCTCATTACCAAAGCCTTTTTTCTTCTCTTTTTACACTCTTCCTCATTCTCTTCTTTTTTTTTTTTTTTTTTTTCTTTTTTGAGTACAGTTACGACCTTCTTTACAAGTGGCTTTCATCTTTGAAAGCCAATCCCATCCCAATTCCCCTAAATAAGTGATGGAAACACCTACACATAGAGCACGTGCATTGCGTGCTAATATTCTCTAAAAATGCCTAGAAAAATTACAAGCCACAAATGAAAAACGAGGCCAGAACAACAAAAGGAGGCTAGAACATGGCCAGAAAAACAAAACTACATCTGCCTATATTTTACAGATATTTCCCCCCTCAATGAAGTGTTACTTGAAAAAAAGCTACTCAAATGATTAAACCAGGAAGATTTCAACTCGCCAGAGCCCGTGCATTGACCTTCCCCTTCCTCACTGCTGAAGAGGGTTTGGTCCGAGCAATCAAGAGATGCTCTGCACGCTAAATTATATGCCTGACATGCTGAATGGCATACCCGGAGCCTGTTGTCGCCATCATTATCACATTTTTGGATAGAGATCTGGTTATTCAGGGTCAATTTTTAGTCAGGAATAACCACAAAACAATTACCATACAGCAAACATGGGAGAAAAAAGGCTTAAGAAAAGTGTAAGCAGCAACGACAAGAAACAGGAAATTACCCAGCATGCCAGTCGCTTAGCAGCTGCATGGCAATAGCCACTGCCAAAGATACTAAAAAGCTTCCGGGCTCCACTCGGGAATAAGCGATGGTAATTGGGCATGACAACCACTTCTTCTAGCTGCTGCAGTATACTAGGCTCACTGGGTGCACAGTGTTGACCAGACATATCACTCTCCAATACATTTTTACAGACCGAAAGACTCGTGAGAAGTGTGGAGCTGTTCTGACATGTGTAGCCTGCATAGTCCGAGCAACGAAATTCACAAACTCCATTATCGCAGACCCCACCATGAAGGCTGCATTGTTCATCGCAAACAGCTGCAAGTGATAACATAGTGCAAAGTTAGAAAGAGAATCATTGACTGCACTGACTTGCTGATGGGTTTGCTTCTTCAGGCATGTGTCTGTCAGTGACTGCTTCAGTTCATACTATAATGAGGAGAATCTTTACCAAATAAGGGTGACACAGAAACACTGTAAAATAAATAGAGCATTGCCCTGGAAACAAACTTAGACACCTCAAGACTAATTCCTGTGAACATTGAGATAGCATGCATCTTCAAGTAGTGATACTAAACTAGCAGGCAAAAAGCATTCGACCTCTAGAAATTGACATTTTTCCACAATCCATGATCTATGGTTCACCATAAACAACACTAAGGAGATGAATATAGCCACACTTAAATATAGATAAATAATAAACAATTTCACCCAGTAGCATAAGTAAATTAGAGACATTAAAAACAGTTTCATTACCTGTAGAGCAGTCAATGCCAGAAAAGCCAATTTCACATTCACAAACCCCATTTGAAAGGCACTTCCCATGTCCATTGCAATTGTAAGGGCAAGTTCCTGCAAAAGAAATTCAAAGAAAAAAAACCTCCAGTCAAATTACAAGAAGTAAAATAAATCCATATTGAAGTTAGCTCAAGAAGCTTTGAACATCTGTAGGGACTACTAAATATTCAATTGATCCAGTGAGAAGTAGCACACAGATGAGTATAGAGCTCACGTCCACTACAATCATGACCATGAAATCCAAGGAAACAGAGACACCTTCCGTCAACACAGTCTCCGTTGAAATTACAAGATCTGGGGCATTGACCTGGTACAGAAACCAAGCCTGTACCACAGAGCTCATGGTAAGCAGGGCAGAACAGTTCACCTAGAGGAAAATACCAGAAAGGAACGGAAAATATCAGGACAAGTAGAAATTTACAGCGCAACATTGATCAGTAGATTGAAAACCATATTTACCATTAAAGCCATGGAACTGAACTGGGCCGCCCATTTCTGGGCACACTTTCCAAATACCATCCACAGCAACCTGAAAGGAAAATAATTAGACTCAAAATTTTATAGTGATCATGGTTTCATTTGATAACTATTTTAATAGTGCATAATAGAACATTGTTTGTTATTATGATAAAACTACAAACTGTATGCATGATAGCATAGATTGAGTTGAATCAAATAGGAAAAGAGAACCCACAGGATGTGGTGTTGCTAAGGCATGCAAAAGAGCATCACATGTATCAACACACAAGCATACCTCCAAAGAGTTGTTTACGCATCTGTGCTGATAACAACCATTTCCCGGGGTCATGGATCCTCGTACAAGGCCAATACGTACTAGTGAAGAGGCCATACATCTACTCATATGGTCAGATGAAGTTTTATCAACATATTGTGACAAATCAATGTAAAAATATATAATCACAAGTCTCACCTGGAGCTACTCCCTCGCACTTCACCCAACATTCTGTCGGGTGCTCGTGCACTGTTAGTGTCTGTGCAAGATCCATCAGAGTAGGCCACATAGTAAGTACAATAATCAGCCAATGAGGACTGCCCGCCTGCAATAGCCATTAATAAAATATTAGAAGATACTGGTATATTTTGATGATTGTATCTTTCTTTACCCGCAGGTCCCTTCTAGACTCACAAGTAGCAGACAAGAACATCACAGCCAAAAATTTGTGCAGTAATGGTTATGAAGAAAGGAATATATGTGCCCTAATTAGAGCTCTGGAGTCATAAAAAAAATGTCTCAAGATTCCATATGATCAAGCCACAAAACAAGCTTGTTGGGCAAAGAAGGAAATCATGGGAAAGATGGTGTCAGTTTAGGAAAGCAGAAGCACCATGGATTGCTGCCACAACTCAGAACCACAAGAAAATGAGTGGCATGAACCTGATAGAACATGGAACAAAAAGTTTTGAGAACAATTTTCAGGCCAAAAAGATTCAGAATCCTTAATTTGTAACGTGTTCCAACTAAGCAGTCACACAGAATAGCATGACAAATATCTAAACAGAAAAATTAAAGAATCAACAGACTTTGCAGACAAGAAAAATAAGTATAGTGAAAAAAATATAAGCCAACAACAAACCTTTATTTGGCTGCGGAAAGTAGCGAGCCCACAACGGGAGGTCTCCACCATAGCTTACAATTGGGCAATAACCTTCTGCCTCCCTATTGTATGTACAGCCAGACAACTGGGTTGTGTTGCAATGATATGCCCCCTTCCAGAGATTGCAAGGGGTGGTAACAAATTCAGTTCCCTGGTTGCGACCCCAATCAAGATGATCTGCCATACTATAATTTGCCTGATACCATCCACTGTCCTCTAATAGAGCCAAAGTCATTTTTGATACAACAGATCTCGTATCGACAGATCCCGTCATAATCTCATTCATCAGAAGTCTTTTCTCCCAATGTGATCCTGCAGCAAATTATGAAACAATCAGAAACAATTAATTAGCAAGCTTTACAGCATTAGACCCTTCCCTAGATCCGACAGGTAGGGAGCATCATGCACTGGGAGGGACGCCTTTTTTAGATTGCTTAGTGCAGTCCACATTCAATGGCCAGAAAAATATGGCCTGGTAATTGGCCAAACACCTCTGCACATGTGATTTCCTAGTATTGGCTTTCATATGTTTGAATTCACACAAAATGCCAAATTTGCAGAGACTTCTATGAGCGTTGGTGAAAAAAGCTCCAACATCCAGCAGAGCTACTAACGGCAGCTTAAGCAAAGAAACTGCTAGACTCTGTGTGTGCGTGTGTGTGTGTGTGTGTCTGTGTGAGGGAGAGAGAGAGAGAGAGAGAGAGAGAGGAAACCAGAATTAATGGAAAAGAAAAAGATGACCTGATGTGCCACGTCCTCCCCCATCTTCAAGCTCCAAACCAGTAAAATTCTCAGAGAAAGCCTGCCAAGGTGGAATGTCATTAAACTCTCACTGGTCTTGCTGATTTAACATTGAAAGATTAAATCCAAGAAAACTCCCAAGAAGACACTGTTAAATCAAACATTTTGTGGATAAAATTAACACAGAGCATAGCAATTACCCCATAATGATGTCGCGAGTGCATCAGGACACGTGGAAGCACCACACGTGTAACCATTCGCCCAAGCTTTTCACTCAAGACTTGTTCAGTAACCTGACAGAAACAATGATATGCAAAGTACCAGTTATATAATTGAGCTATCACAAAGGTTCCATTCCACGCAAACAGACAAACAAAGTTCCAAAGCTTTGTTCAACTCAAAAATAAATAAATAAAGTTCCAAAGCTTTATACCATAAGCATTTAGCCTTGTGGTACAAGTTGCTCTCAGCATTTTCTTGCAAATAGCTATAAGAGGTCAATTCCTCACGACAGAGAAAAAAAGGCATAAGGACATACTATAACAAACCTCTGCCAACATTGAAAGAATCCAGAAAACTTTTACTCGAACACAAACCAAATATATGTTTAAAATTTGAAACAAAGCAATTAGCAGCTTCTTAGTTTAAAAAATAAAACACACACATGAATTCTAGGGACTATTGATTACCTGACTACGCCTTCTTTTCCTCTCATCCCTAAAATGAGCGAAGGCATGAGGATCAAAACCAAGAACATGCATAACCTGGAAAGATGAAAAATGATAATCAGTACAAATAAATTTATTCAAATGAGTTGAAAGGCTGATGATTAGCAACCAAAATGACCTCATGAATGAGGGTAGCTGAAAGTAAAGTCTCCGCTTCGGCTGTCAAATGGCGAGGGGAAACATTCACGTGTCCTACAGAAAATGCAATCAGTTTTCTGTAGCATGAAAATATAAAACTGTACTCCAGCACAAATGGTGCTAAATCATAGACTTGCCAGCGATAGCACGACCCCATTGATCACGTTCACATGCCACTGCCCAAGCAAGAGTGTTGCCCGTGGTAGGTCTTGTAGTCACCAATAGGACTAGGTCCGCATCAGCGACACCATCTGTAAAGTATATAAACATACATAACAATCACCACAAACAATTGAAAAATACAACAGCAATCTCAAACGAGAGCAATCCCCAAAAATTCACTAATAATTACAGAGTAGCAACATGCAACATTGATACCTTCAACGTATTCACGTGGAAGCTGTACACCTCCATCTTGCCCACAGGCAGAATACCCACTTAAACGCAAATTCCCTTTCACAGGTTCAACAGCCAACGCTCTCCTGAACCAATCAGCTGCCTGCCCTAAAGCCTGCACAGGAACACTTTCATAATCAGTTCTTCACCTTGATTAAAAACTCAATTGCTGTAAGTTGTAACCAAAAACTTTTTACACATTACTAAGATTCAACTGTCATCCCAAAACATGAGGTTACATGGATTTAAATAACAGATTATCATTAATATATCTAACAGTATTAACCTTGTGAAGGCGATGCCTTTTGTCCTCCCCAGATATATCATCCAACGTGCAGTTATACCAGCAATCACCATAAATAGGAGGATCCCCATGAGGATTGCAAGATGGGGTGTTAGGAAAGGAAGTCACAGGAGGCTCCCCAAGCTGATCAAAGAAGTGAAAAGGGAGCACAAAATCAATTGTAGAGCCATGACTCATGAATATGACCACACAGCAAGCAACTTATTACACCCACCTTCACAACGTCACCCACATTACGACAATCTCTATCTGGTGAGTGGCCAACAGCGTCATAATTTAAAAAAATTCTAATGGGCTGCTTTGCATCTGTCTGTTGCACTGGCAATTCTGAAACTCCAAGCAATTCCCTTCCTTTTCGATGAATAGGCTCAAGGATTTTCGACTTATCATAAACCTGCGGAGTAACAGAATACACCTTTCGACCAGGTTGCCTCCTCTGTTCAATAATCTGGTCGTGAATGCAAGAATGAGATGCAAAATTTTCACCTCCCCTGTCTGCGCCTTGCCTTAGTTGTTGGTGTCCTTGGATTTCACCAATAGCAACTTGGATGTATAAAACAATCACTGCAATCTGTCCCGGAGAACAAACACAAAGAAGTTCTTATAAGTACCAACAGGGGGGAAAAAAAAAAAGGAAAACGGGCAAACACAAAAAACTGATAAGAGTGCAATCCAAAAGCCCAAAATTCAGTCCAGAACACTCGAAAATAGAGATTTGGAACACCCACCCACCCCCCCACCCCCAAAAAAAGAACTTACCATTTAAAAAAAGGCTCCTTTAAGGTTAAATACTAGCTCCCAAAGCAACTATCTGGTGTAATCTCAACCAAGAAAACCTCAAAACAAATGAAAGCTGCAAATGTGGGGAGACACCCAGCGTCTTTCAAAACCAGTAGATCAAATTCCACGCAAGGAAAACGTTTTTCCTCAGACTTTTGCCACCACTAACAGTTCCCTAAAAGTGATTTTTCAAAGAAAAGGCAAAACTCAACAAAAGAAAGTGACTTAACAGAAGATCTTCCCCGTTGGCCCCAAACCCTCGCCCCCCCCCCCCCCCCCCCCCCCTCCCCAAAAAATCACCAAGAAATAAACAAAAATTGAAAAGGGTCTCTCATTTTTGATAAATTGAAAACCATAACAGTCTCTATAATTGAAGCCGTCTATCTGAACAAAGGATTAAAAAAAAATTATTTTCTTGAACAATACATTACAGCAGTTAAATCCCAAAAATTTTCGCTTTTTCCATGCAAATTCTCGGGAACCAAACAGCCCGAATTTTCACATTTGTATACATAACTAAAACCCCAAAAATCTCCCATCTATATAAGAACACTATAATTCCACACCGTTAAAAACAAAAAAAAAAAAGAAAAAACGAAACTTGCCACAGAGAGAGAGAGAGCGAGAGAGATTACTTGGAAGACAACGAGTGCGCAACTGAGCTTAGTGAGGAGTCCAGGAACGGGGCATGGACTACTCCGAGTTACAAACTCCATGAAATGCCCGAAACTCCGACACACCAAAAAGCTCCGATTCCATCAAATCGCCAGCGACTTTCCCATCAGCCCCAACACCCAGAAAAATCGCTGCCTCTCCTTCCGCATTTCAAATTTCCAAACAAAACAAACTCCTCTTCTTTATTTATTTATCTATTCCCTCTACAGTCTTCACTACTGGCGCCTTATAAGTAAATTATAAATAAATACTTTTTTTTGCTCTTCTTTTTTTTTTTTTTTTTCTGTAGTAGAACCAAAAAGAAGTGAAAGAGAAGTGTGCTCGGTTCCTCGGAACTGATGCAATCAAACAACGAGGTGGTCTGGAAAATGTAACATCTGTCGCATGAACTGAACTGAGTTAAAATACGAGGATTCGTTCGGCTTCTTTTATTATGGAAAAGAAGAAGAAGAAGAAGAAGAAAATAAAAGGAATAGTTGCAATAAACAGAGGACAACAGGGCGAGCGGGAGATAAAAAAAAAAGTGCAGGCAGGAAAGAGAACAAGGGTGACGCAGATTCCTCAAAATCAAATAGATTGGGTGGGTTGGAGGTGGTGGGAGCAGACTTTTCCTAATTTTTTAAATTAATTATTTAAAATAATTGATGTAATTTTTTTTTCTTTTAAGAATTTATTAAAGAAATAACTAGATTAAATATGTCGAATTCTGATTTAATCTGACAAGTTGAATCGAAAACGTCTAATAAAATCTGAATCCACCCTAAACACAAATTGAATCTGACCCAATATGGAAAAACATGATTTTTATTTTTGAAATTAATTTTATTAAAATAACAAGTTATTATTTATTTTTTACTTATTATTTTATTAATACAGAACAATTATATTCAAGGTACATACGTAAACTATTTTATTTTTGTATATTATACAAACTTATATTTTATATATATATATATATATATATATATATATATATATATATAATTGTTTTGTAAGGCAAGTCTTAATATAAGAAAAATAATAATAGTTTGCAATTTAATGGTTATAGGTTTTAATTATGAAAATAATTTTTTTTATAAAATTAAAAATAAGATTATATATATTGAGTATTTCTTAAAATTCCACAATTGTGAAAGTTTCATACACTACCTATCATTTTTTATATACATTTAATTATTTTATTTTAACATGAAACTATTTATTTTATGTAATTATCTATCTTTATTTTTTTAATTTATTATAGTTTAAAAAATTTTATCCATGACAGTATGTCAACTCACAAATCAATTCAAATCCAAATAATCTAAACACTAAAAAATAACATGATCTATAAATAATTTAACTTAAAATAATTTAAGTACGAAGTAATCCAACTCAAACTTAACCAAACCCGCCTACCCTAACACCTCTATACGAGACTGAACGGTAAGATCTGATCTTGTGTTAGTTTGTTGTCCCGCTTCTTGATTGTTGGCAGCACACTCGGGGCAGACAAAAGACCGCACCGCTGGATTATTTCAACTAATTTTCATTAATTAATAATGAAAAACCTGCAGGTAGGGAATTAATGAAATATATTAAATTAATGAAATCCTCATGGATGCTTGGCTTTGTGCTCATCTGGGGAGTGGACTGCAAATTTGAAATCATCAAAAGTGGATTAGGATTTTAGATAATACACGCCAAAACCATATTTTCAATTTTTTTTTTTTTTTTTTAAAAAAGAAAGCTGATCTGACTGACCACTGGTGGAGTGGCGAACCCTATTCTGAGTTAGAGTAGGATTCAGTTTTGGAAAATTAAAAGCTAATGGGACCCCACGGCCAGACCCAATCTACAGACCGAACGGCAATGGTGTCAGGACCATCGAAGGAAACAATAATGATAGAGAACTACATATTTTTTTCCACACTTACTTTTCTATAAAACTTATGTTAAAAATTTTCTTAAAATAAGATACTTTTTAAAAATAATTTTTCGTGAAGTAAAAAATTTGTGTGAAGTAAGACACTGTAGCTCTTCAACGAAGCTTTGAAGGCAATTGGTCCTACCTAGTATTCGGCTCTCGTGCACCTTACCTTGTCCTGCTCCCGTTCAATGTAATTGGTCCCATCAGGACGAAGTGGTTTTCCAAGGGTGAAAAGAAAAATGCAAATTTGATTTGCCCAGGAATTCTAGTATAACTTATCAATCTGGTTAATAATAAAAATTTCAAGGAAGATTGGGAACCAGTATGCTGAAGTCATGAACATGGAAGAAAGTTGTTGAACCCAAACTAAAAAATAACGTTGAACTACTCAAAACTTAAAAAGAAAGTGAGATATATCATAATCCCATGATTCCATCCCAAGTTGAAATTTATCAGCTTTCTTAATTCATTTAAAAAGTCAAGCGAATAAGTAATGCATAAACTCATAAGTCGTAGAGATGACCATCATATTTAGTTGACACAAGATTATCTACTCTTTAAACTCTATTATCATTCCCATAAAACTTTCATACTTTAGAATGGTATTACGAAATCATGAGTTTATAATTCAAATGACATTATTTGTATACTAATAAATGAGAGATAAGGAATTTAAATTTTTAATCTTTTCAACTATCCTTTTTTCTTAACCAGTTGATTTATATCTAAGAAAGCCCAAAAAAAAAAAGAATGGTATTAAAAAAATCTTAAAACATTGACACATCCATAAATAATTTACCTGTTATTGCCTAAAAGTTTCATTGTGAATATTATTGAAAAAAAATTGCTAAAATATGCTTATGACGATTTATTTCTGCGTCATAAGTTCTGTGCAGAACAGAAAAACAAGAAAATTTTGTATGAAACAATGGTCCATTGTTTAGGTGCATTGCGTGGAATGAAGTGCGTGGTTTCGAACAACTCCCATCCGGATGCCAAAGGGAATGACATAACCACGGAAAAATCGGGGAAATGAAAAAAAAAAAACAAAACAAAACAAAACAAAAAAAAAAACAAAAAGAAAACAAGAGATCCCCGATGACCAGGACGATGATAATTAAGAACGGTTGTTAGTTTTGGTATCTTGCTTGACCTGCAAACAAGGTTGAATATTTTGCTTGCTAACTTTGACATTCTAAATTACAAAAAAAAACAAAAAACAAAAAACCAAAAAAACCTCAGGAGCTTTACATAAAAGAGGAACTTTAAAAAACTTCAAAATGATATAAATCGTTTGGTAGTTAAATTCAAAAAAAAAAAGTATTATTTTTTTTTAGGTTAAAAAGAAGTATTACTATTAGATATTTTTAAATGTGATTGTTTTGCGAATTTAGTACTACTTAACCGAAGCTATGTGTAGTGGTGCTTAATTAATAAAGTACATATGAATCCCATACAATTTTGATTCAAGTGTTTTACAGGCATGAACTTCATGCATCATCATAATATCAGGAACTATGGTTTTTCAAGCCTTTTAACCAACCCAACCCAACCCACGTTGTCTACAAGACTCTAATGCAACACAGATTAAATTATGGAAATTAAATCACTTTTTGCGTGTTTTTTTTTTTTTTTTGGACTTTCCATTATTATAGGGTATGAATCATGATAACCACTTAAAAATAATAGATTTTTTTAACTGGAAAATAAAGTAACATTTTAACTTGAAAGATATAATATATTTTTTAAAAATAAAGTATATTGTGTTAAAGTTACATTACATTTATTTAATTGTTGCACTTATTAATTTTTTCCAAAAAAAACATAAATATTGTATTTGAATGCAGGCCGAACAAGTCCGTTTATTTATATAGATCTTAAAAACCTCGCGAATCAAATATGGGTCAATGCATTGTGTGAGGAAGGGGATATTGCATCCAACACAAGTTCCTGCCTAACAGGAAGGGGATATTGAATCAAGTTCCTGCCTCGTGAATCAAGTATACAATTTTATTCGGACGAATTAGATCTATTTAAAATCTCGGTGCTACGTAAATTGAACTTCGTTTTGGTTCTTTTTTTCATCAGAGAGATTTGTCAAATTTAGATTTAAATCAATTAATTTGTGATTTTTATGACCTAATCAATTATAAATCATTTTGGTCAGTTGTTATTTATGCTTCGTGCAGATTTTTCCAACTCTCTTACATTGGTCCTATGTACAGGTTCACATTATATTAATACAATATTTATTTTGATTAAAAAAAATACAAACAGTTCCTCAAAAATGCCTTTGGGACCTGTAAAGACCTGTCCAATTGCTTGTAGATTTATTTTTAGTTTTATTACATAGTTGTAAATTGTAATTTATATAATATGAAAATGATAATACAGTTTATCTAACGATATTTAATAATTTATTTAAATTTTTTAATTTATTTATTTCATAACTATTATTACTTAAATTTTATTTTAAAAAAACAATCAAATGCTTCTAGTTAAAACTTAGGGTTAATATACAAATCTAACACCAACTTTAGTTAAAATAATAAATTTAATATTAACTTTAAAAAGTAATAAATTTAATATCAACTTTACATATGGTAATAAATCTAGCATATTGTAAAATTTTTGGAATAGAATTTAATTATTTTGATGATATAATATTAATTTATATAATTATCATATTATTGAAACAGACATATTTTTATAAATCTGTCATTAAAACTAATAGATTTTATTTATATAAAATTATTATTTATTAGATTTATTAATATATGTAAAATTAGTGATAAATTTATTATTTTTTAAAATTAATATTAAATTTATTTTTTTAAATAAGGTTGATGTTAAATTTGTATATTAATCCTAAGACTTAAAACCCACGAGGAAACGGGAAAACAAAGGAAACGTTACCATGCTGAGAGGGACAATGACATACAACCAACGTCACTCCACAAATTTGATGAGTTCATTTATTTATTTTCTTTCATGAATAAAATTATGGAATAACGATATATTAATAGACCTTCATTGTCGTCATTAATTTAAGGTCAACGATTTATGTAAAAAAAAAAAATTGAAGGTCAACGGTACTCACCCATCGGATGACAGAGAAAGCTTATTATTTATTTAAAAGAGTATTGACAGTTGCTTCTTACGTTCTATCAAAGGAAAAATATAGAAGCTGGGTGGATGCGCGCTAAGTGTTCAGTATTTTTAATTATTGTATCTTAAAAAATTTATTAGTTTCAAATAATAAAAAAATAAATAAATTTTTAAATATCATTAAATTAAGTATATATCTTTTATGTATCTAATTAAATACATTTACGTAATGTTGTTCATCAAAAATTAAACTGAACGTGTTTACGTGATCTTAAATTAATTATGTAGTCTTTATAAATCATTTTCATCTCAATATCGATACATAAAAAATATATATATATATATGTGTGTGTATATATACATATAAAAAGAGAAAATATATTTGATTACCCGTAAAATGAAAAACCTAGCATTTTTTTTTTTATATGAAACAAAATTTCACGCCTCATCGTTAGGTTATTTTTTACTTTTTACTCACTTTTTTTTGTTAAATTTTACTCTCAATGTTAATTTTGTAACTAAAAATTATTTTTTGTCATTAACTTCGTCATGTGGTGTCACATGACATGCCACATCAAGTTAAATTTATCACCTCAGCAAACAAGTGCTAACGAGGTAATTTTCAAATTTCAACAAAAAAAGGAAAAATGAAGAGAATTTCAAACAAAACATAAAACAAAAAGGTAAAATGAAGAAAAAAAATTTAGAAAAATATACGAAAATAAAAAATAATTATGTATTTTTCTCAAATTTAAAAAAAAAAAAAGTAAAAGGAAGAAAAAATATTAAGAAAAAATACAAAAATAAAAAAAATAATTATATATTTTTCCCAAATTTCAAAAAAAATAAAAGGAAGAAAAAAATTTCAGAAAAATATGTGAAAATAAAAAATAATTATATATTTTTCAAAGTAATTATAAAATTAGGATTTTCCAAAAAAAGAAAATTAAAAACTTCCACTTTAGTACTTGTTTGCTACTATGGCAATGCTGATATGGCAGATGATGTGGCAAATTTAGTCTAAAGTGACATACCACGTGATGAAGTTAACGACAAGTTAACGACAAAGAGTAATTTTCAGTTATGAAATTAATGTAGATGGTGGAATTCAATAAAAAAAAACGAAATGGGTAAAAAGTTAAAAAGAGCCAAATTAGATTATATTAGATTATAAATTAAATTCGAATTGAAATTTTTGATTAATTGAAATGACCATTTGAAAAAAAAAGCTTAAAATTATAATTTGAATTTGAAAAATTATTTTTGCTGTATTTTTTAAAATAAATTTATAATTATTATTTTATATAAGCTAAATGAATGATTATTTAAGCATAATAATGCTTTATTAAGATTAATATGTTATTAATTGTTGCATTAACAATATTTTTAGTATATCACAATAAAAATAAAAATACATAAAAGTAACATTTTTTTTCGGTTCAATTTATTTCGGTTAACTAACTATAATTTTGCCTGTGAATCGCTTTTTTTTTTTAACTTTTTTAACACTCCTAATGTAAAAGAAAATTGAAAGATATACGGCCATTCCACAAAATTGACGAGTTTGCTTAATTGTTTCTCTTTTTGGATAAGATAATGGAATAATATTAAATTAACAGACCGTCATCAAGATTATTGGTCAACTAGCAAATGGTCTGATGACACGCAGCCTATTAGTTAAGGAGATCCCGTATCCGTAATGAAATGGACTGACACTTGCTTCTAATGGAGTCCTTTTTTCAGGATAAAAGTTTGGGAAGCGGCACGCGGCTCCCCAGGCCGGTCCTCGACACGCGCACCGGTCTGGGGAGCAGCGTTTCCTTAATGGGTCCTTTTTTCGGTATTTTTCTTTTTGGTTGAAAAACTAAAAAATTAAGATGATGTCTCCTATCTCAATAGTATTTCTTATTGGAAAGCCTTGCACTGTGCTTTTGTATGGTGCGCCCACTTTGAATAGTTAAGACTTAAAAAAAAGTATAAAATTAAATATAAATTTAATTTAACTAAACATCTGAATAATATTCAAATTACGTTTAGTCACTTACTAATAAATCACAATTAGTAATATACTTCTTTATTTTCTATCAAATCAAATCATTTGAGCATCAATATTATATCGACCCCAAAGAAATAAAACTTTTTTTTAGAGTATAAGGAAAAAAAAAGCAAAAAAAACAATGAATGTGCTTAAATTTTGTCCGTGATTGGTTAATTATTTCGGGGAAGCACTTGTTGATTCAACTTATGGTTGATCAACTCAATTCTAAGAGTAAAGAAAGATTACGTGTCTGATACCCAGATACCAACTCTCGTCAGAAGGAATAAAATTGTTTGATTCAGGGTATTTATACTGAACTTAAATCTGTGCTCGAAGTCTGTTGGTCAGAAGAACAAGCTTTAAACATACACACAGATAGATTCTTTTCCGTTTCGTTTTCGTTGGGCACGATAGCAAGGCCCCCGAGCTTTGCGTTTGGATTGTGAGAAATTAATAAAAAAAAAATTATAACAGAAGAAAGTAGTTTGCATATATAAAAAATAGTGAGAAAGAAAATAATAAAAAAATAATAAACAAAGTTATGAGAAAAAAGTTTTAATAAAAGAAAATTATTCGAATAAATAAGAAATAGATGAAAAAAAATGATAAAAAAAAAATAGTAATTTTCTTTTTTAAACATTTTTTTTTCCTACGCTTTCCAAATCATCCAAACAAGAGTGAAGCCAAGTTACGCTGTCGTAGTTAGAGGTAATTGGATATAAATAATCAAACTTATTCCAACTCAATTCAACTTATAATGATTGAAAAAAATATAAAAGTGGAACCAATGTAGAACTTGAAAGATCCAAAACATAATATATCAGAATTTTGATGAATCTTAAACATAATGCATCCAAAATCTATTGAACCCAAAACCAAGCAGCTGAAACATGAAGACCCAAGACTCTAAATAACTAGCTAGGACCAAATCTTGCAACCTCTATTTACACTTAGATTGGACAAGTCAAAGCATAGGCCTTTGGTCTTACGTAGTTTAAGAAAATAAAGAGCCCCTAGTATCAGTATTTGCATACCGCTAACAATTCAAGTGTTTTGAGCAAGGGAATAAGCATTTGTTCTTCTTCCTTTTCCGCTTCAATACGCTTGGCATTTTTGGCACACACACGATATACAATTCCATACTCATTTGCTATATAGAATAAGGAAATTAAGGTCATAAAATAATGGAAGGATTATATTGTCGATCCATTGGGAATCATAATGTAGTGTTAGTGGCCGGATAAAGTTAATTCATGCCGAAAAAGGGTCTCAACATTTACCTTCCAAGGATAATATATCTAATCACCACCAGTAATGCCTTCTTAATTTAGGTTTGGCATCACTGATATCAAGGCTCTTGTTTTACGTTACCCATTTGGCCATATCCTCAAGAAGCCAAAAAAAAGAAAGAAAATGCACATACCTAGTGACGGGACAGAGAGAACCAAACTTGGTAATTTAGAGTTCAAAATTCGTTTATATTAAACTTGGTGCTTACTAATAATAATTAAATTTAAAGATTTTATATATTTTGAGTAAATAGGTTGAATAACGTTTGTATGATTGCATCTAAATATATATCTAATTAAAAAATGATATCACTGCATAACTTTAAATAAGAACTAGTAAGTAGTAATATAATTTTATCCAACAGTATTCAATGATTTATTTTTTTTAATCATCAACAATATATATTACTTTATTACTTTATTACTAATTTGACATAGTTAATTTAATTAAAAATAAGTTATCAATTTTTTCATAAAAAAAATTGGCTCGGCGGATTTTTCACTCAACCTGGACAGCAGATCCACTAAAGATGCGACAGAAAATCCACTATAGATGCGTTTCCTACCTTTCTTGTGGTTGAAGAGATATTACTAAGCAGGCTGGTGTGGGGTGTAGTACTACGTTCAAAACCAGAACGTCCAAAAATAAAGGTGGCTACTTGAATTACATTAGGAAAGGTACAAGGGGGCAATGATAATGTTGCTTCTCATGGATGATGGCCCGTTAAAATGATAACATTGTTTGACAGTTCCCCATTGGCTAGTGTTTGGATAAATGCCTCTTTCTTTTTTTTTTTATAATGAAAAAAATTTAGTAGAGTCACTTAAATAATTTTAAAATAATTATAAAATAATATCAATCATTAAATAATTAAATTTATAGAAAAAATAAAAAAAATATTAAGTATTATTAAATAAAATTATATAACTATTTATTGTTATTTATACGAAATTATTTACTATTACTCTTATTTAAATGGTTTAGGTGGGACTGAACATGGTTGTGCATTCACATGCAAAATTCCGTTAAAATTGCAAGCTAGTGCAATGTGATCTAATCATGCAGTCTACTTTTACTCTTCGGGGTGGTTGTCTAACCAAAAAGTATCTTTTTTGTGTAGCGTCCAATCGTTTCTTATAATATACTCATAGTATGTTAGCAACGTAATATTAAAAAAGAAAAATCAAAAAATTTACAACGACGGAGAACGGGTTTGTGGGTTTCACAAACAATTTTTTTTTTTTTTTTGAAGAAAAAGAATGTGTGCACCAACAGTTATTATTCAATATGCAACTGGCCATCTAACCCTAATCTAGTGTCATCTGGTCTTACTAAACACAAAGGCTCGATCCAGCAAATTACCACTACAATTTTTCTAACCTGCAGAGGAGCTAGTTTTCTTACATGGAACCAACTGATCTTAGAGAAGGAGACACAGTACTCAATCTTCAGGCCGATGTTTTAGCTGCTGATGCAGTTTCAAAGTCCATTCTTATAAGGAGAATTTTATCAGATAAGTCATTTGGCTCCAATGTGGTAAGGGACACCTTTCGAAGGGCATGGCCCCTTAAGGGAGACTTGGAAGTTAAGCATTTGAAGTCAAATAATTTCCTATTATGTTTTCAAAACGTAGGTAAAATAAGAAGAATTTTGAATGGTGTCCCCTGTCTATTTGCCAGATACCACTTACTCATCAAGGAGGGGCCATCCCACCTAGCCCCAGAGGAAATAGACCTCTCAACATCAGTTTTATGGGTCCAAGTTCATGGACTGCCCTTAACACAAATGACAAAGCAAAATGCAATGATGATTGGAAACCTTTTTGTTGGGCTCATTAAGGCCAATCATACCATTGAAGAGGTCCAAGAATGGAACAGTTATATGAGGTTTCTTATTAGAGCTACAGTTGACAAGCCATTGATTATGCGTTTTAATAAGGTATGTGAACATGGTTTACAATGGGTGTCATCAAAATACGAGAAATTACCAGAAGTTTGCTTCTGCTGTGGAATTATGGGGCATTGAGACAAGCCATGTCCAAACAGAGATAACTCCTTCTTTGTGGAAGCCAATGCCAAACGCAGTAGGCCTTTTAATTTGCATATGAAGGGCCCTAAACACCTCTTGTGTTATACAAATATTGTCTTGGGTTGCTTTGCCCGGAACAAAAGTATTCTGGAATTGAGAAATGATAGAGTCCAGCCACTGTCGCAATCTATTAACATAGATTTTTTTAGATAATCTTGTAGACAAAATTGCAAAGACTTATTGGTTGGAAACTTGAAATTCTACTGGGATTAGAAGTCATTGGGATAAGAACAATTAGGATGCTGTTTATCTATTCCTTGGGCTCGGTGCCTTATCACCACCTAGTTTAAAGGCGACATCCTTTACTTCCTTCGTGGTAGGAATTGACTCTAGTAGGACATTCAAGGCTGTTGAAATCATGTTCGGGACAAATTGGAGAGCATGTGAAAAATGTGTTGATGTCGAGGAATTGTATAGGTCCTGAAGTATCTATTGATGTGTGATGCAATATCCTTGTATCTTTCAAGCCACTGATCTTCCTCATCAAGGATTTTGTAGATAAAATTTTGTCTTCACCTATTCGATGCACACTGATGGAAGTACTTAGTATTAAAGTCTCTGGAGGCTAGCCAATTGATCCAATTGTTCTAATATTAGTACAACGTATTGTGGCTCAGTAGCTGGTCATGTGACATTTTGAACCTGTTCAAATTTGCATTTAATTTTGGTAAACATTAAGCCAATGTGCTTTAATAGAAAAAATTAGTGTAGAAAAAATTTCTCGTGTGAAGTTGAAACAACAAGAGAGTTAAAAAGGAGTTAAATACACTTAAAACTCTTGCAGTTTACAGCTTTTGTGTTCAATTTATATTGCAAGATTCTGGCAACTTTTAATTTTGGCAATTGAGACTGTTTTTCAAAATTCATTAATTTTAAAACTACTTATTAAACGTAAGAAAATTTTATAGAATTCAAACATTGTGATGATTTAATCTTTTTGATTGACTTTATTATTTTTATTAGAAACTGTTTAGAATTCATAATTTTTGTTGATTGAATTTTTTAAACTCTAACAAAATTTGTAAAACATATATTCTAATAAAATTCCAATAGAAAAAAAATCATGATATATCAAAAAAATATATTTCAAATTATTTAGATTTTGTAAAATTTTTTAGAATTAAAAAAATTAAATTTAATAATATTACAAAGGAGGGTCTCAACTGCCAAAATTAAAACTTACATGACTTAGTGTAAATTAAAATTATGAGGAGGTAAAAGAAATAAATTACAAAGATGTTAGATGTATTTTTTATTTGAAAAAAAATTGCATTTAAAAACAATGGTTAGAAGTGACTGGTCCTCGACAGTTTGTATATCAAAAAATTAAAACTGAGATATAATAATTAAAAACTAGAAGGTGCTTGCATAAAAAGGGAAACATAGAGTATTAAAAAAGTAGAAAACTAGGTTAAAATGTAGCTAAGTGGGTGGTCAGTAGCAAATAAAAAAAAAAAAACCCACATGGAGTGTTAGGCATTTAGCCCAAAAAACAGAAAAGCTATCTATGCATTTACTTAAATCACCTCTTTACTGTCTTTTAGGGAGGGAAAAACACAAAATGCATTTTTGGAAAATCATATTATAATATTTTCTTTTTTTCCCTTTTTTTTTTGTCTGATTTCATTTTTAGTAAATTTTCAATTGAGAGAAAAAATTGACAGAAAAATGAGGGGTTATTTAAAAAAAAAAAACCAACAGCATGATACACATTAGAATTAGTTAAGCATTAAGCGGATCTGCGTCAATTGAAAAGACCAGGAGCCTATAGAAATTTCCAATGCCAAGTTGAAACAAGAAATGCCTTCAAAAAGAAAATTTTTCACGATTTAGCCCAGAAACAAGATTGTATGTATTCGTTATCATTTCATCCTTTGTAATTGTTTCTTTTAAAAGGGCTTAGGGCCAAAACTTGTACAACACAGTCGGGCCCTACATAATAAATGTTTGGCAGAGATAATATAAGAAGATGGTTATGGCCTATGAACTTTGCGTATGTTTCCCAGATTACCAATTGAAGCTCTTCTATTGTTTTTTTCCCCGTCAAGGATTATGATTAGCTACAAAACAAATGTGTAATTAAGTAGGTACTCTCAGCGGTGAGGCACTTAGAAATTTGTAGCAATTGAAGTTGTTGCCAACAACAAAGAACAAATGAGTGTCCTTCTTCCTGAGACACCACATTTGATCTATAGGTTTTTCATTTTAATTTGGAGAAAAAAAAGTGTGAAATTTATAAAAAAACAGAGAGTTACTTTTATTATATAATTAATAGTCTAATAAACCTTTTAATGAACAGACATAAAAAATTCAGTTAAGTGTTCTCAGTTTGACACTCATACTCTACCGAATATTTACCCGAGAAAAAAAGAGATTTTGATCCCTAATTAGTTCCTAAATGCAAAATTACTTTTTTTTTTCCTTTTATCATCGCTTATGTACTTGGATGTAGGACCATGCGCTCGTAAGGCGAAATTCGGTGATCAAAATAGATTGTGATACGTAATTGATTCCTAAATGCGAAATTACATTTTGTTTTGAATCCGGTCACACTTTATATTCTTTACATATTCTGGAAAGAAAATAGAAAGCTACAGGGCTTTACATCCTAGTTCCCGTACAAGAATCTGCATCACATAAGAGAAATTCTTTCCTGATTTAATTTTAAATGGATTGCTAAGTTGTCATAATTGAACTCCAGATGTTTGATATTTGTGAATATTCAATTAAAAGAATTTAACAAAAGATGAAGGAGCAAAACAAACACAAAAATTTAAAGAAAAAGAGAACTAACTGTATAAAATAACTAGTTCAGCTAATTCATTGGTGAAAGTAAATAAAAAAAAAAAAAAAGGGAAAATCGCCCTCTGTTATGCTAAAGAAATTATATTCACTTACACATCGCTTGCATTTAGAACTTTTATAATGACTGACTCCGATTCCAATCGTCCAAAACAATCCGTTCCAAATATGAAAAATGTAGCTTTGTGGATATTGGGCTCAACTTTGAGATCGGGGCATTGCAAAAGAACAAACGACTAAAAGTCACAGGGTCATACATGACCAAAAATAAAAAAGGTCAGAGGGTCATTCCAACGCCAACACGCTAACTGATGTTCGTTCAAGTCAGTCCAAAAAATTTTGTCGGGTGGATCCAAAAAAGATTTTTGGGAGGGCAGACCCCATGAAAAAAAAAAAGAAGGAAAAAAAAAGGGCCTCCAAAGAAAGGGAGAAATTCAATATATTGAATGTACCGAGGAAGTCTCAAACTTGGGGCTGAAATAAGAAATTGAGGAGGGCAATCACTAATCTAAGTGTGTTTCTGACTTTGATTATGCATGGTAAAATAAATAATAAGTAAAAGTCAGGGGGCATTTGCCCATCCTAGTTCCGTACTAGATTCGCCCCATGCAATAGCTCGTAGTCAAGTTCATACCCCGTGGGTTGCTTCGTTGCAGGGCCTCTTGGGTCTGGTTCTTATTAGAGTTAAGGGAGCTTGAGGGCCTGTTTTGGGCTTCCTTATCACCAACCAATATAGGTCTTGGGTGATGGCAAAAACAGGGTATTGATTACACCAAAAAAAAAAAAAAAAAACAGGGTATTGGACTAAAGAATTTGTCAAGGGGATGAAGAAGGCATCTTATTAGATATGTTTTTCTTTCGACAGGCGGGAAGGCTAGAAAAATGACTAGAACAATTGTTCGCTAAATGCTGATATTGCGAGGCCGCAACATCCTAAAATTGTCTTGTTGGAGGATTCGGCTCAAACCAATCGAAGGCCCTAAGAGCTAAGAGGGGCTTGAAACCAAGATCCAAAGAGAGCGAGAATTTATTGCGTAAGTTTTCACCCACTGATTTGGTTCGAATCAAATCATTTTTTTCATTTAGTTTGAACTAAAACTGAACTAGAGTTGGACTGACTATTAACTAAAATTGAATTGAACTGACTAGATAGTTTCAATTTCATAACTAGGATCTATCAAAGGACAATTTGATTATGGTTCTTCCTTTCAAAAACTGCAAAATCGATGGTTTAACTGACTTTTCGAAACATAAGTCTCAATCATCACTTCTGACTAGAGCAGCGGATAGTATCTTTGATAAAAACACGCTCAAGCTTATCGATAGAATCATAAAAGACACAAGTGTATCTTAATGATTAATCGAAGGCAAAGTTAAGGGTGTAAAAAAATGATCATGAACTTTTAAATGAAGATTTGTACCACTTTACAATATGAGAATCTATCGCTGCTGGAAGGAATACTGCAATCGGAATCGATTGAGACTACACACAAAAAGTGAAAAATGAGATAAATAATAATTTAAAGTTTTAAAGGTAATATACTATATGAGCTATGATTTCTCTAAATTCTTAAAAAGATAGTTTAATGAATATTTAATTAATTCCAAATCCTTCCATTATGTAAATTTTCTCTCTTGTTTAATTGAAATTCAATTTTTACAATTTTAAATTGCTTTTTTTTTAACAAAAATAAGTTAAAATTTGATCACATAGGTTTGAATTGAACCGGAACTAGAGATTAATTGAAATTAGAGTTGAAATCATAATTAAAATTGAAACTGGAGATTAATTGAAACCTAAATTAGAATTATAATTGAAATCAAGACCAGAATCAGAGATTAATCCAAACTGGAACCTCAACCGAAACAGGAACTGTAGCTTAAGTGGAACCGAAACAGACCATCCAAAAGGCGATTTGGTTAAGGCTCAAGATATATTAAAATAAGACCGATAATTTGAAATTAGAACTGAATTGGAACTGAACCGCTGTAGGATCTATTTTAACCTACTGCTGCCTAATTTCCCTTCTTTCGGAGATGGGCTATATATTTGCATGTGGTTTCGGTGCTCGACAGATTAATGGGCTGATTTCGGTTAACCATTTAGTAAGCAACTCTGATCCGTTATAGGATAAGTTCACACAACTGCTGAAAATTGTGGCATAGTGATAGAGGTGCTATATATTGTCAGACTAGGTCTTGGATTTGAGTATTTGTTGGGATAATCGATAAAATTAAACTTATATTGAAATTTGGTACGAATTATAATATAATTATCTTGACTATTTGTATTCGTCTTAAATTTTAATATAATTCTTTTTAACGAGATAAATTAAGGTACTACCTTCACTTTTTCAATTTTTTCATTTTACCGGTAAAAAAAAAAAGAGGTTTGCAGGAAACAATCCAATTTATGTCAAATTTGAATCATTACCTTCGAATTTGCCAATTTGTACAAATAAAGTTAGTAATTTTTCTCTTTCTTTCTTTTGTGAGTATGAAAGTAAGTAACATTCTTAATCACCACATCTCATTAGTTTGTCCTGTTGACACGTCAAGTGAAACTCACCCATGACATGATGCATTTTCTTAGTCATCTCTTCTTTCAACTTTTTGCTTTTTATATATAATCCACACAATATACAGAATTATCATATTTATAAAGAAGTGCATTATTTATATTCTCGAAATTAAGTGAATGTGGGTACATAAAAAAAAAAATTAATAAAATGGTTAAAGAAAAATGACTTTCTGAACAGCAATCTATATTCATGTATATATATGCACGGTGTAAAACATGATGGACGATCTTTTCACTCATTTACTGTATTATTTTTTTAATGTCTTATTTTTCTTTTTTCTTTGCCTTCGATCATTTTCTTTCAAAAATTGCCCATTTTTACTTTGAGTCTAATTATATAGTCAGAAAAAAAATAAGACGTAAAATCGAAATATTACAATCAACCGTTTTTATTAATAATTAGATGTTTTTTCTATAATAAAAAATTAATAAAAAATTTTTTTTATTACAAAAAAATTTTGATTGTAAAAAAAGAGATCACAGTTTATTGACTGAGCGTCTTTTTTTTTTTTTTTCTGACCATATATCTTTTTTTTATTTTAACTTTTAAGTGAAAAGTGAGGGTCTCAATAATCGCCACAATCCAACCAAGCCAGCTGTCTCCTCAGTGCCACCACCACAAATAACCATCATCCAGCGCCATGACGCACAAACAACCATTCTCCTGAGTATTTGTCTACCAACAGATAATGAAAATTTTTTTAAAGGGGTAAATTTTTATGTATAATTATAATTTTAGAATAAATATATAAAAAATTTACAAATAATATTAATTATTCTGCACAACAAATATTGTAATTGTTCTATACTAGTTTTTATATTTTGAAATTTTTGAATCTTCATTTTATTGTGTACATTATTATAATTTTTTTCCTTATAAATAATTATAAAATCATTAAACTATTTGTCTCTCACTCGATTATTATGATTCACTATAATATTCATATCAAAAAGATTATTATTAAATTATAAAATTTTGTTATCATGTAAAAAGAAAAAAGAAAAAAAAACACCTTGGATTGGCAATAATACGGCAATGAAAGACACTTAAAAAAGCAGTGTTGACAAAATCGGATCAGATCGGTCGGTTCAACCAGTTGGATAGATGACCAGTCTTAGGTTCAGTCTGGTTTGAACTTAAAAATGAGAGTGATCGGACCGGTTAAAACCAATCAAAGTCGGTCAACAATCGGCTAAAATTAGTGAAAATCGGTAAAAATAAAATCAGTTGGACTAGTTCAAGTTAAATCAAAAAATTTTAAATTATAATTTGACCCCAAATATTATTTAAATTGCAATTTAACTAAAAATTTTAATTTAGTCCTAAATTATTAAAACTTTCAATTTAATCCTTAAAATTAAAAAAAATATAATCATTATTTATAAATATTTTTTTTTCAATTACTTTTCATAAATATATATATTATTAAATATCGGTTCAATAAGTTGAATTTTGACTTATTAATATTTTTGTTTTAATAACTGATCTAGTTTTGAGAACTTTATAAAAAGGACATGTCGTATTTGAATCCATATAAAAAAAAAAAAATTAAGGACAAAAAGTTAAAAAAAAAAATAATAATGGCTTTCAAGTTTTGGGATTGGGACTACTAACGAGAAAGAGAAGGATTTGTCGGTGTGCGTGCGTGTGTCTGCTTCTTTTCTTTGGGGTTTTGCGTTGTTGTTGGCAGGAATTGAGGGGGGCAATAAATATTAGGAGAGGGTCAATTTCGCAGCATCAAACGGAAAATGTATATAGCCAAATATTTTGGCTAAATTCTAGCCAGATTATATTAAGACAAAAAAAATTTACAATTTTTTTTTAAAAATTAAGATTTAAAATAATATTAAGTATATTCATAATTTATTTTTTTTTTAAAGAAAGTATGAATAAAATATGACCAAAATCAATTGAATTCTATTTTAACGCAAAAAGAAAAAAAAAAAAAAACCTTGCGTTGGCAATAATGCGAGAATGAAAGAAACCTAAGATGGGCGTGTTGTATTTAAATTAATAAAAAAATAACTAACACAAAAGGTTAAAAAAAGAAAAATGATGGTTTTCAAATATTGAGATTGGGATTACTAACAAGAAAGGAAAGGATTTGTGTGTGTGTGCATGTGTGTCTTTTTCCTGTTTTTTGGGGGTTTGGTGTTGTTGTTGGTGAGACAAGAGGGGGTAATAAATATGGCCAAATATTTTGGCTAAAGTCTTATCAGACTATATTAGGATGAAAAAAAATTTACAATTTTTTTTTTAAAATTAAAATTTAAAATAATATTAAGTACATTTATTTTTTTTTAAAAAAACAAGTATAAATGAAATATGAACAAAATGTATGGTCATTTATTGATATTCCTTTTCACTTAGTGAAGGGGTGACTGCCCTCTCTAGCACCTAATGGATTCGTCCTTGCGTTTGTCTTCGCTGCAAGCAAAGCGTTCACTTTTATCGTTCATGTATACTTTTTTTTTTTTTTTTTTAGTTTTCTTAAATCTAACCAACTGGTTGGAGGGAAGGGAAACAATCGAAGAAGTTAAGGGTTCGAATTTTCGACTTCACACTTATTATCATACTGTCAATGTCATTTGACTTAGAAGTTTATGGCCACTTTTACCGTTCATATAGAGGACTGGCCAGAGATGGAATTTTTGTCAGAAAGAAAATGAAAAATAAAAACTTTGCACAACTAGCTAGCTTGTAGAAAATAAAAAAAATAGGAGAAGCTATCATCCAAAAGAAAAATATATTGGCAAGCTGTCCTTTGGAAAAATATTAAAGTTCGAATCAGTTTACACAAAGCCATGTTTTGCCACGGTTGACCATAAATATGAACCGAAACACAACTGAGGGCTTGGGTTACGGCCAAGGCCCAGTCCTAATCTCCAAACATTGACATGCGGCATAAGCCTATGGTTTACAGATTTTCAACATATGTACTGCTACAAGCCCGTACAATACTCCAGGACTCTATAAAAACCGAGTTTTGGATTGCTTGAAGGAAGATCTGCTTAATCATTCCTAAGATAACTGGCTCAGAAACCAAGACTTTTGCTCTTATATTAAGTTATTACGACTAGAAAATAGAAATCCATCGCGACTCTTAACTTATTTCAAGGATGCAAGGCAACCCTCTTCATGATTCAAAGGCTGATAGTGTTCAATGTGCTTTGGTGACCTATAACCGTTGAAGGGGTAAAATAATTTGCGCAGCTCGTTATATTTATGTACATCAAAATTGTGCAACTCCATGAGCTTCTTTTGCTTGGCTTTGAACCGGCGCTGGAAGTAGCCTTCAAAAGAAGGCTCCGTGGATGTTCTTAGGAAGAAAGCATAGGCCAGTGCAAAGTGGAGCGACGAGACAAAGAAACAAATGGGTTCCATCACGTCCCAGCTCAGTTCCCAGAAGGTTAGCCTCATGAACCCAAGTGTTTGGACCACCAGAAAGCCCAGCCCACAGTACAGCTCGGCCCGGACGAGGCTCCTGGCTTTTTGGTCGATTAAGCCTTTTTGCCTCTCCATGTCTTCTAGCAGTTTTCTTCTTGGGTCTTCAGGAGTTGCCATTGATTGCGATATTACGTTCTCCATTGTTTTTGCCACCTGTTTAACAAATTTTCACAGAAAAGTCAACGTTGAGATCATTGGACTAAAGAAGTAGGCTTAATCAGAATACAAAATATGACCCATTTTATTATTATTAGTTATTGTATTTTGTGGATATTTTTAATTTTGAAAAAATTTTGAGTTATACATATAAAATTTAGTGTGAGTCGTTAAATAAAATGCACATCTTTTTGTGTCTTCTCTGCATTGTTGTTTAGTGAAGCCAACATATAATTGCGTTTTTTTTTTCCCTACGGTAGTGCTAATTGCTAAATGAATAATTGTTATATGATTAAAAAAATTTCGGGGGGTAATTACGAATTTCATCGTCCAAACAAGAAAAAAAAATGAATTTCAGGGGTAATTATGTCCTTTGAATTGCTACAATAACTATACCTGTTCGGGCCGGAGAAAAACAACGTTTCTCAAAACGATGACGTTTCCGGAATGGTCCAAGGTCTTTGCAAACTCAAGGCCCTGATCGTGATTTCCGCACCCTTCGACGCAGATCCGAACAAATTCGGAGTAAGAAATCGAGCTCTCCGGAATCTCCCTCAGTTTCGCCTTCAATTTTTCTAGCTGAGATATCTTCAGGATCTTTTTTGCGTCCTGAACGGAAATCCCGCACAGATTACCTTCAGGCTCCGGCGTCGGAGGAACAAGGCCGTCGAGGCGGATCCGGTCGCCGGTGATGTTGATGTCTTTGAGCCTTTCTCTCAGCTTCTCGCCGACTGGTAGGGAGAGAAACTCAGGCACCTGGCTGATCGCACGGCGGTGGAGGAATCCCCGGTAGAAGCCTTTCTCGACGGATTCCGGCGAGGTCAGGTACTCTCGATGGGAGCTCGTTTTGGCGGCATTGGGTGGGGATATGGCCTGGAGCGAGTGGGAGGCGGAGGAGATGGGTGCATGCTCTAAGGTGACCGCCGGTGATCTGGCTCTGTAACCGTTAGCGGCGAGACGCTTCGCTAGTATTTGACGAAGCGCCATTGATGAGAGAAGCTAAGCTTTTACAGTTGGAATGAAGTTTTTAATTGATTCTCCGAAACGGCTCTGCGGTGTGAAGAGGGGGAAAGGACATGAGCGTATTTATAGGGGTCCCAAGACAAAGGAGAGAGAATCCGATGATTGAAATTGGTTAACGTATCTTTCTTATTTAAGTCGCAACCATCATCGATTTTTTTACCTCTGATTTTTTTTTCAATTTTATCATCCTAACTTCATTTTACGTAATAATAATATAATTACATAATTCATTTAATAATATCTAATAATTTATTTAATAATATTTAAGTAATAAAAAATTTATTTGACTAATGAGATATTAAAATTTTATAGAATAAAAATAAATAATAACATTTAATTAATAATAAAATAATACATATTATTACATAATTAAAATTTTAAATAAATAAATAAATTATTAAATATTTTAAATTAATAATATGACTACTTAATTAATAAATTTTTTTTAACTTTAAGAATATTTGTTCATGTATCTCCTTATTTATTATGGACGATGATAAATCAATTCATATGGACTGCTATCATGTCATTATTAGGCCGTATATGAGAAGACGAAAATATCCCTATCGCAGCTCCTTATTTGGACCAAAAAGATTCAGGTGATGTCATTCTCGGCAAAGAATATTCTTCCAACAATTTGGCAAAGGGATTACAAAAGAATTGTTAACGAGTGAAAAAATAGCTAAATCTGTACCTCCAAAAAGAAAATTATAAGCAACCCAATTGAAAAATCTTTCTAGACTTGAAAAGAAGTAAAAAGATTTTCTTTCCTTTCTTTTGCTACTACCTCGCTTTGGAAAAAAAAAAAAAAAGGAGAAAAGCATTAGGAAGAAAGAAATTAGATGTGAGAAAAACTTTTTATTTTCTTCGTTTTTTAGAAAAGATTAATGTGAAAAAGAAAAATTATAAATTTTCTGATTGAATCAGTGTAATAAGGAAAAAGAAACAAAATAATATTTGTTATCATGACAATTTTACTGTAGATTAAAGCAAAGAGTAAACAGAAGTATGCGCATTAAAGCTGTTATTTTGATCCAAAACCAATAATAATAATAATAATCCTCCCACCCGCCTTTGCTTCCATTTGTAGTTCATTGTGCCACCCATCCAAGTAAGAAACATTCTATGTTTCACCCCAAAATCCTCCCATCATCTCATTTTCCGCCCATCCAGATCTAACGGATGAATAACAAATTTGCGTCATGCTCCTATTGATGCGAGACATGCTCTTTTTTTTTTGGGTGGGGGGGGGGGGTGGTGAGGGGAGTGGTTTGGGAAAAAATGGATCATTGCCCAATGTCTTAAAATTGTAGACACAAGTTGGGGATGATGCACAATAGCTAATTTGCTCCAAATCAATCTATCAACTCCACTTTAGTTAATGCAATCAATCCGTTTTTCCTTCACAAAAAAAAAAAAAAAAAAAAAAAAGAAAAAAGAAAAGATAGTAAGGCTTCAATTGGACCGGATAGTAAATCTTAGACGACAACCAAATCAATTTAACGATTTATCTGTATTTTTGTTTTTCACACTCAACACACCTTTCATAGTCTAATGACCCAAATTATTGTACGCCTATTGCACTCTTACTATTGTATGCCCAAAAATTTTTTGGGTTATCTATTTTACATTTTGGCGTTCTTTGTTCCAGTCTTTGACAAGCCAAATGCATAGGAAAGGTTTTTTTAAGCCAAAAAAAAAAGAAAAAAAGAAAAGCAGGAGTGTCCTTATTTACAAACTTATAAAAGAAAATTGTACTCGACACATTTTAAGTTAGCTAACCTATTATACTAAATTATGAGAAAGTATACCTTATACTGTTCAGTAAAACTCACCGATTACTCATCAATCATGTCAAGAAAGATTATACTAAACACATTGTAAGATGGATCGGGCCGTTATACTGAATTATGATCACTTATCAATCATTCAAAACTTGATGTACTTTTAATTCTACTAGACATCCTAACAAAAGTTCCAATCCTTGCCTGAAAAAATAAAATCAAATGTTCTAACCACTAGATCAGTAAGCCTAGGAAAGTTTACGGCTATATGCACTGGGAATTGTCAACATATAATGTAGTTTACCAAAGGTTTCGCCGTGTGGAGCGCGGAGCCTTCCCAGGTTTCACGCCAACTTTACCGAAATTTCCTTAGTTTCGTGCACCATCTGTCTGATTACAGATAGGTTACGTCCGGCAACCGTCCGCTGTAATTAGAGAGACGATTATAATTCTTGGTTTTCCACAATTTATAGCTTTCCTTCATGATTTTTTGTTTTTTTTTTTAAGATTTCTAAACAACATTTTACATTTGACATCTCCCATAGCTTTGGATTGAATTGGAAAGCGTAACTACTTGGTTTCAACTTTCAAGGAACAATGAACCAATTAGTTAAAAAAAAAAAAATTTAAAAGCCGGTTCATAAGGGAGAAATATTTGAAAATCTCTCAATTTTGACAAATCTTTCACCAAATCAGAAAAATAGATTAACGTTGTGCACATAAGCTACATATGAAAGTGTGAGTGAAACTGACTCAATGCAACAAAGATAATTTTCTGTGTTGAAAATTTTATTAAATCATTTCTATTGCTTAATTGGCAATTGTTAATGTATAAACTAAGGTGGGTGAAACCGCGTTAAGGACATAAAATATTGAAGGTGTTTGCTTTTGCATTTCAGAGTTGAGGTTGCTGTTCAAATTCAAAAGCATAATGTTAAAATTTGATTAATTTTTTTTAGCCTTACTACTTGCTGATAGATTTCTCAAAAAATAACTGACGAAAAGGGCAGTCTTGAACTATCTTTCGGGTGTAATAATAGATCTATAATTTGTGACTAAAGTATCTTTTAATAAAATGCTTAATATATAAAAAAAACCATGGACTTTTTAAAAAACCATGCTTAATATTTAAATAATATGTTTATAGGATTCCGTCTATTTCAATGATATAACAATTATATATATTAGCACTCGGTAACACATATAATTTCTCTTACTTTTAGTTGTTCCTTCTTCCACTCTTTAAAAAACCAAAAAATAAAATAAAAAAACTCTAAGCTATTGTTTGTCTTATGAGAATGTAGTGAGAATTAAAAAAATGAAAATGAAAGTTAATAAAAAAATATTTTTCATTTTTTTTGATATCTCATTGCGAAGAAAATTTGTTGAAATACGTGTATAATTTTTGTGCCCGAGAACCTATCACTAATCTCACCAATTCGTTAAGAAAAGGAATGAAAGGAGCTTTTTTTTTTTTTTTCTAAACTTTATTATGTAATTGAATTTTATATAGTGATAAAATAGTTACACAGTTTATATAATAAAATTTAACAATTTATCAATCTATTTTTAATTTTAATCATTTAATGATATATATCATTTTGTTATTATTTTGTTGTTATCTAATAATTTTTTTTCCTTTTTGTTATTGTTTTTGCTGTTAAATTATTTAAATACCACTTTTTCCCACAAAAAACCCTCTTTCTCGTAACTAGGCTTGATGGGAAAATAATTTTATAATATCAATTTTCTTTCTTTCTACTTTCTTACCACATAGAAACAAAAAATTATACTTTTTATTTATTTTTTTACTCACATATTTCTAATTTATACAAATAACAAAAAGGAAAATTATATTCTTTTCCTTTATTTTATTTCCTACAAATTTCTTTCACATCCTACTTCAAATCCAAACAAGCATAAAAGAAGAATAGAAAAGCTTTTCTCGAAAAAAAAAAAAAAACCAAGAAGAACAAAAATGGAAAAGCTCAAAATGCCAGTGACCCCTCTATCTCTTCATCTCTGTGTCAATAAAGTAACTGAAAGAAAAAAAATTAGCTAAAAGAAAAGGTGTCGTTCTTGTTATGAAGGGTCCGTCGTATTCCTTTCACGAACCCAAGGGATTTTTTGTCCCCTGAATTAAAAAAATAAAATAAAATACGAAGCAATTAAGTCAAACAAATATTTATTATAATAAAACAACACAAAAATGATACCTTTAATAGTTTTTTTACTATTTAAACAACAATAAACAATATATGTTTAATCAAACATTACCAAACATCATAAACAACGCCGAAATGATACCTTTAATAGTCTTTTTACTATTTAAACAGTAATAAAAAAAATCTGTTTAATCGAAGATTTTATGAATTTATAATGATATAATTTGGTATAATAAATTGATATAAACATTTTATTAATTTATTGTGGCATTTCCGGCCCTGGAGTGGTCACCCACTTAGACACCATTTTTCACACCAAAAAATATTATATCAATTTAATTAAATATCAATATATCATAATTTTATTTTATTTATCAATATAAATAATCCATAACAACTAAACAAAACTGGCGCATCGCTACTTGCAAATAAAACATTGATGATCATGCTTCTTAATAAAAAATATTAATAGATTCTTTTTATTCCCAGTATTTCTCTTAAAAATATGAGAGATTGCAAAAGTAAAACAAATGTCTATGTCCAACCTGAAAGCCTAACCCAAAACACTCGCATGTTTTTTTCTTAACAGATAAAAAAGGCTTTGAAGGGTTGTAATTTAGTGCCCCTGTGTCCTAATTCATCCTTTCTTATAAGACAATTCATTATCTGAGTACTAATAAGTTATACCTAGTTTTTTCCACCTATAAAATGCAGATGAAGTTAAATTTCACACAATTTGCATCATATTTTTTTCCTATAAAGAAGGAATTGATACCATATAAAGATTCAAACTCCAACTATACATATGACTACACACAAATTTACTACAAACTCAAGGTGCTACCCCCAATATTGTTTACTGTTTCTTACTTGACATTTACCTATGAAAAAAAACTTCATCCAATCTGTGTGCCCCATGTCTATCTATCCATCCATCCATCCATAAATCTGCTAATCTTGTGACTTCTACTTGACAGTCGGCACACTTCTCTGCAATTTCCTTATATTTTCTCAATTCTTTATTTATAGGAGAAACTATTTATTTAATGAATCCAATATGGCAAGCTGTTGTAACTGACCTAACTATTGAGTTGCTTCCGTAATAATTGAGTGACACGTTTCTTATGATAAGAACTAAATTATTTTATATTTTTCGATTGGATAAAAAGTAGCGAAAATCATTGTTAATACTATTATATTGAAATGAAATCTTATATGGGTTTTTTTTTTTTTTTTGCATGATTGAATCTTCCATTTGAAGCAAACTATTAGTGCTTATAGTGTCATTTTTTTTAAATGTTTAGGACAATTATTTAAAACAGGAATCGAAGTCAATAATTAAGATTATTAGTTGGAATCAAATATATTTGAATATTTGTATGATTTTCTCTATGGATTTTTAATAATAAAAGAGCATAGTCCGTCGCGCATAGTGCCGGCTGACATCTAGTTATGTCCTACCATTGAAAAAATAAAGAACAATATGCTATTATAGTTTGATCCTTATACTTGTCCAATATATACGTATAAACGTTAGGAAACAAAGCCAATTAGCCAATTAGCCAATTACTTTGCTGCAGATATTTAAGAAGTGTTCGCTCCTATTTGAATACTTTGCATCAGCACAGTGTCAACGAACATGGCCTCTGGTAGATAGCCAGGGATTTGGCTTCAGCTTTAAACAATATGGAGAGGTGTATGCTTGTACCATTCACTAGTTGATGAATACAATAAAGGACTCTGAGTGGTAGATTTCAAAATTATAAGCATTTTCTGCCTGCACTTGCTAAACTTAGTAACATGTCAACTTAGTGAGTGCTTCATCTATTTTTTTGTGTATCAAATTGTCCAAATGGCCGGAAGTGACTGCGGCATCACTTTGTCATTAAGCCAATTCGTAGATGCTTGGTCCCAATCTCGGTCTAAACAATAGTTATTAAACCCAGTTCGGACATCGACCCAAACAAAAGGTGGGGTCACTGATTCAACCAGTAGATCTATAATTGACCTAGCCGAATCAATTCCTCAAGCATCTTCTTTACTTCCTACACCAACAATATAGGAATGTTATATTCGATAAGAGCTTTGAAGTTGGGGTAAACAATGGTGATGGTAATTCCTACATAGAGTTCAGATGCCCACGCAATTTTTACTAACTCAGTTTGATCTAGTGATTGATTTGTCGGGCCACAGATTCAACTAGTCGGGTTAGGTCTAGTTTAATAATATTGGTCTAAACTAGTATCTTTTAAGATTTTAATTCTTGTTATAAAACTTCTAGTAATATAATTTATTACCAATTAACGATGACACGCTAATACGCTATAAATATAATAATAATATGATATGTTAAATTTCTAGCATTGTATCCAAGGTTTTTTTTTTTTTAAAAAAAAATTTATACTTAGACTATTTAACTAAGGAAAAAGAGACAGTTGAAAATATTAAAAATTTAAACTTTTAATTTTTTTTATTGACATATTATTAATATTATTTAAATTATAAATTTCGTAATAATATTGTATTTAAGTAGCTAGTATTTGAATGTCAGAACTATTAATCCATGCAATAATCATGTGATCAGTCAATATATAGTAAAATTTCATTTTCATGGTATTTGTTTTAGTAAATAGAGTAGGACAGAATGACAAAATTTCAGTAACTGGCCCACTAAACCTTCTCCATATATATATTTTAATTAAAATTACGTTCGCGCGAATGCATGGATTTTGGATATTCTTTTTTGGCGAATGGGAGGGTGAAACACCCAATCTAAACGATTATAAAATGCGGCAAAGCAATTCCACTGACATCCTCTAAGAGTAGCTGGCTCACACCCGGTGGAGGATCCTGCAAAAATTGAATGCTGGTAGCCTGCTGCTGCGCCAATCGAGCCATAAATTTTAGATATTTTTTGGTAGTAGTACCATAGAATCAGCAACTCGTTTAATATGCACTTCGTTTAGTATTAAGACAAATTTTTTTGATTTACATTAAAAGTAGAAATGTTACAGCTTTAATTATCAGATCCATCACTATGTTAGTGGAATGTGTTTGCTGGAAGCATTAGAATAGATCGTCGTGTTAGACAGGGTCGGGTCATTTGAGATTGAGTCATTGTAAGTTGGGTTGTTTCGAGTCATCTTATTTTCATATAAATTTATCTTTGATTTATTTTGAGTTTGGGTCTCTTGGGTTTGGATCGGATTTGGGTTGGCAATGTCTTCATTTTTTATAACGTTGTATTTTTATCAAAAAAATTTTAAAAAATGAAATAAACTATTAAAAATAATCTTAAAAATAAAATAAAATTTATCAACTGAACAAAGAATTTGAGAATTTTTTTAAAAAAATGAAAACTCACAATAAAATCTAAAAATTCATAAAAGTCAAAAAATATTTTGAAAAGAATATGAAATGTCCACAAGATTGAAAATTCAAAATTTTATGAAAATTAATATTCCAAAAATCATAAAATTTAAAATTGAAATTAAAAAATAAAAAATTCTGAGTTTGGCTAACAAAAGAGAGAAAGATATGAGTCTACAATATACAAGTTTTTCAATTTTTAGAATTTTTTATTTTGCATATATTTCGAATTTATTCATTTTTTAATAACATTTCTTATTTTATGAATTTTCAAATTATATTTGGAGTTTTTAAATTTTTTTAAAAAAAATTCTTGAATTATTTTGAGTTTATAAATTTTTTTATTTTTTAAATATTTAGAATTTATTCCTTTTTTTTTTTTTTTGGAAAATATCACACCATCAAAAAATGATGACATGGCATTCGAATCAGTACTAAGCAACTAACGTGACATATTTAAGCTTCTCCCAATTTCTTCTGTTTTTTAGGGCAAATGGTCGAGTAAAATAACAGGCTCATCAACTGACTTTAATTTTTTGAAACTTTTGGCCTTTTCAATTCTTTCCGTTTATTGATTTATTTTCTTGACACAATCTCTTTAAATCTTCTTCGATCTTTTTTAAATAAATTTTGTTTATTTTTTAATCTTATTCAAATTCTTTTCTTTTCTTTTTCATGATTTTTTTTCTAATTCAAACTCCTTTATTTTCTTTGCTTAATCTCATTTAAACACTTTCCTTTCTTTTTAGTTTCACAACCCTGGCTCCACTCAATTGGTCATAACTCTGTCTACAGTATTTCAAATCACATTCTGTCTTTCGTGTTGGAATCTAGATTCCATTATATTTCCAATCATATGTAGATTACCAATTGTTCAGGTCCAGCTGTCTATAGCATCATCTAAAAATTGACCAATGTTGTGTGTCTTGACAATTTTGACACATTTATTTTAGTATTTTGGTCATATATTCCTCTACGCATCTTTAATTAATGTATAGCTAGTAGCATCAGAAACTTGACATCTCTAGCTTTTCAAACATATATGGATCATGATCTGATTCATCCCCGGTTGAGTACAACAGCCTCTGGAAATTGAATGTGAATGAACTCCTCGTTGCATCATTTCTCTTCTAATAGTTGCTTTTCTTCCTTTATACTTATGTATTTTTGTGATATAATCATTTCACCAATCACACTTAAAGAAATACATTAGCAACACTAAATATTTTGTGATCATCAAAAATTAATATGAAACCAACATAAAATATATGGAATTAAAGTTTGGTTATGAAAATGAATAATATACTAAGTTGGATGAAGAAAATATAAATTACTTGATCTTAATAATGTATTTTTTTATAACCCAAGGGGTGTGATTGAGTAGAAAGGACTCATCCATTCTTAACCAAAGGTCAGAGGTTCGATTCCTGATTTAAGGTATGGAGCAGTCTTAAAATCTTGGGTCAGCTGTTCCACCCTTCGAGGTGCCTGCAAATCAGTAAGGAAATTAGTCATCGTGATCGACGGTGGATACCCCGGTCAAAGACCAAAAAAAAAAATTATGTATTTTTTATATTATCTTAGGTCATTTAAGATTTTATTTCAAAATCGAAGCATGGTAATATAAGAAATGACCCTCATCTGTTTTACCTGGTGGACTAACTCTTTTGGCTGACATGTGAGCATCTTCCTGGCATATATGATAGTAGACAGTAGTTGGATACAGATGAATGTTATTTGTACATTAGATTATGTGATTGCGTGATAAATCACCCCCTAGAGTGGAGACGCACTTGCTTGTTACGTATTCTTCTTGCAAATGTTAACCCATTTTTCATATGGTATTCGTGTTGGAATTCTTTGTGTTGTGAACCTAACTACTAAAATGTTACTTCTTCCCTTTGCGTTGCGAATCATATCATCTTCTTTGCCTACGTAAATACAAGAATATGATTCACTAATTCGTTGATGAAAATACTTTTAGATAAAATTCCATCCAGCAACTTTAGATTTTCCTTTCGAAGCTCAACCTCTGTTCTTATTTGCAGATACATTGCATGTAGGGGCGTTAATAGGCATCAAGTCATTTTTAACATTTTTTTAGACAATTCAGTTTCAGCGATTAGTTTTCCTAATGATTTTGTTCTTCTCTTTTGAATTGAGTTGCAATGAAATGGCTTGAGATATCATTGTTAGTTAACCTCTTTGTTGCCCGACTAAGACTGCTTCTAATCGGAGAATATTTTCACACGTAATTTTGCTTATTCAATAGAATCTTCTTATACTTGACTTATCAAAAAAATTGTTTCACTATGATATATGAGCTAGCGTAGTGGAAACTTTAATATCACAAGCAATTGTTGTAATAATGCTATGATAGCTAGCACACCAATAAGATTGAGGGAGTAGAATATATAAAGGACAATAAGATCATAGATTTTAGGGCTAGCTTTAGACTATTATCACAAAAACAAACAATACAAGAATCCATCGAGGAATAAGAAAAATTGACACAAAAGAATTCTTGTTACTTCACTAAATAAGAATTAGGGAATCCCAACAAATTGGGGGGCTCGGAAGGAAGGAATAGTATTTGGCAGTTAGATTCCAATTGTGATGCGTGAGTGAACAACGTCTAAGAGAATCCATAGACATCAGTGCGAAGTCTACTACCCCCATCTTCCCACGTGCATCACGCACGCGACCCCACGTCCAAGTCTGCAATTGGTGGAATTTACATGTAAATCACTACAACATTTGTTTTTTGATACATATTTTCGTGTCTAATCGGTTGCCTACATGCCCTACACTATAGCAGAGGGATTCCCATCGTCCAAGGAGTTGATGCAATTGGCGTGAAAACACCAGAACTATCATTAATTATAATTTCCCCAATCTAGGGGTCTCCACTATGGGATTCCACCACGACATGCACCATTTCCTTTTATTCGGCGGCACACATCTTTTATGAATCTTTAAAGCTTTGTTTTTGGATTAATTGGTTCTATCTGAAACTCAACTCGAACTTAAGATCTTCAGTAGTTTTGGAGACGATTCTAGGATTAATTAAGCTATTATCGAAGCATGTTAGGATTCATTTAATTTTTAATTATTAAATATTTCCTTACTGTTTTCCTTGTTGAAACAATCACGATGCAGTCTAATATTCTTGTCAATTTTTCATTAAAATGTTAAGGCTGTTGTATTTAGCTATACATTAGGATGGAGAAAATGATAAGGTAATTTGTTTACAATAATAATTTTAAAGATTATTGGACCTTAATTTGAGCTCCTACGAGAAGTGATTCATATATGTATTGCCAATACATGTACGATATATGTACATCATCCTAATGTCCAAGGAATTTTTTTAATGGACAAAAATGAAATATTGGACAACAAGGTCTAGTATTATATTGTTGAGGTAAAAATGGTGCGTTTTGGATAACTTCTTTAAAACCTCTACGCTGTTTTTCTACTCGGGTTAATTGGCAGACTTTGCTTTAGTTTCTGACAATGTTTCTACGTAAGCCCACTGAGACCTATTAATTGATGGATTGGTTCTTTCAGACTATATGGAGAATGACCAGATAGAAATAGTGATTGCCATTTTGGTGACAAAAATATGCTTTCTCCGACGAGGTCCACACTAGGAACTTAGAGTTTTAGCGAAATGCGTTTTAGGAGAATGACGCGGTACATATTGGTAATAAAGAATTCCAATCATTTGTGGATTTTCCAGATTGGAAATGCACCACTCAGTGTGTACCTGGTTCTTTGTTTTGCCGGGAACGAAAGTTACGGCAGCGCGTTTGTTTATGAATTATGGTGCTTATCCAATAGACCACACAGAATCCCAATACAATGACTAGGAGAGAGAGTCAGAAGAGCGATGTGGAGAGTATGTGATGGTATGAATTTCATGTGGGTCCTACTTAATTTTTTTAAAAATAAATCATATGATATATGATTAATTAAAGTAAAATATACACACGAGTATTTTAATATAGATAAAATGTGTATATAAATATCACACAAAATGTATTTATTACTTTTTAATAACTGTTTATGTACTTTTTTAAATTTGTTATGGTAGTTAACTGTCTACAAGTCATATAATAATTAAAAAAAAAAGGTGTAGCCCCCGGCTTCTCCCTGCCCGTCCTTCCTTCCAACATTTTTCTTTTTTAAAAAAAAAAAATTTATGGGCAGCCTGCATATCTATAAATGAATAGGTGAGATGGTCTACAACTATTCTTGACGTAAGGGAAAAAGAGGAAATTATAGCCCCACAATGCAATTGTAGAAAGAGGGAGAGAAGACGTGTTCCATTATGAAATATCTAGAGGTCAATCAAAATAAGGGAGATAGAAAAATGGGATTAAGTGAACACATTTAGGTGTTTGCCAATATTGATTTTTATGCAAACAGACAAATAAGAGTGGCGCCAAACATTTGTGAGTTGAGTCTTGCGCCAACTGTGTGGTCACAGGTTATTCTAATGTATAGACTTCACATCCTATGTTTTGTTTGCTGTTGGATTGTTATGTGTCCCAAGGAATTATCTCAATTTTATCTTAAGGAACGTTTGTTGATTCTTTAGAAGAATCAGGAAACAATAGAAACTTGAAGAAAATGGGAAGGAAAATCGAAAGAAATAACAAAAAGGAAAAACACGTGACCCAAGCCGGTACTGATGGCAATCAATGGCTTGCTTTTGGGAAAAAGTCAGGCCAGGGAGCAGGGGAATACAAAATAGTTGGTTTCCTTGTTTTTTTTTTTTAGTTGAATTAGGATTTAGAAATAAAAAGATTCACAATTAGAGATTTTTATTTGGATTATTTTTTTTAAGTGAATATAACTTACTTATAATTTTACACCATACAATAAGTAAAGTCTACTTGAATAAAAAAAATTAAAAATAATATTTAAATAATATTAAATTATGAATTAGTTTTACTCACTAAAAAATAGAATAAAATTAACAAGTATCACAAACGCATAATAACATTAAAAAGAAAAAAAAATCTCTATGTTAAAAATAAATAAGAAACTATGTGAGAAGGTAAGAAAGAGAAAAATGAAAAACATAAAAAGATACGTAATTCGGTCATAAAAATTTATGTCTACGATTTAAAAACTCAAAAGGGTTACCTATTTATTATTGATTTGTGTATCTCATCTAGCACATGAACTCTAATATATATAGTAAAGAGTATCTTGTATATAAAACAATTATATTACAATAATACTAAAATTTTATATTGATAATGATTGATTACTAAAATTATAAATTAATTATATCTAAATATATAAATCATTATATTTGATTGATTGCTAATATCTTAACTTGATTACATTCAAATCTCTATAATTGTATAATTTTCTAACACTTCTTATCAATTGGTTCTCGACGATCAAAGTCGAAATTCAATTTCGTAATCACTCCAACACCATAGAAAGAAAATTCATGATTGGCGATAGGAAGGTCACACTGACTTGCTCTTTGTTTTTCTTTTCCTTTATTTCATTTTTTATTGGCTGGCGAGCATGTACCATTGAAATGTTACATACAGTGGTACAAGCTAGTTCAATGTCAGATATGAGAAAAAAATTTCTTAAAAAATTTTTAGAATGACCCAGTTGGAAAAAAAAAAAAAAAGGTTAAAACAGATTTTTGTGATTTGAAATTATTTGTGCACTCATAGTTTTAAAAAACATATCCATCTGGTGTTAAGACCGGTGAATTGGTGACCCAAAACCTAAACTAGTCCAATTTTCTTATCCAACCGAATAAAATGGTGACCTAAAAATTTTCTTAACCAACTTGTTGGATTCGTGTTAAAAATTTTATCTAATTTTTTAAATTGTATATATTTGTATTATTTTATTATGTAGCTTTATAGATATATACATTCTATTTTTTATATGATATAAAAATATTAATTATTTTTTAAAATAAAAGTTGACCTATCGGCTTTACCATACTGTTGACAATCGTACAACAATTTTAGAAATTGGAGATAGAGGATAATGAGAGAGCGATCTTAAATTTTCTGTTCAATTTACCTTTGAAAATATATTCACAATCACAAATGGCAGGCAATGAGTTGGACATGGGGGTCTGCTATATATATATTATAAAAAAAATTAATAATTCATATTTTAATAATTATATTTGATATTTTATTTTTATAATAAAATTAATAAAATATAATATAAAAAATTAATACGTAATTTTTTATTATAAAAATAATTAAATTTATTATAAAAAATATATTATATATATATATATTATTTATACATAAGAATATATGTACGAAACTAAACGCTATATATTATATATGTGGTTATGATCGATCATGTTATACCTATGCTAACCTATCGTTTTCATAAAACCACGTCGGCGTTTCGTTAATGGACACTCGTCTACCAAATAGGAGTGCCTAGAAAGGGGGCAGCGGCAGCTGCAATGGATTTTTTCCTTCGAGTTAAAACAAAAAAAAAAAAAGACACAAAGCATAGGTAGGTCATCAAACATATCAGTCAAATCACCGCCCTATGATGTACAATTGGATCCTGATTCTGACAAAAACATTCAGTGGAAACTTGGATAATGACAGGAGTAAGAATTAATGATAACTTTTTTGATACTGTTAATATTATTATGTAGATATATATTGATAGATATATAAAAAATATATAATTAATTTAATATTATTTAATTATTTTTTATTTATAAATTTTTTATAATTTAATATTTTAAATAACTACATATTTATTATATTTTTACTTATGCACGTTTACTTATTTGTTCCGTCGTGGATAATGGAGCCTGAGTCAGTCAGCATCGCAAAGAATTAGCTTCCGATTCATTGATGACAACTCCAAATCTGCTATATATTCTGCCACATGCAATTTGCGATAATATTTTCGATCCTTCTGGCAGATGCACACTTAACAGTGCAAATGGGTGTGATAAGGAGCTCGTGACTGGGCTCTCGTAAGGTCTAAGGCCAACAATTGGCTGATCTACGAGGTGATGCCCTCAAATTTTAATTTATGGTAAGATGTTACTAGACTTTAACCTAGTGGTGAGTGTCCTTACCCTCCTTGAAATTCCTTACATACCCCTCCTCAGCTTCTTAAAATCTCAGGTTCAACTCCTTACTTGTTCACTTTCTTGCATTTTTCTTTCTGTTATTTTTCTTCGCCTTCTTTCAGTGTTTTAAAAATCAGACTGAATCAACCCGTTCAATCAGTTTGATCGGTGATCGGCCGGTTAGATTTCTAGTCCGGTTTAAGGCTGATTCCTGACTAATATTAGAACCAATTAACCTGATCAAAATTAGTCATAAATCATTCAAAATGAGTAAAAATCGATGAAAATTGGACCGGTCGAACCGAACCAACAAAAATCTAAAAATAAAATTTAGTTTCAAATTTTATTTAAATTATAATTTAAGCCAAACGTTATTTAAAATATTTAATTTAGTCTTAAATATTATAAAATTTTTCAATTTTTGTCCTTACAACTAAAAAATTAATACCCAATCACCGTTTATAAGTATCATTTTTTCAATGAGCTATATAAATATATATTTATTAATAAACATCAATTCTACTGGTTCAATTGTTAGTTAAACCGGTTGGACCGATTCAATACTGACCCACTAATCATTCCGGTTAAACCAATTAGATATCCACCATCCATTTCATTGAAAATTGTAATTTTATGAGTTCTCCGAATTTATTCTTGCGATACACATGATATCTTTTCACTTTTGTGAATATATTTTTATTGTAAGTTATTATTTTTATTTTTTTCACTTTATTAAAATAAAGTAAAGATTTTCAATTACAATCTACAGGAAATGTTTTGTGCATCTTTAACTAAAGAGAATCTTTCACAATAAATGTATACGGGTATATATAACTGAAGAATATTTAGATCATCCTGTGGCGTACAATTGTGTAAATGCTCTGAGAATATGGCCAACTTTCGTAATCCAGCAGCCTAAAATTTCAATTTGGTGAGGTGTGCCAGGATCTGGTTTATTCGATTGAATCTTTGTTTCTTATATATATTCTGCTTATGTTAGCTCATCACCAAATTCATACCAGTTGATATTCCACTAAGAGGATTTATTCATTTGAGGTGCTTGCGTCGCGATTCTCAGGAATTTCAATCAAGTCAGTGCGTATATATGGCACTAAGATGGATTCTTTTGGGTACAAAGCTCAAAGTGGGGTTCACGTGTACCAAAAAATAAAGTGGATTTTATGAGTCTACACTAATTTATCCATAATCAATGGTCTAAAACTATTTGAATTTTGAAGTTCGAGTAAAATCTAACAGTGTTACAAATTTTTGCCTAATTTTTACTTCTTTTTTCGGAGAACAATTATATTTTTTTAAAAACAATAATCTACTTATCTATTAATATTGTTAAGTCGGTGATTCTCATCAATTCTAATTTTCTTAGTATACTCACAGTTTGTAGTATTTGACATTAGCTTAGTAATTGCTTTATAACCTTTCTCAATTCTTAGCAGAATTAAGATTTCACATACATATCATTCACTTAATTTATTCAATTATATCGCTCAAACCAAAAAAAAAAAATCTTCAATTATTCACGTATATTTAAAATCTGCATGTCATATACTCATAATTAAGGAAAACAAAAGAAACAAAAGGAAATTTATTTCTGAAAAAGATACTCTTAATTCCAAAGCACGTTTTTCGTTTTTTAGAGAGAAAAAGGAGAACATTTTCAAATGTCTTTTTGTTTTTTCCCTTTTTCTTAAAAAGAAAAAACTATTCTCAAATTCTTATTTTTTTCATTTTTAAAAGAAAAATACTCATAATTTAAGTATCTTTTTATTTTTCTCTTTTAAATAAAATATAAGCCAAAACACACTTCTCAATCAATATAATCAACCAGCGCATTGTAGGGGTATAATATTAGCATATAAAATATAAGAAATTTCTAATTTGATAAACAAAAATAACGTCACTTATTCTTTGACTTAAGATTATAAGTAAATTATATTTTAAAAAATAAGTAAAAATAATAAGCACTTATGACATATAAAAATAATAAGCACTTATGACATATTTCGTATGCTATACTTTTAGAAGGTTATTGTTATGTATTTGGACTATGATTAGAAACAAAGGTTTTGAAAAAGGGTTCTACCACACAGTCAAACATTAAATAGTACTAAATTAAGTAGTAACGTAATTCATTTAACAGTATTTAATAACTTATCTGAATTTTTTTTTACATCAACAACACATATCACTTTGATTCTACCTAATAAATCTACTAAGTATTTCCCTTTGAAAAGTGAAATATAATACATTTTATTGTTTTTCTTTTGGTATATCAAGAGGTAGGATATATAATAGAAGTTGCCTTTGTCTTTTGCATAAGTCACTAGCTAGTTCCTTTCCCAATATTTGAATATATATGAGACCCTCTAGAATAAATATCCAAGCTCTTAATTATATTTTGTAATTTAATTATTACTAAAATAATACTCTCATTCATCCTATCATAGAGTGCTTTGTTTAGAACATGATATTATTTATAAAAAAAAAAAGAATTTATTTTATTTGTCATTGCTATTCAAGTTTTAAATAGAATTCGATCTTTCGAAAAAGCACACGCATTTCGGGCAAAATTACTACATATAACAAGGAACATTCAAAGCTAATTATCAGTTGTGGAAATTTCAATAGTTATTTTCATAACTTTGTGTTAATATATAACGTAATATTATGTCAAGATTAATAATTTCTTGCGTCCAGTATCTTATTTTTTTTTCTCTATATTATATTATTTATTATTTAACATCCATTTCCACAAGTAAAATAAATACTTTGACATTTAATTTGCAATTGACCAGGAGGCCAAAAAAAAAAAAGTGTCTAATATGTCCTCTAGAAGGCTAACGAAGAATGTCCCAGGGTCTATAATTTGTAAATTGCTAATTGGGATTCTCTACTCAAAGAGCTTGGCTCTGAACGAAAATGCATCAAAGTGTTTTAGTACGTGCACGTAATGTTTTTAACCGAAAAGTCCAAAACCAAGTACCGTAACTGTGAGTCTGTGACTTTTTTTTCTTTATGTAAAGGAAAAGGCTATGATATTGCCTTCTATTCAGCGTAACAAGAGTAATTTAAGAATGAGTGTCATTATATTTTTAGAATTAAATTTTTGTCTGAATGTAACAACACTTATATTTTGTATAACAAGAACTTCATTTTGTATAATAAGAAAAATACAGATTTTTCATATGTTTTTCTTATTGTATAAAATAAAATTCTTGTTGCACAAAATATAAGTGTTGTTGTATTTGGACAGAAATCTGATTTTGAAAGCCTACTTTTTTTTCTTTTAAGAATATGTGGACAACGCTGCTCAATCACAGGAAGCTCCGTATTCTGTCTGGCAATGGAAATATTGAATGAATGTAACTACCACAGATGCAACTCCACACATGGTACGATCATTTTCTTTGATTGCACTACACTTTTTATTTTCCTATACATGATTTAAATTAATGATAAGAGCACAATGAATACTATGTTAATTAGTTAAATACTCTGTCAAAATGCTAAGCGGAGATTTTCAACTTAGAAGTTATCCCAGGCACATCCAACTATGGAGAGCTATAATTTATGGTCTATATATGTTTTAATTTTAATTGGACAAATGAAAAAACATTAGAAACTTCCATTCAAGTCCATTTAATTTAGTGAGTCCCCAGTTTTGTAGGTTTCACTCCCACATGACATTGGGAATGGAATTATGTATGGTTCCATTTGCAAGATAATCAAATTCTCATTCAACGCTGAATCAAAAGAGTCGTGTGAGCGCATTAGACATGTCCTTTTACCGCAAGGTGACCAGAATTTTAGAGCTCTAATATTTGCAAAAGAGGGGTTTGCTACCGATAGTTATTATTATTATTTTCTTTTTTTACAATTATCAATAAAAAATCAATACAAAAATACTTTTTAATAGCAAATTTATAATATATTTGATATTTATATTTTTGATGGTTAATTAATGCGTGTTACGTGTGGCAATTGTAAAAAAAAAAAAACTAAATATTAACTGTTCCTTAGGAAAAATATTGTAAGAGATTAAAGGATAAGGCATTAAATTAATTAAAAGTGGCATAAATCATTTGCGACTTTGGACCTACTGGCTGCCTCTCTGGTGAGCTTGCGACGAGGAGTTGAACATGGAAAATGCATTTGATTGAAGCAGGAAAAGTTAGCTATAAATCTATGAGCTAAGCAGGCTAGAGAACAGCAAATGTTAAAGATCCAATTTTATTGGAACTGAATTGGAAAATGTCATTTCACGTTGATCGCTCTTTTGTTTTTCTTTCGAAAGTATCACAAAGTACATTAGTTTATAACCCCTTTTCAAAACAAAGGATCTTTCACTTTCTACCGTTCAGATTGCCCATTTAGCCAATGAATGAAGAAAATGGCGAGACCAAAAGGGCTGCGTTTCATAATTTCACTGGATCAATAGGTCAAATGGGTAGCAAGAGGGCAAAAATATTTCTTTAACCAAATTGAACCGGTCTTAACATGAAAAAAAAAAAAAAAAAAAAGCTACCGATTCATGGCCATTTAATTTGGACGGAGAGAGAAGCCGTGGATGAAGTCATTGTGGTGAATTGGTCAAAAAGCAGTCCCACATTATGGGACCTCAAATCAATCTTTGACCCAAAAGTGGCTTAATCTTCTTGTTGCGTTCTTCTTTGAAATGACATCACTGGTTTGATCATAGAGGCTAAAGAGAATGGCACCATGGACTGATATAATAAATACAGAGAACCGGAGAGGACCCATGTATAAAAACAAAGTTGGTTTTATTTTAGCTTTCGACCCCTGCATGTTTAGCTCAAAATTCATTTACATCCTAATTAACCAGTTTGATCTTGGCACCACAATTCCACCATTATAATTCGCCGCATTGATATTACCAGATAACGTTAGCCTGCAAATGCAAATAGTTGGTCATTTGTGATCGTAAGTGCCGATTCTGAAACTGTGTCCATTTGTTCACTTGAAAGCAAAAAATAGAAGACTGGTTATTATTATCTTCTAGTTCTGTGGGCGCCTGCCTTTTTTAAAGGAGATCTTACGTTGAGAAGCAATAACCAAAATCAAAACGACATAGTCGATAGTGAAGGACATTTAATCTTGAAGATGATATTGTCAAGAAATTGGTCTGCCCAAGAAGTCAAGAACATGTTCACATGGTAGTAGATGTTGAATTATTGATGAGTGTGATTGATAAAAGATATGGAAAACAATAACGTTAATTTGTCTGAGCAATTTTCAGATAAGGTTGGTAATCATAATCAATTTTGATTTCTCTATCTTTTGCCTTTAGATACAAGATGTTCTTACTAGAGAACCCGAAATGTAAAAAAAAAAAAAAAGATAATATAGTCACTTAAATTCGAATTTAAGTTTCTAATAAAGTTACTCCAACCAATTGTGATAGAAGTAAGAAAAATGTTGAAATATATTAGCATTTGTACACATATATTAAACGGGAAATATAGCTTTAATTTCGAGGCAACTAACTTTAATATTCATGTAATATTTTATGACAAATAAATAGATACTCGAACATATTGGAATCGAGTATGTGTATGAAAAGCATCTATAAGAATATTATATATGGTGATATAAACTAAGTAAATCCAATCAAAAAGCCAATTATAAATGAGAAGACTCCAACATTTATTTGATTCCAATTTTTAGCATGATTTGTAAGTGAATGTTAATTTAACTTATTGAGGAAAGAAATAAAAGAAGATTTCTTTATCAATTACAATTGGCAAATTCTCAAATGATTTGGAAGTGAATAATAGATTTCGTTATTAAGGAGAGAGATTGAATAAGAGTTGAAATCACATAAAAATTTGACAAAGTAATACTCATAATCCCGTTACTCCGATTTGTTTGTAAGGAATTTTTTGTCATTAAAAAGTTAATAATTAAAATTGGTATGCTTATTACTCAGAATATCTCAAAATAATATTCATGTCTTCTTTGTCCAATGAAAATTTGGCGCACATGATCAGTTGTACAAAAATAAATAAATAAATAAATAAATAATATAATAATAATAAAACACTCACAGTGTCGTCCAATCTTCATTGGAAGCCCAAAACTAGTAAATACTGGTGTCACATTTCTCCTCAAAGACAACTGAACGAGGTTGGAAAAACACTAAATGGTCATCCAGGTAGCCCAGTGCAAACTTAGCAAGAAGTGGGTGGGCCTAATAACTGAAACCATTACCAAAAAGTCCGGCCCTAGATGCTGATGGGGGAGAAAGAGTATCAATCACGAACCAAAAATACAAAATTTTTTGCGTAGTACATGGCCAGGCTATGCGAATTAACGTCATTAAGGAGCAATTCCCGTTAGTAGGTTTGGTGTTAAGGAGTTCGTGTCTAAGTGAAATGAGAATCCAAAGAAGCAACCCAAGGTGTTAGTTTTATAGTTAGTTCTAACACTCTAATACTTAAGTCAGTTTATTGGAGAGACAAACTGAAAAAAGGACGAAGAAGAGTAGGTACTTTGTTTTGGTGAGATTTCCTTACTTATAGGTGGTCAGAGATAACCAACTAACTTACGCTTTATCTAGTGCAAGAAAGAACAATCATATAACTTATAAATTATTTTTTAGCCTGTAGAAGAGATGATAAACTTATCATAACAGAAAGAATTAAGGGAGAGGGCTGGTTTCGAACCCCAACCTTCTAGTCGAAGGCTACTTTGGCTATTCTGAGTCCACTGTATAAACTACAAATCTTAGAAAGAAAGTGAGCAACGCTCTGACGTCGTTGCTGGCAGAGTCTAGACAATTGTGCCCGGCGGTAGAATCCGAAGATGCTGCGGGCTAGGCCTTTGCTAGTAGATTTTTATTAGCTGTGTTGGGCCCCAGATGCTGCTTGATAAATTGCCCATATCTGTGTCTTTGAGAAGAAATATGGAAGCCGTCTTCTTCAAAAGGCTACAATGGGCGGGTGGCTGGCTGCTGAACACATTGAATGATGATTTGACACTAAATTGTTGTTTCCACTATTCCTCGAACCCGTGACCATCATAGTCATGGGTGCATTGATTTGACACAAAATTGTAATGGGGCAAGTTTTGTTCCCAAAAAAAAGAAAATTGTACTTGGGCTAGTGTTGCATATAATAGAATTAGACTTCTTCGCTATGGCAGAAGCATGCTGGAAGGGAAGGTGGCTGGGCTTTTATAATGTCTTAATTAATTAATTCTTAGTTGTAGATTACATAGGTGGTCCCAATGCACCTACTATTGGGTACGGCTCGCAAGAGACGCAACACAATGGGTACGGCGAAAGTTAACTCAAGATGGAATTACTTGAAAGAAAGAAACTGTTACTTAAGTGTCAGGATTGGTGGAAAATAGTTGTTACCATCTAATACACATGTGGACAGTCAATTGATTTTTAGCCAGCAATGGAAAGTGGCTGTTTTATTGGGAGGTAAAAGGGGCTGCATGGGCAGGCATAAATGTAGTCCCAATGCAAATCCCTTTTTTTTTTTTTTTTTTGTTAGAAAATTCATTAGATCGTAAAGATAAATAATGATGATATATAATTCCATTCTCATGAATTACATAAGCCACTAGTTTCAGATTTTAAAATATCAAAAATAAAAATTTAAATTCTTAATATATATCCTTTCAAAAATCACAAATTCTTAATTAATGAGTCTCACTCACATTATTTTTCTCACATAACGACTACTTTTTAAAACTATTTTCTTTCCAAAAAAGAAACTTTCTGATTTTAAGGCTCAACAGCTACTTATTGGACTAGGATTGATTACAAGAAAATGCAAAACTCGTTTATAAGTGCCGGATTACAAGGTTAAGTGAAAATCGAAAACTAGCTTAATCCAGAAAGAACTTGTGAGATAATAAAATACCATATAATGGAATGGAAGTACGTATTATTGAGATCCAGGCTGCCAACATTGGGATTTTATAGGGCCCATCAAAGGGTCTCATATCGCAATCAATACAATTACCCATTACAATGGAATAGCACGTGCCCTGGACAACTCCCACCATTAATGTGTCTCAACTGAAATCATCTCAGCAGCTTTAAATGCCAACAGCCCTTTTGCATTCTGCAACCATACGGCTATGGCTAGAATTGGTCGAGGCAAAGCTAATTGGTTGAGGCAATTTAAATAGTGGGTGGTGGGGGAGGGGAGTAAAATTGTTTAGAGGGAAAAATATGAAGCAAAGGCTCAGTACGATTATTTTAAAGACTAGACACAAATGGCACCCGAAGCCGCAACGCATATTTAGGATTCGTTTTGAAGCTGTCGTCTTCTGGGGTCTTTTCCCACTTTCTCTGCATCCTTCCCGCCGATAAGGAGGCAACTATCGCCAATATTTCCAAGAATATAGATTACTGGGTCCCGTTTTGATATTTCAAAGATCTTCGTATTGTGATTTCCCAGGACTTGTGATAATATGTATATCTTTGCTAAACAGTGCGATCACCGCTATTCATTAATAAAAATAGACAGCCACTTGGTAAAGCTATGGCAGCAGCAGACAGCAACTCTATCATCCATAATATTTAGTTACCCTTTTCCCCTGGAAAATTCATGAAGCCAATATCGATTCCTGCAACTGAAAATCAACAATTGCTAGCCAGACTTAGGTTTTTTTTTTGTTTTTTTGGGGTTACTGTGGGGGAGGCCATTTGGAATTTTACGTCGCCAAGGATCGAAGCAGAAACCAGCCAACAGACTCTAACCAGGTGCAGTCTTTACTCTTTGGTTGAGCCTTTCTGTCTCCCACAATACTCACAATTTACATAGACGAAAAAAAAAATGCTGGCACTGTGTCCTCGTGTGGAAAGATTAAACAAGAAAATGATTAAGCAAAGAAGGTCAAAGTAGAGAACCAAGCATATATATACATTTAAGAAATCCACTTCCCCAAAGTCAGCAATACATTGAACCAAAGCTTAGGAGAAAGCCGCAAAGGGACTCCTTGGAGGTCTCTTAGCAAGTTATACATTTATCTACATAGTTACGCTACCAAAAAGTAGGAACCTCTATAGCTCAGACATAGTAGCTATTAGCCTACTAAGAAGAAACGATATTGATAGACAAGCCCATGGGTACATATGTTACAGATATAGGGAAGAGGACATTCAGGTACCGGTATCTTGTTAGCATTGATAGAGAAATTCACAAGATTTCTCTTTGGCACAGACGATTGGTGTCATTTGCAGACAGTCTTCAGTCTCTTTGCAGCTTGAACGAAGCCCGCGATGACCTGCAACTCGTCCATTTGCTGCACCAACACAATATAAAAACTTTCAGATCATAATTATAATTTAATTGGATGGCATAGGCCCTAAAAGTTTCCATGAAAGGTGGGCAATTTTACAACACTATGTTTAATCGAAAACAATAATTGAATGTCAAAAGGAGGAAGAATTAAAACAGAAGGAACAAGGATTGAATAGGGGTTTTCACCTGCGACATAAAGTGCCTTTGAACAACATCAACTAATTGCTCTTTAGAAGGGTTGGGAATGGCATCCATCTGGAAAAATGCAACAGGTAAATTAACACAAAACGCAGTCAGCAGTAACAGTACGAGATATGCGTCAAGTTTCCTCCATTAAGATACTCACAAGATTAAAATGTCGCCAATATCTCCATAATGCAGCCATTTCCAACTTGCTAAGGTCAACCTTCTATGATAGAGACATGTAAATAGATATAAGATACAAATTCATATTGTATACTGTTTAAGTCAAACTTGGACAAGCAACAAATACAAACACCATAGATGGTATATTCAACAAGTGCATAAAATATTTTTACCGAGGCCCCACGAGGCGTAGAAACAGAACCTTTAGACTGCGAATCACAAGAGAGAGACCTACTCACAGTCCTGTGAGATGATCCTGTTGATTTATGCGTACGATGCCTTGATTTGTGGGACTTTTGGGTGTCATCGGATGCTGGAAAAATAAAGAAGAGCTCCACCAAAATTAAAAAGAATGGTGGGACCAACCAAAAGAAAAAGAAATGAGCAATGGAGCTTTTAGCAATAGCGAAAGTAAAAGACGAAGACAGAATGGATCCTATGTACCAAATTCCACTACTTTTAACTAAGAAAGCGTACGGCCATAAAGTATCAATTTCAGTCCAAATGTCCAAGCAAAAACTCGATTAGAGCTCACAGGACTAGCTAGTGTAAAGGCATGGCTTCTCAACACGAGGTTCCCAGGCTAATAAATCTCAGGAATATCTATGCAGCCCCAACCCTGTCTTTCTAGGGAGGCTTTTCCAACTGTTTTCTTTTTTCTTTTGTTCACTACCATTGCTTACATTTGGCATAGAAACTAGACTATATCAAAAAGAAACTAAATTTATTTCAACTCTCAGCAGAATTTAGTCCTGAGAGTGTTCTCATAATTAAAGACTTTTATTTATTAGCCACACTTACCCATATCGGATCCATTCCACTGTGCATTTTCGAATTCCAAGTCATCGTCATCTTCATTTCCAGTGGGAGCCTCAATCACACTAAGAGCATTTCTCTGTAGCTTTACCTCTATGCCATTCGTAAGAACCTGCAATTTTAAAATTTCAGAGTTGAATAAACGCATCAGAACAAAATTTGACGAACAGCGTGAGACTGAATAATAAACCACAAGGAAGATAAAGTAGTGATCGTAGACTTAAGAATACAAAAATGGCAAGAAACAGTCAAACTAGGAAAACAAATCTATTCGAATCCACATAACCGTGCCTCTGAACTCACAACAGCTTCAAATTGATAATAGGCTGTGAATTTCCAAGCAGCACGAGGCATGATAAGGAGTAAATCAAATGGAATCATTTTTCCTAATAACATGGACCTAATCCTAAAAGGCTCAATGCATGTCTGGATATTGTAAATGAGTTAAAGCAATACATAAAACCACTTTTACTTTCTTTAGTCCGGATCAAAGGATCTCTTAGTTTTCAGTTATTCGAAAAGCAGAAACACGTGTCAATACAACTAAGCTGCAAATTACATCAACATACACGAATATGACATGACAATTTAAATCCTCATCCAAAGAAAGCTAATAAACAAACATGTAAACAAAGTTCTAGCAATCCAATCAAGCAAACAAAACTGACACCAAATGCTTAATAATAGAAGAAATGCATAGAGAGAGAGAGAGAGAGAGAGAATGTGTGTGCTGAGTTTAATAACGATATCAAGAACCCCAGCATAATTACATTCCAAAATCAATCGAAAAAAGTGTGGATTAGATTCTTCGGTCCTTCCCCACAAGCACACGATGCAGAAAGCTGTCAGAGCAAACCCAAATATCATCTAAATCAAAATATGTAAATTGGAGTCGAAATAGTTGGAAATGGCATAATAAAAAAAACCAATTTACAATCTCAAGTTAGTACAGTCCCCTGAAATCTCCAGATCCAGCAGTAAAAATGCACATGCAATGAGAACCCATTATCAATCACCCATAATTACAGTTTAAAACTTGAGCAAATCAACTTACTTATTGCAAAAATTGCACGATAAATAAAATTCCTTATCCAAAACAACCTCTTCAAAACAGAACTGCATTAATCTTATCAATGATAACAGCATAATATTCAAATTAACCTGCATTGCCCAAAAACAGGCCCATTTTGAACCCCCCAAATTGGATTCAAAGCAAAAGAAATCAACAGTTGAGATTAGAAAATCGGAAATCGGCCCAAAACAATCCAAATGCAAGAACATCTAAAAAGACAGAAACAAAGAAAAGAAGAAAAAAAGAAAAAGAAAAAGAAACCAATTTTCCATTTTAAAAAAAAAAAAAGCCAAAACAAAAGGTGGGAAGCAAAAAAATTATACCAGCCAATGCCAACCGCCAAGGCCAACGGCCTTCTTGACCACACCCTGAAGGCCCACGAGCACCGACTTAGTCCTGTTATTGCCGGTAACAACCACCTTGGTATGACGTGGCAGCACCGATAGCTCCTCCTCGCTGCTGTCTCCGCCGCAGCTCTGCAACTGCGAGGACGAGAAGCCTCCGTTCACCACCGAACTCTCCACCGTCTCCAGCATTGTTTCCTTTTCCCTCTTCTTCTTCTTCTTCTTCTTCTTCTTCTTCTCCAATTCAGTGAGAGAGTCAATTAATTAATAATAATAAGTAAAAAAAGAAAAAAGTCGATCTAATTAGAGCGGTAAAACCCAAAATTACAATGGAAATGAAGATCGTGCATTGCTGAGTAAGTTGATGGAGGTTTTGGAGGCAAGAGAGTGAGAAATTGAGGAGAAATTGGGATTTTTGTTACAGAGAAAAAGCACAATTTGAAGTCGTAGAGAGAGAAAGAAAGAGACTTTTGCCTTTTTCTCTCTCTTTCTTTCTGTCTTTCTTTCTTTCTCTGTTTGTGTGTGTGTGTGTGTGTGTGTGTGTGTGTGTGTGTGAGAGAGAGAGGATAGAGAGAGAGAGAGAGAGCTGATGAGTGTGACTGGGGTGTGTTTATTGGCTGTAGCGCTTATGAATCCCGACGACATGGAATTGACCAATGGCAGCGAGCCACGTATGGAAAAAGAAGGAACGGTTACTGCTGCCCCGTTAATCATGCTGGTTTGGCAGAGAGCAGCAAAGCAAAGCAAAGCATTGGTTTTTCTTTTTTTTTTTTTTTTTTTAAAGTTGCAAAACCAGTTGCGGTTTTGGAATTAAAAAAGAACATTTTTATATTAAATAACAATAATAGTTTTTTTTTTTTGAGTTGAATGAACATATAAAAACAGGGACAGCGTTGACTGTTTGACTAGCGGTAAAAAGAGTGGGAAACGGGGGAACTTTGAGTACATCATGCCAAATGGATTGGGTAAGGGTAGTCTTCTATACGCGTCTGTGTACATATTTATACAGAAGAAGTATATATAAGTTGATATTTGATATGTTGATTTTTGTTTTAAATAAAATTGTGACTGTTATTTTTGAAATAAAAATTAATATTTTTATAATACTAGTTATTTTTACGTTTTAAAAATATTAACTACGATTTCAAAAATAATAAACACAGTTTATCTTGAGACAAAACTCTAAGCATTTTATCTAATCTGTATAAACCTACTCATATATATATATATATATATATATATACTCTAACTTTTTCTTTGTCCTATACTTCTGTTATAATATTGTTCCATACACACTCTATCTTTGTTCCAGCTTGTTCTTTGTTCTATACTTCTATTATAGTACTGTCACCTATCTGGTCTAGCATCATGGGTGGACATTACGATTGGTATGTAAATAAAAAATAAAAAATATTAAGTAAAAATATTTAAATTGTAATAAAATATTATAAAAATAATATAAATTGTTGGATGATTTAAATTAAAATATTATTAAATATTATTAAATAAATTACGTTATTATTTTGTTATTATTTAAAATTAACCTGTATAATTAGACTTATAAAAAATAAGATGTTTTGTTGTAATAAAGAAATTCTTTTTAAAATATGAATTTTATTTTTTATTGTTAGATTATATTTAGAAATCATTTAAACCCCAACTAATTTGGATGGAGACCTCGTCTAAGGAGAATTGAGCTTCTTTTACTCGGAGGATTAACGAAATGTGAATTTGTGATCACGGTAAACGTGTTATTACGCAAAGACTCACACTTTCATATGTAAATACAAAGAAAAAAAAAATTCTTTTATTTAGTGAAATTGAAAATCTAAAATATATCAACAATGTATGGCAATCCACTCTCTCTCTCTATTTCGCTCAAGAATTATGAAAAGGAAATTTTTCGCGCCAAAACCACTTTGCTTTTTTTCTAAAGTTTTCTTGACAGATGATGTGTGTCTCTGTTTCTTCGTTAGGTATGAAGGCCAAAGTCTCTTTCAGTCATGCCCGGGCCTTGAAAAACGATTGGACTTACGATTATTCCATATGCCACTAGACATCTACCTTTTTTTCTTAAACACTATTACGTGACGGGAGGAATTTGTCGAAAAAATTATCGAAATGTAATTAATTAAATTTATTGTGTAACTGCTTTAATTATAAATATAACTAAATTAAAAAAAATACTTATATTTTCGTTGTACAATGAGTCTTTTATGTTAAGAAATAGTTATAACGTTAAAGATATAAAAAATAAATTGGCAATATTTCAGCCAGATTTCTACGTTTTATTTTATATATATATATATATAATTTAGCCAAAGATACAAACAACCAAATAGAAAAGTTTTGTTCTTATTATTGAAAACAACACGAAGTGTAGCTTGGGTTCTTTTCCAATTCTACATTCCTAAATGTATTAAAAAACAAAAAAAAAAAAACCAAAGATAGCTGCTAGGAAATTAACTCTTTTGAATTTTTGTTCATATTGCCTTATATTTTTTCCCATCAAAAAATGTATTATTACGGTATTTTTTATTTACAATATACTTATCATAAAACGGAAATGTGTATCACATAACCACTTGGAACCAGGCCACTATTTTTTTGTTAATCACTGTTAGTAAATTTGCACCCAAAAAACAATGGCGGCTAGGAGCAAATTTTCAGATTTTTTTTTTTTGTTTAATACGCTGAATATAGTAAAAAATGCCAAAAAGCTGAAAAACAAAAAAAGAAAAGAAAAGAAAAGAAAAGTAACGGCAGAGTGGGAACGTAACGGAAACCCGAAATCCATCCCCAGGGCCCACGTGGAAGAAAAAGTGAGGCGCTTCTTGCCGTCGGTGTTGTCTTGTATAACATAGGATTGCGAATTTTATATAATATATATCCTGGCTAGATTAATTTAATCTATTGTTCAATTTGACACACTTTTCTCCCGTTTAAAAAAATATAAAATAATAATTTAAATGCATTTAAATTTTTATAATTTATCTTTTTTATGTTTTAATTTTCTCTATTTTCAATTTACAATATACAATTTGTTATAGTTTATAATTTTGACAATTAAAGTCTTTTATAGTAATTTTATTAATTTTAAAGCTCATTTTCAATTATAAAAAATTTTTAAAATCTAAACATTGTCAAACTTATTTTTTTTAGTTGTCATGATTTTTTTTCCCACTTTGAAAATATTTTACAACTCATTTTTAAAATTTTGTTAGAGATAGCAAAATTGAACCCATAAAAATTTAAAAATGATAAATTTTAAAAAGTTTACAAAAAAAGAAAAATAATCATAATGAATCAAAAAGATTATGTTTATATGATATATTAATTTTTCAAAATTTTTTACTTTTAAAATAAGTTTTAAAAGTAATGAATTTCCAAAATTAAAATATACAAAAGGTTTTACCATCTAAATTGAAATTATAGAAAATTAAACGTACAAAAAAAAAAAAAACAAAAACAAAGACTTGAATACATTTTAATGTTAAATTAATCAAAGACCGTGCACCTGCCCCATTTTTTTTTCCCTCCAGAATTTCCCGCCACAACTGAGGAACAACAGCCGTCGATTTCGGATGACCATCAGACGCCGGACAATTTCGGGGAATTGATTAAAAAATAATAATAACAACAATAATAAAGTTACAGACGCCAGCCGACCAGGCACGTTCACATAACATGTGCAATGATAACAATGTTGTTGGAAAGAAAAAGACGACCTTTCGGAACACCCACTGTCGTGAGCGTGGAAGCAGCAGCACGTACCATGCACATGCGCCACCTACTTCATCTGGCCCGTCCATTGTCAATCTCAATCAGACGTCGCATGGCTTTGGCGTGTCAGCGAGGGCGATTCATCCAGCTGCGTGGACCATCGTCGACCATAGAATAGCGCACCAGAATATCATGTTCTCTCAGATACGGACAAAAGTATGAGATGCTCCCAATAATGTAACAGTAACGAGGCAATTTTATTTGGGTTTATCGGCTTAGCAACGTATACTATTAAAAAATACATAATTTATATAAAATTATTGTAGAAATTTAAATTTATTTTTTATAAATTTCATCACATCAATACGTTTTATTATATTGCCACTATTTTTTCCGTACTATTTTGGGGGACGTTAGCGATTGCTGGGTTTTGTTGACTACGTGACTGTGATGCAAATGCATTCTTAGCTCCGAGAGGGAGAACCCCACCTGACGTACCAACTATGAAGTACGGACACTCCAAAAAATGAAAGTATTACGTGTCGGACACGTAAGACACGCGGACACGCGACCGACACGCGGCGGACACGTGTCCGACACGGCTAGAAGTGTCCGCCAAAAATTTTTTTTTTTTTAAATTCGGACACGCGTGTCGGACACGGGAAGCACAAGTGTCTGACACGCTGCGGACACACCTGAATATTTTTATAATTATTTTTAACAAATAAAAAAAAAATTCTTAAAAATTATAATTAGTACTATAAATTGTCCATAACTTTTAAAATGTTTAAATTTCAACTTATTTTTAATTTTAACAAAAATATTAAATTGATTACAAAATTTAATATCTCTATTTTAGTCTTTCACAATAAAGAATAAAAAATCTTACGATATATTATTTGAATAAAAATTTTCTAAAACTTATAATAATTATATAAATATATTTTGGGTAAATAAAATTTATAAAATTGTTTAAATATATATATATGATATACACAAATTTTATAAATTTAATTTTTTCTATATATATCTATATATCTAACAGTTTCCAAGCTGTGTCCGTGTCCAAATATTTTTAAGATTAGTGTGTCGCTGTGTCCGTGTCATACTGTGTCCGTATCGCCGTGTCCGTGTCCGTGTCCGTGCTTCATAGCGTACCAAGGAAAAACAAAAAAAAAGAGTAACATCTCATCCATCTTCTGAGAAAACTTACGAAGAGACTTGGACAGATTATGATTTTTGTATAGATATTATTTTTATAAATAGTTTCAATTTATATAAGAGAATCGTATATTAAATAAAAAAATAATTATAAATAACGATAATAATGTTAAAATTATATTAAAAATAATTTGCCAAATTTTATAAATTTTTAATTAATTCTAATTATATACTAATAAATTTTAACACGTCTCTGAGATGATAAAATGACTAACTTGAATTTAGCAATCAAATCATATTGTAGTTTAAGTGCATAAGTCTTAGTAAAGATATCGGCAGTGTAATGAGTTGAAAAAACAGAGATTAAATAAATAGTGATTTGCACCATATAATAATGAAAAAAATGACAATTATTCTCAATATATTTAGGCTGCTTATGAAAAATATTATTGTGAGTAATTTATATAGTACTACGCTTGTCACAATGAATAGATGTAGTTGAGGAGTGTCTAATACTCATATCTTGAAAGAATCGTTGAAACCATAATAACTCAGATGTAATATTTGTAAGAGCCTAATATTCAGTTTCAGTACTAAATCAAGAAATAACAATTTGTTTCTTACTACGCTAAGAAATGAATGAATTTTTCAAAAAAAAAAAACATCAATCAGAGATTCGCGAAGGCAGATTTCGGATGGGGATTAAAGGGGCCTGCAGAACTAGGAACAGCAACTGTGAATGGGGTGACCGACAACAGTGACAAAGCCCGGCAAAGCAGAAAACGGCGATAATAAAAGAACCAAATTGATATGAATGGAAATCGGTGAAACCGAATGATGCGAAACAAGCCCTGTCTCACTGAATAGAGAAGGTTTTTGATACTATGATAAAAACTATAAGAGAATTTGAAAGAATATGATTTTTGTATCTATATTATTTTGAGATATGATCTCAATTTATACAAGAGAGTTGTACACGAAATAGAAAGGAAGATAATTACAAATAATGATAATAATATCGAAATTATTTTAAGAATGATTTGCTAAACTCTACTGGATCTCTGATTAACTTTAATCATATACCATCAAATTCTAGCATCTTCTTTTAAAAGTCTGTTTGTGGAGGAAAAAAAGATGAAAATAAAATTTTAAAAAAGTATATTTGATTAATAAGGAAAAAAAAGAAAGAAAAATTTTCTCCATTACTTTTCAAATTCATTCGTCTCAGTTATGAAAAAAAAAATATTGATTATCCTATTTGATTCCAAAACAACTAAATTATTCATATTAATTCTTTTAATTAACACTAATCAATTTGAGTAAACGAATAAAATTATAATTGCACAAATATCATTTACTTTCCACTCATTTTTCACTTGTTCTTAAACCCAAAAAAAAAAAAAGAAAAAGAATCTACTTTTCTTTCTCAACGCCATATTTGCTCTTTTTCTTTTTCGTCCAAATTATTTTCTAAACAACAATTAAGGATTCCGTGACTCAGTTAAATAAAAATTCGTTCAACCTCATTTATTGTATTGCGAGAAATATTTAAGTCTAATTTTTTTAATAAATGATTAGAATTGTTCGTTAAACTCGTAATAACTCATTGGAAGCTCGCGTATAAATTCATTAACAATTCGTTTAAAACATCATTAGAATATACTTCATGAGCTGATATACCTGATACGTTGGCTCGATAAAGGCTCAACTCATTAAATTTTATTTACTAAATAAATATTAATTAACTGAGGCTAATTTCAATTCGACTTATAACGATATAGAAACGAACTATGTTTTTAGGCTTATTATTCATTAGTGAACGTAGTTTTTTTTGTTTTTTTACCAAAAAATAAAAATTTATTATAAGTATATTAATTATCAGATTTATAAGGTGGATCGAGGATTGCCTGTTGTAAGCCCATTCAACCTCACTATAATGAGGGAACCTACCATCCGAGAATTGTTAAGACTAAATGTGACTCCCCTAAATCGGTTGTGGTGATTGTCGAGTCTGAAATTAACTGTGCGTGAAGGGTTTTGGAGTCATTGCTCCACAGGCACAGCTACTAAGATTTAAACACGGGTCATGAATGAGAGAAATTTACTGATTGGCCAACCAAATCGCTACCTCAAATGATAGGCAGCAAATTTCAATGCCCCATAATTTGACTCGATATTCATTTGCAGCCCTCACTGCCGTGTTCTTATTTGCCAACATTTATCCAATCACTTGGGTTTTCTCTGTAAGATATCAAGCAGCGATAACTTATTTTCCAAGCAAACAAAGACAAATTGATCCTCTTAGTTTAGTATTTGGGAGATTCCTTTGTACCATAAGCTTATCAGTTCAAATTTCTTAAGATATTTAGTAGAATTAAATATATAACTATTGTATATAATTGTTATAATAATTAGTGATTATTATTAAATTTTAAAAATATACACAGCTAATAATTCAGTATAATAATTCTTATTTATCGTATTTATCTACAATAAAGCGGGGCAATTCTTTACTGCGAGTATCGGAGGAGCCGACCCTACTGTCCTATTATTTAGAATTTTAGATAAGAAACATAAGTCGTCCAAAATAAAAACAAATTACGGCTTGTCAACTACTGAATCTGTTTTCGCGCCAGCCCAAGTTGAGTGGCAGCATTGCGTCAAAATGTTCACATTTGCAGTGGGATATGTAACAAATTATTCCTAAAGTTTTATAAATTTTTATAATCTAAACTTTTTCGAGTTTGTTTATCAGTCCTAAATATTTAAAACAGTTTCTACGTAACTATTACGCAAAGTAGTCAAACAGTTAGATATCCACATTGACTGGACGGAGTTCCTTTCCATCCAAAAAAATGTGCGCATTTGGAAAAGATTTTGAATTTTTAGGACTGATATAAATATTTGGAAAAGATTCAGAACCTAATTGTGAAAATTTATATAGGTGTAAGACCAATTTGTTGCTGTTATAAAGTGGTCTCGTTTTATTTTTTTAGTATATGAAACATAGTCACATAACATGTTCTATGCATTCCGATCTACCAATGATTTAGTCACGTAACTGGTAACATTATTATATCTTTCAGGAAAAAAATTCCTTACATAATTTATATGCTTTTTAGCAAATAGCACAATCTTTCACTAGGTACTATAATCATCTATGAAAGGAAAAAAAAAAAAAAAGATAAGCTATACTTTTTAAAATATTATATAATTTTGCACACTTAGAAGCGTAATGATGCAATTGCAACATAATCATCAAATTCTATAAGTAACCTAAAAATACACTTTGGCACCTTACTCAATATTATTATTTTTTTATTAATCGAATCCTGATATTCATGATCTTTTCTTTTTGTATTTCGACAATCGAAGGGTAATTTTTGTTTTCTTAAGCAACTACCAATAATTCTTCTTGTTGTAAGATGAACTTCAAATTATGCCGATTAAATTTGCAAGCTTAAATTTTATAAATACCTTCTATGTTTCAATTGAAAGTTATGTGAGCTTGGAACACCTGAAAGTGTAACATAAAATTTTGTATAAAGTGTTCGGATATATGCCAGGGAGCGAAATGGGAAAAGGGTGTCGAAATATTAAAAGTAAGATGAGAGATTGGATTATGGTCGTGGCATTGGCCAGCAGGTAGGAACCTCCTGACAAGGTGGTGGTGATGGACGAAGAAGACAAGACATCAGGGCTCCACCATACAGCAACTCTTTCTTTACTCCTCAATTCTCCTCCCTGTGGCTTTGATCATAATGCTGCATTCGATTCCCTCTAATCATGGTACCTGGTCATATATTTTTTGTAAAATTATAACACTATCTTTGCGTAATTGTTTGTTACTGTGCTTCTATCTATCGTACATCCCGTGACAATGTCAAGTCATAACTCAGCTGGCACATCCTTCACACACACACACACACACACACACACACACACACACACACACACACATAGGGTAAAAATAAGAAAATAAAATTAATATTTCATAGACCATCAAGAAAAATTACGTCATATACTCTTATTATAAAAATAAATTTTAAGAATGTATGTTTAATCCTATTGAAACCTTGAGCTAGTAAACATCATATTATCCTGTAGAAAAAACACGCAAGTCCAAATAGTTGTATCAGGGCAGAACAGAATGCGCCAAATGATCTTTTGTGACCCCTCCAGAAGGAAAAATATCCACACATTAGCTCAACGTGTAGTGTTATGCCAGCCAAAATCCTTTTGTAGGGGACCCATATCCACAAGAAGGAAAATCCTGCACAGGTGGACAACCGGATGTTGGCTTTCTTTATTATAATTGCCGTCGCTAGTCCCCATTATAAATGTAAGACCATTTTTTAAAAATCTGATACAATTAATATTTTATGTTAAGACTCTTCTCTTCCGTTCCATTCTTCTGTAAATTGAAACTTAGAAAGGACAAAAGCAAAGGAACCTTGGCAATGTGCACCCTTCAAGGAGATGTTAAGATGCTTCCCCCTGGGGGAGCTTTGGATTTAGCTGAAGCTTAATTGAAGATCTGTAGAAATGTGCCCCGAATATGTTTTGTTTTGTGTGACGAGCCCACTTCTTGTTTTATTTATTTTGGTCACATTCTTTTGCTTCCCAATGGCTACATTTTTTTTTTTTTTTTTTAAATTAGCTGCTGATTGTTGGGGATATATAAGGGAAAAAACTGTTGCTGCTTTTCTCATGTAGGAGTACCAACTGACCCCCATTAGTTATACAGATATCGTCACTGCACCCACAATCAAAGTGGACTTAGCTTTCTTCACTTTCTTTCTGTCCGGGGAAAGATGATGTGAAATTAAAAAAAAAAAAAAAAGAAAAAGAAAAAGAAAAAGAAAAAGGGTTGATTTTACTACCAATTCTGAAGTTGTAAATTAGAGTCCTTTGCATACTTTATCAATTTTCATGGGATTTGCATGCCATTTTGACAAGTTCTTGAGGTTTATGGAAGCCACGGCAGTGGGGATAAACCAATTTCGGAATCACTCTCAAGCCTTTTTTTTTTTTTTTTTTTTTGTCTTGAAGGAAGATTAAACCCATACTAAAAAAAGGGAGAGGGGTTATGGTGGAAGTTGAATAGGACCGGTGACTACTCGAGCTAATGATCAGAGTCACTCTCATGCTCATCTTAACAGAGTTCTCGTCAACAAATTCCAGGGAAACCACAATAGGGTCACAGAATCACAGGGCCAGCCTCTTTTTCAATTGGGTCAGAGAAAAGATGGAGCAGGAAAGTAACCATTCGGCCCAACATCCAGGCCAAGGAAAGCTGCAAACAAATTCTACAAAGTTGCTGCAGGCACATGAAGCAACGGTTTGTCAAACCTAAATGGCCCGGATCGCTGAGCGTATCCAAACCGTTGGCTATTGGTTAGGCATTAATCGTATGGATGATGCAGCAACTAGACAGGACATTTTCCCATATCCTTATCCCAGCAGCTGACGTGCGGAACAGCTAGCAAGCAATGCGTACTTTTAATCACAACATTTTTTTTTTTTTTTGTCGAAAATCACAACATTTTTCCAAATGAACCTTAAGATTTCCTTGTTAAAAGTCAACTTTATGCTATTTGCGGGCCACGCCACAAACACTAGAGCTTCGATTCCCCTGCCATGAATAGACTCAGATTGCATTGCTTTCTTGTTTACTGAACATGTTGGTTTGTCTGTATTGTCTGGTCATATCGGCCAAGCGCTTTGAACAATTGTTCAAACTGGTTAGAAACCAGTTCATCGAGGTCCAATTGACAGGGTCTAGTTAATTCTCTGCAAAACTGGATCTTGCTAATGTTCTATATTTTAAATCGGAATTCCATTAGACAATAATTAACTCCCTACCCATATGCATATGCAAGAATCAAACAGTAAATAAAATTCAGCTATAACAAGTATTCTTCCAATAGAAATGTCACATGAATGATTTACAAGCATCAACAGACGCAAAACAAATGCACGGGATCCTCTGCGTGCCATTGCACTAGATAATTGGCATCTAAATGTTTCTCCTTAACATTAGCCTGCCACTGTTGTCCTTGTTCAAACACCGTCTACTTAGTAGCTTTACGTCTATAATTATAGAGCTATGTCTTTGCGCTTCGTAAGTCGCCTAATCCCAAGAAACAAAAGAGACAGACCTGTGCTGGCCTAGTTATTGTTCAAACAAACTGACTTAACAACAATACTAACACAGTTGCAAAGACACTTGGCTCACACAACAATCCTATAAGCGTGTAAGCATGTAATCAGAACAAGAAGTAAAATGGCATGAAGCATAAATACTTCTTCTTGAGCCTTTTCATTCTGCTCTTGGCAGCTTTCCTTTTTCCATCTTGAGATGCAATCTGACTACCAGATGATGTGCCCACATCATGACAAGTTGAGGATGGACCCTCATTTCTGCAAATTACTCTCTGATTTCTGACTGTGTGCAGCAAAACGTTACTATCCGCATCTTTACGGCCATTATCCCTACCAGGGATGACAGGATCGGCTCTGTGAGTTTCGTCTTTAGTTGGCATATTTCCTTCTATGCTGAACACAGGTCCTGTCAACAAAGCATTTGAATGCAGTCAACTTCTTGTAATAGGTTCCTCACTCATTCACTGAGATTACCAATAAAGAAACACCACAGTAACTTTGACAATCATCTTTCAGTCAAAACACATGTAAGAAACTAACACAGAAAATGGGCACAAAAAGGAAGAACCTACAAAATGGGAGATGCAGGCAACTAGTCGGATGAGAACCCTCAACATAATTGGACATCATTAACAGATTATCTCTATAGGATAATTTCAACTTATAAAATTTACAACAGGTCTCAAATGCCATTATATCTAAAATGGTTCAATAGGTAGCAACAGGATAACCATGGAAAGTGGGGTGTCAGTAGAATCTACATGGTGATAAAAAGGTGGGAAGATATACCCTAAAAAATAAAATAAAATTTTGTGAAGAGTTTTAAAAGATGCCATTGGTAATCACACAGTACAAGGTACTCAGCAGCAGTTTCCTATGTGTTACAATAAGCAAAGGCAATGAGAAAAACTGTGTGCACTTGTGCCTACATCTGGGGGCTCCTAAAGAAAAATCCAACCTAAACTTAGAGAAGCACCATGTACATGAACCCAAGTCCACTACAAGGCAACAGAAAATGGTGCAAAACAGACATTGCACTTAAAGCATTAACTCATGAAGATAAGGAGAGTATCCTAAGTTCCTAGATTTGACTGTCACATATGTTTCTCAGCGGAATGAGGAATCCAAAAAGAATAACATGAATATTTGCATACCCTCCTTGGAGGTGCAGTGGAATTACAAATGCACAGGGAGGATATGCATATGTGCATTTTTTAAAGTAGCATAGTAAACATAGGACAGGGAATAATGCTTGCACAAACCTGGAGAGACAGGCAACACAACCAAATCATCTGGCCTTAAAGGTGTAGAGACATTGAACTTGCAAGCGGCGTCCTTCTTCACTAAGTCATTGTTAATATCAAGTTCCAAGTCCCTCAACAAAGCCCCCGAATCAAAGTATTCGTCCGATGACATTGACAAGCAACTTGAATTATCTGAGCTTGAAGAAGATGATGCTAGAGTGTCAAGATCAAGCAATTCCAAGTAGTCACCTCGGGAGACCCAATCATCTTCAGGGGGAAACTCCACACCATCATTCAGAGAATCCCCTGTGATAGCCAAGTTTCCAATTTCATCATCCTTGCCCACCTACAAAAAAACCTCCTAGGCTTCAAGACAGAAAGAGATATGCACTGAGGAAATTTTTTGCTGCTGTAACCCTATATTAACCGACTGACAACAGAAAGAAACACATTGGGCTTCATTATTAGTACAATCAAGTCTTGCCTATACTAGATTTCAATATCTGTATTCAATCAGAGATACTTTTGCACATTAAATATTCAGCATTCCAGCTTTACAATTTGTTATCTTTATCCTTCTATTTATGCTGTAACTCCTTACTCCCTCCAGCTTTGGCAATAAAGTATCCCTACTCTTTTTTCTTTCAACTCTGCCCCCCCCCCCCTCTCTCTCTCCTTTAAAGTTTGTATTTTTACACTAAGACTGTTATCCTGTCTTTTTCTCCAGCCCTCAGTTTACTCTTTCGAAGGTTTTATTTGTTAAACTTCTACCACTACCTTGAGCTGAAAATTTCCTTTTAGTAATGACAACTGATTTAACAGTTGATAGCATTCAGCTTTAACATAAAGACAAACGCTCAAGATGGTGGCAGACATCCAACCTACGTGGCCAATAGAAAAGCATGCTAGGATCAATATTTATGCACCTTATGCTTGCTAGTAGATTTGTCGTCACTCTCATTGTCATCCTTTTGACGAACCGAATTTGATGAGGGAATGCAGTTTTCACTGGCATCGAAGAGGACAGGCAGTTTTTGTTGCTTTCCATGCTCTAAACCTGCTTCACCCCCAAGAAAGACTCTGCACAGCGAGCTGGCTTCCTGCAACATGTCCAAACCAAACTGGCAGTTGACTGGCAGGTTGGATGGAGAGCGAAAAGAAAATACAAACATCAAAAAATAAGCATAAAGGGCAGCATAATCCATGAATTACCTTGTACTTGATGTTTTCGTGTCCTCCTTTTCGAGTTATCCAGTACTCTTGCATTAGCCAACCAGTTTTATGCTCATGAGGAGCATGGCCTTCAAAGAATTCAAGGGTGGTTCTCCAACCAGTGATGACAGAGTCTGAAAATAATATGCAAGCCTCCCCTTTGACCTTCCAGTTTCCAAGTTTTGTATTTTCATTCTCCTTTGTGCAAATCAAGTACCAGATATTTTCTGCATAAGAATCTTAGTAAGCTTACAATTTAAAATGCTAAGCTGATCCAGAATCAAATTTATTATTTGCAATGCCAATAAGATATTGTTATCCAACAAATCATCATAGCCATTCCACTTGAAAAAGAAAAACGACCATGCATTTGATACAACTTTGATAAACAAAAATTTGAGATAACATATTCTTATCACCAAAATTCAGCTTGCCCAATATGGCAACCTAAAAAGAAGATACTTAGCAGCCATTCATTCACTAGATAATCCAATATGTTTGTTCATTACTCATGAACATACTGTTAGACCGACTATCTCACTCATGGGCTTAATCCATGGTATTTCTCTAAATTGATGATAGGAACAAAATAAGATTAACATAACATCATTCATCAAAATTGTAACGGGCTTTCTATGCAAGAGTTAACATCATTCATCAAAATTGTAAAGGGCTTTCTATGCAAGAGTTTTGGAAATCCCCTCGCGATTTTTCAAAAAAGCATTGCAGCACAAGTGAATGAGAGAGTGAGAGGGAGAGAGAGAGAGAGAGAGTATGCAGTTAGAACGTGTTTACAGTGAAATGGGTAAAGCAGAGACAAATACAGACAAAGGCATGTAGGAATATGCAGAATACGCACGAGGATACATGTCTGTACAGTATATAGAGTTAAGGACGAGCACAACATGTGTTATTAGAAATGTCAAAAACACACTATATATTTACAGTGTGGTGCGGTCTCAAAGTGTCTGCAACTGCCAAAATAAAGTGTGTCAATTCTTATCCGAAGTTCCATGTTTTGCTTTATAAATATTGCAATTGATTTCATAGCGCCCTATGTCAGTCAACGAGTAGTTGACAAATTTGAGATAACAAGGATAATGGTACTAGATTATACAGGCCATAAAGATACAATACAGTAGGATTGTTGACTAGTAAAACCCTCAAAACACTAAATCCTTGAATGGCTAAAGAAAGAACTCCTACCAGGTAAATTTGACGGCGGATAGCAGAAAGGATTGACATCAGCAATCACATTGCATGGAAGAGGGCATCCCCCGATTATTTTCTCCAAGGAAATAAATATACCCTTTGGATTAGAATCAGAACCAATATCCAGAATTGTTGGAGGACACATTGCAATTTGATTCCAAGGAACAGCAAACGGTACTGGACCAAAATCTCTCTCTGCACCGGCTATTAAAAGGAGGGATGTCAGTCAATGCTAGAAATCAAAAGACAACCCCAAGCCAAAGATATTAAAGCCCCAATTACATGAAATACACAGATAAAATCAAATTGGGCAGCAGAAGCCAAAATCAAAATTTTCCTTCCAGACAGTTGAAAATTCCGAAGAGCATGGAAATACAATAGAGAGAAAGACAAAACAAGAGGTGCAGGCATATAAGAAGTAGAATGAAACTATACTGCCTTATTGACATTTAAACCCTCCTCCCTCCCCAAGCAAAAGATCCACAAAGAGCAACTTATTTTTAGCATAGAAAACCAAGAATTACTGCTCTTAACTTGTTCACACATCACTGAATTGTCAATAGAAGGTCACAAACAGCCAGGATCACACAACAAACAACAGAATACCGACAAACATGGGGTAAAAATTGTGAAAGATCGAATTATATTCTGCCGGACCTGGAACCTGCAATCTAATACAAAGAAGAATATTCCTGACTGTTTGGCCCATATAAAAAAAAAAAAAAAAACAAAAAGCAAAAATTTAAGTTCTTTCAACCCCTGACGAAAGAACCTGAATTAGTTCAATATGCCTTTTGCTTTCAAATGAAAAGACAACCCTATTTTCCTCTTTTTCCTCCATATCCATCTGCTTAAAACCAATCATACGATCTATGGACTGGAGTCAAAAAGGGCGAGCCACACCAATAAGGCATAAAAAATTTACCCATTTGTTTCAGAAAATCAAAAACCCAAGATCGAGCTCAAAGAAAAAACAATTCTAAGGCAAAATTTTCCATCTCGGACTTGACCCAATTAAATCAAGAGCCCAATCAACGATCCAAAGTATCCAAACTACCTTTTTGTTTTCCTCCGTTTTCCCAGCAACCAAACCCAAAAACAAAAAAAAAAGAAAGTTACAAACTTTAATGACAGAATCGGAAGAATATGCAAGAATCGGAATATTCAATGACATAACCTAACAAAAAATTCACAAAGAGAAAAAGGGAATTTAAGCACAAACATAAATAGACGATGACGATGATGATGATGATGGGAGTAATGATTCAGATTCTTCAATCTAATCTAGCCTTAATGAGAGCAGAGTAGACAAGAAAGCAGACAATTCACACCTCAGCAACTTCGAGACTACTCAAAATGGGCACGCACGCAGCTTAATTGAGGGACGAATGAGGCTATATATAGGGAAGGGATTGCAACTTGGAGGAATGCACTACTTGGAGTATATTTAACCATGGTTACAGGTTAAGTACTACTCATCAACCCACATCAGGCAGCACTTCACGACCATCCTTGTTAAACACTTTCTGCTTTCTCGCTCCGTTTGACCACTAATTATGCGCTTACGTGGCTTCTATTCATTGCACAGCTTATGCAGTCACCTAAAAATTGTGGCCTCTTCTTTAACCCCCTAAAAAACACAAGAAAAGAAAAAAAAAAATTCCATCCTTCTTGGAACTTTCTTCATTCATATTCGTCCTTATCAATATGACCATGAGCTCTAGTATATAAATGTATTTTAGATAAAATTAAAATAATTGTACAGTTTAATTTATAATATTGGTTAATTTAATTTATAATTTAATATAATTTAAATATTATTTTTAATTTTTTATTTAAGTAGATCATATTTATTGTGTGACGTAAAATTAGCAGTAAGTTACACTTACTTAAAAAAAAATAAAAATAGAAATCTCCTTAACTTATAGTATTTAATAGTTTATTATTTTTTTAAAATTTAACTATTTAATAATTTATATAATTTTAATCACACTTTAATCTCATCTAAAAAATACTACTAAATATTTTTCTATAATTATTACCTATTTTTTTCTTTCTTAAAAAAATAAAAATGATATGGCACAGTTTTATCAAAAATGATACTTTTGTACCAAAGAGTATGTTTAGTGTTAGCCCATAGATTGCGCTTGTCTTCTTATTTTTTTGGTTCCTATTCCTTTACCCTAAGCTTAAAGCAGCCACCAGATACATGGAAAATTTAACCACGCAATAGGCTGAAAAGTAGCTATAATGTCCAACTAGACACTTATTACTATTAACATTATTCTTTTATGAATAAAAGTTGGTATTTTTGTAATTTTAGTTTGTGTGTCAAATTTCGTACCAATTGAAATTTATATTATTATTTTTGAAATCAGAACTGATATTTTTAAAATATTTATTATTTTTATATTTTAAAAATATCAGTTGTAATTTTAAAAATAATAATCCTAATTTTGTTCGAAATAAATTTCAAAACAAAACTGACGGGACATGTAAATTCGCTCTTCTTTTATCGCTCAACAAAACATTATTCTTTTAAACCCATGTTCCTGCTCTCTATAATGAAAGTAAAGCCTTTAATGGCATCAATAATGTTATTTTATGGAATTAAGATCACCACCTATAGCTGGCAAGATTTTAATTTTATTTGGTTAACATAGAAATATTTGATTAGAAAGAATTTAGAACAATTAGTCTTCACATCTAATTTAGTGGATGATAGAACTAAATAGTGACAAAAAATTCATATAATATATTCTTATTGAATTTAGAATTGAGACTTTATTATTGTTGTTATAAATTTATACCTTAATTAATTGCTGGGATAGATAGTTCAACAGTTATACACAGGCTACATGACTGATGCAAAAATTTTGAATTTCACTAACAAATAATTTAAAATGTGTTATCCTTAAATATAATATCAACATTGTTCGAAAGAGGTTTCATAGTATATAAAACCATTTATTTCATTCTCACATTTGCTGGTAATGGTATGACGTTTCCCGATATACTAACAAGATTCACTTTTCTCGCCTACGTTTCATCCATTTCTTAGTATGATATAATTCAACTAGTGGTCTACTTATTTTAGAACATTTGTTCGGCTTGTGTAAGTTTAATTTGAGATGTGCTAATTTAGTTTAAGGGGGTGTTTGGGTTAACTTTTGAAGGAGTGTATTTATGTTTTATTTTCAAAAAGAAAGAAAATGGTTGTTTGGTAAATTTTTTGATATTACTGTTTGATTTTGCTTATTTTCTTATTTGACTCCCTAACAGCAGTTAATTGAAAAATAGTTTCAGACAATTTTTACTGCTTTTTAGATTATTTTTTACTTTTTAATAATAATAATAATTTATATGGACTAAATTACCGTTAAAAAATATTTATATAATTTTACTATTATTTTTTTTACTTGTCACACGAATTAGATATGCTAATTAATTTTCTGAGTATTTATATAACTTCAATAATTTTTTTTAACTATTCTTAGATAATATTTTTTTCATGTTAAATTTTTTTAATACTAACACTTATAAAAAAATCTCAAACATAATAATTTTTATCATTTAGTAAAAATTAATATTTTTTAAAAAAAATTTAAAAATTAAGTAAAACAATTCTCAATATTATTTATAAAATATTATTCTAAAAATATAAAATTAAAAAATATAAAAATAAAATTTGTAATATGATATATCTACATAAATTAGATGTCTTAATTAGACATTTATTATTTAATAGTAACAGTAAGTATAAAATTAATCAAATACTTTATTAGTTTTATCAGCAATCGATAATAACGAATAGGAATCAGCAATCAACAATTAGTAACAGCAATCAGTAACAGCAATTAACAACAGTAACATTCAATAGGTAATCCAAATAAGCTCTAAATCTAATACGTATGAGGGAGTGTGTTAAAAGTATAAATTTTATATTACTTAAAGAAAACCTTAACCTAATAAATGCTCATATCATACACTTCATTATTATTTTTAATTGACTCCGAGTAAAATTCAAATTGCTTGTTATACACTTTAATATATGATTAAGTAATCTCATAAATAGATATACAATTTTAGAACATTGCCTATGTTGGGTTAGGTTGATTTAACAATGATAATTTGATTTTGACCCAGTCGAAGAATGATTTAACTATCTCTAAAACAGTTGGTGAGTGTTACAATGTTATGTAAAATGACCTCTTATTGCAAGGGTGTTTGGTTGAGTGAAGTTTATTACGGACAGTCATTTTTTATCTTCTTTTTTATAATTTAAATAAAAAATTAATACTTTTCAATCACAAATTTATAATATATTTAACTTTCATCTTTTTAATAATTAATCAGTATATGTTACGTATGAATAATTATTAAAGAGAAGGTAAAATCGACTATTACTAATAAAATCCTTGGTTTAGTTTTTATGAGGTGTACTTACATTTTATTTAAAAAAAAGAAGGAAAAGGGTGTTTGATTAAATTTTTTGCTTTATTATTGGAATTGCAGTTTGTTCCCAAATAGCAATCGAGTGAAAGAATAATCTTGGATTACTCTTTTAGAAAAATAGCAGCTGATAGGTTTTTTTTTTTTTTTTTTTTTTTACTGAATAACTACCAGCAATAATAGTTTAGTTCCTTTACTATTTGTTTTTTTTTTGTTGTAAAATATATATTTGCTTTAATTCTTTACATGGTTAACTGCACAAGTGACTGCATGGTGTCTTTGATCCTTAACATCTTTGTTTTGTGACTTTGATTTATTTACCCTTTTTTCTTTCCTTTTCTAATTGTTTTCTTTTCTTAAAATTTTTTTCTAAACAATAATTAAAAAAATTGGGTAAAAAATTAAATACTTCAAAAAATTATAATTTCAGATTTTTTTATCATTTTTTACAAAAAAACTTATAGCAGATTTCTAATACGAAAACATAATTTTATAAATAGTTATTTTATTATTTTAATAACAATTAATTAGTGTTAATTTTATCAAACGCTCAATTTCATTTTGTTCATAACAACAATCAATAATATGTATCAATAATAATAATTAGCAACAACAATATAAAACAGGTATATGAACAAACCATTAAAAAAATAGAAATTTCCATGGACTCTTTTGACTGGTGACTTTTTCAGTCGGTGACCTTCCATTGATATAATATCGTCTCGTTTATAGAAGCCCTATTGGTAATCAGTTCCCTTTAATAATACAGGGATTTACAAGAAATGAGTACCTTAGTCCCTATTGATTTCTTTCAAGGTAAATATCGTTTCCTAAATATTAATATTAGACCGATAGTTATAGAATAAGAACTTTTTAGCCTATCTAATTCGACGTTTTAGCTCTTTTTGTTTGCTTATTAAGATGCATGTTACAAGTTATATAATAAGCGTAATTTTTTTTCTATAAATCTCATGCATCCTTTTTTACAATTATAATAAAAAAATTTTAAAATAAAAATAAAAATTTGAAATATTAAGACATTTTCTAAAAAACACTTAGACGTTTTAGTTCTACCAATTTTTAAACAGGAGAGAGAAAGATACAAAGACAAAAAATTTGATACATTACCATCGTTCATGAGAGAGCGAAAAAAAATGCACGCTGGGTTTCGCTGGGAATCTATACTTGGTCGCCAAGCATATGTGTTTTGGCATGAAATACTAAAACTGAGAATTGCACCTGATGGTGATCCGCCGTGATTTTTTTGTATTGGTTTGGTTTAAGTCTCTTTCCTGGCATCTTTCTCAAAAAAAAAAAAAAAAAAAAAAAGAACTTATATTAAATTTGTGGTATTTAATTCTAAATTCATTAATATCGAAATTTAGGGTGTGTTTGTTTCCTGTAAAACATTTTATAGGAAAAAATTTTACAGGTTTTCTAATATTTGTTTCACGAAAAATATTTTACATAAGTAAAATTTAAGAAAAATTTTTAGATTTTCAGGTAAAATAACTTATTCTTTTGTAGAACTGAAGTTATTTTTAAAGAAAATACAAACGGTGCTATAAGTAAGTGATAAAAGAAAATCATTATTTTCACTGCAAATATTTTTCTCTACAAATATTTTATAAATATAAGTTATTTTACAGCAAACAAACAAATTCTTAGTATATGAAATTTATTTGAATTTAACAGTGTTGAAATAAGGATTTGTGTTATAAAATAGTTAAATGAAGATGAAATAGTATAAAAGTCACGTTCAACTGATAAATGTTATGAGAAATATAATTATAAGTTTTTTTTTATGTAAAAAAGGAAATGAAATGTTCAAAATAAAAAAAAGAAACGAAAGCACCGCGACGTCCCAAAGTCACTTGCGAATGGATCCGAAAAGAAATAACGACGCGGTTATGTCAGGAAAAACAAAAAAAAAAAAAAAAACCTTGTTTAAAGTGTCTGTCAAAACGGCAAGAGCACGTGACTGATGTCACGCCGATTACGAACGGAGCATGTAATTCCGCACCGTACAACGTTAGAGGCTTCTAGAATTTCAAATAGACGGACAAGTTATCGCCTTAGTTGTCTGAACTGACTCGATTTAACCGATTAGATTGAAAATTCCATGATTCAAATATTAAATCAGATTATACAATCAAATTAAAAAAGATATGATTCAATTAAAATTTGGGTTAAATTCAGCCAAACTTGATTAAATCTTGTGTTTCAATAAAATTGAAATTTGATCAAATTTTTATCAATTTAAAAAATTAATTTTTTTAATTCAAAAATATTAAATTTTTTTTAATCCACTTTTTTGACACTTATATCATAATAATTTACTACTTATTTCAACTATTAATATGTTCACATTTACTTGTTATCATAAATTTATTATTTGAGTTTTTTTTTATACTCTTTAGTCATTAGAAGTTAGAAATTGATTTTGAATTCTTAAAAAATATATGTTATCTAAACAAAAATAAATATATAAAGTTAATACCAATTGAATAGAAAATATATATTAAAATTTAAAATGAAATCAGAGACGAATATTTTGAATATTATTCAATGAATAAAAATAAATATACTAAATTACAATTTTAGTGTATTGTTCTAATTTTTTACATTTTAAGTTTAAATTTTTTTATTTATTGTGATTTATGTGATGTGAATATTTCATTAAATTAATTATTATTATTATTATTATTTTAATTATTTATGTGGTTTAACCAATGATCCAACAATTGAACCAGTAAACTGATAACCTTACTTCTTGGCTGAGTCATTGGCCGGATTTAGTCTAATAACTATAATTATTGCTTAAAAAAATAAAAAAGGAAAAGTTTGAAAGAAAAGGTTCTCAAGATTGAAAAAAAAAAAAAAAAAAACACTTCCCTGACTTTGATCCGTTTATTCCAGTGCCAAAGAGACAAATCGGAAGAAGCTAGAGCTGTAACTCTTAATAATATGGCAGGCTAAAATCATCAGTCTAAAAAAAATAAAAATAAAAATATTGAAATTCTTTTGGAATCACTTAAACTCTAAATTTTTTAAATTTTAATCTCTAACCCTTACAAATTAAAAAACAAAAAAAATCTTATAGTCGTAAACCAATCTCTCATAGAATAGACCGCAGCTATAATTTTTGAACAGAGTGAATTAAAACTGATGAAAATAAAACCGATATATTAAAACAATGGTTTAAGCCCGTCCAATGCAGTTCCCGGAGGACCATTTTTCCAAAATAATTTTGTGGAAGACATCGTTATTTTAGCAAGCTGGTCGTGGACGTTCCATTGCAGATATAAACTCAATGTCTTGCATTTCAAACCCAATGGACCATCAACACGGAGCTTCCATCCTTCCATGCTTTTGTTGCCCCAAGGCTGAAACCATTGAGTCTACCAACATTGCCTTTGCTACCTGGATAAGATGAAAACTACAGAGACAAAATGTGTACGAAGACAATTCAAATCTGCGTGCTTGGATACTTTCCTTGTTACCATTACGAAAGAACAAAATAAAAATGGTTCCTTGTTGGAGTAGGTAGTTGACCGTAGCAGTCTACGTAAAACAACTCAATCCGTTCTCTATCTGTAAAAATTGTCAACAGAATAGTTATGATTTGTAGTTTAAATAAATCATATTTAATAATTGAATAATAACTAACGTCTCGGTGATTAGAGTGTCGAATTTTATCTCAGTTAAAATTAGAATTATTACTTTTAAAATAAAAATTAATATTTTTAAAATATTTGTTATTTTTACATTTTAAAAATAATAAACACTGCTCTATTCCAAAATAAAAATTAAAATATTTTACTCAAAACATATAACTATACTCTTAATGATTAAATTATAATTTTAAAAATTTAAAAACTGTTAAAATCGAATTAACTGTTAACTAATACTAAAATCTTAATTTTTATTTTATAGCTACTCGAAAAGAACTCAATCACCTTCATCGAATCTATAACTTCAATTCATTCACATTTGTGATTAGATATATAGTTAGTTTTCTCCAAAAATTTACTGATAATAAAATCCTATCCATAGGCTCCGATAGCCTACTTTAGCCAATGATTGGGTTGACCTAAAATACCGCTGCGTCCGGCCTGAAAAGCCTTAAGCGGCGTCGTTTTCGTGCCCAACGCGGAGGCGAAAAAGGCCTCAAGCTGAAGCCGGCGGTGAAAGACTCGGCCAGGCGCCCTACAAAAATACAAAAGAAATGGAACATTGAGTGGGAAGGGAACGGCCGCTTGTGCTCATCTTAATGGAGAAGTGGACGAATTCAAGCGACCGGCTATCTGCATTCTCGGAGTCTGGCATCTACCGGTTCGAAAACTCAGACGCTGTGTTTCTTGATCCGGTCCGTCTGCTGAACCGCACGTACACCCGGTTTAAGGTTTCTCCGTCCGCCTATTACTCTCGTTTCTTCTTCGATTCGAAGAAGCACTCCGTCGACGACCACCGCCAGGAAACCGCCGTCTCTTCTTCAAGTTCCAAGAAACGAAAGCGCAAAGAGAAAAAGCCTCCCGCTTTAAACGACAGGGAACGCGCCGCCGAACGACGCCACCAGGCGAGCATCCGTGCTGTACTAACTCTCTCAACTTTTTTCCCCATTTGATTCGCTATTTTTAGGGCATTTTTTTTTTCTTGTTTGATTTTGAATTTCGGCAGCAAGTGAGGCCTTTGTTAGTCAAGGCACATGAATGTTTAATGGAAGCCACCGATCTTTTGGCGATTGTGAGGAAGTTGCGGAGTGATTCTTCTTCTTCTTCAAAAGAATGTGAAGATTCGTCAGGGAATGGTAATCAGCAATCCCTTGCTGAGCTTGGCCGTGTTTGGCAAGCTCCTCTGTATGACATTACTCTTAATTTCTCGCAGCATCGCCGCGCTAGCGAGGACGAGGGAGGTCAGTTTAGTAAGTTATGTGAGTTTGTGCTGATGAGAACATATATTCCTTAATCCTAGGAAATTTTCAAGAAATAATGGAAGCTAAAGATTCTTGAACTTCACCTCTTCCATTAACAAGACACAGTGACAATTTGATATTTGTTTTATCAGGTTGCCCAAATGATCAATGCTGTTGGCGGAGGGTGCTTCCTGCATTCAATAATTTGGTTGTTAATGAGACTAGCGACGATGTTGAGGCAGATTTTCTGAACGGGAAATATATAATTCCTAGAGAGAGCAGCTTCTACATGGTATTTTTGACTCTGATTATATCTTTCATTTTATAAATAGGAGCCATTTGAAAGTGTGCAAACTTTAACCCTTTTACTTTGGTGAATTTATGCAATGAGCTTTTTTTTTCGCTCGTTAGTGCTTGGTCTTTCTTATATGCTTGCCTTTCTTACATGTTTTTGCACTTTTCACTTGTTCCTTGTACCATGTCGAAGTCTGATCTGGAGCAAATTCACAACCTTGTTCCTGGTAATTATTGAACTTGTAACTACATGCTTTTCCCAGACTACTTACCGTGCTTGCAATAGTTTATGCATGATTTTTCCTGTACTTTCCAGTCATGTACTTCATGTGGACGACTTAGTCGCGCGAGTGTGATATGATCAAATGACCACTTCACCACTAGCATCTCTATATTTAGATTGGAAAGCTTGATTGATTGGTTTCGAGTTCAATTTAAACTACTGGGAGAAGCATAAGTTTCTGCATTAAATTTTTTTGCAGGTCCCTGTTCTTCCAATAAAATTCATTGCTTGCTTTTTATACAGCTGAACCTAGTTTTGGCTTCAATATTCTAGTGATCGATCCACCCTGGGAAAATGCAAGTGCTCGTCAGAAACTCCTGTAAGTAACTGCATTCATATGAGATTGAAGGTTTTTGCGTGAATTATATGGGAAATAGACAAGACGGTTTAATTAGTCTCTCATAGGCATAATTGACTGTGACAGTTCAATTATTCTTTAGGTACTCCACTTTGCCAAACCGTTATTTCTTGGCCCTTCCTATTAAGCAACTTAGTCACGAGGATGGAGCACTTGTAGCTTTGTGGGTGACAAATAGGGAGAAATTGCGTACTTTTGTGGAGAAAGAGCTATTTCCAGCATGGGGAGTGACCTATGCGGCAAGTATTTACTGGTTGAAGGTTCTGTGTCTGCATGTGTTTCTATGACAGTTAACAATCTCCAAATTGTTATGCCAATGATTTGGTTGAAGCCGAGTTCTGCAGGTGAAACCAGATGGCTCCGTGATTAGCGATTTGGACCTCTTTCATCATAGACCTTATGAGTGCCTTTTGTTGGGCTATTGCCATTGCAAGGTGAGAATGTGCCATTGCCATTTGATTTGATTTGATTCTAGAGTCCACCATTGGTTTGATCTTTAAGTGGTTCGTTTGAAGCCTACATTGTAGTTCTTTTGCAGGGAATAAATTCTGAATGGCCGTCAAGCTTGGGGCATATAAAAGATCAAGTCATCATGAGCATCCCAGGCGACTACTCAAGGAAACCCCCAGTTGGAGGTAATTTTTGGGCACGGTACTTAGTCATTTTGGCAGTGCACGCACAGAAGTGTCAGGTTAATTAACTTCCGATCTTTTCATTTTCTAGATTTACTTCTTTTGGCTTTTCTCCATCAAAAACAGATAATTTCTAAAATTCATATGCAGTAATTGCAGCCTTAAGGAATTTTTCTGTGGTTTCGTTTGTCTGTGAACTCGATGTTGCATGGCTATATGGGGTGTGAGCTTCTGATATAGGCTATTTTTTTTAAGAATACGTTACAAGAGAGATATGTACAACTTTCAGTTTTTTCATCAACATCGACAGGGTTGCTGCTGGATCTTGTTCCCAGTCATAAACCAGCACGGTGCATCGAGCTATTTGCTAGAGAGATGATAGCTGGATGGATTTCTTGGGGGAATGAACCACTCCATTTTCAGGAGTCGAGCTATTTTGTCAAGGGATGAGATGGACACTATGTCTACATGAATACACTCAAGTGGGGTATTAACCAACAGAGCTTGAAAACCATGGCATTCCCTTTTTATAAGGGCATGCTTCCTGTCAGCCGGTGGAGACTTGTCCCGTATCATGCTAGACTACTATCAGTTAAAGGACCTCCAATTTGAGTCAAAGGAGAAAAAAAAAAAAAAGAGAGAGAAGGATTCTCGACTTGGCTATTGCATCCAAAAAAAAAAAAAAAAGTTTTCATGTAATTGAAGATGGGATTCATGGTTCTGTCATGAAAATTTTCCCATGAAATTGTTTTTGTTTTTTTTGTTGTAAAATTGACTAGAGGCTCAATGACATCCAGTGTAGATCGAGAGATGGTCAAAAGTTGACAAGCCGCTAGTAACAATGCACAACTTGTATTAGTGTTTGCCAATTTCTTAACTTGCAATTTTTACCAATTATTGAGGGAGGTTTTCTATTCATTTTTTTTTTTTTCCTCGTTTCTGAATTTGGGGGAAAGTTGTCTACGCAAACAGGGGTCAAAAGGCTAAAATCGAGAAACCTCTTGGAGATGCATTCTAAATAGCACCTAAAACCTAAAAGTTTCGATTTGGGAAATTCCAACCTTTTGCGAACAAATTAATACAGAAAAAATAAATATTAAATAATAAACAATAATATTTACAAATACTCCAATACACGATAAAATAAAAATTAATAAAAAAATTTAAAATTTAAATAATTAACTTGTCAATCCGTCGATTAGCCTACATTCGATTTGAATTCAAAATGATGTCGTGTTTGTCTTAATCTCTTAGTAATTTGAACTTGAAATTCAAAATGATGTCGTGTTTGTCTTAATCTCTTAGTAATTTGAACTTGAAATGAATTAACTCAGTAATCTGTTTGGACACCTCCACTTAGTATAGAACGGGAATTTCGTGTATAAGATTGGAATTCGTACTGCCGAACCATGGGGCATATGTCAGGGCCTACGACTGGCATGGCAATAGGGTCATCGAAATGTTAGGGTAGAATTGGATTTCATGGCTGCAGCAGTGGAGTGTGTTACGCAAGGAGTCCAAGGTCTATGCCCACAGGCCAGCTTAATTCATTGTTGTCGGGACCTCCTTCCCCAAGATTGGCTTGTCCATGTCTCCCGTGTTCTCAGCGAAGGTAATATGGTTGCAGACTGGCTCTCTGCTCTTGCCTTTTCGTTTGGCTGGGTTGTTCACGTACTCCATAATCATCCGGTTTGGGGTTCATTCTTTTATTTTTTTTCCTCTTTTTTCTTTTTAGAGCTGCTAGACAAACGGTAAAAGAGAACAAGTTATATGAGTAAAATATGAGATTTGAAACCCAAATCTTGCGAATTGATAGTCACTACTTCCACTCACTTAAATTATATCAATCACGATATTCATTCTTTATTGGTGCATGAAATTATAGATAGGAGTGTTCATAATTTGGTTAATTGAATTGAATTTCTATAATTGTAACAAAATTAGAATTTTTAGTAATGCAAAATTGAAGATTACTTCCGAACTGAAATTTTGATTAACTGAAAATTTCGATTCAGTTTCCGTTAATTGTTCAGATAACTGAATTTAATAGCAAAAAAAATTTTAAATTATAATTTAAATGTAAAAAATATTTTTGATAGATATATATATATTATAACTATCATTATACATAAAAAATAAATAAGTAATTATTTGAGATATAATAATATTTGATTAACATTTATTTGTTAATAATTATTATAGTAATAATATTTTTTTCTATCATTAGGAATATATATATATATATATATATATATATATATATATATATATATATATATATATATATATATATATATATATATATATATATATATGATAATATTTTGGTTCGGTTCGATTAATTGTTTATAAAATAAGTTTGATTAATTGAAAATTTAGTTTAATTTAATTTAATTTTCTTAATTAACTGAAAGTTTTAATTTTTTTAAACGCCCGTATAATTAGGGTACAGTGGCCTAGAAGGGCTGCCGAGTGAGTTTGTTTTGTTTTTGGGCTCAATGCCCTCCCAAGTGACCCAAAATAACGGTGAAAAGTGGTAGAAAATTTAGGAACATATATGACCCCAAAAAAGTAAAAAATTCGGTACATAAAGATGCAATTAAAATTTTATTATTGTTTTGGTCATTGGGTCAGAACCAACAGTTCTAGCCCAACCCACTGTATTTCCGCGGTTGCGCAAGCCCCGACATAAGCCTCTATTCTAATAAGTAAATGATGATCTCAAAGACACGAAGTCGTTGTAGTATAGTGGTGAGTATTCCCGCCTGTCACGCGGGTGACCCGGGTTCGATCCCCGGCAACGGCGTATTTTTCCTTTTGTTTAGAAAGGACTCACACATCTTCACAGTACTGGGTAGGTTCAATTCCAAAAATGTGTCATTTAGCTCCTTGATCTCGAAATATATATTTTGAAACTTGTTCCTTGGGACTCTTGACCTTGATTTAGGGAATTGATGCGTCACTAAAATTGACTTCCCCCTCCCCATCCTGTTCTGGCAGCTGGTTCAAATGATTTGATCATAACTATAAAAAACAAGGTATAACAAAAGACAGAGGGAGAACTGAAAACACCAACTGGTAAAGGGTTCATTTACGGTGTTCAAAAAGAAAAATAACATGAATTTGAGGTCACCATTATTAATTGTTCTGTATTTAATCTGATCAAGTTTTATGCTGCCCTAGTGGGAAGGAAAATTTGAAACGGCATTGCTGGACCAAATTTTTAAAGTTTGATCTAATCTTTTCCTGGTCATTTTGAAGTTATGACATAGAAATTCATCAATAGATCATGAAATTTTTTACATTTGACTTAAATATGAAAGTTGATCTTTTTTTGTCTTTAGGCTGCCATTGTGACGATTGTATCGGTCTAGGAAAATGACTGCAAATACACATGCTGAGGTCCTCTGTGATTGGAGCTAAAAGAACAACATGATATATTAAGAATTCCGAATAACAGGGGAATGTGATCCTTGCGAGTTATTTGGCCCCTAAATTAGAAGAACAATAAATGTTAGTTAGTAGAGGATTGAGCTTGAATCTATGCACATAAAAAAAAAAAAAAAAAAGATTCTTGGGCTCAACTCACTTTAAGCTTCTCAAGATTATAAATGATCTACCGATATTTAACAAGTTTAGTATAAATTATTTGATCTACCTCAAATAATAGGTTTCAGCAAATCTTTTTACCAGATCTATAGAGTTCACTCTTTACTTACCCATTTTTGTCTAAAAAAAAAAAATATGTTTTTTTTTATTTTTAGAAAATCAAATTTTATTCTAAGACTAAGTGTATTTAGAATTTACTTAGAAAAATATGTATTTGTGATTCTACACACCTACCAAAGCCCTTAGAAAATATCTGCTTAGAAGAATATCTGCTTGATTGTGTTGGTTTTCTTTTACTGACAGCAGTTATACTCTTTGTTGGCCTCTTTTAATTTCATATTTGACTTCCTATTTTTCTTCAATGTTTATGAAGGCATAAGCCGGTTGATCCTACAAAATTCATCTAGCATCTCATTCTCTAATGGAAAGGATGATCTGATGAACTTTGAAATCACCATTTAACCTGATAATGAAGAATTCTATCGGCAAATAATTCGGATAACAATCCGGATATGCTCTATTTTCTGACAAGTTTTGTGTTTTTGAGATTTTGTTGTTACCTTCCAATTTAAGCAAGTGAATTTCTCACGGATGGCAAACTTAGGGATGCACCTAAGCTTATTGCAAAACAAAGGTCGCACACTGTGCAATAATTTTTGTGTATACTATTTACGAATTCGGATCTGAATCTCTGATCATAAAAATTTATGTGATGAAACCAGGTATAACGTCATATTTTTGTTTTGTGTGTTAATGTAGTAAGAAAATTTTGGATCACATGATAGTTAAGATATTTTATCGAATATCTATCTATTTGATAAAATTATAAATGATTTAATAAAAATATCAAATGCTTAAATTCTATTAGTTAGTGAAAAAAATACAGGCTCTTTGACAAAATTCTTCATAAGATATAACCCTTGATTTGTTTTGATGGAATACCATAAAATTATTAAAATCTATGAATGGGAGTTTAGTCCTCTTTCTAAACCTTACAATCACAAGGCCAATTAATAAAATTTGCAGAATACAACCATGATTAAAATAATTTGTTCTTTCCATAGTCAAGGAAGCAATCAAAGAGAGAAAACATACTCCATTAGTTTTCTCTATTGAAGATTTTACGTAGATTAAGATATGTTTTCTTTCTAATCGTTTGAAAAACATAAAATTTTAAAATCTACAATCAAAGTTATTTTATGTTTAATTGTTCATTTTTTATCCCAAAAAAAGTGCATAGTAGAGATTTAAATTATCGTACATGTAGATCAAAACTACAAGTCATTTATTAACGTTCTCGTTACAAAAGTTTTATGTTTAATTGTTTATTTTTTTGACCAACAAAAAAGTGCATTGCATTACGGATTCAGATTTGAATCTCTGATCATAAAAATTTATGTGATGTAACTAAGTATAACGTCATATTTTGGTTGTCAGTGTTAATGTTGTAAGAAAATCATGGATCACAAGATGCTTAAGATATTTTACCAAATATTTATGATCACAAGATGTACCAAATCATGGATCACAATATTTATTTATTTGATAAAATTATAAATGATTTAATAAAAATATCAAATGCTTAAGTTTTATTGGTTAGTGAAAAAATACAGATTCTTAGACAAAATTCTTCATAAGTGAGTAGATAAAACCCTTGATTTGTCTTAATGGAACACAACACAACTATTAAAATCCATGAATAGGAGTTAGGTCTTCTGTCTAGCCCTCAAAATCATAACGCCAATTAATAAAACTTACAAAATAGAACCACGATTAATACAATGTGTTCTATCCATCGTTAAGGAAGCAATCAAAGGAAGAAAACATTCTCCATTAGTTTTCTGCATTGAAGATTGTTCTCATTCTAAATAGATTAAAAAATGATCTCTTTCTAATTGTGTGAAAAAAAATAAAATACTAATATCTACAATTAAAGTTATTTTATGTTTAATTGTTCATTTTTTGACCAAAAAAAAAGGTGCATTGCAGTGATTTTAGTCATGACACTTGTGAATTGATATTACTAGTCACTTATTAACGTTTTCATTCAACCTCTATCATAAGACTAAGTGAGGTTCCGCAGGAGGTTCCGCAGGAAGTGACTCTAGTAGATGCACATATAATTGAGGGTGGGCATTTGACAAATAAAAAGATAGATATAATTTATCTTAGTTTTAACTCATAATTCCTCTCAAATTAGAGTTTTGCCTCTCGCCTTAATTTTATATCTATTCTCCTTTGTCATTATTATTATTTTTTTATATGTATATAAATTTTGTCTCTTCTGATAAATTTCTGGATCTGCCACTGGCAAGTGACCATAGCAATTTCTAAATTTTGAATCTTATATGTCAATCTTTCCTCAGTCGAAGTGAATACATAACTTATTTCCTCTGGGAGAAAGCGAACACAAGAATTTAAATTTAAATCGTATACATAAAAATATACTGATTTACCGTTAAACTCTCTCCTTAAATGATATTACGTGTAATTGTTCGTACATAAGTATAATTATGTGCGATGCTAGCTAAGCGGTCCTAAGTACAAAACACAATCGTTTAGATGAGAATGGACCGTGACATGTGCTCGACATCTCTGAGGTCTCATATTTTATTAGGTGTAAAGACAACTATTCGCTTATAAACACCTTTGACTTGGCCATACCATTGTGGTAACTGGTAAATATGCATTTTGTTCGCGTTGCAGTTCGGCAACCAAATTACGAGGATCCCCCGAATACAGATGTATCTAAGAAGATATTTGCAACCAATTAGAAAAGGGCTTTTTTTTTATTTTGTTTTTTTTGGTCTGAAACTGTCCAATATTCAGACTAATGGACTGACTAATCTGGACCGACCCGAACAGGACCTCAAAAAGTGGCAAAGGTCTCCTAACAAATATTTAATGCAACTGTATTTTCAGGAACTTGAACTCGAAACTTCTAATTAAACGGTGACGGATTCCTGCCATCCGCACCAACGCTTACTGTTTTTTTTTTTTTTTTTTTTAACAAAGGTAAAAGCTCATTGAAACAAACCAAATTAAGTACAGAGAGGCCAGTCCAGCCCATATAGCCCACGTGAGAAAAGCAGTAAAACAACAGAAAAGCCACCAATACATACAGATCGGGCCCACAACCAACTAAACACCTGACCCTACAGTTAAGCCGACAGGCTAGCACTAAACACAAGGCCAGGACCATAGCCCAGAGGAATAACAAACCCACTGAAATCAAAGGAACAGGCCCAAGGCCCGATAACAACGCACCCACACAACAGGATTCCCACCGAACACAAATTGGCGAAGCCGGAAATCGAGACTGGGGGAAAGCAGGGAAGCTGGCGGCCGTCGAGACACAGCACACGGCGGAAAGCACGCCGGGTGGTGCAAATACGCCACAGAAGGGCGTTGAAACTAGAGCCAGACAGTAGGAACAACAGGAGCGAAGCATCGGTGGACCAACAAAAGCCGGTAGCCACGAATGACGAGCTTGACAGGCAACGGTGCTATTGTACAAACCGCCCCGGAGATCCAAAAAACCTCCTCCCCCCCTCCACCTCCACCCATCAGAACGACGGGAGAAAGCAGCGGAGCCACCCAACTCCTGAGTCGAAACCAGGAGAGGACGCGCAGTAGAGAAACAGCACCAACCAAGGCAGACGGACCACCAAAACCCAAAGAAACACTACCCCAGGGACCAAGCTTCACTAAGGAAGCAGCAACCACCAACAGGAAAACCCACCGGAAGCAGAGCAAACGGCTAAAACGCAATGGCGCACGATAGCTACTGCAGAGAGAGGTGGCGCACTATAGCAACCATTTGTTAATTAATTGAGCACTGTTATATTTTCGCAAGAAAAATTGTCTGAAAAGTTATCCAAACGTAATTAATTGTATTTAATTTGTAACTATATCAATTTTAAGTACAATTAAAAAGAAAAAAATTATTATTATTTTTTTATACATAAAATTTGATCAGTTACACCTAATTACTTTTGTGACAATTTTTTCTCTAATAATTTAACTTTTTTTTTAAGAAATAATAATGGTGGTAATACTATCATATATTTATCATATATTTCAGTCATATACAATAATATATATAATTTTTATATATTATTATAAAATAATTAAATATATAACAAAAATATATAATTGTATAGTGTGACAAGTCAATCAAGTCCTTTTCGTAATTAGAAAGGGGCATTGGCAATTGGTTCTGTAGGCACTTGTCGAGAGTCTGTCTCGCTGCATGTAGTGGACTTTATTGAGCCGCCATTGTGTAAAAGTTAGTGGTGTGTTTGGATTCTAAGAATGTGAGGAGAAAAAAAATTATGATTTATGAGAAAAGAACATAGTAAACAAAAAATAATTTACATAAATGAGAAAAAATATTAAAAATATAAAAAAATTATAAAAAAAAAATTATTTGTATACAAGATAAATTAGTAAAAAAAAATGATGTGATTTTTGGATTATTTTTTTTTCTAATTAAATTCTTTTCCATCATTCTCTCGTGAAACCAAATAAAGCATAAGAGAATACTGGCCTGTAAAAATTATATCTAGGCATGCCTTTGGACCGAGCGATTACAAAGTGCACATGCCAACTTGCTTTTTTTTTTTTTTTCGGCCCAGCCAAACCATTAAGAGGATATAGTTTAAGAGATAACTAATTTTTTAAATCTAAATTTTTATAATTTTTTTATTTAAAATTTAAATTTTTTATTTAAGAGCTAAACATTCATTTTTTTTTCAATTCAAGTCCTTTTGTATGATTTACTATTAATTTTTCGTTAGATTTAATAGAAACAGGTGAAAATAAGATGAAAGTTAACAAAAAAAATTAACGGTTTTATTATAAAAAAATTTGAATAGAATAAAAAATAAAAATTTAAATTTTAAATAAAAAATTTAAAAAATTTATGTCTCAGATAAAAAAAAGTCACAAAAATTTAACTCTAAAAAATTAGTTATCCCTATAATTTAGTAATATCATCGAATTGATTGTGAGGTTCAATTTGCTTTTCTTTCGCTCAGCACGTCACATGCATGCTAAAATATCTAATGAAATTAAAACCGCGTTATGTCTAATAGAGTGATTTTCATTTTGTTAAATATATTTTTCAGACAAAGGAGGCCCTTGCGGCGTGTTGCCCAGGTCCATTCGGTGTTAATAATTGATAGTCGTCCGTTATTTATTATTATTACAACTTTTTTGTGCTTCTAAAGATTTTAATTCTATAAGATAATTCAAAATAATTTATATTTCAAATAAAAATTTACGAAACTCATTTTTAACGAAACACATATAAATGTATAATTTATTTAATAACAGAAATCATGAAGTGTGTGAAAGCGGCGTCATGCGAGTGGATCCCTTTGTTCAGCTGCTGGTACCCCCAGCCCCCTTGTTAGAATTATTAGGTCATTACGGTCGACAAATTAAAAAAAATAAATAAATAAAACGAGGATTTACACGCGGGGCCAGACCGCGTAAACAAGAACACCATCACCTCTACACATCTTGAATGATATTTCCCAGAATCAACGGCTCCGCCGAGTTGATAAAAGGATACCGTTACATAATCGAAAAAAATTTATCGATATTTTAATTATAAGTATAATTAAAAAAATTATTATTACCTCTTTATTACAAATAAAATATAAATACTTACAATTTGAGAATTCTTTTAAATAATTTTCTTCCAGCCATACAACTTACTTTATCTGTGCGCATAACTTCACATTTCTCGAAACTAACCTCTATGTTTTTTGTGGGTTCATACACTTTTCTCTAGTCCTTGATTGGCAGGAAAAAAAGAAAAAAGATCCTTCTTACTGAGACATCCAGCGAAGGAAAGCGCATTCCTCGTGACTGACTGCTGTCTCTCTGCTTCTTCTTCTTCTTCTTCTTCTTGTTCTCTCTTCTTTTTCCGTTCCCGCAGCAGTTTAAAATCCCCAGCAAAGCACTCCGACGCCGTTTCCTCCCAGCTTTAATTAAATTCGTAATAATAGATATAGAGCTAGAATTGGAGGACGGGGGAGTCGCCGGGGGAAGGAATGACGTCAGACAGGGCGACATCGGCGGCGGCGGCGGCGGCGGCGGCGGCTGCGAGGAGGGAGCCGTCGTGGAGGGAGAGAGAGAACAACAAGAGGAGAGAGCGGAGAAGGAGAGCCATAGCAGCGAAGATATTTGCAGGGCTTAGGTCTCAAGGTAATTTCGATTTGCCCAAGCACTGCGATAATAATGAGGTCTTGAAGGCTCTCTGCGCGGAGGCTGGTTGGGTCGTTGAGCAAGACGGCACCACTTATCGCAAGGTTCTTTAATTCTCTCAATCTCTCTTTCTCTGTGTGTTTTTTTTTTTTTTTGTTTTTTCAGTTAGATCAAGCTTCTATTACCTGTAGAAATTCTCTCCATTGGTCATACAATAGTTAAAGGATCTGTAATTGCTGAACTGTTGTGTGTAACTACGTGGATTTTGAATTGAATTCGGTTCTGATTTAAGATTAATGATATTTGTTTGCTCTGTTTAGAATTGTGTAATTGCTGGATTGAGTGATTTTAATTACTTAGGTGGGCTTGTTAATCTCAAATTTTATCTAATTATGGAAAAAATGTGTTCCTTTTGTTCGTCCTCCAGGGATGCAGGCCGCCCCCGATTGATGTGGTGGGCACTACCGCCACAAGAGTCACCCCATATTCTTCCCAAAATCCAAGTCCGATGTCTTCGTCATTTCCTAGCCCAATTCCTTCCTACCAAGTCAGCCCCTCTTCCTCTTCGTTCGCGAGTCCAACCCGAGTGGACAACAATGCCTCGTCCGCTCTCTTCCCTTTCCTCCGAAATGCCATTCCATCTTCTCTACCTCCTCTCCGAATCTCTAACAGTGCACCTGTAACACCGCCTCTCTCTTCCCCAACCTCCAAAAATCCCAAGCCAATTATCAATTGGGAATCCATTGCGAAGCAGTCCATGGCCTCCTTAAATTACCCTTTCTATGCTGCATCTGCCCCAGCTAGCCCAACTCACCGTCAATTTCATGTTCCGGCCACCATACCTGAATGTGATGAGTCTGATGCATCCACGGCTGAATCTAATCAATGGATAAACTTTCAAAAGTTTGCACCCTCTCTGGCTGGAATGCCAACTTCTCCGACCTATAATCTTGTCAAGCCTGTGGCTCATCAAATTTTGTTCGGTGATATGATCAAAGAGAATGGGAGAGGCATGGAATTTGAGTTTGGGAATGGACAGGTAAAGCCATGGGAAGGTGAGAGGATTCATGATGTAGGTTTGGAAGACCTAGAACTCACCCTCGGAAGTGGGAAGGCTCAGAGCTAGGCGAACAAGCATGGAAGGAATCCATGGTGAGGGATTTTAAGAACCGGAAGTTGTTGTCCTCTGATTTGATGTTCATGACTTCCTTTGAAAAGCATTTGTATTTCATGGCTCCATTGTTTCTGATGGAAGCACAGATCTGAACCAATTCTAGTTCTTAGGAGCATTTAGATTGTTATGTTCAATTTTAGTGTCTCTGTAGTTTTACATTTTCTTTTACTGAATTGGGTTATTGCATTTGATGACCAAAACAAAAAATGCATGATCATCGCTTTTGCATTTGTAAGCTGATGTGTTTGAATTGTTTGTGCCATTGGCACCAATATATTATGTAGATAATGTGGAGTGTTTTGTAGGCGGAATGTTTAGTCAGGCGTGCTTTCTTCTTTGTAGACTGATAAGAGATGACTAAATTATATCATTTGTTCTATTGTCTGCCTGGTTTCAATGGACCTTTTTTTGTCCTATTGTCTGCCTTGTTGATGCAAACCAAGTTTCATCTTCCAACACTAGTTTTATTGCTGCCATGATATTCATGAGATAAGATTGTCTGAGCTGGGAAGGGGTGGTGACTACACAACAGATCTCGTATGCCAATTTGTTGCTGTAGTAGTTGTGCTCCTTCAGGCCTATTATATGCTGTATATTGCTTGCGAATGAGGCTGGCTTCTGCATGGCATTTAGAAACAGATCCACGTTTGCTCAAGGGAAAATTCAAGGCTAAAATAGAAAGGAAGGCTCTTGCCTTCTTGGAAAATTTTGTGGCAAAAGCATTGGCTGTCTAAAATGGATGGGCTAGGACTACATCTATATAAGTTAAGCCTGAGACTTCGATATCATTTGACATTTGGAGCATGTGGCCTTTAGTCGTCACGTCATCCTGCAGTATCTCGTCATCTTTGCATTATCTAAATGTTGCTCAAAAGTTTTGTGGGGTGATGTAAAGCACAATCTATCCATGGATGAAGATCAGAAAACTGAACAAGAGCATTTCTTCGCATAAAATCTTCCTGGAAACTTCCAAAACCAAGATGACAAAAAATGCAAGGTGTAATCAACTGGTATATCGTTCAATTTGGTTAGGTGAATGATACAACAATTGAGACGTGGAAGTTATCAATTAGAACACACAAAATGTCAGAAGCAAGTCATTACTTAAAAACATATAAGATCCACATGTGGTGTACTCTATCATAGTGTGATTAGTAAGGAAACAGAAGGAGCACAGGCAATTCAGTCCTTTGATAAGGCTGCATGCTCCAGCACTTTGCATACCACCTCTGTCTCTTCAATTTCGGGTTTCAAACTTTCCTTGACATCCTCACTGCACTCTTGATATCTGAAGCATGTTGTCAGATGATCGTTAACAATCCCTGCTACTTGCATGTACGAATAAACGATAGTAGGCCCAACATAGCGGAAGCCTCTCCGCATTAGATCTTTGCTTAAGGTTTCTGCCTTCGGTGTCTTCACTGGCACTTGACGTGCATACCTGAACCCATTTCTCAGTGCATTATGGTTCACATATCGCCAACAGTAGTTGCTAAAGGAGCCAAACTCTTGCTGGATCTGCAAATTATGAGCAAAGAAGTAGATGTCAAACTCATCAGCATATTATGCGACTGAGTTCCGATGCTCTATGAAATATGCTGAAGAAAGATAAAGTTGATCCCCGCTGGATTTTGCTTAAGGTTTACAGTGAATGCTAATTTCAGGTGATAGACGGGCTGAGTTCCATTTCCCTTGGACGTTTACCTTGAGCACCTGCTGAGCATTTACCGCGATTGCACGAAGCTTTGGTTCAGATAGCAGTAGGTTCCCATTAACTTTCAGCGACAGCAGCTTCTTCTCAGTAAACTGTGCTACGGATGACGGGTCAAAGTTGTCAAATAGATCCCTGACTCAATAATCCAACTAGCTCATCAGCAGACGCATATAGAGCAGCAAATAGACAAATATGTAAAGTGTAAAACAGCATACCTGAATATGTCTCTCATGTGAAGGATTGCTGGCCAGCTGAGTTCTGATAATGCTTGTGAACAAACAAGTAACTCGAACAGCTTCCGATCATCGCGAACAGGGACTCCCCATTCTCCATCATGGAAAGATGTGTAAATTGGATCTGCCAATGGTAATTAGATAAATACAATGTAGAAGATTGGTTAATTTGGTTATTCAGATAGACAAGTCAACTACAGGAACAAAGGCATGTAAAACTAAATCAATGCAACAAAAGATAAGAAATGGCTATTGAAAATTCTACATAAAATTTTGTAGATCAACAAAAGATAAGAAATGGCTATTGAAAATTCTACATAAAATTTTGTAGATAGTGCATTTGCTCAAGGGCTGGATAGAAACTTTCAATTTTTTTTTTTTTTTTTTACAGTGAAGACAACTGCTGACAATATTTTGTACTTCCTATTCTTCATTTACCACAAATTTGTGCACATTTATTTTCCAAAACGAATTACAGTTCTTTTCCTGGCAACAATTATCGTTCACATCCATGGTCCACATCTTTGTGTTTAAGTTCCAATATCAAAATTTGGCAGACGAACAAAATCTAAGATGAACCCAACAAAACACTTCATAGGCTGAACATGAACTTGAACAAAATCTAAGATGAACCCAGCTGCTGATAATAATATCTTAATTTTTAACGCTACCTACACCTAGGACAGGTAGGATAACGGAATAAAGGTAAACTTGGACTTAAATTTTTAAGAATTTAAACAATTAATTTTTAAAGTTTTTTGTCGTTGCAATCTAACCCTTCTGTTAGATCAGTGTATAATATCAAACGATTTGACTCAATTCAATTGAAAAAAGGAGTTAATTGTAACGAATTTTAAAAATTTATGATTAAAATAAAAAATAAGAACGTTTAGAACTTAATTATACAAATTTATAAAAATTTAAAATTATTTTAAAAAGTTTTAAGACTATTTTAAATAAAAAACAAATGGGGTTTTCCACAGAATTTCAAACTGTTGATTATGAGTTTACCAGAGTTCGGCGTGATCCAATCACACCTCTTGACCAGCCTTTTCTGTTGCGGCGTGACCTCTTCAACGGCCTTGGTGGGTCTGAATCCGTTGCGCTTCACGATCCTCGTAGAACACGCCGCCACTTTTACAGAGGAACCTCTCGAAGAAGAAGAAGAAGAAGAAGAAGAAGAAGAAGAGAAGGAGGAGGAGTCCGTAGAGCAGGAGCTGTCCACGGAGAGATTACTCAAAACGGCGGCTTCCGCCGTCTCGGACGCAGCAGCAGGCTTTTTCAGCCTCGGCGGTGGCTTCTTCAAAACCTCGGTCTTCCGCTTGTTGTTCCCGGCCGGACCGAGCACCGGTCGCAGCTCGGCTACCAGTTTTTCCGGTGATTGGAGCTTACTGGCTACCGACATTGCTCAAAAGACACTCTTGAATTGAATTTTCAAAATGGAAACAAATTTGAATTCAATTCTGCTAGGGGCAGCGTGTTCTCGGGAAATGGAGCTCCGGGTTTGAGTGTAATTTATGAAATTTCGGAGGATAAAACGGGAATCGTAGGGACAGTTGGGGATTGTCGATAGATGCGGGAAGAAGCAAGAGCAGCTCGCCTGCGAAGAGCAGAGAAAAACGTTAGGGAAACGACGAACAATCTAGCCAAGTTTTTGGAGGTTTTAAAAACGAAACGAAAATGGGGGAACTGTAAGGATAATGTACTGGTTATAGCCGGTTATGGCTCCCACGTGTCGGTTACTATTGTTACCGTTTAACTTCACCTTTCTACGTTTGCCATTCTTAATTATTTCGTATTGCAACAATGCCATTCGCCTCTTTGTCTAATAATATTTCAGACAGACACAATTTAATTTAATAGATGTAAAATAAAATAATATAAAATATTGAACACTTTTTATATTGTATAAAAAATTATTAATGTAATATAAAATATTTTAAATGTAATATAAAATCGTTTTATATCCATTAAATTGTGTGTTTATGTAGTTGTTTTCTATGAATCGTCTTTTTTAATCTAAAAAACTGAGATCGTATACAAATTAAAGTATACTTTGGCCCATATATTATGAAACATCATGCGAAGACGTAGGAGGAACTATCGTGGCTTATGGCCAACAGTTTTGCCAATGATATGATTACAAAATTTGTTATCAAATTTTAACCTCTGATGTTAGTCTAGCTTTTGGTCAAAAAAAAAAAAAAAAAGTTAGTCTAGCAATGAAAGTGCCCACTGTGAACAATTATTCGACTAATGACAATTCTGAACTTCAATGGTGCATGATTTGATTGATTTCCAAATCATTGTTTTTAACATTCCATCCTTTGTTAGGCATCTTTAATAAGTGACCACTGCCTGACTAATGGGAGTATCATTCTCCCTAGATTGATTTTTCTTTCTTTCTTTTTCTTTTTTTTTCCTGAGAGGTACTTTAGAAATATTTCAGCCAACTCTATCTACTTATGTGATCTTCCGAAAGCGAACGCACACGTCTTATGGCTGAAGCAAGAAAAAAGGGTTAGGTCCACTGCTATAGGACTCGTACTTAACTTCTTGAATTATTCCAACAATAAAGTGCCCACACAAAAATGGCAGGGGCAGATAAGGGATCTCATGTCAGGAGTTGAAAAGCGGAGGAACAAGCTGCTGAAGGTTTTGCAGTTAAGAGGGGCAAAGGAAACGATTTGGCAGGGTGTCCCATTCACTTGGCAATTTGGTAATGCAAAATGGTTCTGTCGTTTGGCAACAAAGTGGTGGTGGTGGTGGATAAGTTCCTTAACGTTAGGGAAAAGGATCCAACCGACTCCTCCCTCACCAATCGCCAAAAAAACAGACAGTGGTGGGTAGCTAACGGCTATGTGAGCTTGACCTAGTCAATCTCCTGCAAGGTGCCTAAATGGGCCGATCATTCTGATTGTTTTTTTTTTTAGCCAAATCTATGGGACAGTTTGTATTATATTGGTCGGGTGGATATCACACTGAACTGTTAGAATTGAGGCCCATAGCTTCAACTCTTTCGAAGGCCCTACGTGCTTGTTAGATCAATACAATTAGATAGAATTCGATAGTTTATCCCATATAACTCAAATTTTTATTTTAGAAATTTTCAATTTTAAATTTAGTAAGAAAATTCTAAAATTTATGAGAAAGAAAGACACATTCCCATAACTCATGGCTAGAGGTGGCAAATGAGCGGGTTGGGTCAGTTTCGGGTCGGGTTATTTGAGTTTCGGATTATTCGAATTTCAGGTTCATCGGATTTTGAGTTTTTTTGGATCTCGGGTCATTTGGGTCTTAGATTTATCGGGTCATTCGGTAAATCCAAGACCCGATAAAACACCATACATAACCGGAGAGTACATTCGTTTCGAATGTATTTCCAAATGTATTTATAATTAAGTGATAAATTCGGGTCAACTTTTGTGTTTCCGGAGAGTACATTCGTTCATCGGGTTTCAGTCGAATGTACTCTCCAGATTATGTGTATTTATATTAGTTTTAATGTGTACCTTATAATTGTTGATAATTGGTCTATAATTGATTATTTGCTTAATTATCTCATTATTTGAATTATTTGACATTGCTATGTCTTTGTATTTATTGCATGATTGAACCTTTTACGGATAATATTATTGATTACCATGCTTTGTCAAGGTCCTATGTCATATTTAATTTAAGCTAACAAATCTCTAAGGATTTTGCTTTTTTCTGTCAATCCGCTATTTTTTTAGCAAAGTATTAATTGAGATCTCACGTCAACAGATGGAAAAAAATTCGTTGAAATGAGCTGTATAGACAGTTGAATGGTTAACCAAACCCGATGCAATGGTCGAATAGAAGTGAAGCAGCAGACAACTCGTCAAAATTTCCTTTTTGGGATTATTCTCTTTATGGAAGGGAACTTTTTTTCTAAACGGACAGTGTTTTGTTTTTTATTTACAAGGGAATGTCTGTATTCTCTTGGTAAATAGAGCCTTAAACGTTGTATCGTTGTATTGAGTAAACTTGCGAGGAATAAAATCAACCAAACAACACCTCTCTTCAACTAATCTTCGTTTTTAACCAAAAAGTTCTATGTCTAATTCGATCGAAAATAAACCCAATTTTGATCCCTTAGATTGCACCAGACCTAACATGTACCTCCTAACAAACCAAAGAATTAAAATAATTTCTCACTTGCATTGTCAAAGTCAAAGTAGTTAACGTATTCGTTATCATGTGAGAGATTATAAGTTTAAAGTTGTATCAATTCAAATGATAATATTAGACGAATAGTTGGTGTAATATTAGAATATGAGTTTACTCCCCCATAACTTGGTACTAGAGTGTGACTTTGCTTATTATGACTTCATATTTTTCCTGCTCATGGTTATAATCTTGACTAACGAAATAGTAAATTGTTATTTCTATTTTCTTATTTTTTTACAAGAAAAAAAGAAAAAGAATCCAATAATTTTGCTTGGTATATTCATAACGAAAAAATAAAATTTCGCGTCGGGCTCACGGCCGAAGACCCATGTGCCATGTCTAAGTAGTATTTTTTGATTTGTTTGTTCTCTTCTAAAACTTGCAAGAAGTTAAAAATGATTTTATTTTCTTTTTTTAATATATATATTTAACTCAACTGAATATGACATATGGATGAAAATTTTTGTGTGGCGCATTAAGATTGGTAGAAAATATAACATTACCTTATCTATAAACTATTTCCTACATCTTAACTTTTGTCAATAATGTGTCAAAACTTTAAAGCAGCATTATAATGTATAGAATACTATTTAGAGTGCAGTTATATGTTTCGAGAGTTTTGTCCCGGTCGAAATTGCGATTATTATTTTTGAAACTGCGACTGATATTTTTGAAACGTAAAAATAACAATTGTTTCAAAAATATCAGTTATGGTTTCAAAAATAATAATCTCAATTTCACTCGGTACAAAATTCGGTACACAAACTACCGAGATACCAATATTTATTTGATTATTTATATAGTTCACAGGTCAAACAAATTACCTATTGTATAATTTTAGAAACAAATAAGACATCCTGTAATGAAAGTTTTTTCACTATATTTAAATCAGAATTTTTGTGACAAACGAAGGAAATTATACGTTGGATGCGAAGGAGAGAGCGAGATTTAACATGCAGTCAAACACGAACTGGGTGAACACAATGCCCTGCGGCAACTTAAAAGATATTACCAAAGAACTCCATAAAGCATTTTTAGTGTACCTGCACGAAGAGACATGAATTTTGTTAATAATGCAACCGATCAACGCTGGAAAAAAACATATAGAAAAAGGAAAAATTGAACATGATAAAGACTGAAGTAGATACGTCTCCAAAATGGGTCCGAGACCTTTGAAAATCTTAACATATCACCTTTCGTATGAATCTAGAGTACACAAACCGAATGTCCACAAGCACAGCTCCATGCCGTGAACATTAAGACAAACATGGTGCAAGATTAAGAGGAAAAAGAGGCTAACTTAAATTGTCACTAAAGGCAAAAATTATCTAATTATGATTATGCATACCGTCCGACTTCAGGGAAAGACAGATCAAACACGTCTTATGACTCTCAAGATCAACGATACAATAGTGGAGTACTGCCTACTGGGTTAGTAGTTGTGCATTGGAAGTGTTGTGCCTTTTATTCTGGATTCAGTTTTAAACAGCCTGTGCAGTCCTTGTCCGCCCTTTTTCCGTTGTCCCAAATTTTTTGTTGGGTACCATTAAGACCTGTGTTGAGTCGGTCATCTGAATATATTGGTTGACTTAGCCTTGTTTAGTTTATTTGTTACTGATTGCTACTGTTGCTGCTGATTATTGATTGTTATTACTGATTTTTATTACCGATAAATAAATTGCAGTCTTAATATTTGATTAAATAAACACTAGTGATTTCTGATTAAATAATAAAATGATTATTTTAAACATATTATTTCTGTTTTGTTAAAATATATATTATGTATTTATAAATAAAAATAAATCAAGTGTTTGAATTGAAAATCAATTGTAATTTATAATAAAAATTATTTTAAATAAATTTTATTTTACTATATAGATTACTATATTTAAAAAATTATAATTTACCGTATAAGTTACTCTTCACACAATAAAAAATAAACAAAAAAGAAAAAGATAGAAGAGAGGGAGATTATTATATTCAAAATAATATTATTTTTATGATAAAAATATATGTTGATACCTATATAAAATTTTAATAAATTATATTTTTATACTGGACACCAAAAGGTTTGAAAAAAAAAAAAGCTTTAGCTTCTTTTCTCCGTTCACTGAATTATTATAAAATAATATTCTATTATATATATCATACTCTTTACAAAGATAAATTAAAAAAAAAAAGGGAAAAAATTGCCTTATGTCTCTATGTACTGTATAGAAATCAAAAAGTCGGGTGATTAATTTCGAGTTGCAGCATTGTATAGTGTACAACTTTTTTATGGGTAATTTTATAATTATGCAATCTATCAGCTGTTAATAGAATCAAAAAGTAAGGGGAACTTTATTTTTCCTATCAACTACTTTTGAAAGTATTCAACAGCAATCAATAGCTTTTATAAAACTTAACCAAACACATTTCATCCTACTTTTTAGAATAATAACAACAACAGCAGTCCTCAAACACAAAACCAAACCCCCTTACAAAAACTTGCCCCGAAAGCACTGAATTCCATGGTGGAATGAACCTCTTGATATGCCAATTCTCCAAAACCTTCATAGTTGGAAGGAAAAAAAAAAAAAAAGGAACCATACAAGCAAGTTCATTATTATTGTGCAATATTAATGCCAAAATGAAATAATATTAGGCAAGACATTTTGGTGTCTAAAGTAAACCAATAAACGAGGCACAAAATTTGGTTGTTAAACCAAAGCCAAAATTTCATGCGTAAATAAACTTCTATATTCAACTAAATCCAATTTAAGCGCTAATCCCTAATGTACACAAAACATCACAGATATAATTAGTTTCTTTGACCAAAGGTTCAAAAACAAGTTTTGGAAAAGCAGCTACATAGTGTATAGAAGAAAATTTACTATGATTTTCTCTGCCCCCAAACCTTTCTCTACCCCCTCCCCCGACCCCGAAGCACAAAAGCCCAAGCACACAAAGGAAAAGGCATCCAAACATTTCCTCTCACTATGGGGTTGAATGGCTCAGGAAGAGTCGCAGCTAAGGTGTTCTTGTAATGGGCTTCGGCCCCCCATAGGACCCAAATAAAAAAAAAAAAAAATTCTTCTCACCTTTAGACCCTGGGAGTCTTCGATATAAGGTGGCTGCCAACAATCAAGTTGCGGACGATATAATGATGCAGATTTCCCTATGTTATAAAAGAAACAAAGATGAGCCATAAGAAGAATTAAATATCAACAGTCCACATCTGAGGGAAGCAACCAAAAAAAAAAAAAAAAAACCTGAATGTCCTATCGTATCGTCAACCTTGTTATCAACTGTATAGCGATAGCTACGTAGCAAGAAACAAATGATTAACTTATCTAGCAAGATAAGTTTATTCGCGAAACACAATTAAAGAACAAAGACACGAGAAACAAATTCTGGATGTGTGACATTGAAAATTCAACAGAAAAAACCAACATATCAAGTTCCTAACCAGTTGAGATTGCTCAAATCAATATCTTTGTGCTGCCACAGAAACCCTTCACGAGCAAAGAGAGATGTGTCATAATCAACAACTCCCTTATGGGACAGCTGCAAGACCATTATTGCCTATAATCTCAAAAATCCAAAGGTACATTAGATTTACAGGTAATCTACACGTTTGTGGTGTTTTATTTTTTTTTATTATTAAATTTAATATCTTCTAATAAGTCTGTGAGACATTATTTTTATTAATTATTTTTTTAAAAATAGTTTAGTTTAACTCGAATGGTATAAATAAAAGAAAAAATGTGATTAAGGTCTATGCTCCCTCGTTTCTTCCTAGTTTTGGATGCTCCCATTGCCATTGCTATTCTCCGTATCATAAGTGTCTGCTGCCAGTACAAAATCTGGTGTTTAAATTACAAGAGAATCAGTCAAAAAAGAAAAAGGATTAGAAAAAAGAGGTGCATCATTCAAGCCGACTAAAAGAAATAGGCACACATATGAAAGTATAATGGTTAAAATAATTTTAATCTTTTCAAAGTTTCACGATCAAACAAACTTTTTTATTCAATTTATATGACTTTAGCACGGTGGAGCGAGAGCTGAGAAGAATATTACGCCGCGGACTTTTTGGCACGCTCAACCTTTACTTTATTCTGCAAAGCACGCGCGTACGAAAAGTAACCAAGAACTTTGTTGGTAAATCTATGAATTTCACCTATTATTTTTTTATTTTTAAAAAATTTTATCTATAATATTTTTTTATTTTAAATTTTATTTTCAATATTTTTTCATCAATTTTTTTTATTCTTTTCTGTTAATTGATCGTTAAGTGTGATACATGATATTACAGTGAGTAATAGATCATCTTACTTATAGCTCATATCAGCAATATATCATCTAATAAGTGATATATTTAATATTTTTATATAATTAAAAGAAAGAGATTAAAAAAAAGGATCAAATAACGAAAAATTGACAGAAAAAATTGACACAATAAACATTAAAAATAGAATTCAAAACAAAACAATATAAGTAAAATTCTTAAAAGGCAGAAAGATAGATTGGTGAAATTTATAGATTTGTTTTTGTTATTTAATTGCGTGCGGCACCCATGTCAATAAAACAAAAGTTTCTTCAACGGAAATAAATTAGCCAACGGTGTCGTCTCGATATTTCCTTTCCATGATCATAGCAAACAGCAATTTTCCATCTCTCTGTAACACAACACTGTGCTTTCCATCTCCATGGATTCCAAGTCCTCTGCAACGACAAGTCTCGACCAATCGGAAAAATCGATCACCAACCCATCGCCGCCGACTGCGAAACTCCTTGCACGGCCGGCGACGAAGAACAGAGACTTTTTGAACCACCTGGAAGCCTACCTGGCCAAGCGAGACGGCGTGGACAAGCTGCTCAAGATCTCGCGTTACGCCACCAAGATCATCTTGGCCTCCTCGGCTGTTCCCGAAGCCTCGACGGTAACTAAACGGCTCAAGAGCTTCGAGTCCAGCGTCGGCCTGAGCCGCAAGGCCTTTCGGCTCGGGAAATTCGTTCAAGACGTCAACGTTCTCCGGAACTCCCATTTCGATTCCAAGGAAGAGATTTTCCTCGCCGTCCTCGCGTATGGAGGCGAGGGCTTGTACTACTTTGTCGAGCAATTCGTTTGGCTGGCGAAATCGGGGTTGATCGACGGGAAGCACGCGCGAACTTTGGGGAAAATCAGCGCGTGGGCTGAGTTCGTTGGGTACATAGGCAGTATGTCCCTGAAATTTAGGGATTTGAAGAAGCTGACTGAGGATGAGGCGTGCTTGCTATCGAGCATTGAGGTCGCGGCTTCGAGGGGAACCGGAACTCAAGAAGAAGAGGGGAGACTGGTAAAGCTGAGGGAGAAGAAGTTGATGAAAAGACTGTCGATTGTGCAGGATTTCGCCGACGGGTTAATGGCAATTGCGGATATTCGAGACGGGAAAGGACGGCTCTCTGGGCCGCTGTTAGTCTCCTTTGCAGGGCTTTTGTCTGCACTTATTAGTACCCATAAGAACTGGGTCTCTTGCTGAGACTTTGGCAGCATTTTGCTGAAACTATGTTTGATTTGCTTGCGATTTTTCGTCGTTTTTATATTGGTAGTGAATTGAATGATTGTCTTCACCGGAAGGTGTTTGGAAAAATGCGGCAAATGTTATTTGCAGTAGCTGAATTGACATAAAAGAGTCAGAGAACATTAGTTTTATTCAGGAGAAACAATTTTGAAACTCTTCGTTCTCTGGATTTTTATCTCTTTTTTGGTGCCAAACTGTGCTATCTAGAAATTAATTTGGAGTTCTACTAATTCAGATCGAATTAGAAAAGACTTATTAAGAGAGTAAAGTTTTCTCAGAATCTATTTTTTTCCGTGCCAACGTTTTTCTGTCTCTTCTGAGTAATAATGCCATCCACAGAATCTTCTATTCCTGTTGGTTGTTTGTTGTGATTAACCTCAGTAGAAACTCTCAGCTTGCTTTTCATACGCATCTGTGTATAATTCTGTTTCTGGGTGTTTCATTTGAACAATGACCGGAGCAGGACTTCACTTTCTTCCCAACTTTCCAGCTTTTTGGGGGAATAAAAGTTAGCCTAAAATTGGAACATGGGTGTACAATGCTGTGGCAGGTATATCTTTGATGGTTTCTTACATTTGTGCTTCAGAACTGTCAAGCTTTGAAATATACTTTAAATGGAAGAAACTGGGTTTAACTGATGCGCGCGTATCCAGCCATCTCTTCGCAACTACACAATCAGTGGGAGCATGACTTAAAATTCTACTCACTTGATATGTTAAATTTTGATCTCAGTGGAGGGCAGTTGCCCCCACAATTAATCATACAGATCCACCCCTGACTATTAGCCTCAAAAGATAAGTAACAAACTTCGCTTCTGGAGTGTGAGGAAAAAGAATGGAAATCGACTATCTCCATGCTTAGGCGATGCCTGAGGAAGTAGACTAGTTGGTCCAGAGTAATCATAAGGTTAAGCATTCTGAGAGGGAGTGTGGTAAGAAGGTAGATGGTAAAAAAAAAATGGATTGGGAAGAAAAAAGCATTTTCCTTAAAAGCTTTTTATGAGAGAAAGTGCGGTAAAAAAGTTTTTTCTTGAAAATTTAAAAAGAGAACAATAAATCCAATTTGATCACCAAGAGTATATTTGGAAGATAATTCAAAAAGTCTTTTTTCTTAAAAATCAAACAAAATCATAGAATAAAAAATAATTCAAAACACTAATTTAAAAAAAATCTAAGAACTCAAAATAAAATTTGAAAATTTTATAAAAAATCTCAAAATATTTTGAAAAGAATTTATAGTTAAGAGTTATATTAAAAATAGTAGAATCTAATTTATTTTATTTTATTTATGATTCATATGTTATAATTTTTTATTTTATTTTTTTATTCTCTTAATAAACAAAATCGGGTCATACGAGTCGTCCAAGTTTGACCTTAAATGTTGAGGTTGTTTCAGGTTCAGGTCATTTTCAAGTCATGCCTTTTTTGGGTTGTGTTTTTCCAGTGGAGTTCAGGTTAAACCATTGAGTCAGATCAAATTTTAACACCTTCAGTGAGAAAACTTTTTTGTGAATCTCATATGAAAAGTTTCAAATTGCTTTCTAAAGGTATTCTTTCCATAGTTTATATCCAAACAATCTATCAATTATCTCAAATCATCTAAAACTATACCACTGATTCGTTGTACATATGAGAGGATTGTCAATTGGTGATTTATGATTTGTGAACACTCTTTAGAATGTTGTTACTTTTGTTAGCTATGTACGAAATTATCATTAACCATTGGTGGAATGTTTAACGTGTTGGGTTTAAAATTTCTAATTTAACAAAAGTGTCACAATTTGTTTAAGACAATGAGTACAATTATTCTGATTAACAGCCCACCCGTAGTGGCTATTTGCGGACGATGAAGAACAGACCACGACCAAGTTCAATAATTTGCATTTGACATTATATGTAAGTAGACAAGTTGCTTTGATAATTTGTATAAAAAAAATATTAACTGTCTTGGTGAACTGAAGGGGGCTTTGGGCATTTACCATTAACCTAAACTCGAGCTAATCTTTGTAAGTTTTTGGCACACAATGTGTAGATATATATAGATCAGGGGACTTGCTGTTATTCTCAAAAGATAAGCAAAAACTTCGCTCGTTGAGTGTGAGGAAAAAAGAATGGAAATTGACTCTCTCCATGCTCAAGTGACGCTTGAGGGAGTGGACAAGCTGGTCCGGAGCAATAAGAAGGTTAAGAGTTTTGAAAGGGCATGTGGTAAGAAGGTGGATGGGTTGGTTCGAGGGGTAATATTGTTGGGGGTACATAGAAACATCCTATAATCTCTTAATGAGATACTTTTCTTGCACCAAAGTGAGGTGGGTTCTGGGGTTATGAGGGAGAGGAGTTGTCGAAAGAGAAGGATGAAGGGCTAGTATTGAATGATAAGAGTGATAGGGTACTAAGGATTGCCCTACTTTGACTTTGACAACTACAAACAAGGTTGAAATTAGGGAACCGTTTCATAGATCTTTGATTATTAAGGTTTTGGGCCGCAATGTGGGTTATACTATTTTTCACTGTCGTTTGTCATAGATGTGGGTCGCTATAAGTGGCTTCAATCTTATGGACTTGGTTTACAGGTTTTTCTTAGTAATTATGAGGTGTGCAGAGGATTACGAGATCTAAATCCACGGCTGCCTATGGCTGGCGACGGGGGCACTACCTGATAATGCGAAGGTGGCAAGCAGATTTCAATCCTAAAGAAACTAGCATTGAGCAGGTGGCTGCTTAGATTCGTTTACCGTAGCTACCGACGGAGTACTACAATGTTAAGATCCTATGGAAACTAGGTAATTTGGTTGGTGCTCTTCACCCGAAAAAAAAAAAAAAGGTAATTTGGCTAGTAAGACACTAAGGGTGGATAACAATAAATTAGAGGAGACTTGAGGAAACTATCCTTGGCTCTGTGTTGAGCTTGATCTTGCTTAACTTGCTAAATACTAAATATCGGGTTGGGGAACATGTAACCAAGGTCGAGTATGAGGGCTTTAACAATGTCTGTATTGAGTGCTAGCAGCTGTAAAACAGAGGAGCAACAAGGGAAAGTAGAGAAGGCTCGAAAGTTTGCTGAGAATGAGGTTGACTATTATCCATGGATGTTTGCATTGTGCCCACTGAGGCAGAGCTTTGGGTCTCAAGGGAATGATAATGGAGTTGGAGTGTAGTGGCAAAAGTATTCCAGGAAGGTTCTGAATGGGGCAAAAAAATAAGGGTTAGGGATCCAAATTTGCAGTTTTGGAAGGAGGGGATTTTGTCAAAATTTGGTAACCAGAAGGAGGATGTTGCTTTGACACCGGTGGTTGGTGGCACAGGCTCTAAGGTTGTTGAAGGAATTAGACAAACAATGAAGCCATGTTGCAGGGAGGGATAAAGTAATGACGTAATGATTGAAGTTTTTGATAACAAAATTTTGCCAATTAACGGTAGGGATGCTATAATGACTAGATTTTAGCCGTGAATCTCAACTGGGCCCACAAAAAATGCTCCTATGAAGAATAATCAGGCATGTGGTGTGAGAAGCCATTTGGCGCCACCTATGCATAAAGGCAAGAAGATTATTCCAAAAGGTAGTGTTCAAGGCGGGAACAACTCTGGGGTGGACCTATCTTTGTGGGCTGATTGAGGGGGTGAGGGCCTAGGGGAAAAGCTACGGAATGCTAAAACGGGCATTTTACCTATTAACAACCAGCCTCAGCCTAGACTGCCAGATAAGTTGGGTTTGATGATTGTGATGAGAGGGTTAGGCTATATGATAGTCTTTAGTCTCAAGTAGCTGAGACAGTTATGTTGGTGGATGAACTGGATTAGACTAGGCTTGTTGAGTATGAGAATCGTAGGCTTAGTTTTTGTTTGGCGTCCTATCTTTCCTCTTTATTTAGATGGATTTTCTATTTTGGAATTGTTGTGGGATATAAAGTGAGGATTTTTTGAGGATGATTAGACTGTTTATGCAGATGCATAAACCGACTATGATAGTGTTGGTAGAATCGAAAATTAGTAGGTCGAGAATGAATGAAATTTATAAGGATACAAACTATTTTGGGGTGTTAAGTAAGGAAGCGTCAGGATTTACCAATGGCATTTGGGTGCTATGGGATATAGAGAAGGTCAGGTTTACAAAGTTGAAAGGTCATAGATAGTTTATACACCTACAAGTGGATTTATGAGGTAAGAATCCATGGTATCTCATTATAGTCTATGCTCATTCGTAGGCTTATAGAAGAAAGACTTTGTGGGAAGAGCTAGAGAAAATTAGTTAGAGGATGAGGGGGCTATGGATTTTAGTTGGGAATTGTAACTCTGTAAAATCCCCAGAGGATAAACAAAGGGGCCGAGAGAGTAGGGAGTATAGTTGGGGTAAGTTTACTAGGTAGATTAGTAAGTTGGAGTTGGTGGATTTAGGCTACAATAAACAGAAATTTACTTGGGGTGATCTTTTTGTACAAGGGTGTGTTGTAGGTTGGATAGGGCTCTAGCGATTTTTGAACGGAGATTAGCTTGGCCTAAGGCATCAATCTTCTACCTACCGCGAGTGAATTTCGATCGCTGTCCATTTCTTCCGAGGATGGAGGCAATGCAGGGGGTTTATTGGAAGTAACCCATTCCGATTTCAAGAAGCAAGTTTATCTCACAATGGCTTTTCATCAGTCATTTGACAGTACCGAAATCAAAGTATACTGGTTTCTATGGCTTTGCAAGATCTAACAAAGTTTTTGAGTGATTGGAGCTAATAGGTGTTTGGGCATATATTAGAAGAAAGAGGTAAGTGTTGGCTTGAATTAAATAGTGTTAATTTGCTCTGGAACATTGTTTCTCACTGAGTATTTGTATGTTAAAAAGGAGTTTGTAGGAAGAGCTCTCTTCCATCCTAAAGCAAGAAGAGGTGTTGTGGTTTTAAAAGTTAACAGTCTAGTGGATAGCTAAGGGAGACCGTAACACCAAATATTTTTATGCTACTACTATTATTTGAAGGAAAAGAAACATGATCGAGGTTCTTAAAAATGATCTCAATTAATGAATCTATGATGAATAGGAGTTTCAATCCCATACTTGCTGCTGCTTTAAACAGCTTTATTTGGTGGAGAAAGAATGCTATCAAGAAATTGGTTGCAGGGAAGTGTTTTACAAGCTAAATGATCAAAATCCCAGCAAACTGATTCGACCTTTTAGCATGATGGAGGTAATGCAAGCACTTTTCTCCTTGGATCCACACAAGGCTCCAGAGCTAGATGGATACCATTCATTGTTCTTTTTAAAAATGTGAGAAATTGTTGGTGTACCTTAGGGTGTGTTTGTTTTTTGTAAAACATTTTATAGGAAAAAATTTTACAGGTTTTCCGGCGTTTGTTTCACGGAAAATATTTTACATAGGCAAAATTTGGGAAAAATTTTCAGATTTTCAGGTAAAATAACTTCTCCTTTTGCAGAGTTGAAGTTATTTTCAGAGAAAACACAAACTGTGCTATAAGTAAGTGATAAAGAAAAATCATTATTTTCACTGCAAATATTTTTTCCTGCAAATATTTTACAAATGTAAATTATTTTACAGCAAATAAACGGACCCTTAGTGTCCAAATTTGTGCTTTAGATTTTGAACAATGGCCCTATGCTAGAGTTTGTGGATGATACTCTGTTGATTCTTATCCCAAAAGTTGAGAGCCTAGTTAAAATTAGCAAATTTCAGTCCATTGATTTGTATAATGTCACATATAAGATGATGATAAAGGTCATTGTACATCAGTTGAAAGATTTTCAGCCAGCTTGGATAGCACCCACCCAATCTTGCTTTGCTCCAAGGAGGCACATATCAAATAACATTGAGTTATTGCAGGAAGTTCTTTATTCAATAGGAAGGTTAAAAGGGAAAAAAAAAAGGTGGATGGTGTTCAAGTTGGATTTGGAGAAAGCTTATGATCAGTAAAATTGGGACTTCACCTGTGATACTTTGATTGAGTTGTCTCTTCCGAGCTCAAAGGTCTTATTGATTATGAATTGCATCACCGTGACATTTATGAGGGTATTATAAAATGGAGTGGTAACAAAAAAGTTTTTTTCCCTCAAGGGGGATTCGTCAAAGAGACTCTTTTTTCTCTTACGTCTTATATATTTGTCATTTTTATTGGGCGTCTTGCGCATCTAATTGAAAATAAGGTAAACTAGGGAAGGTGGAAGCCTATCAGGCATCTCAGAGTGGACTTGGATTGACACACCTTGTTTTTGTAGATAATGCCATTCTTCTTACTGAAGCAAGCACAGATCAAGTAAAAGTAGTTAAGGATTGCAGCACTAAGTTTTATATGAGTGCAGGCCAAATAGTCAATCTTTAGATGTCTAAGCTAATAGTTTCTTGCAATGTGATCGGCTCCAAGGCTAAACAATTGAGTCGTGAATCTAGGGTCAAATTAATTGAGGACTTGGGCCTTTACTTTGGCATGCTAGCAATGACTGGAAGAGTGACAGAAATGACATTCCAATATATTTTGTATAAGGTGCAAAAGAAACTTTCAGGATAGAATGCGAAAAATCCTTCTTTTGCTGGTCGATTAACTCTCATAAAGTCAGTGACATCGGCAGTCCCAATGTATGTTGCATGGACGACTGGTTTAACTGTTTCCATATATTATGAAATTAGATCATCTAAACAGGGATTTCCTATGGGGGAACAATGAGTAGGGGAAATGGGTGCATCTTGTGAACTGGGGGAATGTCTGCTAGCCTAAGGTTTATGAAGGGTTGGGTATCCATCAGTCATAACTAGCTAATAGGGAAATGTTATCCAAGTTATGCTAGTGTTTTTTAAAAGAGCTGGAAAGCCTATGGGTGTAGGTCCTCAAGGGTAAACAATGCAAACAAAAACTAGGGTCATTGAGTTATTGGTTGGGGCTTCTCATTTCTGGCATAGTATGGTGGAAGTAAGAGATATACCGAGTTGTGGTCTAATTTAGAGTATAGGGGATGGAAAATTAGTAAAGTTCTAGTCTGAATACTGGATCAGGAATAGAACATTAGAGCAACAGGCTTTGAGACCAATTAGCCAAGCTGATCAACAACTCAAGGTGAGGGATTATTAGATAGAAAACCAATGCTGGGATTGGAGGAAATTGAGAGATTTTTTACTTATGGGATTTTTAAGCTTGTTGGCCTTAATTTGTGTGCAGGATCGATTCCAAAATCCTAATGTGCTTGTATGGAGAGGAGCATCTAATGGGTAGTTTTCTATGAAGCTAACTTATATGTATTTCTTTTTTTTTTTTTGGTCCATTAGGAGGCCTGTTAGGCCGTGAGTTACATAATGAGGATAACTCTTCCCTCTCATAAATCCCACCTCTCCTTTCCCAGGATTTGAACTCAAGACCTCTAGAATATAAGTTTTGAACTCAAACCACTGGGGCGTCCCCTGAGGCATAGCTAACTTATATGTCTCTTTTATAGGAAAGAGCTCGGTGGTATGTCCTTGACAATTTTTCAGGAATATGGAATGTTAGATGCACATAAAAGATTAGGTACTTTTTTTGGGAAGTTCTCCATGGGAGGGTTATGTGCAATTTTGAGCGACATAGACGAGGTTCGCGGATTCTAGTGCATGTCCTTTGTGTGGGTGTCAAGCTGAGACAATGTCTAATATGTTATAGGATTGTAGGATTATGACAAGTTATGGAGTAAGTTGGTCAAATTGAAGAAAAGGGTAATGTTCTTTGGTTATAGAGTGAAAGAATGGTTGAGCCTCAATATGCGGGACTCAAGACGGAGGGACTCATAAGAATGTGGAAGATTGTCAGTATCTTTTCACAATTGTTATATGTTATGTGTGGAAGTCACAAAAGGAGCAAGTGTTTACTAGAAAGGTCATCTGGGTATATAGTATAAATGTGGATTCTTTTTTGAATGTAAGGCAGCTAGTGAGAAAGAGTACCAGGGGACAAAATTAAGGAGTCATGGGGAAGTCATGGTTGTATGGTCTCTTCCAGTAGTGGGTTGGATAATGCTGAATACAAATGGAGCATATTAGATGTTGTCTGGCTTGGCAACGACGGGATATATGTTGCGGGATCATAAGTGTACCTAGCTAGGGGGTTAGTACACAATATAGGATCTACTTCTACAATTGTGGCTGAGTTATGGGGACTGTTCCATGGACTTAGCTTGGCTTGGCAATTTCAGGTACTCAAGCTCAAAGTGCTAGTAGATTTAGAGGTAGTTGTGAGAATGATCAAAACTAGAGTAATTGATACCCACCCACATGCTAATTTAGTGTGCAATTGCTAAGATTTGTTGAGTGGGGAGCAAGAAGTTTGCTTTAATCATACGTTTTATGAAGAGAATAAAGTGGCTGATTAATTGGTTAGCTACACGGCGTCCTTGCCTCTAGGTTTATATTGTTTCTCGTCTTCCTAAGGATCTCCATTTATTATTGTTGTAGGATTCCGTTAGAGTGCAATAGCCTAGGAAGGTGGTGTTTAAACCCCCTTAGTTGTGATTTTAATAATTGTATCTGGGTAGTTTGCCCTCTGTTGGATAAAAAAAAAATTAAAAATTTTTTTGGCACATGATTGTGACAACACGATAGATATGCAGTGATTTAGCCTATTAGATAGTAAAAATGTATTCAATTTGAAAAATTAAAAAATAGACAAACCACTAAAAGACGTTGAATTGATTGCGTGCTCCTATATAGCTCACTAATTGTGTCTAGACATAATCTTCTCTTAAAAATATAAATCCAACGGCCATGACTTAGCAAACTCATCCATCTCCACCATGGAAGTCGTACCCACAGTCGTTAGTCGCCACGCCAGACATAGAGAGCGATCGCAACCATAACAACACTTCCGTTCTTTTTTCTTCTTCTTCTTGTATAAGGTCTTTTGCTTGTACCTCCCTTTGCTCTCCATTTTATTTACACTTAATTATTAAACACAATTGAAAACCTAAAATATATATTATTAAATAAATAAAAGTTAGTTTCAATAAAGATGGAGCTTAAAGACATCATTAAGTCAGTGTCGCCTCTGCACCACCACATACTCGAACTGGCTTAGGACGATGGTTCCACCAAGGATGACTGCTCGCTACTCAAGTCCGACGCTGCCCGGACATTCTTTGTTGCCGCTAACATTGAGGAACTTGAGAAAAAATACACACCGTTCGTCTATAAGGACGTGTACGGCACGATGGGACGCAGCGGCCTTTCACTGCCAAAGAAAGTCTTGCTGGTCATCACCTTCGTGACGTTAAAGCCCGTACGAATTGTTCTTGGGATGAGTATGTTGTTTTTCTATTACCTTATTTGCTAGATTTGCACGCTATTCTTGGCGTTGAATCGAGACAAGGACGGGGGGTAAGAGGATTTCACACACATGGGAAGGTTGTGAAGGGAGGTGATTGTCAAGTGTGGGAGGTTTCTATAGAGAATCATGTTTTTCTTGTTAGGGTTTTTTTTTTTTTTTTTGGGATTAACTAGACGTATAGAGATGTAGAACTCCCGCAACACAAGTCCCCAAACACTAGGGTATCTCCGTAGTTATTAATTCGACCTCTACTATTGTTTGTGATAAATATTATATAAAGTTTAAAATTATCTAAATGTAGTGTTGCACTTTTTTTCATATGAATTACAATTAGTGAGTTGCATGTTTGATTGATGTTTAGCTTTATTTTCTGGAGTTCAAATGTTTTGTCTTGGGATCTCAAAAAGCCTGCTATTCAAATCGAGCATCATTACAGTACCATAAACTTTTGTGCTCGAATGTAATGACGCCAAAATTCTTTACAACTATCGTGATACTTTTTATAATAAAAAACAATCAAATATACTTTTTTATTACAAAAGGTATCATAATTGTTGCAACAAATCTAGGCATCATTGCATTCGAACACAATTTTTAGCACAAAATTATAATGCTCTAATTTTCCCCAATCAAATTTAGTATACATCCAGATGTAAGGTTATTATGTTTGACTTTCTGTTGACTGTTTGACTTTCCAATCCCACTCTTGCGGGACTTGGAAGAAAGTTGAAGGTCAACATACTTCAGTCGTACATAAGTCATAGGCCAACATACTTTCCAATCCCACTCTTCATCTTCTAGCAACTACACAATCCAGTCATATGATGACCAAATTCTAGAAATCCTTAGTTTTAGTGTGGCAATGAAATCTTTGAAGCAATAATTTTCGGATGTAATTCTTGTTGAGTGTTTTCCTTGTAGGAGCTATTTTCTTTGCTGGCACATGGTCAGTGTCTCGGTGTTTTTCAAGCAATGATGGTTCTAACATCTCGGTCATTGGAATTAATCTGTAACTTGGAAATTTAATGGGATTGAACTTCCTGTGTAATCCATAAGCTGAATGTTTTTTCGGCTTCTTGCTCAACTGTTTAAACCTTCACAAAATGCTAATTTTTTTGCACTTTGAATTGTTTGTTTTATTCAACTTCTGTGTTGCAACACTTGGGCCACACAATCAGAAAGGAGTAAAATTCTGGCTGTTAAACGGGAAGCTTCTCCTTTTTGTTTTTAGTTTTTCTTAAATGTAATTATTGTCAAGTTGCACCTCCTCTGTTTTGTTCTTTGAAAACAGTGAATGGAAGTTTGCAAAGATATGCAACACTAAGTTTTCTTTTCCTTTTATCTGTAGTCATCCCCCATCCCATTAAAGTAGGAACTAACGTTTACTATAACAAAACCCAATGAACCCCATATCCGTCGTTTTTGAGGCCAATATTAGCTTTGGTTTCTTGTAGCTCATCAAAATGAGTTATTTATTACCTTGAATACACTTGAATTGTAATTCCTTGTTTGGCAGTTAGCAGAGTTTGAACTTTTGGATTTTTAAGTATTCAATATCTTATTTACCAGAGTCGTTTTCCACCTGCGAACCATTTCTTTCTTTTTTTTTTTTTTTATGGTACAGTGGAGCAAAATAAACAATAAAACTAATTCCTAACGAACAGCACACCAAGACGATCATCAAGAAGTAACTTACGTATGCCCATAGGTGGGCTGTCGACGATAGTCTCAACAGCACAGGACGCCCCTAATTTGGCAAGAAAATCAGCGGGAGTTTTCACCTGTGAACTATTTCAATGCACGCGTAATTGGATAATTTATGTTTTCAAGAAAGCACATTGCTTTGCTTCTCACTTTAAGACTTGTTTGGTTCACTTATTATTGATTGTTAGATTATTATTACTCAATACTGATTGTTGATTATTATTATTTATTATTATTGTTGTTGCTAATGATTAAAATGAAGTTATAGTATTTAGTTAAATTGCTACTAATTATTACCATTTAATCAAATAAAATGATTATTGTAAACATTTAACATAGAATAATAGAATTAATATGTGACACTATCTAATAGAATTAATATACCACATTATTTAATATTTTGTAGAAGCACTCTCAAAACTTTTGGAAATAGGTTTTTTTTTTTTTAATAAAACGCATCATACAATAAAAAGTTGAAATATATATATATATATATATATATAGCACTATTGAAAGAATTAAAAAGTTTTTTGAAAAAAATAAAAATTCTAGGGAGGACCATTAACTGCCAGCGAAGAGAAAATATTCAAAAAAAAAAAAATCTAAAGATAGCACTATTGATTGCTTTATGCCCCGTTACTAAGGTGGCCGAAGTTTGAGAAACGGTGCAAGAGAGGTGCTTTTGAGAAAGGAAGCAATAGAGCAAAGGACAGATGAAATAGAAATTAAGGTAAATAATTGAGGGTATTTTAGTTATTAAAATATAAATAAGTTGTTGATTTATTAAAAAAGTATCTCCTTTATTCTTTTTTGATCAATTATTTTTTTTTGGAGCTTTATCAATAGTTTATTTTTTACTTAACCAAATACTTACTTTTTCACTTTTTGGAAAAACAACAACAATAGCAACAACAGCCTCCAAAAAAAAAAACGAAATACTCTCTTAGTTTGACATAAATTACAAACCTATTGAGAATTTTGGTTTGTTTATAAATAAAATGCAAAAATAACTAAGATTGTTAAAATCAAGACCATACCAAAGATCAATTTCAGATGTTTAGAATTATTATAAAATTGGATCGTAGAATCGAAAGATTATACTAAATTAAAAAAAAACTAACTAAAGTAAAAAAAAAAAAATTAACCAACAAATAGTATGTAATCCAATAATTCAATTTTAATCACACACAATGCATCAATTCAAGACTCAAAAGAATTAAAAATATGATATTTTCAAACTTTGATTGACGAAAAATCGAAAAAGAGTAGAACGAGCTGTTGGGCTTGCAATTAAAATTAAGCCATTTATTAATATTATATTTCATTATATATAATTAAAAGATATCTTATGTTCATATGTTCATATATGCTTTTATGCTAACATTAACTATTCTCAGTTTTTTTTTTTTTGGTTATTGGACCTATTGTAATATAATTTTGGTAATTATCGTTTACTAACCATTAATTCGATTGACATAAACAAAATTACAAATAATTTATTATTTTAATGAGACTAATTGATAATAAATGAGATATTTTTAATTAATTAATCATGTAAACTATTGTTGAAGAATACAATGGAAAAAAAATTTGAAGTTTATAAATTCACGATCATGCAACAATTCTACCCATGATCCTACCTATCTATAAGATCATATGAATACTACATGATCCCATCAAAAAATGATTTTTCATATGATCCACATCATTAAAAAGAGGAGTCTAACTCCATAGATACAAAAATAATGACATAGATTGATTATTTAAATATAAACTGTTAACTATATTAGACCCACAATATAATTAATAGCTAATATTTAAATAATTGGCTCATATCATCATTTTGTCTGCATGTTTTTTTTTCTTGAAACAATTTAGAATCAGATAATTTTGCGATCAAATGATCCGGATTACAATTCTAAAACTCATGAGTAATACTAATATCTTTCATAGATTAAGCTTTCAACTATTATATATTATATCGGTACTTATAAAATAAATGGGTACCTGCAAAATAGTAAAGCGAGATTTTATCCGAACATCGACGCCACATTGCAATTGAGTGCACGACTTTAAAAATTGTTTCAACCAGCAACACGGAATGAACAAAGCAAAAAATGAATGTCAAATAACAGAGATTTGGGTTTTTTGTCTTATGACTACAAAGACGGAACAGACCTCCATTAATCTCAATAAAATAAAATAAAACTATAGAATTTTGCCCTCAAAAAACCCATTTTGTAGCCGAAATGTGGTATTGTATGTATTGTTGAAAACTCAAATTGATCACTTCTGATCGATTATATAAATAAACACAAGGAACAAGCAACAGAACTTTCTAAAGAACACCTATCCATCAATATATCTCGAGAATAAGGTTGTTTTTTCAGAACGAGTTTTCCAAAGGCTTTGTCTGATTTATACTCATGTGAATATATTTATTTATTTTTTTGTGGCAAAGAAATTGAGAAACCAGAATTGTACTTTACAACAAGAAATCGATTACACCTTATTATAAGAGCAATTTCTAAAAAGAAAGTCGAACAGAGCTGTTCTATTTATCATTAGATTACAATCTCAGTGGCATTTTTAAGTTCAAGACCAACCTATTCGAAAGTCATTAGTTTCAGACTAATTCGGGTTAAGTTGAGTAAACTTACAAAAGAGTAAAATTCTCTCAATATTTATTTATTTTATTAACAAAATTTGAATACAAGATTTTATTAAAAAAAAACTCTTTTTTACCCGAACCAACAAGCATTGGTCAACGTCAGTGGTATCGTATATGCTTATTTGATTGAAGAATGTCCTGGAAAAAGACCTGCATCATTCAACCATTTTTAATTTTTATGGTTTCGGACAATTCGGCGTTTACTCATATGAATATGGGTCAGCCCGACTCGGATATGTTCTTCTGGTACTAATGAACATTTGCGGGGCCCAAATTATTCCCTATGCTGTTGCCTTCCAAACTCTCCGTCCATTCCATTTAAATAAAATGTGAATCCAACGGCCACGGCTTCAGCAAACTCATTTATCCCCACCCTGGAAGTATGCACCTGAACAGTCGCACATAAACACGCCAAGCCGTACCCGCCGCCGCCAGCCGCCACGCCAGACGGAGAGAGCGATCGCAATCACGACGACGCTTTCGCTCTTTATTCTTCTTCTTTTATGAGATCTCTGCTTCTACCTCTCGTTGCTGTCCTTTTTATTTTCACTTAATTATTAAACACAACCGAAAACCTAAAATATATATTATTAATTAAATAAATAAAAGTTGGTTCCAATGGAGACGGAGCTTAAGGACATCATTAAACCGGTGCCGCCTCCGCACCACGACGTGCTCGAACTGGCCCGGGACGATGGTTCCACCAAGGACGACCGCCCGCTGCTCAAGTCCGACTCCGCCCGGACCTCCTCCGCCGCGGCCAGCATCAAGGAGCTCGAGAAAAAATACGCGCCGTTCGTCCGGAAGGACGCGTACGGCACGATGGGGCGCGGCGACCTTCCGCTGCCGGAGAAGGTCCTGCTGGCCATCGCCCTCGCGACGCTGGTCCCCTTACGAATCGTTCTCGGGATGAGCATCATGCTTATCTATTACCTGATTTGCCGGATTTGCACGCTATTCTCGGCGCCGAATCGGGACGAGGACGAGGGGCAGGAGGATTTCGCGCACATGGGAGGGTGGCGGAGGGAGGTGATTGTCAAGTGCGGGAGGTTTCTATCGAGAATCATGCTTTTCTTGTTAGGGTTTTTTTGGATTAACGAGACTTCTAGAAATGTAGAACTCCCACAGCACAAGTCCCCAAACACTCGGGTATCTCCATTGTTATTCATTTCATCTCTACTGTTGTTTTTGACAAATATTGTATATACAGCTTAAAATTATCTGAATACAGTGTTGCATTTGTTTTTTAGCATGATTTATTGAGGTTTAAGTTTATTTTGGTGTTTTTGAATGTTTTGTCGTGGGTTCGTAGAAAGTCAGCTTTTCGAATTTAGCGTACATTCAGATTTAGAGTTACTATGTTTGACTTTCTGTTGACTGTCTGGTTTGAATTGTGAGAAAATGGAATGTCAACACACTTCAATGATGGCTTTTGTTTCGAGTGGTCATTAACTATCAAGAATTTGAATGCGGATTGCGTTATCGTTCTTTTGATTTCTGCTTAACAAATATAGATATTGCTTTTATGGCTGTCTGGCTACCCTCTGCTAAATGATTTTGCACTAAGGAAATGTTGTGTACTTCATTTCGTTTATTTTGTTGATCTTCAGAGATAGAGTCATCTAACAGCTCTTTTTTTTTTTTTTTCTGTTTTTTTCCTTCTTCTTTCCGTGTAATCCTCCTCCATATTTGGTCAGAATGAGGGCAAAGGACAATCCGCCGAACCCGAGAGACCTGGGGCGATCATATCTAATCATGTTTCATATTTGGATATTTTGTATCATATGTCGTCCTCTTTTCCGAGCTTTGTTGCGAAGGTTTGTGTGGTCACAGTGCTTCAATAACTATATCTAAACAACTTTCAGTTGTGAGACTGAGACATTTTCTTCTTTTTTGTTCCCCTTGATCCGGTATTTTGTTGCTGAAGAGATCAGTGGGTAAACTACCACTTGTTGGTCTCATCAGGTTAGTTCACTTTTACATCAATATAATCTCCTATCTTCTGGGTCGATATCATGTGGTGTAAGGAATTCTTTGTTTCATAGCAGGTGCAAATAAAACTTTGCTCTTGCACTTGAATCCACAAACTATCTTGTTGTAACTCAATTTTTAGTTATTGTCTGATGCTATTCATTTAACTATATTCTTCAACTTGTGTTCAAGTTTCATTTTTGAGATTTCATTTGACTTTATTTGATTCCAAGGACAATGCTTCATTTGCTGTGCGAATCAACTAGTTTGAATGGGGTGGAATTTTTTTTTTTTTTTGAATTCTCATGGATTGTTTGTTACAGCAAGTGCCTGGGTTGTGTCTATGTCCAGCGGGAGTCCAAATCATCTGACTTCAAGGGCGTTTCAGGTAGATAGATGGTTGGCATATAGATTTCCTATGTGCATCCCTTAGTGCTTGATTTAGCACTGGAACTATATCTGAATCATTAGTGAAATTCATTGATTTCAATGCTTCAATAAGGCTCAATAATCGCAAATGACCAAAGATCACTCCAGCAAAGGGAAACTATGAACTGTTGTTAGCTAAAGTTAAGTATTTTAACTTAAGTGGAATTATTGTAGTATTTTTTGATTTATGTGTTGCAGCATAAGCAACCAAAACAAGGTAAAATTGTTTCTACCTGAAAAGGAACTTAATTAGGAATGGACTTTAAACCAACAGAGATTTAGTGAGAATACTTGTTTGTGCTTACTTCCATATGGAATGGATACTTTAAGCCATGAAACTCTTTGCAGGTGTTGTCATTGAAAGAGTTAAAGAAGCTCATCAGAATCCGTCAGCTCCCATGATGATGCTCTTTCCCGGTCAGTGTTTGCTTATTTGTTGTGCATTCTTTATGGATAGCATGATACGCCTATTTTAGGTGAATGAACTGATTGCTCATCTTTTTTCTTTTCCTCCTGTTCTTTAGATAATTACCTCTGATTCATCTTCAGTTTTTTACAGAAGGCACAACTACCAATGGAGACTACATCCTTCCGTTCAAGACGGGCGCATTCTTGGCAGGAGCTCCTGTCGTTCCAGTGATTCTTAGATATCCTTATCAGAGATTCAGTCCTGCCTGGGATTCGATATCTGGAGTGAGTTTTTCTTTTGCAATTTTGATGTTTTTGGATTTTTTTTTTTTTTAAAAGACTTTATATATTTAGTTGTCTTGGTATCTTGTCATTGTTTAGGATGTCTATGGTTTTCTAAGAAACACAGAGCTTATTGTTCCAAGAAAAATTTACCAAACCATGCAAAGTAATTGAGTTTTGTGCTTTGATGCGAAGAAATGACTAGTATTTGTTTGAGTTGAGGAAATTAGGTGGCTCGTCTTTTGGTAATCAGAAAGTATATACTAAAAATATGGGAAAATTGAAACTCTGGAACTTTTGCCCTTGTTCTCAGATTTGTCATTTTGTGTACGAACCCTTCTATGTATCATTATTCATCATTGGTCTCTTATGTAACAATACTAGGTGCGTATGGTTGGTTTTCTTCCTGAAATATATGTAAGTATGCTCTTAGCTTAAACGTGTATCTCTCTTTGCAGGTGCGTCATGTAATTTTTCTTCTCTGTCAATTCATTAATCACATGGAAGTAATATGGCTACCTGTTTACTATCCCTCACAAGAAGAGAAAGATGATCCAAAGCTATATGCCAATAATGTCAGACAGTTGATGGCTCGTGAGGTGAGCATTTCACTCTATTTACTCATGTTGTAACATTTGGCGTGAGGTAGATGTCACGAAAATCTGCTTAACATGAACAGGCTATAGTATGATTTACAACTACCTGTTTAGCTGCTTCACAATTGACAATGGCTTAAAACTTAATAAATATTTTGGCTTTGATACTGATGGTCAAATGGTCAATTCTCCTCTCAATGGGAATTATGTATGTGCTTTATTGGTCTAGGCAGAAAGCACTAAAACATAGAAGCTATTGTCACACCCTGCAAAAGTCCATAAGTCCTTGTCAGAAAGAGTAGAGATATGGTGAAGGTCTGAGTTTTATTGCATGTGGCTGTGGATGCTGAGTTCCATGATCAGAATTGCCTAGTATATTTCTATCTAGCAAGAATCACAACATAAATGGTTGTTAACGATATTGATATATAATATATTGGGAGTCAAGTCAAGAGCTCTATATGCCATGTCAAACTTATATGACCAGAACGATGATAACGTTGAAGATTGGTTGCTTAAAAACATCAGCCGACTGCAAAAGAGGGGTTGGGGGAAGGGGGTGCCCAAGGTTTTGAAATGCTTCTTGAACAGATGTTCAAGAAAAATTCAGCGCTGCCTGTAATTAACGCTGTAGTTTACCACTCTTTAGAAAAGCATTTATTTTTTGAAAATCTGAATCAGAAAGCCCTGGCCCCAATTCCTATATCTCAACTTAAATTTCTTCTGGCAATTGTTTTTGGCTGCAGGGAAACTTGATAGCATCAGACATTGGATTGGCTGAGAAGCGAGTATATCATGCTGCTCTGAATGGTAATAATAGCCTGCCTAGTGTTATGCATCAGAAAGACGATTGATAATTTCATGGCCTCGCTCCCAAATGATACCTAGTCTCAGTTGAACTTTTTTGGCTTGTGTTGGTGTTTGCTTATAAATGACAGCCAAAATACAGGGTGGTCATTTGCCATTTTCACTAAAGGAAAAGAGGGATAACAAAAAAAAAAAAAAAAGTTAATAATCCAGCGTGTCATTCTTGCTTTGTAAATCTTTTTTACACATTTGTAGCCATTGAATATTTCAAGTGTTGTTGGTTCCTTGTCGAAGCATATAAGGGCTTCCTGGGCGTTATTGAATTGTGTTTTATGTGCATCCTCAATGATTTTATTACTAGATACCTTGAAATCCTCCTAGAACGTTGCATTTGTAAAACTGAAGCATCTTTTCCTGTTCCTGCAGGTTTGTTTTGAGCTTTTGACAATGCTAATTCGGGTTGGCCTTCTGTATATTTCATTGTATTGTTTTCTACCAAATAGGGACAACGAAAAAAGATAAAATAATAATAATAATAATAATAATAATAATAATAAATCTTAGGCAGAATCAATTTCTTATTGCCATAGACTGAAAATGTATTTAATGAAATTCTGTTAGTACTGTTTCTGTTAGTACTGTTGTGAAGCTAATAGCATTTCGTGAGTAGGCCATTCCTTTTCTTTGATGCCATTATGACTTCTGTTCCATTAGTTAAACAATCCAAGAGATTCACCATTTCATGAAGACACGTATTAGGCATTGTAATCATTGCCGTGGAAGGTGTCAAAATTTCCCATGCATTGATCATAGTCAGCGTAAAACATACATATTCACATGGAAACGTAGTTAGACAGCCAGATTTTTCTTTTGCACGGGTCAAATCTGTGGGTTTTCCTTTTTTTCCCTTATTAAGATTTCCAACGTACGTATGCAGCAAGAGGTTCCAGAGGTTTTGCCTGAAAAAATTATTGTGGGACAAGATAGGAATTAAGGGTTTATTGTTGTGGGATTATAAACTCGGATTCAGTTTAACAGAGCCCTAATCTTGAAATTAATTAAGATTGGTTGCATGGTCTTTTTTTGGGGGGGGGGGGGGGGGGGGGGGGGGCTCCATTTCATTATATTGTGCAAGTGCACGTACAATACCAACACAACGTTATCTTTCTGTTCTTGCTAAAGATTATAGTGGTGCTTTTCGGATGCCCTTGTGTACAGAGATAACAACATTTGTGCCCAACCTTAATGTCGGAAGCCAATGACAAGCATAAAGCCGAAGTTGTATAGAAACACGTACAGGCACAGGCAAGCCAACAACAGCATAGGGTTTAAGTGTCCTAACTATTTGTAGAGCCTACTTAACCAATGGCTTCTCACACTAAGAAGAATCAAAATTAGCACCATAGTGGGATTCAGCAAATACTCATCATCACAACCACGACATAAAAAGACCACTCGTTTGAACAAATTTTCTCCCCATCACGCTCGTTAGCATTGATCACAGAATGGTTATGCAGAGAATATTAACAGATGATGCAACGAACAGTATCCAAGCAGGATTCTCATCTTTCCTTCATGGATCCGTTGAGAGACCTTAGTTCCCATGGTAAACAACCTTTTAAAGGTGACTGAAGAAACAAAGAAGAGGTTGACAGTTGCTTCTGTCGCATTGAGATTGACGATAGGCAACTGAATGTACTTCTCAACCTTCTCTTCTCACTATCATCAGGTTGGTCAGTGGGTTCATGCCGCACAGCTGCTATCTTGAGGGATTTAGGAAGCATGCAGTTGCAGATTGAACCTACCACAATGAAACCACAGTTAAATAAAGAAGAAATAAATAGCAGAGACTCAACAGACATGACATCATGCAGATAAATAGACAGTATTACAGGGTCAATATGGAAGTATTATGCATGTCACCAGAAATTTGCAATGGAAAATGCTGGGAACAAGCACGCATAAAACACAGAAGCCACATCTACTGAAAGCATTCCCAAGATCAGTTTTGCTAAAAAAAAATCCAAAAGATTGTTGCTCTCAATCCCCAAACCATATGTCCCACAAGATTAATGATATAGAAAGCAACTGTACGGGAGACTTCATATCTACACCTCCTGAACATTTAAACGTTGTTTCAACAATGGTCCCTGTCATTATTAATGCTCGTTGTTGCAGGGGAAGAAATTCTTCTTCCAAAGGCAAGTTTAATACCAATAAATGCACTGTTTATTAGTCTACATCATTTGGAACAGAAACACTAAAAAACTCTACTATTAGATCTATCCTTCTGAACAAAAATTGGTCGCAATTTTGCTTTTTTGCAAATTTAGTAAAGCTCAAGTTGCGACTTGAAAATTTCTGCAGTTTGAAGTGGAGCCTATCAAAGTCAAAAGAATTAGCTCTAAATGGAAAATTACTAGGTTGTTAACTAGGAAAGTTTGCAGACTTGCAGCAGTCAGATGGATTCTTACTATAGATTTCTTTCCATGTTGCACAACTGATTCAATTTTTGAAGAGCAAGCAATGGAATACATATCAATGGAGAAACAGGATTCTGACTTCTTTTTCCCTGTAGACACTATCCATGTCCAGTATTAAAAGCAAGCAATCAGTGGGTATGCAAGAATACCTATTTTGGCTAGCCGATTCACCCATTTTGGAATTGGCTTCCCAGTCAGCTTGTAACAAATGTCCTTGCAGAAATGGTTGCAATTCTTAACAATTAAGTGATATGTATCACCGTGGTAGCGTGCAGCATGCTGCTCCATGAACTCCCTAACCTGTGTGGGATCCAAGCATGTGGTCCCAACAAATATGGACTTCCTGAACTTGAAGCCAGGGCACTGCCGAGGTTCCACTTCAAAGACACCAGATGTTGGGTAGTCATGAGCTCCAAATGCATACTCTACCCCATGAACTGCAGAATAGAGATTTGGGTAATTACAAATTCATAAGTTAAGTTTACATTAACTGTAGGAACATTATAAGAAGGAACACATCAACGACAGGCGGCATCCATGGAAACTAGAACAAGAGAATTTAAGAATTTTATCATTACGGAGTGTGACATGGTTCAACCATATATGGTTTAGTCAGCACTTTGTGTTTGAGATGCAAAATTAGAAAACATGAAACAAAGAGAAGCACTTCAGCATCACCTTCCACACCGGAGTGATAGATACCAAGGCCTGCCCAATAGAAATAGCCATTCATGGGTGTCAAGTCATAGACATTCAAATAAACTGGTGCATTGCCTGGACCACAGCTAGATGACCTTGATTTGGGAAACAAGCAAAAGCGGGTGGCTGATTTCTCTTTCAAACGAAGAGGCATAATGGATTTCCATCCTTTCTTTGATTTAAGTTTCATTGTCCTTTTAAAAGCAAGACTCAAATTCAATTAGTGTCTCTTCCCCACCTGCAAATGTCAAAGAACAATTAAACACAAAAGCTTATCTTCCTAAACAAAGGAGACCCACCAAGGGCAGAACTATGGACTAAATCAATAACAACTTGCAAGTTTTGTGGAATTTCAAATTTACTAGAAGATTCAGTAAACTCTAGTCTCTATCAACAACGTAGAATTATCTGCAATCATCCATGGCATATTACAACTGATTTGATTTCCTCGTCCTAAAGTGGCACTTCTGTTTGTAATACAAGACTCTGAAAAAGAAGAAGTACATTTTGATGCTATCTTTCATTCACACAAACCCCCCCCCCCCAACCCTCAAAACCCGTCCCCTCTTTACCCAAGAATGCAGAAGTGAAGTGCTTAATTGCCTTAAACCTATAGTTGATCAGAGAGTAAATCTACACACAGCAAATTGGCATCATATCCTAGCAGCAATGGACCAAAGAAAAAACATCCGCATGTACAAGATTTATAATAGCAACAGTCAACTCAAACTTCCCACTACCCGTTGTTGCATTTCTAATTAAATAATGTAATGTAAACCAAATTCTTAGTCAGATTGACAGTAATTGCGGCATTGCCCACGAAATCCAGAAGCAAAAGGGCTGCGCGGAGAAAAGGTGACAGCTTTAGATTTCATAGCATAAAAACAATTGTCCCAGATCTAGTCAAAGCAATTTACAGTTAAAAAGTTGCAAAACCCAATAACGTAGCAGATCAAACAGACCCAAAGCAAAAACCAGTGATCCCAGCAGAAAAGCATGAACCACTCAACAAGGAGTAGAATTGAACAATTTTTAGCTGGTCAATACAGAATTGCAAAAGACCCCATAAGGAAGAATGGTGAAGAGAAGCACGAAACATGAGATCCATCCTACAATATGAAATTTCCAACCCAAGCGTCAACGTAGGTTCCAAGCTCTGCGCCTCATTTTCTCTGGAAGTAATCCAGGATCCAAACAGACCCACGAAGGAAAATGATAACAAAGGAAAGTTGAAAAGCACTCTTAAGAGACCAAGAAAGGCAACGAGAGAGTACCCAGAAGACAACACAAGGCTGAGCTTCAAACAGCCACACTCAAAAGAAAAGGGAAGCACCCAAAAACAAAAAAACAAAAGAAGAACAAAGAGCAGAGTAGAACTCACAGATTTAGAGAGAGACAAGCCATTAGAGCAACCCAACAAAAAAATATATATAAAAAAGGCAAGTCCAACTTTCAAAGGAGCATCATTCACAAAGTTAAGCTTAGCCAAGATGTTAACTGTGTAAGTAAGAGTAGAGCAGAAAGAAATGGTAGCACCAGGAAAAAAAGTAATAATTGGTCTCTTGGTGTGGCTGCTTCTTCTTCTGAAGACACTTCCACTTTCTCCCCCCCTCTTTTTTTTTTTTTTCCCTCTGGGTACTGACACCAAACAAAAATAATAATAATAACTTATTTAAATTATATATATATATATATATATATATATATATATATAATTATTATTTTATTATTTTATTTTTTATTTAAATAATTTATTTTTCTCATTCTTTTTAATTATTTTCTTTCTCATAATTTTCTCTTTTATCTAAATAATTTATTTTTCTCATAACTTTTTTTATAAATTATTATTTATTTTTTTCTTATTATTTTTTCTCATAATTTTTTTATTTATTTAAATAATTTTATTTTTTTACAATCTTCTTTTTCACTTTTTTTTAAACATTTTTCAATAGGAAAAAAACTAACAAAACCCAAATAATGCAGGATTCTGGCCTAAAAACGGCCAAATTCTCTCTCTTTTCCCCTGCAGACGTGGTCCTCACCCTTCTATCAAAATCTCCTGCTCTAACACATTCATTTTTTTTTTTTAATTTAACTACGTATGCAAAAAATATATATATAAAAGTTATATATTTTAATAAATTAATAATTTTTTATTTAATACACATTTTACAAATTATTAATATACATCATTTGTGTGGTTACTGTGTGTCCCCCTTTGCTGGTGTTACAAAGAATTTCCTTTTCTTTTAACCAAAAAATAAAAAAAAATTTCTTTTCTTTTTTTTACTTTTTTTGGGTAATAACTCACTGGCATCCTTTCGTCAGCGCAAATAAAAATGGTGCAGAGTTGCACCGACTAGGTCTTCTCGACTGCCAAATGTTTCCGTCGAGGCAGGCAATAGAGAGCTCTTTTATAAAAGAAAATATAAATAAATATAAAATCTATTCAGTTGTATTTAATAAATTTTTTTAAATTTAAATATTAATTAATTATATTACTACTTATGTATATATGTTTTAATAAAATTATTCTCTTTGGAATTTTTTAATTATACAATTAATGTAAAATTACAAATATGCAGCCAGAATTAATTATATGAATAATAGTAGCATAGCGTTAATTATTGTTTTTAGTGAGGAAAATCCCATATGAGAAAAGAAGCATTAAGTATTATTAGGATGACAGTTCCGATCATTCATTTTCCAGCTCTTTCGTCAAATTGACACTACCATCCCATGTTCTTTGGTCCCACTTTTAATATTTTCCTGTCATTTTATCTGTCTATGTATATAATAATTGCGTATGTTGAACCAAAAAAAAATGTTTCACCTAAAACCCCTCCAGTACACTGGTATGCACGGATTGATGTTTATACTCCATATTTGATTTTAACGGGTAATAAGCACCTAGAGAAAATAAACTGCAAAATAGTAATGAGTTTTTAAGTTTAGTAACCCTGAATACCCATTAATAAAAAAAAAATTGTCTTCAATATTGTCTTGAAGATTATTTACGGTATGCTAGATTTTTTATAAAAAAATTTAAAGAGGGATAAATTGTTATTTTTTAAAATTAGTATTAGATTTATTACTTTAAGTAAAATTAGTGTTATTTTTTGTATATTAACTCTTAATTAAATAATTAATCCAAAAACAACTATCAACCATAGAATTTCTCCGGCAATAATCCTATAAGAAAACAAAAAGTGTGCTAGAATGAAGTAAATGATGTCTCTCTGGTATATTTTAATAGTTAGAATTTAAATTTTTATTTTAAAATTTTAAGTTTTAATTTTAAGATGAGAAATGTGAGATTTATAAGAAATAGAGAGTTAATTTTATTATCTAATTCATGACAAATGAATTTTTTAATAAAAAAAAGAAGTAAGAGAGATTTGGTATGCAATTTTGAGTGTTGGGCACACCCCAATTGGAGAATGGTGTGGCATTGCATAAGCATGTGCTCAAATGGAAAATGGGAACGTAGCAACGGGGGAGAGCTGCTATCGTGCGCCAATAGAGCGCCGATAGCACGCTATCGTGCGCTGGTAGCTTTCTCGCTTGTCTGCTTTGGTCGTCGCTTCGTCGGCGTTCGTGCTTCGGTTTCGTGAAGTTTAGTACCCCTTGGTGGGTTGGTGTTTGGTTGGGTTTCGATCTCTGGTGTGGGGTTGGTGTGTCCTTGTTCTTTCCCCTATTGCAATTTCTTGGTGGTGCTGTAGTCCCACTCGGGTTTGGTCCGTTGTGTCTCCCTTGCCGCTCCCCTTCATTATGTTAGGTGGGGGGGGGGGGAAGGGGGTCTCTTTTTTGTGCTGACAATGATCTTGTATAGAAGTGTCCTCGCTAGCGTCACTGCTCTATCGGTTCCCGCCCTTTATTAGTCCTCCGCTGCCTAGTTCTTATTCGCGCTGCAACCATTACTTCTTTCAACGCTTTCTTGATGCACTTTGGCAATTCTAGCGTGCTTCCAGCTTCACGCTATTACCTTGCCGCCGCTTGGCCTTTTGGAGCGCGTCATCTACCTTGCTTATCAGGGGATTACCTCTGGAAATCCAGCGCAGTGCTTGGAGGCTCTGGTTTGTGGGTGTTTAGTTGTTTGGGCCTTGAGTTCGTTACTCTAAGTTCCTGCAAGCTAGCCTTGTTCTGGGCTTTGGGCCCAAATATGTTTTCTTTTTCGGCTTGTAGGACTGGTTGTTGGTCATGGAACTTGGTCTGAGGTGGGCTTTGTTTGTATGATAGGGGGCCTATGTTTGTTCGGTTGTTATTTAGCTGGTGTAGGTTATGTATTAGGTTGGACTACCTTCTGTGTACTACATGTTACATAATCTAATGAAATGCTTTGCTTGCTAGTCAAAAAATAAAAAAAAGAATGGAAAATGGGAAGTCCATTTTAAGGGGGTCATGAAGCGCAATATGATCCAACTAATTACTAATTAATTAATTAATTAATATGAAACCTTTTAAAAAAAAAGATATTAGCGGATATATTAATCGTAATATCTATAAACTCAAGCCGGAATAATCTCCATTTTTAAATGCACAGTTTAACTATTTCATAGGAACAAATTCACCACTCAAATACTGTTGGGATCGAATGAACTTCTTTCACATCTAACTTTAGTGCTAATGAATTTAGAACTTATGTGGCCTGCATGCACAACTTGCACTGATAAAAAGACTGCACTATGATGAGTCTAACCCCAGCCAATGTGGAGATAAATCAATTGATTATAACCAAATTACCACTTTCAGTAATAATATAAATCAAACTAAGGGCGTGTTTGTTGTGCGAAGGAAAATGAGGGAGAGAAAAAAAAACATAATCATTACCATATACTTTTCTTTCTTATATTTCTTTCTTCTCATTTTTTACACCACTCCAAACAATTTTATTTTCTCTCCACTTTTTCTCTCACAAATTACTATTCATTTTTTCTTTCACCATACTTTCTTTCATTCAATTTTTCTACCACTCCAAACAATTTTATTTTCTCTTCACTTTTTCTCTCACAAATTACTATTTACTTTTCTTTCACTACACTTTCTTTCCTCCACTTTCTCTATTACTCTAAATAATTTTATTTTCTCTCTATTTTCTTTTTTTTTTTCTTCCTTTCCCCACCCTTCTCTCCACTCCAAGTACACCATAAGCGCTAGTTATTTTTTCATTTTTTGTCCAGGACTAGAAAGTTAAGTTGTCGTTCGCCTGAATCGGCAAGTGTAATCCACCAACTAAAAGCCTAGCAGCCTAGTTGCAATAATGTTCTCTTCCCTACTTTTGACCGTCATGGGAGGAAAGTAGTGTTTGTACTTAGTACGGATCCAATCGCTACAACCCACAAGTTAACTTTCTTTAAGGTAAAAAATAAAGAAAAATTTAATGAAGAGCTGCCAAAAAAAAACAAAACAAAAAGAAATTGTGCTAAATATATTATAAAACAGATTGAATTATTATGCTAAATCACTAGAAATATATTATAATACTTAACAAGAATCATTAATTATTCATTAATTTTATAAAATTAGATATATATTTAATTTCACCAAACATTTAAGCAACAAAAAAATAAAACCTTGGAAGATACAAACAAAATTCTCTAATTATTATTATTATTTTTTTTGGCTAACAAATTCTCTAGTTATTATATTATAGCAATTCTTGCTCCCAAGTTACTGCTGACTAACAATTTTCCAACTTGAGTGTATAAAATTATTAGAGGAAAATTACATAAGCATGTATTATGTGATATGTAAGTAAAATATAATTAATTTAATTATTTATTTATTATTTATATATTTTTTATAATTAAATAATTTAAATTTTATATTTTAGTTTTATAATTACTTTTATATATATTAAATAATTATTTTCAGGTATTCATTTTATTATTATTAGTACTTGTGCTGTCATCCGTCTCCACCACCAATGATTAAGTATGAATTCGTGAATCGTATGTCACATCCGTACAAATAGCACCAGCAGAAAAAGATTTCCAATACACAAACCACTACCTTATTTTTTTTATTTTTTCTTTTTGTCTGCGTCCAAATATTCTATTGTATATATATATTCATATAGTCAAACTTGCCCACTCCCGTTCGATGTATGTTTCCATCTTGCGAAAGTTTTATTTACCGAAATTATGTTTGGGCAATATCATATAGTTTATTTTATGTAAAATCTAAATAATTTTGTGATTTATTTAACAATATGTAAGAATTTATATTTTTTATTTCAATTATTTAATAACATATATTATTTTTTATCTTATTTTAATTCTTCTTAATAAATCTCACTAAATATTTCCCTTTATTTTTCATCCTATGCTCCGAAAGATTCAAAGCCTTGATTGATTCATACGATGAAGCAGCATTCCCCTTTGACTGCATTGAACTTTTCATTTAATTAATTCATTTTTTTAATATCCTTACCTCTATTAAAAAATCACTCTTTGAGATTCTGTCCGTATCGATACAGATTAATCAATCTATTAGACTGGATACTAAATGGTTTCAGACAAAAAAAAAAAATCACCATTAATGTCATTATTAAGATAATGCAGCCGTTAGCAAAGTTCAATTGGGCACAAGTAAAAGACGTGATCAAAGCATGGGAAATAATTTTTGACATTGATGTGGCTAGGAACTATTAGATCACGTGTCACACACTTTCAAGAGTAGGAAAAGAGCTTAAACAAGCTTATGGTATTGGATGAGAGTTTCACTCAAACACTCGGACTGAAAGTCAAGAAGAAAGGGTTAGCGAAGTTTGAAGCAAATGAGGCACACGAAGAATGAGAAAAAGATCCCTTTGCTATGATACGTTTGTCCCGTTATAGTTTTTAGAAGTGTATTCAATTGGTTCAACTTTTATATTCAAATCTTGTTTTTTTTTGGGCAATTTAAAAATTTTAAAATTGTATTCAAACTAATATAAAAGTAAAATTAATCAAATCGTCATTAATAATCATAAATTGATTTAATTTGTTCGGCAGTTCGAAACATATTATTATAAGAGAAAATAAAGTTGAAATTAAGTGTTTAAAGTTTCACGTCACAATATGCAGTATCTTTTATAATTGACTTTAATTTCAATTGGAGATGACCATTTTTTTAACATTAAAGAAGAAAAGAAAATTAATTAGTCTCACGAAGAAGCCAACAAAAAAAATAATAAATAACCAAACAAATCTAGCGAGGAAATCAACTATAAAAATGATCAATCAACAAATCAATTTTAGCCCGTAGCAAAACAAATTGCTTTCTAATTTTTATTTATCAAAAACGGAAAAGGTAAAATATAGTTTTAGAAGCGGGAGATTAAGATGGGGAAAAGAATTATGTTTTTTAGAATCACTAATTAGTTTGTTTTAGGCTAATGAATAGTATTTTGGGCCATAAGTCTATTGGAGTAGGTGTGTATGAGTTGAAGAAATGGTCGGACTTTTCATGTGGTTCATGTCTTTATAAGAAGTAGTTTTTTGCTTAATAATATAAGGTCCATTCAGTTTTGATAGTTTTTGAATTCCAAAATTGTAACCAAACCGTCTAGTACAATTTATTTAAATTATAAATTATAATCAATCCATTTGCGATTATGTCAGACGATTTTAATTTGATTTTGATTGAGTGGGTTGTTTTGAACGGATTAGGCGGTTTCTTGAAATCCAAGTACTTGATTACATTGAAATCACTTTTTCTTAGAAAAGTGTTTTCAAGAATAATTGTGTTTTTCCAAAGCAATTTTGTGAATTTTTAGAATAATTGTGTTTTTTCCTAAAAAGTTATGCTGCTCAGAAGAGTTCGTGTTTTTTAGTTTTGTTTTTCCGAGCATCTTTCCTGAACAATTGTGATGCTATGAAGTTGCAAATCTTTAAAATTTTGAACCCTTTAATTCTATAAAGGTGTGCTTTTTCAATTTTGTAAATTCGTAACTCTTCAATTCTGTAAATGTGTAATACCCCCTTCACAATATATATATATAGATGTACACACAAAACAATGAATATAAAAGAAGTCACTACTGTAAGGTAAAGTTTTAAGTGATTAAGCAAGCAAGAAATCTAGAATATTGTCATTACATCTTACATTATTTATAATAATTGTGAAATCTTTGCTCCTGGTATTATAATCTGTCAAAATATCATAAACTTTGGACTGTAATCCATATAATGTGTCATGAGATAGATTTTTTAAGAGAAGCAAGAGGTGTGTACGTTATATGTCCAAGATGCACAGACACTACAATTATGTTGTCTTGTCTATGTCGGACGTGTATCGGATACGTTACGGACACTTGTCTAAACAAAATTTTATAAAAATCAAACATATCTCAGATACGTTGTAGATGTGTTTGTGGTATTTTTGAAATTTTGAAAATAAAAATTAATTTAAACAAAATTGTTATTAAAGTTGTAAGTGAAGATGCACATTGTGTATTTATATTTATGAATAATAAAATAACTCATTTGATTGAATTTATATTAATAATTTTATTAAAATAATTATACAATATATACAAACATATGTCTGTGTCATATTCATGTCTTAATTTTTTTAAGATTTACGTGTTATCATGTTTGTATCATACCACATTAGTGTCGCATGTCCGCGTTTCATACATCTTTGTTATATGTCAAACAAATTCTATTAGAAAATTTTTTTCAAGATTTTTTTTTAATCTCTTTTTTCCAACATATAAGTTTGACATGTAGATATTTCAATGTTTAGTGTGTTAAGAATATGTGAGTAAATGTCCATCTATCATGGTAGATGTAGCTAGCGCCTAGCCGTTTTTCTTTGGTTCTTGTCTCTCCATTTTTATTGATTTGCTATGGAAGAAAATCAAAATCTTGCCAAATTTGATCAAGTCTTCATGTGTACTCTCTTTCAGAGGACTTTTTACCACTTTCACAAAAATGTTTTTCTAAAAAGCAAAATGTAACCCTATTGAGTGTTTTTCTAATCATATCCATCAGAAAGATATTTTCACTAATCATGTAACTATATCGAATCTATGGCTTTTTCTGTAAAGAAAACCATAAATAGAAAAAGAAAATGCAATTGCAACCCTGCCCCATGCCCTTTTTTTTTTTTTTTTTTTGATTACAAAAATGCAAATTTTGAAACTTTGCTTTTTCTGAAATGTTAAGTACTACATCATCATGATTTCAGGAAATAGACGGAAACATCGAAATCCATTCTGCAAAAGCTTTTCCACCCTGATTAGAAATTTTTCATGAGAAAGAAAAAAAAAATTTAAAATTATCTATTTATTTATTTTATTTATCTATTAATTTAAATAATTATCTTTTACTTTTTTTCTCACAAATTACTATTTATTTTCTTTCTGATAATTTTATAATCATTACTTTTTATCAATTATAATAATAATATTATTATATTATTTTTTATTTATTTTCTTTCCTATTTACTTTCTGGCTAAAATCATTCAATTCAAGTTTCAGTGGGAAGTCACGCTTCCAAAAGAACGAAGATGGATGGTCTCATAGCCAACCAAGCGTAACGTTATTGATGTGGGGCTTTTTTATCCAAGGCGTTGGGGGAGATTCGACTCAATTGTCTCCTTTTGGAGGCCTTTCCAGTTCCTTGTGTTTCGCTTTGATGAGTTAGAATGCTATATATATTTTTTGCAGTGTTTTTAAACCTACGTTCTTCTTTTTTTATTTAACAAACTGTTAATTATTACAAAAATAAGTTTAGATAATCTTATATATATATATATATATATATATATATATATATAAAACTAACATAACTAATTGTTAATTATTATTAAAAAAAAAAAAAGGTGTAGATGATCTGATACAATGGGTTATTTCAAAACTTTCATCATGAGCTGATACGTTTTTTCAGGCTGTCGGCAGCCTGTGTCTAACCACGCCAAATATTTTAGGGTATAAAAACGACTCTGCTTTCGAAGACAATCAAGAATAATCCCCGCCCAACTTCAGCTTTATATGCTTTTAAGATGATGACCATTCAAAATACCGAAGTCCCCATGCAGATTTCTTCCAGGCCATTAGAAAAGATGGGACATCTTTCTCCTCCTCCCAACACCCCCCCCTTTCCTTCCTTTTTTGAATTTTTTCAATTATTGATTTTTATTTTTTTATTGAATATGTTTTTATGGACGCAATTAATGAACTGGAAATAATGAAAGATACATTAACATGGCATGTTGTGTCCATAGAATGCATGGATCTGGTAATAGAAGTTTTTTTAGTTCCCAACTACGACGTATATACATTTTTAAATTGATTCATGTTTATATCAAGATTCACATATTAGATAGGATATATCTGATATTCTTTAAATAGGTGTTAGAGTCAATAAATAATAAAAAGTAAAAATAATTAAGACATGTATCTCAGATATTTCTAATTTATTTCTCAAACATATCTAATATATGTATCACATATTTTTATATATGTTTTTGATATTTTTAATTAGTGTGTCATAATATTAAATACATATAAAATAATTTCAAATTTTTTAAAAGTAAACACTATCTTGACGATAAATATTTATTGGCATTCATCTTTATTGTTGTATACAGAGCAAAGCATTACAGCTTACAGTACCAAAAAAAAAAAAAAAAACAAAATCAAACTAACAAACAAAACAAAAAACACTTCTCCATAATCCCCAAAAAAAGAAAACATACAATATCTCTCACTATTTCTTCTGGACAAATGAGACAATGTCATCGAGAGTTCGTTGATTAGAATGAACCAAGTGAATTGAAATGTGTCCATGCTTCCTGTAAAACACAGAAAGGAGTTAAACAAGCTTTTGTTAATTGGGACAATATGGTTTACCTTTATGGATGATAATTCAACATTGATAAGATGAAATGCACAACATTGAAATTATCAACAAAGCTACATATATGGAGAAGTTCCGCACTTTTTTTGAGAGTTCTGTAAAAAGAACCATTCTACTAAATGTCCTGAACCTGAATAATCAATATGAGATTAATGTTATCTGAATATATAAACTACAAATTGTCGGAACAAGGAGCCTTGATTTATGTGGCACTGTTACAAATAACTAGCATGATTACTGTCTAAGCAGGCTCAGATGATCATACACCATTGATGAAGGATATACAACAACCCCATGAAACCAATCAAAATTCCTACATTCAATTCTCATTTCTTTCCACATTCTATCCGTGAAACCATCAGACGAAACTAATTACATGGTGGAAGATCATAAATGATTAACGAGGAATGTGATTGTGAGGAAATTCATGCTAGAATATGATAATGCGGACATTCATACGATCTAACTAGGATGGTCGGAGCGAATAATTTAGCAGACAATGAGTCCTATGTTGGCCAAGTAATGCCGCCATGATTTCTCTGTGATAAGGTAGGACATAGCATATACAGTTTTCTGAAGGAGAATGGCCCAATAGCTTGAACTTTTATTTTACCTGCAAAATATCAAAAACCTTTTCTGCTGTGTATTTTTGATATGCGGTGGCACCCTTCTGTTGTAGCTTATCAGGATGTAGACAAAGTAAAGCTTTTTGGTATGATCTTTTCACTGCATTTCCTTCAATTAAGTCAACAAGCGGAACCGGCTTCCATACGCTTTCAGACCATAGAACCTGTTTCCATGTCAATGATGGTAAATCAAACAAAAAAAAAAAAATCTGTAGAACTAATGCTTTGCTACTTCTAATATGCAAAGACAATCTGCAATCTTGAAGTATAAATTGATTATCTCAACTTACGTATTGTAAAGTTGATAGCAGGGAGCGGATATTTCTTTCCTTTCCTTTTGACCACTTTCGTATCTTAACATCTATCATCTGCAATGTAAATAGATGCGATTCAAATTACTATGTACCTTGACATAATTACGAAAATGATTCTATAATAGGGATTATTTCTCTGTATGTTCCACATTACATGCAGTTCTTCATGGGTATCAACAGTTTGTGTCAAATTATCCTCACGTAGATGTAGTTCTTTAATCTGCTCACAATCCAAGGTAAATTAGCTGATCAGATAATGAACTTAAGAAAAACCTATAATATCTTCTGCGTTTACATTTATGAACACAGAATTACAGCAAACTCTAGAGTGGAAATTTTCATTGCTGATCCTCCCAACATCGTAATGATCCAATAATCCTAACATCAAAAAGAGACAGAAAATCCATGTTCTTCTGGAAGAACAACATACCAGGAAGAAGGTATCATCCATATCTCCACCAAGTGCTTCTGAGCCATCTGGAATCAATACTGACAACACTTAAACGCATTACATAGAGTGTCTTCAAAAATTTCATTAGCCACTCAGTTCATTGAAAGGGAAAAAAGTTGAGTTACTGTAAAAGAAGAGGGTTTGTGTTTTATATATTGTAAATCTCTTTGCCATCAACAGCACATCTATGCGAGATCAGATTATGTGAAATTTATCAAAACTTATTTGATTTCACCCAGTTGGTTGATACAAGATGGCACAAGCAAATCATTTGGTCCAACATTTCCCACATGACAAGTGCTACTAACAAGTTACTCCATGCATCCCTTAATTACATTACAAATACCATTTGCTATTGTTATTTCCTGGTCGGTTAAAAGAACTAGGATCAACATACCTGGAGTTGACGCTGAGCTATTTTTAAGTCCAGTAGAAGCCTTGACGGGCTTATAGTTGCCGGTTATTGTCTCAGAAGTTTCTTTCTCAGACTGTTTATAAATTTCTTCGAGCTGAAAAATTATAACAAACTTCCAAATCATAAGAAGCATGCCAAATTGTCCTAAAAAATAAATTTGCTTTCAGTAAATGTGCCATACTAAAATTCTGGCCAAGCAAATCATAAATAGATCTAAAACTGAGTACCTTGGCGGAAGCATGTGCTGTATATTTCTTATTCCTGTTTGGAAAGTTCATTCTGTCATTGATTTTGTTTGTAGTGACAGTTACATCGTTCCCACTCCCAAATAAACCTCCATCCTTATGCCTAGAGTTCTGACCTCGAGAATCGGCATCAAGTTTGGTTTTGTTTGAAGCTTCCTGGTTGAAGATTTTGACAAATTCCTTCACCTTTCCCTCTGCTCTATTCTTTTCAAAGTTGTGTTGTAGCAAGTTAGCTTTATCTGTTTCTTTACTGCTCGATACATTTGCTTTTCTATGTTCTTTCTTTTGAATGTCACTGACATCAAAAACTGCAGATGATTTCTTGATGCTCTTCACTTTGCCTTCTTTGTATTCATCTTTTGTAGTTCCCTCATCAAAGCCTGCATGACGAATTAGGCCCAGAGCCATAATCACTTTTTTTTTTTTTGAGACAACCAGAGCCATATTCATTACATAAGCAAGAACCATGATCTAGAGCATGCTTACCTTGTTCAGTATCAGTATCAAGGAATAGGGAACGCAATGGCTTTAACTTTGTAGTGGGAGCTTCTTTCATATCTGCCGATGTTTCATTGTCCATCTTTCCAGATTTATCCATGTCAGGAACAGACTGAAGTTTCTTTTCTTCTATTGAATTGTGCAACATAGTATTACAATCATCATCTCTAACAGTGGCTTCTTGCTCAGTTTTAGGAAGAATTGCCTCTTCAGTTGTCTGGAGTAGTTCTAACTTATCCGTTGTGCTAGAATCTATAAGAGAGCCATTCTCTTGTTTATCAAGTTCTGTTCCTAAGGACTCGGCATTTGATGATATTCCAGTACGAAACAAGGGAGAAGCTATATCTTGTGGAGTTGCAACAGGTGATTCCCCGACCACACGCTCACAACGTCCATCAGTGCTAGCACATCTCTCAAATTTAAACTTCTCTTTCCATCTCGAACTGTTTCCTTTTCTAAAAGGCATTGCTAAAGGTATCCCTTTAGTTGCCCATTTGTAAATGGAGAAATGAAATTGGCTGCCATGGGCTGGAAAAGCAACTTTTGAATCTCTTTTCACATTGCTGCCTCTCTCCGTTTCATCTATTTTGTTCAAGTTTGGTGACTCTCTGCAACTAAGAGGTGGTTCATCCAATAATGATCTCTGTTGACAATCATTGTTTGTCAACTCCAGAGGTGGGCTTGTTTGGCTTGAAAATCTAGAAAGAGTAGAACATGAGTAAGAGCTGAACCCGTTCAAAGCACCGTCATTATTTTTATTATGATAACGAGTGCTGGAACCAAATGTTGGTGACTCTGTCCCATTGATTAGTTTGGCAGGCAGGCTGCAAAGTTAACAGCAGTTGATTAAGCTTCTAGGAAAGACGCAAACAATCGGACATGGTAAACTAACATTTAGCACAACTGTAGTTAAGAGATTAGAGAGCCGGTTTTCACTTTTCTAATGGGCGAATGAGCTTCATTGTCAGAACTAAAACTTAAGTTGGCTTAGTTTTTCTACAAGCGAAAAAAAACACATAGACTACTATGATAGTATGTAACTAGATATGTATACAGAAAATAGATGCTGAAGAAAAAGGAAATAAATGAAGGTCAAGAGAAATTACCAAGATAGGGGAGACTGGAAAATTTTTTGGAAGTTTTAGTCATTTAACTCTGTTTGAGTATTGATCTAACAACTGCGCTACATCTATACTTAATTCACAGAGATTTTTTCCTTATTCCTTTTTTCTTCTCTGATTGCAGCAGTCTGTGGAGCAAGCGATTGTACAATTAAGCATAAAACAACAATTTAAGCACCAAAATACTTTAGATGTTATGATTTTTTTTGTAGGTCCAAAAAGCATTGTTAATAGTTGTTTTATGATTTCAATCATCATAAGAACATGGGCTAGTAGGCAATCAGTATGTAGTGAAGTAAAGCGGAAACCTGAATTGTGAGGGTACTAAAGAACTCAACAAAGGGTCAGCTCTTGGTGGCAGGGGCCAGACAGGACTTAGAACTCTTGAGCCTGGACTTGAAGAGAACGGATCCTGGCTATGCTTCCTTGGAGAAGAACTCATCAAAAGCTCGCTGCCTTTAAATATATCATCGAAGAAGTCAGCTGGACACCTGCTTCTACTCCCGCATTCATCCCCAAAAACTGGCTTCTCGTTTAGTCCGGACCACCTCCGGTGAATCGCGATTTTCTCATCCTCACTCTTCAGTAAATATGAATCTGTATCTTCAGCAAAACTGCAACGCGTCTCTTGAATGGAAGCCCGCCTAGGTGGGCCCCCAAACACATCCTTGAAATCGACGTCCGAGTTTCCGCATTGGTTCTTTGAAAAAGAAATCTGATGATTTGGAAACGTTTTTTGAGGACTGCAACCAAGAAGAACGCTTTCTCTGTTAGAAAAACTCCCCATTTAGTTCTACCCGATATCCAAAACACAGTTTTAACAGACAAATTCAAAGAGAAGAAACACTGGCGCCTTGACGCGAAAAATAAACTCTAGGGGAAGCCATGCCTAATGGGGTATCTGCTATTCAATCAAAATCTAGCAGAGAGAGATATGGGATTGGAGAATGTTGAAGTGGAGGTTTTTGTGGAAGAGAGTAGAGACAGTGGAATGGAAGTACTTGATAGGGACAATGCAGAGTCAAGTTAAAGGTTGGTGGGTTTGCAAAGCAAGTGAGAATTCAAAACCACAAATGAGGATGCTTTTTTTTTTGTGCGGATTTTGGATAAGGAGCAAGAAAATGCCAAGCAACCAAGGCAGGGCACTTGGGACACTCTTGTCGGGTAACGGAATTTCAAAAACTATTTCTCTTGGTGACCGTTATTTTGAGAATTTTTTGTGATGCCACGTTTATTCTGGGTTCGTTTTCTGCTAGTTTGATTACGCTGACAGCCTGTTGGTTGCTTTCATCTCAGTCACACATTATTTAATTTAGTTAATAATAACATTTAAACTAATAGTTTAGTAGTAATTTAACGTACTTTACTTACTCGTAATTTTAGTTTGATTCCTAATGCTTGCGTGTGGAGACAATGCCCTCCTTTAATTGTTATGTTATGTTGTGCTCGCGCGGCGTTAGTTTCAGATTCAGTAATCGTCGTAGTCAACCTGAGAGAGATTCACTTGAGTCTATCCAGACTCGAATAATAAGTCCATTTCTGTAGGTTAAATTAAATAAAATATACACATAAGAATTATTCTAATTCTGATTCAGACATTTGATAAATGACATATCCACAATAAATTTTTATTTTGTGTTAAAAATATTAGTTAATGATATTTTTGTCTATGAAAATTAAATGCAAGACCAATAAACAAAATGATGATAAGCGACACAATGACCAATCAAGTGATCACATAGGATACCTTTGTTTTTTTTTTTTTTTTAATTTTTGGTAGATATCGAATTGGAACTTCAATCTTGACCGGTGGATATGGTAACCCAGGAAATTTGCTGTCCATAGAAAATTAATCAGAAACCCGACAAGTTGAAGTACAAAGCTTGCAAACAAGTACAGTAGCAACAAAAACTTGACAATTTGGTACACTGCTTGAAAAAGATGTATAAAAGAAAAGCAATTAATAGGAAAAGTATTTAAGGTGTATTTGTTTATAATAAAATATTTTATAAGAAAATTTTTTTCGTATCTTTTAACGTTTGTTTCATATAAAATAAATAGTCAACAAAAAATTTTAGAAATTTTGAAAAAATTTGATAAAATTTTTGAAATTTTAAGTAAAAAATTACGTTTATTTTGAACTGAAGTTATTTTTAAAAAAAATACAAAATATACTTTAAACGAGTGATAAAAGAAAATCACTATTTTCACTGAAAACATTTTTTCTTGTAAACCGTTAGTCACAGCTACAAATCAAGGGGCAAAATGATTAAAAAGACACTGTAACCATAACTCTCACATTGGTAAAAACAGATTACACTACCTGTATCCTATATATGGACAAAACAAGTTACATGATGAGCCCACTCAATGGCCAAACCTACATCTCTTGTGAACTTCTACAATGGTAGTCCTACCAACGAGAACCGTCTGGGAAAGGCTCTAGTGCATTTTGCTTGCCGTTGACATAAAATTCAAACACTGCTTTCATCCTGGGAAGTTTATCTGGGTGGTAGCTTACATGAACAATTACTGGCTTCAATTTCTTTAGAGCAGCGTCTTTCCTTACTGTCTTGAAAAGGACCTTGCTGTTCATAAACATATAGAAGTCCATAGTTCTCTTAGCAGCATGAAGCCCATCATACCCAGGATGTGAAGGGAAATAGAGCTCCTCATTAAAAACAGCTTGGTCCCATGCGTTTACCTCTCGAGACATACGGCCAGCAACTCGATCCAAGAGTTCGATTGAAGGAAGTGTAGGCCTTATATAAAAGAAACCAGAGTTGTAAAGCCATATTCTCATAGAATGAGCATAACGAGCCCAGCCCATGCCTGGCTCATCAAAAACATCATCAAAACCATAAGCTGTCCTGTTGTCATGGCCATCGGTCATAGATTCAACATCTGAATCTCGATGGAGATGATCAAATGGGTTCTGCAAGTACATTATATCAACATCTGAAAGAAGAACACTATAACCCAGCTGCAAAAATTCTCTCAAAATACGGAACTTCAAACCAGAAACAGCATGGTTACCTCCCATTCTTGCAACATAATCAATTCCTTCATCTGGATCTCTCGTATACACTGGAACATCATTTGCCTTGCAGAATTCAGCTATGTGGTCATCCAACGCTATTACCAGGTAATTGGGTATACCAACTCTCTTGATGCTGGTGAACCAAACCTCTAACATGCTTTTCACATTGGAATTTGCAAGTGCAACTATAATCTCCTTCCGAATAGCAATTTCCTCCAAGATTTTTGCCAATCTTGGGTTCACAGACTCATCAGGAATGACAGGAGGATTAGTTCTCAAACCCTTGACAGTACCAAAAGGACCAGCTTTCTGCTGCTTACCCAGCACCAAAACCTGCTTCTCCACATGATCCTTTCCTTGTTCAGTCAGCTGTAGTTTTTCATTTAGCTCCTTCACTTGCTTCTTCAATTCAGCATTATTCTCTGAAAGCAAGATAATGTCTGCTTTCAACATTGTAATTCTTTCTATTGATTCACATGAAGACGAGCCATCCTGAAAACAGGCATGCATATGTGTTATGTGTCTCATCAATGATGGTATCAGAAAGCAAAATTGATACCTTAGGTGGAAATCCCCAAAACAGCTAAGCAAACTGACAAAGTTTTTTACTTGGAAAGTTTAATAGGAATCAAAACCCAATTCGAAGGTTTTTTTTTTTTTTTTTCTCTTTGGTACATCAGAAATAACCCAAATTGAAATCGGAACAAGCAACTACAACCATCTAACCTCACTGAAAAACCTCATTAAGCCACAGCATGCTTGAAGAAACAAGTATGAAACTCAAGAGATTCGCAAGCATGAGACGCAAAATTGTAGAAATGGCAGCCACTAACACTGTCAACTGGATGCCAAACACAATTCAACAGTACATTTACAATAATGTGATGGAAATTTTAGGTTTGCATTCCTCCCTATTTCACAAACTGGGGAAAATAAATATTGAATGTACCTCGAATTGGTGACTGAATCCCTTATCTCATAGCTAAGACTTCATTTTAGTTACTTAATCACAACCTCTTTTGGGACGTGCACTCTGTGCGAGTGAGTGTTTGTTTGTGTGAGTTCTGTAAGACGATTATAAATTCAAGTCTATTATTAGCAGTTTGGGCACTTGTGTTGAGGTTTTTGAGTGACACCTCAATATATATTACTTCCTTATAAAACTTGCGACATTCCCCAATAATAAACGTGTAAACTGACTTCGATTGACTGAACTGAACCACCTAAGCAAATAAAACCTCTTTAACCGATTCACCAAATCACCAAGAGCAAACTGAAACTTGAGACCGCAAAGCTTTGACACAAAGCTCAGACAGCATTCACACAACGAACGAAGTCAATTACAAGACATTAAGTCAACTCTCTCAAATTCGAAGTAAAATTAAAAATACAAAAAAACAGTCTAACACACACACACACACACACACACACACACACACACAGAGATATATAAACAATTAGAGAGCAAATGAGATGCGAAATCTAAGTTTAAGTGACTCCGAGATTAACGAACCATTTCAACATCTGGGGTCAGAGGATCGCAAAACACAAACAGGGAGAGTAATGTAGAGATTTGAACCACTTAGATTAGACCGAGAGAAGATGGGGGAACCCACCCGGAGATTGGATTTTGAAATTGGAGCAATTGGGTGCGCAGAAAGCGAGCTGAAGAATCCGTCAGGATACAACACCGCACAGATGCATCCCAGCAGAACTCCGATCACAATGGCCATTGCGATTCGAGACATGCGAAATGATTGGCCTTTTTCTCTGCGACCCGCCATGGCTATTTCTTTCTATTTTGCATCCTCTCGCTGTGAGTCGGTGACAATTGACTGTGAATAGCCAATATTTTTCCCTGATTAATGTACAATAAAAATATCACTGTTTATATATTTTCATAAATTTAACCCAAATTTTAAAACAACAATAATTTGACTTTTTAACATTTTTTGTTTTCCAAACAAAGTGGATCCCTACGAATCTCAAATTTACGAAGCCATGCAGACGGCCTCGCAGAGTTGGGCACGAGGGGCGTTGCTCGGAGTGACGATCAAATCTCACCATTTTTAAATGTCTCTAATATCAGTAGTTTCTTATTTCAGTGGATTGCAGTGCTTACATATTATATCTTGTTATTTGCACCGTCTTTTTCATCTCTTTTAACCAAAGTTTTCAGAATCGAACCAGTCATTAAATTAAAAATTTGAGAAGTTCAAAATTCAACCAGTTCGACTGGTAAAACTGCGGTTAAATCGGTAAAATCCGTATTTAATATTAAATATATAAAAATTAAATTTTTATATAACTTATATAATTATATAAAATATTATATTATATAAGAATAATAATAAATATTTAAAATAAAGTATATTTTAAGAATTATATTAATATTTACATACATTAAAAATATTACAATTAGTATATTTAACAAAATATGATTTATAAAAATTAATTCAAAAAATAATATTTATAAATAATGATTAAATATTAATTTTTAAATTTTAAAGATTAAATTGAAAATTTTAATCAATTGAGGATTAAATTAGAATTTTTAATTAAAATTAAAATTTTAATTATAATTTAGATAAAATTTTGAGTTAAATTATAATTTAAAATTTTTTGGTTTAAATTAAACCAGTTCAACCGGTCCCGATTTTTCTAATTTTTGACCGATTTTTTCGGTTTTTGATCGATTTTTTTCAGATCGGTTCGAATTCCATTTTTAGACTTGAACCGGACTGAACCTAAGACCAATTCTCAATTTTTTCGGTTGAACCGACCGATCCAGTCCGGTTCTTAATTTCATGCTTTTAACAATTAATTGATCACATCTCATATGATATTTTTAATCTGTCTTTTTCATCTTCTCTGACAATTAATTAATTGATTATTATTTTTTTTTTTTTGCATTAAATTAAAACAGGAGAAAGTGGCTGTAATGATCCGGCGTCTCGCTAACACCTGTTTGGCTTTTGTAGTACATCTGTGGATACAAATTTAGTCGTCAGATAATGAGACTTCTTCCAGATTCTCCCAGATTGGCTATTATTTCTTAGGTTATTCACAATCGACATACTTACTATTTAGATCTTATTACTAACATGAATTGGTTCAGTTAGCGTTTGGACTGGTTTTATGTAAATTTCATAAGTTTGAAATTTAATGAAAATATATGTTGAAAGAAATTTTTAATCTTTTAACGCAATCTTATAAATTATCGTCAAAATATTTTCAGTCACAAAATAGTTGCTCATTGAGCCATCGCACAAAAAACACGTACTTAAATCTTATTCGTTATAGCTGTAGCTCATTTTTTTTTTCTCCCACATATTGTTAAATTCATGGAAAATTGAAAGAAAAAGAAATTCATGGAAAAGAAACTCAAGTGATTCTGAAATATTGTATCTATCTTTGTTTGAATAGACAAACATAGAAGAATGAAGATCGTTGATTTTTTTTATTTAGAAATTCGAAAATTATTTGAATTAAAAAAGGCTTGAAAATAGTAAAATTACATTTTTGTGCTTCATAATAAATAAACAACGACAAGAAAAATAGGGTTATTTGTTAACAAAACTGATTTAGATTGTAGCATTTTCTCTTGCTTTCTTCCCAAATTGGTGATCTTAAATATATGAAGGTCTATGAGAAAATTTATCTTGAATATTGTCCCATCTTATCCAATTCCTTTTTCAAATAAAGAGACATCAATTTTCTTTCCACTCATTTCCTTTCCTTTGTGATTTTCTCAATGCAAACACAAGCTCAAGAGAACCTTAGTTTTTTTAGATAAAAGAATTAAAATTAGATTTATTTGGCAGATTAAGTATAAACACTTTTAGAAGAATGTGTTCCCACCTTGGACAAACATATGGAACTCAATACTTATGAGAAATGTTCTAGATATGTCAAAATATGTTCAATCAAAAAGTGAAAATAGAGAAAAAGAAAAGTGTGTTGGATACATATTAAACATACATAAATCTAATTCCAAAATTTAAAGGTGATACACATTTTTTTCTGTGAATATACTAATAAAAAATCAGTTATTAAGAAAAATATTATAACCAATAAATATGTTTATTTTTAATAATTATATTAGATACTTTAATTTATAATTTGTTAACATGTTACATCAATAAATACAATATATTATTTCAAAGTTCATTAAAAAATAAAATAACACAATAACTTTTATGACTTATTTGTTAAAAAAAATGAATTTTATCAAATATTTATATTTTATATATGCGCATATATATATATATAACAGTTATGTTCAAATCATACTTACTCATAACCTAATATTCTATAAATTGATGTGTCCTTGTGTTTGTACTTAAGGATAATATAACAAATTTATCTAGAACTTTACGGGTTTTAACAAATACATCCTAACAGTTAAAAACTAACAATTTTGTAATCTTGGATTTTTTTTTTTGACAATTCTAGTCAACCGTTAATCGAAGTATTCTTTTTTTGTTTTGAACAAGCAGCAAAGATGATGCATTGCATAAAAACTAGTAGTATATGTTCAGGGCCCAAAAACCAGTACATACAAGCAGAAGCCCAACAACTCCACACAGACCAGAGGCCCAAGGGAAAAAATGGGTATTGGACACAACAAGGCTACAACAAGGCCTGCAATACTACCCAGGGCCACAGGTCTGAAAGAACTGACTCATAGGTTGTAGTACACAAATACACCCACACCGCTCCACAATCACACCCCAGGAACAGGGAGGACCGACACCGGCAAAACACCGATGAAAGCCAACAATGCCACAAGGCACAATCAAGGACGAAAGAACCGGACTGGACTGGTCAGTCCAATCGAAAAAGTTGGGAACCGGTCCCTTGTCCGGTCCGGTTCAACCTTAAAAATAAAATTTAGATCGGACCGAAAAAAATCAGTTAAAAACTGGAAAAATCGGTCAAAAACTGAAAAAACCGACAAAAAATCAAACCGGTTGAACCGGTTCAGTTTAAACCAAAAAATTTTAAATTATAATTTGACCCAAAATTTTATCTAAATTATAATTAAGATTCTAATTTTAACTAAAAATTTTAATTTAGTCCTCAATTGATTAAAATTTTCAATTTAATATTTAAATTATAAAATTAATATTTAATCACTATTTTGTTAATTTTGTTAAATATATTTTTAAATATTAAAAGTTTTTCAATATAAAATTAATTTTTAATATAAAATTAATCTTTAAAATTTTTTTAATTAATTTTTATAAATTATATTTTGTTAAATATACTAATTGTAATACCCTTAATATATATAAATATTAATATAATTCTTAAAATACATTTTATTTTAAATATTTATTATCATTCTTATATAATATAACATTTTATACAATTATATAAGTTATATAAAAATTTAATTTTGATATATTTAATATTAAATATCAATTTTACCGGTTTAACCGCAGTTTTACTGATCGAACCAATTGAACTTTTAACCTCTCACCTTTCCGATTTAATAACTAGTTCGGTTCTGTGAACCTTGCGCACAACACACGCCATCATACACTATAAGCAAACAAACCCACCCGAACCAGTAACAAATCGATTGGAAGCACCAAGAGACGAGCGGTAACTCGAAGCCATCGATGCGCTCACACCAGGGGTCCAAATCCCAAGAGCCAACATTCCGCTGAAACCGCTGGACGACTACAAAAACCGCTGTACATGGCCCGATCATACCAAAAGCAGAGAACCTCCCCCACCATCACACGGACTGCCAAGACGTCGAGAATGGTGGGGGAGAAAAGAACTCCTCAAATGCAAACCAAACGACAACCACTCAAACAAACAAGGAACCACACAAGCACCAGTGACAAAACCAGCAACCCACCACCGAGATCCCAACAGCAACACCACAACAGCACCCCCAATAGCAACTCACCACCGACCCGACTCCGCAATAGGAACAACGACAACACTACCAAACAAAACTCAATTGAAAACTCAAAGGAAGCTAAGGTCGGCACCTTAGGGCCGACTAAAGCGCCACCGGGATGCACTCAAGCTGGCGAATTTTCTCTCAGCGCATGTTAGCAACGTAGACACACGATAGAAAAACCCACGACTCTAGTTTATTGATGTTAGAATAATAATAATAAACTGTCGGACAGTGTTATGTCACTATACTTTTTTTTTTTTTATATATAATTTGATCATATTGAAATAACGTTTATATTTTTTATAATAATATATTTATTTTATATAAAAAGATTAAAATATAAATTTTTTTATTACAAAAAATATAATTTTTATTATAAAAAATATAAATATTATTATAATATAACAAAACTTGTTTGACAAAAAAAATATCACCATTAACTTTTTTCCTAAACCGTTAATCCAAGTAGACAAACTGTTAGCATAACTGACATGTCGTGGTGACTTTCTTAAAATGCTTAAAAGTATGGATATATTTTTAAGGGGCACCATTATATAATTAGAAGAATTTAATAAAAAAATAATTATAATGTAATTTATTATATAATTAATTTAATTATAAGTGTAACTAAATAAAAAAAATTATTTATCTTTTTTTTATATTATAAATTTAATTAATTACATAATAAATATAATTAATTATAATTTTAGACAATTTTTCAAAAAAATTTTCTCCAATTATTAAACTTTTCCTTATTTATAGTCGGTAAATTGCTGTGAAAGGAAAAAAGCGACGGGAATAATACGAAAAAATATTGTGCAGCACGGTACAGAATATAAAAATATTACTTTTACTGTTTCCGATACTGTTTACACAGTAAAAAGTAAAAAATTTGTAATATTTTCTTTGATTGCACAGTGTCCCCTCGCTCACCGGTCGTGTGTTTCCCTCCCCGTAGCAGCGCTTTTTAGCGGAGTTCCTGGATTGTTGTTTTTTTTTTGGTGCAAGGAGTTCCTGGATTGTGACTTCAAAACGAGTGAAAAAAACCTGGTACAAAAAAAGGTTAAAAAAACACGACTTTTAAGTTTTAAGAGTAACATTGAAGAGAATAATTTTATTTAAACAATATTAAAACAACAACATAACAACACACTTTCATTATTTAATAATTTATGTCCATATCATTTAGAAACTTCTTGCATAAACCTCCTAAATTTTTCTGTATTGAAAATGTGAAAAAAAAAAAAACATTGTTAAGCTGCAGTCTGAATACAAAAAAAAAAAAATACCTTAAATCTTTGCTTGGATTGATGGAAAAAAGGCACTTTTTTTTGAACCACGGGAAAAGGCACTTCTAAACCTATATCCACAATCAGCTGACGATAAAAATTACCAAACACATCATTCGAAGCTATTCACAACCAAACAGCAATCAGAATAAAATTACTCCCACACGACGTGTTTCAAAAAATTAATTCCCTTAGATCCCAAAATGTTTACACAACAATTGACTATGTATATGGTCAAAGAATGCTAAAAGGAAAAGCATTGCAATAGTACAAATTTATTCTACGAGAAAGACAATTTAATTTTTATGTTATCATACATAAATGCATGAAAGTACACATTTGAAAAGAAATTAAGCACTTTCTTGTACGAAGAAAAATCCCGAGGCACTAGTTTTTCTTTCCCTCTACACAATGTGTAGAATTCAACAAAAGTTTAATTATTTTAAGTTTGTCCCAAAAGGGTCTGTTATTTTAGAGTCAGAACTTACTTGCGATAACACTTCTATTCAATCAGCTATTCACGAATCCACAAGACACGAAAAGCTCCCTCTCTGTGGTCTCTTTTATATAATTACAACCAGAGCATGACCACGTTCCACTGTTTTGTATTTACATCAGATGCGGTTTAATAAATGTAAAAAGAACCTTGGATGGTGTCCAATGCCCATAGCACGCACATCAATCTTCCTAACAACAAAATTGCATCCACGCAATTCTTAAGTCGAGCTACATGCTCGAGGAGAAGATTGGTGTTCCTGCAAAATACGAACGGTGAAAGTATTACTGCCAGAGTGCCAGTCAACAATTAGAAGGTGGTACTTCCTTTATCAGCAAACACAACAGCTTCAGAGTGATTACAAGTCTTGTTCCTAATTACTCCAGTTGAACAAAGTAGAGAAGAACAGAGAACTAGAGCCAGACAGCAATCACAAACCAAGGACACACTCGAGAGTTTTGGTGCCAACTAAAAGAATAACAAATACACCAAAATCTAGTGCTTCTTACAGATGCATTGTACATATCCAGCATTCCAAAAACGGAAAAACCTAAAAGGCATAAAGAATATCGAGCACACAGCAGATATTGCCCACCGGAAGGAAAAAAGAAAAAAAGAAGGAATAAAATTCGACTATAAAAATAATGTTGTCCTCCATGTTCAGAACAAACAACTTTCATAATGATTTGAGCAGCAAGTTCATGTCAAAGTGCATATGTGCATGGATTAACAAGGCCTGTACTAATGCCTTCGCAACAAGCTTGTGCATACCTTGTAATGAAATACCAGAAGAATCAAAATTCTCTTCAAGAAAGCAAGGACAACAAAGCAGAAATCATAAAAGAAAGTTTGTGTAAGAGTGTGCCCATATGTGTGAACATGGGGATGTGGATAGGGGTGGGTATGGTTTTTCTGTGTTTTAATGTCTGGGGGGGAGTGGGGAGGGAAGGAAGGGGGGGCGGGGAGAGAGAGAGAGAGAGAGAGAGAGGCATACATCATCAGAGCTGGTTATGTAGGAAACAACAACAGTGATATCATCAAGCTTGCCACCATAATACCGAAATCCAGCATCTTGGGCAGCAGTAGAAAAAGGGGTCTGCCTGTCCTTATCTTGTGCACGTTGCCTTGCTAATGCTGCTATTTTTTGCGCTGTAACCTGAGGCCCTAAGCCAGCCCTCATGGCATGTACCACCACTGCAGTAATCTCGTTGTTATATAGGTTGTCGAACAATCCATCTGTTCCAGCAATTATAACATCCCCAGGTGCAACAGGAATCTTGAAAACCTGAATCAAATTGATTTGCTCATATGCAGTCCAACTCAGTTATATATTTAACTGCCCCAATGAATCATAGCAGAAAAAATTGCATGGCCATAAATTTCTCTTTTAATCCCCTATTCTTGGTGATTCCAAGTCCAAGCACAATTCCATTTATCAATCATAAATAAGACTTTGGAACAGTATGGCTATGGTGGGTGGCTGTTAAGAATATGACAAACATTTGAACACTTATGACTTATTCAATGTGAAAGAATTATTGGTTATACAAAGATAGCAAATTAACAACAAGTATTCTGACAAATAGAGGACTTAATCAATCTGCTGCCAAATTCTCGAGCAAAATTGTCCCATCACATGCAAGATAATGTTCAATGAGCGGATCCAAAGACCAACCTGGCCAGAGCTAGGTAGATCACCTCTGTTTCCACTCTCAAGTTGATAAGTGAAATTAAAATCATGCTGCTGAACAGGAGATCGGAAGATAGTGCATCCGTCTCGAACCACAACAAATCCACTATCTCCTAAATTGATTGCATGGAGACCCTGCAATGACAAGCCAAATTATCAATATTTTGCTTCAAAAGGGGAACCATAAATTAATGATTTGATATCAGACTATCACAACTGTTACAAGAGAAAAAAAAAAGGGTTAAATGCACCTAAGCCTACGGTGGTTACCTCTTTCGCGTTTTACCTCCTTATAGTTTCAATTTACACTATAAGACTCCTATGATTTCTAATTTTGGCAATTGAGACCCTTTGTTTAAATTCATTAATTCTAAAATTTCTTTTTACAATGTAAAAAATTTTATTGGATTGAATATTATGAAATTTAATTCTTTTGAATCGTTATGATTATTTTTCTTCTTTTGGAAATTTTTTAGAATTTACAATTTTTACATTTTTATGCTTCAATTTTTCTAACTCCAACAAAATTTAAAAGATAAAGGCTAAAAAATTCTAAGAAAAAGGAAAAAAAAATAGATCTCATAATATTTAGATTTTGTAAAATTTTTTAGAATTAAAAAGAAGATTAAAAATTAGTAAAATCATGACTAAGGGTCTCAATTGTCAAAATTAGAAACCAAAGGGGTCTTAAAATTTAAATTGAGACCAAGTGGAGATAAAACGCAGGAGAGATAAAACACGGGGAGCCTCTGCTCTTAACCCCCAAAAAAAGGGAAAAAAACAATCAAAACACTTGGCATAAGTAGCATTCAATCCAGAAAAGTGGAAAAGGCCTAGCACAAAAGCAGCATACCTCATCGGTGAGCGCAACAATACATGCTGTTGAGGACCCCTTGGCCATTGTAATAGAGTGAGCCTTCTCCAAAACTCTAGCTGGATCAATTGAGCCCTTTGGCTCTTCTTCAATCGCACTAACTGAATTAGACATGAGTTCCCGAGAATACAGCCCAGCGTCAACACCAAGGTCTGCCCAACCACCAACACCATCAGCCACTCCGATGGCCTGTTCATTTGTGCAAATAAAGTGGGCATCCTCTCCACCGGTTTCTTCTTTATCAGGATGAGGAAGGTAGCATGATCCTGACACTAGCTTCAATGTTTTTCCAGATGAGATCTTCCTGCACCCAATTTCAAGATGCATAACTGTAATGTCTAGGAGTTAAGTCAGGAAAGCAGCTGAATTACACAGATAATCTGCAAATTTTTTTTTACCATGGAATGATATTTTAATTTTAAAAAGCAAAGCTACAAAAGGTACAAATAGAAAAACATGAAATGAAACTATACAACTGGGAGAACGTAGGCCATCAATAACACATAACTCAATAAACTAAAAATATCATTAGCAAATTTAGGAACATACTGCTCAGCCTGAACTCCAGAGCTTTGGAGGTGATCATCATGGTTGGGATTCTCATAAGTTACATCAGGAGCAGTTCCAGCTGAAAAACATGCAGGAGATGAGCTATGGAAATCCCTGTATAATGCCTCAACGTATGGAGAAAAGTTATACCATCTCTTTGCAACATTGCAAACATAAAACCCATAAATTGAAGAATCAGCAGGTTGCTCTCGGTTTTCTAAAATCATGCTAGCCTTCCTGCAACTCTCAGAGCTTCTCCTGCCATAGAAAATCTGGGGATTGTTTGTTGATAATGCAGCATGACCACACTTTGAAGTTAGACTGTCTAAAATCCATTCACCAAATATGGCTCTAGATGCACCAGCAGCCATCGGCCGAAGCTTCCCGTTAGCAGATATTTGACCACTACCACAGAAAAAACGATCAATGTGGTACCCACAGACTTTAATTGAAGGTCCTGATACAGAGGGCACTGAAATTGTGCGGGAAAGTGCTCCAACAACAGATATATTCCTTCTTTGGTCGACAAACAGTGAATCAGATGTACCGTTGATACCAGGTCCTAAAATTTCTTGCAAGTCCCTTAGTGATGCAATTCGTACAGAATGAAATAACCTCAAGCTGGAAAAATGAAACTTCCCTGACCCAATAAAAATTTCAAGTGGGTCTTGAATGCTGCCTACACTCAATTTATGAAAGCCATTCTGGAATGCAATTCTTAGTTTTGAAAGATACGAAGATGGCATCTTATCCTCTTAAGCAAAAAATCCTTGTCTGAACCACTCTACCGCTGAAAGCAGGACTGCTATCACCATACACGAAAACTACTCTCATAACTTCCAATGCATCTATTTTTTCAAACCATAGCAAGACAGTTCCGCTTTTCTCCAAAACCTGGAAAATAAATAGAAAGGCAGCCATTTAAGCACTTGAACCAGGCAGCTAAAACTCAAATAATTAAAAAAAACACTTCTGGCCAGGATAACTTACTCTCATCGAGAACACCTTTCCACAAAATTCTTTACAACATGCTCCCATAACGCTTAATTACAAACAATTTATGCATGGAATCAACACATATTTTCATCCTCTTTCGTGAAAACGGAGCACTTCTCACCTCCTAATTCATTTATCCAATCAAAGGCAGCAACGATAATTCTCATAAATAGCCAAATAAAGACAACGCGAAAGAAACACAAAGTCCCCAAATTCCTCGATGACAAAGTTGTAAATTATTAAATTCCAAGAATCTGCGGAAAATATGAAATAAGGAAATAAACACGAAATCTGAGCAACAAAATCTAACGCGAGGAAAATCACCAAATTAGAAAAAAAAAAAAAGGAAGAAGAAAACGTTGCACCTTTATCCAACAGAAACGAAGCACCGCAAATTGAAGAACACAATCCTCTTCTCTTATTCAAAATGGAAACAAAAGAGGACCGAAAACAAAAAAGAAGCTTGGGTAGTTACCGTGTTCGGTGATGGACACGAGCATTTCTAATTCTTCTTCGCCGTCCGACCTTCCTATCAGCTAACCTTTTTTCTTATTTTTGGTCGTTGGCGCTCGCCGGAGGCTGAACGGCGACCGGATAGACAAACTTTGAGACTTTCCAATTTGCGAGCTAACTCAATCAAAGATGAAATGAAACCCTAGAAAGGCTCAGGGAAATCGAACGTTCCGCGTTTTAATGATGGGATAGTTTTAATTAATCATTAATTACCCACATGCTTTAATTTAATTTAATTTAATTTTTTCCTTTTTTTTTGTTTTGACCGATTTGGGACGGACATTGTCGCGGGCACTGTACGATACTGATCGTTTCGTGAGGGTAGTTTCGTCATTCGGTAATAGCCATGCGAATATTACTTTTGATATTTTGTGTTTTGGCCTTTTGGGAATTGAACCCAAATGTTTCGTTATTTTTATAACAACCCCCACTTTGGCCACTGCCTAAACGGAGAACACAAACGCCATTTGCATATTTGTATTATTACTTTTTATCACACATAACCCATAAACAATGCTGCTGAAATATACAATTCTTTTTTTTTTTGCTCTTTTTTTTGGTCAAATTTTTTTGATCTGCAAAAATATGCATTTTTAAATTATAATTGATGTAGATGCCTGAGATCAACCAGTGGACCAGTTCAGGTTAAGGCCCAATACTACACTTGAATTTAGTGATGATCTACGATTGCGGACGACCTAGCAAGGGGCGACCTGAGAACTCCGAACAATCTGAAGAATATAAACACCTCTCTTTAATGAAGATCAAGATTTTAAGACGAGAGTTCCTAAAAATTCCCATCACGACCCTAGACCGTATACACTATCATTTCATACCCCTCTTGTTGTTTTTTTTTTTTCTTTAGCAAGAAAAAAAGTTTATTAAAAATGTATTGTCATTAGATTTATGAGTCGAAATCAGAATAACGTCTGTTTGAATACTTCATTCAATTAATGGCATAGGAGCAGACCTTTTACTGAAGTATTAATGGACCCAAATGAGTCTTCTCGACGACCGACCACAACATTAACGAATTTAAAATTTAATGATGCACTTTTAGTATTAAGTTCCAAATATTGAGGTGGCACCATTAAAAAAATTTTAAATCTAAATTGTTGAGAGAGAAAATATACTGAATAAAAACTAAACTATCAATTTTGATACTATACCCATCTTACTTGTCACATCACCATTTTAAGAACAAATATATAAGCTCAAGTCATACCTGCCAAATGGTAGTGAAATATACATGCTTACCACTCCAGTGCTCCCTCATCCCTAGCAGTCTCTAACCAACTTTCATTGTCGAAATTTTATCATCTGGGGTATTTTCTAACTTTTGGTCGTGTGTTCTTATGCAGGTGATCCTAACATAGATCAAACCTCAAGTCTAAGTCTTAGTCTAGTATTCTCCTTGGAGAGTTCCACATCAATAATTTATACGTTTACCCGCAAAAATGATACCAAAAAAAGGAGGATTTATATAAGCTTTATTGCCAAATAATGTGTCAAATTCATGACATGTTTTTGGGGAGTTGTATTATATAATCAATATATTATTTTTGTCTTAAAAAATTGTAGTACAACGGTGAAAGAGGAATGGTGAAGACGAGATTGAGATTTGAACTTTTAATTTTGCACTTAATAGCCACAATTACTAATTAATTAGGTAAAACTCAATCCTCAAATTGATTGATATCTAATACTTGTCAAGTCATTACATATATTTTTTATTGTTATATTTGTATTATCAGTAATTATAAAGACTCATATATTTTACTTCACATTTTCTTTGCACAATAATTATTTTGAGACTCCCTTATTTTGGGAGCTACTATCTTTAATAATAGTCTTGTACCGGATAAGTATGGAACAATAAAGTGTATCTCTCTAATAAGATTATTGTATTATAATGAATTAATTAATGATGATGTGATGCTCCAAATCTGAATGTGCATAGCTGCAGCATAGGTCATCAAACCAAATCTTAATTTATATATACGGACCCAAGATCCACAATTCACTGGGGTTGAAAAAAATGGTCCACAATTCACGTAGAAGGGCATTACTATATTATCGGACAATTTTATTCGAAAATTTTATTGGAATTTAACGGTAGGCTAAATTTTTACAATGATATTTACATTTTTTGTAATAAAATATAAAAATATATAAAAGTATTTTTAAATTATAAAAAATAAAAATATTGTTATAAAAATATAGACGATCATTATATACGGATAAAATTATTGGGTATTTTTTTTTCAATGCTGTAGCATCCTTATATATGCATCCAAGGACAAAATGAAATGGAGCCCCACCCCACTCAGGCTGGATGAAGAATGGCATGTGCACGACTCGTGCAAGTTGACTTTCTGGATTTGTCATCTTGCTTCCTCATTTGAAGGTTTAAATTGGACCCATGTCCTAGATAACAGGAGAGATCACAAAAGACGGATGCCAAAAATACACGCGCTTGTCATGTTTTTTTTTAATTAAAAAGATATGTATTATTTATATGTAAATTATTATATTTATAAATTGAGATTAAAAATTACTTGTTGACATCTTTATTTAATTTTTATTATATGGAGGACATGCCACTTATACATTATTGAGTCTGTGTTGACCTTTTTCATACCTAATTTCAATAAAAATAAATCTTTATCTCATTATTATGTCATGTTATAAATTCTTATAAATTTTAAGAGTATGCCTTAATAAAGAGATTCGAATCTTAATTAATAGAATTAAAATATAATAAGTTAATATTAAATTATTATTTTGAGTGATTGTGCTTGTCATGTACGTATATATATGTATAATTGTGTTTGTTATATATAATATTATATTTAAAAAGTTGAAAAAAAATCTATGCTTAACTTCTCTCTATTTATAACTAATTTTAAATATTTTATGAGAGAGAGTTGCAAATAGTAAAATAGAGGTATAAATACAAGTTTCTTTCATTATCTTTAGTCCTAATGAAAATTTTACCTACTATTTTTTTTTTGAGTTAATTACTTAAAAAATTATGAACTTTGCAAAAAATGATAAATATATCATAACTTTTTAAAATTCACAATTTAGGTTCTATAGAAATTTTTTTTAATAAATATATCACGTCGTCGAGTAATTTCGACCAAATTGATGACATGTCACAGTGAACTGACATTATTACTGACGTGTAATATAAACCTTTATTATATAAGAACTACGTCAGCTCCAGTTAATATTTGGGCTTGATAGACCTAAAGGCCAAATCTAATACCAATATGCTTAAATTAATTTTATCAAATAAATCAATTAAGAAAAGTAAGTAGAATGATTTTTAGTTTTGAGTTAAGTAAATGGATTTCGATATTTAAGAAAATCCATTTCTTAAAAGCCTGTTTCTTAACCCGAAGCTAACAAAAGTACCAAAATGGAAAACTAAAAGTGAAATCAAACAGCAAAACCAAACCCTGAATCTCAATTCTCTGAAAATTTCCCCACCCCTTGGACAACTTATCTAACCAAGTCCAATTGCTTTTCAATCATCCAACTTATCTAAGCATCTGACATTCGCCTTCATGGCAAACACAAAATTGAGGAACATTCTATACAATCCTTATGGAGTAGCATTCAGCACCGGTAGATCAATTGGGAGAGGACGAGACCATCATCAGGGCCCACACTTGCTTCGGCAACAAGTGCGCCACCATCACTCGCCTCCTCAATGGCTGCACCGATAACGCTATCAAGAACCACTGGAACTCCCTCAAGCGAAAAAGCTCTTCCATTTCTAAGGACTTAATAAACAACGACGTGCATCCCCAACAGCCTCTCCATTTGAACCACCCTAGTAGCCCATTAGGATTTGACTTGAGCGATTCCAGCTTGCCCGACGTTGCTTCCTCTCCGGTCTACAGGCCGTTGGCTAGAATCGTTTCTCTTCTCTCGCCGAGCCTGTCCTCCAGTGATGCCTCTTCATCTACTACATATCCGCTTAACTTGTCTTTCTCTGCTCAGATCCAATTCGTGCGAGGCCTCGAATCAAACCCTTGGTTCCGTGTTCAGATCCAATCATATAATAAATCTGAATCCGATCCCGAATCACATTGTCGAGACACCCGAGGCACCAGCTCGGTTACCAGTTTCAGCTCCGACAACCACGGCGCCGCTGCAACAAGCTTCGTTGATACAAGAAAACGGTGGTGGGTTTCGTGGTGGGAGTGACAAGCAGTCCTCCTTCAGTCCAGAGTTCTTAGTGATGATGCAAGAGATGATAAGGATGGAAAGTGAGGAATTGCATGTATGGGATTCAGCATGATGGGTTGTGTTTCCAACAGAACACATAAAGAAGCAGGTTTTGCTATTTGAATTTCGCTTTAGATTTTCAATTTTGGGGCTTTTGTTTGCTTCTGGTTAAAAGAAAAATGGGTCTTGAGTTTCTGTTTCTTGAATACTGGAATTCATTAATTTAACCCAAAATTAAAAATCATTTAATTTATTATTTTAATTAATTAATTTGATAAAATTAATTTAAACATATTAGTATGGGGTTAAACCTTTATATCCATCAAGCCCAAATATTATGTGGAGCTGATGTAACTCTTATATTACAAAGTCATATGTTACATGTCAGCAATAATACCAATTCAGTATGACAGGTCATCAATTTGGCCGGAGCTGTTTGATGACGTAATATATTTGTTAGGAAAAATTCTTATAAAACTTAAATTGTGAATTTTAAAAAATTATGATATATTTGTTATTTCTGGTAAAATTTATGATTTTTTAAGTAATTAAACCTTTTTAAAAAAACGATCCCACCATTTATGTTTTCTCTGTCAGCTTTTTCCACAATTTTCTATTAGTTAAGTATTAAGTTTGATATATGACAATTTAGTAACATCACGTTATTCAAGTTAGATGTCGCGTTAACAAAAATTAATAACGTGACACATGAAATTATTTTTTATATTTTTTTAAAAATTTTAATTTTCAAATTCTAACTTAGGTGAAAGACCGTCGCTCATCATCTTTTCTCACTCAATATGGGAACTCAAATTCTAACTTAGCTCAAGAAGATGACTTTGCAGTAAGTTTATTTTTTTATAAAAGATTTTTGATAAATTTTTAAATTTTAATATCGTCTTGATTAATGATTACTAATTGATTGTTTTTGTAGGAATTTGATTTTTCTGAGGACAATACACAAGAGTTAGAGCAAATAGAATTAGATTTATATTTAAAAGAAGCTAAAGAAAGTCGTAAATCTCATTTGGATGTTTTTACTTGGTGGAAATTATCTTAAAATAAATTTCTAATTCTCTCTCTCATGGCTAGAGACATATTAAACATACTAATCACAACGGTTGCTTCAAAGTCTGCTTTTAGCATGGGGGGTAGAATTATATCCAAATAGAGAGCATCCCTTTTGCCAGAAATTACAAGTTTTGATCACAACTTACAACTGGTTGTATGGTTATAATGGTAATATCATTTTCTCTTTATATTTAAGTTTTTAATTCTCTCTCTATAGTTTTTAATTTATATTTTATCATTAAATTCAATGTAGTTGATGAGGACGATGACAAAGAAGTTTCTGAATTAGACATTTAATTTTCAAAATTGAATGTCGTGGGAGAATCATCTTCGATAGCTGCAAATTGTGTGAGTTCAAACGAGAAAGACTAAGAAACATCGAGATTGTGGATGTTAGTGTCAATAAGATTTTACCTTTTTTTTTTTTTTGTTGATTGTGTGACCACAAACTATATGTAAATACTAACTAGCTTTTAGAAAATCTTTTTGTTGCATTTTACTGTGATTATTGAATCATTAGCAATTTTATTTCCCTTATAGCCCTGAGCTTCTTTCTTAAAGTAGCTAACACAATGAATGCCCCAAATTAGTAATACCAACACAACAACTGATGCTACAGAAGAGATATGGAGAAAAGGACACAAAGCAACCTTCTAACCATGCCAAACTAAAGAAATTCTCACGGCCAAATAATTCACTCAATTACAATGAAGCAAAGAATATGGTAAAAAAAATTCTCTGTCAGTTCACAAATGTATTATTGTCCTATGACAATGAATAACATATCTTTCCACTGAGGATTTTAAAAGAAGCATGCACGTATTGAAATAAAGTTTTTCAACGAAAGATATCAAAATGGAATAAAAATGTTTGGCCTGTTAGAGGAGACCAGATTGGTCTGCTGTTGAAGAGGTCTAAAGCCACCTCTAACACTGATAAGCTAAATGTCATGAGGTTTGCTATTGCCCCTTTTTTTTTGATAATTAGACTTCTGAATGCTGAGACAAGTCAACAGAGAGAACACCTGTGCAAAGGCTGAATATGTGTACAATACAATATAGAACAATGAAAGTTAATTACTCAAAGTCACCTCTAACACCAATAAAGTAATGAAAGTTAATTACTCAAAGGCTAAATGTGCATACAGTACAATATAGAGTAATTTGGTCAAAAAAATGAATTCTAATTTTGATTTTTAAAAAAAAAAAAAACATATCAACCCGTGGGTCAACCCGAACCCGACTCAAAACCGAGGCGACCCAACCTGAAATAACCCAAATGTAACTTGACCTGAAAGTAATCAAACCCAAAGTGACTCGAACTTAAAGTGACTCGAACCGAACCCGACCTGATGACTTATTTTGACACTTCTTTCTAGCGGTATGCAACTCTTTTTTTTCTTACCTCTCATGATATATTTTTTTTTCCTGAGCAACAAGTAATTTAGAGCAAACTTGGGATGTGCTGAAAACAAGTGTTTTTGCTCAGAAATTTTGCTCTCTTGAGCATGTTTTCAGCATTGATTAATGGTTATTATAAGGAACATGTGTATTGATTAGAATTCGACTATCATATGGGTCATGGTTTATTCTGAATTGTTGAATAGCTTAGGGGCGGTTGCCAAATTCCTTTTTTTTTTTTTTTTCTAAATCACACTAGCATATGGCTACATTTTTAACATACACATTGTGAAGATTGATTTGTTTACTCAGAAATTTACTGATGTCTACTTAGATTTTTATATTCACATAGCCATTCAGGTATTGACTTGGCTATATAACTGGAGGCAACATATGTCTTGCTATGATTGGTAGCAATATTTTTAGGTGTTTTTTCCAATCTTTTACAGGTTTGTCAGTTTCTTCGAATAATCACATTCTATACAATTCTTTTTCCTAGTCCAAATTATCATTGTCGTGAGGTAAGATAATGTGAAATTGTTCTTCATGTACTCTTTTCATGCCCCTTTACAGAAGTCAATTAGTTCTTGTAATTAAAGCAGTTCTTTATATAATTACATATAACTGTCTTTTTCAGGAATCAAAATTTGCAACTTTGCCCCCTTTAAAGAATGCACTCGAATTGCTTGTAATGAACTATAAGTCTAACAACATGAATAACTTCTTTTCATTTTTATTTAAATTTTCTCACCATATGGTTCCACATTTTCTATTGGATGGTTGACATATTGATAATGATGTGTTTTACACTAAATTGCAGTTTCCAAAGGGGCTAATTATGACTGTGGTGATTTCATTTTTTCTTCACGCATGATTTTCACCATAGTTTTCGTGCGCACCTATCACAAATATGGAACAACAAGGTAAATGCAATGTCTATCCATAAAATTCAATATTCTATGTTGATCTCTATGAATTTTCCAATTTTCCAATTTTTCCAGTGCAAAGTCTAAAAAACCTTTTTAAATAATATGGATGAGTAATAGAAATGATACGGACTCAAATATAATTAGCCAAAAACAACTCAAATCAACAAATTGCATAATAAAGTCAAAATATAAGAGTTAGAGAGAGAGAGAGAGAGAGAAAGAGAGAGCAAACTCTGCAATTTATAGTGGTTTGGTTCTGTATTGAACCTACATCCACTCTCAAGAGTCCCTTATTGCAATGTTCCATCCACTATAAGGTTCTTTTGAATGGACAATAATGACAACCATATGAGCTGTCTACGCTCTAGGCTTAAGTGACCATTAGCTTGTGTATTCTGCTGATTTATGGACATAATGTTCAACCCATTGGCATAACTTTGACTTATTCCTGCAGGTGCATTAAGCAGTTTACTTGGTTACTTGCCATCATTCAAAGCTTGCTTATTTTAGCATCTCGCAATACATTACAAAGTTGATGTGGTTGTTGCATGGTAAAAAGACCTCTTCTGTTTATTATAAATCTGGGGGAGTGTATTGCCAATGGACTTTGAAAAAATCTTGATTGTTTATGTAGGTACACTATGAATTTGGTAGTGTTCTTCATCGACAAAAAAATTGTAAGTTTTTGTAATGGTTTTTTTTCCTGTTATGTTAACAAGGGACTCATGGTTTTTCTGATTGGATACATGTGAAGGTAATTCTAAGAGTTTTTAGCACTATGTCTATCTCATTGCTTAACAAGGAAAGATTTTTATGATTGCTTTGACTCTTGGACACAAGCATAATAAGAAATGTTCTTATATTCAGTTGATTCAACTTTATTCTAATTCAGCTCTGGAATATATTCAAATAGAAATTAGAAAGCAAATTCAATCTTGATTTACAGACTTTAGATAATTTTCAAAAAAACATAACATGTATTCTGGTATCAAATGTGTTCTAAAAAAGTTTAGGAACTATCGACTTTAGATATCGTTTGCCTTTAGCTAGGAATGACAGATATAATTGCTTCTATGATTGACTTCTGCTGACAGTAGTAGATGAGTAACAAACTGGAATTTCTTCATTGCAGTGTTGCCTAACCGATCAATTGGACTGCCATCTCTGCAACTACTACCTTTAAGTAAAGATAAGAATGGCAAGGACAAAGAAGAGCATGAGAAATTTTTAAGTGTGATATCAATCCACACTACAAATTGAGTACGTGGATATTGACAAAGGTTCCTTGTCAGCACGTCCCCTTTTTTGGCTTGCCGGTTGCATCAACATTATGCTTGCAAAATGGTTGAAGATACATGAAGAATGTGAATACAAACGACTTACAACTTCAAGCTAGGAACATAAGTCGGCGGTTAAGTATAAATAGATATCAGGATTAGCTGAAGATAGCTATTCTGATGCTACCGTGGATATATGTTTCTAAAATTTCTTTTGAAACCTCATTATGTTGTTACTAGCATTGCAATGAAATATCTTTTTCCTTTCGAATGAAACAATTCCCTGATATTTCGAAGTTATTTGCCTTTTATGTGTGATCTTGTTGAGATGCAAATTCTTGATTGCTGGGAGAATATGCTTAAGGGCTTGTTTACAAGGACGCGTGGTTCCCATACACGAGAAAGCCATGCAATCCCTAATTGGCTTTTTTTTTAATTTATATATATATATTTTTTACAGTCTGCCGCTCCAAGCAGGCTATCCCCTGAAATAGGGGGGCATACAATGGGTGTTAGGCACTGCACGATCCTCTATTTTTTTATGTATGCTTAACAATAAGAAGACGATGATCAGGCAACTTGGTATGAGCCAATCATGCAATAGAATAATGCTTTGCTGTTTGTGTTGCTCACATGCCCTAAGATCAACATTGTTACTGTAGAAAGTTTTTTTTGCAAGTTACTCTTTCATGAGAGAATGAAATGTGGTATCATATCAGTAGATAATAAAGGAGAAGAAACTGTATGGTATCAAGACTCAATTTTGAAGATGTATATAGATTTGACAACTGATTAGAGTACAGACCTCGTTGCATCACATCCTCCCCTACTCTATTTAGAAATGGGACTGTATTTTTTCCTTTTCGGCTTTTAGCTTTCGTTGCACAGAAGTTGAAGTTCTACTTTGTCATGTTTTACCCATGTCAAGTCTATTGAAAAGGATTGGATCCTTGTTTCTTCCAGAACTTCCTAGGGTCTTTTGGTGTAGTGTAAAAGCCTGCAAGATCAACTACAAAACTTTCTACCCATGTGGGCTTACTCACCAATGTTTGCAGGCTGGAGGCCACTGGGTGTGGGACTAGGTTTCTATTGCATGGACCAGCTGATGGCTTGATCAGAAGTGTAACTTGAGTCAATTGAGCTAAAGAAGCAGGTCATGAGACTAGCCTTGTGTTGAATAGTTTCTTCATCATTTGATGCTTGTCTTGCTAAACACAAAAAATACTTTCACCAGTCCTTGCCTCATTATTATAGAATCTCTGGGTACAGATGCCAAGGTATGTTACACTAATGTCATATAAACTTCACTCGCTCATTAATAGACATTTTGGGGTTGCTTCTAATATTTTCAAACAAAAAGCAAATAGGGCCCCCCCGGTTGCAGCTGCTTTGCATTGAAATTTGAATGCTAGGCTTGAAATTTGTTTCACTTGCGAAAAAAATCCGAGTAATTATTAAGATTAGTGTCCTTAATTCCGCTTGGCCAAAGTTTTTTAGTCAATGATTCTTTGTTATATGTACTCGCTCCAATAACAAGTGCAACAGAAATAATGAAATATTAGTCACAAATTTAATATCCTTCCTAAACAAATACTTTTAAGTCAGCTTATGTCGCTCTTTTTCTCTTCTCTCGCACTATATTTGAATTTAGTTCCCTCTTAATTGGAGTATTTGTAAATGTAATAGTGTAGCTTTTTGATAGTTCAAGATTTACTCCACATGGTTTTAAGGAATTTCGAGTCATTTGGGCTTCTATCCATGTTAATTTCTAACCTTCTTGGCATCTGAGTTTATACAAAATCACGTAATTAACTTAAATGTTTATATATTTTAGGAATGTTTGCTTTGACGACGATTATGTCTTGATCTCCACCTGCTTAAACCTTATGCCCGTTTAGAGGTGCATGAGAAAGTAATGGGGTTTCCTTCAAAACATTTCATAGAAAGCTATAACGCAACGTTAGCAAATCATTTTATGCAAAATCAAAAGCCGCTTAGAATTGGTAAACTTGTGTGGCTGTTTAAAGCAATGTTCATATCGTAGGTCTCATTTACAACAAAGTAGTTTCATTTCTTATTCCTGGCATTGTATTGGTTACTGATTCTCCACTAGACTACAAATAATAGGGAAACAAATAATCAAAGCCAATTCTAATTAGATAAAAAGATGGCTCTTGTTTTCATGCTCGAATAAATAATACATCAAGAAATAGGTCAAAAATCTTATTCCGAGTAACTTGAAAGCCATGGTAGATTTAACTGTCATTGATTCAAATACGTTTCAAACAATATAACAAAGTATAAATGATTTGAGTCCCGTTCCCTCGCTGAAATTGCCAGTCTTTTCAGGTAGAACAAGCCCATAAGTCCAGAAACGTCTACAGAATTTCACATTGGACGCTGACCATTACTGAGCATCTGACCAACTAGGCTATTCACCTGGAAAATCATGAGAAAACGGCTTTGTTACACAACAAGGCCTCCTTTTTCAAGCGTTGACTAAGCAAAACTGCAAACTGAATCAAGATTGTCCGTTGAAACTAATATTTTCAGAAATATCAAGTGGCTACAAGCAGCGACTTTCCAAAGCAACAAAGAAGAAAATCCAAATATCTACTCTGAATATATTCCATGTATGGCAAATATCTTTCTAGATAGATAAAGAAGAAAATCCAAACATCTATTCTGAATTTCATATTTGAACTATTCGGCTGTTACTAAGAATCTGATCGACTAGACTAAGAACCTAGAAAATCATGAAAAAAAAAAAAAAAAAAGACTTGCTTATAAATGAAATTTCCTTTTACATTGTTTCTAGCTTTAAAAATTCACTATGTCACTACAAAGTGAACAAAATTCAAAAAAAAAATAAAACTTTTGTTTAAATAAAAAGTGGCTACAAATGTCAATATATTCTCAAAGCAACTGCATACATCACACAGAATCAGAAAAAATTGTCCAATTACGATGGCAAAACATACAAAATCTATATTCCAACTCTTTGCACTCAATGCAGATAGAAGGATTGCTCTACATATTGCATGCTATAGCTATCCAAGTAAATATTGAGGAAAAGTCAATGGCCTACCTGCCAATACTTTGAAACACAGCGGTCAATGCAACTATTTTCACCCATATTTAGCTCGTTCTCCTTGTATCTGCAAAGATGATAGGAAAATACAGATGTTGAAATGAAATAATAAAAAGCAAGGTACACTCATTTCCATACTGCAGCCCTTGCATAAAAAATGACCACAAATTGGAGCAAGAAAAGAATAGAACTTCACCTTTTGTCAACACATTTGCTGAAACATGTATGAACAAGCCTGCAAAGCACAAAAAATGGAACTTCAGAAAGCATCACAATATAATTCTTAAGACACGTTAAAAGATATATATATAAATATATATCTCGATTACATTTTGTGTTATGTTCCATATTCACTCTCTAACCTTCATCAGATTCTTTCATATTTAGGGTATCGAATTGGGGTTATTGAACCTTTAAGCGAAACTAACAATGGATATGATAATTGGGGGCAAGGGGAAGGGATATTTGCACAAACTAACAAATATTTAAGCCATTACTTCCAAAATTTTCAATTAAAAAGAAAGCTTTGATATCTTTCTGGTCACTACTATCATAATGTGACAGATACTTGTTGGGCTGTTTCGCATGGACACAAAAAATCACCTTAATTAATTGAACCAAAGAGAAGGCCATGCTGCATCAAAAAATTCAGTCTGCAAAGTTGTGTCCATCGCTACCTTCTTACCACACAGATACAGCTCCAAAGTTCACAAAACTCTACCAAATGCTTGCAATCTTATTGTAAACAATAGTCCGACTTACAATCATCATAACCTTCATCAAAAATTAATCCTAAATATGTAAAACCCCTTACCTGTTAAACAACTCGACTCTATATTCCATCTCCACCTCTGCCATGCCAAAGGCCTGCACCATCACCAACAACAGAGCTCAACTTGGTTCACAATAATAATTCCCACTCAAAAACCCAGACCTTTCCTCCAAGACCCATAAACCCAATAATAGAATTCTAACACACACAATAAACCCATAACAGAGAACTCAAATCAGTAAAAAAAAAAAGAAGAAACCTACCTGATCTTTGCTCACACCTGCTGGTATTGGCAGAGTATTGTTGCTGGACGCCATTAGAACCTGCACCAACAATAAAGACCCAATTAGAAATCCTATCAAAGGAAGCAACTTTTGTAATCAGAGACCCTGGAATTGCCAGCAATTAATTGAATCTTATTCTGGAAGACGAGAATTCGGCGTAACTGTTTCTGGGGGTTTTAAGAGATTGAAGTAGGAAGGCGGAGCGATGAGTATCAGAACCAGGGTTTCAGGACAGAAAGGCGAACACCAAAAAAACGTGCCCAAGATCGAAGTTAGATTGCTCTGATTCAAGACCTTAGCCGCCGCTTTCACGGGAGACTACCGGAAAATAGACTGATAAATGGGGACAAAGGGCTAAGGATCAGCAGGCGTGCGCGTGTATGCATATATAGAGCAGGGTAGATAAACCCTACTTTTATTCCGTCATGAACGACAGAGTAGACAAACCAAATGTATTGCCGCAAACTGATGCACGGGATTATTGTTTTAACGCAAATCTATGAATTTCTCGCACCATCTTTCAATTTTTTTTAAATTTCACTTTGTAATATTTTTTTATTTTAAATTTTACCTTCAAAGTTTACTCCATCAATTTTTTTTATCTTTTTCTATTAGTTGATTGTTAAGTGTGATACATAATAGTCCGATTAGCGATATATTTAATATTTTTATATAATTGAAAGAAAGAGATTAAAAAAAAATATAAGAAACAGATTATCGACTGTAAAGTGATGACATATTGCTGATGCGAGGTATAAGTAAGATGATTTATCATTGACTGGACTGTCACGTCTCATACTTAACGATCAACTAATAGAAAAAAGTAAAAAAAATTTGACAGAGAAAATGTTGAGAATGAAATTTAAAATAAAAAAACGTTATGAATGGAATTTTTAAAAAGTCAAAAAATAGTAGGTGAAATTCATATATTGACATTGTTTTAATGAGACATGGCTGACGCCGTCAGGTATCACTTCAAAAAAGTATTAATAATATCACTTCTAAAAATTTTAAAAATGGTAATAAAATAAATAAATAAATAAATAAAGTCACTATCAGAATCTGTTTAGTTTGTGAGAAAATAATTTAAAAAAAATAATTAAAAATTTTTGGTTAAAAAAATTATTATAAATTTATTATTTTTTTTATTTTTTTCTCATAACTTTCTATTCAATTCAAATAATATTTTAGTTACTTTTGTTCACATAAGTAAAAGAAAAAAAAAATTGCTTATAAGTTTTGGGATTAATTCTGCAATTGTTAACAAAAAAATATATTGAGTTATACCGGTCCATAAATTTTTTCAACTGCCCTAGCTTCACCAACAAAACATTCACAAATTTTAATAATTATATTTTTTTAAAAAAAAATCAGGAATTTGAATTTTCAGAATTTGAATTAATATTTTGTGGCATTCCAAATCATATCCTCCTTGCAGTTGAAGTCCCGAATTTTGAAAATTCCCTTCTTTTCTACATATTTTCCCAAGAAAAAGAACAAGAAAAGGGCGGGGGAAAAAAACAGGATGAGAAATCAACTCCAATGAATTCCACTGTTTAGCGGTTTCCGTGGAGAAGGAATAAGAATGTAGAGAAAAGATTTGTCTTTTTCATTTTCTTTTTTAATTGTTTGTGATCTTTCATGCGTCATGATTGATTTGTTAATGTTAAAACCTTTAACTTGATGCCCCTTTACGTTGATCGTGAGGCTGCTAATATTTTTACTTTTGCTCCCCACTTACTCTGCAATTTATTGTATCTTCATGTATCTTCAACCATTTTGCGACTATATCTGTTCATGTAACTGGCAAGCAAAAAAGGCAACGTGCTGGCAAGGAATCTTCACTTGTCCATATACTCAATTTGCAGTGTGGATGGAAATCACACTTAGAAATTTCTCATGCTCTTCGTTGTTCTTGCCATTCTTATCTTTACTTAGAGCTGGTAGTGGCAGAGACGGTAGTCCAGCTAATCGATCAGGTACCCTGTAATAAAGACATTCTAGTTTGTTACTCATCCACTATTGTCAGTATAAGTCAATCTCTGAAGCAATTATATCTGTCAATCCTAGCTGAAAGCAAATAAAATTTCACGATCCACATACATGAAACTTTGCGTAATGTGATCTATTTAGACCACATTTGACACCAGACTACATGCTATATTATTTTGACAATTATCTAAAGTCTGTAAATCAAGATTGAATTTGCTTTCCAATTTTTGTTTGAATATATTCCTAAGATGAATTAGAATAAAGTTGAATTGACTGAATATAAAAACATCCTTCTATTATCCACATGTCCAAGACTATCCTTGTTAAGTGAAGAGATAGACATAGTTCTAATAATCCACAAGTTACCTTAACATGTATACAATGAGAAGAACCATGAGTCTTTTGTTAAAATGAAAGTGAAAAATAAAAACCATCACAAAAAGCTGACTTGGCAATTTCTTGTTGATGAAGAACACTAACAAATTTACAGTGTACCTACATAAACAATTAAGACTTCTTTAAAGTCAATTGACAATAAACTCCCCTAGAGTTATAATAAGTAGAAGAGCTTTTTTTACCAGGCAACAACCACATCAATTGTGTAATATTTGTGAGATGCTATAATAAGCAAGATTTGAATGATGGCAAGTAACCAAGCAAACTACCTAATACACTTACAGGAATAAGTCAAATTTATGCCAAAGGGTGGAACATTAAGTCCATAAATTAGCAAAATGCACAAGCTAATAATCCCTTATGCATGGAGCATACACAACCCATACGGTCATCATTCTTAGCCATTCAAAAAAACCTTATAGTGGATAGAGAGTTGCAATAAGGGACTCTTGAAAGTGGATGTTGGTTCAACAAAGAACCAAACCACTACAAATTGCAAAGTTTGCTCTCTCTCTCTCTCTCTCTCTCTAGCTCTTATATTTTGACTTTATTATGCAAATAGTTGATTGAGTTGTTTTTGGCTAATTATATTTGAGTCCGCATCATTTCTAGTACTCATCCATATCATTTAAAAAGGTTATTTAGACTTTGTATTATAAAAATTGGAAAACTCATAGAGATCAATATAGAATATTGAATTCTATGGATGGGTATTGCATTTACCTTGCTGTGTTGTACTTGTGATAGGTGCACATGAAAACTATGATAAAAATCATGTGTGACGAAAAAATCAAATCACCACAGCCAGAATTAGGCTCTTTGGAAACTGCAATTTGGTGTAAAACACATCGTCATCAATGTGTCACCCATCCAATAAAAAAATGTGGAACCAGATGTTGAGAAAATTTAAATAAAAATGAAAAGAAGTTATGCATGTTGTCAGACTTACAGTTCATCACAAGCGATTCAGGTGCATTCTCTAGAGGGGGTAAAGTTGCAAATTTTGAGCCATGAAAAAGACAGTTGTACCTAATCTACTTCCAACATTCTGTAACAATTCTCTAACAACCGAAAATAGCTAGTCAAAAATAACTAGTTTGACCCAAAAAATTGACTGGTCTCAAAAGAATGGGCTTGGGGATAGTTGGTCTACCGTGTAGGGTTGCGTAGGCCCACTCATATCGGGCATAGACTTGGGTTGCACGTGACCTTTTATGGGTCTTTTATTTTATAAAGTATAAGAAAAATGTTAATTTATAAGCAAATAAAACTTAACTTCTCTTTCCTATATAAGATTCTAGTATCTATTTATACTATCTTATTACTTTTCTTTCTCATATAAGATTCAGGTTTTTTAAAATACTCTTTATATTCCAATATAGCAAAATTAAACTCGTATATACATAGTTAATGCGAACCAATACTATAGATTGATAAAGTTGATATGCAAAAGAATATGAATTTAGGAATTGAATTCTTTCAGAAGGTGGAATCTCTAAGTTAACCTACCCAATATTTTTGGCCTTCAAATTTAGCGTATCCACTAAGAATGATTGATGTCCTTCGCTTCTAATAAGCCATACAACATCAAAGAATAATAACATTTGAAAAAATTATAAAAAAAACTGGAAGCAAAATCTCTATCAATTATTAGGGAAACACAAACAACCACCAATCACAGGCTTACTCAAATGGTAGAAATAAAAACGAATTGTACATTGGCTGATATTACATTGAAAATTACTAATGTAATTATATAGACAAGCAAGTGCTCTTTAGATCTACACCCCAAAAGGAAAAATAAGAAGTGATAAACTTATGAACCAAGTTACTCAAAAATTAAGAGTAACAAAATCACAAAAAAGAATTAACCTAAACTTTAGAATTAGATTTTTCCCAAATTATCTATGCTACCAGTTTTCATTTATCCACATCCACAAATGCATTGAAATTTTAATTGTTGCCACATAAAATCTGCATTAAGTAAAGACAAAGACACTTACACTTATCATCTATGGAGATGATGAATTCCCACCCATGAGTAGCGAACGTCTAGGAATAAAATCACTTCAATTAAATATAATGAAAATATTTTTATGCTTATGCATGTGTAATAGAAAAAAATAAATATAAAAATAAATAATGGAATTAGTTTAAGTAATTCTTTATGGCAACACCAAATGAGGATAAAAGATATAGTAAATTAGAAAGAAAAGAATAAACAGTTAAATGTCTTTTTTTTTTAATTAATAAAAAATTATTGCATTAATAAAATACGAATCTGTATACAAATCCAACATAAAAGTGTTGGAAGAATTAACACAAAATAAGAGTACAACACGACCCAAATAGCCAAATACAAATTAGGTCAAAATGACCATTTACTAACAGGATACAAAACCCGTTGAGACAAAACCCTCACTCTATAATTAAATATATCTAAAATTAAAGTCTCAGATAGATCTAATCTAATTAGACCAAACTGTAGGTAGCAGCACTTACTGCACTTTGACAGACTTCTGATAGAAATTGACCAAGTACATCCGACAACAATTTCGCAACTTACTACACAACTTACTACACAAAATAAATCTGTACAGACAAATGACACCCATCTCAAAAAAAAAGCCAGTTGGCGGAGGGCTCCGAACACTAGATCCAGTTGTAAAAACACTATATCCTTCGGTTATTGAGCCAAATCTACAAAAGATAAACAGCAAACACATCACAATAGGGGATGGGGTAGCACAGAGGGGGGATCGTGCTAGGGGTGGAGAAAGATTGGGAGAGCAAGAAAGAAAAGAGAGGAGATGAGAAGAGAGGGAAAGGGAAGGGCAAATGGGTGGCCGACTATGGCTAGTCACCACTACTGCAGGCCAACAGTCGACTAAGGGATGGACGTGTGCACAAGGAGAATTCCTTTTTTTTTTTTTTTTTTTCGTTCAATAAATTGATGAAAAATAAATTTTAAATTATTAAATATTATTAAATAAATTATATGTCTTTAACGTTCTTTTTTTTTTTTTACATGTTCCAATCGGTTATCTAAGGACATTTGGAAATCAAGGAGTAAGTTCCGACTGAGATAAATTTTGTATTGCACTTTATTGTCTGTCGAAATGATGTCTTCCTCGTTTCCACCGTCAAGAATGAAATTTTGAATGAAATCTAAAACATTCTTTTCATATAGAAAGATTTCGTTTTCAGGACGCTTTATTAAATTTTTTTATCCTGAATTTATATTGCTTATCACAAATTTGTATTATATCTTTATCTATCAAAATTTCTCACTTTCAGGGTTATTACTTTTTTGTAATAACTCATTTAATATGATTTTTTTGTTAAAACTCATGTAATATGATTAACTAGTTTCCACACTGCACTTTTCCTTCAAAATCAGACACGCACTTTTCCTTCGAAAGCCCCGCATCGTCTCTAATCTTACTCAAATCCTTCATTCTCTCATCGTTTTTGCTGCCAAAGGCAACAAAATAAAAACCCACAATGTTAGTAGTCTTTTTCTCTCTCGCGCAATGATTGGATGTGTCGATCGGCGAATTGGTTGCCTTTTCAAAATTTCTGTTGCTTATAGTGTTTCTTTTTTAAAGCTTTTGACGAGCTTTTATTTATTTATTTATTCGTTGAAAGGCTTCAGCAAAGAGATTACGGGTGATAGCTAAAGGGAAGATTGTGCGGAGAAGGGCTGGGAAGCAGCATTTGCTGGCCAAGAAGAACATCAAGAGGAATTTGCCTCTCCCTAAACTGGTGAGTTTCCTTTTCATTTTTCTCTTTGTTGCTTAATCTGGTTTGGGATTTTAGTATTAGCCTACACCATGTATCCAAGATATATTTCCACGACCTTATGTTCAAAAGAAGAGACTTCTTTTAGTTTTTTTAAAATTTTTAATTATATTACATTTGAATATTAGAATAGTTATCCCTTTTCTTTGCCTTTATTATAGATTTAATGTAGCCTAACATAGCACCATTAGGCTGTGACAAAAAAAAAAAAAGCTAATACACAGATAAATCCATAATGTTTTCTCTTTTGTAAGTTTTGGAAATTTTTTTTTTAAAAAAAAGAACTGTTTGCATGTTATATTGTTCCATGGCATCCCAATAATACATGGCCCAAGTGCTATTACTCATTCCTGTCTCTTCCTAAACTGGAAGACAAACAGAAAAGAAAAAAACAAAAAAAAAGAAGAAGACAATGCCAGCAGGAACATACCAGGCACCTCAATTAAAGTATTTTGATCCAAAAGTACATGTAGACTCCTTGTATTCTCTTCTTTAACTTTGCCATTTTCTCAATTCTTCGATGACACTTATCTTAAATAATTGTTTTAGAGATTCATGCAATCTTAATATTGTTTAAAACCATATTAATTGAGAAATTAAGATTATATTCACATAAAGAATTTTGAATTAATATTTAAGGTTATAAGAACCTTTAGAGTTCTAAACATTAAACAACACTTATTTCTAAGGAATAAAATTATATAAATAATTGGGACATCAAGAGAAATAAACGGAACGGAGTTGAATATATGAACATAGTATTACGTTAATTGATGGTATCCTTTTGTGCAGCCTAAATCCTGCCCTTGGCTAGCTATTCGTCTCTCAAACACTCACCTTGACTTACACAACACAAAGGGATGTCATTAAAAGGCCCTAATCTCAAATGGGAATTGAAACTTTACAATATGAGAATCAATGAAGTTGGCCATGACCCTATTCATGGCCTTTTTTTATTTATTTATTTTGGTCCCTTTCCTTATTTATAATTCTTTTTCTTTTTGTTATCTTTTTTAGGAAAAAAAAAAAGTTTGCTGGAAATAGTATTATTTGTTTTCAATACCCATGATATATGGATACTTGTGTTGTACTCCCTCCTATAAGAAACTTTATACTTTAAACTTTGCATGTTTGTCTCTATTTTTTTTGTTCTTTTCATTTTTTTCTCGAGGTTTTAAAAACTGAACTTGTTATTAAATTGAAAGACTTAGAGGTTCAAGATTCAATCAGTTTAATTAGAGTTGATTCAATAAAACTAATGTTTAGTATTAAATATATATAAAAAAATAATATTCATCTACATATAATATATTAAAATATTGATCGATAAATTGTAGTAATATTTGAAATATCATTATCTTCTATATCATAACATTATATTCGAGAGAATTTAATTATATGTAATTTATAATTTAAAAAAGATAATATTAAATAATTAATTAATATATTGTATAAATATTAATAAATAAACAGTCTAATTTTAAAAAATCCATATATTTTAAATTTTCTTTTCTTCAAATAAATTAAGTAGACAATATCTTCTAAAAATTTCTACATAAATGATTTTTTTAAAAAAGAAAAAGTATAAAAATATCATCATCGCAATCACTCATTACCAAATATAGCTTTTGTGTCATTTTAGGTTTGCTCCAAAAACTAAATGGGAATAAATATGCCGCTTCCTGCTTTGTTGCAAATATACACGCACGGGGTTGTACAAACGAAAAAGTATGCACGGGTCAAGTGCCCCTCTTTGCCATTTAGCGTTTCAAATTCTGCACTCATTATTTTTTGCTGTTTATTTGTTTTCAATTCGGGTGACATGGCATTTCCTAAGTTGGCCACGTTGCCAATTTGTAATTGACTAAAAAAAAAACAAAAGAAAATTGACTCCGATTCACCGATTTCAGTTGAACAGAATGATTTTCTGATTTATGGGCCGATTCATTTGCCTTCTGGTTCTTGAGCAAAATCAGTCTGTACTAAAGACAGCTATATGATTTTTCCGATTGAACCAATCGATTTGGCCTAGTCTGATTTTCTAAACATTAGTTTTTCTAGGTTTGCTCGAAGCTAACAATCTAAGGTAGGATTCGAAATGTTAAAATTGATACATCAGATTCAATTTGAACAAATTCAAATGATTTACTAGTGCATTGCTAAACAGTCAAGTCAAGCTTAAGTTTGATGACTTTGATTTTGTTGGTGATTTGATTGCAATAATGTACTCAAAGTTTCATTACTACGCTTCTGTGGGCATAACAAAAGTAAAAATGTTCATTACCAGGAGAACAGGAATATATGAAAAAAATATGAGGATAACTCATCTTATTAACATAATATATCGTATTCTTTTCTAGTTATTGAATAATCTTTTGTATAAATTTTTTTTATGTTTGGTTGTTTCTTATTTGTTTCTTATAAGCTATTTAAAAATTTCATAATTCTGAACGTAGCGTGTATAAAACAACTAATATTTCTTTAATTGAGAATCTTAAACAAATACTCTCGTACTAGTTTATAGTTCTTACAAGTATTTCTTTAAGAGCATAATTACATATCCTAAATTTTAGTATTTTGATTAGTATCTCGATTAAAATTAAAATTGATAATTTTTAAATACAAACATAACAGTTAATTTTAATTTAAAAAATTATCAATTTTAATTTCAGTTGAGATACCAATCAAAACTCTAAAATTCAGTACACTAAAGTTTTCTTATTCTTTAATTAGGAATCTTGCTAAATACAATCTGCGCACCATATTGAGGCTGTAGGCTAATAAACAGCACCGGAGCATGAACGTATGTGGGCGACACCACGAAAGAGTAATGTCTGATGATAATTGCCAGGACGATTTTTGCTTCAACGATGGCTAAATTTTGGCCGACACAGATTCTGGGGCCTAACCCAAATGGTATGTACTCAGCCAAGTGCTTTCTGGACTCGTTAAATCTCTGGGGATTAAAATCTATAGCATCTTCTCCCCATATATCGGCGTCACGGTGTAGAGCCGCAATTGGAATGTAGAATTGTGTGCCGGCAGGGATATTGAGTGTCCCCAGCTTAACTTTTTTAGTTGCTTCCCTCATCAGCAGCACAGCTGGAGGGTAGAGCCGAAGAGTTTCGTTTATTATCAGGCTCACCTGCAAGAAATTAACGCAAAAGGTTATCAGTTCCAGCATAACATACTTGGAAATTTTTGCAATAATATTAGGATTCTAGATTGATATTGATTGGTTACTAGAATGCTAAGTTGATTATATTCAAATATATATTCATATCTGCATAATTGATTGATCCTGACTTGATCACATTCAAATCTCTGTAACTGCATAATTCTCCAATACAACTGAGCTGGTTAAGTAAAGAACCAAACTTACAAGCTTAAGGTGATTTAGATTTTCTGCAACTGGAAGCTTGTTTGCTCCACAAACACGAAGGACTTCTTCTCGTGCTTTACGTTGCCAGTCTTGATGTGATGCCAGAAGGACAAGTGCCCAAGTCAAAAGATCTGCAGTAGTTTCCTTTCCAGCAAAGTAGAAGGTCTTGCATTCATCTATAATCTCCTCCACCCCTAATGTCTCTTCCTCGCCATCCTGATTTTTGTGCTTAGACATCAATGAACTAAGTAGATTTCTCGAGTTTTCGCTCGCCCTGCTGTTAGATTTGATCAACATCCTCACAGATTTGCGCGTCTCCTTTTCTAGTCTCCACCTGTCTCTGTTCCTCTTTGTTGGTATAAACCTGGATATTCATGATTACCTCAGTGAATTGACATTAAAGTTGTACAACAAGCAAATTTCCAATGTACCAAAAGGTTAAAAAAAAAAAAAAAGAAAAGTCGTACAGTAAGCAAAACGAGACATTTCAAGGTTAGCAGATTGCTTAGTTGAGTTTGGATGGAAAACAAGAATTGATTGCAGAGTACCTGAAACCTGGGATGCAGATGCTTCTCAGAGACAAAGAGACGAGGTGCATTTGTTGTTCCTGTAATGTGAATATGCGCCTGCCTTCTTCATAACTACTACCAAAAGCAGTTCTGGATATAATATCCGCTGAAAGGTCGTGAAGATCTTTACTAACTTCTATCTCGAACTCGTCTCTTCCTCCTCTCATTTCTTCCCACTTCTTTAGCATATTCATTGTGCTTGCCACGATATCTGGCACCCAACTCTGTTTAGAAGATTATGCCGTTAGTCCTCAGCAGGACAGTATACCTCTTGCTTTCAAGTTAAAATGTTCCGACTTAGAATTGCATCAATAAATCTTTTGAGAGTAGAATGAATAGCATGTCTGCAAGAATTATGATCACTTCTCTAGCAAGAATTATGTTCAGAATGACTCATATGTGTACTTATCAGATGACGGGTTACAAATGATCAAGTCGCCCTAGAGTATGACAGTTAAAACAGACAAATGGGAAAATAGCAACCAATTGAATTACATATTTTAAATGAAAATTAACATATGAAATTAATTACAGATTCCAATACTACTCGTCATTAACTTGGCTTTGTTTGTTTTGATAAGAAAGTGTGGGAAAGAAAAGAATTGGAAAATTTACTGTTCACGTATTGTATTATTTTCTTTCCCATTATTTTTTGTCTCACTAATTTCTTATTAATTCAAATAATTTAACTTTCTCATAACTTTTTCTCTTACAATATTCTTTCTTATTATCTTTCTCATCTTTTTTTTTTTCTAATCAATTCATATAATTTTATTTTCTTACAACTTTCTTTCTCATACTTTTTCAAAAATCCAAGCACACTAGGGCACCACATATATTTGTATACCTTCAAATACAAATATATCAAATACAAATATATTTGTACACTACTAAAGATGCATTTAATAGATAGTATAGTGAAGTATGATATAGAATAAGTTAGTCTTATCATATCATATCACATTTTAGTAAACTATATTGTCCATGTTTATAGGCACATGGGCTAAGCCTGTTTCCAAAAATATCTACTCTCTTCTCTCTTCTCTCTCTCCCTCTCTCTCCCATTTCTCTTCTTTTCTCCCTCCCTCTCTCTCAAGCCTCTCTCCCATCTCTCCCTCCAATCTCTCTTCCGCTCCCACCCTCTCAATTTTGATAACTAATTTATATAATTTAGACATATTTAGAGAGTCATCAAAAAGTTATTTAATAAGTATTTCATACAATTATCAAGTATTTAAAAAATCCATAACTATCATAACAATTATTAACAAGTAAAATAAAACAATTTTTTTGACATTTAATTTTGGTTATTTGTTATAAAAACAATTATATTAAATAAAAATATGTTAATTACTTTATAAGAACAATAAACTCATTTTAACACAGTATACTACCAAATTATTCCATATTGTTATGTGCTATCCACACACACAATATAAAATAGTAGTGTAATCTATCTTATATTATCATATTTTATATTTTCAATCCACTTGCCAAAAGCACCGTTAAACAATAATGAGAGATTGGAATTTTAGTCTAAGGCAATTAACCAAATAATAATAATAGAGTTTTACTAAAAGATATAAGAAATAACCAAGTAATTATAGGAACGAGTTTAACTTTAAAGAAATAATTAAAATTTTTTAATTAAATTTTAAATGTATTCAATGCTACCTTAAATATGCTTACTATTATCTTAAAATTTTATTTAATTTTAAGATAAAATTTGTATTCCTTTGTGATTATTTTCCTTCTTTTCTTTTTTCATAACAATAATAATAATAATGGTAAGCTGACCTTGACCCGCTCCATGTTGAAAGCCTGGTTTGCAATCCTCCGATGCAGGGCCCAAGCCTCGCCCTTCAGCCCAACAAGTCCCTGTGCAAAGAGAACCTTAGCCTGAGGATTGAAGCCCACCTTCTCAAAAGTCCCATTCGTATTCATCAGAACTTCCTTAATCATGTCGAGGTCGTGTATGGCCAATCTGGGTCTGGATCCGAACCAGTAAAGGAACGTTTTCCCATAAGTGCGTGACCACTCGTAGTAAAACGGAGACACCCTCTGAAGGACATCGTGGCCGAGAGGCGCTGGCCTCGACTGAGCTTGAGCGAATAGGCGACGGATCTCGGAGGAGTTCCCGAATATCGGACGGTAACCCGGCCCACTTATGCCTTGCTTCTTGAAGTGGGCCTCAATTGTCAGGGGGACCCATATCGTTGAGTAGATGAATTTCAAGATGCAGAGAATCAGTGAAAGGGTCACCGCTGCAAGAAGAAGTAGATGCATGGCAGCTAAATCAGAGAAAGAAAGAGAAAGTGGAAATAGACAGATAGTAGCAGTGTATGAGCTTAATTTTCTAGAGGGGAGGGAGCCATTTTGTTTTAATTTATGAAGCTTTTATCCACAAATGTTGACAATTGCGGTATCTGTATATTAAAATATTATCATATTGTCGGCTGTATAATATAATATGTTGGGTTGTGCTGCTTGTTTTCTTATCCTAGTAGTTGAAATGCTTAAGTCATTGCCTACGTACGTGGTGCTCCAAATTATAAATGAGAATGAAGTACTATAGCAGTCCGCCGACTAGTTTATTTAAATGAAGAGGCTAATAAAACATGGGTATATAGAAATTATTGGATCCACGGCCTTGAGTCCCTACGTAAATTAGTGTCTGCAAGAGTAAAATAATTAGAGTTATACGTAGAAGAAGCTATCGTATGCACATTATTGTTAACGTGCATCGAGAGCTCTCCTTTTGTCTCTCGTCCTCTCATCGGTCGTTTTAGTCAGTTGGAGGGTTAGTGCTCGCTCCTTAGTGAGCTTTCTAACCCTTTGTGAGTTGTGTGGGGCGTCGTCCTCTAGGTGTTTGATCTCGTTTCGGATCTTGCAGGTGCTTTTCGAGTCGTTTATCTCCAGTCGGTGCTTCTCTATTCATGGGCATTTGGTTGTTGCTCGATCTTTTTGATGGTCTCCCCTACCTTTGGGAAGGTGTTTTTTTTGGTTTTGTGGGTCCCTTGAATAGCCTGTTGCGTCCTCCGCTCGCACCCTGCTTATTGCTCGTTTGCTCACCGGCCACTGCTTTTTGTTTGACCTTCCTCAATTTGACTTCTCTGAGCTTGATAGCTTCGTTTGGTTTACGTGATTAGTGTTCGTGCCTTGGCTTTCTCAGCCTACACCGAGCTTGCTGCCAGGATTTGGTCACTAACGATCCTACCGGGTCTGCCTTCCTCCTCGGTCCAAGCCTTCACCGTCGTGTGGTGATAGCGGGGTTGGGATCCTTCGATCCACGACCCCCTGTTTCCTTCTAAATAAGTTGGCTGTTTACCCGAGCTTTAGGGCTCGAGTCTAGGCTTCCGTTGGCCCATGTAGATGCTGTTGTGTATGGCTTGTACTTAGTGTAGACTTTGCCTTTTATAACTGTGATGTGAGCCTTTCACTCAGTTGGTCCTCTTTGTAAATGATTTTGTCACTATTAATGCAAATATGTCTTTTCTTTTGTTCAAAATAATAATAATAATAACAATAATTAGAGTTGGTGAGGCTGCGTCCCAATACGTACCCATCTAAATTAAGTTGCAAGAACTACTTGAAATCTGTCCACTGTTCCAAATTACCATTTCACTAGTTATAGCCTTAGAGGACCTACTTCTTGAACATTTTTATGTGTGGAAAAGATGACCTGCATCTCAATTAAGAGACGATGTCCAATTAATTGGAATAATTGTGATGTCTAATTAAGGTTGAATCCATTGTGATGTAAAGCATAAAATGATGCTTTAGAAGAAGATAGCCACGCAGGTGCATGCCAATTTTCAAAATTGTGTAACTTTGGCATTATGTTTGAAGCAAATCTATGTATGTGCTACTACGCAATTCAACTCATTAATTACAGCAACTTTCATGCAACAATTGTTTAAAGAAAAATAAAGGTTGCTTTTTTACACCTTTCTTTAATGTAATTAGCCGTATAAATGATAGTTGATAGCTATTTCAAAAACGAAGAGATGACATTATGTAGGTAAAAAAAAATAGGGAAGAGGAAATGGGTAGAGGAACCAACCTATTTATCATTATTATTATTATTTTAATTCAAGCTAAATATCAAATGATCAGAAAAAAAATTAGTAATTTCATTTAAATAATTTTAAAATAGTAATAAAATAATATGAAATATTGTCATAAAAAAAAACAAATTGTCACATTTTTTTTATTGAAAGGAAATCGTTGCATTAAATTATGGACGTCAGAAAAATTTGCTGCGAAAACGTTAGAAAAATCTGCATAGAGCAGGAATAAAATACAGCAACGATGACTTACAATTAATATGATCAAAATGACCATTAACTAACCAAGCATTACGCTTGTTTCTACAAAACTCTAGAAAGATGGTATTTACTGGATTAAAATTAAATTTACCCAAAATCGAGAGTTTAGCTAAGTCTAGAATCGTCGGACTAATTTTCACAAGACAACAAACACTGCACTCCAGCAAACTTATGACAAAAATTGACCGAATACATCCACTAATGATTTGTAAATAAACTAAGCTACTAATACAGATATTTTCATATTCAATACAAATCAGTCATCGCAAAATTAACAAGCCAATGTCACTTCCATTAGATCCTGCATTGACAGTAGTAGAGGGCTGCGGTGGTGCCAGCAAAGGCATGGTTGGTGGCAGGCACAACAGAGGTAACAGCTGGAGAGGCGGTGCCAACAGCTCCAATTTCTGCAGCATCAGATTTGCTGTCGACAATCTTGCCATCGGTCGATACGATGGCGCCAATATTGGAAACTGATTCGGGCACAACATGCTTGCAATCGATAAGGCGGCACTGTAAACATATTAAAAAATAAAAGTCAAAGGTAAAAAAAAAAAGGGTCAATAGTCTATTTATTCCTTTCGCACATATGTGTTCACACGGAAATAGATTTTATTCCTTTTGCATGCATGCTTTTACACAGGAAGAGACTTTATTCCTTTCGCATGCATGCTTTCACACAGAAAGGGAAACCCTATAAATAAGCACCCCCTCAAGCCATTCAATCAATCCCAAGAAAACCAAATCATCCATTTCTAAAGTTTTGCTCTCTTCTCTCTCTAAACATGTAAGTTTAATATTTTGGGTGTATGCTCTCCAGACGCCACCGAGATGGATCTTCCGGATCAAAAAATCAAGATATTAAACTTAATCTATCCAAAATATCTGAGTGGGATTAAGCTTCGGCCTTCAGTGGAGTCAAACCAATCAATTTAAGATTAAGTCCGAGTGAGATCAAGTTTACTACGGCCCTCACCGGAGTCCATCCAGTCTGAGTGGGATCAAGCCCATACGGCCCTCACCAGAACCAAACAATCCGAACGAGATCAAGCCTCTACGGCCCTCATCGGAGTCCCAGCATCCCCTGAGATCAAGTCTCGGCCCTCAGTGGAATCCATTTCTTAAAGTTCAAGAGTACTCTGTGGAAATCCAGTCTCTTTCAGTCAAGATCAAGTCTTCGCGAACCTTAACAACATCACACAGGAGCATTAATCGGAGAATTTATTCAGAGATCGAACCCATATAAATTTTAAATTTTCACTTGTCATCTATATCTATATTTTTCGTAGCCTAACTGTTGCAGTTTCGAAATGTATGGTTCCCGTTTCACAAATTTGGCATGTCCAGTGGGGTCTCTTTACCTCCCTATCTTTTTGCTCCTTAAAAAAAAAAGGTTGGTGGGCCAGCGGCCATTTTATGGCCTATAAGCCATGAAATGGCTAATACCAACACAACTCCGGAGGGCTTGAATTTGGCACATCAATGGCAATAAGGAAGAGCAAAATCGCCTTCGCAAGCAAAAAGGTTATTGCTCTATCGTCTGCATTAATTACCTTACCCAGATACGCAGATCCATAAATGCGTGAACAGACACGGTTCCTTGTCATCAAAAAAAATTAAAATGGAGAATCTACATCTGGAACAGCAGCAAAATCTCTCACCTGACTCTCTGACTAAATGGAGAAATCGATCATCTACATCGACCGAAATTGGGGGCAACGGGTTAAATCCTTATCGAGCTCCTCTACTCTAGTCTACTCCAGTTGGAGGCACGATTCTTATCTAACTGTACCAAAGTACCGGCCCAGCGACAGGCTCACTTGTGGGACGGGCTATACTTGGCTCAATAAGTCAGCATTAACTACGCTTGCGCACTGTCAAACCCAAAAACACATCTCAACCGACTCGATCAAACGATACATTTTTTAAGTATTATTATGTAAAAAAAAAAAAAAAGCAAACAAAAAAAAGCAAACAAAAAAGCAAAAAAAATGAAAAAAATGAAAAAATAAAAAATAAAAAAAATTTAAAAAAAATGTTTGAAACTTATGTGCAAGTTCAGAACCCTTCTTGAAAATCCAAATTTAGATTTGGAGGCAGATCTCAAACCCTGACTCAAAACCGACTGCCCAAATCTAAACTCAAATCGGGCTCAAAACCCAAATCGGAATTTGGGCTCAAATTCGGGTTCAAAACTCAAACCCAAATTTTAGCCTAAAGTTTCAAATCCAAATCTAGAGGTAGACTCTAAATCTGGATCCAAATTCCAACCACAACCCAGTAAATTCAAACTTGGGCTCAAAGCCCAATCTAAATGTCGGCTTAAAATCTAAGTCCAGAATTGGGGCCGAAGCCTAAATCCTGAATCAAAACCCAAGTCAACAGCTCAGCAACTCAACAGAAGCAGCTCAACAACACAACAGTTCAACTACTCAGCAGCTCAATAACTCAATAGTTCAACAGTACATTCTTATCTCACACGAGTATAAAAGGCGACAATACAGTTCAATATTTTTGTCTCGCACGAGTATAAAAGGAGAATAGCTCATCAGCAAGTCTAACACTCTTGACTCACACGAGTATAAAAGGCGAACAGGTCATCAGCAAGTCCAACACTTCTGTATCGCATGAGTATAAAAGGCGACAGCACAATTCCACACTCCTATCTCGCACGAGTATAAAAGGCGATACCACAATTCAACACTCTTACCTCTCACGAGTATAAAAGGCGTTCAACAGTAGCACGCTCCTGCCTCGCATAAGTATAAAAGGCGACACCACAATTCAACACTTCTACCTCGCACGAGTATAAAACGTAACACCACAGTTCAACACTCCTGCCTCACACGACTATAAAAAGCGAACAACACAGCAAATCAACACTCTTGTTTCACATGAGTATAAAATGCGACAACATGGTTCAGCACTCCTGCCTCGCACGAGTATAAAAGGCGACAACGCAGTTCAACACTTCTACCTCGCACGAATATAAAAGACGACAGTTCAATAGTTCAACACTCCTGCCTCGCACGAGTATAAAAGGAGACAGTTCAACAATTCAACACTCCTGCCTCGCACGAGTATAAAAGGCGAACAGCTTACCAGCAAGTCCGACACTCCTGCCTCGCACGAGTATAAATAGTGACAATACGATTCAACACTCCTGTCTCGCACGAATATAAAAAGCGATCAATTGCAGCACACTCTTACCTCGCACGAGTATAAAAGGCAAATAGCTTACCAACAAGTTAGAAACTCCTGCCTCGCACAAGTATAAAATGCAATAACACGGTTCAACACTCCTGCCTCACACGAGTATAAAAGGCGGCAGTTCAACATTTAATGTTCCTCAAGATGTCTCAAGTTTTAAGCTGGACTTCAAGACTCGGTTCGGGTCACATCCTCGGAGTTTCTCCTCACCAAACCTTGAATTTGGGGCATTTGTAAACATACAAAAAAAAAAGGCAAAGGTAAAAAAAAAAGGTCAATAGTCGACTTATTCCTTTCGCACGCATGTGTTCACACGGAAATGGATTTTATTCCTTTTGCATGCATACTTTCGCACGGGAAGGGAAACCATATAAATAGGCACCCCCTCAAGCCATTCAATCAATCCCAAGAAAAGCAAATTATCCATTTTTAAAGTTTTGCTCTCTTCTCTGTCTAAACATTTATGTTTAGTATTTTGGGTGTATGCTCTTCGGGCACCACCAAGATGGATCTTCTGAATCAAAAACCCATGATATTAAACTTACTCTATCCAAAATATCCGAGTGGGATTAAGCCTCGGCCCTCAATGGAGTCAAATCAATCCATTTGAAATCAAGTCCTTACGGCCCTCATCGGAGTTCATCTAGTTTGAGTGAGATCAAACCTCCTGCGGCCCTCACCGAAGTCTATCCAGTCCGAGTGGGATCAAGCCTCCTACGGCCCTCACCGGAGTCCATCCAGTCCAAATGAGATTAAGCCCATACGACCCTTACTGGAACCAAACAATCCAAATGAGATCAATCCTCTACAGCCCTCGTCGGAGTTCCAGCATCCCCTGAGATTAAGTTTCGGCCCTCAGTGGAATCCATTTCCTACAGTTCAAGAGTACGCTGTGGAAATCCAATCTCTTTTAGTCAAGATCAAGTCTTCGCGACCCTTGATAACATTACACATGAGTATTAATCGGAGGATCTACCCAGAAATTAAACACATATAAATTTTAAATTTTCACGTGTAATCTGTATCTGTATTTTTTGCAGCCTAACTGTTACAAGCTCAAAACGTACGGTTCCCGTTTCACAGGCACCAATAACCGGTGGGGCGGTAGAAACGATGACAGAGAAAAAGGAGAAGATGGCGAAAATGAAACCAAACTGTTGGGGATCATAGATCGAGATTTGGGAAGGTCAGAGGTGATGTTATTGAAGCTAGATCTAGCCAAAAATGAGCCAAAACACCCCATGGTAGTGGCAATGGGGGAGGAGCAAAGGAGAACAGAAATAGGGTGGAAGGAGAAGAGAGAGACAATCCAAAGGAAAAGGACAAGGACAAGGGAGAAAAACAAAAATAAGAAAGTTTGGCAGCGAGTGTTAGAAAAAAAAATATTAAAAAGAAATTATACTATTAAATAAACTGTTACATATCATTTTAATTTAAAATTATTTAAATAAAATTATGTAGTATCATAATTTTATTTACTCTTTTTCATGTCGAACTCTATTTCCACGACTTCCGGGGGATGACGGGAAAAAACAATATGTGGGACCCACAAGTTATGAAACTGATCCAAGTGCCAAATCTGGACATTAAATACACGTCCGAAATCTAACCTTGATAAACAGTAGTCTTGATAAACAGTAGTCGATAAAATGTATAAAAGGTAATAAACGTTAAATTTTAAATAAAAATATTTATATTTTTAAAAATAAAATTTTATTATTAAATTTTTTATTATTTAAAATATATATTTTATTGTTAAAAATTATTAAATTGTTACTTTAAAGATAATTTGCCGAGCTCAATTCCTCAGGCAGCAAAACTGCGCCCCCATGCCAAATAGTTATTAGAGAAATATTTTGACCACCGGCATCGATCTGACCCGATTCCATCACTTCTTTTTTCGAAGGTGCGTAAACTTTAAAAAATAAAAAGAAAATTTTGATTTAAATAAACCTCTGACATAAGAAATTTTCACTAGATATTTGTTGTCTGTTTGGCCTCGTAAACTGCTCTTCTTTGGGGATTTCTTTTTTTTACGAATTAAAAATGATTTTATACTATACACAAAATATTTTATTTTATATAAAATAGGGAATTTTTTTTTAAATAGACCCGATATAAGAAATTTTAATTAGATATTAAAATTAATCTTTGCCTCTAAAATAACGGAAACTCCTTTTCTCTTAAAATTCCCTTTTCTTTCTAATTAATTTAAAATTGATTTTACATTATATACAAATATTTTATATTATATAAACTGTTTATAGAACATATAAAAAATTAAAACAAAATTAATAGTTATTAATTTAAATTTTGTTATATTATATAAAATGTTATAGTGTAGTATAGAATATCTTATATAAAATATAAAATCTTTTCTAATTTATCTGGGTTCATCAAAATTTCGTTGTGTGTTGTTATTCCCTAAAAGGAATCTAAAGATGAAACCTATGGCCAACAGAGAAAACCTATGATTTTCGAACTAAAATTAATCAAAATTCCAATAGATTATAATCATGTTCATGTAATATTAGTTGCAAGGAGCTACTCTAGATAATCCATTTCCATGGCAATATTTGGAAATATTTTTTCTCGTGTCAACTCAAGCACTTATATAAATTCCAAGTAGTTTAGTCAACATGTATTAGGAAACGTTGTTTGATAGCTTACTTTAGGTATAAGTTAGTGCAATATGTCGGTGGAACGTGAGACCTCATATAAGTTCTAGCTTATTTTAATGTTAAAGTTGTTTAGATAGCTTTGTTGAGGCTAAAATCTTAAATCGGTGGTTAGTGTTTGAGCTAAAGTTCAATTATAGACATAACGTTTTTTTTTTAACAAAATCAGTCATCAACATTTTAGTTAAGGTCTAATTATAGATATAACATTTTTTTTTGGGTAAAATTGATTCCAAACATTTTTACTGTAGAATAATCAGTACTTTTCTATCATCTAACTATTTAATTTATAAAAAAATATATCATCTGTTAAGCCACTTCTTTGTATCATATTTTTAATAATATTGCATCATAAAAAAAGGAGGTCTAACAGATAATATATTTTTTAGTAAATTAAACAGTTAGATAACAAAAAAGTGTTGAATTATTTTACAGTAAAAAAGTTAGAAACCAATTTTACCAAAAAAAAAAAAATATTGTATCCATAATTAGACCTTAACCAAAATGTTGGAAACCAATTTTACCTAATAAACGTTATGTCTATAATTAGACCTTAACCCGAACGTTAGACACCAATTTAAGGTTAAACATACGTGATGAATAAGAGAAATAATTTTTTTGAGAAAAATATCAATATCATTCAATGAATAAGTGATCTAACAAGTGATAAGGTCCCAAACTATATCTTTTTATGGTGTAAAGCTTCCTTAGCGAGATCATGAGCAACTAAATTTCTGTCCCTGCGGATGTGCCGGATTGTGAACTTTTCCATTGCAGAAGCTATGGTCCTCACATCTTTAGCTAGCAGTGATAGGCTTGAAACTCCCACTGCCTATTGAATTCCTTTTGATAGCATTAACTGCCACTAAAGAGCCTGATTCTACCTCCATGGGTCGAATGGCCATGTGGTTTGCCCGTTGAACTCCCAAAGGTATTGCTAGGAGTTCCAAGCAATCCACTAGGATTCTACCATCTAGACTATGTGATAGAGCAAGTATCAGTGCACCCTGGTTATCATGAAAAACCATCCCCAAACCCCACCTTTCGGACCATATGCGGCATCTGTATTAATCTTTATATACCCTTCCTCAGGTACCGACCACACTTCATCTTGGACAGCTATGCTATGTTCTTTTGGGAGCATCTTGTGCACTTTTAAAATCATTATACAACTTTATGGCCATATGGATAATACCGTTTTGATCCCAGATTTTCTTTCCATTACCAAAATATTCCTTGACTGCTAAAATACCCAACACTGCATTGCCACTATGTCCGCTGATTTTAGGTTGTTTGAACTAGCAAGAGCTCCTAGCCAATCCAGCAAGTGACCAAGCCTCCCATCTCGCATACATAGCCCCAAGGGGCTGAGAAACCATATGCCATATGCCCAAGGACACTCAAAAAGCACATGAGTGACGTCTTCAACGTCTCTCCCACATGTATCAATCGGCATTCCCTTCTTAGCCAAGTTAGCTTTGGTCGGAAGGAAATTCTTACGGGCTCTCCATAAGAAATGTTTTACCTTGTTAGAAATATTTAAATTCCATATTTTAGCCCACTCCCTTGAACTAGAGTTAGAGGAAGAAGCAGCACCACCTTGTTGACATGCAATGGACCTTGAGAGCTTGTAGGCACTTCTAACTGAATAGGACCCCATAGAATCATAGTGCAAATCACTTTGTCCTCAACTCCCTAGTAAATCGACGGAATTGAGAGTATCTTAATAGCCTCAGAGGGATATAAGGTCCGTTTAACAAAATCAGTCTTCCACCACCATAGATCCTCATTAATCAAATAAGAGAACTTGTCGAATGGTAACCAAACAGAGGAAGTTAGGACCTTGAAATCTCTTTGGTTAAGGAGCCACGGGTCTTTCCAAATATCTACCTTTTACCATTCCCAATTTGCCACTGAAGACCTGTCCGGATTAACTTCTTGGATTCCATTAGACTTCACCACACATAGCTTTGATTATACCCCAACTCGGCTTCTAGCACCTGTCCTTTTAGAAAATATTTAGTTTTACTGGCGACTCCTCATTGGATAACATTCTCCATAATCGCTTGCCAAGTAAGGTTAAGTTAAATGAAAGAAATCCTGAAAGCCTAGCCCCTCCACTTGCCTTGGTCAACGTTAAATGCTCCCAAGCAGAACAGTGTGTTTTCCTCTATAAGTCCGACCCTCCCCACCAATGCTTGCTAGCCATTTGTGCCATCTCCAAGCAAATTGATTTAGGTAGAAGGAAACAATTTATAACATAGGTGAGAATAGCCTGTACAATTGATTTGATCAAGACCTACCTTCCAGCTTTTGACAAATACTGCTCCTTCCACCCACTAATCTACTTCCACACTCGATCTAAGAAAATTTTCCGCTTTGAGAGCCCAAACATCATTGGAAGGCCAAGATACTTATGAGGCCTATATGTTGCCATGACATTTAAACAATCCGGGATTGCATTCTTGATCTATATCTGCATATTGTAGTTGAAATAGAAATAGAGCTCTATTTTATGTAAATTGATTTTTTGGCCTGAAGCTTGCTCGTATCGTTGGAGAATAAGCAATAACTAGTTGCATTCATCAATTGAAGCTTCTATGAATAAAAGGCTATCATCAGCAAAGAACAGGTGGGTCAGAGCAAATCCTATGCAAATCATAATAGACTCTAGAAATTGTCATTCCACCCAATTATATGCTTTGCTTATATCATATTTCAAGGTCATATATGCTTTCCTCCCTTTATGCCTATTCCGCATACTGTGGAAAGTTTCAAAGGCAATTAGAGCATTATCTGTGATTAACTGACCAAGTACAAAAGCACTTTAAGAATCTGAGATCAACTGTGACAATACCAGGTTTAGTCTATTAGCAATAGCTTTTGAAATAATTTTAAAAAGCACATTGCACAAGTTAATAGGCCTAAAATCCTTACAAGTAACCGATGAGTTTACTTTAGGGACTATGCAGATATGAGTATGATTAAAATGACTAGGATCACCTTCATTGTTTAATACATCTAGTGTCAGGTTAATGACATCACTTCTCACAATACGTCAAAAGGATTGGTAAAATAATTTAGGTTTGCCATTTGGACCCGGAGCCTTTGTAGGATGCATCTATTGGAGGGCTTGGTAAATTTCTTCCCCAGTGAACTTTACGGTCAACAAATTATTCATCTCTACAGTAACCTTCAAGAGCACATAGTCCAAAATTGGTTGCATTACTGAAGCCTCTTGTGACTTAAAAAGACTCTGAAAATAATTTGTAAATGCAACCCCAATAGCACTATCAGTGGAAAAGAACTCACCTTCATCTGTCACCACCTTCTAAATATAATTTCTTTTCCTTCTTTAGTTAGCCTTGGCATGGAAAAAGGCTATAGTTCAATCCCTTAGCTTTAGCCAATTTTTTCTCGATCTCTGTGCCCACATAATTTCTTCTTTTTGAAGCAAGTCATCTATCTCAGCTTGGCAATTCTTAATGGCCAAAATATTTTGAGCCATGGTAGGGAGGGACTTCAGGACATGTAGTTGCTCACCAATATGTTTAATCTTGCTATTAATATTGCTGAAGCTTATTGCCTCCCATACTTTTACTTTTTGGCCACAATACGCCAACTTAGGTGGCAAGTCATGTGCGTTGAATAGAGAGGCAGAATTATTCCGAGCTTCTAAGATCACTTCCTCATAGGTATCCTCCTGAAGCCACATAGCCTCAAACATAAATTGTCGATGTAGCCTACTTGTTGATCGAGTGGAAACAATTAAACTAACTTCTCGCACATTATGATCAGAGCCATATCTTGGCAGGTGCTGCACTGTCGTGTGAGGAAATAGCTGCAAAAACTCTGGATCCGCAAATACTCAGTCAAGCCTCTCAAGAACGTTTCCATTTTCCAACCTACCATTAGGCCATGTAAAATCACCTCCCTAATATACGATATCCTTGAAATTTTAGTAAGACGCCACGTCTTTAAAAACCTCCATAAGCTCCACTCTTTGGGGCTTGCCTCTCTGTTTCTCAGACTAAAACATAATTTCATTAAAATCACCACCACAAATCCATGGATTAGAGAGCTGACCTTTAAGGGTTTTGAGCAATTCCGAACTCAGGAATTTATAATAATTATCTGGCCACCCATAGAAACCTATGAACCGCCACTCTACTGTCTAGGATGAGTCATGAACAAGGACGTCAATGTGATGCTCTGAGTAAGTCTGGAGAGAGACAGTAAGAACATCTTTCCAAAAAAGGGCCAACCCTCCACTTCGCTGCCTACCAACACCAGCACAGTCAACAAAGAATCCATTAGGAAAATTGAGCTATTTTTTTATTCTTTCCATCTCAAAACTCTTCAGTTTTGTTTTCACTAAAAAAATAAGGGTCGGAACTTTAAGCTGTACAAGCTTTTTTATTCTGCTCACTATACGTCTATTCCCAAGGCCACGATAGTTCCAAATTATAAGATTTATGGGTATCAGCAGGGCTACACTGTAACCTCTGCTGTTTCAAAAACATTATTATCTGAAGATAGAAGAGGGTGGGTTAAACTCTATTTCTTGGGGCAAGGCTTCCCATCAGTCCCTTACACTGAGAGATCATCACCAGAGCGCTTTCGTTTTCCTGCCAGAGTCTTGTATTTGCCTTCATAGAAGACTCCCTCGATGTGAGTAGTATTAGATTTAATTAACTTAACACTATTAATTTTATTAACTGAATAATGTCACACAATAATAATGAGAAGTACACTCATAAAACATAAATCACACGTCCTTATACACTAGTAAAACAAAATCCTAATTCTACCCGAATATGAAAACAAAGTAAACAACCAAGTTGTACTTAAACAATAATTAAGAATTAAATCTGGAATAACTTCAACATCCCCCTTAATCCTGATTTGGTAATCCTTGCATTCCCAACATCTGCTTCAATTTGACAAACGCATCATACTTCAACGATTTCGTAAGAATATCTGCAACTTGATCTTCAGACTTGCAATAAGTCAATTCAATCTCTCCTTTATCAACTTGATCTCTCAGAAAATGAAAACGAGTATCAATGTACTTACTTCTTCCATGCGTCACTAGATTCTTGGCCAAATTAATAGCTGAAATATTATCAACAAATATCTTCGTAAGACCTTCAACTGGAATATGAATCTCACTCAATAAATTCCTTAACCAAATATCTTGACAAGCACTAGAAGCTGCGGCTACATATTCTACTTCACAAGTTGAAAGTGCAACAATAGATTGTTTCTTCGATGATCACGAACAAGCAGCTGTGCCAAAATTGAAACAATAACCAGAAGTGCTTCTTCGATCGTCAACATCTCCACCCCAATCACTATCAGAATAGCCTACAAGAGTCAAATTCTTAGATGAAGTATAAAGTAGGCCATGATCAAACGTCCCTTTAATGTACCGCATAATCCTCTTAGCAACTTGCATGTGAGATTGACGCGGAGACTCCAAAAACTTGCTAATCAAACCAACCCTATAAGATATGTCGGGCCTTGTGCATGTCAAGTACCTCAAACTTCCAACAATCTGCTTAAAGTGTGTGGAATCAACAGGTGTGTCATTACCTTCCTTAGACAATTTAGTGCCAACTTCAACAGGTGTTCTCACAGGATTGCAATCATGCATCCGAAACTTCTTCAACAACTCTGTGGCATATCTCTTCTGGCAAATAAAGATTCCATCATCTCCTTGAGTCACTTCAATGCCAAGAAAGTATGACATTAGGCCCAAATCAGTCATTTCAAACTCACTCATCATCGACTTCTTATAGTCTTCAATCATTCTGGGATTGTTGCCTGTGAAGATCAAGTCATCAACATATAAACATACCAACAAGATATCACCATCATCATTAGCTTTCACATATAAGGCATGCTCAGACGAACACTTCTGAAAATTAGCTTCATGGAAGAAAGAATCAATGCGTTTATTCCATACTCTAGGTGCTTGTTTAAATCCATACAGCGCTTTCTTCAACTTATACACCTTCTCTTCACTTTCTTCCTTCACAAAACCTGGAGGTTGCTTCACAAACACTTCCTCTTCAAGTGGATCGTTGAGAAAAGCTGACTTCACATCCATTTGATAAATTCTCCAACGATTCTGAGCAGCCAGAGCAATAATAAGTCTAACAGTTTCCATGCGAGCAACATGGGAGAAAACCTCATGGTAGTCATAATCAGGACGTTGTTCAAATCCTTTAACTACCAATTTTGCCTTGTATCTCTCTACTTCTCCATTTGATTTTCTCTTCGTCTTGAAAACCCACTTCACATCAATAACTTTGTGATCTCGTGGGATTTTAGTAAGCTCCAAAGTCTTATTCTTCTCAATCGCCTTGATTTCTTCATTCATTGCATTCACCCACTTAGGGTCTTGAATCGCTTCTTCAAATGACACAGGTTCACAATCTGCAAACATCGCAAAATGCACCAAATCTCCATCATCATTAATAGCATCATCAGGGATTACCTCATAATCTTGGGGAAATTTACCTCCAACATCCTTAACTTTATCCTTATTACAAAAAACATATAATGTTATCAAAAATTACAGAAAACATACCAAACTATGAATGCGGTTAGAAAAAACATACTCCGTTAAAAAGCCGTTCGTAGACATCCATTTTAATAACAAAAATGCCATTATAATTGCCACAAAGGGTCTAAAATGCCCTCAATACATGATTAACTAAATATAGTCGTTGGGTCAACAAAAATAAAGAACAAAAGATGTCTATTATCTGTAAAAGCAAAAAATAACCATTGGATTCTCTAGCAAAAGAACTGTTGGACCTACATCAATAAAAACCAGCACCAGCATCCTTCTCAGTCTCCTTAAGAAAAACTAAATAGTCATCGTCCTTAAGAAAAACTAAATAGTCAGCTTTTTTTACAACAAAAAAGCAACACAATTTCATCGTTCACAGCCTCCTTCAACATAGCAGAAACTTCAATTACAACCAGGTAGTACCCCATTTTACAGAAAATATAGTAAAATCTTTCTTTGAAGCCGATAAAATGTCCATGTCCAACATAAACTCCATGAAATTTTGAAGGGCCAAAGTTCAAAAATATTTCATGCAAAACATGTAAGAAAAGAGCAGCAGTGAAAGTAGAGAAAATTGCACTTTGTTTGTCTGGTAGCTTATGACAAATGCCCACCAAAAATCATCCCTTATCCATTCATCCAATTTCCAAATTTTCTAGTCAACGCCTAAAAAAAATAAAGTAGAGAAAACGAGTAGGCAAGGTCACAAATTAATCCAAATTGTGTAAGACAAAGACCCACCGAAAATCAAAAGTCCAAAAAAAATTGATTAAACAAAACGGTATGCAAGGTTACAAAAAAAAATAAAAATGATAATTTTTTTAGCGTTTTTGCAGTAGTAAAATTTTTTTTAATAAACAAATAATAAGAAAAAAAAAACACTTACCTTTTCAAATGGAGAAAACGAACAACCCAAATCCCCACAAGTGATGGTCCCCAAAGGCTTCTTTTTCTGGGAAACAAATAAAAATCTTTTGAGCGATGGTCGGCCGGAACGGATAGAAGGCGAAATAAATAAACAAATTTTAGTATTTTGAAAGTTGGGCTACTCAATAATCAAAGACTGGATAGATTTTAGTGAATAATTTTGGTGATGGTTATGATGGTTGTGAATGATTTTGGGTGGAGAAGTTTGAGAGAATCGGCTAAGGTTTGGGAGGAAAGGAAAAATTAGGATAGGGTTTGTCTGATAGCCTCATCATTTTCTTTATATACGAGGGCTTTATTGTCCTTTCACATGTTCCGTCTTGTTTGACTAACTGTCGTTAATTTCAATATGTTTCTTGTAATTTTTGATAACACGGTATGTTTTTTGTAATAAGGACAAAGTTGAGGATGTTAGGGGTACTTTTCCCCATAATCTTGTAATCTAACTGACTGTTGACGATTTCTCCTCGGTCTTGAATTCTCTTGGGGAGCTTGTGGTATTGAATTCTGAGCAGGAACTGGGGCAACTTCCCTATTTGTATTAGGGATTACAACTTGAGACTCATCTTCTCCCAAAATAGCAATAGGACGTCTCTGAGAATTATTGTGCTCCTTAGCATCAAATTTCCAAGTTTCGTCTTCTGCAAAAGTCACATCTCTGCTCAAAATTACCTTCTTTGTCACGGGATTAAACAACTTATATCCTCCTTTTGAATAACCAACTAAAATTGTCTTCACTCCTCGATCATCTAACTTCGTCCTTGTCTCAGCAGGAATATGTGCATAAGCAATCGAACTAAATACCTTCAGATACCTCACATTAGGCTTAAAACTGGTTCATGCTTCTTTAGGAGTGATATTCTAAATACTTGCTGTTGGACACCTATTCAACAAGCAAACAGAACACAACACAGCTTCTGCCCAAAAGGGATTGGGCACTCATTTGGCATTCAATAAGCTTCTAACCATATTCATGATCGATCTATTTTTTCTTTCAGCAACTCCATTATGTTGTGTTGTGTAGGGAAAAGTAACTTCATGCTTTATGTCATGTTCTTCACAATACTCCTTGAATTCATTAGAAACATATTCACCATCTCCATCAGTCCGCAAAACCTTTATATAATAGTCACTTTGCCTCTCAACAAATGCCTTAAACTTCTTAAAGCAATCAAATACTTCAGACTTCCTTTGCATGATATAAACTCATGTCTTTCTCGAAAAATCATCAATAAAAGTGAAAAAATACGTATTATTCACAACTGATGGAACACTCATTGGACCACAAACATCGGAGTGAATAAGCTGGAGTGGATGCCTTGCACGCCAAGTTCTCCTTTCCACAAAAGGCAATCTGCTCTGTTTTGCAAGGATACAAGCCTCACATACCTAGTTCGGATGATCAATCCTAGGCAAACCTTTCACCATATTATCCTGTGTGAGCACCTTCAAACTACGAAAATTCAAATGACCAAATTGAAGATGCCACAACCAAGATTCGTCTTTCACAACAGCACTCAGACAAGTGTAAACATCTGTGGCAATATTAACTCGAAACATCTGGTTATTAGTTAAAGGAGATTTGAGAATAAGTGTACCTCTACCATCAGTGATTGAAAGATAGTTATCACGCAGTATAATATTATACCCCTTTTCAAGCAGTTGGCCCAAACTTAATATATGGTACATAGAACACATCTGAGAAGTAATTATGGTCTCCATTCTTCAACTTAATGAGAATTCGCCCCTTTCCCATCACTGGAACGCTGCTATCATCAGAAAATTTAACTGTGGAGCGGATTGACTCATCAAGATCCACAAAAATCTCCTTTTTTCCACACATATGATTGGTGCATCCGGTGTCCAGGAACCATGTGTTGTAATTTGGTGTTTCAGTGGCTGCAGTAATCATCATGAGGGCTTGATTTCCATCACCATCACCATCTCCTTCTTGTGCATGCTCTTGTGCACAGTGTGCTATCTGATTGTTTTCTTTCGACTAACACTCATAAGCACAGTGGTCACACTTGTGGCATGAATAACACTCAATATTAGATTTATCTTGCCTTCCTCTACCTTGACCTCTTCCTTGACTTCGGCCTCGACCACGACCTCTGTTAGTCTGGTCCGTATTTCTCTAATAATTGTCTCCACCTCCATAATTATTGTAGCAACCTGCACGACCTCGATTGTTGTAAAATCCACCACGTCCTCGTCCTCTTCCTCTTCCACGGGAGGAATTTTTCCTCTATTGTGATTGATCATTCTGCTCGCCTCTGATGGGAGCTTGACTCTGAAGGGCTTGCTCGATTGGCTTCTCAATGCGCTTCTCATTCATGCGCTGTTCGTGAGCTTGCAATGTGCCCGTCAATACATCAACTGACATCTGCGACAAATCATGTGCTTCCTCAATGGCAACCACGATGTGCTCATATCGCGGTGTGAGTGTCCGCAAAATCTTCTCAACTTTAATTTGATCATTAAGCTGCTCTCCATAAACTTTCATCTGATTCGTGAGGGCGAGAACTCTACTGATATAAACTGAAACTGTTTTGGAGGTTTCCATCTGAAATAACTCAAACTGACGTCGTCAAAATATCCCACCTTCTTCACTTTATCCGCACCTTGAAAAGACGTCGTCAAAATATCTCATGCTTGTTTAGACGTAGTTGCACCTGCAATCTTCTCAAAACTATCATCATTGACTGCCTGATGAATAAAATAAAGCACATTTTTATCATTCTTTTGCATATCTCGATAAGCAGTCCGTTGTGCTTCTGTTGCATCTACAGCAATCTCTTCAACTCCGTTCTCTACGACACTAAATAACTCGTTGTAGTCAAATAGCACTTTCATCTGCACACACCATCTATTGTAATTTTTCCTATGCAAAACAGGAACTGAAACTAGAATATTACCATTCATGTTGAAATTCATCGTATCAAATTTTATTTTCTGATCTGACCCCCTAAAATTTTATTTTTCTCAGATTTGTCCCCTTTGTTTTTTAATTTTTCTTCTTCCTTCAAATTTAATGCCTCGGCTTCGAAAAATACAACTACCAACGGCGGCCATGGACGACAAGCTAACTTCGGCCGGCGACGACTCTGGAGCTCCTCCTCAGGCAGACGGTGGCTGGAAGAGGGGCAAATGGTGATAGAAACGGTGAAAAACGGTGGCTGAATGTTGAAATCCGATTGGACAAACGGAAAGAGGACTGATGGCTTTGTCCGGTCACTTTCCAGCGAGGAATCGGCGAGTTGAAGGTTGGGGAAGGAGGATCGGTGACCGGGGAAGTGATTTCCGAGGCTTTCGTTGCACGGCGGTGATTGGAGGAGGCTAAATCAGCGAGGGAACGGTGGGCTGGGATCTACGGTCTTCTTTCGATCCGCGGGTTTACGGCGAGATTTCCGGCGCGTGGGTGCCGGAATCGGGGAGATCGGCGATCTGATCTTCAGATGGTGGTGTCCGGCGACTGAACGGCTTCTGGTGGCGGCGCGTGTGGCGGTGCGTGGTGGTCGGCGGCGGCGCTCCGGTGGAAATTCTGGCTGTTCTCCGACAGCTTCTTTTCCTTCGTTTTAAATCAGATATCTCTCACGATATCTAACAACGACAATTTTGCTATAACTTAACTCAAACAAATTGAACAAAATTTCGTAATCAACACTTATTTTCAACTAATTGGATCCAAAATTCGGTGACGGTGACGGTGACGGTGACTTCTCGATCGACCAGCTCTGATACTACTATTAGATTTAATTAACTTAACACTATTAATTTTATTAATTGAATAATGTCACACAATAATAATGAGAAGCACACCCATAAAACATAAATCGCACGTCCTTATATACTAGTAAAACAAAATTCTAATTCTACCTGAATATGGAAACAAACTAAACAATCAAGTTCTACTTAAATAATAATTAAGAATTAAATCTGAATTAACTTCAATAAGTAGAACACTATTTTTCCAATAGGGACACAGAACACTTTTTTTCCAACGAGGACATAGACTTTGTTGTTGTAGACTTTAGAAGCTTTGGTTTCGAGCCACTTTTCTGTCTTGGGTTGCTAGAGAGCCCAATAGAAAAAGACCCATTAGTAACCTGTTGAGTAGGTTCAAGCCTAGTGTCCGAAAAGGAGGCACTCAAGTCAATATTCTGGAGGCTAGCATCCTTATTAGCGTTTTGCAAAGATTGCGCCAAAATTTTAGTATTTTGAAGATCTCCAGAATCAACAACCTGATTATCATGATCTCCTTGACAGATCATACGCTCTCACCCAAGAAGGAACAGAAAGAAGATGAACTTTGGATGGCTGTTCATTCTCTGTTGTCTCACGAAGGATCAAAATATTCTTATCAAAAGCCCAAGGTGCATGATCCAATACGAACCGCTTGTCTACAGCACTGGAAAAACTAAAAACAAAAGAGATTATTGGCAAACTCTTTAGCCTCCATGTTTTTTTTCGGTTTCCAAGCTAACTGCACTGTGTTGAGTAGAGCCCTTGCATTGAATGGCTTTTTAGTCCACAAACTTCCCAACAGTGAATAGGAGAACTTAGTATCCTTTTGTTCCTTAGTTTCAATGCCTCCAAGGTCCACCACATACTCCTCGAAACTCTTGACCCTAGGATTTGCCATACAACAACGACAAAAAACAAAGTAGGAGACGGGCAAGATAAAGAACACAATACAAAACTCTAATCAATTAAAAGAAAACCCCACATCAATGAGACAGAAAACTCGCAGTAAGCAAGGGAAAGACTCTCATTAGGCAAAACCTAGGAGAGGAAGGTCCATTTTTTTTATTATTATATTTGAGAAATAAATTGTTTTTTATAACTCAGTGGAAGAAATAAATAAGAAAGTACAATTAACTTTCATTTCGACCATTGTCTCAAATATAAAATATTTTTAGCAAAGATACAGTATAAAATTTTAATTAGATAGTAATAAATAATTACACAATCTCATTAGATGAGATATGACAGTTTATATATATATATATATATATATATATATATATATATTATGAATTTATCATTCAACAATACACACTACTTTATTAATATTTTAAAATTATTTAGATGAAATCATCCAATTAACTTTTTCCTTTAGCAAATTGGGTCATCGAGGGCGCATGTGATATTCGGAGTAGAACGGAACTAAAATTAAGCAAACAAACGAGTTTAAACAATTCATCACTTAAGACGGTTCTTAGTGCATTTCCTTTTAGCTTGCATTTGATAATTGGTCTCCACTCCAGCATCCACAGAAAATCTCTATTCGCAGTTTGCAAATTTTTTAATTAAGCTTGTTTCTATGTAGAAAACCACTACGGCAAAAAGTATGCAAATACAATACGCTCAAAAGTTGTAATTAAAACTCGCCTCTACAAGGGAAAAGCATGACAATATCACCCAAAAGTGATTTTGCGTCTTAAAAGGAACCTCTAAACCATCCTCTGACACTTCTTTGGCATTTTGTGCCCGAAAAGGCACAAAAGCAAAAGCCACTAGAGAGAGCTCAGGCCTTTTCGTCCGTGACAAAAATACTCAGGAAAAAGCCCACAAGCTTCCTCTAACGTGAGGCTGCGCCATTTGACTTCCTCTGAGGAGCACCGTTCCATGTCTCTTTAGAACTCCCCCCTCCTCCATATGCAGCGGCGGAAGCAGCCGCCACTGCAGCAGCTTCGACGTCGAAGCCACCACTATAGGAACCTAGAAGGGCAGAACTAGCGGCCCCAATGCCCAACCCAAGAAGATCGAGCGTCGTGGGCTTGTTCCCGAATAAGGAAGATGAGCCAATCATAAAATCAGTCGAAGAAGGGAGTCCGAGGCCAAGCCCATCATTGGTATCAGCAGGCTTCACGTCCCATTGATAGCCATTGCTATCTTGATGATGAGATGATGATGATGAAGACGAAACTGATAGTCCCAAACTACGAAGAAATGATGGGTTTGATGTTGTTGCTCCCATTTGTGCTGCTTTTTGGAGCAATGCAGTTGCAGACATGGCGGGCTGTAGAGAGGGTGCCAAGTGGCGGAACTCTTGATGATGGTTTGCGAAAAGAGAAGTGGTATTGTTGGAGAAATACCGGGACGGGGAAAGAGATAATGATGGGGGTACTTCCATATTGGCTTTTGGGATTGGCACTGTGGCTGCACGGCAATCTGAGACAGTTATAGGACAGAGCAGACTAGAGAAACAGGATGACGATGCTTGTTGTGAAGTTGAAGCTCCTGTTTCTGCTGCCGTTGAATTAGATGCAAACATTCCGGCAAACACATCGCCGGTAAAGCCCGTGCTTGTTGATGTGGCAGCCAAGCAAGTAGCTGTTGGTGTTGCCGTTGAAATTCCAATTGGATTTTCCGCTACTTCTGTGACCAAATAAAATGAAGCATTGGATAAGACAAAAGAACAAAAAGAAAAAAATAATGGGGATGATCCCAAAACCAAAAAAAAAAAAAAAAAAAAAAGGAGAAAAAGACAATACTTTTTGGGTGAATAATGGAGAGTGAGATATGAAAGCAAGTAAACACTTTCAACTTGAAAGTTTAGAGAGCAAAAGCAAGAAGCAATTATGGTGTCCTTTCCCTGCAATCTGAACCCCCTTTAATAGTTTTTTGATCTTCGAGCTTTACTATTGACTGTTCAACCAGTGAGCATAATCAAAACAAAACTCCTCTGCAAAACTCCTCTCTCTCACTCTCTCTTTTATCACAATCATAGTCAAACACCCACCAAACCCACCACATTTGGTATGGTCATAGCCTACTATCTATGGGAGGAGAAGGACACTGACAAGCGACAAATTAACTCCCAAAAAGCCAATCCCAGAAAAAAAAAAAAAAAACAAATAAGTAAATGAAATTTTCCATGGCTTTCCTCAGTCACGAGAAAGACAATAAAGAATCTAATGATTGAATCTGAAAAATTTTCAAATTCTTTTGTTTTGACTTAGTAGGCAAATAATGCGTATCCACATTAATTAATTAGTCACATTACACCAGAAGGCCAAATTAATTACCTGAGCTTTGGACTGACTGACCCGGAGAAACCACACTGGTAGAAGGCGTAAGAGGCGGGGCCGGCGGCGTAGTCGCTGGGCTCTTGGCAGCTGCGTTCCCTTCACCGTCGATAACTGATAGGGTTTTGGCCCTAGTGGTCTCCTCCGCCAAGGCATCACAAAAAGCCCTATGCGTTATGAAGCTATCCCTCCTATACATATATTTAAACCATTAAAGACAAACCAAGAATTACACCAATTAATTAATATTCCTTCTAAATATCAAACAAAGAAAATGGAGAAAAATTATCGTGCATTAAAGCAAGAAAAATTATTGTGTATTAAAGCAAGGATTAAGGTCGGGTTTCGAATTCAAAGTTTCTGTCGTAACCAATTAACTGAAAAAAGATTAGTGACCTGGAGAACAAAGTGCCGCAATCGCATCTATACTCCCTAGTCCCGCAGGTCTTCAAATGGGCCTTCCAATCGGACTGAACGGCATATTTCTTGGAGCAACGCTCGCACTTCCACTTCTTCTCGCCGTGCTTTCTGCAGAAGTGCTTCTTGATGCCTGTGAGGTCTCCCAGAGCTCTTGCCGGGTTGTGGTGGACGCAAGAAGTCTCCGGGCAGACATAGACCCTCTTGCGGGGCTCGTTGCCAGGCCGCTGCTTTAGCTTCCATGGTAAGTTATGGCCTCGTCGGTGAAGCTGGAGGTTCTGATCGCGTTGGAACCCTTTGTTGCAGATCTCGCACACGAAACGGTTAGTGGCCAAAAGGGTCTTCGGTGATAACGCAATCACCTCAGCATCTGGATCTGAATACAAGAAAAGGCACCAAAATTACAAGGGAAAAGTTTGAATTATCCAAGGCAAAGTTATGAGTTTTGACAACCAATTAATTGCTTGCTTTTACCAGGTATTCCTGGGAGGTTTCGTTTCTTCTTTGGCGGTGCTGCCACGGGAGGTGAGATGGCTTGATTATTACCGAGAAAAGATACACTGGTGGTTGCCTCTGGCTCTCCAGAAGCTGTAGAAACTGTCATGTGTGAGGAATTCTTAGCCTCCACCATCCTTCCTATATAAGCTTCCTTCAAAAAGCTGAGCTTTTTTTTTTTTTTTTCAAATTAACTAAGAAATCAAAGTCCAAATTACGACTACTAAAAGTATCTTTACAGTTTCTCTTTCTGGCTCTCTCCTCTTCTTCAGCTCCAAAAAAGCTCCCAGGGTTTTGGTTCAGAAGCTCAGCTAACAAGAGAAATGAACACAGTGCAGTCTAACCCATTCCACCATTATTTACAGCTAAACCCTTCTCGGTGAATGAATTCTTGGAAAATACAGAAACCCCAATTGACTACAATTGGTTTTTGGATTTTGGAATCTAGAGATTATGATTGTTTCTTTGAATAATCGGAATGATTCAACAGTAAACAGGCCTAAATTTGCAATGGAAACAAAAAAAAAAAGAAGAAAAAAAGGAATACTGGCTAGCTAATAACAAGTCTCTGTCTCTTTTCACAATGAAAACGAATGAACCAACGATCCAGCTCAGCCTGAAACCGGAGACCGGAGTCATCTCATGGTCCCAAAAGGCGGCTTTTTCTGGTTCACACTCATCGCTGAAAATCTTGATTTGGCTGGGAGAGAGAAGAGAGTGACAAGCAGAAAGAGAGACACAGACAGAGACATGACTCTTTTTTTTTTTTTTTTTTTTTTTAATTAGAGACAAAGGCTTTCAAGAAAGAAATGGAGGAAGTGATTTAAAAGGGAACATTAAGTGGGAGACACCCTAATAACACTTAATATTTAATAGTTCATTTTTTTTTTTGTCAATCCAATTTAAATGTTTTATATCAACGTGTAAGTGGAGTGTTTAAAAGGATAAAAAATTCAGTTAATTAAAAAAAATTAAATTTAATTGAATTAAATTTTTAATTAATCGAACTAATTTTATAATCAGTTAACTGAATTAAGTAAAAATAAAAATTATCAGTTCAATTTTCTTTTTTAATATTAAAAAAATTATAATTAATCGAATCGAACTGAACCGAAATATTATTTTTTATATATAATTTTTTTAATAATAAAAAAATATTACTAATATAATAATTATTAATAAATAAATGTTAATAAAATTATTATTATATCTCAAATAATTAATTATTTATTTTTTATATATAATGATAACTATAATTTTGTTAAAACAGATATATCAAAAATAATTTTTTATATTTAGGTTATAATTTTAGATTTTTTGATTATTAAATTTAATTAATTAAATAGTTAATTAAAATCAAACTGAAATTTTCAGTTCATGAATATTTTTTAATTTTTTATAACAAAAAATTTTAATTCAGAAATAATTATAAAATTATATTTTAATTAACTGAATTGTAAATATTCTTACGTAAAACCACACGTTTTTTTTGGGCTGCTCAGTATTTTTTTTTTCTAAATAAAAAAAAAAAGAGTTAAAAGCCGGGCCAACTTAACCATGGTTAGGTAATAAACCGGTTCCTCAGTCTAACCATGGTTAAATGGCTTATGCCGGTGCCAGAAATACAATAAAGCACAAGGCTGCGTAATCAAACCTGGCGGTCCACGTGTCAAGTCATAATACTTGCTGACATTTGTCGGAGGATACGGACTAGGTGGTGGTTGTCGTCTAGCGGCATTTAAAACAAATTAGCTACAAAATTTTTTAATCAATACTTCGCGCATACATTGTTCTAATTTTTAAAAACGGAAAAGATGGGAGCAGTGAGGTTAGTACTCAGATTTTCATATCGATTAATATAATAATAATTTTTTTAATATATATTATTTAAAATTCACACTTTTAATTATAAGATAAGATTAATTTATTATTAAATACTAATTTAAATAATAATAATAGTAGTATAATATTATTTTCAGTACATGTTCCGAGCAAATGCTCGATCCATGTATAGATGTCAAAAATAGATCATCGGGTCGGATTAGCGTTGGGTTGTTTCGGGTCGGGTTATTTATGGATCAAGTTATCTTCGGGTCATTTCGAGTTTGGTTCGGGTTCGAGTCAATTCACGGGTTGACCATGTCATAAAAAATGATCACGTAATATTTTTTATTAAAAATTTTGAAAATTTCAAAAATTTTGTTAAAAATTCTTAAAAATAAAAAAAATTATATGATCAAAAAATAATTTAAAAATTTCTTTTCAAACGTTCTAAAAAATCAAAATAAAATTTAAAATTGTATAAAAACTTTCAAAATATTCTAAAATTATAATTATATACTCTGTGTAGTGACGGTGGAACTAAAAGGTGAAAGTGAACCAAAATTGAATATTTGTTGGGTTCCTAGTTTACTTGACCGTCGGGGTTTGGTTGAGATTGAGACAAAACATTATGTTATTTTATCGATTAGTTGGTGCTCTCATTTTTATTAGTTTAGTTGCCATTGGAATCGACATGGACGAGGGAGTTGAGACAAATTAACGAAGACAACGTTTCATTAGGGTTTGTCCAGTTCCTTGCACAGTTCAGATTGCTGCTATGCGTTCCTTACAAGGAATCGCACATTCTGTTCCAAATTTAGTGATCTTAAAATTATTAGTGTTTACAAAAAATTCATCCGCCTGAGAGAGGGAAAGGTGTTGAGTTAATTGTTGGAGCCAATAATATTTAATATTTTTTTTATAATATGCATGTATATGTTTTTTATTTTTTATCCTTAATATGATTTTCTAAAGTAAACGTAAATATTCTTCCTATATTTATAGGAATGAAATTGCATCTAGTTATTTGATACTTTATGGTAAATTAATCATTTAATGTAAAATAGCAACATATACATAGTGAGATATTATAATTAAACAACAATTGGACTAAGTACCTAGTTCGATATTATAAATAATTTATAGTAATAAAAATTTTTGGTATTAATTTTCAAAATAAAAGACAATCTCTATTAATTCGATCATAAGATCAATCGGATGAGCTGGGTTAATCAAAATTCAAATAAATTTTTGTGAAAATTAACATAATTTGATGTCGAATACACCATGCTTACTCCGCCAAGCCAGGTTGAATAACATTGTATCTTAATTAAAAGAAAATTTTAGGAAGTACAAAATCCATTTTGTGTTCATGGAAAAGTACAAGAGTGTGATCAAAATAAAGAAAAGTACAGGAGGAAAAAACGGTGGGTGGGTGGGAGTGGGACAATGGCAAATGTGTGGAAATGTTTATATATTGTGTTGAGGGTATTTAAAAGTGATAAATTAGATGGTTGGCAATGGCAAAGTCTGGTCTCGATTGTCTCCACCGTAGACAGTACGTTACAGTTGCTGTTCTATTGACAAATGGTCCTTCAAAGTCCTATCTTTATAGCTGGGCTAAGGTTTTGTGTATGCATGTCCATTGTATACTAGGTACTCCGGCCTTTCAACTTTGTAATACAAAGTTAGCAGCGTTTCCAAGTAATAGACTTGAGTCCTTATAGTACACCCTATCACTAATACTTAAAATTTTTATTTTTGAAATCTTAAGTTTTTAAGTTTTGATCTTGGATTAGAAATGTAAGAGTTATGAAAATAAGAAAATATATTTTTATTATATATTTTATAACTTAATAAGTCTCTTAATAAATTTAAAAAAAAAATTAATTGTATAGTAAAATTTCTTCCTTACTCACCTTAAATGGAATAGTTAGTAGTTACAACTTTTAACCAAGAGAGATGTTGGTTCGATCGTAATTTTCTCCCTCATAAATTTCCTTTTTTTTTTATGATAATACACTATCTCCATCAAGACAAAAAAATAAAAAAAATCTTCCTACTAGTTAACACATAATTTTAGAAAACAAACTGACCTGATGGTCGAACCAATAAATCAATAGTTTAAAATTTAAATTGATCTAATTTTTTTATTTTGACCAAACAAAAAAAGAGTGATTACTAATTTTACTCTATTTTTGTAATAAAATTAACTCATAATCTAATATCATTTAAATATTATTTTTAATTTTTTTATTCAAGCGTACCTCAGTTATTGTATAATATATAATTATGAGTTAGTTACACTTACTTAAAAAAGAGAGTTAAAAATAGAAATCCCCACAAAAAAGATGATTGCTTGAACTAATTTACTTGAACGGTCAGAACGATTTAACTCAACCAATGAACTGGTAGGGAGAATACTAAAAATTTATTTTCCTTTTTTTTCAAAAAAAATTGCATATCATTATATTATATTATTAAGTATAATTATAGATATATACTTAAATATTATTTTAAAAAATATTTTATTAATTTTTATATATGATATAAAAATACTAAATTTTTTTTTAAAAAAAAGTTGGATCCGTTGGTTCAACTGCTGAATTGACAATCGACCATTGATCTAGTAAACTAAATCTTAGATCAGATCAATGTCAGTCCAAATTTAAAAATTATGGTTAAAAAGGTTGACACTCTTTTGTCTCTTTCGTTTAAGGATGAGTCGTAGACTCGTAGGAGATGTTTGAGTTCTATTTTCACTCTTTCAGATACTGGGGTATTTCACTAGGAAAAAAAAAAAAGTAACACTAATGGATTCGGGTCCATGATCATGGGTTTTAAACATACGAGATCTCGTAGTACTAACTAATGAGGTTCTATTAATTAGTGTTACATTGAAGAAATTAATTCTAAGCACTAAATGTGATCTGTTACAGTAAATAAACCGAAACAGGCAATTGTTTTTTAAATGGAGATTTAAGAAAAAAAAAACAACTGAAAAAGAAAAACCATGTCCTATACACTTAGTGTACTATAATTATTATTTATTGTGTACTTTAAATTTTTTAATGCATAATTATAGTCAATGATTGAAGTGCAAATGTGTTCTCAATACTGACGTAGGTAAAATGAGGATCGTAAATGAACTAATATATTTGTTAAGAACTCAATAAAAGCTTACTCAACCTTGTTTGTTTGCATAAACAAACAACACCTAAGGCTAATTGCAAAAATCGTTTAATAAATAAGGTAATCACCAATAAAAGTAGGCTCGACTCATTATGTAGCCATAAAAAATTTGGTTTATTGTGTAATAAGAGTAATTTATGCGAGATTGCTTTTCAAATTTATATGTTATACACTAAAATTAAATATTTATTTTCAATTGATTAATTTTATTATAATATATGTTTATTTAATTCTATTTATAACGATCAACTTTTTCAATTTTAATTATTCAATTAATATTATAGAAATAGTAATTTCTTCATTAGAAACTTGTAGGCTCAATTCAAGTTTGACTCAAAACAAAATAACATCGACACTAAGTCTCATTTTAAAAAAATTGTTTATAAAACAAACTAGATATAAATTTATTAAAGATTGGCTTGACTTGACTGGCTTGCAGCTTAAGTTGGGGGCATTCTGGACTGTTTGTTGCACAGCCACACTGGCCTCCAATCTATTAAGTTTTTTTTTTTTGGTACGGTTGATTCGTCTGGGGGAACTTTGCAATGTGCCTCCAATGATCCCATGATCCTGTCTCCCAAGTTTCTTGTTTTTGTTTTTAATCTGTTTGTTTAATAAATTTTTAACTTTGTCACCAGGGAGGCAATCCCAGTTTCCCATTTGTTTATCCTTTCCTCATGATGCACAAATTATTAGGAGCTAAAGCTAATAATTCACAAGGCAACAACAGTAATAAAAATGAAACCCATTTATGATACTTGCAAAAAAATATAAAGTAAGAATATTGGAGTTCATGATGGGAGACATGATAAAGCCAAATTTTTTTATTCACCTTATGTGAAATGTCAAATTTGGTATACATTTTGTTGTTGACCAAGAGCAAACAGCAATTGATGGCCCTGGAGACTTGTTTTCTTACAATTCTTTATTGATTCATAACCAGATAGAGATAGGTGAAGCAGAGAAACTAATACTTGAGGTTACGGACTCAAGCTTTAATTGGCATATGCTAGTTAGGTGGATTCAAATTTGGCTTTGGTTATGTTCATAGAAATCAGATTGGATGTGTGAGTAATAGATAACGAATTGATTTTGCTTCAGGAAACTACGTTCCACAAAAAGGAATAAGGATAAATTATTGTATCCAAAAACAGAAAAAGATTTTCGTTCTGTCCCGCCCATCAGATCATACTTAACACAAAAAATAGAGTATCACAATATAGTAACATATAAGAAATAGCATGGTGACAAGAAGAAGTAGTAAGTTAATTTTTTTATACCCAGCTTCATTTATACGTGGAACCATATACATATGATTGGTCTACGTTTTTTAATCATATTGCCCTCTAAGTGATCTATTATTTTCGCATTAAATATTCAAGGAGATATTTTTGCAGATCGGCGAATTCTAGTGGAAGAGATGTAGATTGGTTTGGATAAGGCCCTATTTTCATTCAAATTTTTGTTTTTTGTTTTTGTTTATATGTTTTTTCTTTTCTTTTTTTTGGTTCAAAAATCTAATGGCAGTAATTTGACAACAAAGCTTTCTTAGTCTTAGTTCCAATACAGCAACAAGGATAACCTGATCTCGTATTTTATTGGGGGCATGTCCAAAGAAACTATGAAAAAATAAAATTCTTGAAGTTGAAATTCTTGTCACAAAATTCGACAAGAGAGAAATATCCGATTGAGAGCATTATAAATTATCATGATATCATTATGTTCGATAATCATATTACCATCCTCATTTTTTGATTCCCTAGCATCACATGATTAATATAATTATACAAGGCTACATGAAAACATTTGATGTGGGGCAATAATCAAATGCTTGATGGTTAATGATGAAGATACCTTATGCTACCAAATTCAAAAAGACAAAAAGTAGTAATAAAGTGCCGAAAACATCACCAAATTGTTCCTTACATTATATAAAGTTTGACCTCTTTATTTGCGTTACACTCTTTAAGAAAACAACAGATTTCAGTATTTGACTCTCCTCATGTTAATTATGGAAAATTAATGTTCATTTCATCTCCATTTGCAAGTAGTTTATTTCCCATGGACCGTATGTTTGTAAAGTTGTGGTTATCTACAGCATTTTGTATCATATAAGGCGTGGAAAAAAAAAAGTCAAAACTGTTGGAAAAAAGTGTTTATCTGAAAAAAAAAAAAAAAGGATGCAAGGATATGAATATTTGAGATTGCAGTTTATTGAAAATTAAAATTATCGTCCGTAATGTAAGTTTAGAACAACGATACCTTCAATTTTAGCACAAAAGTAGGCGTCAGCATGTGGAACAAATTGATTGTGTCCAGGTTTCAAAGGGAAAGGATATTTAATTACCTCCTAGAAATAAATAAAATATATTGAAATTTTTGTTAAAGTGTTTAGTTAGAGTAGATATATGCATGATTATATAAAATTTCGGTGAATAGTTAGTGATACTTATTAAATTTATGAAATTATTTTTCTCGTGCGTTCAGTGTGTAAAATTTAATTCACTTTACAGATAAATCAACTCTCAAATAAGATTACGAGATATTACTTTTATTTTTTATTTTATATGAAATATGTATAGCTACAAAGTATTTTCCATATACATGTGAAATTTGAAGTGACATTAGGAGACTTTGCTATGATTTATCCTTTTGAGAAGTGCAGCTGTCAAATAACGAGCAAAGCACCAAGAGAGTACAAGTGCTGGTAGGGTTATCACTAATCATCACCAAGTTGATTATCCTTTGTCGCCCTTTCATTCCTTTTAGCAAAAGACCAATGGCCATTTTGAATCTTTGTGCATAGACATCTCTGCTATTCACCAGCTTTTTTCCTTTACAAAACCTTTCTCACACAACATGGGTCAATGGCTACTGCTACGAGATATTCAGGAAGGCAGTGATCAAAGAAATCTTTATCACTTTTATTTGGGCCTTTTTTTTTGGGAGAAAAGGGGGGCCGGGGGGGGGGGGGGGGGTGTGGTGTTCTAGCAGCAACCAACCAACGTGATTAGGTCCAATGCAACTTTCTAGCATCCATTTGCGAATTTCGCATGTGCAGCCGAAAGACCATACACAAGAGAGGATGCAAGCATGCCAGCAAAATAAGAAATTTACTTTTGCAAGAGAGGCTAAGACGTCACCTATTTGTAAACATGTTGCGGAATTTTTTGTTTCAAGAGAGCCCGAAAAATCATGAAAGACAAATATAATCAGTATATTTCAAACACATAACCGAGGTGGATAATTTACGTTTTACACGGTTAAAATAAGATATTTTTAAGTTTCATATCAACAATTTTTAAAACTAATAAAAGATACTGTCTAACCAACTATTGTTAGTTAAAATAGATGAATATTAGAAAAGGATACCTGTACTTTCTTATATTATATTAATAAAACTGAAAAGGATTAAACTTTAACTTTTTCATTTCCAGCAGCTAAACCACACGTACGGCAAAAGGATTCCAACGGCGAGATCCACTCCAACCCGGCCCTTTCCTTCGAGCACCCCCACCGGCCCACCAAGACCATCTTTATCCCTGACAAGGACCGCCAGATGCCCGACCTCCTTGCCACCTCCAGCGACTTCCTCTGAGTTTGGCGCATCTTCGACGACCAGTCCCGCATTGACCTCAAGTGCCTCCTCAATGGCAATAAGAACAGTGATTCCGTCGACTGGAACGAGGCCGAGCCCAGGCGCATCGGCACCTCCAGCATTGACACCACCTGGGACATTGAGCGGGAGGCTGTCGACACACCTAGCTTATTGCCCACAATAAGGTGGTCTACGACATTGCCCGGGGGCGCATCAGGGTCTTCGCTTTCTTGCCGATGGCTCCGTTAGGGTTTTCGATTTGTGTGACAAGGAGCATTCCACCATCATCTACGAGAGCTCGGAGCTGGACAGCCCTCCGGTGTGGTTGGAATGGAACAAGAGGATCCGAGGTACATGGCCACAATTATCACGGACAACACCAACGTGGTGGTGCTTGATATCCGTTTCTGGACACCGCCGGTGGTGAAATTGCGGAGTCACCACGCCAGTGTCAATGCCATAGCTTGGGCGGAGAAGAAGAGCCACTTTACTTATAAGGGTATTTTACACACTTCAACCAATTATCATACCATTTTTGTAATAAAAATAGATTTTTACTATCGACAACTTAATTGAAAGTATTTTTTGATGCCGCATTCATAATTTACAGTATTTTTTTATTAATTTTAAAAATTATTATTGCGAAATATAAATATACTCTACTTTAACAGTATAAAACATAAATAATTTGACCAAGAGATCTAAACAGAATATTTCAACCAATTGTATTAAAAGTACTGAAAATGTTAGTGGACCATAAATCTATAATTGTAAATTTCCAAGACCTCCAATGTACAACAAACGGATTGCCACTGGAGAGTTACTCAACGCTGTAGCCAAGCGAGTTTCTTCCAGAAGCTGGGCCATGGCGTCGAATCGCCAATGGAAAGAAATATTATTTTCCTTATACAACGGCTCTTAACAGTGAGACAATGGAGGCCTGGCGTTGGGTTTGCTACTAGCACTCTGTGAAAGCGAGAAAACTATGTAAAGCAATGAGATGCAGTCAGCGCGAGTGAACTGTCAGCGTGTGGTCATTTTCACACAGGCAGAATGCTAATACGAGCCTTACTACATGTTGAAACAGTTTGCACAAAAATTTTCATTAAAACGTCTAATTACAAAAACAATTAATTGGAAGGGGGTAACATCGATCCCCCGGCAGCAAACTTCTACGGTCGGCAGGTGTTGAATATCTCACCCCGCATCATATCAACTGGCATGTGCTCGTGTGTGTATCGCTCAGGACCCAGATACACGCCTGTCTTCTCAAGAAGAGCGAGCCCTTCATCCCTTCCATATCTTGAGGCATAGAGTTTCAAGTACTCAATGTCCTGACACAGCATGGGCAATCACGAAAGGTCAGAAAAAAATTTCTAACACGATTTGGCCATGAACATGGTTCATTTTTTGGTTGAAAAGAATTGCAAGTACAAATTGCTTTGTAAAGATCTCAGGAATTGTCAGTTAAGGATTGCATTGTGCCTACGAATAAAATTGGCTGATAAAAAAAATCTGCCTCACCTGCAAGCCACTAAGAATACGCTCTAGTCTAACAGAAGCAACCGGCTGGCGGGAGGGGGAGAACACCTCACCAGGGTAGAACAGAACACCATCACCCGGGGGTAGCCCACGCCTAAATCTTATCTGATCGCCAACATATCAACTTAGGGAAATAAGATGAAAATACACTCGAAAGTGCTTTCATAATTCACATAAGTAAAGATTGTCTAGACATAATACCTCAGCACTAGGGACTGTAGCCTTCTCATAGCAGTTCGCACCCCAGTACAAAAAACCCGTTCCACCTTCTTTCCACACACGCCACATCACAGCGCGGTGCTGTGTACCTCGCATTCCAAGGTGCCAATTAGGATGAGGATCAGAGGGCCCCATACACACATATGTCCACCATTCCTGTGGTCAGGATCGAGTTCACTTCCCTAAAGCATAACTATAAATGATGCCAAATAAAGAACAAGACAATCGAGTCCTAAAGGGCAAGTTTCTGATGAAAAGCCAAGTGTCATAAACTGCAGATGCGTCCATCAGAACAAGATAAAATGCGATCATTGGATCTAAAAGTTAATTGCCATGGAACATATCTCTGAATAGAAAATGGTAACTATAGTCCAAATTGTCCTCTTTACTGCAATGAACTACTCCATTCCTTTCACACCCCTTATACGTGCTACTAACAATCAAACCAATCACTGGCTACATTGCAGCTAGAGGTTACGTAGATGATAAGAAATCTTAGAAAGCCCATCTCTACTAATTGATATAGAGATATTCTCATATGCACTAATTCAATCCAGTTAACGCGACTTACTGAATGAAAAATAGTCATTCAAATGGCATAAATGATAGCAAGTGCTAGCTGTGGAATTGCTACACAATGGATTACTCCAGAACATGGAACAACTCATCAATGGCCTCAAAGAACAAACCAGTTAATTGCCAATTAACCCCAGGCAGCAGATCACGACGGGAAAATAATTTAACACACACACGAAGGCAAGGCTACAATATTGGAGATAGCAAGATGAAGAATGTAGATGCACAGGACATCATGTGGCCGCTGGTGAAAAAATGGCAGACTAGAACTATGATAAACTGCAGTGGTAAATACTTGAAGTAAAAAATGTCCATTTTTCATGCGTGGACGGAATTGTACACGCTACAAGTTTTGTGCCTTTTTTGAATTAAGTCAAAGTGCATAATTCTTTACCTCGCCATTCTCAGGTTGCAATTCAGAGACAATATCCTTGACCAGATCCTCTCGATTACCAAGAACCCACTCACTAGCAGAAAAAAGCAAGAATCAGTAGATATACATACTGAAAGACATTTGAAAGTGTTGGCTACACAATCTGCTACTGCTAGTGGCACAGTAGATCATCCAAGGAGAATTCAGTATGAGAATTTGCACCAAGTGGTAGCTAACCACAAGTTCATTTAACAGTCTTATGGACACAACAACTAGGCTCTTCAATTCGCTTATCTTCAAATATTTACCCCCAAAAAAAAAAAAAAGTGCCTAAGAAGAATCATTCTAACCAACCACAACAACTGAAGCAAAATGAAAAAACCAGACCTGGAAAGGGCAAGGCCAATGGTTGGTGGTGGACACTAAGGAAAGTAGGGCCAACCAGGTATTTTCAGTTTGGAGATAATGCAAAAGAAAGACAAAACAGAAATCAACTTGCACCGAGGACATAGCTTATGACCTATGCCTTCGAAAAATCTAGAAGGCGAATCTTGATGTAATGACTAAGTTACTCCATTGTGACCTGGAGGTCCCTGAATAGACCCTCTCCGCCAAAACAAGAGTTAAGGTTGTGTATATCTGACCTTTCCCTAAATCTAAATTATGAGAGCCTCGTGCAATGGGACATGGACACCATTTCATATGGTTTATCTGAGCAATATCCTTACTGGATAAAGGTACGAGGATCCAGAATCCATGTGAAATAAAGTAAATAGCAGGGGCGGCTAAGCCACATTTATACTAATAAAGTAAGCTTGATAATGGTATAAACAAAGACAGCAAGCCAAAGCAGAAGTGAAATTATAAACTCTTATAGCTAGTACTTTCCTTGCTCAGCTGAAAGAAGTCTAAAGACAAAAAAGGAAAAACTATTTAAAGAACAAAAGAGCATACATACATTATCCTTCACTCCTGAATGAGCAATTTAAAAAGAAAGAATGTAAAGAAGCATTCGAAGGCAATACCTTGTACAATAAATCTGAGTGTGTGGGCGCAGAAACTTTGGCACTTTTACAAAAGCCTCAAAAGGAGTAGGTGCAAGAGGAGCATCACTTGGTCCTACAAAAAACAGTTGTCAGAAAACATCACTGTGATCGACATTTAACCTCTTTATTCATGTAATAAACGGTTAAATGCAGCTTATTAATGCAAATCATGATCGATTACGCATTTATAAGAGGGAATTGAATGCATTTAACTCCCCAAAAGATGTTGGAAATGCTTTTTGCATTGAAATTAAAGATTCGTGAAAGCATCGATGCTTTGTTCAAGTTCGATTTAAGATAAATAACTCACTAAAATAAAGGAAATCACTTATTTGCAAGGAACAAAATTATTTAACCTCTTTATTCATGCAATAAACAGTTCAATGCAACTAATAAATACAAATCATGATCACTGTCAGTTACAGCATACTTATTAAATGGTACTTCCACGTATCAGATGGCCTATTGCTGAAATAGACAAAGCTGTCACACAAGAGGTGATAGAAATGTAATAAGACCTGTATATGTGTTGGATATTAAACGTAATAAGAAAACAATACTTCATTATATGATCATTTCAAGATATTCACTAGACTGCTAGGACCAAGGTCCTATTGGCAGCAAGAAATCCACCATTCCTACCCAGCTCAACAGGGGGCAACGTGCTTGCTTCTGATCAAACTCTACCAGGTTCGACATATTGACAATCCACTCAAGAAGAGTACAAAAGAGAAGAGAAGAAAAAAGAACTCATACCACAATAATAAGTAGTCAAAATGCGGGCATCAGGAGCATAAGCATGAATCTCACTGGCCATGCTGCGGACTAAATCATACTGTTCCAAGTTAAGTGGCTGCAGCATAGTAATCACCATCATTTATGAATAAGATCACCACGCTCCATATTTAGTGAAGACTGATAGGCAACCAACAATAAAAACAAAAAGCACACACACCAGGGAATTCAAACAACGAATTGCAAAGCTAGCCATTGCAATTAGATTAGTTGTGCTTTGCATACCTCATCCCACAAGTAAAAGTAGGCCTTCTTCCAGTGAGACTTTGTTCTCAAGGTCTCTATTTCTTTCTGCAAGTAATCCTTCGCTGCATCATTACTGTTGCACATCAAAAAGACAATGGAAGCTCATCAGTTTTGAATGTCAATATACCTGGATAGAAGCAAGCGTGGACAACTGGCTGTATACCCTGAGACTGCTTGACAATATGGTACAGCATATGCAGCTAATCTTGGGTCTGAAAAGTATTCCTCTGCTCTCGGGTGACTAGCTATAACAGCGAAAAAGAGGAAGTGCATAAGAATTAGGAAATGGATCTCCATATGTCATTTTGCAGCGCACAAAGATATGTTGAAGACATTATAGAGATAAATATTCACTGAAGTTAATACGATAAGAGAGCTAATCTAGTTCATCTGCATTATGTTACCTGGCCATGGGCATGTGTACGTCAAAACACGCATGCTATCTCCCCATCTGCAAAAATATGGGCTAATTCTATACCGCAGAAGCCACTTGAAATGCTGATCCAATGCTTCATACCATTCACCACTTCCGTGTTCAACACCAAAACGGTCCTCGATTACAGTATCAGATATCTAGACGAAAGTTAAGAAATACTGAATGTTATGCAATAAATACATGCCAACATGCCAATACCATGCCTTACAGAACAAGAGATCCAGCTAGTACTGTTCCTCGCAGAAAGATATTGCAATATGAAACCTGCCCCATAACATGCCCGCATCTACGCTGAGGGTCTGACTACTTTAGGGCAGATATCCTACTAAAATTAAAAAGTGGCAACCTCCTAATGCAGAAAAGCATTTTATTCATACAGTTGACAAAATAGGCCACACAACAGATAGGATCACCTGTACTGAGTTCAACTTCACTATTGCTGCAAATGGGTCTTTGTGTTGAGGTACAAGCCTGAGGTTTCAATTCCCCAATCTATCGGTAAGACTGACCTCAGTTTATTCCTTCCATGCATATACAATACTTGTGAGCCACTATCATAATTTAGTATCTACTGGAATGTGTGGGCAATCCTCGACCACTCACGGCACGTACCTCAACATTGTCAAATGAACTTGGCCTTTTTGACTCTGGATCTACTCAAGACTGTTTCTTGACTCTGGACCCATTCAACTTGTATCCTAAAAGCATTAGTTGAGCCTAAAAGCATAGATACTATATCTCAATGGATTGCCGTAAGTTTTCTACCGTGTGTACATTTCCATAATGCTGGTGCTTTTTCAAAATAAAACTTTGTTGTTCAGCATCTTGGACTAGCCATTCCTTCTTCTCAAATTACAATTTTGTGGTGAAATCATGAGTTACCCATTCAGGAAAATACCACCAATTTCAAATTATACAAATACTACTCTTGATGGCAAAAAGGATACACCAAATACTGCAGGAAGTGAAGGAGTTGCTGGAAGTATGAAGTCCCAAACTGTCAAAAGTATCTTCACTCGAACTGAGAGGTTTGTAATTACATCTTCTTCCATCATATCAAGTGACCCGTTATCTGAAATGCATTCAGAAAATGACGGAGACAGAAGAACTCTTCTTAAAGATGTAGTTGCAGATTTCACCCTTTCTACCTAAAAATAAATTGCTCATATTACTAGCTTGTAAGCTACATGGGAGATATTATCAATCACTAGAGTTTCAAACATTACCACTTCATCCAATGGCTTTCCTTCAGTAGGGTCAAGAATATCCAGACAATTTGTGAGCTCGGTATATAGTCGATGCTTCTCAGATTTGGCCAAGCACTGTGATGGATATCTGAATTCCATAATTTGTGATAGCAAATTAAGTTTCCAAATTAATATGTATATTCACTAGAATTAAGTAACCGAAATCACAATTGAGAAAAGGATTATTGAGCTTGTATAAACTTTATAACAATACTCTTGAAAGTTCAAGTTTGTTGCCAAAAGATGCAACAGATAGCTAGTAGTGAAGGCAAAACAAGGATTACTCTGATTTCAAAGCAGTAATGATGAACTCCCCTTCGTATTGACCTGGTGTTTGTGAACTTGGAACATCAATGGAAACCCAAACAGCAGTTGTTTCTCTGCAGCAATAAAAGCAAGAAAGTCAAAAGTGGCCCATCACTGCTTCACAAACAACAATAAAATTAAAACATGGAACTTTGATGAAGGCAGTACCCAGGAAGTAGGCTTATCTGGCTAACTGGAATATCAAGGGGTACAAGAGCATCAGGAACACCTAATATTGGAACCACTTTCCGCAACATTATTGATCGTCCAAGAACAAGCCTGCCAACAGCCAGTATCAGAAAGATTATGGAGTAGAAGTGTAAACCATCAGGATGCAAAAGAAAATGTTGGCTTAAAGAAGCTCACTGATCTCCTGATGTGGAGCATAAGTCAGTACAATGAACCTGCACAATCCCTGCATTACCAGAACCACTCCAAGAAACTTTTGGACGTATTGCAATTTGAACACTTTCTCTCTCATTTCTAGCTGCCAGGAGATTAATCTTCCAAAAAACAAAAAACTTGTATTAGAAGCCACATTACAAGAGATTATTCATGCGATTGGCATGGCTGTGAATGCATACAAGAGATTATATATGTGATAAGCACAGTGATGAATACAATGAGTTGCATACTTGCATCTACATGTTTCTAAGACAACTGATATGTATCAATCTGTAAGTAGAAGCATTGTCAACTTCCTTTGCAACACAGATAGTCATAATAATATGAAACATCTGCATCACATCCAATGAACATATATCAGAAAGCATTCATGCAGATGCAACTCAACAAGCATCGCCTATCGCATACTAGGACTTCCATAGGATGTTTGCCTACTCCCCACATGCATGCCAAGTTAAATTACCATGCTTATGCCAGCAGTTCAACAGAATAATTGCAAGTAAGGGCCAATTACACAAATAGTAGACATAGCAATTACATGTTCCAAATTTCTGGGCATCTCTTGTGGTCCAACATTTGTAGTGCTTGGCATGCACCAGACATGCACCAAATCTGACGTTGGAACCTCTGAAGGGTCAATTGACCTCTTAAGAGGATTTGAACCATGTAAGCCATCATCATTCCATCCATACGCTGTTCCTCCTCCAGCAACGCCTTCTACAGGTGGGACAGCAACGTTTTGAGGATTCCCTCCTGAGCAATAAGCAATAACAGCATTTGTTACATCAAATGAGGTCAGATGGCCAGGTCAAATATTCACAGGACAGAGGACACAAGCAGCACACCGTTAAGATCGACACAAACAAAGCTGAACAACTTAAGACTACTTCCCATTACTAAGCATACTTCTCTTCTGTTTTAATCATTTTGGTGCGGAGGAGGCAATGGAATCTCTCAGTAGTTAACAAGCCAGATAACATCCTCCTCATGATATGGGAAGTAAACCACCAAATAGTCTATTAACTACGTATGAAAAATAATATTAGCTTCAAAAATAATTGCTTATGGACATATGCACATCACCAAATTCAACAAACCTTTAAGCAAACCAGCTTAACAAAATTTGAAAAAAACAAAAAGCAAATTCCAACCAACAGAATTCAAAGAAAACGAAAGAGAAGTGAGAAGGGAAATCTCGCAGTAGCGGCAAAGGTGGAAACCATAAGACATCAGTTAACAGAATCAATTTTTTGCGCAACAAACAGGGGCAAAATATCCAGGATTAGCGATTAAATTACTCAAAATAAACCTACAGAATATTAGCCAATCAGTAAGAAAAAGAGAGTAATCAGTTGTTGGAGGGACTCACCGGTCGTATCCATTTTCGGTGCAGTTACGTTGTTGTTGCGGCGACCAGCAAAAGCTTGATTAGTCTTAGTTCCGATTCCGAGTTAGGTTTCAGGTCGGGCTGGAGAAAATCTCTTGATCGGGGGGTTTATGGAGAAAAAGATAAAAAGCGGATGTTTGTCCCGTTACGTGAATGGGAACCCGGTTGGCAATGGTTGGCAACAAAGGCAAATGACGCTCTGGGTAAATTCACTACGTGAACTGTAAGAAATTTTAGTGTAATAAAAAAATTAAAATTATAAATAAATTAATAATAAAATGCTATCAATGGCATGCATCAGAATTAGAACAATTATCTGATTTTTTTTTCCGGAGCAATAACAAATTATCTTACTTTAATACACTTGATGTAGGATGAACAACGAATTGATGAACAATTCGGAAATTCACTCGGAAAAAAGAAAAAAAATAATGGGAATCTATTGTATCACACACAGGAATCTATCTATAACCAACAAAATTTATATTCGTTTAGAAATTTAATATCAATTATCAATTCTCGTAAGCAGACTCTATGTCTAAATAATAAAACTAACATTGAAACACATTTATAGAGATTAGACTAAGGAAACTAATTAGGAATAGAATTTAAAATAGACTAGCAATAGAATTCTAAATAGTATCATATCGTAAATAATATTATATCTTAAATATAATAATCTAAAATATAATTATAAATATAAAATATTAATAAATTCCTAAATAATAATAATATTCTTTCTTTGTTCCTCATCATTCTCTCATGCTTGAAAAAAATTTATCCACAAATTTTGAAGTGATAGAAAATGAGAACGAATGTGCTTCAAACTGAAGAAAAATCTTTAGATAAAAAGGGAAATCTTAAAAAAAAAAAAAAAGGAGGCGGCAGCAAAGAAACAAACTTCAAGAACTCCACAGGAAAAATTGGTCATTAAAACCACAGAGGAATGACAAAATCAATTTTTTTTCCACAATCTGTATAATCATGCAACTTTATTAGTCACAACTAGTTTAGCAAATTAATCATCAACTAAATGAATTTCTTGAGACAAATATGCATCTGTTGTTATTTTATCAACAATGTGATCAACTTCTTCTAACAGATAGCTTTATTTGAAAATTTTGACTTCGATATTACGAGCTCATCTCCGATGGCAAGAGAAAGTTCATAGGACGTCAATTTCAAAACACCAGTAATGACTGATGCAGCTGTAAGTTGGATGACCTTGTTAAATGTACTGAATGAAACACACGAGTAATCTTCAACCTTATTTTAATCAGTAGAAGCAACAACCTCATTTTGAATAGTATGAATAGCCGGCTTCAGAAGCCAACTCTTTTTTTTTTTTTACAAACTTTTTCTACTAACACCTAAATTTTTTATCCTCTTCACCAACCTCATTCAATCGAAAGCTCTAATTTGACAACCACCAAACAAAAATTATGAGATGTTAAAAATAATCAAAAATTAGCACAAAGATTGCAAAAATAATTATGAACCTAACGATAAAAATATAATTATGCACTTAACATTTCACAAATATGAACGTAAATTTACAAATATTGAGTACATAAATATAATGAAAACATGAATATGGTTAGGTCAAAATCCCACCCCCACACTTATATTAAAATGTATCCAAAAATTAAACGAATGGTGAGGGTAAAGAAAAACTTACTGTTAATGACCGATTTGATATCTCTTTTAAAAGATATTGACTGTGCTTTGGTCTCTTCTATGAACCTACATGAAAACATATTCAAACTAAAAGTGAATTAAGCTAAACATAACTAATAAAAGAAAAACAACTAAGATAGAAATTGGGTTGTCCCCCAATAAGTGCTTGACTTAATGTCTCTAGTTAGACGTGTTTCCCTTAACTTCAAAGGAGGATGATCATCAAGAGGATGAGGCTTTAAGTTACCCTCATGAACCTTAGTCAGCCTAGACTTTTCACCTCAAATATCGACTGCTCTTTGCAAATACATCTTGCACAACGTGAATGGTCCCTATATTTGTTTTTTTCCACAGAATTGTCCCACTATAGACATCATAGAGAAGCACTTTCTCTCCCTCCTTGAAGCCACTTCTTGGAGAATTATGCTCTAAAAAAAAAAGAAAGTTGCTTGAGTTTTAAAGGAACTGACTGTGCAATGGACAGTGTTGGGCTTAGCTTTACCTCTTGGACAGGTTATTCAAATAGTATCTCAAGTACCCTTTCCAAGTCAATGTCTATGGTCTTCGGGTTCACTTTGGGGGGCTTTGATGTTTCTACAGTGAAGCATGTACCAACTGGTTATGGACTCTTCAATGTTTTAAACACGTTGAATACATGCTCCTTCTTTCTTACTCAGAATGTCAACTTTCCTTACTTCACATCAATGAGTGCCTTATTAGTAGTTAGGAACGGCTTCCCTAAGATTATTGGGATGTCTTCATCTTCTTTCATCTCTAGAACTAGAAAATCAGCAGAGAAATAAAATTTTTCCACTTTAACCACCACATCATTGATTTTTCTTAAGGATACTTGATGGATCGGTCAGCAAGTTGCAAGGACTCCAATTTTCCTATCATGAGCCTGCTGAAAAGAGATAATAACATCAAATTAATGCTTGTTTCTAAATCACATAATCAATGCTCAATGCCTAATTTCCAATAGTACAAGGGATGGTAAAACCTTGTGGGTCCTTTAACTTGGGAGGTAGTTTATTCTGAAGAATAGTACTACACTCCTCAGTTAAGGTAACTGTGGCGTGCTCCTCAAGTTTCCTCTTATTTATTATGATCTTCTTCAAGAACTTTGTATAGTTTGGCATGTATGCAATTACTTCTACAAAAGGAATGTTGATGTAGATCTTCTTAAATATGTCCAAGAACTTGAGAAAGTTCTTGTTATCATTCATCTTTTTCAACTTATTGGGAAATAGGATTGGTGAGACATATGACTTTATTTGCAGTGGCGGAATCGATGAAACTACCTCCTCAATATCATCCTGCATTCCCTTTTTAGCATCCTTAATGTTCTCAAGCATAGGTTCATCTTCTGCACCACTATCTCTAGTGGGCTTATGATTTTGCTGATTATCGTCAGAATTTTTTATCACCTTCCCGCTTCTCAATATAATGGCCAAAACATTCTTCTTTGGATTCACCTCGGTATTACTAAAGAGTTGACCTTGATTCTTACTCAAAACTGCTTTGGCAAGTTTACCCACTTGTACCTCCAAAGTATGATTTGAGGTTTGGTGAGTGATGCACCTTTGTCGATCTTTAGGTTTAGTTTCTTTAGCTCAGCATCCTATTGCATCATTCCCTCGTCTATTTTTGACATGTACTGCATGATCATGTCTTCTATCTATGACTTCTTATCCTGAGGTTGAGATACTAGGGTCTCTGCTGTTGAAACTCTAGTAGTATTACTTGCCTTGTATTTCCTTACTCTTTCCAACCAAAATTTGGATGGTTGTGCCATTTTGGATTATACGTGTTGGAATATGGGTCATTCCTCTATTGTTTTCCTACATAAGCTCCAGCATAATTAATCTCTTTCACATACTTGCCTAAGTTTCCATCTAGGCAAGCGGCTTTGGTGTGTCCAAAATGTCCACAGTATGAACATAGTTTCCTCTGCATCAAATCTCTACTCAACAATAATTTCATTTAACGAGTTAAGTCGTCTATCTTGGATCCCACATAGCTTGTAAATATATCTCATAAGTTCCAGTTTTACGCCCTTTAATAACTTTTTGCTGAGAGTTGTATGCTAGTAGCTCATAAATATCATACAGCTCATCTATTGACTTATTACCGACATATCCTCCAACTGCTGAATCCACCAACATCTGAGAATTGGTGACAAGACCATCTTAAAAGAACTGCATTTGGAGGGGCTTGGAAATTAATGGTATAAGTATTGCACTAGAAGCATTTTAAACCTCTCTTGCACCTCATGAAAAGGTTCAGCATCTATCTATGAGAAAGAACAAATCTTATTTCAAAGCTCTGCGATCTTTTGAGGAGAGTAAGACTTCAACATAAATTTATTACAGATCTCTTCTTATGTATTAAGTGATCCCTTTGACATATTGATAAGCCAAGTCCTTGCCTAACACTCTCCAAGTCGTGCTGATTTCGGTCACAACCTCTGTCTAAACATATCAATTCAATTATAAATGCATTCATCGATTCAATAATTTTCCATATCTTTCTATAAACAGTTATCATATTTGTTTCAATTAACTTACACTGCACAGTTGCCTCCCCCATCTAGTCTCATATGCCATCTTTTCCATATGCCACTTTTTGCACAAACACGTATAACCAATATGTTTTAATTTTCTTTTTTAATTTTAAACAACAAACTCATTTAGATCAACAAATTCTCAAATGCATATCATCATTTCAAGGTACTTCTGTGACTATGAATAATGTCTAAAATCAACTCACTAGAAGCAATTATATGAAGTTATGCTTTTTTCATGCTTCCTTGACAACAGCATTTTTGCTTTACTAGCCATCTAACCAATTTCACCCTCCTTGTTACAAGCATCATTAGATTCTTTATTGCTTCCCTGCTGCTCTTCTGGAAATAGAAACACTTAATTCTTCTTCTTTTTCTATTGCCATTCTTTAAAACAACTGTCCTACAATAAAAAATCACAAACTTCATCATTGCTTTTCCAATCTTTACAACACCACCTGTTTCTAAAACATGAATAGTTTCACATATGAAACTCCGTCCCTGCCCTGCACCCATTGTTTTCATTCTTTTGCACCCTACAATATTCATTTACATTATCTCCCCGTCTTTTATTCTATCATATGCCATTCGTATTTACAACAAGTAAATTGAGTCTCTATTTGAAATATCATGCATTTGATTGTAACTAACATCCAACACAAATTTATCTTGACTCTGCCATTTGGTTTCCACAAAATTTCAAATTTCTTTTTCAGAAATTTAACTCACATTTTATAGCATTCATTACCCTCGATGAAAACGTTCACTGACACGGGTTTTCTGCATATTTCATTATTCTATACATATCAATTATTTATTTTCAAATATAATTTATCAATAGCACAGAGACTAAATCATCTGTGTTCTACAACCTTGTCATATCTTCTCATTCTTTCAACCGCCATTCCATCAGGGGAATTTTACACTCAGCAAAAATTACATCTCCAACCCATTTTCTATACAGCTTAAGAATAACATACCTTATAACCATGAGTTCCCTCTTATAACACATCTTATTTTCCCTTTCCTCAGTTGCAACAATGGGTACCATTAATTTGGTAGAACACTGTCCATAATAAGAAAAATAAAAAATTTCTTCCATTTCCAACAACTTCTTAGCCCAATGATCAATATCCCTATTTGATTTACAATAACTATGCAAACGAAATTTCTGCATCAACAATAAAATTTCAATTTCACAGACATGCAATAAAAAAAAAAATTGACCATTCCTTTCGTCGTTCCTCCTACCCTTATTCCTTCTATGAACAATTCTACTGTCTGCAAATATTATTGGTGATACGAATATCGAGCAAGAAGGTGTCCCTTGTGAATGCAAACTCTACCATCCTCTAACTCTCCGCTAAAAGGATGCAACAAAGGATTGCATCCTTTGTTCCAACAGAACCTCTGTCTAATTCCCCTACCCACTACTCTTTTTATCTTCCTTCATCATAATTCCTTCCAAAATTTAGGCTAAAATTTCTCTCACCCCAAGTGTTTATAAATCAATCTTTACTACTTGATGCTTGCCTCCGTTCTTGTTTTGCCTCGTGTGGCTTTCAATTTCTCTTCACTTTGCTTTGCTAAACCCTACATTCAGATGCCAACCCTGAACACTATATTTCAATTATTTGGGGTTTTTTTTTTGGACAGATTTTTTTTGGGTTATTTCAATAATGTGAGTTTTTTCAACTACCGACAATATTTCAACTTATAAAATGAGTGGAATCCGCTTGTCCAGTCTGCATCTGTGTATAATTTTGTGTTGGGTTTTGGGTTTGTACGCTAATTAATGCCTAAAATTTTTTTAGTTTGACAAAAATATCACGTCAACAGCATTAACGACGTGTATCTATCTGCTTGAATTGCCAAGGAAAATATAAATAAAGAAAAAAAAAACATATAAAAAAAAAAAACAAGTAAAGAAAGCCAGATTAGCTCCGTCTGTGTAAACGGAGGAGTTGAGAAGCTTTCAGCTTATAACTGTCATCAGCTAACGAGTCTGGAAGAGAGGGTTTTTAGGGTTCGGAGGAGTAATTTAAAATTTGGAAGAAAAACTGAGAAGAGAAATCAGAAAATTCATTTAAAAAAAAAAAAAAAAGGGAAAACAAAGGACTAATAGGAAGCAGCCATGGAAAGCGCTTTCGCCAGCGCCTCGTCAATAACGGATCAGAGGCAAAAGATCGAACAGTACAAGCACATTCTGTCGTCCGTTATCTCCTCCAACGACATCGTTCAGGCCAGGAAGTTCATCGATCACGGTGATTTTCCATCTTCTCCCTCTCTTGTTTGTTACTTAATATAGTACAATGATCAGCTAGCTAGGGTTTTTTTTTTTATTTAAATTTTTCCTTCTTTTTTTTTCTCCTCCTATTCCTAAATTGGTGCAAAACGACTGTTGTAGTATTGTCGGACGATGTGCCGTTGGTGGTGTCGAGGCAGCTGTTGCAGACGTTTGCTCAGGAGTTGGGGAGATTGGAGCCCGAGACGCAGAAGGAGATTGCCCATTATACCCTTGCTCAGATTCAGTCTCGTGTTGTTTCCTTCGAAGAACAGGTTAAATCTTGCTTTTTTTTTTTGTTTTCAACTTAAACCAGCTCATCTCATATCAGGCATTTTATACACACATTGTTTCTTTCCATTTACCCTGAAGCTGGTTTCATTTTCACTGGTTTTTTGTGTGTTGGCATTGGCTGCGCCGAAACGGGGGGTGGCCCCGGGGGGGGGGGGGGAGGAGCTGCTTTATGTTTTTAAGCTGATTTTTTTTTCTGGTCGTAGGTTTTAGTAATTAGAGAAAAACTTGCGGAGCTCTACGAGTCGGAACAGCAGTGGTCAAAGGCAGCTCAGATGCTCAGCGGCATTGATCTAGACTCTGGAATGAGGTCTGAGAATAAGATTTTTATTATGTATATGTGTGTGTGGGTGTGGGTGTGTGTGGGTGTGTGTGTGTGCGTGTGGGTTTTTTTCGTTTTTCAATAAATGTGCCGTTGCTGATAATTTTCTTTCTTTTTTTTTTTTTATCCCTTGATTGATGCTAAATGGAGGCTGTATATATGTCTGTGATTGTTCGTTCAGGGTCATTGACGATACGTACAGGTTAACCAAGTGTGTCCAAATTGCTCGCCTGTATCTCGAGGTACTGACTTTCTCTTGCAAGCTTAAGTTTATGCATTCTAAATCGTTGACTGGCATTTCCCTTGTTTGTGTACTGCTAGCAGCGACTTCAGAAAGTAACTGGGGATTTGAGACTATTGCAATTATCTGACGACTAGTTGTAATCAGACTTTTTTAAAAATCCTTTTTATGCTTTCAAAAGTAAGTCAGAGCTTACTTCTAGGCATAATGTGTGGTATCTGAGCGGAAAATACAAAGCATTTCATTCCTTTAACTTTCATTGAGCTGCTATAGATTTTCTGTATCGTCAGTTTGTATGTTCTGTGCTCGCACTGCAATTACCAGCATCTGTGGTCCTAGTTAACTTTCTTAGATCATCGTTAGGTAACTGCGGCAGCAATCCAATATCATACTTTACCTAGTATCAAATTGTTACAGTTTGATTTCTCTTATTTTGTAGGATGATGATGCTGTTAATGCAGAAGCTTTCATCAACAAGGCTTCCTTTTTGGTTAGCAATAGTCAACATGAAGTATTAAACTTAAATTACAAGGTTTGTCATGACTTTATTAACTGCGACAGTAATTCAGCATGATGCTGGAAGCTTTATTGCTTCGTACAATTCTTGCTTACCTTTTTTTTTTTTCTTTTTTTTTTTTTTTTCAGGTTTGCTATGCAAGAATTTTGGATTTAAAGAGGAAGTTTTTGGAAGCTGCATTACGATATTATGACATATCTCAAATTGAGAAAAGACAGATAGGAGAAGAGTATGTGAAAGTGAAATGTTATGTATTAGCTAGTGTGTGACTGTGTAGTTATTTTAACTATTAAACTTATGTGCAATTCCTTTTCGAAGACTAAATGTATCATTATGAGCACAGGATAATGTGCTTTGTCCATGCCCCTGTATGCTTGTGGAGATACGTAGATAGAAAGTTATTAACAATTTTCTGTCGTGTTTCTTAAAGAACAATTGATGAGGAAGCACTGGAGCAAGCTCTATCTGCTGCTGTAACTTGTACGATTTTGGCTGCTGCTGGCCCTCAACGTTCTCGTGTTCTAGCCACTTTATACAAGGCAAGAACTTTTTTTTCCTTCGTTTTTCAATTGGAGATGTGTGTGAAATATGCTTTTGCACATGCTGATGTATTGGGGCATGTTTCAGGATGAACGATGCTCAAAGCTAAAAATTTATCCCATATTGCAGAAGGTTGGTTCTCTCCCTTCTCAATGTCCTTTCTCTCTACCCAGCAAACAAAGGCACTGCTGTGTTTGTGTTTTTTCGTTTTCCTTTCTGCTGCCTAATAGTTTCACATTTTGCTCAATGAAACTTTGCATTTATCAGGTTTATTTAGAGAGAATTTTGAGAAAACCAGAAATTGATGCATTTGCTCAAGAACTGAAAGCACATCAGGTTGTGAACGTGTTCTTCACCTTTGCACATATTTTCTTTTACTTAATTTCACAAGCTCTAATGAGCACACTTTCCCTTATGTCACACAGAAAGCTCTTTTGCCAGACAATTTTACTGTACTGGACCGAGCAATGATTGAGCACAACCTTCTGAGTGCAAGCAAACTGTACACCAATATAAGGTGGAGATATGATTCTTTTGGATACCTTTTTGCCATAACTTTATTTTATGGGGACTTTTGTATTAATGGAGATGTGTTTTGGTTTGGTTTTCTGCTGTCTTTGCTGTAGTTTCGATGAGTTGGGAACCTTGCTTGGAATTCCTCCGCATAAGGTACTTGCCTTTCCAGGTCCTTAATGTTCATACAAAGTAGTTCTGGACCCTCAGTAAGCCACATGTTTAACTATCATTTTAGCATTCCAGATTGGCTCCAAATCAGTGCTAAAGTTCATTTGTTGCAGATTTATAGTTCCCGATGATTCTTTCTGATTGTTTGTTGTGTCTTCTTTTGATCTTTGTCTCTGATACCACACTTTCTTGTTTGGTCGCCTTAATCATCATTCAAATATATTGCTGTTTCAATTCTCAGGCAGAAAAAATTGCATCAAGAATGATCTATGAAGATAGAATGAGGGGTTCCATTGATCAGGTAGGGCATTCTAGATTCTACCTCATGAGTTGTACCTTTCTCCAACTACTGTTGTTGCTTGTACTTTGTAGATTGTGTTATAAGTTTCGGCATTTAGACCGCATATTTGTTTCCAGAGGGTGCTTGTGGACTCGAAACAATATGATGTCACATTTCTATTACATTGATTTTGAGTTTTCATTATCAGTTTGAATGCCTTGCCCTGTGTAATTGTTCCTGTTTTCTCCTGTAAAATGCAATCACTCTTTCTTGTATTTGTACTGCAATTATCAATTCACACTCAAGTTAAGCTCATTCCTGGGATATTTCCCCGCATTCATTTATTTACATAGCTCAGCCTTTGTTTCCATTATTTCTGTGTCATGTTGGTCTGTATCTCCAACCACTTGAGCATGGGTACACCATTTTATCATCTGCACTGTTGCATCAATTGAAACCTTTGTACTTTATGTCAGGTGGAAGCTGTCATTCACTTTGAGGACGACACAGAAGAGCTGCAACAATGGGATCAACAGGTGACTCTCTCCGTGCATTGACAAATCTGATTGTATTTTATATTCTATTATTGTTATAGAGCTGCACCTGTCTGAACTCCTGGTCTAGGGATATCTGATTTGACGTCTGAGCTTACAATTGACTGTTGAGTTTTCTTTAAATAGCTTATTTACTATTTCCCTGCTACTGTTGCAGATTGTTGGTTTGTGTCAAGCGCTGAACGATGTCTTGGATAGTATGGCGAAGAAGGGCTGGTCAATTCCTGTCTGATTTGTTGGTTTGATGAAACATTAGAGGATGCATTTGGATGATTTTTTGTTCACTATCATATGCACAGAGCACATTTTTAGCTAATAGTCAAACAAAGTTCCGATGTTTTACACTTGACACACATTGTGAATATTAGTGCCCAAGTGCAAAATTTTTGTTTATTTTTCTTTCTTTTCTCAGCTGGGATTTGTCTTATTCTTTCTTGTCGTCGTAGTTGATCCCATTTGCTTGTTTTGGCATTTAGCAGGCGCACTATTAGTCTTCTGATTTCTTTTGTTTGATCTGAGAGGAGTCCCGTTGGGCGTCGTTTTTGAGAGCAGCTTGATCACCTCCAAGTGGCTTACGCCTAATTAGCAAATGGATTCCCAATGCTATTCAAGGATTCAAGCCAACTGGCAAACTGGTGTAAACCGTCCTCGTCAAATAGGTCCCAAAGACGCAAATAATGCAATACCTGCCAATGAACAGTATCTTGATGATTTCATTTCATTGTGGGGCATGGTCGTTAAATGGCAGTTTCGTCTCCATCAATATTTGTTGGTAGGTTCTCTTAATAGGGAAAGTTAAATCAGAATGGTAACGGATGACTCAAAGTTTCTGCGCACTTGCCTAATAATCAATATATTTGTTATGCACTCTTTTTCTTATTTAAAAATTGCAGCTTTCTTTTCCTTATTAAAAAAAATTGAAGCTTTATGTCTTCTGGTTTAACACCTTCCTTCAACAACTCAAACTTAATTCTCCTAATGTAATATATTTGTTTCTTTGACATTAATTCATTTTTAGGCATTTTTTAGAGTTTTGCCTTCTCTTAATTCCCCACTTTCTCCCAATTATATTAATAACTGGCTTTATTATTCTTGCTACGCGCAAATATTGTAGTATTATTATTATGTGTTGAGAAATTTGTTTATGAAAAAATTAGGTGGAAAAAAAACACAAATTATGTTTCTCATACTCTTGGTTAAAACTATATAGGTCTACTCATAGCTCTGACTGTTATGGTGGAGGAAATATTTGAAAGCATAGAAATAGGTAGGAGCGAGTTGAAAATGGATAAAAATCTTGTTAACTTCTTGTTAGTTGCCAAAGAATTGTTATCGAAAGAGTAGCATAATACCAATCTAAAACCTGGAAGAGAGGTGCCCTTAGATGGATCAGATACGTCTCGATCTTGAACGTCAAAATCAATGAGTTATCGCTTGATCACAAGCTCTTCACTTCCATGAATAGACTTGACAAACATTTCACAAGACACTACATAGAAGTTCTCTTGTCTAGCAAAATCTAGAATGTTGTGCAATGTTTCACAATTGAGCAAATTGACAATGGGATTCAATGAGTTTGAATAAATAAAAAAAAAGGAAAAAATTTACTTTATTCTACAAAATTAAAACCAAAAAAAAAAAAAGGCTTAGAGCTAAGTAAGAAACAATTGGAAAGTATTTTTCATATAAAAGATTGTCCATTAATTACAAAATAATGGAGTATATTATGTAAGATTACCCATAGATCATATCACGTATCATCGCACTCTTGTAACCTATCACCTCTTCCCGTCATAGAATCAAATGTGTTAATTAAAAAAAAAAAAAGAAAAAAGAAAAAGAGCCAAATGGGAAACTACATTGAGTTAGCAAAGTATCTGTTTTGCTTTCCTTGAATAATATGGGAAGCGTTTTATCTATTTTCAATACTTTCAGAAATAATAAACTATCATTTCAATTTTTAACAAAAAAAATAATGGACAACATAATGCCGTTGGGAATGAGGGCATTAAGCAGAAGCCAACATGATATCAATAGTAAAATCAGCCACTCTATTTAAACGTTAATATTTACCAAAGATAACATTTCATTATATTTCATGGGCAATTTGTATGGCTTGTATGTTCAATTTTTTTCTTTAGAAAAAAAAAAACCAACACAAAATAATAACATAAGCATGCCATGCATAACGCGAGTAAAATTTCTGATTTAAACTAGTCGAAGTAGACCACATGAATCCTGTTAACTGAAGCAATGAACTTCAATCCGTGAGGCACATGGGAGAAAGCAAATGACTTGCCCAAGATTTGGTTTGATATCATATGGATAAGTAGAAGTTTGGATCCAATATCAGGTGTACATAGAAGTCAAGCCTTGGAAGCTATTTAAATTTTGCATGATGATCTAAATGCAAAAATTTTGTTTGCTATTCTTCCTTTTTTTTTCTTTAATTTTTTGTTGGCGCTTTTCTATTTGATAAAAGCGAATCCTTTAATGATCAAACACAAACGTTTCACTGTACCCAAAAGCTCGCATCTTTCACGGCTGCGTGTACTGCACTGGCCTTGTGATCTGTTGCAATTTTTTTTTTTCTTTCTTTCCTTGTATCCTTTTTCTCCATTTAAATGAAGGCAAAGTTATGAATTCTATAAGTGGAAGCATGCAGATTACAGTTGATAAGCCCCTCTTCCCTCCCCCTCCCCCCACTACACCCATATGTACAGAGATATTCAATTACCTAACACATAATCCTCACGAGCAAAGTTACCTTGTAAAATGTGGTTGCTTGGGAAGCGCATGATGAACTACGTGCCTGGAACTCCTGAGGGAGAATTCCTCGCAGGATCCTTTCCAGACTGTACGAGCACGTCATGATTAATGGATGCTAGCTGTGACAAATTCTGCAAAAAGCAGCTTCTAATTCAATGAATCATGGCATGACAAGAACATTCAACAAGAAGAACGCCAACTGAGTTAATGACCGTGTTATATGCTATATTCCCTTTTTTTTTTGGGTTAGGGTTGGGGGCACATGGTGAAAATATTGTGACGTTTGTAAAGGAAGGAAAAGGCTCAAGTAGTAGGAATGGATAAGCGCAGATATGGTGGGTGTGCTTAAAAATCATTTCATAATCTTCATGCTGTAAGTCTATATATAAAAAGCCAGTCTTTGCCTGAGGAGTACTGTGACTGTTATTCAACCTGTCTTCTCACCCCATGAGTTAAGAGCGATCGATGAGCTAAAGCAAATTTGGGGCCAAATCTTCAGGTTATTGACTCAAAACCATAAATGCAGTTAGCATACACAAATTGCTCTGGCACTGTTGAGGTAACCACTAAAGAACGCTGATGATAGCAAATAAAATTCAGGGTAGAAAAGTCAGCTTACCTTGAAAGAAAAATTGATCAAAGAGAGATTAAATGGAGAAGAATCAAAGTCTTCGAGGTCACCACATTCATCCATCTGAACAATAGATACACGATAAGAACTCAACTACAGCTTCTGAACCTCATATCAATCTGTCAAAACATTTGCTCTATTCTCCCACCCTCACCGCCTGCTCTAACAATGTGTGTGAGAGAGAGAGAGAGACACCCCAACACCCACATTGTGTCAACCTAGGATTGAAATAATTGCCATGCAAGTGACATTTGTGACACTTAATAAAAGGTTTTTATCCCTTCTCAAGCACCCATACCACCAATTTGAATTCAAGAAACCATGTTTCAGCTTACCATATCATATCAATGATAACTATAATAGAAGGAATTTTTTTTAAAAAAAAAAAAAAAACTATAATAGAAAGAAGAAGAAGAAGAGGAAAAAAAGTGCAGGTTCTTCGTGTACCCTTCTTTAGATTTCTGGCAACTTATTGGTAAAGCGAGTTTTTCCAGCAGTTAGCGTCTTACGAGGAATATAGCCACAAGATGTATTTTAATAATCACAATACTGAAACATAAAACAATTTAATTAGAGACGAACTAATATGTCTACCTCAGCTCTGGAAATTGAGGATGAATCCTCAGTGTCACTGTCAGAATGGTTGCCATCATGATCATTCGGCATTGCATTAGAGATTTGAGAAAACCGTGATACAAAATAGCTAGTGTCATCCACACTGTCTGGGCTTGGTACAAAAGCAGCCTGTGCATAAAAATAGAGGCCATAAAGTCAAAAGTAGAGAACTCTGGCAGAGGAAAAGGGAAAAAAGAAACATGTAGTAGTTTCAAGAAGTAAACAATATAATTCAAAAATATGTACACCGTCACATGCTCAAAAGTCAAAACTATGAGAAAGAATATGATTACAATTTGAGCTAGGCTGTTGATAATGTCAATGGTGTCATTGTTATACGTATATATCAACATGCAACCGTAGTCCAACTGAAAAGAGATCGCATAAAAAAATGTTTTGTTATGTCCAGGATACGAGCCAAACTAATCCAGACAAGAAAATGTTCTACTCTGCTTGACATATCATTGTCACATAATAAGTTCTACTTTCATTTGATATGAACATGAATATCAGCCAGTACTTGGGAAATATTCAACATCGGCTCATGATGTGGATTCGAAAACTCATTTGGACTCATCCAACTCCAAATTTCTTAGATAAGGCACTATCACTCGATGGTAAAGGCTCAGTTAGGCATAAGCAAGCAAATATATAGCTGGCAGAACAACTGTTGCCTCAAGAATTTTCTATTTCTGAAAGAGAAAAATAAACAGCAATTTGCAATAAGTATGAATTTATACCTTTTGCAATGCAAGGTTGTTCCAGTCAATTCCTCTGAAAAATGGATGTGCTTTGACCTATAAGATAACCAAATTATCCAGAAAAACCAATATGCTTAAAGTCTGATTATTTTAGTCAAACTTTATACAGCAATATACCTCAGCTGATCCCTTTGCTCCTAAGCGTTGATCTGGATCAAGGATAAGCAACCTATATATATGTAGATATATTAAAAAAAAAAAAGAAAGATTGATGTAGGTAAAATATCCGAATCAAGAATAAGCAACCTCGAAAGTAAAGGGTTAAACTAATACACCAGATCCATCTTGGTTACTGATAAGCGAATACATGTGCCAACTCTTGAAATCTAATGCATTGATAATGTGATGTCAATGATAAACAAACAAATCCCTTGCATGCCAAAAATTGGAATGGCATGTGTGTTAACGACCAAACAGAAATTAAGTAGTAGAAGATGATATCAAATGTGATGGTATTACAGCGGAAAAAGGAAACATTCAAACATACTGGTAGGCAATAAAAATTTTTGAGGAGGAATATGAGAAATGATAACAATGTAAGAAGTCATTGATGATATTTACAAAAGCTTGCATGTTAACAGCATCGTGAATAAGGTCAGATGTATATATTATTCATTCCCAAAAAGATTCAATTGAAGCCATTGGCACGAATCTTCAATTTGGAAACACTATAGACACCTTAATGAAGAGTTAAAAGATAAAAAGATCATGAGAAAAGGCTACACCATCCCCTAAATAAATAGCACCAGATGCAATTTAATGTGGAAATATAAATGCTGCAAGTATCAATGTCAGGGTTGGAGCATTCTGTCTACCATGATGTACAAGCCATCCAGTCCATGTCACAAGAGAAGGTTCAAAGATCATATTCCGTAACTATAAAATTACAAAAGAGAAAGACAAAAATGTCACAAACAAGTCTTCTGTGCATACAGTTGATTGCCAACCTGTTGATCAAGTCTTGGGCATCAAAAGACATGTCATCAGGAACAGACGGCCAGGGGATTTTTCCATTAAGAATGTTGTCAAAGATTATCTGCAACCAGGATAAAACCACAGTAAACATTAGTTGTCAGCATACAGTGTCAAGCTTTAGATAATTTTCAGGAAAATCATACTACATTATAAGAGAAAATTTTCCATGCAACAGGAAACACCAATTGTAATGAACCCATGAGTGACAACATCGCTCAAAATTAATTCCAAAAAAGTTATAGTACAACTTAATGATTTGAGAAATCATCAGAAGAGTTGAAAATGAAGGATACCTCAGGGCATTCAGCAGTAAAAGGTGGAACACCAGTTATAAATTCGAACAAGATTATTCCCACAGACCACCAATCTGCAGAATAACCTGCAAGGAAACCCAAGATGTAAACTGAAAAGCCTAATAAACTTAACCAATGAATCCACATTCAGGTTGCATTCAGACCATGTTCGGTTCCGAGAAGAATTTCAGGGGCCAGGTAGTCAGGTGTCCCAACTGCCGAGTGCTGACTTCTGTCTTCTGTTTGCTGAACATGTGGGTTAAGATCATCTAAAGATGGATTTGCAGTTGACTCGGGTGCTGACAAATCAATGGTGCTGTTTATGAGGCCAATTTTTGAGAGTCCAAAGTCTGTAAGCTGATAAAATAAGCAATCATTAGTACATTGCCATTTTCATGAAATTGGGCTCATGCAGACAAGAATATTGAAAGGTGCGACAACATGTGCGATGTACTATTTATAGCCATATATAATGCAGATCAATTGGTCAAATGCTTGACAGAGAAAAAGACTCATAGACATGTTAAGGAAAATGGCATCACGATGCACAATTTTCGCACATTGTAGGGGTTGGAGAAGAGTTAATGTGCCCAACGTTACACTTATTTTTGCAAAGAGGCTATTTCCACGACTCATACGTATGACCTCTAGGTGAAAATGGAATAAACTTCCCGTCACACAAATGCTCGCCCTTAACTCATAGACACACATTGTACTTCCACGAGTACACACAGGAAATGGAAAAAATCAACCATGGTTGATATAAAGATATTGATTCTTTGGAAGGTGGAAAGAGTCCATAGCAGGGAAAAACAAATTTTACATCTTAAAGTTGACTAAGCAATCAAGAGAGAATATAGGAATGAGATATGGCTTCACATTAGCTGTAAGAAGATGACAAGGATATATGAATGCTTGTGTAGATGCACATGCGGCCATATACAAGCATGCAAAATGAATCATGGGATATTATTTTTTTGCTTGTTGACATCAGAAATAGAAAATAGACTTTAAACATCAGACCTTAATGTGCCCATCATGTGCAATTAATATGTTGTCTGGTTTCAAATCACGATGCACAATTCCAAGAGAATGGAGATATTCCAGAGCAAGAACCTAGCTCCAAAGGAAAAAGAAAAAAAAAAGGCTAATTAAGGAAAGACCTAAGAAGCATGTAAAGCACAGATTGTTTAATCCAAACAAACCAGTTCAGCAATATATATACGGGCCACATCTTCCTCAAGGCAACCAACTTTCCTTAGCAGAGAGTATAGATCACCACCATTGAGATACTCCATAACCAAATAGAGGTTATCTCTACATGTGAACGAATAGAAGAAGCGGACCTGTGATGAGAAGACGACATCAATGTAGCTCCAGATATTATAGCTTGCAACCATTAGCCATAACTTCAGTAACAAGCATGATCAAGAAGAAATAAAAAGCTTAGCATACGCAAGAATTGGAAGATCAATGACAAAGCAAATATAGCACATCTTGACAAAACAACACAAAGAAAGTGCTGTATACCATTTTACTTCAACAGAGGAAACTATAATGGAAAGCAATTTAGGCTCAAATGTTACCACAAAAGGGTTTCGAACTGCTATTAGTATGTTACGTTCTGCTAAGATGCGCTGAACATCATTCTTTCGCAACATATCCAATTTCTTGAGAACCTGCATCAGCAAACTTATCAACATTAGGAATATGTACTAGATCTATTTTCTGACAAAAAGTTAGCAATAAGAGTGAAAAAATAAATGACTGAAAACACAACTGTAAAGCTCATAGCAATATTCTTGATTGCAAGTTCCATGAGACGATAGAACCCTCGAAGAACAATATCAAGTAAATCTAGTTGGCAAAGACAAACTCTAAGTTATTATTATGATAGTTTCCAGCATAATGATTGATGACCATTTGTACCATACTGTCATTTCCAATGGACAGGATTATAAAGTTGAGGACATTATGGCACAGTTATGTAGCTAAAAGATTGCTCAAGAAAGCCAAAAAAAAAAAAGAAAGGATGTTGCCTAGAAGAACTTAACTCAGTCCACATGGCAGACAAGACAACTATTGTCCAGCAGCCTAAATGGCCACTAATAGAACCAAGATCCTAACTTTTTAAACATCAAATTAATATTTTTAGGTCTAGGATAATTTACAGCTTTGTGGGCTATTATGATCATCTCATCAGCTAGTGAAGCTCTCATCAAGGATGCTGATGCTTGGACGCATGAACAATTTTGCAGTTCCACTTTGCGATGCTTGGACACATGAACAATTTTGCAGCTCCACTTTGCAATTGACCCAATATATATGCCCCATCTCAACAATGCAATCTTGGCATATTGATGAATTATCCATCTCTGACTCCTGCTTCTAAACTCTCCATCACAACACTATATCATTGAGCACGTGGTGGTCCCCAGTTTCAATGCATGAAATGCATGTGCATATACACTCACAAACAAACTTTTCATAACTGATCCTTTGTTACCATTAAAAACTTGAATCACACCATAAAAATTTTCTTATTTCCTGTTATCCATTTGACATTTCTGTCATCATATTCATTTGTCACCTACCATGCCTTACAGCTCAAGTTGAGAAAATCCATGGTTCATCTAACTATTGACATGGGAGTAACCACACGGAAGGAGAAAGTTTATATGGTTAAGCATTTAAATGCATTTTCAATCTCATGAAAGTGAAGATATTGATAGATGACCCAGTACCTTTATTGCAAATAAATCTCCTGTCGTACGTTTGCGTGCAAGGAAGACTTTTCCAAAGGCTCCTCTGCTAATTGGTTTGATGATCTCAAAATCATCAATACTTGTGCGTTCCTTATGTGATGAATGTATAGGAGTTGATGCTCCGCTACTATGAGATGTATTATCCAGCTGAAGTCTAGGATTTTCCAAAGGCTTTCCATCATTTGTTAGGCTTCTGTTATCTGTTAGGTCACAAGCAAGTATATACTTTTCCCTGCATATGTGGAAGGCAAACATGGTATAAAACAAAAAAGAGGAGAGAAGAAGGGGAAGGGGGGGGGGGGGGGGGGAGCCATAAGTATTGAAATATCGTTTTCAATATTTGCATACCGCAGAAGTTGCTCTATCCGGCCCCCAAAAGTATCTATTACCAAAGCTTTGACCTTGCTCTGCCGTAAAACATCCTGCAAATCTTGCAAGCAAGCTAGCAAAAATTCATATGCTCCTTCCTTTGAGAGATCTGTCCTTGCTACACATCGTGCTATGTCTGCAAGGTCAATCATCTGGATAAAAGAAAAACAGAAACAGAATTATATAGATATTCAAAATTACTTCTAGCATCACACGCCTAACAGCAACTCATAAACAAAAAAAATATCCAACAACAAACTGATCAAGCACATAAATAAATATTAGTAGCAAATTTACGCATCCATAAAACATTAAGCAGATGCTGCAGCATAGGACTGATCTAGAGACAATATGATCGTATGAAAACTGGTTGCTGTGGATGGCCAAATCAGGCTCTACTGATGACTATGGGCCTAAATTGGTTCATAATACAGAGAAATTGACATAAACCAAAGCATTAAGAAACAAAAAAGCTACCCTTTCTCCATAGATGTTTATCTAACTGGAATAGAAATGGTGTTGTGTTTTTATGATTTCAGAAAAAAGGGTTTGACAATTGGTATATATGTTCAGACGAGTTTTGTGTTATCCTTTCTTCCTAACAGCAAATTTACAAAGTAAGGGCTACTTCAAATCTTTTTATGGCTAGTAAATTCAGCTTCTAGAAATCATATGAAAAAGATTTTAATTATCATCCTCTTAGAACAGTGCTTTTAGTTCTACTAGCTCTTCTGGGGTTGAATGAGACACTATCTTAGAGATTTTGCCGCATTTTTTTGTGAGATATAATTCTTTGAGGTATTCTAAGGTAATTTTTCACTGTTCTTATGAAAAATAGACTGGTCAAATGCAGCCTTAAAATGCTACACAGAGCTGATCCTGATCGATGCTATAGCTGCTGAGCCATATTCTATAGCTTAAAAACTAACCCTATCATACTTCCACTGGTTAAAATGTAGCTTTGCAGGGGTACAGAAACATAAACTAAAACAACCTGTTAGGTGAGTTAAATGGGACAAAAACTGACATAAGGGGTTACTAACCTGTTGAACATCCTCTAGCTCAGAAGGATTGTTAAACTCTAACCAGAAAAAATCAAAATGGCCAGCCCTAGGGGTATTTGTAGATGAAACAGATGTCATGCTGCCAGCAGAAGAGGGTGCACCATTGCAAAGCTTTGTACTCAAGTGGCCCTTTAAGCAAACAGAGGGCAGTAGAGAATCATCTATAGTTGCGGTGTCCATTTCATGTATGTCCTCAAACATTCCCTGAACACCTCTATTTCGCCATTCGCTTAACTTGGGAGAATAACCTTCAGTTGTGACAGAGTTTAAAGTTTGAATCCTCAAGTTATCAGGGCTCCCATACGATGAGTGAGAATTCACATTACGGGACTCTACAATCTTTTCCAATATCTCTGCAAGGTTCGAAAGACGTTCATCTACACCTAGACAATTCAAATCACACTTATCTGCATAGGCACATATATAAGAATGTGATTCTAGACGAGAAATTGGAACAATTTCTTCACATATTCTACAGATTTCTGAATCTGATCCATCCAAAACTCTCTCCTGGTCATGAAGAGAAACATCGAATCTTTTTCCCTCCTCATGAATTGTTGATTCATAACTAGAATGGGTTACCAGGTTTCCAGTAAAACTGCTATCAGCTTGATTAAACTGTTGTTCTTGTGAAAAATTGTCATTTTTACATTTTTCAGAAGGCAATTTTTCTCCAAAATTCAAAGTCTCATTTGTGAGAGTCATGCCACTCTGATCAGCTTGTTCTCTGGGACCACAACACATCAAATCTGGGAGGGGAGCAACGTTATTTTGCTCTTGCAGCTTTTCTTGCACATAAATTTTCTGATTTACATCATACTCTGAATAAGAGTCAGCAATTCCGTGATTGGCAACCCAGTTCATTTCAACAGAAGGAATTCTATCCATGCATCTTTTGAATTTCCGAAAAGACTTCTCATCAATTGGTTCACTGTCTTTTTGAAACTGCAATGATCTAGTGCAGCGTGTCAATATAAAAAGCATGCGAGTGACAAGCCACTTCAGCAGTCCTATTTGACACTGTTGCCTTTTCTCGGTTAGATCTTGAACAATTACTTCACACTTGGCACAGAACTGAGCACTTGTCATCTCCATGCAATGTTGGGCAAGAAACAGAAGATCCTCTGCCATTTTCTTCTCTTCTTGCAATTGAGGATCAATGTCCTCAAGGACTTCCATGACATCTCTTGCAAAACTAGCTAGCTCTGAATTGACCAATTGTCGAGCAGCTTCAAATCTTGAACGTAATGAGCCCAGTAGTTCCTGATATCAGCCAACAGAAAGCAGGAAAAAAAAATGAAAACAAGGACAATAAATAATATTTTTCCCCCTCAAATCAGAAAGTCCAATAAATTAAGTTTCTGCCCTTAAACTAATTTTCTTCGCCTATAAGGGGTGAACATACCCACCAGAAAAAGAAGCATTCAATTACTTCTTCCTGAAAACATTTTTTCTTCTATTTCATCTACAGCAACTGGACTCAGCTTGCTTAAAACACTAGTAAAGCCTGACAAAAAATTGCATTCCACCTGCTGTACAACTTTTATTTCACAAAAGGATAACTCACATCCCGTCAAAAGAGGGCATGGTTTAACAATTGAAAACGAGAACCAGTTGTCATCTTTGCATACCACAGCTTCAACATAAAATGTAATGCTTATTTAATTTTCTCTACTATATGCAAGATCTATCAATAAAAAGCCAATACTAAGCTCTTAATATTCAATTCAATGTCCCAAAATCTAGAAGAATCAACTAAACTTAGTAAAGCATGGAATCGCCCAAATTCAATATAACAAGCCTCACAATCTAATATGGCATAATCCTTTGAAGTTTTTAAGACAAGCAATGTTTCAACCAATTTCTACCTTACCAAACTCTTAAGGATACCTTCAAATCACTGTAACTTTGAGCCCGCGGTTGGGCTGGCTGAATGCCACCCTTCGGTCGTAATTCATGCGAGAAACTTTTTAAACTTTTTGATGGTTTACTCTGGCTCGGACTCTCAGAAGATGACTGTTTTCCATTTGAATTGTTTTCTGCACCGCAAAATTTGGTTTCATAGTCCACCCGTTTTACTAGTGACTCAGCCTCGAAGTCTGTCTCCTGCCAAGTACCAGCTTGGCTTGTTAGTGCTTGTAATAAAGTACAGTATGAACAGGACTAAACATGGATAGTTGTCACAAACATGCTAACCAAAATTCACCTCAATGTTTGTTGTCGCGTCATTGATGGTTTGACCAGCTTCCCGAGAAAAATATGATGTGATCCATTGAGCTATCTTCTTCCCTCTATGTTGGTCTCCTACAAATACAAACAGAAAGTAAAATGCTTCTGAATTAGCTGCTAATAGCACAGACAGGTTATTTTCCTTAACAATCAGCAACAAAGAGCCTTAGTCGTTTTTTTTTTTAAAAAAAGGAAATCTTTAAGTCTACAATAGCCTTTACTAGACAACCTTTGCCTGGACCGGGATGTCCAACCCCATTACCCAGAAGAAAAAAAACAGAGTCAGCATGCGGAGCAAAGAAAAGAATATATAGTTAAAACCAAAGCTAACAATCCTCATCATGGACACAAATTGCAAAACAACTGACGCAATACTAACTGTTTCAACTTCAACCATCTAAATCAGACAGTTAAAAATGGCACAGAACGTATGGTTCACAACAAAGTCAATTTCGTTCTTTCTTGAGAAACACAAGTCCTGTTCCGTTCTTATTACCGTCTTTCATTTTCCCTTGCCATTTTGCCAATAAACTTATCCGGAGCAGCCTTGTGAATTATTATCAACTGCTCAAGAGCCTTCCCAAAACAATTTGAATGAAACAGACTCCAGTTTAAACCCAAAAAAAAAAAAAAAAAAAAAGTGGGGTGCTGGGAATTCCATTTTACTTCCATCACTATTCACCTAACCATAGAGCCGCCACCTAAATTGTGGATAAAGCACATAATTCGCCAGCACAAACAACAAAACCAAAACATGTCCCACATAACATGAAAAGAAAAAATGAAAAATAGAAAGAGAGAACAGAATGAAACATGGATGATACGATGATAGAACCTGTTTTGGAAGGAGCTGTTGGTCGACGTCCCTGAGCCATGGCGTTGCTGTTGTTGTTGTTGTTGTTGTTGTTGTTGTTGTTGTGCTTGAGCTTTCCTTTCAGTGGAGGCCTCCTGGAAGAAGCTACATAACTCTTGGACTCCGTGAAGTCGTCGGGTTTCGAACTCGTTTGGGGGGCCTTAGCAGCAGAGCCAGCGACTCTCCTCGTCTTAATCCGATTCAAGCCGGAAGGAATACCGCCGGCGGCGTCCGACGATAAGTCTCTCCGCTCCGTCATTACACAAACAAACACAACCCCCTTCCTTCCTTATCAAAATCACCAATCCCAAGCAAAAATATATTTCAAACAAAAAAAACAACAAAAACAGATAAAGCAGCAGAGCAGCAGCAGTTTCACTTTGACTCGTTATTTATTTCTGTTCTTTGATTTTTTTTTTTCTTTTTCTTTTGGTAACCGCAAGAATCAGAAAACGGGAAAAGAGAGCAACGGTTAGTTAGGATGAGTTTTTGAACATTTTGCGCAATTGTTAGGGTTTTTGTTTTTTGGTGTTTTTTGGTTGATAGTTTTTTTGGAGGCGCCGAAAGCAGAGGGAGTGGGCGGCGGTCCAATACTCCAAAGTTGAGCGAATCAGTCTTTTTTGTGGCTCTGCTGGTTAGTTTCTTTCTTTCATTCAATTCAAACTAAAACTTCCCCAGAAGCAGAAAGTAAACCAGCTTTTTTTTCAAATTATATTTTTATATTTATTTTTTTTTATAATTGCTTTCCGTTTGGAGTTCGGTACAAGGATAGTGACAATTTTTCCATTCTTAAACGAGTAATCTTACATGAGTCGCATAAAATGTCTTAAATTTTGTCTTTACATAAATTGCGTCTGTTATTTTCGAAATCTCAACTGATATTTTTGAAATATAAAAATAATAAGTGTTGCAAAAATATCAATTTTCGTTTCAAACATAACAGTCACAGTTTCATTCGGTACAAAAATCGGCACACTAAATACCGATCCATATACATTTTCTCTTCTTAAATAATATACTTATTTAACAGAACAAGGTGAAGAAAAAAAACTATTGTCCAACTTCATAACTTATTTGATATAAATTGCATCCCAAAAAATAACTTATTTTATAGATAAGAATAATGTATATCAGTTAGCTAAGGATTAATGGTTAAATGTAACTTCTAAAGAAAGCTGAAAAAAATGTGTAATAATTTCTTTAAAATACATAAAAGAGGATAAAAATATAATGTTTCCCTTCCACATTCTTATTAAGGATTTTTTTTGTTTTTTCAGTTAATACATTCTTAAGGAGTTGGACATAGGGAGTATCACTTCTCATATCATTTTATCATTAATTTTTCATAATTAACGGGACGACGTTAAAGAATTATACTTTTATTTAAAATAAGTTGACATTGATGTTAACCTATTTAGGAACGTATGAGCCAATGATATTTTAATTAATAAAATTTCTTGAAACTTGGATATGATTGGAAATAATTTTAAATCTGCATGTACGGAAGTGGCTAGATTTTCGAACAAAATCTTGACATCTCGTGAAATTGATTATTGCATATGCATATTATATTATACAAAAATGTTAAATGACTACACGTTTGAGCGGGCCAAACATTATTTATATTATAATTAACGATATATTTTATATAATTAAAATATTAAAATGTATAACAAAAAAATAAAATTATTTTTTTTGTTACATATTTTTTTATTATTATTACATAAAATGTATTGTTAATTGTAATATAAATACTGTTTAATCACAAATTCTTGTGATCATGTAACAGTACTTTATATTACATATACTTAAAACAGTTTGGACGCAAAATTAATACGAGCGAAATAATATTGTTTTAACTAATTGGTATTACTTAATTAGTTAATCGGACAGTAGGCAGGGATCGAAACTTTGATGCCTCAATCTTCCTCCATTATATATTAGTTAGGTACGACCCTCTTTAACTAAAAAAAAAAAAAATTCAGAAATGGTATTTTCATTTGTATCTGTATAACTCTCATCGTTACTTTTGATCGTGCCTCGAGTCAAATAACTAGCGTGCAATCAACAATAATAAATTAATAATATAATAATATTTATCGGTTTGTGTCTGTCTCTCTGTGATATGTGCATTTTGAACCGTTAGGGTAGGTGGACTTCCGATTGGAATTGGATAAAGCCATTGACCACGTCGGCGCAGCCGTTGCGACTTGATCGTTTTGTAAACGTTCAGAATTGATTGTGTCAAATTCGTGTCAGTCAGAACTTACTAATAAAAAAGATTTTGAAATGGAAAAAATTTAGTCGACGACGAAATTTTTTTTTTATAAAATTATTTATTTTATTTGTATAATAAAATACTGAATTATTATAATAAAATTTAAAAATATTTTTTATTTATTTTTTATTATAAAAACTAAATATCTTATTATACAAATAAACTAATTAATTATATAAAAAAAAATTTATTATTTTTCCGTCCACCAAATCCCATCCACCTAACCACGCTCTTTTGAAATTTCTATCGAAATTCGATTCTTCCCATTAGGAATTCTTCAATGTTCTCTCTCTCTCTCCCTTCCTTTCTCTGGGACAACAGTTAGGCTGTTTTTTTTTTTAGTTCAATTGAATGGAAGAGGGAACTAATAAAGTCTAGAGAAATCTAAGACCGTTAATTAGCACTATCCGTGAAGTGACAGTTAATCTGATACCAGAATTTTTTAATTTTGACTCCCTCACTTTCTTTTAAAAAAAATTTAGTGCGAGTTCACTCCCCTAAAAATATAATTGTTTAATTCAAGCTTTGCCTCCTTTTAACCCAAAAAAAAAAAAAAAAAGGAAATGCCTAATACTGTTTAACGAGCTGTTAATCCTCCAACAACTGTAACAAGTTAAGGTAAAAAAAAAAAAAAATATATATATATATATATATATATATATATATATATAAAACAAGTGAAAAAATAATGAGCACCAGTACCCATTTTTCTGTACCAATTAATATACTAAATAAAATAAAATTAATAATCTTTTTTAAAAAAATTACTAAAATTTATAAGAACAAATAAGAAAATTTAAAATTTTTTATTTTTTATTATAAATATTATTAGTATTGTTGTAAAAATTATCAATTTTATTATTTAACACATCAATAAACACACAAAATAACGCACATGAACATTTTCCCAAAAATAATTACTCCCCCAAGCCATACTAATTGGCTTCGAAACGGCATGATTCCTTCTTTGAGTCACCTCGACGTGAATACACCGTCTAAAAATGGTAAGGATGGTGACAAGCTCTGGCGATGGAATGATTTACCATGGAGGAAATTTGAATTAAGTAACATGGCATACAATATATTCAATACCCGGCGCAAAAGAGTAACACCCTAGACTGCCCTTACAGACACACTAGGTTCTCTCTTCACAATATTCTTGTCCAATTTGAAGGCAGTATATATGGCATCGACTTTGCTAGCCACGCCATCCCCATTGCAATGGCTAGATTGCAGAGAAGAGCACCTTAATATCTCGTGTAGGGAGGGACCAGTATTCATTGCTGCTGCAGTTTGTGTGTTTTGCGTACTTGATCTAATTTGTGATTTACAGAATTTGGCCGAAGCAATTTTTGTCGGTCTCCTCTCTGTGTGGATCTGCCAGACATACCAAAAGAACAGAGCAAATAATCTAGTTGGACCATTACAAAGACAAAAAGCAGTGAATACTTGAGCTTTATTGAACTTTCTGATCTTACCGACTCTGAACATTCTTCCGGCATAGAGATTGTGCTCCTGCTATCATCTCTTTCAAACACAAAAGAACGAACTGTGCTTGATACATGCTTGTTAAGTGATGGCAGCGAACTTTTGGAGCCCCGACCCAGGAAAGATGACTGCGATAATTTTCAAAGGAAGTTAAACTGCCAGCTCTCTCTCTCCGATGGGCACCATTTAAGTCCATTTTGTTACTTTACTTCCTCAAAGAAAAGGTAGAGAATGTGGGAGAAGACTTCCATATATGAAGTAGCCCATTAACAGCATCAATGGCTGTCGAGCTTGAAGACTAATTATGGTTTGGTGAGAGCAAATTTACACTCATAAATGCATGTTCACAATTAAAATTAATTTCTGTGATGCTGGTTAGAACGGAGATGAAAGATGGAATGTAAGTGTACAATACAAAAAACTCTTCCACCCTTAGTGCAACCGGTTTCTCAAATTAAAATGCTCCATTGTCTATCCAAAACAGTGGAATAATGAGATGTATGGCTAGAGAATCAGATAATAGCCTTAAATTGACAGAGAACAACAATATCCAACGAGCGCAAAATGTTTTTTTTACCTTTGATGAAGTGGTCCTGTTTCCTCCTACAGACAGCATGTGGAAATGGGCTGCAGTTGAAGAAAATCATTCTAAGTTGTCTAGCAGCAGTACATGCCAGCATATATATTATGAGGGTAATGTGAGTGAAATATTCTACAAATCATACATGTTGCTTTGGTTTTCTTCCTTGTGTCAGGCACGCCATTCAGCTTCTTTATAAGGCTAAATATTTCTTTAGAGCCTTCATCCTCTGCTGGTGATAAGAAATTAGCTTGATCTTCCTGAATCATGGTATTTTTGTAAGCTACTCATAGTTAAAACTATTTTCTCAGAAGTGAAATAACTAACATGAGACTAGCAATGAACATTTTAGACAATGCAAGCATAAATCTAGAAGATCAGACAGTTATATGTTAAGAGCTCACAGGTTTATCACAGAGGGCTTGCGTAACAAGCCTCTTTTCTGCTTCCTCGTCATCAGAAGATATGTATACATCATCTTTATCTGTAAACATTTGACAAATCATTTCCTTTGCCTTCTTCAAATTCATTCGCACAACACTTCTTGGAAGAGAGTCCATAGTTGTGTCAAAAAACTCCCCTTGATCTTCTTCACTTACATCATCGTCTCTCTCATCAGGCAATGATGGTTCTCTCTGCTTAGAACCACATTTCAGTCTCTGCAAAAGGTGTTCTGTTCCAGCAGCATCCTGTTGCTCAAGCCATTTCTGATGAAGTTGGTTACGCATTTCATTTTCAATTGGTTTTTCTTCATATTCAGTTGCTATCATCTCGTTAAGTTCCTGCAAGTCTAAGTTATCCTCATCTTCCTCATCATCCTGGAACCGACCTAGGTCGTTGTCACTATCATCTTCTTCCTCAGCCTCTTCATCAACAAAAGCTTTCACAGGATCACCTTTTGGAGACGATGACAAGTCAACTGATCCGTGCAGGTGGGGTTCAATGTTCTCCTTGTCCTCATCATCTTCATCAGAGCTGCATAACAGAAACTAATTAATCAGTTTCAAAATGATAGATATAACCACGGCAAACTAGTTCCTTGTAATTTCGTATTTGACCTAGATTGGGAATAGCAAGGGAAGAACATGGAGAACAAATAGATATGGAAGTGAGTAATGGTTTCCAGAACTTGAAACAGTAGTTGATAGTCAAGACTTACGATTCATCAGGAGGAGCAGAGTCAAGCTTTAGGTTCATTGCAAGCAAGGAAGGTGCGAAAACTTCTTCTAAAGGACTGCTAGGTGTCTCATCTGGCAGCTCATCATTATTGTCACTTTTTTGGGAATCAAAAATTAGATCCTATAACATGCATTTATGGCAAGCAATTATTTACTAGTCACAATCCGCATAAAAAGCAAGACTGAACAAACTGAGACATCAAAAGAAACCTGAGTATCATCAACAGGAGCTCGAAATTTGATCACCGATTTCTCTGCAGAAGCCTGAAACTTACCAAATTCAAACATTTAGTTCTCTTCTTTCTCATGTTTTCAGAACAGCATCAACAGTTGACATGTCAAGTTTTAAGAATCAAGCGTGGCAAATGCCAGGTGATCATAACTGAAATAACTTTTCTCCTGCTACTTATTTTTTTTAAAAAAAAAAATCTCCTGCTACAGTGTATACCCAAGTAGCTAATAGGGAAGGAAACAAATATATATTTTGCAAGGACACAAAAACATACATTCTTGTTGTGCGAAGGTGTTGCATGAAGATCCATATATATCAATTTCAACATGATTATAGAAGTTCAAATAAAAGAGTCTGTCTAGGACATAAAACATGCAAATGTAGCATTTCGTGGATATTGGGGGCACAGAATATAACGTTTGTATTTCCCAAACTCATAAGCAAAAATATATCTACTAAATTACCTCTTCCGAAGTTTTATGTTTGTGAATATGATCTGCCGAGCCTTCAAATCCATCTGCACTTAGGGAATCTAACATGCTGTCAGTCTCAACCGGATTTTTTATTATTTCCACATAATCTGATTCTGTCTCTTCAACATAAACACTCCTGAGATCGAATTCAGAAACACCATTGTAATCAAACAAAGAGCTGCTGTTTGTCGTTATTGATCTGTTCACACAAATGTTCAAAAATAAATTCAGAAAAACAAGGACAGAAACCAAGGCACAGAGATTAAATGCAATAGAACATCTCAAACCTTTTAGAGACCTCAAGCTTCCTTTTCCGGATCTTCTCCAAAACTGCGGATATGGGCTTCTGAACAAGAGGAGCCGGCTTAAATGATGCATCTCTGGTTTCTAAACACAAAAGGAGATGCAATCCAAAACTTAAGACAAAGATGTAACTAAATCAACCATAGCTGACTTTGTACGTACTGATAGGAAAGAGCTAATGTAGGAGACTCGGTAATTACCTCTCAATAATCTCTGAGAATCAACGCGTAGCTGCTTGAGGTGATCCCTTCTTTCCTGATCCATCATAAACAACAAGAAATCGGAAAACCGAAATACTGAGCACAATCAGGCAGTACAGACAGACATGATAAAACTGAATACCTTTGCCGTCATTTTTTGGTTTAAGGCAGCTGAAAACGGCTCCTCGTTAAAACCATCACTTGCTCTCTTCTTTCTTTTCCCTCTCTTCTTCTCGGTCTTGCCTTTCCCTTCATCAAGCCCGCCAAAGTCCAAGTCGTTTTGTTTCTCCTCAGATCCTTCGTCCATCCTGAAATCCTCTCTTGCATCCTCCACTTCCATATCATAACTTCGATCTCCGTCGACTCCATGAAATTCTTCAACCACGGAATCAAAATCCAAAGCCGGACCACTTTCCTCCCGGTCTAAACCATCAAAACTACCAGTATCCAATTCAAATCCCTCCCGGAGTCCCTCCAGTTGGGACACAGATCTGGCATCCGGTTCTTTCAAACCTCCACAATCATTTTCGCCTTCGTCTAGGGCTTCAAAATTCGGGGAATTGACAGCATTCGTCACCCGAAGCTCGCCGGCATTTGATAGAACAGACGGAAGATCGATTGGAGCCTTCTTGCTGCCGGCTTTCCTGAGACGTTTCAGCTTCCTCTCGGGGGCTGGAGAGGAAGGCGACCCGTCGGTGTCGGAGACTGGGAGAAATTCTTCTTCTTCGCTATCCATGCTCCGTCGAAGTTGTTATCGGCGGAGTCAAATGGAAGCTCTAGGGGAAGAGGGAGGCGTTGTTTGTTTGGAATTGGATGGCGGCATTTGTGGACGAAGGGTTTGGATTTAGGAGACAAATATTTTCAAACTTTTGGATTTTGGAGGGAAGGGCGCCACCGCCACGTGAAATTGTGTCGCTCACGCTTCCGGATTCAAACGCCGCCAAAATTTAGTCCATACGCCAGCCAATTACAGCAAGAGTTAAAACGATGGCCTGAGCCCCAAGGGATGACCGGGCCGATGAATTGAGCCTCACAAATTTGGGCCTAAATAATGGCTTCTTTGTAATATTTTTCTCTTTTATCAACTAAATTTCAGATTCAATTGTTTTAATAATTGCAGTCTAACATAATTCCAAAATAATTTCAGTTTAACCCAAAAAAAAAATAATTGCAGTCTAAAATTAATCCCTATTTTTTTAAAAAAAATTATTAATAGAAGAATTGAATTGAACTGAATTATTTACTAGTATTCACTCGTGCTACGCACGATGTTCTTACTTAATTGAACAAATATAATTAATTGATTGTTAAAAGAAATAATTGAAGAAGAAAGAGGAGGGGTTTTAGCTTGAAGAACTGAGAAAAAAGAACCAAAAATTGAATGAAAGTTCAACAGTTTGAACTCATTGATTGAAGAAAAAAAAAACTAAAGAATAGATGTCATGAAAAGAAGAATAATAGAAGAGTAAACGGAAGTTCTTTACCTGCTAACTTTTCAGTTACTTAGAGTTAGCTTTTGAAAAGATATATTTGCGTTTTATTTTCAAAAAACAGGAGGATAAGTGTTTGATAAATTTTTTAGTATTACTGTTTAATTCTACTTATTTTTTTAGTTAACTTATTAACAGCAGTTGATTAAAAAATAATTTCGGACTACTTTTTACTACTTTTTGGATTACTTTTCACTTTTTAATATTAATAATAATTTATATGGACTAAATTACCCTTAAAGAATATTTATATAATTTTATTTTTTTACTTGACACATGAATTACATATATTAATTTATTTTATTAGTATTTATATAACATCAATAATTTTTTTTTCAAGTATTCTTAAATAATATTTTTTCCACTTCACTTGTCTTTAATATTGAAATTTATAAAAAAAATCTCAAACATAATAATTTTTATCATTTAATAAAAATTAACATTTTTAAAAAAAGTACAAATTAAGTAAAATAATTCTCAATATTATTTATAAAATATTATACTAAAATTATAAAATATAAAAATAAAATTTTTAATATGATATATCTATACAAATTAGATGTCTAAATTAAACATTTTATTATTCAACAGTAACAGTAAGTATAAAATTGACCAAATATTTCATTAGTTTTATCAACAATCAGCAACAACAAATAGAAATCAGCAATCAGTATTAGTAATTAGCAAAAGTAATCAACAACAGTATAATTTAATAGCTAACCCAAACAGACTTTGAGTTTGTGAGTAAATGGTTATGAGTTGGGAGAATTTGAAGAATTTGGTTTATTAAATTTTTCCAAATTACTGAAGCAAGTTTAGTAATAATTGAAGAAGAAGAAATCTCTGACGAGACATGCCACTTGTTAAGCCCACACCATATGTGTATATATATATATATAGAAAAAAAAATGCATGGTCGAATAAGCGCATAGCCAAACAATATTCAGATTACAATAACGAGTATATTTTATACAATTATAATGATAAAAAGTGATGTGAATAAGTATTACTATTTTTTTCGATTTATATTTTAAGATTGCGGTAGTAAAAAATATTCTCGTTGTTACAAATTGAACATTATTTAACTAATTTTTTAGTCTGACCATATAATGAAGCCCCTATAGATATATATATATTCCTTATATTGCCTAGAATCATTTTTCCCTTCGTAAATCACTTGTCAATTGCCAACAGTTAGGCTTTTGTAATTACAAAAACATTATTATTAGTAAAAATGAGTTGAGTCATACATGGATGTCTTCTTTTCGCATGCGAGGAATTGCAAAAGTTCACTTAATTGGAATTAAAAGAACAGAAGTTGGACATAAGAGTTGGGCAAAAATAGAGGAAAAGATAAGAGAAATGTGTCACTTGGCATCCCAAAGTTTTATGCTTAGTAAATATATATAGATATAGATTTAGTACAAACAATTTTTAAGTGCTGAAATTCAATTATTTTTATCTATTTACATTATTGCCCTTATTTGAGAAGAAAAATCTTACCTTGAAGAAAAATATTTTGGAAAATCAACACATTTAAATATGTATCTCTATAAAATTAAATAAATTAAAATTTACCCAAATTTTGTTTCAAGAGATTCAATAATTCAAACTCATTAGTTATTATTTTCAAGATGGGAATTCCATTGAATTATTGTACATTAAATAATGATGCCAAACAAAAATAAAATTGAGAGAATGAAATTGGATTCCACAAAATTAATTCAGCGTAAACAACTAACCTAATCTTGGCCTAAACAAAAAGGAAAATGTTGAGGCTCTAGTTGACTTGGCCCATTCATTCTGAAAGAAAATGTATTATGATCTAACAATCTAACACAAAACTCCCTTCAATGGAAACAAATGTTAAGGCAACCGTACACGAGACAAACCAACTTGTGCATGGTAATAAGAAGATCAAGTTTGCTCAATTTAGTGAGAGATTAGTCTTGGATTCCTCTACGTAGATGGTGGTGGTTTGGTCATCGTTGCTGGTAATGGGAGGCCAATGGTTTCTTATTATGATTCTTTTCTCTCTCCTACTCATTAGTCATTTTGTGGGGTATGAAGGAGACCATAAGACTAAGGAAAAGGATATGGAAGCAATCTCTGATGATGATTTCAATGACAAAACTTGTGATTATCTAAGAATAGTTCTGACTGCGTTATGGAAGTTTACCATTTGGAAGCCATGGAGTTGATAGTTAAGTTATAGGGTAGAAGTTAGGTTATACTTCCCTTCATTGCAAACTTACCAAATGTGGGCTATGCATAATAGCTTGACTATGATTGATTTGGATAGTGAATTTTTTTTTGTATGTTTTGTCAGTCTGGACGATTATGAAACTTAGATGGTAGTAGGCCATTACCTCATAGTACGTGATTGGTCGCATGATTTCGATTTTGGAAACTAAGAATGATTGTGTAGCATTTTGGGTGCGATTGCTTAATCTTCGAGTGGAGTATCATAACTTAAACATCTTATGGAGGCTAAGAAATAGGTTGGACAAGTTTGTTAAAGTTGACACTACTATTGTGAAGGTGACTCAAGGTAACTGTGCCAGTTTGTGTGTAAAATCATTTAACGCAATCTCTTGTTACTTATCATTAGTGTGGAAGTAAAATTCATTATGTGGAATATGACAGCGTTTATATAGTCTGTTTTGATTGTGGTCAGTACGGGCACCATACTAGTGGATACAAAGAGATTAATCCTTCACTGAGGGCTAGCAGAGGCAACAACAAGATTTGAGCAAGCATAAACTAGAGCAGTACAAGGCCTATGGACCCTAAATAATACTACAAATACAGGTTTAGCAAGGAGTAAATGGTCATGGTTACGGAGTTAAAAAGATTTTTAGGGTAATATATACAATTAAAATCAAAGTTGGGGGTTTACATTTTGCAATGCTAGATGGCAAGACAGAAGATATGAAGGGAGAAAAATAGGATCAATCAGTCAATCATCAAACGATAAAGGTACGAGAAGCCAAGAAATTAATAAGGGGGCAGTGTGTTGAGTAAGTGGGCATGTTAGTGGGTTTGGCCTACCTAATTTTTTTTTTTTATTTTTCTTTATACTATATAGAAACCCTAAGTAGACCTATATAAATAAATATAAAGACCAGTCGAATCCTCAATTTTTGAGGAATGCTTTCTCTAAACATCTTTTTTGCTTTTTTTTTTTTTATCTTCTTTGTTTACATAGTATTAGAGCCTAGGGTTCTGCCTTAGACACTTTCTTCATCCTCTTTATTCTTCATCCTCTTTTTATTCTTTTTTATCCTTTGATTGTTCAATCAAAATTCACCAAACCTTATTTCTTCCTTTTCTAATCTCCGTCTTTACAAAACAAAAGAAAAAACAAAAAAAGGATGTGTATCTTTCTTCTTTCATACCCACTTTTCAAAATTCTCAATAACATCTCAGTCCCACTCTTTACTTCTCTTTTTCTACTGATCATTGTGTGTTAAAGAGGGTATTTACTTATAAATTATAATTTTATGATATTTGGCTAAGTGAGAGACCAGACTTTGACTTGTTGTTTGAAGTGGTTACATTTATTGCTCATTTATTTCTTTATTTAGTCCACAAAACAGGCTTTATTCACATATTTTCTTTGTTGTTCAATTGTTTTCTCCATGGTTCGTGAGTAGGGTTGCAAATGAGCAAATACATTCATTAAAAGTTTGGTGGCTCGACTATATAAGAGCTTGACTTGAACTCATTCATTTACTAAACAAGTTGAGTTCGAGCTTAATTTAAAAGCTCGTTCATCAAACAGGCTAAACCTGAACAACTCCAAACTCAATTCTTTAAAACTCATGAATAACTTATTTACAAGCTTGCTAAAGCTCATTAAAAAAAATTTAAAACTTTCGTACTTAATTATAATCCTCAAACCAAGAATGAAGCTTGAGTTTGAGTGGCTATTTGTTACGTGAAGAAACAATATAGAATGAATAAAAGAAATAAGAGGGGTTTGCTTTATTTCTAGTTTTCTATACCTCCCTTCCATTTTCCACTTTTAATGTGGGACTAGCACTTGAAAATATAGTATAATAAAGCTAAGAAAGGTATTTGGTAAATTTATATCTCTCTTCCTTTAAGGTCTGAAAAAGAGAAGTCTTTGCTTTCAACTATCTCCTACATCGATTATAGAAACAAAGAGGTGGGGGTAGATTTTTCATCACTAAAACAATCCCTTGACTGTTTGTAATTGAATTTTTTAAGAAGAAGAGTGGGCTAGCTAAGGTAATGACTTTCTTCTTAACAATGCATTTTTTAAAGCATGAGCCCATGGTCTTGAGCTTGGTCTTTAGTTTAGAAAACTCATTTTTAAGAGTCCATTAAAAGTTCAAGTCAAGCTCGAGGTGTCATTTTATTGAGTCAAACTCAAGCTTAAATTTCAAGCTGGAGCCACTTGAGCTCAAGCTCCAAAATTTTTTTAGCAAACCAAGCCCAAACACCCACAAACTCGGATTGACTCTCCTCATTTGTAACCTTATTCGTGGGGTATTATCTCAAATTTTCAATATTTTGTTGCTGAAAGTATTACGTGAACTCCTAGCTAACGGAGATGATAAATAAATTTAAGACTAGACAAAACTCTTCTAAAATAACACTGGTAATGTTTGATGTTATATATTCTGGTATACTTACACATCAATTGTTGAATGGAGATAACTATTCTTAATGGAGAAAATTTGTCAAGGAAAATTGGATTATTTAAAGCTAGACCCTTCACATAAAAAAAGAGATCCTAGTGGATACCTAACTTGGCAGCGGGAGGATTATAAATATATGGGTAGCTTCTAAATTTTATGGAGCCAAAAGTGACTATTAGCTTTTAAATTTAGTATGTACTTTGAAAATGAGTTGCTAAGAAAATAAAAAAGAAAATAAAAGAAACAAAAATATGAATAAAAAAATGAAATTTAAAAATATAAAAACATAAAGCAAATGCGTTGAAATTGAGGTAAGGAAGGCTTGAGCCTTGGGTAGACAATTGCGAATCTCAATGCGGTAGATAGCTTCCACTGGGCTAAGCTTGAATTTTTTCAGAATATTTCTCTGCCTAAATATATAACTTAAATATTGTGGATGAACAATAGCAATTTCTGCTGCTGCTTGCTGTATGGCAACTTCTTCCTTTCCAAGCGGCCTACGAGCCTTTTGATGGGTCGAAATGGGCTCTTAAACATTGTATCTGGAATTTTTGAAACCCAAAATTTTATTATTTTGGTAACTTAAAATAAACCGCCCGATTTACTGGGTTGAAAGGTTTTTGGTTCTTTCAATTCAGATGGGTGTGTTTTGAGCTATTTCCTTATCCGATTGAATAAAAAAACTGAATTAATCATATTATGAGCTACCAATTTTTTGGTCCGACTATCAGTATGACATGATTTTTAAAAAATTATGATTATTAAAGAAAGAGCACTTGTATAAATATAAAGGCATGTTACGTTGAGATGAGATGGACTAGGGCCCCACTCGGATCAAATTTTTTGCTCAAAAAATACTTGGCATCAACTTTTACTTAAGGAGAGAGAAAGAGTGTGTGTACGTTTTTGCCAGCAAAATTAGGCAGAAATTCGATTTCACTTTTGTAACAAGATATTTTCATCGTAAAATGTCATGCCTTCCGCTCACCCTTTTCCGTATTCCAGGTAACACCCATAAGATGGCATGGAATGCGGATGGAAACACCAGAAAAGGCAATTAGTCCACGCTAAAAAAATGAAAAAAGATTCACAGACATAAAAAATTACAGATAAGTAAGAGTTACAATATAATCAACTGATTAATTTATATAATTAAATAATTAATGTTTGTAATATAAATAAACGTATTTTTCATCAATTTTTTTATTACAAACAATAATCGTCTAGTTATATAAATCAATTAATTTATTGTACTGTAGCTCTTCACATCTGTAATTTTTTGGTCCTATGTCGTGAGACTCTAGAAAAATATAAAAGGTAGTGGACTAATTTTGACTTCTGCTTTTTCATATAGGTAATGCTTCCTGCTTCAAGGACTCCATCTACCAAACTACAATCTCCACAAATTGAGAGCCAAATCCTGTCTCCTCCACTCACAAGTACATCCGCTATAAAGGGCCGAAGAATTTTGCAACAACAATAATCAAATATATCAATTAAAAGTTCAAAATACTGATGCCATAGAGTTGCTACTTTTGCCAGATCAATCAGCTCACTGGTAATTATAGACCATAGTTTTGGAAACAAAAACAAAAACAAAAGAAGCATATATAGAGGTTCTAAATCAGAGAAACCAGTAAGCTGTCGTATAAAATTAAGGGGACTGGCTGGTTCAACCGGCCAAATGTAACGACTTGCAATAAGGGCTACTGATGAATAGATCACATCTCAAAATTCCACGTACTTTCAGCACTCAATTTTGGGGCTTTTGATCTATCGGCCACGTTGAGGGATGCAAGAACCTGTTATAGATAATGCACCAAGAGCAGAACATCCTTTTAGCCAATAAGTTAAAATTCTGAAAGTAAGGTAAACTATGGAATCTTAATACTTATAGGTTTTTGAACAATTTTTTTTTTTGAAAAAAAAAAAGATGAAAGGACAACTGCTTAAGAATTTTTTGCTATTTAGAAGCACAAAAGGTGCCTTTGTGAAAAATTGAAACAAATATACAGTTTGTTCAGACAGCTTATGAACATTAACTAAAGGTTATAATATATCAAAAACCAAAACTCCTACCATCATTATCTCAAAGTAATGATGCCTCTCAACATTTAAACTGCAGGGCAAGTATGCAGATAAGATCACATCACACTATAGTAAAACATCGTTAGACAACACCAATAGACCAACAAGCATTGTAACTCAACCTGCCACTCCAAGCTTTTCTTACAACCCTGCCACCAGGACCATAATAGCATCACCACTAATATCAAGCTAACTAGTCAGTCCAACCTCGAACCCAAAGAATCCAATTTAGTGAAACTTATACTGCTCTGTCTTCCCTCAGCAAATATGCCTTTGATGATTTACCTAAAGGAACAAAATGACAACCCAAAATGGAAAAAATAATTGAAACAAAGTTTAGGTATGTTCCCGAGGAAAACTTTATCACTAGTATAAACCCAAGTGAAAAAAAAAACTAAAAATACAACTAAATAAAAGCCTTTATTTTCTAAACGAACCCAACGTCTGGAAATGAACAACTTGAAAATAACCCTTTCCATCTATCATTCATTTCTCTTGTTTAATATAAGTTTCCCAAATATTTACACCAGAGATGACCATGTAACCGTATAAGAACAGTCATAGTAAATTATTGTAAACCCACCTGTTAGTTTGTTGATGACAGAATTAAGAGACAATCCAAAATCTAAAGGCTTGGGTAATTAAACAAGTTTCAGAGTAGTCACTGTATAAAATGCCGCTCACACGGTTTTCTTTTTCATGGATATGATTTAGGATCAATTCTCACTAAATATTAGGGAGAATGCGCATCTCTCGTTCACCAAATCAAATTTCCAACCACTGCTGCAAATAGAAGCTAAATGTAAAAACGAATTGAATTGAAACAGCAGGCTCTGAATAAATGACCACAAATGTGCACCTGTATCAAATGACTTTATAAACAACATTGTTTCTTCATTAGTTTATTCTGATATATGTTTTTCAATCAGAAATAGAACAAAATTAGATGATTCTGCATTGCATAGCTATTTAGCGATGCATATGAGAATAATGATAAGGTTTCAAGACAAGCAAAGTCTTCAACTGACTTGAGACATTACTATAAATCAACTGACATGTTCAGGTGTCCAAAATTAAATGCTCATCCAGGCAAATGCACAACTGGCCTCTTCAAAGTGAATAACTGGATTGCAACAATGTAAACTTTTTTCCCTATTATGAAGCACAGTGAGACAACAGTAGGTTCATGAAATGTGAATTTACTAGCAGTGAAGACAATAGAAGGAGTGTGAGTAAGAGAGAGAGACAGAGAATCATGGATGGACCTTGAAATTCCCAATTAGCTTTGAATTCCTTGACCATTCCAAGCCCAACTGCTTGCTTGATGTCTGATATGAGGCCCTAAATATATCATCATCATAGACCCTGTGCGAGACCGCAAAATCCCATGCATTCTTTGCCAAATCATAGCATGGCTCAAATGTGGTCTGCCCATTATGGACATACGCGTACTTCAACTTGCAATTTCCTGTACCAAGCACGTAGTTCGCCGATACCTTGTTTGCTGAATCAAAAACAAGGCTCCCGTCCAAGATCGTCCTGTTATCCCCTCTGTGGTGAATGTAGGTCAAATTCAATGGCTTATCCACAATTTTAACCTTGTTCATGAACTGAAACCGAAAATCCTGCAACCGGAGACATAACAACAATAGTAACGAGTAATCAAAAAGGCATCTTTTACGTTGTCAGAGTAGCAATAGGAGTGTTAAAAACAAATGTAACGAGAACATCCACGAGGACCGTGAGAAGCCAAATTCTAGAGCTATAATTTTAAAAATCATCCATCAGGAAAATGAAACATTGGCCTTCCCCAATTTCCTTAAATAGTGAAAACTGACAAAAACCTTAGTTCTGCAATTGGCTTTGGCTGACGAGAATCCTCCAAAGACAAGGTCAAAAGGGCATTGGGGATTGGATGGCAACTTTCAGTATTGCAACGAAGGCCAATTCAATTCAACTTTCCTAGTAAATTTCCCCACAATTATCCGAGCAACCAAACAGGCCTTAGCCATACAAAAGCAAAGTTTGAGGTAGGGGAGTATATATATATATATACCTTTCTGGGGACGTCATAGTCGACAATGAAGAAACCGGGCTTCTCGACGGCTAGAGCCAAGCCGTTGAGGTTGGGGCCGTTGAGGATGGTGGCGTCGGTCAAGGAAGCACGGAGCTTGACATCGCCGGCGTTGAAGGTGACGGTAGCAGCGGCTGTGCTTTTGTCTGTATCGTACCTGCCCTTCAAAGATGCCTTCATTTTTCCGAGAGAAACGAGGCCCGTAGAGGATTTGGTTTTTTTCTTTTTTTTTTTTGTGTTAGAGTGAGAACACGTAAGCCAATTATGGCAAAGTGTTTTTCTCTTTTTTTATTTACGCCCTGTGTAGGAAGATGTATCGGTTCGTTGCCGATTTGTTGCCTGCTGAACTGGAGACTAGAGAGCACTAAGAATTTTTTTTTTTTTTTTTCCACCGCAAACCGATAAAGTATAATTAAAGGAGTGGTTGGATTAATTTTTATAAAGGTATATTTATATTTTATTTTTAAAAAAATAAAGAGATGAGTATTTGATTAATTTTTTTAAATTATTATTTAATTATACTTATTTTTTATATAATATTTTAAAAATAGTTAATTGAAAAATAGTTTAAAATTATTTTTTACTACTTTTTTATTATTTTTTAATTTTTAAGATTAATAATAATTTATATAGACTAAAATACCCTCAACCAATATTTATATAAATTCATAATTTTTTTACTTACCGTTTGAATATGATTTGTTAATAGTTATTAAATTTTATCAATATTTATATAAATATAACACTTTTATTTTTTAATAATTTGTAAATATTTTTTTACTTCAAATTTTCATTAATATTGATATTTAAAAAATATTTCAAACATTATATTTTTTATTATCTAGTAAATATTAATATTTTTTTGAAAAAATAAAAATTAAGTGAAAAAATTCTTAATATTATTTATAAAATATTTATTCTAAAAATAAAAATTATAAAATATAAAGATAATTTTGTTAATATAATATGTTAATATAAATTAAATGTCTAAATCAGTCATTTAGTTATTTAACAGTAACAGCAAGTATAAAGTTAACTAAATACTTCATTAGTTTTTTTTAGTAATCAGTAATAGGTAACAGCAATCAATAATTAATAATCAGTAACAGCAATCAGTAACAGTCACAGTGAACAAGTAAGTCAAAGAGGCCATAAAGCTTGGATGCCTAAAAGCAAGAAAATGCCCAAGATGTTTTTGGGGCATACGACCTAGCGGTCTTAAAAAAGAGAGAGAGAGATAAAATTTCAGTTAAGATAAAATCAAATCGAAACTGAATTAAATTTTTACTTAATATAATTGATTTAAATTTTAATTTAATAACTTGTTTAAAAATTAAAATGTTTAGTTTGAAAATGATTCTTAATATTAAAAAAATTATAATTAACTAAACCAAACCAAATATTTTGCATGGGCCTAGCTGGGTGTCTTGGTTTTGTTTGTTGTTCCCATTTTGGTTCTTTCCACTTTTTTTTTTTTTTAAGGAAAAGTATTCTCTAGAATATAAATTGTGAATTTAATATGAGCTTTTTTTTTTTTAATTTTCTTATCTTGTTTGATACTTTTATTGCTCTTCTTTCGAATTATGCATATTCGTATTTTGCTTTGCTGTTGGATCGATTTCAGTTAGATTGGACCCATAGATTTTTCGTTGTTTTGATGTTGGTGTTGGGTTAGATTTGGTTTATCAAAAATTTCTACTTTTGTTTTTGATAAAATTGAAAATTAGTTTTATTGAGTTTTCAAGTTGAGAATACATATTTATGAATTTGGTTTTCAGTTGAGAAATTAAAACCAAACTAAAAATTTTCAATTAATCAAAACGTTAAGTTGAAAATAATTTTTAATTATGCATAATTAGAATTTTCAATTCAAAAATAATTACAAATCTTCTGTTTAGTTAATCAAATTGTAAATATCCTAACACAAACCACCCCAAACTGGCAAATATATATGTATGTATGTTTAGTTAATCAAATTGTAAATATCCTAATACAAACCAACCCAAACTGGCATTTATATATATATACACACACACACACACACAAAACAACACACATTAATGATTAGACCCAAGGATAGCACTAACTTTGAGGCTGTTCAACTTGAGCTTTTGGCCTCATTTTATTGAGTGAAAATTGTTAGAAGCTTGTGAGAATTACCTAAACATCCGGTGCACTCTCTCTTGGATTCTCGCGCACGTATGCATCATTACTTTTATGCTATACTCCATTTTTTCCCCCAAATTTAGCACACATCATTTTATGTCTCAAAATTTTACTTTGTCATTTTTTATGTTTAATAAAGTCTCATTTAAATTTTTATTTTCATCACATTTAATATGAGGTTAATATATTTTAAAATTTCTAATTTGACTAATTTACAATATAAGTCAAGTTAAACTCAACTTTAAATGTGAGTTAAAATAAAATTTTAAATATTGTACAGCTGAAATGAAACAAAAATTGATAAAATAAATTTTGTGATACAAAATCAGGTATGTGCTATCTATTTTTTGAAAAAAAAGTGAGTAAAAGTGTGCTTTGTTACTTATAATGGTTGGGGGCAATTAGCGCATATTTTTGTGTGGAGTTAATTGTTTTTATTCAGCAGGCAGGAGTGACTTCAATTCAATTCTCTGTTTCATTGTAACTAACCTTGTTGGCCATTGGGTGTTTTCGGAGTATACCGGAAACTGTACTGCGTGAAACTGACCAATAGGAGTCAAATGGAAGAAGCCCATCAGCCATGCAGATCAAGAGAGGTGTAGCCACCATCACCCCAAAGCAGCAGGACATTAAAAAACCGAAAAGTGGTAGCAATGGTTTTAACACAAATGGACTCTAGAAGTCACTCACCTTTCTCCTCCTCTGCCAACGACCATGTTTTAGAACCGGATGCAGCCCTGTCCAAAGTTGTTTAAAGAGTGTAATTTCATTCTCACAGCAGCAGATGCATGGCATTGAATCAATTGCAACAAAACATGCAAAGGGGTTGAATTCTACAAAGGACATAATCGAAGAAGCATTATACTCAAAGGTCTTTCTTGCTACATCCTCCAAATATACCGCAGATGAGGTGTGCTAAAATGCAGGCCTATTACTACAATGTCCCCAAATCATGCCCACTTCAATAATTTCCCATTTTGAAGAGCTTCTTATATGCGAACCATCAAAAGTTTGTCTTGGGACTCTCAACTGAAATAATGAAGTTCCCATAACAAGGCAAAGGAGCATAAAAGAACCTGTATTGACGTGACAAAATCACATTTTGTATCTAGTCCTTTTTGTTGATATTACTCCTGACTCCACCTCCTCTGCTTTGGTTTTTCTGTGCCTTAGAAGACTGAGGAATACAGGTGTAAGTTATATACAACCTGATCGGAAACCATGTTTCCTTGTATAATTTGTAATCACATATTCATATTTCTGTAGGTTTTTGGGTGACACCATACATGATCATTCGGGCATATTAGACTTGGATATGCATATTATTAATCCCCAGGTCAGAATCACAATATCAGATTGCAACAAGGGTTGAAGAGAGTGCTAGGAATTGGATTTCTATCATGGTGAGGAATGGCAACCGTTTTTGTATAATCATGGTAAGATTCACCTGTTTCACTCCAGGATTTGGACATAAATTCAATACAGGAAATTCAATCTTTGCTTAATTTGTGATCTGCAAAAATTTTCCCGCTATATTGATTGATGCCAGCAAATGACGGAAAGAGGTTCTGCCACTTCTAAAAATATGATCTTCAAAGAGAAAGGGAAGATTTTTTCGCTAATGCGGTTCGCAACAAGCATTGTGATGTGAAGACCTTTCGAGAATGAGGTGGCTTCCTTTACGGAGTCTACTAATTTAAATTCCAAGTGTTATGCTTACAAAAATTGATTAAACATGTGTGGATGGTTAAATGTTAAAGCCTGACGCAACCAGGACAAGGTATGCATTATTTTGCAGAAAGAAGCTCTCCACTCCACGCCCAGCCACAGTAATTTCAGAAAAACATTGCTACCAAAATGGGAAAAAAAAAAAAAAAACCTCTTAGCATACAAAAATACAGAATTAAAAAGGTTAAAAAATACAACAAACATCTCAAAAACTCTTACTTCTCTCTCTTTTACCATTTTCCAAACTCTTTGCTCAATAATCAACAGCTTCAAGCTTTGAAGTGTCTAGAAATTACGGAAGCTGGCTTCTTTACAGGAGAATCCTGGAACAACAGCTGCCATATCTCTGAGAAAGCCTCCACAATGACCCCATGATATTGCTTCGCATTCAAAGACAGAAAACAATGCAAAAGTTCCTCTAAATCCTTGTCCTCAAACATCTGTTTCTCTAATATCATTTCCAGCATGGACCTCTTGAAGTCATCGTAAGGGTTCTGCGATTTCTTCACCACCGGGACGCTCTCCCTTATCTTGCTTTCACTCATGGATGACCAAGCTGTCCCAGGAGATAGAATCTCCACCGGAGACGACACGTTCTTTGTTTTTGCGGTCTTTGGCGATCCATTATTATTGTTATTCCACTTGCCCGAAACTTGTCGTTTGATTTTAAAGATTGTCTTGACGTTAATTGCTTTCTTGTTTATTGGGTTGTCTGAATTCTCCGTTGTGCTCTCCATAGAACGACTGAACTCACAGGATGAGTCGTAGGAGAAACTTTTCGAAGAAAAAAGCAGGGCTTCCGTCTCATCTTCAACGTTTTCTTCAATTTGTTCTGTTTCCTCGCTAAAGCTGCCACTATTAGCCCATAAATAACTCCTTCTTAAGTTCGTTTTGCTCTCTCGTTTTACGCCATTCTTGTTTGGAGTTAGTATAACAGGTGAAATATCCCCATAACTACTATCTCCGGAAAATGACGCACAGTGGATATTCAGGTAGGCATTGAGCGGCAAGTTTGTTTCATCTTTCCTTGCAAATTCCACCGACTCATCAATGCTGAAATCGGATTGCTGGAGCATGAACCGTGGCAGCTGATGTGGGGTTGATGGCGGCGGGGCCGGGAGGTACTGACAGCTGACATCAAGTTCTTCTTCAGGGCTGCAAGAAGAAGGCTGGCCCCGGGAGGTTGCTGGGATTGGGTTTATTACAGAATTCTGAAGTTTTCTGGATCGACAGAATTGAATAGATGTTAAGACACGAGATAGCTGGAGCTTAAAACGCTTGGGCTTCATCATGTTGTTTTTGTGTTACTTGGTGTTGGGGATGCTTATTTGGTTTGCAACTGTCTGAACATTATTTGCTGTAATTATATAGAAGTAACACAAGCAAGAAGAGGAAAAGGCCCCACCAAAAAAAAATTAAAAAAAAGAAAAGTAAAAGGCCGGCCTTGAGGACGCTGGACCCATGAAGCTTGTCTGGCAGCAAATAAATAATTGGCAAGGACGCGTGCAGCTGCTTGATTGAGGAATGACCAAATCCAATTGAATGTTAGATGAGGATTGATGCGATGCGTCCGGTTGAAAACATGAAAGCTACGTGAAATTCCTCGGCCGTATTTGTATGGTGTCACCCAAAATGTGAATCGGCCTGGAGGTTCAATCGCTCTGCAAAGCTTTAGATAATCTATCCCTTTTAATGAAAGTTCGTAGATTTAGTTATAAGCTACATCTATTTCTATTTTCATATTACTTTTCAAGATTAGTTACTGAAATTTTGAAAATAAAAATATAAATTCTTAATTTCTCGTATATTTTGGTGCATTCAAGAAAAATAAAATAAATAACTATTCATAAATAAAAATAACACCATATTTATCTCGGTTTAATAGAAGATAATTGAGAATTGCATTTTTTTGTAAATAAATCAATACACGAATTATTTTCCCTTAAAATATGCATCAAATCCACAGTCCAATCTCGTGCCTCATAGGCAAGGAATATCATTCAATAAAACAGATAGCGGATGAGACTCGCCTCTATGATGGGAAGAAACACGCGGAAAGAACTTGAAAGGGAGTCTCGTCCCGCTATTACGTCATGTTTACGAAAGTGTTGCATCGTAGAGGTCATCACGTTGTTTAGATATATATGGCTCATTTTTCTGTCACTAGTGGCTGAAAATGTGCGAAAGAACCCAACAATAAGAAGCTCAAAGCCCCGAGCCAAAAAGGTGACGGATTGGAATCAAATTTCTTGGTCCTAGAGGGTATGGTTATCATGACCTTAATTTTGACCTCTTAGTTGTAGTTAATTATTAATACAGAAAAGTACTGATTGGAAACCAGGACTTGGCCATAGCTCTCCGTCTATAGTACAGAGAAAGCAATGGTGATTAGCAACAAAATTTTTACTTTTATTTTTATGGATTCAACTGTTCGATAGCCTTGCTCATTCATTGACCCATTCCACCGGAAAGCCCCAAACAGCTAGATGACTAGCCAGTCTGGTTCGCAATTACTCCCTCCCTCGTGGTCAAGCCTTTTGATACACCTTAGTTTAGTATTATTCACGTAGACAACTTTTAAATAAATAAATTTAAATCTGCAACACAAAAGATTATTAAAAATAAAAAAACATAGATGGACACCCAACTTTTAGACATAGCTGAAGTGGCATGGTGAGTCTTAGGTGACATTTTTTTTTTTTGAATTTGCAAAATTTTTTCATCAAAACATACCTAATTTTGCAACGAGAATGATATGGTTTTACAACGAAGATGATAGTGTTTTGCAAATAACTATCAAAAAAGTGTTTTAAATTTCATTACACTCTGTCTTCATGTTTGTTGTAATTTGTACTATCTTCACTGTAAATTAGGTAATTTTAGATAGAAAATCCAAACTTTTTTTTTTAAATTATTGATTTTATAAAAGTGAAACTTACTTCTATATCCAGACTATAGGTATCAGGATTCAAATCTATATATATCTACTAAATTTGTGACATGAGTATATCATGTGACAAAGTCTATTTACGAAAAACTTTTGAGTCAATTTCTCTCACAATCGAAAAAGCGCTTAGGTCTCTCTAGTCTTCGACTAAATATCCTAATCCCTTGGCTTGTGGAGGTGGCCAACTACCTCTGCCAGTCAGCCACCTTGGACTTTCCTTTTCTCCTCTCATCTTCTTCATCTCTTCTCCATTTGTCTTATCCTTGCTTCCTCTATGCCCCACTTCTCTTTCTCCTCTTTTTTTTGCCTCTACTTTGGTGCTTTTGGTGTGGCAACCTCTTAGATCTGCCGTAAATAAGCTCACCTACGGCCCCCCAAACACCCGATTTGGGTTCCTCGACGAGATTCCTCGACTTTTGCCAGTTTTTGCCACTCTCACCAGTCCTGATGCCATCGTACCGGTTGTTGGTGCCACAGCATTCGCAGCCGAATCGGCCTCTTGCACGCGTTACCAATTAGTACCTCTGATGTTGCAACAACTACCAGGGCGGTGGCCATCTCATACACTGACCATGATGTCGGCGCCGCCGTCTCCGACAATGTCTCCTCCGTCACTGTCCGGTTTGCTACATATTAATCTGGTGTTGCCTCCACCCCCGCAGCCTTTGTCGAAGCCATCGCTGCTATGTTCCCTCCGCCGCCCTCCTCCATTATTTATGCTGTTGCCGGAGCTGCTGTAAAAACCTATTGTTGGTGTATTTTTGTTGTGGCCTTTTGTACTGTTTGGGTGGTTTTTAATTTCTGTAACTTAGCTTGGGAAATCGATGTGGAGCTTATCCAGTCATTTCTCATTACTGGTCCCCCGAAGTGCGGTGGGTACTATATCATGCAGTTTCATTCGGTTGAATTAATTCTATCCAAAATTATGATTTTGGGTAAGTTTAGTTGTAGTTCAGTATTTTCTTCTCGGAAGAGGGTTTTGTCAAAATAGGTTGTGTGTCCAGTTTATCTGTGGTTTTTTTGACCTCGTCATTAGTAGACTAATCTGGTCGTATTGTGCTCCTGTTTTATATAGGTTTGGTTGTATTCCTACTTTACGCAGATTTTTCCGACGCCTTTGTGTTGGACTCATGTGCGATTTCGACTGAAATTAATACAACAATTTCTTTATGGTCAAAAAAAGAGTATATCATGTGACATGCTTCTCATGTTTTTTTTTTTGGCCTATTTTTGGTTTATACCCTTTTTTCTATTATTCAAACAATTCATTTAAAGATCACTTATTGGCAGCTTTAAAAAACGATCATAATTAATAATAATGATAAATAAAGGAAATTTAAAAGTATTTTGTTTTATTATTCTATAGGACGTTGTTTCGAATCCTGAGGCGGGAGTCGAAATTTGTAGCCTAAAGCAAACAAAAAATGCAATCAATTGCCAACAAAATGCAACTACATTGATAACATGCGAAATAGAAAAATTAAAATCTAAATCTAAAACCTAAAACTATATGGGTGTTATCCTATAACTTAGAGTGTATATTTCGTATAGTATGCGTTTTTTTTCCTAAAAATAACAATTCTTACTTAAAATATAAAAGCGGTTATATTTTATTAATAAACAGTTGTACTTTGAAACTCGAGTTCGATGGTGACATTCGACAGTGGAGTTCGAGTGTCAACCTTTTTTGCATTTCATACATACAACTCTTTGGATTTTATGTCTAAACAACTTCTCATATTTATTGATTTAGTATGTTTATAATATTATGGAATATTAAGAATTCTAATCACTTTTTTTTTTGGTATGGATTAGAAGTAACTCTAAAGAACATAAAAAGTTTAAATTTATAGTATTCTTATGTGACTTTGCATTTTCTCAAGGATAAAATTTTGCAATATATAAATAGTTGAAGTTGAGATTTGATTGCGATATATAAATCTGTAAAGTTTAAATTTACAGCTTCTAGAAAAGCTGACACAACAGCTAACCTGGTTACAATCAGTATTCGACATAAAGTAATAGAACAAAAGAAGCAGCTATTTCCAAAGAATTGGTTGACCAATGGGCATTAGAAGAGTAGCACTGGAAGGAACGGTCTAGAATCTAGTGGCTTCAATTTGGTGATAAGAATACAAAGTTCTTTTACCAATGTATTTCGAATTGAAGGCAACGAAATTGGATTATTAAACTGCAAGGTGATAACAATCAGTGGATTGAAGATGAGGAGCACATGCGTTCCCATATTGAAGAATTCTTTAAACGTCTGTATTCCTCAAATAATCTTTATTGCTCTGAGGAGCTCCTTCATAATGGCCCCAAACTAATATCTAACAAGTGGAATGATTGCTTAACTGTTGATATCAGTCCTAAGGAAACTAAAAGTGCAGCTTTTCAGTTAGGGGAAAATAAGGCCCGCTGCCCCAACGGCTTACTAGGTTTGTTCTGCCATAAATATTGGGAAGTTGTTGGTGGGGATTTGATCAATCTGGTAACTAACTTCTTCAACCAATCGGTTTTGGCTCCAGATGTAAACAAGACTTTCTTGGTACTTGTCCCTAAAGTCTTTAATCTAGAACATATCTCAAATTTCTATCCAATTGGGTTATGCAATTTCTCATATAAGGTGATAGCGAAAAACATAGCCAATAGACTCAAGCCGCTTCTGGATTGTATAGTTTCTCCCCTGCAGAGCACTTTCATCCTGGGCCAAGTTATTCAGGACAACATCATAATCACCCAAAAAGCCTTCTACTCTTTGAAAAGATCTAAAAGACAGAATATGACGGTGAAGTTTGATATGATAAAAGCGTATGGCCGCATAGAATGGGGCTTTCTTGAGAGGTCTTCATCAAATATGCTTTGATTCTCGATGGATTCACAAAATCATGTTTTTAATTTCTAGTGTCTCCTATCAAGTAAAGATAAATGACAGACCCACACTTTCCTTCCATCAATCAAGAGGCCTTAGATAGGGAGATTCAATATCTTTGTATTTTTATTTGTTTATTTCAGATGCTCTTTCTTGGTCATTGCAAAAGGTTTTATTGGATAAATCTCTTCACGGTTTCAAATTGGGTAGACATTGCCCCACCTTATCATATGTCTTTTTCGCTGACAGCACATTATTGTTGGCATAGGCTTCACCGAAGGAGGCCAAAACTCTGATGAGACTTTTGAAAATTTATTGCATGCCATCTGGTCAGGCTATTAACATTGGAAAGTCAAGTATCGAATTCAGCAAAAGCATACCTCGGCATATCAGGGAGGAGATACATGATATTATGGGCTTCAGATGCCTTAAAGAAAAGGAAATGTACCTCGGATTACCACTTAAGTTAGCCCGATCAAAGACTAATGCCTTAAGGTTCATTATTGAAAGAGTGGACAACAAGTTGAAGTCATGGAAGACATGTTTCTTGTCTCAAGCAGGTAGAGGTGTGCTCATTAAGGCAATGGCAATGGCTATCCCAGTTTATGCCATGTCGATATTGAAGTTTCTAGTTTTAGTGTGTGCTTGGATCAATTCTAAAATCTCAAACTTCTAGTGGAGTTAAAGAGATTCCGAATATAAAATCCCTTGGAGTTGTTGGTAAGAAATGACTTTGCCATTTGGCGAAGGAGGTTTGGGTTCAAGGACCTAGCTTTTTTCAATGTTGCACTTTTGGCAAAACAGGCTAGGAATTTAATTGAAGAGCCCTCCAAAGTTTGGGCCAAAGTCTTGCAGGGCAGGTACTTTGCTAGATCAACATTTCGGCTAGCGTCGCCATCTCGGCAAGGATCATGGAGCTGGTTCAGCATCTTGCAAGGCACGAAGCTATTAAAAAAGGGTAGTTTGTTGATGATTGGGGATAGGAATAGTGTCCAGATTTGGGAGGATTCGTGGATTCCCACTTCATAAAACTTTCGCATCTCTACCTGAAGGCCCTTAGATTCAATGTGTTACTTGGTTAAAAATTTACTAATGACGAATACAAGACTATGAGACGTTTTAAAAGTGGAAAGATTGTTCTCTCCCCTAAGGAATCCTTAACAATATAAAAGACACCCGTCAGCATGCATTAGTCTAAGGACACTATGATTTAGTTCCATGATAGGAGGGGGTGTGTATATGGTAAAATTGGGTTACCATATTTAGGTTTCAAGAAAAAGAAGTGTTTCTCAAGTAGGGCCATCATCAAACATAATAGCAAGAACATGGAGATCTCTTTAGAAGCTTAAGTGTCTCTCTAAAGTTAAGCTATTCTTATGGAAGGCCATGCAGGATTGTCTACCGACCCAGGAAAAGCTCTATAGAAAGAAAGTTTTGGGAAGTGAGGAATGCTCCATATGTGGCCAATCCTTAGAATCCACTGAGCATATTCTGTTTTTCTGTCCTCATGCCTTTGCTACACGCTTTAGAGCCAACTTGGGAATTATGCCAAGTGAACAAGGATTTTAGTCCTTTGCTTTATGGTAGCAGGATACTACAACAAGGTTGAGGGATAAAGGGTTGTTACAGATAATTCCAAAGATGGCTATCTTATGTTGGTAGTTATGAAAAACAATGAATGAATTGTTTTTGACCAAAGGCGGCCTGATCCATGAAGAACTATACACCGCTTCCACCTCATGATTTCAGGGCTCCCACAAGACCAACTACAGCCAAGAAATACAGGAGAAGAGGCAGTGGATAACAGATGGGTCCCTCCTTCTGATGGGTTTGTAAAGGTCAACTGCGACGCATCCTTTTTGCACCTTATTTCAAGTGTGGGGTTGCGGTAATATGCAGGGATTCAAGAGGCAAGATAGTCAACGCAAGAGCATAGAGGAGATTTGCAAGCTCAGTCATCGCAATAGAAGCCTTAGCATTGTTGATTGGTGTCCAATTGGCTATAGGGTTAAAGCTTCCTATGACCATTGTGGAGACAAACTCCAAGTTTTTGTAGTAGGCCCTTAAGGACTCTTCTTCCAATTGGTCTTGGCAAATTGCTGTTATTTTGAGCAACATTAGGAACTTTTTGAGGTCACATGACAATTGTACCTTATCTTATATTCCTAAAACTGCTGATAAGGTGACCGATTGGGTTGCAAGACAATCTAAGAGGGTCAGTGTCGTTTAGACTGGACTTGCAACCATCTAGTGGACCTTGCACTATTTTTAACTTCTAATGCTAGTTTTTAATATAAGTACTATTATCTTCGTGTCAAAAAAGACTATTATGCTTTTTTGGAATCATCTTTATTTTGATAACATAATTATATTTTTCTAACTATTGAAAAAGGATTGGTAGAAAGAATTTAGAAACTCAGTGTAATTTGGCTTCTTTCTCTCAAAATCTTATTCAATTTTTCTAAACTAATAGTTTACTACTAATACAGATTTGTATTTTCATTCCATCAAAATTTGAAGAATTTGAAGGAGAAAGAATTTGAAGAAGATAAGGACATGATGGTAGAGACTATTATGTTGATTATTGACAAGTACAAAATAATTTCGGTAATAGTCCAACATTACTCTTATCTAATTTCTATTGTTTTTCAGTTTTTCATCCTTATGTTGCCATTGAAAATAGTTGTTGGGAGAAAAAATTTTAGAGGTAAAACAAAATTATACTAAAAAAAATAAATTTACCTTTTATTCATCTAAACATTTCAAATATTGTTAAATAATAATATAAATGACACAATTTAAAATTTTTATATTTGAAGTTAATAAACTCATTCTTAATTATAAAAACAAACAAAAACAAGCAGCTCAGAGCGCACAGGTACAAAACTAGTTGAAATTGAAATTTTGACTTTGTGAGACATACACGTACATTTTAATATATTTTAATTTTTTCATTCACGTATTTAAGTGTCTTATTCTTCTATTTGTGAATCTTTTCCAAATTTTTTTTCGTCATTTTCGCTCCAATCTGAGATATTTTTGCTCCAATATGAGATCTTGAGACAGGTGAAAGGACAAAATTCATATGGGGAAACACATATATGTCAAGTGATTCTATTGAGCACGTATATAATGATACAAGCAGTACGCGACAAACTAATAAAATTCTGCCGCCATCAATAGTACGGTACTTGGGCATGCATTTTGACTTTTTAGTTATGGGTCAATATAAAACTCAAAAACAGAAAAAAATTTTATTATAAAATTTAGTGATCGTAAGTAATTATAAAAATATATAATTTTTTTTTTGTATTTATAAAAAAAATATATAATATATTAAAAAGACATATATAATATGTATAAATAAACGAAATATATGACGTGATAGAATAATTATAAAAAAATTATACGATATATCAAATAGAATTGTGAGAATTATGTAAGTAATTATTAAGAACTAAAATTTTTAATTTGAGAAGTATATGACTGTTCAGATGAGTGATATATTTTTCTTTGGTATGTCGTATATTTTTTTTATAAATATAAAAAAATATCGTATATTTCGTCTATTATATTATTTTTACAGTCACTTGTAATCACCAAATTTTGCAGTCATGTTGTGGTCCTCAAACAACTTTTACGTCTTACGATAAATTTAACATATTTTTTTAAAAATAACAAATTTATCACAATTAATTATTTTGTAACAAATTTAATATATTGTTAGTTGACAGTAACAAAATTGTTTGTATGTACACGTGAGACATTTACGTGTAAATAATTGATCGCGTGAAACGTGTTATTTTAATTTAAAATTAATAATAATAAATAAAAAATAAAAAAAATAAAAAATTCTAAAAATTCTCTCTCTGCACCCCCTTCTCTCTGTAGCTCTCCTGCTCGATCTGAAACCCACCGCCCTCCTACCTCTTACAGAGGTCAAATAGCACCATCATTTGCAAAATCAAACTATCATATGACACCTCAAATCAATTATTAAGTCCCACAAAAATTATGTAGCCGTGGTTCATCCCTCTTCCTTAATTATAACATGAGGGTTATGTGGAACAAAGAGCAGCCATGATTGTCTCCAATTTGTGGAAAATGGTTTCCATCCACGGCGATGAGACTGATATTGTGGCACGCCGTGATTGAGGACTACCCACCGCTTGACTCCTACTGTTATTATTCGTTGCGGAGTGCCGAGGAGAGAGATTCCTCGCCCCCGTTGTCGCTGTTTTACTGGTGGCGATATTGTTGAGAGAATTAGTCGAAATAGCACTGAGCATTGCCACAAAAATTAGGCCTAGATTTTGTGGGAGCGATGGTCTCTGTAAAATGCAAATAATGGTGCTGTTTGATTTTTGTGGAAGATAGGAGGGCATTGGCTTGCTGTCAGGTCGAATAGGAGAGCTAGAGTGAGAAGGGGGGAAAGAGGAGAGAATTTTTAGAGAATTTTTAATATTTTTTATTTTATTTTATTCATTAATTTTAAATTAGGGTTAATATACACCAACTTTAATTAAAGTAACAAATTTAGCATATTGTGAAATTTTTTGAACAAAATTTATCTATTTCGATGATATGACACTAATTTATATGATTATCATATCATCAAATAGACGTATTTTTATAAATTTGTCATTAAAACTAGCAGATTTTATTTATATAAAATCATTACGTGTTAGATTTGTTACCATATGTAAAGTTGGTGTTAGATTTGTTACTTTTTAAAATTGGTATTAGATTTGTTACTTTAATTAAAGTTGGTACTAAATTTGTATACTAACCCTTTAAATTAAAATGATATGTGATATGTCATATAATCAATTATTTACACATAAATGTATCACGTGAACATATTAATAGATTCTAATACTGTTAATTGATAATGTGCTAGATTTGTTATAAAATAATTCAATTGTGTTATATTTATTACTTTTTAAAAGATGTACTACATTTGTTATATGATACAAAGATGATGATTTTTTTATATTAATCTTTTAATTAAAATTAGGAAAACAATAGGTACACTGCTACTCATGCACTGAATACACTGAAAAAAAAAATAAAATATTAATAAATATTTTGATTTTTTTAAATAATTTTTTCTTATTAAGAGGTATATATATTAATTAAAATATTATTATTTTATTGTTTTAGAAAAAAAAATTTATAGCAAATTTTACATAATATTTACACTTTACATTTTAAAGTAATACCTATTTAGATTTAAATTTTAATTTTATCAAAAAATAAAAAAAATAGTTTTTTATTACCTTTTACTGTGTACTTGTAGTTGTACCCTTAAAGTTATATTTGACAGTGTGTTTCAGTCTACATTGAAGTGAGTAAAACGATTAGTTTTTATAAAAAACTATAGGGAAAAAACAAAAAAGAATAAAAGAGAAATAGGATGGATATTCATGATTTGGTTAATCAAACCTTCGCTCCAAAAAATTTTCGGCTCCACCATTTTAGACTTTGAAATTGAATGAATATTTGGTTAACTGAATATCAATTTATTTAAAATTTTACTTAGTTTTAATTTTTTTTAACAATAAATTTATTGAAAATTAAATTAATAATTGGATGTAAAAAATATAATTTTAATTTATCTATAAAGATTACAATTACTATTATATATAAAACGAAAAATAATCATTTAAGATATAGCGATAATTTTGAGACATCTTTTGCTATCTCTGGTTTATCCAAAACTTTTTGTAAGGGAGACAAAAACTAATTTTTTTAATTATCAGAATAAAATATTTCATTTATATATGTGTGTTTATATTTTCATTCAATTAATCATAGTTTACTTAGACTAAACGCAACTGAATTAAAGAAATTAATTTATATTTATTTGGTTAACAAATTGTGAATTCATTTTGTTAACTAAAATTTTAGTTTGAAGTGTTCGCCATGCTCTTGATGAGTTCGGTGTGCATGGAATTCTGCACTGAGACCATTTTTTCATTCGTGTAGAGAATATGCACAACCAAGCAGGGCTAACGTTAACACCCCAATGTCTATATTAATAAGAAAAAACATTGGTATTTTGGCTAAATTTGTCCTAAATTTTGTTCTTGTTAAAATTGAGATTGATATTTTTCAAACGAAAATTGATATTTTTAAAACATTTGTTATTTTTACATTTCAAAAATATCAGTTTTTATTTCAAAAATATCAGTCATAATTTCAATTAGAACACCGTCTGAAACAAATACCGTCAAAATATGTATACTTGCTCTATTAATAAAGGGAGTCAATGAGACGGAATTAGGAGAATAAATAGAGGATTGTTTTGTACTCAAGCTAGACACCAATCCAAAGATCCTCAAAACACAAGATTCGCTCAACACCAAAAAATCCTCTGCCATTCAACACGGTGCTACTTCAGCCAGAGAACTGGACTGTTCGTCAAATTTAAGAGAGCAATTCCGGTTAAGGGGCAAAAAAAAAAAAAAAAAGGGAGCAAGGCAAAACAATGGAAACTCCAAATGGAAATTAGCCATTGGAACAGAAACTTGGGGCTTTTCATGGGCTATTTAATGGGCTACGAGTTTTTAGTAATGTGCTGATAATGGGCCTGGCCTCCCACGTCCAAAACCCACGCCCGCCATAGAGCTGGCGCGTCGCTAGGCAAAAACCCTAGTAGTTCATGTAAACCCCTATTTATGTCAACACTCCCACCACCAAAGCATTATGTTCTATTTCTTCCTCCGCGTTGCCGCTGTTAAGTTTACTGCTGCCTTTTTGTTTTTTTTTAAATTTATTTTTTATTTTTTATTTCCCCATTTGCAATCGTCTCTTACATTGCAAATTTTAGATTTCGATATATGGATTTGCATATTTCTGTGTGGTTTTTTTTTTTTGCGTTACGAGTATGTAAGTTTGCATCTGTTTACCCACTCCTGAGTGCCAAATTTCAACGCTTGAGGAGATAAAACGGGTGCGGAGAGCCAAAATTGGTTGGCTTACCAGCCCATCGCATGTTTTTCTTGTTGCTTTGGTGTCAAATGGACCTACCGATATTCTTAATTTCTCTGTACTTCAAATCATCCACGCGCGTAAACCCAGATCGAATTTTGTAGTCTAGAATTTGATTTTGATGCTTTGTTTTGCTTTTTGAAAGTGGCAAGTGATGATTTAACTTCTTATCCTACACACTGAACACTATTTGTTCGTGTTGACCCTACAACTCCGCTTATTATCTGATGCCGCACAACTTTCCTATTCTGTTCTGGTTTATTTTGCACTAATTGTCTGTTTTTCAGTTGCTGCCTTGCCTTTGTTGTGACTTAAAATGTTTGTGGGAATTGTGGGATAAGATCTATATTGGTCCGTCCTTTTATTTTTGTGTGTGGTTTTTATAGGTTGTCTTGAAATACCCTCTTTCTAAATATTCTTATCCTACACCCTGAAGTACATGTGGACTATAATTGCTCATATATATATATGACGCCTTTCCCTTGCATCATAATTGCATCCCCATATAGTCTGTCCCAATAAAATGCTTTAACAATGTTTATTCTGCTCTGCTGTTTAGATTTGGCTTTCCAAGTATTAATCTTTGTAGATATAGGAAAGAGTTTGCATTTTTTTCTGGAACAAATAAGAATATGAGATTACTATGATTATCTAATGTTCATATGATTTCTTGGAATGAATGAATGAGTTATCTATTGAAGTGTCAAACGTCTAGAACTTGAAATTGCCATCAATGATGAGAAAAGGCAGACGGGCGGTCAGAAACTGATGCCATGTTGATTGTCTGCAATTCCCTTTTGTGGAACATCTCTGAGGTACATTGCAATTAATCTATTCTATCGTAGTTATTTTTAATTGTTTGTGTAATTTGATTGCATCATGAAATTATGCAATATATTGATCCTGGAATAAGCAATGATTTCTTAATGTATTCTGCAACTTGGACTTTTGTTGAGACTATTAATTTTGGAGGATCACTATGAGAGTGTATGTTAGGGAATCACAAGTGCGAACAAGTATTTTTCAACAATTCTGATTTGTTGCTTTCAGAAAAATAAAAAAAATGAAAATTTTAATTGGTTACTTATGTTTGTGGCTCTGTTGTGGCTCCTTAAGGTTAAACTAAATGGTTTTTTCGCATAATTTTAATTTCAAAACCTTGTATTTGTCATGTAATTTTTTGGTCCCTGTCCTGCCAGCAATGATGAAGTTGCCTAAGTATGTCTGGACATATGAGTTATATCTATGATATGATATGCACCTTCTGAGCCTTTTGAAGAATTCTTTTTACTTAATAAAAAACCAGTGATCGCACATGATCAACACACTTGCTAAACTGTAGGAATGTGCAGGTTTTATGGGGCTGGAGTTGATGTGTTTAGTGCTTGTAGATTTTACTGTAAAATTTCTTTGATTGTTGCCAAGTCTGTGTGTGTGTGTGTGTGTGTGTGTGTGTTTGTGATATTATGGAGGACGTTATCTGACACCAGGTCAGTAAAGTTGCGGCATTGTGCATATGGTCAGCCTGACAGATCAAAGACTCTCTTTATTTAATGGATCTGGATGTTTGGGGTCTGTGCGATCATTGAAGCCATTTGCCAGACTTCTCCTTGCGATCATTTACTTATGAAGTAATTGCATGGGTTTGAAAGGAAAACTAGCCCTCCCGGTTTTTCACCTGCAACATCCGGACTTCTTTAAGCATTTTCCAGAGTTGCTGACGTTTTGTTTCTGTTGCGGCTGCTGTTTTTTAACCTGCCGGAAATTTTCGAGATATTACTCGAATGCTGTTTAGATTAGCCTGTCATTGTTTTGTAATTATTGTAAATTTGTAATTGTATTGCCTCTGTCTACTTCAAAACTTAGATATAACTCATTGTGGTTTCTACTCGGGAATCACTTGATTGTTTTGTTGGTCATAACCATAGTTTTAAGAACCGGATCGAAAAAATTGAGAATGGGTTTATGGTCTAGTCTAGTTATGTTAAAAAATCGGAGGATCAATGAATTAGGTAAAAAAATTAAAAAATTGACCGGTTTAGCAGAAAATTGGTGAACTGAATGAATTTTTTTGGATTCAGTTAATGGGTGGTGGGTGGTGTAGTGCATTCTATAGGTGCCACAGTCACCCCAAAGTTCAAACATGAAAATTTAACTCCTCAGAAAGCAAGCGCGGTGGGTTCTGGGAAACCGAAAAGTTGCATTGGATGACGGAAAGGTTGCCTTGGGTAATTACCGCGGAAACTGAATATCATGAATGAAAGAGCATTATTTTTTGGTCCTTGAAAAGAACATTATTAATTGTTTATGATTAATCTAAAAATCAAATTTTACATTGAATTATAGATATATTAGTATATAAAAATAAAGTAAATTAATATTTTTAACTTATATTTTGTTAAATATATTAATTATAATATCTGTTAATGTATATAAATATTAACATTTTATATAAATATAGTTTTTAAAATGTAATTTACTTTAAATATTTATTGTCATTCTTATATAATATTATAGTTATATATTTATATTTTATATATAATTTATATAAATATTTAAATTTTATATATTTGATATTAAATACTGATTTTATTGATTTAATTATAATTATATTAGTGGAACTAATTAAACTTTAAACTGTTAAGTTTTCTAGTGTTATAATTGATTCGGTTTTTAAAACTTTATCCATAACGTGGAGACAACTATGTTGAGTTATGAATGATGGACCGGCAAATGATAAATTTGCGCTTACGGATTCCTATGAGGTGCACTGCGATTGAGTTTTTTCAGTGGAAACTGCTGGTGTGGATTCATTCCATTTTGCTTCTCCAAGAAAAAGAGCCTTAACACTCACAAAATGAAAATCTAGCATAGTAAAGATGACTGATAAATATGTAAATTTTGTTTTGATGTCTACACAATTGTCCTAAAAGATTTTGTGTAAAATAGTGACATTAAATATTATCTAATATTATTTTATTATTTTTAATTGCCCAGTTACCTATGCAGTAATGTTGCCCTGTTCCACTGCTTGTCCCCAGTTGATTATATTATAATTTTTTATTGTGTAGGAAACCAGCTTGTCCCATGTCAGTTACTGGTTCTTGCAATTCGCTCATTGGCCTTTGTTTGAGATGCTGCCGTTTGTGAGACAGCCAAGATGTCCCTTTGGTTCCAAAGTCTTCGCCAGCTATCTGGTGGATTATAAACCATTAAATTTCTTGACTGTTGATCCATTCTCTATTAGTTGAATATGTTTACTGGGATACGGAATTCCGGATTCCAGATAGCTTGAATGCGACTTGGAGATCATGATTAATCCTTGCACGCGGATTGCCAGCTTTAGAAGACTCTTCTCGTAAATGTGCACTTGAGTTTGGAATTTGGGGAGGTGATTTTGTTGTTTCTTTTTCAAAAGCAGTTTTTCTTGTAATTTCGAGGCCAGTCAATTCGTAAAGACTCTGTATATGGTTCAAGTGATGGTTTTACAAGTCTGCCAAAAATAAGGAAACCAATGCCCTACATTAACATTTACATTATAAGAGCTGATAGTTTCTAATTTTGACAATTGATATCGCACATTAACATTTATTTTTTTAATTCAAAAATTTTTTGTAAAATTCTGATATTGTGAGATTTAATCTTTTTGAGATGATTACTTTTCTTTTTTGGGAAATTATTTAGAGTTTATAATTTTTAAATTTTTTGGGTTCAACTTTTTCAACTATAACAAAATTTTAAAAAAAAAAATCTAAAAAATTCCAAAAATAAAAAAATCATGATGACTTAAAAATTCATTTTTCGTAATTTTCGAGCTTATCGTCATATAAACAAAACGAATGGCATGAAGCTGAGTTTTCCGCTAGTTTCAACTATGCATATAGCCATAGATTTTGTTTTTAGCACCTATATATATAGATTATGCATCATTATAATTATAATCTGTAGCCTATTAAGAAAAAGTTATATAGACTTACAATAATAGACACAAAATTAATACGTAAAAATTTAAAATTTTAAATTATAAAAAATATATTAAATTAAAAAAATAAATTATTTAATTAAATGTATATAATCTATATATATATATTTTTTTTTTTCAAAAAGTATGCGAATAATTTGGTAATTTAAATACGCTAGTTGAGTGGAGCATTGAGTACGCCAGGATAAACACCCCCGAAAATCGATGGCGGCAACATTTCGCGCCAATCCCAATTGGAAAGCATCGACAAGGGCGGGACTTTCTCAATTTAATCCCTCCAAATCCATCACTTTTCTATATCCTCTAAATCACCCGTCTCCGTCCGTCTCCGAAATCAAAATCCCTTCTTCTTCGTACTACTCCTATTCGAATCTCTGTCGTCCGGTTCTCAGGATGGCAAAAGCACCAGCAGCAGCACCAGCAGCAGCAGCAGATCATCAGAGCAACAACCGCAGCAGCAGCCCTGAGATCAAGGAGCCATCTCCAAAGATCCCCAAGCTTCATCACAACGGCGTTCACGAAGTCTCTCAATGCCCCATGTCTCTGTTTAGGGTGAAGAAGCTCTCTGACAAGGCTGTTTTACCCTCTCGAGCCTCTCCTCTCTCTGCAGGCTACGACCTCTCCAGGTATTTCCCACAAAATCCCGCAACCCCTTTCTCTCTCTCTTTCTGCCTCTTGGTGGGTCTCCTACAAAATTGCCATTGAATCAATGGATTCTGTGTGTTTGTATGGAATTCAGTGCGGCAGACGCTAAGGTGCCGGCCCGAGGCAAAGCACTCATCCCCACTGACTTGAGCATTGGAATACCCGAAGGAACATATGCTCGAATTGGTAAATCTCAATCCATATATTCATTCCTACATGTTTTGATCGTTGGCTTCTGTTATCTAAAACGAAGTCTAAAATTGCTAATTTTTCCCCCACTTGGCTGTTTTTATATTTAAGCCCCGAGATCGGGATTGGCTTGGAAGCACTCGATTGATGTGGGCGCCGGCGTCATAGACGCGGATTACAGGGGCCCAGTTGGGGTTATTCTGTTTAATCACTCTGACGTCGATTTCGAAGTCAAAGTTGGGGACCGTCTTGCCCAGCTGATCATCGAGAAGATCGTGACTCCTGATGTGATTGAAGTCCAGGATTTGGATGCTACCGTGAGAGGCGATGGCGGGTTTGGATCTACTGGCGTCTGAAGATTGTAGCAACTATAGTTTGTTGCTTTTGATTTACTGTGTTTTCTTCCTCTGCTGCAAAGATGTGAAGAATCTCAGACGTAGTAGCTTGGCACTAACAGATGGTCGGTGGGCTTATGTTTTGGTAAGTTTATTAGTTAATTGAGAAATGACCTGGAATATTGTGAATTTTCATTGCTCTAATGGAAGTAACTACGATTCTGGCACACGGTTAAAGTTTCAGTCTTCAATTCTAAGTTGTACCAAACATTTTCACCGAAAGCAGAAATGAATGTACCCATGCTGGGCTACGTTCTGCCATAAATGAGGGCAAGCTAAACACACGTTCAGTATCAATTTCTGCCTCCGCGTTCCAGCAAGGAAATAGAAAAAAAAAAAAAAAATTTGCTGCTTTGTGGGTAAATATCTAATTTTCTTTCAAATCTGGCAAAAATTGTGCGATTAATTTTTTTTTATGGCTATATGCATATTTTATTTTAGGAGTTTACACATTGTCCAGTAAAATCAATCACAAGATATGATACCAAAACTTATATCAATACAAGGGCAGAAACACCCACAACAGGAAAGGAAGGAGTAGCTGGTAGCACCAAGGGAGGAGGACGCAGAAGACTGCATAGCTTACATAAACCAAAAAAAACTCGAGGGAAGCTCGGCCCTGGGTAGAACTTAGAATTCCTTTATTAAGCCATTTTGACTTGTAAAAGTTAAAGCCTACTTTGCACTTCAGAATTCACATGCCTTCCACTTGAAAGCCAAGCAAAAGGGCCTAACGTCTTACTAGCTGTCCATCCTTGAAATGCAATTGTCAATACATAATTGAAAATTCTATTCCTTCTTCCTTCTAGTACAATTTCATTGGTCTAAAATTTCCCTGAATGGTTCCGATCAATTTGATGTTGGCCATAAAAAATTCAAGACTTGAAGCCAAGACGGCACTACCCCTTGGGTAACGCCTCAAACAATGTTGATCCTCCCTGCGGCTTGGCCAGTGTAAAAAATTCTACGCATGGAGGACCGTTGCCGCTTGAAAGAGTAGAGGCTGCCATCCCCTTTCAGAGTACAAATGAATATTGTTTCTCAATTTACCTTTTCTTTTTGGTATTCAATTCACATCATTTTTAACAGGCGGCATCAACTCACCGGCTTAAACTCCCAATTGGAGAATAGATGTTCAAGCAGAAAACTAACAACCCAGACCCAACTAGAAAAATAATTTCAAAGGAATAGAGCTGCATGCAAATAGCTCAGCAATAATCGAGAAAAAACTATACCTCAGCGTCGAAATATTATTGACAAATGGTCGTTTCCCTTTTCTAAATCAGATACTGCAGTAATGGGATACTGTTTCAGCTTTGCTCTTAATAGCCTTGTTCATATCAAACAGGACATTTGAGCATTTTTATACCATGACAATAATTTAAAAAAACAAAAAGGATCTTGAGCACTTGTTTATCTCAATCATTACTGGGTTGAGTTGCCGTGTATTATGTAAGATAATGCCACCAAGTTGGCAACCGAAGATAAAACATGTTCATCAGATATTGAGCAAAACTGTCCAGAAATTCAAGTTAAATCCGAGGTATGAGAGTCGGAGGATTAGCTGGGATGTCGGAAGTTTCCTGCAAGTGAACCAATTCAACTTCAGTCACAATGAATCACAACCAAAGCATTGATGATTTCCTCTCTTCTTTATAGTCCCATAGCTTGTGCAACCCAAAATCAAGTTATAAATTAACTTTTCGAATGATTTTTTTTTTTTAAATTTTTATTTTTATTTTTTTGGGTCAGAAGAATCCTTGGCATACCTCCAAATATCTTGTCAACATTGTTGTTGTGCTGAAATTAAAGCCCTCAACTGGTTCTCCCTTTGTACGAGATGCATGAAGCTGCTTTCGGACTTGAGTAGCCAGAGACTATTAGAAAGAAGCAACACACGGTCAGGTGTATGAAAACCACAGGAAGCTAGAAAGGAAAAAGGCAAAATGTGGACGAGAAGATGGCATTTGTTGGAACATCATGCTTGCAACTTGCAACGTCAAAATCAATCACAGTTTCTTGATGTGACTCGTACCTTTCCTAACTCAACTCCCCACTGGTCAAAAGAATTGATGCCCCATACAAAGCCTTGCACAGCAACTCTGTGTTCATAGATCGCCAACAGCTGGAAACAGACAGAATTTTTCTATAAATTAGGCCATCTAGACCATAGACTCATAAAGCAGTAATAGAAGACATGCATGCATAAAAAGCATTGTGAAAAGGTCAAGCAGAATTAAATTGTTATGCCTCGTTGAACATGGAAAACAAGAGACACCCACTTATAATAATCAACAATGACATCATATCAGCAGTCATTTACCAAATCCCATTTCATTTCAGAAGAAACCCATTCATTGAGATCCATGCATCTTTTACATACTGTTGGATAAACGATAACAAATTCTAGTGCAATATACATATGACATGCACAGAGTACCAGAAAAATTGACCTCTTTGAATATTTGTAATATATTTGGCATGAACCAAATGCCTCATTAAAGAGCAAGTGACTGCTTACCTGCCCAATCTTGTACGCATCCAACGACGTAAGCAGGAGACTGAGAGAAGGCCTATTGCCAGGGAAGGTCTGACAAAGATAATTTGATTATTAAAAAAAAGTATCCAGCATTAAGGCAATGCTGTAATCAAGAAACTGTTAGATTAACCTTGTGAGGAACAAGATGCGGAGGAACATTCTCCTTTTGCAACTGCTCTGGTGTCTAAAGAACATAAAAAATTAATCAGTTATCTTGTAGGCTGTTGAAGTAAATCCATTAATTATGCATATTGTCCACTAGCACCCAGCTCTATTTTTTAATATCATGTTTAAAGCAGATGAACCATGACGATATCAGTGGGCCATCTCAAAAGAGTAGTCTAATCTGGCAAATTGTAAACACAAGACTCTGAATAACTGTCAAATGAATTTGGAAAACAAAAATTGCATTTCTTTAATGGAAGATTCAAAGTAGAGAACATCTATAAGGGAGACCATAAAACATACCTTCCCATAGGCAAGGGCGTCTGGCTGCGCAAAAAAGTTAGACATGAGTTCATCATGGTTACTCACAACCTCTCCTGTCAATCAAATTAATTCAAGTCAAGTAAGATTGTAAGAAGTAAGAACACAGGAAAAAAAAAGAGAGACTATTCTATTCTTAATCTTGACAATACCTTCCAGGTATACAGGCTGCTGACTCTTTGCAACACCAATAAAATCACATGGAATCACACGACCCTGAGGATTATAAGGAGATTAGTTGAAGCATATAGCTGCCAATATCAAGAATCCTAGATTGGGAGAGAAATATAGTTCACAGTTAAACTAGAAAACACAAACTTTGATATTTCAGCTTTAAAATCCATGGTAATTGGACCTACAGTTTACATTCACAGACGTAAACCATTCAGAATGCGCAATATATCACGAGCATAGAAATTACCAATTTTAGAACTACACACAGACAGCTCCATCAATATGCCTAAAATATCTCCAAGCAATCACCTCGAGGGTTGTCCATTTCCCTAAATTTTTAGTCTCTTTAGTGTGGGTTTCATATTGATCTGTCATCTGATGCCTAGTATCTGTTATTATTATTACCGCTACTCCTGTTATTTTTTGTGTGGGAACAACATCAGTGTTAAAAATATTAGTTGTGCAGTTGTTTTTAATGCTTTCATTATCATTGGCCAGAGATGGGGCAAAACAGCCCAAGCTGGAGAAAAGTTGATATGCAAAAGGCACATACAACTGATCAACAAAGATGATATGCCCAAAATTCAGTATCTTCAGATGAACCACTGAGACATTGAAGGCATAACAAACACATCATTAGCTTAACTGTGCAAAAGCACTGCCTACATCAGATTGATGACAAACAAGCACCATTCAACTTCACACCCTCCAAGGAGGTGGCTAACAACCAATAAATCAAAGGTAACTGTGGGAAAGCACTGAATGCCAACTCAAATGACCATGGAATTCCAAATTCTTTTAAGGAACAGTTATCCAAAGGTTAAAACCCAAGAAGAAGAAGTCCGGCCTCCTGTCTAGGTGAGGCAAACCAATCAGTTCTAGAAATTCTCTTAAAATCTCCACAGTTTCGCACTGCATGCATGTGAAATAGCAGAATACTGCTTTGCCAAGATGACCAACGTTCAACAGCAAGAGACAAGAAGATAAACGATAATAAGCAGCTATTTGTACAATACCAGCACAGAAGTTTTATTCTATGGCCAATGCTTAACAAGGATATAATATGAAGCCATCAAAGAGAAATCTAATATCCTGTCAAGCTGAATGCATTTATCTAATAAATTTTCAGAATGAATACAGGACCCACTGGAAGGAAAAAAAAATCAAATGTACGGTCTCTTAGCAATTATAACAGCATAGTTCTGGCTTAACACAAGATGCCAGTCAAAGGAACAGTTTCCAGACATTGGAGGAATGTATTCTGACTCTAAACAAAAGATGACCATAACTCCTATAATATAGACTATAATAAGTCTAATAATCCCCCTCCCTGGCTCCATCCCATGCCCAAAAGGAAAGAATTTCTTTATTTATGCGTGCATGATATTTACCTCTACTTGAAGCAATCGTGCCCAAATACAATGTTTGCATCTATAAGAAAAAAGTTTTTGATTCTTATAATAAGATCTGAAATCGCATCATACAAATGTTCCTCTTAAAGCCTAATGATAACAGAACTAATGGCAGCAAGAGTCTCCAAGAATGAAAACTAAAGACCTACAGCAATAGAAATTTAATTTCCCTCTACATGCTTACAGGTGGAATTGTTTTAATCTAAAAAAAATTCTCATAGGCATAGCAAAGCAATCTAAGTATGAGGAGGAAATCCAGATTAAAAAAATCCATGCTGGCATCAATTGACCTGATTTTGCTTCCTATTAAATGTAAGATAAGCATTCAAATCACCTGGTGAATTAGTTGATAAAAGCTATGCTGACCATTTGTTCCTGGTTCACCAAAATCAATTTCACCAGTCTCGAATGGAAGTGGCACACCATCGATAGACACCCCTTTGCCATTACTTTCCATGCTAACCTAAAGCAAAAGAGCACTAACATGGTATCAGCAATTCAGCACTTATGTGAATAAATATATGTCCAATCACTTGAGGAGAAAAAAGTTGGACGTCTGGCAGATGTACCTGTTGAATGTGAGGGGCAAATTTCTCCAGAGCTTGGGCATAAGGCAAGATGGCCTGGAAAAACAACAGAATGAATTAGCGAACAGCATGTAGGCACATGAAATATGGCAAATGAAAATAAGTGAAAATAAAAAAAGTAGTGGTGAAGAATGCTCTCACCCTTGCAGGATATCCTAGGAATGTAACATTCCATACGCTCAACAAACCTAGAAGCACCTGAGAGACAAAACCTTATCAACAAATAATCAAGAATCTTATGATGTACATCTAGGGCACTTGTCTTTGATGCTGCCACCACCACCGCTTAATGAATAGAAAACTTGAAGAAGTTATACAACAGTAGGTCACAAATGTTCAAAGTTCATACATGACCCAATCACATTCTTTGTCCCCCCAGTTTTCCCCAATGCCAGACCAAAGTTGAAAGGGAAATGCAAGTAATGTGGGCAATGGAACAAAAAGTTCAAATTCTTGGGCACTTACTGGTAGGTTCATGTCAAATGGTGCAGTATAAAAATGCTGATCAATGCTTTGTGCTCCGTTCAAGAACCTTCAAACAGCAATTGATTAACCTTATTAACCATATTAAAAAAAATGAAAAAATTATAACAAAAAGGTTAAGCAAAATGACTAAACAATGTTCAGAAACTATAACTAAATGTTTAGGCAATCAAAGAATGCATGTTACAAGAAAACAGGTGACAAAAAATAGTCTAAGAAGAACCTATATATTCACAAATTCTAGATTCAGCTACAAAGAAGCAAGCTCTTTCAACATCCCTGCCTTTTACTTTAGTAACCCTCGAGGGAAATCAAAGCAAAAGAATGTATTTTAAAAGTATTTGCACTATTTTGACAAAACCAGAAGTTACCATACTTTTCAACCACTGAAAAGCCATATTGGAGTGACAAGGGCAACACACCAACAGCACTGCAAACTGCAATGAATCATACAGTTGAGAATCACTTATCTAATTCACTGGAATCCCCTGCCAGAAAAGGGAAGAAACTTACCACTATACCTGCCACCAACCCAGTCCCAGAATGCAAAAGCATTATTTGGATCAATGCCAAACTTTTCCACAAGCTGCATTGACACAAACAAGAATCCAACAAAGCAAAACAAAGTATTAACTTGCTGAAGTCTTAACCGGCTATCAATTCTTGGAAGATAGAATCATTATCAGATAGTGACCTAAAAATAACTACAGACAGCTAGAGAGGCAGTTTCCAAAAAATTTTTGCAATGTACCAGCAATCAGTGGTCCAAAACATTTGAAGTAGGCCCTATTTGGTCAACAATGAAATTTAGACCAACTTAAGCAAGTAGAAGAAATGCAATTTTGCTAAAAACCATGAAGGGATACTAATTCAGATATTGTGAAAATTGTACTTTTAATTTTTACATGTTCTATTGCATTCACAGAGCAATTGAACAACATAACTATTACCGTAAGGTTAGTGCTAACTGCCACCATATGCTTTGCAACTGCAGACAGTCTGAAACAGTTCAACTCAATCGTCATAATGGGGAGAGAGAGAGAGAGAGAGAGAGAGAGAGAAAGAGTTTTTGAACTGTATAAATGCACAGAGCATTCAAATGTATCCCTCATGTTGCTGAAATTTTCCTTGCACTCTCATCTTAAACTCAAATCCTAAAACACCTTCGGTAAACATTTTGTGATTCCAAGATCTAATACTTCACTGACCCAAGCTCTTGAGAGATCCATGCCCTCAGTGTTCGAGCATTCAACATTGTTTCAGCAGTGGTGAAAGTTTTTGATACCACAACAACTGCATTTAGTCACGAGAAAATCCAGCGTAACAATTAGAAGACATAGAAGGAGCATAAGGTGTAATCACATTGACAGTGTGAATAAGTGAGAAGCATTGTTTACCAAGGGTAGTTTCAGGGTTGAGGCCTGCTATACTTTTAGCCACATCAACTGGATCAACATTGGCAAGACTGAAGACAAATGATATACAAAAATTAGGATACCAAGGAACAATACGCATCTAGAAAAACCATTGCATAGGCCAGTGATTGTCACAATATTTTACAAACAAAAAGAAAGCACTCAATGCAATAACTCTTTTGTATGGATACAGCACATAGTATAGTTTGTACTTGATTAATTAGTTCATGCTCTGACACATGGAAAGGACCCCCTTGAGCATAGTTTTTCTAAATTTTCATGGTTATTAATCTCCCTCTAAGCCAAAAAGAGAGGCAACCTAAGCACACATCTGTACTACTTATTTGGTGATCTTTCCAATATGAAGTATATGGCACCTTTCTGAAGATAGGCCCAAACAGTTTATTATTTAGATGTCATCTCTTAGGCATGTATGCCAAAAACAATGAGTTCAGAATTTTACTGCATGTTGATTGCCTTCTTCTTCCCAATTGGCGAGCCAAATGCACCTATTGGGGTAGATGCAGTTGGAGTGGTCCTTTTATATGGGGATATTTTTCAAACCCCCCACCCCCTCCCCCCCCTTTCTCTTAAAAAAAAAAAAACTCAAAAAAGGAACGACACACTGAAAAAAATGAACTCTTGAATATACCCAAGAACTTCAAATAGCAAGAACAATACATTCCATAATGCAAAGTTGCAAACTGCAAGTTATAAGTAATTCTGTTGCTTACAAGCGCAATTGTCTCCCTTTTGCATATTTGCTGGCCTCTGGTTCTGCAAATTTCCATCAATCCATTGGCAATCTTTTGCCATAGAACAAGATCAAAACTTCAACAAAGTCACAACTTCTGTCAAGTGTGAAAAAGAAACCTGTTTGAAGAGCAGTGTGCACAAAAAGAGGACCTAAGAAGCTTCCACCAATACCAATGGATATCACATCAGTCAGCACCTTTCCAGTGGCTCCAACCTACCAGAATTTAGCTATTGCTAGAGAACTCCAAGCTTACACATACAAACACAAATCAAGAAGGAGACTGTAGATTACCCAGGAGCCATTGCGGACCCTCTCTGAGAAATCCTTGATCTTGTCAAGAACATTCCAAACATCTGGCACGACATCCCTCCCATCACATGGTATAGCAACATCCCTTGGAGCACGCAGAGCAACGTGCAGCACGGCCCTGTTTTCAGTGGTATTAATCTGAAACAGCCAAACATAGAGCAACCAAAGTTATACGAGCAGCAATAGTTTGGACTATGTTCACACTCACAACTACATAACTTTATTCAAGTCCTTAGCAAAAGGGCCCGGCAATCTTGTCAAATCAAATTAAGAGATCTAATGCCTTCCTACAGAGGACACCCTAACAAGGAATTACAAAGCCAAATCTCAATCTCAGCAAAATGGGGAGTTTTTAACAGAAACCAATTAGAATTCACAGGAAAAATTTTGTAGACACCAATTTCACATAAACTCGGATATGAATCGGGAATTCGGGACAAGAGACTAAGTTGTGACTTACACGTTCCCCATTAAACATGCGGTGGATCTTTTCCTTCAGATGCGCTGCCTGCATCAAGTTTAAAGAGACAAGCAACAAGAGAAGAAGCATCATTATCAATTCAATGTCATATTAACCAAAACTTATGACCAATCCTACTTCACCTCTGCCAATTCATAGAGTTTATCCACTGTCTCAAGAGTAGCGCATTGCCGTGAATAGTCCAGCATAATGCCATCGAACTCACTATCGTGAACACCCATATGAGAAACAAGTTGTGGAGATACCAAGAAATAGTACCTAAAAAGTTTTCAACGAGTCTTAACACTAAGTTCACTTACACCATCATGGACTTGCATCGCTCTGTGTCTTTCAACAAATCACGCAAATGGGTCTTTTTAATGTCCTCAACGTGGGCCTACATTAATGATCAATTAAAATCACAAACAATTGTAATTCTATTAACAGTTCAAGACAATAATATGTAATAAAACGTATAGAGCTCTTTTTTTTTTTTTTTTTTTGATTTTCACCTTCAAGTCCTTCCATGGCTGAGTCTCGCTGATTAGGGTTGATGAAGCCATCAAAATGCCCTAAGGGACAACAGTATGAATTGATCAAACCCCCCATCAACCCAAACATGCTAAGTGAACTATTAACACTGATGAGTGAAAAAAAAAAAAAAAGAATAAAGCAAAACCATTAAAAGCGAATAAAATTGAGAAAAAATTAAACACATAAATAAAGCGGAATGGGGCAAATTCAAATCGAGAAATAGTATACAAACCGACGAAATCGGTCAACCAAGAACCGATTACAGCTCGTCAAAGAGTGAAAAAACTAAAAAAAAAAAAAAAGAAATTTATTAAGATGGAACAAAGTCTAGAGAAAGAGGTTTAGAAAGCATCGTCGGGCTTACCTGGGAAAGATTTTGACAATCGGAGAAGAAAAGGAAGGCTGGAGAAGAAGGAGATTGATGAATGAATGGACAGAGAAAAGCTTGCAGCGGAGTCGCACGCAGTTTTTCCGGTTGTTTTGTTACTTTACCAACCAAAACAAAAAAGGAAAAACAACAAAAAAAGGAAAGGGCATTAAGGAAACGAGAACACGTGTCGGGACACACTTGTCAAGTGTTGTGTTGGCTTCATCGACCGCCGTACTTTGACAAGATCCATCTTCCCATACGATGCGGATCACCGGATGAGACCTTTTGTTTTTTTGAATAAAGAAATTTATTTGGGGGATGCGGAAAGTTTGTATTTTTCCTGTTTAATAATTTCAAAGGAGCGTATAAAATAAAATAAAAAGAAAAAAAATATTTTTTAAATTTATTATTTGAATATATTAAAAATGAAGGAGTAAAAGAAACGGAAAGTATATATATATATTTTTTTGTGTGAAAGAAGTGAGAAAGTTAAAATAAATAAAAACATTGTAAATAATTCTTATGTCGTTGTATATTAATTAATATATATTTTGACAATTAATTTATTTTTAACGTCAAAATACAAAGATAATATTTTATAAATAAAAATTTAAATTTTCATATGCTTAGTAATAATAAAAATAAATAAGTCAATACTATCTTACTATATTAGGAAGATATTTCATAACTTAGATGCATGAAAATGAGAAAAAAAAAATCAAAAGCACTCATAATTTCAAGTTAATTATGCACTATTTTGACTTTGCACCATAAAAGTAATGAGAACGTAATTGTTAATAGAATGGAAGAATAATTGGAATATGCTAATTACTTCTAGTTTTAGATTATTATTCTCTCTCTCTCTCTCTCTCTCTATATATATATATATATATAATTAACTCTCAGCAATGTTGTAAGTTAAAAATGTCATATGTGACATTTTTTTTAATTTTAATATTTTTCTAGATTTCTACACTTTGTAGTATTTGACATTAGCTTAACAGATATTTGTAGTTTTTTTTTTCACTATTTTAATAGAATTAGGATTTTATACGTACATCCAATCTTCCATTTTACATTATTGTTTATTTATGTGGTGATTATAAATTTAATTATAGTCGGAATGCAACAATAAAATTGCTTTACTTTTATTGGTCTTGATTAATACTTGTTGCTGTTTTTGTTTCCAACTCTGGAAATTAGTATAACATTTTTGTTTTCAGCTAATAAGAAAGTTTAGTAAAAGATACCTTTTTATGCACATATGAACTTTTTCGTCCTTTTTAAGCACAGACACAATGTTAGTCACCCAATCTGAGTAATTAGTCAGGGCAATAGGCATTCCTCATCATCATTCTTTCAGCATTCATAAATGGGTTGAAGGCTTCAACTGAGAATGGAGAAATGAACTTTCTCATAGTTTGGTGATACTTACAGGGCACTCGAAGTTTGCTTTCTTGCGGGTTCAGTGTAAACAGTCCGATATATCTAGCAATAATGTCTTATACAATCCTTCCTGATATAACTATGGGTAAATCAATTCTAAGGTTAAGGAGAAAGGGGTTTCTTTTGTAGCTTTCCTTAGAGTAGTGTAATACTCCTAGAGAACTTTAGGTAGTTTGTCTGCCCATTCACCTTTTATGCGTTATCACTTATCTATCGGTAGAGGCAGCTATGCAGCCCTAACATCAACTTTGAATTTCTTAAATTAGAATTGCCACAGTTTTCCGAACTGTGTGCAATTTGAAGGCTTCAAAAGCTATTGCAGCTTCAAGTTCCCAACTGGCTTTCTCTTTTGCTAAATGATGTCGATTTAAGTGCAAACAATGTCATTTTTGTGACTGTTGCAATACAGTTGGGCTTGATACGTTACCCAAGCCCTACTCCCTTTCATATGCATATAGTATCAACTGAACCAAACCTTTTAGATTGCTATCAAATCTTTTTATTGAAAAAGACAGCAAAAATAACAACATCATGTCGCCTTGCCATAATCATTGCCCCAAATCCAAACCTGCCATTACACCAAATACCACCATAAAATATCCCAAAACACTACACATACCCGTTCGCCCAAACCACCCACAAGAATACCTCATTAAACATCCAATTATCCCTTATATATACACATACATAAAGGGGATACTTAGAAAAAACTTTCCCTTATTTGTAGCTTTTCTTTGATTACTTATTATGAGGGAGAGAGAGAAATAATATTATGGTAATTGATTATTGAGTTATTAAAATGAATCAATTTACTCATTAATTGATCACTTATGATAATTAATATTCAATTTTTTTTAACTTCTTACAAGTTTCTAAATTATCTTTAATTATCCTGAATCACAACTTTTCTTCCCAGTTATTGCTCAAAATAGTTTAATATTAATACTAGTATACCAATTAGATAGGGGAGAACAAAAGATTTCAAAAAAAAAAATGATTTTTTCGATTGTTTTGCTAGAGATTTTCTCCTAAAAAACCACACATGAGACTATAATAACAAGTAAACTCTATTTAGTATCTAATTAAACCACACCATTTAGCATTTTTCTCTTTATCATAATGAGTAACTGATTTCTAGCCTATAGTTTGTTTCTTTTTACGGTTAATTCCTTTCCTTTGTTGCTAATTTTAATGTAACTAATTGTTTTGATTTGTTATTCAGAAAGATTCAAATGGCAAGCAATTAAAGAGAATTGTTACCATAGTGACTCTATGTATCAAAAATGATTTAGAATTTGTCATTTAATTTTACTACCCTTTATAAAATAATAATCATTATAATTGTTAATGAGCAATAACAATAATAATCGTTATTATTTCTTTAAAATATAAATTAGCGTTAGAGAATTTCTATTATCCCTTCATGACACAACCTTTTTTTCTTTTGGCTGTATGTTCCAATTTTAAGGTATCTGTAAAATAACTTCGTTTATGGTTTACAAATAGAGGGAGGGAAATTGTGGCAAAATTGCGTTTCTTGTAGTGTCTTCGTTTATGACTGCCTCTTTGGGGAAAAAATTGCAGCAATGTAGTTTGCATAGGCATTTTCAATACCACAGCTTACTAATACTTTACATAACACTCTTTGCATGCTACCTTTTTTAGGTTAATAAAGTGTGCCAATGTCCCTGGCAGCCGATAAGCAGGCAGGTTTGCTTGCAACAAATAAAACCCATAATTTAAATATACAAGATACTTGCAAAGATGAGCCAATTCAATCTGCCAACGAAAAACAAAGAAAGGCCCCAAGAATAGAGAAATGAGACATGAAATGGGTGAAATAGGGAACAAAACAAGTGTTTTCATGAAAATGGGTGGGGCGGTCAATACTTTAAGTTGGGAGTGATTGAGTTGAGTACATAACAAAACATGTGTAGTTGATTTACATATGTATTACAAAATTTTTGCATTTTGATTTAAAAAAAATTACAACATATTATTAGTTACATTAAAATAAATAAAAAAAATAAAGAAACTAATATTCGTGCGAGTTACTGTGGGCTTAAGGTTGGGCCAAAGCATAGACTAGGGAAATGTCGGCTGACATGTTCATTGAACTTCCATAAGATAGAATGTGGGTGTAAACCACCTTCACAAGAGTAAGCCGACTTCCAAAAGATAGTTGTTTCACCTACCATATACATATATTTTTTTCCTTCCCAATATAATGGTTTTTTTTTTTTTGTGAAAATGTTGATTGATTGTTTTATCGACTAATCAAATGAATCTAGTTGTTCTAATTGTATAATATATAATCGTTTATCACATTTTTTTTTCTATTTTTTTGGTTGTTTTTTTTTTATTGTTGAACTATTTTTATTAGTTAGGTATAAACTAAACGCACAAAAAGAAAAAAACATATACATTCTAATTGGAATATTTAGATACCTTTGTACTCCAAATCTCATATCTGCTATTGTTAACAACTAAATCTTGGACCAATAGCATTCAATGTAATTGGGTGAATTAGTAATTTAGTGCATGAAAAGTTTTAAACTGCTGAAGCAAGACAAGAATTTGAGGTATATTTGAATGTAGTGAGCTTCAGGAACTAAAAAAAATTAACCAATTAAATTTTATTTATTCATATTTTAAATATTTAGTAAGTCAAAATTTTCTTTATAATTGTTTTAATAATGAGAGAATGAACTCAAATTGACTTAAATGATATATATATATATATATATATATAGATACACACACATATATATAGACTCATATGATCAGTGGGAGGTTCATTTCCTTATTAATCATGTTCATTTGTTTTTTTTAGGCCTAATTTCCTTTTCTATAATAAGGTTATTCATTTGTGTAGATAACAACTTTAGGATTCTCCAATTGTTGCTCTTACGCTGTGGTAATTAAATGTTGTTAGGGTTCAGATTGAGAATCTGGCTACTCCTGTTGCAAAATGGATGGTTGGTAGAACTGTTTTGACAATTTTTTATGGATATTGAGAGAAGACATGGTACACTTGCAAATATTATTAGTATATCATTTATTTGCACACTTATTTGGGGTAATAATTGGATAATGGTTCAATTATTTGGTTTGGTTCTTCAAGGACTTTTGGTTGATTATAAGGGCAATTTTGATAGTTTTTGGATGAGTGAGAGAAATGATCGAAGTGTAACACTTATTAGATCCTCACAAAATAGGGGTTAGAATGATATATGTTGCTAATTCAAAATTAGTAGAAGAGGCAGAACTATTACAGGAGACTGTAAAAATCTGATTGATATATTTTGTGGTTGGAAGCCACTAGACTATTTTCAATTAAGCGAAACATTTCTTCCTTGGTTTGGAATAATATTGCAAAAGTTGGAGTCCATCGATTATACTTTGTGACACAGTATTTAGTGATAACAAAACTAATACACCATTAAACATTCAGAAGAGAAACCTCTTAAAGAGAAAGATAATACAAAAGACAATTGTGTGTGGAAAGTTTCAGTCCTTATACTTACATACATATTTATAGCTAAATTCTACAATTAGAAAAGGAAATGCTTCAATGATAAAATCAAAATAAAAAATAAATTAAAATAGTTCTATAGTATTCTAGAATATTCAAGAAATTTGTTAGAAATATACTTTGAACATTCTGGATATGCTTGGAAGACAAGTTTTATAGAATTTAACTTTGTGCTTCTTCTAACAGTCCCTCAGATTCAGAAAGTCTTGGGCTATCCATTCTATGTCACTTTATGAAGGCAATATCATCAAGCCAATGCAGCAACTAATTTTTTGGCCAATGTAGCTCATTTCATTAGCAAATTTAGGACGTTTGACCATAATTATTTAAAATTCAAGTTGCGCAAGTTTTTGTAGAGGGATAACAAAGGAGATCCCTATTTTTGGATTGTTTAAAAATACGAAAAATTTCCTTTCCTTTTTTCACACAAGGTTATGACATTTTTATTTCATCATTATTTTTCAATAATTCTTTTTGTAATAATTTATTGTAATTTTTTAATTTATTTTGATGCGTGAATATAGAATCTCGAGAAAACTTACAAAAAACTTCCTCTTATTTCACTCCTTATAATTAATATTTTATAATTTTATAATTTGTAATTTTACTTAAGTATTTTTTAAATTATCTTTTCTTATTTTCTAATTAATCTATAAATGTCCTACATCCCATATTTTCCTCTAGCCATTATACTATTTTAATCCTCATTAATTCTGCATAAAGAATTACATTAATACTTATTATTTATTTCACTCCTTATGATTAATATTTTATAATTACTAAATTTTTAATTTTACTTAATTATTTCTTAAATTACTTTTTCTCATTTCCTAATTAAACTGTAAGTTTCTTATATTACAAATGTTTTATTATATTAATTATCATTAATTTTGATAAACTACATTAATATTCATTAATTTATATTCAACTACTCTTAAATAACATATGAGACGTTACCTTAATTTTCACATTGATTTTTATGCTCTATTTCCTGAAAAACCAAGTCCACCATTTTTTTTTCTTTCCCTTTTTCTCTCTTTCTCTTCCATCATCACTCGTGTACCAATAAGGTGAGGATTAATTAGTGATAATCTTACTGGATTTCATGGACGGATTGTGGCATGGGAGAAACTTGGAGTTTGTAAGAGGTGGGCACTAAAAACAATGTTGGTATATATATTTTTTTATTAATTTTTATAATTTTTGTGTCTTTAATTTTTATGGAAAAGCTATGCTTTTTGTTATTGTACAATCATGTACATCAAGGAGTGGCAACCTTAAGGCATTATACACTGCTTTTGGATTTTGAGCGGCATGGGACAACAACATCCATAAACATTAAGACATTACATGTTGTATCTTTTGTTCAACATTGTTTACCAATTATTATCCTTAGTTTAGTCAACCAAGATGAGTTTTTTGTTGTAAAAATTATGTTTTCCTATGATTCTCTCAGTAACTATATTGTTATTCTTGTTTATTACGTTTTATAGTTTAATTAATTGTTATTGCAGGGCATTGTCTTAATCTAAATAAGATTCAGCTGGAAGAGAGAAAATACCTATTGATAGAAAAAGATACTAACATTGGACTCTGAGATTTTCTTCACGGAATGAATTAAAGATTGAATTGGTACTTTGTGTTCTTCAACCAAAATCAAACTGATATTTATGCTATTATATTCACTCGATATTTTCCCTCACCTGATCAAATTCCTGTATTACAATCTTTGAGCAGTTATATTACCATACTTAGCTACGTAAAAAAAAAAAAAAACATATTTAGTTGAATATTCCACATTCTTCATATTTAGTCATACCCTAATCTTTATTTTTATATACTATATTTCAAATATAAGAATATTTCTTTTCTTATATGGTCAAAATTTACAAAAGGAAATTTTATATAAATTAGCACTCCTTTTTTACTTTTAAAAGAGAAACTTTGTGTCTCAACACTAGTTAATTAAATTATTTACTGCTCAAAAATGAAAAAGGATAATCTTTTAAATAGTTTCAAGTTCAATTATTGTTAAATTATTGTAAAGCATAATAAAAAAAGTAATTAATAAAGAAAGATAAAATTATAAAAAGACATATAAAGCCCACGCAACAGGCTGGCCAACACAATTTTGTGAGAGGAAATCTTCTTAGTTTTTCCTTATTTCTAGCTTTATTTTAAATATCGTTAATTTTCTCATTAACTTCCTTATTTCTAACTTCTCCTTAGTTATGGTTTATGCTAATGGTCAAACCAAATCACTATAATAACGACAACATAATTTTAGTTGATTGAGTAACAAAAAGAAAATAAATAAAAAATAATTAATTTGCAAATAATTAATTTGCATAACCAATAAGATGCAAATAATTAATTTGCTTACTTTTGTAATAGCATCAATTTTCTTAATTTTGTACTATCATCAATTTTTTATGGTAAAAAAAAAAGAAATACTAATGGTCTAATTGAAAAAAATAACGGAAAGAAAGTAAATGTGAAAATAAGATATTAACAGCCCCAATTATAAGAAAGAAAGTTACGAAATAAAAATTTATGCTATTGTTCAAACTATACGGTTGCATTTTTTTTTTGTCGTTATAAAAAGGTCTACTCTCTTATTATAATTTTGATATTCGTGACCTGTAATCAAGGAGATCACTAGACTGATTGCCATGATTGTTACGGCTGCAAATAAATGTCTTCCCAACTATATGCAAGAACTTATAGCTGTATTTTAACGCAAATTAGTAGGTTACTTGTCATGGCCCCAATCAATGCAGTGGTTCCTTCGTTTATTCCTAATTTGTATAGGGAAAAAAAAAGACATTAATATACAATTTTTTTTGCCATTGATTATGCATGCTTGAATTGTGAAAAATGGCATCACGAACTGGAGTTATGCGTGCTTTCACTAAACTCACTATCGCGGACAACTACTTATAATAGAATATGGATTATTTTAAAATTAAATGTCATTGCACAATTTTCTATTAAGGTTATTCAATTCCTCATAAGCACTTTCTATCTAGATTTATTTACTACATATTTAAGACACCATAATTTAGATGGTTTTGATTGTTTCATTTTTCTTAACTTATTGATACCGTTTGAATTGCCCTTGATTTGTTTACACATCGACATAATAAGTTATAAGCTTGTCATCACACATTAGTGCATCTAACTACCTAGTTGCATTAATGTTCAAATCTGTTGCATGATAATTGCTATGTTTTGCTTTATCAATTACCAAAAACGTTGTTATTCCGAAATAATCATCCATGGTCACAGTTTACATATTTTTATATGGTGAGCTTCCCACATATATATCTTCTGTTCCAAAAAATGGTATTTGGATGTTGAACGCTAAATTTGATTTGTTGTTACCCTAATGGCCAATATTCTTGCACAATCAGTACAATTTACAAATTAACTGGTCCCTTTTCATTTTCTATTAATTTACACTAATGTTCAACTATGGTTTTTCAATTAAATGAAATCTTTATCTTTTAACATCTCTAATGGTCTTATAGATTTGATTGATTGGTCCCTCACATCCTCATTGGTTTACTATGGAAATATAATATTTTCAAGCTAGGCCTTTCCATATTAGGCGCATTTTTCCCAGTTTCAATAATGTTAAGTATTAGACTGACGTGATATACTAATTTATCATATTTGTTAAAAATTATATATTTGTATTTTATCTAAAATTTAAGGAAAAAAAAGACTTATATTATATTCATATTAGGAAAAACATGAGCACGAAGAAATTATTGATACTTTTTTATCTTTTGAATTTTTTTGTCAGACCGGTAGCTCAAGACATTTAATTTTTACCCAGACCTAATAAAAAAAAAGATCGCTTATTATTGACTTATTAAGAATGATTCTGATTTGGTTCGTGGCCTACCAGAAGTATAAGACATTCTGGTGGGATTCTCTGGACAGAAAAATATTGCAATCAGTTTGAATTTTCTCTATTAAAAATACGAATTGGAGTTTGAAGGGAAGGAGAAGGAGCCCTCGACCCACAACAGATAGAGGAGGTTTGATTCAATCACATAGTTTAGGCTACTAGAAAATGGCATCCTTCGTCTGAGGGACGATCTCTGGAGCCAATGAATTAGCTGACCAAACAATATCTAAAGCTAATTTAGGTCGCTTGGAATCAAACTCAAATGAAAATTCCTCTTTTCTTCTCCCTTTCTTGCAGGAAAAACCTTGACTTGACGACATCTGAATCATTGAATTGAGCAGAAGAGTCATCAGTCACTCTACCTGGAATTTCTAGATCAAGCTCCACCTGTTTGTTAGCATCGTAGTCTTTTCCTGCATTATACCACAGACTAACTTTAATTTAGCAATAGTTTTCTTTTTTTGTTTTTTTATTTTTTCCCTTTGTAGGAAAATTGTGGAAGTATGTTTTATTTTCTTAGAATTTTTTTTCCTTTTTTCTTTTATTCTATTTAATTATATGTATTTGCATTTACAGTTTTTAAGCATATATAAATAATCATTAACATGGATTAAGTAAATACATGTTAGATCATAATTGAGTAAATTGAATTCCTAACCGTGATTGTTACTATAAATAATGTAATTGTATTCAAAGAAAACCGGATATATTAATATTTATATAATTTAAATCCTAATTTCATTAAATTTTTACATTTATGTAAAATATTTTTGAACTAAACTAAATAATCATATCATATATAAAATATAATAATAGAAACTTAAAAAATATTCATATACTTACATGACAGTCTCTGGTACTTAGATTTTCAAAACTTTAATTTCTAAATTTTTAAATTTTTAAATTTAATAAATTCTCAATAATTATATCTTTTATTAGTGTTCGAATAGAATTAAGATTTCAATAATTATAATCCTTTTTAGTTTTCTTTTAAAATTAAAATTTTAGTTTTTATTTCAACATCATTCGGTCTTCTTTTTCACATTATAAAAGCACGTCAATATTCTTTGTTTGCATTATTTGCTTGAATCCACTGCTTTACTCATATCTACTTCTCATGTCTTATTTCCTAAAAAATAATTACTCTTTTTCATGTGTCGTATTTTTTTGGCTTCTCTCATAGGTATATATGATAACTTTTGATTAACTGAATTCAATTACTTTTGTGTGGTTATTTTTATTTTTTATTTTTTGTATAGAATAATTTGATGAGTTGAATTCGCTCTTTCTTTGATCCAATTGTATTCTTTTCAATCTTTTTTATGAATCGAATTTTTTTATTTTTGTTTATTCTTAATTTATTGCTTTTGGTTGCTCGTTTACTTTTATTGGTTGAATTCAATATTATGGGCTATATTTGGGACATAGATTTGATTGGATTGGCATTAGGCAATTAGCGGATAGAAATTTTTTGATGAGATCATGAGCATCCATGTAACAACGAACGTAAAATTGATCTATGGTAGCCATCAGATGCAATTTGTGTTTTTTTTTTTTGGAACAAAACCAACCTAATCAAGTTGATTTACTACTATCTTTTCTTTTTCTTTTTTTTTTTGATAAAAATTTCGTACTATCTAATATTACTTCCCCCAACTAATTAAAATCTGTAAGTTCAAATTTCTATTTTTAAATTTTCATTACTACTTTGTTATTTGATTTTTTTTGCCTGATGCAGGTTAATTAATAATGAAGAGTTGCAATTTCAGATAAAAAGAAATCTAAGTAAGGACGATCCACTTTTACTCAACCTCAATTAAGAAAAGTAAAAATATTCTTGGTCCATTCTTTACTTTTTGTATTTTTTTTATTGATCTTTGTTATTTCTTGGATTTCGTATTGTATTATTAGTTAATTTTGTTATAATATTGATTTTATACACTTCCATGTTACTATTACTAAAGAGCAAAGGGTTCACGTGGACTCCTATAATTTTTTACATCTTGACATTAAATTAGTAGTTAATTTACAGTTATTTTTTTTAATAAAGTTAAGATTTAAAAATATTAAAATATTTTATAATTATAAAAACTCCATTACAATCAGAATTAGGATTTGATTGATTGACATATTCTAGCTTCCGAATAATAAGTTTTAGTATTTCACATTAGCTTAATTATTGATTTAGAGTCTTTCTTAGCATTTGATCATGATCTCATGCTATTTTTTATTATTGATTAAAAATAATTACCTCATGATTTTATTTTTTTAATCTTTTATTTAATATATATGTAAAACATAAATCCCGTATTAATTAAATTTTGTTTAAAAAAATATTAATCTTGCACATGGCGCGAGTTATTTACTAGTATTAAATATAATGACAAAAGTATAAAAAAATATTCACATAGTTACATAATAGTTTTTTGGTGGTTGGATTTTCAAAAGTTCAATTTTTAGATTTTTAAAGTTTTTAATTTAATAAATTGTCAATAATTCTAGTCTTTATTAGTATTTGAATAGAATTAAGATTTCAACAATTATAATTCTTTTTAGTATTGTAATCTTTTTTAATATTCTATTAAAATTAAAATTTTAGTTTTCCTATCAACATCATCCAATTTTCTTTTTTACATTATAAAATTACATCAATATTTTTATTTGTATTATTTACTTGAATCCACCACTTTATCTATATCTTCTTCTCTCACAGGTATGTCTTATTTCACCCAAAATAATTACTCTTTTTCTTGACTTTATTTGTGTTGTACTCTTTAGCTTCTCTCATAGTATGTATTGTCCGTGCAATTGCCTCTATCATCGATAGTTTGATAATGAACATGAGACACAAAATTTGATTGAGAACTGGTCATAATCAATTTTGATGTTATCATGTTTTAATTTTATATCAAACAAAATACAAGGATAAAAGTTACAAACAAACGAAGCAAAAAATAATTAGTGAAATTCAAAAACTTTATCATGTTTTGCTTATTGTGGTTCTGTTTCTACCACACTAATCCCTACAATGCAATTTCAGTTAAAATTTACTCAAAACGATTTAGCTGAGAGTTCATCATGATATTATAATGGCTCATTGGAATTCTGATATGCATTGCTATATCTTTTTTTTTTTTTTTTTTTGAGAACGATATGCATTGCTATATCTCTATAACTTGGATTTGTAGAAGATAAAAAATATCACACTTATATTAGAATCCTATACATTATTGTTTTTTTTTAGCAAAATCCTATACGTTATTGATACTTGGAATTATAGTACCTAAATATGCAACATGGTAAATAGAGATAAATGCAGCCTTTTGGCGACAACTAGAGTCATATTTAGACATGTTAATTGGACCGGACGGTCCGTGGGTTGGCTCGGCCCAGCCTAGCGTGGGCTGTTCTAAGCACGACCTGTGTTGTATAGTGTCGGGTTCGGGTTGGGCACGATTAATATTAGCGCCTGGGCTGGACTTACATTTTTAGTCCCCTGGGCTGGGTCAGGCACGACCCATGATAGGTCTGGGTTCAGGCACAGCCTGAACCTAAACCCGACCCATAAATAAGTCCAATATAAATTTTTTAAAAATGAGTTTAAAATTAAAATGAGAAGTATAAGTAACAAGTTTTGAATCATGATTTAAGAGAATAAAAGTAACAATCTCTTTCACTAAATTAAATGTATTGATTTACATATTTTCTTTATTTTTATTTTTAATTTAACAGAACTGAATATATCACTATTTCATAAAATTTTTTATTTATTTTTTTTTCATAAATTATGAATGATAAAAGTTAGAGACAATATTTATATGATAGATTTATTTAATTTTTAACAAAAAAATTATATGTAATATAATATTTTATTTGTATTTTTTTGATTAAAATTTAATATTTCTCTTTTATAATTTGTTATTTTAAATTTTACGCTTAAATATTTAATAAAAAATAATATTTTTGTTGATGTTTCATTTAAATTTTATATTTATTTATTTATAAAAATGCATGATACTATTTAAAAATGATAAGTTATATAAGCGCGATTCGATTTAATTATGATCAATCATATAAGGATATTATACTTTAGGCATGATCAATGACTTAGATACGATAAAGTGAGCGGCACAATGAGTAGCTCAAGTACGGCACGACAAGTGGTTCAAGCACGGCACGACACAAGCCCATAGTGCTTAGACTTATGGGCCGTGTCGATCTCATTATCTAAATTTTTAAGTACGGTATGATATGACATGAAAGACAAATGAACTGCACTAAAGTACGATACAAAAAAAGTGGATTTCAAAAAAATTGGGTCGTGCTTAGCACGACACGACCCATTTGACATGTCTCATATTATTTTCTTCGATTTTTGCAACAGGTTATACAATAATATGTAAGAAAGTTGTATGAGTATTTAAAAATTCTTCTTATCCTCATGATATTATTTATTATTGTTTAAAAATAATTTCATCATGATGTTTTTTTTTTAACAAAGTTTGATCATGATCTAATATTATTATTTATTATTGCTTGAAAATAATTACAATCATTATTTTAATTTTTTTTTACCTTTTATTTAACATATGTGCAGAAGATAGACCTGTACTAATTAAATCTCTAAAAAAAATTATTAATTCTACGTATCGTACGAGTTATTTACTAGTTATATTATAAATAATAATACTAATAATAATATACAATGCTATTTTTATTTTTATTTTATCATACAAATTTTTTGACTATTAATTGGGTAAATAGAAACCTACTTGACTAAGGTTTTCTTTTTGAAATCCTAATTGCATTTAAATACTAAAAAAAGACTAGGATACAATCACCATGTTAATGTCAAATACCACAATTTATGAGAGTCTATTAAGATTATCTTAAAATAGGCAGTAGCTCGGCTAGAGGAAAAAGTTGGAGCCTGTGCACGACCAAAGAATGGACCTGATACAAAATTGACGACGTGATAAAAAAAAAAACAATTGAAGTTTCTCTCAACTTCCCCAATATATTTTTATAAATATATAGACATATGATTTTGATTAATTCACATTTGTCACATTCAAGACATTTGTTCTTTTCTCCAATCGGTAACGTTCCAACAATATATCAACATATATATATTCTCTGCATCAATTATGGTGCCAAAATTCCCAATTAGCATCGGAAAAAAAAGGTAGATATCTAGTGTTTTTGTTTTTTTCTCTTGATGGGAATGAAAAGAAATAAGAACTAAAAAATAATCTAAAGTAAGAACAAAAGTCACACCATAAATTATGCAAATATTTGCGCCCTACCTCCAGCAATAAAAATTATCAGATGCAAGGATTTTAAGTAATTTCCAAATTGATTATTGTTAGGAGTTCTGTTTTTGATGCAGATGAATATGAATATTCCCGAAGAATATATCAAGCTATTAATAAAGTACAAATTCTGGGATCAGATTCCTGATGTGGCAGCGACTGTGGAATCGAGGTGAGGTCTGGTCGCATTTGTTTCGTTTTATGCGATGTTGGCCGGTCACTTCTAGAAGGTCATGGCCAGTAAACAATGGACTAGCGTTTAAAAGACGTCATGTGATGTGTCACATTTTGGTGACTCTTTTTTAAAAAAAAAATAATAATAATATTTCACACATCTGCCACAAAAAAACATTTGCGCTATTTTAACGCTTACACGTTAAGGGAGAATATTGGTGGTGATATTATGGTGTCATATATTTCACTTATATGTAATAATATTTATAATTTTTGTAATAATAATTTACATTTTATTTTTTGTTGTAAAAAGATATATATATGTTATTATAAAAAATTTATACATTATTATAAAATGACCGAACATATGATAAAAATATATGATTATACAATATGGCTACCTAATGGAGCCCACACGTTTCAGTCTAAAGTCATGGAGAAACATACATCCGAAAGCCAACAAGGGTTTTGGTGACTTTTCTTATGGTTGATCCAGTCCAGTCAAATGAAATCAGGAAATCAATCTCTCTTGCCAACGACCATTATTTCCCTTCGCCCATAAAGTCATCCGCAAAGAAGATTTGTAACTTGGACTCAGAACCCCGAACGAAGATGCCCTCCTGTGTTTTTCTTTGTTTTCTTTTTTTAGTTGTTTGGGGCTTGGACCTCATAAGCATCGTCCTCTTTTCTTCTCTATTTTGTATTAGCAGTTCACAATAATCTTCTTTGTCTTATAAGTTATTTTTCACTCTGTCAAATCCAAGTTTGAGAACTTCGGTGTTTCAGTTTAACTAGCCATCCTAGATATGGAATTCCGCATTAATCTGGATTAATTTTTTATAGTGAGTTATATCTAAATGTGTATATCAAAAAATATTTAATTATTATCTTTTAGGAGATATTTTATTAATTAGAGTTCAGACTCTCTCTCTTGAGTTCAAATTATACAAAAAAAAAAGTGTGAGATTTATGAGAAGAGATTACTACTCATAGTGTAATTAATGATCAATGGCTCAAAAAAATATTTAGTTATTTAATAAGAAATTAATTTACTTTTTTAAAATAAAAAAAAATGTATCGTGAATATATCGATTATCAAACTAGCGAATCGGAACCAAAGTTACAATTTTTTTTTTAATAAAAATTAGTTTACAGGTCCTAGTCTTTTAGTAATTTGGATGATCATTCATTTAGCCTATTGACTATGAGGCCAAACCACATTTCTAAAGATGAATTTGGAGATAACTTGACTAGGATATAGCCTAGTTGACCTCAAGAACAAAATAAAAGTAGCCTTAATTCCAACTTCAAATGTATATGTGCTTTAATATTGCGAAAAAAAAAAAAAGATTAGAAATAGAAATACATCCATAAATCAGTTGATAAGTAAATGGATTTTATCATGGGATTTGCTAAATTGTACCCATTTTCACTGGACTAAATTTATCTTCATAATTTATTTCTTTCGTTTAAAGTTCATTGTAATAAATGGCAAAAATATCTTTATACGTAATTAGCTTCAAAAGTTTCACACCACCTCAATGAACTCTCTAGTCATCTTCTCTAATTATTAATTGACTGTATCAAGCAACAAAAATGGGAAAACAAAGCAGTACTAATAATTAGTCTGCAACTCACACAATAATTCTCATGACAATAGTAAAAATGAGTATTAGCTCAATATTAATAATATTGTAGTGGTGAAGGTCTCTAGATTAAGTTTAAACTAATTCATGGCCAAAACCAAAGAGGGTAAGACGGAAGTGTGCGAGGATGAGTTCTATTGGAACAGCACAACACGGCCTTTCTGTGTTTGTTTGTTTAGACAATCACTAGGAGAGGGCGGCAAGTTTGCAAAAACGTTAATGAAAAAACTTGATAATTTTACTTAAATAATTTTTTAAAATATGAATTATTAGATAATTAAATTAAAAAATTAAATAATTTAATTAAATAATTTTATAATTAATTTAAAATTATTAAATTTAAAAATAAAAAAATTTCAGATAATAAATAAAAGAACACCACTATATGGCTGTTTTTAAATAGTTATTTTATGACTGTTATATACGACACAATAGGTAAAATATATAACACTACAAAAATATATTATACAATATGAAAGAAAATTATACAATACGTATAATCAGTCTTTAACAAAAAAAATTTTAATAACTAATTACATATGTCATATAATTTCTTTTTATATGTCTTATAATTTTTTTTTAATTTCTCTTTTATACTTATATATTTTATTTATTCTATAGTACATGATAACCACAAAATAATTACTTAAAAAACAGTCAAAAAAAAATTTCTCTAAATAAAATTATGTAACTAAGGCACGTAGTGCTGCTCAAACGCCGAAGCGCAACCCATACGGCCTCTTACATGGGAACGGAGAATAACTTGAAGGAAAATTTTCCATAAGCAGACAAAACCTGACCCAGCACGTCACACACACTGAGACGCACGCTCTCTCTGTCTCTGGAGAAAAGTCAAAATGGTCTGGCTGCAGAAATCCGTGGCATCTTTGTAAAAGCTATAAAGACAGTCACAAACCAACCTTCTTTCTCACTCTCTCTCTCTCTCTCTCTCGGTCGCTTTGATCAACGGAGGGAGAGGTGGGTGTTGGGAGGTTCTCTCTTCTTCGTCAAGGTATGTAAGCAGTTCTTATTAATCATCCTCTAAAATGGTGTGCTTGTTCTTAATAATTAAAAATTTTATCTTTTTTTCTTTAATTCTTGGTTACGATTTTGTGTTTTCGTGGCAAAAGTGTTATTTGATAGATTTTTTTTTTCTCCTGCTTTTGGGGGTTTTTTTTTTTTTTTTCCCTGAGCCCAGAATCTTCGCACCAGAAGTCCTGATAGATAGAACAGAGAAAGTGAGCCCAAAATTAAGATCTCTTCTATTTATATTTTGGCTTCCGACTGTTTTGTATCTAATTTTGTTTTTTGAGTACGTCTGGTATACAAGGCTACTTTTTTTTTGTTTTCTTTTTTGGGTATAAATCACTTCTTTCTATGAGTTCAAATTGGGCGAGTAGCGGTTGAATCATGCTTTTTCTGTTGACATGAACATATGGGGTGTGTGGTTTTCCATTTCCCAATGTTCTTGTATGGTAACTGTTTGTGCCCACGTAGGGCGAGATGATGAATCTGGCTTTTGTTGGAATTTTATCCTACTTTTGTTAGAACGAGAGCTAATTGAGCTTTAATTCTAATAGTAATATCAAAGCTAATTGAGTTCTAGTTCTAATAGTTATTATTGTGAACATGTTGCATGCTTCTGTGTTTCTTGGTTGTGGATCCCTGAATAATTGTTGATTCATATCGAATTGCCTGCACCAAAGGGTTTCCTCTATTTATAGCCATTAATTTATTTCATTTCTTCACCGCTGCAACACGGTTGACCTGCTTTCATTATATTAGTTTGGTCAAATATGAGATTGGGTGAGATGAGTGCTAATTTTTATGTGCTCATTAGTTGTTAAAAATAATTTAGAATGGTATATCTTATGATACCTGCACTAGAAATTGCCCATTATATTATAAGGCACACTACTCAGCTACCAATTTTGTTGTTTTCCTCCAATCTACCAATAGGTTGAACTCAGTTAGATCAGGCCATTATGTTTCGGCGTTGGAATAATTCCCATCATGATCAGGAGAATGATTCGCTACAGCATGAATCTAAGGTAATAATTAAGTTGATTGGCTTAATAGTGATGCTATCTGCCGTTATCTTGTTCTAATACAGCACTCTTATTTTTCTCTTGTTGAGCTGATCATTCTCTCGATTCTTTGACACTGGGAAAATCTGCATGGATAATGTGATTACTATACTTCCAGATCAAAGAGCTTAAGGCTGCAATTGGGCCACTATCTGGACTGAGTTTACAATATTGCACTGATCCATGCTTCAGAAGATACCTGGAAGCTCGAAACTGGAATGTAGACAAAGCAAAGAAAATGTTGGAGGAGACCCTTAAATGGAGATCAACCTTTAAGCCTGAAGAAATCTGCTGGGTAAGTTGGGTTCTAATTTTCCTCATGATGCTCACAGTACGGCATGACTATATCCATTTCTTCTGGGCTTGGTATGTAAAAGTTTCCCTCTGCCACATGCAGCATGAAGTTGCAATTGAGGGTGAGACTGGAAAAGTATATAGAGCAAATTTCCATGATCGGGAGGGGAGGACTGTTCTTATACTGAGACCAGGATTTCAGGTATCGTATTGAACAATAATAGCTCATACATCACATTGTGTAAGCTTGCATCGGTTTAAGAACTAACATAACTGGAACTTCTGCAGAATACCAAAGGACTAGACAATCAACTCCGACATCTGGTGTATCTTATAGAGAATGCAATCCTTAATCTTCCTGAGGGCCAAGAACAAATGTCATGGTTGATAGACTTCACTGGGTGGTCCATAACCAACAGCGTCCCTGTGAAAACAGCCCGTGAGACTGTTAACATATTACAAAACCACTATCCTGAGAGGTTGGCTATAGCATTTCTGTACAACCCTCCTCGGATTTTCGAAGCATTCTGGAAGGTTTGGATCTGCTTTCTTTGATGAATTATAGTTTTTAACATGATTGCAAGTAATTCCTCCCATCAATATCAGCAAGTCTGATCATTGGTTCACTTGGATTGCACTTTTGGGACCATATGGACTGCTGGCTTGAGCCAGTGTATAGAAGCCATATTTTTGTACAGGCCACGCTTAGATTGAAGATGCTTGCTATTAGTTCCTTGAAGCTAGACGCATCCTTCTCAAGTCTTTTTTGCATCCTCTGATATTTTTATCCAGTATGCTGCAGTGGTTTCTTACTTCTTTTGTGTTTTACCTCCTCCCGGTCGACTTTTTATTGCCATAAAGGAACTGATGTATGACTAATGGTATTTCATTAACATTGTCAATTGCTGAAAAAAAAAAAAAAGTTTTTGTTGGATTGCAAGCATGGTTGGAATAATTTACCACTAAGAGTCATAGCTAAAAATCCCTGGTGTTTGCAACTACAGTGTTTTCTAGACAGACATTTTTCCATTGCTTGTCTGTTGGATACTTTCTGAGACAGGGTTGGGACAGCTGTAACTTCTCCTAGCATGGAATGTTTTAACCATTTTCTCCTCTCTTTCAAACGGCAATCCTACAGTTTAGCTAACGAGTACTGCTCCAATAAATGCAGGTTGTTAAGTATTTCTTGGATCCCAAAACCTTCCAAAAGGTGAAATTTGTGTACCCCAAGAACGATGATAGCGTGCAACTAATGAGGTCATATTTTGACGACGAAAATCTGCCAACTGAATTTGGAGGAAGAGCCATATTGAAGTATGATCACGAAGAGTTCTCAAGATTAATGGCTCAGGATGATGTGAAGGCTGCCTCATTTTGGGGAATTGAAAAGAAGCTTCAACAAAATGGTATTGGCCATCATGGTAATGGAGCAGAGGCGATTTCAGAGCCAATCGGCATATCACCCCCAGCCAGCTAGTCTCTAAAACCTAATGTATGGTATCAATAAAGCCCAGATCTTCTGTACCTCAAAAGGTGCCCTGGACCAGTGAATGAGATTTACAATCTGAATTTGGCTAACAAGTCTGTAGACAATCTTGGAATCGTAACATACTCAAATTTGTTGCACTAAGTGAGGGAACACGTTTTTTTTTTTTTTTCTCATCTGGATGAATGTAAATCACCGTCCTGATTGCTCTTAAGAAGAGGCATGATTTCCAATCAAATCGTGCTCTGGCCCAAGTTTGGCAAGTAACTTAATATTTTGGAAATGCCAACCGCAGCGACAATCCCTGGTAATACTGGTATAAGCATTTGAACATACACTGCTACTTCTAAATTATTCTTACAAATCCCAGACAATGATCTTGTAGAACCTTTATTCCAGCTATACTTGACATGTCCCAGACAATGCTTCCCAATTGCAGAGGAATAAGTGCAACGTATGGCATTCGAAGATTCTATGAAGATGTCCACAAGCATTACTTTTTATTTTCATTTGTGGCTGATATATTAGACAATTGCAAAATAACTCTTTGGCAGCAATCCAGAAAAGGACACGGCCATTTAAAAAGACGATGCACGGCAGCACGGGACAAATCAAATGGGCAACAGACTAAATAATAAATAAATAATATTATTTTAATAGGTAATTTGAAAAAAACAACCCAACGACAGTAACAAGCAAAGTTTTTTCGAGTTGACGCAGGCAATAATAGTACTTTAACTGAATAGCTAAATAAATAATAAAATAAAATTATTTTATCAATAATGAATAAAATATACAGTAAAAAGAATATTATATTAATAGATACACAGTAATTTCATTTTTTTTTATTTTTTAAAAAAAATTATATGGATAGTACTTATACGGTAAAAATATTAATATTTTTTTCTAACACAATAATCTGTATAGTAAAAATAATATTTATAAAATGATATATTTATTATAAATTGTAATTCATTTTTCAGTCACATATTTAATAAATTGTTATTTATAAATAAATAAAATATATTTTTATAATATTAATTTAAATTTAATTAAAAATAAAAATATTATATATTATAATAAAACAAAAATAAATTGTTAACCATAATTATTTTATAATTTAATCAGTAACAACTTATACTAAATTAACCAAAAAACTATGATTTCATTATTTATTAAAAACAGTAATTAATAATAACAATCATTAATAATAATTAATAATTCGAAATAATAATCAACAACAAAACTAAACATCTCCTAAGTTTAGTAGTTAAAGATTGAACTTTTGATGTACTTCATTATTAGAATTTTTTGTAGATAAATGAACATGTAAATTCTATTATAAATTTCTAATAGTTCGTAAACATTTTCCAACCTTACGTTAAAAAAACTCTTCTACCTCTAAACATTTTATTGACCCACAAAAAAAAAAAAAAATCCATGAAAATATGAAAAAGCCTATAACGTCCGAGATGTTTAACGCTGTCTTCATAATAGAAACTGGCGTCTAGTGTCAAAACCGAATCTAACTTCACTCTGGAATATCTCAAAGGGGAAGAGTAAAAAGAAATAGAATAAGTAATTAAGACGATAAAATTCTAATTTTCACTGAAAAGAAACACAGATGCTATCTCAGGCTTGGCAAAACAAGATTCTATTCACAGGGAAATACAAAGCTACGAACTTACAAAGTGTAAATTTGAGATCAATGATCAATGTGAAAGCCATCCCTTCCCATTTAGCTGGGAGTAATTGTCTGTAAAACCCTTCTAACCAAACGAAATTATCACTCATAAAGTTCAGAGGGAAGCACACACGAAAAAACACCAATGATTGTTAGCTACACAGAAAACCGGAAAGTAAAAATCTTGCAGCAAACAACACATCTTGTAAACATGAGAAAGTTAGCTGCCTCCAGATTTTGAGGAACTGACAGCATAGCAGGTGAAGCTAAAGCAATCACACTAGCCGTCTCTTGAAGTTTCGAGTGGTTGCTTGATACGTTCGAACTAGCAACCCAACACCTATGCCAATTCCAAGACAAATGCCAAGCCCAATCCCAACACCAACCCTCACTCCTGCGTTAAACCATGTCAGTTCACCATCCTCCCCATCTAAATATTCCATCCTCCTCCAGTACGCGTTACTGTAATCTTCTTCGTTCTCCAGTTTGTAACTTCTGTATTCTGCCATCTGCTAGGTAGAATTGGAAAAGGCAACAAGTGAGGCACAGAAAAAACAATGTAAGATTAAAGATAAAAATCAAGCAAATAGAGGAAAGAAGTTTAGCAATAATGGCTTGGAAATGGAAAACTAGCTAGGTTCATTCCACAAATAAAAAACAAGTAATCTTTTTCTATTTACAATGACTCGTGAGCATGGAAAAGTGGGTAAGGACACTACACCATCCACACAACTCCATGCCAACTCCATATTAATATTATGACATTGCTAAACCCGATCCATTGCTGTAATTAAAGTTACCAAGACCAGTGCAAGTTCTGGGAAAAACCAGTGCAGCTGATACTTTTTGTTTTTTTTTTTTATAACACAGTTTTGAGCATACTTTGAAATGTTTCAACCAAGAACATCACTAACATCATTAGAAAGTTGCGTTGTTTCGACCCCGTCGCAATACCAATATGGTTCAAAACCAATTAGCTTATAAAACTCAAACCAGTTGTTTATGAACCCACATCACAGCCAGCACTGGCACTGCAATAAAAGAACATCCAGTTACAACCCAGTAAGTGGCGGGCCCAAATGCGAACAAGAGTCCCAATGTGGTCAAATTAGATTCCTGTGCAAGTCAGAGCAGCCAGAGGAAGGACATTGAAAACTATGCAACGGGAAACAAAGAAGCAATTGAGTCTATCTCATCACTTGAAAACTGTGCCCTGCCCATGCCCACGTCACATTCTAGGATAAGATTTTGTTTGCCCAGTCCAAGGTTTGATGCCTACCAAGTATGGGCTGTTGTATGGGACATTGTATGCAAAAAAAACATGTTTCAAGACAGGAAGCACCATCACAACCTCCACAGGTGCAATCCTATGATACCTTCAAATCCCACGATTTAGAATTACATCATTTTAAAGTAATGTAACAGAAGCAATCTGTTTTATTAGCTCTTTTATACACAAGTTGTCAATGTGTGTGTGTGTGTGTTTGTGTGTGTGTGTGTGGAGAGAGAGATATATATATATATAGTTATACCTTATAATGGTTTAATTATATGGAAAATGATTATTGGACGCGCACGGATTAGACGCGGTGTAGATACGTCAGCTGTTATGCATAATGTCTATATGTTGATTGCACGTCAAATTTAACTGTAAGTTTTATAAGTTTTTGTAATTTTTTTATCATGTCAATTTATGACATACGATAGCACCACGGTTAATGTGCAATACGAATAAAAAATATGTGCAAAAAAATAAGCGTATAAACTCTGTGTCTATGAATTTTTTCACATCTGTATATCAGAACTCTAATTATATTGTATGTTATACCAACTTAAACTTTGTCAAAGATTTTTTATAATTAAAAAACGGAATTTAAAACTAAAATTACACGTCACTCGATAACAGTTAGTTAATGGTGTTTTTTAATTTTACTCATTTTTTTAAATGAGTAAAATTTATTTATATATAATATCATACAATCTATTTTTTTTATTTTTTTTATTCAAGTGAATCACACTTATTGCGTGATATAAGATCATGAATAAGTTTAATTTATTAAAAACTGTAGGTCAAATTAGAAATCTCCCTATTGTTAATACACTAAGTGCAAAGAGCATGCCTCATGGAACATGAAATTAATAGGGCAGAACAAAAGTCCTACATGATATAATGCATGAATATTATATATCAATAAAGGAGAATAACAAAATCTATTAAAAGCGTTACCTGCAGATCATCTACAGATGACATGTTTTTGAGAGGTTCAGTCGTCTCATTCTCTGGAATCGCATCCAACCTACCCTTCCTATTATGCTTCTTGCGATAACTAAGCTGCAAAGTCTTGGTTAATATAATGGGTGTGCCAGAGAAGCAGCCTGTAACATAAACCTCAATGGTCGGTAATACTAATTCGGGACTGGAAATTTGCTTCCCTTTCAGGAATCCAGCACCAGCAGTGATCTCTGATTCACAAGTCATGCTCCACCGCTTCAAATTGCCTTTTGATTCCCCAGTGAGACCATTTCTGCAGGAAATTTCCAAGACTCCGGACAGAACGAGATCATCTTTATCAAAGACCTCAAATTTCACAGTGCCAGTTGTTCTGATACTGTCTGTGCTGACAAATGTAGCTTCCTCGGATTTTTTGTCCATCCGGTCCCTTCTTAGAAGTGAAGAGACACCATCCGAATACATGCTACTTCTATTGCCATTAACTTCCAAAAGGGTATCAGGGCTTAGAGGAATATGATTGAGAGTAAGAAATTCCGGGGTCGAATCATCAACCTGGAAATTACTGATCCTAACGTAAAAGACTCTCAAATCGAACCAAGGTGATGAGAATTTGGTCGTGCAGGGTTTAAATGGAGAGTATCTGACAATCTGAAGATTTGAGTTTGCTGCTTCACCGTTGCACGATGCCTCATAAGGACCCTCCATGATGTTCCGCGAGCTTAATCCTCACCTGAAACTTTCAAATCTGGATTGGATCGACAGCCTCCACATAACCATCATGCTGCTGACATCGGATAGCCAGAAAAGGCCTGCTCCCAAGTTCAAGCAGAGGATTTGGTATTCTTTATAAACCCAAGAGTGAAAGAACAAAAGAGATTTTACTATATAGGACTGACGCTTTGATTACAACTATAAGAGATGAGAAAAACCCAGAAACCCAAAAAAAGAGTCAATACATATGCATGCAAATAGAAAAGGAGACCTAATATTTAGGAAACTGAAAGCCTTGAAATAAGGAAAAGAGGGAAGAAAAAATCGTTACAGGCAATCCAACTGTCATTATTCATCGGAGCCACTTACACGAATGAAAACAGAAAAATAAAATAAAATAAAAATTCAGACTCCATCCACTGGAATATAACACTAACAAAAACAACCAACAAGCACTATTAAAGACGCAACAAAAAGGGTCTCCTCAGATTGAGGAAAAAAAAAAAAACACAGATAGGAATTCAGAGGAAAAAGAAGAAAAAATACAATATTTTTTTTAATGCATAATTAGCCTTAAGCTATATCAAAAAAGCAGGAGCAAAACAGGAAAACGGGTGGCGTAGTTTCGGAAACAGAGGAACGTACCAACGAAAACAGAGTATCTATCTAGAGGCAGCCAACACACGAACCAATTCTTAAAATTCCGTAGCTTCACAAAGCTCAATCCAAAAATATCTCCTGTACTGTAACGCGAAAGACGCAGGATTTACGGATTTTACAAACTCTTCCAACTTCCAGCTGTATAACACAAGACAAAGAAGAGATACAAGAAGAGAAAGGATAGAAAAATACAGAAACACAATTTAGGTTGGCCAACCAGCATGCCCGAACCAAATAGCCGGCTAGCAACCGACACGTCACACAAACGTCCAAACCCTCTCCCCACCACTTCTCTCTCTCTCCGTGTGTCCGAGCGTGTGCGTGTGCTCTGGAAAAAATAGAAAGCCGTCACAGTTTTAGGCGAGAAAAGTTTTGCGACCACAATTCGTCAATTTCATTATTCATGGAAGGAAAAATCTTTAATTGTTTAATAAGGGGCCACTGAACAAATGCAAATAGCGAGCTTTTGCGGGAGGGAGGCCTTCCAATATCGCTTTCGAGCATCTGGGTGGCGGCGGTGGGGCTCAATTGAATCCTCTAGATTTCCAATACGCAATTGGTCGTGGCTCAAAATATTTGAAGTTTTGAACTTACCATTCAATAAGAATATGACATGTCACCCTTCGGATAGGGCTGCAAACGAGCCGATACGTTCGTTAAAAGCTCGGTGGTTCGGCTCGCTAAGAGCTCGATTCGAACTCGTTCATTTACTAAACGAGCGATACACGAGCTTAAAAGTAAAGCTCGTTTAATAAACGAGCCGAGCCTGAACAGGGGTAGGCTCGGCTCGGTTCAGGCTCGTGAACAACTCGTTTAAAGCTCGTTTAGAGTTCGACAAATATATCATTAGTAATTCATTTAATATATATCGTTATAAACTTATTTAATGTATTAATAACACTTAATTATATTATTTAACTTTTAGTATAAATAGTTACCAATTTAGGGTTATATCTGTTGTTTCATATATAATTATTTGAACAAAATTTATACGTGATTAGACTGTAAGTAAGTCAATACTTTCGCTAAAAGTTTGGTGACTTAATCTGGTAAAAATTTGACTAAAACTCATTCGTTTAACTAAACAAGTGATACATCAGTTTAAATTCAAAACTCATTTAATAAATAAACTGAGTATAAGTAAAGATAAGTTTAATTAAACTCATAAATAGTTCGTTTAAGAATTTATCTGCATAATAATTAAAAAAAAACACATTTATTATGTTATAAAAATAATTTCATTAAATCCATTTTCAAAATTATATATTACATATATTTACATTTATACATTAAAATTGAACATTTATTTTTAATTATTTAATTTTATTTAAATAAATAGTTTTTATCCTTTTATTTTATATATAATAATAAAACTTTTTAATTTTAATTACTTTATTGGTTAAATGATACAGTTCGTTAAAAGCTCGAAAGCTCGGTTCGATAACAGCAGGCTCGGCTCGAGGCTCGACTCGTTCGTAAACGATACTGATACCGAGCCTCATTTTTAGGCTCGTTTAATAAACGAACCGACACCCGAGCCTGGCCAAGCTCGGCTCGGCTCGGCTCGTTTGCAGCCCTACCTTCGGATGAGATTTATCCATGTCTCTGTGTTTATAGTTTGGACCTTTATTTGTTCAAAGAAAAAACAAAGTTTGGACCTTTATCAATGTTTGCTGCATGCAGCGCTGTCCTTTGTAATAAGAAAACGCTAAGCCCTTGTTTTAGAGTGGCGTAAGAAAAAATTATAAGAAAAAGAGTAGTGAAAATTTTTTTTCATTAATTATTTGGATAAAGATAAAAATCGATGGAAAATAAAATGACTTGAAAGTAAATTTTTTGTTTGTTTGAATATACTAAAAATTAGAGATTTTTAATTGATATTTATAAAATGACAATTTTATTCTTAATGGAAAAATATTTTTTTTAATTGTTTTTAGTGCATAAAGTGAGAAGATAACTAAAATAAATAAAAATTAACAAGGGCAGTCTCATTGAAATAGAAAATCTTATCAAAAAATAAAAATTATAGAAAAAAAATTAGTCAAGTGCAACCTAAACTATACGTGCACTAGCTATGTTTTCAATAGGATAAAAATAAAACAAATTAGAAGTATAAGACATAAGGGTAAATTAGTAATTTTCTAAGAATTGGTTGTTAAATTAGTATTGTTTTTTTTTTTTTTTGACAACAAATTAGTATTGTTTCTATTTTCTTACCGTTTAGGTGAGAACATGAGCAGTGTTATAACTGAGAAAAGTTTCTATCAATTTTTCAAATGCTTTTCTTTCTCATGAAAATCCAAACAAGATAAAGCAACTTTTTTACCCACTTTTTTTCCCTTCTTTTTTTTGCTTCTTTTTTTTTTTCATAAACCAAACAAAGTATAAAAGTATGAACTCATAATAGGAGAGTGTTCTCACACATTTTATTTTGAGAGGCCCTCATTTTCTTCAAAATAAAGGGGACCACAGCTCCCATTTCTAAGACTTTGGCCCTTAATGGAGCTCATGAGAAAAATAAAAGATCACCACTATGTAGCTCAATCTTAATAGGATAAAAGTGGACACGCAATGTATTTAATGATATCTAACAACTTATCTATTTTTTCATTTGAATTCAACTATCAAACAACCTATATCATTGCATGCATGTATCCCGATAAAATTATGCTCTTTAGGATTTTTCAAATAAAAATGGTGAACTTGATCTTATCTGGTTGAACTAAAGTGATGTGAAGCACTAGAGTGATGCCTCCAAAAGACATGTGTTTCTATTTCTGCTCGCCTTAATGGCTTTGAGTAACAAATTTATTGACTATAGTCTCTAACATAACAATTTTACTTGGTAAAAAAAAAAGTATCACATGATTGTTGTCTCATACTTGTTTTTTGCTAACCACATACTGGACTAAATAATGACATTGGCTATTGTTGCCCTTTTGTGGATAATTTGGCCCATCAAGTTTGAAAGACTTTACCAGCTATGATTGTCTATTTTCTGTTACAGTGTATGGGGTTTAGACTTTGGACTACGTTCGTGAACATGTAGGATGTAAGCCTCTTTCTTACTAGTAAAAAATGGTTGGTACTTATAGATATAGGTTTGCTAAAATTGGAGAAGATTACATGGAGATATAAGTGCATAGGTAATGAGCCAGAGTCAACATATAACTCTCAATTTGTACCTACATGGGTTATAACTAACACTAATGAAGTGTATTTTAGTTATGTTGGATTTGTGACGATACAACAATTATATGACACTTTGGTGGAATAAAAGGGATGACATTCTAGAGCTTCATTAGCTTTTCTTACCGTAGCAATAATTTGTTTAGCTAGGTTTTTACACGAAAAAAAATCCATTTGGAATTATTCCATTGACTTCAATCTTAATGTCATGAAAACCATTGTCACCTTTGTCATGTACAAAGCCAACACCAATCGCAAAGTGAGCATTTTCTACTGTTATTATATGTGTTATAATTGCCTAGGCAATTTTTCTTTCATTTTTTTTTTTTGGTTGTTTGTCTTTTTTTTATATGCAATACATAATCACACAAAAATTTATCTGTTTTGTTGATTACTATTAAACTTAAAATTTAAAATTTTTGTAACTAATATTAACTTAAAATATTGGGACTAATAATATGGTATTCTAATTATGGAGTCTATTATTTTTTGAGCTTGTTCACAAGATTGTAAGTGACATATGGTTTTTTTTTATTTTTTTATTTTAGGATTATTCTATTAATAAAATTATTCTTCTCTTAAATTGATTTAAAATAATTTTAAAATTTACACAAGTACCTTAAGTTATGATAATTTGAGTTTCCAAGCGACATTTTTACAGTTTCAAATTATACGCACTTGTTGAAAATCCTAGACAAGTCCAATAATCTCTTGAAGCAAAATTCTAAGTATGACATTATTAGAAAATGAGTTAGGCCATCTTTGTGTTGTTTGGCCCTTTTAATCCTACTCATACATATTTATCCATTATTTATATTGTTGAGCCATCATGCATGACCATATTCTTTCTTTCTTTATTAACCTATATTTATTATTGAGCTTTTTTAAGCCTTTTTATTATTCTACCATTTTCAATAATTTAGAGTAATTATTATAATTCTTTAAAACTATTTTCTAATTGAATAAGACACTTCAATTTTTGTTTTGCTTACAATGTGTGGTGAGATGCACTTCTGTTTCATTATAAAAGAACGCCAATACTTAAGGAACTAAGTGTGGTAGGTGTTCTTGTATATAAATGCAAGAGTTACCAACCACTGATAGAACTATGCAAAATCAGATGCATAATTAGCTACACTAAACACCTTAGTGAGAATTCGAACTAATGACTAGATTACTATTTTGGCTAAATACAATGCTAAATGTCTGCTTGTTAACGATTTTCCTTGAGGCTTGATAGCATTGATTAATCAACTCTATCATTACGAATGCTTCATAAAAGTTAGCTTTTCCAAAATAATAAAGTAACACAAAACTTGTGGTATTTATGTCTTCAAATCATCAAAATTTTTAAATTGATTACCTCATTAGGGGCCACCACTCTTAGAACAAAAAGTTGAGGAATATCAAGACTTTTTAATACTTGCATTGCAATCATATATTCTCAAACTCAAGCTGATGCACTACAAGCCCAACAAGGTGAATGAGCAAACCAAGCCCATGGCGATGTAGGTGGAACCCATGCCCAAAGCAGTATAGAAGGGAACTAGGGCCAAGGCGATGTAGGAGGAAACCAAGCCCTAGGCAGTGTAAAAGAAATCCAAGCCCAAGTCATTAGAGAAGGAAATTGATGTAGGGTAGAAGCGCAAAAAATAGAATAAGCAAAGGTCAACACTCAATTGAGCCTTCAAATGAATTATGGAAACCACTAAATAAGATAAATAATTCTTCACAGAGAACTTTTATTAATTGATACTTTACTAAAATTGATAAAATTTGATCTACAAAAAAGAATAATTGAAATAGTGGGCAGAAAGGCTTCATTTTGTATCTATTGAGTCGTTTTTCTCAAAAATACAGGCAAACACATTCGATACAAAAATAAATAACTATGTTGGGAAAGTCATCAACATTAGCCTCGACGCAAGCCTCTAACTAGTCAGATAGTTTTTATGGGTTCGCCATTAATCATAATATTGGTAGCTGACATTAGTGATACACTGCATTATTGTGAATGTCTACCAATTGAAGAAATGAAAATTTTTTAAAACTATTTGAAGAAAACTCAACTCAACCTTATTATAGTCTTTTTGAACGTCTAATTTAATAGCCATATATCCATCTTTCACTAGTTTCTACTTCAAATAGTATAAGCCCTAATAAACAATTTATATATTATCTTAGATGCACTTTCTCGAAACAAAAGCTATTTGGCAGGGAAAATTGAGTTGTAACAGTCACAAATTCAAGTGGTTAATTATAATCTTTATAATGATTTTATCAGTATAGTTACACAAACTAATTATTTTGTATCTGTTTAGGTCCTATAAAAATGGAACCTTAGGTATGAGTACTATTTTAGTGCAGTTTAGCTTTGTTAGAAGGTATCATGTGGAGAAGAACTATTGAAGTATATTTATAACTTCCTTTCTTATAGTTTCCCAATATTTTTTTTCCAAAGAAATAAGCTAGGGTACCCATTAGGCATTAGAGCTTTGAGTGAATTCATCGCAAATACTGTCTTAATAAATTCTTGATCTTTAACTAGTACACAAAACTACTCATTCATAGTCACTATTACGAGAGATGAAATAATGGCCAAGACCTCTCCTATGTCACTTATACAGCTCTGAGAATAAAGCTGCTTAAAATACATCCATGCTATAAATGCTATCTTACTCTCATCCTTGATCCATCCTCTATCTGATTTTAATTAGGCTATCAAATTGCATTGTCTACGGCTCATAGTGGTGACATGAAGAAATCAAGTATTTTAATCTCCATAAGTTGGCCAATTCACTCTAGATTGTCATTTACAAAATTATTTCTCTGAAGTCCAAGCCGCATCATGCTCATGCAAAAACTAAGATTCCCTAGCTTTTGATGTTGTCATATATGATACTTTTTGAATATCCGTAATTTTGGATTGGAGATATTGAATCTTTGTTATTATATTGTCAACCCTATCATAATTCTATTTTTTCAATGCCAGCTTGGCTGCCTTTAGTCTCTCTGTCAATTGAAAACTTATAGATCTTGCAACTTGTGTTTTTTATGTCTTTTTTATAATTTCAGCACACTCTAGAATCTCAGTCCATTTAGATTCAAATTTTAAAATCTTTTGCTCCATTTGAGTAGAAATATCAATGTGCGACAAAAAGGGACAATGATCCGAGTCAATATGTAGCTCATGAAATAAATTTGCTCCAAGATTCTCTTCTCTCGATAAAACATAAGTTACAACTCTATCTAATTGTTCCTCCACATTCTCCACTCCATATTGCTTATTAGTCGAAGTATAGGGCGTAGCCCTTCAATTCTATATGTAATAAGCAGAATTCATTCAAGAAATTATGAAATGCCTTTTTTTTTTTTTTTTGCGTCTATCAACAAGCCATTAACCATTTTGTTGTATTAAAAAAGTGTTGCATTAAAATCTATAATGCAAATCCAAGGGGCTCTATCTAGATGTTTACAATTTTTGAACTCTGTTTTGACATTTCCTTGGGTATCTTTTTATGGATCTTCGTAGACCCGTGTGAGACTCAAATTACTAGTTAAAGTCTTACCATTACATTCAATATGGAAATAATATTTTGACTTTTGGACATATCAATATTGAAGTCATCTTTCTGTTATAGAAAAAGACCTCTAACCCTACCATGTAGTATAACAAAATCAGTATGATTACAATGTGAAAGTGTATGACACATATCAACGTACATCATTTCTTTTTTTTTTTTTACCATAAGAAAGACAACATTAGGACAATGTCTTTAGATGAGTTCTTTAAGAGCCCTAATTGTTAAGGGTTGCCCAAACACTTAACAACTTAAAGCCAAGAAAATCCTTAGTCGTTGTGTGACTATTGATCAACCACTATCGTCTTTTTGTCTGAGAGAGGCACTCCATCAACTATGGAAACTTGCTAGATGAAAGTATTGGGGACGTTGATGCTTTTGGGAAAATGTCTAAATGACAAAAACTAACCTTTTAGAAGTTGTAAGTTGTTTTTTTAGCTTTTAGCAAGGGATTTCAGCATTTTGCCTATGTTGAATTATGGTTAACTTGTATTGAGCCAACATTAAAAGTGGCCTATAGGGATATTGTCATACTACATATTGTTGCTAAGGGTTCTACACCCTGAATACTCGAAGTCTGGTTGTCTTTAGTTAAAATGCTTTTGAGTTTCTTTTGAGACCTCATTTTATAGCTCAAGTTCAGGTCCATTTTCCTCTTTCTTAGAAGGCCTATCGACTTTAAAGAGTTTATATAGTATAAAGTTTGAGCTACGGGCTCTAGTAGTATAAAATTTTCATTATTATCAGTTGGGTAGTTGATAAGTTACCTCTAATTGTATTCCTCCATAGGTATTATCTCTAAAGTCTAGTTAGTCACTTGAGGGTTTAAGGAGGTTGAGGTTTTGAGATAAGAGCTTAGGAGAGATAGATTTTCTTGGGTAGAGCAAATCATAGGCACCAATTGTGGAGACAAGTTAATCCGTTAAAAAGGTTTGATAGAAGCAGGTTGCATGTAGTGCTTGTATACAGCTTAAATATTAGGATGTTTGCTCCCTTAACAGTTTGTGGTGTACATTCTCAATTATCTCCTCTCTGTCAGATTTCAGGAACACTTTGGCATATTTTTCAAACTAAAAGGAGAACTCCTATTGCTGAGAGTTTGAGTTTTCCTCACACCCAGCTACTGTGCACACATCCAAATATTAATTTGCCTTTTATAACCTTTATTTTCGTGTTTGCCTTCCGATTTCTAATGGAAGCATCTCCTCCCCATAGATTTAACCACTTGCTATGATAACCAGCCCACAACGGTTCCTTCACATTGACATTTACCAGAAGTCTCATCTAGCTATTCCATTCTACGACATTATTCAGGGTATTTTTCAACCTCTAGGAGGCCACCAAACATACCCCCAATCTGACGAGCGTTTTTCCTAGTCATTTGTTCCAGCATTAGTCCATGGACCTAGAACCATAGAGGGGACAAGAAAAAGTTGAGATCCTCAAGAGATCAATTATACAGTCATTCTTTAAGCACCAGCAATTGATTAGAAAAAGTCCAAGGAATTCCATTTAGATTCTACAGTACTCTACTTACTTGCTGAAGGAGAATAAGAAGACATTTAGTTGAAGTGGCTTTATCTTAAGCTCATCTACTAAATTCCAAACCCCATTTTAAGATGGATTGGATCACTGTAGGGCTAAAATATTTGTTTGAAAAGATTTTTCCTACATGTGTGGATATTGTGACCGTTTGTATTTTTTATGATTAAACCTCTAACTAGAGAGTACATTCCCTACAGTTGAGGTCCTGTATAATCTGCGCTTGATTATTAAGACCACTTTCTATCTCCATCTGAAGTACATGTGAACTGGCACTCAATTATTAGGTGGGTGGGATGGTTGAGTACTAAGGGGAACAATAGTTAATTTAGAATGCTCAAGGTAGTTAGCGATTAAGAAAGAATAAAAGAGAGAAGAACGGAAAGTCATTCTAGAATGAATACGAGGTTTGATACTAGATGGAGACTGATACCTATTAGTTGTTTGACAAAAGTTTTACCCCTGAAGGAGAATACCTATCATCACTAGGGATAGGGAATGGAACAGACTGGTCAAATTAGTCTTTAAACGACATTAGCATCAAATAATCTATCTTTTACATACAAAGGCTGCACAAAAAGGAAGTGTCAAAATAACAAAAGTAATAGCACTTTGCCTCTGGCTTAAGTAGTGAAAGTCTCAAAAAAAGTGGGAGGCTCACAAATTAACTAATCCATAAAGACTGGTCAAGAGAAACTACACATTTGGTAATCCAATCTAAGGTCATAACCTATGTTGGAGGATTTAAAAATAAGGTTTGGTCATGAATGTTGTTAACTAAGAAACTCTATGAAACATAACATTCTAGATACAACAATATGCGAACATACTGATATAGTTCAAGTTTTTTATCACAAGCAGTCAGAGTTTTTTATGATGAGAAATTTCTTTCAAGCAAACATAGGTGCTAGCAATGTTCCTAACTTTCACCTAAACACAGACATGCTTGGCAATAAGTGTATAACACTTAGATTGGGAAAAAAAAAAAGTAGAAAAAGAAGAGAGAATGAGAAAAAGAAAAATTGGATGAGAGATAAATTTTCTATTTTAATTTTTCTATTCTCTTTATTTGGAAAAAAAATAATATGAGGTAGGAAAGTTATAAATTTTGTAATTGGATAAAAGTAAAAAGTACGAAGAAAGAAAATAATATACACTGTAGTACTAATTTTATTCCTTAAAAGTAAAAGCAAATGAAATAAAAGTATAAGCATAAATATAATTATCTCATTTTAAAACAAAACTCGAGCCAACCATCTTTCTTCCCAACTTTAGAAGGATTGGTTTTAGTTGTGGTCACAGAAAATTGTCTGAGCCCTACTCTTCTCCCTCTCCTTTTCTCTTTATCCAAACAAGGCCTGAAGGTTTAGCGAGTATCCCTGTACTTTTAAGGTGAAAGAGCCTACAATTGCCACTAATGCTAGAGTGGGTGGGTCATGTTTATGAAAAAGTTGAATCAAGACATTATAAGGTAATTTTTGGTCTGACTTGATAAATATATCTCAATAATATCCTTTTTATTATTAATTTTTTTTTCTTACATATAACTTTTTTTAGTTAGTTGCTTTGAGATAATAGTCATAAGTCAGCAACACATTCTAACTGGACATGCAAATCTAAAGAGCAAATAGTATTACAAATCTTAATTAAAAGACACATCTCAAAAACATAATGTTGCATCGAAACATCTTGGAAATGCCTCTCCTAGCAAATTGGAACTTATGGTATTTCATGTTTTGATTGTAAGTTCATAGTAATTATTAAAGGGCCATTTAGTTTGTGGTTCGAAATCAGAAATGGAACAATAATCATAATCAAGCGGAACTGGAAACAAAATGAATGATTTTATAACATGTTTAGTATACTTAGGAACTGAAATCAAAATCTTTTATAGTCAATTTAGAATTACAATCAATATCATATATGCGATAATATTTATATCACAATCAAAATAATGGATATGCTATTAAAATTAAAAAAATTATGAATATTAAATTAAAGATAATGAAATACAAAAGAGTTTCAATACATAGATAGAAGAGTTTGGCACATATGAAAGTCATACAGGTAGGATCCATATATGAAAATAATAAAAAATTATTATTATTTTTCGCCCAAAAATAGTTGATGTGCAACAAAGATGGTGCAATATGCAACCGAACATATTCACAAATTGCAATGAAACTAAAATTCACTTTTTTACAAGTTCATTACAAAATGTTATCATATAGGTTATAATTTACATCGCTCTTGTTGTAAAAATGTATATTTTTTAGCGAGAAAATTTCAAATTTTAAAAAGAAAAGAAACCTAGGCAAATGAGGCCCACATGCCATCAGCCTTTCGTTGACTTCTGTCTCCATTTTCTCTGTCCAAGAGTCTTTTGCGAATAAAAGAGTATTTAGAAAAAATTGCACAATTAAAAATAGTAAATTACTGTAAAAATAAATCATAAAAAAATTAATTATAATCACAATTATAATTACAATTTAATTCACTTAACAATAATAACCATGAATATAAAATTTAAAATAAAAATATTAACAAAAATTTTGTTATGATAATTATTATTTTTTGTTTATTGATAATTTTTATTTTTTTGATTCTTTTTCTCATCCCCATAACTCTCGAGTGGAAAATCCTTGAACCAAACGGCTGCTAAAGTGTAGACTTTTTAAGATTGGGATTCTCTCGAGTTAATGAAGTCAATTTTGGATAAGTTTTGGGATGTTATTTTGAATACATGGATTATTAGGATTTTAAATTCTTGCTTTGAAAGTCTATTTAAAATATTGAAAAGTTAAGATTTTTTTTTTTTTTGAGAAAAAGAAATAGAGAGTTTTTGCTTTTTTGATAACTTTCATCTAAGTTTCTCATGAGACATTCTAATAGTCAGAATATAAATTTTTATTTTAAAATTTTTAAGTTTTAATCTTAAAAAAGCGAGTATAAAATTTATCAAAATAAAAAATTTATTATTATTTTTTAGTCAATTAAAAATTTACTAAATTAGGAAACATATAGTAAAAGTAACTATTTTTATTATATAATTAATAATTTAAGGAACATCTTAATAAATTGACCAAAAATTAACGCACTTCTTAATAAAAAAAAAAGTAAAAAAAGTTATTGAAGCCTAATTGTACGTAATGTGTATGCAACAAGCACGTTAATAGTATATGCAATTGTATGCATGAATTTTCATTTTGTCGCTCAACATAATTATAAGATCACAACTAGGCACTAGGCAGTCGTACAAATGCAAGGTACTATAAAAGATTGTGCGTTACTGTCACCTCTCAGAGTGTTGCAGTTGGTAAAAATTCGGCTCATAACTGAAGAAAAATGAAAATTCGAATACTGCAAAAAGTGATTACTAAAAGTTTAACTTATTTTAAATCTCATGAAATTATGAACTATTTAATAATATTTATTGGATACTAAAAAATTTATTTTTCTTATAAATTTGGTAAAAATTATCTAACTTTCATCTAATAAAGAATTCAAACAAATATGGACGTCTATAAAACAACATCCTGCTTATTCATCTGAAAAAGAAAAAAGAATGTGCGTTATAGTTTTTAAAATATAACTAATTCATTCAAGAAAAAAGACCTTTGTAGAAAATGTTCCTAAAATTTTTACATTGAAAAAATCCTGCAATTCACGGCGGGTGGTCCACCCATTCCCATCTAGTAATTTTAAGGAAAAAATAAAAATTTACAGTCTATATTTTATTATTTTTTAATTTTTATTTACTTCATTTTTTTTTTTGAACCTCACCCTCTACCTTTACTTTATAGTTTCACTTTATAGTTGAAAATCAACTTTTTTCCTCAACTTACTATTAATTTGCACATATGACATCGCATGACATGTGACCTTAGATAAAATTTATCTCATCATATATCGTATTATCAGTCATTATGGAAGTGATAGTTTTTCAGAAAAGTTTTAATTTTATTTTTAAAAAAAATAAAAAAAATTCATAATTTTGAGTTTTGAAAAGAATTCAAATTTTTAGTATCTAAAAATAAAAAAAATTGTATTTTGGTTTCTAAAAACAAAAAAAAAAATTAAAAATTTTAGTTTGTAAAAAAACCAAAAACAAAGGAAAAGAAAACTGCTACGTTAGCAACTATTAAATTTTCCTTTTTTTTTTTCTGATTCATTTCTTTCTTTGAATTTTGGCAAAAAAGAATTTATTTCTGAAAAATGCCAATTTTGGTTTTTAACAAAAGAAAAAAATGCCAAAAAATTTCTAGCTACCACCGCCTGCCACCATCCTCCGAGCGCACCGGTCGCACTCCTCCAATTTCGACTCTGAAATCCAACGCCACAACCATCCACTTTCCAGTGCCGTACTCTCCATCTAACGATATTATTATATCCATTTTACAGAGCAACAGCATAGATCTGAGAGAAGAGAAGCATCCATCTTTGAATTTGAATCATTATTAACAAATCCGTTTGTTTTTCGTTATCTTTCTGGGTTTTCCTTTTTCCTACCCTTATTCCTATATCGATACCTGATTAGAGTCTTCTTATTCTTCTTCTTCTTTCATTTGCTGTGGAATTGGAAGTATGGGAGAGAAGATGTGGGGGGAGAGAGAGAGAGAGAGAGAGAGAGAGAGAGCGGCTTGATAACTAATCTTCTTTTTCTTTGTCTCAACACCAATTTTGAGTCTTGATATGGTTCTGTACGGAGAGAGATGGAGAGCAGGCCACTGGAGATCACCATTATCAAAGCCAATGACCTTAATAAAGATGGTTTCCATCAATGGCGATCTCTTTTCCACCCAGAAGCAGAACACCCACTACAACAAGGAGCATGGTTTTTTTTTTTTAAAAATTAAAAAAAAACTATATTTCAGGTTTTTAAATTTTTTTCTGTTATATGAAATAAATATTTTCGAATTTCAGAAAATAAAAAGAAATAAAAAAACAAAATATTGCCACCTCATCATTTGTTGATGGCATGTCAAATGCCTTCAAATTTATAATTTGAGGTGACAAATCACGTGACAAAGAGAAAAAATATTTTTTAACTACAAAATTAACAAGTAAAGTAAGTTTTAACAAAAAAGCGAAGTAAGTAACAAGTAAAAAACATTGAAGCTTTTATTTTATTTTATTTTATTTTCCCTAAACACGCGAGCAGATGAATGTCAAGTATGAAGTACTAATGTTCGGCGCTATAATCATAGGATCTTTGTGTTTTTTTTTTAATTTTAATTTTACTTTTAGTTTTCTTTCTTTGAAGCCAACAGTTAAAGAATATATAATGAAGACAAGAATGAAGTTTAAATTTCAAATTTTTTGACTTAAAAAAATAAATATATAAATATAAAATTTGGATATAAAATAATAATATAATTTACTATTTAAAATATTTGATTTTGTGTTGGGGGACTATTATTGTTATTGCTATTTTAAAAAATAAGAAATAAAGTATTTAGTTAAATTTTTTAAATATTGTTGATTGTTAATAAATATCTTTAAATATAATTAATAAAAAATAAGTCTAAATTACTTTTTATTTTCATAAGCAACAACACATCTATATTACAATTACAAAATTATCCTGTCTTTCTCCAAAACTGTGCTTGCGACGTTTATAAATTTTTTTTCCGTGAACACCAAACCAACAGCAAAGAGAAAGGACACTTGCAGCACTTGTTCAATTTTTTCTGTAAACACCAAAAATAAAGAGGCCGCATTTGTTTATTTTTAAAATTTTGTATTTTGTAAAAAGTGAAATAAATAATAAAATAATACTATTTTATTTGTAAATAGTAATTATATTGTAAAAGTAATGTTACTGTTAATCTTTTTTTTCTTGTTTTGTTTTTTTACTGCATAAACAGTAATTTAGGCAGTAAAAATAATAATATTTTTGAATACATAGTAATAATTTGTAAAATAAAAATAATATTTGTAAAAATAATAAATTTTCTTATTCATTAAAGTTAGATCTTCAAGTTGTACATTTAATAAAATTTTAGTTATAAATATATAAGATATATTTTTATAAAATTAGTCTAACTACAAGTAAAATGATAAATTATTATAATAAAATAAAAAATAAAATATCTAAAATAGTAATTTTATTATTTAATCAATAATAATTAATACTAATTTAACCAAACACCAAAATTTCATTTTATTTATCAACAACAATAATCAGTAATAACAAATAACAATCAGCAATCAACAACAATAATAATAATTATCAATAGCAAAACCAAACATGCCCTTAACCATTAATTGAACGGTAAATCTATTTTAGTTTTTGATTCATATTTAAATAATAAATCTGTATCATTATTTTGTGTTCATTTAGTAAGACTTTTAATTTAAAGCATTCTCTTCTATCACTTTAATTATCCCTAAGAAAATTAGATAATTTTTGAGTGTTTTGGACTCATTCATAAACTAAGGCAGGACGGGACAAGGTCCTATCTTGTTAGGTGTTAAAAAACTGAAAGTTTCGTTAACAACATTGAGCTGAATCGAATCTAAATTTTAGTTAAGTGAACTAAATTTTATAATTATTTAATTAATTGAAGTGATATAAACTTCCTTTTAGTTCAGTTTTAATATTTAGTTTTAAAAGACTGCAATTAATTAAATCAAATTAAAGTGTCATTTTATATTTTTTTTGTATTTGTGAGAATAATATTAATATAACGATAATTATAAATTTCTTTTAAATTTTTTAATGAATTTGATAAATCAAAAATTTCAGTTTGATTCTAAATTTCAATTTAACATTATTGAATTTTTTTATTCAATTTTTATTTTCTTAGTTTGGTTCGGTTAATTAAATTGTAAACACTCATACTATTTTAAATATTCACTAGCCACATTTGTAGTAAGGAGTTTCTAGATTTATCAGTGATAGAAATTAGGTTGGCATGATTGTAAATTGTTTGGGTTACGCGTTAATTGAGTTTCGAGTTATTTCATTTTTAGAATATTCAAGTTTTGGGTGATTCAGATGAGAAGACATTGACTTTTTTGGTTACCAGTTAGATTAAATCGAGTTTTGTGTAAATTAAATAAAATTATTCGGGGTCAGTTTTTTTTATAACTCTAACTACACGCACTTCTATTAAATTTTTCCCCTCTTGAAAAGAAAGTGGCGCAAAAGGATGGAAGTCTAGAAGAAGCAAATATAATTAAAATTAATAGCCTTCATTTTCTTCCTCTTCCTATTTAGGTTATATTATCATTTTAATAGTTTAAATGCAAGTGTTTCTTAGTTAAAAAAAAAAAATGTTTTTTCAACTGTGTCCACATGATTATTGCATCGAAACCAAAAGAAGAAAGTTTAAAATATATTAAGTTTTGAGTTTTTTGAGGTTTAGACTAGAACTACTCGAATTTCAAATTTTACAAATGTGAGTTATTTGAATTTTATATTAATTAGATTTCAAGTTGTTTCGATTATAAATTATTTCAATTTTAGGTGACTTGAGTTTCTAATTAATTAAGTTAAGTTATTCAAGTCAAGTCAGTTTTCTTTATCTCTAAGGCTCCTATCTCGTATTGGTCCCTATAAAATAATATAAAATAAATTTATTTTCGTTTGTTTTCTGCAAATAAAAATGTTAAATGATTTCTAATTATTACTAAAAAAGAATAAAATTATTAATCTTTTCTATGAGATAATTTAATAATAAGTCTGAGTCCAATACCATATAAAATTATCCAAATTTTTGTTGCTTTTGATGTTCAAATTTTCATATTCTATCCTAAATTTCTTTTACTTTTCTCATTTACCCTCTTTTCTTGAGTGTTAGTCGTGGCTTTTTGTGGCGTGTTTGGTTTTATTAAAGAATGATGGGAAAGATTTTGGTTTGAAAAAAAAAAGGGTTCAATTTCTTTCTTATTATTATTATTTTTTTACATATTTCTCATATATTCAAATATTTTTCTTTTCTCATAATTTATTTTCTCACAACTTTTTTTCTCATTTTCTTTTTTATCATTTTTTTTCTCATATTTCTCTCATCTATCTAAACTATTTTTTTTTTCTCACAATTCAAACACACCGTTAAGGGTTACAACTTGTGGCTTTGAGGCGTCCAAGCCCTTACCAAATTGAACGAGAGGAGGAGAGCGACCTGTTCAATAATGGTCGACATGTCGTGCATTTCGTTTGGCCTAAAATTTCCTAGTTCAGCTGTCCAGGTGAACTATTTGGAAACAGCCCTCGGCGGGCAGAAGGATTGATGATTTTTTGGGATTTGTATTGGCTGGTGATGACGGCGGGATCCACTTGGACTTGGCGATGACGTTAACCTTCAATCAGGACTTAGGAAGAGTGACCCACGAGAGTCACATCGTTTCTTGTTTGGCGGGTTGCAGATTAAGTGAAATTAAAATAAAAATAAATGATATAAATTATTAAAGAGTTAATATATAAATTTAATATTAATTTTATTTAAAATAATAAATTTAACATTAATTTTAAAAAATAATAAATCTAATACTAATTTTACATATAGTAATATATTTAGTACGTAATAATTTTATATGAATAAAATCTATCAATTTCAATAACAAATTTATAAAAATATATTTGTTTCGATAATATGATAATCATATAAATTAATGTTATATAATCGAAACAGATAAATTATATTTAAAAAAATTTTCTATTTAAAAAATTTTACAATATACTAGATTTATCATCATATGTAAAGTTAATATTAAATTTGTTAATTTAACTAAAGTTGGTGCTAAATTTATATATTAACTTTTATTAAATAATTAAAATTGAAAAATAAATAAATAAATAAGTTATTAGATAAATGTGTTTATTCGTTTTTTCTTAAACTCAGAGTGTTCACCTGCCTCTTTTTAAACTTATTTATAACTTTTTTTAACTTATTATTCCTATTAAATGCATCATGCGCCCATAATAAGGTAAAATTTATAAGATAAAAGGGCAGGTGTAATCTTATGAAGCTTTAATCTTACATGCGATTTATTTTATTGCTATTATGCTGTACATGTTACGTTGCACAGCTCTATGCAATAACTTAAAATTATTAAGAAAATTCCTTTTCTTATTCTTCATGTCTAATTTTAAAATTTTCTTCTATTATTAATTATTATACTAATGTATAAGAAATTAATGTGCTGCAAACTTGTTATCTTAATTGATTATTTTTAATTCCCATTGAATAAATAACCTTTTAAATTAGATTTCACTGTTTAATATTTATTTTATGACTAATATTTATTAAATAAATTCAATGTTTATAATATAAAGATTCTAATTCTAATACTAAAAGCAATAATTTTTTATTTCGCCTAAATATAGGCCATTAACTAAAAAACACAATGGGTAAAATCGACCATTAAACCTACTTTAATCAACTAAACTTTGCCACTGCTTGCATTTCTTAACGTGTCAAACGTGAAGTTAATTTCAGTTTACTTATTTGCACTACATATTTAATGTTTGATTTTTTATATAATTGGTCAACGTATAATGTCCACATTCAAATACAAAAAAATGATCTCCGTTTGATTTTTTTATAATTTTTATTATTCTTAGTATTCCATTATCTCTCAATGGTAAAAATTTTCGTATAAATTATCTTTCCAGCTTAATTTTAAAAATCCAATATTTTAGTAAGTAAACGATTTCCTTGAATCTAAAATATTATCTAAAATTTTAAATGTTGATTTACCAATCTTGCTCAACTCTTATATACTCAAAAAAAAAAAAAAAGAACTAATTTTATCAAAAATGAAATGACTGGTGTGTTGTCCATATAGTCTGAAGAAAATAATAAAAATAAAGAAAGGGATTTGGTGTAGGGATAACCAATTTTTTAGACTTAAACTTTTATAATTTTTTTATTTGAAATTTAAATTTTTTAAACTTTTTATTTTAGTTATAAATCTTTATTTTTTTATTTAAGTTTTTTTGTATGATTTATTGTTAATTTTTTTGTTAGATTTAACGAACATAAGATTAAAATTAACAAAAAAATTAACGACTTCATTGTAAAAAAATTTGAATGAAAAAGAAAAAGAAATCTTAAATAAAAAATTTAAAATATTTAAACGTCAAATAAAAAAATAATAAAAATTTAGAATTAAAATGTTACTTATTCCGATTCGGTGTACATGGGAATGTAAAGGTCGGACAGAGGAATTGAAGAACGCGGAAGCTGCTTGTAACCTGCACCAAGTCGAAACCCGACATGGACGCAAAATCCGCGAAGCGACAACGAGTGGTCAGACTGAGACACTGCCAAACTCTGACTCGGACAGGACACTAATTGTAGACCAAACTGTACCTTACCAACGTCATAGTTTACATGGTGCAATTTTCTTGCGGAAAATATTTCATATAAAATTAAATTATGCATAATTTATATAAAATTTGTCTTATGTTGGTATTCGGTAACTCTTTTTAACGTTTGTGTGTGCAGTTCATTTATTACAATCAAGTTTTTTGGTAATTAATCTTGTGTGAAATTTGAGCTCAACCAAGGCACTCGAATGGTTCTATGATTTGTTTGTAATAATATTGCTCTCTTTTTTTTTGATATATAATTTTAGTTAAATTAATCTCTAAGTATAATTTAATTTTATCTAAAAAAAAGTATAATCTGATGACTAACAAATTTAAAATTTAAAATAAGCAATAAAATTTGAACCCAAAATTTTTGTTATAAAATAACACGCATTTCAATTTAACTCAACTAATAATAATAATAATAATAATATAATTAAACTGAGATATTTATATTTGACACCTTATATTTATGGTATAATTATAAATAATATCCCTTAGGTTTAGAAAATATAAAAAAATACACCTCGACTAACAACAGCTAGTCAATCCGAACAAAAAATGTAAATTAACTATCACATCATCGTATGTTAAAGCCTGAAGGCTCTAGTTTCATTTTACAGCTTTAACATCACTTGACTTGAGGTATTGATTTAATAATAAATTGATATATTTTTTTATGTAAATTTTGAATTCAATTCTTCACATCGGTATTCTTCCTGTCTGACTCATACTTAGGATCATTTGGTGTAAATAGTGATACGTAATATTAGACACAGAATTATTTATTAGGATTTTAATGACGGAGTCATGCTCGATCCCGTTGGTACTAAGGAGGTAAATTAGATCTTTTGTGATTGTTAAAAGAGATTTAAATAAATAAAAATTATTTTAATTTCGCTCCAAAGATCCGAGAATTAATACGGCAAGTAAATTTTTTTTATGGTAAGAAAAAAATGTTACAGTCTTAGCAGCTTTTAAATCTCCATCTTTCCTCACGGTTTAAAACCAAAATTCACTGAATAAAGTTTTAACTTCATTTTTATGTTAACTTAACACTATTAATTTATTAATTAAATAATATCACACAATAATAATAAAAAGTACACACACACTAATTATAACTCTTCATGAATATACTCACCAGCTACACAATAATTTATGACTCTCAACTCCCTATATATTAGACTAATAACTTATATTCCAACGCTAATAATGAAAATATGACAAACTAATTATAATTTTACTAAAACGCTAAATTTTAATTTATAACGAATTTAAATTAATCTCAACATTTGATACCTTAAAAACTAAAAAGAATTATATTTCTCTTTTCTTTTTATTGATTTTTAGTTAAATTTCTTCCAGAAAACAAGACACAACACACATTTGTATATACGTACATAGAGAGAGAGAAGGATTTTTGAAGTGGCCAGCCATGGAGGAGATCGTCGCCACCAGCGAATGGCTGGCTGATGGCCAGGCAGCCATCTGCCACCCCGACTGCCACGACGACAATCGTGTTCACGGTCCAATCAGAACTCTCGCTGCTGCTGTTGCTGGGAAGCCATTTTCTGTGATTGACGACTTGGAGGAGGTCGTCGCGGCCTAGGGTCATTCGCAATAGTCAGGCCACCGCCATGATGGAGCTCGAAATCGAGCTCAAGAAAGCCTTTGATTCTCTTAAGGTTTTGTCCCTCTCGCGCCTTGCTTGCCTGTTTCCTCTTCTTCCAATTTCCTTTAACATTTGTATGTACAACAGTATTCTTTTGATTGTATTTCCTTCTTGATTGGCCCTGAGGTGTCCGCCCATTTCTTCAACGCCCCAAAGTCCGAGCTCAGCTGGTAGGAGGTTAGATTTGGATATATTTTCTCATCTTGGTTTATACGTTATATGTATATCAAATGCAACTAACAAAGAAATTGCTTACGACGTGTTTGATAGAATGTCTCGCCCGGATGTAGTTGCTTCTGGTGCTATGCTCGCGGGTTATTCGCGTAGAGGAAACGAAAGATTTGTTTAATGAAATAGAACATTTGGGTTTAGAGCTCAATTGGGTATCTTAAAATGATGTGATTGCAGGATTCAATCGAAGCATGTACTATTTGGAGGCAATGTTTTTGTTTCAAAAATATATTTTAGATGTTTTATATGTAAAAGCATTTTGGATTATGTATGTTATTTATAAAAGTATTTTTATAATTAAAATTAATATTTAATAATGATAAGTTAATGAAATATTTTTTTTTGTAATTGAAATAAACTGTCAGTATGTTCTTTATAATTTTTAAATAAAAAATATTATTTGTAATTATGTTTTAAATTTAGAGTATCAATTTAAATTTCCCTAAGTGTGTGTGTCAAGAACCACACCCTATTCACCGTCCATATTATTTGACATCTAAAGTAATAATTTAATTGATAATTTTGTATATTTTTTTTCTTATTAGTTTGAGTTTAAGTTTTTATTGTTATTTTAAATTGCTAAGAATATTGTGTGTTACGTATTGTGAATTTTAAATTCGTTAACATTGAAATTGAGTGTAGAGGAGGTTCACTCACATCTAATAATATTTAAACAATAAGTTCTCTTTATAAAAAAATTAAATAAAAATAATAATAAATAACTCATAATTTTAATTTATAAATAAAATAATTTATTTAATGATAATATATATTTTCTAACCAAAAAAAAAACCCACCCCCTATTCTTACCGCTATAATTTTTGTGGCATTGAAATTCCACCCCATTTCCTCCAAATGGGCTTTTCTTCGGCAACCGAAAAAGGGTAAAAAATACAAAAAGGCATTCACATACCTTGGAATCCACATATGACACATAGAGGTACTTGTTTTTTTTTTTTTTCTCTTTAAATTAATTAATTATTCGTTATTATTATTTCTATTACAATTATGATTTTCCATTAAATGCAACAAAAAGTTTTTTAATGTGGTTCCGTCAAGATAGACGGGGAGAGAGAGAGAGAGAGAGAGAGAGAGAGAGAGAGAAGAGTGGGGTTATTAATTGCGTTCCAGATTCTAGACATTGGTCAAAGATATTAAAGTAGAGCCCCTTCATCCTAGAGAGAGAAAGAAGGAGACAGGAGCGGAGAGAGCATCTTTCTGGGTTGGGGGCAAAAGAAAAAAAAAAAAAAAAAAAGGTAAGAAAAGGCTAGTCTTTTCTTGGCTTGGTTTCTTTTGATTCAAGAAAGAGGCAGAAGGGGGAAGAAGAGGACATCAAAAACTCCATCAAGATTTGATTTTTCATTTCCTTGTTTTATTATTATTGGGTTTAGACTTTAGAACAGTCTGGTTGGGTATTTGTTGTTTTGTTTGCAACACAAAGTTCATAATTAAAGAAAGAAGGATTGATGGGCAAGAAGAAACCTCAAAAGACTAAGGAACTGTCGGTAGCAATAGCAGAAGCTTCAGCCACAGCAGAAGAGACCCAGCAACAGCAACAGCCTCAGACTCCTCGAAAGAGAGGGAGACCTCGCAAGGTCATCGAAATCGAAAAGACTGAAATAGAGGATAAGAAAGAAGAACCAACAGCAGGAGCAGCAGCAGCAGAGGGACAAGCTCAATCACAAGAAAAAGCTATTGGTAGTGAGGCAAAGAAAGTTAAAATCAGTGAGGAAGAGGACAAACAACAAGCAACTCATGTAGAAGCAGAAGGGCCATCGGCTTATACCAGAGGCAAAAGGAAAGAAATAGAAGGGAAATCTGTAGAGAAGGAGCCTCCAAGGAGAAGCAGAAGGAGAAAAAGCGAACCAAGAAAAAGCAGCTAAGTCACTAAATTAGGCAGAGTATCCACCCCCTCAGGTATTTCGTTTGTTTTAAGTGTTAAAAAAAAGAAAAAAAGAAAAAAAGAAAAATTTGGGTTGGAAAGAAGATGATCAAATCATTGAACTCCTGGTTAGAAATTTCAAGTCTGCTCCTTTTTTTTTAAATTTTTTTAACCCTTTCTGTCTGTGATGAAGCTTCTTGGCCTGCGGATTTATTCTATCATTTCTCTTTCAAATGAAACACAGAGGAAGAAAGAGCTCTGGGGTTTCTATTGATTGCTTCGATTGTGCTCGTCATCGTGTAGCTGCTTCCAAAAAGTCATTTTTCAGCAAATTAAAACAGATTCAAGAAAGTTATTTCTGACAGTGTCGAGTGAGTCCATGTGTTGTTTAGTAGTTGCCAATCAGTTGCATAATCTTATTGATTACTGGTTCGTATTTATAAAATCAGATTGGTTCTAGCAATTTGTAATTGTTTCCTAGATTCCTAGTCTCCAACACGAGATGAAATGATTTTATGACCTATCGGCTTGGGTCATTCACTGATAATTAATCCGTGTGAATTTTTCCCAACATGCTGAGATTTTAAAAGTGACATGGATTACTGCTTGCTCAAGAGATAAAAGAGGATTGAATTATGAGGAGGGTGCGGCGAATTATTTTGTTTTTTTTAGTAGAAGTAATAGATTATCATTGAATAACAAGTGGGGAAAATGATTGAAATTTAAATCTTAAATTTTTAAATAAGAAACACGTACTAAAGTTCTAATCACAGGTTTTTCAGTAAAAAATTCATTCTTTTCATCACTCTAATTAAATTAAATGTCCCTAATATTTGGGTTTGTCATGCCCATACTTACGTTTGTGTTTGCCGTTGTGCGTTTGCGAGTTCTGGGCCATGGCGAAGAGACGGTAACACATGATAACTGCATACACGTACAACAAAAAAAAAAAAAAAAAGAAGAAGAAAAAAGGGAAAGATAGAAAGTGAAAATAGTCTCAATTTCCAGCGGCACGTGACTGACACGCGCCACCTCAGCCATCCAATCACTAACGCGGACACAGTTGGTGTGATAGTATCTACTGCGACTTGACCGGGAGGTGACATCTACTACCGCTGAGGGCGCTTATGTGTGTACGTGTGTGCCGCTGCTGATATAATAAAGTACATAGCCAAGTAAACGTGAGGAGATGTCAGAGTGCGAAAGGTTTTTAGTTATTTATTTATTTATTTTTGTTCTCTGATAGGGTCTGAAAAGACGATTCTCCAGTGTACGACAACGGAAATCCTAAGAATACAATGTTTTTAAGTTCAAATAGATGAGCAATGATACGAGTTCTTGAATATTATATTAAATAGGAATTAGTAATAATTTTAAAAAAAATAGTAAATTTTATTAAATGAGCTATTTATTATTTATTTTTTAATAAAAATAAGTTATATGGTGGTGTTTAAATAGTAATAACATAAAATCTTTATGCATAAATTCAATTACTAATGTTTTTTTTCTCATCGTCCTTTTTGAAGAAACAGGACATTGGTGTTGGGACTTGGCAGGCCACGAATTCAAATATTAGTTAATTTAGAAAAGGAAAATTTTGTAATTTTATTTAGATAATTTTAAAATAATAATAAAATGATATGAATTTTTAAATAATTAAATTTATAAAAATAATAAAAAATAAATTATTAAATATTTTTAAATTAAATTATATTACTATTTATTAATATTTATTTATAATTATTTATTATTATTATTTTTTGGTCAAAATCATTTATTATTACTCTTAAAAAAACCAATGGGAAAAGAAAAGGTAAGACGGAACAACCTATGCACGACCGCTGCGCGTGGCACGCGCTACTTATGTAGGACCCAATCTAACTAAAAAGATATTGCAAGTTGTGACCTATCTCTTCTTTCCCATAAAATATTAATAAATTTAGTATTTGATTTAGGATCATATTAAAGTGGTATGTATGGTTTAGATTAAAAGAAAATATGCTATTATTTTTTTTGATGACAATAGATATACTATTGTTAAATACTTTAAGATAAATTATATAAATAATTTAGTGCTACTTGAAATTAAGGTACACAGTGAAGTCCTTTTATGAAATTGGTTTGTGTTTTATATTAAAAAATGGAATCAGATAAGAAAGGAATGGAAATCATCAAAGTATTTGTTTTCACACGTAATTAAAGTTAGGTTATTTTTTTTAACTATTTGGTTCATAAAAGATACAAATAGAATCTACATAAATTATAAAAGGAAAACTAAAAAAATTATTAAATAAATAAATTGTTTTAAATATAATAACATATTTACTATGAATTAAGATAACCATAGATGAATTTATGAAAAAAATTTAAAATAAAGAAATATTCTTGTAATAATAAAAATAAATTCACACTAATAATCATAAATATACTTTTAAATAAAAAAATATTAAAATAACAATTCTATATAAATAATAATAATTTATTTTTTGATAATTTAATTATTTTATAATTTCTATAATATATTTATCATTATAAAGATATTAAAAATATTTATTATTATTATTATTATTCATCCTTTAAAATAATATAATAATAAAATAATAACAATTTAATTTAAATATTATCATAATCTTTAAAATAGTTATTGCCATTATTTGTTTATGAGGAATAAAGTAGTTATTGCCTTAATAATTCTATAAGGATTATTATTGTTGATGTTGTTTCATATAATTCGTTATTAATATTTTTATTAAGCTGACCACTATTTCAATCTAATCGTTAACTGCGTTGCACTTGCTATTCATTCAATGGTTAAAATTTAGATAATTGACCTAAGTTGTTATGTTGTGTCCATGTATTTTTTTTCTTTTACAATATTATAAATTTTACATGTTTTGATAAATCTATTTCCAACTTCATTATGTTCTAAAATGCATAGCAAATCCGTTAAATTTTGAAATCACATGACAACGAGGCTGCAGATATTTGTAACGGAGGGCAAACAATAAAAAGTAGTTTGAGGGTGTTCGTTTTTGCTGTTCAAGGATGTTGTTGCTGTTCCATTTCAAGAAGTTTGATACAATAATGTTTGGTTAAATATTTTGCTTTGTTATTGAGGTTATTTTTCCCCTTAAACAATAACAGATTAGAAAAGTAATATTGGATTGCTTTTTGAAAAAAAAAAATGGTAGTTTTTTTTTTGACTAAATTACTTCCAACAATAATAGCCTAGTTTATTAATAATGCTTTGCCGCTCTCTGTTCACAGCATCATTTCCCAACTTGCACGACTATCTTTCTTTAACATTTTACTTACTAAATAGTAGGGATATTGATTTTCCTTCGTAGGTTCGTTGCTCATTCTTGATTGGTTTGTTATTCTATTTCTTGATTGGGGTTTTTTTTTTGAAAAAAAATTTCTCAAAATTTTGTATTTTCTTGCACTATATAATATTTTTGACGTTCAAAGACCTACTTTCTAAGCTTTTTGTGGAAATTGCTATAGAACATAAAGGTGTGTATTCTTTATCCTAGTTGATTTTCTGTTTTTGTCATAGTTAATGGATTTCTCTTGGGGTTGTGCACTTAGAAAAATAAGGGGGTTCATCTTTTTTCTCTTGGATCTTTGGATTTGTTAGTAGGGATTTTGAGACTATGTATGCCACTTATATAACGGTCTGAGTTTGGTTTTTGGGTATCCTATTTATTAAGGGATGTTATGAATAAAAAAACAAGTTGTGCAAAACAAAAAAAAAAAAAACACAACATTAGAGCAATGTAATACACTTTCTATTCTTTCTTCCCTTTTCCCTAAGTAATTTATTTTGAGTATTAGAACCTCAAGTTGGAGGATTGCTAAAATATTAGAACCTAAATTCCATCTCAAGGTGTGGTGGGTATGATTATGGATTGCATCACTTTGACAACGATGCAAATTTTATAGAATGGGTCTTCTTTGGAGGAGTTTACTGTATCTCGAGGTATCTGCCAAGGAGATCCTTTGTCCCCCTATATTTTGGTGTTGTGTATGGAAAGACTATCCTAGTTGATTGAGGCTTTTGTACAGAATGGGAGTTCGCAACCTATTGCTTTGTCTAGATAAGGGTCGACATTATCACATATTTTCTTTGCTGATGATGCTATTTTTTTTTGCAGAAGCCAATGGTGGTCAGGTTAGGGACATTAGGAGATGCATGGAGTTGTTTTGTGAATGCTCTCGTTAGAAAATTAATTTCTGAAAGTCAAGAATGCTTGTATCTCATAATGTTACCTTGGGGAAAGCAATTCGTCTTAGCCGCCAAGCCAATATCTAGCTAACTGATGACTTGGCAAGTATTTGGGTGTGCTAGTACTGCATCAGCAGGTATCTTACAGGACTTATAAGGATGTTGTTGATAAAGTGCAGAATGCATTGGCTAGTTGGAAAGCGAAGCAACTATCCTTTGTTGGCAGTTTAACGCTGTTGAAGTTGTTTCCTCCTCTTTGCCTGTATATTTAATACAAACATCTGTGTTTCCTGTCTCAGTTTATGGACATATTGATAAACTCCAGAGGCGTTTTCTATGGGGTGGGTCAGAATCTACTAGAAAGGTGCATATGGTTAATTGGCAAATAGTTTGCAAGTCTAAACGTGTTGGGGGCCTGGGGATTAGAGACATGGTAGTGACCAACAAAGCTATGGACTTTAAATTATGCTGGCGGTTCATTAAGGAGCTTCAAACTTTGTGTCGGGTCATTTGTGGGAAGTATTGCTGTGGTAAGGAGGGGCTAGGTAGTTTTAACCATCGTAGAGTGGCATATCGGACGTGGCATGAGATGGTTAAGATATACCATTTCCTGAAGTTGGGATTGAAATGTCATGTGGGAAATAGAATTTAGGTCTAGAGCCTTGGTTGGTTCAGGAGCCACTTATTGATTATGCAATTACTAAAGTTGATGCTAATGAGCAATTGGCTATTGTGGCATATTATTGGTTACAATTATAAAGTGGAATTGGGAACTGTTAAGGAACAATTTGCCTGGGGAAATTTAGGTTAAACTTACTGCCTATAGGCTTTCCCAAGGTAGTAATAATATTGATATTCTTAGGTGGGACCTTACAGCTAATGGGTTATTCAAAGTTAAATCTTTATTTCAAGCATTGAAATGCGTATGTAGCATGAGACAAGAATCCTTACATGGCCTTATTTGGAAGATAAATGTGCCTGAAAGGATACGTTGTTTCTTTTGGCAAGCATCCCACAACAAGCTTCTTACAAATATGGAATGATTCAAGCGGTGCATGGGAGAAACATATATTTGCCCTTTATGTCATTCTTATAAGGAATCATTGGTTCAGTTGCTTCGTGATTGTGAAGAAGCTAAGAATCTTTGGGGACAAATTGTGGCGTTAACAAAGAAGTATTGTTCTTTCATCTTTTGGGTAGAGCATAGTTGGAGGAAAATTTTTGTGAAAATTTTGGTAGTTGAGGAATGAGGTTTGGCCCATAACTTTTGAAGTTACGTGCTGGTGGTTATGGAAATGGCGTATTGCTAGAGCTATTAAGGGAGCTTCCTTGAGTTCATATTCAGTTGGCTTTGTTATTAATTTATCTAAGTAGTATTCCCTTGTTTATAATTCTCAACGGCCTGTTGTGAACGTGAGAACAAAAACTGAGGTTTTGGTGGATTGGGAAATGCCTCCTCATCGGTTAAACTTAATACAGATGAAGCCTCTAAGGGGAACTTGGGGCTCGCAGTTGCAAGTGGAGTGCTTAGAGATTAGCTTGGGAATTGGCTTCATGGTTTTAGATAGAAAATTGGAGTCTATTCCACTTACGTTACTAAATTGTGGGGGGTTATGAGAGGTCTTTCCTTATCTTGGGATGCTAGGTACAGAAAGGTTATTATGGAGGTAGATTCACAACTTGTTAAAGAGGTTCTAAGTGATAATGTCTTGCCAACTCATCCGCACTACAATCTTATTATGGAATGTAAGGAGCTACTTGTTAGAGGGTAGGATGTACAAGTATTGCATGCGTACTGTGAAGTGAATAAAGCAGCTTATTTCTTGGTTTCATCAGCTTTTGATCAACCTTGACTTGTTTTTGGTATTTTCTGACTCACTTGTGAGTGTTTTGTAGCTGATTTTGGAAGACATTTAACCCCCTACTCTATAGCCGTTTAGGCTGGGTTCTTACCCTCTTTTTGATCAAAAAAAAAAAAAAAGAACCTAAATTCCAATTATTCATCTACTGTCAATAGTAAATCTCACAAGTTTAAATATATTACAGCATATATGAATACTAACAATTGGTATGCTTTATCATATTAAAAAATTGTTGGGAATTTCAATTTTTGAGTTAAAATTAAATGCTAGGTTTAGAAGATAAGCCTTAAAAACCAAATCATGATAATAAATGAGTTACTCTTGATTTTGATCGATTAGGATTACATTACGAATGCTATTTTAATAGATTTTGGATGCTTCTATATTAAGACTTCTAGTTGCTTGCATGTTGTGCTTTTTAAAGTTACATATATTCTACCACAAATTTGGACTATTTATTCTAGTAAAATCATAAATCTAAGGTCTCTAAAGTAATAACAATAAAGATGCTTCCTATAGCCAAAATAGTTGAGTGGTAAATTTGCAGAAAATAGATTATAAAAACTAAATTATGATGCTAAATCCAACATGCATTCTGCCACATTATGAAAAAATTTGTTTACTAGAAAATTTTCTAAAGTGAATGTCAGTTGACTTTTTAGTCTCTGGGAATTGAAGGGAAAGAAAAAATAATATTAAAAAAAAAGAAATGGATAACAAGGTTGTTATGTGTTTCAAATCATGGAACATTGGGTACCTGTAACAATTTTATTTTACATGCAGAGAAAAAAAAAAGAACACAGCTGTTGGTTTCACCATACTTTTCAAGATATTAGATATCTATTTATTGGACAGTTTCTTTTGAGGGAATAGTTTGTTGGTGTCAATGTCCTATCTCTTTTTTTGTAATCTCTTGGTTTTTGAGAATCAGTTTTATATATGCATTTCTTATTGCAATTTCTTTACTCGTTAAACATTTGGCCTATTCCAGACTTTTTGGATGTTTTAATAAATTAATAGGCTCTTGCAATCACTGTATCAAATAAATCATTGATTGATGCTTATATGATTATATTTACTTACATGAGTGGAAAGAATGAATCAATTAATGTACGACTAGTACAAGGGTTGCATGGATTGTTGATCAATTTCAACTATTTGTGAATCTTTGTGGGGGTAGGCACAGAGAGAGAGAAGATGATTATAGTTGGAAAGTAAAATGAAGACTGTAAGAAAATTGTTCACTAAAGAACAAATAAGGTACAAATAGGATTGGATGAAGTTAAAATAAAAAAATATGGAAAGAATTGATAAGAAAACAAACTGGATTGGGGCTAGATCTTTTAAAAAAAAAAATATTGTTGAAGATAATAAATTTTGGGCTGAAAAGACTCACTGTAAGTTACAATACCTAATCAAATTTTCTTTTATATATATATATATATTAATGTAGAAAAATCCAATTTATACAAAGCTACAAGATAAGGGAATTGGCAAAGAGTTTTACTCCAAGTATGAGATTATATTCATGGTATCATAACAACTAGAGAATATGCATATACGCCTTCATTTGAAGTTTTTTTATTTGATATTGGAAAAAAAAATCGTTGATAGCGTCGATCCTATCGAAAAGATGGCTAACTTGGAGGAAGACGACTCTGAAGTGTGGTTTGATACTTATATGCAGGGAAATAGTGAGACAGGATCTCTTACACCCCAAGCTGCTTCTGAAGATGATAGTGTAACAGAAAATGAGGACAATAGTAGTTAAGACAATTCAAAGAGGCTAAAAAGGATAGAAGTAGTTGCTTCTCAACAAAAGAAAGACAAAAAAAAAAAGGGTATATAGAAGCACTATCAGTCTGACACAGTATACTTATATGATTTAGTTAAAGAGTTGAAAACAATTATGAATATAAGAATTTTAACCTTAACCCCTTGTTTGCAAGAGTAAAAAGGAGAGAGAGTTCCTATAAAGTGGAAAGAATGAGAGAGAATTAGGGTTAAGTATTGTGTTTGAGAGGGTGGCAAAGTGGAAGAATGGGCCCCATCAAAATTGGTTCATTCTAAAATTGGGAGGAACCAGCACAAACCCACAAAAAAAGTATGTCTTTCCTTTTTTATTTTATTTTATTTTTTTATATGTAATTATATTTTTGCCTTTAATTTCTTTTATTATTATTACTTTTAGAAGAAAATTTGGTATTAAATATTTATTGTTTTATTTATTCTTAATTTTTCACTGATTCTCAAACATAATACTTGTGTCTTTCTTTCCTCGTATTACACTCTTAAAAATACAAAAAAGGATGGAGTACATTCTTTCATTCTTCACACTTTCATTTCTTTCATATTCTTTTTTCCCATATTTTTTTTCCTAAAAAAAAATTAAGAGAAATTTTAAAAGACAATTTTAAGGATCAATTGGATTGTAGTATTGTAGAACTAATGCAAGATATTTTACCAAACAAAAAGAGGGTCGTGACCTTCATCTTTTTTGCACACAATGCTCTACCCAACTTGCATTATAACATAAATGTTTGTATGGTTATCATAAATAGTATTGAGATGACTAAATTGTTATTTTAAGCAGGAATATTGGCAATGCCACTTACTTGTTATTTTATACTACTAATTCATTTTAAAACTATCCATCATCTAAATCACAAACTATAAATAATCACTATTCAGACTGTGAATAATGGTCACAGATCTAACAATATGCTTGTGTGGGTTGACAACAAATAAACTCCAATGTTTTTGCAAAGGACTAACACAAAAAAATTGTTCAAAAAATATATGTAATGTGGTTGTCATATTTGCAAGGAAGCATGACACAATACACTTATATTAAAATAGCATAAAAAGTATTCTAACATCATAATGCACTAATTAAGTATGACTTACTAAGTAGCAATATTAAAGGTCTATATCCTCACTAATAAATTGCTTTAATTTGCCCTCCAAAAATTGTATAAACAGAGTAAATTTTTCTTTTTTATTTTTTTAAGGTGAAATTGTAAGAGATGCCTTTGACTATAAATGATCAACAAAAAATCAAAATCAGTATGAAAGACTAATCCTCGTAATGGTAAAAGATACAGTTGTATTGAAATAAGACACTATAATCAAACATATCGAAAAGAAAGAAACAATAATATATTGAGGCGGCAGGTCAACATCATGTGACCGTTCATTATTGAGCAGCCAAGATGCTTACTTCACTAATTGAATCGAAAAGAATTGAGATCAAACAATTCCATAATCAAACCTTTGTTCCTCTATGACATGTGGTCTAATTGAATAAAACAAGAAGCACATGATCACTATATTGATCAATGTTTAATAACCCTCTAACACTCGGGCAATCACGTAGATATTTTTTGATCAGAAAGCAGTCTCTGGCTTTCACAAAAGTTTAGCGTAGCTACTAGTGTGTAGTTTAAATTAACAATTCACTCATGAGACAAACAAGGATAAAAAATTACAATGTATTCAAATAATACAACTATGTAAAAAACAACCCTTCAACTGTTACATTTTCTTATTCAAACGAATTAAGTTGATCAACTGTATGTCAATCTCTAGCATCCCTCTCTCCTCTTGCACATTGACATTTTAATGGCTGGAAAATCCACTTTTCTCAAGGTCTACTTGCGAGGTCATCTAAATGTATCGGACTAATCTACTATGCCTTTACCCCTTGACTTCTCTGTCTTCTATTATGCAAGAAACTCTCAATTAAACAAAAACAATAGGTAGAAACAACTGACTCACTTCATTTAAGTATGGAAAGAACCACACCAAGTTTACTTTCATCCTTGTCACCATTACTTTCTTGGCCTTCGAGAGGATTGTTATCCTCTTTTATCCTAGGGCTTTCTGCTCCACACTTGCATTATCACCCTAAATAGCATTTTGCCATCAACATACTTCCAGTACTATCCCCAATGTGTTGTAACATTGTCATCATCTTCTAAGAGTGTTCTATTCTCTCTTTGCCAGGTATCAACCTCATTAGTACTATTCCCATAATTTTCTTCCTCAAACCTTCTAGTTGGTACGACTTTTTACCATCAAAAAACGAGTTTATTTTCATTATTTGCCTTTGGGACTTCATATTCTTTCACTCTGCCAGGCACTTCTCCTTTTCCACTTATGCCTATTATATCACTTATTCCAACTCCATCATTTTCAAATTCAACAACATTGTCAAGCTCAACAGTTGCTTCCCATAAGCATCATCAAACTAAGTCACATCCAACCTATGCTAATTAGGATCATATTTTTTTATCATCCCCTCCCCATCCTAATCCAAGCATCCATCCTGATTCTCTTTTCTTACCTCATCAATAAATTTTAAATTCAACTCCTCAACAGTATCAAAAGTAATCTCATCAAGCTTCTCATTGTTATTTTTATTTTTATTTTTTGCATCCGTCTCCTCATTTTCTTGTTTATGTATCTATTTATTCAAATTCTCATCAATCCAACAACACGATTCTCTTCAAAATTGTCATTAAGTGTTGGGTCTGAATTCACTCTGAGATAGTTATAAAACTACTCATCAACATTTTTATTTCTTAAGTCTTCAAGGTCATTGTTTTCCTTTCCATCAATTGGATTTTTGTTGTCAAGGTTGCACGGCCATAGATACGATGACACAGATACAACGAACACGGATACAATGACATGTTAATCTTAAAAAATTAAGACACGAACATGATTATTTGAATATATATGTATACCTACGTTTATGTACACACATAAATATAAGTAACTATTATTGTTTAAAATATATCATAAATTATAACATAAATTTTAGATTAAATTTATTTTTTTAAAATAAATCTTCTAACAAATTTTATGGTATATTTAGACTCTAAAATATATATTGAGTACTAAAACAAGAGATTATACAAGTTATAAAAAAAAAAATTCAAATCCTATCTCTCTTTTCCTATCCCATTTGATTTTTTTTTAAAAAATGATGGATTATTGGTCATCTCTAACATGGCCAATAGGCTATTATTACTTTTCATTTTTTTAATTTTTTTTAAAACGTGTTCCTGGCATATTCGAAACATGTCATTCGCATGTTTGAACCACATCTATTATTTTTTTTAATTTTTTTTGGCAAACATGTTTTTAATGTGTCAGACACTTGTCCATGTCGTGTTCCATGCTGTGTCTAACGCTTGTCTAACACAGACATTTTAGCAAATTTGACGTGTCAATACCTCTTAGCTCGTTGTCATTGTCATCCTCTATTCTTGCACAATGCTCCTCATTATCATCCTACAAAGAACTATGATCTACCTTTTTCGATTTTACAAAATTATATGCCTCTAAATGCTTTTTTCTTACCACAATATTCTCTGCTCTAGTTGATGTACTAGCAAATGTCTAACCCATGTAAGTCACTATCTTCCTCATCTTTTTCTTTACCTTGACCTTTTCACCCTTGACTTTCTCGGCCGCCTTTTCAACCTCAAAAATTCATATGGTACTTGAAATAACTCAATATAAACATATGATAATGAAGTAACCAATGAGAGTTAAATTATATATTGCAAACAAACATTAAGCTTCGTTCAGGTTTCCTTACCTTGACCTCCAAACATTTGTTGCTTGCGTTTTTAGTGCACTACGTCTCAAGTAGGTTGGTCCGTTACAAACAGATGTAGCGTCTTATACATTGTGTCATGCATCATTTGTCCATCACATTTCATAACCAAATTTACTACAATATGTAGCAATCCTACTCAAAATAACCAAACTTATCAACTTTGTAGTTTTACTTGACCTTTTCCATATTCTTTAATGCCCCTGGTATCCACCTTCAAAACTGTCATTTTGGTCTCCTTATCCCATAGTGCTAAACAAAAGTAATTGTACCATTATACTAGACGTCTACTATTGATGCACTCAAGGTAGAAAAACTACAACAAAAAATTAGAATGCAATTATATATATGATAAACTATTTCTAAACATTAACCAACAATGGCTTGATATTGTCATTTCAAAATAATTAGTATAGTTAAGCCCTATACAAAGTTACAAATGCTATCAAATAATTTGTTACCATTAGTACCACAATGCATCCCCAACTTTAACACCTTTCCCAACTCTGTATGTGCACACAGTGGACTAGAAGATGATAGTCATATTATCATAGAGGAACATGTGGCTTTATTCTCGAATATATTAGGGCTTCACACGTAAAATCAAAGTATTTGGGTTAGGTTTCGTAGGTCATGTGAGATTGTCAGTAGGCGCATAAATCGGGTTTTCATAGCAATTTTACCTTTGCAAGACGTACTACTTGTAAAACCACACGCCATTCCTCAAACTTGTACAGATGAGAGATAGAAATGGTTTAAGGTATTTAATTCCTCTTAATAATATGTTTTGTTTAAACTCATATGATTTATTGCATAAATTTTAATTAATCAATGAGTTTATTTATGTCTTAAGTTTGCTTAGGAGCATTAGATGGGACATATATAGGGGTGACAGTGCCCTAAAGCTAAACAACCAAGATATCGGACGAGGAAAGGGTTCTTGGCTACTAATATCCTTAGAGATTGCACACTTGATCTAAACTTTGCATATTTTCTTGTTAGTTGGGAAGGTTCAGTTGCAAATTCAAGAGTATTTTGTGATGCAATTACTAGGTAAAATGGCCTAAGAATATCAATTGGTATGAGGATTTAAATCATTACTCACACTAGCTATTTATTTTATGAATATTAAAAAAAATTTGGACTAATTCACTTTGTTTTCGTGATTACTGTCCCTTTGATGTTAGGTATACTAATAGAGAAGGTTTCCATACACCACATAGAGGTGTATAATATCATTTGTAAGAATAGAGTAGTAATGCATGTGTCCCCCAAAATCATGAAGAGTATTTCAATATGAAACATTCTGCTACCAAAAATGTTATTGAAAAGTGCTTTGGCCTTCTAAAGAAATGATAGGTATACTGAGGAATCTATCCTTTTATCCAACAAAAACTCAAGGTCAAATGATAATGACTTGTTGTTTGCTTCATAATTTTATTAAAATGAACCTGCCTGAGGATTCTGAAGAGTATGTTCCATTATCATTAGTAGACTTGCCAATTGACGAAGATCTAAGGGATGTTCTCTTTTTAATTGAGTCAAGCAACCAATGGACTATTTGGAGGGATGTCTTGGCTAGAGAGATATATAGTGAATGGAGAGCAAAACATAGAAGATGATGAATGGTTCATTCCAGCACCTTTTGTTTTTTATTTCACTTCCATTATTGTTTCTGATTTTACCTTTTGTTAATTTTCTTGCTGATGTGTTTGTCTGTGGATTTGTTGTTGGAATGCTTCAATAGGCTAATTGTCATTCTTTTAATTGCAAAAACTTCGAATACTTTATTTGGAAATGGAACTCTAATGCCTTATGGTAAATTGCATTCCTTCCAAAATGAGTTAGATTATTGTTCTTTTTCTTACAATTAGATTGCTAAAGCTCCATTATAGCATTTAAACATTCCTATGTAGATGAATGTTGCACTAAATCAATTTCTGTTGACTCTCCTCAATGTTGGTTGTCTTTTTCTTCTTTTTTTCCTTTACCTTTTGATTGATGAATGTTGAGAGATATTTGATCTTATTAAATGGACAAAGATTGATTATTCATATTATAATACTATAAAATTTCAAGATTGAAATAAAAAGCCAAGGAACATAAAGTGTAAAAAGAATCGAGAGGGAAAGATACGATTAGAATGAACTTGAAGAGACTACTTTAGTGACCATTCTTAAGGAATTAGTTGTTGAAGGCTTTAGGTGTGATAATGGCACCTTTATAATCGGTAGCATTGAAATTGCAGCCAAGAAAATGAAGGAGAAGCTACCTAGAATTGATTTGGCTGCTAAGGACATAACAAACAAGATGAACAAGTTACAGAAAAAGTTCACAGCTGCACTTGATTTGAAGAGTACATCTAGTTTTGGGTAGAGTGAGAGGAAACAATGTGTGGATACAGACAATAAACAAATTTTAGCAAATTACATGCAGATTATATTGCTTCTTCATCTTATGGTTCACATGTGCTTTTGGTTTGGTCTCGATTATAAACTAATTCTCATTGTTTGTTTCTCGCCATTCTCGCCTTCATTACTAATTTGACTGGACAAAAACACAGTTGTGAATCTTTGTTTTTGTTCTTTTTTTTATAGACTCTGCCTTCTTTATATTTTTCTAAGGCATATATATTAGATAATCGTCCTATATTGATTGTTTTCAAGATAGTGGCCTTACAAACTAAGGAATTAACCTTCTTTCACTTTTTGGAGGTATTAATAAGTCTTATCACCATGAAACCGTTGATGGATGATGTTATAATTGACATTAGAATGACATTTCTTGGGACAAGATGTCAATGTTGACAAACTCTTTGACAGAGGTGAAGATATAAATTGATTTTTTTATTATTATTACTGAAACATCCAAAAGCAAAGCAAATTGTAGGAAAAGCATTTACATTATTTTGGCCTTTGGAATTGATCTTTGAAAAAAATGAGCAAACAAAAATATAGCTGAATCTCTTACAGACAGAGACGGATTCAGAAAAAATTTGTAGGAGATGGAAACTCTATGTGTACAAATACAATAGTAAAAACTAATATATACAGGTGAAAATAAAAAATTATATTAATTAATTTAAAAAATAAACATTATAATTACATTATGTGAATTCTAATGTATTAATTGTTTTTATTATTTATACAATCAAATACATTATTTTTCAATATAAATGATTATTTAATTATTTAATCATTTATCTCTCATGTGTTTATATAATAGATTCTTTATAATATTCGATAATTAGTAAAATTAAAGTCTATTTTATAAACAATTACATGATAGATATATACAGTGTCTATAAATATTTTTTTTCTTTTTAATTGTAATCATTGTTAATAATTTGTTTTATTAAAAGATAAAGCATTTTTTTAAAAAGAGTGCTTATATGAATATAAGACAAATTTATTTAAAAATAAATAAAAATAATTTGAATAAATATATTATAAATAGGTTGCCAAGAAAATAATAAAGAAACCAGTTTCTTAATAAAAAAGGAAAAAAAAAAACAAGAGTGGAGCAAATGAAAAAAAAAAAAAAAGCAAAAGTGAAGCAAATGAAAAAAGAAGATCCTTTAAATACGACACATGGGGCTCAAACTGGGCATTGGGAAGATGAGGCAGGGCATAATGCAAGTACCACTGGGCTAAAGTCCATTCTTTGGAACTTTTTAGCCTACAAAAGTATTTAACTTATAATTTGAGGGGGAGGGCAATTGCCTCCCCTCATCCTTAGCTAGATCCGTCTCTGCCTGCAGATGCATTGGAGAAAATGGAGAAAGAGGAAAATGCTTGTGAGGATGGTAGCACTCTAAATACCTATCATTCTCCTACCACTAGCACATCAGCCTCTTATCTATCCTTTGATCAGCCCAAAAAGAGGCGAAAAAGATCGAGATACGATAGAATTGGTGATTTTATCGAGGCTTTTGATAAAGGGATGGAGCGTCTTGCTGCAAGGATGGATAGTGTCAATGATTACAAAGCTCGTATTGTAGAGGAACTTCAAAATATGGACTTAAATATTGATGATCAAATTGAGGTTGGATTGAAATTGATGAATAATCTAGAATATGTTTATTTTTTTGGGGGTTTTAAAGGTCCTCAAAGGGAATCATTTGTTAAGAGACTCCTAAAGCATTAGATAGTTGTGGGATTTGGCAATGAGAGGATACCCAATTCATTCGAGAAGTAAGGCTTGAGAAGCTGAGAAACTACTAGTTATTTAAGGGAAAATATTTTCAAGAAGGTGTCATTGTGAAGTCAGAATTCTCCATAGATTTATCATAGTTATGTTATGCTCAGTTACAGGGAGAACCTTATATAGATCATGGTATTTGGATAATTCATGCCCCTTTTCTTTGCAAAGAAAATGAACTACAACAGCAGTTAGTCAAAGTTATGGCTTTAAGGATTATGGATGATAGTTGGCATTAGTTAAGTTTTTTATATTTGGCTATCATGTCTGGGATGCTATTGATGCATTCAGGCTATATTAGACAATCATTTCCAAAGCCTTATGTAATTGGGATTCAAATTCAATTCAACTGTTGACAGTTGAGACCAAATAGTAAATGAAAGCTCATATGACATTGATTGGATGCTTTGATTGTATACGTTTCAGCCTGTAAATACTAATTTGCTATTTTTATTCAAATTTTTGATCGAAGAAGATGAATCTTTAGAATCACACAGAATGTATATTTACACACAAAAAGTGAGCCTTTGATTCATGAAATTGATTTTTTTTTTCTCAAAAATTTTTTTAAAAAAATTAATCATTTTTCTTTCCATATCTTGGAATTTATTTTTATAAATAAATTTAATGCCCAATTTTTAAAAATATTTTTATATAAATTTGAAAATTTATAAACAAGTGAATATACAATGACATGTAAGATTAAATATTCATTTCAATGCTTAATTTTAATTATGTTTAATAAAAAATGTTAAAATTAATAACAAATGTAAGTTAATTATCTTTAAGGGTAGAAAAATCATTTTGATGTACTATATTATTCTGTCACATATCTTCCAAACATAAAATAAGATAATTATCTTGTACTATTTGATACTATCCAAACGCAGTATAGATTAGTGGTTTAGCCTATGTTATACTATATTAGCTAATATTATCATATACTATACAATCTAATCTGTGTACTAAATGTACCTATAATATATATTTCGTCCCACTCTCTCGATAATGTACACAGAAAGCTCAAACAAAATGTAGTGCACAGTCTTCTTCTTTACCAAGTTTCCTTATTTTTATTCTCGCTTTCACTATCTCTTTCTAGATTTAGAGTGTGCCCCAACTTTCTTCTCTTTATGTTCTTTGTAGAAAACCAAGTTTCATTAGGGATGACAATTTCACCCAACCCCATCGGGGAACACCCGTACCCACTCTAACGGAGACGAGGTCAATTTTATTTGACCAAGGAATGGGGAGGGGATCCCCGTTACCCAGATTTTTTTAGCGGGGACAGAGACGGATGCAGGATAGACTGTCCCCACCCCGTACCCGTTCCCGTTCCCCACCTGTAATTTAATTTACATTTTTATCATTTATATAATATTTATATAAAAAATTTATAGGGATAATTTAGTAATTTTATAAAAAAAACGTAAATCAATCTTTTACTTTCCTTCTCTTCCTCTCAAGCATGCCCGACTGCGCCTCTACAATCTATTCTTGCTCAAAATTTCTCTAGCGACTCTATTCCTCGACGGCGGACAGCGGCACATCTCGCTTCCATTCTTCATATGCATGAAGTTGCTCCCTTGTCTCATTCACATCTCTCTTATCACATTCCTATTCAATCAACTTGAGCAAGAGACTTTCTGATTGGTTCTTAGTGTTGGTCCCTTGGGTGAATCCTAGAAGGGGGTGAATAGGCTTCACTAATGAATTTAAACAAGAGGTTGAAAAAAATACAATACCGATTTTTACAAGGTTCACCAAATGGCTACGTCTTTGGTCTTCTTAACAATCCCTCTCTTAGAGATTCTTGAGAGTTCAACTATAGGGTGCCTTTGGGTGCACCAATCACCACCGTACAGTTTACAAGAAGACTCCGCAAACACCCTTGCGTCCGCCTTCAAAACGCTTATTGCACAAGTCCCACTTGCTAACACCACTTTCCCTTTTTCTTTTAGGTTTTCCTTCTTGGAGTTCAACCCTAACTCCTTACAAGATGATCCTCACAAGTCCCACTTGAGAGCTCTCACCTATTCTTACAATGTATTACAATACAAATGAAACTTACTAGCTTAAATGCTACTTTTACAATGAAAGCACTTAGAGTAAATAAAGTCTTTTTTGCCTTGAGAGAAATTGTATAGTGCTTGAATATAACTTTCTTCACATATAAAACATCTTCAAGTGATGTTTAAGTAGCTGCAAGATAGGTTAGCAACTTGTTAGAGTCGTTGCCATGCGTTGCACATGCATACTTTGTTGTTTTCCTCTTGACAGCTTTGCATTGATTTTCTTGTCTGACACCTTTTGGTTGAACGACTATAACTTGGTACAAACAGCTTGAAAAATTACGATTCTTTTTTTTTTTTTACTTAGTAGACTGTCAGAGCTCTCTACCCACCAAATATGACTATTTTTCAATGAGTATAGTATAATCAAATAAATGTTGGAATACAGACGTTAAAGTTCCGTTAGACAGTCTGCACACTTTTAGTAGAACGGTCATATCTTGCAGATGGATTTAAATTTTGATGTGATATTTAAATTTTGATGTGATTTTTTTTGGCATTGATTAATAGACAGAACAGAGAATCTACACACAAAATTTCGCATTCAAATTCGTCGTGTGCTCTTCTAGGAAGCCGTTGCAATTCACTCCATGTGCACTGAAGGTTCCTGACAGCTTGTACCATCTTGGTATAAAATTCATAAGTTTTTCTCTAGGACTCCAAAAATTGCACGACCAAACTTATTTGAAAGTAGACTTATAATCCTGCAAAAATATATATATTTTAGGCCCAAAATATATCTCAAGTAAGTGAGTTTAGTACCTGGAATCTGTCCAAACAGATTTGCTCTTATGTTGTCTTTCTAAGATAGTAGTTTAATAAGGCCCAATGTGATCTTTCTCTTCATGCACGTGTAAGATGACATATGTATACCTCTTTGGACTTATTGAACTTGAATTGTATATTTGAAGAACATACAAATAAAATTCACTTATACTTATGTTAGATTGATTCATAGTTCATTATCAAAACACTCATCATCAAAACATGAATTCACACTAGTAACAATTTCCTAATGTATACATGGGGTGTGAATTTTTCAACACTCAGGTAATTTTTCTGTTTTTTTTCCATTATGGGGTTTTTAATTCTTCTCTATTTTTGGAAGATGCTTTAATTTTGGGTTAGATTGTGTGACATTGGGGTTAAAAAATGCTAATGATTTGAGTTAAACTTTAAGTCAACACGTTGATCTCAAAAGAGAACCCGCTGTCTTGCTACAAGTGATTTTTATTTATATTTTCTTTGTTTTTAGCTTCATTACTTTCTGCAAGTGATTTTTGTTATGAGAATGAATAGACTTCCTTGTGAAGTCCTACGCTTATAAATTGATTGTAGTTCGTATGATTTTGTGTTGTGAATTGAATGCTTTTGGCTCTATGGAATTGTAGCTTCTGTTGTGTAGTTTGATGTGTTTCTGTTTTTGTAAAAAAGTTCCTATGACCAGATAGGTAAGCATTTCACAGGGCCCAAAATTCTGAGGTCTAATGAACTCTACAACAGTTTTAACTTTTTTAAAATTTTTTTCCTGGGCTTTATTACCAAAGACAAAGCAACGAAAACTGATATTTAGAGATTCCAAAAATCAAAGACATGGTAGAAGGCATCGATAAAATTAGCATGTCTTGACCCTACTATTTTGAAGCAAACATGACCCGCTAGTATTCACCTGCTGTTTTTAATTCTATTTGCAAGTGATTTTTGTTATTATTTTCTTTCTTTACAAGACCGTGGTGCTAGTTTCAATAATATTATGATGTCAAGGGTTGCTAGCTGAACTTAGTATTACAATTATAGTTAATTGGAAAGATTTCGATAGCTGAATAAATGACTATAAGAGTTCATATTGACATGCAAACAACGAATGAGGTTCTTTTTCTCTTTTTTGTGTTGCTTTTATATTGGTAGCTTAATAGATGTATCTTAATCCATTTGTTCCAAATAAAGCTGCAAGTGATTCATGCAGGTCACCTGTAGAAATGTGTACTCTAACTTTGCACGTCATATTTTTTGTATTTATAAGACAACCTTAAAGCGTTGAAATATAAGCGTTCAGTTTCAGCCTTGTGTCTCAAAATTATTGCTCATTATATAGTGATGAACGACATTTCGACTGTATAAGGGGTGGTGTTATGATGTAGGACAGAAATTTGAGGAAACCTGATTCCAAAACTTTGTCCTACATCAGAATTGAACATAGAATCTTCTTAATTATCTTGTCTTGATGGGCATATATTCCTTTATTGCAAGAAACAATATTATATTTTCTGCATCAAACGTTTCTTAATGGCAAGGTTTTTGCAATAAACAAAGGGAGATGACCACTTGCTTTTTTCTTCTCTATCATATTATATTTATTGTTGTTATATTTCGAACTCCATTCTTTCTTTTTCTATTGACATCATTGGGAAAAACCATTCCTTGTGTTGTTTTATTTTGGTGTGCAACCGTGCATGCTTGAGTGCCTTTTTGTCTGTCTTCCATGCTTGGCAGTTTTTTCTTATATCAAGTGTTGCCCTTAACTTGAAGGAGCCAGAAAAGATGCTGCCAATGCACCTTTGCCCTTAAATTGAGGTGCTTGTGTTTTTTTTGCATATTTATTCAATGGTGCTGTAGAATAAAAACAATGTGCTTATATTTTCTTTGTGATTGCTTATATTTTCTTTAATATTCCCTTTGTCTAGGATCTGGGAAAAATGTTAAAGCTTCCACATTGGCATAGTCTACTTTGATACTAATAGGGTCTTCAAGGTATATGTCCATTGGTCTAAATTAAAGGTGGGGATGGGGCGGGGATGGGGATCCTCAATCCCCGCCCCCGCCCCTTCCTGTTGTCATCCCTAAGTTTCATCTTCCCTTTACCAAATGCAACAAAACCCTCTTGTTTACCAAGTTTCTTCTCTTCTCGTTCTCCATGGTTTTTGAGCCCAATGCGCCAATTCTATGGTTTCAAACCAAAATCGCACCCTTTGAAATACTCTCTCTTCTCTTCTCTTATTATGTCTTCCTTTTAAAGTGAAGGCAAAATGTCTCCTATATTCTTTTTCTTACAAATTAGAAATAATTTTTAGATTTTTTAAGGGGTGTTTGGTTTAACTTTTAAGAGGGTGCATTTACATTTTCAGTTTCAAAAAATAAGGATAAAAGTATTTTGTTAATTTGTTTTAGAGTCTGGTGTTGCTGATAAACTCTCCAAAAAGCTGTTGCTTGAAAAAGTAGGATGATGTTACTTTTTGATTTGATCAACAATTGATAAACAATACAATCACAAATTTGACTTGGGCATCAACTCTACGGTACAAGTGTGCAGTATCGGATGTGACGGTACATATTATTTTTTTTTTCAAATTTTCCCGTATAAACAATAAATATATAATAAAATAATATTATTTTGTTCATAACTAATAATTCCATCTTTGCTTTTTTTTTTCTTATTTTTTTTGTTTGTTACTATATAACAAGTAATAATATATTTTTTTCTAACATACTTATTTTTATATAGTAAAAAGAATATTTATAGAAATAATAATATTTATTATAAATTGTAGTTGATTTCATGCCATATATCTAATAAAATTTTATTTATAAATATATAAGATGCATTTGTATACATCTAGTTTAGATTAACTAAGGGTAAAAAGTTTATCTACTATATTAAAATAGAATTAGAATACTTAAAATAATCATTTTACTATTTAATCAACAACAGTTAATATTAATTTAACCAAATACTATGATTTCATTTTATTTAAAAGTAACAGCAATCAATAACAGTAAAACCGAACGCGCTATAAGTTTTTCTTTTTCTCTCTTATGCATGGCACTACTGTCCCGTTTTTAAGTCATTATGACACTTGTGAATAGTACTTTGCACATAACAAACTTAACAAAAAAAATTCCATAGAGTTACCAAAACACTTAATTATTCTTATGTTACCCATGATTATACGAATTGGACTGAACAGACTAGTTCAACCAATAAAATCGGGAATTGGTTTAAGGCCTGATGTGTTCCAATCAGTTCTAAAGCTAAAGTGCTGGAAAATCGCAAAAAATCTAGAGAACTGACTAGTTGAACTGAAAACTAGTGAATCAATTCCAATTTTTCTAATTGGTTCGATTGGGTTAAAATAAAACTAAATAATGAAAAAAGTCATTAGTAAGTTTCCATTAATACGTTTCCATTTCCAAAGATCATTACCATGTTTCCATTTTTTGAAAAAAAATTAATGCATTGCCATAAATACTTTTTATTTTCAAAAATTATCTATACATTGCCATTTTTCAAAAATATTTAATATGTTTCAATTTTTAAAAATCATTAGTACGTTTCCATTTTTAAAATTAATTAATATATTTATATTTTCTATTATCATATTACATTAATAATTTTTTATTCTTTTTTTTTTTTTACTTCTACCAATAATTTTTTAATCTTACTTTATCTTACATAAATTGTAAATCATATTTTTTTGGAAAAGTAAATCATATATGTTAAATGTACAAATATAAGTATTTAATATATATACATATATAATACTTATATCTTATATAATATTACTTCTTAGATATTAGTATTTTATATATAATTTATATAGACATTTAAATTTTATATATTTAATAAATATTAAATACTAGTTTTACTCGTTTAACTTTGGTTAAATCGATTCAATCTTAAACCTCTGAATTTTTTAATTTAGTGATCGATTCAGTTCTTAAAATCTTGTACAATGCCATTCATTTTTCACCACAATTTGGCTAGTATCTGCACCAATTTTTTTGAGTTTTTACTCTACACAAAGCTATTTTCTCGTGTGGAACAAGTGTGGAGCAAAAAATGTAGCTCCCAGTCGTTTTTGATTTTTTTTAGTTAGTGTCCGACAAAAAATTATTTTTAATTAATAAAAAATTTCATTGGATTGTGAAGAAAATTGTGGATAAAGTTTCAACTTAATTTGATATCTCGGACTAAGTTTAACTCTAAAAAGGGAGAACAATAAAAGAATAGAAAATTAAAAGATAAAAACTAAGAGAAAATAAAATTATGCTTATGCGAAGAAGAAAATTTTCAGAAGTTCATAATTCTTATGCCTAAGTTCTCCAACTTTTCTCCTAATCCTTGGAAGAAGGAAAAAGTGGTCATTTTTATCTCTTTTTCCATGGGGACATTTATCAAACAAGGAAAAGAAGTTTCTTGCTTGACAACGTTACTTTCTTTTCATAAACTTTCTTTACCCCATACAGGTGTTATCGTTTTCCTTTTTCTTTTTCTTGTTTTTTTTTTTAACCATTTGATTCCACAAGTTTCTTACGAAACAGCACTATTGGCTAGTGGTGATTTTTACGTAGGCCATGTTTGATAAATCAAAAGATTATATCTTCAATTTCGTATTTTCCAATTTTCCGAATAATAGTAATAATAAAAAACATTAGGATTCAGATTCCTTTGTATGTAAGAATCTCTATCACCTTTATTACCTTAATATATCGGGGGTACCATCACAACATGTATGCTTCTTCTGATTAAAGGAATTCAGATCTGTGTAAACTATCACAGTTTCGAATCTTTTCAAGGTCAAATAGTAGGTTAACGTTTGGTGCAAAGAATGTCGTAAATATCCGATTGCTTAGTGCCTTCCTAAGGACAAAATCGCGAAACTCATTAACAGGACTGCAGGTTACTGTTTGCTTTTATATATATATACACACAAGTTGCTCGTTCATAGGATTGTAGGTCACCCCTTACTTTCCCATTGCACCCAAATATATGTACAGGGGTCTTACGATTCCAATTCAACCGTTAAAGCAATCAAACCTGTATTTAATCAAAAAAAAAGAAAAAAGAAAAAAAAAAGGGCAATCGAGCCTGTATAAAATTCCAAGGGATGACATAGATTTTAAGACTCTACTTAATACTAAACTAACTAGACATATTTCTATTCTGCATAACTGTAAGAACCGAAAGAATATGAACAAAATGGACAAGCTGGCAAAGGTTAAAAATACATCGCAACAACTCTGCTACCCTAGGCTGCTAATCAACTTTGTGAGCCCAATTGAATTTAGGAACTTGACGAGGCTTAATATGCGAAAGCAAAGCGACAAGGTTGCACCTGGACGACGCGATGAGCTTTCTTTATGTGGTCCGAATAGGAAGTTGAGAGCCACACACATCTGATAATATATTTCTAATCCACACTCGTGGTAGCCATTCACAATTATCGCGTTTTCGGCTGGAAAGGAAAATATGAAGGGAAACTATAGCTAGTGTTGTTCACATAGACCCTTCTGTTATATATTTGCATGCAACTCTCCCTACTATTATTATTCCTTTTTTTTTTTTTCTTTTTGTATAATTCATAATCGGGTCCAATCAAGAAATCGGATTGCCAGGAAGATGCAAAATGGATTCATTATATACTGCAGCAGTTCAAGAGCTCCACGCAACTAACCAAAATGTGTGGGATTCCATCCGGCAGTCAGCATGCCAAACAGCAGCTGGAAGAGTCCTGTGGAAACATGATTGATAATCCGCTAGCAGCCCTCCTAAGCAGAGGAGCCATTCATCAGAAAGCTTCACGATAAGATAAATAGTGACTACCATAATAAAGCTCAGGAAATTTCAGATGTCATTCTTGCAGTTTGAACCCTCTGGTTTTGATTCGAAGCTAGAAACCGTAATGGTGAATCACAGGTTGTTCTCCTTGGCGCATGGCAGACCAGTGCCCAATGCACTGGCAACTTCCATCATATGAATGGGTTCAATGTCCAATTATGAAACCCTTGGACAAAGAGGATGAATCAGAAAAATGCTACTACTCCAAAACTAGGCACAAAGAACTAACCAGACTAAACTAGTGGACAAATCAAGAATACAGAAAGGTTGGTGATCAATCTCTTTCCCAGTTTTTGACATCACCTAACACTGACCATACAGCTAACCACAGTAATGTCGACATTTATGTCTATTTCATACATCTGAATAACCAGGATGTGCCCACGGGCAATGGCTCAAAGCTGTCTAGTGTAATTTAGAGTATGGAAAGCATAACACAGTTTTGAACCTAAAAATGTGTAAAAATGTGTAAGAGACAACCATGAACTGTGGGTAGTTACTCAATAATGCACAGCGAGTGTGGCAAAAACACAGGCAACCTTAGTGCAAACTTCCAATCTCTGAACATATAACATAACATAGCAATCTACACTACACGTTAAGTGAAGATTACAGGCATTTGTTAAATATTTTGAGTTACCTACTTACGAATGTTCTCTTAAACCAGTCAGGAATGATAAAATGTGCACTCATTTTGCTATCAATGCTCAGGTGCATTTGTCATTATCTTAGCATAACCATGCACAATGCTTATATACCAGGAATGGACACAAGAGCATACCGTCTATGCTGCTTGGAGGAAAGTCATACCTTTAAAGTTGATTTTACCGAAGTCCGGCAAGTGAAGGCTACTCTTCTACAGGCAGCAATGGAATTAATGGATGAGCAACACCACCCAAGAATGAAGGCAAAATCCCTACGTAGAGTAGCAGTCGACATCAGAAACAAAGATTGGCTTAAAAAGTGTCAGACATCAGGCTTCGTGCCAGATAAAAATAGAGTCTGGGTTCTTCAACGTACATCTATTACTTGTCCCAACCCCGGGCCATGCAAGTACCAAAGATCATAACTTCCAAGCGTGCCCAATTTCACACAGTACTTCTGGCAGATTTATAAACAAGCCATTGACCACACTGTTCAATTCCATCTTCCATTTCTATATTGATTGGCCTGATCATCAACTGCAGTCTCTAGGATTTTCCCATGTAAAGCTTCCAGAGAATGGCAACCCTGATGCTCATTTTGGGCTCATGGGTGATCAATTAAATCTGCTCAATAAGCTCTGCCGCTTGCCTAAGTCACTACAAACCCACCCAGATGATGGATCACCATGCTGTTGCTTGTATTTGGTGCAGACCTCCGGTCCACGAAATTAAATTAATACATAAAAAGGAAAATTGATCATAAGAGTCAGAAGTTGTCTACATCAAATAGAACATAAAAGTATGCACAATCTTGTTAGTGTTGCCTAACAAATAGAAAATGCAAGCTGGGTGTGAGACAATTCCTCTTATTGGAAAACGTTAAATGCTCAACATAAGGAACAAAGAATTATGATGCCCTTTTGCACAAAAACACAAGTTTGAGGACGATGTTCTCCTTATGTCAACCAAAGGTTCAAACAATCTATTCTCAATTACAAGCATACACCAAGTATACAGATCAATATCAAGTCAAAACATACACTCCAAATTCCAACGCAAAAGGCAACAGCAAGACCTCTAAAAGGACCACCTAAAAATTTTAGATCTCAATGGGGAAGATCAAACTTCAAGGCAGCCCTTTACGCTCTGCTCAAATTTGTTAAGGGAGGATTGAGTTTCCATAAGTGCATCAGTTACCCTTTTTCCTGAACACAAGAAGAACATGGACAATGAAACGTATGTCAGGAGACTGTTAGAATAAATACTTAATGGCCTGCCATATGCAAATTCACTTACAAAAAGCAGATGCAAATACTGCCAGTCAAAATTTTGCAAAGAGAAACCAGCATTGGTAATGAAACTATTACAAAAGATATTTGCCAATTTAGTATGGGTTCATTAGGCATTATGATAGTGAAAAAATAAATTAGCATTACTTAAGCAATTTCAACTTATAGTTGCATAGAGAAAAAAAATGTCATCTACCATCAGAGTAATGTAAAATCTTCATATATTGGTTTATAAGAGTTCAAGCATGAAAAGCAGAAACATACTGGAACAACATAACAAAAAGAAGTTCTTTCCAGAAAAGTTGTGCACTTCACTAGATTAATCAAGAAGAAGCTCAGAGCCAGATTAAATTGAAATCAACTAATTTTTGAGTTTGTGTTGACTAGTAGCTTGTAAACAGTATTTTCGAGAACTTGCTACAAGGGTATGAGTAGCATACAACACTATAGTCATCAGACATAATTTATCTCCAGTTTGTAAATAAGCTACAACGCCAGAAAGCACCAGCAAATTATTCACTATATCCCCAATTTTTGATGGTTTTGAAGAATGCATAAGCTAGAGGAAGACTGAGTTTGCTGTAAAAATTCACTAACATGTTTATTATGCATCATCTATCATACAGTTTAGAAAAACTCAAAATGACCAAATATCAAATTCGCAAATGGTTGTATACTTGTGAACACAAATTAAGGACATACCTGTTGGAAGCAAGTTGCATATCGTTTTCATTTGCCAGACTATTAAGAAAAGTGAAAGATCTGCCGGTAGAAGAATCATCATGAAAGTCATTAGAATGATGAGAAATGATCCCGATATCTAGCTCTTCCTTTTTAATGATGTAAACTGTAGAAGTAAGAATAGACACTTCAAACCTTTTAAAATGGACATACTCCTAAATAACCAGAAGATTACTTAACTCAGAAGCATCTAAAAGTTACCGATACTCACTATAGACTTAAATAAACTTTTTCCACATGAACATCATAATCGTCCACTTACACAGTTAAGAAGACTAGAAAGAATGCAGACTATAACTTTTCAAACAATCTTAGTCACAATAAATCAGCACTTGACGAGTGTTTAGCATGGAAAGGATACTTAGTTCATTACATGGGATAGAATAATTTACGTCATGTCAATATAATTTATTTCTACTGCCTTACGTCAGATGCTATTCTTTTCCGCTATAACATAGCAAGCATGATCACAGCGTGCATGTCCAAGACAACAGCAATTCTTGCACAGAAAAAAAAATAATAATAACAAATAAAAGAAATAAAAATAATGCAGTTACCTTATGAGATCATCCAGCATAGATTCAGCTTCCAGCTTTGCAGGTTCCGTTTTATCAAGCAACGAAGAAGCATTTTTTACTATTAATCGGAATGTGCAAACCTGGAAATCAACGAAATTGTACCAGAAAAGATAAATTGACGCACGGCACAATCATGATAATGGCAGCAGACCAAAATGGGTCTCTTTCTATGATCCAATTACTTACTTCCGAGAATAGGCAGCACGGTTATTCTAAAGCTCGTGCAGAAGAGCAAAGTAAAGATATTTCAGTGTTGGTTTTCTTCTCTTCCCAATAGAGTTTTTTTAAAAAAAAAAAGAAAAGAAAAAATGATTTAAGCAAGATTGCATCTGCAAAGCATTGTCTATTCAAAAAGCTTCATCTATATCAAGCATTCAGTAAGGCAATGGAGGAAATTGACGAACCTCGACTCCCGTCTTGGCTTGAAAGGCAACGAACGAATTCCTCTCTTGTGGGACGCAATCCCGGGCAGCAGATCTCAACAGCCTTTGAACCTCCTCTAACTCCTTGCTCGTGTAGTCCGATGCTTCGGAAGCTGCCAAATATCAGCAAATTAATATCAATCAAAGCAACGAAAAACCAAAAAGGAAAACAAATAAACAAATAAGTAGAAAGAAGAAGTTCGCGAAGGAGGATAACTGAGTAAGATGTAGGCAGAGCGAAGGATTTCACGGGAAGCATCAATGGGGGCCAGGAGGAATTTGGCGGACTTCTTCTTTTGCTCTTTAAGCCAGTCCTTGGGTCCTGCTGCGTAACCACAATCAAAATTTATCCCCGATTAGGTTGGGTTCATTCTCTCGGGAGGGGGACCCAATCAAATCAAATCAAATCAAATCAAATCTGAGATTATTCGACGGTGGAGTTTCAATATTTCAAAGAGAATTTGCGCGTACAAATGCCGATTGAGAATGCAGTGGCGGGAGCTGATGGGACAACGGCGGCGAGGAATGAAAGTAAGGCGGCGCCTCTGCGAGAGGTCTTGACGGGCAATTGGAAACGACGGTGGTGGTTTTTGGAGTGTTCGGCGGAGGGCTTTTGGTTTGAAATTGGCGTGAAGTCTGGAGGGAATGAATTGAAGAGGGAAGCGAGGGTGGAGTAAGAGCTCGATACAGGGCGGCGGAGTGAAGCCGCCGTAGCTGCGGCAGCCGGCGTCATTGTTCAGATCTTTCCCTCTATTTCCGTTTCGGTAAACTTTTGTTTCCTATCAAAACAGTTGCCAGCGGATAGGGGCGGAGAAGCCACATGTCGACGGTGGCACGTGTCACGGTCTAATTGGTGAAGCTGAACTAAATGTCCAGCTTGACCCGTTGGTTACGACGGTTCATCGCATGCTCATCAGGCCATCGGCCTTTAGGGAAGTTTTCTGCTTTTTCCAATTCTTTTCTTTTTAAAACCTCGGAGGACATAAAATCTAGGGTTTAATGTCTTAACCCTTTTTTTTTCTTTTTTCTTTTTGTCAAATAAAAAAGATTTATTGTAAGTATATTAATTATCAAATTTATGAGTTAAGTTCGTAATAATTTTTATTTTTTATACTTCATTCAACCACCTACAAGTAGCAGAATCACTTACCGAGCACTGTCAACCCAACAAGCCTTTTTCGCACCTGACTACGGTACTAACAAATCATAAACTTATAATCACGTCTCTGCATAATTCCATTTATTCGAAATGAGCGATAGTGCAGGGATTCATACCTAGGTCATTACAAAGAAAGATATATTGAATTATAACTAAACTATCATCTTAGGTGGCATATATTGAACTCCTTTTATAATTTGTTTATTTTATATCTTAATTCCCTGTAATTTTAATTTAAGTACAAGACCTCTTTGTAGTTTTTATTTTTGTAATTTACCTCTCTAAACAAGATTCTTTAGAATCTATTAATAAAAATTGACTAAAATTAAATCATTTTGTAATTATTAATTTTTATTTTTCTATCAAAATTATGAAAATATGTAATATATTTCTTAAATTAAACTTTGGTGTATACTTGAGTTGTATTCTATATTATGTCTTTCATAGTTTTTTTTTTTTCAGTGCATTGCGTACGTGTTTAAGACAGTATTTATGGTCAACTTCTACTTGAAGATATGATAAATTTCTTGCGATCACAAAACAACATAATTCTAACTAATTTTTACTAATAAATTTAACAAATTACTGTCAGGAGTAAATTATAAAAATTAAAAATTATAAGGAAGTTTAATGTATAAATTAAAATCACATAGGATAAAATGTAAAACATCTCAACTAAAAAATATTTAATGCATTTAACCCTAAAATCTAATATTAAGATTAGACACAACAAAATTTTATTGTTTATATCAACACGTGTTAGATACGTTAAAAATGTGTCTGTTAAAAAATTTTAAAAAAGAAAAATTGGATGCACATGATTGTTTGGATTACGTCAAGGATAAGCTGAGAACACGCTTGAAACATGCTAAAGGCACATTTAAAACAAAAAAAAATGAGAGAGAGGAAAATTGTTTTTTTATTTTTTTATTCATGTACTATGCTCCACGTGTTTGTGTAAACAAAGCTAACTCAAAATTAACGTAAACTTATAATGAATCTCCAAAAAAAAAAAAAAAAAGTTAACTTAAAAATGAATACTTATTTATTTATTTTTTATATACACAATAATAAATATTAAATAATAATATGTATTTTGCATGATAATATGTATTTACATTGATCTGTGTATATCAATATAAGTATATATAATTGTGTCCATTCTATATTCATATAATTTTTTTAAAAAAGATTGACTTGTTGTTGTGTCTGTATTTATTGTATTTATATTATTGTATCTGTATCTGTATAACCTAAATTAAAAATTAAGGATAGCAGCGAAGCATAATGGGGCGAATATGACTGTTCTATTTCCCATTTTTAATTTTCATTTCCACTTTTGTTCTTGTTCTCGTCTTTTTTTGGGGCGAGTTTTAGGATCTTATCTCGTCTTCAAAAAATAATTACTTATAACTATTAGATCAAAAAATAACTATTAGATCAAGATAAATACTTTTTTATTGTCAAAAAAAAGATAAATACATTCTTTTTTTTTTGACTAAAGATAAATACTTTCATATTTAGTTTAATGGTGAGTTTACATATTTTTAGTTATAGGGGGACAACTTATGTGCTGGCTACTTTGAATTAAAAAAAAAAAAAGTAATTATTTGGTCATAAAAAAAAAGTAATTGTTATTTCTTACCAATAATGAGGGGAAAGTAAAAACTGTCAAATCAGACGCAGTTGTAAGATTTGATGATCTGGGCTTATCACTTGGGCTTTAAAAGATGCGATATTGTCTCATTGGGCCTGAGCCTACCCATATCAATCATAAAATAAAGAGAATTCATATTCGAACATATCACCGGCGCAGCCGTACTGAATCTTCCTACACAGATTCGATTGGGACTTGGGGAACTTCAAGATTCAAAGCTTAGTAGTCAACAGTGCATCTTCCACAACCTGCCAAATTTTATCACTACATCACACAGCCAATTGCCGTCCATGATCGATTTCTCTGGACAGCTGTGTTTCATGTGGATTAAGAGTTTTTCATCTAACTTTTTTTTTTTTGTACAAGATTTTGGTATTCGAAAGTTTATTGGATTATGAGTAAGTCGGTTTGAGTATTTGTCGAACTTTTTATTGGGGGACTGTTCCTTTAACACCGTTTTCTCTATACATAAGATTCAAATCTGAGACATTGTTTCGAAGAATTCAAATTTTTTTTTTATTCAAATCAATGGTCATTGTGTTCAACGCTATCTAACTAAAAATTAACAATGCTAACATGAACGTGGGCAACCAAAAAAGCCTCGAGTCAACCGAATAATATGCATGGCAATTAAGGACCCGACATAGTCGGGATAGGTAGAAATTTAGGCTTTCAATTAGAGTCTAGACTTTGATCCCCATTTCTCTCCTTTACTAGTTTCCTTTTTTGTTGATAATGTTTCACCTTCACTAGGACAAAGATTTGCATCGCGTCTGGGGGAAAGTTCCATACGCAAAAAAAAAAAAAAAGAGCATGGTAATCGCCAGCTCCAAAAATTTGCATCGCGTCTGGGGGAAAGTTCCATACGGTTCACATCTACTAGCAAGGAATGCCTTTCTGCTTAAATTCCTACCAGATAGATTTGGATCCCTTCCAAGGCCCCTTCCAGAAAATATATGTATCTTTATTCTCTACTTCGTTTCCACATATTTTGGTTCAATTTATGCTCAGAATGTAACTAGATGGTGATAAAGAACCTTGGTCATTTAAGGTAAACTGATGGCTTCCCTATCGTCAATAAGATTATTTCAACCTAAATCGACTCTCCAAATTTAGCTCAAGAATCCAGGATAAATGCCAAGAAGTTGGGGATGGCCAGCCCGCAGCAACTTGTAAGAGGGACCACAGGAATAAATTAATGAATCCAAATATGGGGACTACTTTATTTTGCCACTTTACGATGGAAATAAGAAGGAATGATAAGGATTCTGAATATCGGTAGCTTGATTTATCTCAAAGCATGTATCACCTTTTCACTATATATATATATATGCAAAGTTCCATAAGTAGTCATTTTCAACAAATGATCACCGCATATGTCCATTCGTGGCAATGACCTTTTTCTGCTTTCGATTTCATTGGACCAGGAGCTCTAAAAGATTAGGCCAATCAACTACTGTGAACCAATTGTGAGAAAGTTTTATTTATTTATATATACTAAATAGACAACCTTGGTCTTTTATTTCTACTCCAGATCTGTTTGAGATCATCTTCATTTTGTGACTTGTGGGAAAGTTTTATTCATACTAGCTACTAGCTAGTTAGACAACCTAAAAACCTTTTTTTTTTAATTTATGAAATCTTGACTAACCGGTTCCAACTCCTGATCTTTAAGTGTTAGAGATCACCTTTATGCCACTGAGTCAAAACTCACTCACTAAGTATTGAAAACTAGATACTACTACTCTTATTGGGTCCAATTGTTTCACTCCTAGATGCGAGGCTACTTTGTATATAAAGGGACCCCTTTGATTCTTGCTAACTCCTTTGGTCATGTAATTTTCATGTACACCGAGAGGTCCAGATCAGGGTCTTTCTCTCGTCATGAAATGAAGTAAAGTAATGGATTCTTCAATCTCATTTACTATAACATGTGTGGTATTGGCCATGGGGTCTTTTTTGTCTCATGAAGGCTCCAAATAAAAACATCTTCTCTTCTAGTGTATATACAGGTTACCCTATAGCTCCAAATTGCATCCTCTAGGTCTACCAATCAAGGAAAAGATAAATGACTTAAAGCTTTTGAAAAAGAAAGGGAAGATATCCAGATAGATAAATGGATCTTGGCAGTGAATTGGATGATAAGGAATCTGAATTTCAACAAGATATACCTGAAAGCAGTGCTTCTTTGCCAGTTGCCCTCAAAAGTTGCACTAGTTGTTTTCAGGGGAGGTCTACCACACAATCTTTTGAACCTTTAAATATCCTACATGTTTTTCTTAATAAACAAATAAATAAATAAAAAGGATATCATACATAGGAATAGATCACCACCTGCAATAATTATCTAATGTGCATGCAAAGAACAGGAAATTTTTCTTTTATGGTCTCCACTATATATACTCATATATTTACAGTTGATCCAAAAAAATTTTGAAATGCACATACTTTCTCCAAAAAGTTCTTACGTATTTTTGCAATTTCATGTAAGTACTCTTCAAAACTTTCCCATCGGCCCCCCATTTTTTCTTTTTTATAACTTTCTTGAAAAAAATTATTTTACTTCATTGTTTGGCCCCCAGAGGATGGATCCTGGATCTGTCTCTCCACGTGAGTTTAATATTTTACCTACCAATTTTTTCAAGAGTTTGCTTTGTATATGGAAAGTATTAATCCCTTAAGCATAACGCTCAGGATGCTAAACGAACGGTTTTATTAATTAACATGACATGAATTTCTAATAATTTTATTTTAAAAAATACTTGATGGGATTCTTTAGGTAGAATTAAAGTATGATCGAAAAAATATATATCGTTAAATGATTGAAATTAAAAATAATTAAAATAAATAAATAAATTATCAAATATTATTAAATAAATTATATGATTATTTTAATATTATTTAAAATTAAATTAATTGGTACGACCCTTTTCTTTTTACACAGACTCCCCTTGTCAAATATCTTAAATAGGATTTTTGTGTCAGGAATAAAACTGGCTGTAAATATCTTTTACCCTTTACGTACTGTTTGCATATTACAGTGCCAGCATTAGCAGCAGTCTGGCAATATTAGTGACATGCGCTGATTAAGTAGAAACCTCTGAAGATAATTAATAGTGGAGCTTTCATCGAAGCCTCAGGCATAGGATACTTCCGTGAATCTCCTTTCATTTCGCTTTTTAGAATATTGTATCTCAACTAACAACCCTCCTAACCCCACTTAATACTGACAATTAATCACTATATTATCATGCTTAAAATAATAATTCATTGATAAATATTTTAATACCTCTATAAATAGCTTTACATACAAGTGAAATATATCCACCTAAATGCATATGAATCATTGTGCTTTTAATTTTAACTGCAGAGCTACTCAAAAGAGTTAAAAGCTACACATGTATAGCCTGGTTCACTGGTATAACGTACGTGGATGCAAACAGCTGTATTTGCTTGCAGACGTAAAGAGATTGGCTAAAATATTCTGAGCCCACAAATCCAGCTGGCCAGCTCCCCACATAATCTCTGGCAACATGGTACTATAAAACAAGAAAATTTCATGGATAGCTTCACATGTAATTGTACTACGGGTAAAATAGTTTGGTATTTCTGCAATTTTTTTTTTCACACTATTCTGCAATTTTTATTTCTACATTGAAATAACGAACACGGTTTCACGTGACGCTGGCATGTAAATGTTGTACTACTGTATTAATCCGGACGAAATGGCTTTCTGTCTTACCACAAATAGCTTTCCTTTTCCTAAAGAACTAAATGCAACGACCCGAGTCATTACGGGAATGGGGACATTTGAGCAGCTGTATCATTGCTATCTCAGAGAAATTTAGCACATATCCTACCTATATATATATATATATATATATCTTCCTATTGCAAGGGGCACTAGACAAAAAAACTCTAGTGTGATCCAGACGGATTCTTTTTCTATAGTCACATGCTCGAACTATGATGAGGTAATGTACCCATATAAACAAGGTGACATTATTACCTCTCTTATCGAGTATAGATTAGGTTTTCCAGATAAACCCACAATTGCTTTGGTCAATAATTATGTAATTTTTCACTAACAAAAAGAATTTGAGAGTTTCATAAAAAGAACTTCAAAAAGTTTCAAAATAATATAAGTCCGTGAATGGTTAAATTTTGTTTTAAAAAAAAAGTAGATAAATTATTAAAATCTGATAAGAGAGACTCCAATATTACGTTAACATTACTTAGGAGAGTATAATTCTCTTTCATTAAAAATTTTAATCATCGAATCAGGACTTTAACCTCTTTTTCTATATTTAAAAAATTGCACCATTAATTAATTGTATATCCTACACTTTCACTTCAGGTGCGTAACAAACGTAAGGTAAATCATATAATTTTTCTGCTGTACCACGTGAAATCACCAACCCACCCCAGATTGTCCAATGAGCCACAGTTAGTCCGGAACAAAAAAAAAAGTTCAAAAAAAAAAAAACTCAACGTAAAAACAACGGAATGGTACTGGCTAATTAAATGCAGGGTCCCCGTTAACCTTAATTAAGTAACTTATTCACAGTCACTTGCAGTAAGAGTAGAAACAAATTATAAGACTGGTGAGTACAGAACAGTACAAAATAATTCACAGACACGTGCAGTAAGAGTAGAAACAAATTATAAGACTGGTGAGTACAGAACAGTACAAAATAAAGAGCGAGCTAGCTACTAGCCAGCTAAATATGTTTTGGAACGTTGTCAATATATGTATATATGGTCGCGAAGCACTAACAGTGGGTACTGTGGCCAGTGTGTATCACGTTTAAGATTTGACACCGAAAACAGAAGAAAAACCAAATAGTGCTCCATGGTATACATGATAGGTACGCTGGTACATGCAGGGAGCACTCTCAACGTGAATTTCTTCGAATAGGCCTCAAGCTGTGGCTGCACCTGTGGATTTCCGAGGGTAGAGGTTACAGATTCCGGTCGCATATGCTAATTATATATATTTATTAAAGAGTATAAATTTCTATGTTGCTAACATATAAAAATTTGACACAATTTATAATAGTTTATTTTTAGATTTTTATATCTACTTTAACTTTTAAGTGGATTTGAAGTTGTGTAACTTTGTTTAACGTGATATCTTATATGCACTCATCATTATATGCTTTTAGTCATTTTTTTACGGATTTAACCCTTTCAGTTAAGTTCTCATGTGTTAATGGGGCTTAACCGTGTCAAGATGGCGCTTTACCGCTAAAGTATAGAAATATGATATGATTTAAAGAATATTATTTTTTTACAAATTTTTCAGATTTAAACTAATTGACTATAGGGAAAAAAACAGTTGGGGAAGTTAAGAGTTTGAACCTTTGACTTCTGGCATACTAGGAAGAATACTTTTCTTAAGAATGCACAATTTGTACAATTACGGAAATTGATCCGGGGATGGGCAAATTTTGGACTTTGAGGAAAACTTTGTTTTTCTTATCGAATGAAGAACTTTTTATTAACTAGGAAATGAGGATGAATTCTTTTGTAAAACTTAAAGGGAAATGCATTTAGTCCAATATATGAAGCTAAAAGCTTGATAATAGATGTATAATGATATTTCCAGTAAAAGAGTAAAAGATGAAGACAATCAAACACAATAATTTACGGTAAAACTTTCCAATTATTTACGAGAAATTTTTAATTTAACTCATTTTTTTATAAATATAACTACTCATTATTTTATAGTATAAAAAAGTGTGTCAACTTAAAATTAAGAAAAAAAGATAAAATAATTTTATGTGTTATCAAATTATGAATAAATTATACTCATTTCTTTTTATATATAAGTATGTCAAGTAGTATGTCTCTTCTTCTTTTGTAACTCATTCCACCTAACAGAGGCATCTATCCCCAATTATAGTTTCAGTAATTTTTACATAAATTAAGGAATATTAAAATTCATCATAAAAGAAATGGTGATTATTACTAGGCAGACTAGAGTTGTCTATGAATAAAATTTTAAGGTTCACTTATTACAATTCTTACTCCATCAAAGAGAACGCAATAAATTTTAGGAAAACAAAGAGTTGACTCCATCATATAAATTCTACAGCCAATTCTTCATTCTTTCTATCCCCCACAAACACCACCCCCCCCCCCCCCCCCCCCCCCAACAAAAAAAAAAACAGATAAATGAACAAATCTTCAATCTTGAAATGGTGTTCTATGGTATGCACGCATAGCCATGTTGATTCTTCTCTCATCGAGGACATGTTTTAACTCTAATTCAGGTTATGAGGCTGGCTTTTAGTTTTCATAAATGGATTAAAAACTTTGTTTTTTTATGAGGAAATTATAGTCACTTTTTTTTCTTTTTACCAATGTGCTATTACTAGAATCATCTTTAGGACTAAAAATTGTTCAAGTTCTCTTTGCAGTCAATTAACAAAAAAAAAATTCATTATTTCGAATAACACGATCCTCTTTTTGTTTGGTTCCTTTGTTAAATGTGTAAAACTGAAGTGACAAGATATCACAAAATAAGATTATAAATAATTAGAAAAAGGTAATTATTATCTATAATTGCAAATTGAAATTGGGGATAATTACGTTAAAAATAAATTTTAATTTTTTTTCCTATTAAGAAACTTATTGGCCGTAAATTATATAATAGGGTAATTTCCTCTTTTTATAAATCTCACACACTCTTTTTATATGATTGAAATTTAAGAATTCTAAAGGTGCTTACTAATTTTACTCGTATTTATATAAATGAGTAAAATTTACTTATAATCTATTTTTTATTTTTTATTTTAAATAAAATCTACTTATTATTTAGTATAAGATTATAAATAAATTATACTCATTAAAAAATATGAGTTAGATTAAAAACTTTTAATTTTAAAATAAAAATTTTAATTCTAACTATTAAAATATTTTTTTAAAGAACAACATATAAATTTCGATATTTTGCTATTATAAACTCCGCACCTAAAGAAGGCGAACAACTTGTTAAAAATGACTGTTTAAGGATTACTGTTAACCATTGCATTTGGGGATTAAAAAATGTTGCCGTTTTTTGCCAGGTGCACCGTACGGAGGATCCATATCTGACGGCCAGGCAAACGCACAGCTCAAACTCATGTGAGTGTTATCTACGCTAATTCAAGTGTGTCATATATAAACCATGCGAACTTTCAGTGCAAATTGGTGTGCGGCCACTTGGGAACTGGCTTAGGTACGTTCCCTCAAAAACTTGAAAAACCTGAAGAAAGAAATTAATTAACTTTTGCAACCAAAAAAAACAAATTAATTAACTACAATGTATAAATTGATGTATGGTATGAGTTATGTAATGGTACAATGCAGCGTATTCCTTAACCATCAATAGTGTAGATATTTATTTTAAAATTCTAAAAAGTGATGTCATATTTATAAAAATTTATCATATAATTCGATGTAATAGATCTCCTAAAACGTAAAATAAATGAAAAAGTTACATAAAAAAATATATTGGATATGTTTTAGATGCGAGCTCATATATTATGTTCTTATAATTGTTAATTGTATATTTTTATTTATTTAGAGTGCGTTTAATACGCAGACTGAATAATATGGTATAAGATAGTATTGACTAATATAGTATAGGACAGACTAAATTACTAACTTATATTATATTTAAATGTCATCAAATATATAAAATAGTTATCCTCTGCAATATTTTAATGATATAAGATAGAATACTATAATATATCAAAATAATCTTTTTACCCTTAAAAATAATTAACTTACATTTACTATTAATTTTAATTTCTTATTAAAAATAATCAAAATTAAGTAATAAAATTGATATTTATTTTATATATTATTACACATTATACTGTTTATAATTTTTTAATTTTGTATAAAAAATATTTTTCAAAATTAAGTATTAATTTTATTTACACAAATAAACTTTAAGATATCAAAGAAAAGAGATTAATATTTTTTAAATTTTTTTAAGGAAAAAAATAAATAAATTTTAAGATATAAATTTTCAAATTTATATGAAAAAAAATAAAGGAATGAGAAAGAGAGAGAGAGAGAGAGAGAGAGGGAGGAAGGAGGAGACAGGGTGGAGGGAGGGAAAAGAGAGAGAGAGATAAGGAGTGAGAGCGAGATGAAGGAGGAGAGAGAAAAGGAAGAGAGAGAGAGAGAGCTGAGGAGTGAGAGAGAGAGGAGGGAGGAGAGAGAAAAGAAAGAGGGAAGAGAGAGAAAGTAGAGAGAGAAGAGGGGTGAGAGAGAGGAGGGAGGAAAGAGAGACAAAAGAAGAGAGAGAAATGAATTTTTTTAATTTTCTATTAATTTTTTAAAAATAATTAAAATTTATTTTAATTAAAAAAATATTTTAGTAAATATGTAATATATCAACACTAGTCTATAATATGTGATAGACTATCTCATATTTATGGAATTGTAAGTTTATACTAACTTATCTTATACTTATTTTATTAACTAATTAAATATGAGTTAGGTAAGATAGTTGACTACTAATCTATTATACCACATCTTATTTTATCCCGTGAAACAAACACATAATCATTAATAATAAGAACAATAAATGTACGACCATGACAATACAATATGTGTTTGCATCAAAAGTTAACAGTATTTCTGTAAAGAAACTCTACGACAAAACGAATCTTGGATAAAGGAAAAGCGGCCACAAGTTTTGATAATTTGCTTGAGATTTCAGGGAAAAAAAAAAAAAAGAAACTCATGAAATAATAAACCGGAAAGCGAGAGGTAATTAAAAACACGAAGAAATCAACAAAGTCCCACTGTTTTGCAAGGAAAGCAACAGCAGACGCCCACCGGCCCACCACCCCCTCTGTTCACCCCTTTGCTCTCCCTTTCACCCCACTCCCACGCCAACTATATAATGGCCAGTACTACCAGGCTCTGTGCGCTCATATCATCTTCTAATTAATATTTCATTTCTTTTGATCATTGTTGTGCTGATATACACTTGGTAAACGCACACAATTAATTCTCTCTCTCTCTCTCTCTCTCTCTCTCTCTCTCTCTCTCTCTTTCTTTGGCATTGATCTCTGAGCCGCTGCGCGCCATGGCCTCGAGCTCGACTTGGACTCCAAAACAGAACAAACTGTTCGAGAATGCCTTGGCCATGTATGACAAGGACACTCCAGACCGCTGGCACAATCTAGCCAGGGCCGTCGGAGGCAAAACTGTGGAGGAAGTGAAGAGGCACTATGAAATGCTGGTTGAAGACGTCAAGCAGATTGAGGCTGGCCAAGTTCCCTTGCCCAACTACAGAAAAGCTGGAGCCCCCACCAAGTCCTCCAGCTGCATTATGGATGAAGAACAAAGGTACTTCTTGCTGGTCCACCCCCCTAAACTTATCACAATTAAGACTTCAAGTGAAGTAATTAATATTACATTGATTGATGTCTATTCCATATATTTATTTGGTGTTTTCATTTTTTGCACTATGGTTATGGCTAATCCCTTTTACACTATGTTATGTAGGCTCAAGAATCTTAGGCTCCAGTGAAGAATGAGCACGGAAACCGTCAATAAAGATCCATTGAGCTTCCAAATGCTGCCATACATTATAAATAGAGAGTATCAAATGTAGTGATAGATCTCGTTCTCTCTCTCTCTCCCTCCTCTCTGTCTCTGTGTTTAGTTGCTCTGCAAATTGTAGCCAAATATATATTAATTAGTTCTCTAAATCATCAATGGTGACTTTAGTCACATATGCTCATGGTGTAATGGTGTAATGGTACCTTATAAATGTAAAATTCTGCTTTGTTTTAGTGTACAAAATTGATTGCCAGCTACAATTTTTGCATTATCGATGTAAACTTCACTTAAGCCAACCCAATTCAAATTCTCAAGGTTACTTTACGCTTTATGGGACGCAAAGACCAAATTGACGGAGCTACCAAGACAGAATCATTGTTGGGTTGAATGGAATTGAGAAATATACATGATTATGGCTGCCGTAGGGGAAAAAAAAGAAAGAAATTAAAGAGATAAGAAACGATAGGAGACATCCAATGTTGTGCGCAACTTGAGAGGCAGAGAGGTGAAGCAGCTCTTGGAGATCCACAAGTGTCATATTTCATATTCAAGTCCTTCGTGGCTGTAAAACAATCAACTGAACTCTAATTTTAAATTGAAAAAATATTAATATACTGAATTTTAGTATCTTAATTAAAATTAAAATTTTTAAAATAACACTGATAATTTTTAAAGTAAAAAAATTAAAAATTATTTTTTTTAATACAAAAATTATCAATTTTAATTTTTATTAAAATTCTAATCAAAATATTAAAATTCAGCACATGTATTAGTATTTTGTCAAATTATGGGTTCAATCATTTTTCCCGACAAACTAAAAAGGTTGCGAGAAGGCTCGTTAGAACGTAAACACAGCCACAGGCGTGTATCGTAGGCACATGATAACCAACAATCAACCCATTAAATTTACAAAAAAGGGGAAAGAGAAACGAGATAGTCCTTGTAATTAAGCAGTCATGGAATAACGAGTTAATAATTAAAGCACAAGTATCTAAATAGGTGACACATAATAGCAATACAAGGTGTGCCAATCTAAATAAAAATCTGTTATTAAATGATGTAATTAGGAAGTGGACCTATATGGTTTTTAAATTTTTAGGCAGGCTTAGTCTTCCTTAAATTCATAGGTAAGAGCTTACGTGATACGTGTAAATTATAAACATGTCATGTAATTTAGTAATAATTCTTATTTATATTTATATAGAAAACTCTACATAATTATCACCGTATGACATTAATTATTTCAATATATATAAATATTTTTAGGAAAAACTATGTAGATACACAATATTTTTACAAAAAAAGCTAAAAGGTCAGAAAACAAAGTTATTATAATTTGTGCTTAAGACGAAGAGGTTTTAAAGGAGTGTCCTTTCTAGTTGCATCAGAAGCATCAGACTATAAATATTTAAGATGTTTAAGCAATCTATGAAATTGTTAATGCTCCCAAATCCCTTCGGATCCTTGTGTACTAGGCCTTTTGAACAAACTATACCATAACTCACGGGGGCTTTGTTCTTGGATCTAGAAGGTCATTTTAGTCATTCAATTTTGAAAATGCAATTTTGGTTCTGAAGTTGGGTTAGAGACCTTAAAAGCAAAGGATGAAACCGGAGAGAAACTTCTACCTATCTTTACACCTTTCCAAAAGTTTGCAAGAAATTAAAACAATTTTTGGCCTAACTTTGCCCTTTTTAGTTGTTCATTACCAGTTTCAAAGCCATGTGAACATATAGGAAAGCTGGAAGCACGCTTGCAAGAATATGATTATTGACATAAATCATGATTAATTAGCTCTCTCGAAAGTACGCTTATGAGATGAATACATCAGCTAGCTGTATATCAATATCGTCTACAAAATTATGGCATGGATCCCACTACAAGGACAGAGGATTCAGGCTGGTGAGGAGACGAGTGTAAGCCTTACACACTTTTCTCTTCTTTTATTTTTTCGAAAAAATTCGTGATGTCTATATATTCAAATATAACGTGCACACAACATTTTTTAAGATGGTATGCATATTTTACTTTAATTATATGTACATTCTATCTTAATTTTATGTCCATAACTTTTTTAAGCAAAAAAAAAAAAAAAAAATGTAATAAATAAAAAAATCTTTAGGACCCACCACCCGTCCATCTTAATTATAAATACATTATATTTGGATCCTATTTTTTTCCTTCTGGCATATATTATGCCAAATAGCGGACAACGTTGGAAGACATGTCTTGCTTGCATGGTGAACTGACGCATGAATAAATTGCAGCCATGCTTTCAAATTATCACCAATCATGTTGGTTCAATCATGTCTAAATTCCAAAATTTGCTCATAGTACGTCTCTACCACCGTCGATCCATCCCCAGAACCATCACTTTCGTTGCCACATTACTATTGTCGCCACTTCTCTCGCCACCATATCACTTTCATCAAAACGGCATTAATGGCAACAAACGTCTATTTAGTGTTCATGACAACATCTGGAACTAGAAGAGTTAGATCTATGGATGGAGCTTTTTGTTTGCCTTTATAAATTCAACCATTCACTTCCTATAATTTCTATGAACCTAATTTCATGAAAAGGAAAAACTTACAAGCTTTAAACATTCCACCATTTACAACTTTGAAAATCAAGAAGGTTAAAAAAAATCATTTTGAAGTGACACCATTAAAAGTTCCAAAAGAAAAAAAATATTGTAGACTTTACCACCAAAAATCATACTGCTTATTTTCTCCCAGTCAGTTTTCAATATGAAGAAACTCTGGCAGTCATACAAATTAACAAATTAGGCATGTCTATGCGTAAGCAAAAAAAAAAAAAATTCTTTCAACTCTCCTTTCATTGGTTTCGTTGTTTCATTTAGAAGCCTATAATTTCAAACTAAGAACATTTTTCTGCTAACTGCAGTTGTAAGAAATTCTACGTGCTAACAAACACATGAAAGTTTACAAAAAAATCAGGGGTACGAGATCTATATATATGAAGGTGCCCCATATAGGGCAAACACTTACTCAAGCATTTTAAGGTCATCGACAATCCAATAACCAAATTACTAGTATCTAGGAAGGCATAAAAAAAGATTGCACTGTCTGAAAGATGCATAGCTAACAAACGACCAAGCATAGCTAATAAACTCTTGGTAGGCCCTCTATCCATGTGTGATAACCTTGTTGGCAACATCAAATAAGAGAGATATCATATTATCCAAAAACATGGTTGAAGGCGTAAGAAAAAGAGACACAATCTATCTTCGTAGAAAAACTTTCAAGTCAATGTTGGCGAGAGAAAAGGAGAAAAAAAGAAATTCCACACAAACATACTTGGAGGTTGCCAGCTAATGGTCATTAAAATAAAAATGTCAGTTTACACAATAAAAAAGGGAAAAAAAATCAAATGCTCTACATGAGCGTTGACTATGAATATCACTGGTCATTAGGATAAAGACTGAATGTCAGGTTACACAATAAAAACAAGAAAAAAAAAAAAAATCAAATGCTCTACATGAGCGGCCGTCGTGAATATCATTCTTGTCATTATTCCTCTATAAAAATTTGGAGACCAGGGCAACAATTTTTGAATCATCATCTATTTTCTTTCACACCAGCCTTGTTGGGGCGGGATATATATGTAGATCTCCATGTGGGTGGACACTATTATAACTACAATGGAAAAATTCCATGATCGTGCATTGCCCGAAGCGCAGGCAGAGACACAGCAATTGATTGGTCGGCCTTACAGCCTATTTTAAATACTGACATAATGCTTTTCTAATACAAGAAATTTTGTTTAGTGCTGCAACATAACACTTTTCTACTGCAACAAATTATACTTATTATTGCAACAGAAGGGCCATCCATTAGCGAGGAAAAAAACTTTTTTATCAAAAAATTTGAAAAGTAAGTTTTGAGATAATATGAAATACGTTTAAAGTAATATTAAATATTTTTAGAGTTTAATTTTTTTCTTGGAAAAAAATAAAATATAAGTTTTACGGTAACACTAAGTATATTTTGAGTAACAATAAATATGTTTAAAGCTTAATTTTTTTAAAAATATAAAAACTAAAAAAGAAATAAAAAAGAAGCAATACATGTCCACTCGTTTGCTCTGCGTTGGAGCTCGTGTGCTCATGTAATCAAACCTTAATAAGAAAGAAGACCTTTAGCATGTAGTGCTTAGTTACACCTAGATGGGATTGGCAATGTGACTAGGCAAAGTCGGGATAGCAATCCAAATCTTTGTCCTATTTCTAAATGCTATTCTCATCCTCGTCCCCATCATTCTTGGGGATAGAATTTAATGTCTCATTCTCATCCTGCTGGGAATAGGGATAACCCATCCTTGCTTGTCTCTGACTAAAAAATTAATCCATTGCAAATTGATGTACGATCGAAGCTTGGACAGCAAAGTATGTTGGAGATTTTTTGGTCCAATTTAAATTTAAATAAGGTTAAAGGTTGAAATTTGGATTGCTCAAAAAAGTTCAATATGAAAAAAAAAAAATTCTTTCCATTGGAATGGGCTATGTGAATTGAATTTTTTTTTTTTGAACCACAGGAAAATATAGACATTATTATAGAGATGCCAACTTTACATAGTTAGACCCAAAAGTCTCATAGACAGAAAGCCTGAAAAGCCCAAATAACCCTAAATATAAGGGGATGAACCTAAAAAAGAGACTGTCAAACTTAAGAGAAACATGAGGCCAAAACTCAAGAGAAAGAGGCCCAAAGGCCAAGGGCAACAGCTTAAAACACCCTCCACAGCCCCTGACAAGGAAGGCCAGCACTAGCACAATAGTAGTGATAAAAGCAAAATCGCTGAAACAGATAGCCAAACGCCAGATATGACTACACCAAACAAACCCCCAACCAGACGCCCCTCAAGTAGACAGAAACCACCAAAAGGCAGCTGGGGAAAACCAAGCCATGGCAAACCCAAACTCGGAGAACCACACCCCAAGTCGAGGACCATTAGAGCCAAGGAACCACCATGCCCCACTTGTACACGGTTTGACTAGAAAGCAAAAGGAGATGGCTAACCACCTCTACCTCTACATCGACCACTGGAGTGACTAGCAAAGACCTGAAAGCCAGCAGCGAGACCAACTAGTAGAAGGTAATGCATGAAGCAATAGACAAACGAGAAGCAATGATAGATGGCAACAGAAACCCCAAACGAAGTCAAGACCAAAAAAGACTAAAGCAACAAAACAAGTGCCCAAAAACTAGAGCAAAACAACTACAAACACCAACAAGCAAGCTCACAGAGGAGCACACACACCAGGCCTCAAAGACTGGTGACAAAATGGACTGCTATAAGCGACCATCAAACAGTGGAGGCTTACTGTGCACGATAGAGAAACGATGCATAATTAGCCCCACACCTAACCGTTTGTTTAAACTTATATGAAGTGAAGAGACAAAAAAAAAAAACCACAATTTAGATAATATTAAAACTTGAAAGTGGCTGGCAGGCAGCAACAAAGGTAAAGAAAAAAAAAATTTAAATCGAATTACAATTTTGTTCTTGATAATAGATATTATATAATTATCATAAAAGGATAAAATTATAAATAAATAAAATGGGGTGGGGATGAGGATGAGAATAAGGTGAAGCCTATTAATCTCATTCTCATCCCAAAAAAAAAAAAAAAAAAAAAAGATCGGGGATCCCATTCTGGTCCCTGATCAAAATTGTTTGAACCTATACTCATCAAAGTGGGGCTGGGTTAATCTCCGCAAGGCCCAGGATTTTTGCCATATCTATACCCGAACAAATTTTTATGGCAAATTTTCAAGCAAATCAATTTGGTACCAAAGGAAGAAAAAAAATTGAAACATCTATTAAGATTTACTTCAAAGACACATTTGGTTTTGTTATGAAAAACAATCAACACCTTGACTGCCTTTTTTGTGGGTTTTATGATTTTGCAAATTATAATTTTTTTCTCCTTAAAATGGGAAAATATGGGTAACACTTCATAGTCTCATCAAGAAGGATTGTACTGATCGCATCACACAATAGGTTGGGCCTCTACACCAAACCTACGAAATAGCAAACACCATGGTGTGTAAGGGTCACCAGTCAAGTGCATGTTTAACCTTATTGAACACTTTAGAAAGGATTAGAACTCTTAACCTCATAACACAAACGAAATCTTCTAAGCACTAAATCACATCAAATGGGTGTTAAGTTGAAAGAGATAAAATTTGTAGTGGAACTCAAAACAAAACACTTTATTACTTATGTTGTGTAATAACGAACACTATTCACTTTTATTTCTCTTACCACTTCACGTCACTTTCACACACATCACAGTCACACTTTTTTCTTTATTATTTCACCCTTCTACAATGCTCAATCTCTCACTTATCACGACAACATACACACACACACACACACACACACACACAAAAAATCCACCTTTTTATTGGTCTCTCACTTTTTGGTTCAACACAACACACACATATCACCTATTTATACTAGCATCACTTACAAATAATGTTAATGTTAGTGCTCACTTGTAGAGACTTTAAGAATATTGAAGTCCGTGAAGAAGCTTCTAAGGAAACTTCAAGGATGGTTGGTGCATAGTGGATAACTTTGACAATGATCCAGAGATGACATTGTCGATGGAGCACAAATTAGTTATTTCTAAAGACTTTCTTCTTCTGGGCTTGACTTTGTCATACAATACTCTATACTTGTGTTGATCTTCAATTCTTCCTCTCAACACAAGTTTCTCTTCTTGTCATTCTGAACTGCAAGTGAGTGTCATCAAATTTGACTCCATTGGGTTGTACTTCTTATCTATCGAAGAAACACTGTTCTTGGGTTCACGATTGAGTAACAAATTTTTATTTTTGAAGCTTCGCTTTCTCAATAAGGGTGCAGATCTTGACTGACTGTAGCTATGACTCTTATGTAAGTTGAGCTTCGGCTATGACTTCTATCATGCCAAGAGGAATATGATCGTATAGGTGACCGCAAATAGCTCTAACCATCTCTTTGTTTCTTGGAATTATTCTTGTTATTTTCAGCTTTGCAATCTCGAGCCCAATGTCCATCTTTACCACAATTGAACCAGGGCCCCATCATTTTGTTTATGTATTCTCATCTTGGCTTGAACTAACTCTCATCAAGTAATATTCTAGTGTAGTGCAACTAAGCTTCGTCATTACAAGCGACAATCTTCTTCTTGACTTTCTTTGTAGAGTTTCTTCTTCAGCCAATTTTCACTGATCTCCTGCTTTGCTATTCACTGTTGATCAATTTTTGTACCTTACTCTTTCTAAAGTGTATCTATTTCCTTCATAAGAGCATACGCTTTTCTTCCAGGAGATTTTCTCTTCAAATCCTCAAGTGTAGCTTTTAAATGATTATTTTTGTTCATTAATCTTGTAACCTCCATCTGTGTCTGTCTTACAATACCTTGCAATGTAGCTTTTGGCATTTTTATCTGTACTTTCAATTTGTTTAGTTCAAACTTATATTCAATAGCATCAAAAGAACCAAATCCTTCACTTGATTCTTTAGAGTTGATGTAAATACATGTTACTTCAGCTTAAACTAAAGAGCTTTCTTCAAAGGCATTCTCTGATTGCATCTAATGTTTAGTCTTGCTACCTTGTCCATTCAACACATCATGGAAATTTTCATCAACAAGAAAAAATATCTTCAACTTCATCCACTATCGTTGCATTTAAGACAACTTCTTTTTGGTGGCAACCCTTGCTTCCATTACTTGAAGCGTCCATAACTGTTTCTTTTACTGTGAATGATACCTCCAAATCCCACTCATCTTCGTTGCAACTAGCCTCTTGATCTTTGTTGGATGTTACGACGTTCTCTTGTACTATTTTCTTCTTAAACCAACAATCTCTTGCATGGTGTCCTCTTTTTCCACAATTATAACATTGGATGTTCCGCCTCTTTGGATCTTCACTCTGTTGCCAATCTTGATTCGACGCGATTGAACTCCCTTGATTGGGTATTTCTGTCTTGCGGTTGTGTTGATTCCTCTTCTTTGTCATTTTGTAATTTTGTGAATTTTTTTGGCTTTGTAACGCCCTTTTCTTTGACTAGTAAAGAGTGCCTCCTCTTCTTATTTTATTAGGACTCTTGCCATTTGTTTCGCAAAGGTTTCTTGACTGACAAGTAAATTTTCTAATTTCTCAATTGAAGGTTGTGTGAACCAACCTTGAACTGTAGCAATGCGCAAGTTGTGAATAATAATTCATCTCATTTTAGCTTCGCTTCTGTTTGACTAAGAATCTATCTCCAAGACAAATTGATTTAATTTTTTGTAAAATATCAGTCATATCATGTTTGGTGGTAGACATTAGTTCATTCTTTAATAATTGGGACTACATGTCATTCTTTTTTTAACAAATCTCGAAGCTCGAATGTCCTAGGTAGCTTTAGGCCTCATAGCATAGTTGAAGTGCTCCAAAATATCTTTATTTAATGTTGTCTTAATGGTGAACATTGCTATTCTAGCTTTTATATTCCACTTCTTTAGTGTCATGACATCCTCTGGTGGTATAGTGTCGATGTCGTTAACGACCTCTCAGAGGCCCTGTTCTTTGAGATATGGCTCCATGCAAGTTTTCAATACGCTGTAATGTTGGCTGTTGCACTTCTTGATGACTCTTACGTTGATGACATCCATTTTAACACTTGGTTATAGACCAATATTTTTCACAGTCCCAGATTGTGTACGGGCTGAGTTTCACGAACTCTATGATGGACCCGATCTTAGCCCAACAGTACAATAATTATTGTACCAGACTGCAAGCTGTGATACCAAATTGTTCAATTGAGAGAGATAAAACTTGCAATGAGACTCAAAACAAAACACTTTATCATTTATGTTGTATAATTACACACTCTATTCACTCTTTATTTCTCTTACCACTTTACGTCACTTTCACACACATCACACTCACACCATTTGCTTTACAATTTCACTCTCTTATATGAGTCGTCTCTCTCTAAACTGCCCTCTCTCTCTCTATCTTTCTGCAGCTCTCACTCACAAAGGCTTGCTCCCTAGCCACCGCTATCGGCCAGCCATCCTTCCCCTCTTCTTCTCTTTTTTCTTCCATCACATCTATCCTTTGGTGCCTGCTATTCTTCTACCCTTCCCCTCTGTCCCCCCTTTTTCTATTTCCTTTTAATGGTTTTTAAGTGAGTTTGGTTATTAGACTCAGCCTCAATAAAGACGCTCATGGCCATTCTAAGGCCAGACCCAGAATCTCCTCGCCACAAGCGTCATTTTCACAGGTTTGGTCTCTATCTCCGGCATCGACAGCGGCCGGCACGTCAAACTACCGATGCGATCAAAGCAGCGTCCGTTACTAGAGTCACTGCTTCTGCTGCCGAGACAAACACCCTCCTCGTCCATTTCGCCTTTGCTACTATCGGAGCAGCCCCATTTACTAGTCTAGTTGCTTCTTACGCCGTCGGTGATGGCCCCGCCGACACCTTCCTTGCAATGCTTCGCGCCACTGCCACCGCCACCGTTGGCTCTGGTCGCCTCCACAGTTTTTGATTGCATAGGGATTGGCTATTGTGGAATATTTTTGGGATTGGTTTTAAGCTGTGTTTGGAATGTATTTTTTGGAATGTGTGTCTTATTGTCTTTGTATTTTGTTATGTCAGTTTATAATTCAGGATTGTGAGAAATCGTTGTCAGGCATATTCAGTCAATTTTTAATGTAAATTTGCTGAATTGCAATGCGTGCTGCTATAGGCACCTTTATTCAAATAAGGTGGATCTATCTAAGACCTCGGTTTTAACCATGTCTAGTCTTATTTTAATTTCTTCTCTCATGGTTGAGATTTATCAAAATGGGCTTCGTACCTAGTTATGTAATGGTCCTTGGGGTCATGTCAGTAGTAGGCATTTGCCGATTTGTACTCCTGCCTTGAGCAGGTTTCTCCGATGCTTTCGCATTAGACTTATGTACAGTATGAACTATTAATACAACATTTCCTTTTGTTTAAAAAAAAAAAATTTCACTCTCTTATATTACTCAATCTTTCTCTCACTTGTCACGAACAACACACACAATCTACCTTTTTATTGGCCACTCACTTTGTTGGTTCAACACAGCACACACTCATCACTAATTTATGCTAGCATGAAGTCGGTGGTGAATTCTCTAGACTTGTAAATAATAAAATGTCGGTGCTTACTTGTAGAGACTTCAAGAATATTGAAGTGGGTGAAGAAGGAAGCTTCAAAGGTGGTCGGCATGCATAACTTTGAGAATAATCTAGAGATGGCATTGTCAGTGGAACACAAATTAGATATTTTTAAAGACTTTCCTCTTCTTCTTGGCTTGACTTTGTTTCTGCAATACTCTAGAGATCTTTGCGAAATGCAATTGATGAATCCTGAGTTCCGAATATTAAATTTGGGCGAGATGAAAATTCCCTCCCTCAAATTGCACGATGTGCATTTGTAACTTAAGTGGACCTTCCAAGAGTCCAACAACAAAAGGGCATTCGAAATTGAATCGAACCAACCAAAGCCTTCCAAGAGACCAATTACATTGCATGACAATGAAACCAAAATGGGCCTATCATTTTCGTTAGCCCAAAAACTTGGAAGTAGTAATTGGTCAGTCCTCCTGTTTCCCAGTGTTGTCGCCGCCTCTGTTCTACCGCTTGCCCTACTAACGATACGGAGAGGAGATGGAACCAGCAGCAGCAACCACTTCTTCTTTCAAGGTAATCATATGGAAATCTTTATTCCAAGCATTAGAAACTTGAATTATTCTATAGTTGATGTGATTTCCAGGCGATTTAAGACTATAATTTTCTTTTTTTCAATATTTAAAAGTATCAATTGGTGTTTATGTTAATTGCGTACAGGTAATCCTGGGTTCTTCTTCTACGGCAAGGCAGAAAATATTATCCGAGATGGGTTATGAATTTACTGTCTTGGTAATCTCTCCATCTGTGTGTGCATTCTAATTACTCACATAAACAGAGGAAAAAAAAATATATTACTGCTGGCAATGGCGTTCTAGGAATTGATTGTGGTTATTATAATTCTTAGACTGCGGATATCGACGAAAAACTTATCCGCAAGGAGAAGCCTGAAGAGTTGGTAATGGCTCTTGCTGAGGCTAAGGTCAGGTTTATTTCCTATGTTTTAGTTAAGTGGATTTCGTACTTTAATTCGTGTATTCTTTGTTGTATTCTAACTAGATATTTATCTTTTTTTTTCCTTTCTGATTGAAAAGAGGGAAACATGGATGTGTGTTGCTAGTGTTTTGATTTGGAGTTCTTGACTTACACGGATGGCATTTCTGTTCAAATGGGGGGCCTTCAATTTATATTTTCTGTGAATTGGTTGTTCTAACTGTTTTAATGGTTTAGTATGCTTCTTTGACATGAATTGTAGTCGGAAATTGATTCAATTATGGTATTAGTTAACCGAGCCTGAAATGCATCATCTCAGGCTGACGCAATCATAGCAAAACTGCAAACTGTCCATAATCAAGACAAGGATGCTGAACCAATTATTGTGATTTCAGCTGACACAGTATGTGTTTATTACTTTTCACTGTTGATTATGATTCAGTCGTGAGAGAATCTTGTGCATTGAGTCTTCTTCATCTGCTGCCATTTATGCTCCGAGGGTACTTTTTGTTCCGCTACTCTTGCAGTCCATGGGATCTGACATATGAGTTCTGTAGTTATGGTTTTGTAATTATGGTTCTTTGATACAAAGCACTCAATTGCCTGCTTCTATGCGGCTGTAGATGAGGCTGATGCAGCATAGGAGCTTTGTATCAAAAACAATCTAATTTTCTGGTTCACAGTTGTCATGCATTTCAAACTTTTGTTGGGCATTTGGGTGAGATTTTTAACAATTACCAACACTAAGCTCTAGTTCTGTTAGTCCCATTCTTCCTCTATGTTGCTAGTGTATGCTTTCTTTTTTATTATTGCTCTTTGTTGTCCTCATTTTTGCTGCTGAATGCTGTTGCTTTGTTGGAGGTAACTTGGCGGTACTGCTACTGTCTTTGTTTTTGCTAATTATGGTTTAATACTCTTGGCTTTTGGTTTTGTGATTTAACTTTGAATCAGGTGCTTAGTGCTTACCATAGGTGGTGAAAACTTCTTGTCAGGCTGGTGCCATCTTGCAAAGGATCTCAATCAGTGACTATGCAAAGGATGCTGATCCAACACTATTAATTACTTCTGATCAAGTATAAATCAATTTCTGCCAAGCTTTTGTGCTCAGTTACTTATTTTTGTCTCAGATTTTAAGGGATTAGTTGGTATTGATTATAAGCTTGGACCATCTTAGAAAACTTTACCGTCTGTTTTGTTAGCCTACCCAATTTTTAACTTTGCCTCTCTGAAGTCCGACCCTGACCCTCTGAGGTCTACCCAAACAAAAACAAAAAGCTGGTATACAATTTGGTTGGTTATTTTTAATTACAGGCAACCTTGCATTGGACTCCTTTTTGTGAAGGTTTAGAGAAAAATATGGTAATGCTAGTTACCCAGGAATTTAGTCAACTATACTGTTCAATCCTGATTTATGAACTCTCTCTCTCTCTCTTAGCAATTATTCTGCATGACATTCTTGTTCGGTGCCTGCATAGAAGGGAAGTCAGATGATAGTATGCCCGGTAAAATGATAACTTGGTTGCTTTGAGGCCTATAAATAGCTTTTCCCTTTGATTTAACATTCATCCTTCTCCTTCTATCATTCATATGGCGAGATGAGATATTAGCCATTAATTATCAGTATGTAGTTTTTATTGATTGATGAGCTTATGCCCTGAAAAAGAATGACACTTTCAAGTTGTATCCTCGAGCATAAGTGGCTTCTGGTGATAGGTCATGCACTCTTGGTCATGCACTCTTGCCTGAATCATAAAAATGTTCATTTTCTTTCTTTCTGAAAATGCATCATCATTTGTGTTATTTGGCAATCTGAAGGTGGTTGTCTATGAGGGTGCAATCAGGGAAAAGCCATCCAATGAAGATGAGGCCCGACAGTTCATGAAAGGTGTGGCTAGTATTAACACACTTCTTTTTTGATTTGTCACACACTCATTAATTTGATTATTTATTACATGGAGGTTAGACTATTCTGGGGGTCGTGCTGCAACTGTGGGATCAGTTCTTGTCACAAATCTTAAAAATGGATTCAGAAAAGGAGACTGGGATAGAGTGGAGGTATTGCTTGCTTTTTGTCATACCAAATTTGTTTGTAGTGATTAGGACTGTAATGAAAAGTAATGAAATGTAGAGAATTCTTTCCAGTGTATTGCATTACATTCCATTAGTCTACCAAATATATCATAATGAAAATAGGGATGGAAATTTTTTAGTGATCAAAATTGTGATGCTGATACTTGCCAAAAGAGAGTCTCTTTGCCATTAATTGAATAATTGGTATCTGGCTTTGCTGGAAAACAATGTTCCTTTCCATAGCATCGTCCTTTATCCCCAATACTTCTTCCTTCAACCTCCCTCTCTCTATCTGACAATGAACCAAGAAGAAAGGTGACATAGACTCGAGGCACTGCTGAACATTCTCGACCTCCAATGCCAATTGACATCCAAGAAACTGCACTAACTCCAAGGCAGCCTTCATGCATGTTGCTTGTGCCCCAAGCAAAGAACGTTGGTTGCTCCCTAAGCAAAGTCCATCGAGCCATCAACATCACCGAACCAAACAATGTTGCGACGAGGCTGGCCAGGCTCACATCAAAAGGGTTTTATTGTTAGGATTTTCATGGATTAACCTATCTAAGTCCCTTTCTAAAAGATTTGGCTGTTTATACCGTACAAAGATGTTATGATTAAGTGATCTGGATCGTTGGCAACCTTATTATTTTGTTTGCTTTGTGTGTGAACTAGTTTAGGTGCAAGTTAAAAATTGTTTCTATGTTGTCTTTTACTTTGTGATGGTTTAAGTGAGAATCGACTAGCTGGGAATTGAATCAAGAATGTTCTTAATGTTCTTATACTGCTCTGCCTCCTTTTTTCACGGTTCTGATCTTCTATTCTCTTGTTCCTTTCTATTCCTATTTCCTAATTCTGTCTTTCTCTCCCCATCTCTTTTCCTCTGGTTGTTCAGTGTCTTCTTCTCTACTGTTGCGCTGGTGCCGCTTCTCTCTTCAAATTTTATCATAATCTTCTAGTTTCTGCTCTTTCTCCAATGTTATCTATTGTAAGGCATCTATTCATTAGCTGTCTTACCTCTCTCTCTCTTTCTCCTCCCTCCCCCAACCCCTTCCTTCTGCTGCTTCTCGGCCCCAACCAAAAAAAGTTACTGATAATGCGCGTGCGATGAGTAATTGAATTTCAAAGAACCAAATTAATAAAATTTGGAAGTAACTGTTTTGATGCAATGCCTTGCAGATCTATTTCTATGAAATACCAGATGAAGTTATTGAGAAGCTGGTAAGAGTTTGTTTGCCATGATAATTTCTTTTTATGTTTAGAAAGTGACAATTTATTCATTAAAAAAAAAACGAAAACAAAAAGTGACATATATGTGAGATCCGAGTAAAAAATGACATTTGATCTCTTTCAGATTGCTGAGGGAACTGTGCTCAAAGCTGCCGGGGGACTAATCATAGAACATCCCTTGATATTGCCCTACGTTAAAGAAGTGGTTGGTATTTTGAGCCTTATTCAATTCCAACCAACAATAGCAGTGCCCACTGCAAATACTTAATCTGGAAGAATAATCTGAAAACTTGATGCTGGACGAATATATAAAACGGTGTCTTAAGCATACTCTTGTTTGAAACTATTGCCTGTAATCTTAAACTTGATTGTGCAGCAACAGAAGTAGGATGGTTTTCATGTCAAAATGGGAAACTTATATTTTGAAGGGTAGAAAGGAATTGGTCGGCATTAGACAATTAGTCCCACTATCCTTCATCCTGGGCATCTTTTTGGATGCAAAAAACAAGCTTTTACCTGGATATTGGTTTAGCCTGACTTTGCCAGGCTGTTGGGTGTTTAGAGACCCAAAATTTGCATCTGACACTAGTTTAGCTTTAGCCTGGATATATATAAGAATTATTGTGCGTTGACATGTTTTCATAAATTTTGCTTTTTCCTGATCGAAACATCTATGATTGTGGAGTTATTTTTGTGCAGGTGGGGACAACTGATAGTGTGATGGGACTTCCCAAAGCTCTAACTGAAAAGCTTATAAGGGATGCCCTTTAACTGTATTCCCATTATCCACCTTTAGTTGGCGCACGATCTATATGTCAGTCATCTGATAACTGTTATAGCTGTAATGATTTGTCATCAAAATGCTGGTCAACTCGCCTGTTATGGCATTGGAGTAAACGATCACGCCTGATTGATTGCGGTTTTTACTAGTGAAATTGCTTCTTGGTAGTCAAACTGGTCCGTCTAATCTATTTACTATTATGGGACTGGCTCTAGAAAGGTGACGTTAGGCGGTTGAAGAACGTTGTAACAAACATAATTTTCCGATCTACAGGCCAAATGCTCAATTTACTATTTCGTTCTCATTGTCATTCCAATTATGATGTTGAGCAGGTGATCCTCTAGAGTTTCTCTCTTCAGGGTGCTTGGACAATATATATATATATAATATATATATATATATATATATATATTTTATTTTATTATTATTTTTTTTTTGTGTGGCCTTGATGACTGGCAGAGATTGATCTCTTTCCAAACCAGCGAATTGGCGAAGAAGCTGGAAGGAACGTGTGGTCCACCAAAACCGGCAGTACATGTTAGCAGCTCCCCGATTCACACCCTGTCGGTATCAAATTGCGAATCTGCCCTCGAAACTCGGATCTTTCCCAGTTGCCACCTGGCCCACCTCACTCAATAAATAACAGTTATTATTTGTTAGCTGAAAAATGGATATCACCGGGATTTATTTATCCGACGTAGGCTAAATAATTTACGTTAAAATTTCACAGTATTAGAGAGCTCAGCATAAATTTAATTTCTAGTATTTCTCACCTAAAAATTAAGCTTTTAAAAAATCTGAATGGATTCGTATGAATAGGAATAATGAATACGTAATAATCTAAATCGTTAAATTATGTAAAATATATTGAATTTAAAAAAATAAAAAATAAATAAAATGTTAAATACAGTACGTTACAGCTACAGTAATTTGATTATTAAATCATTAAAAATATATTAAATTTAAAAAATAAAAAATAAATAAATTATTAAATATAATTTAATTAACTGTTATATTTTCAATATATTTACTTATATATATATATATCTGTGTAATTAATTTTTTAAACTTTTATCAAACTAGACAACTCTAGAGGGTGATAACAGTTGTTATTAATAACAGTTATTATATTAAAGGATTTTTATTTTAATTTTATTTTTTAAATGAGTGAAATTTATTAATAATTTTATACCATAAGTCAAGTTTATATAAATAAAAAAATTAAATATAATATTTTAATAATATTAAATTATAAACTAATTTTATACATAAAAATAATAATAAAATTAATAAATACCTATTATTAATTATTAAATTATCCAAGAAAAAAACAGACCTTCACGGCCCACTGACTGACCTCAACATCTTTTGCTCCCAAAAAAACAAAAGTCAAAATCTGACAGCGCACCCCCTTGCTCTTCGGTCTTGTTGTCTCTTCAGTTCTCCAACTCAAACTCCTACGACGACCAACTATTCCACGCCATTGGCCGCGCCACCACCATGGACTCCGGCGGTGAGATACGCATCCAGCACACTCGCCGTCTCCCCGATTTCCTACAGAGCGTGAATCTTAAGTACGTGAAGTTAGGATACCATTACTTGATCTCCAATCTGTTGACTTTATGTTTTGTCCCTCTGATCATAGTCACCTCCATCGAGGCCTCCCAAATGGACCCCGACGATCTCCGAGAGCTGTGGGTCCACCTCCAGTACAACCTCGTCAGCATCTTCGCCTGCTCCGCCATTCTTGTCTTCGGTCTCACCGTTTTCTTCGCGACCCGTCCCCGACCCGTTTACCTCGTTGACTACTCCTGCTACCGTCCTCCTGACCATCTCAAGGCCCCCTTCCACCGCTTCATGGAGCACTCCCGGCTCACCGGAGACTTCGACCAGTCGTCCCTCGAGTTCCAGCGCAGGATTTTGGAGCGCTCGGGACTCGGCGACGACACCTACGTGCCTGAAGCAATGCACCGCCTTCCTCCCCAGCCGTCGATGGCGGCGGCGAGGCTGGAGGCCGAGCAAGTTATGTTCGGTGCCTTGGATAATCTGTTCGCCAACACCAAGGTAAATCCTAAGAATATTGGTATTCTTGTTGTGAATTGTAGCCTGTTTAATCCGACGCCGTCGCTCTCTGCCATGATTGTTAATAAGTACAAATTGAGGGGTAATATAAAGAGTTACAACTTGGGAGGGATGGGCTGCAGTGCTGGGGTTATTGCTGTGGACCTTGCTAAGGATTTACTGCAAGTTCATAGGAATACCTATGCTGTTGTTGTGAGCACTGAGAACATTACCCAGAATTGGTATTTTGGGAACAAGAAGTCTATGTTAATACCCAATTGCTTGTTCCGTGTTGGGGGTGCTGCTGTTTTGCTTTCTAACAAGTCCGTCGACAAAAGGCGGGCCAAGTATAAGCTTGTTCATGTCGTGAGGACGCATCGCGGGGCCGACGACAAGGCATTCCGTTGCGTGTATCAGGAGCAAGATGATGCTGGAAAAACTGGGGTTTCCTTGTCCAAAGACTTGATGGCGGTTGCTGGTGGGGCTTTGAAGATTAACATTACGACTTTGGGGCCTATAGTGCTTCCAATTAGTGAGCAGCTTTTGTTCTTTGCAACTCTAGTGGCGAAGAAGGTGTTCGATAGAAAGGTGAAGCCTTATATCCCGGATTTCAAGCTGGCATTTGATCATTTTTGCATACATGCCGGAGGCAGGGCTGTGATTGATGAGCTGGAGAAGAATCTGCAGCTCTCCCCAACTCATGTGGAGGCCTCCAGGATGACTCTTCACCGATTTGGAAACACTTCGTCGAGTTCAATATGGTACGAATTGGCCTACATTGAAGCTAAAGGAAGGATGCGCAAGGGCAACCGTGTTTGGCAGATTGCATTTGGGAGTGGCTTCAAATGTAACAGTGCTGTATGGCAGGCACTCCGGAATGTGAGGCCGTCTCTAAACAGTCCCTGGGAAGACTGCATAGATAAGTATCCTGTGAAGTTGGTTACATAGCTCAAGAAACTTAAATTAGTGTTGGAGGATTGTTTATCATTCATTGGGGGGGGGGGGGGGGGAGAACCTGACATTCTATCTTTTCATTTTCTGAGTCTTTTAATTTGTGTTCTGTTGTGTGACTTTTCTCTAGACCAGATATGAAAGCGGAAACATGGTTTCTTTTCGCGTTTTTATTCTACGGTTGTGTCGAGTGTGCTATTTTTGCCGAAAACCGCTTATATTGTCCTACTAAGTTATTGTACTCTTTAGGTTCGTGGCTTTGGAAAATGGCAAATAAAGCTTTGGTATGAACCCTTTTAAAAACTTAAACTAGTAAAACAGAAAGTTAAGAATATTATAAATTATATCAAATCTTTATATTGGATAAATGTAAGATTTTATATTTTTTAACATGTCATCGTCTACGTGTTATATTTGATTAGTATGTAGTATAAGAGAATTTAAACTAAATTGAGCCAAACTCATATATAAAAAGTTAAACTTTAGTACAAATAAAAAAGTAAACTAAATTTTGATAACATGTTAAATAAGACTCTTAGATCTTAAATTCTTTTAAAAGTTTAAGTCAGTAAAAAAGAAAGTTCAAAAACATTATGAATTATGTCATAGATTCATATTTCATCTATATGAAACACTATACGCTTTATCTGAAAAAAAAAAAAATCTCGTTCAAAACTTCTATGAATATTGCATTCAAACATTCCTACAGGTGGAAGACATTGATCAAGAAATGGTATCTTGTTGGATACATTAAAAGTCCAATCAAGTAAATAATCCAACTCAACAGATTTTCTTAAATGTCGAATGCCATATTGAGCAAGTCACTATAGATTCATCCCCATTATAACTGGTACTATACTTGTATGTGCATTTTCTGTGGTAAGAAACATCCTGTAAAATAATGACAAACATACGAATTTTAGATTTAAACCTACGTAAGCGCTTGAGTGTAGCTCGGGTGGCGACTCCTATGGGCTATTCGTAATGGCAATCGGCGGGACAGGAAGCAAGGAATGTGATCTTTCTCCCAAACCCCAAATTCAAATGTCCTCGCTCCCGATCCGCGGTGGGGTGGAGGTCCTCTGCTCATCTCTATCATTGACGGTGGTTGGGGATCCTTGGCCGTGCCACACCCGTATTGTTTCCCTCGCCGCTCGTACAAATTTTGGCACTCGCATAGATATATGAAGCTACAAGAATGTAATTGTCTGCAGAAATTATGAGACGTGATTCTAACAATTCAAGCCCAAAATAAATATAGAGAAAACACAGTTTGACTTTTATAGCAGCATCAAGCATCAAGCAACAACGAGGCAAGAGACAGAAATAACATATAAATCAAAAAGTTAAGAGATTTAAGTGGATTCCTACTTAATTCCCAGAAGAGAGGGATCTTGAAACATTTTCAGAGATAAACTTTTGTATGTATATAAATATAATAACAAAATGAATATATATATAGTGTGTGTGTGTGTAAAAATTATATAAATTAGTTTGAATAATAAACATTATAATTATACTCTAGGAGTTTTACTGTTTTGAAAATATTTTTTTATTTTTTATATAATCAAATATAACTATTGTTATATAAGTGACCTTTTAATCATTTACTTATATATCTCATGCAATTGCACAATAAATTCACTGTAATTTTTTGTAATATACCGATCGTAACTGTATAATTAGAGTCAATTTGACAAATAAATACACATTTAGATATACAATAATTTCTAGATATTTTTCTTTTTAATAATGTCTATTGTTAATAATTTGTTTCATTAACAGAAAAAAAATTCTAAAAAGAGTTTTAATTTGAAAGCTGAAAATTTTCACTTGAACAATTTTAAAAATAATTGGAGAAAAAAATAATGAAACTAATTTCAAAACTACATTGCAAGCCCAAAAAAAAATAATATGTTCCAAAATTGAAAGCCTCCAAGAAGTTCTATCTCTGACAAAGAGGAAAATAAAGAGAGACTTACATTATGAGTATTTTTCTTTTAAAAAAATTAAAAAAAAAAGAATTTGAGAGTTATTTTTTCTTTATAAGAAAAAAATGAAAAAAAATGAAAAGAGACTTAAAATTTTTTTTCTCTTTTTCCTCTCTAAACAATAAAAAGTGGAATGTATGATTATTTTGAAGAAATTTTTTTCTTTTTTTCTTTTATTTTTCTTAATTATGGGAATTTGCATTGCTCAAATTTTAGACTTGTGTGAAATTGTTAATATGAATTGAGCAAATTGCATTGTATGTTACATCACAATAGGGTAAATGAGATATATGTTGAAATTTTAATTCTACTAAAATTCTAAAAACAATTATAAACTGACTACTAAATTAATGTTAAATATTAGAAACCGTGAGAGTCTACTACGAAAATTGAAATTGAACCAAATCCTTAAATATTATTAGAATTAAGGAAACGTCGCCGCATATGTTTTTAGTTCAATGAATTGATGAGAATCATTGACTTTTGTCGGCAATACTAACATATCTTTAGACCAGTGTTAGACTCGTGTAATACGCAACTTTATCATAGAACAATATATTGTAGTTTGTGTTTTATTTAAAAGGAACAAACAAAAACATAAGGGACTTAAATTTTGAGTATTATTTTTGTGAAGGAAATAGTTAAAATTTGAAATTATTTATTTTTTCTTTTTTTTTAATCTCTAAGAAAAAAAAACAGATATTTAAGAGTAGTTTTTTTTTTTAGAATCATTTTTCCTTTTTTAATTTTATAGTCCTAAATAATTCGTATTTTGCATTAATAATCGTTAACATAGTTTGAGCAAATTGCAATACGCGTTAGATTATAAATAAGTAAATTGAGTTTCTGGCTATAAGTGTTATTATAGATGATATGAGAATCTACTAAGAAAATCATATTTATCAGTACTATTTATAGAATTTAAATATTAATTTCATAAATTTGGAAATTGAAATTTTCATAAGTAAATTTCATCTTTCAAGTTTCATTAATAAATCATATTTATTAATTTCAAAAGCAAATTTCATCTCTTAAGGTTGCTTCATTATAAAAAATTTTCAATAGTTATTAATTGGCTAGATAGAAGTCTACTTGACTAGAATTTTATTTGCAAATTGTACTGTATTATTGTTTCAAAATTAGCATGTCTGAGTTAGACTGTGTAAATGAAATCGAAATTGAGTAGCACACTGAATTTGGATTTCCTACTATTATGATTATTACTCTATTTAAAAAATTAGTTTTATTATTCCTATAATTAAGGAAAAGATGACCTAGTTAATATAATAGTCTTCCAATATTCATAAAATTAAGCAAACATATCTGGGTAAGCAAAGGAATTGATGTGGCTAATGAAGATTTACTTAGTTTTCTCTAAGTTTCAGCAATATATATTTACATATAAACTAGTATTAGACTCACAAGATACATAGATGTGTCATGTTTGTTTACAAGTGAATTTTTTACTATTGTTTTATTTGAAAGGTAAAAACAAAAGGAGACTTAAAATTTGAGTATTAATTTTGTAACAAAAAAAGAAAATTTGAAAATATTTTTTTTCCTTATTTTTCCTCTTTAAGAAAATAAAAGGACGAATTTATAAGTAGTTGCTTTTCCTTTTTGTAGAAATATTTTTCTTTTTTATTTCTTAATTATGCATATTTGCATTGCGCAAGGTTCAAATATATATGAATAATCGTTAATATGAATTGAGTAAATTATAATATTTGTTAGATTATACTTGAGTAAATTAATTTTTTTAACTATAATTGTTCTATGGATAACATAAGAATCTTCTAAGAAAACCAAATTTACTAATATTTATAAATTTAAACCATAATTTCGTAAAGGTTCAAAATTAATATGAAACGCTATTTACCTAAACTAAATAATTAAAATTTACAATAATATACATTGTCAAATTCTTTTAAGTTTATTTTATTATGCAAGATTTTTGATAATGATTTATTATAGAATTCTTCTTGATTAAAATTTTCTTTTTGAACTACATCGTGTTAGTATTTCAAAATTAACTTGCTTGAGTTAGAATGAGTGAGTAAAATTGAGAATCAGTGGTCTGAATTTAGGTTTTCAACTATGATTATTACTTTAGTTAATATAAAAATATTCTAATATATTTAGATTTAAGGAAGATATGATATAGTTAATAAAAGAGTTTTTTAACATTCTTAAAATTAAGCAATCGTCATCATATAAGCTAAATCAATGATGTGGCTGAAAGGGTATTTTCAAAAGGAATAAGGAAAGAATATGTAAAAGTCCCACGTATAAAAGAGAAAAAGGTCTGTAAAATCTTATATATGAAAATATATGACATTAGTTTAATTGACCTAAAGGAAATTTATGGACAAGTGCCACGCACGCGTGTGTGTGCTTAGCGCATAGGCGCATTTTAAGCGCTTTTATAGGCGCACTTGGCACTTATACGTGTCACGTGGCAGTTTATTACATAATTAATTAATTATTTTAATTAATTAATTTTATGTAATAATTGAGTATTTCCTACAATTTTTCTTATTAATTAACTGTTTTGGCAGTTATATCCGAACCGTCACAATCCAACAGTTTTATTATTTGAATAGTTGTGTCTCATAAATAACTTCCTTATAGAATATTTTATAAGAATCTATGCAGTTTGTATTTTGCTGCAAAAAAATTAAAAACAATACCAATAATATTGCATGCACATTCTCTTCCCCTATCTTGATTTCACCACTGCATAAGTGTAACCAAGGACTTCATTTTATTCTGAAAGAGAATTCGCATAGGCTCTAGTACAGAATTGGAGCGCGAATATTGCCTTGAGGAGAGCGGCGTTTGATACACAACTTAAAGCGATCTGCAGTTCACTGTTTTCAATTTCAAATTACAAATTACAGAATTTTTGCTTTTTCAGTGATTGATAAAGAAAAAAAAAAGTATCAAACTCAAAAAACAAACTCATAAGCCATGAGTTCAGAATTCTAAACTACCCAATTTCAACTATGCATTCCTTCTATACCTACCAATGGTGCAAACCAACTGAAGTTTGGCCAAAAATCAACTGTCAATTCTAGTGAAAACCTATGCTAAGTGCTCCTTTGGGCAAAACCAATTCATTTCAACATTAAAATTTACTAATTCTATTAAATGATTTATTAATCAATTTTATAACTTACAATTAGGTACCCAATGTATGGTAACGTGAATCAATTAGAATTTCTAATTAAATGTTATCGTTTACTATATGCATCTCTAATCAATTACTTTTTTTAAGCATTTATTCCATAATAATTATGTATAACAACAAAGTACTTAATGTGGAGTTTATTATCATTTTTAACAAATTTTTAATTCCAATCATTATTTGATAATTAATAAATTGCTAGCATAGATTAGATTAAATAGAAACTTTCTACCAGCTTTTTCTTTTTATTATTGTTATATAATATATAAGTTGTAGTTATAGATGATGATATATGTCTTTTTAATTTTACTTACTTTTTAAATTTTCTAATCATATTTAAGAAATCAATATTGCCTGCAGCTCATTAGTTTAGGCACTATTTGGTTTACATATTACTCATTGATATTTTTTTTTGTTGATTGTTGATTGTTATTATTAATCGGTAATTGCTATTACTGATTGTTATTACTAATAACTAAAAAGAAATTTTAGTATTTAGTTAAATTAATATTTACTTGTTACTATTTAAATAATAAAATGACAATTTAGTAGATAATGTTTTATAGAAGTATTTTAGTCTAAAAGAAATTATGGGGGTAGTTTAGTTTAAAATATTTATCAATAACTAATTCATCAAGAAAGCAGTTTCAAGCTTTTTTTTTTTTTTTTTTTTTGCACTAAATTCTGGTATTTAAAAATCATATTGGACATCAATTAATCCAATTCGAATAAAAAAGGATTTATTCGAGAGCAAAACTTTCCTAACTCTTATTTTTTCCATACGCAAAATTTTAACCTGTGACCTGCACCAAAGCTAGTATTTTCTCTAACGACTATTCCAAGCTACTTTTTTAATCAATGGTTGTTTGGGTGAATTTCCAGCAAGGATGCACAAACACTTTAAATTTAGAGCTGTGTGAGTGTCAAACACGCGTTAAATACAGACAAATGTTAGATATGGTACGGACACGTGTCTGACACACTAAAAAGTGTCTCCCTAAAAAAAATTTTAAAAAAATCAAACACAACTTAGATACGTTAAAAACATGCTAAGAACATGTATTACTGATGCAGAAGACACGTCTTGAAAAAAAAAAAAATATGAAAGGTGAAATCTGGCCAGTGACAGGCACTTCTTTTTTTTTTTTTTTTTTTTCTCTCTTTGAAATTCAAATGGAAGGAGACAGAAGATTTGAAATTTTATTTTTAAATTTATATTTTTTTTGTTGGTATTTACTACTTAATATATATTATAATATTTTAGATATACTTAAAAATATATATTTTATAAGATTTTTCTAACAATAAAAATTAAATTTATATATGTTGTATTTTTAATTATAACTTATATTTTATTTTCAATAATTATTATTTATATTTATATGTGTATATAAGTATGTGTGTGTGCGTGTGTGTGTGTATACGTGTTTATGTCATGTCTGCATCTTAATTTTTTAAAGATTGGGGTGTCGCTATATTTATTTATGTCATTATATCCGTATATGTGTAACCTAAATTTGCAGCAAATATTTGCAGCAAATAGCAATGCGTACAAAAAAAAATTTACTAACTACCCTTTTTCTTATTTTACCAAACACCTTTCTCTCTATTTTTTCAAAGCTCAAATGCAAATTGTTCTCTTAAAAACTAAAAACTAAACCAAACATCCGCTTAATTATATAATTGCTTCTTTTTTGTGGAAATATCAATGGTAGTTTTTTCAATTACTATTAGTATTACTTATTTTAATTGAATTAATTTTAATTGAATTTTTTATTAATTTCTAATAACTATGCTAATTATAGCCAAACAAAAGTTATTTTCAATAATTTGATTGAAAAAAGACAATAAAAAACTGTATAACTATTATATACATTAGTTATTAATAAGAAATTGAGTAGAATAGTAAAAATACACTATTTTTTCTAAATATTTTAAATTTACTACAACATTTTTTAATTGAAAAAGTAAAGTTATTATAAAGCATGAATTAAGAGAATGTTTTCTCATTTATATAGATAGATACTGCCATTGATATCCTCATTAATTCCACCAGGCACTGGCTTTTCAGTGCGACACTTTAATGACTGCTAAAAGGTTTATTGCTGATCAAAACACGTGAATAAATTTTGGCTATTACACAAGCAGCCAATGAATACAGACTTTAGAGTCAGCGACTCTAAAGTGACATGCAGATACAGTACAAGTTACAAACAAAGGGTGCTGCTGCTGGCCCCAGAAGATTGCATTTTCTCTCGTATCACTACAACCGATAGGGGGAAGGCGATGGATTTCGCTCCTGTTCTCTATAAAAACAACTATATTTCATATAAACAAAGCAAACCAACAAATGATAATGTACTCATCTGAAGGAACTCTGTATTTCTTCTAAAGTTCTGCCTTTCGTCTCAGGAACCCAAACCGACACAAATGCCACCGTGAAGGCACTCACCACCAAGTAAATGGTAAAGGTTCCTGTTGAAGGTAGAGGAAGTTCAATACTCCACATATGGGGGCAACTAGTAATAGGTAAAAGCACATAATAAAACAGTCAGTAGTAACATAGGCACTCAATTCTTTGGCCAAAACTTCTATGGCCATCATTTACCTAGGCAGCATTCCCCTATATTAAAAATATTTGCAAGTGTTGTCCACGGGAAAAATGAGAGAGAGGGAGAGAGAGGTAAAGGTAAAGGGGACTACAAACCTCCAGTGCTCCAGTTTAAAAGCAAGTTTGCAGTCATTGTAACTACCCAGGCGATGAACCAATTTGCAAGTGTAGCAACACTTCCAGCGAGGCCTTTTATATTGATGGAGAAAATCTACATTAACATTCAGTGTTTTTGTTAAAGAAATATAGTGTGATCTGTCAGCTGACATATATTGCCAGAACCTGATGTTCAATACCAACCCATATTTGTCCATAAGTCATTTATTTCAACGTACACGCCAAAGCAATCATTCAAAATATTAAAATAGTCTGGATATATTCATAATAGTACAAAGACCAATTGGTCGCCCATAAGTTTTAATAATTTACTGGCAGTTCCATGATGTTATATAAGAAGTACTGGCTAACATCGTGCATGCCAAAAGTTATGAGAAATTGGTACCTCCGACATTATAACCCAAGGGATGGGTCCCATTCCCAGGGAGAAGGCAATTACCAAGACCTAAAAGATAAAAGGGGGAAGGCAGACAATCAACGTTAAGGCATAAATCTTCAAATAATAATAATAATAATCACAAGATCCCAAATATATATATATATATATATATATATACACAATTACCACGACTCCAACTACTGAGAAGATCCCCAAAATGCTATATAAACCAGAGTCCTCTGATACATGATTCTGGGGCACAATAAATTATGCAGGCAGAAGCAAATTAATAGCCCATTCCATAATCAGCAGAAAGGCAATCTTTAAAGTACAACCACAGCAACAAGATTTGCAATATGCAGACCTTTGTAAAGAATGACACTGCAACAATTAGAAGGCTAACGGTCATTCCAGAAGAGGAGACCTGAAATGAAAGGGGAAATTTGCCCATTTCAGTTCACATTCACAATCGTGGACCAGTCAAAGTGGTTTGCTTTTACTCACTATAAGTAGCAGCCGACGGCCTGTTCTATCTATTAACCATGTTGCTGCAGCAGTGGCTATAACCTAAATGGCATGTGTCAGAAAAACTGAATAGACTTGGGAAAACTTTCTCAAGAAAAAACTACATTCTATTGAAATTCTAGCCAGAAAAAGATATTTCCTGTATTTTTCTTCAAGCTATACCTGAATAGCACCAAGCCCGAACGTAGCAACATTACTGTTTGTGATCCCTGTGTCAAATTAAGCCAACTAATTAGAAAAATTGAGTTCAAAGACCAAGATAATCATATCTATATTTTTGTACAAATAAAATGAAATACCAATCATGTTAAAAACCAATGTACAATGCAAACATGGGGGATCAAGAACTTAACAACAAATAGACCATAGCTCATTTTAAGGATTCTAAAGCATCTACTTTCAAATGAAAGCTTCAGTTTACCAAGTTGACCATAGTATTTCGTTAAGTCATATAAAAATCAAGGTATGAAAAACTCTTCTGGTGCAAGATTTAACAAATGAAAAACTAGGTTAAGCTTACCAGAAGCTTTAAAGATGGTACTGGAATAAAATAGCACACCGTTGATCCCACTAAGCTGTTGCAAGGAGAGTAAACCCAGTCCAATCTGTGCAGTGCACCCAAATCCATAAACATTGAGGCAGAACCACAGAGGAGCCTCACAACGACAAAAAATTAGAGAAGAAAACAACCTACCATCAAAGGAAACCAATATTTTTTCCGTTTGAGATCTGCAAACCTGATTGTTGTTCTTCTGCTTGTTGATGCCACTGCTCTCTACACAAAGAAAAGTTGCAGATAAAATTATCATAAACTGCAATTCAATAAAGTGAAAGGAGAAAAAGACTTTCATTCTACAACTTGCATGGAAGGAAGAAATTGCCAACACCGAAGAAGAGTGACTTGCAGTGAACAGAAATATTCAGCTTCAGTTACCTTAATTTCATTCACTTCAAGGGAAATATCAGTTTCAAAACCCCGAAGAACTTGCAGAGACGCTTCAAAGTCTTCAGTCATGCCCATCTTTGCCTAATTGGAGTAAGAAGATTAGATCAATGACTTTTAACAAATGACTTGTTGGAGATGAAGAAAACAACAATTCTGATACCTTACCAGCCACCGAGGAGATTCCGGAATAAAAAATAGGCCAGGTATCAAAATGGCACATGGTAGTATTCCTGCAAAGAAAGTCAACCAAGTTTTGTCATCCAAAACTCTAATTCTGTCATAATTTGTCAATGAAATTCAAATCATGTTATAGTGAAAATCAAATCAACTTTTCCCGTACCAATGTGAAAGTACATAGGAGTAAGACCATAGCAGTACTTAATACCAAAAGGGTTGGACAACAAAGGATTTTTCAGTTTCCTTATTTTTCTTTTGGAGCAAGTCCCACTGCTTCTCCATAGAAAACTTAACCACTATCTGTCTGTGTTGTGTGCATCATCAGCTGTGCTCCACCTAGAATGTGGTAGCAAACTATTGTACTACTGAGAAAGAGAACGAGTATATTTGTAAAGGACAGATGTATGGCCACCTTCAAAGGCAAGAAAATCGACCAAAGATAGAAAGAAGTATCAACTAGAATATTTGCCTTGCAGAGTTGCAGCAAACTTCAAAGTTAAGTCTTCAAATAAGTTAGAGCAGGTATAATTTTGAAGCAGTTCATTCTAGAAAAGAAAAAACTTATTTCTATGGAACCTCTAGTTTCTTTTGCTCAACAGATAAGCTCAATCAAAAGCGCTCCTAGCAAGCAGGATTTTTGTTCCAGAAAGGAACCCAAACTATAATCACAAAGAGATATCTATACAGAGAAAGACTGAAAAATAAAATTTTATCTTCGACTCGCAGTAAATGCATTCAAGATCATCTTTTGAAGATTACCTAAAACTGCAAGTATTCTCCACTGAATGAAAATCCCAAGCAGGTAAGCTATCATGATTCCAATTGTGACAGAAAGCTAGATAACAAGGGAAATGAAGGTTAATGAGGTTAACAAGTGAAAAGAATTAAAATAATTATTTCCAACAAAAAGAATATCCCGAGCTTATGACAAGAATAAACAACGAATGCAGCTAACCTGATTCACCGACCCCAAGGTACCTCTCAAGTTTTGAGGTGCTATCTCTGCTATATAAACTGGCACCTACAGATGACAATCAACATAGATTTTTTATTACTTAACCCACATTTCCTATATCTTCAACAACCAAGCGAGACCTGAAAGTTACCGTGTATGAAATGATTCCCACACCGAAACCTTCCAACAATCTTCCCATGTATAGAAAAGAATAATCCTGCATAAAATAGCTAAGCTTAGTTACAATTGAACATGCTGGCGTTGGAAACTTTTGGAGGCATAGAATCCACACTCACTTTGGCAAAAGAAATTGCGAGCCAACCGATTATGTTAGGAATGGCAGCAATCATTAAAGACTGCAAAAAACACGAGAAAGTTAAAATATGCAATCCGCAACCAATAGAAGCAAATGGGGGAAAAAAAAAAAAGATTCCAGTAGCAATAATGTGATGGATAGTAGTGATGAAACAGAGAAGATACAATCCTACCCCTTTTCTTCCAACATACTCCGCAATCTGGCCGGCAGCTATAGCCCCCACCATAGCACCCACATTCGACAGTGAACCAAACAACGAGAACTGACCCAAGAAGCAGAATCAGTAAACAATTTAAAATAAGCCCATTTCCAAATTTGAGAAAAAATAAAATAAAAAAATTCATACCTCTGATACTGACAGTCCAAGATCGTTAGTAATGGCAGATTGGGTTGGAGAAGAATAACCAGCCTGAAAAGAGAAAGACAGATATACAGCAGGAACTCAAGTGAAGAAGCATAGCATTTCCTCTTATTTTTCTATTTATTCATTCTACTTCTTTTCTTTTCATCTCTTTTCTTTTGCTCTGTATGGCTCAGCTCAGGCGTGTAGAATATATGAAAAGAAAGGAGTTGGTGCGATAGCTGGTTTGCTTACAGTGAAACCGAATTGGATAGGACCGAGGGCGACAATCAAAACGCAGGCAACAACAGAGATGGAGCTGTCGCGAATGACTTGGGAAGACCCCATAAGGCTGGACTGCCTTGACCCCATCCGGTACCAGCTCCCTGTGTGAAGGAACGGCTTTCTTATCTCCCCTCTACCCTCCTCATTCTCCTCCCTGAAGCTCATTTTCTGCTTTCTCTCTCGTTTTCAGATCTCACTTTCCCCTGCTGCTCGCTCAACTTGCAGGTACGTGCCTGCCTGCCTAGCTGTTTGATGAAATACCCAAACGAGAAGCCCGGCAATCCGAGTCAGAGATGGAGAAATCAGAAACTATTGGCTGCTTCAAAGAAAATGGGTAAGAACACAGAGTCCCACAGCTACGGCCTACGGTCAAGTCACAGCTGGGGCGATGTTGTGTTTTCAAGACAATCTTCTTTTACTTTTTGTTTTTTTTTTTGTTTTCTCTGGCTGTTTGTTTTTTGAAACCCCACGTGATTATCGTCCCATAGACAGTTTTTCCATGCTGTTATTTATAATAAAAAAAAAAAAAAAAGGTTGGTACTCACAATACATTTATAATTTGTTTGGATTATAAGAATTTGATGGAAAAGAAAGTGATGAGAAAGAAAGTGATTTGATAAGAAAATTATAAGAAAGAAAAGTGAATGAATCTCTTATTTGGATAGATTATGATTATTTAGGAAAGAAAATAATTAAAAAAGTGAATTGATATGTTTGAGTTGTATGAAAAATGATGAAAAAGTAATAAAAAAGTAATAATATGTTAAATTACCATATTAATTCTATTGACTTGAATAATTATTTTTTAATTTTTTGTGTCACTTGTTGCACTGTAGTTAATAAATATATGTTGTAAATGCACGTTGGCCATCTCGTCGACGCTGGTTTGGTTTTTTTTTCCTCTAGTCACGTCATCACGTCTTCTTCTTTTCTTTGTAAAAATTTTTATGGTCGTTCTCTAACGTGGGGAGGCAGCATTTGTTGTTTGAAATGCTAATTATATGTTATATTAGTACTGAATAGGTATATAAAAATTTTTAACATACGTTAAAAAATTGTAAAATTTATTTCAACTCATAAAAAAATTTAGTTGAATTTATAATCTAAAATATAATTCACTTTTCATTTAGAAGAAAAATAGTTACTTAGATTTAGGTGTAGATATAAAAACAAGTAGACATATATACAACCATCGAGTACCGTAATTGAAAAAAAAAACTAATTGCAAAAGATACATATTACCCGTCCTCATGGATATTCATAGACAACTTAAAAAACACACGTACACATCCATTGTGCCATGACTAATAGAAAAATAAAATAAATAAGTTTTCAAACGTGGAAAATTATCTCACTTTACTGATCTTTTTTTTTTTTCACTTTCTTCATTTGATGTGACAGCTTGACAGATGATATTGTACAATTTTTTCTCTCATCTTCTCAAACGTGGGAAAGAATGTTTTTTCTTTTCTTTTTCTATTTTAACCGGTAAACAAATAGAGTATTAGAGAAAGTTGTGCTTTAACCTCTAATTATATATATATATAACAAAAAGCAAAATTCATTAGATTAAAGCTATAAACATACATAAAAAAAAGTTAACTGAACCTGAACTTATACCAATTGACATACATACCGTAAAAGAGGTCACTCAACCAACTAAAGGAACCCACAACCAAGGCACAAACCATAAGCAATCATATAGGCCAGTAATGAAATCATGCTTAGGTCCACAGCTCGGGCAAAACCAAGCTTACGTGCAAATTAGGATATGGGCTCACAGTCCTAGCATCCAACAGCTCGGAATCCCAAACAGGGACCAAGGCAGCCCCCCCGAACAGAGGACGGAGAAATCCTAGCAAACGGGGCAAACGACGGGATCTCAAAGAGCCTTCGGCGGCGAAACACCAGTACAAAGCCACACGCACACTGGAAATGCCAAAGTACGTTACAAAGGCGCGGACATAGAAGACAGCTGCAACGATTAGAGGGACCATTGTAAAAAGAATCACCCAAACCCAATGACTGGAGATTGCACACGATGCCAATGCGAGATTCAGACAGGAAGCACCTAGATTTGTATAAAGCCACCCTTTCTGCCAAAAAAAACACCCTCCCCAAGAATCCTTTCTTCTTTTTTTAGCTTTTATGTCTTGTACACTTGTTACTTGGAGACATTGATTAGCCCCAATACCGTTAGAAATTAGAAGGGAAATTAGCTTTTTTCTATGATTCCATGACCAGTTTGGTCAAAGTGCTATTTTCCTGGTATTTAGCTTTCCCCGGTGTTTCCTGTGATCCGATACAAAGGTGCAATGATATATGATGTGCCTCGCATTTTTTAAGCAGCTTTCTTTTTTGTATTGAGTAATTTCTTTTTCTTTTATAAAAAATAGGTTCTGTAACACTTAAATTCAAAATTAAAAGATTCTAACAAAATATTTCAATTAATTACATTTAACAGCACGAAACTCTATCGTGTAATTGCAATGTGCTGGTTGTTAAAAACAAATTGCAAGTGTGTTGGACAAGTTGCTTATTCCTAATTCAATGTTGCGTTAGATTGACCTTTTCTTTATTTATTTTTTTTTATCCTTTTTTATGTTTATTCAGACTTAGCTGTCTCCCAAACAAATTTGATTTTGACGTGACATTGGTTCCAGTTGCGGCTATCCTTGCTACACATGCGTGCTTTTACATTTATAGCTATTCAAGAAAACACTAAAAATTTTTTTGGTTTTTTTCTCTCTCTCTTGCTTTTTTTTAACCTTTTAAGTTATCCACCTACTCTGGTGAAAATGAAAATATGTTATATTATGTTAAAATCAATCTTTGGTATTATAAAAAATGACTATATAGATAAGTAACTTATGATACACATAAAATATATAATTAATTTAATAATTTAATTATTTTTTAAAACTAAATATATTTATATAATTTAATAATCTAAATTTTATACACTAATTGCATACTTAATATTATGTGTTTACATAGCATTTCTTAATAAATTAATAAATACAAGAAATGATGCCGAAGAAAGAAAGAAAACCTTTTATAATCATGAAAAACTATGCACGTGGTCGTGGCAATGCATTCTTTACTTTGAGGTTTTTTTTTTTTAAATTTCTTTAACAACAAAAAGTGGTGCATTATAGTTATCTTAATTATCATACTTTTAAATTAAGGTTGAAGGTCGGTAAAGTTTTTATTTATCTAATTTTAAGCCTCCTTCACATTTAGTCTTGATATTAATAAATCCAAGTACTTCACGCCATGCGCACAACTTAAATCTCATATTTGACTGGTGGCATTAACAAGAGAAGCTCGAACCCAAACTAACGAAGAAAAAAGGCATGTTGGACACTAATCATATTAGTACAACAAATGGTTTTCATTTGATTCGTTTCCTTGAGTAGTTGCAATCAAAATGTCAGTCCACACACACACACACACACACACACACACATATATATATATATATTTATATATGTATGTATGTATGTATGTAAAATACTGCCATAATAATTTAGTGTGTGTGGGTAATTCCTCTTATTATTGGATTGTCATTGCAAATTGCTTTGACACTTGCGTCACACGTGGAAGATAACAATTATAGGTCCTGATTATTAAAATGTGTTGGGACAAAATTAGCGAATAAAACTTGCCTAATATCTGGTCAAAAAAAAAAAACGTGCCTACCAAATGCAAAGTTAGGCCTACTACAAGTCAGTCCACTTGTTCGACGTCTTTTTCCTTGGCCATCCAGCCCCCCGTTTCCATGAAGGGACCATTAGCTGAGGTGGGAAGGAAATAAGCGTCCAAGCGACCAAGGAATACCAAAAAAATCAATAAATAAAGAATAATAATATATATTATAAAATGTGTGTAATAAAATACTTTGAATTTATAATTAAAAAAATTATCAATTTTCTTAGCATTGCTTAATCGAAAAGAGAAAAAAAAATAATTTTTTTATAATTTAATATTTTTATTATGATTTTTGTGATTTATATTATTAATTATAAATAAATAAATAAACTGAAATATTCATTGGAATTGAGAACTGATACCATGACAGGGCCACGTGGATGGGTAGCTACGGTAATTTCATACTTTGTCTTTTTTTTTTTTTTAATGATATGTATTATACATTAAAATTAAAATTAGATCAGTTATATATCAATAGGTTGATTGTACGTCAACTTTATTTATTATATATATAATATTTATTGTATTTCAACCTTAACATATATACACATCAACTTAAAGAATCTATGTATAAATTTAATTATTATATTCCTAACACTAATTTTTTTAAAAAAAAATTAAACAACTGGGTCTCACCCGTCCCGCCCTCCCCATCCAACAATCAATATTGTTAGCAATTAATGGGAAGCAAGGTGTTGATTTTCTCTTTGTCAAGATGTTTCGTGGAATTAATTAAGCATGGAAATGAGACGAGACAGAGATTGCCATTCCAATCTCCATCATTGTATTCCGTCCCCATCCTCAACGGAGATGGACTTTAACAACCATTCTCGTCTACGTCGAGAATCGAGAATGCCCGATCCTTTCTCTTTCCCGATAACATCATCTGCTAATTATATAATTCATCCTTGATTATATCATATCCTTTCTTCACATAGTCTGTGACCTTTACCTCCTTCAATTTCTGGAAGGATGAAGCTTGCAGAGACATTTGAAGAAGGGATGCTTAAGTTAAATTTGCTAAACAGTATCTTTGCAGTATCGCAGGTCCTTAAAAATTGGGCATGTGAAACAACGAAGCCAATGCAAAAAAACCACACAAATTGAAGAACTGAAATTCTATTATCCGCTTACCAACGTAGAGGTTGTCAGATTGATCAATGTTTAGAAAGCTGAAAACCCATAAACTCCATTTTTTTTTTCCCTTTTATTGATGTCTGAAAACCCTAACCCCACAAACAAGAAGACAAAATAAATCGGAAAGAAATAAAAAAAAAAAAAATGGAGGATGACAAAGAGTGAGACAGATGAGGAAGAGATTGAGCTGCTTTGGAGTGGCTGGAATTCAGATGCGAAGTGGTGAGGTTAAATACTTGGAGTTAGGTTAATCGTTTAGATTACTTCTACGAAGAATTGTTACATAATTGTTATGAGTCCCATTATATCGCCTGACAAAATTATTCGAGAATTTGTTCCTAATGTAACAAATAAATTTTTTTTATAATTATAATAACAAAATATGTAACAAAAATTTAAAAAAAAATTATTTTTTATTTCATATTTTATCACAATTATTGTATAAAATATAATAATTATTACATTACAGATAATAATAAAGCCCAAACACTTCGTACCATTAACATTTATCCATGTTATATATCTACTTAAAATGTGATTGGACAGTGAGAAATTAAATAAAAAGTGAATAAAAAAAATAGAAAATAATACAGTGATAATGATATTATAATTGATAAAAAGTAATAATTAGAGAGTTGAGAGAAAGAAAATAAATAATAATTTTTTAGAGAAAAAATAAAAAATAAATATTTGAATTGATAAAAAAATAAAAAAATAAATAAAAAATTTTAATTTTTTTTTCTTAAAAAAATAACAAACATGGCATTAGAGTTGAGGCCTGCTTTAATCTCTGATTAATTTTCGTTTGCCTCGTCTCCATCGGCGTGGGGACCATTGTCATTTCCGAGACTAGACATAGGTCCTAGGCATGGACACGTATGGAAGTGGCTGGATTATCTTTTGTTAGGTGGTATAGAGATTACTTTTCTCAAAATTCAGTTTGTGGTTCAGTTGATTGTGCGTGTATAGATACAATTTTTTTAATAAAATTATAAAATATTATATTATTTTTTTGAATTTATAGAAAAAAATATTAAAAAAAGAAGGTTTGAAAATAGAGTTCTAATTTATGCGTCAAATTACAGAATAAATAATATTTGTCTATAATAACGAGAACAACTTCTAGCAGAAGACTTATATTATCGACCAATACATTGTATGAAGACTGGCAAAACTTACTCAGGGAAATAGTGTTAGCAATATAATAATTTTTTTTGGCATCGGCCATCATAGATTCTTAGAACTTTATATCATTTTATTATTGGAATTTGAAGGCAAAATATATACGATTCAAGGAAAAAAGTACATATGATTGCATGTAAAATTTTTACACTTTAGGGTTATTTGAAAATTATAACATGACAAATACTAAATAAAAAAAAATACTAAGTAACAATATTTTAAATAGTAGTAAAAAAAATAAAATGATATAAATCATTAGATGATTGAAAACTAAAAAAAAATAAGTTGGTAAATACCATTGAATAAACTGCGTGGTTATTTTGCTATTATTTAAAATTAAACTGTGTAGCCAAATTCATAAAAAAGAATCCTCATTATTAGCAGAAAAAATATGCTACCGATTATAAACCAAACAATGGACTATTTAGTTTATCTATTCAATGTTACTGTTGCTGATTGTTGTTACTGATTGTTAAAAAAATTAATAAAGTATTTAGTTAATTTTGTACTTACTATTACTTTTAAATAAATTAAATGACTGATTTAGCTATTTAGTTTATAGAAATATATCATATCAAAAAAATTATTTTGATATTTTATAATTTTTATTTTCAAAATAAACATTCTATAAATAATATTAAGAATTTTCTCACTTAATTTTTAATTTTTTTATAAAATAAATGTTTACTAAACAGTAAAAAATATGGTATTTGAGATATTTTCTAAAGTGTCAATGTAATAAAAATTTGAAGTGAAAAAAAATTAGGTCAGAATTGTTGAAAAATAAAAATATTCTACTTATATGAATATTTATGAAATAAAGTAACAATTAACAAATCTAATTCTTAGAATAAATAAAAAAATAATGAAATTGTATGAATATTCTTTGAAGGTAATTTAGATTATATAAATTATTATTAATATAAAAAAATAAAAAGTAACCTAAAAAGCATTAAAAAGTATGCTTAAGTTATTTTTTAAATAACTACTTTTAGAAAGTCATATAAGGAAATAAGTAGAATTAAACATTAATACAAAAAATTAACCAAACACTTATCTTCTTACTTTTTGAATATCAAATGCAAATACATCTCCCCAAAACTTAACCAAATGCCCCAATAGCCAATAGTTGTGGAAAGCTCTAAGTCGCACATCATAATGTGATAATATATATGACACACTACGATGGCAAACAAAAAAAAAAAAATTTTTAGAAGTTATTTGATAAATTGTGTAACTACTTTATTTCTATTTAAAATTAAATTGTATAATAAAACTTTTTATAAAATACTAGTTTCTAAACCCTGTGTAATGCGTGAGTTGTTTTATTTATGTCATAATATGAGAATTTCAATAAAAAGATAATATATGAATAACATAATATAAAAAAATTAATTATGATATAAAAAATTTACATTATATAATAGTTAAATGAAATTGGGTGATGATAATCTGATAAAAAATTAAAAATATAATAATTAAATGAATATAAATATCCAAATCTTGAATTTAAGAAACATGCTAAAAAGTTTTTCTGTAAGTAAAAATAACCTCCAGACTTAATAAAAGCAAAACTACACTTTGTTCTCTTTTACATAAATTAATATAATTATATAGATAGTGCACTTTGAAAATAAGCATGACGCCGGTAAACTAATGTTTCATTCAATTAGATGATACATGAAAACTAAATCTAAATCTACTTACGTAATTGTTAAAAAAAAAAATTACTTCCGTAATTCTTTTGTTAAGTCTGACTTAGAAAAAGAAAAATGGGAAAAGTAATCTAAATATATAATGATAAGTATAAAGTTAGTACGTGAAGTTTGAATTGTTGTATCGTGAAAAATATATTAAATTTAAGAAAAATAGAAACGGATAAACTGTTGAATTACTTAAGTGCCTTCCATATACAACATATTATGTACCTACGTAATTACACAAAAAAAAAGTCAAAAATTAGTCAGGGACATCCATTCATACCTACGTAATTATACAAAAAAAAAAAAAAAGTCAAAAATTAGTCAGGGACATCCATTCATTTCCACGAAAGCTCCAAGCGCAGTTATGTGAACATGTCGGGCCCATTTTTGTACTGTTAAAGAGTTAGTGACCATTGTGGCTATGATAACACTTTAATCCTAACATTTAATAATGTACTGGATAAGGTTTTGTGTAGGTTGTCAGGATGGAAAGCCAAGAACTTATCCATTGCAGAGAGGATGACATTGGTTAAGTCAGTGACTTCAAGTGTACCAATGTATGCAATGCAAACGATTGCTCTTCCTATTTCCCTATATAAGAAGTTGGATCATGTAAACCGCGATTTTCTATGGGCCCATTTTGATCAGGGAAAACGTATCCACCTAGTCAATTGGAACATCGTTTGCCAGCCGAAAGTAAGTGGGGGCCTTGGCATCAGGCAATCGAGAATGGCTAACAAGGTTATGCTTTCTAAGCTTTGCTGAAGGTCTTTTAAAGAGCCAGAAAGTTGGCGGGTTAGAGTGTTAAAAGGAAAGAATTGTAAGTAGGGTGGGGTATCAATTAAACGTAGAGTGGTTGCCTCCCAATACTGCAGAAGTATGGTGGTTGTGCAGGAGGTTTTTCAATGGGATTTGAGTTGGAGGATTAAGAATGGGAGGTTAGTTAACTTTTGGACAGATAAGTGGCTTCCAAATGAAATATTAGAATCCAAACTAGTGAGACCCATAAACAATGAAGATAGGGAGCGCAAAGTGTCGGATTATTGGTTAGAGTAGGGGTGGGATACGCAGAAAGTAAAGACTTTATTGCCAAGTTATGCTTTTTTTGCTCTGGCTCACGTTTGTGTTCGACCCTAGCCAGAGAATATGAATGTACTGGCTTGGAAAGGCACAGCAGATGGTCAATTCTTAGTCAAGCTAGTACATTCTCTGGTGCATCAGTAAGTACCTACTAATGTCAGGGCAAGTTTTAACTGCATATGTAAAGTAAGTTGTCTTGAAAAAAATCATATATTTCTTGTGGCAAATTTCTTATGGAAGAGTGATGTGTAATTTTAAAAGACATAGGAGGGGCTTTGTGGACTCAGATCGTTGTCCTCTCTATGGTACAGAGTTTGAATCTATTATTCATATATTGCGGGACTGCATGATTGTGGCTAATCTTTGGAAGAGTGTCATTTGGCCATAAATAAGGCTGAAGTTTTTTTACCTATGAGTTCCAAGGGTGGTTGGATTTTAACTTGTGTTCACACTCGACTTGAAAAAGAAGTAGGGAGGAATATGAGGATTGGATTTCTTTTTTTGCTATCACTATTTGGTGGGTTTGGAGGTGGAGGAATGATTAGGTATTCTAGGGAAAAATGTTCAGAATGTATAACTTAACCATGATAAATAGTTTTTTTTTTAATGCAAAGAGGCTAGTATGAATAATAAATGAGAGTAGGGGGAAAATGAATGTAGGGAAGTAACGATTAGTTAGCTGCTACCTAGTGAAATCGAAGGCGACGCTTAGGCGCGCCTTAGGTCTTAGGCATCAGGTGACCTTACCTTGGGGCTTTTTCGCCCCAAGGCAAGGCAACTTCACCTAGGCGTCGTCTAGGCATGCCTAGGCGTCGACTTCGCGTGAGGTGCATGCGGTGTTTAGACATGCTTCTGTCAAAACAAAACCTTTTTTGTTTTTTTGCTTTTAAAAAATATATATAAGCCAAAAGGAACACGTCACTTTAGACTAGAGAAATATAGACTTCCTGACTTCTTTCGAAAATGCAAACAAAAAAAAGTTGCCACAAAGAGACAAAAACAATTGGACCACAAAGACGACATAAGAGGGTAGAAGAATAACTTTTAAAGTGTTCTCTTTCATCCCTCTACCTTTATGTCTCTTTCACTCTCTATGTTTTTCTATTTTAAGTTACTTCTCCAATTTTTTTTTTTAAAAATTATTATTTTTTTTCACCGAAATAAACTATTGTTGTTTCTTTTTTTAATAAAATATTATTTTCTTCACCGAAATGAACTATTGTTATCTCTAGAAAATAGATTGTTTTGTTTTTATTTAATTTTCAATCAAGTTATATTCTTTAATCTCCAGTTCTCCATCGAAACAAATTTCAATATCAGTTCATATATCAATGTATCTAAGAGATAGTATCTATTAGTTTATAGTCTATACAAATAATTTTATTTGTTAATTTGAGTTAGTTAATTATTTACTTTATATTTAACATATGTTATAATTTATTTTCTTCTATTTTTGGAAGGTCAAATAATGATGTCTGATGATAATTCTCATCCTAAAAAAGGCATAGGATGGAATTATAGATATCTAGCTATACCCTCTAACAAAAATAATATCACAAGCAAATATTGTCAAAAAGAAACGAAAGGAGGGATGTTTCATCTTAAACCACACTTGGTTGGAGGGTTTAGAAATGTTGTTGGCTGTAAAAAAATTTTCACAACATGTTAAAGAAGAAGTTAGAGCTTTTATGAAAAAGAAAAAAGTTGAAAAATATCAAATAAATTTAATTCTCGAATTTGATTATGTGGGGTTAGGAGATGATTATGACAAAGATAAAATTGTAGAAATTGATGATAAAAGAAGAGAATATTTAAGTGCTGGAAATAATAAAAATAAGAAATCTAGACGAGTTGGTGATATGGATTCATATTTTTAGCTTAAAGTTGCAACTCAATCAAAGGGAAAAGAAGTCCAAATGACTATCAATGATGCCTATAAGAAGGAGTTAAAAAACAAGGTGTATACGAATATAGTAATGTGGATGTATAAAACTGTAATTCCATTTACCACTGTCAAATTTGATAGTTTCAAAATTGTAGTTCAGTCTATTGGTCGATATGGACTGGGTATGAAACCACCAAGTTATCATGAGGTAAGGGTTCCACTTCTTAAAAGAGAATTTTATAATACAAATGACTCAATGAAGAATCACAAAAAAGAGTGGGCAAGAACATAATATTCTATTTTGTCTAATGAGTGGACTGACAGAAATCAAAGAACATTGGTGAACTTTTTAGTAAATTGCTCTAGGGGGAGTATGTTTATTGAGTCAATTGATGCCTTTGATTATGTGAAGACTAGAGATATGCTATTTAACCTTTTTAGCCGATGGATAAAAAAAATTTGGAGCAATAAACTTGACCAAGTCGTCACTGACAATAGTTCGAACTATATTTTGGCTGGTAAAATTCTTTTAATTCAATTATTCTTTGTGGCTTTTTAGTATTAATATTTGTGCATAATTTAAATTTTATATTTTCAAGAAAATTATTGGAAGCTAAGTATCCAAACTTGTGCTGGTCATCATGTGTTACTCACTGCATAGATTTAATGTTAGAAGATATTAGAAAAACTTCTACAATTTCGAGGACAATCAAATGGGCGATTGAGCGTGTTGGATATATTAACAATTGTCATGATGTTTTAAACATGATGAGGCATTTCACTGGGCAGAGAAATTTGATAAAGCCAGCCAAAACAAGATTTGCTACTTTATTCCTCACCCCATTAAGCATCCACAACTAGCGTGAAAACTTAAAAAAAAATGGTGACTTCTGAAGATTAGACAAAGAGTAGATGGTTAAAGGAGCAAGAAGCAAAGAAGACAAGCCAAATGATTATGATGTCTTTATTTTGGAATGATGTTGTTTATCTTCTAAAAGTAACAGAACCTCTTGTTCGTGTGCTTCGTTAGGTTAATGGAGAAAAAAAATTAGCTATGGGTTATATTTATGAAGCAATGAATCGAGCAAAAGAGGTGATTGCTAAGTCATTTAATGAAAAAGAAGATAAATATGAGTAGATTTTTCAAATCATTGATAATTGGTGGGAATGTCAACTTCATCGACCTTTGCATGTAACTGGTCATTTCTTGAATCCTAAATTTTTCTATAGCAATCCAGAGCTTGAAAATGATACAGAAGTGGTGATTGGTTTATACAAATACATTGAAAGGTTAATTTTTATCCTTACAAAGCAAGATAAAATCTCAAAGGAGTTGGTAATGTATAAGCAAGTTGAAGGCTTATTCGAAATTTCTATGACTATTAGACAAAGGAAAACAAAAGCTCTAAGTATACTTTTTTATTATGAACTCAAGTCATTGTTTTCATTTCTTACATAATTTAAATGATTTGAATAAATAATATATTAAATATAGTATACGATTTTATTATGTAGCGGAATGGTGGGCAGCTTATGGATCTGCTGCACCAAATTTGCAAAAATTAGCCATAAAAATTCTAAGCCTAATGTGCAACTCTTCAAAGTGTGAGCAAATTGGAGTGTTTTTGAACATGCAAGTAAAATGCATCTCAATATAAATAACCATTATAAGTCTATTGATTTAATTATATTGACAATAAATTAAATTTTGCAGATTCACAGCAAAAAGAGAAATAGGCTGACACAAACTTGCTTGAATGATTTGGTATATATCAACTATAATTGAGCCTTAATGCAGAGATATCAATTGCATGATACGTTATATCCTATTTTTTTGAAAGATATAGACGAGTGTAATAAAGTGTTGGTTGGTAAAATAGAAGAAGATGATGCTGAGGATGATTTTGTGTTTAATGCTTCTGATGGTTTGACATGGGGTAAGGCAGCTATTGCTGCTGAAGTTCACGAGGAAAGATTTAACATGAGACCTAGATCAGTGATAAGAGATTTAGGTGGTCCGAGTTCTAGTATAACAGTTCAACATATTTCGGATAATATAATAAATGATGAGGAAGAGGCAAATAAAGAAGACTACAAATTTAATGATGAAGCTATACATCTGTTAGATGAGGATGATGATGCTAGCTTTTAGTTATATTTTGATGAGAGTAGAATTTTATTATTTTTACTACTTCGCATTCTTTTGATTAATTATTTTTATTTATTTTATATTTATTTCTTAATTTTATAAGAGATATGACATATTTTCCTTTACATTTTTGAATAAAATTTCTTGAACTAATTTAATTAGTTACTTTTTGCTTAAAGTTTTATTTTTCTTTTAAAAAAATTCTTTAATTTATTAAAAATACACCTTATTTCACTTAGGCGCGCATTTGTGCCTTACACCTAGGCTCTAAGAGCCCTTAGCGCATTGGTGTGCTTGGTGCCTTTGAAAACACTACTGCCACCAACAGTAGACCATGTGACGCTAAATACAGACGAGGCAGTGCAATCAGGTATAGGCTTAGCAAGTGTTGGGGGGTATTGAGGGATTATAGGGGGTCTAAAAAGGGGGATTTACACATAATATTGGGAAGGCTTCAGAGATGGTGGCAGGATTGTGGGGTTTGTTTAATGGCCTTCAGAAGGTATGACAGTTTCAGGTGGATAAGTTGGAAATGTGTGTGGATTCGTAAGTGTCGGTTAATGCTGTTAAGACGGGTGTTATGGATACCAATCCTCATGCTAATTTGGTGCGTGGACGCCAATAGTTGTTATAAAGAAATTGGCAAGTAAGTCTTAGACACATTCTTTGCAAGGGGAACGATGTGGCTGATTGGATTGCTGGATATGCTCAATGTTTGTCTCAAGGGTTTTAAATTTTGTCCCAACCTCTAGAGGATTTACGGATGTTGCTGATGCAAGACTTAATTGGACCTCAGATGGTGGCTTTTAAGCCCCCTTAGCTCCCATTTTGATTTGTATTTGTGGGTAGTTTACCCTCTGTTGAATAAAAAAAAAAACACTTTAATCCTTTGTTTGGAAAAAAAAGAAGAAGATATAACATGATAAGAATGAAAATATGAAAAATAAATGTTAGACAAAAGGAATATATAATATTATTTTTATCTTTGTGAGAGTGTAATTTGAGAAAATGAAGTTAAAATATTTTGCTTGAAAATGACTGGAAAGTAAGAGAAAAGAATATAATATGTATTATAGTACCAATTTTACCAGTAAGTGTAAAAGTTAAAAAAATACAAACACAAATAAAAAAGTAATTTAACAGAAACATTTTTAAAAATAAATAAGGAAAGGGAGGCTGGCTAAACATGAACAATATACCCAATCCAACCTAATTTTATTTCCTCTACATAGTTTCTCTCCTCCCAAATACACTCTAAAAGGCTAGGTCCATCCCTAGCTAGTGTCTAGTTTATTTTTATTTTATCAATTCAAACTCAAACTCAAATTCAAAATTTTGGTATTCTGCGTACTTGCAATGGTTGGCACTTGACACTTAATTGATAATTCTTGCTCGTCATCATCACACTAATTTTTGTTTTTTTAACACTAAAAAAATGTATCGTAATAATATTAGTTATCATAACTGCAAACTGAGATTGGAAATTACTCTTTGGTGTTCTTATGTAACTATTATTCATAAGACGGCCTCACTACTCAAATATTGACAGATCAAATGAGATTTTGCAGCCTGCAGACGATTATAGCGATTAACAAATCTAAACTCAACACTCCATTTCAATCCTTACTTTAGCTGAAGTCACATCCAACTTATTTGTTAGGTTAGAGTGCATGCATGAAAATTCAAATTTAGATCGCGTGCATATTGAAATATACAAATTTGCCATCAATCATCATAACACCAATATGGCTATCGGTGTCTTTTTTTTTTAGCCATGAATTTTGAAACCATTATCTGAAAATAAAAAATAAAAGATAAAAAAAATGAAAGAAAGAAAAAAAAAAAATTCAATGTTTGATTGCAAAAGTTTTTATTCGAGTTTGCAACTAGTGCAGTGCCACGGCCTTGCCTAGGTGGTCGCTCAGTCATGGACGGACATTAGAAGTTTGAACTTTGAAGTGTGTGGGGCTTAATAGATAGTTGAAGTGGACATATTTTATCAGCCTATATTACAGGCCCAAGATTTGCAGGCCCAAACTAGAGAGGCGAAAAGAAACTGAAGCAAGCAGATGAGATTGACTGAAGAACACAGATTCCTATTTTCCTTCCGATTCTGTGTGGGTTCCCGTTTCCGTCGGATGATTTGTGTTTGTGGGAAGGAGAAGAAGAAGAGTATTCAATTCAATTCACTCAAACAATTGATTCAAACTTCACTGGTGGATTCGGCCAATTCAGTCCTCCTTAAACCACCGTCATCGCCGCCGCTACCGCCGCCGATTTGTGTGAATATTAGCGTGGTCTGGCCTGACACAGTTTTGTTGATTGCACATGGGCGAGCAAACCCAGCACCAACCACAAACCCAACCTCAACCTCAAGTCCCGGCTCAGCTCCAGTCGCAACCCCACCATGACTCCTCCTCCTCCTTCTCCGCTTCTGCCACCGCGACGGCCACCACCACCTCGACGACGGTGACCACCACCACCACCACAGTTGAATTGACCAGTATTCCTCCCAAAACCTCCGCTCCTCCAGCCAAAATCCCCGCACGCCCCCGTAAAATCCGTAAGCTTTCTCCCGGCAGCAGCGCCGTGGGTGCCAGCCCCGACACAACCTCCACCAGTAATAATAACCCTAATTCTTCTCAAATATCCACCGCCGCCGCGGCCGAAGGGGAAACCCCGAAATCGACCGCAAAAAACAGCAAGACCAAGACCGTCCAGCAGCGAGCCCTAGCAATCGTGGCCCCACGCATCGTCGCGCGATCGCTGTCGTGCGAAGGTGAGGTGGAGAATGCTGTTCGTCATCTCCGCAGCGCGGATCCACTCCTTGCCTCCTTAATTGAAATCCACCCGCCGCCTACCTTCGACACCTTTCACACGCCTTTTCTTGCCCTAACTCGCAGCATTCTTTACCAGCAGCTGGCGTTCAAGGCGGGCACTTCCATCTACACCCGCTTCATCGCACTCTGCGGCGGCGAGGCTGGAGTTCTTCCCGAAACAGTCCTAGCTTTGAACACCCAACAGCTCAGACAAATTGGGGTTTCGGCCCGTAAAGCCAGTTATCTTCACGATCTTGCTAGAAAATATCAAAATGGGATATTGTCCGATTCAGCCATAGTCAATATGGATGACAAGTCACTATTTACTATGCTTACTATGGTAAATGGAATTGGTTCTTGGTCTGTGCATATGTTTATGATATTCTCGCTGCATAGACCGGACGTTCTGCCAATTAATGATCTCGGAGTGCGCAAAGGGGTGCAATTGCTCTATAACTTAGAGGAGTTGCCACGACCATCACAGATGGATCAATTGTGCGAAAAATGGAGGCCATACAGGTCAGTTGCGTCCTGGTATCTCTGGAGATTTGTTGAGGCAAAGGGGTCTCCTTCCAGTGCAGTTGCAGTAGCCACCGGTACTAGTCTGACGCCGCAGCAGGAGGAACAACAGCAGCCCCAACTTCTGGACCCAATTAATAGCATTCTCAACCTTGGGTATGCACCATTCTCTCCTCTTTTATTCTTGGTCTCCCGTCTTTCCGCAGAAGTTGTTTACCTAATTGTTATTCTAGTTATTGGTGATTCTTAATTTTGGTATAGTTTCTTTAAGCTTCAGCCATGCTGAGACCCTCAAGATTGTCTACCTGTGTTGAATTATCTTGATTGCCAATTTTGCTAGTGTAGGATAGGTTTGATACTGTCATATACATGTGGGTTGTGTTCTTGCAAGTTTCATGGGTGGTGTTTAGGAATGCAGTCAGTGTGCCTTGACATGCCATGCTTTTAAGATACAAACTTGTTCTTCCAGAATTTTTCAAAGACTGCATTACAAGTGTTAACTGATTTTGCTTTAAGTTATTGATGCCAACTTCTTTTTGTTTTGGGCTTTGAAACCTTTTGTTCTCAAAAGGTGATCTTTCATATCCCGCCATCCTTACCTTCCCTTTAGGACAGGTGACCATCTTGTTCTGCATAGTTTTCAACATGTGAATTACATCCTGGGAAGTGATGGGATAAAAATAAGGAAGAAGCTAACGTGTGATATGATTTTACCCAACAATTACCAAAATAAGGTAAAGTTTATGTTTTCTGCATTAAGTTACAGAGGACGAGGATTATTGGCCAATGCATGATTATTTCCTTCTAAATGATCCTTCAGAGAACAGTAAATTTCTAATTATTCCAACCAAGTTATCATGACGAGCAAGACAAAACACAGTTTTGGTCAGCTGTCTAAACTTAACTGGATTCATTGAGTAACCATATTTATTTTTCAATCTCATTGATGAGTATCCTGCTTCCTTAAGAAGATGCTATCTTGCTAATGAGCACATTTAGTCATTAAACTGCTTGAAATGGTTGAATGGAATAAAGATTAACATTTCTGTCGGGCTCTAGTGTAACCTCCAACCTTTGTGTTTGTCACCTTCGACTGGTTTAATTCTATGGTTTTGGCTATGTAACAAATAATAAAGGTGTTTATTTGAGAGTGGAATGGTGAGGAACAAAAGAAATTTTTAACTTCTCATTCTTTTTAAGTGGATTTTTTGGAGATGTCGAGGAGGGGTTGATGTTGCATGGTGTACAGGTGTGATCCAAATAACTGGAGTGGCATGGGAAGAAATTTATTGGGATAGTAAGGCTCAAGTGCGTGGCAACCAATTTGATATATGAGGTGTGATATAATGAGGTCAGAGTATTATAGGAGCAGAAACAAGGTAAGAGGGTTGTTTATAGACAGAGAAAGATGGTGAAGTTGGAATATCAATTGGCTTGTGGTAAAATTTTCGTAAAGTTGTGCCACTTGGTTAGAATGTCACTTGGTTAAGACTTAAATTCAATAATCATAGCCAAGAGGATAGACTCCATTAGTTGGTCTTGCGCTGACCTCACTTTAAAATAATTAACTCTGCATGTGGTCTGAAGTAACTATAATTAGCTGTAATTGGAAGTGTGACTGCATAAAGCATTTACAACCTCAGAAGAGTTGGTTATATGCCAAGTTGTTATACGTCATTATTTTTGGCTCTGTACAAGGGAATTTACTAGGACTGAATTGCTGATATATGTCGGACACAAAATCATTGAAAGTTTTTAAGTGAAAAATCTAGCTGTCGCCATTGCAAGCTTTCCGAGATGTGTTTGTTGTACAATAGCTGAGGTTTTTGTTCAAGCATGTGTGTTTGTCTGGCATTTTACTGCAAAATATCATATAATGAATGTTTAATATAAAAATTTAGGTTCTGAATAGAAAGAGTAATAAGATTGGAATATCCAGTCTAACAAATAAATGACTGGAATCTAAGATGCCGCATCTTCTCATCTTAGTTCGCTTTCAACCTTGTACCGTGTCTATGTCCTTATAATTTCTCTCTTAGTTCGGAGGTGTACTTATTTTTCCCATTTACTTAGTTTGAATTGGATGCCTCATGGAGCTCTCGTTGGAGTGCTGTAGACCCTGTATATTGCTGCTAAATTTGTGTGTTTGATGTTACCCTTGACCAATGTTGTAAATGCCGGCATACACTTGGGTCCACACCTAATTATTTAGCTTTCTGTTGTGCTGCCAGTTGTTAAATATATGCAACTTGTGATTGAAGACTTCATCTTTATAGACATGTATATCTATTTGAAGTGCAGTAGAAATGACTTCTTTCGCCTTATCAGTGACACGCTGCTTGTTTTGAATTGTAAACCCTAGTTTGAGCCCGTGAGGTGCATTTTATTAACCATATTTGATGCTTGCGCTGCAATCTTTGTTTTGTATGCCATTTCTTACTGTAAAGTTGGGCCTGTTAACTGTGTGGTTAAGAAAAGGGTTCATTTAGTCTTTGTTGACTTGCTTACTAGTCGCCGTGCCCTGGGGCCACCCTCCTGTCAATAGTGGGGGGTTTGGGGGCCAAAGGACAGGGAAAGACTATCAGACCGAGGGGTCACTTTTTGTGTGTGTGTGTGTGTGTGTGTGTGTGTGCTTTTTTTTTTTTTGGATGTGCATAATTGGTGTATTAATCTTTTGTAATGTGCAAATTATTATAGGGCCTGTGCTTGGGGACAATGACTTGGAAGTTCCACGAGACATGCATCTGTTCATGACCTCCTCTATTCAGTTATGCTCTAGGGCATTGGAAAGCAGTTTGAGAAAGGTAATCAGTACTGAGAAGTTTGGACATGAAAGATTTTGCGAGATGTGGGTGTTAACTTTGTCTAGTAACTTGCTTGGAAAATTAAATGAAGACTATTTGATCTGAAGTTCTTTTGTCATTGTAAAGAGACCTTTTTTTTTTTTTTTTTACTGTGTCCCACATAATTTAAAGATATTTGATGTTTTGGCTCTGCATTTTGGTTTGACATTCTGTATTCCACATCACAACTGAAGTATCAGTGCATCGCATGTTAGGTTTTGCAACTGACTTGGTAGGCGAAAGTGCTGTGCACGACCGCCAATAATTGTTAAGGTGGTTGATCAGAATCTGGCAATCTGATTGGAAAGATGATTGAGGCCAATTACCACCAATAATTGTACACGTTGAAACAGATAAGATGCAATGGAGAGAAAAGGAGCGGACTGTTTCTATGACCAATCATACAAGTGAATGATGGCCGCAAATTTTTATTTACTCAATTGGATTGGGAGGGGGTTGTTTTTTATGCGCAGAAGTCTCAAGTTAATTTTATATTTCACCCGAAACTTTTAAGAGTATCATTACATGTTCATATATTTTTTTTCAACAAAAAAGAAAATTTAAATGTATTATTGTTATTCTAAATATAATTAGTATTATTTTTAAACTTTGATTTTCAAAAAAAAAAAAAAATCAATTTTTTTTCCTAATAACATTCGCCCATCTACTTTTGTTGAACTTTAAATTGATCATTAGACTATAGTTAATGGGCTTGCTTTTTATGAGCCATGTTAATCGTTTTGGGTAAATTGCATGCTGCCGTCTTGTAAACAGGATATGTTTAAAGATGGCATCGTACATTTTTAAGGCGTTCATAAAATATTTTCAATTATTCTGTAGTAACTAAAAATCTTACTAACGGCTGCTGCTAATTAAAGTTAGTTTCAATAACAAAAGTGTTGCAGAAAGTAGAAAAATAGGACCAAAATGCTCCTTTCTTTGAATTACAGACCACATGACCATTGGGGCCAAAAGACATGCATTAACAGAAGCCATTCCCAATGGCTAGAAAGTTTGAAACCAAATTGTTTATAAAAACCAGTGGGAAACATACTCTTTCCTACCCAAAAAAAAAAAACTCTTCCTCAATCTTCACGTCTTTCAAACTTCAAAGAATATGTTTTTCATCTCCTTTGTCAAGCAATCTGTTGCAACGTCAAATCCCATGCCTGCAGATTGTCCTTCGCAAGCACCATGCACATTGATACGTACAAATGCAATACGGGTCCTACTACATGCTTTAGCCTTAAGTTTTACACTTTTTACTCATAGACAACTAGAATTGGTGAAAGCCATCAACTAGACATAATAGTCAATTTAGAATCACACAAGATCTAGAAAAAGAGAACAAGATAGGACCAATATAGTGCTAAAGTGTGCAAAAGAGAAACTAACAAAATCTTCTGGTTGAATACATTATTTTGACAGTGTGCCTACCTTGATATTGGGAAATTAATTGAATGCGTTCTTGTCATATGCATTTGTTAGCTGCTTCCAAGCTGGCAAATAAAATCAAGTAGAAAGTGGTTTTGCAGGCATTACACATTAATAAGTAAGCATTTAAGAGCTCAACCTGAAAATATGTTTGTACATCACAAACTAACATTGTCATTCCTGGAGCTTAATAGCCAGTGTTTTGAATTCTAAATGGGTAATTAATTAGTATTGGAACCAATTGCATATTCACTGGCAGGAAAGCTTTGAATTCCATCATCATATTCATAAGAGGAACGCACTTTTTCTCTTTTGCTAAATCTAGTGAGATAATTAATGTATTAATCTGTCATTATGGGTGTTGATTTTACTTTAGCAGGTTTTAGAGCAGCAACAACAACCAAGTTTAGAAACAGATCTAGGAATTTAAAAAAAAAAAGAAAAGAGAAAAAAAAATTGCAGTAAGCATAATAAATATAGTAAAATTACTAGGTGAAAAAAATTCACCTTTGGGAGTCCTGGTTCCGACTTCCAGACAGAATCTTATGAATTTGCGTTAGGCATGTCCTGTTCATCCAGCTATGATCTTTGAAGATCCATTTAACATTCAATTAAAATTATGGGGGAACTCCCACAACTTTATCCATGAAGATCTATTATTATTTAGCTAACAAAATCAATGGTAACTCCCAATGAATAAAACTTGGCAAGAACCCTAAAAAAATCAATCACTACCGCAATGGACAAAATTCAAACTTTTTTAACCTTAAGAAATTTAGTCTTACCCCTAATGTCATGTCCGCATGAATTTTTACGAGAACCCTTGAGTGAACAAATTTGAGACTGGTTCTATTGTTACAATTCAAAAGAAACCAACACAACACATCAATGTTCTAGAAAGAAATTGTAATAACTTATGATTTTTTGTCAGAAAGTAAGTGTGAGCAACAGGTTCAAGGTCTATGCCAATAACGCTAATGGATGGACGAGAGAGGGGGAGTCAGGAAGAGAGAAGATTGAAGTAAGGTCATGTTTGGTCTGTGTCGTATTAATATACAAGAGGATATCATAGTCTTTTTACACATTTGGTATAATTTAATCGACAGTTGTTAGTCATAGGATATTTTGTGTAAATTCTGAAAATACAAGAAATGATTCATAATAATAACCAATTTATAAGATACTGGAAGTAATTTACTCAACTGAATTCAGGGTTTAAAACTGCCATTGTTTGTTGTGCCCTAAGATTGGGCTAGGCAATGTTTGGACTCTCCTCATTAAACCTACATTTTAAGGTCTTAAGGGGGCTTTTTTTTTTTTTTTTTGGGTAAACAATCGTACAACTAGAGGTGACAAATGGGCGGGTTGGGTCGGTTTCGAGTTGATTTATTTGGGTTTCTGGTTATTCGAGTCTCAGGTTTATCAGGTCTCAGATTTATTGGGTTTCAGGTTCATCGGGTCTAGAGTTTATCGGGTCTCGGATATTTTGGATTTCGGGTTATTTCGGATTGATTTACTTCAGTTTTTGGGTATAATTCAAGCGGGTCTCGAGTTAATTCATTGTAACATTTTTTATTTTTTATCAGACTTAAAAATTTTGTTTGTATGTTTTACCAAAATACTTAAAATAATTAATCAAAATGTGAATAATTTAAATTTTAATTATTTAAAAATATCAAATGATATAATTCACATAATAATATTTATAGTTAATATAATATACAATTAATTAGTAGAAAATACATTATAATTAGGTGTATAAATTGTTGGAAACATGAGTTCGGATTAATCGGGTTACTTAGATTTCAGGTTGTTCGGGTTTCGGGTCTTCCAGGTTTCGGATTACTCAGATTTCGGATTATTCGGTTTTGAGTTGTTTCGGTTTCGGGCTTTTCAAGTTACGGGTCATTAACTTTTTTAGTCAAAGTAAGTCGGATTGAGTCAAATTTCAGTCAGGTTAAATCGGGTGATTCGGGTTGGATTAATTTTTATCACTTCTACGTACAACTGTAAGTCAAATGTTAGCATTTGAGGATAAGTTCATCATTGGGTTAGAAACATTTTGATTTTCCAAATTTAGATTTATAACAAAAAGAAAATGCAAATAAGGCTGATATCATGAAAAAAAAAAAAAAACAAACAGCTCAGTATTGTTAAATTACTGTCAAGTGCAGAAATGATAATTGACATGGCACAAACTCCTATCCTAATTAGCCTCTAATGCTTGTGTGGCAAGTCAAGATATTTTGTTAGCATCATTTTGACCATCTCCGACTGCCTTCCTCTTCCCATCTTTTTTCGTCTCTCAGCTCTCTCTCTCTCTCTTCTATGTCTAACAATTTCTCCACCAAACTTTTTGAATTCTCTGGCTCTACCTCGGAACGGCGCCATTATGTTTCCGAAGGTTTTTTTTGTCTGATTTTTTACCTTAATGCAACGGGATTACTCTTTTTTATAATTACGATGACACTTTTTACAGTAAAAAATATATATTACTTTTTTTATTACAGAAAATATAATTATTATTACAAAAAATCGTAGTCCCATTACAATCTGACACAAAATCAAACAAGAAATTTTTCAAAAATGTACTTTTTTCCACCTCAGAAACACTCCACAACGCCTTCCTCCCAAGGTTGTGAGAATCAGACCGATTATCGAACCGAAAATATTAGTGGATTAATGTTCAATCGGTATTTAATAATATATATATGTATAAAAGTAATTTAAAAAATAATAATTATAGATAGTAGTTAAATATTAATTTTTCTAATTTTAAGGATTAAATTGAAATTTTAATCAAATTTAAGACTAAATTGAATTTTTTAATTAAATTGAGTGCTCAAATTATAATTTAAATAACATTTGAGATCAAATTATAATTTATAAATTTTTCAATTTCATTGAACTGGTTTAACCGGTCTGATTTTAATCGATTTTTATTGATTTTGACCGGTTCTTAACCGATTTTGACTAATTTTTTTTCGGTTCGAATCACCCCTCAAATTTTGTCAAAACCGACCCGCACCCGCGGCCGGTCACCGGTTCGACCGGCTGATTCAGTCACCAATCCGATCAGTCAGCCTGATCCAATTTTTACAACAGTGCTTTCTCCCTTGCTCCCCCTCCCAAAAAAATTAAAAAAAATTACTGTATCCGTGCCTTCTCCTCTTGTAATCACTCTGGTGGCATTACCTTTACCCACAATCACTCTTACAATGATACCTTTACTAATAATAATCTAGCTGACTCTTTAACAATCGACCACTGCTACACATTCTCAACGTGGTTCGCCTCCAATTTTACGTTCAACGAAGTCATTTTTCTCCTGTCTTAAAGTCATATTAGGCATCATGTTTTATTTTCCCCCATTTTTCCAACTCTATGACAGTGAAACATACTGCTATTTTGACATCCCTTTCAGCTCATTAGGTTTGAGCCAATTCATATTATTCTTAGGAGGTGTTTGTTTAAGAAAAAAATAATGTGGGAATGAGAATCAACTACCAAATTTTCAATCTTATTGTTTATCTTATATAAAATGTATTTCCATTCCCTTAAAAATGGGAATGAGATTCCCTACTTTAAGGGAATCATGATTCCTATGTTTACTCCATTAATCATTTCTATTCCCTTCCTAACTACTTCTAACTTCTCAATTTTCTCCACTACCCCATGTTTTTATTTTTATATTGTTATTATATTATTTTTTGATTTAATTTATTCGTAAAATAATAATAATAATAATAATAACATGTTTTTATGGTAGAATAAAAATTAAATATTTCAAACCTCAGGATAATAATAAAATTGTAAATAATAATAAAATTTTATAGTTAAAATAATCGTTTATTTATTATTAATAAATTATTTTATAATCTCTACAATATTATTTTCATAATAATAATAATAATAATAATATTATTATTATTATTATTCTTATTATTATTGTTATTATTGTCATTACCATCACTACTTATTAATGAGATCATATGTCATGGTATTATAATGAGAATTTAAATTTCAAAAATATTTAAATTATCAATTAACAAATGATTATTATTATAATAACAATAAAATTTTATTTTAAGATTTTCTTTTTAGATTTTATATTTATGGTTATCATTGTGAAGTATATTATTGTTATTATTATTATTATTATTAGTTTTTATTATAATTTTTAATTTTATTTGTATGGTAATTTAATATTTTTAATTTGACATTACATTATAATATTTTTTTAAATTTCATACTTTTTAATTTGATATTAATAATTTTTTAATTTTAATTACATTTATCTTATATTTATCATGACATAAATATTATCATATATTTAATATTTTCGATTCTGAAATGAAACAAACATTTATGAAGGGTTTTGATTCTGATTTCGGAGTTAACCAAACATATTATAAAATAAGTGATTCCGTTTCCCTTTGCACTTGATTCCAATTCCGATTCCGATTCCGATTCCGATTCCAAACCATAAAACAAACGCCCCTTAATGTAAATGCTTGGGCTTTAATGTGAACTATTACAGAGCATCTTTGTTGGAGGTCCTAGAAAGGAAAATAAGGTAGCGCTTGGTGAAGTGCTAAATAGAGATCAAATAGTCTCTGTCCCCTACAAATTGGACTCTCTGAATGACAAAGGATCTGAAATTACCTGCAAAAGGAAGTCGACAAAGGAAGAGGTTGCTTAGTTCTACAATGCAGTTTCAAAGGACCACTTACAAATATATTATGATGATTTACCCATTTGGGGTTTTTTAGAGAAAAGCTGACAAAAAAAGCAAAATAGAGCTTTGTGATTCATCATCTTCATATGGAATAAAATCAATCTTTTGTGTTTTTCGACTTGAGATATGACACATACCTCAAAGTTTAAGCTAATAGAACTATAATTTATGTACCTTAAAGTAAAACTCATTTTTACTAATTAAAAGAAAAATATGAAAAACCTAAAGCAAGCCTCACCCATTTTTCCTTAAATATTTAGTGGGTATTTGGTTTACGTTTTAAAAAATGCAGTTTCCATTTCAATTTCAAAAGATAGAGAAAAGCATATTTGGTAATTTTTTTATGGGATGCTGTTGGCTGAAAACCCACTCAAACAACAATTGATCCAAAAAGTAGCTTGTAACTTTTTTTTTGATAAATCAGTTACTGAAAAATAATTTTTAGCCTAAAATACCCCTATAATATTTTTTGGACTAAATTACTCCCATAAAACATCATATACTAAATGAATATTTTATTATGTAAACAATAACAAATAAATATTAATATAATCAACATTACAATTTCATTTTAGTCATCAACAATAATAATAAATAGCAACAATTACCAATCAATAACAATATTATTAATGGGCAATAAGTAAACTAAATAGCGCCTTAGTCTCCATTTGAGGATGTAGCTGCATTTGTAAGAAATATTAACAAAAAAAAGTTGGTAAATACCAAACTCGGAAAACGCACAAGTCGTCTAACCCTTAAAATGCATGTCATTAAATTGGAGGATATTGTCTAAAAAACCAAAGGACATTACTCTACCTTGTTCATCAAACAATCTAATCTTTTAAATGAAATTAATATGATCAAAATTAAATTAAAACAGTCAAAATTGTGGAGAACAGGTGGGTATGATTTGAATTTTAAGTAAGCCTATTTGTCAGTTCAGTTATGGTTTTGGGAATTGAAAACCACCAAAATCAAGCTGAAGCACCTTATAATACTAAAATTTAAAAGTACATTATATAGGTACACGAATCACATAACAAAACCAACCATTCCCACAATCTACAGTCCTTTCACACCTAACATACTGATTATAGGCATACTGTTCATATATATTTTTTTCCTTATCATTTTTTTAGCTACTTATTCTTATATTGGTAAAATCTCTCTTCTATTGGCTTGCAAAATTTTCAAGTTGCAACTAATAGTTTAATTTGAATATAAAAATCAAACTAATTCAAATTATTTTGCATATAAAAATGAGGTTTTCGTATCTTATGAATTTTAGATTCATTTAAAACTATATTTTAAACTCATTTATTGGAAAAGTGTAAGGAATAGATAATTACTTTTTAAACGGTAAGGTCTTCTCTGTTGTTATGGGATATGCATCTACTTCGTACTTATTTTTTATATATTTTTTATTTATCTCCAGATAAAGATGTGAGCCTTTTATTAATTTTATCCATATGTTGTATATTCTTATTAAGTTTTTGTGTATTAATATTAAGTATTTAATGATATAAAACTAATTTGTTATATGCACTAATACTAATATTAATTTGTACAATTATATATTTAGAAATAGAGAAAATATTTGTGTGCTGAGTTTTGATATCCTAATTAGTGTCATGAATAAAATAAGATTAATAAATTTTGCAACAAAATTGACAAAATTTTTAAAAAATGATTTTTAATTTTTATTGTAAAAATTATCATTTTTGTTGTATTTAGAACACTAATAAAGATATTAAAAATTATGACGTATATTAGTGCTCTTGAAAATACTAGTGTCCTTTAAATTCACTATTTACCATAATAGCTAGTTAATTCACGGTTTATTAAACAATTTTAATATCTTTTATAGACTGTAATGTTTTCTTACAGTTAACATTCTTCTCAATTGTCAATATGTCAACTGTCGTAAGGATACTTCATAGCAGTGCCTAGACCCTTAATGTTATTACGAGTTAAATATAAAAACAATTAAAGCAAATTATTACAGGCTAATGAAAATTTTAATCTTGTATTAAGTAACAAGAAGTCATGTACGTTACGTTTAGTGGTAAACTAGTCAATCTCCATGCACTTGACATGGATTCATCTAATAACAATATTATAAATAGGTAGTTTAGAGAAAATTTTTCTTTATTTCACTTCCAAAATTAAATGCATTATTCTATAAATAAGATTATTGGTCTTTCATGTTCCACCGCATGAGATTTTAAAAAAAAAAAAAAAAAAAGTTAAAACCTACTTCTATTTTCATATCTTGCGCCTCATAAAACTTTTGGTTACCTCCACCAAAATTGAGTACCATGACCCGAGCTGGTAAACTTTTGTGACGAGATCTGGTGCCAATGTATCAAATCTAATAGCTCTTTTTACTTGGGTAGTACGATGAAACTTATCACAGATCAAAACACTTGAGCCGCTAGATTAAGCAAATTACACAGAGCCTGTGGAGGGGTTTTTACCCAACACTAGGACATACCCAAGGGCGGATCCAGGACTTGTTGTCAATGAGAGCAAAGTTCATATATATATATATATAGGAAAAATAAAAAGATAAATTAGAAGATAAGAGAAAGAGGTCTGGACGGGGTGAGGAGCAAAGTTTTGTTGAGAGATGGAAGTGGTAGAGGGAAATTCCACTTGACTTTTAGTTGGGTTTGTTTAATTTATGTTTAATTAATTTATGTTTTCAATTGGTTCATTTTAAATTAGCTTACTAATAATAAAACTGATTAATTTTTTGTTGGCCCAAGAATATAGAGACAAAATAATTACTGCGTGGGGGAGAAAAAATTGAGAGGGAATAAAATATAAATATTAATGAAGGCAATAATAGAAAAATTAGCTATAAATATATATTCCGTTTTTTTTTTTTTTCAGTAGAGGCATTTGCCACTTATAGGTTTCTAACTACATCCGTCGCTGGACATACCCTTCGATCTACACACAACGAATGATAATGAACTTAAATAGTAATTACAAAAGAAAACCACATGATTAGAACACACAATTGCTTAGGGTAGTAATGAAAACAAAATCTAAATAAGATCATTACCATTAAAAAAAGAACACAAATTGGTCAATATCATTTTTTTTTAGATAGGGTCAATATGAAAAATGATAGATAGACGGGTGGAGTGAGATGCAGAGGGTATAGAGTTAACATTTGTATATATTATTCATATGTTTGTTACACATTAAGATTAATTATAAATTTTCATAATCTTTTGCAATTTTTTTAGTTTTTACTTATGATGTGCAAGACTGTATTGTGAAAAAAAAAAACTACCTCTCGCTATGAGTTAATAAATTTTCCGGTCCAACAATCAAAACCCTATCATTAAATCATGGTTAAGTATTGAAATAGTATGTGACAGCACAACAACCTCCCATCTTTATAAGCTTTTAACATCAAAGTGGCGAGAGTTCTTATCTTAGTAAGGTTTTAAAATGAGGATAATTACATATTCTAAATTTTAGTGTTTCAATTGGTATTTTGATTAAAATTAAAATTGATAATTTTAAAATAAAACTGATAATTTTTGAAATACAAAAATAACAAGTTTTAATTTTTTATTTCAAAAATTATTAATCTTGTTTCAACATTATCAATTTTAATTTCAATAGGGACATCAACCCTCTTTTTTTCCACCAAACATTTTAATGATTTTATCTCACCTCCCTCAATCTCATTCTGGGACTCCATTTTTTTAATTTCCGAACTGCCACATGTTTCTTTCTCCTTACTCTTTTATTCCACCCAAATAATTTCTCTCAGCTTCCATGATCTGTATCTCCATTTGTTCGCTCTCTATCTCTCTGTTGAATCTTCAAAGTATCATAGCTTAAAGAAACTTACAAGTAGGGAAAGAAAAAGTCTCTATCAAAAGGACAAATTTTTTTGGATAAACTGACGGGTCCTTCTCTAGGCATAGTCAGATTGATATTGACAATATCAACATATATAAATTCCATTGCCAAAAGAATCCAACGCATCAACACGTCCATGAAGAAGATGACTAAACCCCTCTGCTGGAATTTTCATTTGCAGAACCATATATGTTGAAGTGAAGATGCTTAAACAGATAGTATTTGTACTCACCACGTGATAATCAAGCCAGTTAGGTTTGAATTCAGAAACACTTGATAAAATTTGAGCCGAGTCTAGGATTATATAAACTCTCAAGCAAGCATACATGATTTCAGTGCAAGTTTTTTGTTTTGGGAAATTTGAGCTTTATAATGTTTGCTATTTTATCCATTTTTTAAGGTATAATTTATTAATTAACAATTTGCTGCACACAATCTATTTTGTTATTTTTTATTTTAAATGAATTTCACTTATTATATAGTGGATCATAAGTGAGTTATACTTTAAAAAAAAAAATGAGTTAAATTAAAAATCTTTATATTTTTTACGATCTTGAATATTAATTATGACAACAATGTGTAGGATTTATATAAATGAAATGAAGAGTGCGACTCACTGACTCACGCACAATAACAATATGCTTCCTAACGAAAATAACAAAAAAAGCCTAATGACCAACCAATTGAAGATTGGAATAGGTCTTAGAAGCTGACTCAAGCAATTTGGCAGAATTCGTGGAAACGGAAAAGCAATTAGGACGCCGGCCGGAGAAGCACACAAACAAACGAAACAAACAAACAAAATGTATCAACGCCCAGCAGTTAATCGAAAACCATAAGTATATGGGCTTTCTGCAAATTGAACTTTTCAGCAAGCCAGCAAATTGGTTGGATAATATGGATTATCATTATTCGTAAGAAAAATCTTGCTATAAATTTTAGGTGGTACGTAACAATAACATGATTATGCCAAAACATGATCAAAATTAAATTGGGCAATTGATTGCAAAGATATTTTCAAGGAATATATGTGTTTCTCATTATGATATCTGATAGTTTATCCTTTTTTTTAAAAAAAATATATAAATTCAATCAACATATTAAGGTTTTTATAATCGAACCGGTTATTAAACTGAAAAAATTAATGACCCAAGATTCAATTGGTCCAACTAGTTTAACAAATAATTGAATTAGTAGAATTGATATTTAATAATAAATATATATTTATAAAACTAATTGAAAAAATAATAGTTATAGATGATAATTGGATATTAATTTTTTTATTGTAAAGACTAAATTAAAAGTTTTGATAAAATTTATGATTAAATTGAATATTTTAATTTACTTTAGGGCTTAAATTATAATTTAAATAAAATTTATGTCAAATTTTAATTTTTGATTTTTTTGTCCTGTTTGACTAGTCCGACTGGTTTGTTTTTTTAATAATTTTAATTAATTTTGACTGGATTCGACTAGTTCACAGATGGCCCCAAACTCTACTATGAACCGAACCAAAAACCTGGCTATCATTGAATAAATCGGTTGCACTGGCAAGTCTGGTTATTTTTAAAAATATTAATTTATATTATTTTACAACTATATTGAAGTTATTCTCGTGAAAAAAAAAAGTTTTGTTGACAAATAAGTATATGACTAGATCTTAAACAACCTTTGATTTTAAAAAGAATAGTCCATACGAAAACAAATGAGGAGTCGTTTTTCATTAAAATGAAAGGGGTTTGGTGTCAATTACACGTCTCGGAAGGGATTTAGTAAAATTTTTTTTTTGAACAAATTATAAAGGTACTTACAAGTATATTAGTTATAATATCTATAAATTAAGGCCATAATAGCTTCCTTTTGAACACTTCACTTAACTAACCACATTGAGGCAGATCTATTGTTTGGGCACTGGTTAGTCTAAACAGGTCTTTAATATGTTCGAATTCAATGTTAACAAATCTGAATCCTACTAACGTGCTTTTGATAGAAATCTCTAATTTAATGGGGCGAGCATTAGTAAGAGAACTTGAAACAGATCAATACGGAGAATGCCTGTTAGATCACCATCCATAATACTATCTTAGATGGTGAATTTAGTACATCACTAGCTATTCTGTTACTTTATATATATAAACATACTAGAAACAGCCCACGCTACGCAATAGTTCTTTTATAATTTTCATATTAGAGTTTTTTCTTAAAAATATAAAGATGGAGGAAAAAAAATTTACATTGTATAGATACAATAAACAACATACATAGGAAAATTTATCTAGTGTTCAAATATAGACGGCAAAATATTATGATATACATAAGAAAAATATATAGTGTTTAAATATAGACAAGGAAAATATTAATATAGGAAAAATATTAATATATTAGGGATTTAAAATATGTTAATTTTTTCATTTATAGTTTTATGTGTACTTTCTTGAAATATATTATGAGTTCTTTATGTATATTAAAATGGGACTTAGTTTAATAAGAAAAGCATAAATAAGTATTTATTTATTTAATTTCTCTCAGCTTCCACTTTATAAAAATAGTGTAATTATTTTTCCTTTATTAGAAAAAATAATTAAAAGAGAATTAAATAATTATTTGACCTTGAGCATTAGTTCAAATGATCACCGGCCTTATTTGTCAACAGTGTGATCGAGAGTTTAATTCTCACTACATTACTCCCTCCTTCCCCTTATATGGGTTTAACCTTTCTCAAGACTAATATATATATTGCTCTTCAAAAATGGAAACTATAAAGAGGATTAAATTTTAAGTATTTTTTATTTTCTTTCCTTCTCAAGAAAACATAAAGTGAAATTTAGGAGAAGTTTTTTTATTTTTTATTTTCCTTAATTTGAAAAATTGTCACATAGCAGAAAAAAATAAAAAATTTCTCTTAATTTCCACTTCATATATGTAATCTATATTCCCATTTTTCATGTATCACGTACCATTTTTTATATTCAAAATGTCCGCGATTGACCCCTTTTTGGCTGAATATGAATGTTTTGCAATTTTAGAAAAATGATTTGTATGGTTGTTATAGTTGAATGTTCGAAAATGAGAATTCAAGATTTTCATTTTAGGCAAAGAACTTTCATTACGATGAATATTTTGGTTCAGCGTGTTCAGTGTGTTCTTGGATCGTTAATTTTAATGCGAAATACATAATTACTTTTGATAAAATTAAATGCATTCAATCTCTTCTAATAAATGAGTAATTAATTTTAATTATAATTTTTTAATTATATAAAACTATTTATTATATAATAAAGTAATTAAATCACTTTATTTCTTACAAATAAATAATTTATTTTTTATTTTAGTGAGTCATTTAATTTAAAACAAATTTAAACATAACATCCATGCCTATATAAATTGTTAGTTTCAATGAGAAATGCTAAGAGGGGCTTCAAGCCATAGACGATGAGAATTGAGAAGCATTAATTATAATCTGAATACCAAGGATCGAGGAAACTGACATGAAACCTAAAGTTGCATGGACAATGTCATCATGATAATACTTATAGTAAAATAATAACATTTTTTAAAATTAATTTTTTTAATAAAAATGACTGAATGTGCATAAGAACTAACAAAAATATGCAAGTAGTGTAATAAAATATGCAAACAGGCCAGTGAAAAGTACAATAAAAGTAATATTTCAAAGGTTGGAGTTTTTCATTAGCATTTATACATATTTTATTCGATTTATTTATACATTTATTAATATTACAGGTAAATGGCATGTTTTTTGTTTCAGGAAAGGGAGAGATAGACCCAACTTAAGGAGTATAGGTATTTATGATTCAGTTAATTGAACTGAATTATTATAATTATTTTTGAATTAAAATTAATTATTATTTAAAATTAAAAACTGTTCTCAAACTCAAAATTTGATAATTAAAAATTTTAATTTAGTTTTGGTTAGTTGAATTTAATAATAAAAAAATAAAATTATAATTTAAGTGCAAAAAAATATTTTTGATACACATATATATATATATATATATATATATATATATAAAATAATATTTCAGTTCTGTTCAGTTAATTACAGTTTTTTAATATTAAAAACTAAAACTGAATTAATAATTTTAATTTTTGTTTGGTTCAACTAATTGATTATAAAATCAACTCGGTTAATTTAAAATTCAGTTTTATGTCAAAAAAAAATTTAAAATTCAATTTAATTTAATTTAATTTAATTTTATCGATTAAATGAAATTTTTAATTTTTTTTTGAAACACACTACTAAGGAGCGGAGTAGTACCGCCTCATAACTGTCGTTAAAGCGTAGCTGCAACACCCGTCTTCGCGGCTCCACCATTTGACCTGGTTAGCGCGGATGACATTCACTTATAATATTGAATTGGGATGGCTGCACCTGCTTTGTTAGGTAGTCTAAAGCCAGTTCTAATCCACCTCAAGAATTAAGTCTTCGAATATCGAGTTCCCGCGCATAAGATAGACCTCGATTTATAATATTATGTCCCATAATTCTGCTAGAAAATGTGTGTGGACTCAGAGGATTTCCTCACTGCAGCTACCGTTTTCATTATATGAAAAATTTATCTCCGACGGTCGGCCGGACAAAAATGCTTCAATTTGTCATCACATATATATCGCTATCATTGAAAATATCGAAGATATTGTAGAAAACAAAACAAGTATCAAACGCACTTGAAAGTACATTCTCTTCGTCAACAATGAAAACTTAGTTAAATAAAAATGTGGCATATCCAGGGAATATATCCACAGAATATACTGATGTATGTCTCCTAATAGTCCCCTAATAGTCCAAATAAATTTCTCCAACTCACTGGCGGGCAGTATAAAAATGGCCTACAAAGAGGAACCAATCGCGCAATAAGTAGACACAACAGCAACAACAACAAGATGAACTACGAAAATTATGACCCTTCTTTTCCTGATCAACCAGTAGCTGATCTCTACCTTCCTGTATGGGCTCGACTGCCAGCCTTCCGATCCAAGCCGGCCTTCATTTGGGCTGATCAGGATGATAGAACAACTGGCGCGGCCACCAATTATTCAAGCCTCACCTATGCTCAGCTGAATGAGTCTGTGCAGTCAATTTCCAGTCATTTGCTTGTTCCACTGCAAAGAGGTGACACCGTTATAATTTTGTGCTCACCCGGGCTCGAACTCGTTGAGGTCATTTTTGGGTGCCAAAGAGCTGGCCTTTTGAGCATACCCATCTTCCCTCCAGACCCTTCTTTCCGCAAAGAAGACTCTTACCACCATTTTCTCAGAGTCCTCTCACAGACAAAGCCCAAAGCAGCCATAGCTGACCCTGATTATATTGCCCGAATTCAACGATACATATCTTCATCCTCCAACGATCATAAACTTGGAGAGATACTACAAAAACTAAGGTGGATTTCTACGTCCGATATCAGAGATAAGGCGGTAGATTCGACCTTGGGTTCCTACAACGGTTGCAGAGCAGATGAGGTATACTTGATTCAGTACACTTCGGGGGCCACTGGGATTCCAAAACCTGTGCTTGTAACCGCAGGATCAGCCGTCCACAACGTTAGAGTGGCAAGGAAAGCCTATGATCTTAATCCTAACAGTGTCATTGTCTCTTGGTTGCCTCAGTACCATGACTGTGGCCTTCAATTTTTGTTGCTGACCATTGTCACTGGAGCAACGTGCGTGCTAGCATCACCTATTGCATTTGTAACCAGGCCTAGGCTGTGGCTTGAGCTGATTTCGGAGTTCAAAGGCACTTGCACTCCAGTCCCGTCGTTCACGTTGCCACTTGTTGTCAAGCGTGGTGGAGTGGAGAAAGGTTCGAGGCCTATAAGCCTATGGAGTTTGAGAAATTTAATTCTGATCAACGAGCCCATTTACAGGGCATCAGTCGAAGAATTCGTTGATATGTTTCAGCCTTTTGGGTTGCAACCATCTTGCATTTCTCCATCTTATGGCTTAGCAGAGAACTGCACCTTTGTTTCAACAGCATGGAGGTGCAAAACCAAATCTGTTAATTTTCCACACATTCCATCTCACAACAAGCTCTTGCCGATCGCAAGGCTTGCTTCACAACACGGAAATGAAGAAGGAGAAGAAGACATGGAAATTGTGGTCGTAAATGAGGACACTCACAAGGCAGTTGAAGATGGGATTGAAGGCGAGATATGGGTCTCATCCCCAAGCAATTGTTCTGGTTACCTTGGCCACCCATCTTTGACTCGCCAGACTTTTCAAGCGAGGCTCAGCAATACGGTGAGCCGAATGTTCGTCAGGACAGGCGACAGAGGAGTTGTCAAAGGAGAAGACAGGTATCTGTACGTAACTGGGCGATGTTCAGACGTAATCAAGCTCCAAAATGGTCGAGAAATACACCCCCATTACATAGAAACTGCTGCTTATAACAGTTGTCCGCAGTTTCTCAGAGCAGGCTGCATAGCAGCATTTGGGATTTCAGGAAAAATAGCTATTGTTGCGGAGATGCAAGGAGGTGACAAGGACGCGAAGGTTTTGATGCGCATATGCGAACTGGTCAGGAAAGCTGTTTTGTTGGAGAAACAAATCGAAATTGGCTTGGTTATTCTTGTACGGAGTTCAAGCGTTCCGAAAACAACTTCAGGAAAAATTCAAAGATGGGCAGCTAAAAATAAGCTTGTTGCAGGCGAAATGAAAGCAGCAATTGTGATGAGATTCGAAAACGGTGGTGGTTCTCGCTTTTCGTCATCGACCCAGGCACAGGGAGGGATTAAAGCAAATAAAAAAGGAGCCGAAGAGAAAATCGGAGAGGGGCTGCTCCTCACGCTTACAGGAGCTGCAGCGAGTTCATCCTTGCGTTCTCTCTTGTAATAAAATCAGAGTCTAATGAGCGCAGGCTGGTCCCTGGCATTTAGACAATGTTAAATTCATGTGTTTGTCTTCTTCTTCTTCTTCATGGTTGGCCACGTTTTGTTTTGGATTCTGGAATTGTTCTCTGTGATTGCGGATGGAGACTGTTGGAACAGGAAAGAGGGTAAGATTGAAAATAAAAAAATTGCTTCAAATCGTGTAACAATGTCATTTTCCTTAAAGCAAAATTTGCTCTCATATCGGTGCAAGCAGGTTATAGCGAATTCCCTCAAAGGATAAAATGAAACAACACTTGATTGTAGTTTGCACTACTGAAATCAAACCCTCGAAAATAACTTTTGTAGTGTTGCAGAATTACTATTATAAAATGTGTGGATTTTCCTGTCTTATCTATATATATGTGACTGACCACATCACATATTTATAAGGAGATTAAATTGTTAGTTATTTGATCAAGAGATGCGTCTTTTAGGCCCAATAGACACGACTTTTTTAACGTGTCTTTTCATAAATAGACGCATTTTCATAACTACCAAATTAACTAGGGGACACGACTTTTATATTTTGAAAATTCTCCAACAATTCCCCACCATTTTCAAAATTTGAAAATGTAACAATTTTAACAATTCTGATTGTCAATTGCGTAAGCAGTGGTGGACTACACCTTGAAACCACTACATAGGTGACACGTGTATGACCATGTGTCCATATCCTTTTCATCGATGTTTTAAAGTGAAGTCCTTAAATTTCGTGGAACGGAACCATTCCATATCCACATAGGCAGACTAAGCACCCCCGCGATAAGACAACTCTTATAAAGTTTGTTAAGAGTTGTATAAACTCAACTTCCCAAGTAAACTGCGAGAATGAAGCACTATGTAACCTCAGGATGAAAATGACTAAAGTATAAAGCACTATGTAACCACTACATAGGTGACACGTGTATGACCATGTGTCCATATCCTTTTCATCGATGTTTTAAAGTGAAGTCCTTAAATTTCGTGGAACGGCACCATTCCACATCCACATAGGCAGACTAAGCACCCCCGCGATAAGACAACTCTTATAAAGTCTGTTAAGAGTTGTATAAACTCAACTTCCTAAGTAAACTGCGAGAATCAAGCACTATGTAACCTCAGGATGAAAATGACTAAAGTATAATGTTTCAATCACACTGATGATGTCCTTTAACTTATTGAAAATTCAAGACTTGATGTTGTATTAAGCGTTGAGTTGAGCGTCCATCATGAGTGATTAGTAATTATGGACTTGAACCCATTCCTCATTTGATGACTTATTCATCAAGTTCTTGTTAACCTTTTAGTTAATGATTAACCTTTTTTTAACATGCAATTGACTTTTCAAAAATTTTATCTAATTACCATATTACCATGAACCACTATGTGGTTACTAAAACATATTGAGAGATACCGTTAAACTAATAGTGAATATCCCACCCTTTCACTCTAAAAGGTTATGAACTCCAAATGAATTGGAAGCACTTGCTCTAGTGGTCGCGATCCACAAGCGCCATAGTATTTTTATTAATTTGTCTATGCTACAACATAATTGTTTATAAGTCATCTACTACTTTCTTTTATTTGCAAAAGAAATAAAAATAATTTGACCTGTAAAAAAATTTTGAATAGTCATCTATAAAAGACACAACTCTTTTCGAAAGAATGCATCTTTTCCCCTCAAAGAGTTATGTTTCTTTTCATGAAAGGTCGCATCTCTTTCTATAAAGAGTCACATATCTTTGTATGAAAGGTTGCATCTCTTCCCTTAAAGGTTCGCGTCTTTCCTACTAATGGTCATGTCTTTTCCTACAAAAAGTCATGTTTCTTCTTTTGAAGAGTCTCATCTCTTCTCTTGAAGAGTAACATCTTTTTCTTTGAAGAGTTACGTCTCTTCTTATGAAAAATCACGTCTCTTCCCATTAATGGTAATGACTCTTTCCACTAAGAGCCACTCTTTCACATTTTGATTTGATGTCTCTTACAATTATAATTTCAGAAACTCCATTTCTAGCACATAGCTAGTAAGGAATTAAAAAGGAAAATTTCTTTCCTTTCTATACTCAAGGTGCCTCTTCTTATGTCCCTTGGATTAGAATTACAAATTTCAACAATGGCTATGCCTGTTCTTGTGGAACGATTCCACCTGACTTGTCTTATGCATATCACATGCATATTTAATCAAGTTAAAATTGACAAAACAAATAAAGGTCAGATATAAATATTCTTACTTGTCATGCCAAGAATATGCATTTAAAGATTTATCATGCATATATAACTATGTGTATATACACAAAAATTTACCATACAATTAGTTTACTATCATGAACATAATTTGCTTATTCAAGGGGTACTTAGTGTATAAAAAGTGCATTTATTGTGTACATTTGTTACTACATGTGTGTAATTATTTATTATGCATGTAACACGTTAACCCCAAAATATGCTTGGCATTGTTTACCTGCAATTCATGAGACAATTCACAAGGCAGAATAGAAAATATAACATAACATGTACCTAGTTGCCGTAATCATCATGTTTATCCCAAAACAACTACTATAACTCTTAATTTTTCCACATATCATAGATATTCTTAATTAATGTCATCAAATAGGTAAGAAAAGGAGACATACCTTAATCAAGTAAGAACTTACTTGATCATTTCACAATTTTAGAAGTCAATTCTTTAAAAATTTCAATTACGAATTATAAATAATTTTGTCTTAAAATTGTTGGAATAGAAAAGATGGTAAAATTGAAAATGAAAGAATTGTTTTAAGTCGTGTAACAATATCACTTTCCTTAAGGTAAAATTCGCTCTCATATCGGTGTAAGTAGGTTATAGCGAATTCTCTCACAGGATAAAATGAAGCAACACTTGATTGCAGTTTGCACTACTGAAATCAAGCTCTCGAGAATAATTTTTGTAGTGTTACAGAATTACTATTATAAAATGTGTTGATTTTCCTGTCTTTTTTATATCTATGTGACTGACCACATCACATATTTATAGGGAGATTAAATTGGTAGTTATTTGGTCAAAAGATGCGTCTTTTAGACCTAATAGACACGACTCTTTTAACGTGTCTTTTCATAAATAGACGCATATCCATAACCACAAAATTAATAAGGGGACACGACTTTTATATTTTGAAAATTCCCCAACAGAGACATGGGATGGCATTTTACAGTCACTACAGAAAGTCATATCTGATTGTCATTTTCGTTTTTGGAATTGCGGATGGAGACATGGGCTAGCATTTTTATAGTGTCTACAAACAATCATATCTAGTTGTCATTTTCGTTTTATCATCCTGACAGTAACGTTAATATTTAGCTTAATTAGCACTCCAGTTTCTCTGTAGTTAAATGTCAAAGAGTGGAGTTAGAATACTAGTCAGAACTGATTAACCAACAACAAGAGAAAAAAAAAAGAAAAAACTCATATCTATATATATTTGATGAATGCTGCTGGGTGCACCGAGTAGCACTCCAAAGCATATTATAATGATTATTTGTAAAAAAATTAAAATCTAAATATAAATGGGTGTTACTTAGAATATAAAATGTAAGTACTAAACGATATTCACTTATTTTTGTTATTTCTAATTTTTCTTTTTTTTATAAAATTAAAACGTAGATATAGATGGGTATTATTTTATAATATAAAATATATGTACCAAATGAAATTCGTTAAAAATAATTTTTTATAACCCAACCCAAAATCATTAAAATAATGACTCAGTGTACGTACACTCAGTAGAGCATCTTGGTTGCTCTACCTTTTTCGATAAGAGTTCTAATACGTAGACGGAGAAAGAAGTAAGTAATTTTTTTTGCACATATTTTATACCCATATTGCACATCAACTTTAATACCACTGCACATCATCAGTTGATATGGTCAAAAAAATTACAAAAATTTATAAAACTAACAGTTAAATTTAATGTGTAACAAATATATAAATAATATACACAATAATTAATTATGTTAACTCTCCATCCTACCTTTCCGCGTCCAAAAATCATTTTCCTTCCGATGATAGATATATAACGTAGCATTATTAAAACAGTCTTAGTCCGTCTGATCCGCAAATGGACGGAATGCTAATCTGAGTTAGATTCTTAAAGAAATTGGACAGACCTTTGGCTGGAGTTAATTCGGTATTCCATGGTTCAACTGGTCATCATGTTGAACCAAATTGGATTTTTTTTGTTTTCCAAAAAGTTATTTTTAATTTTAATAGTTTCTACCAAAAATTACATAATTAAAAATACTTGCTCTAAAATTAAAATATTTAAAGCATCAAGTATAAAATTTAATTCAATAAAAAACTATTTTATTTGTGATATCTCAAAATATATTTTATATTGTACGTCCAAATGATCATTTATCATAAAATAACTAATAAATAAATGTAATTTTACCATAGTTATAACAAGCCACTTAATTAGAATTCATAAAGTTGTGTTAGATGTTAAACAAAAATGGAATATATATTTTATTAAACTAAAATATTATTAACTCGATATCTTACTCGTTTAATTTTAAATGTTAGTTTTAGAAATTAAAATATTTCACAAAATGTTAAAGTAACGTAATTAATGGTGTGACATTTATAATTATTTAGTATCGAATTCACCATGTAAGTCGATTTTATCTAAAAATGCAAGCACCCATCATTTTTCTGTGACGAAACATGAGGGGTGCTCGTGGCGCGGAGTCCACGTGGACAAGTTGAAAGATAATAGTGCAATATACATACGAGTTCCATTACATGGCCAGAGGATTTGGTGGTCAGAATGTGACCATAATGCAACCAGCGATACTTTTTGTGCAACAACAATAAAAAAAAGTGCAACAAAAAAAATAGTCTTATCTTTTTGTTACATATTTTAACTTTCTAGTCGCATAAAAACTGCTGCTGGTTGCATTATGACCATATTCTGGCCACCAAATCCTCTGGCCATATTCTGGCCACCAAATCCTCTGGCCACTAATGATTTCCCTATATACATTAATGCAGATAATTTTTTTTAAAAAAAAGTTACATTACCTGAAAAAAAAAAAAGTCTGAAATCTTATTTGAATGCAACTATTTGTATTTGATGTACAACCAACTATATTTCATGTGCAAAGAAACGACAGTGATTTTTTCTTCTTTGTTTTAGTTGCACTTGAAATCCAGATGATTGCAAACTAAATACAGATAGTTGCATTCAGACAGTATTTCTGACAATTTTTTGTTCAAAAATGTAATGGAACTCTTTTTTTTTAAGGGAACAGTTAATGTTGATTAAAAAAACGAAAAAAGAACATATACATTTCGATTGACAAGTCGTCTTAAAAGTAAAGGTAAATTTTAACTTTTTTTTCTTATTATTATTATTTTTATCTTATTAATTTTTATCAAAAGGAGGGTTAACACCAAACTAGGGAATTACAAGTTGAAAAAAGGAGACTCCCATAATATTATCAGTTAATGTACAAAAATATCACTAATTTTATTTAAAATAATAAATATAATATAAACTTTAAAAAATAATAATTCACTTTTTTTGAATTTTTGTATAACAAATCCAGCACACAATGATTTCGTATGAACAAAATTTGTTAATTTAGATAACAGATTTATAGGAATATATCTATTTTAATGACATAACAATTATATACATTAGTGCTACATTATCGAAATAGACAAATTTTATTCAAGAAATTTTATAGCATGTTACATTTGTTATAAAAAATTCAAAAAAAGATAAACTGTTATTTTTTAAAATTAATGTTAAATTTATTACTTTAAATAAAATTACTGATTTTTTGTATATTAATCATAATATTATCCATCAAGATCCGATCCAGACCCTGTGGTGGCTGAGAAAAGAAAGTAAATCCTAAAGTTTGAGTAAAAGCAAAGGAGACCAACCAATGGACTCCTCTATTTACTTCCCAGTTCACATGTTTAAGTTGCACTTCCCACTCTCGGGCCAATTTTTTTAGTGAATCGGAAATAGTATGTCCAGCCAATGGCTGCAGGCAGGCACTTTCAAGCCCATGATAAAGTGTGTTCTCGAGAACCACCGCCAATTTTGATGAATGCTGAAAGCTCCACGATTGATTTTTTCTGCTATTAATTTCTTTTGAGGTAATGAGTCCATGATTGAACCGACATGTTGATTTCCATAAATAACAGTGTTTAAAACAATCCAGCGAAGATGTGGGCAGCAGTTCTTCCCCGTAACGGTTTATTTTGTATCTCAAAAAAACCAAAAAAGAGTCCATTTTGGTGCGTTGAGATATTCGTTTGGTCCCTATAGCTATCTAGAAATAGAGACTCCATAAACAAACCTTTTTCATAAAGAGAAAATGTTGGTGTGTTGAATTTTAATATTTTGATTAATATCTCGATTGAAATTAAAATTGATAATTTTTAAAAAGAACTTAACAACTGTTATTTTTATATTTAAAAAACTATCAGTCTTATTTCAAAGTTATCAATTTTAATTTCAATCAGAATATCAATTAGAACATCAAAATTCGCGATATATAATTGTGCTTTGATCAGCTGATCAGCCGTCCAAATTGAGAACTGGACACGAATAAACGAAACTCATATTTTACTGAAGCAAAATTACAACTTGGAAAAAAATGTTGGATTTGGGTATAAACCCATCAATTTCTTTATGAAAATTATTGCAATATGACACAAACGACAAAGAGAGGAACCAATATTGAGTATTGGATCATCTCCTGCCCAACGCCAATGGTGACATGTACAAAGTGAAATAAATCTAAAAAAATTGGTTTGCTGCCACAATCATGTCTTACGGGTCCCGGAGCAGCACCAATTAGGCCACTTCCCACAGCCCGGTCGGCACTCAGATGGGCGAACTCAATTTATTAACATACAAAAATCTACGATAATATTATGTATAATAATAAAGCCCTATATAGTGCAAGATGAAATTAAATGTGCGTTCGATGAAAATGTGTAATAGATAGGGCATCCGGACACCAAAAAACTGATCCTCAGAATTTATTTGCGATCCAGTCGGCCCAAGACCCGGCGGTGTCCGTAGCGGCATCCGCTGTGTGTCCTGCAGCTTCTGCGACGTTAGAAGCTGTGTGCCCAGCAGCGGTTGCCACGTTCGACGCTGTGTATTCTGCAGCGTTGGACGCGTCCGAGACAGCCCTGCCCATGCTATCAAATACTCCTTCTCCTCCTTTCTGGTTCTGCTGCTGCTGATCATGGCCCAACACTGATGACCCCAATGATAGAAATAATGCCAGTGAGAGTACGAGCACGCATGCTATCTTTGTCATCCTTATAAGTTAGCTTTTTTTTTTGTTTGCCTTTTGACTAGTAGTGGATCAATTGAATGTTTAATAAAACGAGCTTATGATTGATTATTAAAAACTGGGGGATACTCCGATTTATTTATAGGGTTCAGAAATGGTGGTGGTGGGTCGAGGTCTGTTATGTTATGACCATTGGAAGCCATACCTTTCATTTTCAGTTGCCGTTTCTCCCGCTCAAATTTGAGGTCTCTTTGGAATGAGTGTCTATTTATAGCGTTTTTTTTTTTTTTTTCCAATTATTATCTTGGCCAGCCGCTTTCCACTTGACTTGTCAATGGCCCTTTCGGCCAACAATGAATTGTGAAGGCTTCAGTCGCGGTCATAAAGCCGACAGCTAGCAATTACTTCCGTGAATCGTGGTTATTATTGAGAGAGCGTCGGGAGTGCTACTTGCCACAAATTTTAGTGTATTAAGACACAAATTTTAGTGTATTAAGACGTCATGTGTGAATTGTTATATTAAATATTTTACATTGAAAAGGAGAAAGAAGAGTATACAATTTATAAGTGAGAATGACTCATAAACTTAATACCTTAAAGTTTTGAGTTGAGATGTAGTATCAAACTCACTTGCATATTGTTTACTTGAACCATGTTCAAAATTTTCTCGTTTTGGACTCTCAATTTTCCCTGTAAGTGGTATTAGAGCCTGTAGTTCAGCAAGGGATGAGATTGAATGCCACACAAAGTTCCTATAGATGCTGTTTCCGTGTAGCACAGTTTGATTCTTGGAGTATTTGGCGATCACAGCTCATAAAGTTCCTATAGATACTGTTCTTGTGCAACCCAGTTTGGTTCTTAGAGTATTTTGTGGACATGAACTTTATATTAAGGCTTACCAAGTCTTTGTTTGCTATTAGACTATTGGGCGCCATAAATCCAATGCTTTAAAATTTTGAATTGAAATGTCGTATAAAGTTCACTTATATATTGCTTATTTAGACCTTGTTCATATTCTTCCCATTTTAGGTTCTCGCATTTCCCTAAATAGTGGTAGATTAGGTGAAGTCCTAACTTCAACTTTACAAATTTTAAAAAAGAGGTAAAGAAAGATGAGAGAGTAAATTAAAAGATAAAACATGAAAAAAAAGACATTTGTTTCTTCAGGTTACATCGAGAGTAATTTTTACTAGAATGAGAAGTCAAATTGTTATCCATGGTTGAGAGGAAAAACGAGTTCTTGTCAAGTCATTAGCCTAAATGTATGCTAGTTTAGTAAAGTTGCAAACAATTCGATGACTTTTATAATGCTCGTGGAGTTGACTTCTTTACAAGTTTAGTATAGATAATTCAATCTACGTTATGTGGTGATAATTTGTAAAATATCACTCTCACTTACTTTTGGAAAAAAACAAATAAGAAAAAAAGTCATATTGTTTGGGCCAATAAATTCGTAAAAAATTCTCGCTTAGGATATTTTTGTCTGTTTTCATTGGCAACTCAAAGTATCTTTCTTTCTTGTTCAATGACCCCATCCCAGTTACTCTAAAGACTTCCTCTCTTAATAGCCTTGGTGCATTCCTATTGAATTCAATCTCAAATTTGTGACGGTTTACTGCTTGGCTTGGAGCTTTACAATATTCTTTAATGATCCCTATCAATCTTATAGTTTTTTCTTTAAATGCTTTCCCAAAAGAGCAAATTGTTGTCAACAATAAAAATATGCGACAACCTTAGGCAATGAGGCTTCATCTTCAATCCCTTAATCCTACCCTCTTCCATTGTACTGCAAAGCATCTTTTACAGAACATCTGATACTATGAGGAAAAGGTATAGTGAAAGAGGGTATCCTTGGCAGAGACCTCTAGATGGTTTGAACATGGGGATGGGCATACCATCAATGATAATTTGGTAGGAAATGATGGTCACACATTGCATCACTTTTTTTTATCAAATTCACAGAGAATCCCATTCTAAGTGGAACCTATTCGAGAAAGTTCCACTATACCCGATCATATGCTTTTTGCATATCAATCTTCATAGCTACTCTTTTGGACCAGATCTTTTTCCCTCCAAGAAATGGAAGACCTATTGTGCTGTCACTATGTTGTCTTGAATTGCCCTTTTTGGCACAAAGGCTATTTGCAAGGGGGAATCACAGCCCAAAGCCATGGTTTGAGTCTATTTACTATCACTTTTGATATGATCTTATACACAAAGTTGCATAGATTTATGTGGCGATAATTGCTTATGTGGTTTGAGCATTTGCTTTTGGGGATTAAGACAATGGATGTCTGATTAAGTTGCATCGTTGCTTCACAACCATCCACATTCTCCCATTTTGACCCAAACTTAAATTTTCTTTGCACCGTTGCTTCATAGCCATCCATGTTCACCCATTTTGAGTCAAACTTAAATTTTATTTGATGCTTCTTCCTTGGGAGAACCATGCTTAGCAATATGGGGTAGTGGCCTGACCCTATCTGTAATTCATGCGAGACGAAAGCTTTGGGAAACAATTCTTGCCATGCCACGTTAACTAAAGCCCTGTCTAATCTTTACTGTATATTATCCAGCTGAGTTTGCTTGTTGGTCCAAGTGAATTGGAAACCTTTAAAACCAAAGTCCAATAAGGAGCAATCATCTATAATTGAGAGCATTAACTCCTTCGATGTATTGTTGATCGGTTTACACCCCTATTTCTCATGATCCCCTACAATGACATTAAGATCACTAATACATGCCCATGCCTAATCAGATGGAGGTTCCAAAGATCTAAAGATGTCCTCTAGTTCTCTATTTTGTTTTTTAAAATTTGGAGTAGCATAAATATATGACAAAAACCAAGGGTGAGTAATGCCTGGGTTCTCACACTTCACATGTATGTAATGTTTTGTTTTTGCTATCAATTGGACTTGAATTTCTTCTACCCATTACGGGGCTACACCTTTTGCTTTTTTTACCAGTTCAACATATTCAGCTTTGTTAAAATGTAACTTACTCTTTATTTTCTATAACTTTCCAGCATTTTGTTTTGTCTCTATTACAAAAATCGTCAAGGGACAGTGTTTCTGATTGACCTTGCAAAGAGCTCGAACTGTTAAGGATAGCCCTAACTCTTGACAGTTCTGGACCACTGTTTTCATTGGCAGTCATATGGTTGTAGGCCAGCCACCACCGCCATTTTAATGCCTTCTAGGGAGACTTTATCTTATAGCTGAGATAGAGTTTCAGGTACCATCACAACGTCCTCAACTTGTTCTTGGAGGGTAAATGCTGGCAACATGGGCTTATTTTCCTATACCCACAAAGTTGGTCCCTTTTCTTTTGAGGTAGCCCTTTTATCCGAGTGTTGGACCCTATTTCTTAAAGCCTTAGTCTCTTCTTCCATCCTCTCCTCACTTGTTGGCCTTGTTTTTGCACCAAGAGAGATGTTTGGCATAAAAGCCTAAAAGGTACTTTTGGTTGTGGTGATATGTGGGTTGAAAGTCTTATTAGGGGAAGGCAGATTGAATGTGGGCCTTTCCTTTTTTTCATTATGTTGCTTAGAGATACAATGCTTGGCCTTTTTACTTTTGGTTGACTTGTCTGGACTGTCTGCTTTTCTCTTCCCTTGAGATGCTGTAGATTATCCTCTTAGGGTCTGGTGTCGGGTATAAAATGGATGTTTAGGATGTGGGTTACGAGGTAACGAGAAGGTTAGGTTTTTATTATTCTTCCATTTTTGTGAAAGTCTTCTCTCTGGTTGTACTCTAATTGTAGGTTGAGACAACATTGGGATATGTTCTTGGGAGGGGCTATTGTCCAACTTTTGACCTGGTTTTCTAGTTCTCCAAGAAAGGCCTTTTTGTAGTCATTAGGAGGAGAAACAAAGCAGTTAATGCCTCAATTAATAATGTATGGATCTGAGTTGGCCTTGCTTTTAGCCCTCTCTACCGTTCGATCATCCATAAGTGAATAAGTCTATTTGATTGCTAGGACTTGGTTGCCATTGTTTCCTTTGGCTTCTCATTTACCGAAATCTGGGTCTTATGCCATACTTGGTTTTTGTACTAAATGGGCATGTGAGGGCCATAACTCGATTGAGTATTGATGGTTGTCCCTGACTGTGAGCCTAGTGGCCCTCGGGCCTCACGTATAAACCTACAAAATTGTGAGGCTTGGGTTGGGGGATGCTCTGGCGTGAGCACTCTGACGCTTAAGTCAGTATGAGGTCTTAAAAAGACCGAAGAGTTCTGGTGAATTCCTTATTGGTAGCTTGTAGTGAGGAGGCTCAGGAGGTGGGTGCCCCATTAGTGTGCACTGAAGCTTACGAGGGTGTGTGTTTGTGGTGGAGACTTAGAGAGAGAGGAGCTATTGTCTGAGGGAGTTGGAAAGTTGGAATTTGAGAGGTTGGAATCCAGAGAGAGAGAAGAGTCACAAAGAAGAGTGTGTCCAAGAGAGTCTCTAGAGAGAAGAGTCCTACTGGGTCTTATACTTGCCCGTCTATTAGCGGTAATATGATGTTTGAAAGGACCAAAGCTCCATGCGTGATGGATGTGATAGGTTTCTATCAGTGGGAGCTCAGGGGACTAGCTGCTCAGGTATAGACCACGAGCTATCCGATGAGCTCATGTGGGCGAGCTCCTCGTAAGCTGATCGATGGCCTGAGTATGCTTGGCTTCCTGATTTGGCGTGGCAACCTAATGCCTCGACCGAGAGGATGGATGTTGAAGATGCTGCTTCTTTTAGTTATGAGAAACTTGATCAAATTGAGCTCAGGCCTGCCTTCGTGAAAGGTAGGATGGTCTTGTTGTTTCTCTGTTTCGCAATAATATTTTGTTCAATGACTTTGTGGTTTTGCCTCTATTAGTAATAGTTGCTGGCAATGGTACTTCTCCTTGCCCAATGAGTTCTAGTTTTTACGATGAAACCTTTTCTCTAGGAGCTATTGCTGATCATTTTACTGGCTAGCCTCGTCTTACTGCTCCTATTAGAGACACCAAAGTGATCAAATAGAATTGTTCTTTTAATTTTTTTCTAGCGAAGTTTGATTTTGAAATCACCATTTTATGGCTAAAAAATGAATGGTCAATAATTTAGATTATGCTTATCGGATAGAATTAGAAACCAATTTGTGAAGGCTTAAGATGTAGGCAGTTTAGTAAATTTATGAAAAAGAGCATAGAGGTAAATGTAAAGTTAAATTCCCTCTAAAGAGCCCCCCCTCCCCCAAAAAAAAGGTATATGCAACCATGCCTTCACCTTGTTCTCTCCATTATTTTCTTATATGAGTTAATTTGACTCCCTTAACAAGGGAATAAGATTAGAAAATTCGCTAAGTTAAAAAGTTGTGCCCATTACCTTTTATTTTGCTTTCATTATTTTGACATCTAATTATCCAACTGGTTTTTTATTGGAGAAAATATTGGTGTACTGAATTTTGAAATTTTGATTGGTGTCCTGAATAAAAACTAAAATGGATAATTTTGAAATAAGACTGATAATTTTTAAAATGTAAATTAAAAACTGTTATTTTTTCACTACAAAAATTATTAATTTTAATTTTATTAAAGATACCAATCAAGACATCAAGTTTAAGTACATGCATTGGTGCTCTTTTTATTGTGCTCTCTTAAACTGGTTTTTTGGTTTTTTATTGATTTAAAACAATACTGAGGCACATAATTGATACGCACACTTCATTATCTGAACCTGAAAAAAAAGAAAAAAGCATGCTTCATTATCAGTAAAAGTGGTACATTGGATACACGGTTGAAGAGAGAAATAGGAGACGTGGCTCGTTCTTGTGGCTTGGATTGTCATATAATTTAATATCACAACAGGCATAGGATTTGGAAGAGAGCAAAAGACAGAATTAGATAGCGGACTATATATATTCCATTTCTCATACTCTGTTGCTAACATAAACTGATTCTTTGTGCTCCGTCACAGCTTCAGATTCCTCATAAGCCTGTCCGGCATTTTTTTTTTTTTGAAAGAAAAAATGATTAGTAGGAAAAAGAAATCACCATTGATTAAATCAGGAATCTTGAGGTGCATCATGCAGCAATTCTGTGATGCAAATGGCATGCCAATGTCTGGTTTATTATGTCTTTTCTCCCCCTAATCATACGATGATTGTCTGTTCATTATGCTCTTTTTATAATAATATTCGGTTTTTTTTTTTACACATCTAAAAAATCATATTTCGTGGGAAGTTAGAAGGAACTGAAATTTGGATCTGTATCCTTCCATAAAAACCATATATATAAGTTGTTGGCCAGAAAAAAAAAAAAAGAGGAAGATTATTAATGAGTCAGCCAAAAATGATAGATACGGGCGAAGAATCGAAAATTAACGCTATTGGATTATCTTGTTACATAATTTATATTTTCTGGGAAATTGTCGAGATTTTCATATTATGATCGGCCTGCGTACATACATAGGGTATGTACAGGGACGGATCCAGAAAAAAATTTTAGGGGAGCAAATTATATATGAGTAACTATAGTAATAATATTTATATATATGATAAAAAATTAAAGAATTGTATAATTATTTTAAATAATAAATATTATAATTATATATGTGTGTTTTAATTTTTTAAATTTATTTATTTATAATCAAATATATTTTTATATAAACAATTATTTATTCAATCATTTATTTTTAGTGTAATTATATAATATATTATTTATAATATTTATCATAAAAATGTATTTTTTTATTGTAATTATTATAATCGATAAAATTAAAGTCAATTTTACAAATAAATATATGTGTAGATGTAAAATGTATTTTCAGATATATTATTAATGTCCATTTATAACAATTAGTTTTATTATAAGATAAAATATTTCTAAAACTGAATATAAAAATAAAAAAAATTATTCAAATAATTTTGAAAATAAATAGAAATACATTAATGAAATTTTTTTCTTCATTAATTTTTTTTTGTTAACATTGCAATCGGGAAGATGAAAAAAAATGTTCATTTAAAAGTCTTAATAAAAAAAAATTAAGAGCAGTTGAACCTTCAAAAGATAAAAAAGAAAAAACAAAAAGGAGAAGTCTCAGTCAAACTTATAAAGAAAGGCAAAACAAAAAGCAACCTTAGTCAAACCAAAAAAAAAAAAACATTGGTTAAGCCCTGGAAAAGAAAAAACAAAAAACAGCATCAAAATGCTTGGGGCTAGATTCAAATTACGGACAAATGAGGGGGAGCAATGCACTATTGCCACTGGACTACACAACACCATTTGTTGTATGTTTTCATTAATTTATACTAATTGAAAAAAATTCAGGGGGACAGTTGCCCCCTGGTCTTTTATTAGATCCGTCGTTGGGTATGTATGTTGTCTGAATGGAATAACTGATGTTCAGTTGCTAACGTTGCCTAATTAAATGTCATTTAGATAGAAGAACTTGTGTCAGGAATACGTCTCTTATTGATGGAATGTTGCAGAAGAACGTGAAGTTTAATTGAAATATAGTTTTGCGTTAGCAGTATGATTCTTGTCAATAGTAGAATTAATATTAGTTTACACCAGGCTCCAAATTAAAAGGGCATGTGCATGTGCTCTAAAACAAGTAGGATTGGATTTCATGTGGGTTTCTTCTTTAGGATGTGGGCAGACCATATTTCGTGGGGTTTGGTTACATAAGTAATACAGGGAACATGGACTGCCTATAAATTTTTAGAACTCACATCTCGTGTTGGAAATCAAAATCAATCAGGTCTTCTTCTATTGTCGCAGAATCTCAAGAATGTAGTGTTGATGGACAAGTCGGTGAATCACTTGTTTAATTTTGCACATGGCCCTTATAAATATGTCAACCCAGCAAACCAACCAGTCTTCAAAGTTTTGTAAAGTAGGCATTTTCATCCACGTGCATGGCACAGACATACACAGCAACGTATCACAGATCATTGTTATTATGCATCGAACCAAAGATTAAAAACTCTGCAATGCACACTCATGATTATGTAATGTGTAAGCTTGCAGCAATTCACGGCGCCTGTCTATCTTTTTCCTAATTTTTTATGGCGATTTGAAAGGTGGGATGTTAGAAATTACGTTTCCGTTACGCCTCCTGCATGTGGTGTACGGCGTAGGAAGTGATTGCTTGTGTTTTGGTGATATCATTACTGTTAGAGAAATGCAATTGCGGAGATTTGATTCGTAACTGCATAATTCTCTAACAACTACATTTGACTGACTTCTGATGTGCTCGTATTATTCTGCAATCTAATTTCCTCATCTGGGTGTATTTGAATACGAATCATCCTTATATCGCCTAAGATGGCTGACATTGGTAGTTTTCTGTTATGTTTTAGACTAGCTGTCCGTAGTGGAAGAGGCCGCCAGTATCTATAATTAACAATCACGGCCAGCATGAACCGATCTGTTAAGAAAGAATATATCGAAATTGCATGCAAAAATGTGGAGCTTAACGTGAAGCAACGAGTATAGCTAGCAGTGAATAGACTACCTCTGCCCTTCAGCAATGCCTCTGGTGTTGCTACCTGTTGTTGCCCTGTAATCAGGTAGAGGGATTTGGCCGGATTCTATGTACATCACATCCTCCACCAGGCGGTCGTAGTGCCTCTTCACTTCCTCTGCAGACTTGCCGCCTACAGCCTTGGCCACATTTTGCCACCGGTCGGGGGTGTCCTTGTCATATATAGCCAGTGCCTTCTCAAACAGCTTGTTTTGCTTTGGCGTCCAGGAGGAGCTAGAACCATGCGAAGATGTGAAATAGCTTGACGCCATATTTTGAGGCAAATCTAGCTCTCAGAGGAGCGAGGGAAACACCAAATGTAAAAGTAGATAATTGTGAGAACGAAAAAGGAATTTGTATTATGTCAAAAGTTTAATACTAAAGGAAAAGAAAAGTGAAGAGTTGCAGCAGTCAAAGGAGAGGACTTGGAGTCAAGGGATGGTATGGGTAAGAGCTGGACACGCCTGCTCCTTATATGCAGGAGTAGGAGCTGTAAGTTTGTGCAAGTTGGCGGATAATTTTGTTTATTAAACTGTACAACAAGATGTGATTCGCTTCATTAAGCAATGATAACCGTAAGAAATGAAAGGAGAAATAGTGTCAAAAAGATTGGCTCTGTACGTAAAGTCTTTTTCTTTGCCCTTTTTTTTTTGTCCCTCCCTTTGTTTGTATCATCAGCAAGTGGACTTTTTTGAGAGATAACAGCTAGTGGGGATTGATCCCAATTCAAAGTCTCCCCATGAACACCTAGATGCGCCTACAGTATAAACCCCTATTTCACCTTTTGGACTCTGCACAGCTCACAGTAAGGTACTCTGCCATCTTTTTTGTGGCAATGGATTTTCCTTCCCATTGATACTATCAACTTGCCAAAGAATACCTTTTGTAAGCTTGTTGGCCACTCCTTTTCTTTTTCCTTTATTTTCTTTTCTTGTTTTTTTTTTTTCGGTGGTGTGCCTTTTCAATGAATAACTTGATTTACATTTGCAGCCGGGGATGTCAACTCAAAACAATGAAGTGTTGGCCGCAATAATTTGTACTAAACAGTAACATTACCAAAACAGCACACAAACATCATACTTTCACAAATTTTGGTTGAACACTTGCTTAAGAGACACTAATTAATGGTGCTCCATTCCTAGCTCTCTAATGAGCTTTCAAAATAACTTTGTAGCTTGCTGATAAGTCATTGACATATCCATGTGGAGTGATTGAAGATGTGCTAGTCAAGATAGATAAATTTTTCTTGCAAACTTTGTGTTCGTAAACACAGATGAAGATCAAAAGATGCCCCTAATCTTGGAGAGAACTTTTTTGGCAACTGGATGTGCATTGATAGTTGCCCAACGCAGTGATTTAACTTTGAGGGTAAACGACGATGAGGTGAAGTTTAACATATATAGTTCTTTAAAATTTCTAGTTAATTCTAATACTTGTCTTAGAATTGATGTCTTGGACAATTGGGTCACTAGTACTTTTGAGGAGGACAACATCAGAGATATCCTGGAGAATTGCGTTGTGAATTCTTTAAACCAAGATAGTGTAGGAAAAAGGGAGGTCGTGGAACAGGTATTGGCACTGGAAGCTTTACCGCAAATTGAAACCAAATTTATCGCCGTAAAACTCTTGACGATAAAGCATCAAAAGAGAAGCCTAAACCAACTCTAGAATTGAAATAACTACCAGAGCACTTAAGGTATGCATTTTGGGTTAACGATTTTACATTCCAATGATTATTTCCTCATCTCTAACTGGTATAGAGGAATAAAAGCTATTGTGTATATTGGGAGAGTGTAAGTCAGACATTGAATGGACTATTGCGGACATCTCCAACCCAACAATTTGCATGCACAAGATTCTAATGGAAGATTCATACAAGCCATCCATAGAATATCAAAGGAGGCGAAACCCCATAGTGAAGGAAGTGGTTTGGGTTGAGGTAGTAAAGTTGTTTAAAGCAGGTATTATCTATGCTATTTTCGACAATGCATGGTAAGTCCGATACAATGTGTGTCAAAGAAAAGTACAAAGATCGTAGTGAAAAATAATAAATTAATACCCACTAGAACTATGACTAGTTGGCACGTGTGCATAAATTATAGGAAATTACATAAGGCCATTCGAAAGGTTCTGACTATTGTTGTTTTCTTAATGGTTATTCAGGATATAATCAAATAGATATTGCCCTAGAGGACCAAGAGAAAACGACTTTTACATGTCCATATCGTGCATTTGCACATAGGAGAATGCCTTTTGGATTGTGCAATGCTCCTGCAACATTTCAACGACGCATGATGACAATCTTTCACAACATGGTGGAGGACATTATAGAAGTTTTTATGGATGACTTCTTTATTTTTGGCTCTACTGTTGATCATTGCTTATATAACATTTCACTTATTTTATAGAGATATCAAGAAACTAACCTTGTACATAATTAAGAAAAATGTCATTTTATGGTCAAAGAAGGAATTGTACTTGGACTTCGTATTTTGTCAAAAGGGTTGAAAGTGGACCGAGCGAAGATAGCAAGTAAGGAACAACTTCCTCCTCTAACCAACATTAAAGGAGTTAGAAGTTTTTGTGTCATGTGGGGTTTTATAGGAGATTTATAAAATATTTTTAAAAAGTTACTAAACCTCTATATAATCTCCTTGACAAAGATGCTCCTTTTAACTTCGATAATACTTGTTTGTAGGAATTTGACAAGTTAAAAGAGAATATTTTGACCCCCATATTGGTTGTGGCTGACTAGAAATTGCCACTCGAAATCAAGTGTGATGCTAGTGACTATGCATTAGAAACGATTTTCGGCCAGAGACATAACAAGATCTTTCGAGCCTATTATGTAAGTCGCACTTTTGACAATGCACAACAGAACTACACCGCAACTAAGGAGTTGCTGGCAGTAGTGTTTGCTTTTGATAAGTTTCGACCATATGTAATTCGGTTGAAAGTTATTGTCTACATTGATCATGCTGCCATTTGCTACTTGATCACTAAAAAAGATGCCAAACCTTGATTGATTTGGTGGATTTTGTTGCTGCATGAATTTGACTTAGAAATTTAGGACAAGAGACGGAGCAAAAATGTTATAGCTAATCATTTGTCTCGCTGGGAGTTATCTGTGACCAAAAAGGAGAAGTCTATTCAAGAAATATTTCTTGATGAGGGTTATTTTCTCTGAATATGAAGTTCCCATGGTATACAAATTTTGTTAATTATCTTTCTTTAGTGACCTTACCTCTAAATTTTTCCTCACAACAGAAGAAAAAGTTCTTGCATGATGTGAAGGTGTATTTATGGGATAATCTGCTGCTTTTTAAAAGGTGTCCAGACCAAATCTTCAGACGATATACTCTAATAGAAGAGGTTCAAGACATCATCCAATAATGTCATTCATCTCCTTATGGTAGCACTTTGGTGCCATAAGAACTACTACAAAAGTGTTGCAATCTGAATTTTATTGGCCAACTCTTTTTTGGGATAGTTATGCTTTTGTCAAGAGTTGTGATCAATACTAATGACTTGGTACAATCTTAATATGCCACAGGCTTCTTTTGACCAGCATTCATGAGGTGGAAATTTTTTATGTATGGGAAATTGACTTCATGAGTCCCTTCTCTATCTTATTTGGCCAATCCTGCATTCTACTAATAGTTGACTATCTATCTAAATGGGCATAAGCAATAGCCATGACAACTAATGATGCAAAGGTGGTGTTGAAGATTATGCACAAGAATATATTTACAAGATTCAGCACACCTTGAGCCATTATTAGCGACGGGGGTACGCATTTTTGCAACAAACTTCTCTATAACTTCCTTGTTAAGTATGTGTGAAGCATAAGGTGGCACTTAGTTGTCATCCACAAACGAATGGCCAATTGAAGATTTCAAATAAAGAGATCAAGCAAATCTATGAGAAAAATTTGAGTATAAATAAGAAAAACTGGTCTAAGAAATTAAATGATATTTTATCGGCATATCACACGACATTTAAGACACTGATTGGCATGTTACCATACTGGTTGGTTTTCGAAAAAGCTTGTCACCTACCCGTTGACTTAGAGCATCGGGCATTTTGGGTAGTGAAAAAGTTGAAATTTGATTTCAAAGCATCAGATGTGCAAAGATTGTTGCAACTCAATGAGATGGATAAGTTCCGGAATGAGGCATGTGAAAATACATGAATTTACAAGAAACGCACGAAATCATGGCATGATAAGAATATAATGCAACACGATTTTGAACCAGGCCAATAAGTTCTTCTTTTTAATTCACGCTTGAAGTTGTTCCATGAGAAGCTTATATCTAGATGGTCAGGATTGTTTGTAATTGATAAAGTGTTTCTCCATAGAGGAGTGAAGTTGCACGCTAAAAATGGAAGGAGATTCTGCATGAATGAATAACAAATCAAGTACTATTGGGAACATGAAAGCAAAGATGGGGAAATCATCTGCCTCAAAGATGGGGATTATAGAAGGTGATAGCCAGGCTGAGACTATAAAACAAGCGCTTTCTTAGAGGCAACCTAAACAATTCTAACTTTCTATTTATTATTTGAGAATTTACTTTTATGGTTTTTATGTTTCGAATTCTTTGCATTTTCATTTTACGTTTTAGGGAATCTCATATGTTTGTTTATTTTTTGGGTGTTAGCCAAATTGAAGACAGAACGATCAAGGCTATAGCCATGGAAACCAACGTTGTGGCTTTGAAAGCGCTTGAAATCAAGATTCATTCCCAAGCACCCAGAGCTGCAACCACCAAGCAACAGCTCCCAAAGTTCTGCATCTTGAAGTTCATTCCTAAGCATTTAAAGCCTCAACCATGATATCCAAGGCTGCAGCCCTATAAATGAAGTTCTTCGAAAACAAAAAACTTTGTGTTTGTGTTTTGTTGCTTTAGTTGTGTGGTTTTAATTTTTAAATGTAGGCTTTCGTGCTTCACCTTAAGTTTGTTAGATCCTTGTTGCTTGCATCTGGAATATTCATGTGCAGTGATAATGATTTACCTTGTGATTAGTTCTCAAGTTGTTGTTTTATGTGGAAAAGGAAATACAAATTTGGTTAAGTGTTTTTGCTACTCATGAGATTGATGATTGATTATTGATGATGATTGATGATGATAGACTCATTCCACCATTTTGAGCACGACAAACCTGATCTTTGAGTTGTGTGTATTTGGAGAACATTTATGATGATTTTATGAACTAATAGAATCTCACCTTAGTTCTAGAATCTGTTTGAACAACTCTCAAGGTGAAATCTTAGATCATACCTAACTAAAGAGACAATTTACTCTATATTTGGACCGTTTGAGCTTGTATAAGTCAACCTGTATTATTGATATCCCTAGTTGTTCCCTTTAAGCCTTATTGACTGAATGATTTATTTGTCACCCATATGTATTAGAGCCTAAGCCTTTTATTAAGTTTCCCTTGTCCCACACTTTTAAGACACACTGGCATTCATTTGAGGTCAATTGATTGTTGATGGTATTATGTTAGTAGAAGATAAGGTGAAATATGTTTTGAGTTGAAATCATAAACACCCCAAGATTAATGAACGTTGTAAGTTTGGGTGGTCAACATATTTGGAGATTGTTTTGTTGACAAAAAAAAAAAAGTCAAAACAAAAGGGAATCAAGAAAGAAAAAAAATGAAAAAGGAAAGCTCGTTTATGTCTTAGAATGTCAGTGTGTTGAGAAAGTGTTTAAGTCACATTTAATAGCAATACCTTATCTTAGCCCAGCCTGACATTATAAGCCGAATAAAGTTATATTGATCTCTAAGAGCGTGAATGGTCTACGTAAGTGGAGAGAGGAGTAAAAAATAGACTTATAGGACTAAATTATACATTTATTTTAGAGATTCTAAACTGTTAACTGTTTTACAGGTTGCCATAATTCTATCAAAGATGTGCATGATAGTGGAAGAGATGGTTTTCTAGCACATACATACACGGATTGGATTGATCATAGTTACTTATTGGTACATGATTAGTTTAAACACTTTGGCAAAATTATTATTATTATTTGACGTGTGAGTTATGTTAGCATGAGAGCTTTTGCAAGGTGATTATTGTATGCATATGAATTTTTCTTACTTTGCTCGACGACTAGCAAAAAGCTAAGTTTTGGGGTGTGATAACTCTATAAAAATAGAATTACAATCGTATTTTTATCTCTATTTTTATACTTAGTTACTAGACAGATTGGCCAGAATTGCGGCCATGTAGTTCAAGGCCACAATGCTAGAAAGCAACCTATGGACGAGGAAAACAGGCATGCTGGAGCTGCAACCATGGTTTTGAGTGTCGTGACCTTGAGAGCTCGAAAATTTTGACAAGTTGGAGCGTCGTAGCATTGGGACTTAAAGTCGCGACCCTAGCTATTTGGGAAGTTTTTATTTTTATTACTAGGCTGATGTCGAAATTAGATTTTTGGGCAAAATTTGGACACTACAAACCTATTTTGGGAGATATATAAAGGAAAATTAGGAGACGAATGTAGGAGGCTTTTGAACAAAATGAGAAATGGTTTTGGGAGAGAGACGACTCTTAAAAGAGAATCGAAAGACAAAGTTTTCTTGTATTTATTAACTGTTTGTCTTCACCTATTCTGAACTTCATCATGCATCTTTATCTACAATATTTTGTAACGTTTCATTATGTTGATGTTGAACTAACTCCTCCTTCGAGAGAGGAGATGAATCTCATGGTAATGTTTAGGGTTTAGTTTTGCAAGTTAATAATTTGGTGATATTTTCAATTTATTTATGTTATCCTATCCTTATACTTTCAATTTACTAGTCATTTCTTGAATGATCATATGTTTTGTATGCAGCACTCGAGAGGTAATTCTAAATAGGGCCTGAATATTACAACATGAAATTTTGGATGACTCAAGAGAGAATTTGGATTTTGAGGGATTGTTAAAAGAAAACATTACATTTAATGAGTCCTTAATTTTCTAACATTTATACAGATATTGAAATTCAAATTTTGTGAGGATATATATTTAATTTGGCAATTGAGAGAGGAAACTGAATGAACTAGGATTCTTAATTCCTAAACTTAGTGACAGTTTGTTATTTTTTTAACAAAAAAAAAAGAAGAAGATTTTATTATAGTTTTGGGTTCCAAGAGACCTATTGTTTTTGTATTCACTATATTTGGAATAACGTGACTTTTGCAATTTTTATGATTTTGTGGTTGGTTTGAAGACGTGGAAAAATGGACAAACAGTTAAACCTTTATTTATAGTCAATTTGTTTGTTTGTAATGTTGTTTGGTATTCTTTTTCAGTTGTGGTGCATATGCATGACATGAATGAAAGAGTCTACATTGTTTGTGGTGGAACCATGGTGCATGACCTAGATGTTGTATATAAGGGCGGTATAAGGCATGGGGTATTTGTACATGATAGTGACACTTTTGTGTGTTTGACATTACTATAATAGCCAACTAGCTTATTAGGGAGGAAAATGTAGTAAAAATAATTAAAATTTGTGTCATATAATTGCTACTAAATCATTAATTGAAGGTCTGATAATATTAAAAATATACTCTAACTTTATGGACATAATAAACTATATGAAGGGAAATGAGGAGAAGACTATTGAACGCTATATAGAACACATTGGTGAGGTAGACATAGAGCAGATGAAATCCAGGAGCCTACTTGATAGCTCGATTGACTTTTGTGAGTTAAGAATAGATATTGTGGCATCGGAGACTTCGGTAATGAGTGTAGTTGAGGATAATAATATTGTGCAGGATTGTATTTGAAGTTTGGAAAAAGTAATAGAGAACACTAAAGTTTGGAAAGAAGTGCTAAAACCCACCAAAAGATTTCGTTTGGAAGATAATAAATATATTCTTGAGTAGAAATTTGTTGAACCAAATACAGGCCATGACACCATTGATGACACTGTAAGCCATGGTGCAAGTACAGAGTTTATTGAAGTTTCGGTATTTGTGAAAGAACGATGTGGTTTGGAGTTTGATAACACAATACTTGAGCAAACACATGTAGAACCAAATGTAGGCCATGATACTACTGATGACACTGCAGGCCATTGTGTAAGTACATAGTTCATTGAAGTTCCAGTAATTGAGAACTATACTAACAAGCTATCGAAAAGCCTGTTGATGAAACAGATTTTGAAGAAGACGGTAAAGAAGATGAATTGGAATATACATAGGTGAATGAGTATCGATCTAATGATGATAATGATGAACTCATCAAGGCAAGGACCAATGTGTAGAATTTCTTCACGGGTAGGACCCCAGTGCCCAGTTTAGGGAACATGCCAACAAAAGGGACAAGTGTTGGTGCAAATAAGGCTAAGGGGCAAGTTAGAGAAGATAAGGACATTGATAATGGTAATGATGCAGTTTACTTTGACTTAGATAATGATGGAAGCTATGAGTCAGAAGATTCTAATAAAGAGAATCAGAAGGATATTGCCATTACATTCAAGAGCTATTCTCCCAGATATGACCCTCAGTCAGAGCAACCTCAATTTACAATGGAAATGAAGTTCAAAGATACAGATCAATTCAAAGCGACAATTGTCAAATATACAATTGCACATAGAGTGAAGATTAAGTATGCTAAGAGCACTTGGAATTTGGCAAAAGGAGTTTGTAAAGCTCCAAATTGCCCATGGACAATATCAGCTTCCATGCCTACAAAGCAAGTCTACAGGGTGATAAATATATCTAAAGCATACCACAACTTTGTAAAATTTTTCTACAACAATAGAGCAACAGGCCACTGATTATCTAATAATCTTTTTCAAAACATAAGAGGAATTACTATAATGAAATTCACAAATATAAAGCAGATGTGCTAAGATCAACTGAGAATTGATGTCAACTTGTCTAAAATAAAGATAGTCAAACAATTGGTGATTGACAAGTCCAACGGTAATTTCGAAGACACGTATGTAAGTTTGTAAGATAACAGGTTAGAGCTTCTGAGGGCTAACCCTATTAGTATTGTGAGGATTGGAATTGATAAGCCATCATCTGACAGGGGATTACCAATCTTTGAAGCTATGTACATCTGCTTTTCTTATTATAAGGATTGTATCTTACAAAGATGTTAGAAGCTTTCTGGCTTAGACATGGTATTTTTGAATGGACATGTGAAAGGTGTTTTGTTGTCTGCTATTGGGAAAGATGAGAATAATCAAATGTACCCAATTGCATGAGTTGTGGTGGAGACAGAGTTTTTTGCAACATAAAAATGGTTTGTAAGGCTACTAAAGGCTGACCTTGGGATCTATAATGATGTTGGATGGGGAGTAATAGCCGACAAATATATTGTAAGTTCCTAAACTTCTATGTTTATATAAGTATGTTCAATATCTACTATGAACTATTAAAAACTGTGATTGGTTGACTGTTATTTATTTACTGATATACAGGGGATACTTAAAGCTGTGTAGGATTTGTTACCACAAGTTGAGCACAAGTTCCATGCCAAACACATTTTTGCAAATTAGAAAAGAAAATATAAAGGATATGTGTTTGGCTTGCAATTTTGGATATGTGCAAAATTGATAAATGTGCTTGATTTTGAAAAGCACATGCTTGAAATGAAGTTGATGTCACTTGATGCTAGGGCTGCAAATGAGTCGAATTGAGCCGAACTTGGGGGTGTCAGCTCATCAAAAATTTCCAAAGACTTGAGCTCGAAAGGAGCTTCTAAACTCAGGCTCGAGCTCGACTCGAAATCCAAACCAATTACTAAGTTAAGCCATCTAAACATTGACTGCCAGTCTAAAAGCATGTTCAAACCATAGCAATTCAGCTCAACAAATGGCCACGTTAATGTTAAAAGAGGCAGGGGTTACTACATTTATAGGGAAAGCACCCCTTCCCATTTGCTCCCACGATCAATGCTGGATAACTGCTTAAGTTGAATGGAGTGGCAGGGACAATTTGGTAAGTTTGCAGAATCAATGTAATTTGAATGGAGCAGTGGTAATTTGATAGTTTCTTCTGTCAAGCCTTAATGTGCACTAAATGTCTATTAGACACTTATCCCACATCATTTGTCGAAAAAGGGGGAAGGGATGCTTTTCTTATAAATATAGCAACCCCTCCCTCTTTTACTTATTTTAGTTTTTTTTTTTTTTTTTGTGCTTGTTTCATTTTACCATATATATGGCTGAAACAAATTGTAATATAAAATTTTTAAATATTTTTAGTAAATTAAACAAGCTCTATTGAGCTTTATAAACGAGCTCTATCAAGCTTTATAAATAAGCTATTCACATGCTCTAGCAAGTCGAGCTTGACTGTGTTCAAGCTTGGCTCATTTACTAAACAAGCTTTTAAATAAGGCTTGATCTTGGCTTGTTTAGTTAAATAAATGAGCTCAAATGAATTTTTATTGAGCCGAGCCACCGAATTTTTAACGAACATATCGGCTCGTTTGTAGTCCTACCTAATGCTCATGATAATATGATGAAGAACCCTCCAGAAAAGGGGTATAGGCCCTACTTTGGCATTGAACTAAAATGTGATGTGGTTGACAATAACCTATACGAAGCATTTAATGGCAAGATAGTAAGGGCTAAGACCAAGAGCATTATATCTATGCTTGAAGATATTATGTTACTAGTCATGACTAGGATTGGTAAAAATAAAGAAATATGCAGCAAATGGAAGGATGGTGTTAGTGAAAGGATTATGAAGAAATCAATAGATGCGAAAGAAGATAGTTTTGACTGTAAAGTTGTCTTCAATAGTGCTAATGGTTATGAGGTGGTTCACTGGGGTATTAGGCATTTTGTGGACTTGTAGAGGAGGACATGTTCTTATAGAAGTTGGATGTGTCTAGAATACCTTATTGTCATGCTATTTGTGGTATATTGAATAGGGGTGGAGCCCAAAAAGTACTTGGATGCATGGTTTAACCCACAAACCTATTTAAAGACATACAGTCATCTAATGCAACCCATTTTTGGCAAGCATTTCTGGCCAGACTAAAATTGGTGGGCCTAAAAAAGCAAAGATTAAGCCATAGGAAGAAGCCTACCCTCACACTGGAAAGCTTAAAAAGAAGGGGACTAAAAATTACATAAAAAAATGCTTACAGTAAGCCCATAACCAAAAGACTTACAAGAACGAACCTACAGACCTACCTCCTAAGCCTACCAGACCAGTAAGAATGTTGCCATATTATATTACTACCATTTGGGTAAAGATTGGTATGGAAAACAATGTATTGGTTAACATATATTTTGTGTTCTATTATATGCAAAGAAAAAAATACAGTAGTAGCCAACAATCAAAGTGAAAGCAAGATTGGGCCCAATATGATTAGTCCACAACAATTGCTACAATAAAAGGACCAAAGGAAGGATGAGCTCGTCAGGGTAGCAGCAAGTGTTAGAGATACTGGGGATGGTTTTGCACTCAGGAGTAAGAGGCTTATGAATGCACATCTTCATTTTTTGGATCAAAGATGTATTTTTGTGAAGTACCCCTTTTTGGTTTTTGTTAACTAGCCTTCTCAACTAATTATGCTTCTTATGGCATTTAATGTGTAGAACAAACTTGTTATAGGTGGGAAAGGGGAATTTAAAATACACAGAGTATCCTTTAGGTCAAATGCTTTCGTTTTAATTGGCACATGTGTGTCATTTAAACAATGTTAGTATGGTACCTATTGCAACATTAATGTTATTTACTTTGTTATTGTCACCAATGAACTTGTCTTTATTGTTTTTCTTTTTTGATTTTTTTTCATTGTATTACTTTAAAGAGCCATTGTTTACATACACGATACCAACTATAAAATATGAAAAGTATAGTTACAATGAACAGATAAGTTGAAGAGCAATAAGATAAAAACCATTATTTCATTCAGTTCAGGCCAAAAGAGGTGATAACACTAGAGATAAAAAAAAATTTTCTTTCCCACCCAACAAAAAGTAGCAAAATACACCATCATCCATAAGCGCCTAATTTCTTAGCTTTTAACTTTCAATGTCTCCCACAAGCTTCTAATTTTTACCTTCTGCAAAATCCATCTCCTCTGTCCATCTACTGCCACTGACCTTCACTCCATCATCCAACCCAAATTTTGAACTCAGAATCACCACGGCAACCAAAAAACATAAAACCCATGTCAAAATCAACAGTACCAAATAAGATCGAGCTCGTTGTCTCTCTCTTTTTGCTTATTGCTCAACATTTCCAACTCATTTTATAAACCTAGGAATGATTTGTCGTGATCTTTGGCAAATGGGGGGATCGACCTACTTGAAATAGTCCCATACTTCATGCTTCTGCAAATAACAACAGTAAATTTACAAAAAGAAGGAAAATTTTATGAAAAACTTAGCTAAATTAAGTAAAAAAAAAAACCCTAACAACATAATCTACTTACAGGAAATAAGGGGTATGCGCTAAAGTGCCTTCCTGGGTTATAGTCAGTCCTCGACCTCTTCACAATCGCTGGATGCTTGCAATAGCACTCTATTGTGAGGTAAGATAAGTTATATTTCCACTCTCTTCTTTCTACGTCCTGCTCTTTTTCCTTCTTTTCTAGCTATCTTGGACCAACTAAAGCTTGAATGGACCAAAACCGCTTATTTCCAACCTTGAAAAGAGCTTAAATCTTTTAGGGAGGTGCCAATTGACAATTTTGCGCTAATCGAAATAGTGAGTGAGAGAGAGAGAGAGAGAGTTTCAGAAGAATCAGTACAGTGAGATGAGAGAGGAAAGAAAAACATCTTTATGGGAAGAGGGATAAGTAAAGTTAGTGACCCAAAGACAGACCACCGGGTCAGCTTATTTCATCCTAGTCAGCATCTTTTTGACATATCGGAGTCGAATTGCCATGTCAATGTCCATTTATACGGCCACGTCGACATTTTACAAAGAAATTGACGAAAAGACCCATTTTTGAACTTTTAGTAAAGATAGTGCACCTATTTGGCCGATTTTATAGATGGAGACCCAAAGTTGGACTAAATGAAAGCTAGTATTCCAAGTATAAACTTATTTCCTTTTTTTCACTTATGAGAACGCTACTTAATTATCTATTTTTAGTTTTTTTTTTGTGTATATTATTATTTTTTTCATGTTTATGATATTTTAAAAACTTATATATATATATATATCATATACAAAATTGTATATTTTATACATTTATAAACTTTTGGTACGCATTAATATATAAGAAATAAAAAATGAATAATAATATATTTTCATGTATTTTAATATATGATAAAATAAAAAAATTAATTGTTTAAAATTAGTGGATTAACTTGCAATAGAACTCAAGTGATAAATTAAAATTTAATATAAAAAATTATATAATTTTGATACATATTAATATATAAAAATAAATACTATTTCACTTACTTTATATATAATAAAGTATAAATGAGTGAAAAGTAAAAAATTATTTTCATATAAAAAAATGTCCATTCGCCAGTCAATCCCAATCCAACCTGAATTTGAGTGACTTGACCTGAAAAAAAACCCTATATAAGTTTACCTAAAAACAAATCTATTTGAAATAATCTGAATTCAAAGTGACTTAACTTAAACTTGAGCAGTTTTGACACCTTTGGCCGAACATTATGTTTGAAAACAAAAAAGTAGAGTGAATTTCCTCTAAGAGAAAAGAATGAGGGGTGGAATGGGATACTTGCTTTTATTTGAGAAACATAATAATAATAATAATAATAATAATAATAATAGTGGGGCCATGGGTATTTTTCCCTAGGCAACACAAAAGGCAAAGAATTGTGCGGAATGCGGCTGACTTTTTTATTTTCCTTTTCTTTTTGTTTTTTTTTTGGTTAAGTTACCTTTGTGCCTTTATTTTGATTTTTAAATTTTTACTTTTTAGGGGTAAAATAAATAGTATAATACTTATTGTTTTCTTTCTTCGTACTTTTCACACATTCTCAAATACAATACCTTTAAGTTTCTTTCATAAAATTATACTTTCTCCAACACAGAAAAGATGAAATATATTTCTCTCTCTCAACATTCATTTTTCTCACTTTCATTTCTCTAAAATTCCTCTCCACCAACATTTTTTCCCAAACAAACGGTGAGGGAACAAGACATATAACTACTTACGAAGCTAAAAGATTTAGTCAGTGGAACAACAGTGTTAAAAAAAAAAGTTAATAACATACACAAAAAAATAAAGAATACAAGAATAACAAATAGAGGGTATAAGAAAGTAAATAAAATTTTATTTGATATGTGTAAATTTTTACTGCAACTTTTAACTAAAATATAAATTAGGTATTTTCAATTTAAAAACAAGCACAAACGAAAATTTCAAATTAACAAAGATACTAGGAAAATAACGATAGTATTATTTTTTAGTTTAACTGTAAGTTCAAAACAAATAATGGTTATATTATTACATATCTTGTTTTGAATACTCGATGGAAAGATAAATCATTCAGTTTAAAAATAAAAGGTAAAGAAAAGTTAAAAAAAAAAATTTGTAGATCATTTTTTTATCTAATAGAAAGAATTTTTCGTTTTAGAAATTTAAATTTAATGGGACAAAAGATGTATTTTTCGACGAACAAGTTTTTTATTCAAATGATTTCAAAATTTTCCTCTAAATGGTAGTTTTTATTAAGGGTAAATAAAAATAGAGCCGCCCTTGCAACGGGTTGAACAAAAAAATAAAAAAAAAAAACAACACATGTTAAGAGAAAGAGATTTTTGTTTTCTTATTTTTTCTTCAACTCCACCACACGGATGGATGTGGACAATTCAATTACACGAACGCATCTATAAATCTCTTTCCTATCTTTCTGTTTTTTTTAAATTCAAGGGAAGCAAATGCACAACATATCTAATATGCTGAGAACATTATCATTGCAAGTTATGTCAATGTCTTTTTGGTCAGGTTCCTTCTTTTTTCCTCGAGAAGCAGTAATTCTTTTTTGGTGGTCCTTTCCTGTAGTTAATCTTAGAGTTCCAAATGCCTGGCTTCATCAAAACTTAAATAAAGGTCCATAAATTATGCCAATGGCTGCATACCCTTTTGGGTTGAATGACAAGAGACCACCACTTCTGTGACTACTAGGACATGTGGAGAATACAGGACTGAAATTTATGGTCTATTTTTCCTGCTGCTTTCGAGAGCGGGAGGACCACGCTTGAAGGAATCTTTGAATAAAGCTATCACAATTTGCGGAGATCTTTTTATCGTTGAATCTGCTTCAAGGACCGCAGCTGAAGGCTACAAAGATGTGTTTCTTCTGGTGGAATGTTCCGAAAGATAATGAGTAGACGCTTGAGGTACATGTAGAGACCAACGGGATCAATTATAGATTCTGTGCTTGGGAATGATATATTCCTCCTTTTCAGCAAGTTGAACGAAAATTCCAATTATCTGTGACCCCAAAAACACAAAAATAAATATGCCTACGCATTGAGTTAATATTTACTTTATTCCAAGAAATCATATATGTTTCACTTTCCCTAGAAACAGATATATATGATGCTCTCTATTTTTAGAGTATTTTTAGATGTAATAATACTTCATGCTAATAAGCAAATATGTGTCAAATTTTATCATCATTCACAGAATGTGTGAAGAACTAAAGCTATAGTTGTTGGAAACTAAAATATGGAAATTCAGAAATCCTTAGTACGCAGATATTTTTAGGGTACAAGCAGGAAGCTTTCTTGTACAAATATCGTCAGGTTTTAGTAGTATTCGCCTTGAATAAACTCATTCAGCCGTTTCAATTCTCCACTCTGCTGCTCGACCACTGCCCTGACGACGTCCACGAGGGAAATCATGCCCACTATCTTCCCATCTATCACGGGAGCATGCCGAATATGATGATCTGTGAGATCAACAATCGTCATTACGAAGTCCCACATAGTGGCTAGTTGCCGAACTATTGAATGGAGCAAGGAGAGGAGACATAAACCAGTTATTTATTTGCGCACTACCTGCCATAAGTTTCATTGCCTGAAGAATGTTTGTGTCGGATGCCACTGTTATTAACTTGTTCTGCTAAAGGCCACCAAAAAAAGCGTCTTCAGATAGCCATTAGTTTAAACTTTGGTAACAAGAAGGCAAAATTTAATGCAAAAGACCATCTATCTGACCTCGTCTGTCATAATATCTCCAACCCTCGTGTACTTCGAAGATCTACCTTGTGCAATTACCTTCTTTAAGTAATCTGCTTTGGCCATCCGTTTAAACATAATATTAGAATCACTCAAATCAATCATATATATTATGTTGTTTTGCCGTAATAAACTGCAGTGACTGCTATTGCGTGCATAAAACATTTGGAAAAGGGGGTTTACCTCTTTCTGTGATGATTCCTGCAATATGTTGTTGCTGTCCAGGTTTGAGCACGACCAGCGATCCAATGTTATTTTGCGCCATCTGCAATCCTGAAATGTTAGCTACATTGAAGTCATTGGGGGGGAAAATGCTTCGGAATTTGTTTGTCAAAGTTGCAGAAGCATACATTCTTAGCGGCATCATAGACAGAATCAGTGGTACGGCACCAAAGCCAGGACCCGACCTTTCCTTCTCCCTTTGTTGCCAGCACATCTGCCACTGTCAAATTCTCTAGTCCCTTCTCTGCCGTTGAAGCAGAGGATTTCACACATTCGAAACGTGGAAGTACACTTTTCTTAACTTCTCTTCCATGCGAATGCTTTAGGATTCCGCGCAGAAGCCCTTGCATTTCAACTCTGTTTTTTTTCCAACAACATCTCCAACTCTTACAATTTGGATGTTTCATACAGTCTTTTATTCACGCATCTAAGAAATTGTTCCAAAATTTTCACTTTTGATCCGTCAGAAGTTTGCCATTCAAGTTCCAGAATCATTTGTTTTGCAGAAAAACCACAAATAAAATGACAGTTTGATTGGTTGTAATATTTGGAGCAATAGGAAGAGTGTGGCTGTATGAGAAATTTAGGGGCTTGCTATATTTATTTACCTTTGCTAGACAACCACCAAGGAAAAAAGGGAGAATTCACGTACCTTAATGAAGGAATAATAGAGAGAGCTTGAATACATAAGAAATACCTGTAATGGTGAAGACAGGCTTTTCAAGCTGCAAATGCCATATTTCAAGGAGAAGACACTAGAATGCCTTTGAAGAATTGTACTTTCAATTAAGTTCTTTTCTTGAGAGACCAGCCTTGGAAAAGGTACAATTTGTTGGAGACTTGCAACTTGGTTCTATGTTGCTTCTGTGTTGGGTATCTGCTGGACTGTCCGAAATTCCTAGTGCTCTGGTACTCAATTTTCTACCCAATTTGAATGCGAATCAATCAAGTAGAACAAAGAAATCCGCCTCAATAATCCTCACCTGCGTCGTGCTTATATTGATCTATGTGACATGATCTGTGGATTTAGGATGACATTTCCACTTCTCTTGATTTTCTGTTTTTTTTTTATTTATTTATTTATGTTCAAACAATTTTCCTTTTTATTTGCAGTCTGAGGATATCAATGGCACAAATTGTTTAGTTTCATGAGTTTGAATCCAACTACAAACAAATTTTCGAGAAATAGGCTGCATACTGGTCCAATGCGTTTAGGAGAGAAAAGACTGAAGAGCTACTGCTGTCTCAGCACAGAAAAACGTACAGTTGTCATGTGGACTATTTAGAAGCTTAAAATTGAACAAGAAAGAAGATACCAAACCCGAAGATGACAAAGAAGAGATGCTAACCTAAAGGAGAAGAAATTTCATTCTAGAGAGTTGCTTATGTCTGCGTTGGAAGGCTTTGAAGCTTTTCCTTTAAGAGTGGCAAAGAAGCAAGCGAAGATTGTGAATCTGAATACGTCAATTTTTAAATCTCCAACGCTTTCCAAGGTATCAAAATGTAACTTACTAGTGCAGCCGGCAATCCCAATGCAACATCATCTCCCGCAGCACCATAACCAACACACAGCCTTCTCACCTCCACTAACTTTCCACTTCATCTATGGCAGACTCGAGGCCATTCCACTTTCGGATCCCTTGGCTATCCACGGCCCCTGCTCCTCGTCCTCCAGCTGAACCGCAGCCCCCACGTTCTATAGCTGAAATACAAGCCCCTGCCCAGTCAATTGTTGGCATACCAATTCAGTGGCCACCATTTCGACAACCAGGGATAGCCCCAGCACAGCCTCCTCCACCAGTACAGGCATTACAAAGAACTGAACCACAGCCACCTCAGCCACCATCACCGCCCCGTGCAACAACAGAACCCCAACAAGCTACGCAGCCAGCATCCCCACCTCTTGCTACAACACAAACACGTTCTACGTCTGTGCCACCATCGCCATCTCGGGGTGTTTCCCAGCCAGCGTTGCCATTGCTTGGGACAACTCGAACAAAGGGCTGACTTCCAAACTGAATCTCCATCTCGTGCAGGTCAACAATCAAGAGCCACATCCGTTCCACCATCACCACCTCAGATTGCTGCCCAGACTCCAGCAGCAGCAAAAACAACCCCACAACCCCGATCTCCATCTCGTTTGGCTTTACAGCGTGCAGGTCATGTTGGGGAAAGGATATGATCACAATAATTACTGATATCAACACAGCAACCAAACAGGCCCCAGTCCCGGATCTGTCCTCTTTCCCTACGGATTAATAAATAGACATGATACTAATTTCACCAGTACCAACAATCACCAACCAAGCAGTAATAATCAGCAGAAAAATAATAATATCGAGACACCAGAATTTTTACGTGGAAAACTCCCCGATATGGAGAGAAAAACCACGGGACGCTAGTCCAGCAAAACTTCCACTATGTAATGGGATCACAGTACAACCTTTCCAGTACACAACCAGAGTTCACCTATACATACTAGAAATTCATCAAGAAACACATTCTTGGTTCACCAATTCTCTACAATATCATCACACAGACGATATGCTACCAGAAAACGAGAACAATCTCACCAAATGGTGGAACTACAGTAGAACCCGGAGGGACTAATGGAAGATCTGAACCGTTGGATGTGTAGAGCACGTTCCCAGGATGAACATACTGAAAAATGGGCTCAATCGGAGCAAAATCCACCGTTGGATCTTCTGGAATGGCTCCCTTTCTTCTTCCTCTTCTTCTTCCCCGAGCTCCTCCTTCTCTCTTCTGTTTTTTCAATTTTTGTTTTCTCTCTCTTCCTATCTCACACGACAGCCACTTCCTTTTTTCTTCTTATCTTTCTTTTTCTTCTTATTTTATTCTTTCTCTTTCCTCTCTTTTCTTACACTCTCTCTCTTTTGTCTCCCACTCACTCTCTTTCTTCCATTTATTTATTCTTTCTTTATTTGGGGTTGACCCCACAATTCTCCCCCTCAAGCCCAAATAGGGAGTTGGGTCATACCTGCTGTCTTCCTGCAGTAAGAAAACTTCTCGGTAGACAAAGCTTTAGTCATCATATCTGAACCATTCTCGTCAGTATGGATCTTCTCAAGGTTGAATTGCTTCATCTCCAAGGCATCTCGAATCCAATGATATCTCACATCAACATGTTTGGATCTCGAGTGAAATGCAGGGTTCTTAGAAAGGTGAATGGCACTCTGACTGTCACAATAGAGAATATACTCCTCCTGCTCAAAACCAAGTTCCTGTAGGAACTTTTTCAACCATAGCAGCTCTTTGCTGGCTTCTGTTGCCGCTATGTACTCTGCTTCAGTAGTGGACAATGCAACACACTTTTGCAATTTGGATTGCCATGACACAGCTCCCCCTGAAAAAGTCATCAAATATCCGGAAGTGGACTTCCTGGAATCAATGTCACCTGCCATATCTGCATCTGTATATCCATCCAATACAGGATCACTATCACCAAAACATAAACAGAATCTGGAGGTGCCTCTGAGATACCTGAGTATCCATTTAACAGCTGACCAATGCTCTTTCCCGGGGTTGGAAAGAAACCGACTAACAACGCCAACTGCATGAGCAATATCCGGCCTCGTGCACACCATGGCATACATCAGACTACCCACGGCGGATGCATAAGGAATCTTTTTCATCTCTTCCTCTTCCTCAATACTCTTAGGACACTGTCTTACACTTAGTTTGAAGTGACCTGCGAGTGGAGTACTAACCGGTTTTGCCTTGCTCATGTTGAACTTTTCAAGGACCTTTTCGATATATCTCTCCTGAGATAACCAAAGCTTTTCATTCTTCATGTCCCGAATGATTCTCATACCAAGAATCTGTTTTGCCGGTCCCAAATCTTTCATGGCAAAAGACTTGCTCAACTCTCCTTTCAAGCTAGCAATCTTCTTGGTGTCACGACCAAGAATCAACATATCATCCACATACAGCAGGAGAATAATAAAATCATCATCAGGAAATCTTTTCACAAACACACAATGGTCAGAAGTAGTCTTACTGTAGCCATGATCTTCCATGAAGGAATCAAACTTCTTGTACCATTGTCTGGGTGCCTGCTTGAGCCCATAGAGACTTTTCTTCAACCTGCACACTAGCTGCTCTTTTCCCTTAGCTAGAAAACCCTCAGGTTGTTCCATGTAGATCTCCTCTTCTAAGTCACCATGGAGAAATGCAGTCTTCACATCGAGCTGTTCAATCTCTAAATTTAGCTTGGCTGCTAAACCGAGGACAACCCGGATCGAAGACATCTTGACCACTGGAGAGAAGATCTCTTCAAAATCAATGCCTTTCTTCTGCTCAAAGCCCTTCACAACCAATCTTGCCTTGTACCTTGGTTGCGAACTACTTTCAACTGTCTTCAGCTTGAACACCCATTTGTTTTTGAGTGCTCTCTTGCCTTTAGGCAGTTTCACCAAGTCAAATGTGTGATTCTCATGCAAGGAACTCATCTCTTCTTGCATGGCTTTTAACCACTCTCTTTTATGCTCACCAGAGATGGCTTCTTCATAACTATCAGGCTCTCCCCCATCTGTAAGCAACAAAAACTCAGTAGGAGAATACTTCATCGAAGGTACACGTGGCCTGGAAGATCTCCTCACTTCCTGCGGTGCCACTGCTGGTGCCTGTGGAATCTGTACTGGTTGCACATCTTCAACATCATGATCACCAGGTGTAGATGCATCGGGTGTAGCATCATCTGTCTCTTGAGCATCTACCTCACGTGCATCATGGGTGGTGGAAGGTTGTTTCCCCTTGGCATTAATAATGTCTCTGATCTCTGACTGTGCATTTTGAACCTTTTCAGGATCCCCAGAGAACTCATATTCAATGAATACCACATCTCTGCTTCTGACAACTTTCTTGTCCACTGGATCCCATAGCCTGTAGCCAAATTCCTCATGCCCATAACCCAGGAAGATACACTGCTTTGACTTTCCATCAAGCTTAGACCTCTCATCTTTTGGAATGTGAACAAATGCCTTGCAGCCAAACACTCTCAAATGATCATATGAAACATCTTTCCCCTGCCACACCTTCTCGGGTACCTCTCCATCAAGAGGAACTGAAGGAGAAAGGTTGATTAAGTCGACTGCAGTTCTCATTGCCTCAGCCCAAAAGGATTTAGGAAGTTTAGCATGAGAGAGCATGCATCTGATCCTCTCAACTATAGTCCGGTTCATCCTTTCTGCTACCCCATTTTGCTGTGGAGTCTTGGGAACCGTCTTCTCAAGTTTGATGCCATGTTCTCTGCAATACTGCTCAAATGGACCCCGGTACTCACCACCATTATCTGCTCTGACAGCTTTCAACTTCTGCCCTGTTTCTCTCTCAACACTAGCATGGAAGTGTCGGAATACATCAAGTACCTGATCCTTGGACTTTAGCGAAAAAGTCCACACCTTCCTGGAATAGTCATCAATAAAAGTAACAAAATATAATGCACCACCAAGAGATCTATCACCCATAGAGCAAACATCAGTATGAACCAAATCAAGAACATGTGATCTCCTATGTGAAACAGATCGCTGAAATGCAACTCTATGTTGTTTGCCTGCTAAGCAATGAGCACAAGTTTTAAGGGTTGTACCAGACAAAGGAATGACTTTCCTTTTGGTGAGAATGTCTAGTCCCTTCTCACTCAAGTGACCAAGCCGCTGATGCCATAACTCAACTGAGGAGTCACCAACTGCATTCAACTCCCCCTTGCACAATTTGGCCTCTGTCCTGTACAGAGAGTCTTTCTTCCCTTTTGCAATCATGAGATTACCTCGGCTCAACTTCCACTTGCCACTGCGGAATTCACTGACATAGCCCTCATCATCAAGAACACCGGTGGATATCAAATTGAGTCGTACATCTGGAATATGCCTCACATCAGTAAGGATCAACTTGCAGCCAGTGTTGGTTTCCAAGCATATACTACCAATGCCAACAATTGGACACTCTGCCCCATTTCCCATCTTAACATGGCCATAATTGCCACCATGATAAGATGTGAAGAACTCTCTCTGAGACGTGCAATGGTATGTAGCCGCCGAATCAATTACCCAAGTGCAATCCTGGGATGTGAAATTAATGCAACACTCATCACTGACCACAATAGAAACATCCCCATCAGATGTAGCTGCAACTGTATTTGCATCTTCTTTCTTCTCTTCACCTCGGTCTCTTGACTGATTTCTTTTGAATTTTCTGCACTCCTTTATGCCATGTCCGAGCTTTCCACAATAATAGCATCTCATTGACTTCCGAGACTTTGACTTGCCTCTTGACTTGTCACGGTTATCAGGATTGTTGGAGTTTCTTGTTCTACTCCTTCCTTGTCTCTGATTATCTCGTCTCTCTACAACAAGTGCCTCGGAATGAGAAGTGAATCCCTGCTCTTTCCTTCTGGTCTCTTCATTGAACAAACTCTCTTTCACTGGAAGCATCAAGAGTTTGCCATTAGGAGCTGAATTGTTAAGTGCTACCACCAATGTCTCCCAGGTATCAGGTAATGTACCTAGAAGAATGCAGGCTTGCAATTCATCATCTAGTGAGATCCCCATTTTTGTCAACTGATTCACCAGATCTTGGAAGTTGTTCAAGTGCTCAGCCATACTGTTACCATCCCGGTACCTCATATTCACAAGTCTTTTGACAATAAAGACTTTATTCTGAGCTGTCTTCCGTTCATACAAACTGGCCAATTTATCCCACAAGACCTTCGCATTAGTCTCCTGAGACACATGGTGAAACACACTGTTATCAATCCATTGCCGAATCATACCGACAGTTTTTCTGTTCAGTCTCTCCCATTCTTTCTCGTCCTTGTCTGTTGGTTTGGCTTTATCTCCTTCTATAGGGTCATACAAATCCCTACAAAAGAGAATATCCTCCATCCTCGGCTTCCATATCGAATAATTGGAGGCTGTCAATTTAAACATGCTGGTACTACTTTCTTCCATTTAATTAATCCCAAACACAGAACCCAAAGCTCTGATACCACTGTTTGGGAAAGGATATGATCACAATAATTACTGATATCAACACAGCAACCAAACAGGCCCCGGTCCCGGATCTGTCCTCTTTCCCTACGGATTAATAAATAGACATGATACTAATTTCACCAGTACCAACAATCACCAACCAAGCAGTAATAATCAGCAGAAAAATAATAATATCGAGACACCAGAATTTTTACGTGGAAAACTCCCCGATATGGAGAGAAAAACCACGGGACGCTAGTCCAGCAAAACTTCCACTATGTAATGGGATCACAGTACAACCTTTCCAGTACACAACCAGAGTTCACCTATACGTACTAGAAATTCATCAAGAAACACATTCTTGGTTCACCAATTCTCTACAATATCATCACACAGACGATATGCTACCAGAAAACGAGAACAATCTCACCAAATGGTGGAACTACAGTAGAACCCGGAGGGACTAATGGAAGATCTGAACCGTTGGATGTGTAGAGCACGTTCCCAGGATGAACATACTGAAAAATGGGCTCAATCGGAGCAAAATCCACCGTTGGATCTTCTGGAATGGCTCCCTTTCTTCTTCCTCTTCTTCTTCCCCGAGCTCCTCCTTCTCTCTTCTGTTTTTTCAATTTTTGTTTTCTCTCTCTTCCTATCTCACACGACAGCCACTTCCTTTTTTCTTCTTATCTTTCTTTTTCTTCTTATTTTATTCTTTCTCTTTCCTCTCTTTTCTTACACTCTCTCTCTTTTGTCTCCCACTCACTCTCTTTCTTCCATTTATTTATTCTTTCTTTATTTGGGGTTGACCCCACAGGTCAAACATCTTCACAGACCTCTTCCCCCCCCCCCCCTCCTAAGTCACCCATTCGACTACAGCCAACAGTATCTCAACCCCCTTCCCCATCAAAGACATTGCAAGCCTCAACTCAAGGGACCTCTCATACCGCATTATCTGCCTCTCATCAAGAAGAGTGGAAGCAGGAATTGTCTTTACCACTCCTGCAAGTGAACCAACTGAAGACAGAAATAAGTTCTGAGAGAGCACCTGAATCAGAAAAGGAGCATATACAAGTAACAGGGCCTGTGACAGCTGTCGTACCAACTTCAGCATCAACACTTGAAGCAACTGCCACATCCCAAAATTCTGATGTTCACATCTCTGGTAATAATCGCTTAACACTTCCTACTGAACCTGGGAAAGGAATGAAGGAAATTGAAAAGGAGAACAAATTCGTGCAAGAGCAGCAAATAAAAGGAAAGATGGATAGCTCGACGCATGAAGAATCATCGACAAGCACAAAACCCAAGCTTCTAGCAGTCTCATCAGGTTCAGGAACACATGCCAAAGAGCCACATAGCTCCGCATTTCACGATGAACAGAAGAAGCATGAAAAGGAAGACACATCTGAAGAGAAAAAGACAATAACCTTCAGCTCCAGTGGAGAAAAGATCAAAGCAGTGAGTTCGAATCATCCAAAGGGGAGTGGCAGAGGAAGTGAACCTCATCATAGGTCTCCCATGTCCAGTGGAGCACAGGTTCCCCTGCACGGAGAAATCAAGGAAGATATTTCTAAGTTCATCAATAAGCTGGGGATAGGACAGGCAAAGCTGCCTATAGGAGGACAGCCAGTTAGTATTTTAACTCTAGCTGGTGAGAACGGAGGAGCTCTCATGCATATGGGATCTGAATCAGAAGGAAAAGATGGGTCCATCCACATATACCGTGGCTATAAGGTCCCAGATGATAGCACTGAAGCTACAACTGATGCTGATGGAAGTTCAAAAAAGGGGTCCAAGGATCCATCAACAAAAGAAGATCAGAAAACAAAGGCATTCATTAACAGCAATACACAAAGCATCAACAGCTCGATTTTATCTCAAGCTTTAGAAGATGAAAGGAATCCAGGTGTCCATCTGATTCTCACTCATAACCTAGCAGAACCTGCCAAGCACAGCACACACTCAGAGCCTCTTGAAACATGAAAGGCTGAGTTTAACATCACCCCTTCTGATAAGCTTACATATGAGCCTACGGTTAGAAGGAGATGCCTAAGGGGCCTTTTCTTGGAAAGCAGTGACTCAAACCCTGATAATCCTAAAAGCCTCGCAGACATGGTTGTCGATATGGCCGTGCAGTAAAATACAAGGACACAGACAAGAGGTTCTCTGATTCATGCAATAACCGATTCATCTACAAGTATCATATAAGTACAAGCAAATACACAGAAATTATACATGAGATACCTTGACTGCAATATGCAAAAGTTGATAATAAGGATAATATGTCAACAATAACGGCATGTTTTTTAATAAATAATGAGTTATGTTCATGAAATATTTCTGCCTTTGCTAATGGTTTAGTACACAGGTTGATTACTTTAACCATAGGACTGCTAAAATTTTCCTTGTGTGAAAGAAGAAAGAATAGAGAACGTATAAATAGAAGTTCGAGAAAGCAAAGTCTCCATTGGTTACAAAATTACATGCTTGGGCCATTGATCATGCAGAACCCCATTGTTTCGTAAAATTATGCTAGAAGAGCAATGCCAAGGGGAACCCTACAGCGCTTCCGTTATAGAGAATATATACGCAACAAAATTTTCAAGGAAGAGGTGTTAACAATGTGGCCCAAAATGGTGAAAGAAAACATCATTCATATGCTGGTTTAGTATCAAAGCAACTCAAGCAGATTGCAAAAGCATGGAAGGCGGAGAATGGGCAGCGATAGTCCATGGTGATTATGTCTTTGCCAATCTTGCCAAATTGCAAAATAAATTTTTCTTGTTCTTCTGCTGAAACATTTTGGGAAGGCTCCACAGCTGCCACCAGCTGGAAGTTCTTGACAGAGGCCACCGTAACACGTCCCTTAAAATTTAGGAACCAACACTGCAAATGCTCATGCCATCTAGGAGCTTTGGTTTTCAAAATCAGAGGATCCATTTTTCCTGAAATTGATTCGAACAAATCACTAAGGCTAGTTGAGCTAAATTTAAGGAGGAACAGTTTTGTTTTTGACGTGGACGATGAAGAAAATTGCTCATCACGAAAATTTGTTAACTCCACTGGTGTAGGGGCAGTCCATCCTTGAATTGCAGAAAGGGAATTGATTGCATTATGTAATGCATTCTCCTCAGGCCTCCAGTACAGAGAATGTACAGCTCATAGGATATGGTGCCGACATTATGATTTATAGCCTTCAACACGTGGAGATACCTGGACTGAGTGTGGCTTACAGTTAAAGCGCATTGCGGGATGTGGAGGCTGACCATCATATATGGTGAATTTGGCTCCCAGGAAATTAGATCTGTTAAGAATGGACGAATCAATCCAACAATATAAAATGTAGAAATGCAAAGCTAACCATAAAAATGCAGGGCACCTCAGTTTTCCAGCATAAGTACTGCCTGTTCTGCAGAACTCACCGCTAACAAACGATATTCGAAATTCTGTGTACGTTGCCCTTCTAATTTTCTTTGCAGCGAGTAATAATGTACTCATATCGCCCAACAGCAACAGAGCTGTAATTAAACAGTAAACAATATTAGCAATTACAGGACATTGTCTATTAATGCCTTTCAGGAATTCATTAGTAGAAGAGGTAAATTTTTGGGGGAAAGGGGGGCCATCAACAGACAAAAAAGAAAAAGTCCGACAATTGATCTAACCACTACGTGCACAAAGTTTATGGCAGCATCGGAACATTCAAGTTTAGAATTTTAGGAAACAAAAAGTTTATCAATTAAAGCATCTAGTGCTCCACCAGTTGAACAAGAGAAGACATTATCTACACTAAAGTGATCCTAGATGAGAAGTATACAGAATAAAGCAAAAGCAACCCAACAAAAATTTGTTCCCAAATAATAACTCAAAGAACAGAAAAACACAATCATAAAACTCAATAAGTAGAAACAACATGTGAGATGTTCAAACATCAGTCAGTGCAAGAATGAAACAAGAAATGACAGAAATATTAACCAGGGGTTAGTCCAAGATGCAATTTTAACATCGAGGTTGCGTTGTCTCTCTTAATAAAGCATTGAATAGGATCATCTCTTGGCCCAGGCTAAGCAACAATAAAACCTCAAACACGAAAACCCAAAAAAAAAAAAAAAAGAAAGAAAAAAGAATTAGCAGTCATAAGCAATTAGTGTAGTACAAAAAACCAAATAGAAAGAAAAATAAATGAATGAAAAGAACCTGCTTGAGTGAGATGGGGAAAATAAGGCAGCCGCATTGCTCAGGAATATTAACAAATATTTTTGGTGATATTCCTCCATGACTTGCAAACTGAGGCACAAGCAACGACATCCCTCCGGCCAGGCCACGAGGCGTCGCCGCCCTCCACTCGCTGTATTATGCTGTGCAGCAATTCAGGGGGCAAGTTGGCCCACGGGCTACTCCGATCTTCATGCAAAGTCACCCGACCACACGCACGACGTGTCGGACCTCTGTTTCGGGTGCAATATGAGCCAGCACCCGACGAGTCGCTCTCTTCCTTTGTGATCCCCCGAACGATAAGGTGCCAATGTCATCTGATACCTCCTTAATCTCTGTTAGAAATGAAATGTCGTACATTTGTGTGGGAGATGAAAAATGAAAATCATTTATAAGTTAAAAGGTAAATTGGTTAAAATAAATTAAATTATTTTAATAAAATAACGAACTTGAATTAAAATAAAATTAAGATAAACGTGGATTAATATTTTCCTACCGGTAATGATCTACACCGTAAAAAATATAATATAGTATTAGAGTTCAATCCTATTTGGGCGGATTTAATAATCTGAAAAAAAGTTTCTGTGTGGGTATTTGAAATGATTGGACAAGTGTTAACTGATTGTCAAATATCTTAGTTGCACGTGAAAAGGAGTGTTAGAAATAAAATGTCCTATATCGAATGGGAAATGAAAAATGAAAATGGTTTATAAATGATTCAATAAAAATAATCAGACATTACAAACAAACCTTACAAACAAACCTTGATATATATCTGCCAAAAAAAAAAAACAAGTGGAAAATAATTCTCCATTTCTTGATTATACCTTTACGGATAAGCTCAATGATCAAAATGTGTTAATTTTGAAAAGAAAAAAGAAATTTTATGAATTTAAAACTTCCTTGAAATTTCAATTGTTTTTGCGGAGCAAAAATAGAATTCAAGAGCGTTAGGTGTCTCTATATTTACTTTAAAATTAATTAATTAAAACTATTTAGTGTTACTATCTATGAAACTACTGTACTCATATATAATAGCGCTGTGTGTGTGGTGTGTGATGTGTGAGTTTGCATCTAAAAATTCACTTTATTTTAAGTAATTTTTTTTGTTATAAAATATAAATTCATTAACACTCACGAAAATAGGTTTTACACTCTTTTCCTTTTCTTTTTACGCCGCAATAATGATGTTCTTTATTAAAATTAGTTAATCTTTCAACTTGATGGGAATTTTAAAGGGTTAATATATAAAAATATTGTTAATTTTATTTAAGAGAATAAATCTAAATAAATTTAATATCAATTTTACTTAAAATAATAAATCTAATACGTTATAAAAATTTTTTAAATAAAATTTATTTATTTCGATGACGTGATAGTAACTTATATAATTATCATATTATCGAAACATATATATTTTTATAAATTTATCATTAAAATTAACAGATTCTATTTATATAAAATTATTAGGTATTTAATTTATTATTTTAAGTAAAATTGATACTAAATTTATTTTTTTAAATTAACATTAAATTTATTATTTTAAATAAAATTAATAATATTTTCTTATATTAATCCAATTCTAAAATTATAGCCGAAAGTTTCCCTCATTTCTGCAGAACCATAATAAAAGTTCACAGTTGACCACAAATTTTCTTCTAAAAAAAGAAATCATTATTTGTAGCGTCAGTCTAACAATGATACACGTCATTTCACCAAACGCTCCAACCTTGTACGGATGAGGAGCCAAAGTTCATCCCTACCAAACCCAAACAGTTGCCATCAGGAATCTTTGTAGTTGAGGTAATGACCGTCTTGCGCGTTTCCAGTGAAAGAGCGAGATGACCGTTTACCCAACTTTTGTTTTGGCGTGCAACTTACGGGTGTTTCCGACTTTTCAAGAGATTGCTCGACAAATGTCCTACAAAAAATGATGAGTTACTGTTTAACCATCCATTTTGCCACTAGTCTTTTATAATTTTTATTTTTTTACAAAAAAAAACACACTTTGCCACTGTTTTAAGATTTTGGATATATAATTTTAAAGTTTTAAATCTTTAAAATTTTTTACATATGAGTTCTAAATTTTTTTAAAATTTTTATATAAATTCTAAATTTTTTGATTTTTTAATAAATTAGTATATCTGTTAACAAAAAGTTATCAATCAATTAAATAATAATTTTGACTTTACAAAAATTATTTGAAAAAAATTAAATACACTAATTAAAAATTTTTTCCATCAAAAAATATACACTTTGCATATTTAATTCATATATTTATTGATTAAAAAAATATTTTATGTACATATTTGTTGATGAAAAAAATATTTAATTCATTTATTTAATTTTTTAAATAATTTTTATTAATTTAAACTCATTTATTAATGGATTGATCACTTTTTGCAAATAAAATTACTGATTTAATAAAAAATTAAATGATTTACAAATTCAAGTGAAATGTTAAAATAATTTAGAACTTATATAAAAAAAATTCAAAAATTTAAATCTAAAAAATTATATACCCCTCCAAGATTCCCGCTAAAGTTTCTTTGGTACGTTGGAATCAGGTTCCACTTGTATTTTGCTTTTTTTAAGAGCTTTCATATACAGTCTTATAATTTGACACTGCCATCTTACTCATTATTTTTGTAAAAAACAAATAACTAACATATAAATATATATAATATTATCTTAAACATATTTAGTATTATTTTAAATTTTAAATTTTTTAATTAATACAGTAGTACAACAATAGTGATAGATTGTAAGACCATAAACCCTTTTTTTTTTCCTTTTTCTATTGTATTACGCATAATGTCTTTTTAAAATATTGTTGAAATTTTAAATGAAAATGTATGCACTAGAAAATGGTCAAAAAAAAAAAAGGGCTGTATTGACGCGCCCACTAAAACAGTGAATTTGTCATTTGAAATCCATAGAGCTCGATTCCTTTCTAAAATTGAAATTGAAGAGTCTCCAAGTTTCGGTCACACCCGATGAACAAAAAGAAAAAGCACGCCGTACAAAATCTAATTCATTAGCATCAAAATCTGACATTTGGGTTCCGCTAAGAAGTCAATTTCCCATCAGACGAGTGGTAGCCTGGACCAATAGGCTTTAATGTTCTAATTGAAGTAAGGACATTCGAATTCACAATTTGATAATAATTGAGTGTTCTGTAGCAAAGTTTTATTCACACTTTTTAATATTTTATCTGAATTTTTTATGTAAAAAAGGTTAAATAAAAATATTAATAAATAATTTTAAATTTGATTTATACGTATAATAATAAATATACTTACAAATTTAATGCACCCTTTTTTTTTAATAAGAAAAAAAAAAGCCAAATTTCCAAGCAATCAACGGAAGAAATAAGGTAGCAAGCCAAGCAATCACATTCGTTCGGGTACAACATAGGTCTATTTAACTGGCTTCACAGCCTTCATTTTGTCCACCAACACTTTTCCCGGAGGTTCATATTTAGCTTAAACAAGCCACTGCTACTGGTTTTTTTTTTTTTTTTTGAAATCAAAGCTTCAATGGCTAGCAAAAGCAAGATCCTGATCATCGGAGGCACCGGTCATATCGGAAAATTCATTGTAGAAGCCAGCGCAAAGGAAGGCCATCCCACCTTTGCTTTGGTTAGAGAGAGCACCGTCTCTGATCCTGTCAAAGGACAACTAATTGAGAAATTCAAGACTTTGGGCGTTACTCTACTCTATGTAAGTGTAAAATATTAAATAGCCTTCTCAATTATTATTATTATTATTATTTTACTGGATTATATGCATGTTTAGAGCATATGTATTGTTGGGTTATATATTGCCTGTTATGGCACGTCGCAGGGAGATCTCTACGATCATGAGAGTTTGGTTAAAGCGATTAAGCAAGTTGATGTGGTGATATCAACAGTTGGCGCTATGCAACTGGCAGATCAGACCAAAATAATTGATGCCATTAAAGAAGCTGGTAACATTAAGGTTGGTCGATCTTTAATATGTGCTGCTAGTTTTTGACAATATTGTACAATATATATATGATGCAAATCTTACATATCTCCCATTATTGTACAGAGATTCTTTCCTTCGGAGTTTGGAAATGATGTGGATCGTGTTCATGCGGTTGAGCCTGCAAAGACTGCATTTGAGCTCAAGGCGCAAATTCGCCGTGCCGTTGAGGCTGCCGGAATACCCTTTACTTTTGCTCCCTCCAACTACTTTGCTGGCTATTTTCTCCCCATGTTGGGGCAGGCAGGACTTACTGCTCCTCCAAGAGACAAAGTCACCATCTTAGGAGATGGCAATCCCAAGGGTAAAGTATATGTGTAACATTGTCTTCTTTGTCTTCTATTTCTTTGTTAATAATAATGTTATAAATTTGTTGTATTTGTGATCACTTTCGTCTAAAATTGAATTTGCTCAATTGTGTATGGTTTCCTGTATGCTTTAATTTGCAGCAATATTCAACAAGGAAGAGGACATTGCAACCTACACCATTAAAGCTGTGGATGATCCAAGGACCTTGAACAAGACCCTCGCCATGAGGCCTCCCAAGAACATCTACTCTTTCAATGAGCTCGTGGCCCTCTGGGAGAAGAAGATAGGCAAGACCCTCGAGAAGACCTATGTTTCGGAAGAGCAACTTCTCAAGGACATCCAAGGTCTGTCAAATAGCCAACCTGATAAAAAAGAGAATGATATCAACATTTGCATAGCCCAGCTTTCCTTACATTTGCACCTTGTTGGGGATATATTCATGGTGTTTATTTTGTGCTTTTCATCCTTGCAGAGGCTCCGATTCCGATCAACATTTTCCTGTCGATCAATCATTCAGTCTTTGTTAAGGGGGACCAGACAAATTTTGAGATCGATCCATCGTGGGGGGTTGAGGTCTCAGAGCTCTATCCAGAAGTCAAACACACCTCAGTCGAAGAATACCTTGAGCAGTTTGTGTGAGCAATTTAGATGTGCTACTCCGATTACTTATTGCAATAAGTGTTATACACTTCTCTATTGGACATTTCCAGCAGGAGAGTGCTTTAATTGTTGAGTTCTGTGCTATGTGTATCTATCCCATTCTCGCCATGTTTGATGAAATTTCCGAATGCGATCAATTGGTAGTTTTGTGATGAACAAAGTTTCAGCTTTCTAGAATTTATGTGATGTGTCTAAACTAGGAAAAGCTGCTTTCACTTTGCTCTTAAGAATGGTGAAAAGACAAAAATGGAAAATTTATTTCTGTATCCAGGAGCACAAGTTTCACAATGATTCAACGATTAAAACCCACCAAGCGATCCCTACTTCTTTATTGATTCATAATCAATATGCAACTCTTTCTAGTTTAGCCTGCCAAATTGTTATCTGGGAAGTTGATAGGCAAATCATTCATGAGGAACAATTGCAAACAGAAGAACAGACCAGGTCAAATTTAGAGAACATTCTACGAGGAACCCAATACATGTCACTATTTTTTAGATCTTGATTGGTGTTTTGAATACAATAAGATATATAATTTTTACAACAAAACTGAAATTTTTTTTAATATAAATTAAAAGTTATTATTTTTTTATTGTAAATATTATCAGTCTTCTTTCAAAAGCTATTAATCTTATTTCATTTAATATGACAATCGAGATACTAAAAATCAACACAAACATATCATATTCTGTAAATAAGAGTTGAGTTATAAATGCATGACAACTTAATCTTTAGTCCAGGTGCGAAAGCTGAAAGCAGCCAATCAATTCGCTTTCAGATGCAATAGTCAGGTCACAGTTATACTTGCAGAAATCTTGAAACCATATTCGCAGTCCGTGCAATAAAATGCAAATTATTGACCTCATGACAGGTATCAAGCATAAAAATTTGCCGAGTACTCTGCTGTTGTAACAATGGAGAGCTTATCATGTGATTCCATTGCTTGCTTCCTGAACTAACCGCAAGCATGGAAGATGGTTAGGAGAATGGAAACGAAAATGGGGAAGGAATGAAAGAATTTTAGTGAACTAAAAATCATAATATATTTCAGACTTTTTTTTTATCCTTTTTTTTTTTCAGTCTAAAGCAGATACGTACGACATGGACCAAATCAAAAACAAAAACAGATTCAACATGTACAACCCTCACTTGTTCTGAAATTATAAAGATACGCAAATTGCACTTTCAACGTAACACAAATTGACAACGCAAACATCTTCGCAACAAAACAGATGCTTAAAAAGTAGATGGAATTAGAATCTCAAGGTATATTGCAAGCAACATAAAAGTAAGTGTGTCTGAAATCATGGAAAGGAAGAATGCCACTAAATACCGCCACCCCAAACAACCAGAAAAAAGGAGGAATCTTCAACACATGTGAATTTTCATACTTATCTAAAATGTACATCATCTAGAAACCGAAAGCATAAGAGCTTGAAGGCCGCGCTGGATGTCCTAAAGCTTCAGTCTCTCATTCGGTTGCTGCTAGCTTTGGCAGACTTCTTCCCACCATATTTCTGTCAGAAACAGAAGACAAGACAACTAATCTTTCTGCTAGCTAACAAAGCCCCAACCACAAAAGGTAAAACTAAACCAATTAAAATGAATTTCAGAATGGAATGAAATTTTCATTGCTCTGTCAAAAGGGAACTTAGTGGTCATCTCAAACTTGTCAAAGTTCTCTGATGGTCCGGCTCAAAGATCTTACCTGTTTTCCTATGTTGAAAGGAACATACTTGTACTTAATCATGTGCACAACTTGCCGCTTCAATGCGAGTAAAAAGAGAACAATCCAATAGCAGAGTAATATAGGCCAGAACACAGGAACATCAAATACAGAAAAGAAGGTCATTATGTAGGCCACACAGAAAGCCTTGGTAATGGCGTACCTAATCCCACAATTAAAAGAACAACTCAGTTTATAGACCAGTATTCCATGTCAGATAGTGGAAAAGCACATGCATAAATTATAATCCTATTATAGTACATTTTTTCAATTCAATAACAGCGGTCATGTTTCAACTGAAAAACTATAGTTCAGACAAATTCATGTCCGCTAGCAAGCTCACATAAAGCAACATTGTTGGTCAAATAACTTACTATCGGTTTTCTCATAGCTTATTTACTTTCCCTTGACCATTTGCGGACAATGATTTACCTCTGAGAAGAGATTAAATAATTCCCGACAGCTATTAGCACTTAAAATTTTCTTAAATTCATTCCATCACCAAATGAATTTACAGGAGATGGTGTTAGTCTTTGTTCATTGCTGCATGCTGCACAAACTTATTCTGAAGAAGCAAATTCGAGCTTTTCCATAATTTTCATTAGGCTCTTCTCATCCCACATGATTCAGCTACAAGCATTTGTCCATTGAGCACCACTGACATAGTGAATTGCAATCCTAAATAACCAAGGTTTCAAGAATTGGAATGGAGAAGTGCAATCATTTCACCACTAAAGACAAAAAGAACAGGCTCGACACTTTTTTTGTTAGAATCAATGCTCTTTACAGTAATTAAAACCCACAGAAACAGATAAGCGAAAGGTAGATATAGGTATCAACCATGCACACAACAAACATCTGACAATAAAAAGAACAGGCTGAACATTCATCCTGTCTTCTTGTCTGAGAACTATCGTATTGACAAATATTAATCTTGTCTCACTAAAGGGTTTGGATCATTCATAATATAAGAGCTGAACAGCAAAGATGATCATGTCAAAGAAAATTCTTTTACTTACCAGAACCTAAACTCAGGAAGGCGCCGAATGAATGGCCTAAACTCATCTGATCCTTTAGTTGGCAAAGACACTCCATCCAAAACTCCAAGTTCAGGATCAGCCTTTGGTGACAGAAATCCAATCAACAAATTCATAATGTAAATTCCAAGGCCATACGACACAATGTAGAATCCTCGTACATAGTAAACCCGCAGCATATAGATAACTGCAGCAGCAAGAGTTACGAGCCACCTCTGCGCCGTGTGAGGGTTGGATCGATCAAGATAGTATTGGAATGCCCTGGAGAAGTCATGTCTCCACTTGGCAAGTGGCGGCTCCACTGTGGGGGAACCATCATTCTCAACTTCTGCCATTAACTGTTAAGAATTCTAATCCTCCTGAATATCCCAAAAACATGAAAGAATCAATCCTAGCCCAAAATGAAACCAGTAAACACCATAAAAAATAAAAAATAAAATTGAAAATTTCACTGCCTATTGCTCATGTTGTAACGTTGTTTTGTTCTTAGGCTGGTGGGAATATCACCTTGCATGAAAGAACATTATCCTATCCTGCTCTTTGTTCTTTTTTCTTTTTCTTATCGCATTTTCTAACAACCAAACAAACCCCACTTTGGATGTCAATTTGAATTAAATCTATTATATGCTTACAAAACAAGAAAATATCAAAATTGGATCTCCCAAGAAAATTATACGAAAAAAAAAAAAAAAAAACCAAAGCGCTGGCATTGATGGTAAATAAAATAAAATAAAATAAAACCTTAAATTGAAATCAGGAAAGAGGATAGCATCAAAAGAAAAGAATAAATGAAGAAAAGAAAATAAAGAAATCAATTTGAATTTCGTATATATTCATTCGTTCTAGGAGAATGGCACAAAGAAAAACAACGGGAGAGGTGAAATTTTGAAACTAAACTTCAAGAATAGCCAAAGTCAGATTCCATATCCATCCATCGATGGGCATCAGGCGCTAGCAAGCGATCTATGTTGCATTCATATGCTTCAAAACCTTTGTTTTTTTTTTTTTTTCTCTTTACTTTTTGTTTTTTTGGAATTTTTTCAAACAGAATTTGCAAGGTCAAAGTCTTTGAAACGAATGAGTAAAAGTCAACTAGACCTTTTTTTTTTTACAGGAAAAAATTTTTATTATTGGTAAATCATCAAATTTATGAGATAAAATATGAGTTGTCACCTTTTTTTTTTTTTTATATCTCATTCAATTACTTTTATAAAAACAGACATATTTTTATAAGAATATACTCATCACCTGAGTATCAGTAGGACTAACAAGATTCTACTATTGAGAACTTAGTAGGTGAACCTGAAACTCATACGCTGAACACAAACTTTTGTCCATTAAAAGTTATCCAACATATTTAGAGATAGGAGATAACATAAATATGAGAAATTAAACCACATTTTTAAATATAGAAATATATCACTTTATCATTAAATTACTATTTCAATTAGTAATTAGACTCTTTTTAGATGGATGGATTTTTGCCTTGCTTACTCGTGTCCAGCAAGATTGATGCACACTACCATTTGTTTGATAAGAAAGTCGGAAAGAAAAATATAAACAAAAAATGAAAAACATTAAAAGTGAAAGGAAAAAATTTTCATCATCTCAATATTCAAGAAAAAATAGTGTTAAGAAAGAAAATTGAACCAAAAAAAAGTGTTAAGTAAGAAAATTAAATTTATTTTGTTTGAAAAATAACAGAAAGTAAAAAAAAATAAAAAATTAACCAACTTTAGGTAATGCTTGGTTTCTGTAGCAATAGCTTAATAGAGAGTCACATTACAATTGTTTCTCACAAGACTTATTTTTGGAGTCTCTCAAAATAAGGAGTCAGGTTAAAAAATAATCTTGCATAAAGCGTGGAACAACGATGTGTAGTGTCCTAATGGAGTCAGTTTAGTTTATGCTTTATGGTCTAGAATCAAAATTAGAAAGAGAATCGTAGACAAGTGGATCAGAAACACAATAGCTCATTTTATATTATGTTTGATTTAATCTGAACATCTTTGTAGTTGTTTGGTCTTTCTTTTGTATCTATTTGATGCATTTAAGAGTAAAATCGATTTTTTTTTTTAAATATTCATGTCATTGTACAAGTACATGCAGATCAAGGGCCTTCCCCTGATATGCGCAATTGATGTTCTACCATGACGCAAGTGATTGTTTTTCTTCGGTCAGTTGCTCTATTGTAGTAGCTTACGAAAAAAGAAGTAGTGACCCGTATTTGTAGTAATTTGTAGTATAATTAGTTGATATATTTTATTAAAAATATTTGTTAATTTTATTCTTTTTGTTACGTAAAATTTATTTGTAATCTAACATTATACAAAATTATTTTTTTATTTTAAATAGATTTTACTCTTTATGTGATGTACAATTATAAATAACTTATATTCACTAAAAACTATGAGTTAAATTAAAAATTTCTTTTATTAATATCTCTTAATCTTGTGCTCAAACGTTAGCAATTCTATTATTTTTTTCTGACCTTGGAGCGTTCCTTATAATCAAATAATAATAATAATAATAAAATAAGTGGCAGCCGTAGCTACATTTTGGGCTAATTGTTTAATTGCTAGACAAACGTTCTCTTGAGGATACATGGAAACGAAGTTTTGTTTCCTTTCTTTATCGTCAAGTTCATTTCCCCATATCAATAGTTGGTTTAGTAGATCTTTATTCATCTTTATGAACTGCAAGACTTAATTTATTGACTTAAACTTCACATTAGTGAGATGCCTCATGCAATGAATTGTTGGAGTAGTCTTATTGTAAATTTATACTCAAAAAATACTGATTGAGCAACATATATACAAAACAATACAAAAGGACGACAATCAAACCATGTGCGTTTAAGTCATAAGTGCACATAACATAGTATAATTGTCGTTTCTAACATAACTTTGTCTAACACAAAAAAATATATAAATTAATTATACACAAAATAATAACACAAATTTGGTCAATGTTCTTCAAAAAGGAGTATCAACTTTCAGTCTCTCACATAAAAAAAAAAAAAAATGTTGCTGCAAAGTTAAGAATGGAATTGGAAATGAAATTTTAGCTCAATCATCTCTTCGAGGTGCTTCAGTTTAACTAAATTTTTTTAATACATGCCACAAAGTATCATCAGAAGCACTAGGAAACAGTTGTCACTTCCAAGTCTTGCATCCTCGCGTCTCCATTGGGCCACATCCTGGTCGTAGCACACTGATCAGTATCAGCATAATCCTCTACCGGCCCAACAACAAGATCTGGTTCCTTGGCTGGACACTCAAACGCATTAATTTACTGCTCTAGTATTTCTTGATCTAATATATGGCGTTGATTTAGAAGGATATTGAATTGAAAAGCATTAAGCCAGAAGTTGCCCTAAAGATTATGCAACTTGTTGGAAAATTGTAAGAGAGGAAAATAGCAATGAAAGAAGCATAGCAGCAAAGGAAAAATGAGGTATAAACTGACTTCACCTCTTTTCATTGGTAATTAATTTCAATATATGAGATTTTGTAGAGATTACATCATTTTTAAATTTAAAATTTGATTAAAAAATTTAAACTTAGTCGCTGTTAGAGTTTTGCAGTTTTTACAACTTTAAAACTTAAAATTCAAATAAAAAATAAAGTAGGACAATTCTTATCTGCAAATCCATTGCAGCATCTCCAAATCAACTACTTTAACCTCCATAACTAATTTTCGAATGCTTGAGGAAAACAACGAAAAAGGGCTAGACTTTAAAAAAAAGACTTAAAATAGATCTCAAATTCTAACTTAGTTTTCACCAAGTAATCTAACTTCAGGAGTGTTTGGTTGGCCTTTTTTTGCTTAGGAATGAGAATGAGAATGAGTGATTCCTATTCTTAATGTTTGATAGAGAAATATCTCATTCTCATTCCCTGATTTTTGGGAATGAGATTCCCCTATCTATGAGAATCACCGTGCACATCTTTAAGTAGTTGATCATTGCTATTCACTCATCTTCTCTCTCACTTTGCAAATTGTTTTACAATAAAATATTACAAATAAATCTCATAAATAATAATAATAATAATAATTAATGATAATTATAATGATAATAAATATTTGTATAGTATAATAAAATTAAATATTTCAAAAATTAGGATAATAATTACATTATAAATAATATTATTATTATTATCTATATTTTCATAATATTAATAATAACCATAAATAATAAAAGAATTTGCATAACAATTTCTTAATTTTAATAATAATTTATTTATTAACAATAACTTATTTTATAATATCTATGATATCATTTTGGTTATAACAATATTATTCATACTTCTTCTTTGTTATCATCATAAATAAAAATTTATGTTATTTTTTATTTTGGATTTTATGCTAATGATTGTTATTGTTAAATAAATAAATAAATAAATAATAATAATAATAATAATATTATTATTATTATTATTATCATTATTTAATATTTTTAATTTGAAATTATGTTACAATATTTTTGTATTTTTTAATATTGATTCTGATATTCATAATTTTTATTTTTTGTATTTTTGGTTAATACCGATTTTTGAATAAACCAAACATGTTATTAAAAAAGTCATTCCGTTTCTGATTCCACTTGATTCCATTTCTGATTCTGATTCCAGCTCTTAAACCAAATGACCCCTTAGTTTACAATCTTCACGAGTCTACCAACACCATCTTCTACATTTTCAACTTCTTTCATCCTTGGAACTTCAAATTTTATTCTAAGATTGAAACCTTGCGGTCTTTTTATTATTTTGATTGCCTTAAAACTCTTCTAAAAGCTTGTTCTAAGCTTCTTGGATTGATTCACATGTCATAATCCTTGTGAACATGACATCTGAAAGTGTAGTTGTTCCAAAAAATGGCATATGAAAGTGTAGAGTCACCACAAATAACAGCTTTGAATTTTTTTTTTTTAATCTTTGCTCACTACAGCTTTTTAGTTGAGCTACTATTAGGTTGTTTGGAAGAGTTGGAGGTTCAACTTCGGCTTCAACAATTTAGCCTCTATTTACACCGTCATTTTACCAACGGTCAGACCCAATTTGATTTTGATAAATTCCACCTTCTTGCACTGCAGTGACTTGTTTATTGTGCAATACACAAACATAGGTGCTTCTAATTCGGTTAGGAGTGTTTCCAACGCTGCTTGAAAACTGAACCAAATAGATGTTTTGGAAATTTTAAAAATTATAACCCAGATCCGAATTTAGTGTTATTTGATTAACTTAGGTTCAATTTAGTTTATGGGTCGTGTCGACCCATCCATGATGATTTGACTCGACCAAGTGAAGAAAATAAATTGAAAAGGAAAAAAGAGAGGGAGCAGTTGAAAGGAGTTATAACTCCCTCAACGTTGAAATTGATAAAAGTAACTACACCCTCAATTTGAGAAAGACAAACTAATAATGATAAGAAACATCGTACAGAGAAACAACATCCTTCCTCTAAGGCAACAACAACACAAAATAAGATTCTCCGTTGATGCTCAAGGCTATAGGCTCTTGTGCTGTGAAAATTGGGTAATATCCAATATACTATAGTATCACTCCGGCCAAGCGAGAAGAAGATCATTTTGGTGCCAGTAATAAGTCCTTGATTTCATATAAGGTCTACAAGAGATAGGTTTGTCTCATCCCTTCTGCTTCCGCATCATTTTAATTATTATTTTACATTGGTATCGGAGCCTACTAGGACTGATTCTAGTATAGATAGAATCTGTGAAAGTTACTATTTGCTTTTTAATTCACAATTTTTTGTTTTCTTGCAGGTTAGAAAACAATAAAAATTGTTTCTCTCACATACATGAGTTTCAGATCATGACAAATTACATGTAAGTAACCTATAATGTGTCATATGTTTTGTGAATTGTTCGTAATTTTTGATTGCCTAATCTGTGAGAAAAAATGGTTTTCTCCATACGATTTTTCACAAAATTGAGAATGCAAAAACAATTGCGTCTAAAAGTTTCAAAAACAATTTGAAATTTTGGGGAAGAAAATGAACAGTAGTTTTGTCTATCCCAGTGTCGTGATTAAATAATGGTCACGTGAACACCAATTCTCATGCTATTTCTGGAGGAAAAAAAAAGTTGACAGATGGATTGGGGACATCAAAATATGGTAGCCAACTAAATTTCGAAATCGTTTGATGACCGGAAGTTGCGGAGTAGCATGCCCTCTCTGATGCTAATGAGTGAAAGAATGGATACTGGTGGATGATTGTGTGTGGAAGGGAACACCCTTATTGAATGTACTCACCACCCAATGTATGACACGGAGCATATGGGACAAACTAAGTTAACTTTATGAAGTTTGAGACCAATTATCCTTCAACACGTGTTAATGCCAATGGTCATGCTCCCACTCAATAAATCTGTCTAACGATTAGAAGGATGACACGAGCCGTTGACATGGCTTTCAGCAAACAGGCTTGTGCCACATGGTAACTTTTCTGATTTTTCTGAAAATGGTATATATATTTGAAAATTCATAATAAATTATAGGAATATCAAAAAAATATGATGTTTACACCAAAATTTTTTTAATTTTATACTCTACAAGAGCTTATCGTAAAATCACATTTTTAAGGATTGTGAAAAATTGCTTTATTTTATTTGATTTCTTTTTACTATCCTATTATGGTCATTGGAAAGGTTTGACCAAAAGAATTAAAATTGAGCGCATTAAATAACAAAATTGATTACTAAGAAAGTGCTTAATTTTTTGAAAGAAAATATTTTTCCGATAATTTTGAGAATGTGAAATGAGTTTCCTAAATAAATGTTAGATCATATTCAAAATCAAGTGTGCACAAATTAATGTACCAAAGAATATGAGTACATGATTAATGAGAGGACATAATTTGAATGATGCTTGAATTATTTTTCAAATTATTAAACTGTCATTAGAGAGGCATAAAAGCATCATAATTAATACATTAGTATCCAAAATACTTGTTGACTCCGAGTTTCTAAATATACAAGACATGTAAGCTGTTACAAAATTAGAGACATTATATTAGTTTATGAGATATAGATATTAGTCAGTTATGAAATTATCGTTAAGACACTACGTGTGTGCTCATGTAAATTTCATGAAGTATTAATTTAATGTTTTTCTCATATAATATTAATAGTGAATATTTTTATTGCAAATGTTGTTACATACCCGATGTTATGCATTTAATTATCTGTTGGAGACAATTTTTTCCATAATTGTCATGTTAATTTGTGTATTTATTTTCTGAAATATTTGTTACACATAAATAACATGCATAATATGAAATTATTGAAAAGGGTCTGTTTCGAGTAGGAGTTCTCTAGGTTGGTAGGATTCAAAAATTCTTTACTTAAGAATTTAAACTTTGCACAATTTGAAATAAATTAATATAACTAAATATTAGTATGACGGAAGATAATTGTGAACACAGTGAACTTTCGATTATGTAACTAGTATTGAGTTATTGTTAATTTATTTTAAGGTTGGTGTAAAATAAATGTTTGAGTGCTAGTATAATATGTGACAAATATTTCAAACCATGGCTACAAAGATCACTATAAATGAACTTAGAAAGATGGCTAAGTAAAATAGTGAGAATTTCAATTCTTAGTATTGTAAGGCTAAATTAAGCCTATAGGGCTTAAAGTAATGGAAATCATTGATCACATCAAAATCAATCATTGGGAAGAGTATCTCAACTTAATGAACATGAGACCACTAAACTTAAAAGGTTTCAAAAAATGAAGTGTAGTTTACATAACTTAAAGATATAAAGGATGAATTCATATGTGAGTTTTATGAGACTTCCCAATTAATGTGATTGGCTTAGAAAAATAGGTTATAGAGGCTCAACTATTAGGTTGAAAAAGCTCATGATCAACATTAACTTTTTCAAGCAAAAGTCATATAATATAAGACAACAACTTGTTATACGATTTAATTGATCGCACTCAAAAAAGTTGATAGAACTCCAATAGTTGATTAGACCCTTTATGAATGTGCAGTAGATCAATTGACATTCGTGTAATCCCTTTATACTAGAAGCACGATAAAGTAAATAAAACATGATGCAAGTAATAACTTTGAAAATATCTTATGCCATTTGAGTCTAGAAAAAGGTGTCTAGAGATGTGGCTCCTAGACAAGTAAATATGATCAAAGTTGAGATCGATTCAAAGGTTGTTTTCAGTTCAAAACGCAATGGCATTATATGCACCGCTTGGAAGGAAAAGGGAATGAGCTAACAAGGAAAAGAGAATGAGCAAACACAAAAGAACTAAATTAACTATTGCTAGTGTTGCGATAGCAAGGGAAAGGATAAAACCAAAGTATTACAATGATAGTAAAATTTGGTCTCTTCTGCTCATGAATGCATTGATGCGGAAATTAAATCTTTTATGTTTCTTTCTCATAATTTAGGTTATGTCTCTAACTAAATTAATTTCTCAAAACAAATCTAATGTGGATTATAAACCTGAGTAGTTGCACATAAAACTAAATATTGAGAAGTATATATGAAGTTTCATCGAATTAAAGTTAGTTCAAAGAAGGTATGCGTAAGGAATCATTTGTTCGCAAAAGTTAAAAGAATTGACACTTGCAATTTGGAAATGTGAGGTAGTCAAATCCCTAATCCTTCACGATGTTCTGTATGCACTTTTTAAAATTCAATAGAAACTTATTCTTGTTCTCATCCTTCTGTGTCCATGTTATATGCTTGTTTTTCGAAGATAAGATTGTAGTATCTACACTGATACTTATTGTATTTGGACATCTGTCAAATAGTTAATTTGTGATTGGATGTTCACCATGATATGTTGAATACCTATGATAAATAGATTTTCTCAATTTCATACTATAATTATAAGATTATAAATGCAAATGTTTGGCTTGTTATAAGGATTAGATAGAGATAGCCTTATGGGATTACTCGCTAAAGAAAAATAACATATATGTTAACATTAACTTGTGGGAAAAATCAACTTGAAAACTTTTTAACAAGGCTTTTAGAGCCAAAATTTTATTGCAACTAGTCCATTTTGACATACATGATCCAATGAGTGTGAGGGCGATACATGATGTCTCATATTTTATTACTTTCATAAATATTTATACGCATTGTGGTCATGTTCATATGATGTCCCTTGAATCTAAAGCATTAGAATGCTCTAGAAATCTTGAAGCATGGCAGAATATCGATTGTCAAAAGAATCAAATGCTAATAGCGTACTATGAATGCGAATCTCTATACAAATTTAGGAGCTGTGTAATAAAGAAAACATAGTTAGCCACTAATATTCTCAATACTATGCAATAAAATGATGTTGTTGGAAAGAGAAATATAATCCTACTGAAGATGATTAGATATATGATGACAAGAATAAAGTTCTCAATAAATTGTTGGAAAGATGTTTCATCTAGTGTCATTTATATGGTTAACTGTATACCCTCTGAATTCGTTATTTTCATACCATATGAGTTCTGGTAAGGTCGAAAAATCGACTTGAACAATTTAAGACCTTGGGGGTTGACAACTTATGTTTATGATCCATTTCATGTTAATAGACAAGAGAAGTTGGGTCTAAAACATATATTAATATATAAAAAAAAATTTCATAAAATACCGTGAACACTTAGAGGGATGTGTTTATTAGTGAGTAAGTCGATAAAAGTATTTAACAATTGGAATCACGTGATATCACATTTTTTGTGAATGAATTGTCTTAGTAGAAGTGATACAATAATGTTCTTTCATCTTTATGAGATGAGAAACATAGATGGTAGTAACGCACTAGATAATTTGATAACGCAAAATGAGAAAATGCTTCAAGCTCTCATTTCTAGTGGGAGTGCTATACCATAAGTTGCGTAAGAGTTACGAAAACCTATGTTACGTAAAAGTAATTATAATTATATCCCACATCAACATTTTGAACTTTTGGGATAGTTTTTATGATTACTCCTTATGATAAAAAGAGCCTAAAACATCAATTGATACTCTTTCATACCCTACAAGTGATAATGGATATAGGTGATAAAAGAATAAATAGAATCGATGAAATTTCGTCATGTCAAGGGCTTGGTAGATTGTGCACAAGGTATATGAATCCATAAAAAGTATGAGACTTGCTTAGTAGCAAAAGGCTATACCTAGTAGGAGGAGACTTGCTTAGTAGCAAAAGGCTATACCTAGTAGGAGGATATAGACTTTGAGAAATCCTTCTCACGTTAGAAGTTTTGCCTCAATTCACTTAATTTTTTAGCTATAATGGCTAATATGAGTTAAATTACACTAGATGGATGTTAAGGCCATTTTCTTCAGTAAAGAGCTAAATATAGAAATCTAAGTGGAATAACCATTAGATTTAATTATTATGACCTTGAGTACAAAGAGTGCAAAGTGTAAAGATCACTTAGTGGTCTAAAACAATTTTCTAGGCAATAACTTTCGAGTTTTTATAATACGGTAATCTCTTTTGGATTTGCAATGGTCAATAAGGATCATTTTACATATGTCAAGAGATTTAAAAATACGTTTGTAATTTTATCTCATAGATGGTAATTAAATTCTTAACTTCAAAAAGTATCTAATCACAACAAGTACAAGATATGAAACACATGTCATTTTCTAATACTCTAGATAGTCTAAAGTGCATTATGATGTGTACTCCACTAAATATCTATTTTGCTATAAAACTGGTATAGTGTTACCAGTCGAATCTAAGTGAAACTTGTTAACAAGTTGCATGAACTCTTAGTATCTTAAAAACATTGCAAGATATTTTTTATATTATTAAATGAATGATTCAACACTTAGTTAGTCACTTATATGACAACTAAGAGTGAGATATTGATAAAAATAAATCAATATCACAATGTACGATCTTGCTATATGATGACGGCATTTCACATATGTCACATCCCAACTTTGTAGCATGTGACCGGCGCGACTATCTCAGATGGAGGACCCACTCGAGACAATCGCAAGCCTTAAATGAAGGAAACGACAAAGCAGAATTCTCGGTTCAAAATAACGGCTGAAACAACACAAGTGTTTATCATAAACAAAAGGTAGTACAAGCCCAAATGCTTAGAAAACTAAGGTCCAACAGACGAGACCCAATATTAAAAATATATACCGACATACAAGAAAGACTGTACTAGCGGAGTCTACTATATACATAAACACAAGGAAGTACCCCCAGCAGCCTCTAGGAACGCTCCGATCGTTTGCTAGGGACTCGAGTCTCAAAACTTGAAAGTATTAGAAAAGAAAAATAAAGAGTGAGATATACAGATATCTCAGTGAATAAGCCTGACGCGCATAAAACGGGAGAGTGAATATACTAACTATGATCAGGATAGACTAAATAAATAGGTGCATGTTTAAAATAATATAGGTGTAACTCCAGGTCACAGGTCAAGTAAACATCCCACGGACATAACTAGAGAGCAGAGCAATAGGCATATCGAATAATAATAAACACTTCATAAAAGTTAGCCAACCAACACTGTCTCTCCCCCGTCACGGTCAATTGTGGTCACACCTGCTTACTGCGGTGTACCACGGATACAAGCTCAGTGTGCACACTGTCTACCGCAACCTCCGGTAGCTGAGCGCCTAGTAACCCGTCCCAACTCGATATGTCCGTGCTTATCTTAAATTTCAACAGTAGCAATTCCTCAAGTATTTATGGTCACAAGAAACAGGCATAAATATCAATAATAATAATTAAATATAGCAACTCACTCTCCTCTATCTAGGATTATCACTTAGAATATAATTTATTAACTTAAACCATAGAAAATGATTATTCAGATACCATATAAAAATTATGTCAAATAATATAAATAAACAAACAAGGTAACCTAGCGTGTTATGCGTGTCAGGATTACTCACAGTATACGAAGGTATTCTGAAACCTAACCGGTTGCGTTGAATTGCGTTGACAAGGCGTCCGTCGTTCCTATAACACATATCGAAGGAATTACAAGACAAATTAATACTCAAGCTCGGATTATAAACTAGTTACAGGAGATAGAGATGCCATTAAGTTGTCCTAAACTCCCCAAATTCATTTGTAAAATTAGTTTCTAAGTTGTTCAATAACCTGGGCTCATCGACTTACCTTTGAAACCTATCGAAATTCAAGTTGTTCTATAACTCATGGTGAATAGCAATTTATTGGATTTTCAATTATCCTGTGGCATAAAACTACACCAACCCCTTTGACTCTACAATTAATTGGATTAGAAACTTGATAGGGATAGTAAGTATACCTAGAGAGAGGCTTGGTAGTATGGTTTCCATGTCATTATTTGAAAGACCCCTTGTACGTAGGCAATGATGTGAGTGAAGGAAGCACTTTTCTCTCTTTTTCTTTTTAGCTTGACAGCACAACGTGGAAGATAAGTGATTGGGTGGAGAATATGTGCATTATATAAGAACAGAGAACTTGAGATGCTTGGCTTATTGCAATGGACGAAGGAAAAGTATGGTAGGATAAAGGAATGTGTTTGCAACCTTAGGATGGAGGGTCGTAGCTAGATGGAAGAAGGAATAGAAGAGATGGAAAAATGGTATAAGCAATTGCATAAAATGATGCCACGTTGTCCAGTAGGAAGAAGATTGGTGGCACTTAAAAAATTGAGCCTTGGTGTACCGGTGGTCTTTGAGCTCTATTAAAAAAATCCTTTTCTCAACTAATCCAATGCTTCAATTGATTTATTTCCCAATTTTATTGTCCCCCACCTCACAAACAAATTCCGGTCAAATTTTTTTTTTTCACCCAATATATATAAAATATAACTTACAAAAAAATTTCTGGGTATTACAGTCTACCCCACTTAAATTAAATTCGTCCTCGAATTTACTAGGCGTTGGGTTCACTTACCACGAGTTGGGAACAAATGTGGATACTTCATTTTCATATCCGCTTCAGTTTCCCAAGTGACTTCCCTTCCAGGTTGGGTACCCCAGGCTACTTTAACTAGAATGACTTCCTTGGAGCGTAACTTCTTTACACTACTATCCAGGATTTCAACTGGTTGCACTTCATAGGTCAAATCATCTTTCAGCTCAACCGGTTGGGGAATAACTACGTGCGATGGATCTGGAAGATATTTCCGTAACATTGACACATGAAATACTGGATGGATCCGAGAGAACTCTGGTGGTAGCTCCAATTTATAGGCTGTGGCTCCAACACGTTCCAATATCTCGTATGGACCAATAAAACGCGGACTAAGTTTTCCTTTCTTTCCAAATCGAAGCACACATTTCATTGGTGAAACTCGTAGGAACACCAAATCGCCTACTATAAACTCCAATTCACGTCGTCGACGATCTGCATATGCCTTTTGTCGACTCTGGGCAGCTGCCATACTATCCCGAATCATACGAATTTTCTCCAAATTCCTTTCTAGTATTTCAGGTCCCAAAACAGGTTCTAATTGTTTCTTCTCTCCCAATTCATCCCAATACAAAGGTGATCGACACTTACGGCCGTATAAGGCTTCATATGGAGCCATCTTAATGGTTGATTGGTAGCTGTTATTGTATGCAAATTCAACCAATGGCAAATGTTGGTCCCAACTACCTCCAAACTCCATCACACATGCCCGTAGCATATCTTCTAGAGTCTGTATGGTGCGTTCAGATTGACCATCTGTCTATGGGTGGAATGCCGTGCTAAATTCCAATTGAGTCCCCATGGCTTTCTGAAATTCCCTCCAAAACCGCGAAGTGAATTGTGGTCCTCTGTCAGATACAATAGATACTAGCACTCCATGCAAACTCACAATCTTATTTACATATAGCTGAGCCAGCCTTTCAAAACCATAAGTCGCTCGAATTGCCAAGAAATGTGCACTCTTGGTTAATCGATCTACGATGATCCAAATGGCATCATGTCGATCTCGTGTGAGTGGCAATCCAACCACAAAATCCATTGCTACACTCTCCCATTTCCATTTAGGGATTGGTAGGGGTTGCAAGGTTCCAGCAGGCTTTTGGTGTTCAACTTTAATTTGCTGACACACGAGGCACTTCGAAACGAATTCTGCTATATCTTTCTTCATATTCTCCCACCAATACGCCCGACGCAAATCTTGGTACATCTTTGTTGTTCCAGGATGCACGGTATACGCAGTATTGTGTGCCTCTTCTAGTATTTGTCTCCGAAAGTTGTCTAAATTTGGAACACAAAGTCGTTCACCATACCACAGCACGCCTTCAGAGTCTACTGAAAATTCTTGCATGCGTTCGGCTAACACATTTTCTTTAATCTTCTGCAAATGTGGGTCTCTAGTTTGAGCAGCCTTAATGCTTCCTTTCAATTGTGGTTTAGCCTGAAAATAAGCTATTAAAGCTCCTGAGATTCCCACTGACATGTTCAAACCCCGCTCGAGTAATTGGTTCAATTCGCTTTGGTTTTGTCTCTTCTCTACTGAGATATGGGCTATACTTCCCATAGACTTCCTGCTCAGAGCATCAGCCACAACATTCGCTTTACCTGGATGATACTGAATAACACAGTCGTAATCCTTCAGCAATTCTATCCAACGTCTCTGACGCATATTCAAATCTTTCTGCTCCATGATGTACTTCAAACTCTTGTGGTCGGTAAAGATCTCACAAGTATCACCGTAGAGATAGTGTCGCCAGAGTTTTAGTGCAAAAATCACTGCTGCCATCTCTAGATCATGAGTTGGATAGTTCTGCTCATGTTTCTTCAATTGTCGAGAGGCGTAGGCAATGACTCTACCATGCTGCATCAACACACAACCAAGTCCCACTCGTGAAGCATCACAATATACTGTAAATCCTCCAGTTTCTGATAGAAGGGATAACATCGGTGCTGATGTGAGTAATTCTTTAAGTTTCTGAAAGTCTCTAGTACACTCCTCGATCCACTCGAATCTGACCCCCTTTCGAGTCAATTTAGTCATTGATGCTGCAATTCGAGAGAATCCTGGCACAAATTTGCGGTAATAACCTGCCAATCCCAAGAAACTGCGAACTTCTCCTACTGTAGTGGGTTGCGGCCACTGCTTAACTGCTTCAATTTTCTTTGGGTCTACCTCAACCCCTTTCTCAGAAATAACGTGGCCCAAGAATGTCACACTTCGAAGCCAGAACTCGCACTTGCTAAACTTGCCATATAACTTCTCATCTTTCAACTTCTGCAATACAATTCTTAAATGCTTTTTGTGCTCTTCCTCGCTTGAAGAGTAAATCAAGATGTCATCAATAAACACAATGACAAACTGATCTAAAAACGGCTTGAAGACTCGATTCATCAAATCCATGAAAGCTGCAGGGGCATTTGTTAACCCAAAAGGCAGTACACGGAATTCATAATGACCATACCGAGTTCGAAATGCTGTTTTGGGTACATCTTCCTCTCGCACTCTCAGCTGATGATACCCTGAGCGTAAATCAATCTTTGAAAAATAGCAAGCTCCTTGTAGCTGATCAAATAGATCGTCAATCCATGGTAGTGGATATTTATTCTTTATTGTGACTTTGTTCAACTGACGATAGTCAATACAAAGTCGCATAGTCCCATCTTTCTTCTTAACAAACAGCACTGGTGCTCCCCACGGTGACACACTGGGGCGAATATACCCCTTATCCAGTAATTCCTGCAATTGCACCTTCAATTCCTTTAGCTCAATAGGTGACATTCGATATGGAGTGATCGATATAGGTTCGGTGCCCGGTAGTAAATCAATACAAAATTCAATCTCTCGATCCGGGGGTAATCCTGGCAACTCATCAGGAAACACTTCCAAAAATTCTTGCACCACTGGGATATCTTCTATTTTGGGTATAGGTTTACTAGCATCTTGTAGAAGGGCCAAGTAAGCTAAACATTTCTTTTTAATCATCCGCTTCGCTCCTAACCAAGAGATTAGGTTGTAAGGTACAAAACTTTTATCCCCTTGAAATTTAATCTCTTCTTCACCTGGCAACTTCAGGGTTATCATCTTTTGACGACAGTCTAGCGAAGCATGGTGCGCTGCTAGCCAATCCATTCCCAATATTACATCAAAATCCGTCATGTCGAGCACCACCAAATCCACACTAAAATCATGTTCTTTTATTCGAACTATGCACTTCTCACACACTTGATCAGCATCTAAGGTTCCTCCCATAGGATTATGTACAGTTAATGGTGTGGTTAAGGGTCTAGGATTGACGGGTAATTTAGAGGCTAATGTGTATGACACATATGAATGGGTGGAGCCAGGATCAAATAAAGCTCTAATAGGAATGGAATAAAGAGCGAGGGTACCTGCTACCACAGCATTAGAAACTTCTGCATTCCCTGGTACCATGGCATAGACCCGAGCTTGTCCACGCCCAGATGATGTTTGTCTTTGACCTCCACGACTTCCACTAGAGCTACTTGTCCTAGAAGTACCTCGCCCTCCTGACTGGCCTGCAACAGGTGATGGTACCGAAGCCTGTGAGGGTGCTAAGCGAGGTTGCCTCCCAAGCTCTGGGCACTCCCTAATCATATGTCCCGTCTGTCCACAATGGAAACATGCACCCGTCTGGTGGCGACACACCCCCGAGTGTAGATTCCCACAATACTGGCATAGCGGTGTACTCCCACTGACAGTACTAATTCCTCGTCCAGTAGAAGGACTCCCTGAATAGGCACGAAATCCCCCTCTCTGCGGATAGCTGATCCTTCCTCTTGGGGAGAGACTTCTTTCAAGCAGCCGAGTCTGTGGGGTCCGTTCTTCAGTTCTTGTAGAACTCCCTTCACCTCGGGATCTGGGATCAAATTTGGCCTTCCTTCGTTGAGCATAATCACGTTCTTCTCTAGTCCGCTCCTCCACCATCCGCGCCCGGTCGACTACTGCTGCATATGATCTGAGATCCATCGAAATTACACTCTTGTATATGCCAGTATTAAGGCCTTTCAAGAACCTCTTCACCTTCTGTTCCTCATCTTGAACTAAATATGTAGCATACTTGGCAAGGCGACTAAATTCCCGTTCATACTCATCAACAGTATGTCCCAACTGCCTTAAGTTCTCAAATTCATATGCCCTCCTATCTCGGACGCTCTGAGGCAAGTAAATTTTCAGAAACTCCGCACAAAACTGTTCCCAAGTTACCGGGACAGTCCTGCCTCCCAAGCTATCCTTCCAACCATTGTACCAAGTCAAGACGACCTCTCCAGTGAGTCGATATGCAGCTAACTCCACTTTTCTGTAATTATCAACTCCCATCGGGTCAAGTCTTCGCTCCATCTCCATCAACCATGTCTCCGGGTCCTCTCCTCTTGATGGGAATAGGTAGGGGGCTTCAGCTTCATAAAATCTACAAGGGACATATCAACTCCCGTAGATGGTTGACGTACCGGAGCTCGGGCTAGAGTTCCAGCCATTTGTTGTATGGCCTGCTGTGTCTCTTGTAGTCCCAAGGCCAAGTCTTCAACTGTGATGGCCCTTCCTAGTGTTGCGGCAACTCCATGTCCTTGTTGTTCTCCTGAGGCTATGGTTGCAGCGGACATTTCTGCAATCGGTGGCACGTGTCGACTTCGGGGTCGTCTAGGCCGATTTGCAAGTGGGTCACGTGGTCTCGATTGTTCATTGGGTGCCTCCGGCTCACGAGTCGCTGGAACTCGAGTTTTTGGTGGCATTTTATCCTATAGATACGAGATACGCACCTCACATGTTAGTTGTCATGAAGAAAAATAATTACAGAAAACAAGTCCTAGCTGGGGATAACAAACCACAAAACCTAAACTCCGCTAATACGTCAATCAAGACACAGGGCCTATCCATTCTAAGGTAACAGGATTAAGTGGCATGCTACACCAAATCCCAAGGAACTTAGAATGCATAGTCCACACCAGAATACAATAGGGTGTATAAAAGAAAACTGAGCTCTGATACCAACTTTGTCACATCCCAACTTTGGAGCATGTGACCGGCGCGACTATCTCAGATGGAGGACCCACTCGAGACAATCGCAAGCCTTAAATGAAGGAAACGACAAAGCAGAATTCTCGGTTCAAAATAACGGCTGAAACAACACAAGTGTTTATCATAAACAAAAGGTAGTACAAGCCCAAATGCTTAGAAAACTAAGGTCCAACAGACGAGACCCAATATTAAAAATATATACCGACATACAAGAAAGACTGTACTAGCGGAGTCTACTATATACATAAACACAAGGAAGTACCCCCAGCAGCCTCTAGGAACGCTCCGATCGTTTGCTAGGGACTCGAGTCTCAAAACTTGAAAGTATTAGAAAAGAAAAATAAAGAGTGAGATATACAGATATCTCAGTGAATAAGCCTAACGCGCATAAAACGGGAGAGTGAATATACTAACTATGATCAGGATAGACTAAATAAATAGGTGCATGTTTAAAATAATATAGGTGTAACTCCAGGTCACAGGTCAAGTAAACATCCCACGGACATAACTAGAGAGCAGAGCAATAGGCATATCGAATAATAATAAACACTTCATAAAAGTTAGCCAACCAACACTGTCTCTCCCCCGTCACGGTCAATTGTGGTCACACCTGCTTACTGCGGTGTACCACGGATACAAGCTCAGTGTGCACACTGTCTACCGCAACCTCCGGTAGCTGAGCGCCTAGTAACCCGTCCCAACTCGATATGTCCGTGCTTATCTTAAATTTCAACAGTAGCAATTCCTCAAGTATTTATGGTCACAAGAAACAGGCATAAATATCAATAATAATAATTAAATATAGCAATTCACTCTCCTCTATCTAGGATTATCACTTAGAATATAATTTATTAACTTAAACCATAGAAAATGATTATTCAGATACCATATAAAAATTATGTCAAATAATATAAATAAACAAACAAGGTAACCTAGCGTGTTATGCGTGTCAGGATTACTCACAGTATACGAAGGTATTCTGAAACCTAACCGGTTGCGTTGAATTGCGTTGACAAGGCGTCCGTCGTTCCTATAACACATATCGAAGGAATTACAAGACAAATTAATACTCAAGCTCGGATTATAAACTAGTTACAGGAGATAGAGATGCCATTAAGTTGTCCTAAACTCCCCAAATTCATTTGTAAAATTAGTTTCTAAGTTGTTCAATAACCTGGGCTCATCGACTTACCTTTGAAACCTATCGAAATTCAAGTTGTTCTATAACTCATGGTGAATAGCAATTTATTGGATTTTCAATTATCCTGTGGCATAAAACTACACCAACCCCTTTGACTCTACAATTAATTGGATTAGAAACTTGATAGGGATAATAAGTATACCTAGAGAGAGGCTTGGTAGTATGGTTTCCATGTCATTATTTGAAAGACCCCTTGTACGTAGGCAATGATGTGAGTGAAGGAAGCACTTTTCTCTCTTTTTCTTTTTAGCTTGACAGCACAATGTGGAAGATAAGTGATTGGGTGGAGAATATGTGTATTATATAAGAACAGAGAACTTGAGATGCTTGGCTTATTGCAATGGACGAAGGAAAAGTATGGTAGGATAAAAGAATGTGTTTGCAACTTTAGGATGAAGGGTCGTAGCTAGATGGAAGAAGGAATAGAAGAGATGGAAAAATGGTATAAGCAATTGCATAAAATGATGCCACGTTGTCCAGTAGGAAGAAGATTGGTGGCACTTAAAAAATTGAGCCTTGGTGTACCGGTGGTCTTTGAGCTCTATTAAAAAAATCCTTTTCTCAACTAATCCAATGCTTCAATTGATTTATTTCCCAATTTTATTGTCCCCCACCTCACAAACAAATTCCGGTCAAATTTTTTTTTTTCACCCAATATATATAAAATATAACTTACAAAAAAATTTCTGGGTATTACAACATAGTAGCAAGAAGTAAACTTGTGAAGCTTATTTGGTCATGATGATTGATTTTGTGGTTTATTTAAATGCAATGCAACTAGCGATTTAGTTTTAAGAGCTTTTTGGAACATATGAAAATATTAGTAACTAATTGAAAAGGTCACAATACATTATAATAGTCGATGACTATAGTGTATACCAAAACTCCCAAGTGTAGTTGTAGAACTAACTTGTTGATACCAAGTACAACTTTTGTTAAAGACTTTATGTGACAAACGAATGTAACTCTATGAGATGTGCTGATAGGACGATAGCAGACCAATTGCTTATTAAACAAATTAAAGCTAGTCACATATTTTTTGTCTGCATGACAACATGAAGTATGAAATGATATGATAATGTGATATTGTGACTATGAGAAGAATGTGCTTTTCATTATGTCATCCCAATAGAGTTACACAAGATTAATTTGGAATCAATCTTAACACAAGTATATATAAGAAAAGAAAAGGTATATTAAACAGGTTTAAATTGACCCACTCACACGGACAATCGGCTCTAATGCTTGGAGAGCGTGTAGAGATGAGACCATCACGTGAGCATGTATGTATAAGAAAATGGTCGCCTTGAAAAGATAAAGATGAGGCTTTGATTAATAAAAATTAGTGTAGAATCTCACTCTCTATATGACCTATTGAAAGCTGGATGTAAGATCTTAGTTGAGCACTCAGGTTAAATGCTTGGTAGCGTTTGAACTAAGATTTATACGATGATTTCATGAGGAAAAATAAATAAAATGACATACGCTCCAGGGGAGAATGATCACTGTAGCATGTATTTGATACCACATATGCTTAGTGACTAAAAAGAAAATAGAAGAATCAATCCCTGCTTATTTATTGTGTGAGTCTCTTGAGATACATTGTACCTCAAATTGATGCCTTGTGTAACTTTTAACCATATTCTAAGGTTACAGTTCAATAACTGCTATTTCAGTGTATTTCCTGCAGTTATGATTGATTCAGCCTTCTGGATTATGTTTAGGAAAGCGGTTGAACTATAATTAATGAATATGAGTGTAAAAGAAAAACTATTATTATCTAGCGTTCAATATATGTATTTGTTGGTATCAATTATATTTATTCAAAATGAATGAAACATAATTGTGAATACATATGAGGAAAAATAGTCTAGTTCAGCCTAAGAAAGATAAGTGAGTTGAGATTGATGCGACATAATACATCTGGGGTATAACGAGACACAATATTATTTATTTTAAAACTTACTTATATTTTTAGAAGGTAGTAGCTGCTATGTATCCCTAACAAGTATAGAAAATGTACTCCCAAATACAGGTGTGCTTGCAGGTCACACAGTCCATTTGCCTATATGAATAGTCTATGAGGAATCAATGTTGATAATCTTTGGCTAATAATTAGGTTCGTTTCAGCCCATCATATGGAGTGGTAGATGTTGGTTTATGAGTTGGGTCGATCCGCACATAATGGTTTGACCCGACTTAATGAGGAAAATAAACTGAAAAGGAAAGAAGAGAAGGAGCAATTAAGGGAAATTATAACTCTCTCAACGTTCAAATTGATAAAAGTAACTGTACCCTTAGTTTGGGAAAGACAAACTAATAATAAAAAACATCGTATAAAGAAACACCCTCCTTCCTCTAAGGCAACACCAACACAAAATAAGATTCTCCATTGATACTCAAGGCAGGCTCTTGTGCTGTAAAAATTAGGTAATACCCGATATACTGTAGTATCACTCCAACCAAGCGAGAGGAATATTGTTTTGGTGCCAATAATCAGTCATTAGTTTCATAAGAGGTCTACAAGAGATAAGTTTCTCTCATCTCTCCTGCTTACACGTCGTTTTTAATTATTATTCTACACTAACCTTAAAATTAATTTTAATAGAAAATTCAAAAAAATTTAATTTATATGTGTAGAAATATATTCTTTTATTTTTAAATAAATATTATCATTATATATAAAATAATTAATTAATTACTTAAAATATAATAATAATTTAGTGATATTTATTTATTATACTTAAGTTAGTTAGTAATAATTTTAGTATTTCTAGAATAAAAAAAATATACATGTGAATTCTTTGTTCCAATTTGGTAAATTGTAATTTTTTAAAATTAAAAATTGTTTCCAATTCAAAATAATTGATTTACATCCATTCATGCACTAATTCTCTCGAGCAATTGATGGTTATTATTAAAGATGTGCTTGACTTGGCTGTGTTTCTAGGCATAAGTTCCTGGACAGGGCCATAATCAACTTGAAACGCCAAATTGTGATGGCAAAAAAAATAAAGTCCACCCGCGACCTTTCAAGGTTTCTGCAATTATGTCTGTAACTTTTCTTTTTTTTTTTTGTAAAAATATACCATCAATGTTCACGTCGTTTGCTAGAAGGAAAAAAATATATGTTCAGCAAAAAATTTATTAAAAGAATTTTTATAATATAACAAATTGGGTACTTTTTATAATAACATAAAGTCTTGGTGTAACAAAAAAAGTAATGATATTTTTTCTTTCTTTTTTATTACACTTGTAATCAATGTAATTGTAATGATAATTTTTTTTTTCCATTATACTTGTAATCAATGTAATTATTCAATAAATCTATATAATTATATTAAAAAAAATTTTGATAAATTTCTACAAAACATATAACAAAGCCCTTATCAAAATTAGTCTACAATGCATTCCATAAAGTCATGCCATGTGGCGCGACATGACACACTATGTGGCAAGACTAGTCTCATTAATCAATCCACCTCATCACACTTGATGACATGAAATTTTTTATTAAAAATTAATTTTTATAAAAACATTGAATATTTTATTTAAAATTCAAGAAAATTAAAAATTTTAAAATTTATTAAAATTTTAGAAAATTTAAAAAAATTGAAAAGGCCTTTGAAAAAATACAGAATTTTGTAAAAATTAGAAAAACTATTTCAAAAAATTCAGAATATTGTCAAAAAAGCATATTTTCAATTAAAAATTTGAGATTTTACTTAAAAATTCAAAAAAAAAAATAAAAATTATCAAGAATTGAAAATCTACAAATTTCTCTATTTCACTCCCTTTATCTCTTTCTTTCTCTTTATCTCTCTGTCCTCTTCTTGGCTCTCTTACCTCTACTTTTTGATAAGAGAAAAGAGAGGGAAGAGAGCCAGAAAAAGGAGAGAGAGAGAGAGAGATTATTTAATTTGTTCAATTCTTGGATTTTTTGAATTTTTTATTTTTAAAATTTTCAGCTTGTTAGAGATGGAGAAAATTTTTCTGGATTTTTTAATCTTTTTTTCCTTTTTTTAAATTTGGATTTTTAAAAAAAATTCCAATTTTTATAAATTTTATGAAAATTTTTTAAAATTTTGGAATTATTAATTTTTTAAACTTTTAAATAAAATATTTATCTTTTTAAAACAAAGAATCAAAATTTTTATGAAAAATGCCACGTTGTCAACTTTGATGACGCGAATTGAAGAGTGAGATCAATTTTACCATGTGGCATGCTATGTGGCGTGACATGCGTCACATGACAGGATTTAACAGAAAAAGTGCATTGTGGGCAAATTTTAAGTAATAAACGTTGAAGATGGATTTCAGCAAAATGAAAAGTTGAAAAGTTCATGATCGATTTAGGGTTTGTTTGTCTTATCTAGTTAATGTTATTATTATTATTTGTTGATTATTAATTGTTGTTATTTGTTACTGATTATTAAAAAAATTAATAAAGTATTTGATTAATTTTGTACTTATTGTTACTGTTAAATAACTAAATGATTGATTTAAATATTTAATTTATATTAATATATTATATTAACAAAATTATTCTTATATTTTATAATTTTTATTTTTACAATAAATATTTTATAAATAATATTAACAATTTTTTCACTTAATTTTTATTTTTTAAAAAAATATATTAATTTTTACTATATAATAAAAAAATATAATGTTTAAGATAGTTTTTTAAATATCAATATCAATGAAATTTTGAAGTAAAAAAATATTTACAAATTATTAAAAAATAAAGTGTTACGTTTATATAAATATTGATAAATTTTAATAAATACTAATAAATCATATTTAAACAGTAAGTAAAAAATTATGAATTTATATAAATATTATTTGAAAGTATTTTAATGTTTATAAATTATTATTGATATTAAAAACTGAAAAGTAATTTAAAAAGCAGTAAAAAATAAACTTAATCAATTTTTCAATCAACTGTTTTTAGAATGTCATATAAGAAAATAAGTAAAATTAAACAGCAGTTCAAAAAAATTAACCAAACACTCGTTTCTCTACTTTTTAAAAATGAAATATAAATATACTTTTTTAAAACTTAACTCAAACACCCCTTTGTCGTTTTTGCTAACTTGATTTATGTTGCCCCAAATTAAATCCATTATTTTCCAAGATGGGTTATCCTGTGCCTTATAAACTTTTTTCCATACGTCCCAAAATTAAACCCCTCAAATGTCAGATGTCATGTGCATCAAAGCAAAAGGCAATCTTTCCAAATTGAAATGAAATGCGCTGATGTGTTGGCACTTGCTAGTTGGCAGTCACCTTTAGTTAAAGCAGCCGGCCATGACCCAGCAAAAGGAAAAGGGGGAGACAAAAAGGCAGATGATCATAAGTATGCGGCTTTAATATTTTGCTGCGCCTTTTTGGACCTCAGAGTTCCTCAAAGCCATTATTATTGTTTGAGATGCTCCTAAGATTACCCCAAAGAAAAGGTGTTTTCTTTAACTTTATCTACTTTAACAGATTCACTAGTCACCAGATTTCAGACCAAAGAGCTGAGGATTAGGATTAGATTCCCTTTTACCAGGTGAAACAAAATGCATCGATTCAAGAATTTGTTTGTCCTTAACTGCACATGGGTTGTTCGCGTCTGTCTGTAAGTAATACCAACCTTTTTTTCTTTTTTTTTTATTTAGATAAATGTTAATGTCCCTACCTTTAGTGGGTTGTCCATAATATAGTAATGTTTATAATTTGTACAACAATAATAATCAAATATAAAATAAAAAAATAATAATTTTTTTTATTTTTATTACATATTTTGTGAATATAATTACAATTTTTTTTTTATTTATTACATTACAAATAAATTTTTAGGTTGTTTTGTCCTACCATGTAATAGGACTTTTTTTGTTTTTTCGGCACAACAATGTCAACCTTAGTGCATAAGCACAATTTGTCTTGTTGTCCTTTGTTCCTTTTTTTCTTTCCCGCACAATCGTTAACAATAAGTGTATCACGAGGTTTAATTATTGATTGATAATTGAAGTATAATTCAAATAACTATTGCACGTGTTATAGTTGGTATAATTTTAATTTATAATAAGGCGCACGAACGTATAAACCTGTGCAAAGCATGAAACTAAAAGCCGGACATAATGGACAAAATAATCACCTTGGATATGTTGTTAAAATTTTGGAAGCTCACGGATAAATTATTGTATACTTAATTTAAAAACCTGCATTACGAAGTTATGTCTTTATATTTAGCATATAATGGGTCGAAAATTTTTCACAAGGACTTGGCTACAAAGACGCACAATTTTATAGACTCATTGAGAATACAAAAATTTTTTATATTATATGCAAAATATTGTATACTATAATGATAATATTTTATAAAATATAAAAAAATTCTCAATATATGCTATATCACTATAAATCTTATTTTTATTGTATAAATTCTAACTATTTTATGACTTCTCCTAAATATTTGAACTTGACACTTGTAAAAAAATTGTTTAAACTTTTTAATGGCGAGCGTTTTTGTAAAAGACAAAAGACAACATGATTATTGTCATGTGCAGATCAAATACACCACGCTCCCTTGCTGCCGCCTGGACTTAAAATATCTTCAGCACAAATAATTGTTGTAAGATGAATCACGTTAACGCTTTTACAAAAAGCAACTCATAATTCGATACTTTTTTATGTTAACAACGACCAAGCATCTCCTGCCACGTTGCAAACATAAAAAATCTTCTAAGATAATATTGTGAAAAAAAAGGTTAGTAGAAAAAAATAAATGTAAAGAAAATAATTTTAAAATTAGTTGAGATTGAAGATTGATGCTTCTTAAAAGACAATTGTGCCCTCACATAATCTCAAACAATAAGTAGAGTTAAGGGCATTTTAGTAAAAAGATAATTGTCCTATCCGGTTTCCCGTGGTTCCTCATTAAAGGTATGTTTGGTAGTGTGGTTGAACCTACGTTGAGGTGCGGAAACTGTATTTGAAACTTAAAATCAATTTTTCAGATGTTTAGTTATTAATTTTAAACTACGTTTTGCAGCCTCTGATATCATCCAAACCATGGTTTTGAAAAAGTACCAAGGAAATGTTTTTCTACAACTTAATGACTACACCACACTTTTTCTTTATTAAGTGGATAAAAATAACCCTCACATTCCACAAGATTTTCTAAGATTACCACTAGATAAGGAGAGAAAATCCATTGTTACTGTAAATTTTTATTCAGCGTAGAACTTTAAAAATAGAAGATATCTTCACAATTTCAAGATATGCTTTATATAACCACAATTCCCATCTTAAAAGAACCCTATATCTCCATAATTTTTTTTTATAAAAATTTCTCCTTCAATTTCGTGATTTGGGAAAATCCCAAATCCAATCAAAACTATTCCTGGGACATTACGGTACGCATGATTTGAGTTGTGAACACATTACGCAAACTGATACCAACTGATGTGAGGGATAGCCTCAAAGCTTTATTCATCGCTTTCAAGGGTACTAAACATAACAGAAATTTATTATGAGATATAATCTCTTTTGCAATTGGTTTTTTTTTTTTTTTGTGATTATCTAGTGAGTTTTGTATCTATATATTTGAGTCTTTCCATTTTTCGTTTATTCATCTAGCTATACAATTACAATTTCCTTCTTCCTTTCTCTGGGTTGGTCTTCAACTTCTGTTTTTTTTGGGATAGTTTCGATAGTATGATCATATATTTTTATCGTAGATTTTGGGTTTCGATTCTTTTGAAAATTTTAGTATTTTTTTTATTCGTTTGATACATTCAATTTTTACTGACAATAGCGGTATCAATCTTGTTCATCCCATTTAAATTTATTTTTTGTTCCCCTGCATATGTTTATTAAGAGACATGAGATTGTTTTAGACATATTAGCTACATCTTAGTGCCAACTTCACTGGTGTTATAACTAGCACAATATATTCCTCCAATGGCAGAACTTCGAGAGCAAATTGCAACTAGTTTAATGAACTAGATTTTTCTCCTTTATATTGTTAATTTTTTTGACATTGTTTTTTTTAAATTGATAATATTCTTCCTTGTATTACATTCAATATTTTTATGTTTTTCAAATTTACAATGAAATTTTTTTTCTTCAACTCATTAGCAAAGAAAATAAAAATATATATTTAGAGTAAAAATTCAAATTAAAATGCAAAAATCAATATGCTCTCAATTATTAAATTAAGCATTGTCAAGTATGTGAATTATTTAAAACTGAAATAAAATAATTATGTCTTCAATGGTCATTTTACATGTTAACAGCTGTTCTAACAGTAATTTTACCAAACGAAAAAAACTAAATTTAATTTTTTTCAAAGTGATTTTACCATTTTTACCTAATATTATACAACTTTAAGTAACAACATTTTTATTTTCAGCACTTTTATTTATAACATTTTTATTCATAGTACTTTTTTTAACAGCATTGTTAAACAGGCCTTAAATTGGTGAGAATAAGAATTGATGGGCCCCACTGCACGTTTTGAGTTTTTCACGTTTTTCGTCTTCAAGGTATCCAAATAAAAAATTTTGATTTTTTTTTTCACAATTTTTTTATCTGTACTTTTTTTTTTGAGATATTGTATTTTAAATAATATTAAAATAATAATATTATCTATTTAATTATTTAACTATTTATATAATTTTAAATTTATTTTAATTTTACTTAAAAAATTCATCAAGTATTTTTCATTATTTAGTAAAATCACATTGATACAACCAAAACTGCAACTAGATCTACTTTTGATAGTTTAAGAAATCAACCATCCCAACTTGGGAAAATCATTAGTTTAAATCATAGTTTTTATTCTCTATCAGTTTTGTTCCCGCGCTATGCACGATTTATTTTTAGTAGTTTTTATAAGAATAGCTTTATTGTTGTGATCCAGATTGATTAGTTTTTTTTTGACTATTTAAGAAGCTTTAAATTATTTAGATCATTTGATTATTATGGAAGTCTTTTAATTATTAGAGAAAATATTGAAAGACAGTTATTTTATATCAATGAATTTACTGATTTAGGACTGCCTTCTAATATGTATAAATAGAAGGTTAGAGTGTAGGGAAAAAGATGTGATAACTGTGAGGTAGAGAGAAAAGTGTGTTTTTTAGTTTGTGTGAAGGGTGTGCAAGGGCTTTGGACTCGAATTTGAATATTAAATACAAGTATTATATTTGTCCAATTTTTCACGCAATAAGAATAGGTGTTTTCTTCATGGACATAGATAAGTTGCCGAACCACGTAAATTTTATGGATTCTCTGAGTATTCTCGCTATCATGTTTATTTAATTTTTCATATCAATAAACTAACTTATATACGTATTCATTAAATACTTAATTCTTTTTTTTCCCACCTCGTTTCCCAACATTTGTTAACTTTGATTATGGAATTTTTAAATAGTATCGTTTACATTACCTAGTAATATTTAAAACTTGTCGATAAATAAAAGCTATATTTACGGTTCCTTAGCATAACTCTATTTTACTTCTAAAATCTTTTTTCCAACAACTAATTTCGGTGGCAACATAAAGATGAAAAGCTGAAAATTAGATTAGAGTGATATTGCACAACTACTGGGAATATTCTGTACTGTTTAATAATGAGTTAATATATAAAAATATTATTAATTTTATTTAAAGTAATAAATTTAGTACTAATTTTAAAAAAATAACAATTTAGTATTCTTTAAATTTTTTTGTAACAAATCTAACACGCCATAAAATTTTTTAAATAGAGTTTATCTGTTTCAATGATGTGATACTAACGTATGTAATAATCATATAATCAAAACAGACATATTCTTATAAATTTATCATCGAAACTGATAAATTTTATTTATATAAAATTATTACGTACTAAATTTATTAAAAAATTTTAAAAAAATTATTATTTTTTAAAATTTACGTTAGATTTGTTATTTTAAATAAATTTTGTGACAAATTTATGTATTAACCGGTCAATAACCGACGATGTAATCTCACCTTTGTGTCCTCGTAATTTTCAAATCCTTTCTTGTTCAAAGTCTGCAATTTTGATGGAACGCAAATATAAATCAATATTAGTAGTAAGCTATTAACCTAGAAAAATTAAATTAGATTTTGAGAGAAAGAGGTTGAACCATTATGTTTTCAAATTCTTTCCACCATTGCATCTTAAGTAATTAGTGAAATATACTTATGGTGTCAAAACAAAGATGAGCTTAAAGAAATATGGTAGTCAAAATCCCAACTTCAACCATTTATATATTGTAGAACCATAACTTCTGAAAAATGTAAAGTCGTGATAATATTATAAGATTAGAGTTTTTTTCTTCTAAACCGTTACTTTCAATCCATACTAAAAAAAAGAGTTAAACCTCGTAATATTCCATAATAAAAGAGGGAATGCTATAACGATGGTGCTTTGTCTGCAATACCACATCTATTTAATTAGTACAAAAGAAAAATTTACAGAAAGCCTCTATTTAATCCTAGGTGCCACTTGGCAATCAAACAATAATTTTTCTCTTTTTATGTTTTAAAGTTAATTATTATTATCTAATTATCAAAAATTTTCCCTCTCTCTTATTATTGACCAAAGAAACGAATGTTTAAAATCAATGTTTGATTTCCTAACCCTAATGTCCATTGCGAAATTCTTCTTTGTAACAAAAAGAATATTGAATAACAATAATAAGAGAACATTTCTTTCAATAGTTTTTTTTTTTGGTGGTATGTGTTGTACCAAAAATAATAAATAAAATACATTACTGTTCTCATTCATTAGCCCATTAAACGTCATAATGCTCATTACTTAATGAATCATAATAAATATAAATAAAAAAAAGTAGAAACTTTTTACCTGATTATGTTTCTATCTATTTATCTCCTCTTTCTTCTTCTAGCAAGATCTAAAAATCATTGCCAGCAACACACCCCCACCAAAAGCTGGTTTTATTTATTCCAATAATTTTTTCAAGTGCCACACATTTTGCCAACTATGTACTCTGATTCTATCAATTTCTATAGAAAATTATCGATTTCATAAAGGTCATTGACCTAATAGTCTGGAAAAAATGAGAGCCTGACGATGTTGGTAACATTATTTGTATAATTATTAACTATTATGTTAAAATCTGAATATGTTCCCTTTTTTGTCTTTCCTTTTCTTTTTGGTTCTAGATTCCAGCAAGAGAGAGGGAGGTTGATCTCAAGGTCTTGAAGGGTCTTGATGAAGGTATTCAATTTGTTTTTTCTTTTTGTTTTTTGGTTCTTAATTGATTTTACAATAATTATTCTATGTATGATTTTCCATTCGAGAATTGTTGATTTTTGTTTATTGGAAAATTTGTTTTGCATTATGATATAATACCTCTTATTCCTTAGAGATCTAGAACCGAATTAATTGACCCTATTTATTTGTGACATTATATTTGTGGTTTTATGTTATTATATCCTTTTATTTTTGAATGACATAAAGCTGAAATTGTTATACATGTGAAGCTCGAGACTCGATCATTCAATTTTGGGTCATGGTGTTTGTTAAATCCAAATAGTTAAGCATTTTCATATTTTAGTAAGTAGAAAATCAATGATGCAACCGCTAGATATGAAGAAGCTTGGGGTCCTCATGGCACCGTATTGGCAGAGGTTGCACTAGCCACTAGAAAATTGTAAATTCTAACTGTTTTTCTTTTTTGTCGATTTATTTTCTATTCTACAATCTTTTTGTTGGTATAGTTTCTTAACAGTAGCTTTTTTTTTTGGTTTCTTTGTATTGCCCTTTTACGAATAAACTAGAATTTGACTCGCGCATTGTGCGGGTTGTAAATATTTATTAAAAAAATATTAATATGAATTTAATTAGAAATAATATTAAATAGATGTTAAAAAATTAATATAATTTAAAAAATTATAAATTGTAATTATTGACTCCCAATTATATTCATATTAAATTAAAATTAGTAAAATTATTCGAAGAAGTTCATTTAATTACCATCATCAATGACTGTTGAATAGTCCAAATTTTCAGTTTCATTTTCAATAATATATATTAAATATTATTGTATTTAATATCATATTTATATTATATTGTAATTTAAAATATTTAAAAAAAAAATAAAAAAATAAAAAGGAAAATGTGTGGTTGTGCCATATGGTCCCACAATTTTTGAGGATTTAATATTTCTTTTAGTGATTTTATTATTTTTTCCATATTTGATTAATGTTTTTGCACTGATTTACGTAAAATGAGTTTGTTGATAACTACTACTAACATCCGTCTTTACTTGATGTAAATAAATATGGTCATGTATTAGTCTAAACTTTTCTTTTAGCCTTTTGATATACAACATGTTACATGAAGCACAGAAGATGTGAATACCAGCAATTTTTTTTTCAAAGAAAGTAAATATGAAACCTTGAATAACCAAAAAAAAATATTTTTTATTTCAATTTCCATCCCGTAGGTCAGTGATGTCAAAAACATCACTCAAGTCATTTTCCAAAGTAGATTCTAGATCTTACCAAAAATTATTGGCAATTTGTTCACAACAGACATCAAAAGAATGCATTCAAATAGAACTTGGCTTATTGAGATTTAAGTAAAGTTAGAAATAAGCATGATAAAAAAAAATATAAAAATCTATTAAAAAAAGTGGTAAAAATTGAACAAAATGAATTTAAATGATGTAAAAAAAAAAAATTCAACATTCGCATTTTGCCTAGTTCATCCCTAGTAAGATAAAACTGCATAGTTAAGACATCGTTCTCCCCCCAAAAAACAGAAAAAGTAAGGAAACCTTTTTGTTTATATTATCATAATTTGAATTTATCTTATTAGAAAAAACCTGTCATAGTAAAAATTTTATTAAACATACGATAGGTTTTATTTTAGGTCCATAAATATGTGGTGGACCATATTTACCTAAGAATCTCTAAATTCATGGAATTTAAACTCGAAACAAAATCAAACTAACTGTCAAAGAGAAAAATTCACTGAAGTCTTTTCTTTCTCTGTTCGATTGAATCCTCCTACTGCGTCTCGGCCTTTGTATGTGATGATAGCTCAAACCTACAAAATCATGTAAGAAAGTTAATATTTAATTGCTAACATTTGACAACCCTAAAAAATGGAAAGAGAGAGAGGGATTGAGAAAGAGATTGTACAATAAAATTAGATTTGCATCGGCTGCACTTGAAAGGGAAAATTCGTCATTGCCTTCATTGATGCCCATCAACATTTATATAAATCCTCTCGGCTTTTCCATGGCCATAGTGCTTAATCGTTATTTAATTTATAGCCTAAAATGAAGATTTGAAAAACAATCATATAGTTAGAATATAATTCAAACCAAACCATTAATTATACAATAAAATCTAATTATGGTGCTTTTCTTAACCGTTCTTTTTCTTAACCACTATATTAACATTAATGGCCAACAATCTATTACATCTATTTAATTAGAATAAAATCAGAATAAAATTGAAAGGAAAAAATGAAGACAAATTGTCGTATGACAGACATTATTCCAAATGAAGGAAGAAAGTGGAAAGGAGAATTAATTTCAAAATTGCAACATTCATGAGAATAAAGGGAGAATTAATTTCGAAATTATAACATTCATGGGAGTAATTGTGCAAAAGTTAGAAAAAATATAAACGGTTAAAACGTCAAAGGGTACTTATTGAGAATATTCAAAATCATTTGTAAATGATAATTGTGTAAAAAAAAAAAAAGAAATAGTAAAAAAGTAAAATAAGAAATTTAGATTATTTGTCACATGGCAGCATGAATTAAATGGAAGTTTTCTCTAAACTTCCTAATTAAATATATAAATAGATTAGTTCTCCTAAAGAGAAAGCTTCCCTTCAAAGTTTAAACCAAGCCGCCACGTGGAGAAAGAATAAATTTATTTGATGACAGATATTCTAAGAAAAATCTAACTCTATAATATTTTGAATAATACTGCCTGCACAAGACTAAATAAATAATATATATACACAAAAAATATATATTAATTTATTTTAAATTTATAAAAAAAAATCAACCTGCGCAACGCACGGGCTAATGTCTAGTATGTTTGAATTGCATTGGATGTGGTTTTTATTGGTAATTTTTTTATCACTTGATACTTTTATATGAAATAAAGAAATAAATAATATCTGGCAATAATGAAGAACAAAACAAGCTGAAAGAGTTACAAGTATTGAGTCTAATGGGTTAAACTTGAAATGTTGGAATAGATTGGAAAGCAAAAGGAAATGTGAAAAATAAAAGATAATAATGTTCATTTATCAATTACCAGTCAAGCTGATAATGTCACACGGTGGTGTAACTCCACTCCAATAACAAGGTAATTATGAAAGAGATTTTCAAAATTTTATATTATTTTACTATCATATCTTACAATTTATATAAAATATTATTCATTTAGCATAAAATAGTTTGTGTGTGGCATAAAAATATTTTATATCCATTTGCATCGATGAGATTGTGTTCGCAAAGAATCTCCTAAAAGGGAACGGAAATTATCACTTGTTCATTAAAAGCAAAAAGGCTAAATGCACTTATGATTTAAATCTTATTATCTTTATGAAGTTTCAATGTATATTTTAAGACCTCAATGGTTTTCAATTTTGGCAATTGAGATTGCTAATTTTAAATATTTTTTTAATTCTGAAAAATTTTATGAAATTCAAATAATATCATATCAATTTTTTGATTCATCATGATTATTTTTTTTCTAAATTTTTTTAGAATTCATGCTTTTTTAATTTTTGCAAAATTAAAAAATTGAATCCCATAAAAAACATTCTAAAGTTATAAATTCTAAAAAATTTCAATATAAAGGAAAAAATTATGATGACCCGAAAAAAGTGAATTTCACAATATTCAAAAACTATAAAATTTTTTAAAATTGAAAAAATTTTGCAAAATTAATAAAATTCTAAAAAAGTATATCAATCACCGAAATTATAAATGATAGGCGTCTTGCAATTAAAATTAATAGGAGTCTTTATTACAATATAAATTGAAACCCCTAAGAACTATAATACAAAAGAGTTAATTACGAGAAGATTAAATTTAATTTAAAAGAATTAAAAAGAAGGACTCCACATATTAAAAATAATGAGCTAAATTAAAAATTATTAAAAAAAAATGCATTTGAAAGAGATTGATAGTCTGGAAAAAAATAAAATAAAATGAAAGGGATTGTTAGTCACGAACTCACGATAACCCTCTTCCAAAGTTTTCAGCACAGAGCGAAAGTGGATTGGAGAGTCTTTCCAATAAATAAGAAAATTGAGGAGGGCGGCATTGAATTTGAAAAGCAATTGGAAACGCTCTCTCTAACAAGACAATTCTCCTTCAAGACCAATCACTAATATTGGAAATTGTGATCGCTAGAGGGAGAAAAAGCAACAAACAAATAACAACGATTTTTCAAGCATTGTAGCCTTATGCCCTTTTTTTTTTTTTGGTAGTGTTAAAGATTCATAACCAGCAATTGTTTTTTTACACTGTCAATTTAGAAAATAAAGTAGAAAGAGAAAAATCAGGAAAAAGAAAATTGAAAGTGAGTAAAATTTTTTATTTCTTGATTATAAAAAAGAAAATAATAGGAGAGAAAAACATAACATTTCTTTTTAGATAAAAGGTACTATTACATAGTCAAATGATTTGATCATATTCCATCTATATATTCAATTTTTTTTTAAGAAAACATTAAATCATAAATTTACTTAGTATTATCTTAAACATATTAAGTATTATTTTGAATATTAATTTTCAATTTTTTAAAAGAATTTTTTGGTGCTAAAATAGTATGAACCCTTTTTGGATGGCTAGTAAGACCATCTACTTTTACTATTAGGGAAAAACAAATAGTGAGGAGAGGAAAAATAGTATATATAAGGACGTTAAATTTATCACCTATAATAAAAATACAATATATATAATATAGAGAATATGATTAATTAATAAAAGTATTAGGAGAATTAGATTTTGAAAAGAATAGATTTGATTAGTCAAAAAAATTAATTTTTTTCCCCAAAAATACATCCTAAATGCAAATATTAATTATTTTTCTCTATTTTCTCTCATTTCTTTTCCTTCCTCGCAAACTCAACATTAATATTTTCACTCAAAAAAAGAAGACACAACGTTGATATTAAGGACAAAAAACTAAAAAGGAAAAACAATAATTTATTCGAACAGTAACACAGAACACCTTTCATTCATCTAAAAACAACCCGAAAAACGACAGTCCATCCCTGTACAGGTTGGCGCATCGAAAATCTCTCAGAAAAACGACAACAGAGAAGGCCAATTTTCTTTTTTCTTTTTTCTTTTTTTTTTTTTGTTTTCTTTGTTTAAACTCATTTATAATTTTCTCCTCACCGGCTCTCGCCGGTGACCCGATTCGCCGATTCCACAGTTTAATAACTGTTGTGTCCCACCAATGCCTATTGGTCCTGAAAAACTTGGTTTCCTTAAAAAAAAAAAAATATTTTTAATTCAAATTTTGTATATAAAATAAAGTCGTTGGGGGAGAATTTTACTTTTTTTTTTAATAGTAGGTCCACTCGCTTTAAATAATAGGATCCTGTTATATGATCTAAAAAAAGTGGTGAAAAAAATTATTAAAATACAATTGATTGAATTTATTATTTAATTGTATTTATTATAAGTACAATTAAATAAAAAAAATTATTTATCTTTTTATTGTATAATAAATTTAATTAATTATACAATGAATACAGTTAGTTGTAGTTTTAGATAATTTTTTAAAAAATTTTATTTTTGATTATTAAACTTTTTTTTAAATTATATTAATTAAGGTTTAATAAATTTTTAGGTAATGAAATTTAAAATACATATAAAAAAAACTGATGTGTCCCACACGCAAATTTTCTCTCATGCGCTCCTGGGGCGGTCTGAGTCTGACTCTTCAGAGAGTTGAAAAAGAAAATAATACTAGTAAGGGAAATTTAAAACCATAAAGAGGAGAAAGCGCGTGGAGGATTATTCACTTCTTCTTTGTGTCTGTTCGTTTTTCTTTCTAATGAGATGGAGTATCAGCAAGTCTCCCCGGCCGCTGCCTTCTCCAAGAAGCTGACCAACGGCCGTGGCTTGGCCGGGAAACATGCTTACGACGGCGTTTTCGGCGGTCCGGTGAAGCTCGGGTCTCGAGTGGAGGACTACAAGGAGATATTCGGTGGCTACGGCGCTTCCTCGATTCCGATTCTGGATATTCCCGAGTTCAACGACAAACGGGCTTCGGCCGATGTACGGAACTCCCAGGTCGATTACTCGAACGTTTTTGGCGGCTTCGGAGATGCAGAGTTTGCTGTGCCTTACGATCAGCTGTTTGAGAAACCAAAGAAAGCCAACAACATTTCTTCTCCACCACCACATCCTCAGTATGTTATAATTTTTTTTTTTTTTAAAAACATTTTTACCAGTTGGCATTAGACTCTCTGTAGAGTATCTTTCGGTTGTATGAACTCTGGGTTAACATGGGTCTTTGTTGGTTTGAGTGAGAGAGGAGCGAAAATGTTGAAGCTTATGATTTGGTACATTTACCGTCAAGAGAGGATTTCAGTCTTTTTTAGTTAGTGGGCGTGAGCTGATTTTAGTAGAGGGTTTACGGTATGTTAATTTGGTTTGGTCAAAAGTCCTTAAACCCTCCGCGTCACTTTTCAGTGAAATGAGAAGGGTTCAAGGGACCAATTTTGAAAAATAGAGTCGTTGGTTGGAATTTGGGGAGGCCCATGGAAACACATAAACAGGCTGTTCTTTTCTATTTTCACGGGCAAAGAAAAAGGGGTTCTCACTTCTCTGGGTATCAAATGCAATCCCTCCTCGTAGACTGGCTTTCTTGAGGAAACTGGGAGCTTTTGTTTTGACGAATTTAACAACACAGAACGCTGTGTATGTCCTAGGTAATGGCACGAAAACCATTTGATGTTTATGTCAGTGTGGGACATATGAAAAAGAACTGTTTTTTTTTCACTAGTTTTATACGTTTGTTTTGAAAGCAAGTAGACTTGTGGAGGCTTCTTTTTGGATTTAGGAAAGCATGCTCGACGTTTGTTGTGGATCTATTGGTGCTTCTTCCCTCATCTGTATATATCTTTTTTTTCCTTGTCTATGATGATCTCCAGAGATAGAAAAATTTTATTGATTCAATCTTGTGGAGGTCAAAAAGTAATGGGAGAAGGGCCTAATGCCTACATTTTTTAAATGATGTAGGGCTTCAGGTGAAGCAAGATTCGACTCTGCAGGATCAGAACATCCACTTCCTTCTGAAGAGAAACAAGAACCATTAGAAGAAGCATGTTTCCAGTTGTTTGATGGCGTTAAGCATTTCAATGTTTCCTATCATAAAACCAACCTACGGAAGAAAGATGAGGATGATGGAACCACACATATTGCTCAACTCGGTGCCATTCCTGGTTATACTCACTTAATTGAGGAAACCACTCCCTTGCATAAGACTGAAGGTGGCAAGCCAGTAAATTCAGTACTGTCTGATGCTCATATAGGTTCAAATTTCGTTGATGGGTTGAAGGAAGGGAAACCACTGAGGAAAACGGTGTCAGGTCCACAACCTGGAGGTGCTGCAGCAGAAAATGCTGCTAAGAGTCATGCCAGGCTTCACAAATATTCAACGCGGAATAGATCCATTTCAAATGATATATCTTTTGATGCATTTGAAATTGACCCGTGTACCCATCCATCAACAATGCCTCAACCTTCAGGCACACCAGCTAACTTGTTTAATAGAAAGAGAGGGTCCAGTATGCCAACCAATTCGAAGTTTGGGGTTTCCAGAAATGATGCTTCTGGAGCTGCTAATGATCATTCGGCACATTTCTTTGAAGAGGAGCTGGATGCAAATTCAGCTGCTGCTGCCTCGGCAGCCGCTGTGAGGAAGGCAATAGAAGAGGCTCAAGCAAAGATTAAGATCGCAAAAGAATTGATGGAAAGAAGGAAGTCTATTGGTGGTTTCAAGGTTGAGAAGCTGATTTTCAGTAATGGTTCAAAAGCGGAGAAGAAAGAGGCTAAAATGGAAGAAAAAGTGAAAAAATCAGAAGAAAGAGAGTTGCAGGAAAAGCATGCAAAAGAGGACTCTCCAAAGCAGCTTTTTTCGGGCTTTTCAGAGTGCAATGATACGAAAGAAAGCCAACTAAATCCGGATATCAGGGATGAGAATAATTCTTCTATTATGAAAAGTTTTACCAGAGAGGCTACAGGAACTCGCAACATGGTGGTCAACTCTGCTCAAATGCATCATGGGCCAAAAGAAGCAGATGATGGACAAACACCTGAAGAGTCTTCAGAAATTTCTGGCAGAGAAAACAGGGGAACAAGATTGGAGTTTGGTCAGGCAGACCTTGCAAAGGACAGGACACCATCTAACAATAAAAGTAAGTGGAGGGAGAAGATGGCAGCCAATGAAAACATGGAAATGCTGAAGGAGCATGGAAAGGAATCAAAGGCTTCATTAGAGTCTCCTCAGCCGGAGAACGTTGCAAGTGAACTAAAGTGGGTGGGAGAAGCATTTGAGTGCGACAAGCATGTAGACGATATCAAGTCAGCTCAAGCGGTACATCAGGAAGAAAAGGAACCAAAATTAAGTGTTGCCTGTGACCATGGAGAATGTTGTCAAACTCCTAAAGTGACCTTTGAGCAGGTACAATATGAAAGCAATAAGGAAATGCTTAAGGAACTGGAAGAAAATGAAAACTTTGACATCCAGAAGTTGGATGAGGATGCAGATATGGAGAACCCAGAAAAGTCTCAGGGTCAGGTCGATATTCATAATAAACAGGGTCAGACACATACTCAAGAAGCAATGGGGAATAGAAGTGTTGAAGGTTGTATCAGTGCGGATAATGAAAGGCTGGAAATTGAAGAAAATGAGATGAGATATAAAGAAGTGTGGGGGACCGTAGATTGCGAAGATAAACAAGAAGAGGGCTGGAACTATGAATCGAATGATAATAAACAAAATTATATCCTGAAGGGACCGAAGGGAGGGGATGCAGAGGAGATGTTGGCTGAAGCTCATGAACAGGGGACAATTAATAGGAGATTTAATGGCCTTCCGGACAAAGACGCAAACGAGAAGAGACTTGGAGACTATGCCGCGATAGGAAAGAAGACCAAGAAGTTGGAAGAGGACAGAGAGAATGAGAAGTTACTTGAAAAAAGTCTTTGGATGAATCAAACTGAGAGGATACAGGAAGGGACTTGTCAAGGGCGAGAAACAGAGAAAACAAATCCAGAGATTCTCCCAAATGCAGAAGAGAATAAAACAGAAGTGAGTCATCAGGCTTTCCCATTCCAAGGGGAGAATGTTGAAGTTGATGAAGATGAATACAAGCAGGATGAAGCTGAGAATCTAGATGGACCTTGTGAAGCTTATGGACATGAAAGACATTTTGAAGGTGTGGAGGTAACTGAAGTGATGCAGAAAGTTGAAGATGATGGGAGGAACATGGAGGTAACAGAAGTTCCCTCTGAAACCCAAGAGAGTGGAAAAGAATCAAAATTAGTTGAAGATGCAAATGCTCTGGATGTGGATGAGAATCATGGAACCGGTGGCCTAGGTCAAAATTTCATAGGTCTTGATGGGATTAAGATGGAAACGATGTCCCAGGCAGAATTCAGTGTAAAAAATGGGGCCTTTGTGGGTGAAACTGACTTCAACCTTGAGCACAAACAAGAAGAAGATCCTGCAGCAGAATACACAAGAGTCAGCAGTCAAAAGAAGGATGTTGATGAAGTATCTTTTGAATTGGACATAAATGACAAGGATGTGAATGAGCCTGAATTTGGCAATGAGAATATTGTAGTTAATAGTCATGGGGAAAGATGGTTGGCTGATGGGATGGAATCTACGGCAATATATGATGCAGGCAATCATGTTGAAGAAGTGACTTTTGAACTAGAAGAAATTGATGAGGAAAATGAGGAGCCTACGGTTGCTACTTCTCAAGAAGAAGATGGCGATGATTTTGAATGTTCTTATGACAAAACACAGATGGATAGTGAGGTGGTCATGAAGGGAAATCAGCAACCTTGTGTGTTTAAAGGGAATGAAAGGATCGTAAAAATATGTCCCGAGGAGAAAATAAGCCAAATCACTGATAAAAAACAGGATGATCACGTAACCGTTAGAGTGGAGGAGAATGAAGTTAAAGATATCCTGCAAAAGGAAGAGGAGATGGATAGCCAGCACACTAAAATAAAGGAAGAAAAAAAAGGGAGGGACATGGAAAAAGAAAAGGAGAGAATTGCTGTTGAAAGAGCTATCCGAGAAGCTCGTGAAAGGGCTTTTGCTGAAGCCAGAGAACGTGCAGAACAGGCTGCAGCTGAGAGAGCTGCTAAGGAAGTTCATAAAAAGACTAGGCCAGAGTCCTATGACAGGTTAGAAAAGACTTCCGCACAAGCTAATCATAAGTCAGCAGTTGAGAAGGCTTCCATGGAAGCAAAATTGAAAGCTGAACGAGCTGCAGTAGAGCGAGCAACTGCAGAGGCCAGGGAGCGATTACTAGAAAAGGCACTGTCTCAGAAGGCAAGGAGCCGCACGGAAAAGTTCTCGGTTGAGCATTCTGGCGCTTCAAGAGATAATAGAGCAAAATCTATTGTGGGTGTCTTTACTGTCTTTTTATATAATTTTTTGTTGTTGTCCATAAGGCATTGTAATTCAGTTGAGTGAAAGCCTAATGATAGAAATAACCTCTTGCAGGGTCAACAGTTTCAAGAAACAGGTCATTCCAGTAGTGCAAGATATTCAAGTTCTGCCCAAAATGGAGGTATGTCATGCTGTAATTTATGCTTATGTCGTCAGAAGTCAGAACATCATTATCTTCATTTTTCATTAGAGAACATATTTATATTTTGTTTCCTACTAAGCCTGCTCCTAAAATAATTATTGTTTGATTTGTGTAGTTTTCTACGGCACCAACAGATCTAAAGGCGAAGACAATGAATCAGGTCAAATGTTTAAAGAGTCTTTAGAAAGACAACAACGGACAGCAGAGCGTGCGGTAGGATTCTTTATTCCGATGCAGATATTTGGATCCAAATATCGGACTTTTGAATAAACATTTATGTTGTGTCTATATATTTCAGGCAAAAGCTCTTGCAGAGAAGAACATGCGAGATCTTCTTGCTCAGAAAGAACAAGCAGAAAAAAATGTAATTGTTTATTTAAACTGATCTGAAAAGTCCTCGATTGTGTTTTGGATATTGTCATCACTGACTTAAATTGAATTTACCGACAGAGACTAGCAGAAACTTTGGATGCTGAGATCAAGAGGTGGTCAAGTGGCAAGGAAAGGAATCTGCGAGCCCTGCTTTCAACACTACAATATGTACTGACTGTTAGCCTCCATATGAATCTGCTTTTGTTATTGTTTTTTAGTTTGAAATACATTTCAAATATTCATCATTTGAAACAATTAAATGCTCAATTATATTAAAAAAGGGTCCAGTTGTGCTGACAATGTATAGATCAATCTCTAAGGTGGCTGAATGTTTTCACTGGATTCCCTGTGCTTGCAGATCCTCAGCCCTGAGAGTGGCTGGCAGCCAATTCCGTTGATAGATCTTATATCAGCCGCTGCTGTGAAAAAAGCTTACCGAAAGGCCACTCTGTGCGTGCACCCTGATAAGTTGCAGCAAAGAGGTGCAAGCATACAGCAAAAATACACATGCGAGAAGGTTTTCGATCTTCTGCAGGTGTGCTACAGCCTGTATCCTTACTTTCTCCCTATAATGGGACTATGCAGAACTATGATTAGGTTTTCTACTTGTACGTTTGCACACGGGATCATATTTGATCCGTTCAATAAAGGTTGAATGACGGTTATCATTCTTTGTGATGAGTTCGCTAACCCTTAAAAATTAATTCTTTTGTCCCCAGGAGGCTTGGAACAGATTCAGTGCTGAAGAACGGTAGACAGTTCCCACTATCCTCAAGATTGCATTTACCGTTGGTGAAATACAAAAAAATTGTAGTCATTGGGCACACAAGCAAGTAATTACTGCACACATTCCTTTGTTTATTCGTTTAAACCAATGAAAGAAAGCTTTTATGAGTGGAATGTTGCCTGTGCTATTTTGACTTACAGAAGCAGAATTATGCATCTACAATGGCAAAACTAGATATATTCAATATCGTATACCCAATACAGTGTCTAGCAGAAATTCTATAACTAGATGGCTACCACATATTTATGAACGAGGTCCCCAAGGAAAATAGTCTTTGCAAGCTTATGGAAGAACACTGGTGTGAAATGTGCGTACGAAATTTTAGTTTCAAGTCTAAAATTCAATCCTTAGTCCCAATTTGTGAAATTAGATGGAATCAAGGTATGTCAATTTGATTACTTTTCAACTGTCATTTTTTTCGTCGAGATTTGCCTGGTGTTAGGAATTCATCAACCAAGGTGTGGTGTACATTTATCAAAATAGAAAGAAGCAAATCATATCTATCCATAAGACAATAAAAGCAAGCAATACGCAAGCCTAGCGAATCACATGAATGGGCATGGACATCTGACAAGTAGGGGCCCAACACCCCGAGATTATTTTCAGGGAAATCACGAAATTCCAGTCCCCCCATCGCCTTTGACACAGCTAGCCGATCCCAAGAGGCCTAATGTACCTTCCGAGATTCTTCCAGGCTGCCCCACTAAAATTTATTAGCCATTAAAGCCAATTCAAAGCAAAGGCCCTGGGGTAATAAGAAGCAACTCATACAATATATGTGAATGACTTGAATCACTACTTTAATCAATATTTCTTTACTCGTCTTAGGAAAGAATCTCTCCTTTCACCCTTGTAATTTCTTTCTCACCCTGTCAAGAAGAAGATTGAAGACCCTGTTCTTCGAATAACTGATGCTCATATGTAGGCCAAAACATTTTTTTCGACTCCCAGCTGCCATGATATTAAAACAATCCTAGATTGCATTTTTAATCTTTACACGTACATTACGGCTACAAAAGGAGGTCTGTCTTATCAAGATTAATATTTTGGCATGAAGCATTCTCATACTTGATTGAGAAGCTCCATAAGCACCGACATTCATCGACAGAAGCAAAAAGAAAAAATAAGGCTATTATAAGCAAAAAGTTAAATACGAGAAAAGTGGGGCTTGACGGCACAATTGGAAGCCTTGCAATCTTCCTTTTGAATTGGCCGAGTTAAGCAAAGTAGAGAAGCCTTCTGCACAAATAATAAATAAAAAAGGAAGAGAGGACCACCTTGTCTCAACCCTTGAGATAGAATGAAACTCCATTGCAGTACAGGGTTCACAAGAACAGAGTAAGTGATAGTAGATAAACATCACATAATCAGGCTAACACAATCAGAATGAAAATCCAGTCTAATCATGATAGCTTCTAGAAAAGACCACTCTACGAGGTTATAGGCTTTACTCATGTCTGATTTGAGTGCCATGTTCCCTATCTCTCCGAATATTTATGTTGTAGAACATAAAAAGATTCATATGCAATTAAAACATTATCTGTAAATGCACTTTGACTTTTAGAAATGACTGGAAGAAGAATAAGCTTCAACTTGTTGGCAATAGATTTCGTAACAATTTTTCGTAATAATATTTCAAAGACCTATCGAGGGAAAGTCTTTGCAATGTGAAGGAAAAGAAACCTTAGGGATCGATACAGTATTTGTTCGATTCGGAGGAGTCGGATCCCCCTGCCATTAAGAATTTCAAGCACCATTCGCACCACATCTTCACCCACAATACACCAAAAAAGACTAATAGAAAGAAGCTGACAGTCCATCAGGTTCGGGTGCTTTCGACAGATGCATTTGCCTTAAGATCAAAAGGACCTCTTCCCTAGTGAAGGGCCTCAATAATAAATGATTCATCTCCTATAAAACCTTTGACTGAATGCAACCTAACACCGAGGTGATATTAATGGTGTCTCTAGAACAAAATAATGACTCAGAAAAAATATGAAACACTCACCAATGCTTCCCACATCAGTATGGACAGATCCTGTTTCGTCATAATGAGCTTCCAAACTCTATTGACTGCTTGGGGTGTTCCCAGCCATCGACAGTTCTAGCTTAGAAGAATGATGGCTGCTGGGTAGGGCTGTGCTGCACCCTCCACCGATATAGATTGAGAGAGAGTATAAAAAAAAAGCATCATTGTCCTGTCTACTTCTTTTATGTTCATGTGAGGTACTAACTGACTCACTATTGTCGGATTTATTCACACACGGAAGCAAATAAATCTTGCCCACCGTCCCAAGCCTTTTTCGTCGATCTCCATGAAAGCCCCGATTTTATTACCGAGGGCCACAACAGTAGCTCATTACATTCATGGGAAGGTCATCTGCTCGGACCCAAAACAAAGTCTAAAATAGCTTTATCTTCGATGGTTGTTCATCTCCCCTCAACGCCTGTAACAAGAGAATGTGCTTATCAAAGGACTAAGGTCCGTTATGCAGGACAAAACGCATGTCCATGGCGCTTGAAAAATGAAAGCACAAAAAAATTCCCATCCAGCTCCCTTGCTCCCATTGATTTTTTTGGTTTCCGAGCCAGACGAATGGCGTTAAGAAAAGCCTTTGAACTGAATGGTTTTTCGGTCCAAAGACCACCTACGAGATCCAGACATTTCCGAGGGTGATTGGAAGCATTAGGACCTTCTGGCTGCAATTTAATAATGAAAAAATGTTAGTGTTCTAAGAGATATCATAAGTATTGGCATCTCGGACGGTGTTTCGATTGAAATTAAAATTAATATTTTTTAAATAAAATTGATTATTTTTGAAATACCTATTATGTTTACATTAAAAAATTAGTAGTTTCGTTTCAAAAATATTGAATTTAGTTTTAATAGAAATACCATTCGAGACAATAACATTTTAAATATGTATTGGTGCTCTTTAATAATATCCTCTGCAGCTGCTTTCGAAGGAGATTGATTCTCCATTATAAGAAAACGCACGACAAAAGAGAATGGCAAACCTCACTCCAAACTAGTTGAAAAGAAACTCATATTTAATGAGAGACAAGACTGCAAGAAGGCAAAGAAATCTCTCACAAGGCAAAACGCTTGGTAGAGAAGTTTTGTTTCCTAAGAAAAAGGAAAAGTGCTACTGTCGCTAGTTGCACTTGGAAAAGAGCAAAATACTCTTCATCGTTGTCGTGTGTTTCCGCTGTTTGTTTCATTACCTGTGAATGTGATACAGGAGAAGGTGCCTTCTCAGGATCGTGTCTTAAAGTGATAGAACTATGGAAACCTGATGAGTGTTATTGTGAAGGAAATAATTGACAATAATCCAACACCGTTACCTACGTCTACGAGAAAATGCTACTACTATGGCCTCTTACTTAGTATTTTTATGAAATAAGCCATTCGGGAAATTCTCTGTTATAACAATGTCCACAGTGTCAATAACGTTGCCATTATACCTACCCATAAAAAGGAAAATAAAAATTTCATCCTTATTGTCAATAAATTGCTCCAATTATAATCTGCAAATGACGCTTGATTTTCTTCTTATCGTACCTTGATAAAGTTGCCACAAATGACAACACTGAACTAAAACGCAAATGAGGAGATTTTTTTTTTTTTTTTGGCCACCAGGAAACATATATAACAGGTGCATGGAGGTATATTGCTACTTATCACGTTTGGAGATATTGCATCCCTATGCGCTTACTTAAGGCTAAATTTACGTAAGAGCATCACCCTTATTTGTCACAAAAAAATTACTTGTTAAATAACTTACCTGTAAAACATGAAAACATAAGGTTTCGAGTCCATTTAAAAAAAAAAAAAAAATTAAGGTTTTAAAAAAATGTTATCATAGACCAAGCAACATATTTTGTTTTCCAGAAAATGAATCAATAAGTTTTTATAAACAAATATAGGTAGTGGTCAGCCGACTCTGATGGGAATATGCTAAATTGCAAACGAGGCACGTCTACATGTCATGTGTTGAGTTTCGCAAATAATTGCAATTCTCTCAAAAGCGTTCTTTTTCACATACTGAGCCTATATGAGAGAATGAAAGAGATAACAGTAATATAATTAACATTAATGATAAAAAAATGAAAAAGACAATATTGTACCTTGTTTGAATATATATATATATATATATATATATATATATGATACTTTTAATTCGCAGGTAGTTTTAAATTTAAGAAAATTAATCACAATGATGTATATATATATATATATATGGCATCTAGTCCTTTATTTTTAGGTTAAAAATCTTTGGAAAGGTTCTTTTGTCTCTACTCTCTCATACCAATAAATAATCTCCCATCAATAATGAAGCTAAAATTTATAAGTAATTGATCATTTTCTTAGCAAAAGAAAAGTAACATTTCCGTATCTATATATATAGGTGAAAAAGCTTAGGATAGGTTCTTTTGTATGTACTCTCACATACCAATTAATAATCTCCCATCAATAATGAAGCTAAAATTTAGAAGTAAATGCTCATTTTTTTAGTAAAAGAAAATAACATTTCTACATTATAAATTTAAATTGAATATTATTATGAAGCAATTTAATAATTAAAGTTACAAATTATAATCAAATAATTTTAGCTTCTAATTTCAAATACTTTAAAAGTTGTCATTTAAAAAAAATAAGAACATCTTACCGTTTTATGCCAATTGAGAGATTTTTCGAAAAGCTATATTGTTAGGCGCACAGAGAAAGTCGTGTATAAATTAAGTATTCAATCCCTCATTTGAATTTTTTCAAAGAATTATTTTATTTAGTTTTTTAGCTTATCGAAAGTCTGCATGTTATATTAATAGGCATAATCTTCAAGATACGTTTTATATAATTGATGAGCGTCATTGTGAAGGAAATACTTGCCCATAATCCAGCATTGTTACCTACGACTACAAGATAATGCTACTACCAAGACCACTTGCTTAGTAGACACGAAATAAGCCATTCGTGGCAATGCTTTGTTATAACAATGTCTGCAGTATCAATGATGTTGCTCTTTATACCTACCCAGAAAAAGGAAAATAAAAATTTCATCCTCATTGTCAAAAAGTTGCTCCAATCATAATCTACAAATAACACTTGATTTTCACCTTTCTATACCTTGATAAATACGCCATTAAGGAAGCTGTAACATTATTTTTTACTAGTCAAGAAAAGGGATAAGCCAAAATTCATTTTTAAACCTTTCTGGATTTTTTTCATTATAATTGTATTACTTAGTGCTTCCTCATTTGATTTCTATACCTTTTTGCATGTCGTTCCATATGAGGCTATTTTAGGATAGAATTTAGTCAATTCATTAAAGAATAGTTTTTTAACAATCCAAAAAAAAAAAAAAAACTCAAATAGAATAAAACATTAAGATATAGAACTAAAGTGAAAAATAAAAAATTAACTAGATTGCATCAAAAAAAAAAAAAAATCTGTACAAGTCAAGGACTCATTAGACTTATCATATCAACAAAAGAATGGAGAGATATTATTAAGTGATAGTTGAAAGTAACTATAAAATTGTTATTGTTATGGGTCAATCGATTGGAAATATGTCAAGGCAATACGAGAATATTTGATTGAAATGTACAATTTAGAGAATAACTTACATTTAACATATTCTATTTCGGTTTCGATAATAATTTACACTTTGTACTTCAAAATATATTAAAAAACTAGTCTGATTAACAGTGATTAGTGAAATGTGACTCCAAGCTAAGTGATCTAAAACTGAAATAGATTATTCATACGAGCCATTTTGAAATTAGAAAAAGTCATATCTACACATTTCTTTTGGTAAATATATTTTTTCAAAATATATGGTTCTCATACTTAACAAATTACAAAAAGAAAAGGGACACATAGAAGAAATTTACAACATCAACATCATAAGTAAAAAAAAAAAAAATACAATAAGCAATTATGCTCCACAATTTAGTTCCTATATAGAGTGTGAATATTACAAATTCAATTAAATCAATGTCAAAGGTAAATTTCTAATTGAGAGGGCTAGATGGCATTGACTTTTCTCCACAAGAAAAAGTTAGTAGTTTTTACGATATTCTTGCTAAGAAGGCGATTGGAATTCAGAAGAACTAAAAATCTGATAGTTTATGTCGTACATACATGTATATAAGCCCTTTGGATGGATATTGCAATAAACTATTACAAATATATTCGTGTAATAATTTGTCTCAATATTTTCTGCTAAATACAATTTATATCTTTCAACAAAAAAATATATTTTCAAAAAAAGTTAAATACCTTAATTATATTCACTAATCATCGCCTAATGATTTTCCTTTCGGTAAATCCTAAAGTTCTATTTATAGTTATGCTTTTATTTTTCATTCAGAAGTATTTTGTTAATAACTTACATATACGACTATTAATGCATGTGTTTGAAAATTTTTAATTTGGCTTATTTTTCAACGAGCAAATTATAGCAATAAAACAAAAAATACATCCCAATATTCATTAATGGTTAGGCGGTTCACATGCAGGTCCCTATGTGCCAGTAAGAGCAAGCCCCTAATTTGCACTTAATGCGTAGCCAAGCTTAATGTGCTAATCCTGATCTACACATGCATCTTTCCGGACATACAGGCGCATATCATGTTTGCGTGCAGGATTTGAGTATTTCTTCTTCCTTTTTTTTTTTTTGAGAAAAGAGTATTTCTTCTTCAAATTAATTAGCTGATTTCTCCTTGGAAAAATTGCATGTGGCATACTCAAGTATCCATTAAATACAAATTGAATATCTTTGAAAAATTCTTAAACACATTCTGATGCTAACAATAATCAGTCAAAAGTAACGGAATCTGCAAAAAAGATCCAAATAACCTTGGATATATAAAAAGTAATAAGGGGCCACAAACAGCCTAGCCACCAGATATGATCGTCTTCTGCTTGACCATCCACCACCACTTCATCCACTGTTGTTGCCACCACCATACTGTGAACTCAACTATTCCACCCCCCTTCACCTCATTCTCCCACTCTGACAAGCTTGGCGGAATTGTCGACTCAACACTACTCGCCTTAATGGAATTGTCGACTCAACACTATCCCACCCCGTACTGTGAACGATCGCTTTCCTACTACTGTCATTGTTGTCGACGGGAAACCTCCTGGTCGATAAGAAACCTTCTCTATGCCTGAAGTTTGGGCCTAAGTAGCGATTCAACAAGCAGCGGTCGCAGCTCCTGCAATGCTGAGATTAGGAGGTTGAGGCAAAAGAAAAAACGTGAGGCAGAGAAGGAACAACTATTGTAATAAGAACTAGCCACTCTGTGAGGTGTCCACATTCAGATCGTTAGTGGACATACAGCTGGAATGGAGCATGCTGGATAAAATTCCTTTCTTGACTCTCTCAAAGCTCTCGTTCACAGCCCTAGAGCCTGAAGACTTGCTCTTCTGCAGCGCATTAGAGTTATCCTACTAGCCGTTTGATCAAATGATGCCTAAAAATGAGTACCATCTGGAGAGGTTGAAGAGCCGCAATTTCTACAAGCTCACCACCATGGACGATTCGGTCATCTACAGGCTCGCCAATAAAGATAAGCCTACGGTATTTGCTATTGATACCATTCTTGCAACTTTGATGTGTGCCCCATTCTTGGTACATTGTGATTCAACGACTTGGGAATAAGCTTTTCTATGATAAGAGGGAGGTGGGATTGGACCGTAGAACACAATGAGGTTGCTAGCTTGTGCGCTGGGTTTTTGAAGTTGACTACAAAAGCTTCAGAATCTTGGGGTTAGAGAAGCCTATTGCATGGAAAGGATCTGTTACAGCCTGACTCTAGATAAGAAGTGGGAGATGGTGAGGACATTCAAATATCGGAAGACCGGTGGATCCTGGATGCCCCTGATTTCAAACTCGTCTCTACAAGACCAACAGCTTGTAACCAGTTTTTGGTGAGGGACCTGATTGACAGGAATAGGGGTACCTAGAATATGGTAACACTCAAAGCTCTTTCTCCGCCAATGGAAGTAGATGCTATTCAATATATTTCCCCCGTTAGGCAGTGGATAAATGATAGAATTGTGTGGCACTCAGACATCTTTGGGGAGTATACAATCAAGTCAAGTTATTTCTTGCTCACCAACAATTGGATGGAAAGGGACGAGAATAGGAGCAATCTGGAATTATGAAACCCAACACTTGGAGGAAGGTATGGCAACTTAGGGTGCCTTCAAAAATCCAGTTGCTTGTATGGTGATCTGTTATAAACTGGCTACCCACAACGGATAATCTTTGCTCAAGGAAAGTCATTATTTTTGCAGAATGCCCTATACGTTGTTCTGTGAAGTAAACCTTCAAACACTTATTCTTCTTCTTTCCTCATGCCCTCGCTTCATAGAGAATGAGCCCAATGGATTATAGTCCCGACTCCACAGGTTTCCCTTCTTTGAGCAGATGGTGGGAAAATGTTACTGAAACTATTTTGTTGCAAGCTTTTAACTACGCAAAATAGATGATGGTTTTAATCGTTTGGGAGATTTGGAAGGCTCAGAACTCGGTTATTTTTCATCAAAGGCAGCCAAAACCCCAAAAAACAATGCAAAGGGCATGGAATCTATGGCAAGAGCTTCAAACAATCCCAACTCTAGCACAAAGGGTTGTATTGACTTTGATTCGAGGAGAGCAGATAAACTCCTCCAGCCGAGCACTAGGTAAAAATTAACTGTGACAGCTCATACCATCCAAAATTAGTTCAAGCTGGTACAAGAGTTATCTATAGAGACACCGGTGGGCGAGTGATTGATGGATTGGCAGCACATGTTTTGCACGATCGGCTTTAAAAGCGAAGGTCAAAGTTGTCCCCTGGGTTGTTCGACTAGCAATTAGCAAAGGCTTCTCAAACATCATTTTGGAAATGGACTCGAAGGTTCTAGTCCAAGCCTTGGAACGTCCAATGCGAAAATGGCCATGGGATATCAAAGCTATCGTTAGCGACATTATATCTTTTGTATCCACTATGCCAAATGTTTCATTTAGCCTTTTTCCTTGATGTACTGAATTTATATATATGTTTTTAATATCCTTTTAACTTATATCATTACTTTGTTCTAAAGAAATTGTTTAAGTTTACTTATTTTTATTTTATTTTTTTTGTTAGGTAAGTTATAGAGACGATGTATATGCAAGATGGACGATTTTAGCATGAGAAAGGAGATAATTGAAGACTATGGGATGATAGGTCAAAATCAAAGCCTGTGGAATTGGAGTTTTCAACGCGTAGAGAAAAATAAGACACAATTTTACAACTAAGATATTTTATTACCCTTATGTCCCAAATAAAAAGAGTTTTATTCTTTCAAGTAATTGTCATCATCAGTTTCCTTATGAAAGTCAAAGTCTAGTAGAATAAAAAAGAAAGAAACTTAAGTTTTGAAGGAAGTCGTTTAGAGAGGCTCACAGAGCCAAATAGAGAAAAGACAGATAAGGAGGACTACTACAGAGACAAAACAAAGAGTATAAGGAAAAGGTTTACAACTCGAAGGATGATTTCAGGATTTTCTTATCTTTTCTTTTTCTTTAATGAACTAATTTATTTTCTAGGATTATTTTGATGTAGGTTGTTCCTTTGAAGATTCAATTCTATTTCAATTGGTTTTCTTTATTCATATTACAAGTTTATTGTTGATATCAATGCTTTTGAATAACTAGCCACTATTCAATTGATATGTGTTTGGGAAAGAGTACTGGGAAGAAAATTTTTCAATTAGACCTAAGTAATAATCTCTATAGGAATACAATTTGGGGTAGGAGCTATAAATTGACCTGTGTGAGTTCAACTGAATAACCACAAAACTTATTGAATTAATTGAGGTTTATTATTGTTATGGGAAATAAAATAGTAGACTTTGATTGATGTATTTAGTAAGTCTTCAAAAAGTCTATCAAAGAATTTAAGGTTCTTCAGCCATGATACAAATAATTAAAATTAATTGTCATTGGATTGGAATTGGATTGGATAGATACAAGTGAAATTGACATAACCTAGGTATTTTTTGCATTGATTAATTTTTATTTAATTTACAATTTATCAGTAGTTTTATTTGTTTTGGTTTAGACTAAATTCTTAGACTTAATTCACTATTTCTTTGGTTTGAATAATAATAAAGTCAAGATAATTTTGGCATTTCGTAAACAATTCTCGAGGGAACGATACTCTACTCATCATTGTATTCATTGAGCGATTTTGTATACTTGCGAATTTTGCTATCATTTCTCGCTTAGCAAACTAATCAGTGGATTGAGTTGTTTGACAATCCAAAACCTCTCAACGTCCCCTGGATTGGGTAGGCAGCACTCCAAGTGAACTTACTAAGCTTTTTCTAAGGATTTAATGTATGAATGAAATGGACGTATCCTTTGTGTAAAAAAAAAATATTGTATGTACACAAGTATCACAAGTTGCACATAGAAAGGCACAAAATAATATTTTTCCTATGTATTCGTGTTGTTGGTTTCACTACCTATATCATTGAAGAATGTGCCATCTCGAGATCATGCTTTAAATTGGAAAAACCATAGAAACCTGATGAGTGCTATATACAAGGCTCAAATGATTGCCATAATCCAACACTATTACCTACATCTATAAGCAAAATGCTACTACTAAAGCCTCTTGCTTAGTGTCGATTAAATAAGCCATTCATGGAAACGGTCAATTATAATTGTTAAAAATATAATGTACCATATTAATATGAAATAAGCTTATAACATGACTTATAAAGCTATATGTTTTCTTTACTTTCAGCTTGAGCTTTTGGTAGGTTTTGAGGCTCATGGTCATTATTTGTCATAATATCATAGGTTGATTTATCCCTCTTATCTATACTTGTTAATTTGACCCATTTCTATGACTTTGGCCTGTGTCATTCTATTTTTCTTGTGCCCTTTGCTAATTAGGCCTAGCACGTGTCAAAAAAGAGTGCTAAAGAATATAATGTCTGTAATTGATAAGAAATAAATATATAACATGACTTATAATGACTATGAGTTTCCCTTACTTTGACCTTGAGCTTTTGGTAGGTTTTGAGACTCATGTTCATAATTTAATAACAAAAATGTCTGTAGTGTCAAAAAAAAAGTTGCTATTCATACCTTTTCATAAAACAGAAAGTAAAAACCATCCTTACTCTCACTTAATTGCTCCATTTATAATCTATAAATGACACTTGTATTGGTCCCAAAATTACCCAAAGGCGAGTGAATTGGATAATACAAAATCTTGTGCCCAAATCGTGTAATCGTGTAATTGTGAGCAAATAAATTAATTCAAACGCAATATGAAAGATAAGTGAATCGTGTTAATAACTAATTATAGCCATGTGTATGTTTATAAACAAAGTCGAGATAAAAAATAAGTGTTACATGTGTGATGATGAGTAATGATATTAAAGAACTTTAAGGAATAAAGAAGTCAACGCAAAAGATTTATAGTCGTTTACCTTATTTCCAAGCTTACGTCCACTCCTCAATATCGCAAAAGGGAATTTTCATAATCCACTATCAATCTTTTTCACGAGTGAATATTAAGTCATCAGCTTGTAGTTCAAATGGTATTAATAGTATGTTAGTAAATGAGAGGTCACTAGCTATTCCCCCCCACCCCAAACCAGTTTGTCTAGGTTTAGAAAAGTTCATTAAAAAAAAAAAAAAAAGAGAGATTAAACCCTTACAACTTCTAGTCACTTGACCAACACCATATAACAGTACATCGACCCTCTTCTTCTTGATCACCTGATCAAAACTTGATCTAGAGCATTGATTTGCTCTGACAACTTAGGTCTCTTGACCTTACAAAACTTCACAAAAATTTTCTTATAAAGAATATTAGAAATCTCGTTAAAGCTTACTTTCTCATTTTTTTCATCTCTTATAGCTTTTGCCCTCTTTTCTATTTTCGAATACTTATTACCACAACACTCAGGATCCTTTTCTTTCTCTTGTTAGCACTCAAAACACATACACAATAAAGCTTTTTACATCACATACAAAAAGAAAGCTTGAGAGGAATGGAGAGAGAATGAGAGGAATGGAGAGAGATAGAAGGACTATTGGTGGGGCGCCTATTTTTTGTAGGCAAAGGAGGGAGCAAGGGGCTGTTGATTGGCATTAATGAGGGCTGATTTTCTAGCCAATAAAACTCCAAAATTGTATCTTGAAATGGCGTTGACAAACTTTGACAGCTTTAACAACTCTTCAAGGATTCATTCATAATAACTCTTTGTATATAGCTCAAAATTATGTCCCAATTCAGGCATTTGAAAATAGACTTCTAGAGATTCCATCCATGTGTAGATCATAGGCTAATTCCTCTTCATCTAACCGTGGTGCCTCCTAGAATTTGACTCATCTATTTGGTGTGACAAATAGTACACCCTTCAATATTTTGGCAATATCTCCATCTACACATATGCAATATACATTATTCAGTTTAATATGAAAAGTAGAAACAATTATCTTTGTATGCATATAAGGTTCAATGGCTAATTCTTTTTCAATTGTTTGCAATCATCTATGAACATTGACTCTTGTCTGCTTTGACAAATTGAACACCTTTTAGTTGATAGACTATATCTTTCTCCACAATAATCCATTTGAAGTGATTCTTGAGGATTTGAAAATTATACAGAATTATCTTTCAATCTATATAAAATTTTTCATATGATTCGTCTCCAACTGTTTGTAGGATTTTTTGAAACTTGACTGAATCTATGTATCCGGATAGCTTGTACATGCTTCATTTTTCTAGTCCATAACTTTATCCGTAGATATCCAATTAAAGCGATTATAGTTCATATTTCTAACCATGTGTGCCTTGCCATATGATTTTGCTCAGTCCGAACGTTATGGCTTTTAGAGGTTGACTCATTTAGTATGTCTTGACAGCTTGTAGATGTTTCATATACTACTTAAAACTTCTTCCACACAACTCTAATTGATGTGATATTTGTGGCATTGGAATTTAGACTTAACAAGCCTTCCAATAATATAATATGTAGTGCAGCACATGATTCGTCCTAAGTTGTCCTTAGTATTCTTTGGAAATGCACTTATGTAGTGTGTCATCATAATTTGAGTTCTCATTACTCTATTATTCAAAATATATTTTAAATAATTTGACTAATGACCGTTGATAGAAAGTGCTCGATTGTAAAAAATCTTAAAGATGTAGGATTTAATTGAAAAAGTTAGACAATTTAAAATTTAATTATAAAATATTATAAAAATTTATAACTAAAAAGTGTATTATCTAAACAATTAGCTTAATTATAGTTCAAGAGATAAAAACAAAACAAAAAGATAAGGAAAAAGAGAGAGCGATCAATGGACAGACTTGGAATGGGTACGAGTCTGGTTCTCAAGCCACTTATTTCTCCTTTTCTTGCAGTTTGAATGTTTCACTTTTCCATTTTTTTTTTTGCTTTTTCACTTATAACTTCCAGGTGTCACGTGATATCTCTGCTTCCGCAACCACTGAATTTTGAACGGTGGTCCCAATAATTCTTTCTCTTTATTTTTTCTTTTTTATTAACCAAACAAAATAGTTTTTTTTTTTTTCACATAGAATATATTGCTGTTTTGCGTCCATGAATGTTCCAAAAATATAAATGGGGTTTCATGACATGCCTCTACAAAATTGAGCGAGTTCGTGAGCAATTCACGCCTCCTTTTCATCCATGTTGCTATAAAGCGTTCCTTTTTTTGATGTGCATATCATGAATTTCCCATGTAAAGGCAAACGATTAATGCCTTTGTGACTGTTCCGGAGGGACATATAAACATTTCCTTTTGCGGTAAATTATACAAGAAAAAGGTAAATTGTTAAAAGTCCAATCCTTTTTATCCTTTTTTGTTAAAAGTCTAATTAATTCTTCAATTTACACATCAGTTCAGATCTAAGAACTCTTATTTTCTTTTTGGTACGTAATTTAGATATAAGAATTGAATTTAATCAGGAGGTCTAGGGAATATAAGACACTTATATGTGTCTCACACACACATCTATGCTTCTCCCTTATCCTCTCATGCTACATAGTATCATAGTACTAATTCTAAGTTCTGGCTCGTCATTCTATAGCTCTGGCATATTCGTGCCTTATTCTCTAGGTATTGGATCTCGCGTTACCTAAGTTCAGTATCCACAACATTAATGCTTTTCATCAAATGGCATCAGCAGTGGGAACGATATGTTATTTGTCTCTATTGTTCATCCCCACATCCAAAAAATTCATCAGCACCCAAAAAAAAGTTTTTGACTTCCTCAAGGTTAACACCTACAAACACAAAATCATTAAAAAAAAAAAAATGAAAAAGATAGGTGGCTAAATGATGATAGTCAAACAACATCTAAACTGTATTTAATTCGTGTAACGAAACTCATATTTTGTGTAATTGTAATAATATAAAGTAATACGAAAAAATATTATTATTTTTTATAATTCATATTTTTTAACTGCAGTTGAATAAAATATATATTTTATTACACAAAATAAAAATATATAGATATTATTTATTCACTTGAGTGTGATTACGTAATGGATAAAAAAAAATGCTCACAAAACCTATCTGCGGTAGACATGGCAGCACCGGAAAGGAGAGGAGAGAGAACAGATAGAGGGCACCGTTAGCTTTTTAGAGATCTGACGAGTTCCAGACCTCATTCCAACGAGTTAACCTTTGGAATACGTGGATCGGTTGGTCCTCTCATTGACCAACACGGCTGAAAGCCAACGTATGGAGGAGATCGACGCGACGCAGTAGATGGGATACTCGATGACTACGATGCCTTGCCGAACTCTTTCAAGCGCGTCAACCCCAGCGGTGTCTCCAGCATTTTCAGCATCTTCATGATCTCTTTTCGGCGCGTGGTTGCCAGGAGTAGATAGATCGGTGCCAAAAGTCTAAATAAATATTTTTTTGGTTTTCTTATGGTATAATATCAATGTAGAACATGGATCGCGTTATAATCAAGAACCTTAAAGCAGCCAAAAAAAAAAAAAAAAAAAAAAAGAACATCAAGGCCCAAGAAAGAAGAGTCAGTAATACAAATAAATCTAATTGTATTTTTACAATATCAATAAACTTAATTTTCTTAGAAGTCATCTACACTAATTCAGAGTCAACTATTTGAATTACAGTAATTCATTATTATATTATTTGAAATAGCACAATAATTATAATATATCTTAATATCAAATTGAACTCATATTTTCTCAATAAATTATCATAAAATCGTGCAACACGTGGGTTGCTGGTGTCCAGCCCTATATTTACATTCGACAACTGAGATAAAATACAGCTTTTACTTGTTTGACATCTTCTCCTTAATTCATAAATTATGGGAAGGAAAAACATATTTGGTTATTTTAGGGAACTGTAAGTAATTGTTATTATACAATATGATAAAAAAAATTATACGATATGATAAAAAACTATCAAGAAATTATACGATATATTAAAGAAAATTATACGACTCATACAATCAGTGATTAAAAATTTTTTTAATTTTTATTAACTGGTTATATATCGTATAATTTCTTTTCGTATATCGTATAATTTCTTTATAATTCTTCTGTCACGTTGTATAATGACGATTACTTACAACTCCCTAAAAAACAACCAGCTAGTGATGTCCTTATAGGAAATTAAAAAAAAAAAAAGAACAAAACAAGGAAAAGAAATGTTCTAGCCAACTATTCAAATTTAATTCTCTTATTATCTTTTTTTCTTTTTTTTTTCTATAAATGAAAAAATTATTCTAAATTGGAAGATTTTCACATTAACTAGAACAATATTTCCTTAATTTTAGAAATATTAGGACTTTTACATTAACTAAAGTAACAATCATAACTAGAAACTTAAACTAAGTCCACCAGTTAATTTCAATTTGAAATCACTACTTTTAAAAGGCAAAAAAAAAAATTAGTTAAATAAAATCTTATCTATCCAATAAATCATTAAAAAAATTAAAAAGAAAAATTGTATCTAGCCAATGAATTTTTATTGGAAATTAGCATTGAACAATGAAATTAAAAGTATGTAATATAAAAGGATTGTATATTGTTGTTATTTCTAGTTATTTAGTTTAATTTAATAAAATTTTAGATTAATTTAGACGTTTAATAAAATTAAGTATTTACATTATGTGAATATTAATAAATCATTTTTCCTTTCTTTTTTTTACTAAAAAAACTAGTATTCTTATAATATTTTAATATTAATTATAACAACAATTATAACTAGAAATTACATTTCTTTTCGATGTTAACTAGAAACTTAATTTGCTCAATTACAGTCTAAAACATGTTCATCATGCCCATTAAAATACCCAAGGCAGGGAAATAATCATCCGTGCCAAACAGGTCAGGTCATGAAACCAGCAAACAGAGAGACCAGGTATGGGTAGACAAATCACTGCCGCTGATGCAACTCCCCATTGCAAAAAGGCCCGGGCCCGACCCGCGCCATCGGACCTATATAATACCCTGCGTATTGCTGTCCTTTTTCTCCCTCCATTAACAGCAACCGAAAACCAATTGGAAAAATTAGATTTTCATTAAAAAAAAAAAAAATTGTATGAAATATTACTCGATCGTAATTAATTAAATTTAATATACAACTAATTAAATTTTATATATAAAAAAATAATAATTATTTTTTTATTTTTAATTATACTTAAAATACAAATAATTATAAATTAAATATAATTAATTATATTAAGACAACATTTTAAATATATTTTTATTTAAAAATACAACAGTGTTTAAAGCAATTTCTTTCCCACAGCATATATGTATAAAGAAAGAAATTAATAACCAGAGCCTTGAGACTACCTGCCAAAACAAGAAAAACAGGCAGCTCTCTTTCTCTCTCTCTCTCTCTCTCTCTCTCTAATGGTCTATCCATTGATTTCTGTCTCACTTTCCTTCTCTGCAAAGTCAAAATCCTCCTCTCCAAACAGAGCCCATAAAAGAACCCTACACCTCTATATAGATCCGTCTCGTTCCTTAACGCGATCGCCGCCTCTCTCTTTCTCACTCGCACACTCACTCATATTGCTTCGTTTTTTTAAAAACTGAAAGCGCGCGATCATCGAAAATGTCTTCTTACGAGTCTTTCGATGAATTGAAGGCAGAGAAGGCCGACGCGATGAGAAGGTTCAAGAGGAAAAGGAACGTTTTCTTGTGTTTGCGACTTGCTGGAGCTCTGTTCTTGTTTTTGCTCTTTTGCTCCTTTACTTGGATTCTTGGCTTCAAAATAGGATTGGCCTCCCACCGTCTCTCTGTTGTGGGCCACCAGTTCTGCGTTTTGTTCCTCATAAACGCCATCGTTTTGCTCGTTTACCGTTTGTCCGCTGATGATGGCAAGACCAATAAAAAAGACGCCGCTGTTCAGTCCGATCTCTACGATCAGTACGTCTCCTTCTCTTCCTCTGCCTCCGCCGCCTCCTCTCGCTCGAATGCAACCGTAAGCCATTGCAATCAACTGGTGTCGCTGCTAGCGCCGGAAAATCTATCCGACGTCGCCGTTTGCGAACATGTTGAATATTCTACAATCGAGGGGAACCTTGGCGTCCGCGAACTGGCGGTGGTTGAAAATGGTTGTGGCGATGTCAAGGCAGAGGAGGAGGAGGAGGCGGAGGAGGAGGAGGGGAAGCATTACAGAAGGACGCGGTCTGAGCTGCTGATCACGGGAGAGAAGACGAGTCGTGGACGGCAGCTACGGCGGTCTGAGACGGAGAACAACCGTAGGCAACTGGTGGTCGCCGCCGATTGCTACAGTGAGGCGAGGAAATCAATGGAGGACATGAACAGCGAGGAGTTCAGGCACACAATTGAGAGTTTTATTGCCACCAAGAAGAAGATTTTGCGGGAGGAGAACAATGCGCTGTTATCTGCTGAAAGAACAGGGCTTATGGCCAGTTCAGTGTTATTCAGTACTATTTCTCATAATTAAAAAAAAAAAAAACCAAACTATAAAAAAAAAAAAAAAAAAAGGTGCAAAATATAGGGAGGGCAGGAATATCAGGAGCCAAAAATCTATGTCGATTTTATCATAGTAGCTTTTTAAATTTTGTTCTATCTTTTGAGACTAGCCTATGTTGGAACGTACAGTCTTCGTCTTCTGAGGAGAAAACAAGGAATAATGCAACATCGTGTTTGTAATTTCGTTTTCGTTTTTTTTCTTCTTTTTTTACTTTTAAGAGTCACGTATTCTTCTTGTTGATCACGCGATTCTGACACTTGCAGCCTACTTGGTCGTACCGGGTTGACTCCGCGTCATTTAAATTTTAAAACATAATGGAGGCCCCAGTCTTTCAGTTTGGCTTCCTAGTCAATTTCGACGTTCCTGGAAAATTTTGCTTCATTTCACCTCTGTTCAGATAAACTTAGACTTTATACCCATTTCTATTCTGCCATTTTGGTGTGCTTGGATTCATTATTTTATTGATTAATTAGTTCTGACAAAGATTTCGAATTGGAGACCGCGAATTTTAAAGAGTGAGTTATTGCTCACTGGTGTGAAGCTAGTCCATTGCATTTCCTAATCTCAAAGGAAATCCAATGAAACTGAGATGGTAGCCAATGGTGCTTTCCTGAAAATCCCCAAACTTTGGCTTTCGTATGCGCATAATTGCACTAATCCAAACACAAAACCTTTCTTTGGTCTTCTTAACCAATAATTTCTGGAAGCAGAATGTCGCTTTCGTTCGTTTGGGTTATATATATAGTGCAATTAGGAGCTCCATCTCAATGGATCTCTCATAATTACGTATGCCAAGTGGTGGGGTGGTTTGAGGATCATTTTGATACCATTTTTTGGCATTGTGACAGCATATTTAAAGGCTGAAGGTGATGTTTACCATAATTTCCACACTTCACATTGTTCCCCTACGGTAAAAATATCAGTAATTGTCTTTTCTTTCCCCTGTTCTTCTTGTTCCTGTCCTTTCTCTTCTAAAATTTTTAAGTCCTCGGGGAATTTCTTTTTTGTCTATTTTTTATAAAAAATAAGTTTTGCGTAACAAAGTGATAAGTTGTATTTATTTTTATTATTTTATATTTTATGAATATTATTGTATTAAATTGACTTTGAATATTAATTTAAGTGGTTATAAACTTTGTTGTCCAAAAACATAGTAAAAATTTTGACTCTCACCACATATCCCTCCTTTTTTTTTTTTTTTATGAATTTAATCCTCTTTTATATATATATATATATATATATTGAGGCACTGAGCTTACAATAGGTTGCACTTTTATAATTTCTCCGAATATTCAGCTCACAATTTGCACCCTTACTTTATATTCATTTCCCTGTTTGATATGACCCGCCGCCGGAGTTAAAGTGGGGGATAAAAAAGGGGACGAGCCGTCAATGGTTGTTCATGGTGGTTGCATAAAGCAGTCTTTTTCCATTGGGACGTTGGCATTCTTGTGAAGATGTTTTTCCCCCCTTTTGGATAGTGCGTCGTGGCTTCTTATTAACGAAGCAGCCCGTTCTTATCCACTTGTTGTGGGGGATAGTGGAACTGGAACAAAAGGGATATAAAATGTTTGTTATTATTTGGCCCCAACATTAGTTTGAATTTCTTGTCTTTTGTTGTTATTTTAGCTGGGTAGTCCACAGTTGTGCACAGGTGCTATACAATATTCACCTCCTCAATTATTTTGTTAGGAACCATAAGAACCTATGTTGTCCGCATAGAGCCATGGCGTGCAACATTTGGAAGCTTTCAAATGTTTCCAGACACTTTGACCTCAAACATAGACTAATCGCAACCATCTAAACTATATGGGCCCAAGATTCTGTATTGTTTTACGTGTCCTCCTCTTCAACACATGATAAGTTCTATCTTTTGTTTTTTAGTGGAAAACAGAGTTCCATTATTAATACATGCATTCAAGGTCTCTGTCCGCCTAAGCACCATGAACGCAGGCCAAAAAAGGACCTTGTCAGGTTCACAAGTATGACCATAGACTAAAATAACTCTTTACGTTGAGAAGTTAAAGAATATTAAATTTTACTTACGTTGATGATTTGATGATTACACATTATAGTTATTTGTACCATCTGGGTATAATTTTTTTTTCTCATAATAAAGAAAAAGATGTATTATGAATATATCAATTATTAAATTTATAAGTCGAGATCAGATTTTGACCTGTTGTCATTCTCATTAAATTACTTTTACAGGAGAACCCACTACTGTGTAAACCTTCTTCATGCCAAGTCGCGGTGTTAATAAATCTCAAACTTACAACACGTAGAGTACAGCATTCTTGAGTATAATTTCTTAGATGTACCAATTTTGTTTATTGATACACCATAAATATGTCGATATATGCTATTGTCAAAGGTTGAATAACAATCAGCAGGCTCAAAAATTAAAGTAAACAACATGTAAGTGACATTTCACACAAAATTGCGGTTCTTGGATAATAGTGGAGGATACGGATTTGTTTACTTTGCCCCGGTTAAGAATCGCAAGAGTTCTCGAGCCTTTGAATTACTTTGCTCAAATCATTTAATTTTATAGTATGATATGGGAAAGGTGAGCTACATTTGCCCCCCACCACCCATCCCCAAAAATTTCGTTGATAATATGGGGAAGATATTCTTACAAGAGCAAATAACGATTGCCTAGTTATTAATAAGGATAAATGTAAAAATTCCGATGAATGATGTGTTAATAGTTGGTCGTAATGCAATAATTGCTATAATTTATGTAATAACAATGATAAAATATAAAATAAGAAAATTTATGATTTTTTTTAATCGTACGTAAAATTTTTCATTTGTTGAATTACAAACATTCTCTTGAGTGATTTACTCAGATTATATAACGGAACCTACTAAAGAAGGGTGACAAGTAAACTAATGCAGACAAGAACTAGAATCGCTGCCGTACTGGAGTTGTATGCAGGTTGTTGGTTGCTCTTTATGCTCTCAGGTTTGTGCTTTTTGTCTTGCTTTTACTGCCAACTACAGTTGTAATACGACGAAGCAATGATGGCCCATTTTTGTGCTTTAAAAACTAAGAATTTACCATTCCTCAGCAGGACAAAAGGAATAAAATGAAATGGCATGGCATGGAATTGGCTAATAATTCTGCCATATTTTATATTCCCTGTGGTGAATGCATAGGTTACTCTTTCAAATATATATTTGATATTCTACACATATTATTAATAATTAAAGATATTTTTTACTTTTAATATTATTTATATATACGACATGAACATAAAAAAAATTCTTAAAGTAAATTTCATGAAATGAATATAAGTTACAAAAATAATCATCATGAGGTATAATTAAGGTACTTATTAATTCAAAATATTATTCTTAAATATTTCTGATCAATGTGTTATAAAAAATTGACATTGATGAAGTTATAAGACTAACGCGCGCTATATCTCTTTCTTATAAAGAAAATTTTTGATATCATAAACTAACGTATGGAAATAATTAAACATAAATATGAATGTTTATTAGCTGAACAAGTTTATCAAATTGATTTTGCTAGGAGAATTCTTAAATAAAATATTATTTGTATGTCTAAAAAATTTCTCTAAAGACAGTCGTGTAAGTGATTTTTAGATTTAATATTATTAATAAATTTCATAGAGAAAATAATATACTTTGATTTTACATGTGGGTTGTCTTAATCAACGATTGTGGGAGACAACATTGGATTGAGTCAAGAAATCTATATGCAAAGTGGAATTATGATTTATAAAAAGTTACGATCTAATTCTGAGTATTAGTTTAAGTAGTTATCGACCTTATTAACTAAGGATATGATTAGGAATTCGACTCTTATCACACGTCTCCCCTATTCCCTTTTGTATAGGTTTTGTATAGGTTTGACCATCCACTAAGACTCAAAAAATATAAAAAAAAGAAGTAGTTACGATCTCATCATTGATGGAATCAATGACAATATGAATGAGACATATCCAGTGCCTTAACATACAAGTGGCCATGATACATATCTAATCTCCATCTTGACAAATGAATATGAATTTGTTAATTAGATAATTAATATTTAAATTAAAGAATTTAATTTGTCTAGTCTTTTGTGATTATAATTTATATTTATTGCCAACAAATTATAATACTAATAGATCATACAAATAAAGACAATTGATGAAATTAAAAATGAAGACTGAAGTGGACTTGATCGATAAATTGAAAATTGAAAATTGAAACTTTGTATTTTCACTATGTATTTATTTAATAAATATATTTGTGATTCATAACATTTAGAGCTAAACTCTAAAATATCCCCTTCCAGATTCTTTGAACTTATGAATGATATATGGAAAGAGATGAGAGAGGCATAAAGGGATAACATAATGGCTTTTATAACATCGGAGTGGAAGTCCTACTTCAGGTCATTTTTCATAGTTAACCGGGCAAGACCTAATGGATTAGTAGGGGGCACTAAATTACAAGGGGTTGGTGACAATTAAAAGAAGCTTTAACTCCCTAAAAGGTATATATGTTGGCTTAGTCAACATCATTAACTTGAAATGTGTCAAAATTTAATCCATGTTGCAATCTGAAATCGAAACAAATCATAAATTGGGAACATGTCTTGTCCCACAAATGTTTTGATTTCCAGAATCTCAACTGCCCGGTTCCTTTATGATTTTTAATTGTTCCAATGGCACATTTATAGTTGCGTCATTATGCTTAATTTATATTTTTGTTAACATTAGATTGATCGTGCTAATTGGCCTAGTATCGTAGTCTAAATTGAAATGCATTTTTTTTTCACCTAACTGGCATCCAAGAAAGACACCTGCACTTTGACGGTGAAGTAGATGACGACTGATAGGACAACTTCTTCGTGTAATTGTTAAGTTCTTGCATTATAAACAAGAAATGGTATTAGTTTAACACAATTACCGATAAAGTGCAGAATTTGAAATTGGAACATAATGTTTGGCACCAAAAAAAAAAACAAAAAGGAAAATCTCTGGATTATTTCGGCTAATAGCTATATTGTATTACCACTAGCAATGTGATTTTTATGGTAAAGTTGTTTGGACAGTTACATACGCCAAAAAAAAAAAAAAAGGTTTCAAATTGTGCTGTCCTTTTTATTACTATTAGAATTCTCAGGCTAGATTCCAATGAGATCTTTTTAAAAAAAAAAATTTTAATTGTATACTTCTGATATGAATGATTTTCCTTTGACTAGATCAATAGACTTAGGATAGTGATACATGGTAAGGTCACTTTTTTTACAATTTTTCACGAATTAATTTTTTTTTAGATGTAACAAAGAGTTTTTTTGTATTTTTATTTTTATTTGTTAAAATTAAATTCTAAATAGACTTAATATTATTCTAAAATTTATGAGTTTTTATAAAATTTTGTGAAGAAATTTTCGTGATATTTATCTTTATTAATAAACTTAATATTGCACATGAAAATCAACTTGTAATATTGTGTAATTCAAAGAAAAAAAAGGAAAAGGAAAGTCATTAATTACAGAATTTACAGAATTTAGTGATAAAATTAATTGAAATTTTAACTTTAAATTTAGATTTCAAATTCTAATTCTACTAACAAAATAAAAAGAACGGAGAAACAAATGTGGGACAAAAGATGACACCTAATATGCTGCTGTGGTCCCATTTATCTTATAGCTTCTACTTCCTTGCCGTGCGCTCTCTTTTGAATGTAACATTTCAAAATCAAACAGTAAAGTTAGTAAATCACAGTTTAGTTGCATTTAATATATTCATATTTTGGTATAAAAAAGGTTATTGCATATTTTAGTTACATCTCCTTAAACTAGGTTTTGGGTTCAAGTTTTGTAAATAGAATAAACGGCGTTGGAGAATTCCTCTTTGTAAAGAGTTCAATAAAAATTCAAACTGAATTAGTTAGAGACAAATACAATGTCTGGATACTAGAGTCTAAAACCTAAAAAAATATTTTAGTTACATCCATAATCTTACGAATGCCACAGATGTAGGGAAATATGTCAATGAGTTCATCCCAAATTTATGTAAAGACCTATAATTGTCCTTTTTTAAAAAATATGTCTTTTAATTAATTAATTTTAATTGAGACTTAAACTCAAAAATTTTAATATTGAAAATAACTTAGACCCTCCAGTTGCCTTGATGGCAATATGCTGACCTTACCATAATTCAGGTCAAGGATTCAAAGAGTACGTATCACAAAATACTAAAATACTAAAGATGACTATAGTGCCAATTTTTCTTAAAGGTAAGTGTTAATAAGCATTCTAAGGGAGCTATTACCTTGCAAAAAGGAATTGCCACTACGTGTAACACGTACAAAAAAAAAACAAAAGGAAGAAAATATCAATGACGTAGTGTGGTATGTATAAACTAACATTGAGGCTAATGTGGATAAGGAACTTAATAAACTCACAGATCAAGAAAATCGAAGAATGATTTTCTTCACTGTATCTAATTCATATCCAACAAAAAAATTTGCAGCATTGATTGAAGGTCCACCATCCTGTTATTGGGACATAGGATAGGGTATGTGCATCCCATTTGGCATTTACAGGGTTGTTCGGAAGCATTGGCTTTAATAGTTTGAATAGAAAATGGTTGGCGTTGGAATTGGTTAGTCTAAAAAGAAATTTGTATGCCCTACTAAGTATTGACGCAACAATGAACCTAACGGGGAAGGGGCTTCCAAATATGAAATTTCGAATGCCCAACTGTACGGAACAAAATTCTCGGAGTTATAAGTTTCCTAATCATTTGCTTATGTACCACTTCTCCTTTAGAATTTGCTGGGTACAGAGCATTTTTTTTTTAAATTTTTAGTAAAAGAAAAGTCAATATCACCATGCGCACATTTTGAAGCTTGGCCAAAAATGTCTACTGTGTTTGCCAACGAGTGCCCAGAGACACTTTCTGGTTTGTGCTTCGTTTTGAAGCTTGATCGGTCCTCTGTGGTCGTTGTTGTCTCTTTTTGTTGGTTTTTCTCACCTCTCAGTGGTTGGGGGTGGGTTTTGTTTCTCCGTCTACTAGTGGTCTTTGGGCATGGGCACCTCTTCTTCCCTGCCTTTCTCGGTCGTCTTTGTGACCGGCATGAGGGTGGGGGAGGTTTCTTTTTGCTGTTTCCAGGCGGGCCGTGTATAGTGGAGGGAGATCCGCTGACTCCGGCGTTCCTTTGGCTTATGCGGGTTGTGTTATAGGTGAGGGTTGTACCATCAGCGTGTTACTATCTATCGCCAGGTGTTTCAGGTGGGATCCACAGCAACTTTAGGTGGCTATCGATGATTTGTTGTAACATGAAGGTGAGTTGCTGCCATTTGGTTGCGTTACTCTCATCGGGATCCATCGGTGCCGGCTCCTCCTTGGTTGCAGGAAGGAGCTGTGAAGAGGTTTTGGGCAGTTTTGCCTTTAGGCCTGTGGACCGGATTTTGCTTGGGCTTTGGGCTTGAGTTTTCTTAAGTCCTGCTAAGTCTTATGCCTGGAATTTCCCCTTTGGGCCTATAGGGTTGTGTTTGGGCTGCTTGGGCCTCTTGTATGTAGTGTCTTTTGGGCCCTGTCTGTGTATGTTTCTCATATTTTAATGATATGATCTATTGTAACTACCGGTCAAAAAAAAAAAAAAATCTCGTCGATAAATTTATATATTTATTTTATCATAAATTATTATTCTATCTCAAAAAATAATGCATACTCATATTACATTATCAAAATAATTTAGAGGCAAGTTAAGATGACAACTTGATGAGAATGTATGTACAGCTATCACTCAAAACAAGCCACACAACACCGATCTCGATTTTGTTATGAATAGATAAATCGACCACAATTTATCTTATTATAAGTACTCTAAATTTTCATCTACAATTTGATTTATTTGAATTGCTCTTGTTTGAAGGGTTCAATTCTCCATTCTGTGTGCTGCTTGTACTTCCACCGACAAGGATTCTGTTTTTTTATTTTAATTAATGTTCTTGGCTTGATCTTGCTAGGAAGTCCAAATAGATATATACTAGCTAGCACCAGAAATGTCTTTGCTCGTTTTATGAACAGTGCGTGCAAGCCATACCTTCCAATGAAAAAGGGAAACAAACCATGAAATAAAATAGACACGAAATATGCACTGTAATTTCAAATTATATGTTATGATTCAGATAATTAAAATTTTTTCTTCGATTATAATGCTCACCAGTTTTGCTTGTCATACATAGCATTGGTTGTAGTCAATATCAATTTATTTTTAGAATATTGTTAAAGTCTTTGAACTATTCTGCAAAATTGAAAAAGTTGATGCTTTAAGCCTAAGAATTTGCCTTTTTATGATCCCCTTTGTGTTTCTTTAAGTAGTGAGTTTGGGTGTAAAGAGATGTGTGAGAGCAGCGAGTTAGAGAGGTAAAAGAGAGATCATGCGAAAGAACTTGATCTTGTATGTGCTCTTGAGTTTATGTAAAGGGTGTACTAGGGCTCCATGCTCATGTTTGGTTATTAGACACAAGTATAATATTTGTCCAATTTTTTTCACATAATAAGAATATGTGTCTTTTTGTGCACATAGGCAAGTTGCCAAAACACATAAATCTTATGTTTGCTCCTAGTGTACTCATTATTTTTTTTTATTTAATCTTTTCATTGTAATCAATCAATGTGTGTACATGTTCAAATTGAGTATTTGATTCCCTTTTTTCCCACCTTATTTCCAAAAGTGGAATCAAAGCTGATAGTTTGACAAGGAACAAGTACGAACATAAGATGTTCACTATAACTACTGCCTCCGTAAAGAAGGAAGAGATTGATTACACTCTATCAGAGCAAGCCCAAAAGGTATAGTAAGATGTGACTCCAATAGAAAAGGTGGTAGCACTTGTGGCTCAAGCATGGCCCTGGGAACAATCAGACACTCCAAGATTAGGCGAAGCTCGCAAAATAGCTTGGTAGAGTGGTAATTGGCTCTTTGCACATCCAAGGAGAGCAAACTTGACGTAGAAGAGACTCACACTTGAAGGAGAGAATTAAGGAGTTTATAAGTAAAAAAGACCTGTAAACCTAACACTTTAAGGTTTTGGGTTAAGACCTATAAGTAAAAAAGAGTTTAAGATATAGTGTTTATAAGGAAAAATAAGGAGTTTATAAGTACAAAAGACCTATAAACCTAACACTTTAAGTTTTTGAGTTAAGATGTTGTGCCAAACTCATGAAACTGTTACTTACCTAGACTATACTTAGATTTCTCTCCAGTTTTGGACACTCACATTCCCCCAACAAGTGTTATCAGAGAAGTAGTTTGTTTATGTTGAATTCTTAATTTTTTTTTTTTTAACATACGAAGATGACAAAGATCTTGTGCAATTTTTTTTGTGGATCAATTTGATAGAAAGGGAAACTTTACCCTCTGACAAAGACAAATAACGGACATCATCATTCAACATGGCTTGGCAGCATCTTTGGAAGGCGAGAAAGGTGAGCAAAGCAAAAGTTAGAGTTGGCGAGTGAGAAGAGTTGAAATTGCAGTGTATTAGTACGGTTTAACTCTTTATTATGGATAATATTGTTAGCATTGTCCTGGACATAGATTTTGCATTGACATGATGGCAAAAGTTAGAAAGTCTCTACCAAGCTAAGGGTTTGGTCGACAAACTACATCTAAAAGGACAACTCTACTAGCTGAAGATAGAAGAAGGTGCAATTTTGTTCGAACACATCAGTGTCTTTAATAATAGTTTAGATCAACTGCAAAAGGTTAATGTAAAGATTGGAAAAAAAAAAAAAGATAAGGACTTTTTACATTTTACTTCACTTTTTGATTCATTTAATAGTTTAGTTATTACTTTATTGTATGGAAAAGAGACAATGAATTTGGAGCAGGTATAGGGAGCATTGTTGTCTCAACATATCCACAAAAGATTCAGTACGGAAGAAGAAAAAGGATTGGTACTTCTCATATATAGGGGGAATTAGGAAGGTCAGTTTGGCCAAAGATCTAAGAGAAGCAGTCCATATCTTGACTCAAAGGAAAAGGCGTGCAATGTTACTCTTGTAAAGAATATGGTCATGTCAAACAAGATTGCCTTTATTGGAAAAAGAATGACAGTGTGTTAAGGCAAAATGACGGTGATAAATATTCTTACCTAGTAAGGAATAGTGATGTTCTCACAGTCACCTTGTGATTGAGTATTAGATTCAAGATGTTCCTTGCATGTTAAATCTAGGAAGGAGTATTTTGAGATGTTTTAAAAACAAATAGTTGACACAATATCACTCAGTGATGGTTTTACTTATGAAATAAAAGGACTTGGAATAGTAAAAATAAAATTGTTTGTTGGAGCTATACATATTTTAGGTGGTGTGACATATATCCCAAAGCTTGTGTAAAAAAAAAAAAAAAAAGACATGTCTCAAAGCTATATAAAAATCGGATATCCTTAAGCTGGTCAGATTCTATAGGTTACAAATTTTTTACTTTCCATGGATCTATGAAAATCAAGCGAGGCAACTTGATCTTGTAGAATGGAGAATTATATCACAGGTTCGTTTGGTTGGGAGAATAGTGATTTCAAAGATCCCAAAGAAAAATTATAAGCGAGGAGCACATATTCATTTTTATGTTTCGGACTTATAAGTGAGGCAATTTCCTACTACGAGGATGATGTATCGTGTTTTACCTCCAAAACTAATCAGTAGCTTGTTGTAACTGCACATATTAGTTGTTAGGTATATTAAACAAAATAAGATCTTCTAGGAAGTGTAGCTTGTACCATAAGGCTAACGGTATTGTTCTATTCTCTGTCTCACATTGAACTAGTCTAAGTGGAAAAATTATTGTCGTGCAGACTAATTAGTCTTTGGAATATTGTAAAAGTCTTCAAACTATTGTAGTTAGTTTTTGGATCATTGTGAAAAAAAAATCATTGCAATATTCCCAAATATTTGTCATTATATGTTTTTCCACACATGATTTCCTAACAACATTTCTTACAAATGAATCTTAGTAGTTGCAATAGACTTCCATTTAATCAGGAGTCGATCTTCAAAAGGCTTCCACATAATTTCCCATTGTTTAGCTAAGTTTGAATCAATCACCTTTCATCTGAGCAAAAATTTATGTTCCCAATCTAATTAATGTACTTCAATTTATTCACTCGTGGTTTGCACTTGTAACCTACTTAATAATCAACTATGAAGATTAGTATAACAATTTGATCAAGTCAAAGCAACTTCACTACAAAGGGGTTGAGGCAACGAGATCTACTATCTTCTGAGTTGTTTATTCTATACATGGAGCAATTATTTAACTTTTTCTTTATTAATGACCTTGGCCAATATTTTAGGGTACCTCTCTTTTATGGCCGGCCATCACGAGCTATCTATGGTTTTACTATTGATACAATTTGATAATGACTATGTACCTAGAAGTCTAATATTTCAAATATGGTTGGTTAAGTTATGCTAGCCCATAACTATTTATCATTCATTCCAATTTATGTTATGCAAATGGCATGGTTGCCAAGTTTTATATTTGATGAGCTTAATAAATTCACTCAACAGTTACTCTGAGCTTCTAATTTTGAAAAAGCAGTGCTCATTTGGTTGATTGGTGTGTAGTAGCTCCTCCAAAAAAGATAGTACCTTATTCAACAGCAAGATTAGGGCAAATAATATGACCTTACTTGGTAAGTTATATTGGGAATTACTCTGACATAATAATAAAGTTTGGGTATTTATATTTTGGAGTATGGGTGTTTGTATTTTGGAGTAAGTATTTGATTCATTTGGATGGGGACTTCTCCATTCCTCACTTACCATCGCTCACTTGGAGGGCTATGTCTAAGAGATTTGATGCTCTTAAGGAAGGATTTGGAGTTAGTTGTTGGCTTAGGAACTTATGGCTTCTTTTTTGTTTGACGGTTGGGCTTACTCATATATTCTGTCTTCTATGGTTCTATTTATTCAGTCCAATGAAGAACCTTTCCTAATGAATCCTGTTATTAACAATATGCAATAGTAGTTGGATCAGATTTGTAAAGATTTGTTGAAACGTAGAGCCCAATAACTTAGATGGATTACTAGAAAGAGGAAGCAAGCAACACTGAATAAGATTTCAAACACTACATTTTACCCAAATCATTAAGACTTAGGTTATAAGTTTTTTAGCTACACTTATATGTTATTTTACTCATTCCTTCTCTTTAAATATGGGACTTATATCTTGTACTTCAACACACCCCCACACGCAAAAGCCCAATTTACTTGGGTTAAACCTAGCTCGCTTGGGTTGTAAGCTTAAACAAACAATAAAGGCCCAACTCACTTGGGATAGACACATGAACAAACAAGAATTTTTTAGGCTTGTAGAAGTTCACAATTAATTAACTGATAAATGTGAGGGGCAATGAGATTCGAGCTCCGATACCATGTAAAGATTTTTAGAAGTCTGGGGCCCAATAATCTAGATGGATTACAAGAGAGAGGAAGCAAATAACACAAAATGAACTTTTGGACAATATATCTTACCAAAAACTTTAAGGCTTTCGTTATGGGTTTTCTAGCTACACTTATATGTTGTTCTACTCATTCGTTCCTTTATAATATGAGACTTATATCTTACACTTCAACAATATTCAAAGTCCATTACCTCTAGAAATAGTTAAGATAATTATCTTAATTCCTCTTCCTCACCATTTGATGGGAGTTGATGATGTGACACAGTCAGTTAACTCTAATGGTTTTTTTTTTTTTCAACAAGCTTAGCCTATCAATGGTTAACAAGAGGCAACATTCTAGTGATATGGGTAGGGTTTGGTCTAGTTTGTGGAAGTTAAAAATACCTCAAAAAGTATATAACTTTTCTATGGCTTATTGTAAGTTACTTTTGAATGCTTAATAGTTTTTTAAGGGTTTGTGTGATAGTTCATTGTGCTCCAAATGTGATGGTACTTCTAAGGATATTATGCACATTTAAAGGATTGTTACTTGGCTTGTCGTGTATGGATGAGTTGATTCTCAAGTGGTGCTTTAACATTCTTTTTCTTTTCTATTTTAGAAAAATGGCTTCATAGATTTTTGTGTTCCACAATTGACTTGAATTTTCTCAATAATCAAGGTATGCAATTCTTATTCACTTGTTGGTCTTTATAGATGTGTGTTCTAGCTTTGTAATAGATGGTGTGTTCGATTTGTTGCAAATTCGCATAGTTTCTTGGAAACCCCCCTCTATATGGGTTTATTAAAGTCCATATGAATGGTAGTGCATAGAGGAATCTCGGTAAAACTGAATTTGGTGATCTATCACATGATAAATTTGGTACTTGGAGGGGTGGTTCATGGGCTCGTTTGGACGTGGTATAAAAATGATTGTTGAGCTAATGGGCCTTTGGTAAGTTCTTGAATATTCTTAGAACTTCGACTATCAACTTGTTCTTTTAAAATATGACTGCTTTGAGGTGTTAGAGTTGATATTCAATTGAGTAGAAGTGTCTCACCATTATCTGTACTACTAACTGATATTTTTAAGCTAAAAAATAGAACCTAGTGAGTTGATTTGCCGCATTTATTAAGGAAGGAGAACTCACATGTTGATTTATTAGCTAAGTTGGGTGCTTCTTATTCCATTGGTGAAGAACTTTTCTAGCAACCCCACTCACATTTGAAGCTCTTTTTGGAGTCTGACAAGGATTGGAGTTGTTAATTTAAAGAGGTAGATCTATCGTACTTTTCAAATTCCATATATACCCAAAGAAATTATACTCACTTGTAGTCAAATTTAAAGTATTTATGTTTGAAGTACTCAAAATTAAAAATTTAAGTACAATTTCTCCAGTTTAAATACAATTTATCTAATTTGAGTAACTTCATGAACTAAGTCTTTATGCTCAAATACGAGATATTTGTAATTAATTTTAAAAATTAAAAGCCATTTGGTTTACAGTTTAATTTCATAATCGGAATCAAAATCGTAATCAAGTGGAATCAGAAATACAATAACTTACTTTATAATATATTTAGTTTACTTGAGACTTAGAATTAAAACATTTTGTAGTTATTTGTTTCAGTTTGGAACCAAAATCAATATCAAATTTATAATAATATTTATATCATGATAAGAATAAGAGAAATTATTATTGAAATTAAAAAAATTATGAATATCAAATTAAAAATTATAAAATAAAAAATATGTTGATATATTATCAAATTTAAAATATTAAATAACCATAAAAGACTTAAATTTTAATTACTGAGGTGTTCTTTGAGGGACTCGGGCAAGGGAATTGAGAAGCCGTAGGAATTTAAAATTGCAGATAGTTAAAATTAAAATGAAAATCATTAATGGATTAAACTTGAGAATCATGATTCTTTTTGTGAGAAATCATTCTCACTTTTGAGGGAATAGATTCTATTTTTTATGAGACAAACAACAAGAATAAGAATTAAGTAGTTAATTCCTATTTCAACATTATGTATTTCTTAACAAACACCTCTTTAAAGTAGCTATGTACTTCAAATTTAAAATTTGAGTACAAATTCTCCAATTTAAATACCACTTTACCAATTTGAGAAATTTCTTAAATTAAGTCTACTTTTACTCAATTTTGAAGTATTTTTCCTTAATTTTGAAAATTTAAATAGCCATACACAAATTTTGAAGTATAATTTGAGTGCAATTTCTTCAATTAAAATATAATTTCTCTATTTTGAATAATATCTTTGTGAGTTAAGTTGACTCACAAATTTTTTGAGTCAAAATAGGAACCCCCATTATATATTGTTCTATATTATAGTATTCTATCATATATATATCTACACATATAATAAAAGTCATGAATAGCGTATGTAGCGATATCTACTTAATTTTAGAATTATTATAAGATATTAATATATACTAGAGCAATCATTATAATTGAAAACCAAAATGTAGCATACCACTTAATTTTAATCTTATTTCAATCACTCCAACTCAAGTATGCAATTGTTGAAACACTGATAATAGTACAATTCAAAAAAAAAAAGAGAAACATTGATAATAATACAATTTATAAAAAACTCTTTAGTCAAGTAGAATTCTATTTATCCAATTAATTATTATCAGAAATTTTGTGTAGATGAAAAAATTTGACATTGTTATTATTCTTATTTTTACTTATCTATTTCATTTCAAAACTATTTTACATTAATTTACAATTTTTATTAAATCAGAATTTAAATTAAATAAATATTAATAAATATGATTTTCTTAAAAGACTCATATTATATAGAGTACCATTAGTAATTAGAAATTCAACTAACTTAATTACGATCTCACAGGTATTGCGAGTTACACAATTTATATTAACTTGTGTAATGCAAATAACAATAATTAAGAGAAATGAATGAAAAAAGGAAAATATTTCTACAAAAGTAGGAAAAAAATAAGCTGAAATTTTTTGTTTTGTTTTCTTAAAGAAGAAAAAAGGAAAAAAAAAAACAATGTTCAATTTTTTTTTTGTTTTATTGAAAAAGAAAAAGATACTCACAATTTAAGTTTTTTTTATTCTTCTTTTTAAATGAAATACAAACAAAAATATAATTTTTAATAAATTAATAAATCCACGCATTTTGTGATTATAATGTCAATTCTCATATGTATCTACAGAGAAAATTTACTGAATAGTTATTGGAGATATCAAATGCTTATTAACCAAAACTAAATTTATAATTAGTTGTTATTATGTTTTTTTTTTTTTTGCAAAATATTTGTTATTATTGTTTAGAAAATTAAAAAAAAAAAGAAACAACTAGAAAGCAAAAAAGGTAAACAAATCAAGATAACAAAATAAAAATATTGAGGTTCAAAGATTTTTTTTGCAGTTTCAAATTCCTCACAATCATTCATGCGATTAATATTGTAAAAAATTAGAACAAAAATATATATAAAAAATAAAACAACGAAAAATGTAGTGAAAAAGCTAAACTATTATTGTTGGAGGTAATTTAATTAAGAAAAATGCTATCAGCTACTGTTTTTCTCAAAAAGTAAACCAAGGTTGCTTTTCCAATTAACTGCAGTTTGAGGCAAAATGCAACCCAAAAGGCAAAGTAAAAAATTTAACCTAACACATTTTCCCCTCCTTTTTGAAAAAGAAATGCGAATGCGCCTTCCTAAAAATTAAACCAAACCCCCTTAGGCCCTATTTGGTTTTGTTGTTGACAATTGTTGTTACTGTTGTAGAATTCTGGTTGTTGCTATCAATTATTGTTGTTGATGAATAAAATAAAATTAAGTATTTGGTTAAATTAATACTTGCTGGTTACTATTAAAATAATAAAATGACAATTTGAGACATTATGTTTTCGTTTTGGAAATCCAATATAAAGCTTTTTGTAAAAAAAAAATGAAATTATATTTTTTTACTCATTTTTTAATTATTTTTTAGAATTTTTTGAAAGAAGACAACTAGCAAAGGAATGCAAAAATAGTAAATAAATCAAGATAACAAAATAAAACTATTGAAAATCAAAGATACTATACAGTTTCAAATCCCTCACAATCACTCATATGATTAATTTTGTAAAATATTGGAATAAAAAATATATAAAAAAGTCAAACAACATAGTAAAGAAACTAACTATTATTGTTAGGGGTAATTTAAGAAAAATAGCATCAGCTACTGTTTTTACCAAAAGGTAACCTAGAGTAACTTTTTTCAATTAGCTTTTGTTTGGGACAAAAAGCAACCCGAAAGGCAAAGCAAAAAATTTGAAAACTTATCCTCTTCATTTTAAAAATGAAACCAAACACGTCCTCAGTCAATTAGTCAAGCTCCCATATTAATGGGCCCAATAAACATGGTTGGGTCTGCAAAAATCTTCTTCCACTTCAATTGGGTCCTTCTGAACTACTTTCTATTCATTCTAAGTAATAGATTATACCTCTAAGGAAGATTAAATAATAGTTAAGGTAATTAGGGACATTAGTCTTTAATTGAGAGATTTAGAATTTGAACTGTTATCCCTCTCTCATTGCCTTCTCCCAAATCATTGGTTGTTAACTCCAAAAGACTTTAAAAAAAAAAAAAAAAACTACCTTCGGGATGTTACGGGCTCAAGTCTTAGACATGACAAATGGTTGAACTACATGTGTGTGAATCTTGTTAAGTCTCAAATAGACCAGTAACACTTATTTGGCTCTAGGAGTCTTCTCTCTAGCGAGTGAAGTGCAGATAGCTAGCCTTACCAAACACTAAATTCTCCGTGCAATCCTCTTTAACAGGTCTGTGAAAAATCACTTCTATTTACCAATTTTACTTACCAAAACAAAAGGATTCTACGTTTAAGCAACATAAATTTTAGTGGTCCTTGGCCCTTACCCACTAGTTGCTCACGGTAGATTCTTTGTGTTATTAGATAAAGGGAAAAATTGATTTTATCGAATAAGGGGAGAACAAATTTATCAAATCACTGCTAATTAGCATTGTGATTCTGGTGCTTTCCTTTTTTACGCAATCCATTTCTTTATTCACGACTTATTTATTAGATTCAATGTTTAAGATTGCTTAACCACATGCCCAAAATATTGATCTTGGAGAGAGAAGGGGACAGTTGGAGATTCAAATTACAACATTTCTCAAATCACACAATATGTAGGTTTTTATAGAAGTCTACAAAGAAAAAAAAGGAAAAGAAAAAGAAAAGAAATTCTCAAGCCTATAATCGAAATGAAAACTAGTATAAAATTACATTCTTTGTTACTACTTTAGGTTTCAAATGTTCTTCCCTAACCAAAAAAAAAAACAGGAACAAAAATTAGTATAACTATTGGAAGTAAATTTGGTTGGAATTTTTTTGGGCTCAAAACAAATATTCAATTGAGCTGTGAATATTGAACACGAGATTAAAGACGAAAATCTTAATTGTTGGTTGTAATTAGTTTCTGAATCTTAACAATTGGTTTCAATTAGCACGTCTTATGATGAAAAATATGAAGGCAAACGACTTTGAAGTTTTTGTTGAACTTATGAAATTGTCTGTCACAATAAGGTAAATATACCCGTGGATGATTTTGTAGGCACTAATGAGCTTGTTGGCTAGCATGGTAAATATGAAGATTCTGATGCTAATAAAGATATACTCCTATCGCTAGTGAATAAGAGAATCTAGAGATTAAAAGTAGTTCAATGAGAAGAAGGAAAAAGTTTACAATGTATGAGCCTAATTGTAACCATAGAAAGATAGAATTCCGTAGTAAGATGAAATTTCAAGGACCAAAATAGTTTATAGAATGCATTTGGAAATATGAAATCTTTAGTGGATTTGCTATAACATGAGAACGTATTGGTGACAAAATGGGTGCAATCTATACTACAGGTTGTAAATGGGGGATATATGCATATTGGGGAAAAAAAGAAAAGACTTTCATGATTAAATTTGTATTTCACACACACACTTGTTGTCGCGTACTAAGGAACAAGCAAGCTATTTCAGAATGGTTGGCAAAATAGTATCTACATAAGCTTCAAAGGACACCTAATTGGTCTGTGAAGAAAATCATTGTTGATATTATACTTGAATTGACAGTGACCAACATGGATTGCTATAGGGCCAAAAGAGAGGCAAATCGAATGTTGAGGGGATCTGTTAACATATTAATGGTGCTGCTATTTTGCACCTAAGTTCAAGTTTCAGAGTTTTGCTTCTATTTTTCCTTTAGTTTTTGGAATTTTAGTTTAGACAGTTGGCACCAGCATATCAGATCACATCCAACATGAAGAGAAGAATGTGGAGGATCAAGTTGTTACAAACTTAGCACCTTAATCTAGTTTTTAAGTTGTTTTCTAGCTAACTTAGTCAAGTTAGCTGTGATACTACTGTAAGATTTGAGCCTTCAAGTAGTTAGGTTTTGAAAATACAAATACAAATTATAAACAAAAATTTTAAACTTTGTGGGGTCGATCTTAGTGCGAGTCATTCCACTAATGCTCCTTTGTGATTTTGTCAAGGGTGACATGAACTAGATCTTAAACGAAAGAAATAAATTCCATAGCTTGATCTTGAATGGAAGAAATAAATTCCACTGAGGGCCGAGGCTTGATCTCTGACAAATGCCTTAACTCCGGTGAGGGTCGTAGAGGCTTGATCTTGATTGGACTGGCTTGACTCGACTGAGGGTCGTAGGGGCTTGATCTCAAACAGATATTTCATATTTTAATATTTTAAATTTTTTATCTAGCAGATCCACTTCAGTGGTGACCAAAGAGCATACACTCGAACTATTAAGATTATAAGTTTAGAGTGGATATGTTTAGTATTTTGAGTTTTTGATCTAGAATATCCACTTCAGTGGCATCCAGAGAGTAGACACCTAAAACACTAAACTAAACATTTTGTAAGAGAGGAAAAGAGAGCGAACAAAGCCTTAGAATTGCAAGTTTTTGCTTTGCTCTGGGATGTCTTGCAGAGGCTTTATTGGCTTATTTATAAGCCAAAAGAAATCATTATGCCACCTAATTTTGCTAGCCAATTTTGAAGAAAACTATGCACAATACTGACTGCAATGCATGCATTGAGGGCTCATTGCTTCAATTTTTCTGACTTCCACCGTTTGCTCTTTTTGACTTTTCCTCTTTCAATTTTTTTTTTTTTTGTGTTTACAAATACCCTCACTTTAAGGCTTGGTGCGGTAGAGTGTTAATACGTGATTCAGACCAAATCTTGAAGTTCTGTTTGAAGTTTGAGATGTCTTGAAAATCATTGAACTTGAAGTATTTAACTCTAAGCAATCCAATTGATGTTGAACTTGGAAGCTCGCAAAGGATACTTTACAAAACTTGAAGTTCCATGGTTTAGGTAAGGACGATCCAGTAAACAGAGAACTTGAACCTCTTCTTATAGAAGGTCTAGTACCACAGAATTTCAAAGTTAGCGCATAAAGAGACGGGCTGTAGTTATGATTCATCTGTATATCGTGATGTAAGGAGAGTATTTGGAATTTCTCCATCCGTCGCCGCATCTGAGAACCTATGAGGATGATCACAATTTTTTAGCTCGTTATGATAGATGCAAATTAAGGAGAGTAGTTGAAATTTCTTCAACCATGATAGCGTCAGAGGCTGAGATTCGAGCACTTTTAAGGATCACTCGAAGAGAATGGCTCTTTCTCTTTCTAACTTGTATGTTTCCAACTTCTTCATTAAAGAACTTCTTAAAAAAGAGAGCACAAAAACTAGCAATCTTCTTTCTTTAGAGCGAAAGAAAAGCTAAGGGTGAATTTTGTGACTTGAGAATGCATATAATATATACACAACAGAAGCTGTTTTTTTTTTTTTTTTTTTTTACAAAAGTCAAAAAAAGATATGCTGAATCAGGTAAGATCTTTCTTCACGTCTCTTTTTGCTATAAGGAATAAACGAGGCAGCGACCAACGCTTATTGCAAAAGTCAAGGCAGTGCCGTAAAAATCGTTGCATCCTATCTTTGTTGGCCGACCTTGTGGGGCTCGAGGCATAGCTTCAAGTCAATCGAGTTCTCGTTTGGCGGGGTGGTGATGTCAATGCTACTAGAACTTTCTTGCCAATTGACATTATTGGGGTATACTAAAAAGAGAGGTAAAGTTTCACCGAAGCAGCTCCCTACTGGTGCAAAGTTTCCTCCCGGATTAAAATACCCATAAGGGATGAACCCCTGGTTGGAGCTTGAGACTCCGTATGATAAGGAGTAAAACCTCCAGAATCAGTATTTGTATTGTAGCAAGCTATAGTTTTGGTCGAAATAACTTTGATGGACCATTGCAGCGATAGAGTTCAAACCCGTAACTTCATTTGACGACAAAATAATACTAGTGAGATCTGCCATAAACAAGCTGTGCTATAGAAATAGTAGTTATCTATGCTGCTCTCTCCTTTCTTCTTCGGTTTTGAAACCAAAAATACACATTTTTGTTTCAACTGCTCTGTACAGTTGTTGTCATGATGCAAGTTGAGAGAGCTGTGATGAATTAGGACAATTGCTTCCATTGTTGCGGAAGTACTCCTTAAAAATTTGTCGTTGCGTCGGGCTTAGTTGTCATCTACTACGTTGTAACCTATCATCTCCTTGGTCCTGAGGTCTCATTTTTCTTGCTAAAAGGTTGCAAAAGCTTAACATATGAGGAAAACGTTGAGACTAAAACAATGATTCAGACTCAATCCCGCAATTGATTTTATCTCTTTGGGCCATTCACAATTTATACTCATGTGGGTTAGGAGTTTTAGACTAGATTTTGATTTTTGGTTTTTGCGTTTAACTTCTGGATTCGAGCTTTGGCTAAGGATTTTGGGTTTTGGGTTTTGAATTCGTAGATTTTGGGTTTTGGATTCAAGTTTGGATTTAGTTTTTGGATTTAGGCTTTGGCCTTGGGCTTTGGACTTGAGTTTTGGGATTTGGCTTTAGACTTGGGTTTTTGGATTTGGCTTTATTCGAGCCTGTACATGTGCTCCAAAACTTTTTTTATTGAATTTTTTTCTTTTTTTTTCTTTTTTTTCAAAATTTTTCTCTTTTTTTTTTCAATCTTTTGAATTTTTTTCTTTAACTACACATAATAACGCTTTAGAAATTTATTGTTGATTGGGATAATTTTGATGCCTTCTTGGCCTAACAACATATAAGCGTTATTTATGTAGGCTTCTTGAACTAAGTATGGCCTGCCTCATTTGGAAGTGAGCTTGCTGTTGGGTCGGTGCTTCAAGTTGATTGGTCATCACACTACAACAATAAGATCCCCAACTTGGAACAATCGTGGATGGACTTTGCGATTGAATGCATTAATGGATGGACTTGCTGCTGTTGTGCTTGAAACCTTTTTTCATCAAGGGCTTCTAACTCATGCAATCGTAGTCGAGCATTTTCCCCCTATGCGAGGCCTTCCTGGACAGCCATACAGAGAGATGTGATCTGTGTTTTCAATGCTAGTATTGCAGAGCTTATCCATCAAACTGTTATAAAATTACTTGCCATTATCAGTGATGATGAATCGAGGAATTTTATATCGGTAGATTAGATGAGTTCGGATGAAATTGACAACATGTTCCTTGTATGTTTCTTTAGGTGGGATTGCTTTAGCCCATTTTGAGAAGTAATTTGTTGCTGCAAGAATGTAAAGGTGGCCAAAGGATGACTTTGGCAAAGACTCCACTAAATCGAGCCCCCAAACTTCAAAGGGTTAGGACAAAATTGTCGGATGCAATGGCTCTAGTGGTTGATGTATGTAAATTACATAAAACTGACAAGCTTGACAAGTTTTAGAAAATTCCAAAGTACCATGTGCCATAGTCGACCAATAGTACCACGTCCTTTTGAGTTTGAAATGCAACTTGGTTCCTAATTGATATTCGCTACAGACGCTAGAATGTGCTTGTTCGAGAGCTTGTTTTGCCTCTTTGTTGCATAAACAACAGAGGAATACTCCATCAAAAGACCTTCGATGCAAAGTGTCTTTGAAATATATGGAGCGAGAAGGCCGACTTTAAATTTCTATTTTATGACAATGATCTTAAAGTAGCTTTTCATGCTTTTCAAGTAGCTTTTCATGTTGTAGATAATCTTCAAGAAGCCCGACGCTAAATTTCTATTTTATAACAATAATCAGTTGACGACAATCATCAGCCTCAACAAGGCGTACGGAGGCAACATTAATTGTTCTACCTTTTTTTGTCATCATTCTGTGGCACAATCCACTTCTGACACAAAGTAACCGCTATAGTTTGGATTTCTGCCTTTGCAAGAGACAGAGTTAGGTTAGCCAACGCGTTTACCTAAGAGTTTTCTTGACGAAGAACATGTTCCAAGGTGATGTTTTTAAATTCATCCATTAGCTGTCAAGCGCGTCGATAATAAGATGCAAGGTCTTCTTTTTTCACATCATACAACCTGATAAGTTGATTGATGATGAGTTGAGAATCTTTGTGGACTTCTATTGTTGGAATCATGGTATCAACAGTCATTTAGAGACCAATTAACGCTTGGTACTCAGCGATATTATTTAAGTATAACTTATTGAAGATAATAGCATATGGTAGTATTTGTCGTTGAAAGTAACAAATACTATGCCGACACCAGCACCGTCATGCCTTACTGCACCATCAAAGAATATTGTCGATGGTGGCAATATCTCGATATAAAAGACCTCTTCATTCACGAGATCGTCTGTAAACTTCCAATTAAATAGGGCATGATGATCTACAAGAAAATTTGCCAAAGCTTGCCCTTTGACTGCTTTCTGAGGCACTAGATAATATCATAACTTTATAGTATTATTGCCCACTTAGCAAGTCATCTTGATAAGACTGGTCTATACAAAATGTACTTGATAGGGTATGCTCTAGCAATGAGGTGAATCGTAAAACTTGCACTTAGTGCTTCAACTTATCAATGGCGAAGAAGAGCGTTAGACATGTTTTTTCAATGGGTAAGTAGTTCAATTCTGGATCGTTCAATGTTCAGCTCAGATAATATAAGGTAACTTCCTTTCCTTGCTCATTCTCTTGTGCAAGTAGAGCTCTTAAAGATCTTTCCTATGCTGTAATGTAGAGAATCAACGACTTTCTTCAAATTGATGCACCTAAGGCTAGTGGATTTGAAAGATACTTTTTTTATGTTTGCGAAGGCTTTGCTGCAAGCTTCATCCCACTCGAAGTTGATATCCTTTTAAGGTTGACATCTCCTAACTAAGTTAGAGATGAAACGACGAATGTATACCAATTTTTCTTATAAACTTTGAAGCTCGTGAAGGTTCTTAGGTTCAGACATCTTTTGAATTGCCTAAACCTTTGATTAATCAACTTCAATGCCACGATGGCGAACCCCAAATCTAAGGGACTTTCCTGATGTGACACCAAATGCACACTTGAATGGGTTTATTTTGAACTAACGCTTGCGAAGTCTTTTAAACACCATTTTGAGGTCCTCTAGGTGATCTTTGCACTCCCTGGTCTTTACCACCATGTCATCGATATAGCATTCTACAATCTTGTGAAACATGTCGTCAGAAATCTTTTGCATGGCACGCTGATAAGTGGGGCCAGTATTTTTTACCCCAAATGACACGACTTTGTAGCAGTATATTTCTTTTAGTATGGGAAATGTTGTCAATTCCTCATCTTCTGGTGGTATCTTGATTTGTTTATAGTCTAAAGAGCCATCCATAAAGGATAATGCTTCAAAGCCAGTAGTTACATCGACTGTGGTTTCTATTATGGGCAAAGGAAAGTCATCTTTTGGGCAAGCCCAATTGAGGTCTTTGAATTCGACACAAACCCTTAGCTACCCATTCTTCTTTCTTATTGGGACTATGATTGCTATCCATTTCGGGTAGGTGACATCTCGGATAAAACCAACATTGAGTTGTTGACTTCTTCCTCAATTTGTGGAATAAGCTCCAGGTGGAACCGTCGTTGTGGTTGCTTGATTGGACAGATGTCATTCTTCATTGCTAGATGGTGCACCGTGATCTTCAGGTCAAGTCCAAACATTTCTTTATAGCTCTATGCCAAGACATCTTGTATTGACTTAATACTTAGATGTATCCCTATTTTTCTTGAGGCATAAATAAGGCACTTCCAAATGTAGGTCGAGGATCTTTTGGAGAACCAAGATTGACCTCCTTAAGTTCATCAACAGTGACTTGTCCACCATCTTTGAGTTTTGGAGGAGCCTTTCTTATTTCATCATCCGATAAATCAGACTTAGCCTTCTCATTCATTGTGATGTGAAATGTAGAGGATTTGACTTTCCTCTTCTTCATTTGATTGGATTGACTTCAAGTCGAGTCTCTCTTGTTAGTTGGTGATTGTACCAGTGATGGCACGTGCATCAACTGATTGGTTTCGACTTTTCAGTGTAATCTACACAGGCGACATTTCTTGATAGATGCATTATGTCTGTATAGATGCATTATGTCTGTAATGTACATATGGTGTTCCGGTTTGAGAAGTCATAGCCTACCTTAGCAAAGAGCCTGTATGTGTGAAGATCAAATCCTTCATCTATTCTTTTCTCTTAAAGCGAGCCACATTCAATTGCCCCCATGAATGATCTAACTAAAAAATTTTAGTGATTTTGAGGCTAAGACTGGGTCAATCTTTGGTATCGGTAGGGTGTGAGTTTCCTTCAAACTATGAAACTCTTTTGTCTTATGTTCGCCATATCCTTCCATTTGAGATCAACACAATAAAGGAAAGGAGGTTTACCTTTTTACGTTGTGTTTTTGGCACATAGCGTAGGATTGGAGTAGTGCTCGAAGATGCGGTCTTGTGTGATAGATGTTCGGAAAGCTGTCACAGTTTTTCGTTTGTTGAAATTTGAGAGTGAGCATTGGGAGAGTCTTTGACAGGTTCAGCCTTTTTCAAGATTCCCCTAATTAAGGGAACATTTGAAGGAATGATTTCAACATTGCTGGAGTCGATATAGAAGATTGTGTCTACTAAATGTGATTTAGTGTCATCAAATGATATTAAGTCAGCATTGACTTTTTGAACGCCTTTCTTGTAGTATTTGAAGCATTTGTGTAGACTTGAAAGTACAACTTCATTTCCATGAATCCATAGATGACCATATTGAATGTGGTACGTGTGTCAATCACATTGAACAAGGTGCTAGAAGTAAGGCCACCGATGCTCAACTCCAAGCAAATCATGCCAATTGCCCTTTGTTTTCCTTGATTGAAGCCATGAATCATCAAACAGCTTTTTGATAATTCGTCAATGTTTATGCCAAGTTCCTTTATGGTAGACTTGACAATAATATTGATTATCAAGCCATCATCAATAAATATACGCCCAATCTTCAACTCTTTCATATATCCCAACAGATAGAGTGGTCGATTATGGGATTTAGAGCCTAACAAAAGATCTTTGTCCGAGAATGAGATGATAGAATAGCAAATTGTGTGAACTTGATTATCTACTAGAATAGAATCCCCCAAAAGTAGAGGTTCTATTGAATTGCGAAGAGCCATGCTGATTTGGTTCTGCAAGACTTCGAATGATTGCAACACCGAAGAAAGTTGAAAGTCAGTGTGGAGTTTTTGAAGCACTTTAGATACCTCTTTTATCGTGGACTTTTTGTCGCCGTGTTATTCTTCTTTGAATTGTGTTGTTTCTTCTAATGGATTTGAATAAACGATGGTTTGGTTAGCTGATATTACATCTTCCTGGTCTAAAATGATTTTATTTTGATTTTTGAGTTTCATAATCAACTCTTTTAAGACAAAGCACTTTTCGATTTGATGGCTGACTATGCGATAATACTTGCAGAATTTTGGATCATTCACCTAATCTCCTCATTGGGTTACTTAGGTTCCATGAGTTCGACTATCTTAGCCTTCAAAAGTTGGTCAATGATGTCTTCAATGTCAGAGTCAAGAAATGGATACTTCTTCTACTTCAACTCTTTCAACGTCACATTTTTTCTTTTTTGTTGTTTCGATTGATCTGTTGATACTGGAGGGTTCACTTTTGCTTTAGCTCCCACTTTTATTGGTAAAGTGTCAACGATCATTACTTCTTTGCCTTTTTTTGTGTTGTTAGACTTCTTAACTTTCCTCCTATCCCTCTGCTACTCCAATTAGATGGGAATTGTGCCCACAGAAGTTTGGATACTTATCTCCATGTCATGCGTGTGAATCGCCAGCTCTTCAAAGGTTCATAGTTTGATGCCTTGTAGGATGTATAACAACTCTTACTACATTCCTTGAATGCATATTTCTACGGCGAAAGTCTTCGTCAAACGATCCTTGCAATTCAAATTGAGAGTACTCTATCTATTTATGTATTCGGCGACAGGCTGTCCTTTCATTTGCTTGGTGCTTGTAAGCTCCATCATGCTTACCATTTAACGGATGATGAAAAAATTATTGAGAAACTCGTGTTGCAGCTGTTCTCAACTTTTAATTGATTCTAGTTCAAGGTTTATGAACAAACTAAAAGTGGTGTCTTTGAGTGAATGAATAAACTGTTTCACAAGAGGTCGTCATAAGTTCCTGCATTGTTGCAAGTTTTGACGAAGTGAGTAATGTGTTGTTTAGGATCTCCTCGTCCATTTAATTGCTCAAACTTGGGTGGTTGGTAGCCTAAGGGCATGTTGAGGTGTTTAATCCACCTTGGAATTCAAATTGAGAGTACTCTATCTATTTATGTATTTGATGACAAGCTTTCCTTTCATTTGCTTGGTGCTTGTAAGTTCCATCATGCTTACCGTTTGACGGATGATGAAAATTTTGTTGAGAAACTCGCGTTACAGCTGTTCTCAACTTTTAATTGATTCTAGTTCAAGGTTTATGAACAAACTAAAGGTGGTGTCTTTGAGTGAATGAACAAACTGTTTCACAAGAAGTCGTCATAAGTTCCTGCATTGTTGCAAGTTTCGACGAAGTGAGTAATGTGTTGTTTAGGATCTCCTCGTCCATTGAATTGCTCAAACTTGGGTGGTTGGTAGCCTAAGGGCATGCTAAGGTGTTTAATCCACCTTGTGTACAGATGGACGTAAATTTGCAAACCTTGAAATGATGCACTTTGTTGTAAAAAAATTGTATTGGCTATCATGTCATATAATTATTAGACAGATAACGAAACGACAAAATTTGAAAGGGGTAGCTGTGTGGAACCACTTTGTTGTTTTTCTGCCATGAAGATGTTGGCTGGAGTCATTTCTGGGGGAAACTAAGTGGATATGGCTGCTCATCGCCAATGTTAGGATCAACTTGTAGTAGGGCCGTTCTTTTAAGATTGGCAATCTGTTGATCTGTTTCTTTTAAAACTCTAATTAGTTGGAAAATTTTGCTTTTTAATTATGCGATCCTTTCTTTCGTGTTGATTGTGTTCATCATCATGACTGTCACGACATCGATGTTGGCCGATAATGTTCCATGGAAGATTGGAGTAGAGGGCTCTTTTGATTCCTTCGTACTTATTTCAACAGAATAGGCCAGCTTTTGATGTTGTGCGGGATTTGTTACTTTGCCCTCAACTTCAGTCAGGGTGAATAGTGGACTTCTTCATTCAGCGAGAGAATTGGCTGAGAGATCTTGTTACTATGTGAACTGCAAATCCCTTGTTTCAATATTTTGGGCGGCGAAAAATTGTGTCCGTCTGTGAGTTTCTGGACCTGCATACCTAGGTAGGGTAGTTGATGCAGGTAATAGAGCAGTCGCCTTTTTATTGGTAGAGGCGGTCATTCTCTACTTTGGTGTCATGGGTGCATTAAATTCATACTTTTTTTTTTGACCTTTTTTTACTCTTTATTTTTACTTTTTTTTTTTGGACCATTCTCTTCTTGTTTTCTTTTGTTTTTTTTGTCCTTTTCTCTTTGTCCTTTTTTTTTTTTTCTTTCGAGATTTTTTATTGTTTTTTTAGGAGTAAAAGATGAGATGTAAAGATATCCTACTGGGTGTGTTAAAAATTTGATACTACTGTAAGTTTCGAGCATTAAAACAGTTAACTTTCGAAAATATAAATACAAATTATAAATAAAAATTTTAAACTTTATGGCGTCGATCTTTATACGAGAGTTCTGATTAATACTTCTTTATAATTTCGTCAAGGGTCACGTAAGCTTGATATTTAACAAAAGAAATAAATTTCACAGCTTGATCTTGAACGGAAGAAATAAATTCCATTGAAAGCTGAAACTTGATTTCTGGAAGATGCCTTAACTCCGGTGATGGCTATAGATGATTGCTTTCGATCGGATTAACTTGACTCGATTGAGGGCCGTAGAGGCTTGATCTCAAACAGATATTTAATATTTTAGTATTTTAAGTTTTTGATCTGACAGATCTAGTTCAGTGACGAGTAGAGAGCATACATCCAAAATATTAAGATTATAAGTTTAAAGTGGATAAGTTTAGTATTTTGAGTTTTTGATCGAGAAGATCCACTTTAGTGGTGTTCAAAGAGCACACACCCAAAATACTAAACTAAAAATTTGTTAAGAGAGGAAGAGGGAGAGAACAAAGTCTTAGAATTGTAAGTGTTTGCTTTGCTCTAGGATGTCTTGCAGAGGCCATTTCATAGCTTATTTATAGGCCAAAATAAGTCATTGTGCCACCTAATTTTGCTAGCCAATTTTGAAGAAAACTATGCACAATGCCAACCAAATGAAAATGCATGCATCAAGGGCTCATTGCTTCAATTTTTCCAATTTCTACAACTGGCTCTTCTTGACTTTTCCTCTGTCGCTTTTTTTTTTTTTTTTACAAGTTGATAGGATTGAGTTTATTTTTAGAAGCAGTTTTAAATTTGAATCTTCATTGAATTTCATCTTAGTTGGAAAGATGTACTAAAACTTCTTATATAAAGAAGTTTGTTTACCAATAGAAGAAGAACAAAAAGTTGAAGAAGTCTTTTATCCTTCTCCTTATTGCAAAGTCTATAGCAAGCCTTTCAAAAGCCATTAGAATCCATAAAGGAGCATTATTGTTTTCTAAGGTTAAGGTTATATGAGGCAGAGCTAAAGACAACTAATCCAAATGATTTGTTTAAGTTTTAGGCAGACCCCACCATCATATGTTTAAAAATAATGGGTTTGGGGCATCTAGGATTGGCTTCTTAGCAGGTTATAGGCCCGTGATCGGTTTGGATGGATGTTTGCTAAAAAGCATTCTAAAAGGAGAATTGTTAACTGCAATGGAACAATGTATCTCATCGCTTGGGCTTTTGTGAACAAAGAAGATACAGAAAATTGGAGGTTATTCTTTAAACTTTTGATCCTAGAACTTGACATAACAAATGGCTTTGTTTGGACAATCATAAGTGATCAACAAAAGTATGTTGTTCAAGTGAAATTGCTTTTAAATTACTTTAATTTGAAGTTATGGATAATTACTGTTTAATAATACAATTTTCTTTGCTTTGCTTGTTGTAGGGACTCGAGAATACTGTGTCTGAGTTGTTGCCACTAGTCGTAATTCTGTCAGGCATATCTAAGCAAAATAGTACAAGAAGTTTAAAGGGCATTTTTTGAAGCAGTGCATTTGGAGGGTAGTTAGAAGCACAGCCCCTGATGGGTTTAGAGAGGCGTCGGATGAGATGGAATTATCTCATAAAGCTAATGAAGATTTCATCACAAAAGATGTGCATTAAGTTTGTTAATACATATGTTAACACATGACCTAAGTGCGACATGATAAATAACATCTTCGAGTGCTTTTATGACACTGAAGAATTATTGCCATGCCCTCTTCACCCTACCCCACAGTACGTCATAACATGAAGCCATCCAATACGGCTTAAACTAATAATATGTCGAATCTTAAATTCTTAATCATATGCATGCGTTGCCTATTATAGATTAAACCAAAAGAGAAGTTGCGGAATTGAAAAAAGGTGGGCGATGCCTTCCATTCCAATCACCTCAATTAGCAATCCTGGGGTCCTTTCTAACCATGGAAATGAAAAAATTCAAGTATTTGGGGGTCGACTTTGAGAAGTAATCATCCACAAGCTCCCCATATCGCAGGAACAATTCGTCCATTATGTCTCCTCCAAACTGAGATTCCAGCATGGACTCCACCACAGCTCTAATTACCTTGCTTACCGTCTGCCCACGAGTTTCTGTAGCAAATGCCATGGCACCTGCATCCCAATCTATTTCAAAGGTTCCGAGGCCATGAATTATGAACGACCCTTCTTTTTGTATCTCCAGCTTAAGTTCCTCAGCACATGGACCATAGTAAGGGACATTAAAGCAATCTACCTTTTCCTCCTCTATCTTCCCCTGCGAAGCCAAATCCGCAACATAGTTAAATACTCAAAGCAATCTACCTTATGGTAGCTACTCCAATCGTTAGTTCTATTAATAATGTTTGTCACCAAATTTAAAATTCATGAGCAAGCGTATTGATTAATCTTCCAACCCATGTAATTTGTGATTAAGTGAATTTTGTACGTTAATTTGATCATGCAGATTAGGGAGATTTGGAAACAGCTCCGTATGACTGACTTAAAAACAAAATAATTTGAATTTTATAAAAAATTTGATAACTTCACTTAATTAATTATAAAGTAGGAGTAAAATGATACGAATCGTTAAATAATTAAATTTATAAAAAAAATAAAAAATAGAAAAAATTTAGATGCTATTGAATAGAACTATTTAACCATTTCTTTGTACTTATTTGAAGTTACGTTCTCAACTATTTAAAAAGTTAAATTCCAATCGGTTGGAAATTTTGAAGATATTAGTCGGAACGCTTTTAGATCTTGAATGATCGCTTGAAGATAAGAAAAAAGTATACAGCCGAATTTTGTTTTGTCTAAATGAAACGAGAGTATGCTTTTTTAAAACCACTACTCTAGTTTCACTCGGACAACATTACAAATGCTTATAGTGTATTTGAATTGTGAGATTTTAATCAGAAAAAAATAATAAAAAAATAATTTAAAAAATATATATAAAAAAGTGATAAGAAAATAAAATTTTATATTTAAATTATATGAGAAAATGATGATAAATAAAATGTTAGATAAAATTATAAAAATATCTTTATAAATAATTAAAAAATAAATTAAAATTATAAAAATATCCTTAAAACACAAAAAATATTGAATCTATTTTGGTCATAGTACTTTTATTTATTTATTTTTTTACCTTTACTGAGTAACTTGATAGCATTAATAATTATTTTTTACCTAAAATTCACCAGTAACCAAACAATAACAAGAAATCATTTTTTTTTCTATTTTGTTTCTAACACTATCCCTAAACACACTATTAAAACTTTGCATGTGTACCTGGACTCTCGAAGATATTAGTTAGTACCTCTAAAACCAGGTGCATTAAAGCTTGGGCCAACAGCTCCAAATGATGGCAGCTGTCCTCGGTGGTGGGGTCTGTGGATCTCCTGCCTACGAATGACAAGACCATACGACCATTGGGAACTATCTCTTCTGAACGTGACTTTAAGAACACTGAAAAGTCCTCCCGAAATTGCCTGGAGTATGCATCTAACACACTTTGCGGGCTCGTCTTTGATATATAAATCTTTCCCTTGTTTACGGCCCCGTTGGCTTTGGTGTCTAGCTCTGGTGGAACCTGCCCATAAATTTTCTTTCTTTTGTCACTCACAAAATAAATAAATAAAAAATCTTTGATGGATACAGATTAAGTGCAATCAAATTAAAATTAAAGTAATATCAATTAATAGATGATTAAATTTAAGAAAAATAAATTATATATTAACAAATGTCTTCTTAACTTATCTATATTTAATTATGTTAAAAGAATGACGCCTTTATCAGTCCTTTGCATTATTATTTCACTTTGATTTTGTGCTTTGCGTATATCTCAAGAACAGTATTGCCATTGAATGAAGTCAGTAGGTCTAAAAATAATCAATATTTTAGTTTTGCTGTATAACTGTTTTTTAAATAGTATTAAAATATTTTAAAATTTTATTTAATAATATTTAATAATTATTTTTTAAAATTTAATTAATTAAATAATTTATATCATTTTAATCTTCTTTAAAGATTTTCATTCAATACTTTGATATTTTTGTTTGATTGCTCGTATTTCATTTGCCCAAGGGAATAAAAAAAGAAACATTGTAAGTTCTACGTACCTCGAATTAAAATGTAACCGTTTTACCAAAAAAAAAATGAAAATGAAAATGTAAGCGTCATCTCCAGTTTATTGACAAATGTTTTTGTTACGTACCATCAACATTATTAAACAAGTTTTTTTTTTAAATCTTGAAAATAGGTAAGTAAGAGTGGTGTTTTATAATTTGTTTGAATTATTTATACAAAATAGATCAAAAAATCTACATTAAATCCGCGAGAAAATAAACCTACGACATTTGGCAAGTATTACTAGACTGTTTTTACGAGGCCAAATCATTATTAAACATGTCTAAACAACTGAAATTGGACATTTGAAGCGGCCACACAAAAATAATCGTCCTTTATATTTCTTTTAAGAATAAAAATTTTATTTTAAAAGTTTTAAATTTTAATTTTTTAAAAAATGTAGAAAGTTATTTTTTTTTATAACTGATGGTGTAATTAATTTTTTGTAGATCAAAAAGAGAAAGACTTAGCCCCATCGCTACAATTGATGTTAGGGTTGTTGTATTTGCCGACAGTCACAATAATGTCTCAATGGTCCCCAGTTTAAAAAAGTTCGATGACATTAATGTTATATTTGGTTTGAGAGAATTTAACGAGGAAAAAAATAATTGAAAAATTTTAGTTAAAAAATATTATTATTATTATTATATTATTTTTTAAAAAAATTTTTCACAATTTTTTCATTAATCCAAATAATAAACTTTTACTTTTTCACTCATAAATTATTATTTATTTTCTTTTTTATTATTTTTTTCTCATAACTTTTTCATTAATTTAAATAATTTTATTTTCTTATAATTTTCTTTCTCACGACTTTTTAACAATCCAAATGCAGCATAACTGTTCTTTTGTTTTTTCTTTTTTAAATCTATCAAAACTGATGTTCTTAAAATGGGACCAGACCTGAAAAAATTGAGAATTAGTATAGTTTTCAATTCAATTAACTTTTAAAATCGGATGTAATTTCGACAAGTCAAAAACCGATCAATTGGCCAATCAAACTATCAAAATGATAAATTGAAATCGCTGTTTCCGAATTATTGGATTCAAACTTAGACCAATTTGCATAATGTGCCTATCTTCGAGAGATAAATGTATCTAAAGATTTCGACTTGAAACCTTTTAGATAGATATTGAAACTATTAATCACTAAATGTGCTCTCTAAGAAGAAATGACATTGTGTCTGGATGCGGGAGGATTGCTCCTAACTTTTTGACATGTGGTGCTCGTAGCCTATATAACAAAACGAAAAAACAGAGAAAAAATTTCATTGAAGTAGCAGCATCACCCTTTCAAACACTGTCCATCCAAATCTACAGGGCTTGCTCACATGTGCCTCGACCGTATCAGCAGGGAGAGAATTGCAAAGAAGCATAGAGCATGTTATCGTTGTCTTTTTCTCTTTTTTTGGTTTTTTTGGTCCATGAAGAGCACGTTATGGTGAAAAATATTCAAGTTATTGACACATTTTCACCAACAGGACATAAAGCATGCAATGCAATCACTGAAAATGCTAACCTGAGAGAGCCAGTGAAGGCTCGAGGAAGAGTGAACACAGTGCATGCTCACGCTGGGAAACAGTCGACCATAGAAAGAACCAGGAGTGGCGGATACAAAACATGGTCCAAAGCTCGTCCCCTTCTCTTTCCTTAACTGGTTGTAGAATTTTGGCAATAACCCAAATACAGAGTTGAAGTCATTGAAAGGAAGATCATTCAGGAAAACGCTTAGCTCTGGAGCTTGAAGGCCGAGTTCCTTACATTTGGCCTCAATGAAGTCAATTATCTCGGATATAGCCAATAAGGAATTAGGTCCAGATGAACAACCCAAATCCGCAATACTAATGCTTGTAGGGACAGGTTTAATAGTGCCCAGCATTTCGCTTATAGCTTCCTCTACAATTGGCCTTGCCATCGTTATTATCTTGTTCTGCAAAATTGAATAATTATTATCATTTCTTCCAATAATATGGTATACCCCAGTAATTAAATATCTGTTACTCCCACAAACAAAGTCTTACAATTTATCCAAAAAAAAAAAAAAATTCTTGTGCGCCAATATTAGCTGTTTCTCCATGGTTATTAGAAGACGAATTTTTCCATACCCTTCAAAGCATAAACAGCTGCCAAAGAAGCACTATATTATCAACAGCTTATAGAAAATAAAAGGAAAAAAAGAGAGATTTCGGAAAACGTGCATAAAAATATGAACCAAATTAGTTTTTTTAAAAAATAAAAAAAAAGTTTCACATATTATATTGATTAGAAGATGGAGCTAAACCTGGACGGCTGAATTTTTCGCGTAACTAGTTTGCCCATCTCCACTATTCATGTGAAGTACTTCCATGACTTCCATAGCTCATTCCTCTTCCTCCGGCCAATTGTCTAATAAATGCTGATAAGCGAACAATGCCCTCTCTCCTACTCCTAGCTTCTATTCTACGGCAAGTTTGGGAAGATTTTCACGCACACGCAAGCTTGGCGACAGGACAAATCGGGTGATCAATGTGTGGATGTGATAATATGGTAAAAGTTGGAATTAGAATTTGTAAATTTGGAATCTACAGAACCGCGTTAAGTCTGCGTTAATATGATATTCACTTTAAAGTACCAACACATTCTCTTGCAGGATAAATTAAAGTCCTCTAGATTGCATTATACACTTGTAAGATCTAAAAACAGAGAAATGTCCTTGATTGAATATAATTGTTAAATTGTGTAATTATTTCTTTGCACCAAAATCATAGATACAATTCCATCTTTCTCTTCTCCTTTAAATTAACGAGGACCACAATTGTTTTTTTTTTTAAAAAAGGAAAAAGTACGATCACAATACGTATAATAGTCCAAGGGTTACTTGGCCAATAACATGTGTCTCTCTAATTCACGTTTTTATAAGGAGTTTGGGGAGATTCCACTCGGCAGATATAGAAACTTGGCCACAGAACATATCGATTGATCAATGTGAGGATATGCTAGCATCGTACCACTACAAGCCATCTATCTGAAATGTCCCCACTATGTTGCCTACAAGCAGCTGGCCCCGCCATGTTGAGCGCATTTACGACTGAATATTTTTGACATAAATAAATCCTTATATTAATATTTATCAAAAATATACATAGAGGGAATACAAAGATATCAGAAATATTTGTGTATAACAAAAGTATAACTCGATTAAAATCACGTACATTTCATAAGGCCACAATGACCATCCACAAATTAGACTTTAAGCGAATTAAGACATTATCCTCTGACGAGGGTACTAATTTACCGATGACTAAATATACCTAACTATGAAGAATTAACCAAATTTAATCTGCTCGGATGAAACTGCTACTGGCAATACGCAATCCACCTAAGTGGACTTGCAACAGAAATAGATCGAATATATCGGACATCGATTTTCCAAAAAACTAACCTATGACATACATAGAGGTAATAACAGAACACCCAACTCAAAAATATAAAACATAATCGTTCCCAAATAACTTCAAACGAGACAACATTAACTGTGGAAGGCAGCGGCAGCGGTAGCGGTAGCGGCTCGTCAAAAGAGTGGGGCGGCGGCGCCAGTACTGGAGGCGGCGCCACCGGTGTCATCTTAAGCAACAACAGAAACGCGTCGATAGATGTGCCTGTAGCCAATATGGCAGCCTCGGCGACGATTTCGATAGTAGAGACGGCGGTTCCGACTGCGATGACATCAGTGGAAACGACAAAAAGGACCATAAGACGTCGAAGAACGTAAATTTGAGGTTGGGAAGACTGTATATGACTTTATTTGAACTAGATCCAGGAAAAGTTGAAGCAACAAATACCATTACAGTGGGTTGGGGGGTGGAAAGAGGGAGAATAGGAGTGGGGTGGAGAGAGAGGACCAAGAGAAAATAGAGATGGAGGAAAAGATAGAGATAAGTGGGGCAACAAATGATTGGCCGACGGTGTCATATTTACAACTGTATATAAAAATCGCTTAATTTCACTCGGAGTGTTACTATTTCTAAACTTTTAAATTTTTTTATATTTAAATTTTAAATTTTTTTATATTTTATTTAAATTTTAAAATTTTTAATTTTTTACTAAATTAATCCCTCTATTTATTAAAAATGATCAATTTATTAAAAAATTTTTTAGCTTTACAAAAAAATTATTTAAAAAAAAAATTAAATATATGAATTAGATGTTTTTTTTATTAAAAATATGTATGTTACTTATTTAATTCGTATATTTATTGATTAAAAAAATATTTAGTGTACATATTTTATTAATAAAAAAAATATTTAATTCATATATTTAATATTTTTTAAATAATTTTTATTAAATTAAACTCATTTATTAATCGATTGATTACTTTTTATAAATTAAAAGACTGATATAATATAATATAAAAAAATTTAAAATTTTAAAATTAAAAATATTAATATCTCAATTTTATTTCACATCTATAAAAGTTTTTAAGAGAATCACTCTAATAAATTAAGTGGATGAACTCTCAAATTTCAAAACGAATCTGAATCACCTATTGTGTTTCTTCTTGTTTTTTTTTTTACTTAAGCATCAATACGTGGCAAGTTTTTCTATGGCAAGAAGTCACTTCAAATCTCATAAAAATAAATTTAAAATTTAAAGTTTCAAAATTTTTCGTCAACAAGAACGTACAACAAGCTGTCAAAAACACAATAGAATGACCAACAAGATGTAAACTAAAGTGTAATATTTATGACATTAAGTGAATTCAACACGTATGTGTCCGACAATCGCTATTATTGCAAATTTTTGAATTCTTCTTGCACAGACTAATTCTTCTTAATGCATATTTTTGGGAGGCATGTTGCATATATTTCATATGTTTCGGTGAGAGGTCTGAAATTTAAATTTTTTATTTTTTAATATGTGAAATTCGGAGTGACCTAAGTTAGTAAATTTATGATTTGAAAATTTAAATATAAACTTTTACCTTTTTGTAAGAGTTATTATAAAAAAAATATCTTAAATTTTACGTTTTCTTTTCACAAATCTGTCTTTACTTTAGAAAAGTAGTAATGTGGTATTTGTAGATTTTTTTTTTTTCACAAATCTATCACATCGCCATTGCAATCTATCGAAAACTGTCCTACCTGCTGATGTTGCCGGTTGAGTTGTTAATATGTTTGATGCGGAGAAAGATGGCAAGCCAAGTAAATTTTGCATGACAATTAGGCCTATCGAGAAGACAAAAACTGAAGCCCAAACTCAAGTTAAAAATAAGAAAATTAAAAATTTGAAACTTAAAACTGAAAATGTAAAATTTAGAACTCAACTTTCTTTTTTTAATCTGAAATCTTGATATTTAAAAATTTATTAGACTCTGATTAATTTAATTCGAGTCGGGTGAACCCATTAAATGAAGTAAAGTTCTCTCAGTGCCTATTTTCTCAATATATAAGACTCGAACTCGAGATCTTATTTAAAAAAAATTAATTTTCTCGTAACTTAAACCAGCAGATATTGGTTAGAACTCAACTTTTAAAAGCAATAAAAAGTAAAATTACTAAGCCCAGACTGTTGGTCTTATATCCCAAAAGCCCATTTAATCAACCTAAACACTTCTCTACGGCTGGGGCCAAAGGTTTCGTTCGAGAATCTGAACTTTCTATTTGGTTTGGAAAAGGGGCTCTAGTCTGTTCTACCTACTGAATTCGTGGACTCCATACCAACCCCACTGAGATACTAGAGATTGCTTTGAAGATGTGAGGCCTGGTGCAACCCGAGGGGATAAATTAGGTACTTTTCCGTTTGGTAGGATAATGGTCTTTTTGGCAATGGTTGATCACGAGATCTGACTTGGTCAATCGCACGCACCTCAGGGGTATCTCAACTCCAATCGTTAGTAGACAATTGTAATAAATAATAACCAAACAAATAAATCAATAATGCACAAAATAAAAGAGTTAAGGGAAGAGAAGCATGCAAATTAATTTATATTAGTTTGATCCAAATTCGAGAGCTCATGTCTTATCTCCAAAATTCTTCCCTTAAAATTTGCATAATAACAACTTTCTTCTTTTGATGAGTGAAGACAACCCTTATAATTTCATATCTTAAAGCACAGTTTCTGCTTAATTTTACACAGTTCTCACACAAAGAGCTCTCAAGCTTTTTCACACTCACACTAGCTTTTCACACTTGGATCTTTTCTTTTCAATTCTTGCTCTGTTTTCTTTCTCAATTACAAAATATTCAAGCTCTTTTATCTTTTAAAAAGAGTTTTGCAACCCTTTCAAAGATAAGCTATAAAAGCTTGTCGTTGCCTATAAATCTTCTTCTATATAGAGCATTATTATGTAAATGGAAACTTAAGAAATACTAGCATCACTTTTACCTTCTCTTTTACAGTTGCTGCTTATGTGGCATGTGTTGATTGGTTGTCAAAAAGTTGAATGTCAAAAATATTACAGAAATACCATTGAAAAGTGTTGATGTGTTGATTTATAATTGGTGTCTGTAAAAAAGAAAGTAAAAAATGACTGTCCGTAACAAACCTCATGGAAACTTTGTCTGAGTGTCTTGTTGAAATCACTTTTCTATTCGATCATATTTAATTACTGGTTGATCGCAATCTGTCCAAATTTCCTTACATCGATTCTTTCCTTTCTTGTCCGAGATCTTTCTTTAATCCCATTAATCTTCTTTCTATAAGAGGTGAATTGACAGAGAATGCAAGATTATATGAAAGAAGTTAGTTGAATTCAAAAACAAATTTGAATAATTATAGAATCTTGTCACAAGTGACATGATAATAAAGGATATAGCCCATATATGGATCATTCGTCCAATAATTATAAAAATATTTAAAAAGATAATCAAATTGGCTCAAACAATCAGAAAAAAATAGAGGTAAAAATAATATAAACAGAGACCAATAAAGAGCACTCAATTTTGGGGAACACATCAAAACTAATAGGTGCACATGATCTAAAATGTCCAGCAATCTCCCCTTTTTGATGATAGCACCTTGATGATAGAGTTTCAATATGAGCTAAATACTTATCGCCTACCCCTGAATTGGGCTCTTCCACTGACTGACGCAATCTGACCAGATCTCAAGAATAAGTTAAAGCAACTGAAAAACATCATAGCAGTTCATCACAACATATATCATTGCAATCAGATAATAAAGCAAATATACTTCTACCATATAGAATAGTTAGGAAGATAAACAGACAAACAAATAGATTCATTTGATTAACCAATGACTGGGCATTGATTAAATAACATATTACTACAGTAATAACATAAGAAAAGAACAATAGTCCAACTCATCAAATCCATCATCAATCCAAATTCTTCTGCCCCTTGGCATCATTAAAAATTATGAAACTGGAGAAAAATAGCCCTCTATTTTGAAGAAGTATCCTTATCGGTCATGAAGGCCCACTAAATCATGTGGATGATGTTCTTGGAATCCTCCCTGGCTGACTTCACGAATCTGTGCACCTCAACTTTGAAATCTTCAAATTCTTCTAAGAATTCTTCCGGTCTGTGCTGCATTTCTTCAAGTTTTGCGGCCAGAGTGAATTTTTTCTTCACTGACAGGAGCCTTGGATGATGACGGTTGACCTGGATTTTGTGGAACTGTACTTGATGGTTGAGCAGAGAATTTTACGGTCCAAATATCTGCCAGTTCTTCAAAGTACTCTTATACATTACCGATGGTTAAAAGGTTTCAAAACCAAGGATTTATGGTCTCCTCGAGTTGAGTTGTCTTTGTACTTTGAGTGCTGCAGCCAACAATTCTTCAATATGTGGTTGTGTCACCAAACATATTTCCAGTCCTTCTTTTTCTTATTTCCTCCCTCACATCTTCAACAATGGGTTTAAAACCCTGCAAAAGCAAATATCAAAAATCCCCTATCCAATTGCCTTATAAAGTTGATTTCTTCTATATTTCATGAGTTAGATGCTAAACTTCCTGTTGTAAAATTCTGTCAGCCCATGTTTATGCCTCTTTGAATACATAAACATGAAATTTATTGGATCTTTTGTTCCTAGTAAATATGATTATTGATTTGTCATTGCTTCTTATTTTGTAAAACCCACAAACATCACATAATGGTGATGGCATAAAAATGAAAACAACAGAAAAATTAGGTAATCTGATTGTCCATAATAATTATTTTATCATCTAAACAACAATTAGCAATTGTAAAGTATTATTAAAAAAAAAAAAAAAAAAAAAGTCATGGTCAGGCCTCTAGAAGGCCTATTGAAGAGTCAGAGTAAACCCACGATGCATGCACCTTTCAGGCGTTGTGCATTTTTCCAATTTGGCTGGCGAGAGTTGGTGGAATAGGAGGATCTACTGGCCTATAAATAGGCCAATGCAGTTGGAGCAAAAGCATTCCAGAGAAGAAAAAAAAAAACCAACGTCCAATTACAAAGAAAAAGCCAAGTCCTTGAAAATACGTCCAACCAATTACACACAAGCACTCACATTCTCCTAGCCAATCAAACACCAGCATCCACGTTCTTAAACATTTCCAAAGTCCCAAATTGAAATTCCATTTCCCACAACGAAAGAAAGCCTTATAAATAGGCTCCTACCTCTCAGTTCAAAAGATATTCAGCAAATCTGTAAACAGAAAAATTCAGAGAATTTGAGAGAAAAAGAAAATTTTAAAAATCTCTGAAGAAAATTTCTCCTTTTCTTACGTGCTTTTACTCTGCAGTATACTCTCCTAACTCATTTTTGAGAGATATTTCAGGGGTAAGCCCCAAAAAATTTGCTGTTTCCATTACTAAAGTTATTTTTAGATTTATATTCTCTGATCGCTGTAGATCTGAATTTATGAGAATATAGATCTGAAAATATCAAATTACTTCAAATCCAGCTGGGATTAAGCCTCAAACGGCCCTCAGCAAACTCCAGGCAGCTCATTCGAGAACAAGTCCCTTTGACCCTCGGTGAAATTAAGTCAGATCGGCTCAGATCAGGTCTCTGCGGTTCTTAACCGTAGTCAAAACGTCCAAATCAGATCCGGTTTCAGTCTACCCAGTTCAAGAAAAAGTTGTGGAATTTATTTCTGTCAAGATCAAGCTCGTGCAGCCCTTGACGGAGTCAAAAAAGGAACACTAATCGGAGGATTTACGGAGATCGACCCCACGTAAATTTTCTTTTATTTTACAATTTTTAATTTGTAATTTATTTTTGTATTTTCGAATTTAATTGTTTTAGACTCGAAATTTACGCTTTACAAATTTTTTGCACGCTCGGTGGGACATCTTCACCTCCCATCTCTTGTTCCTTAAAAAAAAAAAAAAAGGTAAAAGGGGAGCCGAGAGAGAAAAAAAAAGTAAAAAAAAAAAGGTAAAAAAAAAATAAAAAAGTAAAAAGTAAAAAGTAAAAAAAAAAGTAAAAAAAAAAAAAATTTACAGGTGTTCAGCACATCAAATGGTACCGAAAAGGAGTACAACTGCTGCTACAAAAAAGAAGGCAACGGCTCCACTGCCTGCATCAACTACCCTACCTAGGTACGCAGGTCCAGAAACCCGGGGACGGACACAATTTCTTGCCGTCCAAACCCGACAAAATGTCGAAATGGAGAGTCCACAGCTTGCACAACAGGATCTCTCCCCTGACTCTCTTGCCGCATGGAAGAGTCGATCACTCACCCTGATCGAAGTTGGGGCCAACACGATGAAGCCTGCTCAACAAAATCCGACTCACACAGAAGAATCAGAAGAGTTTTCTCCCCCAGTCTTTCGTGAAGCCTCATCTGTTGCTGTCATGATGACCAACACAACCAGTGCAGAAGAAAGGATTTCAGAATTGGAGAACAAAATTTTGCAGCTGATCAGAGTCGTGGAGGAAAAAGATCAACAGATCGCCGCTCTCAAAGGAAAAGCCCCGATCCAAATTGATCCCGAGATCCGCGAGGAGCAACCATATCCACCCGGTTTCACTCTAGAAGCCACACCAGCTGACGTCTTCACTGCAGAAAAGCGACCAGGTAGTTCTACACAGCTGCCACCCTCAAATTCTGTAGCTTCGCTATCTGTTCAACAATTGCAGGAAATGATAGCCAATACGATCCGACTGCAACAAGCTGCATCCTTCCAAGGATCACAGATGTACGTCAAACCGTACACCAGACGGATCGAAAGTCTCAACATGCCCTTGGGCTACCAGCCGCCCAAATTTCAACAATTCGACGGACGAGGCGATCCCAAACAGCACATCGCCCACTTCGTTGAAACCTGTAACAACGCAGGGACTTACGGAGAGCTCTTGGTAAAGCAGTTTGTTCGTTCACTCAGGGAGACCGCTTTCACCTGGTTCATAAATCTTGAACCAGAATCGATCGACAGTTTGGAACAGCTACAACGAGAGTTCCTCAACAGATTTTTCAGCACTCGAAGGACGGTAAGTATGATGGAGCTTACCAGCACCAAACAAAGGAAAGGAGAGCCCGTTGTCGAATACATCAACAGATGGCGTGCCCTCAGCTTGGACTGCAAAGATCGCCTGACGGAGACTTCTGCCGTGGAGATGTGCATCCAGGGAATGCATTGGGAGCTGTTATACATCCTGCAGGGTGTCAAACCCCGAACTTTCGAAGAACTGGCAACCCGCGCACATGATATGGAGATAAGCATCCAGACTTTCGGAGGCACGGTTCCCATCCAGTTGGACCAGCAAGGGGGCAGAAGGGAGATTAAGAAACCCAACAGCTCCGGAAAAGGAAAGGAAGTGATGAATGTTGAAGCCGCACCAGTAAAAGTGGGCGCCAGAGCTAAGGTAAATCCTCCGACCCAAATAACTCAGCCAAAACAACAGAAAAGGCGGAAGGTGACATTGCGAGAGTTGGAGCAGAAGTAGTATCCATTCCCTGACTCAGACGTCCCCGACATTCTTGAACAACTCTTGGAGGCGAAACTGATTGAACTCCTAGAGTGCAAGCGGCCCAATGAAAAGGATCGAGTCAACGATCCAAGATTCTGCAAATATCACCGCATAGTAAGTCATCCAACCGAGAAGTGTTTCGTTTTGAAAGAGCTAATCATGAAGCTCAAGAGCCAGAATAAAATCATTCTGGACCAAGAAGGCATAACCTCGGCAAACCAGACCACCATCACTTCAAAACCATCAGAAGAGGTGACACACCGTAAGGAGGAGCCGCTCGACAACAGAAAGTCGACAACGGAGAAGGTATATGAAGCTCTCCAAACCTTTCTCGCTAACCCTCAGCTGTTTATAGCTTTGCAATCAACAGAAGCGTGGCAAAATCAAGTCGGCAATACTCTTCAGACCTCAGCTGAACCTCTACTGTCAAGTAATTCCAATTCGGTGGAGCATCAGACGGCCCAAAATCACGTCGGATGTTACTCTGCTATCTCATTTTCAGATGAGGATCTCCTGCTGGGGTCCAAACCCCATAATCGACCGCTGTATGTATCAGGCTATGTGAGAGAGCAGAAGGTCCGGCGTATTCTGATTGACGATGGTTCAGGCAGTCAATATTATCCCAAAATCCACCATAAAGGAGCTCGGCATCGGTATTGATGAATTATCAGACAGCCGCTTGATGATTCATGGCTTTAATCAAGGAGGACAGAAAGCAATTGGGATGATTCGTTTGGAGCTAACTATCGGTAATCTCACTTCTAGCACTCTGTTTCATGTGATCGATGCACGTACCACGTATAAAATGTTGCTAGGACGACCGTAGATTCATGGAAATGGAGTTTTGCTCTCAAGCCTGCATCAGTGCTTCAAGTACTACAATGATGGCGTTCAAAAAGTCAATGCTGACTTAAAGCCGTTCGATAATGCTGAATCACATTTGGCAGATGCAGTCTTCTACACCGACACAGACAATCCGGAGATCGTTCCATCAAAAGTTACTTGGACTGGGGGCATCCACAAAAAGGGAAAAGCTGTTGAAGAACCTGCCAATGCCCAACCAACAAATGAAAAGCTGCCACAGCCTGTTGAACTCCGTCCGAAGGATGTTGCATCTTCAAGCTCCACTCCAGTCCTACGCTATGTGCCGAAGTCACGACGCTCAGAAGGTCAACCCCCTTTCTCTTATTGTGTTGATCTTAAACAGGAGCAAGGTTATAGCCAACCCAAGACAAAAGAGCTGCACAACCTGAAGGGGACTTACACTCTGCCGATACCAAAAATTGAGCCGATTTTGTCCTCAAAACCATTAAAAGGCTTCGTCAAACCATACACCGGGGCAGTCGAAGGCGGCTCACTTCCAGAAAGAAGAACACACGAAGGATTTGATCCTAATGCATACAAGCTTTTGGCAAAGGCGGGCTATGACTTTTCAAACCCGAGCACAATGGGTACGCTGCCGTCCACACATGGCGCCGCTTCTCAAACATCACAGTCCCGACCTGGCTTAGGTTATCAGGAGAAGTCACCTGTGCGGATCACGCTAAAGAGCCGAAGCCGAGTAGTTGATGCACGTGCCATCACCACCACCACCAAACAAGACAGGCTTATCCAGTCAAACAAAGAAGGTGAAGTCAGAGGTTCTGCATTTCATGTCACAATTAGCGAGGAGGTTGATTCCGACTCATCAGATGGTGAAGTGAAGGAGGCTCCACCGGAACTTGAAGATGGTGGCCAAGCAACTGTTGATGAACTCAAGGAGGTCAATCTTGACTCTCCGGAAGATCCTCGACCTACATTTGTAAGTGCTTTACTTACTGCAGAAGAAGAGCAAGAATATGTTCAGGTATTAAGTCAATACAGGGACGTGTTCGCATGGAGTTACAAAGAAATGCCTGGACTTGACCCAAAAATTGCGGTGCATCGTCTAGCAGTAAAGAAGGGTGTCCGTTCTGTCAAGCAGCCACAACGACGGTTCCGCCCGGAACTCATTCCACAAATCGAGGAGGAGGTGAACAAGCTGATCAATGCCGGCTTCATCCGAGAGGTCACCTACCCAACGTGGATTGCCAACATTGTCCCGGTAAGAAAGAAGAATGGACAGTTGAGGGTATGTGTTGATTTTCGAGATCTTAACAGGGCCTGCCCGAAAGATGACTTTCCGTTACCCATAACGGAGATCACAGTCGATGCAACAACGGGTCACGAAGCATTGTCCTTCATGGATGGTTCTTCAGGCTATAACCAAATCAGAATGGCACCAGAAGACGAGGAGTTGACAGCATTCCGCACCCCAAAAGGTATATACTGCTACAAAGTTATGCCGTTTGGATTAAAAAATGCTGGCGCCACTTATCAACGTGCTATGCAAAAAAATTTTGATGACATGCTGCACAAGATTGTAGAATGTTATGTTGATGACTTAGTTGTAAAGACTAAGAAGCGTAAAGACCACCTCGAGGATCTCAAGACGGTGTTCGAAAGACTTCGAAGGCATCAGCTTAAAATGAACCCTCTCAAGTGCGCATTCGGTGTCACGTCAGGAAAGTTTCTTGGGTTCGTGGTGCGCCATCGTGGAATCGAAGTTGATCAGTCAAAGGTTGAGGCAATTCAAAAGATGCCTGAACCTAAAAACCTGCACGAGCTGCGAAGTCTACAAGGAAAGTTGGCTTACATTCGCCGTTTTATCTCCAACTTAGCTGGGAGATGTCAACCTTTCCATCGGTTGATGAAGAAAGATGTCAACTTCGAGTGGGACGAAGCTTGTAGCAAAGCCTTTGAGAGCATAAAGAAGTACCTTTCCAATCCACCAGTCCTGAGAGCTCCAATTCAAGGAAAGTCGTTGATTCTCTACATTGCAGCGCAGGAAAGATCTTTGGGAGCATTGCTTGCACAGGAAAACGAGCAGGGAAAGGAAGTTGCCCTGTATTACTTGAGCAGAACACTAAACGGTCCGGAGCTGAGTTATTCGCCCATTGAAAAGACATGTCTAGCACTGTTCTTTGCCATTGACAAGCTGAGGCACTACATGCAAGCTCACACGGTACGTCTTATTGCCAGAGCTGATCCTGTCAAATATATCTTATCCAGACCAATCTTGTCAGGACGACTTGCCAAGTGGGCAGTAATCCTACAAAGCTACGACATTGTCTACGTGCCTCAAAAAGCAGTCAAAGGACAAGCTCTAGCAGACTTTCTTGCAGATCACCCTATTCCGTCAGATTGGGAGTTCACAGATGATCTTCCTGATGAAGAGGTCTTTTACATTGAGACACTATCACCATGGACGATATTCTTTGATGGTGCAGCAAGGCGTGATGGTGCTGGTGCCGGCATAGTGTTTGTCACTCCTCAACGACAAATACTACCATATGCTATCATTCTCGGTGAGTTATGTTCAAATAATGTTGCTGAATACCAGGCTTTGATCATTGGTCTTCAAATGGCTGTCGATATGAAGATTCCAACTATAGAAGTCCATGGAGATTCCCAGCTCGTCATCAACCAACTTACAGGATTGTATGACGTGAAGAAAGAGGATCTTGCGCCTTACCATCAACGTGCTGGACAACTAATGGATGAATTTGAAAGCATCACCTTGGAGCATGTGCCTCGACGAGAAAACACTCAGGTAGACGCGTTGGCTAACCTGGCTACTTCTCTTGCAAAGTCAGAAATCCAGGCTACAGTTGTTGCTGTATGTCAGAAATGGATAGTGCCACAGAAGGATGATGAAGAAACTACAGCAACCAACGTTATATCTGTACGTCTCGCGGAGGACGAGGATTGGCGTCAACCAATCATTGACTACCTATAGCACGGGAAGCTGCCTGAAGATCGTCGTCATAAGACAGAAATTCAACGACAAGCTCCCCGCTTCATATATCTCAAAGATGCTCTGTATCGAAGGTCTTTTGATGGAGTTTTACTTCGTTGCCTAGGCCATGAAGAGGCAAAACAGGCTCTCACCGAAGCACATTCTGGTGTTTGTGGCGGACATCAATCCGGACCTAAGTTGCACTTCCAACTCAGAAGGATGGGATACTACTGGCCAACCATGGTACGTGATTCCATTGAGTTTGCTAAAACTTGTCAAGCTTGTCAATTTCATGCCAATTACATACATCAACCACCGGAGCCACTGCATCCAACTGTCTCATCCTGGCCCTTTGAAGCTTGGGGTCTCGACTTAGTGGGGCCCTTGCCAAAGTCATCCCTAGGTCACCTGTACATCCTCGCAGCAACCGACTACTTCTCAAAATGGGCTGAAGCCATTCCACTTAGAGAGGTAAAGAAGGAGCATGTTGCTAATTTCATCCGGACTCAGCTGATCTATCGCTATGGAGTCCCTCGATTCATCATCACTGATAATGGTAAGCAGTTTTACAACAGCTTAATCGACAAGCTCTGCGAGAAGTTCAAGTTCAAGCAGTACAAGTCATCCATGTACAATGCCCCAGCAAATGGCTTGGCCGAAGCATTCAACAAGACCTTATGCAACCTGTTGCGGAAGGTAGTCTCTAAATCCAAAAGAGATTGGCATGACAGAATTCCGGAGGCATTATGGGCGTATCGTACAACTTACCGGACTCCAACACAGGCGACGCCATACTCACTTGTCTACGGTGTCGAAGCAATACTGCCGTTGGAAACACAGATTCCATCCCTGCGCATGGCTGTTCTGGAAGGACTCACACAGGAGGAGAATGCTCGCCTACGTCTGGATGAGTTAGAAGCCCTCGATGAAAGGAGGCTCGAAGCACAACAGCAACTTGAGTGCTACCAAGCCCGGCTCACCAACACGTTCAACCGCAGGGTCCGCCTTCGATCTTTTCAAGTTGGAGATCTTGTTCTTGCTGTACGACGGCCCATCAACATGAAGCATCGGCCTGGTGACAAGCTTACTTCCAAATGGGACGGGCCATACTTAGTGCAGGAGGCCTACACTCACAACGCTTACATGCTGTCAGACCAAGAAGTCGTCCGAATCGGTCCAATCAATGGTAAATTTCTGAAACAGTATTATGTGTAAATATGTTTTAAAAAAATCAAAAAAAATAAAGAAAAAAGAAAAAAAATAGAAAAAAGAAAAAAAAAAGAAAAAAAAAAGAAAAAAAAAATCAAAAAAAAAAAATTGCGAAGTCCCGATCTGAAAGACCAAGCGAAAATCCAAACCCAAACACTTGAGCCCAATTCAGAGTCCAACTCAAAAGCTTGAAAACCAAATCCAAAAATCCAAGTCTAGAAGCCCAAACACTCGACCCAAATCCAAAAATACAATTCCAAAACTCAAACACTCGACCCAAAACCAATCCAAAACCCAAAACCCAAAAATTCCAAGTCCCAAACACAGTCCAGAACCCAAGTTCAAAATCCAATCCAACTCCTGGCCCGCATAAGTATAAACTGTGAACGGCCCAAAAATATAAAAGCAACGAAGGGTTTGAGTCTGAAACTCAGCATCAGTCTCAACCGATCTTCACCACATACCAAGACCTTCGCTCCTCTGCCACAAGAAAGATGGAACCAGTTGCAGAATCTCAGGACAAGGGAGAAGAAAGATCACCCCGCACAAGGTGGCAACCGACCATGACACAACTGCAAATTTTGGAGGAAGTCTTCCACAACAATGGAGGTATTATTCCTAGTGCATCTCAAATTTACCAACTTGTCTCACGATTGCGCCCGCTCAGGGCAATCGAAGGAAAAAATGTGTTTTATTGGTTCCAGAATCGGAGAAGCAGGAAGAAACCAGCACTGAGAACTGCTATTTCCAAAGAACAGTCTGTCGTTCCGATGGTAAATCCCACCGGTACAGCTTCGCCCTCAAATGAAGCAGGTCCGAGTTCTTCCACTGCAATGGTCTCTCCACGGTATGTTCATCAAAGTCGTAGCCCATGGGAGAATGCATGTTGGTCTTGGTGGTCTTACAGAGTCAGCCAAGGGTTCATCCCTCCTAGGTACTTAAGTCTAGGAGGAATTTTTCTAGCAGAAAGGAGTCATTCCGGCGAAACTTTGCCTCTCTTTCCAGAATATTCCGGTAGCATCAACCAGCCAAAAAGCGACATCGACATCAACATCATCGACCCACCAAACGTGGTCGAACTTGACTTGGAGCTGCGCCTCGGGCCCCTCTAGGATGGCCGACAAGATAAGATGCAATGACTTTGGCAGCACGGCAACGACTTCTGCAACACACGGTAACGACTTTCGTGACACGCGTCAGCCGCTGCCTCTTTTGTCTCTTATGTAGGAAAAGGACGTGGAGGACCCTACTCGATTCTGCGTACCTTCTTTTTGACTTTTCAAAAAAAAAAAAAAAACCTTTATCGTATGTATATATATCTTGCATTCCCGAGTTATAATACTCACCCCTCAGCTCTTCTCTGAAAAGAAAATGGCTAGTCTCTACACTTGTCTCAGGAAGTTCTTTGATCAAGAGGTTGGAGGCGCACGAGCTAAGAAAAGAAGGAGTAGTCTTTCTCGAGGGATCCCTAGAAACCCTCAAAACTCATTCTCCAACGCCATCAGTGTCATGGAGTTCCAACTACTCTCCTTAGTTCGCATTTATCGCAGCGAGCCGAGAAGTTCTGATCGTCGTCCTGGATCTACAAATGCAGCGACATGCAGGGAAGTTCCAACTACTCTCCTTACGTCGAAGCAGATTCGGGAATCATCACCATAACCCGTCTCTCTGTGCGCAGGTCTTAAAGTTCCAAAGTGCTGGGCCTTCCTCTTGGGGAGGTTCAAGTTCTTTGCCTACCGGATCATCCTCACCAGAGCCCTGGAACTTTAAGACATATAAAAAATCCTTTGCGGGCTATGGAAGCTCGAACGCAACTGGAGTCAGAATATCAATTTTTATATTGGCTGGGGTGCTAACTTTCTCAAGATCGTATCGGATTCCTATTGCGATCCAACAACAGCAGACATATTCAAAGATAGAAGACTCCAAGATTCAATGTTCATCAGGACGTTTCCAAATTTCAAACTGGACTTCAAGACTCGGTGCGGATCACGTCTGTAAAGTTCTTCCTTACCGACCCTTGAAGTGTGGGCATTTGTAAAGTATTATTAAAAAAAAAAAAAAAAAAGTCATGGTCAGGCCTCTAGAAGGCCTATTGAAGAGTCAGAGTAAACCCACGATGCATGCACCTTTCAGGAGTTGTGCATTTTTCCAATTTGGCTGGTGAGAGTTGGTGGAATAGGAGGATCCACTGGCCTATAAATAGGCCGATGCAGTTGGAGCAAAAGCATTCCAGAGAAGAAAAAAAAAAAACCAACGTCCAATTACAAAGAAAAAGCCAAGTCCTTGAAAATACGTCCAACCAATTACACACAAGCACTCACATTCTCCTAGCCAATCAAACACCAGCATCCACGTTCTTAAACATTTCCAAAGTCCCAAATTGAAATTCCATTTCCCACAACGAAAGAAAGCCTTATAAATAGGCTCCTGCCCCCCAGTTCAAAAGATATTCAGCAAATCTGTAAACAGAAAAATTCAAAGAATTTGAGAGAAAAAGAAAATTTTAAAAATCTCTCAAGAAAATTTCTCCTTTTCTTACGTGCTTTTACTCTGCAGTATACTCTCCTAACTCCTTTTTGAGAGATATTTCAGAGGTAAGCCCCAAAAAATATGCTGTTTCCATTTCTAAAGTTATTTTTAGATTTATATTCTCCGATCGCTGTAGATCTGAATTTATGAGAATATAGATCTAAAAATATCAAATTACTTCAAATCCAGCTGGGATTAAGCCTCAAACGGCCCTCAGCAAACTCCAGGCAGCTCATTCGAGAACAAGTCCCTTTGACCCTCGGTGAAATTAAGTCAGATCGGCTCAGATCAAGTCTCTGCGGTTCTTAACCGTAGTCAAAACGTCCAAATCAGATCCGGTTTCAGTCTACCCAGTTCAAGAAAAAGTTGTGGAATTTATTTCTGTCAAGATCAAGCTCGTGCAGCCCTTGACGGAATCAAAAAAGGAACACTAATCGGAGGATCTACGGAGATCGACCCCACGTAAATTTTCTTTTATTTTACAATTTTTAATTTGTAATTTATTTTTGTATTTTCGAATTTAATTGTTTTAGACTCGAAATTTACGCTTTACAGCAATATTAGTCTAATCAAACTTTATAATTTTATTTTATTCATCAGTAGTGATAATAAGTAATAATATTAGCAATCAACAACAATAATTAGCAATGACAAACAGTAACAGCAAAACTAAATAGGCCTTAAAATATAAATACTGAATTAAAAAAAAATACAAAAGCTGACTTATCAAAATAGAAAAAAAAAAGCTAATATATACTAAATGAAACATTAAAATTATATAAAAATGGACTTTTTTTTTCAAATAAGTTTAAACAACGACACTAAATTTTCAGTTTTCGGATGCAGAATTACCACAAAAAAATAAATAAATGAAATTGTTTATCTACACTTACCTTTCCTTCATTTTCCCAGCACCCAAACAGAGCATTGGTATCATGAATTTTCGTATTTCTAGCACAAAAAATTATTCCAAAATCATTAATAATTAAAAGCAAAAAACTTACTTGAAAATTTAGTAAAGGAGAGAATGGAATTTGAGGCCTTTCCCTAGTGAGAGAGAGGGGGAGAAAAGGTTGTAAGTCCGGCTAAGAAGAATGGGAACGTGAAGTTATGTGACATGGCAGTGCATGTCAATGAATATTACTATTAATCGACATTAACTTCCACACGCAAGATGTCTAGTGAGTGGGTTCTAGGTCGGACCTACCTTTTCCATTTCCATGCCAAAGTATCTTCTTTATCTTACCGGCCCTCAAACTCTCGACTTGAAAGTCTTAAGACTGGAGCCTAACCAAGACAGCAAGCACAGCTGGCAATGTTACATGTGAATATGACTTCCCACTAACAAATGAGTCCCATCCTAAAAGAAAGAACGCCTAGCAAGAACACCTTATCATATGCACAGCCTCTTCCTCACATTTTTTTCCTATAGTATTGTCATAGAATTGCTGCAATAAATCTATTTTGAGGAAGAATGAGTTTAGAATAAGGTGTTAACGGCTGCCTTAAAAGATTATTGACATAGGAAGTATTGACATAAGATATAGTTACATAATAGTTATAAAAATCAGTTTAACCCTCAATAAAGAATTAAAAATTATTTTTTCAAAATTAATTCTAAACATATTTAGTGTCACTTTGAATATACTTAGTATTATTTTAACCCTCGATTTCAAATTAGTTTTTCAAAAAAATTAATTTTTTGCAAAAAAAATTTTAAACTACTTATGACTATTTTCTATATCTTTCTAGTTTTTCTCAAGATTAATTTAGTGATTAGAAAACCACAATATAAAAAATATTCGACACGATAAATCTTTTATGTAGTAGTTTCTTGCTCAGTGATTCTGTATCTGTGTTATATAATTCTTCTATGCGGTGAGAGTTGCCTCCAAAAAGAATCTGACAGATATTCGAACTAGTTTAATCGAAGTCTAATGTGACTTCAAGATATCATAGTTTGACACCAAAAATTCTTTTATGTGGCGGTTTAAGTTGCAACCGCCGCCTATATAATACATAGACAACGGTTGCATTATATTTTTTTTAAAAAAAGTTATTAAATAAACAAAAAGAATTATAAAGGTCTTTAGCTCTCCAGGTATCTAGGTTACAATGCCTTTTTCCCAATGATGTAGGAACCGAGCCGGATCGGTTGATTGGACTAGAAAAATTAGGAATTGGCCAACTGATCGGTTTGGTTCTCTCTTAAAACCGAACCTTTTGAGAATTAGATATAGAACCAGTGAACCGGTTGATTTAACTAGAAATCGACAAACCTGTCACGATTTTTGCAAGTCTATCGGTTCGATCGATAACTATTTTGATCAGTCAACACTGATGTGACATTTTTTGCTAAAAACATCTCAACATATAAGATGCATAAGGTAGGTCTTAAAGCCATGACTTTTCATTAGTGGTGGGTAAGCTCTCACCACTGGACAAACTTGTGTCTTGTTATTTTCTTTTTTTCTATACTTATTATTTTACTAATAAGAGCTAGAGCTCTTTTTGCTTTTTCATTCTATTTTTTGTATGTAATAAATTAAAATTGTACTAAATTATTTTTTAAAAAATTGAATTAATCGAAATAAAAATACATAAATAACAATTTATTTTATTTTAAAAATATTTGACATAAATTATTGAAATTTATTTTTACATTAACTTAGTTATTCTTTTAGTTTTGTAATTTATTTATTATAAATTATTTTTTGTTATATACTAATTATAATATTTTTATCGTATATAAATATTAATTTAGTTCCTAAAATACACTTTGAGTTAATTATTTATTATTATTCTTATATAATATTACATTATATATATATATATATATTCAATTTTTATATATTTTATATTAAATAAAATTTTTATCAATTCAATCACAGTTAAACTGATTAAACTTTGAATCCATGAGCTTTCTAGTTTAGTAACCAATTCTTAAAACATTGCTTTTTCCTTCTTTTCTAATCTCCATCGGTCAGATTCCACAGCATCCGAGAAAACAACTAGAGAAATCGATAAGCTCCTGCATCGCATCCCATTGATTATTCCTTCTTCTATCTGATTGCTTCCGATCAGAGAAGTTGATCGCATCGTATCTCTGGCCCATTACCACGGGGAGCTTGCTTGGCAGAAATTTCAGCCAATTCCTCCACAATCTCCTTCCCATAATCAGCATGCTCGACGAGTATGCCTCTAGACCCTCCAAGAGGCTCTACAACATCTTCTTTGCTAAAAACAGCTCAAACAATACCAATAGAGGTCCTACCCCTCTGTCACATAAGGGGCTATTCGAGCTCCTCCTCATCCTCCTCCTCCAACGAGGTTGAACCAGGCAGGATGCTAAAAGAAGCCCCTATGCTAGCCTTTCAGTTTTGACCATGCTTCCTAGATTTTTCTATAGCCTGTCACTTCTTCTAACAATCCTCCTCCTTTTGGGCCTTAAAGGCCGCTAAGTTGGGATTGTAAAGCCGGACAAACACATTGCCACCGCACTCCTTACCCTCAAGGAATTGGTTCAAATCCCACAACTTATTGAAAGTTTCCATTTCTTGAGGGGACGAGATAGGATCTTCAGAGTGCAATAGCCTCGACAACAAAACGAATTTGGTTAGAAGGCAACATGTTTGGGGGGACGAACAAAGAAAAAAGTGCTCCTTGTAATCATGCCTATTCAAGAGACCTTCACTAAGCTTGCTTAGGGCCCAGTTTCCAGAGAAAATTATGTAAGTCGTGCTAGTTGCCTTCACAGTGAAAGCTTTATGCAACTGGGAGCATTCACAAAGAACCCCCAAACCCAACAAATGCTGCCACAAGTTGGGACCCTTTTAACCAAAGGACAACTAGTGATAATGAAGGAAACCCAGCACAGCATTCGAAAGAGGAAAATAAATACTCAAAATCGACGAAGCAAAATAAAAAGAGAAGTAACCATATAGAGGACGACAATACCTCTCCCATAATGTTGGCAGACGCTACTAGTACTCAAGCAGAAAAAACTCCTCTACGCTCTCCAACAGAGATTCAATCATCTAAAACACAAATCATAGACCAAACACTTTGGCTGGCTGTAGGCAATAACACTAGCGTCACTAAAGGAACCACCCTTAGAAGGTTTAGCCTTCCACAGAGGCTAATTCAAAGGGATGGGCAAGAAGCAGACATAATTCAAAGGGAAAAGTCACAGGGATGGAAGCGAAACAGATAAATTTTGTGAATCTAACTCGGAAAACCCCCCTTATAAGGCTCCAAGAGATTGGCGCAATAGTTAATAAAAAGTGTCTACAACAGGTCATAACCTCACAAAATGAGAACGTGGATTTCAAAATCAAAAGGACATGAAGAACCCCTTGATTAACTAGGAAATTACATTTATCTACTTTTAAAGGGGGGCAAGTGATGGATATCACCCAACGTGGCTTAAAGCAGCGCATATGGACCACGAACTTAGGCTTAGGCCTTTCCAAGTGGCCTCCAAGGGCCCAATTGTAGGTTGAGCAAGTCGTCTCGGCAGCTCCTACAATAGCTCACATAAAACTCGCTGGTGGAGCTCACTAGGCAAACTACAGATAGACTCGAGCTTCTATAACCCTGAGTTACCCTCTGACAGATTGTCACATCCATCATGTGTGGAGCTTACTTCTTTTCAAATATCAGACTACTGCTGGTTGGTAAATATATCAAAGGCTGATGCCTAAGTAGGGGGATCTGATCCTAATCCAATCCCAGACTCCAAGTCTAGTCTAAAATCCTCACAAGCTCTAACCTTGAATTCCTCCACAACACACATGCACCCTCGTAAGCATGTCTGCACACAAACCAACAAGGTACCCACCTTCAGTGCCTCACCACCAAAGGTCACCCATAGGGACCTTATGGGGCCCTCTCGATCTTACTTGACCTCTTACTAACGCAATTCCTCGACCCATGTCTTGTTGTTTTACATGTTCAGCACAAGGCCCCACGACGGCTAAGCCAACAACTAAGGACAACCATCAGTGACATAAGAGGTGTGGACATGCTAGCATACAAAAACTAAAGTTATTGCAATCAAAAAGCTAATAAAAGACTTACAATAAATAAATGACCTTTTATGTGTTTGTGAGCCATGTTAAATGGGAAACAACAAAGGGAACTACTTTATGCTACAATGCATACAGTGAGAGCAACCAAAAAGCTATAATTAGTTCACACTGACATTTGTGGCCAACGAGAACCAACTCTCTCAACAACAACTGCTATTTTGTTCTATTCATAGATGACTTCACAAGAATGACTTGGGTCTATTTCTTAAGACAAAAGTCAGACTTCTTTGCTGTGTTTAAAATATTTAATGCTATGGTTAAGAATCAAAGTGCTTGTTCCATAAAAAAGATAAGGCCAGAAAGAAAGAAAGAGTATACATCTAGACACATAAAAGAAGAAGGCATTATGCATCAACTATCTATTGCATGCACACCACAACAGAATGAAATTTCAAAGACGAAAAATAGAAGCGTGATAGAGATGGCTAGAAGCATACTAGTAGATAAGAACTTGCCTAAAATGTTTTAAGCAAAAGCTACCAACAATGCTATTTACCTCCTTAACAGATTGCTTACAAAGGCACTAGAAGTGAAGACTCCGATTGTAGAGTATGTACCCAAAAAAAGGAGACACAAGCTTGAAGAAAACGATGTCAGAGGCATACTCATTGGCTATAGCTCTTAGTCAAAGGGCTTTAGATATTTTATCTCGGTTCTAAAAAAGTTGTTATCACAAAGCACATAACAATAAATAAAGATTCTATTTGGAATTGGGAGACACAACAAATACAACCAAGATAGATTGTTGTTACTCAAAGTATTGCAAGCCTACCTATTGTAGCAAGGTCAACAGACTAACACAAGTTTAGAAGAGGATCAACTAGCCAATTCAACTGATACTCCCAATTCTTCTACAGCTTCTTCTCCTTAAGCACCTCCTTTATTTGCATAGAGATGTTTTTACCTGATTCCTTAAATCCCGAAAAGAAGACAAGGTCATTATCAAATGACATTTATAGATGCAATTTAGTAGTGTTTAAACCACAAACCTAGGTAAATGTAGCAAAGCAAAAGGAATGGTAGCTTATGTTGATGATTTCATAGCTACTGGAAAAATACAAATGCAATTCAAGAATTCAAATAAGAAATGCTAAAAAAAATTGAATGTCAGATCTTGGGGAGATGAAATACTTTCTGGGGTTGCAAGTAATGCAAACCAGTAAAGGCATATTTCTCTCACAATAGAAATATGCATAAAAAAATTCTAAAAAAATTGGATATAGAAAGGTGCAAACTAGCTGTTGTTCTTCTTCCTGCAAACTTGAAACTCTCTAAAATAGATGGCAAAATCATGCAAATTCCAAGGCAGTGTAGAAGCTTGGTTGGCCACTTGCTTCACCTAATAACAACAATGGCTTATGTAATGTCTGCAGCAAGTATTCCCTCTAGATATATGCAACAAACTACAGATATCCATCTTGATGTTGCCAAGAGAGTGCTAAAGTATTTTAAAGGGACTCCAAGCTATGTAATTTGGTACAAATCAGGAAATCAAGAGAAATTACATGTGTACACAATTTTAGATTGTTGGAAGTGCAGGTGATATTAAAAAAACACCTAGTTCAAATGTTGTAGCTTGGAATTACAAAAAGTAAGAAATAATTGTATAGTCAACTACAGAGGCTGAATACACAACAGCTTATGTAGTTATTAACTAGGTCATATGGATAAGAAAAATCCTTATAGATTTGGAAGAAGAAGAGAGTGAGCCAATAACGATTTATTATGACAATAAATCAGCTATTGCAATAATTAAAAATCTTATCTGTCATGGTAGGACAAAGCACATAAAATTCAAGTTTCATTTCATAATAGATACTAAACAAACTCACTCAATCAAACTCCAAGGTTGCAGTCAAGAGGATTGAGTTGCCAACATATTTATAAATGACTCTCCAAAGAAAGATTAAGATTGTTTACAATAAGGATTAGAATTACAAGTTTCAACTTCGAGGAGGAGTGTGTAGCCTAGGTGAAGTTGAACTTGAAGAAAAGTAGACTAAGCCAATCACAGTGATTGGACAAATCCTGCAAGTGCACCAAGCCAATCGTAGTAATAAAAACCTGACAAATATTTTACGTGTCGAATCCACAGGGAACGAAAACCAATTAAGATTTGTAAAAATTCTAATTAAACCTAACCCAAATTGATGATTTAAATTAATTTGAAAAATAATTAAATAAAGAAACTTAACTAATTAAATCTAGCAATTGAATTCTAAATTTGATGTTTCTTAAATTTGAAAAGGGACTTGGGCTTAAGATTTCAACTAGAATGGGACAAACTACGTTAGTTTCATGGGTTTTATGATTTGAACGTCGCTTCTACTTAATTTAGCCTTTATTCTCTTTGGAGCAACTAAGTCGTACCTAACATACTTCTAATCTTCTCTCGAACTCACATGAAAATAAATTAAGCCTATTAAGAATAGAGAAAAAATTGGCGTCATACAAATCTTTCATCTCTCGATCTCAAAATTTGCATGTTCATCTACCTAGTGTGCAATTTTCTCATCTCCCGACCTCAATATAAACCAAGCTTACTTCTTTGATGGTCAATTATAAAAGTAACATGAAACTCAAAACGGATAAATTAAATTAAAGTCTTCAAATTAAAGTCTTCAAATTAAAGTACTATCAATTCACAAGACAAAGAAATCATTTATGAAAACTAAGTAATTCAAACCCCTCAAGCTAGGCTATATCCTAAACCCTAGCTTGGGGTTTAGCAATCTATGCTAAAAACTAGAAGATCAAAAGCAAATAAAGTAAATAAAGTCATAAAAAAACAGAAAAGAAAAGCTCTATTTAGGTGCCTGAAAATTTGAAACCCTAGCTTCAGTCTTCAATCTCTTCGCTTCCTCTTTCCTCTTCTCTTTTGCTGTATTACATATCTCGTCTTGCGTCTCTCAACATTCAAAATTCTAGAAAAACCCTCTTTTGAGGGCTTTTTGGGTTTATATATATTAATTTGGAAGTACAAAAATACCCCCAAGTGGCTCTACAGACTAGTAGTTCTAGCAAAATTAGGAAAACTGTTTAAATTCTATACCAAATTGGATTAGGACTGACATAACTCAAACTCAGCCAGACTAGACTCAGACTAGCCCAAACACTAATCATTGATCTTACTACTCTCCCAATAAGTCTAATCAATCATAAATCATTAATCTTTACTTATTTTCTTCGATTCGACCTACAAATAACATAAGAGTAAAAGAAACAAGAAATGCCAAAAATCCTCCAAATTGCACAAATAAAATATCAATTCAAACTTATAAACCACGTGGTAATTATGCAATTATCGAACATATCAAGTTTGCAGTAGTAACAAAAATTATAGCTTCTAGAGAATAAAACAGGTAGCAATTACAATAGCAGTATAACAATAAACAGCAACAAGAAACACAAGCAGTCACAGTAATCCAACTTTAGGAGGAGCAGGTTCTTCATAAGTAATGAAGCTAATCAAGGTCAACTTTGGTGGTTGTGAAAAGCACCAATCAAACCCACCATAGTTTCCAGCCAATTATAGCAACTATAGGAAGAAGAATTGTTGAATTATGGTGTTGTCATTATATTTGTCAAGCTGATGTTTCAGCTTTTATGTTTAAATCTTTTCCTCCAAAAAGTTAGTTGCTGAAGATGATTTACATAGACACTATCTTATCTTGTTCTACATTTTTTTATTTTTCTCTGAATGTTTTTTAATTAGGATGATATTACTTCCTATATTAAATTAGTACTAGATAGTTTGCATTTTAAATATAAAACTCCTTTATATAAGGAGGTTTGATGATGAATACAAAGTAGAAAAAGTCTTTTCATCTCCTTCTCCTTGTTGTTATTTCTATAACAAGTTTTCAAAACCATATGTGGTATTAAAGAATTAAATTCTTTGACATGTTGAGTGAGAGAAAAACAGAGTAAACACTTTCAAAAGAGTAGAGAAACCAAAGAGTTATCCCACACAAACCAAAAACAAACTATATAACTCTTAGGTTATTTTTTCTGAAACTCCTCTTCTCCTTAATCTTGTATATATATATATTTTTTTTGTTTCCAAAATCCTTTGCAAAACTCTTTAATACAATGTTGTTTTCTGTAGCCTTTTATCTCTGTTGCAATTTTAAGCAATCAAACTCACAAAACTTGAATTAAGTTACAACGAAAACTAAACCAACAAATGGTTTTGCAATTTTTAGGTTCTGTATTTTCCTAGTTGTCGTAGTTTGAAGAGGCATCAAAAGGCTCTTTTGCCAATAGTTTGAGGAAAACTTTTGGTTTTCTAGCAATGTTGTAACCTATTTAGAGCATATGAAAAGCCTCAATGGTGAGTTCAGGAGGAAGAAAAAAAAAACAATGAACTCAGCTTTTAAAAACCCCTATGGCTTCAGGAGGACAAATAAATAAACAAAAAAAAAATTGAAGACTAGATTCTAAACTAACAAATTTGAAGGCTCTAAATGAGCTAAACAACTTTGAAGATTGGTTCTAAATTAGCAAATTTGAGCGCTCTAAATGACTCCAACAAGTTGAAGACTGGTTTCATAAACCAACAAAAATGAAGATGAATTTTTAGACCAAAATATGATTACTCTTCTTTAAAGCATGCGAAATAACAGCCCCAATGAGGAGTGTTGAATTATGGTGTGGTTATTTTACTTGCCATGCTGAAGTTTTAGCCATTACGTTTAAGTCTTTCTATTCAGAAATCTGATAAGTTGGTTGCAGGAGTTGATTGGCATAGATGCTATCTTATCTTGTTTTGAATTTGTTTAGTTTTATTTGAATGTTTTTTAATTAGGATGAGATTACTTTCTATATCATATTAATACTAGTTAATTTGAATTTTGAATGCAAAACTCCTTTATATAAAGAGGTTTGATGATAAAAAAAAAGTAGAAGAAATCTTTTAATCTTATTTCCTTGCTGCTACTTTTCTGGCAAGCTTTCAAAACCTCACAGACTCAACAACAGAAATAATTCTAGCAACAGCAATAGCAAATTAAGCAACACAGAACATGTCAAGTGGACAAGTAGCTACCTCACTCAGTCAATTAGAAGCTAGGAAACTAAATTAGTTTTTATTAGTGCGTTGAAATTTTATGAGGAAGTTGGCTTAAAGACCAAGCAAATTTTGCTTCTATATATAATTATTCAAATTGAAAAATGTGATAGAGGAGAATTGCTTGAAATGAAAAATTCAAAATTCATCAATTCTAGCTCCTTGAACTGTACTCCTTAATCAAAAATCACATACCAACCATTGATAACAATAACTACCATAACCGTCATTTAAACTTCCATTCACAAACTTCAAATGTTCAAGACCAATCTACATGTGCTGTGCTGATAGAAGTTTCATTAATTTCTGTTGACATGCAAAATGAATTTTGTGTTTTTGATCTTAAGGTGTGAATGGGGTGTTTTGTATATAGACCCTCTAAGATGTAAGAGCTCTGATACCACAACGTGCCAGATAAGTGTTTGTTGAAATGTCTCAAAGGCTTGAAAATGTATTTTCTTTGGAACAAGTTCTAGGAAATTTTTCGCAGCACAAAGATCACTTTCATTTTTCATCCTTTTGGTTATTGATAAATTGTTTTTTCTTGGTCCTTAAGCGAATGCACAAATCATTAAATGTATTAAAACATTTTGATCTAAGTTTCTTAGCTTCTAATTGGCCGGATGAGTTGGCTATTGTTCACCTCCTTCCTCTTGCTTTGCTCAAGTGGCTATTACAGCAACATTCCTTGAAATGTTATTGATTATATATTGTTGTAGGTATTTGATAAGTGCAAGTTGCAGCCACCATCTTTGACTTGAAGAAGCTTCTTGGAAACTACGATTGTTGTAGCTAGATTGTTGATGTTCCTTTTGTTGAGCTAGCTTCTTGTCATTGGTGAATGCTTTGCTAAAGTTGATGCCTTTAGCTTCCATTCCTCTGCTACCACACATTCAGATTGCTAGAAATTCTTCAGGTTAGCTTTCAGAACTACTTTTGGAACTTTTCTTTCTTACAAATGTTGCTGTGATTAAATTTGCTTTACTATTGTTTCTAGAATTGATTCCTCAAGTTCAACTCCACTGATTCTATAACAAATTAGAGAGGCTTTTGAAGATTCACTCAAGGCCATGATCTGGGCAGATAATGACATACGTACATCAAGTTTCCTACAACCTGTTGCTGAGACAGTTAACAATTTCAGAGTATTGAGTACAGTTCTTGAAGTTTAGAAGCGTGATGATCTTGACATTGAAGGGGCTGTTCATGCATATCATAATATTGGATGAAGCAAGACTTTCACACATATGTGTCATTGCATTACATACATATGGATGAGAGCTTGATGATAGTGAAGGATTATTTGATAGCTGCAACTGGAAAGGATTGTAGCTTGATAATTAGTTTAGGGCCATAAAAAGATGGGGAGTTTGGGTCTCCACATAATTTAAATCTAGAAGCAACTAGCCAAAACTTTGATTACATGGTTAACAACCTTCTACAATTCTTGTACGTTTTATGTTTATGACTAGCACCAATAATTGGGATGCATTGCGAACAATCTAACATAATCATACCACTATCTTTAAAATTTCAGAAATCTATCTCCACCCCTCTCCCTTTATGGCCCAAAGCAAAAAGGGAGAAACAATTAAAGAGCATGTGTGTTGCCTATGCTATGTAAGAACTTTTAGTAATTAGCTGTTTCAAAATAGCAAAAGAACTATGCAGTTCACCATGTTAATTGTATTTAGTGTTGCAGCCTAGGTAAAGCTAAACTTGAAGAGAGGAAGGTTGAGTTTGTAGTAACAACAACAATAGTAGCCCCTAAAAACAGAACGAACAACAAAAGAAGGGCAAGCAGCTCAAGCAGCTACAGTATCCCATTTCCTCATCAGTAAAGAAGCCGCTCAAGGTCAAATTTGGTGGCTAGGTTATGTACCAATCATTTTTGTCACAACAGCCAACCAATCAAGAAACCAACAGCAAAAGAAGCAAAAGTTTCAGTACATAGAATTTATCTTACGTCAGCAATAACAATTTCAGCAAATAAAATTCCAGTGGGCAACAGTAGTCTCTTGCATAACCAATCAGTTTAGTTGGCTTAAGAATGTCATATGTATTGGGAAACTAAATTAAGGTTGTGATGATGTATGATATATATATAAATAATGAATGAGAATGAAAAAAAAAATAATAGAGGAAAATTGCTTTCAATGAAAAATCTGAAATTCAATTAAACTTTAGCTACTGCAACAATTTCCAAACAATAACGGTCACATAACAAGCTTGAATAGCCATAGAAACATTTCAACAAACACTTACTAAGCTCAACATTGGTATCAAAACTCTCTATAATCTGTGAGGGCCTATGAAACAGAAATATTGAACTTCAATTTAAGCCTCAAACTAGAAATCAACCTTAAAGACAAACCCTGTAGTACCAATGTCCACAACATAAAGTTCAGCAGCTCCTTCAACTACTTCCACAGCTCCTAGTATCTCAACAACTAATATTTCTTTTCCTGCTCCACTAATGTTTATAGGGGAGAACTATGACTACTACGCAGTGAGGTTAAGAGCTTATTGGCTGATATATGATTTGTGGGAAGTTGTTGAAGTAGGCTATACACTACCAACTGCATCAATACAGTTAACTCAAAAAGAGATGGCCTCATATAAGCAAAAGCAGCAAAAAACATAAAAGCCCTTACCTTGATCCATTCTTTAGTATCTAAGTCCATCTTTCCTAGAGTTGTGGTAGCCAAATCAACCAAAGAAACTTGGGATATCTTGCAACAAGAATTCAAAAGCTCTGAGAGAGCAAGAACGGTCAAATTTCAATCTTTGAGAAGGCAGTTTGAAAATCTAAAAATAAAAGAGAATGAAGTAATAAAAGACCTTTCAGGGAGACTTCTAGAATTAGTGAATCAACTAAAACTGAATGGTGAACCACTTGAGGATAGAAGAGTGGTATAAAAGGTTTTAAGAAGTTTACTTGAAAAGTTTGATGTTGCAGCAATATCTATAGAATAGTCCAAAGACCTCACTGTGTTTAAATTGGCTTAGTTACTTGGAACTTTGGAGCTATATGAGCAGAGAATTCAAAGCAAGCAAGAGACAATTGTTAAAGGTGCCTTGTCTGCAAATTCTAACAAAGGAAATCAAACTTCAAAGCTAGCAATGGCAAGTAGTTTAAAGCACTAGAAGTAACACACCAGCAACTTCAACAAGGAATTTTAGTGAAAAGAAAAATGGTCTTCTTCAATGTAATATCTGCAAAAAATAAAGTCATCTAGAGCAAGATTGTTGCCATAGGCAAGGCACAGTCAGAATTTGTAAAAAGTTTGGCCATATAGAAAGGGAGTGCAAAAATAAGCAGAGAAAGATTCAGTCTCAGCAAGTACAACCTATACAGCAGCAAAGACAGCAACAAAGGCAATTTCCACAAAGGCAACAACATGCAAATCTTGTAGACACAGGTCAAGTAGAAAATCATCTTTTTCTAGCCCTATCATAAAGGTGATGCAAAGTTTAATGAAGTTTGGCTCATTAATAGTGGTTGCTCTAACCACATGACAAACCAACCTCACATTTTCACAAATTTAGATACAAACTTCAAAGATCAGGCCAGAATGGGTAATAGAGAGCATGTTCAAGCCACAAGCAACGGCACAATAGCAATTCAAACTTACAAAGGTACAAAATACATTTCAGATGTGCTTTTGGTACCAAGCTTAGATCAAAATTTGTTGAGTGCTCGGCAAATGGTCCAAAAAGGCAAAATATATGCAAAATATATAATCACAATGATGTGGAAATCATTGAAACTGCCATATTGAATAAAGGCTTTCCATTAAAATAGAAGTATGCATATGGGTGTGCTTTGGCAGTAGCAAAAGATGAATCTAAATTGTGGCATTGAAGGTATGGACATGATAGTATATAAAAACTGAAATTGTTGCAGTCAAAAGGGTTAGTGAAGGACTTGCCAACTTTGAATGAGCTTTCTTGTGTTTGTGAACCATGTCAAATGGGTAAACAACATAGAGAACCATTTTATGCTATAATGCTTGGAGAAAGAGCCACTAAAACATTAGAATTGGTTTACATTGATATTTGTGGGCCAATGAGAACCAATTCTCTCAACAACAATAGCTACTTTGTTCTTTTTATAGATGACTTCACAAGAATGACTTGGGTTTATTTCCTAAGACATAAGTCAGACTTATTTGTTGTGTTTAAAAAATTCAAAGTTATGGTTGAAAATCAAAGTGCTTGTTTCATCAAGAAAATAATATCAAATACAGGGAAGGAGTATACATCTACACAGCTTGAGCAATTCTTAGAAAAAGAAGGCATTGCGCATCAATTATCTGTGGCATACACTCCACAATAAACAGAGTTTTATAAAGGAAAAACAAAAGTGTAATGGAAATAGCTAGAAGCATGCTTGTAGAGAAGGGTTTGCCTAAAACATTCCGGGCAGAAGCTGTCAACAATGATGTCTACCACCTCAACAAATTGCCTATAAAAGCACTAGAAGAAGACTCCAATTGAAGCATGGAGTGGATATAAAGCAACAATCAACCATTTAAAGGTTTTTGGTTCTATTTATTATGTGCATTTACCAGAAGATAAGAGACACAAGCTAGAAGAAAAGGCAACCGAAGGCATATTCTTGGGCTATAGCTCTCAGTCAAAGGGTTTTAGAGTCTTTGATCTCAGTTTTGAGAAGGTTATTACCACAAGGGACATAAAGGTAGATGAAGATTTTGCTTGGAATTGGGAGACAAATCAGATCCAATCAAAACAAATAGTTGTTACACAAAGCACAACAAGTTTACCTATTGTAGCCAGGCAGTAGACTAGCTCTGATTCAGAAGAAGATTGACAAGTTAATTCATTTTAGGCTTCCAGCTCTTCTACAGCTTCCTCACCAAGAGCACGTCCTTCCTCTCCACTAAAGATTTTCTCACCTAATTCCTTAAACCTTATAAGGAAGACAAGATCTGTATAGGTGTAATGTAGCAATTTTTGAGCCATAAACTTATGCAAATGCAACAAAGCAAAAGGAGTGGCAGCTTGCTTTGAAGGAGGCGCTTCATATGATTAACAAGAACCAAACTTGGAGTCTCATTCCTAGACCTACAAATCAAAAAGTAACAGGTGTAAAATGGATCTATATAGTGAAGCAACATGCAGATGGAAGCTTGAACAAGTAGCAAGGTTAAACAAAGTAAGGCTTGTAGCTAAAGACTTTTCACAAGAGGCTAGAAGTGATTATACTAAAACCTTTGCTTCAATAGTAAGGTTAGACGCAATTAGACTTCTTTTGGCACTTGTACCAAAAAAGAATTGGAAGATCTACCAATTAGATGTCAAGTCAGCATTTCTAAATGGCTACCTGCAAAAGGATGTTTACATTCAGCAACCTAAAGGTTACATGCAAAAAGGGAAAGAGGATTGGCTTTACAAGCTGCACAAGGTTCTTTATGGACTTAAACAAGCTCCTAGAGCTTGGTACACTAGGCTAGATTAGTACTTTACTAATCATGGTTTTAAAAGAAGTCCAACTGAGCATACTTTGTACATCAAGCAGTTAAAAGGAGGAGAGGTTCTAATTGTATCAGTTTATGTTGATGATATTCTAGTCATCGAGGGAAATTCAGTTGCAGTTCAAGAGTTCAAGTAAGAAATGCTAAAGGAATTTGAAATCTCAGATCTTGGGGAGATGAAATACTTCCTAAGTTTGCAAATAAGGCAATGTAGTGAAGGAATATTCATTTCGTAGCAAAAATATGTAGAAGAAATTTTAAGAAAATTCAAAATGGAAAAATGCAAGCCAACTGCTGTTCTTGTTCTAGAAAATCAGAAAAACCCAAAAACAGACGATGAAATCTTGCAAAATCCCAGGCTGTACAGAAGCTTAGTTGGCTGTTCACTGTATCTAACAACAACAAGAGCAAATTTGATGTATGCAGCTAGTATTCTCTCTAGATATATATAGCAACCTACAGATGTTCATCTTGGTATTGCCAAAAGAGTGCTAAAGTATCTTAGAGGGACTACAAGCTATTGGAAAATGGTATAAAGGAGGAGGTCATTCAAAATTATATGGCTTTACAGCTACAAATTGGGCTATATGTGCAGATGACATGAAAAGCACTTTAGAGTATTGTTTTTACCTTGGTTCAAGTGTTGTAGCTTGGAATTGCAGGAAACAAGAAACTGTTGCACAGTCAACTGCAAAGATAGAATACATAGCAGTTTTTGCAGCAATTAACCAGGCCATTTGATGAGGAAAGTCCTGACAGAATTGGGAAAAGAAGAATGCGAGCCAACAATGATATATTGTGACAGTTAGTCAGCAGTTACAATAACAAAAAATCCCATCAATCATGGCAAGATAATGCACATGAAGGTAAAGTTTCATTTCATAAGAGAAGCTAAGTAAACTCACCAAATTAAACTCCAACATTGCAATGGAGAGAATCAAGTTGCAGACATGCTTACTAAACCACTTTCTAGGGACAAATTAATTTTGTTCGCAGCAAGGCTTGGAAGTTCAAGTTATAGCTTCAATGAGGAGTGTTGCAGCCTAGGTAAAGCTGAACTTGAAGAGAGGAGGGTTGAGTTTATAGCAACAGCAGTAGTAGCAACCCCTGGAACATAGAATGAACAGCAGAAGAAGGGCAAGCAGCTAGGAGCAGCTCAAGCAGCTGCAGTATTCCCATTTCCTCATCAGCAAGGAAGCAGCACAAGGTCAAATTTGGTGGCTGAGTTGTGCACCAATCATCTTTATCACAGTGGCCAGCCAATGATGAAACCAGCAGCAAAAGAAGCAGAAGATTCAGTAGCTGGAATTTATCATACATCAGCAGCAGCAATTTCAAAAAAATAAAATTTCAGCAGATAGCAGCCAATCAGTTTAGTTAGCTTAAGAATGTCATATGTATTGGGAAACTAAATTAAGGTTGTGACGATGTCATACTTGGCTTAAGTACCAAGTCAGTTCCTTATATATATAAATAATAGAGGAGAATTGCTTTCAATGAAAAATCTAAAATTCAGTAAAACTATGGCTACTTCAACAATTATCCAACAACAACAGTCACATAACAAGCTTGAATAGCCATAGAAACATTTCAACAAGCACTTACTGGGCTCAACACTTAGACTGCTCATGTAAATTTCAGCTAACACCAATTTTGCTAATGTAACGAGACGATATATTTGCAAAGTTACTTGTTTTCACGCATTTGGCAGTATTGTTTTCCCTTAATTTTCACCATCTTATCCATACTGTGACTGCTTTGGTGAGTTTCATTGACATGGATTTGAAACTGCTACTCTCAGACGTCATTGCGGTGCAAGTCAAATAAAATACTTAGAGAAAGTACGTTTATGAAACAGCAAACTGATTATCGTGCCATTTTAATGAAAATATCATTGATAAGTATAGGTAATTTGACATGGAATTCGTTTTGATTAATTATATTATTACATGAAGAACATTCATCTTTTTGTGGTTTCCTTTTAACTGCTTGGGGTTTGGTTGAAGACCCTTATATACGCGTATATTTCTGTTCCAATACTAAAATTGACATGACTTCCAACACCAGACCTTCAATTGTCATCTTTCTTGCCATCTTTTGTAGCAACCACTCATGGTTGGGCGTTTAGTGTGTAGCTTCAGTCCGTGGTGCAAGGAATTTCAATGGTTACTGCACAATTCGCATGCTTGTGTCAGGGTAAAGGGTCAATTTTAGGGATTTAGAAGAAAGAAACGGAATCGTATGGTTCCATTACATGGGTATATGATTTTTTTTTATTACATCTATATGTATTTTTTTGGTGCAATCGCGAGTATTTTTTGTGCAACTATAAACAAAAAAAATATGCAACAAAATAATAGTAATACTTTTTGTATCACTTTTTATCGTTGTGGTTGCACAAAACACGCGTGTGGTTACACAAAAAAAATTACGTGTGGAAACAGTAGGAAAAAATCATATGCCTATAAACATTTTCCCTATCGTTAATTGGGTAAGAAGGATTTAACAAAGAATGAAGAAAACTTAGTAAGATAGTTAGGTAGAGAGAGACAGAGAGAGAGACAAAAGGGGAGGAATTATTGAAATCTAATTTTCTCGTTAATTCTCATTAACAGAATTTTTTTGACTTTATATAATCACTTAACAACCTTCTAATTTTTGCCTTCAACAAAACGATGCGTTTCGTTCCAAGAACAATGAAAACGCTCCGTTTTATTTAAGCTACTAACCCCCTCAACTAACTACCCGACTTCCGAAACAACTAACTACCCAACTCACAAAACGGCAGCACGCTACCACTTCTTATTACAATCAGCACAGATTTCAATCAAATCGCAGATGAATGTATCTACTGAAATGAAAGCTTGAATTCCTAACAGTTTGGCTCTCTATGATGTGTGGATGTTTCGATAACTCTCTTAAATAGGAGATAGTTCCAGTATAAATTGGAATCCCTCTGCTTGAAGCTCATAAAATGTGTTGCTGTTACACCTGCACAGCCAACGACAGAATTCGCAACAAATTTTAATTTACTGTCAATAATCTATTCACTTGTCAACGTCTGAGATTAGATAATCGATCCAGATATAGATTCTGTGTCATGCTCGGGAATGTTTAATCTTGCTCCAATCTTCGGTGGCTATAGAAATTTAACTTTTTTTTCTTTTTTGTTCCTTTAAACTGTACCATTCAAAGTTCAAAATGTGAAAAGTTTTGAGCATAAGCACATTCAGTGACTCGTTTTACCTTTATGCAGGTCCCATTGTAGACATTTGATATGGAGAGTCAGCAGTCTATCAGTTTATTGATTGCAGTGAGGGAGAAGGGTGGAACGTGACAGAACACAGTTCTGGGCTCTACAGGGACAGTGATGCATCAACTACTCTGTTCGGTACCATTCCATTCCACGTGCACATGGCCTATAAATTTCATACAGCTGTATTTGATTTAACTGTCTCTCAGGGAACTTGAAAGGTTAATGTAACCTTACAAAATTAAGCTGAATGAAGTTTACAGAGATGTTATTGCTGATTTCTTTTCTCATAGTTTCATGGTTTTTTGTGCTTTTTTTTTTTTTTTTTGGGAAGGGCCGCGGGCCCAGGTGGGGGAGGGACCAACTGTTCAACTTTATTTATGTTTTGCCTGACTGGCAAAGAACTTTGGCTTTTGGATTGTGGACAAGTCAAATGTCATATGTGTCTGTTTTTAATGGCATAGTAGAGTGCTGATTATCTGATTGCAAATTGCCTGAGCAATGCTCCTTTTGGTATCTTGTTTTAATTGCCTCTCAGCTTCGATTAACGACGTTGAAATTCATCATGACAGTAAAATGCTCCCAAGTTTTGTTTCTGCCTTTTGGATGCTCTCTAGTGGCATAATTCCATGGAAACAGATTGTGATCCCTTCTTTGCTTTTGGCTAGTTGTTTGGTTGATTGTGGTTCTAACCAGATTGCTTATTTTTGGTTAACGAACTTTCTTTTTTTTTTCCGGGGGGGAACAAATTGTGCAATCAGGCAGTCGTAGAATTGTGCACCCATGCAAGAAGGCACCTAGTAAGGACTAATTGAACTTTAACTACAGTGAAGAGGGCTCAAAGAGTTAACAGTAGTAGGCCAATTCCGCTGACTAAGCTGAATTGATAAGTTAAAAAAAAAAAAAAAAAATGCCTCCTTCCCTATGTTCATTCAGTTCAGGAACAATTTCTCAATGATTGACGAATAACGATAATCTGACACCTGATCTGTAGAAGATGTGCAAGTAGTGAGTTATAGGCTTTTTACATAGGATATGGCCATGCTTCAGGGTAAGATATGTGAAGAAACAATAATAGTAATAGACTGACTGCAATTAGGAACTCCCAGGTTGTTTCTTGGTTAAGTTGTAGACTCCTTTCTTAAAGAGGCTTTAGAGCTTAAATTCTAATTTTCCCATCTCCAAATTATTAAACACAAAAACGATAATTGAATGGCTATGCTGACATACCTTTAGCAGTGTCCAAATTCTGAAACGAAAACATGTTACTGTGAGATTACAATTGACCGTGTTCTGTAAACATGTATAGTTTACAGAAAAGAAATTAGGTAAATATGTTTTACATTAGAAGAACTTGCTGTTTTTTCAACAGTGCATTGAATGCATATGGAAAGGTAACATGTGCTGCAATCAAGTGGCGTCTGACAGGCATTTACTTCTACTTACCCACTTACATTTACTCCTCTTATAGCCAAAAAATTTAAGTACTTTTTAATCCAGTAACAACATTGGAAAAGCTTATTGTGTGGTGAGACGAAGCCAGTAAAACACAATTTATATATATAACCAAAAAGCATTGGTCCTTCATGCGTACTTCCTGTAAGGGCATGTTCCCGTCCATTTCTGACAAAAATTCTTGATTATTACTCTTTTATCATAAAGATCATGTCAAAGGTTATTGCTCCAGTTCGTGTGCTCTCGATATTGAACCGTGTTCATGTTATCATATATACGCTATTTTTTCTGTTTGTGACATAAACATTCTCCCGAGCTATTGTCTGCTCTCCTTTACACTGACTGACAACCTGCAGTACTTGATTGACACATTTAGCATATATGGCATAAATTTTCTCTCTTCTGCCTTAGAAAATATTGTATCTAGGTTCTGTCAAAAAAATTTTTGTATCTAGCAATCTGACTATCTATATATATGTGGGTGTGTGTGTGTGTGTTTGTGTGGTGCAGAAAACGATAGTGTCAGTGGAGCTGCGCTGTTCAAGATGCAGGCAGAAGGTGATGAAGTTAGTTGCACAGATAGAAGGGATAACATCTATTGTCCTCGACCCATCAAAAAACACGGTCACTGTGATTGGTGAAGCGGATCCAGTGAGGATCATTAAGAAGGTCAGGAAATTTAGAAGAAGTGCATCCATAGTGAGTATAGGACCTCCAAAAGAAGAGAAGAAAGATGACACCTCGAAGAAGGATGCTGTTCCTTCGGCTTCGCAGATGTGCAAGAGCTGCGATGTTTGGTATGTTGTGGGTGATGATCTTTACAGTTGCTGCTCTATCATGTAAATATGGCATCTCTCGTGTTATGCAGAAAACCATTCATCTTTCGTTAATTTGTTATGCCTTGTTTAGTTTCAAAGCGTTTTATTGGTGGCCAGCAAGAGTAACATCTTTTGCGGCTATCGCTTTACAATATCGATTGTGTGATCGCTCCATGGCTGAAATCTCATAGCTAGAGTGGAAGTTTTAGTTCTTCTTTTGCCTTCAAATATAAATCTTTCTCTAGAAAGACTCATTGGGTGATTGACTTTTTACAGTACCAATTGTAACCCTTCCAAAAGAAAAGTAGGCATCTTGAGGTTTTTGCCATATTATTATCCGGTTAAGACGAATTTTTATTTTTTGTAATTATATTAATATTCTCTAAAATAATAAAATGAAGTGGTAAGTTTTTTTTAACGAAAATTTGTACTATAACGTGTCAATTAGATAAAAATTAGATAAAAATCTTCCATATATGTATCTATATCCTTAGCCAAATAACTCTATGGATGGACGCCATTATATTTCTTGCAGGCAGAGCTTTGTGAGGAATTATGGAACTGATTGCATTCTCACCGCATTGTGTCACGGTAACAAAATTAATAGTTCTTGTAGCAACAACTGCTCTTAGCAGTAATTGTTGAAAAGTAAATTGGTTGTCAAATGGTGATTGGGGATCATAGTTAAAGATAACATATAGATATAAAATGTCAGTCGCCTAGGTCTAAACAAGGGTGGGCAGTGGGTTGTGCTTTAGATAATGGCTTTATTACATGGACTCGGTGAATGTACATTCATGTTTTCATAAATTTGTTGGTCTAGGGCTTCGAATCCCTGCCCCCTTCCTCAACTCCTTCCTCTAAAATGATGACTTGTCATTTCTTTTACCAAAAAGAAAAAAAAAAAAAAAAAGAAAAACCCCTTTTTGGCCTTTGGAGTGTAAAATAATAGTTTGTTTAGCAGGTTATGCGCGTGCCTCTGACTGTGAGAAGTCATTATAAATTAGTTTATTCACCTGTGCTTCGTGCGGTACAGTTTAAGAAATCCTTATTACTTAATAACTTAAACGAAAATGTTTATGGTCAAACAATTTTTTTTTAATGTTTTCACATTCAATTTTTTTTTTTGTGTAATTATAAAGGTATTTTATGTAATTATAATAATAAAAAGTGATACAAAAAGTATTATTATTTTTTTGTTATACATTTTTTGTTTATGGTTGCAAAAAAAATAGTTATAGTTGCACAAAAAAAATGCGTGTGAACACAGTAAGAAAAAATTGTTTGGCCATGTAATGGAGCCCTAAGTTAAATTATAATTAAAATATTAAAAACTAGAATTTATATTCTAAAATTCAAGAGCTGCATGTAAAGAAAAGAAATCATCTCTAAACTACTCCAAACATAATAACGTGCTAAATCAGCATGTAGAGGAGCAATACCACAACTCAATAGTGTTGTTGGATTTAGAGCATATACCATTGGAGACTTCGGTTTAATCCAAGGAAAACTTTTTAACACCCACAGGACGAACATTTCATATAAGAGGACTGGCTATGCACATACCCCTGGAAGGTAACATACGAATAAATATTTTACTGGCCAACACAGGACACCACCCTATATTTGCACAAGCATATACAAATTTGGCCACCACCCAACAAGGATTAGCACAAAAGCACGACCATGACAACTGCCTAATATAAGTGTCTCCTTAACTGTCCACAAATTTGAACCACTTACTCATGCTGGTATCAGCTACTCACTCATATTGGTAGCATGCCATGAGTTGTGCTGTCCCTTCTTTGTGTTGAGGACTGGCCGTTGTTCATTCTCAAATTTGTGTTTGCTCTTTTCGTTGCATATTGGGTTGGTTTGTAATATTTTTTGAAATTCGAAAGCCGCAAATCATCTCTGAAATCTCATTTTAATATTTCAATCACAAAATTAAGAAACTCAAAAGCGCCTATATCTTGCAACCAAATAAACACAAAGAAGGAAAAAAAAAAAAAACACACACACCTGACGAGGCATTAGAAATAGATTATCTGGATGAATCACTGGCAAGAAAGACGTGAAGTACAGCCAGGGGAGCTGGTAGACGAAGACAGAACAAAGAAAGAAGGGTGTAAGCAAAGAAAATGGAGATGAGATGCTCCAATCCAATGATAAAAGAACCCCACTTATTCTCTCTTTAGCTTGATTAGCTAAAAAATCAGCAGTTAATTGAACGCTCATCGGTGACACAGGTTTTATAATGAATGGTTCCAAAGGAATGGGAAAGGCCCTATAAGCATCTCTTGGTATATCAACGGAAACGTTAATGATGACATTCCAAGAATCTATTTTTTATGGTTGCCTTTAAGACAGAGAGAGAGTTATTAGAGTCTCCTTAATATTTCGGTCGATGCATTCTTATCTCTTCCTACAATTCTTAGAAGAGATGCGCTGAAATTGACGAAAAAAAGCTAGATAGCTATACCACGTGGCAGGTAAATACCACAAGAATAATATATATATATATCAAGGCTACAATATATAATCTGTAATAAATCGTGGTGCATGGGAGACTAATATCTGGAAAATGCATTTATTTTCTGCAGATAAGTGGGTCCCTGTTTCTTGTTTTGCTTAACAAAATGGAATAATTTAAATAGAAGGGGCAGCTATCAAGCCTGACGAAACAAATTGTGTTCAAATTTCGGACAAGAGGTTCCTTTGCTAGTTGGGAAAATTGTTGAGATTCCAAAGTTTTATTATTCAGTTTTGATTGATTACAAAATATTGATAATTATTAATATTTTCATTTAAGTTTGCATAGTTACAAGTTTAGCATTAATGCTTTCACACTAGCAAAATTTCAATTTTTCAGAGTATGAAATAAGTAAACAATAGTTCATAATTAAGGATTTATGTAGTAATATTATTAGTCTAAAATTGCAGGCCCAAAGTAACAATAGATCGACCTAAAATGGAGGCACATGTGGTCCAAATTTGAGGCCCCAAACTTGTTGGAACTTACTTGCATATTATCTTTTTCAATCAAGATATAAAGTTGTCCAAGTAACACTCTATCTGCTAAGTTTGAAGAATTGCTGTGGACAGCTGGAGAAGAATCATGTGATGAATCTTATATGGATGGAAAAATAATTACATCTAGTTTCCAAATTCTTAAGAATCATCTCAATTGGATATTTGTGGAGGAAATTATGATTTATGAACTGAAAGGTGTTCAATCTGTCAAGGCAGACAAGATCAGTTCATTTTAAGAGATGATTGCGACCAAATGGGAAAGAATTAGCTGTTGAGCCTTATATGCATACAAAGATAATTTTGTCTAGTTTCTAAATTGACTAGAATCGCACAAATTGGATATCTGCAGAAGGAGATATTGTGAAAATACTGAAGGGTGCATAGTCTGTCCCGTCCAGTGGGATCAATTAACTTCTAACAGGCACCACGACTAGCTAGAGTGGAATCAAGCCGTGATCTTTACATGGATAAAAAGCTCTGGATGTCTACTTTCAAATACATGAATCAAGACACAACTTGGAGCTATATATAGAGAGATATGAATGATTTTCTGAAGAGCTGTCAAATCTGTTAATAGAATAATCATCGTTAAATGTTATGATTTTGGGGATTCATTGGCTGAAAAATCAACCCTTATTAATGTATTACAGCAGCCCCTACATCCTCCTTCACCTATAAATAGGTGTCTCCACTAAAGTTCCATTTATCTCTCTGGATTCCTCTCATTCTCTTTAGTGTGTTAGTTTGTTATTGTGTAAGATGAGCGCTTTTCTTTGTAGTGTGCAAAAGTGAGCTTTTGAAATAGAAGAGAGGGTATTTGTATTGAAAAAAAAAAAAGAGTGTTTCTTTGATTGATAAGACTAGTATGTGTATTCTTTAATCGTACAAGTGTTTGAGGTTGTAATAGTGATTTAGAGATTATAAAATTGTTGTTATTGTTCTTCTCATAATTGAAGAGTTGTTTTGTTAGTGAAGTTGAAACTCTTAAGACGGAAGGTCTTGGGGAGAAGACATAGAAACAAGAGTTTAAAACTTCTATAAATCGCTCGTATCTCGTTTCTCTTCCTTATACTCTTTAATATTTGTTCTCATGCACACACTTCACAAGTTCTTTGTTCTCTTATTTATCTTCTTATATTGGTATAAATCATTTTAATTCTGTTATCGTGCAATTGATATCACTTGTTATATATTTTTTCATTATATATGTCATAGTCATTACAATTTCTTTTTTTTAAGGTTTATTGCTTTACTTATTCATATACAAAATTTTGTGACTCAGTTTACATTTAAATTTTTAATTTTAACATTACTCAATTTTTAATAACTTATCTTTCGACTATTTAATTTACCTCTCTCTTAGATATTTTTTAGGACCAATAAAAATAACATATTACATGAGATAATCAAATGAAGGGTCTATTTGATCGATAAATCATTGCGGTACAAACGTGAAAGCTGTTTTTTCTTTTTCTTTTTTTCGCTTTTGAGGAAAATGACGTGGGGATGGCCGATGGGTTGCCACACCTTCGATTTCTCAATTGGTTCACAGCTAGCAATGGTATACCTACTTTTAATTTGGAAATAATTTTTCATCTGATGAACAATTTATCTAACATTTTGTTTCAACATTTGGTAAACTTCAATCTTGTACACTAGCGGTTTTTTTTTTTTTTTTGAGCTGTCCACTAGTTACTTACACGCTTGCACAAAGCTTAGAAGAGTCCTGCATGGAGTACCCTTGCGTCTTATGCGATGTAGTCGCCAAATCAAAATTCAGAAAACCCCAATAGCTGCATTGATTGGCAAAATAAGCACGGTTCCTACATTGTTAAACCCCTTACCCTAAAAAGATTTAATATTTGACTCACGTAACATATGAATGAAGTTAACTCAATTTTAGAAGTGAGGGAAAATAAAATTTACATGAACCCAGTTAAAATTTTAAAAAAAAATTTATATATTATAAAATTATGTATCTTATACTCATAAAAAAATATAAATAAAACTAACAAACGCCAAAACTAACAACTTAAAGAGATTTTTTCTTTTTTTTTTTTTGGATGATTCTCCATGTTCCAATATGGATAATTTGTTATTTATATTTAAATATTTTGCAAAATAAGTTTACCGACGATAAGACTCATAAGCCACGTGTTCGAAAGAAAATCTTTTTTATTCTTTTTGAACAAGTAAAAATCATGCATCACCAATATATAAGTTATTGCATGTGTAGATTGAGATTGTGAGTCATTTATTAATTTTCTCTTTCAATCTCCTCCATAGAAAGATCCTATCACTCGAATAATATTGAGTCCAAGCAGACTTCTTCCGAATTAATTATAATGTTAACGAATTTAAAACTTACATCGCTCACGTACATTTAAACTGGCAATCAAAAGAAAAATATTGCATCTATTATGTGAATTAAGACTCAAAGTCAAGAACATAACATATTATTATTAGACTACCACTTTAAGTCATCAGAGAAAATCTTTTATGAATCCCTTTGTTGTAGCCTAGATGACTTGTTGACTTAACATTTGCGAACAGAAAGAAGCATATTTTGACGTGTTTCGCAATTTTCAGCTTGTAATGCTACTTGGGCTTAATATCATAATCGAAAAAAGTTCGGGAGCTCTTGAATTTGTTTCGATTTGTTTGAAAAAAATAATTAATTATTAATTTTTTATAACTGTTATAATAAAAAAATGTAATAAAAATTAAAATAATAATTTATATTTTTTATTTTTTTAATTAATAAAATTATAATAATTTAATAATTAATTATTCTTTTTATATATATATATATAAACAAATTGGGAGAAAATCTCCGGCTCCGAATCCAAACCCTATCAGAATCGGAAATGGTTAGTACACAGAGCCCACCGAAAAATATGCGCAGATGACGTGGACTCATTAAACAATTATATCTACGTGGCAAAATGGATTCAAAACATAGACCACGTGGCGAAGGAATTAACTTTCGCATTCCAGTGGTTCCATTTCCAAAAACCTAGGGGTAAAACGTGAAATGAAAAAATTTTGCTGAAGCCGAGTTTACGAATGTAGCGAGACGAGGCGTTGAAGTTCAGTTTTTGAGGGGAACGCTATTTTTTATGGTTGGGTGTTATTCCAAGAAGGAAGATTTTGATAATACGAAGATAAAGGTGAGAGATGAGCCACTTGTAGAGCAAAAGAGTGTGGGAGAATAAGGAGTGTATGTTCGCCGAAGATTGTTTGCCATAATCTTAATGAAGAAACCAGCATCGAATTGAGAATTCGGTGTCTTGTTTGAAATCGCAGCCGAGCGAGTGAACCCAAAAAGAGACTGAAAGTAAAGATTGTTTGTAGGGAGCGACAGTCTATAGAGAGCTCAATAATTGAACTCTAATTTCCAATCGACTTTCCCTTTTCTTTCTCGTGCATTTTCATATGCACCGTTAAGTCTTGCTTATGGAACCCACGTTGCATTACACGTACGAGAGCTGAGCATAATTTTTTAATTCAATTAGTCGCTGGCGGCTGGCATTCCACCTCACTGAGTATGAGTTTTGATGTAAGGTATTATCGGTATACATAGTTGGTACCTATCAGAATTTGTTCATTTAAAACTGAAAAAAGCTACTTGGCCAAAAAGAGCGAAGCGTTGAGGGAATTGCAGAAGGACTGTGAAGCTTGCGTACAACGGAGGTTTACAATGGAAAGGACTACTGGGGTCCGTCATCTTTGATCTATTTTGCTACTTTTGTAGCAATTGCAGTGGATCCGAAGACGACAAGGGCTGTCATTGGGAATCTTGATAGATTCATGGCAAGGAAGGAGTGTTATAAGACAATAGGCAGGGCATGGAAACGTGGGCACTAGTTCATGCGTACCGCCTGGAATGACAAATTTAAGCTTGGTAGCTGCCAAAGCTTAATTATCCCCGGTTTGATGTCTATGGTCTGGATTTAAAGGAAGTTCAACGCAACTTAGGTTTTGAGGAGTTTGCTAATTGATACAGGCAATCGGTCCATGCATGTTGGTGATGAAGGATGTTGATCCTTCTCTAGATTCAATGACCAAAATGAGTTTTCAGTGTCGAGCCACTCTGGCTGGTCTTCTGAAAATCCATAGATGGTCTGCCGTGAACCCTGCGGAGATAAAGGGATCGCAAAATTGGCGACAAAATAACATGGGACCAGATCGACCCAGTATTTGCTAAGACACGGGCCCTTGGGCATGTCAAACTGCACTTTCATATGCTTCAAGATCCTAGCAGTAAACTATTTTGCGGAGTCAAGAGAATTACCTACTTGGGGAAACTCTGAAAAGCTGTCGGAGAAGGTTCAGTTCCCACCTGCTGAAGTTGCAGGCGCACTAATGGAATCTGAAGACGCATAAGCTGAAATTGAAGGCCCCAAGAAGTTCTTCCAAAACAAGGCAACCTCAAAAATAAGTTGTAAGAAAACAGAACGCAAAGAATATTTCCGTTTGATGTCCAATTCAGCAGCAATCATATGTTCTATTGTAACTTAGTCCAACATTAAGATTAAGGGTACCTGTGTGAAAGTTTCTTGGACAATGTCTTCGTTGCTATCCCCCAGTTGTTGGTGCATGGACATCGTTCTGGGCAACTTATAACCTCCAAAAGATCCAACATACCTCCGTCGATAGATCTCCAGGAAACACTGACAGCTAACAATAACGTCCCTCTCTTATTGACATCAATTTCAGCTTCCAATGAACACAAGGAATCTTGTTTTACAAGTTAAACACCACCAATGATGAAGAGCAATAAAAACAATCGAAGTGTCATCAACACAAAAACCAACAACTTTACAGAAAGCTCCTGTCTTCAACAGCAAAACCTCCTCTTCTGCATCAGGCCACGAATTGTTTGATCAGACAAATGAGAACAGAGACCAAATCTGGTCTGCTCCAAGCACCAGTGAAAGAGTATATTCTAGCTTACCCGAAACTTGGCTTCTTTTTGACTATCTATATATGCAAGAAGTTCTTCTTGTCTGATTAAAGCATCATGAAGAGCCTGTAAGGAGTAAGCAATGGTTGGAAATATTCTCAAATACAGTTTAAAAACAACAGCAAAAAGACGTACTCTGTGGACTAAGGAACTGTAGCCATGAAACCACTAATCAGACAATATTACTCAGATTCGGAGAACTTATACCAACTTTTGTTTAATTCTTATCCTTTTGACAATGCACCCACTGACAGCCATTTGATGCCACCGTCCATACATTCATAGGGAAAAATAAAATACCATTTTTCTTGAAGGTCATCCCATATAAATTTGTCACAATTGTACTCATGAGTCACAACTATGAAATTTTATGGGACTTGTAGAAAAAAGGTTGACGAGGAAGGGAAAGATTTGTTCCCTTAAGATGTGTGTAAAGTCAGAGGGTTCTAGCAAATCATTTCCTCAGTTGCACTCATAACATAAAATAGAACATTCTTCCTCTATAGACTCCAAAAAACAAAAAATTTGTGATCCATTTTATCGTACCTTAAGTTCTGCATCTAAGCATAGCTACATAGTAAGATACATTTAGAAACGATATCTTAGAATCAGGTAAAAAGGCACTAAAATTTCAACACAAATAATACAAAGAACAAAAAATATTGCAACCTTTTTTGTAGCAATTAGCTCAGCTTCTAATGCATCCACACGATAGACTGCAGCATTTAGCAATTCCTCTTTCTCACACGGCATCTCAAAAGGCTTTGTCTGTAGCATGTCAACCTTCTCCTCAAGTTCACTCAGCCTTTTCAAAACAGAAGAGAGAGGACTAGCCTCTATCATCTTGGGTGCAAGAGAAGGAGTGTGTAACTCCTCCTTGGGAGCTGCATTCAAATCCAAGCTACCAGTCTCTTGGGCTGAATCAGAAGCAGAACTGTTCTTAGGCATCCAAAATGCCAATGAATGAATCAAAGCAAGAACGTTTAAGAAGAAAGTGACAAGCACAGCCCAAAAACAAGGAAAAACTCCTTCTGGATTTTTTTCTACACTTGTCAGAGATGGTATTCCTGCAATGATTTTCACCATATTTCACAGTATCAGATCAATGTGGCATCATGGCAAAAAAGCAAAAAAGAATTATCCCAATTTTGATTAGTCACAAAAGCTAGAATCAGATTAGCAGAAAATGGAAGGTGAAAGGAAGAATGTATTCTCCTAACAAGAAGATGTTTGCCATGCACTGTTAAATCTATAGGTTTTAAAGCATCTCCATAACTGAGGCCATGATCAAGTTCTGCCGGACAGAATCTCTCCATACGACAGAGCTGCAGTGATGCAACACCAGTTTACAGAGGAACAAATCTGAAAGTGCAGTCAAATTTTGCTAACCTGCAGAAGTAGAAGGTTCCTCCAAGGACACATCTTTCTTCCACCCATCAACCACAGTCTTGTCAATCATTGGTATGTATTCATCATATTCAGAGACACCACCACCAACAATGACCTTACCAACTGCTTTTGCCTTTATAAAATTCCAAAAACATCAGTTCTACAACTGTACTTGCAGTTGATCAATCACTTTTTTCTTGACAGAAATCCACAAGGTCTCGATATCTTTATTGGAATAAGTTTGAATAAATACAAACAGCAATTCAAACTTCTAATGATGCAAACAGATTAATTCGAACAGTAATTCGAACTTCTAATGATGCAAACAGATTAATGCATCCGTCCCAAAGGTTGGCTAAATCAAAAGACTCAGCTAATCCTGCAACGTCCTTCTAGTATCAGCAAACAGGGAGCCCTAAATGATTTGACCTGTGACTTATGATCCCTGCAGCTAAAAAATAATTTTGTTCTAATAAAGTATACTAGAGAAAAATGGACTACGTAGCCAACATTGTAGCTAAACATACACATTGTCACATTTCAATGGAACAAAATCTTTCCAATTGTCAAGTAACGATATCGGCATTATGTCCACATCAAAACCCAAAACCATGAGCACCTGGTGTTCAAAATGTCAGAAGAATAGGCCAGATACAGGGAACCAAGATGCATAGGTGGCTGGTTCAACTAAGAATCTAACAGCAGCAAGTTCAACTTACATAAGGAAACTATTGTTTTGTTCACCAAGAGACATGATCGACCATTAAAACACCCGTGAGCTCAAAAAAATATAACAGCAAAAACTGTGGCAAAATAATTTTAAATTCAAACCCACATAAAACAGAACCTCAACAAACAAATCCCACTGAGCTGGACGTTTTTGATTATTCAATAATCCCAGAAAAAGGCACCACCTCTTCGCAGACAGGAGTCAATTTTGGGAACAAATAGCTCCTGCTTGGTTTAGAAGAAGAAATGTCCTCCACTTCAGAACCTGACTCTGCAGTAGATGCATCACTAGTTTTCATCTGACTTGACAAGATTTAACAAACCGGAGTTAGAAGACATATTGAGAAAATGCAATTGTGAGATAATCACTGAGCTTCTGAAGTAAAAATAGTCTATTATATACCATTGAATAACGTGGCTTATCGCAAGAAATTATCCTGCCATTACTGTTTGAGATTGTTACTATTTTCCTATAATATAGTGCTTCACCACTAAAAACCATCTGCATGTAGAGGAAAAATTACATTACTTGAGGATTGAGGATGTACATATACTCAAACAAATGGACAAGAAAAAATTGAGTGACAAATGGCATCCAGCAGAAATATGAAAGACCTAAGATGAAGAAGGAACCTTTAAAATGTCCGGGTCTTTCCAAGGCCCCTTATCAGATCTCAGGCAACCACCCTGATTAGCACAAGTACACGCACCGCCTAGAAACTCAGGCAACTCACTAAGGGGAATCGAGAACCAAATTAGTAGAAAAGTAATTATAATCAGGGGAAAAATACTGGCAGAGCTATCATCTGCTGAAGTTACCTGACATCAATCATTTCTTGTAATTTGTTCTGATACTTGTTTCCCAGAACCTGAGATAAAATCCTAAAATTAGATGATACAAATATTCACTTCAGATAAACGCTAGCAGGCAAACTAAATAAACTACAAAACAAAAGAGAAAAACAAAGAAAACACGACTTACATGAATTTTAGATACTGTTTTGGGATCAAGAAAAGACTTCACCGCATTCCAGAGCAGCTTGAAACCAGGGCCAGCATTAATAATAAACATGCGGTAAAGAGTCTGCAAAATTCATTTTAAACTATGCATTAGAGGGCATAATCTCAAGGATTTCAAATGCAACCTATAAAAGAGTTGCTTCCCATTTTTATGAGAAATTATAAGAACAAACACATACCTCGGGGTAGTTGTCATTATCAATCTTCTGCAATTGCATGATAAGTTCTCGTGCAGGCTTTGTTAGGTTTTTTAAACCCTAAAATAATTTCAATTGAACACACAATGTAGCATGTAAGTATCCTATGGCTTGCATTTAGAGGGACAAAGTAAAACTGCAGACCAAAATAGAAACAACGACAACGATAACTACAAAGGGCATACCAAGCCTTGTACATCCAAAATAGTTGTACTGGAAGCTATATGTCTCTTCGCAGCAATAGAGCCAGCAGGAAACTTAATCGTTAAACTCTTCTCAAACTCCTGCACATGGTATCTAACATACCGCTCCAAAGTGGTCACTTGCATGAGTTTGCTGGGTTCAACTCTCCCAAGCCTTTCAATGTAAACAGGTCTTCCATCCTTATCTACACCATGATAACCCTGAGGGTAGTACTCTAGAACTTCATTCAATTCACTGAACTCGAAATCCTGAAATTGAAATTATTTGCAGTTCATAGCCGGTATTAACTTCTAAGACTTGAAACATGGCCAAGAAAAGAAAAGATGGCCAAGAAACAAAAAAAATGGAAATTAAAATATATTCCAACCAAAGCCCTTGGGATAACATTACCTCCATAATTGTATCAGTGCCATAGTCTTTCCTCCACTGAAGCATATTGGCCCACATCTGCTTTGCCTTTTCAATATCCAGCTTCCTAGCTTTTAAGAACCTACGACACCACCCCCCCCCCCCCCCCCCAAAAATAAATAAATAAAATAAAATCGTGAAACAAAAGTACCAAATAGGCTGGGCCACCTTAATTTGCTGCTAAGCAAAGTTAAGCAGAAACACAAAAAGTCCAGAAAGATGACCTGAGGAGCATATGGTAATCGTCGTGCCGCGGTGGCAGCAAGTTCTCGGCCAAGAGAGCATTTCTAAAAGAATCAACAAGCCTCAGCTCCTCCACATCCCTGATATCCTCAATTTCAGCATCGGAACAAGTCTCTTCCTCACCAATCCTCTTCTTCTTCCCCTTTTTCTTGAGGGAACGCCTGATCTTGCTAGAAGCCCTCATCGCTTTCTTCTTCAGAGTACCAATTGCGGTCTTCCTCTCTTCCTCCGAGTTCTCCATATCTGATTTCCTTTCTTTCCTCTCATCGTTACCCGACGAGCCCTCAAAGCCTGCACATCCATCAGAATTAAATAAACAGCAAAAAAAACCAAAAAAAACACAAAACAAAACAAAACAAATATAACTAAAACATATAGAATAGATTCCAGAGGGAAAAAAAAACGAAAGAAAAAAAATCGAAAAAGAAAGGGAAAGAAAGAAAAATTGAGCACTGAAGAAGATACAAATTGTCGAAAGAATAGGAACTTATGGGTACTTACAGGAACTGGCGAAGCGTTCCAACGGGCTCGACATGTTTGTTTTGTTTATTAACAGCGGTCCAAATTAAGAATCGGTTACCAAAAAGAAATCAAAGAAGAAAGACGAAACTGAAACTAAAGTATGATATATTAGAAAAGATTTGGAATTCGAAGAAAAGAACAAAAAGGTTTGCTCATTCGGATCCCACGAATTTGATGGAATCTTCTTCTTCTTCCAATGTTCTTGAATCTGTCAAAGGACTGCTGCTGCTGCTGCTGCTGCTGCTTCAGCTGGGAGTCGAAAAATAAAAGCAACGACAAGAAAGAAATAGAGGAAAAGAAAAGGAACAACAACAGTAATAAAACGGCAAGCTGAAGCAATTAACTCCCCACACCCGCACAGAGACGTAGAGAGAGAGAGAGAATTATGAGGGTGTGTGGCAGAGAGACGGTTGGTGCGTGTAGTGTAGATACGCGCTGGCTAGCTTTTTCCACCGGTGCTTCGTTACTTATGCGGTTGATGTCGCAACGTGGCAACAAGAAAACGACAACGCATGGCACTTCTCCTATCGCGGCGGGATTTGCCATTTTTCTTTTCTTTTTTTTTTTTTTTTTTTACGTTCAATTCACTCATTCGTATTTAAAAATATTTTTAGGCTGTATTTATTTTTTATAAAATATTTTATAAAAAAATATTTTACAAATTTTTCGATATTTTTTTCATGAAAAATATTTAAAATTTTAAGTAAAATAACTTCTTTTTTTACAGAACTGAAGTTATTTTTAAAAAAAATATAAACTGTACTATAAATAAGTAATAAAATAAAATTATTATTTTACTATAAATATTTTTTTTCGTAAATATTTTATAAATATAAATTATTTTATAGTAAACAAACGAGAAATAAGTGTACTTACGTCGGAAGTGAGCATGCCTCGGCAGAATAATTAAGCGGAGCAAAGCACACCTCCGCTGAATGGGATTAGGAGATGTAGATACGGCTCCTCATCAAAAACTTATCGCTAAGATGGGGTAATGCTAAAGAGCACGAAAACGAAAATGTGTTAGAGTTCTTTTTCTTTTTTTTAATTTATTATATTCTCTTTCTTTTTTTAAAAAATAAATTTTAAGTAGTAATTAAATTTTGATTTTAAAAAATATATATTCAGTTTTTTGTTAAGGCCGTGCACATAGTTTTTGAAAAAAAAAAAGAAGAAGAGAAAAAGAGACTGTCGGTTGGATCGTTTCGGATTCGGGTCATTTTTGGTTGGGTTACTTTCAGGTCACATTACATTCGGTTCGGGTTCAGGTTGGGTCGTTTCAGATTCGGGTTGGATTCGGGTCGAATTCGCACTGAACCATTATTTTTTAAGTCATTTTTTACTAAAATAAAATATTTCAATTAAATTTAAAACTCATTTATATAATGAATTAAACGTTTAAATTTAATTTTTGCGTCATATATATCTATATTTTACGAAAATAGTACTAAATAATATTTAAAAAAGATAAGTCAAAGGTAAAAGTCAAAAAAATTTTCACTATTTTGTCTTTTTCTTAATCCAACGGGTGACCCGGATCCAACCCAAATCCAACCCAAAATTTTCATGTCATTTTTGGGTTGGGTCATTTTTAGATTCGGGTTGAAAAATCGGGTTCCTGACCCAATTTTTTCGGATGGATTCAAATGGGTTATCGGGTCGGGTCACTTTTTTTTTTGACACCTCTAGTCGCCGGTTTATGTCTCTGTGAAACAATAACAACTGACAACTGTCTTCGTGCAACTACATGACATCCAATTTTGCACGGAAAAGCATTATTCGCTAAGATAAAGATTCCCACTTGTGACTTATCAGGCTAAATCTTACTAACTTGACCACCTAATTTGATGTTTGGAGTTATTTGTACTTGTATTTACGTTTTAATTAACTAAATTGAATTATTTCAATTATTTTTAAATTAAATATTTCAGTTATGTCAAATTAAAAACTATTTTCAAATTAAAAATTTAATAAACTGAATTCGGTTAATTGAAAATTTTGGTTCGATTTCTGATAACTGAATTTAATAACAAAAAATTATAATTATAATCTAAATGTAAAAATAATGTTTTTGATATATATTTTTTAAAAAACTATAACTATCATTATATATTTTGTCAATATTTATTTGTTAATAATTGTTGTATTAGTTATATATATATATATATATATATATATATATATATATATATATATAATAGTATTTCTGTTCGGTACAATTAACTCTGATTTTCTAATATCAAAAGGTAAAACAAAACTGAAAATTACGTTTTTTGTTCTGTTTGATTAATTGATTATAAAATCAGTTTAGTTAACTGAAAATTCGATTCAATTCGATTTAGTTTTCTTTGTTAACTGAAATTTTTAATTTTTTTTAAACATTTCAAACTGCCTGTGCCATTTTGAGGGTGCTTTGTTTTTGTTTATTTCCAAATTTTCATTAATTAATTAAAAACTTTTGGCATTTTGGATCCCAACAGTATCAGAGAATACAATTGAAATCCAACCTCATTCTCTCTCTTATTTGCGCTCTCCCTCACTTGACTTCATTGTCAATGATAAGAGATCATCTCCAACACAAACTCAAAAAGAATAGCATTGAATTCGTACCTTAGCAATAGTATTGTGTCGATTATTGAGAATATAATTCGGCGACAAACATAGAGGCTAGAGCACTCTTTAAGAAGAAGCAACCCAAATTACTAGTTTTAAAAGCGTAATTAATTGTCAAAGTATATGTAACAATCAATAGAAAGAGCACCTAAAAATTTGATTCATTAGCGTAATTAATTGTCAAAGCATATGTAACAATCAATATAAAGAACACCTATAAATTTGATTCATTTTGTAATAGATGTAATGATTCTTCATTGATGGTCATTGCATACTTGTTGCCATCAGCGTGGATAAAAAATTGCTTGTGCATTAAGGAATATCATAAATATGCAACAATAATCACGATAGCATAACAGGCCCACACGCACATATATACAACATGTGCATTCATATAACATTTTTAGTTGGCAATTTGCGAAGAAATTTTGAAATATTTTGAACGTTTCGAATAAGTAACTTGCCGTTTGGTTGTCGAACTTACACAACTTGCCGTTTAGTTGTCGAACTTACACGAGCATCTCAGCCCGAGAATGTTCCGGAAAGCCATCGATCTGGACTCCAAGAAGGAAGATTCTGGCATCTGGTGCCAAGCGTAGAAAATGCGCAGAGAAGCGATAAAGGATATTCCCCATCCTTTTCTAGTGTCCTTTTCAGGTTTTGGGGCAACAATACAATGTCCAAATCTGCTAGCTTATAAAAAATGTTTTAACCAGGTCTATATGACCAAGTTTGTTAATGACTATTTTAGCTATATTGTATTCTTATTTTGTACAACTCTTTTTTGAAGTTTTTGAGTTGAATCTGTGTGTGGATTGGCTCCATATCAATAAAACGGTTTCTCTGTGTTAGAAAAAAAAAAATGCAATGTTTTAACCCAGACAAAATCTTCCAAACTAAAAAATGCGACAAAACTTGCTTCACAAATTCACAACTCATTCCAATTATGTTCTTCTGCGGTCGCAGGTTCTTGCAAAAGATCATGGACCCGGCGCGGATATGCCCGTGAATTTTATAACAAGCCGTCCATGCAAAGATTTGGAAAGGTTTATGGACCCCATGTAATGATATTTTAAAATTGATAACATTTGATTTTTACCATTTTTTCCCTATTTACGTGTTCCAACTTCCAACTTAAGTCAAGCAAAATTATTATCAATTTGACTAACTTATTTCCCAAAAAATAATCACTTCAGTGATAATTAAAAGATAGCTCGGTCGTATGACTGTATTACAAAAAATTAAGACCAAATCTGGGTTACTCCGCCTGTCCACCATGGAGTGAAGTGTCATTTCATGTGACTAACTTAACCAAAGTAAAGGGAATCAACACACGCACACACCCCCGGGAATACGGTTGGGTGCGTGCCATCACCATCTAAAATTGCTTTCAAGGATCAGCCAGCATCGATCCACCCAGAAGTGGAAGCCAATGGGGACATTATAATCTGGAATACTTCCGAGAGAAGCAAGCAGCTTGCAAATTACAAAATTTTACAAACCTATATTGCTTATAAACTAAAGGCGAAAGCCTGTTGTAATACTGAGGGTCGCTCTTCAAGGCATATAAGAATGAGTTCAAATCTCAGTGTCCTAATCTTAAATGCCATAATAATAATAATAATAATAATAATAATAACAATAAAGGCAATTGTCATGGTAAACATACACAGGCCATCCAAGGAAGTATCCCGCATGCCCTCCCTTGTGCCACAAACCATAAATTATGCCAAACCAAGCCAAACTTCCACCTCAATTCTGCACATGATTGCTAACCATTGGTGCAGAAAAATATCAATTATGCTACTCCACTGATCAGCCTTGGGCAAGAAGATTCGAAGGCTATAGAACTTAAAATTGGAAATTACCCACCTGGCACATTTTAGAGATAACCAATGCTCACATGCACTGACCAAAACCCCAGTCAAAAGGTTTATGATACCACCAGGATAGTAAAGTGTTGAAAGGAAAAGAATGAACAAGCAGGAAGACCATCCTGAATACTGCATCAAACCATTTCCAGGTCCTGGCAATTTCACAAACTTTGCACAAAGTGCTTCTAGCGATGCTCAAAAGTTAAAAGCACCAAGCACCAAGCACCAAGCACCAAGCAACCACATTTGGTGGCCTGGAAGCCCCATATGCAATTAAGAGCTAATTGGTTTTAGGTTCCATGGCAGAATAAAAAGTAGAAACCAACTAGTGTTAGTTGCTTCAACATTACGACGACAGTTTATCTATACATACATTCACAGACTTGCTACATACATATAGGTAGAATGGGAAAGGGATGTGACTGACAACTGCTGCATGTAGCGACCTCATCAACCTCCAACAATGGCTTTCTATATACAACGATACATCCTTGTGAAACAACTGAAATAAGAATGAATAACCATCAATTCAATAATTTGAATCAAATATAGGTAACTTTCAAACTAAAATGAGGCATTGATGAGCTTTTTCACCAGTTATGTATATTTCTTCAAGTTCCTTTTAGCACGAAATTGGCCAAGTTTGTCCCTCCATTGAGCTGTAGCAAAGAATAATAATTGTGACGAGCTGAAGACGTCACCTTCCCATATCCATCCAAAATGGTGAAGAAATGAAATGGAATATACAAGGGGATCATGATACACTTGCAATCTAATGACTAGAAAATTTTACAACAGGACTATCAGAAATGACGTTACAGTGGCAATAGGTAATTCCTGAATTCATATTCAACTGCAACCTTACAGATAAAGATGGTAGGTGCTATTAAAAAGCATAAAACTAATTTGGTCTTGGATCAAACAAATGAGACACAAGTCCATTTGACTTAGTAATTTCCAAAATTTTAAATACAACACAAACTTAAAAATCAGCTACTACTTTCATCAAACTATCTAAAATGAAAGAAATGTTCAAAACATATTTGAAAGTCACAGACACATACCAGCATCATTGTATCGTTCCTCAACAGCAGCCACTAGCATGTTGCGCAAAAGATTAAATTCCTTGGTATCAAGACAAGGCTGACCAGTAGGCCTGAAACCATGTAAGTTCAAGTTATTAAAACCTTCTCTTTCTGTGAAACAGATGCACAATTTGACATCACCAATTCAGTTATTACTCGCAGAGAGTTACCAATTCAACCAGTTACAGTAACCAACCATGTATGACAAAACGAAAGTTACTTGTCAATTAGTTATTTCTTTAATCTAGACACTGAGGTTAGTTAAAAAAAAATTTACCATCATAACCAACAATTAAGTGCGCAACATTTGACAATAGAAATAGGATTTTAGACAAGCCATCATAATCTCTACCAGCTACAATGTACCAAATCTTCCACAAAGCCAAAATTATAGAAACAAGGCAGTGTTTTCCCCTCCACACCCCATTGAACTGGGGCCAAAAAAACAATTCTCCACCTCCATCACAGCGCGTGCGCACACCCGAGAGAGAGAGAGGGGAGGGGGGGCAGAAACGCAGAGCGGGAATAAATATCTAAGCATTGCAACACCTACCGATCTAGTTCAGTAAATAATAAGCCATCTGAAGCAGGAGACTGTGCTAGCTTTCCAGATTCAATGACTCGCATACCATCACTGTATGCCAGGTATTTGTTGACTTGTATTGGTACCTGCATGGTGCATGAAAGAACAAACCTTAGGATAAAGCAAACCACCCAAAATTATACCAAGTTTCATTTAAATCCCGAATTAGCAATTAAAGATTTCCTGCCACAACCCACAAGACTACTTTAGCAACAGTAGTTCAAAGATGCACAAAGTAGAACGGACCCAAAAAAAAAAAAAAAATGAAACAGAAAACAGGAATATAGAGTACCTTGCATCTCACTGCAATATTTATGGCATCTGAAGGACGAAGATCAAAACTGATACATTCTGTATCATTACCCATCTGTTATACCATTGAAGACTGTCACCAAGCATTTACCTTCCAAGGTTGAATATCTAATTTACAAGAAAAAAAATGTCTAATTACCTTTGTGAGGTACAACTGCGCAAAATATGCCTCATGCACTCTCCTAGTAATCCTAACAAGTCTGACCTGGCAAAGAGGAGGACCATGTGACACAGACAAAAATTTTGAGAAGTGACATTTAACATGAATTAGAATTCTCAATAGTAATAAAATAAATCTCTGCCAGAGACTTTAACAAACTTCCCATACATCCTACAATATGTCACAAAGGTTGAGCAATACATTTCCAGTGCACTGAGCTTCAGCTCTGATTTTTTTGTTTCGTTTCCAGTCAGTTTTGACTATATAAAAGGAGAAAGAAGATAAAGAATACAAGAAAACAGTAACTTACTTCATAGCCCATTTTGTCAATCATCTCCTTCACCACTTGATACATTGTCGGCCTAGCCTGAAATGAAAGCCAACTTACAATGGTTTAGTATTACTTTAGGAAAAAAGCATAGAAATTGCCAAAGCCCAAACTTGACATCCTCATTCCAAGAAAGGAGGCAAGTAATAACATACAATTTGAACATTACGCACAGCTGCCATGAGTAAAACGCTAGGCATCTCCACTGCAAACAAAGGCAGATTAATGATCAGCAGAATTAAGTGAAAAATCTAACAAGAATAAACTTTATTACTGATAATAGTATCTATGAGAAAAGGATGCAGATACAAACAATTTACCAAAAAGGAAAAAAAAAAAAAAGGAAAGGAAGCACTTACAAACAATTATCGGGAGGAGAAGACCGGTTCCATCTTCCATCCTCAATACAATTGCAGGATGTGGAGCATAGTCCGGCAAATGCCCTCCTTGAGGATTGTTATGGACACATCGTAAGTGTCTCCCATCCCTCATTTTGATTATGAAACCATCTGCTCCACTCTTCACCTCAACTACATAAAGGAATTCAGGAGGGGTGTTACGAATTTATGATACCAGTAATTACTACAAGCAAAATCGCTTGAACAACTTTTCTCAACAAGGTGGCCCAGATAACTCACCATCCCGTATCAGCAACAAGAAGCTAAACTGATTCCAAGATTTCATGAATTGAATGATTTAGATGTCATATAACCTTACCGGCTTCAACTATACTAGAATTGACATAATCTTCGTCGTTTTCATTGAAGTTCTCTGCTTTGCTCCCATTACCATCGGCTGATGAACTGAAAGCACAATGCACTCTAGTACACCTAAGTGCATTTTGTTGACGACAAACAAGACCCAGCTTAGTCCTGAAACTAGTGATCCGCTTCAATCCCCACAGCTCACTCCTAAGAAGCCTAGCCTTCAAAAAGGTGTCATTCACGGCCAGAGAATAAACACCAACTTGTTTCGCACGAACAGCGGGACAAATCACTGGTCCTTGCAGTGACCCCATCTCAACCAACCTCTGAATCCTAACCAATAATAAAAGAACACCAAGCAACAGAAAACCCATAAGCCACCAGTACGTACAGTCTACCAAACGAATTGAGATAAAACGATGTCGCAACACAAGCGTCCAGTCCTTTGATTCAGAAAATGTACCAAAAAAAAAAAAAAAAAAAAAGCAACTAAAAAAGTCAAATTTTTTGCATTTATATCGGTCAATCGAATTCGTAATCCACCAGAATAAAACACTACCATGTGTCCCTTATTCATCCAAAATTTAGAAACAATCCCAATTCAGTAAATTGTATTGAAACAACTAATATTTATCTATCACAAATCAAATAATATATCCTAAGCGAACAGAGCACAGGATGTGAACCGCACCTGCAAGTTCCTCTCAATCAAAGACTGGTCAGGTTACAAATTCACCCACAACTTTTTATCGCCAAGGGATTTTGGTTTACAAGAGAATCTCAGAATTTAAACTGCAATACCAGCAACGCAGATCAGGTTTGCCCAGAAAGAAACACAGAAAGCTTCTTCGAGTGTAAGCAAAATCGGCGATTCGGATTCGGGGACCGACAACAGGATCGGATAAAGGGAACGAGAGATCGACAGACAAGGAGATAAAATAGGGGGGTTTTTTTTTTTTTTTTTTTTTCTTTTTATCTACTTGTTCTGACTGAAGGAAACTGACCAACAAAGATGCTGGCAACACCGGAGCAATAAAAATTGTGTTGAGCAGTCTTTATCCACTCTTTTTTTCTACGAAATTACAGTTGTGTCCCTGCTTGGTATTTTGCCTTAACGGGTTGCCAAAATTGTATTATCGCTTTGTTCGTGCTTGTCGCCCAACTGCACTTGGATAAAGAAAAAAGCCATTTCGATAAGGCAATAAAAGGTGATCCCATTCCTTGTTCTTTCTTTCCGTTTTCTTCTTTTCTTTTGTCTTTTCGGTCAAGGGCTGATGCATTTCCTCCGCATGCTCGATGCATCTCGAATTTGGGAGAAGAATGGTTAATGTTTGTTGTTTAACATATAACTTATATCGTAACTCTCTCACTGACAATTAAATTTTTAAATAGAATAATTTGTTAACACGATATTATAATTTTGTAGTTAGATGATTTTTTTTGTTCAAATCATTATACCCTTGTATTAAATTATGAGTTTTTATAAGTATAATAAATTTATCTTTCACTCAGATATTCAATCCAATGAAATTTTCGTATTAAATGGTATATTAAACTTTAATTTATTTATAATAAATATATTTCAAATTTTTAAGTGCAATGATTCCTTAACAATTATTATATCTGCAAAATGCCTTTTGGGTTTTGTATCATATGCAGTATAATTAAAATGTTGCGTGAGGAGTCAGACATCACTTTTGTTATTCTATGGTAAGATAAATGTTTTGATTTGGTTAGTATTTGGTTGGTAAGTTTTTTCTATAGGGAGATTAAATGAAGTTGTTAATAGATGATCTCAAATTTCAGTACTCATATATAATTATAAATATTACTGTGATATATTTTTTTTAGAAAAAAAAAATATAAATGTTGGTATCAAATTTAGCGAATTCAAATTAAACATCCAAAACTTGAAATTTAGCTTGGATGTGTGAACCTTCAATTCCGAATCATTTCATCTGCTTCAGTTGAGGTAGTGTCACTTACTCAGTTACTCAGTAAAATTGAAGGAATTATTTTACATGCTAGCTCTAAAAACTCGGAAGAGTAATTGAGTTTTTCCATCTAAACTTATAAAGATAAAAACAAGGAAAAGAGAAAACTTTAATTGTGGAGTAGAATTATTAATTGAAGAGTAGTACTGGCGGTCTATTACTTAACTCATTATTAACAAAGTCATAACTGAATATGTAGTCTATCTAATAATTTTTTTTTTTAGAGTCAGTCAGTCAACGACTCGTACTATTATGTGATTGTAACCCAATAAAATTATACTCTAAGATTTTCCTTCATCGAATTTAGAATTTGTATGCACATTATTCTCTCTTATTTGATCGCAACTCCATACTTTTGTCCCTTTTTTTTTTTTTTTTGTAATTTTCCTTTTTAAAGGTTGCAAAAGTTGCGAACTCGCCCTACTAATTATGGCACAAGGGTTTACCATCTCTGTGGACAGTAGTAGCATTTTTGTTTTCTATTCTCGGCAAATTCTCTGACAAGATGATAAAATTCAATGTTGGCGCTCCCTTTAGCCGAATGCTACAAGATAAGGATCAACCAAATAGAATTCTCTTTTGTTTCAACATATTTGTAACAGGTGCTTGACTCAAAAAAAAAAAAAAAAAAAGACATATTTGTAACAGGTGCTACATGATTAAAAAAAAATGTATGCTTAACATGGTTAACTGCAGAAGATCTCGCCAAGTTGGATATGCATGCCTATAAGTGTAACCAATACAAAATCTGAATGACATTTGAGAACAATTCCAATCCCTTTGATCAATAGAATATAGTAAAAACAAGTGCAGAAAACAAAAAAAATAGCAAGGTTGCAAGATAAGGTTTGGCCAATGGAGATCATATAAATTACTTTCTTACAGACATTAATGATGTAAACAAATCAAGACAAGTCGAGTGTTGATATATTTAAACAAAGTTTGTTTAACTAAAAAGTCGACTTAAGTCAAATTTATCTTTTATCCAACGGAACCTTGAGATTTTTATAAATAGCTCATTTAACGTCATAGTATTAGCAGAATAATTAAAATTATAAAAATAAATAGAATTAAATTGATTAAAAAATATTTACTTTAAGAAAACTCTCATATTATTTAAAAAAATATTAAATATATACAGTCTTACAGTTATTTTTTACAAAGAGATTGTTTTCATAACTTTAATAACTCAACTAAATTAATATATGCTAATGGTATACTAAATAAATTTGCAATGAATTTGAAAATGAATTTAAAATAATTTTAAACAATCAGTTCAAAAGATTAAACAAGTCGAATTTGCTTCTATTCAGATTTAATTTATCTATTAACCTGAACTCTAATATTAAATTTTAAGCGTATTTTTATCGAACTAAATCATAAAAACGTGTCAGTGCGTTCAACGATTACATTAAATTGAACGAAATCGGGAGAACAACCCCAACGAGGCATATGGGGACGTGGTCAGTGCTTGCAAAAGCGGTGATGGCACAAAGCCAAAAGGGCCCATTGTGGCACAAACAATACAATTATTCGAGAGAAAGCTATGGCCAGATGACTTCCACCGTACGCCAATGATCATCAAACATGAACCATACATATTAGTTTAGCATCTAATAATTTTGTTGGTCTCGAAAAATTTGTTGGCAACACGATCGAGTTCTTGGAATTTTACTGAAAAAAGAAAAAAGAAAAAGAAACTTGCCCATCCTTCATTCTTTCTAAAAATAGAGACGATTGGCAGAAGCAGGGTTGTGCTGGCGACGTCGCATGATGCAGTTCTGCTAGGTAACATGTTATATTTATAATTACAATATAAATTCGGCTAATCAAAATTCTCAGTCAAATAGATGTTTTACCATTCTAAGTAATAATTTAATAATAAATCAGTATATATTTTACATTAACAACTTAAAGTCTATAAGTTTAATTTTCTATCGACAAAAATTAGATTTTTATTATTGTTGAGAAAGATTGAATGTATTATGTATTTTAAATTCTTAATATAGTTTATAATAGTTTAAATTCTATTTAACTCGATCAATATTTAAATAATAAATTTTTTACGGGAATTCCTTAAATAAGGTAACAGTTATTGAAGGCCCATTTTGGATACGTTTACTGATATACGCATGATACATGATTTAAAAAAAAAAAAACAAAAAACAATCAAAGATATTTTGGGAGGAAGAAGCGGGGTGTGAATGACTTTTCCTTGCCAATGGATAAAAGTCTCAAGGATCATCATCAATACTCCAAACGTCGCCGGCGGCCACAAATATCAAGATGATGGCCACGTGTATCATTATTACATTAAATGATTCCCGATAAGCTCCCCTTCCCAAAATATCTGATTTTTTCGACTAAACTCCTGCGTCAACAATTTTCAACGAAAACTTGCATCGAGAATTTTTAATAAAAAATTTTGCGAGGTAATGTAAACTAATAATTTTATTAAGGTACCACTAAATAATTGTGTGTTAAAAAGTTACTAAATAATTATTATTATATAATATATTTAAAAAATTATACAAAAAATAAATAAAAATATGAGATAGAATATAAAAATAATATGATATACAAGATAAAATTATACAACATTAATATAAAAAATAATAATAAAATAATTCAAATATCTTTTTATTGATTGAGCAATTACGAAAACTCCTACCAATCAATCAAATAAAATTTTCCTTTTTACTATTTACGTACTTTGATGGCAAAGAGAACATTTTAAAAACTTAAGGGTTTTATTTTGTTAAATATGCTGTTACTATTGGATTGTGTCTTAAATTAGCTAAATTATTTACAAGGGCACTCATAGATATTCACGTTGTGGACTGTCACACATTGACACCTTATGTTACTAAATTGTTAGTTGGTGTAACGCAGGGTAAATTTTAAGTCTAAAACAGTTAGACTCGAATATATAAAAATAAATTATAAATAAAAATTTAAAAATAAAAAAAAATTTACGTGGGATCGATTTCCGTAAATCTTCTAATTAGTGTTCCTTTTTTTTATTTGATTCCGTCAAGAGCTGCACAAGTTTGATCTTGACAGAAATAATTTCCACAGTTTTATCTTGAACTGGATAGACTGAAACTGGATTTGGTTTGTACGTTTAGACTACGGTTAAGAACCGCAGAGATCTGATCTGAGTCGATCTAACTTAATTTCACCGAGAGTTGAAGGGACTTGTTCTCGGATGAGCTGCCTATTGCCCGTGTTTGTTTTTTTTTTTTGTGTGTGTGGTTGGCTTGTTTATTTTTCTGAAGATTCTTTCGATAATTGGTTTTGCAATGTTTTGCTAATGCCTTCGAAGCTTACAATGCTGCCTATTTATAGGCTTTTGAAAGGCACTATTTCAACTTCCAATGATGATATTTTTTAGTGATTTTCCTCGTTAGGTAGCTGTCATTTGAAATTAAATGGTTGCCTTTTGACATTGGATGGCCACCTTTTAAAAGACGTGCATGTGTTTGCTGTCCAAGTTTGAAGAACAAGCTGCAACATGCATGCATTTGCCCACCATGCTTAAAAAATGCACCATGCATGCATCACGCGGATCTATTTCTTTTTGTTTTTTTGTTTTCTAGAAGTTGACCCATTCAGCCTTCTAGATGCATACTTTTTTTTTTTTGATATTTACAAATGCCCCCACTTCAAGGGTTGGTAGGAAGAACTTTCAGGGAATGTGATCCGAACCGAGTCTTGAAGTCTAGTTTGAAATTTGAGATATCCTGATGAACATTGAATGTTAAGTCTTCTAACTCTGACTATGCCTGTTGTTGTTGGATCGCAATAGGAATCCGATACGATCTTGAGAAAATTAGCACCCTAGCCAATATAAAAATTGACATTTTGGCTCCAGGTGCAGTCGAGCTTCCATAGCTTGCAAATGATTTTTTATATGACTTAAAGTTCCATAGCTCTGGTGAGTATGATCCGGTAGGCAAAGAACTTGAACCTTCCCATGAGGAAGGCCCAGCACTACGAAACTTTAAGACTGACACACAGAGAGACTGACTGTAATGATGATTCCCAAGTCTGCTCCGACGTAAGGAGAGTAGTTGGAACTTCCCTGTACGTCGCCGCATCCAAAGGAAGATTAGGATGATTGCAGCTTCTTATCCCTCTGTGGTAAATGTGAATTAAGGAGAGTAGTTGGAACTCTATGACACCAATGGCGTTGGGGACTGAGTTTCGAGGGCTTTTACGAATACCTCGAGGAGGACTACTTCTTCTTTTCTTAGCTCGTGCGCCTCCAACTTCTTGATCAAAGAACTTTTTGAAACAAGTGTAGAGACTAGCTTTTTTTTTTTTTTGAGAAAAAGAAGAGATAAGGGGTGAGTATTACAACTCGGACATGCAAGATATATATACATACAATAAAGAGTTTTTTTTTTTTTAAAAGTCAAAAAGAAGGTACGCAAAATCGAGTAGGGTCATCAACGTACATTTCCCGCATAAGAGACAAAAGAGGCAACAGCTGACGCGTGTCACGAAAGTTGTTACCGTGTGCTGCAGAAGTCGTTGTCGTGTGCTGCAGAAGTCGTTGCTGTGTGCTGCAGAAGTCGTTGCACCTTATCTTGTCAGCTGCCCTGGCGGGGCCCGAGACGCAACTCCAAGTCAAGCTCAGCCTCGTCTGGTGGGCCGATGATGTTGGTAAATCTGAGATGTATTAGGAATAATACCTCCATTGTTGTGGAAGACTTCCTCCAAAATTTGCAGTTGTGCCATGGTTGGTTGCCACCTTGTGCGGGGTGACCTTTCTTCTCCCTTGTCTTGAGGTTCTGCAACTGGTTACATCTTTCTTGTGGCAGAGGAGCAAAGGTCTGGTATGTGTTGAAGATCGATTGAGACTGATGCTGAGTTTCAAACTCACACCCTCCGTTGCTTTTATTTTTTTGGGTCGTTCACAGTTTATACTCATGCGGGCAAGGAGTTAGATTGAATTTTGAACTTGGGTTCTGGACTGTGTCTGGAACTTGGAATTTTTGGGTTTTGGGCTTTTGATTGGATTTGGGTTTTTGGGCATAGGTTTTGTGTTTGGGTTTTTAAATTGGACTTGAATTTTTGGGCTTTCTTAATTTGGGTTTTTGGATTTGGGTAAAGTGTTTGAGCTTCTAAACTTAGACTTTTTGGATTTGGGTTGAGTGTTTGAGTTTTGGATCTGGACTTAATTTTCAGGCTTTTAAGTTGGGCTTGAGTTTTCTGAATTGGACTCAAGTGTTTGGACTTGGATTTTTGGGTTTGAATTTTTGCTTGGACTTTCAGATCGGGGCTTCCCAACTTTTTTTTTTATTTTTTTCTTTTTTTTGATTTATTTTTTCTATTTTTTCTATTTTTTCTATTTTTTTTCTATTTTTTTGATTTTTTTCTTTTTTTTTTTATTTTTTTAAATTTTTTTTAAACATAGTTACACATAATATTGTTTCAGAAATTTACCATTGATCAAGCCGATTCGGACGCCTTCTTGGTCTGACAGCATGTAAGCGTTGTGAGTATATACCTCCTGCACTAAGTATGGCCTGTCCCATTTGGAAGTAAGCTTGTCACCAAGCCGATACTTCATGTTGATGGGCCGTCGTACTGCAAGAACAAGGTCTTCAACTTGAAAAGATCGAGGGCGGACCCTGCGGTTGAACGTGTTGGTGAGCCGGGCTTGGTAGCACTCAAGTTGCTGTTATGCTTTGAGTCTCCTTTCATCAACGACTTATAACTCATCCAGATGTAGGCGAGCATTCTCCTCCTGTGTGAGTCCTTCCAGAACAGTCGTGCGCAGAGATGGAATCTGTGTTTTCAACGGCAGTATTGCTTCGACACCGTAGACAAGTGAGTATGGCGTCGCCTGTGTAGGAGTCCGATAAGTTGTACGATATGCCCATAATGCCTCCGGAATTCTGTCATGCCAATCTCTTTTTGATTTAGAGACTACCTTCTGCAATAGGTTGCATAAAGTCTTATTGAATGCTTCGGCCAAGCTGTTAGCTAGGGCATTGTACATGGATGACTTGTACTGCTTGAACTTGAACTTCTCGCAAAACTTGTCGATCAAGCTGTTGTAGAACTGCTTGCCTATTATCAGTGATGATGAATCGAGGGACTTCATAGCGATAGATCAGCTGAGTCCGGATGAAATTGACAACATGCTCCTTCTTTACCTCTCTAAGTAGAATAGTTTCGGCCCATTTTGAGAAGTAATCTGTTGCTGCGAGGATGTAAAGGTGACCTAGAGATGACTTTGACAAGGGTCCCACTAAGTCGAGACCCTAAGCCTTGAAGAGCCAGGACGAGACAGTTGGATGCAGTGGTTCTGGTGGTTGATGTATGTAATTCGCATGAAATTGACAAGTTTAGCAAACTCAATTGAATCACGTACCATAGTTGGCTAGTAGTATCTCATCCTTCTGAGCTGAAAGTGCAACTTAGGCCCTGATTGATGTCCGCTACAAACACCAGAATGTGCTTCAGTGAGAGCTTGTTTTGCCTCTTCATTGCCTAGGCAGCAAAGTAAAACTCCATCAAAATAACTTCGATACAGAGCATCCTTGAGATATATGAAGCGGGGAGCTCGTCGTTGAATTTCTGTTTTATGCCGGCGATCTTCGGGCAGCTTCCCATGCTGTAGGTAGTTAATGATTTGTTGGCGCCAATCCTCGTCCTCCGTGAGACGTACAGATACAGCGTTGGCTGTTGTAGTTTGTTCATCATCCTTCTGTGGCCTATCCATTTCTGGCATACGGTAACAACTGTAGCCTGGATTTCTAACTTTGCAAGAGAAGTGGCCAGATTAGCCAACGCGTCTGCCTGAGTGTTTTCTCGTCGAGGCACATGCTCCAAGGTGATGCTTTCAAATTCATCTATTAGCTGTCGATCACGTTGATGGTAAGGCGCAAGATCCTCTTTCTTCACATCATGCAACCTTGTAAATTGGTTGATGACGAGCTGGGAATCTCCATGGACTTCTATAGTTGGAATCTTCATATCGACAGCTATTTGAAGACCAATGATTAAAGCCTAGTATTCGGCAACATTATTTGAACATAGCTCACCGAGTATGATAGCATATGGTAGTATTTGTCGTTGAGGAGTGACAAACACTATGCCGGCACCAGCATCATCACGCCTTACTACACCATCAAAGAACATCGTCTATGGTGGCAGTGTCTCAATGTGAAAGACCTCTTCATCCGGAAGATCATCTGTGAACTCCCAATCGGACGGGATAGAGTGATCTGCAAGGAAATCTGCTAGGGCTTGTCCTTTACTGCTTTTTGAGGCACGTAGACAATGTCGTAACTCTGTAGAACTACTGCCCACTTGGCAAGTCGTCCTAACAAGATTGGTCTAGATAAGATATATTTGATAGGACCTAGCTCTGGTAATGAGACGTACCGTGTGAGCTTGCATGTAGTGACTCAGCTTATCAATGACGAAGAACAGTGCTAGACATGTCTTTTCAATGGGCGAATAACTTAGTTCCGGACCGTTTAGTGTTCTGCTCAAGTAATACAGGACAACTTCCTTTCCCTGCTCGTTTTCCTGTGCAAGCAAGGCTCCCAAAGATCTTTCCTGCGCTGCAATGTAGAGAATCAACGACTGTCCTTGAATTGGAGCTCCAGGACTGGTGGATTAGAAAGGTACTTCTTTATACTCTCAAAGGCTTTGCTGCAAGCTTCGTCCCACTCGAAGTTGACGTCCTTCTTCATTAAACGATGGAAAGGTTGACATCTCCCAGCTAAGTTGGAAATAAAACAGCAAATGTAGGCCATCTTTCCTTGTAAACTTCGCAGCTCATGCAGATTTTTAGATTCAGGCATTTTTTAAATTACCTCAACCTTTGACTGATCAATTTCGATTCCACGATGGCGCACCACGAACTTAAGAAACTTTCCTGATGTGACACCGAATGCACACTTGAGAGGGTTCATTTTACGCTAATGCTTGCTAAGTCTTTCAAACACCGTCTTGAGATTCTCGAGGTGGTCTTTGCGCTTCTTAGTCTTTACAACTAACTCATCAACATAACATTCTACAATCTTATGCAGCATGTCATCAAAATTTTTTTGCATAGCACGTTGATAAGTGGCGCCAGCATTTTTTAATCCAAACGGCATAACTTTGTAGCAGTATATACCTTTTGGGGTGCGGAATGATGTCAACTCCTTATCTTCTGGTGCCATTCTGATTTGGTTATAACTTGAAGAACCATCCATGAAGGATAATGCTTCATGACCCGTTGTTGCATTGACTGTGATCTCCGTTATTGGCAACGGAAAGTCATCTTTCGGATAGGCCCTGTTAAGATCTCGAAAATCAACACATACCCTTAACTGTCCATTCTTCTTTCTTACCGGGACTATATTGGCAATCCATGTTGGGTAGGTGACCTCTCGGATGAAACCAGCATTGATCAGCTTGTTAACCTCCTCCTCGATTTGTGGAATGAGTTCCGGGCGAAACCATCGTTGTGGCTGCTTGACAGAACGAACACCTTTCTTTACTGCTAGATGATGCACCGCAATCTTTGGGTCAAGTCCAGACATTTCTTTGTAACTCTATGCGAACACGTCCTTTTATTGACTTAATACCTGAACATATTCTTGCTCTTCTTCTGTCGTAAGTAAAGCACTTACAAATGTAGGTCGGGGATCTTCCAGAGAGTCAAGATTGACCTCCTTGACTTCATCAACAGTTGATTGGCTACCATCTTCAAGTTCTGGGGAGCCTCCTTTACTTCACCGTCTGATGAGTCGGACTCAGCCTTCTCGCTAATTGTGACATGAAACGTAGAGCCCCTGACTTTATTTTCTTTGTTTGACTGGGTGTGTCCTTCCTCATATTTAAGATTAGTATAATAAAAAAAAAAGAAAGGAAAGGGGGCTAACCTTCTGGACGTCGTGACTTCAACACATAGCGTAGGACTGAGATGATGCTCAAAGATGGAGCCTCTTACAGGCAAAGTTCGGCAGACTGTGGCTGCTTCTCACTGGTTAGGGTTTGCACTGTTGGATTGTCGCCTTTTATACTCGTGCGATGCAGGAGTGCGTTGGTGAACTGTTCGCCTTTTATACTCGTGCGAGGCAGGAGTGTGTTGTTGAACTGTATTATCGCCTTTTATACTCGTGTGAGTCATGAGTGTTGAACTGTGGTGGATTGATTATCGCCTTTTATACTCGTGCGAGGCAGGAGTGCTTTGTTGTGGAGCTGTTCCCCTTTTATACTCGTGCGAGATAGGAGTACTTTGTTGAACTGGTGAGTTGTTGACCCGGAGAGTTGGTGAGCTGGTGAGCTGTTGAGCTGGTGAGCTGCTGAGCTGTTGAGCTGCTGAGCTATTGAGCTGCTGAGTTGGACTTTGATTCAGGTTTAAGTTTTATCCTCGGATCTAGATTTGGATTTTGAGTTGGAATTTGGATTTGGGCTTTGAGCCCGGGTTTAGCCGAGTTTATGTTTGGCTTCGAATTTGTGTTTGTTGGATTTTGAGTCGGGATTTGAGATTTGTCCCCAAATCTAAATTTGAATTTTGATGAAGGGTTCTAACAATGCACAAGAGCTTCAGATGTTTTTTTTTCTTTTTTTTTTCTTTTTTTTGGCTTTTTTTTCGTACTTCTTTTTTTTGTTGCTTTTTTTCACTTTTTAAATCTTTTTTCTTTTTTTTTTGAATTTTTGGCTTTTTTTGAATTTTTTTTTGTTTTGTTTTTTTTCTTTTTTTGTCATTTTTTTTGAGAATTTTTTTCTTTTTTTTTTAACATAACAGTATTTTCGAAATTTACCTGTTTTATTGGGTCAGGTCGAAATGCATTTCTGACCTGATAACATGGAAGCATTTTTTTCGAACTAGACATGACCCATCCCACTTGGAAGTGAACTTGTGGGTGAGTCGGTACTCTCGTTCTTCTGTTGGTCTGATTGCCTAAAAACTGTGCCCCCAAATCGAGATGATTGAGGAAGATCTTCGCAGTTGACTGCTTAGTGAGACCTTTTGATGACGTTGTCCATTTGCTAACTTAATTCCTTCATATCTTTAATCAACTGTGCATATCCGATAATCAGCTGTGAATATCCTCGATTTAAATCTGTAAATATTTTTTCTATTTTGGTGGTGTTGGTCGGCCTGATGTTGGCATTGGTAGATGGTTCTCTGCAAAAGACTGATGTAGAGGGCCCGTCAGATCTTTCCTGACTTGTTTCAGCAGAACGCGTCGGATTCTGTTGTTGAGCAGAATTTGATGCTCTATAGAAGACTGGAGTAGAGGGATCTTCTTCTTCCTCTGTGTTCGTTTGTTCTGAATAGGTCAGATTCTGCTGTTGGGCAGAATTTGATGCTCTACCCCTAACTTCGGTAGGGGTAGGTGATCGACTCCTCCGTTTAGTGACAAAGTCACGTGAGAAATCTAACTGCTGTGTGAGCTGCAAGTCCTCAATTTTAAATTTGTTGGTGGCGAGGAACTTTGTTATTGCGCGAGTCTGTGGATTCATTTGAGTGGCAAGAAATTCTGTCCGTCCGCGGGTTTGTGGTCCTGCGTACCCAGGTAGGGTAGCTGATGTAGGCAGTGGAGTAGTTGCCTTCTTTTTTGTGGTAGCAGTTGTACTCTTTTTTGTGGTAGCGGTTGTACTCTTTTTTGGTGTCATTTGATATGCTGGATACCTATTAAATTTTTTTTTTTACTTTCTTACATTTTTTGTCTTTTTCTCTATTTTGTCTTTTTGTCTTTTTCTTTTTTCTTTTTCTTTTTTTCTTTTTTTCTTTCTCGGTTCTTTTTTTTTCCTTTTTTTTCTTTTTTTTTTCTTTTTTCTTTTCTCTGCTACTTCTTTTTGCTTTTTTTTTTTTTACTTTTTTTTTAAGGAACAAGAGATGGGAGGTGAAGAGGTCCCACCGAGCGTGAAAAAAATTTGTAACGCGGGTAAATTTCGAGCGTAAAATAGTTAGACTCGAAAATGCAAAAATAAATTACAAATAAAAATTTAAAAATAAAAGAAAATTTACGTGGGGTCGATCTCCGTAGATCCTCCGATTAGTATTCCCTTTTTTTTTTGACTCTGTCAAGGGCTGCACGAGCTTGATCTTGACAGAAATAATTTTCACAGCTTTATCTTGAATTTGGTAGATTGAAACTAAATCTGGTTTGAACGTTTAGACAACGGTTAAGAACCGCAGAGATCTGATCTGAGCCGATCTAACTTAATTTCACCGAGAGTCGAAGGGACTTGTTCTCGATGAGCTGCCTGTTGCCCGTGTTTGTTTGTTTTTTTTTTTTTTGTGTGTGGTTGGCTTGTTTATTTTTCTGGAGATTCTTTCGATAATTGATTTTGCAATGTTTTGCTGATGCCTTTGAAGCTTACAGTGCTTCCTATTTATATGCTTTTGAAAGGTACTGTTTCAACTTCCAAGGATGATATTTTTTAGTGATTTTCCTCGTTAGGTAGCTCTCCTTCGAAATTAAATGGTTGCCTTTTGACATTGGATGGCCACCTTCTAGAGGACGTGCATGTGTTTGCTGTCCAAGTTTGAAGAACAAGCTGCAACATGCATGCATTTGCCCACCATGCTTAAAAATGCACCATGCATGCATCACTGCGGATCTCTTTCTTTTTGTTTTTTTGTTTTCTAGAAGTTGACCCATTCAGCCTTCTAGATGCATACTTTTTTTTTTTTGTGATATTTACAGTTGGCTTTAGGGGTGTTTAGTTTTATTGTTATTGATTGTTTTTTCTTTTTTTATTAGCGAAGACAATTGTTGTATTAATTAGTTTGAATTCCGTATATAAGTCCGATACGACGACGTCAGATCAACCTATATAAAGCAGGACTAAACAACACTAATAGCCTACAAACACCTATGACCCAAAGACCATTTACTAAATGGGCTTGAAACCCATTTAGACGAAACCCTACAGTGAGGACATATACCGGACTAGCCGGAACAAGCTATTTAAGACAGAAAGAATCGCACAACGGCGGACTTACGACGAAAACGTTTGGATATATCCGACAACGATTTTCGCAAATACTACACTACAGACCCAAAAAAGCATACAAACAGTATATGACCCCCTTAGCAAAATGAAAACTGATCTAAGGACATCCAACAGATACAACATCAAGACAAACTCGGACTGAAACAACAAAACAACAACCCAAGCAAATCCAAGGGCGGAGCCGACGATGAATGGCGAAGGTGAAAGAGAAAACTTGGTCGGCGGCGACTAGAGAGACCTAGACAGCAACAGAGGCAGTGTCTGCTCAACCCGCAGCCCCGTGGGTTCCGGCTGGCAAGCCAGCAACTGGTAGGATGGCTCCAGCGCCCGATATTGATAAGAAAACCGATCCACTGACGACCAGTACGGTGGCGCTGGCGCCGACTGTTGCGGCGAAGGAGTCACCAACGACGGCTGAAACGGCGGCTCCGGCAATGTTACAGGCGCCGAGAAACGACGAAAATGGTGTCTGCTCGCCGGGGATCATGGATCTAAAATCGAGGAGGCCAGGGGTGGCGTTCTTAAGGCCAGATCTGAATGATAAAGTGACAAAAAGCCCTGTTAAAAAAGTCAGGGGGTCTAATGGGGAGAGGGAGAAAGAGATGAGAGGGGAAGAAAGCTGGGCAGAAGAAGGAAGAAAGACTGCTAAGGGAACTGTGGAGGGGGGCTAGGTGGCTAGCCGGCAGAAGAGGCTGGCCTCCTCCGGTGGCCGAAAAAGGGGCAGACTTTTGGAGAAGCTTTGAAAGATTTTAGTGAGAGAGGGGATGTAGAGAGAAAACATCGACCATCATTGATTGTTATTATTGATTATTATTTATTACTGTTATTAATAAATAATATAAAATTATAATATTTAATCAAATTAATATTCACTGTTGTAAATTAAATAATAAAATGACTATTTTAAATATTTTATATCTATTTATCAGTTAGATTTTTTTTTACTCATTGTTGATCTAAACTAGTCTTATAAGATATATTTATAAATAAAAATATATTAAATATGTGATTTAAAGATTATCTATAATTAATAATAAATAATATTACTTTTAAAAATATTATTTTTATTATATAGATTGCTGTGTTTTTTTTGGGTAGATTATTGTTTACATAATACAAATGAGAAAAACAGGAAGCCACTATACTTCCATTTCCCAAATAACGGTTAAATACTTGAGGAAATAATATTATTTTTTTCTGACAAAGGTACGGTACCTACATCCAGAGGATAGAAAAGTTAAAAACAGTTGCGCCAAAATTGAAGGGAAAAGTTGAAAAAATAAATATAATATTTTGATATAGGTAGCGTCGCTCGGACACAGGCTGGCGTGTCTTCGTTTTGAGGACAATTTTGTAATAGTTCCTTTCATCAATTGTTAATAAAAAAGAAAAGCGAAGAAGACCTTTATTTTTTTACGGCAAATGTCAGTGGCCAAACTAACGTGGCCAAAATGTGGCCAAATGAGAATAAGATAAAAAGAAGTTTGAAAAAATATATATTTTTAAATAAATTAAAGTTTAAAGATAATATTAAATATATTTAAGCTAATATTAAATACGTTTAAAGTTTACTTTTTATAAAAACAAGATGAGTATAACTAAAATTTAACTATATAACTGTGATCATATAATTAAGCCCCATTTTTTTATCAGCAGCATTTTGTTGTATTTGACAACAACGGCAGCCTTAAAAAAAAAATAACCAAACATTTTTTTTCTACTTTTTAAATTTCAACAACAGCAGCAGTTTTTATAAGCAAAACCAAACACCCCGTGCTGTGACTTACGATTCTTCTTGAAGACTAGAAACTGGATTGTTAGCTGGCCTAACTTTCATTCATTTTGTGGTAGGTTCCAATCCGTTGATTTAAGTTGTTTTCCGCGATCTGCAAATTTGGGCGAACGTTGCAATTCCACTTCGTAAGAAATAAATATTTTAGATAAGTGAATATTGTCATTATAATTTTCAAAGTAGTTCTAACTTCTAAGGCTTAATGATATAATAAAGTAAAGGATCAACATTAATTGCATTGGTTAGAGGAAAATATTCTTTAATCATAAGATTGGAATTCGAACGTCAGTTTTGTTCCTCATCCTCCATTTTCTCCTATCGCTAGATTATCAGCTTAAATGGATCAAGAAAAATGATACAATATAGTGACAAATAATAATATTGCTATCACACACACAGATATAATTTGATTGTAAATGTAACATTTTTCTTGCTCTATGTAACAAAATTTTTGTAAAGGTTATTGATATGTAAAATATATGTTAGGGACAGTTCTTTATGTTTATTTCCTAAACCAATGAAATCCCACTAATGAGCTCACAGAACTTTGTTAAAAGAATTTATTGACTTGCTTCATGTATCATCATACTAATAATCAACAAAATAGTGGAAGCCCCCAAATTTAAGGAATATGCAAAGAAAAAAAAGTTGATATCCCAGGTGAATTTGTTCCGAGTTTTGTCTCGATTGAAACTGCGACTGATATTTTTTACACGAAAAGTAATATTTTTAAAATACTTGTTATGTTTATGTTTCAAAAATATAGTTTTTGTTTCAAAAATATAATTTTTGTTTCAAAAATATAGTTTTTGTTTCAAAAATATCAGTCACAGTTTCAACTGAGACACTGCTTAACAAAAACCGTTAGGACATGTATGCTTGCTCATATGCAAAATAGTCTAAAACTTTTACTCATTTTTACAAATGAATCCTAAATCGTTTTGTATTTTCATATTAGCATTATACCTTTAAAACTTTTACAAATCTGTCCTTTTTTTTTTCATAGAATTCACTGTTTGGTTGATGCACGTATTTAATGGTTTGATGGTTTTCCGTCAAAAATATACAAATTTGAAAAGCATTTTAAAAATTGAGGATCGATATGAAAACCTAAAACAATTTAAAACTTGATTGAAAAATTTATAAAAGTTCAAGACCTATGTTTTGCATGTCTCCAAAATTATTGTTTGTCTAAAAGAGTACAACATTTACTTAGTGGTGACGGGTCTGTGAAGGATGTTAATGGCTTGTGACTCATAATTAAAATTAATCATACCAGGGGCGGTCCAATTTTGCTTTGCTTTGCTTTGCTTTTTTTTTTTTTTTTTTTCTTTCCCTTTATTGTTCTAGCTTTGGTTTCCCTTTTGTGATAATAATTTTTTTTAAAAAATTATGAGACATATTAGATTATGAGTTATACAATAAGAGTATCTCTATCATTTCTTTTAAACATGTTCTCCCCTTTTCATGATTATTAGAGCCATAAATTTCAAAAATATACATCTAAGTTGTTAAGATTGCTCAATTTGAGAAAATAAGGAAAAAAAAAAGAGAAAATATGTGAAGCTGGCTTGTGAGACATATGGGTCGATTATCAGGGCCCATAGAGTTGGACGCGTTCGCTACCCTGGTTCCGACGAGACTTGCTTGACGTGAAGTAATTAGATAGGCATCTAGACTTGTCTAACTTCACTAACTGGATTGATTATAGTCCTTCGGGCTGGTATTTTGGGGCGAAAAAATAGATCGCCCATTGTACGTATTTTGTAATTCTTCATGTGAAGGATTGAGATTTAAAATATAATTCTCTCTTGCACCTGTTCTATCTCTAAAGATGGACCACAATTTTCAATACTGAAAAAAAAAAATCCAAATGGAAACATATTGAGATTTCATCATTTAAATTGCTTCTAAAACCTCAACAAATTAGCTAGAAAACAAATGATACATTATATTTTCATAATTTACATGTGATGCTATTAGGATAGTTAATGGATCAAATTTGGTCCACCCTGCATCGATCTTTTTCCTTCTTCGGATGACCAAGTTTGCTCCATCAAAGGGTACGTCCTGGAGGGCACTAAGTACATCAAATTGCTCTCGTGCAAATGGGCTCAATGAACTATATAGGAATTGCTGTCGCCCCTGCACTTGCTTGCTAGTAGTAGTCAACATTAAAATTTGCTTAAAGATGAACTATATGTTCCTCCAACAAAATTAGCAAGGAGGCGGCCAGATGCCTCCATCACATCCACCATCGCTGGTCATGTAAGACATGCAAGACAATGGTACTAGACACAGACCTCGACTTAGCAGGTCTCTCTTTGGCTCTTCATTTTCATCCCCTCTAGTTGAAACCTGAAATTGTAGACCTCAAATTGGTCATCTAGTTTTCTTTACTCCTTTTTTTTTTTTTCCTAAATAAAATAAAATAAAAATGGATTATCTAATATTTCTATGTGGAAAATACATATGCGTATTTAAATTATTTCATCTGGGCATAGGGCGAAGGTTAGAAATTCAGCATGATAAGCTCCTAAGACTGCAGAGGAAACAGGAAACAAGTTTTTTTTTTTTGGCCAAAAATTTGTATCAGATAGACTAGTATGTCTCGGTAATTATAGGTCTAGAACAACTTCAAAAAAAAAAAAAAAAAAAAAAAACCCAAACAAAAAACAAAAGTTAACTCCAGTTAAATCCTAAAAACAACAACCATTATCTAATATTGTCTAACTAGCTCAGCTACTAAATTTGTAGGATCATAGTTAATAACTCGATCTGATTTGCTGGGCTCAATTATTAATTAAGACTGTGTGCAGATAATGGGAATTTGAACCAAAGATGGTGAATTTTATTATGCTTCAAATCTAATTAACGATGGAGTTCAATTGTAATTTCACAAGCTCTTTTTATACCTTTTGTACTACGTCTCTAGCTAAAATTTTCATTTGTTCCATTATTTCAACCTCCTACAAAATTGTTAGTGACATAAAGTAGATGTGTGATGAGCACAACATATCCAAAAGTGCTAGAAAATTAGTTGATTACCGTTGGCATGGTTCTGCTGCTCTTGTTATGTGATGACTTCATGTATGGGACGCTCAGTGTCTGCACAAAACAATTCCAACACTAAGTAATATTGGAGCAGAAGTCATTGAGCCTGTCTTTGTCAATGGTCCATGGGAAAAGAAAGATGTTAAACTTGTTGATAAATGTATATATGATCATTGATACCATTTGAACTTCAAACTTGCAGGGTCCAACTAATAAACACCTTTAAAATTGCTGGTTTTATCGGTTGGTTATGAGACTTATTGATATTTCTTTTTTTTTTTTTTTTAAATATTAGGAGACATATTAGACTTTAGGCTATGTAATGGAATTAATTTCCTGTTTATCTCATAATTAATTCTCTTATATTCCATCTTGCAGATTCCAAATTTAACATTCAATTTCAAAATTCAAGTTTTTAATTAGTTGAAACTTAAAGAAGTTGACTTAACTGGCTTGGTACTGTGGTTTTTGTAACAAAGTTTGGAACAATTTTAAATGACTTTAACTTCACGAAGTTTATGCACAAAAAAAGAAAAGGAGAAAAACAAAAACATTAATTTTGAACGGCATGGATTGGAGATGAAATCTATTTACATTTTGAAAATCTTCAAATAAGCAACCACGCATTTCACAAATCTAACACTAGTTTAGGAGCTGAGATTAAACTACCTAGCATGATCCCAGATAAGCATATTTTATTTTACTCTACTAAGGAAGAAAAAGAAAATTTCTAAAAAGTGCTAATTATTTTGATAGTCTCATCTAATATACGGAACCGTGTGAATATGGTAACTACTTACTTCCCCATTTCCATTCTAGTTGAGCAGCTTGACTGTTACTATACCAAGCCACCGCATAAATAGATGCAAAAGGTGCAACAAGAAACCATGTAAAATATATATAGATCACATGGAATTTTGATTCCTGGGTGACCAGAAAGTAGTCTGCTTAGATGCATGTCTACTTATTTGCAATTTTTTGGTCGTCAATTATCCCAATTTGTCTAAAGTTCCAAGATTTATTGGTAAAAAATTTCAATTATAGGCCTTGAGTGCACACAAATGCAACTCTCAGACATTTTGCAATATAATAATTAATAAAGAAAATTGAAATCAATGAGGAATGTTGGGAAACAGGAAAAGTCAAAGTACCTCGACCTGGTTTTGAAGAAATTTGATGTATCCGATAGCCTCCATTAGTACGGATGCCGTGTCTGTCTGAAAATATTCCCCCATCCACCACATGCAAAAGCAAAGGTCATGAATTGCTCAGATGTGGAAAGCAAAAAACAATATGACGCTGTTTTTTTTTTTAAAACAAAATTTATGTGTTTTTTTAACTCGAAAATTTACATTCACATAATAAATTACATAACTAGAATAATTAGATCAATCAAGGGTTACAAAGTTTTTCAAGGAATATCTCAGTGTCAAGCATTAAACTTTCAATTTGAATGTCTAATGTCACAGACTAAAACAAGAGAGAAGAAAATTTAGTTTTAAAAAAATATTGGCTAGCAGTCAACATAATCAAGCGTACGCAATTCATATTGATTAAAAAAAAAAAAGAAAGTGAAATGAAGGATAGTTGTGATGAAGTAAAAGGAAGAAGTAATAAGATTACCTTGCCAAAGGGTGCAACCAGCTGCTGCAGAGCTGCAATTCTATCTCCTAACTTCTCTTTTCTAACCTGTTTAAATGTCCAAGTAGCAACCATACATATAATCAATCTCCTACCCATAAAAAAAAAAAGGGGAGAAGATGATTGATAATTAAAGAAAAAGCATAAGTGCGATCTAAATAGCCACAGAACCTAACAAATTAAATTGCTTCCACAAAATGTTATGAAATCTACATGTTTCTTACACATACATATATATATTGTTGCACCTTAAAAGGAGGGCATGTGGCGCGTGACTCTAATCGCGATTTCTTGGGTGCAGCTTGTGTTGTTGCCTTCGGCTCCATGAAGCTGTTGGGCCTCTTGTTGCCTGTTATTTCACTGTTGAAGGAGGATACCTTTGTAACACCACGAGTATGCACAGAACAAGAAGAAGAAGGTCAGTATGAAGATATCCATGTCCCCAAAAGTCATACTCATACATCAGCAGAACACGAAGAATATTGATTCTTTTGATAGAGAGATTCGTATATATATTTGTACAATGTTTAAAGCTGAAGCGTCCTCAATGTAGCAAAAATAAAATATTTTTTCCTTTGGTAACACTGGCCCGCAACTTAAAGGGGTTTCAGCTTTCGAGTTTTTTTTCTTCTTCTTCTTCTTTCTTTTTTTTTTTTCTCCCCAATAGTTCTATATCAACAAAAGCAAAGAAAAAAAAAAAAAAAAAAAGCTCTTTATTGTTAAAATCAAGATTTCGAAGGGTTAAAATATAATTCGACTGCAATTGCAACCAATGCAGCATCGAAGCGAATCTCCTGAAATACTATAGCTGCCATTGTAGTACGCAGTGATCGACTACTATATATGGTTGAAATCATAAAAAAGCTGAGCTAACAACCATTGTTGTTCCCAAAGAGGAGGAAAGAAGATCGGGAAGAAGGAAAACTCACCTTACTAGGACTATATGGGGACCTTAAGCTTGGCTGCTGCCCATCATCTAGATCAAAAGAGAAGTTTTCTTTACACATTGCAAAATTGTCACTAGCAGACTGGCCAAATCTCCCATTAAATCTGGTGGAGTTCAACAGATCCAATGCCTCCAGGTTCATGTCAAAGGAGCCCCATGAGATTGACGACGGTGGCTGGTTTAAGTTTGAGATATTTATACTGGGATATATCTGGCAGAAATTTAGTCGGCCCGGTACAGTACTTGCCAAGCTGGAGGAGTAAATTTCTTCGGATGAGGGATTCCCATTAATTGGAAGAGCAGAAGAAACAGTCTTGACCAAGAGCTTTTCCCTAAGATCATCATTCAGATCCATTTGCTTATTTTTAACGGTTGGCGGACTACTAATTAACATCTCGGAAAATGTGGGAAAAGTTTCCGAGAGCTTTCCTTTAATAATTTTTGGAAGTTGCAAATCATGAGCGGAATGGTCAGTGAAGGTCGCCCCTGCGTTGCCATTCCAGTGAAAGCCCATGTCTTGGACCATGGAATTGTTGGGATGAGGTATTAGAGTTTCATTTCTCTGCCTCGAATTCAAGATTACCCCATTATTATAGTCCAGATTGAAGTCACCAGTATTTCTGCATAAAGAGTTGATGAAATAAAAGGAAACTAAAAAGATTGAATTCAAAGCATAATTCCTCATAGTTTGGGTTGTAACACAAGAAGAAATTACATATTAAATTATAACACGTCAATTGCCCTAGCACCTAGCCAGCACCATTGTATATGAATTTAAACGGGTAAATAAAATTGTTGCAATACGGAACATCACCGAGAATAGTTGAAGCAGTCAGTAATTCTCCTAGACATGCTATATATGGAATTGACATCAAAATGGAGTCTTTAGTTAACTTTAGGTTACATGACCCAACAGGTGCCTATGCTCCAAAAGCAGTTTAATGAACCTACATCTTCATTCCATAATTAACATAAGCCTAGGATACAGGTTTTTAATTCTACTTAATCTGTAATTGATTAACATCAAATCGAAAAAAAAGGAAAATAGAAAATGGTAAGATGAACGAAAAGAAAAGTTGACGCATGATAGTTACCACTGCAATAGATGAAGTCCTAAAACTAAACAGTCTCTGTAGTCTATTCTGTTGTAAACTAGGAAGCTTAATTTTGATCTCAGAAGGAGAAAGAGAACTTACAAAATGCTGTTTTGGGTCCAAGCACGGGCGCTTCCAGCTCCGTGGCTAGATGGGGTAGATAAAGAAGAAGACCCAACAACTTGGCGGCCTTGGAGATGATGTTGATGGAGATTTGCAGGCTCCATAATGGTGGATTTTTAAAAGGGACAAAAAAAAAAAAGGATTGAAAATCCCAAGATGAGTGATTAAAAACTAATAAAGCTATTAACTCACTCCAGGACCAGGAATCTCTAGCTCTATTCAAAGGAACAGTTCAGGTGACAGCCACACAGGCACACACCACTTTGCTTTTGGCTGGCCACTTTTCTCAGGTTTGCTCTTTACGCGATCAAGTTTGCATCTAATAAAGGTAGGCTTGAACGGAAAGGAAATTAAGAAGCATGAGTATCACCAATCCCCCACGCCCCTCCCTCTCCCTCTCCCTCTCCCTCTCCCTCTCCCTCTCTCTCTCTAATTATATATTCAAGAAAATTGGTGTGCATACTCTCTCTCTCTCTCTCTCTCCACTCCCTTTATGTGTGTGTGTGTGTGCTAGCTAGCTAGATGCTTTATTGCTCTCTCTCTGTCTCTCTGTCTCTCTCTCGCTGTTGGCAATTAGAGGGGGATGATTATAGTTCCTCTACGTTATGATTAATAGCCCAGCCTTCGATCCCAAGGCTTTCAACAAAGTCTGAGAAGAGAAATGATAACCTGCACGCTCTCTCTTCCACTCTCAACCCCACATGTACACGCCCAAATGTATGAGCACTATTAGGTAACATCGCTTTATATATATATATATACATATATATGTCTAAATGATTGGAAATAAGAGAATAAGTTTTAGGCTTCATCCCACATAAAAAGTTGGAAACGACAGAGAATAGGGCGCTTCTACCACGGGGACGGGGAAGTATGGAATGAGATGTTATGGTCATTTTATTTTATTTTATGAGTATTTAGTACATGAAGTTTAGACCTGTTTCACGTTAACTTTAACTTGTTTGCATTACAGAAATTGTTAGGGGACCAGGTGTGGCTGTGGACGGGGTCCGAGGGAGAGAGAAAGGGAAAAGGGAGAGAGAGCAGAGAGGGGAGAGAGAGAAAGAAGAGAGAGAAGAGAGCTGGTGGGATTTAGAGTCGGTCTTATCGATATTTTTAATTTTTTTTTAAAAAAATGATTTATGTATAAAAAGGTAAAATTAATATGTAATAGATATAAGAATAAAAATTTTTAAGGATATGTATAATAAATTTAAAAATGATGTAAAATATGTATTATGTATATAAGACTTAAGATTATTGTGTAATACATTCAAAATTAATATGTAATATATTAAGACAAAAAAAAAAAAAGAAATTACTTGGTTGCTCCCGTCCATCAACTCGTCCCAGTAACAAAACCTAGGAAGCACGGACACTTCTAAAATAGTGAGTATCTGTGTCAGATACAACACTCGCCCGACACTCTTCGGACACGTGTCGGACACTCCGAAACGTGTCCAACAAAAAAAAAAAAAAAAAATTAAGGACACGCGTGTCGAACACTTACAATTCACGTGTCAGATACTTACAATACACGTGTCAGATACTTTTATATGTATTTGATATTTTAATTATTATATTATAAACATATATATATTATTTGGTTAAATATTTTATTCTATATATACACACACACATATATATACACACATATATAATATTTTTTAAAAGAATTATAAATAAAATACAAGTTATATTATAAAATATCATAATAATAATTAATATGTACTATACGTAGAAAAAAATTTAAAATTTATTAAAAATATTTAAATTACATACATACATATATAATATTTAATATATTTTATAACCGTATCTATACTGTATCCGTATTTTAATTTTTTTAGCATTTTCGTGTCCCCGTATCTGTATCGTGTCGTATCCGTATCTCGTGTCGTGCATCCGTGCATCCTAGAGCAAAACTATTCACATTATAGGATTCAAACAAAAAAAAAAAAAAAAAAAAAGGGAACCCACAGTCATTTTTTTCTCTTATCCTCGCTCTTTCTCTCTCCCTCCCATTTAATCCTTGTATCTCTTTATCCGTCCTTCTATCATTTTTTTAAGAATTCCAACACTTATTTTAAGAGAGCACAATTATGTATTCTGAATTTTAGTATCTTAATTAATGTCTTAATTAAAATTAAAATTGAAAATTTTGAAATAAAATTAATAGTTTTTGAAATGTAAAAATAATAGTTTTTAATTTCTGTTTAAAAACTTATTAATTTTATTTTAAAATTATTAGTTTTAATTTTAATCAGAATACTAAAATTCAGCATACCAAAATTTTCTCTTTTTAAGAATATTTAAGAATTCCATCTATCAATTTTCAAATAAAATATTTAAGAATTCCAACACTTTATTTAATCAATTCAAGTGACATATGATTGAACTATAATTTTGAGGAAAGTATTAGCTAAAATTTATTAGGTGTGTTTAAAGTAGGATTAAAATATTAAGACTCAAGTTAAGGAAAATATTACGTAAAATTCCAATACTCTCTCTTCTTCTCTCCCGCGTATGCCTGCGTCCCTTAACCCGTCTGCGTATCAATTTTGATTGGAAATTGGGGAGAAAATATTGACCGCCTGTAAAAATCAATGCACGACGTAATCACTTGTGAGGAAACGCTTGCATGTATTTCCGCCAGTGTTTTCAAGTTGATAAAAGGTGTAATTTCCACCGTAAGTTACAAGATGTAATTTGCCATAAAAACCATTCACCTAAATCCTCAAATAAATAGATAAACAAATAAATGAACTTAATTAATTGAACTTCTAAATCTCCAAACATATAAACTTCTGATTTGTCTGTATCGTTCTTTTGCGCAATACATATAAGGACAGTACTATTAAAAGATACACAGTTAATTTAACAGTTTATATATATATATTGTATGCCTACATAATGTTTCTTTACATATAATAACTCATCATTAATTGAACGAGAGAAAATTAATTAATTTCCCCTCTCCGTTGGCTTCTCTCTTATACACGCAAGAGACAGAGATGCGCTCGCCTGCGCACACTCTGGTTGTAAGTGTAACGCCGACTACTTCGCCCTTTCCGTTTGGGTACGCCGCTCCATTGCGTAATCTTCTTCTTTTCTTTAAGACAAGATTAATTGCATTAATTACCTTAGTTACTGCATGCATATATATATTTAATTGGATAAAAGTTTCGGCCTCCACGGAATAGTGCGGCCATACGCGTGGAAGAAAATATAAATCATTGTTAATAAAATATAACTGTTTTAATAATTTGTATAAAAATATTTTTTTAGGAATATTTTTTTAGGAATTTTTTAAAATAAAAATTTTATTTTTTTATCATATATTATATGAAATCTACATTTTTAAATTTTAAAATAATACTCATTTAATTTTAAATTTAAATTTTATTTTCATATTATATATATATAATTATACTAAATGACTATTAATTATATTTTCTTAATAAAATATCACCACACTGTGTGTGATTGTACAGTATTATTCAAAATCCACTCTCCATTTAATTTAGAAAAAATGTTGATATCCCAAATATTTTTGTATCGGACGGTGTTTTAAGTAAAATTGTGACTGATATTTTTGAAACGAAAAATTTATATATTAGAAATGTAAAAATAACTAATATTTTAAAAATATCAATTTTAATTTTAAAAATATCAATTATAATATCAACTAAAATACCACTCAACACAAAATACACTTAATATCTATACTCGCTCTTTAATTTAACTAGGATAAAAAAAGGCAAGGGTCAAGAAAATGAAAAGGCCTCCTCACGGATACCTTCTCATGTGTCTTTTCATGTCCTGTGGGCTCTCGAGATTTAAATGATGGCAATTACGAAAAGGGCTTGGTTCTGCACCATGCCGTGCCACCGGACAGAATTACTATACTTGGATCATGTAATCACTTAATAACAAAATATAATTATATTAATAAAATATAAAATAATAATATTAAAATAATAAAATTAAAATTTAAAATTAACTAAATAATTTTTTAAAATTTAAAATATAACTCTTATATAATATTTTTAAAATAAAATTTTTACATAAATTATTAATACGGTTATATTTTATTTATAAATAATTTCACTTGTCACTTCTAACATGGCACACTAATGTGGCTCATGTTCTAAACTTTTCTGTTGCAAAAACTGGTCGCTTCAAATATTCATGCCTTTAAGAATTGCCGACTTATTATTGAATCCGATTCTTCAAATGCTACATTTTGGATGATTAAAAATGTGTCCAGATTATGAAGGCTAGAAGGCACTTTTTTTTTTTAATGATAAGAATATTTTTTTATTATTTGACAGTGTGTTTTTATATTCATATTAATAAGACAGTAAATTCTTCTACTGATTCTTTTGTGAATGTATCAAAAAAAAAATAATGTGTACTGAAAAGAAAAACTAATTCTTTTGCGAAGCAAGCTATTTCTCGAAAATCAAACTTCACAGCTTAATTGCACATTTGATTAAAAAAGAAGAAAAGAAAAGAAACTAAAAGGCTCTTTTCTAACTTCTACATGTTTTTCTTTGTTTTTCCTTCTTGCTCGTGGATGTGAAGGGGGGACAGAGAGAGAGAGAGGAACAAAATGGATTAAATATGATTAAGCTGTCAACCAATGAAAAGAGAAGGCCTGTTATAATGTGATCAGCCCCACAAAGGTTCACATCAGTCCAAAAGTTGATAGGAGAATGTGAGATGCAGAGTATGGGCACCCACCTGGGGCAAGCTTTACTTTTCCTTTTGCCTTATCCCCTTTTACTCTTGTTAGCATGCTCATCTTTCTTTTTCTCATTATTTTTAATTAGTTTCTTTCTTTATATATATATATATTCAAAGCAATTCTGCTTTATTGAAAGCTTTTCTTCCTTTCCCTTGGTGGCCACCTTTTGCAAATTTTTGGTCTCTCCGTCTTTCCGGATTCAATTCTCAATAAAAGCTGTTTCTTTCTGCATCTAAGGTTAAATCAACATAATTTTCCTTTTTTTAATTCTTGCTCTCTCACTTTCATGGAACTTCAAAAAAGTTCGGTTTGAGAAACCAAAATTGTATTCAACTTGTACTTGTACCTCCCCTCGATGATAATTCCATCATATTTGCGTAATATTCCTTGGCTTATTATTTTAAAGCTGGTACAAGCATAAGGAATTTGTAATAGCCCCCCTTCCAGCATGTTGGCTTGGGTTGAGACCACTTTCCTTCATATCAAGGGCTTGACTGCAGGTGAGAGTGCGATGGAAGACAGCATATACACTTGAAATAAAAAATTGAAGTCCCTAAATTTTAAGCTTCTTAGCATTATGAGGACTACGAAGCTGAATTTTTTGTTTCAATATATTAGTTTCATCCTTTTAATTTTACCTTTTTTTTTTTTTAACATATCACAACTATGTACATAAGAGCATACTTTCAAGTTTGTAATTTTGCTGGCTAGTCGATCGGTTTAACTTGATTCAACTTCAACTTAAGCTTGTTCTTTTTTTTTTTTTTTTGTTTTTGTTATGGTGATCTTTTGAAGAAATACTGACTAAAAAAAATAATAAGTTCTGTGTCTCAGGAAAAAAGAAATCTGTTTAAGGACAAAAATTTTTTTTGTTTACGGATAAAAAAAATATATTCTGAAAAAATGGGTGTGAAATTTATACAAAGATGAGAGTTGTTTTACTGTATAATTTATACCTTAAAGGGTTTTTTAATAAACCAAAAATTTACAAACTCTAAAATTTAGAAACTCTATCTGTTATTTTTGTCACTGTATATTAACATCCAAACACGCATATATTGCTCACCATTATATTCCCTTAGCTTATATTTAACCAATTAATAAAATTTAAAAAGATAATGACATCAGCAATTAACTATATAAGGTGAATAAAACCGAATTAAGAACATGCAAAAGAAGAAAGTAGAAAATTTAAGGGAAAAAGAAATATAATTTTAGAAGAAGAAAATTAAGATATTGATATAGGAAAGAGTAATTAATGCAATAGATTATAGAAGGTTATTTAGTGCAACGACAATATTTAATGCAATTGCATGCTTGATCGCAAAAACTTTAATTGTCATATCAACTTAAATTTGAAAAATTTTGAAAAAAGAGTTGGAGAGTAATTCACTTTATCTCACGTTTCTATAATTTTGGAACTTTTGGCTCAACGATGATTATAAGGGAGTGACTACATGGGTACATAATTTGCAACATATGGAAGACACGCAATTAATTTAATTGATCTATTTTTTGAAAATTAAAACATTCTTCACGATCAAACAGTCGAAATCTCTTGTGTCAATTTTGTATTTACCATTACATACCTACACAGTTTTTCCCAAATTATAGTTACAAAAAAAAGGGGTTAGTATACAAAAATATTATCAACTTTACCTAAAATAACAAATCCAGCGTCAACTTTAAAAGGTAACAAATCTAGCGCAATTTTCCTAAAATAACAAATCTAACACGCAATAATTTTATATGAATAGAATTTGTCATTTTTAATGACAGATTTATAGAAATATATTTATGTTGATTACATGATAATCATATAAATTAATATCACATCATCGAAATAGATAAATTCTGTTTAAAAAATTTCTTAGTGTGCTAGTTTGTTACTTTAGATAAAGTTAATAATAAATTTATTATTTTTTAAAGTTGATGTTAGATTTATTATTTTAAATAAAGTTGATAATATTTTTGTATATTAATTCTAAAAAAAAGGATAATTATAGTTTATCTAAATATCTAATATAACTCATATTAACACACCTCCAAAAAAATCATAAATTGATACATTACGTAGTCCAGCATTTGTGTATGTACCCTGAGACAAAATAAACTTATTGTCCTTTAACCCATCATTACTTTTACTAATGTGGCATTTTTTTGACTAGGTCACAAATTAACATAAATAAGATGGAAAAAGTGAAAATAAACGACTATCAAATTTTTTCTTTTATTTCCTTAAAAAAGGAAAAACAATTCTCATATTCGCATATTTTTCTTAAAAAGAGAAAACAAAAAAGGCAAACTAAACTATTGCCAAATTCGCAATTTTCTTTTCTTAAAGGGAAATAAAAGAACTATTCTCAAATTCTTTTATTATGAGGGAAAAAAGGAAAACCAATTTCTCTCAATATCATCTATTTTTTTCCTTAAAATTGGTTAAAAAAGGAAAACTTTTCCTTTTTGGCTAGAAAATATGTGAAATTGGTATGGTCTAAAAGAGAGCGATTTTAAACTGTTAGGAGACTAGTTTCACCTCTGAGGAATTAGAATACTAAGAGAACTGAAGCACAGAACTGTGGAGTTGAGGTGCAAACCTCTTGCTATAATTGTTCTTCTAGAGTTTGGCTACATTAGATGCAATGTTTAATGTATACTTAATCAATAATTTTTTGGATTGATTTTAACCTTATCGATTGGTTTCTAAGGGAGAGAGGAGGGAGGAGAGAGAAAGAGAGGAGTGATGAATTTTTCAAAAATTTATTTAATGATATATATAATTTTCAGTTTCGAATTAAATGTTAAGTAGCATACCACATGTCATGCCGCAGCAACGATTTTTCATTTCATTATGCCGCGTCACAAGTTTAACAATTTTCATCTAAAAGAATTAACAATAGACTAAATTTGCCATGAAAAAGTTTTAAAATTAAAAAATTGTTAATTTTAAAGTTTGAGCTAAATTCATTATTACACGCAAAGTTACGAAGTTATTTGTATGTTACCCATTCTTTTTTTTTTTTTTTTTCTATTTTAGTAACAAAATTCTTTATTCATTTATAAAAAAAGAGAAGGTAATTCCTTTTTCCGATGGTGAAAGATGAGTTAATACAAACATTATTATAATTGCAATTCAGATCATAAGATTGTATGATCTAAAACAGACCCAACCTAGATTGCATCATAAATTGCTTAGGGTTTCGTTATATGGGCATATGATTTATTTTTATTGCGTCCATATGCTTTTTTTTTGGTGCAACTATAGGTATTTTTTGTACAACTACAAGAAAAAAAATATGAAACGAAAAAATAATAATATTTTTATATCACTTTTTATTATTACAGTTGCATAAAAAATACTCATAATTATACAAAAAGATATGTATAAACATAATAAAGATAAATCGTATGACTACCAAATTTTTTCGTGTTACTTACTTATGGGTGGAATCTTTATAGGATTACAACTGACTTATAAAATCAGTATGGTCCCACAAATCCTGAAAGTACACAATGAGCTAAATTTAATATTTTAATTATTATTTTAATTAAAATTAAAATTAATAATTTTTATAATATAAAAATAATTTTTTAAAATTTATTTAAAAAATTATTAATTTTATTTTAAAATTATTAATTTTAAATTCAACAAGAAACACCAAAATTCAGCTTACCTTTCGGTCTTGAAAATTCTTTAAAAGAAATGATTGGGAGTTAACGCCTGGCTTCTTCCTTTTCTTCGACCGTTGACTAAACCTAAAACCCAATTACCCAAAAAGAGCGACTTACTGTTAGCATGGTGGTCGGAATTAGAGTGATCGCTGTTATAGTGGTCAGAATCATTCTCTGAATTTTCAGGGGAAGATCGTGAAATAGTTGGGCAGCTTGGGCTCGTTCTCAGAGGTGTTTCTGCAAATCTTCTTCTAGACAAAGCATGGACTTGGAGTTGTTAGTGTTACTGATAGTTCCCTTCTCTCTTTGTCCATGAATTGCATGTAACTAAATTATGGTTCTTATTACTGACGATCCAAAAGCTGAGGTGGGTCTTCATTGGCTGCCTTCATTATTTTACAATCTGAATGTTCTAAGATGATATTATCGTTTGTGCTTTTGTTCCTTTTCTAATTTTCCCTCTGCATAAAAGGCACTGTGATACGTTTGAAAAAACTGACTTTAGGGACTACAAATATAGCTGTCATTTATACCTTTGGTTTAAAGACTTTTGTGGAGATTGTTTGTTTTTTAGCACATGTTTATATCTTATCAACCTTGATGTTCTCTTTTCACCAAGAAGAACGCTGCAAAAAACCAATCCAATCTAAAGCCAAGTCCTTTGTATCTTAGGATGCATAAGATGAATTCTGTATGATGATGTGACAATTGTTTAGTTTCGAATCGTTAAGCTGTTACAATGCAAAAAGGTGTTAGTTTGTCTATGCATAGCGCTGCTGTTAACTTCAAATTCATTTTGTCAGATGGAATCGGGATCCCTTCAATCGACTTATATTTCCAAGAATCGTTTGGTCATGCAAAAGATTTATGTGAACTTGATCTCTCAAATTCGCTTACCTTGGATGGACTTCTTTGTTTGTTTGCATAAGTATGTCCTCTTCTTAGAGGGGTTAAAATCTGATCCGATTCGATGGGTTGTCCCGAACCCGCCCGGAAAATATAACCCTAATACGACCCAAAGAATGATCTAACTCGAAATGACCAAAAAATTTTGGGTCAAATCCGAATCTAACCCGTCTGACCCGAATATTTTTTTTTTCTTAAGAGAACAAAAAATAAAATAAAAAAAATTTAGCATATTTATATTATAAAAAATATAGATTCTATTATTTTCAATATAAATTTTAATTATAAATTTTTTAAGAATATTTTGAAATTTTTTATACAGTTTTAAATTTTATTTTAATTTTTTAGAATGTTTTAAAAGAAACTTTTTCAATTATTTTTTTGATCATATAATTTTCTTTGATTTTAAGAATTTTTAGCAAAATATTTAAAATTTTTTAAATTTTCAAAATTTTTAATAAAAAATATCACGTCATCATTTTTAATGACGTGGCCAATCCGTGGGTTGACCCGAATCCGAATCGAACTCGAAGTGATTCAACCCAAAATGACTCAAAGATAACTCGACTTATAGGTAACCTGACCCAAAATGACTCGAACCTGAAGTGACGCAACCCGAATCCGACTCGATGACCTATTTTGACACGTATACTTCCTCTCAATAAGCTCACAATCTCTCATGGCTTTAATTTTTCGTTTACTGGTTTTTTAATTTTGAAGGATACCTATTTGAGAAATAAAGAACTTGAACGTTTAGATAATGTTCAAAATTAGTTTTGTTAACTTTGAATTATGATGAATAATTTAGTGTGTTATTGAATATTAAGTGGTGGTCAAAGTAGCTTGGATATATATGAACTGCTTATATACTCAGGACGAAGCCATAAATAAATTTTAGGGGGTCAAATAATATATGTATACTAATAATTATAAAATTAATTTATATAATTGAAAATAAAAAATGATATAATTATTTTGAGCAATAAATATTATGATTGAAAGTTCGAAACAATTGAGATTTTTTTGAAGATTGGATGCAGTTACCCATTTTCCTAAAAAGGGTTCAAATCATGTTTTCGTTTTCGACATAAGTGTTCTATACCGAAAACAGTTTCCAACTATTCATTTTAAACCCATTTATTTATGTATTAACATAGTAGTAGAAGGGCCGTTATACTCATTACTAAACTTGTTGAAGAGATGAAATATAACCAAGGTATATCTTTTTGATCCGAGGTTGAGTCGACCATCAGAAGAAGAATTAGGCCAAAAATTAGGATATTATATCTTGTGAGTTTTAATGTTTTAAAGTAATTTTTTTTATATTTTTTATATGTAATTAAATGTATTATTTTCTATATAAGTAATAATTCAATCATTTAGTCATTTATCTCCCATATGATTGTACAATAGATTCTTCCTTATATTTATTGTTAAAAAAACATTTTTTTTGCATAGTTGTTGTAATCGATAAAATTAAAGTTAATTTTATAAATAAATACATGTTTAGAGATATACAATGTGTTTCTAGAGATATTCTTTTAATTTCTATTGATAATAATTTGTTTTTTTAAAAGATTAAATATTTCTCTAAAGATTGCATAAGTGTATAGTGTGAAACTCAAAAAGATGTATTTGAAAAAAAAAAGCAATTCCCACACCCCCCCCTCCCCCCAAAAAAAAGAAGAAAGGAAGTTTTACCCAATAAAAAGCAAAACAAAACTCTTGTTGCCATTGAGTCTTGAACTTGGGATGAGAAGAAAAGGCCGGGGAAGGAGGCAAAATGCTCCTACCAATTAGGCTAACCAATGTCTTTTGGGGTCTTTTAGTAAACTATTAATAATAAAAATCAAGAGCAAGGGGGCAATTGCCCCCCTTTATACTTCTATCTTATAACTTGTTAAGCTTATTAAGTTTTCAATTACTATTTTTTTCTTTTTTTTTTAATTTTAGTATAATATTACAATTTTGTGATCCGATCTTGACCGCCCTACAATGATCCTAGGTAGGATTCCGAGTTTAACACATTCATTCAAGTAACGTACTTAATTATCAGGCAACATAACGTTAGAATGAAATTTTTTTTTTTTGGTCTATTAAGAGACCTGTTGGATCGTAAGTTATAAAATGAGAGTGACTCTTTTTATCCACGTAAACACCATACTCTTTTCTAAAATTTAAACTTAAAATATTCAAAATAAAAGTTTTAAGTTTTGAATACTTAAGTGTCTAGTAAGATATTTTAAATGGTTAATGTACAAAAATATCACAATTTTGTGTGGAGTAATAAATCTAGTACTAATTTCAAAAAGTAATAGTCTACCCCCATAGAATTATTTTGTAACAAATCTGACATGCTGTGATTTTTCATAAATAGAATTTGTCTGTATCGATGACAATATTCATATGAATTTATTTGTTGCGATGACATGATAATCATACACGTTAGTACCTAGTGACATGTATAATTACCACGTTATTGAGACAAACAAATTCTGTAAAAAAATCAGAGTGTTTTGGATTTATTATAAAAAAATTCAAAAAGGAATGAAATGTTTTTTTTTTAAAATTAATATTATATTTGTTATTTTACATAAAATTGATGAATTTTTTGTATATTAACCCTATTTTAAACCAAAACTTTAATCAACTAAAGATAAGAAAATAAACAGGCGCACACCCTACAAAAAGATATATTATTTAGATTTGAAAGTAGAATAGCCTCTGTTTTTCCTCCTTTTTCTCCTTGGATCTTCCATTCTACGGATATGAAATTTTAGTTTTACAGACTATGCCATTAGAAAAATAATTAATTATGGAAAAATTAAAGCAGCCTTTTTTTTTTTTCAAAAAACAAGGAAGAAATAAGAAATAAGTCTTCTACACCTTATATCCCTCTAAAAGCAAATCACTAAATCAGCTATCATTATGGCTTAAGGGGTCCCTCACAATCGTACATACAAACAACACTCTTTTTACAGTCGTAGCTAGTCAAACTAGGTCCAAACACCCACTAATTTCATGTCATTCAAAGTATAGGACAAAAAAAAAATAAAGTTTTCTTTCTAATGTTATGTTGCTTGATAATTAAGGTTTTCATTCCCCAGATTTTCCTTCCATTACCAAAACATTCCTTGAACGCCAAAGTGCCCAACATTGAAATTATTGCAGGACTTACTCAAGATCTACGACTGAAAAAACCATAGGACTCATGTCTCATCCATCTCTGGTCCCCCTATCTTTTTCCTAGGATAATGTACACATTTTACACTTTGGAGTCAAATGGTTGACAAAGGGCATAAAAAGGTGGCCAAAAGCAAGCAGGATTTAAAGATGTTTGCGAAGATGACAAAAGCAATAGAACCTAAAGAATATATGCTTTGTCAAGTTTAGGGCATCAAAGATCATTTTTTTTTTCGTGTGACAGGAAAGTGAACTTTCATTCAATTATAATCTCGAAATAACAAAAGTTGTAGGTTAGTGGGGGGGTTGCTCACCTAGTCCACAAGATAAGACAAGGTTCTGGAATGGCGAGCAACCCAATTAGAAACCTAAGTTACAGAATGGTGCACAAACAAACAAGTACAGTAGTACATAGTAGTCAAAAGGCTATAGATATCACTAAGAATTGGCGCAATCTCCCAAGGCCAAAGTTGAGGCTGGTTGGTTACTTCTTTGGCGAATTCTAGCAAATCAATTTCAAATAGGATGTTTTGTCCACCCCATTTTGACGCCAGTTGTAGTCCATTTTGTAGAGCTAGAGCTTTGGCCATCAAGGCTGATTTTGAGTGTTGAACACATGCACGTCCGTCGATGATCCTCCCTTAATAATCTCTTCCCACTGTAGCTAGGTCAGCTTTCTTTGACAGCTTTCTTTGATAATCCTTCAAAAGAAGCATCACAGTTGATCTTAATGAAGCCTTCAAAAGGTGGTTTCTATATTCACAGTTCAAATTCCCTAGCAGGTTGATGCCCTAACTCTCAATTCTGACTTGCAATGTATTCTGTGTATGATTGATTAATGCTCCTAAAAGTGTCCATAGGAATCGAAGAATTATGCTCAAACACCATTTTGTTTATGCTTTTCCATATGTGCCAGTAATGGATAGCCATCATTTCACTGATCCGTTTAGCCTCACTCCTAGGCAGTTGGTCCACAATCTTTTTTCACCAAGCAGCGACTGGTGGGAATCCCAATGGAGAGAGAATGTAGCCTAGATTTCTTGCAAACCATGTGGCGACTGCATGGGGCCAAAAGAGCATTAAATGTTCAATTATTTTAACACGTTCTCTACATATTGCACAATTGGCGCTATCTATTGCTCTTTTATTATACAATCTTTCTTGAGTGGGAAGGATATTCTTTAAAGCTGACCATATGAATAGCTTGACCTTTGGGGGGATAGATAAATGCCAAAGTCACCTCCATATTATTGGATGGACAGAATGAGAGTGTCCTTCATCTTGATCCCTACCTTCTCCTATGCTAGGCGATAACCCCACTGGACAAAGTACATACCCCTCTTATCGAAATGGCAAACAAGTGAGTCTGGCCTCGGCTTCTAACTGAGTGCTATGCTGTGAATACCCTTTGCTTCATCCTCACTGAAATACCTAGTTATAGTCCTTGAGTTCCATAGGTCATAGCCAGGTATTATTAGGTCCTTCACCATCAAGGCAGTCTCATTATTTGTTCTCTGGGTGTGGATTTTGAAACCCAGTAGGTCTGGTATCCATAGAGAGTCCCATATGGTAATACTCTTCCAATCTCCAACCTTCCATCCAATACCTTTTCTCAATAACTCCCAACCATACAGTAGTCCACGCCAGCCCCAATAGCATGTCCTCAGTGGATTCACTGACATAAAGGTCGATGCGGGGATGTATAACCAACGTATGACTTTTACCGAAATGGCCTCAGGGTTGCATTTAGTCTCCATCCCTATTTAGCAAGGAGTGCTTGGTTGAAAGCTAATAGATCACAAAAGCCTAGTCCTCTGTCCCCTTCTGTTTTGGTTAAGTCCCTCTAGCTTGTCCATAGGATCTTGCATTTTGTTACTTTTTGGCCTCAACAAAATTGAGAGATAATGGAGTTTAGCCTACTGCGGGGTGTGGATGGGAACCTGACTATGGACATCACATAAGCTGGTATTGCAGTTGCCACAGACTTGATCAAAACTCCTTTAGCAGCCTGTGAAAGACGCTTCATCTTGCACACTTTAAGCTTTGATTGGACCCTTTCAACAATGTAGTCAAAAGCTTTCGTTTTAGCTTTGGCTAGCTGAATTGGTAATCCAAGGTATCTTTCAATCTAGCTAATGCTACCAATCCCCATGGCTTGATGGATAGTTTGTCTCCTTTGAAGTGGGGTGCTGGGGCTAAATTGAATGCCAGACTTAGCCAAGTTTATTGACTGCCCCGACACCACACAATAGGAGTTTAGGAGTGCCATGACCCTATCGTCTTCTTGGATTGAGGCTTGGGAAAGAAGTAAAGTATCATATACAAAAAAGACATGGGATAGAGTAGGGTAGTAAGGTGAGAGCCTCAATCCAATCAAAAGTTGACTTTGAATAGCATTCGATATCATGCAGGACAGAACATCCGAGGCAAAAAGATATAAATAAAGGGAGAGGAGGTTTCCCTCCCGTAATCCCCATGATAGTTGGAAGGTCTTCCTCAGTTTCTCATTTAGCAGAATATAAAAAGAAATGGTGGAGATGCATGTCATCACCATTTGCACCAAAATTTCCGAGAACCCCAATCGCAACATCACTTGTTGGAGGAATGGCCATTCAATTCTGTTGTAGGCCTTTTGCATATCTAGCTTGATTACCATATTCAGTTTCCTCAATTGTTTCTTTTGAAAGGCTTGAAAAACCTCTTGGGCAACAAATATGCTATTTTGTATAGTCCATCCCGAAATAGAGGCATTTTGCTATGGAGAGATGATTGAGTCTGGCCATGGTCATAGCCTATTCACGAAGATCCTTGAGAGTGCTTTGTAACTGAAGTTACACAAACTGATCGGGTTTATATCCAATGATTCTCACTAGGTTGTGGGACTTCAGAACAAGTACAATAAAGGTTCTATTTACCTTTCTCGGCGATAATCCCGTGAAAAAGAAATCCATCAGAAGGTCCACGATGTCTTCTTTGACTATACTCCAATAGTTTTGATAGAATACTCCCAAGAGGCCATCTAGTCCAAAGGTCTTGTTCTTCCCTAATTGGTGAACTGCTTCATAAATTTCTTCCATAGTAACCATGGCATCTAGTCTTGCATTCAAGGCAACAGGGACAAGCTTGGGCACGTGTGCTAAAACTTCCTCATCCTAGCCTGGATTTTGGGATGAGAAAAACATTTGAAAGTATTGGTTGATGAGCTCAGCACTTAGATGCTTATCTTCCAATGAACATCCTTAATTAGTTTGGATACGATCTATAGAGTTGCATCTCTTCCTGTTTGAATCCGTTTGGTGGAAAAAGGAGTCCCCAAAGCTAGCCAATCAACTCTAGATCGTTGCTTCTAGTATTCTTCCTCAAGTTTCCAACATTGATCGATCTCCTTCAGGATGGATTCTTCCTTGGTTTTGTTAGCCTCTGTTTGTGGACGTGTTTAGACATGATACAACTCTCGTTCCAAAGATGAGATTTTTAGTTTCATGTTTCTGAAAGTGTCTTGTGCCCCTCACCTCAGTGCCTTTGTGCATCCTACTATTTTCTTGGGCCATGTGAGTCGTGATGGGCCATGAGGCCTAGCTTCCCAAGAGTCCTTGATGGTAGTTTGACATTGCACGTGCTTGGTCCATCCGCTTTCAAACTTAAAAAATCCTACATATTCTTTTATGACACGATTTAGTAGCAATAAGGAGTGGCTTGTGGTCTGACCCCACCCGTGCTTCATAAAAGACTTGTGCTTCTGGAAAGAGAGTGATCCACTTGTGGTTTGCAATGGCTCGGTCCATCTTTCATTGAGTATTGGCTAGTTTGACCTGATTGTTCGTCCATATGAAAGATGGTATTTGAAAACTGAGATCCACCATATCATTGTTTCTCATGAAGCTATTTAAGAGGTTGAGTTGCCCTGGCCTAGCTGGTCTCCTGCTTAACTTTTTTGTGATATCTCCAAGGTAGTTAAAGTCCCCCATGCATATCCAGGGAGATCATAAACTGGTATCAATTTCACCACAGTATCCCATATCTCATGTCTGTCACCCCTATACAGTTCGCGATAAATAGACGATAACAACCAAAGATGTCCATCTTTGTCCTAACATTCACAACTGATGATATTCAGTGATGAGCTTAGCATTTGTACTATTACTTCTTTGGACCACCACAAGGCCAAGCCTCCATTTTTTCCTTGCAGTTCTACATAAAAAGAAAAATCAAAATAGCAGCTACGTGTAATGAATTCCATATTTTGTTTTTTGTTTTTGCATTGTTTTTGAAATAAACACCATCGATGGGCGGTGCTTCCTGTTGAGCTCTTTGAGAGCTTGAACCGTCAGGGGTTGCCACATCTCCTGATAGTTCCAGGCCAATAATATCATTGGTGGACGTGTGGCTATAGGCTAGTCACCACCGCCTTATTAGATTACTCATATACTTCAGTATCAATAAAGACCACTGTTGTGGATAGAAAGGGCATTTTATCTTCGATGGGGTACGAAGGTTCAGAATTTCTGACTTCCAAGGTAGGGGTTGGGGCTGACGAGTTGGGTATGTTAAGGTGAAATGTGTTTGGGTTGGCTGGGTAAGTAGAGGGGTAAGTCTAGTTTGGACTTTTAATCTCTTGGGCTTTGGGTTAGGTACAATAGTATTATTAGGCTTTATTGGTTAGGCCAGTTGTAGGTGGTGCTTTGGTCAGGTAAGTAGAATGTTTTAGCCTACAAGTTCGGATCTCAATGGCATAAGTGTTTGAGGGGGTCACAGGGTGGGGTTTCTTTTTTCGAGGACCTTTTTTCTCTATCAGTCTTGGGAAGACGTGATTGTCTTTTGTGGGGGTGGCTATTGGGAGCTGTGGTTGAGGTATTCCCATTTGAGTAAGGTTTTGCAACCGATTTAGAGAGGAATGGTCAGGGGTAATGAAGAGGATGATCCAGTGGGGTTGTGGTCATTGCGTATGTGCTAAGACATAGCCTGGATTCTTGGATGATCTGCTCGAGGCTCAGAGATCAGGTTGTCTGAATAAGGTTGGTTAGTGTAACAGTCAACTAAAGAATCATCCCTCAAAGCCTCTATTGGGATGGTTGCAGTTGCCATTGACAGTGCTGGCAAGTCACTGCTTCCTTGTGTTTGCTGGACTCTTCTGGCCGAAATTTGTGTTTTTGGCTTTATGTGTTGTCTGAAGGGACGACTTCTCTTAACATTGGGCTCGATGAAGGCTGAATTTTCCCTATTGGGATAGTGCCACTTGGAGTGGCCCATGATGCCACGCTAGAAACAAATTTTTTGTAGGTTTTCGTATCTTATTATAATCCAATATAGACCATCTTCTCTTCTTTTGTTGAATCCCACAATTAGTAGTTTGTCCACACAAATACGAATTAGCATACGCACGTAGCTATTCCATCCTCTAACATCTTCAAGCGTATGGTCTACTCTTACCAAATTGGCGAAAAGATTCCCAATCCTAGTAGCATTTTCTGTGGTCATCTGTGCTAAGGGTAGGCCATGTGCTTGAACCCACAATATAGAAGTTGTGAGGTCAATTTCTTCAAGAGCTAATTCAGAAGTCCATTCCTTCACCACCATGTGATATCCTGCCATTGACCATGGAACACCATTTAGAACCCTTTTGCATTTAGCTGGGTTGTAGAAACATAGTAAAAAAGTGTTCAGTTGCAGATTTTTGACTTCCAAGTCAACCTTGAGGGCCCAAGCCCATCGAAGCATATCTTTGACCACTATTGGAGCAAACAATTTTTTCGGCCAGTACCTGTCCCACAAGCACTATTCTAGTTACACTGTTAGCTGCATTGAAATTGTCACTAAGCTATAACAGCATATCACTGTCACCAGTATCCAATGATTCCATAAGGGATGGTGAACAATGAGAGAGGAATTGAGTGTTTACAAGACACTAAGGGCTAGATTCAACTAGAAAAAACTGATCTAAATCATAAGAGAGCTCATTTCTAGAGAGAACGAGAGAGCACTCCATAGATCCGAAATCTAACCTACCAAAAATAGGCTTGTCAATATATGTATATATTGGCATATGAGCTCTTTAGTAGGCAAATGGACATATAGGTAGAGATGGTACAAGCATTCCCTATTGCTTAATTTCTTGTGAATATGGTGGCATTGAGTGTGCGAGGAGAGTGCCAAAAGTAACTTCCAGGTCGGCATCAAAGATTTGACGCCACAAAATGGGGGCCATATATAGGCTACCCTCTACCTAGTAAGGCCACTAGATATATTACCAACTTTAATTTATATGTTTTCCGTAGCCTCTCAGCTTTCCATAATTTATAGGGAACATGTCGGCAGATGTTGCACATATAAAACAGTAGTATTTACAGTTTGACCAACTACAGTCAAATATAAAAATTAGAAACGAACTCACAAATTTTGTTTTACTATATTGAAAATTTTTTTCAGACAAGTTTTACAATATTGAAAATTGAAATCAAACAAAAAATTTTGATTAATCGAATTTTAATTAATTGAAAATTTTTATTTAGTTTCGGTTAACCATTTTTTAGAAAAAAATAACAATTTTGTTTAAATGTAAATAAAAATATTTTTGATTTATTCTAAAAGTTATAATTATTATTATATACAAGAAAAGTAAGTAATTATTTAAGATATAATAATACTTTATTATAATTGATTTATTATTATTAGAACAAAACATTAAAATATACGCATGAAATAGTATTTCTGCTTGGATTGGTTAGCCATAGTTTTTTAAAACCAAAATTCATAATCAAATAAAAATAAGTAGTGTACAATGATTCAGCTAACCAATTCTAAAATTCAATTCAATTAACTAAACTTTCGATATAATTCTGTTCGGATATAGACACTCTTCATTGGTTTTGACCATAGGAGATTTAAGAGTAGTTTGCTAGGACATCAACCTTACGACTTGGCCCAAGGGAAGACCTAGGCAAAAGACCACAACCTAAATCATATGATGTCTTGATAGCTTGTAGGGGACCCTCAGCTCCCTGACCCTAGAGCTCCCTGTCCAACAGACCTTGCAAGACCCATCACCTATCACTTTGGTCAAACGCAGAGCCATGGTTTTTTCAAGCATTAAACTACTATCAACACCAACCCAAGTATAAAAACTAGAGAGAGACCTACCCACAGGCAACTGAACATTCTAAAGCAAATTTGTAAGATATCTCTCTAGCCTCTCTATTTCTTTCCCACTTCGAGATACCTCTAAACACCACCAATAAGCACCTCCACGATGAGCATCCTACCCCGAGAATCCTACACTCTTAGGCTTCTCTCAAGGACAGCTGGAGTCCCTTTATTTTTTGTTCCAGGGACCCCCAGCCCAAGCTCTCACTATTTTTTAGGTTTATCATAGTGGCCCAAGTGGTAGTTGAGCCTCTAGTTAACGACACCATCGACTAGTGTCATTTGTGGGAATGAGAAGTTGTGTGTCTCTCTACCCCACTTCATCTTTTATAGTTGTCTTTTATTTGAAAACAGCTACAAAACTTTAAATCAATTAGCTCTGATGGAACTACCCATTTACCATTGTTATCTTCATTGATGCCGCGAAGTGCATCCAAAACTACTGCACCCACAAAGAGAGGATAAGAAGTCCGGTTGATGCTGTGGAGTGCATCTGATCTCCCCTTCTCTTTTGCTCCAACTTTTACCACTAGTCAATTTGGTGGATGCCCTAAAGGAAGAGCATCAACAAGTCGTAGCTCTAACACAGCTTAGACCAAACGACTCGACAATCTAAAAAGTAACATAGAAACTTTGCATGCAACCTTTAATGCCTTTTTTGCATCTCAAGGAGCTCCCTTGATGTCTAGAATAGGCACTAGGGTAGAGCAGAATGCCTTGCATTGAGATACAACCACAATACCTACGAGAGACACAACGACCAGCCACCACCTTTGGGAACTTGAGCACTTGACATGTAGGGGCCTTCTTGACAACAAATGACTAGAAGAGCGCTTGACAACCTTACCCATGGTAAACTGAAGGGTGAACAAAAAGGTCTTTACATCATGTGGATATAGGGTCCCACAAACCCCATCCAAAATAGGATGGTAGCTCTTTGTCCAACCTTTCTTATGGATTGTGCCATAGGCAACCTCTTTTGGAGAATTTAGGTAGCTCGAAAGAAAGTTGGATGCATTCAGAAGAAACTAAGGGAGTTGGATTTGGGCGTGAACCTGCACGGTGGAACGCCTTACAACAGTTGAAGAACATGCAGGCCTAGATATCAACGCTATAGCAGTCCAAGCAAACTCCACTGAAAAAATCTCGTTAAATCTTGGAGCTACCATTTCTAAGGAAATTTGGGAGGTCCCAATGCAAATGAATTTCAAGCTTTCATTTTTAGAAAACTATGATGGCACTCAAGACTTGAATGAGCACTAAAGTCGTTTCTAAACACTTATATCTATGCATGGTGCATATGATACCACCACATCCAAAGCCTTCTTTATAACCCTCAAGGGAGTAACCCAAAGACGATAGTTTTCTCTCCTAGCTCATTCAATTAACAATTTTGGATAGTTCGAGGATCAGTTTGTTACTAGATTTACTACTGTTAAGAAGAGAAAGAAAAATCCCATTGGACTTATCCCTATATGAGTCTTTGCGAGAATATATCATCATATGTAATATGGTCATGTTGGCTATCGAGAATCTCACGCTCAAAATAGTGATGAACATTTTCATAGGGAGCATAGAGTTCGCCTAGTCCTTGGCCAAGAACCCACCACATGATTTTGACAAGCTCGTGGCCAAGGTAGAGTGATTAATTAATGTGAAAGAGGCAATCGAGCTTGGGATGAGCTAAAGAAATCTTGGGTGACTCGGGACCATTTAGTTCACGAAACTTGGAAGCACTTCAGAAGATAAAAAGAGAAGAAAGGTAGAGGCTCGCCTCTTACTTGATGACACTTGTTGACAAATAATAGTTTGAAAAAAAAAAAAAAACAAAGTATTGCAACTATACAACTTTAATGCCTTTACTCTCTTAGGTCTTACCTGAAGTGCAATACAAGAGTCTGCTTGTCTGCTACCTCAAAGGAGAACCAACCAAGGCTAAAGGAATTCAAATAAGAACAACCAGTTCCATCACAGCCACGACCACGACACAAATGAGTGTCAAAAAGCTCTGTGAAGATAGAAAAAAGATTTCTCATATAGTTTTAGTTGCACCAATTTGTTAAAAATCCTTTACGAGGAGATCAAGAGTGAAGATTAGTGGGGAAGTTGAAATCATAACCAAGGTAAATCTTGTGACCGTACTTGGCCAAAGTGTCAAGATTAGGAACGAGTACCTCTGCCACGGGAAGAGGTGCCAACCAAGGGGACTATCCATATTATTGTCAGAAGACCTTCGAGTAGAGAGAATATACCCACTGTGGCAACTTCCTCAGCTCGACAAGTATTCAATGTTCAGTGGAAGAGAAGTCGAGAAGCAAGTGATGATTATCCGATTATCTTTATGGATGACAATCTCAAAGACATCAAATACCTCCACGATGATCATTTAGTGATCTTACTTATAATTGGGGGTTTTATGTCAAGAGGATCATGGTGGACACTAGTTTCTCGGTTGATATTTTGTATGCAAATGCCTTCAACCAGATAAAGCTTCGTGCCAATGGCCTTCAAGCTACAAATTTTCCATTATATGGGTTTAGGGGTAAGCTAGTATGCCGGCGATGATGTCTGAAGTTCCCAATCACATTGGGGACAGCTCCCACTATGAGCTCGATAACACTTTATGCTGTCATAGTCGACTTGTCTTCTTCTTCTAACATAATCTTTTGACAACCTAGGCTCTGAGCATTCAATGTGGTAGTCTATATCAATCATCTTAAACTTAAGTTTTCTACTCCATGGGGAATTGGAGAAGTAAGAGGAGCCTAGAAGCATTCGCTTATATTAAAGGTCGCTTGGGTTAAGGTTTGTGAGAAGAAACCCATAGTTGATGTGGCTTGCTTGGACAATTGACCAGATGAGGGCGAGGAGCTAGGCATACCAATCGAAGGCTGTGTACATATTTTTTTGAAGCCTAATGAACCCCTCCCAGATAGTGTAAATTGGCGAGAGATTGGGTGATAAGGTAAGAGACAAGCCCATCCACTTTCTTCGCTTTCACCTAGAAGTGTTTGCATGGGTTCCAACTGATATGCCCATAATCAACTTGGACGTTATAGTCCTCAAGTTGTTTGTAGAAGAGCAGATTCCCTCGGTCATACAAAAGAAGCATAATATGTCCCTAGAGAGGCTCTTGGTTGTTGAAGAGGAAATAGACAAACGCATCAAGGCTCGGTTTATTTACAAAGTCATGTATCCTAACTGACTAGCCAGTGTCATTATAGTCAAACAACACAACGACAAATGGCGAACATACGTGGACTAAACTAATCTCAATAAAGCGTGCCCCAAGGACAATCACCCTCTCCCTTATATTGACCAATTAATGGATGGAATATCCAGTCATGCGCTCTTGACTTTCATGCATGTTTTTTTTTTGATACATTTAGATCCTATTGTATGAGCTAGACCAAGAAAAGACCTTCTTCATCAATGAACAAGGTACGTGCTACTATAATGTTCTACTGTTTGGTCTTATGAGATAAGGGCAATGTATCAGAGGCTCATCAAGGAGATGATCTAGCTTTAGATTGGGCGTAACATAGATGTCCCTTTCGATGTCATGTTAGTCAAAAGCATAACTTCAGTTCACAATGTTAATGATATGGGGGAGATATTTGTAGGGATGGCAATTTCACCCGATGAGTACGGGGTCAAAATTGGTTGACTGGGGAACGGGGTGGGGACCCCCGTTCCCCATTTTTTTTAGTGGGTATGGGGACGAGGATGGGTTTAGCTATCCCCGTCCCTTACCCGCCTCGTTTGTTTTTTTTATTATTTATTTATTTTTTAATTTTTATTCTTTTTTATTAGTTAATTTTTACTGCTTGAAGTTCACTCGATGTCAAAAACATAAAGTCATTGAACTAATTTCTACTTTCTAGTTAACTTCAGCCGCCCACTCCAAATCAGGCGACTCTGATACCGCATACCTCCATCGTTGGCATCCTGGCGAAGGTCTTGTTTAGTTTCAGTCGATGCCGCCCACCCTAGCTTCAACTGTTCGACATTTAGCCCTCTTCAGGTAATGCTTGGTCTAAATGAGATTGCTTTATCATGTTTACATTTGTAATTTCAGAGCTTTTTATAATCTCTTCGATTCCTCTCTCTCTCTCTTTATTTTGTTTTGAAACTAGATTTTGTTACATCAATTTTCTTTGGGTAATAAAGTTGGGGACCAAGAAACTGCTCTTAGAGTTCTCAATTTTTGATTCCATTTAGGTATGTCTCTCACTCTAGTTTGTTGCTAGGTTTGTGTGGTCTTAAGAGTCTTGACAGTTGGAAAAATCCCAGTCTTTGTCAGATTTCTATTTGATGGCATAAAAATCTTGCTAAGGATGATCTGGAAGGAAGGGCACATTCCTCTAAAAATCAGTTCTTGCACTGCTTTGAACCAATTATAAGAACTTTTGATTCTTTACTGTCTAAGTAAGTTTTTTTGTGCACTGATCATTGTACATAACCATTCGCACCTGCAGGAACGCTTTGTCTTTATTCCCAATAATACCATTATGGAGGCTCTAAAAGTCTTAATTGGTATTCAATTATTTGCTAAACTTTTATTTGGCTTTGCATTATAATTTCATTTTATGAAATTTTCTCATCACTCATTTTCCTTTTTCCAGATGTTAGAAATCATTGATCCATTGCAAACGTGGAAAGGTGAGTTAGTCTTTATTGCTTGCTCTTATTTTTTAGTGAGTGTCAGCTTCTTCATTTACCTTTGTATTTGTGCACTTCATCTGAGACAAGTTTACCTTATGTGTGGAGTGCTGACCTTTAAGCGATGGATAATATGCATTTGTTGTAGTTCAACTGAATGTGAACCATTTTCATTATTAGAGTGGACTTAGATGATTTGAGTATATCATGCAAATCTCAATATTAGTTAGCCGCATGGATGGTGTAGATTAGGCCTGGCTTGTTTTCAGGTACAGATTAGACTTGGTTTAATTTAATAGGGCTCCTAATTAATAAGTAGATTCATCAAAGACAAATCAAATATAAGTTCAATTGTTGGTGATTTGAGTTACAGAACTTCAAGAAACCTAACACTAGAGTTCAATGTTACCAAACTAAAGTACCTGTGGTCATATATTCTATGTGTTTGGGTTTTGCGATGATATTGGGAAAGTGGGAGCAGAGTATTTGCCTTCAATTAAATTTTTTGGTTCATTTGATCTTGATGATTGAAGTTGATTTGTGTGTGATTTTAATCAAAAATCTCTATGGTTTTTTTCCCCTTATGTATTTATTTAGGTTACAATTTGGTCTTACATAGAGAGAGAGTCAAATAGAGTGGCTGCTAAGGCTGCTACAGTTGATTAATTGTTACATGAAAATAAGGCTTCTTCTGGGTGCTTTGGATCCTTGTGACCTTTAAGCTTAAGCTTAGGTAAGTATCCCTAAAGATCATTCTGACAAGTAGAAGCTACCTGTCATGGGTTCATTGGAAAAATTGCTCATAAATCATTTTATTATTGCTAATAAATTTTCCTTTCTTTTGTTAGGAACTTTAGAATTAGAGGGTAGCACCAACCCCTTTGTTTTGGAAAACTGTAGGGCTCAACTTTGGATGATTTGCCCTCAACCTCACTTGTTTCTTGTTTGTCATGCTCTCAAGCCTTCGAGGTAATTGAATGCTTGTGGGACATCTGAACTTAGTGTTTTTATGTGATGAAAAGTGTCTACACAATTGGACTTTATTCATATAATCCAGTCCTATGAACTTCGTGTTAAAGCCTGTTTCTATTCCCAATTTTGCCATCCCTCGTATAGATTGTCACTGTAAAATATGACTTTTTTAATTTTTATTTGGACAGGTTTGGGGGAGGGATGGGGATCCTCAATCCTCAATGGGGATAGGGGCAGGGATTAAAATTTCATACCCATCGGGGATGGGAACACGGATGGGGATGAGGTTAATAAATGGGTACGGGGAACGGGGGGGCATCCCCATCCCTGGCCCTCCCCATTGCTAATCCTAAATATTTGCTACTCTAAATCGCTATGACATGAAGCTTAATCCCACGAAATGTGTATTCGAAGTTTAGTCAAGAAAGTTCTTTAGATTCGTCATGTCTAATTGTGGACTGAAGACCAATCATGTGAAGAATGAGACAATCCAATACCTCTAATCCTCAAAGTGCATTAGAGACATGTAGCTATAGATAGTCATGATTGGTTTACTCAGCATATGCATATCCAAATCTAGGGGAAAAATAATTACTGCTTTTTTAGCTAGTTAAACAAATGAAGGATTTTGAGTGGATAGAGGAGTGCGAAATCACTTTTTAGCAGCTTAAACAATACATATCATCACTTTTGCAACTCAATTAGCTACTCTCTAGAGAGGATCCGTATTTGTACTTGGTAACAAATCAGTATGTGGTTAGCTCTGTCCTTGTGTGTGAAGTGGATGTGGTACAGAGACCCTGTATTCTGTCCATAAGATCTGACAAGTTGCTGAATAGTGTTATTCAAAGTTTGATAAATTGGGTTATGCACTAGTGGCTATAGTGCGGAAATTGAACCTTACTTCCAGGCCCATGGGAAAATTGTGTTGACAAATCAACACTTGAGGTTGGTCTTTCAAAGATTTGAAGTGGCTGTGCGCTTATTGCAATGGTCAATCGAACTCAAAGAATTTGACATCTACTTCCAACCTCGGACAATAATCAACTTTCAACCCTTAGCACGCTTTATCAATGAATTCTAAGGGTTTGATGAGGAAAAATTGAGAAAATTAGTAATTCACAAATCTTGGACACTATATGTTGATGGATTGTTCAACAAAAATAAGAGTGGAGCCAAACTTGTTTTCATCGAACTAGGTGAGATTGTGCTAAAGTATACTTTTTGTTTCCAATTTCCTGCTTCAAACAAGAAAGCTAAGTATAAAGCTCTCCACATGGGAATAGAGATCACAAGAGCTTTCAAAATCAAACAGTTGTATGTATTTAGCAGATCATAATTGGTAGTTGGATAGGTAAAGGGTGACTTTGAAGCTAAAGATGAGTCAATGGTTAAGTACATTTCTAAAGTCTTGATACTTATCACAGCCGCCGAGCATATATGAGAAACTTTCTCAGTTGAGCATGTTTTGAGAGCAAAAAACTCTAGAATGGATGATTTGTCTAAAGCTCAGCATGTCTTCCAACTAGGGTTGGGCTGCATAGTATGTACTGAAACGCTTGAGAGGCCCAGTTATGAAGCAATCTCGACAAAAATAATGTTGGTACATTTAGATCCTTGATGGATGGATCCCATCTTGGTGTATCTGCAGAACGGAGTCCTTTCAGATGATAGGGTGTAGGCTAAGAAATTTAGTTTAGGGTAGCTAAATATGTCATAATTGATGACTACCTTTATAAGCGTGTTTACATCAACTTTTACTGAAATGCCTCACACTTAAAGAACTAGCCTATGTGATGCATGAGATACATGAGGGAATTTGCGGTAGCCATAAAGGACTTAGCATCCTAGAAACAAAGGCTCGTAAACAAAGATTTTATTTGCCAATTATAACGAAGGACATTGAGGAATTTGTAAAGAAGTGTGACACATGCCAAAGATTCCAAAATGTGTCAACCTTAACAACCACCAAGCTTATCACAATTTCAACTCCATGGCTATTTGGATAATAGGAACTTGATGTAATCAGAACATTCCCTCTAGCCAAAAAAAGAAGAAGATATACAACAGTGACCGTAGATTATATTCACCAACTAGGTAGAAGTAGAAGCTTTTGCTTGTATCATTGCCAACCAGATTCAATCTTTTGTTTGGAAGAACGTGGTTTGCCGTTTTGGCATCCAGAAGATGATCATTATTGACAATGGAAAGCAGTTCTATAGTGATTGTTTCAAAACTTTCTGCTCAAATCTGAACATCACTTTGATGTTTGCAGCAATTAAGCATCGTCAAACAAACGACCAGGTAGAAGTCACCAACAGAAGCATTATTCATGACCTTAAGAAGCGGCTCGGATGCAAGAAATGGGAATGGGCGGATAGATTACTTGAACTTCTATGGGTGTACTGCAACACCCCCAAAAACAGCTACAAAAGAAAGCCCTTTCTCCCTCGATTTCGGAAATGAGGCAATGGTACTGGCCAAAATTGGCTAACCTAGCTTCAACAACTTACATTTTGATGAAAAGGACAATGACAATCTTTTGACAGACAATCTCAATGCAATTGAGGAGAAAATAGAATGACCCACCATTCAGGTAGAAGTGCACATAGAAAGATGACATAATATTATGACAAAAAAGTGAGCTCGTATGTCTCTTTGCCATTAGTGACCTTGTACTTAGATGTTGGAAATCCAACAAAAGCCATAGAGGAACTATTAAGCTTTCCCCCAATAGGGAGAGACCTTATCAAAAAATTGAAGATATTATTCTTAGCAGGTATAGATTTGAGCAATTTGACGTAATTTTGTTTCAAGAGCATGGAATTCAACTAGTTTGAGGAAATATCATTCCCAGCTTGCCAGCCTAAGGAAATATTATTCTTAGCCTGAAATCCAAACAAAGAGTTCTTCCTAAACATATTGTTATTACAATATGTAAACACCTTTTGAGTTTGATGGAATAGTTTTGTTTTCTTACTCTTATTAGCCAATGTCCACTTCTTCTTGAAAAATAATGAGTAGACTAGCTCAAAAGTTGACCTATTCCTAAAGAGTGAGTTTGCCAACAAGTAGACTTGATCTATGAACAGATAAGCCACCCAAACCAACAAGCTTGCGCCTTCTAGGATAAGTGAGCATACTTAACAAACTAGAAAGTGTAGGTTCTTCTTAATGTTATTGGGTGAGACATAATCACCTTTTGTGAAAATGGTGATTCTCCATAACGACGATTCTTAGAAAACACTCGTTGATCTATTTGGAATGTCAGCTCTTTAGAAGGAGCTTGAGTAAGAGAGATAGAGACAACAAAACATATCTTTATATAGTCTACCTAGTTAATAGGCCAGCTCACAAAGTTTGCGTCATTAGTAAAACGTGTGTGCCATCAATAGGCAACTCGTTAATGACATCAATTAGGTTAATAAAACTATATGGTAAGAAACTAGTTGTTCCCCAAGAGTGCACTACAGTTTTGGAAGAGCTCGCACATGAATCCTAACCTAGTCCTACTCCTCGAAGCATAGAGTCGTACTTAGTCATTAGAAGTGTGCACACACTTTTATGTGAATACGAGTGTAAAATATTTGAGCCTCGAATTGACAAAGTTCTATAAATCGTGAAGTGATAAGTGCGATATACAAAGGATGAACTCAGAAAATTAGGAAAGAGCACAATTATAAGCAAAGTTACTCATATAAAAGTTTTTTCTATTCTGAATAGGCACAAAACTCAAGAGTTATGTCTATATAAAGTACAAAGATCATCCAAAACTTGTAAATCAAGGTGATACAACGATGATCACAACGAAAAACAATTGCAAGTGCTGACAAATTGAATTGAGAGTTCCCTCCCTCGTGGGATAATGAGGGAAACAAATCATTTAGTGTTACATGGGTAGATTCCTCTCAAAATTTTGTTACCAAGCGTAATAAAATTAGGGAGTTGCCAACTTGCCTCCACCTCCGCACCCTTGTCTAAAAGATTTCTTGCAAGAATGTTCTAGGTAAGAGGCGACTATTACGATGATGGGGGAAAACTCCTCATCCTCACTATTGTTCAATAAGAGAACTCGAAGAAAGCAAACAGAGGATGATTGCTCTTTTCCCATGCTTTGGATTTATAAGCAAAGAGCATGACAGAGTAATGACAGAGGGTGGCTTATCATCACAACTGATTAGCAGAACATCCAAATCAAATGGGGGGCTTTTTTACGTGGAGACAATATCCTAACACTTATTTTTTCAAAAGGTTTATTACGATGTTTGGTTGAAGAACCTCAATAAAGAGAGTAGGGTTGTATAGACTCTCCAAATCAAAAGGATAAAGAAGAGCTACCGGAAATAAGTTCTTTTATATCATGATCTATTATGAAATTGAGAGAACACATAAACGTCAATTAATAGTAGTAGAAGCGATGAAGATAGCGTAATCAACTCTGGAAAGGTGACCCAACAGGATATTGGTCAAGAGACTCTTTGTTTGTGAGATATTGGTCAAGATACTTCAAACCCTCAAAGATTTCATTATCGTGCTGATATAAAGGGAGATTGTGGGTGGTCACCTTTTGGGTGGCAAAAATAGTAGAACAACCAATAGAGTGATCAAGATGGACGAAGAAGAAGCCACTCTTGTGCTCCATTTTATTGGGAAAAACTTTCCAAATCCTTTTAGAGGCCTATCCATGCTTGTGAACATTGCAGGCCATTCCACGATCGTTGTTCCTTTCCAACGTCTTGAAATTCGTCACTTTTACTACTAAGACCATATGAAGCATCGCAACGGTCGGTGCCATATTAGCTCAGCGACACAAAATCAGGAGACCCATCAAGCGTCACCAAGAATTGGGAGTTAGTTGACTCAAAGCCACTTGGTGATTATGTAGGAGCTCGAAGACACATTCAAGAAGAAGAAATTGAGTATCTACTAACAATTCTCATAATAAAAGGTGAGGAAACCCTTGGAAGGATGACACGCTCTCTCCAAATTGGTGGGAATTTATAAATCATACCTTGGAGAGGCGTCTTTTTAACAGAGTTGATCAGGTTGGATCAACTAGAGAAACTATCTCCTCTATTGGACACCTAACTTTCCCACAAGAAACAATGATGGCCCCATCAAATGAGCACTGTCACCAATGGCCTAGAACTTGCCACAAAGAAAATAAAGGAAACAAAAATGAAAACTTGAAGCCATCGGTTTGCAAAAGGCTAGAAAAGAATGGAAATGTTGCAAAAAGTTTGGGCTTCTTAAGTAACTTTCCCAAGGGATTAACGTAATCCTAAATGAAAAGGCGTCTACAATAGGTTGTGACCATTTTCAAACGAGCAATTTGAAATAGCAAAGAAAAATCTCAACTCCACTCTTTAAGTGGGAAAGAAATAGGGAACTCTATATGAGTTATGACCATAGGGCCTGGGTCCAGTTTGCTAGGATGCCATTCCTACAACCTAGCTAAGGGAAGGCCCACAAATGGCTCATCCAAAAGACCTCAACCCAGATTAGATCGTGTTTTGATAGTTCGCAAGGGGCCTGATCACTTGGAGCCTCGAGCTCTCTCATTTGAAAGACTCTGTAGGACCAATCACATATCATTGTCCATCAAATGCGGAGCAGTGGTCATGTCAAGCAATAAACTACCTTCAACACTAGCCCAATTATAAGAACCAGAGAGAGAGATGTAGTAGTAGAAAAATGATCATTCTCAAGCAAATCCACAGGTCATCTCTCTGAGCTAAAATTTTATTTCTTTTTCCCAACCTCCACACATTACCCATAAGCAACTCCATGGTGGGCACCATTCCCCAAGGATTCTACACTCTGTAGCTTCTCTCATAAAAAACAAGAGCCCTTTCATTTCTTGGTCTAGTCACTGACTTGAATATCAGAGTGTTTATGCTGGGGACACCCTCCGACCTAAGCCCTTATTATTTTGCAGGTCCATCAGAGTGGCCCATATATATATATGTATGTATGTATCCATCTCATTGTTACTTTGTGTCCTTTGGGTTTTTTCTATATTGATTTAGGGTAAACAAAGAATTTCAGTAATAACGTCTTTATTCTCTCATCTATTTTTTTTTTCTTTTTTTGGTTCTTGCTACAATAAACAACTTTGCTTATATAATTAATATTAAACATACAAAATTATTGAAGGTTTCACTATAAATCAACAAAGAAAAAAAAAGGAGACAAAAAAATAATGTGATGAAAGAACAAAAAAATTCAACAATAACGTCTTCATTCCCTTTGTTTTTTTCCCTTCTTTTGGTTTTTACTACATTAAACAACTTTGTTTATATATTTAATAATAAACATATAAAATTATTAATGTATGCACATTATATATAAAACATTAATGTGTAAAATGTAACAATATAAAAGATATGTGTTCCATAAATTGTAAAATTACATTTACTAGATTAATTCACTACAATATACAAACAATTTTCATCTACTATATTAAGCTCAAAGCTAGATATGTTCACGGGTCGAGCCATAATCGACGGTTCCAATTCCAGGCCAGTCTGATTTGAACAGCCAGTTCAGTTTTTTTAAAAAATAAACAAAAAGACATTATTTAAACTAACAAACAATTCATTATGTTTTATAAAAAAAATTGAAGTTTACATTACAAACTATAAATTTACAAGTAAATAATTACAAAAAATAGAAAAAATATAAAGAAATTACAAATTTGAATTTTGTAATATTTATACAAAGGGGGAAAAAAAAGGCTTGAATTTAATACAACTTTACAATTTAAGTTGCCTGCATATCCTAGTTCGAGTGAGAGGAATTAAAACCCATGTAGTTCTCGTACCGTAATTATTATTATTAAACCCCAATACTTACCTTTGGGTATTTGATGCCTCATTGCCTAAAATCACTCCTATGACCTTGACAACCTTGGCTGCTCACCCTTCCGACATTGCTACCTTCCATTTTGAATTCGTAGTAATCTTCATTCTCCGCCTTGTCAGACGTCTAAAAAAAAATCAACGATTGTTCCTTAACCTTGTTAACTGAGTTGAATAAATGATTAAAGACCTAATCTATTTTGGTTTATATGTATGAAATTGATACTGTTTCTTTACATGATTTTTGTTACTTGAACAAAAAGAGTAATAACTTATCCCTCATTAGGATATGGAAGCTAAAAAGTTTACTAGACCAAATTTTTGGACTGGCATATTCATTTGAGAATTATTCTCAAATAAGACAAAACAAGTTTGTCTAGTTGTCCTTTATAATCTTATGTTGCTTGTTCTCATGGGAGACATTGTCAATAAAGTTTAAGAGACTAGTCGATATCATAAGATGATAATGATCTAGTAGCATATGTGATGCTAGCTAGGAAGTCTCTTGAACTTTGAATATAATATAGATCATGAGTACCAATGTCGTTATTGCACATGAAATGCAACTTAATGATATGCACGGTAAAACTGAGAGGTATGAGACTCAAAAGGTATTATTCCTCTATAAGATGACAAAAGGATCTTCAATGACTAGTAAGCATTGTTAAGATGATTGGTTAATTTGAAAAATTACGCCAATTAAGTATTGACATTGATGAAGAGTTAAATGTTAATTTGATATTATAGTCTCTGCTTTAGAGTTATTCTCAAAATGAGGTGAACTTCCGTGTGATGGATGTATTCATTAATTAAGCTATTGAATATACTCATGACTACATAAGGATACCTTATGGAAGGTCATTCAATGTTCTTCTTATAGACTCATTCCAAGACTAAAAGAGAAGAGCTTGAATGGTAAACTCACTAAAAATGTAGTACAGTATAAAGATATTGAAAAGTACAACAATAATGACATGTGACATTGGAAAAGAAATTGCAAGGTGTTTTTGGTTAACCTAAAAGAGATGAAACTTAGAGATGTTTCCTTTTAAGAACCTATGAGAAGTAAAATTTTTAAGAAAGGTCTATTTTTAAAGGTATATGACAAGAAACCTATGTTTAATTATCATTATGCTTTATATGGCATTATTGATTAAGTCATATAAATAAAATGAGAATTACCAAGTTATATAGAGATGCTTACTTGAGTTCATATGATTATGTATCATGTAGAACATATGAATCTTTTTCATTGAGTAAAATGACAAGATCACCTTTACGAGAAAAGGCTAATATGCCAATGAATTTATTGGACTAATACATGGGGATGTGTGTGGTCTCTAACTATTCATGATAAAGGAGGTTCTCTCATATTCATATGGTGGACCATATTGGATATGGTTTATATATTTAGCAAAATATAGATCTGAATCTTTTTGAATGGTTCAAAGAATTCAGAATTCAAATTGTGAAACAAACTTGTAATAGTATCATCTTCATGGGATTGAGGATGTATGTGGTCTATAACTGTTCATGATAAAGGAGGTTTCTCATATTTCTATGATTAACCATATTGGATATGGTTATATATATTTAGCAAAATATAAATCTGAATCTTTTTGAATAGTTCAAAGAATTTAGGATTGAAATTAAGAAACAAACTTCTAAAAGTATTATCTTGATGGGATTGAGATAGAAAATAATTTAATCAAGTTTGATTATTATTTTAGAGAGTGAGATTCTCTCACTATGGACTCCTCCTAAAACCCTGTGGAGTTTGAGATAAGAGAAATCTTACAAAATGAGATATTATTTAGTTTGAATAAGTCGTGCAGCTTAAATTTTTTTTTAAAGTATGCCATTGAATGTGCTACGTACCTTTTCAAAGGTTTGATCCAAATATATTGACGCGATTAAATATGAGATATGAAATGGGAAGAGGCCTAGCCTGTCTCATCTTTAGATTTGGGGATTTGATGTTTATGTGACACATCCATTATTTGATTAGTTTGGAACTAGAACAAACAAATACATCACTTGTGGGATATCCATAAACAGTTAATGGATATTGTTTTTACAATAAAGTTGGGCAAAAGAGTTTGTCTCAAAGCCCGCTAAATTCAAAAAGAGAGTTTGTTCTCTAAAGAAGCAGTCGGAGTTAGGTAGAAGTTGAGAAGTTTAAGACCTACAAATATGACATCTCAGTGGAACTTGAGTCAATGATTTTTGTATTGGATACAAAATCTAAGACTCAATAACACAAGAAGCTCTGTACGTAGTAGGATATATCATACTATATAGAGAAATGAGTTTCTCTTGAAAGCATGTGATAATGTATATTACTCATTTAAGATGAGTATACAAGCTATATAAAACAATGTGTGATATTGATTCCAATAGATGGCTTAAGGTTGTAAAACATGTTATGGACTTCATATACATCAAATAAGTAGAGACTTTAGTTGAATTACCTTTTTCCTACCACTGTTTTTTACCCACAATTGTTAGTCAGATATTATTTTTGGCATGTTACACATCGCCGCCTGCCATGTCAGATTTACGTTATCTACCATGTCAGCAAACGATGACGATATGACAATTTTTTTATTTTGTTTTTTTTTTAAATTCCTATTTTTTGTTTATAACAAAAATTGAAAAAACCTAACCCTTTTTAGAGCAAGGAGTGTGGGTGAATTCGACCTTTTTTTTGAGTGAGTTTCAGCTACTATGATTGGCAGGGAGTGCAGATCGGCTAACAACGAAGTGAAATACAGTGGTCTCAAGCTTTGATGGTGGCAAAAAGAGGCATGATCAGTGTTGAAAGATTCAGTTTCCTTTAGATCTGCACCCATCCGAACTTTTTTAGGGCGCATGAAAGCTAGAAATAGACTAATCTGTTAGTGTATGCCTTGGTAGCCAATGTGTTGGTTACCAATGAGAATATAATTTCATGCATATCAATTAATCAATTAAAAGCATTATTTATCTTTGTTATTGTTTGTGTACACAATATGATCATCACTAATCTCTAAAGATAAAGTCTATGGAATAAATATGCTTTACAAAGGTACTTATAATGAGGTCATAATTATGAGATACCTATTACATCAAAGTAATATTCCTAAATACTCCTGGTCGATGCTCCATTGAGATGGGACATTGATGGGGCCGTGAGATTGGCACGTGTTATTTTTTTTCTTGTGGAAACAGCAGTCGATCAGATAAACTGAAATATAGAGATACTTGAACAAACATATGGGTGATTTTTAGTTGAACAAGTTCACTGAATTGACCCGCTTTGATTTTTCCCAAATGCAACATTACTAGTGTGTCTGAGGAATTTCTGATATGACGGTAGTACAAGTGATCTTTAGACTTGAGATTACTGAGGTATCTTGTATAGGAATTGATGTGCTTTGATCTCACTTTTAGGTTGTCTTAACTAAGGATAACTTATAAGAGTTTGTATTGGGCATATTATGAACTATATGAAAATAGTTAAGTGATTAATAAAGGATTTGTCATCTTAAAGTAATTATGGGAGAATGTTCTGCTATTCTAGTTAGGTATTGATTCAAGAAATCGTTGAGCAAGGTGGAATGAGGATTGTAAGGAGTTATGATCTCATTCATAGAATCAATGACCTTATAAGTTGTTGAGAACAATTATAATTATATAATATAGAGTAGATACTAATTTCACACTTTATGTCTAGCTGGAACATTACTACGATGAAATGATTAAATTACACTAAGAGACTGTACAGTAAAGGATTTGTCAAACCACTTTGATAGTGCTAATATTTGGGTGGTCATAATACGTGACTAGTCGTCACTTTTGATTCGTGAATATTTATTGATTAATTAAAGAATTAATGACAAATAAAATGGGTTTAATTTATCTAATCCTTTGGGATTGTAATTGATATTCATTGCCAACATGTTAGGATCCTAATATAAGGACAATTGAGGAAATATAAAATAGAGATCAAGTTGGACTAGATTAAAAAGTTCAGGAAACTTTTGGGGTCAAATATGTGATATTTGAAAATTACAACGACTAAGGTACAATTTACTAGAAATTGACACAAGCCACCTAAAATAGGGTTTGAGAGATAGAATCTTTATAAATACTTAACTAAATGGCTAGTTATTGCATGCCTAGCACATTAGAGTTACTGGCCTCCCTTGTCCTCTCTTCCTAAAGGGTTTGGGTTATAAGAGTTGTTTCCTTATTGTCTGTGTTGATTATCGTTAGAAACCAAATGCTTGGATGATGGTGGTTTTCAACAACCCACAAATAGGCTTGAAAGAGAAGAAGAATGAAAGCTTACTTTGGTAATACTTCTTTGTCTTATGCTAGGTTATAATTATATTTAACAAACAATTGATCTACTATTAGGAATCAAAATTTTAAATTTATGTTTTTTCTGCTTGTTTATTCGATAAATATCTCTACAATTTCTAATATAATCGGTGTTTGGTGAAGCAAAAGACAATTTCTAGCAACGACAGTGGCAACTTGGTCACCGCGTGCAGTGACACTTTGGTAGCTAGTGACTGGGAACAACTTTTTTCAATTTTCGTTTCTTTTAGTTTTTTTTTTTCTGAAATTAGGCAACAAAATTAACATAAAAGTAATTGTATATATTTTGTTCGAATTTCAGAAAAAAAGAAACAAAAAAAATTGTAGTGTCATCATTATTTGATGACGTGGCAGCTAATGTAGCATTAGGTGCAAAGTTAGCAGCTGATTGATAGAGATGGGTACAAATCAGTTATAGAAAACATATGCAAGGTGAATTTTTTTAAAAAAATAAAGTGTGTAAAATGTAAAAAAGTAAAAAATGGGGGGGGGGTGAAATCTTGTATTTTGTCGATTTAATTTTACAACTTATAAAAATAAGAGAGAATGTTCGAGAAAAAGAGTGCACGTGAGAGAGAAAGAGAGAGTTGGTGGGAAAGCCAAAGAGATTATATAGTGTTGGTCTCTTGGGTGAAGCCTAGAGGAGGAGTGAATAGGCTTTACAAAAAAATCCTCAAATAAAATTTTTCACAAATGAATGTAAACCAAAAATTGAAAGAAATACAATACTAATTTTTACAAAGTTCACTAAATGGCTACCACTTTGGTCATCACAACAATCCCTTCCTTAGAGACTCTTGAGAGTTTAACCATAAGGGTGCATTTGGATGCACCAATCACCACCGTACAGCTTACAAGAAGACTTCACAAACACCCTTGCGTCTACCTTCAAATTGGTTGTTGCATAAGTCCCACTTGCCAACACTGATTTCTCTTTTCTCTTGGGTTTTCCTTCTTGAAGTTCAACCCTAACTCCTTATAAGTTAATCCTCACAAGTCCCATTTGGGAACTCTCACCTAATCTGACAATGTAGTACAATAGAAATGAAATTGTACTAGCTTCAATGCTAGCTTTATAATGTAAGCACTTTGGAGCAAAGAAAGCCTTTTACCTTAAGAGAGATTGCATAATGCTTGACTATGAAATTCTTGTGTGTAAACTTCCTTCAAGTGATGTTTAAGTAGCTGTAGAAGAGAATAACAACTTGTTAGAGCCGTTGCTATGGGTTGTACATACACATATAGTTGCTTGCCAACTTGACTGCTTTTGCATTGATTCCCTTGTTTGTCACCTTCTAGTAGAACGATTGTAACTTCATTCAGGATGCTTGAAAAATTGTGAATTTGTTTTTTCATTTAATAGACTGTTGGAGCTCTCTACCCACCAAATTTGACTATTATTGAATGAGTATAGCATAGCAAACTAATTGTAGGAACACAAATATTAAAGTTTCATCAGATAGTCTACACATTTTTTGTGGAACGTTAATATCTTGTAGATGGATTTGAATTTTGACGTGCTTCTTTTTGCATTGAATCATACACTGGATAGGAAGTCTACACACAAACTTTTGCATTAAAGTTCATAGTGTGCTCTTCTAGGCAGACGTTTAAACTCATCCCATGTGCACTACAATCTCCAGACAGAAAATTCATAAGGTTTTTTTAGAGCTCAAAAATTTGCACGACCAATCTCATTTGAACTACACTCATAGTCCTGCAAATCCATGTTTAGTTTAGACCCAAAATATTTCTAAAGTGAGTGATTTCATATATAAAATTTTGCCCAAACTAAATTGCTGTTAAGTAGTCTTTTTGAGGTTGGAGCTTAATGAGGTCCAATATGATCTTCCTTGTCTCTTACACGTACAAGATATCACATATAGACCTATTTGGACTTCTTGAACATAAATTTTATCTTAGAAGAGCATACAAAATAAATTCACTTGTATTTGTGTTAGATTGGCTCATAGCTTATCATCAAAACGCTCATCATCAAAATATGAATTCACACTTAGTAACAATTTCTTAATATATGCATGAGGTGTGAATTTTCTAGCAATCTCCCTCTTTCTGATGACGAGAAAATCTTTAAATTAGTGCTTCCCTTTAATCTAAGCTCTGTCCACATCTAAGCTCCATCTACAAATACTCTTCTTTTAAATTTTTTCTTAATTTTCCCCCCTTTTTTGTCATCAACAAAGTGGTTAAAATAAAAAATGTGAATGCTAACATGGCTATGAGATTGAGACTCCCCCTTAATATATGCATGTAAAGTTTGCAAATACAATTAGGCATATAAGTTATAATAACTTTGAAATGTGGGACTTGTAGAGTACAAATACAACCGCTAAATTAGAGCAAAGAATAGACTATATGAAATTAAAAGATAATGCCTCTACAAAAATGAATTTGATGTTTTCGTGTCATGTGTAATGTTCATAAAGAATAATTTTCAATGTATTTGCTTCATTAACTTGAAATAATTTCATCAAAAATTTGGCCACTTTATTATGCCATAAGATGACACGACATAATCATAAACATTCATACAAAATAAAGACATACAAATGTGTAAACTTAAGCATATGCTAATACATGAGGTGTGACATGCCTGATTCTTTTCTTAGATTACAAAATTGGTCTTGATTTAGTGGCTTAGTGAAAATGTTTGCTACTTGATTTTTGGTGTCTATAAATTCAAGCACAATATCACTTCTTTTACCTCTTTGAGCAAGGTCTCTAATGAAATGATCTCTAACATCAATATGCTTTGTTCTAGAGTGGTGGATGGGATTTTTGGTCAAATATATTGCACTAGCGTTGTCACAGTTGATGCTAACTTTTTTTATGTTAACACCATAATCCATAAGTTGTTGACTTATCCATAAAACTTGGGCACAACAACTACCTACTGCAACATATTTGGCTTTTGTGATAGATAATGCTATACTATGGGATAAAACCATTTTAGTCCTAAACCTTTATAGATTTTTTCAATTGAGCCCTAAATGTTTCAATTTTTTCAATTGGGTCATATACTTTTTAGATCTTTTACAATCGAGTCCTTCCTGTCAACAGTTGTTAATCAGATCGTTTAAAACGTACTTTTAACTGAACAAAAGTGAATTAAAAAAAATCCTAAATGCATTAGTTTAATTATTTTTTAAAATACTAAAACAAAGAAATGCAAAAGAAGCTACATTTATGTTTTTTTTTATTAATATCTATTTGGTCAAAATATGTTTTTAACGGTTTGATTGACAATTGTTGACAGAAAGGACTCGATTGTAAATGATCTAAATGGTATAAGACTGAATTGAAAAAGTTGAAAGGTTTAAGACTCAATTAAAAAAAATCTACAAAAGTTTAGGACTAAAATTGTTATTATCCCGCTATACTATTACTTTTTGCTAACCGATGAAATAAGTATTGATCCTAAAAAATGACAAGTCCCGGAGGTGCATTTTCTATTAATTTTAGAATCACTAAAATCGACATCCGAAAAAGCATATAACTTGAAGTTTGATTCTTTAAGATACTATAATCCTACATTAGGCACGTCATTCAAGTACCTAAAAATTCTTTTCACCGCAACTAGATGAGATTCTTTAGGAGATACTTGAAATCTAGCACAATGATACACACTAACCTTGATATTCGGTCTACTAAACGTTTGGTAAAGAAGCGAGTCAATTATAGAATGATAAAATTCAGTGTTTACGGATTTACCTTTTTTATCTTTATTTAAACTTGTGGAAGTACTCATTGTTGTTGAGGTGGACTTGACTTCATTTATTCCAAACCACTTGAGCAAGTCCCTCGCATATTTTTCTTGATTGATAAAGGTTCTATATTTTGTTTGTTTAACTTGGAGTCCCAAGAAGTAGTTTAGTTCCTCCATCATACTCATGTCAAATTCATCTTGCATAAGGTTAGAAAATTCTTTGCAAGGGCTATCATTAGTAGAACCAAAAATAATATCATTTACATAGATTTGAACTACTAATATGTCATTTTCTTTAGTTTTGATGAATAAAGTAGTATCAACCTTACCACTTTGAAAGCCTTTCTCTAAAAGAAAGTTAGATAGCCTTTCATACCAAGCCCTTGGGACTTGTTTGAGTCCATATAAAACCTTTTTAAACTTAAAAACATGATTAGAAAATTTTACATCCTCAAAACCGGGAGGTTGTTCAACATAAACTTCTTCATTTATAAAGCTATTTAGGAAAGCACTCTTGATATCCATTTGATATAAAATAAAATCCATGTAACAAGCAAATGCTATCAAAAGTCTAATTGCTTCAAGTCTAATAATCAGAGCATAAGTTTCATCATAATTTATGTCTTCTTGTTGACAATAGCCTTGTGCTAATAAAGTTGCTTTATTTTTCCCTATGGTTCCAAGCTTATACATTTTATTTCTAAAGACTTATTTTGTTCCTAAGATTGATTTATGAAGAGGTCTTGGAAGAAGAGTCCATAATTGGCTTCATTCAAATTGATTTAATTCTTCTTGCGTGGTCATTATCCGATCACTATCTTGAAGGGTTTCATCAATATTTTTAGGTTAAATTTGAGAGACAAAACATAAAAACATACAAATATTGTTAGCACTTGAATGAGTTCTTACCCCATGGGGAGGATCACGTATGATGGTATTTCCTTCCACATACTTTCTATCCCTTTTTCTAAAAGGTTTCTTTGTCTCACAAAGTGTTTCTTATTATTGAATTTCTTTCCTAACTACCTCCTTTAGAGTCTCTTGAGGTTGCTCTTCATTAGATTGTAGAACTCCATATCTTCATGTTCCTCATCTGTATAGTAACCTCCATGTTTACCTACATTATTAATATTTTTTTTTTTTCTCTTTTGGAGAGGGGTTAGAATTATAAAAAATAACATGAATTGACTCTTCAACTACCAAAGTTCTTTTATTGAAAGCTCTATAAGCCTTAGATGTGAGAGAGTAACCTAGCAAAAAACCTTTATCACTCTTGGCATCAAACTTTCTAAGAGAGTCTTTTATATTGTTGAGAACATAAAATTTACAACCAAATGGATGAAAATAACTAATATTAGTCTTCATTCCTACAAATAATTCATATGGAGCTTTGTTTAAAATAGGACAAATTAGAGCTCTATTAAAAATATAATAAAAAGTATTTATAGCCTCAGCTAAAAAATATTTAGGTAAGGCATTTTCACAAAGCATAGTCCTTGCCATTTCCTCTCAGTATTTTTTTCTTTCCACAACACCATTTCGTTGGGGAATTCTAGGAGCTGAAAAATTTTGAGATACCCCAACTTCTTCACAAAATTATTGGAAGCCAAGGTTTTCAAACTCCTTACCATATTTACTCTTTATGCTTATGATCTTCATTGCCTTTTTATTTTGAATCTTTCGACCAAATTTAACAAAGGCATTCACAACTTCATTTTTACATGCAAGAAAGAATACCCAAGCAAATCTAGAATACTCATCCACAATCACATGACCATATTGTTCTCCACCCAAACTTTTAGTTATAGTAGGACCAAACAAATTAATATGAAGCAATTCTAAATTTTTGAAGTGGAAACATAATTTTTTGATTTGAAAGAAGTTTTTGTTTGTTACCCTTAACACATGCATCACACAACTTATTTTTTTCATACTTAAGCTTAGGCAAACCTCTCACTAAATCAAGCTTAGATAATTTTGAAATAATATTTATGCTAGTATATACAAGTTTTCTATGCCAAGTCCAAGGTTCTTCTTCTTTTAAAGAAACATAACATATATCACTTGAAAACAAATCATCTAAAGTAAGCTCATACACATTTCTTTTTTTTTTTCCTACAAATTTCAATGCTTTAGTATGGGGATCATATTCTTCACAAGTCATGGGTTTGAATAATAGCTCAAACTTTTATCACTTAATAGGCTAATGCTCATTAAGTGGTGGTTTAAACCACTTACCAAAGCAACATTCTCAATAAAACTTAATACATTGTTGCCTATAGTGCCTTCTCCAATGATCTTGCCTTTTCCATTGTCTCCAAATGTGACACATTCTCCATCCTTACTTTATAGTGTAGAGAAAAATGATGCATCTTCGATCATATTACTTGCACATCTACTATCAAGGTACCAAATGACATCTTCTTTAAAATATGTTGCCTTTAAGCATTTTTGCCCCTACAAAATAAGATGTAGAATATTTTAGTACCAATTTCTTTTTGGGTCCTTTAATGTTATGACAATCATTCTTCTTCATTGAATTTTTTACCACCCATATTTGTTTGATTTTACTAGGCTTTTTACAAACTTTAAAAGATGACACATAATTTTTGATATAGGACTTGTTGGGGTCATTAGAAAAACTAACTTTGTTGGGTCTTCTAAGTTCACAATCATGAGATTTATGTCCTTCTTTACGACAATAAAAACATGATGCGACATTTTTTTTCTCTTTTATGGGATTAGAGTTGTTTTTAGTTAGGTAGCCTAAACCAAATTTGTCTAAAAAATTCATTTGAAAAGATAACATCTCATCTAACTTTTTGCTACCTAATGTGAATTTTGAAAATGAGTTTTCTAAATTTGAATTTTTTTCTTTAAGATCGTCTACTTCTTTTTCTAAAGTATGATGTAAATTGTCTTTGATGTTAACGGTCTCGCTAGATCTTGCAAGCTCTTGTTTAACTAAATTAACTCACCACAAGTTAATTTATGAGCTACTTTAACCTTTTTAGTTCTTTTTTTAAAAGACTATTTTGCAAGACAATTTTATCTTTCCCTAGAACAAGTTTTTAACATGCTTTCTTTTGCTATTTATATTGTTTATATTTCCTTTTAAATGTGACCAATAACTCATCAAAAGTTTCTCTAAGCTATTTATAATAAGGAAGATGTATCACTTTATTGTCAATTATATCGTCATCATCAAGGGTCATGAGTGCCATCTATGATTCTTGTTCTTTCTCTTCTTCATCATCACTTTCACTCTATCCTACAAGAAATGCTTACTTACCTTGCTTCCCTTTCCTTTTGAGATTGGGCAATCTACCTTGAAGTGGCCGGGTGGGTTGCATTCAAAACAAATAGGCCCTTCTTTTTCTTCACTTTTGTTGGACACTTATTTCTTGAGGTTCCTTCTTTTTTTAGGATATTTTGTCATCTTCTTGAATCTTTTGACAAAAGGAGCAAGTTCTTCATCATCAATACTTGAGTCACTTTCATCATCCTTTTGAGGTTTTAAAGGAGTCTTGGCTTTAGCTTTGAGTGCTACATTTCTTGAGGATGATTCTTCTTGTAGTTGAGCCCTTTTCCTTTTGAGTTTGATGTCATGAGTTATCAAGGACCCAAACAACTCTTCTATGGTTAGCTCCTCCACGTTGTGAGTTTCTTCAATAACATTAATCTTCATTTTGTATTCCTCATTCATCCAATTCATTAATTTCTGTACAAGTTCACCCTTTCCAAACACTTTGCTAAGATTGGTTAGTCCATTAGCAATAATCATGAGTCTATCATACACACTTTTAACCGACTCTTTTGGTCTCATGGTAAAAAGTTTAAAATCTTTTATAAGCAAGCCATGTTTAACTTTTCTAACTTTTAATGTCCCTTCATTTGAGAGACACAAAGTATCTCAAATTTCTTTAGAATTTTTACAATGCTTGATGGTGTTATATTCACTTTTAACTATGGACATTTTCAAATAACAATATGCTCTTTTATCTATTTGGTTTTTCTTAAACTCTTCTTCATCCTATTTTTCTATTGGTTATTCTCTCATGGTTTTCACTCCCTTATCATCAACAACTTCTTCCTTAGGCACACATGTTCCATTTACTATGCTTAACCAAACTCTTACTCCCTTAGATTTAAGATAACTTTCCATATGATCTTTATAGTATTGAAAGTCAGTACCATCAAAGAAATGTCTCTTGTCATTATTTTCACTAGATGAGGATTCCATGGGGATCCTTCAAGGATGCTAAGCCCTACAAGTGAGGTTAGGCTGTGATACCAAATGTTGGTCCCTTGGCTGAAGCCTACAGGAGGGTTAACAGGCTTCACAAATAAAATCCTCAAACTTTTTTGCAAATGAATGTAAACGGGAGATTGAAAGAAATATAATACTAATTTTTACAAGATTTACCAAATGACGACGTCATTTGTCTTCTCAATAATCCCTCTCTTGAAGATTCTTGAGAGTTCAGCCATAGCGGTGCCTTTGGACGCACCAATCAGCACTGTACAACTTACAAGAAGACTCTATAAACACACTTGCGTCTGCCTTCAAATCGGTTGTTGCACCAGTCCCACTTGCGAACACTGATTTCCCTTTTCTCTAAAACCTTCTTAGAGTTCAACCATAACTCCTTACAAGATGATTCTCACAAGTCCAACTTGGGAGCTCTCACCTAAGCTGACATTGTAGTACAATAGAATTGAAATTGTACTAGCTTCAATTCTAGTTTTACAATATTAGCACTTGGGAACAAAGAAAGCCTTTCACCTTGAAAGAGATTGCACAATGCTTGAATATGACTTTTTTGTTTGTAAACTACCTTCAAGTGATTTTTAAGTAGCCATAAAAGATAATAAGAACTTGTTAGAGCCGTTGCCATGGGCTACACGTGCACATTTAGTTGTTTGCCCACTTGATTGCTTTTGCATTGATTCTCTTGTTTGCCACTTTCTGGTGGAACGACTATAACTTCGTACAAAAAGCTTGAAAAATTATAATTCTTTTTTTTGTTGTTTAATAGACTGTCAAGATCTCTATCTACCAATGTTGACTATTTTTGAATGAGTATAACATAGTCAATAAATGTAGGAACACAAGCATTAAAGTTTCCTCAAACAGTTTGCACACTTTCAATAAAATGCTAATAGCTTGTAGATGGCTTTGAATTTTGACATGCTTCTTCATGCATTGAATAATAGACAGGATAGGGAGTCTACAAACAAAAGTTTGCCTTAAAATTCATTGTGTGTTCTTTTAGGCAGCCATTTAAAGTCATCCCATGTGCGCTAAAATTTTCTGGCAGCTTGCACCCTCTAGGTAGAAAATTCCTAACATTTCCTCTAGAGCTCAAAAAATTGGATGAAAAATCTCATTTGAACCTAGACTCATAGTCCTGCAAAGCCATATTTAGTTTAGATACAAAATATTTCTAAAATGAGTGATTTCATACCTGGACTTTACCCAAACTAAATTGCTCTTACGCAGTCTTCTTGAGGTTAGAGCTTAATGAGGTCTAATATGATCTTCCTTCTCTCTTGCACGTATAAGATATCACATATATACCTATTTGGAATATTTGAACATAAATTTTATACTTAGAAAATCATACAAATGAAATTCACTTGTACTTGTGTTAGATTGGTTCATAGCTCATCATCAAAACATGAATTCATAATTTGTAACAATTTCTTATTGTCTGCATAGGGTGTGAATTTTCCAACATAGTGAGAAAGAGAGAGAGAAAGAGAGAGAGAGTGTCTGTGTTCATAAAGTGAGATAGACTAAAGAGAGTTTAGTGAGAGAGTGATAGTAGAGAGAGAATGGTGTAGAGAGAATAGTTGGTGTGTGCATGATGCATGGCATGAAAATAATCGTGAAATGCATTTTCTTTTTCACTTTTCTCTTTTCATTTCATGTTCTGCTCTTTTCTATTTCTCTAATCATACGTGTCTATGATCTCTTTTCATACTCTTTTTTTTTTCTTTTCTCTTTCTCATGCCTTTTCTTTTGTTTAAGAAAATAATTATTTTCATGAATAAAATTCATTTTCTCGAGGAGTCAACTCTAAGATTATTGGCATGTGGGATTCTTCCGACCTCACGGTGAGCATTGTTACTTTGACTCTCAACCAGTCAAGCAAGCACTCATCTTGATTGAACTAGAAGTTTAAGAACTCTCGTTTGGTAGACTATCCATCCGAACGTTATTCTCTGTATTTTTTCTAGTTGGTTCACATGCCTATCTTTGACCGTATGTATGTCCCAATACAAACATTTTCGTGCTTATAAATTTTCTTTTTAAACCTTTATTTATGCGTTGTAAAATCATGTAATGTAAGATGTGTGCGTATGCTCGTGCTTCATCATGTATACATCATGTATACATGATAAATCATAATAAGTCACAATACATTTTTCATCAATTTCTCTTTTAACCTAAACTGCGTCGACTCCCAATTGAAGGCTCAATTCTTATCATTTCTCGACGTGTTTCCCTTCTTTAAACATAATTAGATCCACAATTTAATATAATTGAACTAATTTAGATCAAATTAACTCTCTATTTTTCCATTTACTAACTTAAATATGCTTTGGTAATCTAATCAGGTTTCATTAGCTTAAACTAAGTAAGGCAATACTCATTACCATTCACTAAGCACCTTTTTAGAGCTAAACATACTAATTAAGATATATTGAGACATTATTAAAGTAATTTGTACCAAAACAGCCCACCTTTTATCACTGAACACGCATAAACATGCTTTAGTGAGCTAACTAACTTCATTTATTCTAATCAAAGTATGGCAGCCCCACTTTTTACTTCCTAATCATTTATGTAAGCTATAATACACTAATTAATCCCCAAATTAAGTGATTAACCTATGGCAGCCCCTAACTTAAACTTCCAAGCTCACTAACTATGTCTTTATACGCAATCAAACATATGAAAGTTAAGATTAAGCAAAACTGCCCCTATTTACAATTTTTTTCCATCTAATTAACTTTATTTAACCATAAATTAACACTTTTAACTAAGAATAGAACTAGGCAGCCCCTTGTGAAGTCCTAAAAATGCTTCATTAGTGTCTAAACGCAAGATCTAGTACCATTAACCAAAAACATAGACATGACAGCCCCTTTTTTGAATTAGTGACCATTAACACATTTTAACCTCTCTCACCTAAATTCTAGCATGCCACTGCCCATATCCATGACTTTAAGCATATATTTCATGCTTCGGTCACACAATTAAGAGTCAAACACAATCAAACATTGTAATTGCCCCTAAGTTGAACTTGTTTGCATCAATCAATCATTCCTACTATTATCCTATGTATGCTGCCACCCTCTTTTCATCTCAACCAACATCTAACACAACAATGACATGCAAATCAAGCAAATAGATCCTACCTTACACATAAAAACACATAATACAAGCTTAATAATCTAACAAACATCAAATTAAACTCCGAAATCCAACATTTGCGCAAATTTTCATTCAAGTAACACATCAAACAACACCTTGTGATAACAGTTGGGACATTTACTCACGTAGAATGGAGAACGAACAAGAAAACACCTTCTTCCTCTTCTTTAAACAGCTTAGGGTGTTCTTTTTTTTGTTTTCTTTTCTCTTTCTCCATCTCTCTTGGCCAATGATTTGGCTGACCCCTCCCTCTCTTTAATTTTATATAAATTTTGGTTGGTGTTGACACATAATTTTCATGTTAGATAGCATTTTGGCAACTAGTTGATTTTTATGAGTATCATTAAGTTAATCAAATCCTTTTTAAGGCTAACTGAGTTCCATTAGCTTCGGTTAATCATAATTGTATAGTTCTAATTTTGATTAGCACTAATCCATGCTTAATTAGTGTTGATCTTGGTTTAGGGAGGTTAATCGATGTTTAAGACTACTAAATCGCGATTTAGGTCTTAATTAAAAGCAATTAGTACTAATTAATCACGGTTAAGGTTGATTGCAATTAAGGGCCGACTAATCACCCTTAAGGCTTACTTAATATGATTAGGGTTAATTAATCATGATTAATTTTAATTAATCACACTTAGCCTAAACAAATCGCCTTTGGGCTTAATCTTTCCTTAAGCTAGGTTTAGCTTAGCTTAAGCTTTTTTAGGACTACTTAAACTTACTTATCTCTATTCCTCTCCCAAAACTGCTTCTATATATCATCTACAAGCATCAAGCACATACAAATGCACAAGAAAATGTGATGGTGCAGGTAGGGAGAAAATGAGTGTTACTGTCCTCTCACTCTTTAAAAATTTTGCTCAGAAAATTTGAGCTACTTAGAATGACCTTGGTTATTGATCCCTATTTTCTGTTTTATTTTCTATTGCGTGGTTTCATCACAATGCCTTTATTATTAGAACCCTCTCATTTGTTAACTTTTTTCATATGTTATATCCAGGGCTAAATCCAAGGACTTATGTCTTAACACTTGTGAAGGTCATACTCATATATTTTTGGAGTATAAACAAGTGGAAAACATTGTGGATACTTGCTGGTAATAGTTGAAGAGCTAACCTACAGACTTGACTGGCAATAAATCTAAAGAGTACCACTAGCAGGCACTGGTGCGGATGGCAGGGGTCCGTCACCGCTTAACTAGAGGCCTCAGGTTCGAGTCCCTAGGGATACAGTCACGTTAAATACCTGCTAGGAGACCTTTACTGCCCTTTGGGTCCTGCCTAAGTCGATCCAGATTAGTCGGCCCATTGGGCTGGATATTGGGCAGTCTCAGAGCAAAAAAAAAAAAAAAAAGCACCGAAGATCCTTACAACTGATCTAACAAATTGTAAATTGTAGGCAATAGATATGTATTCTTAACGGTTTCTTTGTTCACTCGCGAATGTCTATACACAGTATCATTGTTCCATCCTATTTTTTTGCAAACAAGATGGTGCATCAGAAGGCGAAAAACTAACTTGAATAAACCCCAAGTTCAATAACTTTTGTATTAGTATCTTCAACTCTTTTAATTCTACTAAGACCATTCAATACGGTGCTTTGGAAATGGGAACTGTTTTAGGTACTATATCGATTGCAAGTTCAATTTCCCTACTAGGTGGTAACCTCTACAATTTATCAGGAAATATCTCAAGGAAATCCCATACTACCTCGACACTATTCAGTTTAAACCTTTACTATACTAAATTGATGCTTGCGTTTATCTACTCACAATCCAATTTAACTCTCAAGAGGCCAGTCCATTTGTTTTTTCTCCTTCATGCATCTTACACTACCTCAAATAGTTGTGAATTTCTAAGCCAAAATTTTATGCACTAATTAACCCCAAATTTTGGCTAGATTACGCCACGTTTTTGTTGAGATACTTTGATCTAATCAATTTCACACACACATCTTTGATCACTATCTTGTTCACAGACTTAAGCTTATTACTGCACAACTAATTCTTTGTATTCTCCATATGAATATGATATTTTAAAACTATTACGAATTATTTGCCTTTACCATGCATAGGTCACAAAAATGCAATTTTGAAACCTTAGAGCACCTAGTAGATTATAATTTAGGTCCTCTATTTTTCTCTCTTTCTCTAATTTCTTTCTTCTTTAGTATTTCTTTGTCTTTTTTTTTTTTTAAAACCATATCTATGATCGTCTATTTTTAATAATGGAGACAATAATTCTATCACATGTTCACAGCACAAAAATTAGTGTCCTATGCACTTATGAATGACTAATGGGTATTTCCCTAACTCATCAAACGCATGAATACGGGTTTAGTTCTAAAATCAATTCTAACTATAATGATAAATATTGTGCATATGCAATTGATCTACACAATTCTAACAACAATATTCTAGCAAATATACTAGTTCACAAGATAGTATAGAAATTATGAGTCAAGTGTCATTCCCACAGACATTGGTATCTAAGTATCAAGACCTTGTTCAATTTTTCTTAAGTTAACCCAATTGAATAATTTTATAATTTAACAAATCTAACAATCTAAAATTGAAAACTACAAAAACAAAAAATAACTAAATCAAAGATCAATGACAATATCAGTTAATATAAAAAGGCACTTGAATTGGCATAAATATGGAATATAAATTTTTCAGATTTCGATTGAATCAATTAAGAAGTTGATATGTCATGGCGAAACCCCCTAAGTTATTTGTTACTTTTTGGTCCAAGCAATAAAAAATCTATTTCTATTTAATAACTTTTGAACTTTGTGACAATTTAATTTAATAAGAAATTCATTACTGATCCATGTGATTCTTGGCTTACAGTGATACCCAGAACACCTTTTCACTGAAAACTACAAGATGAAATTTATCCTATAATATTTAGTTAGTTTGGCCTCGTAGAATACAATATTCTTTGCTTCCCAACTTGTTACTTAGTTTGTGTCCATATAAAAGTCAGAAAATCATACAAAGGGTGACCAGTTAATTGCAAGCATTAAACACAATACCATATACTAACAAAATCCAAATCAAATTAATTCAGTCAAAAACCTAAATAACACATTCACATGTCATGGCCTCCTCTAGGCCTTAGTAAAAGGATTTTAGTTATACATAATAACAAGTTCACTAATCAATCTTTACAAAGACATAGTATCTAGTTAATGATGATAGAGAGCAAATCTAATTTTTCCCTTAAAAGTTCTTATGCTTTGTTCTTCTCTCTTTTGTTCTTCTCTTCTCTTCATACGACTGTCTTCCAAGTCTTCTGCCTTTTGTTCTAGAGCCGTCAAAAGATTCAACGACTACCTTTCTCTTTCTTTTGTCCACTACGTATTTTTTTGAAAAGAAAACCCTTTCCTCTCAAAATTTAGGAGCTATCAAAATCTTAAAAAGGAAAACTTTAATATATTTTTTTTAGCCAAGCACAGTCTTATTAGGGGTGAATTAGGTTAGGGCTTCAAAAAGATTGCATCCAACATCCATCCAGTCATTTTTCTTTCCAAAATAGCAAATTTTTCTTTCCCATCAAATTGGTCAATTGATGACTCAATCCATTCAATTGATCCAAATTTCTGTAATTTTCAACTTCTGATCTCCTAGTTGCATCGTTAGCCAATCAAAATTTTCAAATTTTCAGAGAAAAAATTTTGATTTTCCTACAAAACACAAATAATAAGCCAAGTTAAGTGCTCATACCAATTATGAAAAATTTTCTCATGAATTAATCCAAAAGTCAATCAAAATTCAACAATTACGGACATAAAATATAGTCTAAATATGACCTTATCAACTACCCCCAATCTTAATCTTTGATCGTCCTCGAGAATAATAAAACAATTGAATAAAATTTGACTTATACCGAATCAACTTACTAGAGTTTTCACATCTTACCTCAAAATGGAGATCATATATCAAAGAATTTATTCAGCGCTACTCAAAAGTCTCATAGTTCAAACACTAATCACATCTAGTCATGAAATTTGAAGTATGTATGTGTTCACCCAAACACAAATTCACAATATGTATTTGGTTAAGATTATGCTACCCATGAACAATAATATTGATCTCAATATATTTATTGAACACTTCATAGGCCTACTTTTCATATCTCTCTTTACTAACATTGGCATCCACATTATCAAAGATCAAAAGGAATTTAATAAGCTTGTAATGTGGCTAGGGTGATGGTTAATAAAAGAAAATGATCACAAAGAATTTAAAGTAACAGAATATAAGAATTGAAACCTTCCCCACTCTTTTTTTTTCTCTTCTATTTTTCCCTTTTTTTTTGAAAAGAATCCAAAAAGAATTTGAAATTTTTGTTTATAACGATCAGTTGACCACAACATGTACTTCAATTAACCAATCAAAAATGTTTGTAAATTTCAGATTCTTATTACTCTATGGCTTCGGTCAACCGGACACAATTTCCTATGAAAAATCAGATTTTCTTCAATAGATAGTCTTCTACTCAACTGATCGACCGTAATAATTCATCTGGTTGACCGATAAAAATTTTCTGTCAAAATTCAGTTTCCTACACTTCAACTGCAATGGTCGACCACTTTGATGCGGTGGACCGGTCAAATTTCGCTATAACTTTCTTCATCTTTCTATGTCTTTTCTTCATATTGTCTAGTCAATTGGTTAGGTTGACTGATTTGAAATTTCTATCAACACTAAGAACTAAGGATTCTTTTCTTTGCATTTTTTTAAAGATTTTTTTTTAGTTTTTTTTTTTTCAGAAGAAAGATTTCTTTCCCTTGTTCTCTTAAGGGTAATCAAGGTTTTTTGGGCTAAAAGAACTAATGGAAGATGTGAGTTATATCAAAGAAAAATCATATGGCTAATAATATTTAAAAAGCTCAAAAGGAGTTACTAGGGATATAATATTAAGCTCAAACAAAACAAAGATGGGCTAAATCATCTATCTAATAATGTAATTGTCCAGGATTTCATCTCAAGGGATGTTCAAATAAGTTCTAGAATGTCTAATATGATCATATATGTCATAAGGCTAACATAATTTTTCACTAAACACATATTAATTGTAAGAGTATGGATAAAGTGCTTATTGTTTCATCATTAATAGAGTAGTCAAAATTAACATTGAACCATTTGATTCCTAGGTATGTATTCATCATAATCCTTCAATCAATGTAGAAGACTATCACTTATAGTCACTGTCAACTAGTGAATTATCACATGGATTTAAAAACATGTAAAGCACAATTCAAAAGTAAATTTGAAAAGTTTTGAGAAATTCCCATTACCAAAATTTAAATTTAACATTTTTCTAATGTTCAAATAATCTAAACAAATAAGGTGAAATACTTCTTTGATTGGTGACAATTATGAGAATATTTCATATAATTGTTAAGGTAGCATTTAGTTTCAATTGTCGTCAATTTTTTGCTTGTATGTTACCCCCAAACTTTAGATGCAAACTTGTCTTCCCTATCAACAAAAACCCAAACATTAATGTCAAGACATCTTATTAAAGGAAAAACTAAATAAATAAACATAAGATAAAAAAAAGAAGAAAGAACATAAAACTAGTAAACTAAAAGTAGTTCTAATGTATCTTCAGCTTGACTTTCTTTCCTAGCTCATGGTGGATTGGCAGAAGTTGTGGTAATCTTTTGTGGATCACAACCACCTTCCATATATGGCTTGAGTCACTGCCTATTCATTTTAAAGTTCTCTTTGTTTCATTGAATAACTCAACTGCTCTAGAAGGAAAAACTTGTGTTATCACAAATGAACCATACCGTGTTGACTTCAATTTACTTGAAAAATGTTAAGCTATGACTTATAAAGTAAAACTTTTTGACCTTGTACAAAATTACCCACCATGACATTCTTATTATGCCATTTCTTGGTGCATTCTTTGTACAATTTAACATTTTCATAAGTCTGGAGACGAAACTCTTTTATTTCATCCAATTTTTGAAGTGTTTGCTTACTTGTTGCTTTCATATTAAAGTAAAGAAATTTAAGAGCCTAATGAGCCTTTTGTTCAAGCTTCATAAGTAAATGATAGGCTTTGCCATGTACTAACTTATATGGGGGATATTCTTGTTGGAGTTTATAAGTAGTTCGATAGGCCCACAAAGCATAATCAAGGCGTATAGACCAATCTTTCTTAAAGGTAGTCACAGTTTTTTTCCAAAATCTTTTCAAGCTCTCAGTTGGAAACCTCTGCTTTGCCACTTGTTTGAGGGTGATAAGGTGTAGCTGCATTGTGCGTTACCTTATATAAACCCAATATATTGTCGAATTGCTTATTATAAAAGTGAGTTCCCCCGTCACTAATGATTGCTCTAGATGTGCCAAAACGTGTAAAGATATTCTTCTTTATAAATTTAAGCACTACTCTCACATCATTTGTCTTGAGAGTTATAGCTTCTACCCATTTAGACACATATCCCACAACAATTATGATGTATTTATTCCCATAAGATGATGGAAATTGTCCCAAAAAGTCAGTGCCCCAAACACCAAACAAATCACAAACAAGAATATTTGTCAAAGGCAATTTATGTCTTTCAGATGCATTACCCTTCTTCTGACAAGCATGGCAACCTGCAGCATAAGAGTAAGCATCTTTAAATAGAGTTGGCCAATAAAAACCTATTTGGAGCACTTTGGCTACTATCTTATTTACACCAAAGTGTCCACTTACCTCCCTATCATGACAATGTGACAAAATACTCTGCACTTCCTCTCTTGGTACCTATCTCCTTATAATATTGTCCGCGCAAATCTTGTACAAATAAGGATTTTCCCAAAAATAATACTTAACATCAGAAAAGAACTTTTTCCTTTGTTGATAATTAAGTTCAGGCAAAATATACTTACTTGCCATATAATTAGCAAAATTAGCGTATCATGGTTTTTCTCTAATAGTAAAGAGCTGTTCATTAGCAAAGTCCTCCTTGTAGCCCTTGTTATCTTGCTCGCTGGTTTTGTACTCTAGCCTTAATAGGCAATTTACCACATAATTTTTTGACCCTTTGTTGTCCTTAATCTTAATGTCAAACTCTTGAAGCAAGAAAATCCATCGAATGAGCCTCGATTTGGCATCCTTTTTTGCGAGCGAGTACTTTAATGTAGAGTAATTTGTGTACACCACAACCTTAGTTCCAATTAAAAAAGAAGAAAACTTATCAAAAGCAAATACTATTGTAAGTAGCTGTTTCTCTGTTGTGGTATATTTGGTTTGTGATTCCTAAAGTGTGTGATTGACATAATGCGAAGTTCTACATATCTTCTCTTTCTTTTGGCCAAGCACAACTCCTAAAGCCACATCACTGGCATCACATACCAGTTCAAGGGGAAGGCTGCAATCTGGTGTAACTATTGTAGGGACATTAATCAACTTCTCTTTTAATGTATTAGAAGCCTACAAACACTAATAAGAGAAGTTAAAAAGAACATTTTTAATCAACAAAGAAGTCCAGGGTTTTACAATCATAGAAAAGTCTTTAATAAACCTATGTTAAAGTGCTCTATGTGTTAAAAGACTTCTAATTGCTTTCACATCGAAAGGTTGTGGCAACCTTTTAATTACTTCTACCTTTGCCCTATCCACATTAATTCTTTTTATAGATTTTTTATGGACAATGAAAATACCTTCATTCAGCATAAAATAACATTTTTCCCAATTAAGCAGAAGATTTGACTCTTCACATTTTTTAACACTAAATCCAAATCATTCAAACAACCATCAAATTAACAACCAAATATAGAAAATTCATCCAGGAAATCTTTTATGAACTTCTTAATCATGTATGAGAATATAGACATCATGCATCTCTGAAATGTTATAGGGGCATTATAATATAAGTAACATTCTATAAAGACATGTAAATATAGTCTTTTCTTGATCTTCTTAGGCTATTAGAAGATTGTACCCTGAGTAGTCATCAAAAAAATAGTAAAATACATGACCTGTTATGCTTTCTAACATCTGATCAATAAAAGACAATGAGAAATGGTCTTTTCGGGTAGCATCATTCAACTTTCTATAATCCATACATACCCTCCAACCTATAACTGGTCTAGCAGGAATTAAATCATTGTTATCATTCTTAACTACAACCATTCCCACTTTCTTTCGCACTATCTGAATTGGTGTGTTACCCATGCACTATTAGAAATATGATAGATAATACCTGCATCCAGTAGTTGGATTATGTCTACTTTAACTGCCTCCCATATTATAGGATTTAACCTTCTTTGGGGTTAAATAATTGGAATGTGTTTGTTTCTCTTCAAAGAGAATTCTATGCATTCAAATCGATGGACTTATTCTTTTAATATTAGCTATGGTCCATCCCAAAGCTCTCTTGTGTTCCCTCAAAATTCTCAATAATTCATCTTATTCCACACTTGTCGAAGAAGAATTAACAATAACAAATAAGCAATTGTTCCCCTCTAAAAGCATATATTTTAATTGAGCAAGTAATGGCTTTAATTCCAGCTGGGGTGGCTGTTTTGTAGATGGTTTAAGTTGTGGTCTAGCTACATCAAGTTTACATAACTCTGCATATGTAAATGAGTAGGTAATGGCATATATTTGCTAGGATTTACTTCAAAAATTTTATTGACTCTACACACAGGAAAGGACATCTAAAAATGGAATATTGATATGCAACTTTTCAAAAATCTCAAGAAATTTAGAAAATTGCTTATCTAATTGTCTTTGCCTTACCTGACTTACTTGAATTACCTGAAGATTCAGACTAAGGGTGTACCTCAAGTTGGGGTTTAGATTGATTTTTCTCAACTTTAACTACCACTTGCTCCTCACTTTTAGGTGCAATTTCGGCTTCCTCTCTTTTGTGTGGCTCATTCAATTGTTTATGACTTCTTAGAGCAATTGTATTGAATTTTCTAGGATTTTTTTTCAGTTCCACTGGGCAATACTCATTGAGTTCTAGTTGTTAGTGTGTATGCCAATGGCCCACTTAATGCTCTAAAATTTTCAAACTAGCCTCAAAATTCTGAATTCTAACTTCATGACTAGTCATTCTACTTTTATTGCTAGCAATGTACTTTTCAATTATTTTCTCTACACTTGTAAGTCTTGTTTCATTGTTAGCAAAACTTTTAGCTATTAAGTTCTCAAGACTAGTCTTTTCTCAACCTAATTATAAAATCTTGGTGGACCCTTTCATAGTGTTGTTATTGATATGCTATACTAAATTAGGGTGATTCCTCTATTTAGGGTTATATGTGGGTGCATATGGATCTTTAAATTGTTTATCATTATTGCCCACCTAATTAATAAAAACAAAATGATGTAGGTAAAGTAAAAAAATTACCTGGTTAACATTCCAAGCTGAAATGGGCTCCTCCATAAAACTCACATAAGGTCTAAGGTTGTGTATTTGTAAGAGTTATAGAATTTGCTTGTTGCTTAAGTGCCTTAATCATTGCAAGTACGACTGATTGATCTTCCACGTCATTCATTCTTGCTACACGCTTTTGGGGTATCCTCTTACTAAGCCACTGGTAATTATTTGCTACTATTTCCTCTAAGAGCTCATAAGCTGCTTTTGGGAATTTTCTCATCAAAGCACCACCAGTTGTTGCATGTATTGTAGTCTTTGTGGTTGCTATCAATCCATTATAAAAGATTTGCAGTTGTGGATACTTTCTCAACAACTCCTTATATTTTTTCCATTCCTTGTGCCAGGGTTCTATCTCAAACTGCAAGAAAGTAGTAATATCATTTCTCAAACAATTTTTCTGCTTTTTTTGCAAATTCTAGTTTCTAGACTGGTTTTCTGCAGTATCATTAGTTTAAACTGCATATTTCTGGTTTAGAACTCTTGTCATCAAAAAACAGCTTCAAATCTTGGTTTACAAACCACTCAAGTTGCACATGCAACACTCATCTATCAACAATGTTCTCTCATCAAGTTGAAGACCTCCATCAGGAGTTCAGGAGGAGAAAAAATGAACTCAATCTTTGAAGACCTCCATCATGAGTTCGGGAGAAAAAAAATTGAACTCAATCCTTCAAGACCTCCATCATGAGTTCAGAAGGAGCAATCAAAGAAGATCAAATCAGTTTCATAAAAATTTTTTGTTTTCAACTACAACATCAAGAAGAAAAACCACATCAGTTTCATCAAAGAATTTCTTGTTTTCAATGCATCATCACCAAGGAGGAGTGTTAGAGTTGGTGTTTCTGCATTGCTCAGAATTTCCCTCTAGAAATTTGAAATTTAAGTTTCAACTTGAATTGCGGTGGGAAGATCAATCTTTCCCTCCAAGACTTGAGCTGCCAAAACATGTTGGATGATTTTACTACTAGATATTTTGTTTTGTTATCATTGCTTTTTTGGATTTTATGTCTAAAAGTATTAGTTTGCTATAAAGCTTGATCATCAAGTTGTCTAATCAATTGTGCCCAAAAACTAATAAAGTTTAAGTTTGAATGTCAATCTCACCTCTGTATAAAGAGGCTTAATGATCAATGAAATTAGATGAATTTTCCTTATCTCCCTATTGTAACTTTCCAGCAAGTCTCTCAAAACCTTTGCTTCTCTGCAAATTTTTTGCAATCTATCACAAACATGTTCTACTGCTACTTTGCAACATCAAAGCTACACTTTCAGCTCTAAAGCTTTGTTTTTCATCCCTCATAAACCAACATCGTCAAACTTTTGTTGTTGGAGCATTAAGGCCATGGAGTTTTTCTTCCTCCGCTTATTGGTGGCAAATTTAGTGAGAAACTAGTATATTTGTAGCTCAAATTTTTTAATAAAGTAAGCGGGAAGAGAAAAATATCATCTTTGGGTAAGTCCGTTAAGAGTTGTTGATAAGTCTTTGCATGTCGTTGCATTTGATGCTCCATGCAAAGACATGAGCATTTTGAAATGGTTCCAATGCTCATTTGGGTCCTGCATCCCATTATAGAGTTCCAATGAGAGAAGTTTAAGCTTTTCTTGCACTAGAGCTTCTTGGATTTCTTTGGAGAAAGGCAACTCCAAGCTTTGATGAGATCCTTTTTGAGGAGTTTGTATGGACTCATGCATACATGCACTCTAGGCTTGCATGTCATTTATCTATCATGAGATATCATCGCCTGAAGTTGGGTTATCACTATGCTCAGACACGGCTGTCTCACTGCCTTCAGGCTTCGTTCTACTCAAATTTGAGGCAAAAGGGCCTTCTAACATGGGTCATTAATGTCAAGGCCTGTAGGAGGGGTCAGAAGAAGAGTTATCATCCTATGGTCGTTGGGGTGCATGTCGTCTCTTATCCAGACGTCATGAAAATCTATTGGTCTGCCTTCGTTAGGATGCACGGGTTCCTCCTCTCATCTTCTCCTTCTGAGGCAATTTTCGTCGAGCATGGGCTTCACCTTCAGGGTGCGACAGAGGATCATTGCATCCTCCTCTAACGGTGGCATCATCTCACCACATGGAGCTTGGCACCACCTCTAATGCTAGATCGTTTGCTGCCAGAGTTGCTTGGGAAGCAAGAAAGGTGTTTAGAGTTACATGCATTGCTTCCATGCGACTTTCCAGGTTAGTAAGCCTCTAAGTTGACGTAACCTCAAGGTTGTGACTCATCGATGCTCCTCTAACCTCAGAGTTTTGACTTGTCAACACTTCTCCTAACCGCTCCTCCTATTGCTGAGTAGTTGAGGTTTGGTCAAAAAAGAAAGACTGATTGCCCAACCGCTAGTCACTGGCTGAAGGGTCTATTACGAGCGCATGTTACTAAGTTGGGGAGGAGGAGAATAGCAACAACATCACCAAGTCCATTAAAGAAGACAAAAGAGATTTGCAGAGATTTTTTGCAAGGAACAATTTATCAAGGAAGAAAAGAGTGAAAGAACACACAACTTGTTGTTCCCATAGACGATGCCAATTGATTGTTGTCGTTGAACATGAGCTCAGCTATCATTGGGTCTAGTCTGTAGACCAGCAAAATAGTGAGGCTTGGACCAGGGGTTGCCCAAGCATAAGCACTCTGATTATCAAGTCCATAAGAGGCCAAGAAGCCACCTAGGAGGTCTGGTGAGGCCCTCGTGATCTGCTCGTGGTGGCAAGACTCCAAAGGTGGGTGCTCTTTTGGTATGTGTAGAGGCGCTTACGATGGTGTCTGTTTGTGAAGGAGACAAGCGTTATAGAGGTTGTCTGGAGGGATGCTCAATGTGAGTGAGTGCCATGCATTAGAGTTCATCTGAGAATCGGATGAGGGTTTCTGGATTAAATCCCCCTGCATAGGCATGCATCTCCAGCTTATATACCTATTGAAGTACTGGCAATAGTATGATGCTTGAAAAGACCATAGCTCTATGCGTGATAAATGTTGACAGGTGACAAATGTCTGTCAGTAGGTAGTCCAAAGGTTGTAGGGTTCAGGTATGTACCGCAAGCTGCCTGGCGAGCTCTAGACAAGTTGCCAATGCAACTCACTCGAGCTGTTGGCAGGCTCCTGGAGAGCCACCTAGTAGGACTTGGGCTTGTGCCTATGGTCCTAGTTCACTAGATTAAGCACATGATAATTGATATCCATCAATAACCAAACAATTATATTCTGATTAACTACCGGAGTAAAGCCATTGTTGTTGTTTGTCGGATTTTGAATCTCAACTCCTTTAAATTCTCATGAAACGTGGGATTTAATTTGGACACACCAAGGAAAAAAAATGATGTCTAATAGATATTTCATGCATCATTAAAAAGACTATAACTAAACATGTAATCATCAATGGGAGCAACAGATTGCCCATTTTCATTGCTGGGGGGCTGTTCCTAGATCTCGCAGTAGAGTACTGGTATGTGTTATTTATCAAGGCATTTTCAGCTGACGTGGCAGATTTTCTTATCGTCTTGAACCTGTTTGGGCTAATAGTTAGAGTGATGGACAGCTTGGCATGAGTTTTTAGACTGTTTTCATAGGACTTTTGGTGTAAATCTTGAATAAGGAGTTGTATTAGTAGGTGTTTGCTTTTGGTTTTTGAAGACTTTAGGGTACTTTCTTCCGACAGCGGTGCTTTCAATAAAATTGCTATTGATTACCATTAAAAGAGGGAGGAAAGAAAAAGGTATTCATCAACTTATTCCCCCAATTGCCAATTTTTCCAGTTCATCAAAGTCAAAAAGGTTTAACTCAAATCTTGGACTTACTCACTTAAAAGCTAAAACCTCATTTGAATTTATGAATTTTATTTTTTTCAACTTAACGTGGACACTCAGCTCTCGGTAAAATAAGATTATTGGTCGAAAAAAAAAAGGGTCCAGAAGGTGACAAAATGGAAGATCAGACATTTAACCTTTTAAAAAAAAAAAAAAATCTCATCCATGATTAACACGCCTAACAAAATTCAATCCAGCAAAGACTCAAATTTGTCTGAAGAGCATGTCATGCTGATGATGTAAAATGAAAATTGATGTGTGAGAGAAAAAGAAATGACAATTTCATTCTCACTCACAAGGGAAAATTGGTGTGTTGTCATCCGCCCAAGATTCTTGATTTTTCTTCTCGTCTTCATCATGAGTAACTTTGCCGACAACCAAACCATTTTGCTATCTAGTTATCTGCCTTTAACTTCTAACTTTTCCAACCGTAAAGATAATGCAAAACAATGAATAGCATAATATGATTGATGGATTGTGAGAGAAAATTTCTTAGACCTTCATCATCTGGATGCAGAGTATTTTGACTGTGGGACAGACACATACAAGGCGAAACTCTCATAATCATGGCCCCATTATGTTCGTTTACAGCACATTTGTAGTCCATGTTATTATTATTATTATTATTATTATTTTGTCCAATGTTGTCCATATTATTAATTATGACCGTGCATTGATTTACTATAAACATGTTATGAACGACAATGATCGTCTGACGTAATATTCCTAGTGGATTCATTCTACGTATTCATGTTAAGAAATTTGTGTTCATGTTACATTTCTTATTAATTCTTGTTAGTATTACGACTAGAGATTCAGAAACTGCACAACACCGACATCTTTGATTTTGCTTCTCTGTTATAATGCAAGGTCGTTATAGTCAGTTTGTTCAGGGAAATTCTCGTGTGAATGAGCATAAAGAATGTAAAGATCATCAAATCTATATGTTTTTGGCCAATTGACTTTAGACCAAACTGATGACAATTTGACAATATTACTTAGCTAATCCTTTGATTGTTTTTACTTGGTTTGAGTCACCCGAATCCGTAAGCTCCTTCCAATCAGGGACAATGAAATTCTACGTGGACCTCCAGAAGTCAGACTAATGGAGTTATTTTGGTGTATACTTTGGCATGTACCGGCGAGCGTGTGGGTCATCTCATTAGATGCAATTGTATTATTAAATTATTGTTGCCGAATTTCACCCATGAATTATTGTATGAAAATTCTTATTCATCAAGAGGAACTATATAATTTAGGATAACAAAAGAGTCGGCTTGAAAAGTATCGGATCCTGGATCGTCATAAAGATAGCCTAGCCCACTATTCTTCATGTGTGTCTAAAAAGATTCTTAGTAGTGGCTTAGTTGGCTATCCTTTTTTTTTTTTTTTGTCCCCTTTATTTTTGGTGCTAGGACTCTACAGGTAGTTGGCTAATTAACATAGCCACTAACATGTTGAAAACAATAATAATAATAATAATAATAATCTAAACAGAAAGGTTAGATTTTTTTTCTTAAAATTTGCTGGTGCTAATTAAAGAAGAAGTTAATTTGGATAATCGGAAAGTAAAGATGAGACATTAAGAACCCACTGCTTCTGTACTTTCAGGCAGTGAGAAAAGAAAAATGATTGGTGAGATTTGTTAAATATGATTAAAGTATGATTAAAGTAATATATTTTTTTTGGATGATTGAATTTTTTTGAAATGAAATTATATAAATTATTAAATATTATTAGATAAACTGTATGATTAATTTATTCCTACTTAAGATTAAGCCAATTGCTTAGCATTCCAAACTCCAGAAAAATGTACCGAGGCCCCTGGGGTTCTTCAAAAGGGAAGGGTGAAGTGCAAGTGGGGTGACAAAATTCCTGAAGATCTGGGACATGTATCTTCTTGCTAATAACTACAGGAGATCCTTTGGTAAAATTGGTCATGATTTTTCTCACTGACGGGAGGAAGCATATTGGACGGCAAATCCTTTTCCGTACAATTGGATGGCAAGCTCTGCCAGCCTTGTTAAATAGATGTGGCCACTTACTCTTGCTAAATGCTCATTAAAATGACTAGATTCTTGACCTACAATATATTTCATCTTCAATAAGATAGACTAAACTAATTGTATTTCTAGGAGCTGAGAAGGGGCTTGTAGGGAGATATTTATATTTTATTTGCCAAAGTTATAGTGGCATAGTACCGGTGACCGCGGACAATTAATTAGTTTATCCAATTTGATGTTCTTTATTTGAGTTATTGGAGTCCTCACACTAAGCATCGCCGCACGCACGTGCGTGTGTGTGCATTGATAGGTGTAGAAAGTGAGGATGAGGGCATCAAATCTGTGTAGATAGTGGAGATGCCACACTTCGATCGTCAGTCGCCCAAAAGAGAGATCATGATCACACCACAATCATTCGCCACAAGAACTTATAAGTGACAAAATGCCTACTTGTGCTTAGATATTGGTGGTATAGCCACTTTGTTTCCCATGCGTTGATTCCCACTTTGGTCCCTTTAATTTGCTGCTTTCGGATTGGAAATTAAAGAGAAGGGAAGAAATGTAATTGTCACCTAGCATTTTTGGTAAAGTCCATTTTTAAAATCACATCATCGTCTGTTTTTTCGTTATATTAAAAAAAAAAATAGTTGGTGAATATCTTATTAACAATTAACAGGAAGAGAAACTATGGGTTCAAAGACACAGGAGAGTGCACAACACCATAAGAAGCAAGACTCCATAAATCTCCCATTTAAGTTGCTTTTTGAGAAATAAAGAGGGTACACAACACCATAAGAATTAAGATCCCATAAATCTCCCATTTAAGTTAGTTTTTGAAAAATAAGGAAGGTGCACAACACTATAAAAAGTAAGACTCCGTAACACATTTAAATTAGTTTGAGAGGATTAGGAGATTTGCCTAAAAGATTAGTAACCACTCGAATTATATTTAAATGAGTGACTTACCACCTTTTTTTTGTTTAGTTCATTCAAAATATATATAAGATTTTTTATTCTTTTTTTATAAAAAAAATGTCTCAACGAGATAAGAATCACTCAGTTTGAAGTGGGAAGCAAACACTCAGTAGTGACTATAATGTCATTGTCCAAGCCTAGGTTCCACCAATCATCGACAGTCATGCCAACTCATGATTGAAATAAATTATTCACACATTGGAGACGCACACATATATTGTGTCTAAAAGTCTATCTGGCACGTACTGATTTTAAGTTGACAATGATGAATAAAATCACTCTTTTAATTAGAGGTTAATCTGACTAGGACCATATGCGTGCTAACAAGAATACTTGACAAAGGAACCAACATATGACATAGCTAATTTAATGCGTTGGACCACCCTTACGAAATTATATGTGTACGAGCGGAGGCTTTGCGTCCTTTTTTTGAATGAATAAATTGACGACCTTAAAATGCCGTGCAAGGCCATCGATCATACCCGGTTCCTACGAATAAAACATGCTATAGTATAATTATTCATGAGAGGGTTCCAAACCAAGTGGATTAGACAATGTAAACTTTTATGCCAGTCTTTATAACGTTTTGACATTTGTTTTGGCCTGGGAGCTAAACTGTTCATGTTTCTTGTAGCTCTCATGTGTTTAAATAGGTATGGTCAGTTAGTGTTTTATTTATTTATTTTTTTTATATCAATCAGACTAAACTTGTTCACTTTTTGACTTTCGAAATTAATCGAACATGAAAGATGTTTATCCACTGTCTATGTAGAAGGAAGAGACAAACTTTTACTCACGTACTGGCCGAAAGAAAAATATTTTGTAGAAATTTTTAGGTATGATTAAAATAAAATGAAAGTGTTCTAAGTTGTTAGGTAATTAAATTTAAAAAGAATAAATAATCTATTAGATACTAAGATAAAAAGTGTGATTATTTTAATAGTACAAAAAATATAGTGATATAATAAAACCTCTTTTTCCAAGTATATATTCTCATATACGAATCCAACCGAGAATTTCGCAATATAGTAATTAATACGTTTCAGGTCAGCACTTTGTTTTATTAGATTTCCACAATCTGTTGCGATCATCAGTCGTTAACATGATTAAAAATAATAGAAATTATGGGTCCGTTTGGTTTATCTATTAATTATTACTGTTATTATTATTAATTATTAATTATTATTATTGATTATGAATTACTGTTACTGATTACTGTTATTAATTACTAATATAAAATTATAGTGTTTGGTTAAATTGATATTTATTATTTGTTATTCAAATCATAAAATGACCATTTTGTATATTACATATTTCTTTCACTGGCATCATTCTTGCAAAGGAAAAATCTATTCGTTTTGATTATCTATATGTTAGTAAATTTTGACTGCATAATATATACTACGGTTCAGAAAAAAATAATTTGCAACAAGTTCCAATAAAAAATAATCAATAATTTTTTAGATAAGAAAACAATAATTTCATGAAAAATTAAAAAAATATATTTAATGAAATTTTATATAAAAATTAATATATTATTTTGTTTCTATTAGTAACTATTAGTATTATTTTTTACAAATAAAATAAAATAATTTAATTTATTAAAAATTTAAAATATTTATAAATTCAATCCTACAAACAAAAGTTATAAAAAAAAAGGTATTTTGATTTTAAAGATTTGTGTTAACAATTAGAGTTTTAAAAAATAATTTTAACCTATTTTTTGAAACAGCAGCTGATTAGATTCTTTTTCAGTAATTAACACCCTCTTCAAATACTTTGTATCACACTCATACTCCTCCTTTTTCAAACTAAAATGCAAATACACCCTCAAAAAATAAAGCCAAACACCTCTTATGATATTAACTGATCGTCCAGAAAGAGGTACAGAGGAAATCAAGACAAATAGAAAAGTTAATTACTAGCTAGAAAACGACATCTTTTCGGAAGAAAATTAACTGGGGAATGTTGCTACTGGGTCCAAACTTGGATGACAGCGGACCGACCACATGAACATTTGATTTGGTATAGGATTCTGGTAGGCAAGTGGAATTTCGAAGCACCCAAAATTCAAACGCATGCAATTAAAAAATCTAGTAAATGACAAACAGTCATCGCAGATTATGACGAGAAAAAGCAGCTGACTTTGTAGGTTAAATTAATGCTGCCTCTCCAGGGGACGTGAAGTGGTTTTTTCTATTCTATTATTATGATTGTTTTTATTTTTTGGCTTTTTCAAACTTGTTAAGAAGTTCTTGAGAGAGTTCCTTACCATTGTTTGAGATAGCAAAAGTTTAACCGACTATAGAAATTAGATTTATCTCACTCCAAATAGGACTTGTTCTAATCTGTGTAGGATGAAAAAAAAAAAAAAATCAATGATTCCAAATCTAAAGAATGCAAATTTGAAGGTACCTAAAAATCTAAACGGAAATAGTTAGTGGCGAAATAATGTGACCAAAAAATGGCCAAATTAAAATAGGACAAAAATAAGAAGTTTGAAATTTTTTTTTTTTTTAAAATTAAGGTTTATCAATAATACTAAGTATATTTAAAATAACAATAAATACGTTTAAAGTTTAATTTTTTTTTGTAAAAAAAAACAAAGAAGAGTATGGGCAAAAGGTGGCCATAAAGTGTGGCCACTTAATAGAGCTCAAATATGAATGTCTCAAAAATTTGAATCAGTAGAATAAAAAATTTGGCAAAATAATAATTTGATAAATCTAAAATTTGATACAAGTGAAATCCAATGAATTTGAGGCTAGACCTAAGGAAACCTCCAAAACATACAAACCCAAATAATATGAAACGAAACAAACACATCTCAAATCTCAAGCCGCTAGCTTGTTTTGCGATCTCTAACATTTAACTACAAGAAAGGATATATCAAGCATTAGTTTGGGATAGAATCATCGTTGGAATGGAACCTGATGAGTTTTAGAAGGAAGGTTTTCAATTCCGCTCATGCATGAAGAATACACAACAATTAAGGTGCCCTTCGGCATTAGCATTCTAACGGCCAAGTTAATCAGTAGAAGAAAGAATAGAAGAGGATACAGAGCGTGGACGAATGCTTAGATACTAATTCATTTGTGAAGAGGCATATTGGTTATATTTACAGATACATGCGAGGGTTCTTGTTTTAATGACTTTTTAATGTCCCCAAAGGGAGATGTGACTTACACCTTGAAGTATAGGTTTGGTCTTGATCGGAGGAGTTCAGAAAAGAACAGATTATCGAGCTTGGGAGAGCTATGTCCGGTCTAAGATACAGACCGAGCATCACTGTTGAGTCCACTCCTTATCAAATTCTTCAGCATCTTTGATATTCAATCACCCATAGTTATGATTTAGTGGTTAGAATATTGATTAGTATTATGCGGTCATGAGTTTGAATCCCACTAAAGTGTCCGATGTACTAAATATACGTTTGATCTCAAATTTTAGCACTGAGAAGTATGCTCATCTATAGGTGGTTAGAGTTGATCTGTAGAACGTTATTCTTATTTTCTCATCTGACTAACAAAAAAAGTATTTACCAACATAATTCTGAAAAAGTGTAAAAGAGATGGCTGAAAAGTCCAATTGTTCAAAAGTTGGACTCTTAAGAATTCTCATCATCGGTTTTTTTTTGTTTTTTTTTGAGCAAACAATGATGTTTGTCACTTTAAAGTTATTGGAGTAGATAAATATGTCCCACTAATTTTTTGTTAGTTAAGGTGCTCTGCCAATCAACAAGCTAATTTTTTTTTTGCCCTTTTTTCCTTTCTACCTCTTCAACAAGACCATGCGCATATATGATGATATTAGATGTCTTGCGCAAATGAAAACAGTGGAAAAATGGATAACTTCTTTCAATTTTACATATCATATTAGTTCTTGCTTCTTGTTATTACATTACATCGAGAATTAAGAAAACATCAAAGGAGGGCACAATTAGAAAGCAAAACAGAGGCATATGCACATATAGGTGTTGATCAAATATTCAATGAATTTCCTTCTAAATAATGCACATGGGCATCTCCATTTGGCTCTTCATCCATGAACCCCTTCATGTAATACTCAAATTTCTCAATCACGCTCTCCGGCACAGACACCATCACTCTTACAGCATCAAAATCGCCGCTAACTGGTAGAAACAAGCAGTATATATCACTACACAAAGGACCCATATGCAACGGCTTCCCTTCCCCAAAATCCAAGTCCTCTAATCCCAGCTTCGACCATTGTGACAAAACAAAACTCGTAGAAAGGTCTGTTTTTACAGTTTTATCCTCCAACAAATCAATCAATGACCTCACGTACTCATCAGTTACACTAGCCTTGGCTGCTTGCACCAATTTGACAACATGGTACAAATTACCGCCGACCAAGTCCTTCACAAGGGACTGAGCACATCCTAGCACAAATCCATTTCCATAATACCCCTGTGAAATTTCCGGGACTACGCTTTTCCTTATGTTAACCGAGAAGAGGAGCTTGACATGGAGGGACGGTGACAAGTCCAACGATCGAACCCAAGAGCGCCACGTGTGAGATGCCATTGCTTCAAAGGTGGTGCACTTCAGCGACGGCACGCACTGTCTCTTTAGACGGAGGATGTGGGCGGAGGTGAAGATTAGGGATGCAGGCACCAGCGGCTGAGAACATATATATTGGGCGATGCTCTCTAAGTCATTTTCCCGAGGGGCAGTTCTGGAATACTGCGGATGCGCGAAGTTTACTTGTGCGGGATCTCGTGGTCGTAGCACGTGGCGGGGGTGGACTGGCACGAGTGGGAGATCAAGATTCGGTTTGGTAGTTAAGTGGGCCCAGGCTTGCAAGAACTGTGATGTCCCAATGCCATCGCACAGACAGTGATTGATCGCAGTACACACGACCATGCCTCCACACCGTAGATTCGTTACCTTCAATGGTAAAATTTTCAGCCGCGACAGCCATTAAATAATATTACGGGAATAAGAAAAGGCAAAGAAATAAAGGAATATATATATATATATATATATATACATACACGTAAAAAAAAATTAAACATGAGAGTCGACACATTATAATTTATTTTTTTTATTTTGTCATAAAAAATAAAAATATTTTTTATATATTTTTTCTTTAAAAAAATTAAATGTCTTGTTTTAAAAAACACAATTTTTTTCTACAATGTGTTTGAGCTACGTGTCACTTTTATGCGCATGTGTAATCTAACCCAAAAATAAATAAGAAACTGTGGGATTACTCAATTATTATCACAAAGTATCGTGTTAATCTTTAAAGGTTAATAAAAAGTAAAAAAAAAAAATTAAAAAAAAAATGAAAAACAGAAAAGATCCCTACATGTGACCTAGTGAGTCCAACAGACTTTTGATCTTAGTACGGCTGACGATTACCAACCAGAATAACTGTAAGGAACTAAAGCAGAACTAACAGTATTAATGCTATTTATCATGATTCACAGGACAACTATATTAGATGAAAAATAATTTGGTATACAGAAGCTCTACAGATTGAGGCAGAGAGGCTGAACAAAGAATTTTTTGGTTTGTTTTTCACCTAAGATAGACAAAATAAAAGACAAAAAAATGAGTTATGAGAAGCGAAAATTTGAGTGAATTCATATGTGTGAAGGGATAAAATGGTGTCGTTGAAGATAGGATTTCGCCGGGTGGTTTATATTCGGCTCCTTGTTTCCTCCTGCCACTTGCCCCGGGATGAGAGATTGAAAAGGAAAGATCAGATCGAGCAGCCTGTAAGTTGGAACTATCCCTGTCTTTGTCTATAATGGCTATGTATGGTTAGAAGATATTGACGGACTAAGCTTATGGGAAGATTCAAGGATTTAATATAGCAAATTGACAAAGCAGCTCCGAATCATTTTAGAATGGGATTGCAGACGAACTTGTGTTTGGGTTTGGCAGAAAGAGAAGTTGTTCACATAAAAACTGGCTCGCAAAATAAAGGAAAAAAAGCCTTTCAAGCAGACGATAATTCGGGAAAACAAGGAAGGAAGGTTGTCATTACAAAGCGAAGCACATAATTAATAATCTGACCTGAACTATAAGAGGAGGAACTTCCAGGAAGCTCTGACCTTCCATTCTGTAAAGTAGTTTTCTCCATGACCTGTTTGGTTTCCTGGAAAGTTCAAGAACGTCTCGAGCTGTTATATCCATGAAAGCCTCGGCAAAGACAGCACCTTCGCCGTTGCAATCAACCTCAAGCTTTTGATCATCCTCTGTGCTGGTTCTCAACCTCCCAGCTAATGGGTAGTAATCCACGAGAGCTCTGGAGAGTGAACGTTTTAAGATGTCTGGTCTTACTGATTTACTGTAAATATAAAGATATTTAATGGAGAATCTAAGGAATTTTTGATCATCAAGATTGGACAGATACAGAGAATGCTTTGGAGTTCGGCCGCTTGGTGGGATTATAACTGGTTGGTTTTGATAGAAACAATCAGGGAGTTCTTGTAGTTGTAACATGTTTTTTCCAGACAGCTTTTGCTAGAGAGAGAGACGGAATACTTGATTGAAGAAAAGGCAAGGAAAATTGGGTGGGAATGAGAGCTTTGTAGAGGGGAGAAACAGAGACATTGGGTCAATGGTACGATCAGATTCGTTTTAAAGCAACCGCCCATCTTTCTGCTCTAGAGATTAAAAAATTTGCTTATATTATGAATTCATGAATTTAAATTTTTGTTTAAATAGTTCAGTAATATTAAATGTATATCTACTCTTGTATAATTATAAAAATAGTTTAGTGATCTTATAAATTATGAATATGCTCTCCTAGTAACAACCCTTATTCACTATGCACAATTAAAAAGCACAATTCTCCTTAGTAAATTTACCGAATACTACTATTTTACATTTCACTTAACAAAAAAGATTCCTTTTAATGAAGGGCTGAGGAGAATTCCTACACATATATACTCTAGATTTTAAGCCGCTTGTCAAAAAAATAAAAATAAAAAGCAAGAGTGATGTTTTAAAATTTTATTAAAGTATATTGTCATTTTGTGTTTAACGAAAACATAATAAGATTAGATAATTAGGATATACTTCTCATTAAATAATGAGTTATAGATTTAAACATATTTTTTTATAAGAGGTATGTTGTAACTATAGCTCTCACATGGTGATGTCCTCTTTAGCGAGATTTGCAAATTCGGGCCTCCTAACTAGTCACACCACACAAGTGGTGAGTGTGTTTGATAAGCTATAGATTTAAGTTAGTGGTTAGCGGTAAGTAGCAGTAGTGAGCGATAGGTTTAACCTTATGTCCGGCAAATCAAAATCTCATTATTAACACACAAATATAATAGCAAGATAATGATAATATTTAAATGATTTAGTAAATCTCTCTCTTTTTTGGAGAAATAGTAAATCTCTTTTTTTTTTTTTTTTGAGAATATAGTAAATGTCTCTTTACTTTCGCATAGATTAACCGTTTTTGTGTTATAAAATAAAATTAATGTAGAAGCATATTACCTTAAAATTGACCCGCACCCCAGAAAAAAATTCAATTCCAAATCTTATATGTTTGGTACGTATACCATAATCTCAGATTTTTTCTATTGTGCAAATCAAGACCTTAGAGAAATATGTTGCATACGTGTGTCATGCAATTAATTTTGTCAGGGGTTACCTAAGGTGATAACCTGCGTCCAACTTGAGCTCGAGTCCTAGCAACCGCTCTTTGGGGTAGGGACGGATCCTGAAAAGATTTTAAAGGGGACAAATTTCACATGTATAAATATAATGATAAAATTAATGTATACGATGAAATATAAAAAATTATGTTGATTATTTGACTAACAAACATTATGATTATATTTCATGAATTTTAATATTTTAGAATTATATTTTATTTTTATATAATCGAATATATTTTTTTATGTAAACAATCATTCAATCATTTAGTCATTTATTTTTTACTTGATTGCGCAATAAATTTTTTATGATGTTTATAGTAGAAAAGATTTTTTTACTGTAATTATTGCAACTAAGAAAAATTAAAGTGGTTAGAAAAAAAAAAAGGCTAAAGTCAATTTAAAATAAATACATGTTTAAAGTATACAATATGTTTCTAGATTTTTTTTTCTTTTTTTAATTTGTATTTATGATAATTTATTTCATTAAACAATAAAATATTTCTTCAAAAACAGTATAAAAATAAGAAAAAGCTTATTCAAACATTTTTGGAAATTAATAAGAAAAATCAATGAAATTAATTTTAGAAAATAAAATTGTAAACCTAAAAACCAAAAGAAAGAAAATGATGCATTTAAATTGTAAATTTGGGAACACAATTAAAAAAAACAAAAAAAACAAAAAATCCTCCGAAAGGGGAAATAAAAACAAAAAACAAACAAAAGCCTCCAAGGTTTGGAAAAAAAAAAACAAAACAAAACAAAACAAAACCTAAATTGTATCAAAGGAAGCTGGAACTTGGGGCTAGAGCGAGGAAATGAGGGGGAGCCCCGGGGGGGTTGGGGATGGGGAGTGGGTTGAAGTCATAAGCCATTAGGCTAAATTAGGCATTTTGGTCAACTTTGGTATACACAAATAAATTATAAGAAAAAGTCAGGGGGACAATTATCCCATCACCCTATCCTAAATTCGTCCCCGTTTTGAGGCAATGTCTCCATTTGATTACTAGTTTGAGTATACGTGGGTAGTATTAGTATTAGTATTAAACTTAGTTAGTATTGTAATTGACTTGAGAGAGTTTTGTTCAGGTTTAATAGTATTCGGATGACGAGTCTTTTTTATGAAAAAAATTGAATGAGAACGTTAATGGATAACTTACGATGACTTATATACTGACAATATACTTTTTTTTTTACTAAAAAAAAAATTCTGATAAGGGCCTGCAAATCATCAAAATATACATAAGTAAGCACATCAAATATGATTTTTGGTTGTCTGCAAAACTTGAAGATATTGGGTAGCAAGTGTAGACTTTTTGTTTTTGAAGGCAAGAAATAGATAAGTAGAAATGGTACTATACAAACTCACTAGAGAGAATTGTAATAGATTAATATATGAAGTATATTATATTATCTAATTGAACTCATAAGGAAGTAAACTATACAAACTAAACAAACATCACCGGACTATTCCCTATTTTGCAAAGTTAGTATATGTAGCCTACCACTCGACTTAATAAATGCTTGAACTCACGATGTCTGACAAGGGGCCGAACCCCGTTTATCATGTGAAATCTCTAAAAGGCGCAGATTTTTTAACATATGGAATCAGCCTGTTGGATAATCCGACCGAGTCGATTAATCTTTTAAATTTTGTCTACTATCCAGGTAACTTACATGCTAAAACCACTTAATTATTGTAAACCACATTTTTTTTCATAGCAAAAAAAGATTTTGTACTAGGTTAATAACATATAGAGAAGCGTTTTCAGCATTTGTTCCTGGAATAGTGCCCATCAAATATCAATTGCACGATAAACAAGCAAGAGGACGACTATGCGGCTGATGCTAAATTGGGATCAATCTAAACACAAAACAGTAGATGGTAGAGATTGTTTAAGTCACGTGAGATTTGTTTAGTAATTTGGAAAATACAATAGTTAAATAGAAAACGAACAATTAACGGATAAAAAGGGAATTGTGTATTACCAAACAAAGAAAAAAAAAATTGCAAACAACACAGTCTAAAAGGTTGTTTGGAGATACTATATGATATCTAATAGATAACAGTAAAGTGAGACTAAAGTGACATAAGATCTGACAATATTGAATTAAAAAATATTCACAAAATGGATTAATTGTTAGATAACTTAGATGACTCACGTGATTCATTTGGTAATACCTAAAGTTAAGCTATGTATTAAAAGAAAATAAATTTTGTTGTAAGAATTAAAGAAAACAATTTTTAATTTTCGGATTTGTAGTTTTTTTATTTAATGTGCGACAAGTAACACTTATTACATTAAGGACAAGTATAAAAATATACTATAACATATATGTTGAATTTTACAATAAATTTAGAAATACAAATGATCAAATCTCTAGTTTTTTTTTTTACTTGTAATCATGCATTATAAATTTGTATTGTAAAATTTAGGTAACATGTCGTAATTATATTGCAAAAAGGTCTTAAACTCTAAGGAAAGGTGTTGTAGAAAGACTTTCACATTATGAGCGATTCTTAAAGGTTCACGTGATTAGGAGTACTATCTATACACTAAATGCTAAATTTTATTCACTGCTAACCATCGTTGTATAGTAGATATGGAGAATAAAGTTGCTTAATTTGTTTTACCCCTGAGCGACCTATCTCTCATTTACTAAAAAGAGCAATATTTTGGAAACTCTCATGCGCATCTTGTGGAAATTACACAAGAGTGAGACAAGAGTGTGACAGTGAGTAATACACTTCTACACCTTGGATAGCTCCAATTGACAATATGATCTCAACACTCAAATAATTACTGATGCAACTAAAGTTTAAAATAGTCAGACCTCTAGTTTTTGACTTTAATCGTGCATTATAATTTTATAAAAAATCATATGAAGTGTAGTGTCATTCACAACCTGTCGTAAATTTGATAGCAACGTATCGTAGTAACTTCCCAAAGTCTTCGTAAAATTCAATAGAAAGTGTCGTACTAAGATTGCTAGTGTTATGAATGCTCTTACAAATTCAGTGAAGGTGTCGTACTAACATTGTCCATTAATATTGAGACAGGTACTCATAGAGAATGTGATATGACTTTCAATGATAATAAGGCCACTAAGTTAAAAGAAAAAGGTGTAGCATTTAGCTATAATATTGACATTCATTATATACAATCCATTGAAAAGCTTAAAATGTCCGTAAAAATGATATTGAACAAAGAATAAAGTTAGGCTCAAACGAAATATAAAGTAATCGTATTAAACTTGAATCTTTAAGGCTTATTTTGATTTTAATAAGCACTTACAAACTTTTTTTTTATAATATATAGAGACAAGAAATTTTAGGACGATTTAGAAATCTTCTACAACATCTGTTGAGAATTATAGGTCACGTTTTGAATTAGATTACGACACGTATAACAAATTCAACGATATAGTATCTACTTACATGTGCTATTTTGCAAAAAAAAAATATATGACATAGTAATAATTATATATTACTCTTTACATAATTTTTTTGAACAACAAAAATTTTTTTATCATGGATATGTCGATCATCAGATCTGTGAGTCGCGACCAGAGTAACCTCTGTTTTGTTGCCTCATTCAACTCCCTCCAAAGGGACAAACCAACTACCCGAGCACCAGTGAGCCCGAGTGAGGCTCCGCTACTGGAGATCACGACAGTTTCCGAGTAATGAACCTGCGCTGTACTACATGCATTCCACCAGAAAAAGCAACGTAGCACATTGGTTAGGGAAAAAGTGCGGTCGTAGGGATTTAAACTCGAGTCTCTAATGTGAAAATACTCCGACTTACCACTAAATTACTATTTCGGATAGTATTACTCTTTACATAATGTGACATACCTCTTAATTATTCCATTTTTTTTTCTTTTTTTGCCTTTGGTTAATAATAGTGAATTTATTAGGTGGGAGTGGGATAAAAGTGGAATCAATAAGATTTTCATCTTTAAATGGCTCACTTACCAAAATTATAAAAAATAAATAATCTATGAGATATTATTAGTTATGTTGCTTAGCTGTTCTAGTGTTATTTAAATTACTATCATGTAACATAAATTTTAAAGTGGTCCGATGTTCAAACACAAATATTGATGATGAATTTACGTTTACTATTTTTACATCATGAGCTATTACAATTATACTCTTTGTTCTTTTACCATTTCACCCTTTTAACATTAAGAAATTAAAAAATAATAAAAAATGTTGTGATTGGCTGCTTTGCTAGGGCACTTGCATGTGGCTCCCATGCTCCCCTAAGGTTCAACTACTTGGTATTCCTCGACAAATAAATGTTGACCTTAATTCGGTAGTTTTTTTTTTTAAAAAAAAAACTTTTTACTACCCGTAAACGTGTCCTATTTATAAAATTCCAGTTTTTATTAGACATAACTAATAGTGTTAGTATTGGCACAGAGATAGCACTACATTAACCTACTTTAGCTAATCAAATTTAAGAACTTCACGGCCCTTTCCCAGTGGCCATGAGCTTGAGGGTGTGTTTGTTTTTCCTTTTGATTGTGTGATGTTGCTATTCAGTTTGAAAAAAAAAAAATTTTGTTAGATGTTTCGTAAAATTAAGCAGTAGTGAACTGAACAGGTAGCTCTTAGATATAACGGTAGTTGATAAGAGCACCATTACTGTAATAGAAGAATTGGTATTTGAAAATTTGTCCAAATGCAACTATCTCTCAACTTTTTACAATCGTTGTGATATTTTTTATAATAAAAAAAATAATAGTATCTACTTCTTTTTCATTGTAAAAAATATCACAGTAATTATAAAAATTTGAGACATCATTACATTGAGAGAAAAAATTCGAGCATAAATTCTCTAATAATGTTGTACTTTTTTCCAACTGATAATTAGTTCAAGACACAAATACCGTAACAATATTATTTTATGGGATTGGTTTTATAGCCAGAGAATTTATGCAGAGGATTTGTCCTGACTATGCATCAAAATCAAATGGACTTTTAACTTTTTACAACTACAATGATAAAATCTAAAATAAGAAAAAAAATTATCTTATTACTTTATTTTGTTGTTATACATGATATCAATGTAGTTGTACAAAATTAATAATTTCTTGCATTTTGATACATTGTTACGACAAAATTCTCTAGACAAATTCTTTGGGTGAGAAACTTTTTTATTATTTTGTTAACCTAAATAAATCTTACAATTCCATTTACTATAAAAATCTTCCTTTCAATTATCATAAAATTACATTTTCATTAATTATCTAAATATTTTCAAGTAAATAAAGTGCATGTAAGGACTTTTTTTATTTTTTTGCTAGTTTAAGAATGCTCTAATTCAAAGGAAAAAGAGAAAAAAAAAAGTAACATTATTACGGTCATAAGTATAGTTCTTTAGAGAAACCTTACTGTCCTGTATAGGTAGTCCCAATATTTTTTTTTAATATTTAACTAACAACAAGAAGTAATATTACTCTAACTAAATATTATAATTTTATATTATTCATCAGTAACAATAATTAATAATTTAATAACATCGATCAACAAAACTATTAATAGCAATTAACAACATGTAAAGGGTGTTAGTCGAGAAAATTAAGCGATTTTAAAGAGTAATTTACATTCAAATCGTCAATGACAGTCTCTCTCTCAATCCGCAACTAATCTACTGTTGGGGTCCATCTACCATCCCCCTCAAATTATCCAAAAACGATATGACGGTAGCGAATTGGTTACAAGTAGTTTGCGGTGGTTTGAAATGTATAGAGGCGAGCATTTGGCTTGTCTTTCATATAAATATTGTTGCAATGTTCTTATAAGTACAACTCACTAAAATCAAACAAACATTGTTATTTAACCACAAATCTAATCCATAATATAAGATGTGGATTACATTTCAGTGTTAAAGCAACTTTAATTGACTAAAATGATTAGACATGATTCTTGCTGTCTTAACAAAGTAGTCAAAACAAAGCACTTGAGGTGTTCATCATATCTAATAGGAAAGGGACTTTGATAGACAAACCAATGGAACAAGCATCAAGTTCCCACAACCAGTTTTATTGCAAATATTTTACGTCAAATTGAGCAAAAGAGTGGAGAGGATGCCAATTTTTATGTTCTTTGTTATCATAAGCATAATATTTATGCGTTACCCTTTTAGAATTTTTCTTTCCTTAACCGCACCTCCCGTTCCAGATAACCAAAAGATTAGGCTATGAAACCTTTATTTTTATCCTCCTTTCCTGTATCATAGACTTTCTAGGCTGAAGGTTATAGGGGATAAAGTGGAATCAAGTTCCCGTCCTAGTAGTGACCATGTTAGTTGCATTTCGGAGCCATAACTTCCTTGGATTAATTCCAGTCAACTAAATATTATTGGTGTTAATTCCAATGATCCCAATTAACCAACAACTACCATAAATAAGCAAACAAATTACCATAATCTTAACACAGACGTCCATCGAAATCTTTTTCATTACATTTCCAATATGAAGTTATTCAGATGAATACCGACGTCTATACTTGACACTCTCTCATTATGAAATATAGTGCTAACAATAATAAATTGTGGCCCTCTCTTTTGGTAGACTGTAGGATGCTCTACTTTTTGTTTTTTTTTTTTTTTTTTTTGAACGAAGTAGGATGCTCTACTTGAAAAGGATCTCCAGCCAAATGAAATTCGAAGCTTATTTTCGCTTTCAGATGCTACTGATCTTAAGCTTACTCTAACAGGTGGGCCCCGCTCATCTAAAAAATTAAACTCCTTCGTTGAATCAACCCAATTACGCAAAAAGAGGGCTTGTGTGCCTTTAACTCCATTCCATCACTAACTTCTCACCCTAATTTTCTTTTTTTATTTTTAGCACAAACACTCGTGGAATAATATTAGAGAAAACTCCCATTTTGAATATCTCATTTAATTGATTTATAGGGAGAGACTCATCACTAAATATTGATGGTTATAGGCAGGCCTTCCTTACGTTTGATCATGGTGTTAAACGAATTTTAAACTAACTACCGCACTCTCAACAAAAGATCCACAATTTGCGGAGGCGAACATTAGCAAGGGGACTCGAATCTGACTTGATGCAGGAAAAAGTATGTGATGGGGAATAAAGAAAGAATATTCCTATTATTTATGAATTTATTAATATTTTATATTTATCATTATATTTTACATTTTATTAAGTTAGATATTATATTATATAGAATCATATTTAGCGTTATTTTCTTAATTAGAGTTATTTTCATTTAGAATTCTATTCTAAATCAGCTAGTTAGGTCTAACTCTATAAATAAAGCCTTGTTATAGTTTTATTATTCAGACAGAGAGATATTATAACAATTTGATATTGAGTTTTTCAACGAATGGATTTTCGTTTGTTTTGTGAGTAGATTCCTACATTACAAGGGTAGATTCTTCTTGTTTTTCTATTTTTTGGGTGGATTACTGAGTTGTTCGTTAATTTTGTATTCGTCCTACATCAGTTTGAATAATAAGGATCAAGGAAAGAAAATTCCTATTATTTAAGAATTTATTAATATTTTATATTTATCATTATATTTTGTATTTGATTAAGTTGGACATTATATTATTTAGAATCTTATTTAGCGTTATTTTCCTAATGAGAGTTATTTTCTATGTAGAATTCTATTCTTAGTCAATTAATTCGGTCTTGCTTTATAAATAGAGTCTCATTACAGTTTTATTATTCAAATAGAAAGATATTATGATAATTTAATATTAAGTTTTTGAACGAATAGATTTTCGTTTGTTTTGTGAGTGGATTCTTATGTAACACGGGTAGATTCTTGTTGTATTTCTATTTTTCGGGTGGATTCTCGAGTTGTTTGTCAATTTCGTATTCGTTTTACATCTGTTTGGTATCAAAGCAAAACTTTGATCTAAACCCATTTTGGATCTCTAACCTACACTCAAAAGTTCCCAAATCGTATTCCCACATCAACATCTAACCTCAATTTTCTCCAAAATTGCTTAAAACAACCATCGAAAATCATAAAAATCCTCAAAAACCATAAAAGAGGCCTTCTACTGTTCCTACCACCGCCCACCTCACCGGACGGTTGTCGGACCTCTACTACCAATCACCAGCATCACTCGAAACCACCTCCCTTGAATAGTTGTCCCCCAATCTGTCGAGCCCCCCTTCATGCCCTATAATATCACTAGAAACAACCTTGAACGGCCAACTGAAGCTGATGCTTCCCAATTGTGTCATTGCTTTCCGCTGCACAACCCTATCAACACTTCCTATCAATCCAAAACGGTTCCCCAACAACTGGTCTGGTGATTTCTATCCTTAATAGGACCAAATCAAGCCTACACGATATCGTACGTGAATTTATAGCAAGTGCTACCACTTTCAACTAGTTTATTCTCTGCGGCAGCCACTTTGGATCACCGATCCGCCTTGTCTAGGCCTCATCTGACCACCGCTGGACCTCCCTGTGGTCCCCTGACTTTGCTGAAGTCCATTGTAGATCACCAAAGCCAACTCCCAAATTGTTCGCTTCAATAGTTCATAACTTTTGCTATTTCCTTAGTTTTACAATTTTCAATTTAGAAAAAAAGAAAAAAAAAATTGGGTCTCTTTTTCCAGTGAAGAAGAAAAGTCAGAAAAAAGAAAACAAGAATTTTGATTTGTCTACTTTTTAGTTTTTAGGTCTATTGTTTAAGTTTTTTTTTTTTATGAGAAGAAAAAAAAAGAGAAAAAAATTGTCTATTTGTTTTCTTGGAAAAGAAAAACAAGGAAAAAAAGAGAGAAAATAGATAGTTACAATTGTGGAAATACAAATTTGGATGTCGGACAAAGGTTACAAAGTTCTTCTATTTACATTGGAGGCTTGCTATATCTTCTGCACCAAATTGAAGATTACTTGTCAAGACTACAGGAGTCAGATACATTACCAGTTGCCCTGAATCTATTGATGTAAGCATGTATCGAGCATCAAGTTTTTCAACATTATGATATTGATATGAGAGTTTTAGTTGCTGCATGCCTGAGTAAGATTTTGTGGATAACTACTCCAAATTGTTCTTCTTATAATGATGTGATGAGGGTTATTTTTCAGTTGACTGTCTCATCGTTTGAAGAATTGTTTAATGATACCAGCAGTTCTTATGGTAAGCAAATATTAATTCTTGAGACTTTTTCGAATATGCAGTCTTATTACATGATGTTGGATCTTGGTTGCAATTCATTGATTGTTGAGATGTTTCGTCACTTTTTTACTGGTATAAAAAACTGTCACCCACAAAGAGTTTTTCTGTTAATGAAAGAAATTATGATTCATTGACTGAAAGACAATGAGAATATCTCTTTTGATCTACTTTTCCCACTATTATATAGTGTGGAGCAGGTTCATAGAAAGATTTTTCCTATGTCTTATAAGTTGGGAGAATGAGTGCTTAAAAGTTGTGCTTATAAAATCAAGCCTTATTTGGTGCATGCAGTGAAATCTTTTATCATATTTTTGAATCGTTACGGTAATGTTGTTACTACAATATCTCAAGATATGTTGGAGACTGATGCACAGATTGATATTCATACTGTTCAAGATGAGGTTGTTGCTCCTACTGATTAAGGTAAGGATGAGGATCACTCATGTGTTCCAGTCAGTACATTTAGTGTGGCCATCCAATTTACAGTTAAATCAGTCCATACTGGAATTTTGGAATTGACATCCTACGATCTGTCTCTTCTCATTAAAAGATGAGCCCGAACCAATGAAGCCAAAATTTTCAAATGAAGTTGCTCTATTAGAAGAAGTTGATCTCACTCTTAATGAAATAATAGTAGATGTATCATCGCTTTTAGAAGTTGATTTGGCTGCTGATGAGTTAGTTACACTAGTTTTGAGCTATGCAACTACAAAGGTTGAAGAAGTAGTTGTTCCTTTGGATTTTGTTCGACCAATTGTGACTGAAGAAGTTGCACACATTGTAGAAAACATTGATTTTGTCATTCCTCTACAGTTTCAATTTTTTATTTTTCCTGCAGAGTTCTTGAATTTATTTCGTTGCTGCAACCTGATAATTTTTCTAAAGATGTTTCTCTCGTTCGAAGCCCTCTCTTTCTCATTCTCCAACATTTCAAAATTCAAGGACGAATTTTTTTCAAGTAGGAGAGAATGATGAGGAATAAGGAAACAAGATTCTTATTATTTAGAAATTTATTAATATTTTACATTTATCATTATATTTCATATTTTATTAAGTTAAATATTATATTATTTAGAATCATATTTAGCGTTATTTTCCTGATTACAATTATTTTTTATTTAAAATTTTATTCTTAGTCAATTATTTTGTTCTAACTCTATAAATAGAGCCTCATTACAATTTTATTATTCAGACATAAAGATATTATGATAATTTGATATTAAGTTTTTTAACGAATAAATTTTCATTTGTTTTGTGAGTGGATTCCTATGTAACACGAGTAAATTCCCGTTATTTTTCTATTTCATTTGTTTGGCTGAAAATGTTTTACAGGAAAAAATTTTCCTCATTTTCTGGCGTTTGTTTGATGTAAAATATTTTACAACGTAAAATTTGGGAAAAATTTTGGGAAAAATTTTAAAATTTTCAGGAAAAATAACTTTTCCTTTTACTGAACTTATGTTATTTTCTAAAAAAAAATATAAAGTGTACTATAAGTAAGTGATAAGGAAAAAGTTATTATATTCACTGCAAACATTTTTTTCTGTAAATATTTTATAAAAATAAGTTATTTTACAGCTAATAAACGGATTCTAAGTGACCACCTCGAATGGTTTATTCACTCTAATTTGTTATGTTGATCATGGTAATATTAATATTTCCAGCTTCCCCTTTTATACGTAGCGTTCTCAAAGGTCAATTGGCTATTTCTGGGAGTTACTGTTTGTCTTTTACTCTTTTTCATCTTTTTGGGATCCCATTGTGTTTTCGCTACTAAACAATCTCTCTTTTGAATTGCTTCCCCAAATGCAGTGCTTGCTAAAGTTCACTCCATCGAAGGTAAATTATTATTCAGCTGTCTAAAACTTTATCTCCAACAATTTCTCTGTGTGCGTGTATTTTGATCATTCGATTTTTTTTCCTTGGTTAAGCTTTTGTGCTAGGTGTGGTTTCTCTCTTTCTGTTCCTTGCATGTTGTTCTCTACCTTTGTTGTGCTACTAATCCATTTTCATCAAATTGAATTCGGGTGCATCCTCTATTCAAGAAGCTTCTTGAACGGAGACTTCTATCAATTGGAATCCTGCCTATCGTATTGTAACGACGGAGATTTTTTTCGATTGCTTTATGGCTTTTCACTATTTGCCGCTCTTTATTTCGGTGCTTATCAACTTTTTTATTTTCCACCACTGTTTTATACATTTAATCAATTTTCTCTTTAAATTGACTTCCCTCTGCTGTAATACGAAGGTTGTTTGTTCCAAAAAGTTTTAAGATGTGTGTCACTTTTACAAGAAGCTAATGTTTCTGGAAAAGTAGACAAAATTTCTCAGGTATCCACTTCTTGTTGGCTGATAGTTTTTCTCCACCGTGCAGTCTGCCTTCTGTTATCGTGTGATTTGTGGGTGTCCTTTTGCACGTGCAGCAGTGCAATCAAATTTTCAACAATTATGTTCCTCTACTTAATTTGAATTTATATTGACAACATAGTTCATGATTACCGCTTCTGCCTTGCAGGCAATATACCTCTCAATCCAACTCGATGTTGAAATACCATGGTCCACACAAAACTCTTGATGCTGTAATATTCAGGGAAATGGCCATACTTAAAAAAAGGGACCAGATTTTGAGCTTGTGCAGACAAAAGTTATGAAAGAATTTCATCATTTAGAACGCTTGAAGTTGACTCACTATTTTGATTGCGACCAGCATTTGGGAATAGAATAACAGATGATGGTTCCCTGCACAAGGCATCCAATTGAGATCAGCAAGGTCTAAGAAGATTACCCAGAGAATTGCCCTGCATACCAATTCTTCTCCTAACACAGCCTGACGAAAAAAGTTCTTGCAAAATTGACTCGTTGTCTTCTGGGCCAACCTCCCTCTCCTGCAGCAATACTGCAGTATATCATTATTGTTACGTTTTATGAGGTGCCCGGCTAGCCAGCTTGGTATAAAGAAAGGCTCAAGCGAACATTTTCCATATAATAAAATGCACCACATGTTGAGCATACCTACAAATTAGTGAAATACACGCGGAGACGAGCATTACATGGTTTGACGCCTCTGAAACATTGGATTGCCAAATTTTGCATGGAAACTATTCTAGACAAGCGGTGACTTTTCCAGAATAGGGCTGCAAGATGATAGAACTACAACAAGAAAATACTCGAACAATATAAAGAAGAACAATATAAAGAAGTACAACGTTGTCTTCAACATTTCAAAATGAAAAAAGATTGCCTGCTCAAATTCAAGTGCAAATTAAACTAAGCAGGGAAAGCTACAAAATGGAAAGAAAATGACAAATTCTGGTCATTATAGTTTCCATTCTTAATCATATGGAATTTGGATGTATGCTGCATCACAAGCAAAAGGAACATCAGCATACATGCCAGCAAGAGCACATCTTATGCACTCCAAGACAGTAAAAAGGTAAGCAAATGCCACGAACGTCCAAAAGTGCATACCCACCTTACCCCAGTATGCTGCAAGGGGCATCCAACGGCTCACAGTCCCTATCACCTGGAGAGCAATCTCCAAGAGCATGCCCATCACCACGTGAAATCTGAAAAAGTGAGGCCATTCTTTCCTCCTCACAACCCCAAGATATGCGACAAAGAAATATGCCATCAAGAACCAGCTTGGTAACCTCCCAATGGCTCCAAGGAATGGATAGGTCAAAAATTCAAAATTTTCAAGGAAGGGATGTAGATGATATGCTGTCTCAGCATACATCCATGTCTCATGAAGAGGCATCAAATACGGAAGACATGCTAAAGTCCTCCACCACCATCTTGGCTTCTTGGTCATTGGCGGATAGCGGAAACTGGATGGAACATCTTTTGATGCTTGAGGACAGACAAAAGATCGGCGCTTCCCTGGAAATGAAGTGAAGCAATGCGAAAGGCCAACTTGATTCCTTGGAAATGAAATGAAGGGGTATGAAAGACCACCTTGATCCCCACTTAATAGAAGTGTTGATGAAGCAGAAAGGCCAGAGAGTGATAGGCCTAGCATTGGAAAACCATGAATGAGAACTAAAACATGATTACGAGATGCTTTACAGCATTCCGAAACAGCTAGAATTGTCTCCAAAAAGCACAAAAAAAAAAAAAACAGAGCAAACAACACACTCATGTACCTGTGGATAACCGGGATGTAGCCTGTAAATTTGGTCCCCATACACTCTTGATGCTTAAGGAAGCCGACTTGGCAGGCAAAGTCCGAATGCATGGAGAAAGCAGGCCACTAGGAATGCATTTACATGGCCCCACATGTGTAAATTCACACAATACTACTGTCATGGTGCATCAATTCAGACACATCACAGGATTCCTAGATGCACATAAAGAAATTAACAAGTTGAGAAAAAAACTAGTCGTCGTCGTCATTCATACCATCCATACGAATCAAATGAGATAATCTATGAGAAATAGCCTCTGCAATTAATTGTTTGAAAGCAGAAGTGCATTTTGGAAATAATAAGGGCAGAGATTAAAGAGTCGTCTGGAAGATTTTCAGATCGAAACTAACCCGAATAGAAAGAACCCTAGATTTTGGGGTTGCAGGAAATTGTGAGTGTAAGTGAGAGAGAAAGACAGAGAGAGAGAGAGAGAGTACCTTTTTTTATCTCCTCAACTCAACAGCGAACCCGCACTCGCGCACACAGTCAGTTGAGGCGGCGTCAGAACAAGAATGAAGAAGATGGAAACGCTAGATAGGGGTTTCCACTGCGTCTCTGCGTGCCTCTTGTCAAACGTGTCGGTTCCGGTCTGTAAAAACTAAACCGGCTATTTGAATACAAAGTTTAAAGTACAATCAATTTAATCGTAATTTCGTAATTGTATTGATAAAATTAATATTTAATATTAAATAAATAAAAAAAATTAATATTTATATATGTTATATCCATGTGTAAAATGTAATAATAGAAAAAATGTAATGCAAGTGTTATACATATGTATAAAGCATAATATTATATTTGACAAGTTTAATTATAAGGATAAAAATAATATATTAATAAATTTAAATAATTTAAGTCAAAAATATTAAGAATAAAATACATTTTAATATATATATTGTTATCTTAAAATAACCTCTATATTTCATTTGTAACAAATATCTTAATGCGAAAAAGATAATTTAAATTAAAAACACAAATACAAAATACAATATAATAAATAATTTGATGTAATTTTTTTGCAAAATTTTATAGTTTATAATTTAGAAAAAAGATTGTTTTCTATGAATTGAAACTTTATTCTCTTTATATATATTATAGTATTTAATAACTGAAGAAAAAATGGAAAAATAAAAAACTAACAAGCTTCCTAATAATGGATATAATAAAGTTCGACCAAAAGAAAAATAGACAATAAAGAAAATTGATAAGGAAAATGAGTGGAGCGGCAAACAGATTGAGGAAGTGAGCGACAGCAATGAACAAGAATCTTTTATGTAGATTTATTGGTACACCAAGGTCGCCGCCGCACCTTCGCTCAGTGGAGTTCCACCGACGCGCGTTCAATGCGTTGCAAACGCAGGTATTTTGTCAAATTTTCTAGGCCACTCAACTGACCAAATAGGGTCAAACTTGAAAAACTGTGACCGAGTTATTGGTTCATGGTTAAAACGGGCGGTTCGCCGTGTTTAGAGCACTTTGCAAGTGGCCTAATTTGAAGTGAAAATGGGATTGGATCACGAATTGATTCCCTGATTAAACCGATTAAATGGGCTTCTCCAATTCAATTCTTACTACATTGCTATTTCGAGTTCAAATTATTTGAATAAAATTATTTATTTATCACAACGCGTTTGAGTCGGGTTTAGATCCAATGTTACCATGTTAATTTTTTTAAAAATAATTTTTTCTGTTTTCACTAATTTTCATTTTATTGTACAATAAAATTTATAAATTTAATTTTATATATACATATGACACATTATAAATAAAAGTATGCATTATTGTCATTATTTATATATACAAATCATATTTTATTACTAATATGAGAAGCGCTGAAATTGTATATTTTTATTTTTTATATTAATTTGTATCAAAACTATAGAGTATTATATGTAATTATTTACATAATAATTATTATTTATGGCCTATATATACAAATATGTCTGTATATATACATATGTATGGACGTATGGTTGGTCTGTACATATATATATATGTTTTTAGTTTTTCAATGAAAGGAAAAATATTTTGAGTTTTTGGTTTTGAAAGATATTTCATGATAACTAACAAAAAAGGAAGTTATTAAACTAATAAATGGCATCCATAAAATGACAGTATGATGGATATTACCAATTAAAACAAAAAAGATTTTGATGGCAATATCTTGATTAACAACAAAAGTATCATTTTAGCTTTTATTATTAATCTAGAATTATTTGTTAAAGAAAGTTATATATATATATATATATATATATATATAACAAATAATCTAACATTAATAAATAATAATTAAATTTATATCAATAATGGTGTCTAATACACAAATGTAGAGTCTAAAAAAAGTTAAATGTATGCAGCTTTACTTTTATTTTTGTAACGAGAAGATTTCTGTGAGTCAAACTTATGACTATTAGGTTATAATGGAGCAACATTTTAACTCTATATATATACATTGATGATATCTTGGTCTTTTCACATTCATTACATGCACATTTTAAACATTTTAAAACCTTTTTCTATATTACGAAGAAAAATGGTCTTGTTGTCTCTAAATTCAAGATGTCTTTTTTCCAAACTCGTGTAAGATTTTTTGGACATCATATCATTCAAGGAACTATTACCCCTATAGAGAGATCTCTTTCTTTTGTCAATAAATTCCCTGATAAAATCGTTGATAAAAATCAACTCCAGAGATTCTTTAGCAGTCTCAACTGTGTTCTTAATTTCTATCCCAACCTAAATCAACTTTGTAATATATATATATATGTTTGTATAATATCTATCTATATTTATATGTAAGTACATAAAAATGAAATTAAGATAAAATCTCAACTTTTCTCTTTCTGTCATGTAGATATTAAAATATCTTATAATTATCAAAATTCCATTATAAATAGGACATAATGAGGATTCTACAAATCAATTCATATGATTTCATTTTAATTAAATAAAGATTCTATTGGTTTATATAATACCACATTAACTTTAACTAAATCTTTATAATTACACAATTTTTAATAAAAAAAATAATAATAAGATTAAAAACTATTTTGGAATTCTCTTTTAAAAAAAAGATTAAGAAAATCTCTCATATTTATCTTTTTTTCTTAAAAAATAAAAAAAAAAACTATGATCAAATTTCTTCAAAAGAGAAAAGAAAAAAGTTACTCTCAATTCTTCTTTTTTTTTTTCCTAACAATTTTATTTTCTTAAAAAAACGTGAAAATTTTTGAAAAAAATAATATTCAATATTTGTCTTTTTGTTTTTCTTTTAAAAAATTAAAGTAAAAATAAATTATCATAAAATATAATTAATTTTGCATATCGCGCGGCTCAATTACTGGTCTATATGTAAGTATGGAAAGTTGAAACTGAAAGAAAATCTCAATATTTCTCTTTTTAACATGTGATGATTTCTCATAAATTCTTAAATTAAAAATAATATTAAAATATTTTATAATTATAAAAATTCTATCACAATTAATATTAGGATTAACAATTAATAAAAATCTAATTATAATCAAATCAGAGTTCTATTAATTTATATATTCTTACTTTCATTATAATTAACTCTCTATGACTATAAATTTTATAATAAAATAAAATAATAAAAAAACTATTTCATGAATCCTCATTTTTAGAAAAGAAAAAAGTTAAAAAAATTTCTCCAATTTACTTATAACTTTTTCCTCAAAAAAAAAAAAAAAAAACATTACCTTCCAAATTTGTTTTCCTAAAAAGGAAAAAAGTTGTCTTTATTTTCTTAAAAAAATTTTAAAAATTCCTAAAAAAAACTCAAAATTTAGAATTGTTTTATTTTTATTCTAAATAAAATAAAGCAAAAATAAATTTTGTAAAAAATATGATTAAACCACGTATCGTGCGAGTCTATTATTAATACAAATATATAAAATCAAAACTGAGAGAAAATTTTAGTTTTTCTTTCTCTACCATGTGGCGACTTGTATAAATTCGTAAATTAAAAATATTAAAATATATTACAACTATCAAAATTCTATTACAATCACGGTTAGTATTTTATAAATAAATTGTAATCAAATAAAAATTTTATTAATTTGTATAGTACTATTTTGACTCTAATTAAATGTTTGTGATTATCAAATTTTATAATAAAAAGAAAATAATAAAAAAATAAAAAATTATTTTCAATTTTTCATTTTCAAGAAAAAAAAGATTAAGAAAATTTCTCAGATTTACCTATAAAAAATAACTAAATTAAAATTTTTTCAAAAGAGAAGAAAAGAAAAGAAAAACTATTCCAAAATTATTTTTCTTACCCAAAAAAAAGTAATACTAAGTTTTAAAATGTCATTAAATGGTTTAAAAATTCTTAAAAATATTAACGCTCAATGTTAGAATGTTTTTTTATTTTTTTCTTTTGAATAAAATAAAATAAAAATAATTTTGCCAATAAATATCATCAAATTCATGCATTGTGCGAGTCTATAACTAGCCTATATCTATATGTAAGTATATAAAGTCGAAACTGAGAGAAAATTTTAAACTTTCTCTTTCTGTCATGTGGCAGTTTCTCATAAATTTATAAGTTATAAATATTAAAATATTTTATAATTTTCAAATTTTGTGTTACAATTAAATTGGTATTTTATAAATTTAACTATAATCAAATACGAGTTCTATTGATTTTGTATAGTACTACTTTGACTATATCATTTGTGTTACAAATGACTGTCATTCCGTTCTATTCATAAATTTTTTTTTTCCAAGCATTCACCAAATAAGTGCAACCATGACTTTTTATTTTGCAACAAACATCTCAAATTATTTTTCACACTCCAAACAAACTATTTCTTCACTCCATCTGCTTCGTATTTATGTGTCCTTCCTCAATTGCCTAACTCTAACTTTCCCCTAACCACTCAATTGCTCCCCAAAACCACTACATTTACCATATTGCAACAAAATTAAATTTTTTTATCCCTCCTTCAAATTACGACCATATATTCTCCCCAAAAGCAAGATTACATTTGCACAAGACTACAATCAAAACAACTACACACGAGCCTACACCATTGCCATGAAATGTAGGTTAGACTGAACATCTAACAACCTGTTCCCACTACCCACGAAGGCATGTGCATATGGGGTCCACATATAGGTTAACAGAGGATACATTATCCCAATTTGCAGCTGCCAAGCATTCTAGAAATCAATTTCAAACATTAAAATATGCACATACCTACGTCTATGCTCATATGCAACATTAATAAAAAGGGTGCGTCCTATGTGCCCACTACTCAATGCTATAAATATCACTGATTTGCTAGTAATTAGTTAGGGCAGTACCTTCATATTAATAGTTCATATCTCCAACACACATTCCCACCATAGAAGACAATGGTCCTCCATTGGTGTGATTTCCTTCCCTTCCTTGCATTACACCAATTCATTACTAATATCTTTCAGTTCAGTACAAGTACAGTTGCTTCCATCCAAGTACTACTCGAATCTGAATTTTCCAATTTCAATGCCCTATACTACTCATTAATAATTCATAAATTATAACTCTACCACTTTTCTAAGCCAGTATACCTACTCCTAAATGGCTTTCTCAGGACTTCTCTAAATCCCACTATTTCTTGTACCTTTCTTTTTCTCACCACCCTGTCATCTTCCACGTGGTTTCTTTCTCCGAAAACATTCAATTGCTAGAATACGACGATTTGTCCTCGGCCTCCCCTTCGCCTCACTATTTTTGGATCTTTGTATTCTGGGGATAAAGGTATTATTTATGTTGTTCCAATGTCCCGTTGACCTGTACTTGCTTTTTTCTTCACATTATTCTCTTCTTTTGATCTACCACATTGGCTAGGCCATTTCTATATCCTTCTACAATTCTCTTTCAATGATGACATTGAGTAGTCATAGTTGTTGCTTTCCTGAATAGCTAAGCTTATTGCTGTGTAAAACACATTCTCTAATTCTTTTGCCCTCCTCATCTCATTTCTCACTGTAGTGTACCATAACTTAATGCTACTATGAACCCTAGCCACATCCTTGTGACACCTTTAGAGTACGCACCTCTCTGGAATTACAGTAACATCATTGAAACCAAAAACCTTGAATACATAAGGGCACAATATGCCTTTGAATTCAAATAACTGACAATTGCAATTTGCTTCATGTGTTCCACTTTCAAAATTAACTAGGAACCTCAACTTGTGTGAACTATCGGTTCCTCCACTCACCATTTTTGTCACCTCATACAAGATTTTGGTCCCATCACGAGATATGAGGGTCGGATCACTATACATTATATCAACAATGTTCTTCTGAACTATCCTAAATATGTTGTTTGTATATATATTTCTCATTTGCTTCTCAAATGCAACTAGGCTGAAGCATGGAATATGATAGTTACAAGACACAAAATCTTCATGCATTTCCCTCTCGACAATATCTCTCATTGCAATCTCGTACTGCTTGGTAAATTGTGTCAACGTTGTTCTTGAATGCACAAACCCATCAAAAAAAGATTGAATGCTTTCACTCCTCTGTGTCATTGACATTCTTGCCCAAAATTTTGATTTCACATATACTAGAACCCACATATGCCTGTTTGCATATAGATTCGATAACCACACAGTTGACTACAAATTAAATTCCACTATCATGCCTTCCTACCTCTGTTCAAACTCTTCCGAGGTCACTGCATCACACACTACCGTATTGAAAGCTTCTCTAATTGTGTCTAGATCCAAGCATCCAGCTAATTTTTGCCCGAATTTGGAAATTATATGCCATAAACACCACCTGTGTCAGCTATTGGGAAATACTCTCTTTATGGCTCCCCCAATTTGTGCACATTGATCAGTTATGATGCTTCTGGATGTTAATCGTCCATGCAATTTAACCATGTCTCAAACAACCATATGAAAGTCTTACACTTATTATTATTCAATAGAGCACATCTTATCAAAATTTAATCATGTACACAAAATCCTTACTTTATGTCTGCATTTTGCCAAACAAACTGTGCAAAGCTTTAGCATCCCTTCCCACAACTTTTGGCCCTCGTACATTGCTTACATGATTTTTTAAATCCACACTCAAACACGACAACTCTTCGTGCCCTCCCACTTTATAGACCACAGATTTCACGTTCTGACATGGCCATAATCCAACCTTATCATTTATTTTTAATTGCCTCTTGTATTGAAAATCTACTACTTGGTGTTACCTAATATAAAAGATTGTTGAAGCCTGTTGGTTTATTTGGACGGGTCAACCCACCCATGATGGGTTGACCCACCCAATTGAGAGGTTGGAGGGAGTTACAACTCCCTCTCCCCACTTTCTCACTATCTTTCAAACGGTTTCTGAGAAGGGTGATTTATAAAAGCCTATTAAAACTGCTTTTTTGGTTAGACAATTGGAAATCGATCCAAAAGCTTTCTCTAAGAAAAACATACAGAAAATATAACAATCCTCTCAATTCTACACCAATCCTCGAGTAAGAGGTTCTTGTGCCGTGAAAAAGGAGTGCTATCTGCTTGTGAAACCACTCAGATCGTGACAGAACGATCAAAGTCGGTAATCAATCTTCTTGTTTTCAATCTGGAATTATTTTCAGGTAACTGCACTCTTCCTATTTATTTCCTTCATTGGTGTTAGAGCTCTTTTAAGACTAATTCTGGCATGATAGATTACTATTTTTTACTCTCTATGTTGTTTGATTGTGATTTTTCGTGCTATTTTCGGAGGATGTTCTTCAAAAAATTATTTCTCTCACATACATGAGATTCAGGTCACAAAAATTACATATAGGTAGTTTATGATATGTTATATTTTCTGTGAATTTTTCGTGATTTTAGTTTTATAATTTGTGAGAAAAAATTTACTTTTTCCAAAAGATTTTTCGTAAGATTGAGATAGAAAATTGTAATGTTAGGATCCGAAATTTACATGTATGAAAAGTTCTCATTAAGAGCATTCTAATGGTCCATTTTTCATTAAGTTTGGATACACCATTTGAGAGAAATAGCCTCTGAAAGTTTGTCATCACTCAACACGTTTTGGAAAATTAGGGAATAAGATGAATAGTACCTAAACCACTTTCCCACTCTCATGTGTTGATGTTGGTTGTGCAACTTCAATTTCCATTGCATTTTTTTGAAAAAAATTAAGTTGACAGATCAACTCAGGACATCGAAATATGGTAGTCAGCTAAATTTCATAGTCGTGGGGTGACCAAAAGCCAGTGAGTGACGTGCACTCTCCAGCACCGGCGAGTGGAGAAAGTAATTCTGGTGGTTGGTTGTGCATGGTAGGGTGCACCATTGATAAATGTGTCCACCACTCACATTGTGCACCTTGGTAGATTGGTCAAAACGCTTAGGCTTAGACCAATAATGCCACGATAAGTGTTAAAAAGTAATCCATATGTTTCCACTCAATCAAATTGCCCAGCCAATGATGAGCTGACATGTGGCAGGTTTAGGGTGCCCAATGAATCAGGTTATGCCACTTGACAATTACTTTCTGATTATTCCTAAAATAATTTTTTTTAAAAAAAATTCATAATAATTAGTAGGAATATCAGAAAAATATGAAATTTGTACCAAAAATTTTCTAACTTTATGCTCTACATGATTCTAACATTATTTTTCATAGTTGATTAAAAAAATTTTAAATGATCTGAATTACTAATATTGATTAAAGTTTTTTTTTAAAGGGGTTTAAAATGGTTCGATTGATGCGAATTTTAACCAAGAGAGCTGTTAGTGAGCACAATAGAAGATTGAAGTTTGAGCTCCTTGAACAACTCAAAAATCTATGTGCACAAAAAAAATTTTTCTACGCTTTTAAAGAATTGAAGATGAAATATAATGGAGAGCTTATGGAACATGTCAAACATATAAGATTTTTGATTGATTATTTAGAAAAATCAATGTCTAAGAGGCTTAAAGAAAATGTGAAGATTGAAGTTGTGCTTAAGTCCTTGACGGATTATTAGAGAGTAGAAGTGAGTCGTGAGTTGGAACTTACCGAGCGCACTATTGAGTAGTACGACGATCTAGAGGATGCCCTTAAGAAAGCATGGAAGCGTCAAATTAAGCTTGCTACAAGGTGCACTGTTGTGTTGTCTATGAGTCCTAATCTTTATTCTGCAAAGCGTGTTCGTTTTACCAAAATGGAGATTGGTTCATGGCTTTGAGAGCTAGGCCTAGCATGATTTGAGATACTGAAAAAGGATGAGACTTCACTTGCCAGAAGTTATCTTGTTTAAGCTCGTTACCTTTTCTATAATACATGTAAAAACTTGTTTAAGCCTTAATATGTGATATGTGATGTTAGTGTACATATTGTTCCATGTTTGATGTTATGTATGTAAAACTTTAACGTAAATGTTAATCATGTTATTATATGTGTTTAATTTCTTTTTGAATTTTTTAACACAAAACATTGCATACATAACCAATTTAATTAAAGGGTCTTCATCCGAGTGGGAGTTGTTAGGTTGGTAAGATTTTGGGAATCTTCACCAAAGAACTTAACTTTTGCACGATTTCGAGATAAATTACAGTGATATGAAATTAGTATAAAAGAAGATGATTGAGAATATAGTGAACTTTCGATTCTTTAACTAATTTCGGGGTAATTGTTAATTTATTTCTATATTAGTGCAAAATAAAAGGTTGAAGTGCTAGTACTAATTATTGATAAATATCTCAAGGGTTGTTGTTAACCATGGCAACAAAGATCACTGCAAGTGAGCTCAACAAGGAGGATAAGCTGAACGGTGAGAACTATGACATCTGGTACTGTAAGGTTTAGTATATCCTCGAAGAGCATAAGGTGCTAGAAGCCATTAACCATGTTATGGTGGACTCTAGGAAGGGTGCCTCAACTCAGCAAAGGTGAGACTAAGAGACTTTTAAAGTTTGTAAAAGAAAGAATGTTATGGCTCACATTGCTTTGCTTAAGAACATGGAGGATGATCTCATCTGTGAATTTGAGGAACATAAGACTACCCAAGCAACGTGGTTGGCTTTGAAAGACAAGTTTGGGGGTACATTGACCACTAGACTGCGAGAGTTGACAGTCAATTTTGACGTCTATATGAAGAAGTCGTATCATAATATGAGGCAACACCTAAGGGTGATGTCTAACATGATCAAAGAGCTCAAGGCAACTGATCATACCCTCACTGATGAGTAGCAAGTTCAACCTGTCATTTGCTTAACTCCTTTGAGTTGGGAGCACATGAAAATCAATATGATGCATGTTGAGACTATTCAGATCTTTGAAGACGTCTCCTTCGAGCTGGGAGAACACGAAAATCAATATGATGCATATTGAGACTAGTAAGACCTTTGAAGACATCTCACGCCATCTGATTTTGGAGGAAAAGCGCCTTAGGGCTGCTAAGTCCTCTGGTTAAGTGAATGTGGCTAAAGGTGAGACCAGTTCAAAAGCTGCTTCTAGTTCAAAATGCAAGTGGCGTTACAAGCATCATAAGAAAGGTAAAGGAAATGAGCAACCACTGAAGAAGAACAAGAATAAACGTTGCAAGAGGCATCATGGCAAGAAAAAGGATAAGACAAAAATGTCATGCTACAATTGTCGTAAATTGGGTCATTTTGATCGTGAATGCACTGAGCCAAAAAAATGTATCCTTTGAACTTGCTTCTCATCATTTAGCCAATGCTGCTAGTTTAATACTACTAACTGAATCTGATCCTTTGTGGATTGTAGCTAAAGATTGAGAAGCATATGTGGAATTTCGTCGAATTGGAGCTGGTTCAAGATGCATGTATGTTGGGAACAACGCAAGGGTATAGGTCAAACGGATTGGCATTTGCAAATTAGAAATACGAGGTGGTCGAACCCTACTACTTCATGATGTTCTTTATGCATTTGAAATTCGACGAAATTTTGTTTCTGTTCCTATTCTTCTATGTTTAGGCTATAAACTTGTTTTCGAAGGCCATGTTGTAAATATTTATGATGGCACTTCTTATGTTGGTTGTGGACATCTGTCAAATGGTTTGTTTGAGTTAGATATTAACTATGGTGTGTTTAATATCTATAATAGTTGTTTTTCTATTATTACATCAACTAGCAACAATGTAGTAGATGCAAGTGTTTGACATGCTAGACTGGGTCATATTGGGCAAGAAAGGATTAATAGATTAGCTAGAGAGGGTATTCTAAGCTCACTCGCTAAAATTGAATTGCGCACATACCAACACTATTTAACTGAAAAAGCTACTAGAAAACCATTTGGCAAGGCTGTTAAAGCCATTTTTCCATTACAACTAGTCCATTCTGATATATGTGGCCCAATGAGTGTGAAGGGCGAGGCATGGTGCCTCATATTTCATTATATTTATAGATGATTATACGCATTATGGTCATGTCTATTTGATCTCCCATAAATTTGAAACAATGAAATGCTTTAGAAAATATTTGAGTATGGCAGAGAATCAATTGGACAAAAGAATTTAAACCCTAAAAACTGATCGAAGACGTAAATATCTCCCTGAACAGTTCAAGGAACTATGTAATGAAAAAGGTATAATAAGTCAACTCACTGTTCCTTATACTCTACAACAAAATGGTGTTGTGGAAAAGAGAAACAAGACCTTATTAGAGACGGTTAGGTCCATGATGGCACAAGCGAATCTCCCAATACATTATTGGAGTGATGCTTTAATGACATCCACTTGTGTACTTAGCCGTGTTCCTTCTAAATCTGTTATTTTCACACCATATGAATTGTGGTTTGGTCAAAAACTAGACTTGAGTAATTTGAAACTTTGGGAGTGATGGCTTATGTTCATGATCCATCTCATAAACATGGGAAATTGGGTCCAAGAGGAAAAAAATGTATCTTTATTAGGCAAAGGGTATGTGTTTATTGGTGAACAAGCCGATGAAAGTGTTAAAGAATTGGAATCACGTGATGTCATATTTCTAGAGAATGAATATCTTAGTAGGGGTGATATTAATAAGGATTTTCGTCTTTATGAGATGAGTGATCCAAATTACTATGATGCTTTAAATCAATCGACTCAGATGCATGAGGAAATGCCTTAAGCTATCAATTCAAGTGGGAGCGTTATATCGCAAGTTGCGTAAGACTTACATGATTCTATATTGCGCAAGAGAACTCGTATAAGTATTCCACGTCATCGTTTTGAGATTGAAGGGGAAACTTTTACGATTGCTCATTATGATGAAGAAGAGCTTAGTACAGTAACTGAGGCTCTTTCATGCCCTACTAAGGAACGATGGACAAAGGTGATGGAAGAAATGATATAATCTATGAAATCTAACTTTGTATGGGACTTGATAGATTTTCCTCAAGGACGCAAAGCCATTGGGAACAAATGGGTTCTCAAAATTAAGCTTAAGGCAGATGGATTCATCGAAAGGTATAAGGCCCGCTTAGTGGTAAAAGGTTATACCCAATAAGTGGGTATAGACTATGAGGAAACCTTCTCTCCAGTGGTGAAGTTTACCTCAATTCTCCTAATTTTGGCTATAGTTGCAAGTATGGACTTAGAATTACATCAGATGGATGTTAAGATTGCTTTTTTTCAGTGGAGAGCTAGACGAGGAAATCTATATGGAACAACCAATAGATTTTGTTGTTAAAGGCCAAGAGAATAATGTTTGTAAACTTCGAAGATCTATTTATGGCTTAAAACAATCGTCTAGGCAGTGGTATTTAAGGTTCTATCGTGCAATAATTTCCTATGACTTCGCAATGATCAATGAGGATCATTGTGTATATGTCAAGAAATTTGGAAGCAAATTTGTGATTCTATCTCTATATGTAGATGATATTCTATTATCTAGAAATGATAAGGAGTTTGTCACTAGTATTAAGGAATGGTTGTTCTCTAGTTTTGAAATGAAAGACATTGGTGAGGCAATTTACATTTTAGTAGTAAAGATCCATAGAGATCGTTCTAAAAGACTCCTTACTCTATCACAAAAGCCTTACATTCATAAAATCTTTAAGCGATTTAGAATAGAAAACTGCAAGCCCATTGATACCCCAATAGCTAAAGGCAATGGTCTTAGCCTTAAAATGTGTCTTAAGACTCAACAAGAGCGCGAGGAAATGACGAATGTGCCATACTCCAATGCAGTGGGTTACATGAAGTACGTCATGCTGTGCACTCATCCTGACATGTGTTATGTCTTGGGATTGGTGAGTCGTTACCAATCAAACCCAGGAAAGAAACATTGGCAAACTGTAAAGAGAATACTTTGGTATCTTAAAGGCACTGGAAATTATTCCTCGTGCTATCAAGGAAATGATTTACGATTAATTGGCTATTTAGATGCCGATTGGGGAAGAGACATGGATGAACGTAAATCAATATCAGGATATGTGTTTTTGGTAAATAGTGGCGTCATATCATGGAGTAGGAAGAAGCAAACCTGTATTGCCTTGTAAACAATGAAGGCAGAATTTGTACCTTGCTCAGCTGCAGTGCAAGAAGCTGTTTGGCTTAAAAGGTTTTTGGAACATTTGGGAGTCTATAATAATCAACAAAAAGAGGTCAAATTGTATTATGATAGTCAGGCAGCTATTGCACATAAAAAAGATCCCAAATACCATTGTAAGACCAAACACATTGACACCAAGTACAACTTCGTGAGAGACATTGTATCACAAAAAGGTATGACATTGTAGTATATTTCGATACATGAGATAATTGTAGACCCTCTAACTAAACCAATACCAAGTCACGTGTTTCAGTCAGATGTTAGATCTCTAGGACTTCATAAAGTTTAACGTGTTGTAATTTATTGTTACTATATGTTTTAATATGTTATGACTGTGTTATTGTATAACGGAAGAACTTGTTTGTTTTTCATTACATATGTATAGATAATATCATCTCCAGTGTCGACTATTATTTAGCTAGATTGATATGAGATCAATCCTAGCATTAGTTACAATGAGAAAAGTGAAAGTATGTCCAATAGGTTAAGATTGTTCTACTCACACGGACAATCACCTCTAACGCTAAGAGAGCATATAGAGATGAGACCATATATGAGCCAAATTCTATGTGTGCATAGAAATGGTTGCCTTGAGCAAATCAAGATGAGGCTATATTGATTAGAAGCCTATATAGAATCCCACTGTCCATAGAACCTGTTGTAAGTTAGATGTGAGATCTCAGTTGGACACTCATTAGTGAGGGGGTCACTTAGAGAACTCAAGTTAGACACTTGAGAGCGACTGAACTAAGATCCATACGATGACGTTATACGACAATATTAAATGACATACGCTCCTTGGGAAAAACATCACTATAACACGTGTTTCATACCAAGTGTGCAACTTTTTGACCAATGAGGGAAATGAAAGAATCAATCTCTGCTTCTTCATTGTGTGAGTCTTTCAAAGATACAATTATCTCTTTTTTTGTGCCCTATGTAACTTTTGACCTTGTTTTAAGGTTACGGTATAATGCTTACTACTTTAGCATATTACCTATGGTCATGAATGATTCGACCTTTTGGGATATGTATAAGAAAGCAGTTGTATTATAATTTAAAAACTTGAGAGTAAAAGGAAGACTATTATTGGTTGACATCTTCCATGTGCATTCATCGGTTAACCAATTATGTTATTCAAAATGAATGAAACATAATTATGGATGCATATGAGGAAAAATAAGGTCTAACTTAGCCTAAGAGGGATATGGTGAGTTGAGATTAATGCGACGATATATGTTTGGGGCACAACGAAACACAAAATTTATTATAACAAGGCTCATTATTTTTTTAAGGGTTGTAGTAGCTATGTATCCCTAACATGTGCGTAGGATCTGCTCTCAAGTGTAGGTGTACTTGCAGGTCACACGACCCTTTTTGCCTGTATAAATTACTCTTGAGGGATTGGATAAGGAGAATTTTTTGAGCAATGACGAGTTATGTCAACCTATCATGTGCGAGTGAGAGATGTTGGTTTATTTGGATGGGTCGACCCGCCCATGATGGGTTGACCCAACCAATTGAGAGGTTAGAGAGAGTTACAACTCCTTCCCCTCACTTTCTCACAATCGGCCAGACGGTTTCTGAAAAGGGCGATTTATAAAAGCGTATTAAAATCGTCTTTTGGTCAGATGATTGGAAATCGATCCAAAAGCTTTCTCTAAGATAATATACACAAAAGATAACAATCCTCTCAATTCTCCACCAATCCTCGAGTAAGAGGTTTTTGTGCTGTGAAAAAGGAGTGCTATCTGCTTGTGATATCACTCAGATCGTGAGAGAACGATCAAAGCCAGTAATCAGTCTTCTTGTTTTCGATCCGGAATTATTTTCGAGCAACTGTACGCTTCGTATTTATTTCCTTCAAAGCCTAATCTCACGATTGTGCTCCAAGTTAACTTTACTAATTATCAATGCTCCTACTTTCTTCACACAACCAATTCGTGCTTTATATCCTTGCCTTCTGATTGGGCATGTTGGCATTATAGTCTTTCCTCGTGGCTTGTGCTCGTAGCCTTTGCTACGTGTAATCGTCAACCACCTTTCTTCTCCCATCAATTCATCCTTTCTACCCCCACGCTTCGAAATTTCAAACCCCTTTCCTCTTGCATATCTCTTGTAAAATCCATACAATTCTTCCATATTTCAAATGCCATTCCCACTTTTGGTTCTTCTACCTCTATGGATTCCTCTTCACACACAACATTATGCTCTACTTCAGCCCCGACTCTACACCCTCTGCAATATTCAATGACATCCATCTTACTTCCTCAAGACACCAAATGCTTCATTACCATAATCTGCACTTACCTGCAATTACACGAGAAAATATCCATTATTTTTCATATTCATATCTCTTCTGCCTTATTCATTTTGACTGCATCTTCCAACCTTAGTTTTAGGTATCTTCCACATCCCACTAAGCCAACACACTTGCACCCTGCCCAACTTGTTTTCTTCACCTTTCGTACCATTTGCATAGGTCAGTATATCTAACCCTTCCCACTACATTCCCGCTCACCTGCATGTCCATCTTTACAGTTCCTGCTTGCCAAGTTTTCCACCACTTTTCTACCTTACCATATATACAAACAATGATCTAACACAATCTATTATACTTCTGTTTTCTATTCTTTACCCACTAACTTATATTTCATAGACTTAGTTCAGCTCTATCAGTAATTCCCCCTTCTTTTCTCACTACACATTCAACTTCACTATCCATTGTTCTATAAAAAAAATTCCCATCCATACTACATCCTTTTTCCCTTTCAAATTTTCCTTTTCTTTTCATTTATACTCATTTTACGTAAGAGCAATTGACTTGTTACTTACCCAATTTCGATTTCCACCTCTGAATCTGCATCTGGAACCCGGAACCAAATGGTCTTGCCTTTGTTACACCGTTGATCATGGCAACAGGGATTATTACCAAACTCACAATGCTACCACCCCACACATTTTTTACTTCTAAAACATTTTTCATTTCGCAATTCCCCATTTTGGTTTTTCCGTGCAACTGCGTCTATTTTTGACGGAGTTTTTTGCATCACTCTTTGTCTCACATCCGCCTCTCTCTCCTGGCCATTTTATCCTTTCATTTTATATTACCTTATGTGTAATTGTCCTTTTTTGTTTTTTTTTTATTCACACCAATGTACTTTCAACGTTTTTTGTGGGCAGTGCCACGGAGATTGGTTGGGCATATGCCTGTGGAGTTTGCCATTAACATTTGGGCTCCGTTACAAGGGCAGAAGAAATTTCTTTACTATGCTCACACATTTTTTTTTTGTGTAATTACGAGTATTTTTTGTGCAAACGTAAGAGAAAAATGTGAAACGAAAAGATATTAATACTTTTTGTATCATTTTTATTATTACGATTTCACAAAAAATACTCGTAATTACACAAAAAAAAAAGCATGTGAACTCAATAAGAAAATTTGATATGCCCATCAAGTTTTTCCCTTAACATTTTCCCTTTTTATTATGTATCAAATATTGAGCTAGCCAAGCTGCCATACTACCCACCAAAACATGAACAGCCACACACATAGATATGAAAAGAAGGAGAATAAAGAGAATATTATATAGTAATATTTAAATAATAAATTAATATAATTCGTTAAATAATTAATATTCAAAAAAAATTGTTAATAATATTAAATGAATTATGTAATTATATTATTTTTATTTAAAATTAAGTTGAGTAGTAAAATTTAAAAAAAAAGTATTAATTAAATTACAAATTAAGCATCAAGTACCTGGATAAGCAGATTCTGCCGTTGGAAAAAAAGGACAAATGATTCCTCCAAGACATGACGTGCTTCTATCAATTATAGTTGCCCAAGTAATTGATGGCTAATGGCTATGTTGGTCAGGGTGTGAAACGACGCAGCTATTACTTTCACAAGCGGTATGCCAGCTTACTCTCTCTCTCTGGTATTTATTTCTTCGTTCAGATATGACCCACATCTCTATGTTATTATTGTTTTGTCTATTAAAGAGTTTTAAATTTTTTGGTTGGCCACATCTACCTATATTTTGATTGAATTGAATACGGAATCCGAATTTTCTCTTTTTAAGTTGTTGATTTGATTGAAATGATATGGTAATTTTTTAAAATTATAGTTATATTTTTTATAATTAAAATAAAATAAATAAATATATTTTATTTATTGTAAAAAGTATCACAGCAATTTTAAAAAATTATTTTTTATTTCAATCGAGCAATAATTTAGATACCCTAAAATCGGGATTTGTACCTTGTTCCGTTGTGATTATGACTAACAAAAACAAGTTCATTAACTTTGAACTAAATTGAGTTGCCTGTTTTTTTTTTTAAAAATATTGTCGATGGAAATGCGGTTGGTTCAACTAACCTAATTGAATTTAATTCACACATATTTTCTGTCATATTCATAGAAAATCTAAGCAGATGCATTCCACTAAATATGGAATCATTTTTATGGGAGTTATTAGGAAACAAAAATGTTACTAATGTCTCACAACATTCTTTAAGAATGTTAAAGAGACTAAATTTAGAAAATATGAAATGCATATATTTTAAATATGAAAAAATGATACAGTGTATAGAACGAATTTTAAATGATATTGAAAGAGAAGTTATCTTAAATAAGAAAAATATAGAAAATACATATATATTTTTTTTGTTAAAAGAAAATACATATAATTGAAACGGTGAATAGTTGCACCCAAAAAAAAAAATGATGCGGTGAATAGAACGTTGGGTAAATTTTTAATGGAGAAGTAAGTTGGTAATTAATCATGAAAATAATAATACTCATAATAAACTTCTCTTCTCATAATCCTCCGAAAAAAAACATAGTAGTTATTTAACTTCTCTTACTTTGTGCAAGTTGTCCCAACATTGTCGTATCGGTCTTATATATAGATTTCGCATGAATTAATATAACGATTTCCTTTGATTAAAAAAAAATTATTAAGGTGTTTTCTAAAGAACAAAAGTAGTAATTTTAACAAGAACAAATGCAATAGTTTGATTCTTTTAGTCCTCCTTTCTTAATCATAAACAACCAATAATGATATAAGCATTTGAGCTGCCGTCTTACATGCCATATGTTGGAGTTTAGATTGCAGATATATCAGCCAACGGCCCTAACTAGCTAACTTCCACCTATCCATCCATCCTCACAAATTTAATGAACCAACCGAAAATGAAAAACTCCTACTTTCAAAACCTCGCCTACCTTCTACAATAGAAAGCACTTGAGAGCCAGAACCTGCAACCTTCTGGTACTTTACATCTGGAAATATATTGAAGAAATTTGTACTCATATAAAGAGAGTCAAAATATGGAGAAGCATGCAGTGGATTTGATTATGGTGGGAGTTGTTTCCTGGACAACCCTGTTTTTATTAATTAGAAGGACGTTGCCAAAGCGGACCTTTGACTTTTGCAATCGGCTTGTTTCTACCATCCACGCAACTCTGGCTGTGGTCTTAGCTTCACTCTCTGTTGAAAATTGGAGGTGCCCTGTTTGTCCTTTGGCTGCACAATCTACTCCGAGTCAGGTAGGTGTGCACTTTTTTTTTTCTTTATTTCTAGCTTTCCAAGAATTTGGATTGATCTAATTCGTTAAGATATATTATATGATCATTTGAAATTCTTGTTGGGATTCTTCTGAGCAGATGAAAACACTAGCAGTAACACAGTCTTATCTGATCTATGATCTCGTATGTGGCTTTTGCGACAATAAAGTTAACATGGACAATGCAATCCACCATGTTGTCAGCATTGTAGGACTGGGAGCAGGCCTTGCTTATCAAAGGGTACCCTACTTACCCATCTTTCTCTCTCTCTACCAAAAATTTCCATGTATTCTGTTCTCGAGTCAATTAATATCCACTGGTGTTAGAAATGGCAACTACAACTTTCCGCAGGATACTACTATTTGTGAGAAACTAATAAACTGTAAAGTTTCACTTTCTTTTCTGTTATAAGGATGTTAATCAAAGAGTTGGTTTAATCTTCCCCAGATTTTCTTCTTGTCCAACCTGTAATTTTCTTCTGAAGTTACCAACTGGAAAGTTAGGTAAACTCAAATCTGTTACAATAGATAACTTCACTGTTAAAGAAAGGATTGCCTATCTGTAATTCATTTATAGTTGGTAAATTTTTTGCTTAAACAAGATATTAAAATTCTGATTCGTCTGTTGTTAGAGCCTAATATATATATATAAGTTGATAGAATAGTAGAAGAAATTTGGAAATGCAGTGTGGATCAGAAATGGTTGCAGCACTATGGATAACCGAGCTATCGAGCCCTTTCCTCCACTTGAGAGAGCTTCTGAAGGAGCTTGGCTACAGGGACACTGATCTTAATTTGGCAGCCGATGTAAGTATCGAGTCCCATGGACATTTCAATGTACAAAGTCTAAAATTGCCTAATTAAGTAGCATTTAAATAAGACTAAATTTGAGAAATTAATTGCAATGAAATGTAGCTGGAAAGCTGTTTCAATTTTAACTTTTGAGAGACATAACCTTCACATTGCATTGTTGATGCAGATTTCATTTGCAGCCATCTTCTCGTTTGCAAGGATGGTTGGTGGGCCATATCTTACTTACGTGACACTTACAGCCAACAACCCCCTCATTATCAAGGTAATAATTCCTTGATGATATCTGCACTCCACATGTGGCATTGGATCACAATCACGTACATGTGTTGGAAGTACATATTATATGTATTGATTACCTGGAAATGTTTTTTCATTTTGTTTAGGCAATGGCAATGGGTTTACAGCTGGTCAGTGCTTTCTGGTTCTACAAGATTGCAAAAATGGTGAAGTACAAAATAGCCAAATGGACATCAAAAAAAGGCCGTCTAGATTGATTAGTTGAATTAGCCAATGTAAATTAGCTGGCATCCAGACAAGAAAAAAGATTTCTTCTTTTTATCCCTGTGATTGTATTCGGAGATTATCATATTGCTTTAGGCGATCTATTTCTTTCTTTTTTAATTTGATATCAAACAGTAGTCCAAGAACTAGTATTCATTACAAAAAATTAACCTTGATTTATCTATACGAGGGTAGTGACTGAGTTACGTAGTAGCTGACAGATGTTATCTAAAACAATATTTTATAGCATCTTGCAAATAATTGAATTTTTCTATTTTCGATTATTCAAAATATTTGATTTTGATATCTACTAGTAGATCCATTAGATTACGAACTACACACTCCTTTCTTAGTATTTGAATCTGCGATGTATGAAATAAAATTATGAATTCTAACCACTGGATGTTCACTAACGAATGATATTTTCTCTTTTATAAAGATTTTCTTTCATTTCACATTTAATGTTATTTATATTTGCGTCTTTTAACAGTTCCACAAATAGAGCTCAATAGACATATCTACAAATTTTACCTAACATCTTTATGTTTTTCAGAAATTTCACCCGACAACACCTTTTTTTTTTTGTTAAATTCACCATTCACGTACTTGCGGTCAACATTTTGTTAGTCAACCATTAAAACTGCGTGATAGTCTATTCAGCTGCATGTTATTCAAGTCAGATGCCATGTTAGTAAAAGGTGATAATTTAACACACACTTTTTTCTATACTTTTTTTCAGAAATTTTAATTCTCAATAAGTTAAAAGAAAAAAGTTGCAATGATTTTCTTAAAACTTGAAAAGTAAAAAAAAAAAAAAAAAAAAGAAAAAACCCAAAACCTAACCCTTGAAGGATTGTTAGTAAAAGAGAAGCAACAAATGTAGGATCATGCTTCATTGATTATCAGCAGCCAAACAATGTGACAATAAAAATAAGTATCCCTTGCCACGAATTGATGATCAGTTTGATGAACTTCAATGAGTCCAGTATTTTTCTAAGATTGATCTCTACTTAGGTTACAATAAGCTAAGAGTTAGAAAAGAAGATGTACCTAAGATAGCTTTTTGCACTAGGTACGAACACTATGAGTTTTTGGTATGTCTTTTGGCTTTACTAATACTCCAACAGCCTTTATAGACTTAATGAATAAGCTGTTTAATCCATTCTTTGATCAGTTTGCCATTGTCTTCATTGATGACATACTAGATTACTCTGAATCAAAAGAAGAGCATGGGCAACATTTGAGGTTGGTACTTCAAAAACTGAAAGTTGAACAATTGTATGCAAAATTTAGTAAATGCGAATTTTAGTTAAAGATTGTAACATTCCTAAGACACGTGGTGTCCAAGAATGGAATAAAGGTGGATCCCAAGAAGATTGAAGTAGTGAAACAATGGCAAAACTGACTACAATGCCAGAGGTTCGTAGATTCTTGAGATTAGATGGATACTACAGACGATTTGCACAAAACTTCTCAAGAATAGTGGCACCATTGACCTGATTAACATAGAAAGAGGTCAAATTTGAGTCGACTAATAAGTGTGAACAGAGATTTCAACAATTGAAGGAGCGTTTAACTTCTTCTCTAGTGTTATCACTTCCATTAGGCTTTGGAAGTTTCACTATGTATTGTGATGCTTCAAGGGTTGGTTTAGGCTTCGTATTGATGCAAAATTGTGGTGTCATTGCTTATAGGTCTAGACAACTTAAAAGGCATGAGCAAAATTATCCCATTCATGACCTAGAAATGGTTGCAGTAATAATTGCATTGAAGTTGTGGCGACATTATATGTATGGTGAGGCTTGTAAAATCTTTTCAGGTCATAAGACTCTCAAGTATATTGTTCAGCAGAAAGAGCTAAATTTGCGACAATGGCAATGGGTAGAATTATTGAGAGATAATGATTTTATCATTAAGTGCCATCTAGGCATAGCCAATGTGGTGGCAGATGCTTTAAGTTGAAAGTCTATGGAAAGTTTAGATCACATTAATGCAAAAAAATGATTAATAGTGGAAGAGCTGCATGGATTAAAGGATATAAGGTTAAAGATGATGGTAGAAGGGGTTAGGAGCATTACTATCTCACTTTAAAGTGAAGTCTAAACTTGTGGATATAATCACTATAGCTCAGGATCAAGATCTTAAAATGAAGTGATCAAGTTCTTAAACTGAAAAAAGTGAGTGATTTGAATGATAGCAAGGCTAAGGAATTCTCACTAGATTCTGATGGGGTATTGAGGGTCAAAAGTTGATTGTGTGCTCTAGATGTAGGTGGCCTAAAGGAATAAATCATGAGAGAAGCCCAAAATTCAGCCTACACAATGCATCCAAGTGTGAATAAAATGTATCAAGATTTGCATAAGTTTTATTGGTGGGAGAATACAAAGAGGGATATTTCTGATCATGTTTCTAAGTGCCTTGTTTGTCAACAAGTTAAGGCTGAGCACCAAAACCACTAGGGACACTTCAACCTCTTTCTAATCCTGAGTAGAAATAAGAAAGTATTGCAATTGATTTTGTTACAAGTCTACCACTCACGAGAGGAAGATATGATTTTGTTTGGGTGATTGTGGATAGATTGAAAAAAAGTGTTTATTTCTGTTGTTTCACACGACTTATGGGTTTGAGCATTTGGCTCGACTATATATTGATCACATTGTGTGTTTGGATAGAGTGCTAGTGTTAATAGTATCATATAGAGGATCATAGTTCACTTCTTGGTTTTAGAAGGAATTTTAGAAAGCTATGGGTACTAGTACAACATTTCATCTATAGTCAAATAGATAGCCTTAACGTACTATCCAGATTCTATAGGACATGCTCATGGCTTGTGCAATAAACTTCAGTGGAAGTTGGGACCAACATTTTCCTCTTGCTGAGTTGACCTATAATAATAGCTATCAGTCTACCATACAAATGGCACTCCATGAGGCTTGATATGGTCATAAGTGTTGATCACTTTTTTTATTGGGGAGAACTGAGAAAAAGAAAATAGCTGGAACTAGTCTTAGGACCCAAGGTGTTGGAGCAAACATTAAAAAAGGTTCGGATTATCAGAAATCAGATGTTAACTACTCAAACTCAGCAAAAATCTCAAGTAAATCAAAGGAGATGAGAGTTAGAGTTCATGGTTGGGGATATGGTATTTCTGAAAGTGTCTCCCATGAGAGGAGTAGTTCATTTTGATAAGAGAGGAAAACTTAAACCGAGATATATTAGTCCTTATGAGATTCTAAACTGGGTAGGCACGATGACCTATAGGTTGGCCCTTCCACTAGATCTTTTTAGAGTGCATCCTGTGTTTTATGTATCAATGCTTCGGAACTATATCTATGATAAGTCACAATTTCGAGTTCCGCAGCCAATTGAATTTAAGAAGGATTATCATATTAGAAGCGTCTCACAATGATTTTTTGCCATAATGTTGGGAAAGTTTGTTTAAAGGAGATACCACTAATAAAGGTGTTATGAAGTAATCATTCAGAAGAAAAGGTCACATCGAAACTTGAAACGAACATGAGGGTGAGGTATCCACAACTATTTCCCAATGATAAGTAAGCGTATATCACAAATTCGAGGATGAATTTTTATTAAAGGGGTAGACTGTAATATTTGCAAAAAAAAAAAAATTGATTAAACAAAGTATGAGCTTAAGGTAGGCTTGCCCATACCAAATTAAATTAATTTTTCCCCTTTCTTTCTTTTTTCTTTTTATTTTTTTTTCCTTGTTCCCCCCCAAGCCTGACATTCACATTTTTAGTTTTCTTCAACTCAACGCCACTACTCTTTTCTTTGTTATCCATCACAAACCACCACTATTAAAGTGCCCACCACCATACCACCACCATCAACTGCAATAATCGCCATCTGTTATTCCCATTGCTGTGATTGCTATCATCAAACGTCCCTTTCCTCTCTCTTTCTCTCTCAAAAATTTTCCAAAATAGCCCCTTTAATTCGTAACCCTAATGTCTTCAATTTCATCAAATTCAACGTTCAATGGTCAAATTGAAGCTCTTAGGATATATATATATATATATATATATATAATCAGGGGTTAATTAAAGTGAATTGAAGGTTGAAGTTGAGTTTTGGAAGAGATTGGAGTCTTGGTTGATTTTTGATGAATTAAATTGTATTTGGGCTTTAAGGAAGTATAAACAAATATTAAGAATAAAAAGGGTTATGTTTGATTGAGGTGGGAAAAGGAAATTGCAAATTTCAAACAAACTATTCAAGTCTGAATGGACGTAGGTGTAACTTCTTTTATACAAGAAATTTGAGCATTAAGTTTTAAGAGAATATTGACAACAGAGGCTATTAGAGCCTCCCTGAGCTTCTTAGCTTAACTCCTTGTGACTGATCCATTGGAATGTGCAAAGGATCCCTCAGATTGGTTTTGATGCTACTTTGGTTGTAATCATACATATTCTTTTAGGGCCTTTTGGGTTTATATATAATGTTTTAAATGTGCACAAATACCCCAAAGAAACCTTAAAAATGTGTAATGCAAAAAAAATTTGGAAAACTACAAATTACATAACCAAACAAAATTGTAGCTGGATATAAACGAGACCCAAATTAAACCAACAACCCAAAAAGAACCGGACCTAGACTAGGGACAAACGAGTACCAAACTAGTCAAGAGTACAAGACGAGTCTTTCTTCAAAACGATAAAAGAAATAAAAATCACCAAAACCCTACAAATTGCACAAATAATTTATCGTTTAAAGCTTTTAAACCACATGATACTTATGCAATTATCAGGCCAATTGAATTTTACCATACTTGAACCATTGCTTGTCCTCAAGCAAATACAATGTTCATCCAAATTGCACTTAAATCAAATTCTTGAAATAATGTCTCACTAACACAATACAAGATTAAATTAAGAGCATCATTCAATATTTTACTAATCAATTATAATTATTGATTTCTTCATTTCCCACAAAACAAGTTTTTAAACAATTGATCAAGTGCAAGAACCTTTTATTGATTATTGATAACACTTAGTTATATTCATGCAGAAAAAAAAATTATGCATACCCATCTAAGTCCCATAAACAAAACCATCTCCTCTTAAAAAAAAAATACAAAATCAAGAAGAAAATAATAGGACTTGATTGTTTTTTTTATTATTTCTAATTTTATTAGAGATTATAACAAGAACTTGATTACTAGCTCACGAGATAAACCTTAATAGTGCTTTGCATACTCATAATTTAAACAACCTTTTAAGTGAAGATCAACAATTATAGTGAAGACCCTCAGTTACCAAGTAACTCAAAGCAGTGGAATAGACCAGCTAACAACATTTAGCCTCATAATATTTTACATTTTTTCCTCTTTATTGAATGTCCCTTCTATCCTCAGGATCAATCCTCAATTATAGTTTTTCTTGACTATGAATTTTGATGCACTCTTCTAGCATTAGTTTCACCAGTGTCGCTAACCAAAGTCTCGTTGCAGTTTTTCTTCCTTGTTTTGCATTAGGAGAATTGAATAGCAATTTGCATAATATTTAGAGACAAAAAATTTTGATTCTATTCATTCGTTGAAATCTCCATACCAACTTAAGGTTGTGGAGATAATGGTATGTTCATCAACATTTTGCTTTAGTGCTTATTTTTTATTTTTCTTTCTTTTCCCAAAAAGAGTGGTATAGGCCAAGTTTCTTCAAATGTACTAATATATTTTGAACTCTAAAAATCCTATTTTGGAAGAGATATAATGGGGAGATCATTAGGAACGAAAAAGGAACATTTGGAAAAGTTTTTAAGCTTTTAAACATTTTTTGCATGACTTTGGAACAAAGGGAAGATTGTTTTTGGAAGCAAGACGACTCTTATAGAAGAGAATAAAAAAACAAGGGGTTTTCTTGTGTCAATCATCTATTTTTTTTTTTTTTATCATAAACTCTTTGTCCATAATATTTATAATATTTTATTATATTTATGTTGAACTAACTCCTCATTTTAAAGGGGTAAAGATCTTATGTTGATGTTTATGGTTTAGTTTTGTAAGTTAATGATTTGATGATCTTTTCAGTTTATTTGTGTTATCTTATGCTTAATGCTTTCAATTTACTGGTCATCTATTAAATGATCATATATTTGGGATTTGACGCTTGAGAGATGTAATTCAGAATAGGATCTGGATATCACAATATGAAATTCTAGATGACTCGAGAGAGAATTTAGGTTTTGTGGGATTGTTGAAGAGAATCATAAAATTTAATGAGTCTTCAATTTTATAGGTTTTATAGGGATATTAAACTTGGAACTTTGTGAGGATATATATTTAATTCAGCACTTGAGAGATGGAATTGAATGAATTAGGATTTTTGATACATAAACTAAGAGGTTAATTAGTCATTGGCTTGTGAAAAAACCCATACTCTAGACATATGCGAAGTTGAACCTGTAGAACCTTATTCAATTGCATTCTTCTTCCAAGTATTTTATCTTTAAATTTTGAGTTATAATTTATTTATTTATTCTTTTATTTGATTGTCAAGTAAAATTAAGAATATTAATTACAGTTAGTGAATTTTAAGATTTATTGTTTCCTATAGAAACGATAACTCTTTTTACCATTATATTACAAAACTTAACACCATGCACTTACGGTCAGATTTTCACAGACAAGTTTTTGGCACTGTTGCTGGAAGTATACAAATTTTAAATTTTGCTAATATTGTTGCCAGATAATTCTAGTTTTAATTTGAGTTTTCATTTCATTTCATTTTTGTTTGTCTAATCTTATTAAATTTTATTTTTGTTTGTGTGGTTTTGGCAATGTATGCGAAATATTAGAACACTTGATTTAGTTCCTTTTGACCTAGAGATTGAAAGAATGCTTTAAGGGATTAGGAAATCAAAGTGAGAAGAAGCTAGTATGATGGCTGATCAAAATAACCAATAAGGAGCAATTCAGAATTACTTTAAAGTAAATGATAATCTTGGAATTACACTTCCCACAATCAATGCAAACAACTTTGAAGTAAAGCAAGCCCTCATTTGCATAGTATAGCATAATCAGTTTGGGGGGTTTCCTACAAAGATCCCAATCAGGTTGTTTCCTTTCTTTCTACGGGACAAAGCAGAAGTTTTCAAATTGAGAGTGTAACCACTTGGGTTATTATGGTTGAAAAGTTCTTTGAAAAATTCTTCCCTCTAGCTAAGACTACTCAACTTTGGGGTAAAATTGGCCAGTTCGAACAGATGAATTTTGAGCCTCTAGATAAGTGTTGGGAGAGGTACAGAGACTTTCTTAGACAATGGCCCCAACATGGTTTTGCAGATTGGCTTCAAATTCAAATGTTTTATCAAGGTTTGAATGGTTAGACTAGGACCATTATGGATGTTTCTACCGGAGGATCACTAATGGGCAAAACAGCTTCAGAGGCATTCATATTACTTCAAGACATGGCTTTCAACACTTTTTTGTGGCTTAATGAACGCAACATGGTAAGAAAGGTGGCTGGTTGCTATGAACTTGATCCAATTGCTGCTTTGACTGCACAAGTGTCCTTCCTTACACACCATATTGCCAAAAGGTGATCCAATGGTATTTGATGAGGATGCTCTAGCAACAAAAACTTCCTTATTCATAGCAATATGGTGTGTAAGGGAGGAGAATGCACAAAAGAGGCACACTATAAAAATAACAAGGGCTCAAACAATTAAAGAGGCATTAACTTACCCAGCAACTATTACCCAAGAGTGTCCAATCCTGACAATCTTTCACATAGAAATTCAAGGAACGTGCTAAACCTACCCCTTAGTCTTCAAGCTAAAATACAATAGAAGAAGTCGTATCTTGAGGGCATCGTGAGTACATTTGTGGTAGAAACTCATTCTAGACTTATGAAAAATGAGGAAAGGATGGACAAGATGAAAACACACATGGGGAACATGAGCACATCAATCAAGTTATTAGAGACTCAAGTAAGTAAACTGGCTATTTCCATCAATAACTCGAACAAGAAAGTGTTTCTAAGAAATACTGAGAAGAATCCATGAGAGTAATGTCAGGCAATTACATTTTGGAGTAGGAAAGATTTGAAGTCTCCAAGGCAAGTAGAATCACAATTGTCATCTAAATCAAATTATAAAGAGCTCATTGAAGAGAATGAAGAGGACAAGAAGGAAGAAGGAAAATTAAAGCCAAGAAGCAATCAAGCCATGAACTATTAGGTTTCAAAACAACCTGCCCATTTTGAAGCTTACATTTCCTTTTCCACAATGTGTCACGCCCCAACACATAACTGTTGCTGGTGGGGCCAAAAGGGGTCGACACGCCACGGGTATTTCCCAACATCAAATCCCAAATTAGTCTCTAAATCTAAGGGACTCAGTTAAACGATATTGTGATCTCCATCGCAGGGTTTTATTCTTAGGTCGGGTAGTCAGTCATTAGCGTCAGAAAAAGTCAAATTTACTTTAAGTTATGTCCCATATCGCTTTGATTATACTTTATCCTTTTTACTTTTAACCATATTTAATCCTTTTCTTTACGTACTCATTTATTCTTGACATAGAAGTATGTGGACGAACTCGGGTTTGTACAAAAACAAAACACACCATTTTATTGCATATAGCACATCAAATCATTGTACAAGCTACATGTATAATACATCAGGGTGAGGCGAGTAGCTACATTTTTATAGTCAACACAAGATAACTTCCGGCATCTATTTTGTATAATCTTATCTACTATGTCTGATCGTAATGGTCCAAGTGGTCCTCCCTTCTTTGTACACCTACCCAATTCTCTCTCTTCTTAGTCCTACTATATATACACTGCGATAAGGGTTGACTAGACATCAAGAGGGTCCTAGAAGGGTGCGCGCCTCTTGAATTCTATGGTAACATCTGATGCTCCCTCGAGTACGTCCTATATAATGTCCAGGGTACAATTATCATGACAGATCTAGCTTCAAAGACTTATAACTTTGAAGCCCCTGGCCAAGTGAAACACGCTGACTGTCTAATCCATCACCTGTCATCACAAAGTGGGTGAGTACAAATAATACTCAGTGAATGGTGTTATACATGAATGCAATGAACATGTGAAATGCATATATCTTTCCCATACGTAATATGATTTCTGTTTTTTTTTTCTTCGTTTCTCGTAACCTTTTATAGTCTTAAAGCCTTACTTTTCTTGAAGTTTTGAATTTTCTTACTTTGTAGTCAAGCAAATGACCTAGGATTCGCTTATTCAATATTTATTGTAAAATAAACTCGTTACTTTTCATGAATGAAGGTGCGCGTTCATCAAAATCGTGCTGACTCTTGAACAAAGCATGTGGCCGTACTCAACCCTTCATACGGTGTATCTCAACTTTTCATTTCGCTTGTTTAACTCTTACCCAATGGTACCAGAACCACACCAACTGACGCACTGGAGTCAAATCTTGACTCAGTTGTAAAGCAACCATCATCTGCTACCAACTAGCCAAAAACATCTTTATAAATCTTGGGCACCGTATCACATGCCAACTCCCGAATGAAAATATTTTCATACTTTAAAAACGTATATGTGCCTTTTTTTTAATTTTCTCATATCCTTATTTCTCATTCTAATGCAAATATGAATCACGTATGCGTGGACATGCTTCATCAAGTATACATGCTTTTATAAATACGTCCAACAACATAAAAATTTAGTTCAAATGCGCAAAACATAAAACATAACGTTTTTCGTTTTGAAGCAACCTGTGCTTCGCCGTCGTGGGCCACGACCATTTCTTGCCCAAAAAGACAAGCAGTTCGGCTTTTAATGCCATTGAAACCCGTTTTTCCCAATTTACGCTTTGACTCTCAATTTCATTTCTCTTTTCTATTTAGGTCCTCAAATTTTGAAAAATCATGATTTTGCCCCTAACAATCTGAAAATTACTATTTTGCCCCTAACCATCATTTGTACCTCAATTTACCATTTTACCCTCCAAAGTAGTCTTGTTATCAATTTAGTCCTCCGAATAATTAAATCTTTCAATCTAGTCCAAACTGAATCGAAAATTTCGTTTTAACCTATCTTTGCGATTTAAAGTTAATTATGCGTCGATTGTACCCTGAATTAGGTAATTATCTAACACATAACCTATCTCGACACCGATTTCTCTTTTTCTCTCCTCTCTCTCCACACTAAGGCATCTCTTTCCACTCTATCTCCTTAGTTTGGCTTGTTTCCTATTCTTGACTTATTTTTCTCTCTTTAGCTTGGGATTTTGATCCCAGGGATTGCTTGTAACGCAAGAAATCGAGGATTTAAGATTGTAACCTCTCTCTCTACCTCTCTCCCCCTAGTCGAATGGTCTCTCTCTCTCTATCTCTCTCTCTCTCTCTCTCTGTCTCTTATTTTCTTGCGTCCTAAGTCACAAATAACCCATCTAAGTTACGATTCACACTTCCCAAGCATAGTACTTGCTCCCTAAGTCACCTTGTTGGACTCAAACACAACCCTCTCTCTTCTTCTTTTGGTCAAATGCCTTCTTTCTCTCTCTCAAATTTCTTCCCAAATAAGCAATCTAAACCCTAACTTGACTCCTAAATCAACACAACCTGCATCAATTCTTCCCAAGTAGTTGAATTGATGTTCTCTCTATCTATCTCCCATGATTCAATGCTTTTTCTCTCTCTTGCTCTCTCCTAATTTATTCTATTTTAAGTTACCAAAACAAAACCCTAACCTACAACTAAGAAAATTCAAGCATCAATTCACATAAAATCATGCAAAAGCAACTTCTCTCTCTTTCTTCCTTAAGGCCAAAGCTTCTCATCTCTCTTGGTTTTCTTTTGTTTCAAGCAACCAAAACATCAATAAAAGTTACAAAACGAAGCATATAACATCAAATATCGCATAATTAACATCAAATGCAACCAAAGAACATAGAATCGGGCATGGAAATTTGATAAACAACATCAAACACAACAAACCATTGTGATAATAGTTGAGAAACACCATTCACTAGTTATGTCAAACTATCAAGCATATAGTCCTAAGTCACAAGGTGCTTCTAGTGAATCTTTTTTATTTTGACCTTTTTTCTTTCTTCATTATCTCTCTCTCTCTCTCTCTCTCTCTCTCTCTCTCGTTCTCTCTCTCTCTCTCCTAACCCTTCAAGAAGGCCATCTTATCAACGCTTTTCTCATTTTTTGTATTTATTTATTTGTTATTATTTTAATATTGTTTTATTATTTTTAGCCATATTCATTTTCATTTAGGCTTTAGGGTTATTTTCATTTGAAATAAATTCATTTAGTATTTATTTCTTTTCTCTAAAATTGAAAATAGTTAAATTAACCCTAAAATATTTCCAATTAGAGTTTTCTAGGGTTTTTGAAATTTTATTTGCACCAAATATTCATAAATTGAATAAATGGCGATTAAAAGTTCACGGACCTTTCTTAAGTCCTAAGCAAGTTCGTTTGTTTGCTTCCTAACCCTAATTAGCTCCTACTGATCGTGTTTTACCCTATTGAGCTAAATTAGGGTTTCGATTCGATTTATTTACTCTTGGAACTAGCTAATTTTACTTAAAATGCAATTAGGCCTGTTTTTCCCTTTTCCCATCTTAGGTTAGTTCTTTGTAATTTAAATGCATGAATTCAAGCATATGCATGTGACCTAATCGACATCATGATTTTAATAAAAGGGAATCATGGGCTACAACTCCCTCCCTCCTTAAAGAATCTAGCCTTCGAAATTTCAACGTACCTAAAACAAGCTTGGGCATTTGCACTGTATTCCTCTTCCCTTTCCCATGTTACCTCTTTGGCCGTGTGGTTTCACCACAATACTTTTAACAACGGAACCTTGTTATATCTGAATTCTTTTACCCTATAATCCAATATCTGGATCGGTTGCTCTTCGTACGACAAGTCTGCAGCTATGTCTAGCTGTTCATTTCTCAATATATGTGAAGGGTCTGAAACATACTTATGCAGCATGGACACATGGAAGACATCATGCACATTCACTAGGGAAGGCGGTAACACTACTATGTATGCTCGATCATCAATACTATCGAGAATCTCATATGGCCCTACAAATCTCAGACTTAATTTTGCCTTTCTACCAAATCTCAAGCTAACCCTTCATTGGCGCTACCTTCAGAAATACGTGGTCTATTACATTAAATTCCAAATCTTGCCTTCAAACGTTAGCATAAATTTTCTATTTGCTCTGTGCTATTTTCATTCTTTCTTTGACCAGTCGTATCATTCTACTCATCTTCGAGAGTATTTTAGGGTCCAACTAATTTCCTTTCTCTGACCTTGTCCCAATGGACAGGTGACCTACATTTCCTTCTATGCAACGCTTCGTATGAGACCATTCCAATTATCGCTTGGTAGCTATTATTTTAGCAAATTCTGTTAAGGGTAAGTATTTTTCCCAACTTCTATCTAGGTCTAGTACACATGCTTGTAGCATGTCCTCCAATATTTGAATAACTTGCTCTAATTGCCCATCACTTTGGGGGTGGAATGTCATCCTGAAGTTGAGTCACATAACCATGGCTTGCTGTAAGCTCTTCCAAAATATTAAAGTGAACCTAAGGTTGCGATTTGAAATGATTGACATATTGGGACTCTGTGCAGTCTCAGTATCTCCTTGACGTACAATTGCGCATATTGATTCATTCTACGTGTGGTTCTCACAAGTAAGAAGTGCACTGACTTAGTTAATCTATCCACGATTACCCAAACTGAGTTGAATACCCTCTCAGTTTGCAGTAATCCTCCTACAAAATCCATGGTAACATGTTCCCATTTCCACTTAGGTATGGATAGCGATCTCAACAATCTAGAGTGTTGCTAATGTTCTACTTTACTTGCTGGCATGTCAGGCACTTTGCTACATACGTGGCAATTTCCCTTTAGATTCCTGGCCACCAATAATGCATGTCTAAATCTTCATACATTTTGATGATTCCCAGGTGTAGTGAGTATGGCATGGCATGTGCCTCCGTTAGAATATTTTTTCTGAGTTTAGGGTCCATAGGTAAAACCATTCTATATTGGTACTGGACGATTTTGTTCGTGGTTATGGAAAACTTTTCTACCTTTCCTTCTTTAATCCTCTTTCATATCTTGTCGATGTCTACGTTAGCCTTTTTACTATTTCTAATTTGGCTTCGTAACATCAACTCCACCACTAAAGCTGCCAACCTACTTCGTTGTCCCTTAGGAATTATCTACACTTCTAACTTTTGTAGGTCCTACAAAAAGGTCGCTGAACTGCCTGCAAGGTTGACACTGATTTCATTCTCAGTGCATCGACTACTACATTAGCTTTTCTAGGGTGGTAATTTACTATACAATCGTAATCTTTGACCAATTCTAGCCACCTCTATTGTCTCATATTTAGTTCTTTCTAGGAATACCTTAGGCTCTTGTGGTCAATGTAGATCTCGCCCTGTACTCCTTACAAGTAGTATCTCCAAATTTTCAAGGTAAACACGACTGCCACTAATTCTAAATGGTGAGTAGGGTAATTCTTCTGATAGTCCATCAATTGTCGAGATGCGTAAGCTATCACTTTCCCTTTTGCATCAAAACACACCCACTACACTTGGAAGCATCGCTGCATATAAAAACCCTCATCGCTTGTGGGAATTGTGAGTACAGGTGCTATAGTTATGCACCGCTTCAATTCTTGAAAACTTCTTTTGCACGTTTTCGTCCACTTAAATTTTATGACCTTTTGGGTTACTGTCACAAGTGGTGCACCGATCCTCGAAAATCGTTCGACAAACCATCAGTAGCATCTGGCCATTCCAATGAAGCTCCGTATGTCCACAACTGTCTTCGAGGTTGGCTATTTCTGGACAACTTCGATCTTACTGTGATCTACCAAGATTTCGTTCCCCATAACGACATGTCCAAAGAACGTTATTTAGTTTAACCAAAACTCGTACTTCGCGAATTTCGTATACAACTGTTTTCCCCTTAACAACTGCAGCATGGTGCATAGGTGTGCTTCATGCTCCTCTTCGCTTTGTGAGGACACCAAGATATCGTCGATGTACACGATGATGAATTTGTCCAAGTATTTGTGGAGTACTCAATTTGTCAAGTCCATAAATGCCATAGGGACATTGGTTAGTTCAAATGGCCTTACTAAGAACTAATATTGGCCATATCAGGTTATAAAAGCAGTTTTCAGAACATCCTCCTCTTTGATTCGCAGTTGGTGATACCCAAATGGTAAATCTATCTTTGAGAATACTGACGCTCTTTGTAATTTTTCGAACAGGTCGTCAATTCTCGGCAACAGGTATTTATTTATAATTGTCACCTAATTTAGTTCCCGGTAATTAATATACAACCTCAGTGTTCCGTTCTTTTTCTTCACAAACAATATTGGCACTCCTTAGGGTGAGTGATTAGGTTGAATGAATTCATTATCCAGCAATTCTTGCAATTGTTCCCTAAGTTCCTTTAATTCTACTGGGGCCATACGGTAAGGAGCTTTGGATATTGTTGCCATTGCCAACACAAGGTCAATAGCAGCTCCATTTCCCTCTCTAGGGGTAATCCTGGTAATTCTTCAGGGAATGCATCTAAATATTCCCTGAACCACCCTCACATTTTTAAGGGTATTCTTTAATTCCATGGATGCCTCACTCACATTAGCGAGCCACCTAGTGCATCTTTACTTAATAACTTCCTAGCCTTCAATGCCGAGACAAATTTCTCTACTTGGTTTAATATTAAGTCTGCTTCCATTATTTTTCCTTTAATTTGCATTGGGCAATTTCTTAACATTCCACTGGTTTCCCAAACATCGTTTGATGGTATCGACACCCTATACCCTCGATCTAACATCTAGGCTCTATTCATAATTTCCTAGCTAATGCGTGCGATGCAATGAACTTGTGGCTTCTGAATCTATAAGTGTACAAATGACAATACTATGGCTTAGGACGTTACCACCAATTACGATTGTCTGATTCTGCTTAGCTTGGTCCTCAATCACGACGAAAACTCGTATGGGGACTCTAAGTGCTGCTTCCTGGTAGTTTATAGTAATGTGGCTTGATTTCCCACATCGATAGCAAAGATTCAAACATGCCACACATTCTCCTCAGTGTATCTTGCCACACTATGTACGTTGTGGCATAGTGCTTGGGCCTGCAGTCGGAGCAAATTGGGGTTGCCTAACGCCCAACAATAAGAGCTCCCAGCTTACCTTGTCATATTGTTGGCTTAGCTGCATACACTAGCTTTTTCTGTCGAAAGAAATATGAGATTTTTCTCTCAATTATATATGCCGAAATAGCTCAGTTGACCACTTCAATGTATTCACGTCTCGAGGATAGGATCACATCCCTCCTAACTTGTCGTTCTAGTCTTCGCAGGAAGTGATCAACTTTTTTTTCCATGTTTTGAGCTATAAATGGGGTGAACCTACATCCTTCTTCAAATCTCCTCACATATTCTCCAACTATCAGCGTCCCTTGCTTCAACTCCAAGAATTCCTTAACCTTCTTTGTTCGAACATCCTTACTAAAATAGTTATCATAAAATAAGGTCTTAAATTCATCCACGTGATCTCCCTCTCATCTGTCAATACCCCAGTAACTTCCCACCAGTTTTGGGCCTTGTATTTTAATAAGAAAACTGTGCACATAATCTTATCCTTGTCCTCCATTCCCATATAGTCGAAAATGGCTGTCAATGATCTAATCCATTCTTCTAGGACCATCGCATTCTTTTCTCCTTCAACGTCCCATGGCTTAAATTTCTGAAAATGCTCATCTACATCCATCCTAGCTAAAGCAATAAGAGGTGGTTGAGTGCAGTTTCGTTGCTGATTTTCCTAGCTAAAATGCTCATCTATTTTTGTTCGATTGCCCTATGTGGTCAACCACCTTTGGCTATTTGACCTTATCAATCCATTATACCATATATAGATCGGTCGCCCAGATTGACCGTTTGACGCCATTTACCCATATATCTCAACCTCTTCCTTTAATTGTCTTTTAAATTTTAAATGTAAGACATTGTGATTCACCACAAAACTTAAGTATTTATTATGAGGTTTCTATACCCTTTTCGTGTAGTTAATCAACCTTGCTCAAGACGTAATTAAACAAACGCTAAGCATGCTTATATTTGAAGAGAAGTGGTCATTTATAAGTCAACAAAATATGGGTTCTACGAAAAAAGCAACATTTTCATTCTATAACTACGCGAACACTGATATTATAAGACAGTTCTAGAATAATTTACCACACGACTGGTGCAACTAATGACACTTTCCAAATAATAAACGATATCATTAATGACTCTATGCAACTCTTTGTATGATATACATGATATATTGGCCGAAATTGTACGGAACTTTCTATAAACTATACAACACCATTGATGACTCTATATGGTAGTTCATATATAATGTGCAACACCATTAGTGAGTCTATATGATACTTTGTATATTTTCTTTGAGCAATTGTGTATTCAAAGTCAGTTGGCAAAGGCAAACTAAACTAAAGCTAATATAATGAGAATATCAAAATATGATGAATTAAATGTGTTTCGCATCTTTCCTCAAAAAAAAAAAAACAAAAATGTGTTTCGCATCAATTAAATCATACATGGCAACCTTCTTTTTCGATGTGAAATACTGCGAAGCCAAAATAGCCAACTAGCATTACCTCTCCCAAAATTTTGAATTGATGAACTTCTAACAATACCTTCTAAGATGTTGAACTTGTGATGTTACTTGCAAATATCACTCTTTTTTGTGTTGTGTGTAATTATTCGAGCAGTAATGATAATATCATACTAGAGTAGTGGTTATATATATACACGAAACTTTTTATTTTGACAGACCGTAACTATTTCAAATCAATAAATTATATTGTTTTAAATAGAGTTTACTACAAAATGATACTATTGAGTAAATAATATGACAGTTTTCAGATAATCTATGACACCATTAATAAGAATTTTCCAAACAATATACAACACACTTTTACAAACATGTCAAAGATAATTTTTTTCCAACTTATTACATTAATTATTGTTTCTTTCAATTCATCTATAAGGAAATAAAACTCCTTAGCTAATTTTTTTTTTTTTAACCTATGCTAGCTTGTTCAAATAAAGTTGTATTGTAAAGAATTTATTCTAACTTACTTAATCCTTGTTTTTTTTTTTTGTTTTACACATTTATAGGCTCTTAATTATTAAATTTTTTCGATATATGCATTACAAAAAAATTTTGCTGAAATAATGATCATTATGTTTTGAACGTTTGTCAACAAATATAAAGAAATTCATTGTTTAGGAAAATCACAATTTTGGTCCCCTTTGTAAAAACACAAAAACAAATTTTTGTCACCTTTATATGTTCCAAAAATTTGGTCCTCTCTATCCATAAAAACAATTTAGCCAATGTTATTAAAGAAAAAAAAATTAAGCCCCTTAGAAATATCACTGTCTTTATTCAATCAATTTTCGCCCAATAATTTGGACATCCATAGAGGTTGACTTATGCATTTGTTTTATCATTGCGTCTTACTTAGCTAGACTAGAGCAGTTGATCCCTTTCGGCCCATAGCAATTCTGATATGTGTAGGCCAACTACTGTGGCTGGCCGATCATGCTTCCTCACGAGATCATTCGTTTTGTTTTGCTTTGGTCGATAAAGGTGGTCAGCCAAGGTTTTACCGTGTCATTCTGTTTTCTCAAACTTAGGTCAAACACCCATATTGATCGCTTCATGCCTTGTGGCTTAGGTATCGCAACCTCCTCTATAAATTGGTCTTCCAAATTATATATGTAAGACACTGCAATTAACTAGAAACATAAACTTTTGTTATGGGGTTCTAATGTCAATTTTCGTGAAATTTATCAACCTTCCTAAGAAGACAAGTAAACAAATGCAAAGCATGCTAATAGTATGAGAGGTATTGTCACAATGCTTGCTTGGGACATTTTGTTTCTGTGCCAAGTGGAGTTCTCTTGCCGAACTTGTCACAGTGCTCACGCGGGCCATTTGGAGATCCTGCAATATTTTGGTTATGGAGCACAAAATGATCTGTCCCTCATAGGTTTTTGAGATAACAACCAATCTACTTCACGACTTTCAACTTGCTACAAGCAAGCAAGGACCGCAAAGACTGCAACGTAGTGAGCAAAGTTGGCAGCCTCCAAATTTGGGTTTGATAAAAATCAATACATACAGCAATAATGCAAGGCAAAGTGGCTTTAGACGCTATCTTCCGGGACCACAATAGTGACCGATGGTGGTCATTAGCCAAGAGCTTGAAGGTAACTATTTCCTAGCAATTGCGAACTTATGGCACTTCAATTTGCTCTTCAACAAGCCACAATCCAATCTCTTTTCAATGTTGCACTTGAGACTAATTGCTTGTAAGCGGACCAGACCATCAAGAATTTCATGGGAGCTTTCTCTAGCATGGGTTTGCTTGTAGAAGATATTAAAAGCATGGTTTCTTGTTTCTCCTATTTTTCTGTAAGCCATATCTGTAGGGAAGTAAATTTCGTTGCACAGGTAGTTACAAAAAAAAGTTTTGTCTACCTCTTGTGTAGTTACATGTACTAGATCCAATCTTTTTGATGTCTTTCTCCTTATTGACAAAAATTTACACAAAGTTTAGATATCAATAAAGTTTGCTTCCTTGTTCTCAAAAAGAAAAAAATAAAAATAAAAAAGGCATTGTCGGTAGTAAGTCCACGAATTTTGGGTTCTACTGACACCAATAATGATATTCTACCATAGTTCTGGGATAATGTATGCCACGACTGAAGAAGCTAATGACATTAACAAATTATAAATGGCACCATTAATAACTCCATATGACATGTCAATGTAAATTGTGCATCACTTTCCATCTAATATACAACACCATTATCAAGTTCATGTGATAGCTTGATGGCACCATTAATGAATTGTACAATACCATTAATGACTTTATATAATAGTTTCCACATCTATGTGACAAATGAGTTTATACTACTCTTTCCAGATAATTTAGGACACCAGTGGACATCTATATGACATTTTCCTCAAAATTTCCAACATTATTAGTAAGTCTATATAACACTTTGCATATATGTTCGTGCAATTGTGCATTCTATTCAGAAGCAGCTACAAAGGGCAAACTAAACTAAAGCTAATATGACAAGAATACAGAAATAGGATAAACTAAATGGGTTTCATGTAAGTTTAAATCATGCATAACAAACTTCGTTTCGGGTGTGAAATACTATCAAGCCAAAATACCCAACAATTATCAGTTCTCCTAGAATTTAGAATTTACAAATTTTTAAATATACCTTCTAAGGGATGGCTAGTTCAAGATGATAAATTCGGAATGTTGCTAACAATTACAGCACTTTTTTATTTAGAAAATCTTTTATGGTAATGTTAGATTGTGGAAAATATAGTAAATTTTAAAAATAATTAAATAAATAAATTGTTAGATATTTTTAAATTTTATGTCTTCCATATACCCTTTCTTGCTTGTCCACGTACTCAAGTTATTTTTATTTTGCATATACTTGTTTGGGTGGTAACGATAGTGCCCTGTACCTTGGTTATCCTTCAAGATTAAATATTGATTCCGTCTTACTTAGGTCACTCATGGTGATTAATTGCCCAAGTTTTCTCACATTCTTCTACTATTCTTTTTTTCTTGTGCGGTCGGTGGTCGGCAAAAGTCCTTTTATATGTCTCACATTCTTTCTTAAGCTATGAATTATTTCGAACTTAACACATATTTAGTGTTTTAATATATTTACTAACTTTGATTAATTTTAATTTTTGATAACCAAATTTACAGTTTAACAAATTGTAAATTTTAGTCCCAATAAATATAATTATTTTTATAAATTCAATGGATTAGAAAATTAATTTTAAAAAAATATATTGCATTCAATGTATTATTTACGAAATTCTTGAAAAAAATAAAAACATATTATAACACAAATTAAAAGCAAGCACAATAATGAAAAAAACAAATTACAAAAGCAAGTATGTGGGACCACCAAGGTAGTAGTCAGGATAGTAACTTGACATTTCTCTACTCATCATGACTTAAGTTTGAGTACTCGTAACCGTAACGCATCATAACTTAAGTTTGAGTACTCGTAACCGTAACGTCGAATAAACTCACTTTCTATGTCTTAATAGGCTTTCACGCTATAGTTTAGTTTTTCGGACTATTTAACACTGTAGTGGGACAAAAGGAACACCGGTTTTAGCCCAACCAAGTTCAAGTGGTGGGTCATCTCCATAGGAATTGGTTAACAAGGATAGCAATAGTGACCTCAATCTCGGCTCACAGGTACGATGACTAATATACATGTCATACACCTTTTTTAATGAGAAAAATAGCATGTGGGACCACTATCATTACTTTTTTGCAAGGTTGTACAGTACATGACGATACAGACATATGTCAATCTTAAAAAAAACAAATTAAGAAAAAGACACGACATGGACACGGCGAGTAAATTTAAGTAAATATTATTATTTAAAATATGTATAATTATTTGATGTTGATTATGATGTTATTACAAAAATAAATAGAGAATATAAACTTTTATTTGTAGGTATAACATTAATTTTAATTTCTTTTGCCAAAATTAAAAAAATAAACTACATAAACATAATGTACACAAATAAATGAGGATATAAAAAAAATAACTTTCTCCCTCTCTCTCGCAATTTTTTACAATTTTTTTATCTTTAAAAAAAAATGTCCTCAGTGCACCTAAGCGTATTCTTGAAATATATGTGCCGTGTCAAAACTATTTTAAAAATTTTTTTTTTCACGGACACATTTTTAGCATATGTGACATCTCAGCTTTCTTGAAATTACCCTTTACATATTTCACTCTTTAAACTATAACAACTAAATGAAAATATAAAATATTCTCATTGATGGTTTTATTGGCCTATTTGTGTAGCTATGCGCAGCCACCCTTATAACCACCAAATAATTTTCAGTACTAATAATTAAACGGTTCCACCAAAAGATACCAGAATTGCCCTTTTTTTTTTTGAGAATTGCCTGGTATTTGACTATTTGTTCCACCGAAAGATGCCAGAAGTGCCCTTTTTTTTGTTTCAAGAATTGCCTGGTATTTGACTATTTATAAATACGAAATTTTTTTAATATTAAAAAAATTATAATAAATATATCAGTTATTAAATATATAAAGTAAAATTATAATAACTCTATTTATAATATTTAATTCAATCGCGTAAAAGAACTACTATTCATGCACAAGTAAATACGAAGTTTCGTTTCATGAATATTTGGTAATGAATTTTTTTGATACCTCTCTCTCTAGGGTTAATATATCTCCAATGGGAATGCTGATTCGACGATTGCCTTCAATGACGACGTCTTTCACAATATCTTTTCCATGGCGGTCTAGACCTCCCAACTTCTCCCTTTCTCAAACAGACATCACACCCGTTAAATTATTCTCCCCTTTGCCTAGATTTGGCAACTTTTGCTCCTACTCAAACTCCCACGGGTCTGCGGATCCAATTCCCGAAGAATCCCGAAAATATGTAACCAATTTTACTTTCATAGCCGCTTCCTTGTTTTTCTTCTTTGTTTAATGATAAGTTACAGTATCACGAGTCAATTTCTATTCTTTCTCTGTGTTTTTTGTTTTTTTTTTTTGTATGTTTTGCGTTTTTTCTCCGGGAGTTTATGTGTGGGTCTTAAATAATTGTTTTTGCAGGCTCCTCTAAGACCTGGTTTATATCTAGTAGGCACACCCATTGGAAATCTTGAGGATATCACCTTCAGGTACTTGCTAAACCACTCTAATAGTCGATTCATGTCTCTCTAATTGCGTCAGGAATCATAGCAGGATTGCAAAACACGACTGTTGCGTTTTTATGTGCTTCTTTGCTGTATGTATGTATATAGTTGCCTGCAAAGCTATTTCTCCTAATTACAAGGATTGGAGGTTTCATTGGAACATGTAAAGAAGAGAATGGAGCTTTGGTTTAGGGGGGAAAAAAAAAACGCCGGAACTCGACGGAATGTATGTTTTGGGAATCAGATAATTTCTATACATTGTTAGGTCCTTCATTGTAGGGCTCTCCGGGTATTAAAGTCTGCTAATGTGATTCTTTCGGAAGACACTAGGCATTCGGGGAAGTTGCTTCAGCACTACCATATTACCACTTCCCTTGTGAGTTTATTGTCCCGTGCACATTTTGCTGCATTCCTTTTTGACATTTTGTAGTCTTTTCTGATTGTGTTTTAGATTTTCAGCTTAGCTATCACAAATTCAATGAGTGTCAAAGAGAGCAGATGGTGTTAAGGAGGTTAAAACAGGGTGAGATTGTGGCACTGATCAGTGATGCAGGGACACCGGGCATTAGTGATCCTGGTGCAGATCTGGTAAGCCCTTTTTTTTTAGTTCTGCTTCTACGTTTACATTTCTTTCCCTTAAATGCAGCAAAAGTGCGTAAGTGAGTAAAAAAGAAAGGGAATCAAGAAACACCCCCCCACCCCCCAAAAAAAGGGGGGGAAAAATCCCAAAGAGAAAAAGAGAGGAAATTTTCTGTTTTTCCTTTGTAAGTTATGATCGCAGCTGCTATTTTCACATCTTCGCCCATTGGTTTGTCTTATACGATACGAATATTGCATTTTTTGGGACCTTGATATAGGTGAAGTTATGATATAGGTGAAGTTATGTGTCGTTGAAAATATTCCAGTTATTCCTATTCCTGGGCCATCTTCCATTGTAGCTGCACTTTCTGCCTCAGGCTTGGCCACTGAGGAGTTTACGTTTGGTAACTTTCTTACGAATGTGGTGCTCTTACTGCTTGCTGACATACTTTCTGGAGGATTGTATTATTGCTTGATCATGATATTGTAAATTCTGTGGCAGTTGGATTTCTTCCCAAGCATGCTGGATCAAGGAGACAAAGGCTGGCCTCTTCAGCTAATGAAGGAAGAACGCAAATTTTTTTTGTTCCTCCACATAAGCTTTCTCAGTTCCTTGAAGAGGCCTCATCACTTTTTGGTGACCTAAGGTACATGTTTTGTCTGTTGATGTAGTGGATAGCACATCTCCTGACCTGTGGTATTTTACAATGTGATTATTGGCATTAGATGCAATCTATGGCACACTCTCCTTGCAATATCTGCATTTCATATGAGACTTGATTTGTAGGTTGAACACTCAAATTTAGATGTATAATCCGCTCATAGCATATGAGGCAACAGCACTGCAAATCTATATGAAGTGATTTAAGAAGAATGACGCTCAAACTCCGGGAATCCTTGCCAAGTGTCTAATGATGATAATAATTGTAATGGAAAAAAGAAGACACTTATTTGAAGCCTTGTTAGTAATGAATTTTTTGTTTACACGAGAGATCATATTGTGATGTGATTCACTTGATGCTGGATGAACCAACATTGTGGAGCCTACATGTGCAATTTGTTGTATAATTCTCTTGTAATTTCTAGCCTTGTTTCTTTGATGATGGTATTGCCCTTCCTTTCCCTCTTTTAATGAAGACAAATAAATCATCTGTTTTGTTGCATTGCAGGCAATGTGTGATGGCTAGAGAATTGACAAAACTGCATGAAGAGGTAAGTTTCTCACGTGTTTCTCAGACCTCACTACATTGTTTACTGCTCGTGGAGTGTTTAAGGATTTGGATAATATTCGGTTCAAAAAATTTGAAGTAAAGTGGCATTGTTTTGCAAGCATACTGCTCCAATCAATTAATTGTTAGACTTCAAAGATGTGACGCCAATTATATTTCCTTTCATTGGGAAGCAAGATATTAACATGGATGGATATTGATAAAACGTTGCATTGTAGCTATTTTTCTCATTCATGATCTATGGGGCATTTTTATTTTCTTTATATCTAGACTGTTTATTATACTATAATAGGGAATCCTTGCAGCAATTTCATTCATCATCTCACTCTTTTTTGGGAACATCCTTTCTGCATTTTTGTATTTGACTCAAAGTTTGAGAACAGACCCTGATAATTTGCAATAGGATGATTTAATCATCAGGAAGGACTGAATCCGATATTGCTGTATAAGTGCAATCATGTTATTCTCTTCTACTATTATTTTTAGCAAATTTAGGAAGCAATGTTGTTACGGTTTTAAGAATTCTAACATGTTTGCCAAAACAGCACCTCTAACTGCAGGTTAAACTAATATCATCCTTTTATCTGGTACAATTATTGTCAACAAATTTATGCTAAAACTTGTCAACCAATTTATGCTAAAAAAATTTTCTGTTTTTGACCAATAATGATGATCATTGGTGCCTGATCAGTTTTGGCGGGGTACTCTGGCAGAGGCAAAGGAAAAATTTTCGAGTAACCAACCCAAAGGGGAGATTACTCTGTTAATTGAGGGCAAGGAAGATATAGTGGAAACTCCATCAGACAGTCAGCTTGAACATGAATTGAGAGACTTGATCTCCTGTGGGCATAGTTTATCCATGGTAATGACTTCCACTTATTTTGTCAACATGCCACTTCCACAGTTTACAACGGCATTGACAAGACTAAATTGTACCTTTTTCATTGGGGCCACTGCAAACTGTCTAAAAATGAACATTTCAGGCTGTCAAATTGGTTGTGGAACGAACATCAGTGAGGAGGAAAACAATATATGCACTTGCATTGAAGAAATTTGGAAAGCAGCTTGAAACAGAAGATTAACTCAAATTAGTCTCCACCACACTGTGAATGGTATCAATATATTTGGCCATTGACCTGACATTGTCAATCAAATTGGAAAGGCTGTCTTGAAGACGTATTTCGTGCTCTCCTGCTTGAAGCCTATATGGTACCATATATATGAGTGGAGCAATAGCGAAACTTGTTCTTGATGCAGGTTGAGTAGTGTTCGGAGGATAGCACCATTGTGGCATTGTTACCGTGGAACTTTAGTTCAGAAAGAGAGATGCCTAGATATTCAACTTTGAGGAAACACTTATTGGCATATTTACAGCCGGGGGGTTGCTCCTCGTACAAGCGCCATATTTTTGTCATATAGATATGTAGTCGATTGATCTTCTGTATGGCTGAATAGAAAATCGGCTATGGTGAAGGAGATTTTCATACTTGGGCTGGTGGGGGAACATTGTCTTTTCGTTAAATAGAGAAGGTTTATTAATGATAATCAAACTAGAAAGCGCAGAGTTCAAGAAAATAGCAAAATAGATTACACAACTGGCAACCCAAGAACTCTCAATGTTGAGCAAGTAAATCAACTTTTCTGTAGACATCGTGAATCTCAATTTAAACACCATTCATACAAATGCAAAAATAAATGCAAATTCAAAAATAATAAACAAAAATTTGTTTTCAATCCATAAGGTTATAAAGTCTAGACCAGATTTATACAGATTTCATAAAGCTTCCACTACAAATTCTTTGTTAGACTTCGTATCATCATTTTCATCCTATAATAAAGAGAAAAAGATAAATATTAGTTTAATCAATTAGATAATCCCAACCATGACTTAAAAAAAAATGCAAAAGAAGTTTCAAGACTTGGTGGCTGCCAATGTCAGAATTTGATGGATGAAACCAATTACAAAAACTATTCAAGGAAATTCACAACAACAGTACAAAAAAAAAATCTAAATTATCAAGTCTTTTCTTCACGTCAGACCAGATAAATGTAACTTGTCCTACAGTGTTTTTGTAACAACTGATTGTACTTCATTCTTGATTGTATCAACGTTCAAAGCCTTAATCAAATAAATTATTTCATGATCCCCAAAATGAGTTGGTTCACAAAAAGGACACATATATTGAATGAAAAAGAGAGTTTCACGAGTCAATACTAATCATTCAAAAGAGATAAGACAAACTACGGGAGACAAGAGTCATGCAATTCCTTCACAGACATGTTTGATGTCCAAATGCAGAGAAAATTTGAGGGAAAAATTCTATGGAACAACATGGACAAAACTTGAATGAAACATGATCTAACAATTTTACGATGTTCAATATTTTTAAGGAAAATTATACAACATATTGTTGGTGGTGCAAAACATAAGGCACTAAAATTCTTTGTGCTACTGACTAACCTTGCAGGCATGGTGGATCCCTCGCTAGTTATGAGAAAGATGCAACAAATTAGTAGATAGACTTACAAATAAGGCATCTGTAAGCTATGAGTAATTCACCCACATCTTGGCTGTCTGCACACTGTCAACATTGATATGGACTGTAGTACAAGTGATGGCTTAGAAAATTCACACCAATGCTTTGAAAATTAGTGAAAGTTTCAACAGCTTAGAAAACTCACCATTGTAGAAAAAAAGTGATTATTACAGTGATTTGATAGTCAACAGCTTTTTTTGTAATAAAAAAAAAAGATTTTCTAATGAAAAAAATGAGGCTTTGAACTTCAATAAAAATGAGATAAATAAAGAAAAATATTTTTGCAACAGCAAATATGACCTCAAAGAGTTTCTTGTGAAAGATTTCCTAGACACCATGTATCCCGTCTCTTGCCCTGCACCAATGGACAATGAATGTTGTAAGTAAGAAATACAGTGTAGAATTCTTTATTGAACAAGGAAAACTAATAATTATGCATAGCTATATAGTTGCAACTAGCGCCCCTTACACCTAAATTTGATCTCAAGAGCCTAAATTAGGTACTAACGTTGAGGAAAAATTATTGCTTTTCTCAAACAAAAGCATTTTGGAACTTGGTACCTAGTGCCAACTTAACAACACACTTTTCAATCTGGCTGCAAATAAATTGACCATCAATATATTGTTTTGTTTAAGAGTGCCCATAAGTCCACCACCTTTGACAGAAACATATTTTAAGATTAAATAAAACCTTTTACATGACTTATAGATAATTGTATAGCAACATATTCAATTCACAAACCTTTTTAAGCTAATCACGGTTGTCATCCCTATAGGAATATAAAACCATTGAGCTCAACCTTTTTATTTTTTTGGCTTGCTCTTCCAGAAACTTTTGACATTCAGCTTGGCTCTCTTCTCCTCCTCCAACTCCAGACTCATGTGTTTCCTCCCCAAGTCAGATTGCAAAGCAAGTTTGAGATTTATGTAATACTAATACGCATATCTTGGAAAAAATGTAAATCACCAGAATAACGAAACCATAACTTGCAACAATGCATTCCACAGATTGAGAATATCCTCTTCCAAGTGCTCCAAATAAGAATCCTAAATTTCATCAAAATGGACCACCAAAGACCTCCAAGAACAACAAGCAAAGGAAATTAAACCATAGCATTTCAATAGAGGACATATCTATCTATCACAATTGAATGGCACCAATCTACAATTTGCTCGAAGCTCTCCAATTTCTTCACACACTTCAACAAGGCAGCATCCATCAAAATTTGGCATGAAGAAACACTTTATATTGGTTACTGCTCAAATATTAAAATAGTGGCCTAGACATTTATCCCTCCGAGCCTAAACCCAAAACCTTTCTTTGATTCCGACTGTGACAATGAAACCCAAAACATTTAAGCGCTATTGTCCAATGAAAAAATCGCATTCCTGCAAAAATTAAAGAACCCTAGAAATCTAAAAACTTATTCAAACAATCAAAATCAAAATCAACATTTAGTGAATATATAAAATTGTAAAAATTTAGTTAAAAGAAAAAAAAATTAAGGATCAAGCCCAATCAGATTCCATTAAACTATTGATTCGATCATTTCCCATCTTCTCCAGTTAGTCCTACCAACGAGCTTGGTTTGCATGACGCCCATTACAATAACGTCGAGCTCGCTCATCGGAGCTCTAGCGTTCTCGAATGCGTCGACGATCGATCATCGAGGTTGAGTACAATTAAGGAACCTGGACGCACGTTGTGGATTTGGTCGCGGTCTACAAGGAAGAGGAAGCTCTGATCAGTGCATTGGATTTTCAAGCCGTCGAAGCCAGCTAACAAAGTATCGGTTCAGAGATGTCCGTCATGCTTCCAGATCTGGTAGGTGTCGAAGGGACCGCTCTTGCCAACAAATGGGATGATAGAGCTCGATGTGGCAGGAAATCTCTACGTAGAAGTCTCGCATTCTACAAAGAATGACGATAATGCGAGGCAAACGGCAACACCACTTTTCCCAAGCGGCGCAATGGTGGAGTCGAAGGGTAGAAGCTGCGGCGGCACAATGCCTCCTGGAAAAAACATCTCTTGAACCACAAGGAAGCAATTGAGAAAATCTCAGATGTGAAAGGTAGCTGAGGGAAAGTGATGACACAGTATAAACTAGAAAAGAAGCTTATTCTTTTTTTTTTTTTTTTTTGGAAACAAAGGCACAAAAAACTGCTACATGTGCACCTTAAGCCCGTTGCATTTGTTCAAAGTTATAATGCAACACAGTAGAACTGCTGTTTATATGATATAAAAACCGCCAATTTAAAATTATATGTGCATTTATTGTGTTGTTTTGAGCCAAATAGTTTAAGCAACAGTCTAAACGGCTGCATTAGAGCTTTTAAGCAGCAATTAAAAAACCGCTACAAAAGACTCAATTTGACGTATTGTACTTATGTTAAAAATTAATAAGAGGATTGAGACAAGAATTATCAAGTATAGCCTAATGGCTACTATGATTAAAACTTACGGCGAGATACTAGATCTTATAGTTAAATTCCCTCCTCCACCCTTATTGAAAAAGGAAAAAAACAAATTAATGAAATTCTCATGAATATCCTGAGAAAGACCAAATCATATTGCACAAATTATTGATGTTATTTGATTACTCATGTAGAGGAATCTAAGCAATATGACGGTATAGATGCACGCAACTCATCAAAAGTGGTTGATTTAGCTTGAAACAGTTCGTATGACAGATATTTTTATGGGGATAAATATTTTTAAAGTCCTAAACTTTTAGATTTTTTTACATTTGAGTCCTAAACCTTTTTAACATTTCATTTGAGTTCTAAATCTTTTAATTTTTTACTATATCAGTCCTTTAAATTACGAAAAGTAGTCAATCTATTAATAAGTGAGTTTAATTTAATAAAAATTATTTAAAAAAGCTTAAATACATGAGTTAAATATTTTTTTCATCAACAAAATATGCATATTAAATATTTTTTTAATCAACAAATATACGAATTAAATAGGAAACATGTATATTTTTTTATAAAAAAGACATTCAATTCATATATTTAATCTTTGTTAAATAATTTTTTGTAAAGTTAAAATTATTTTTTAATAGATTGATCACTTTTGTTAAACAGAGGGACTAATTTGGTAGAAAATTAAAAAGTTTAGGATTCAAATGAAATGTCAAAAAGGTTTAAAAATCAAACTATGCGTAATTGGGGGATGGACAAGATTCTCCATATTGGGATTCATCGTTATCTTACGTCGTTTGTGATTTAGATTTGTTCCTTTCTTCTATTTCTTTCCATTTTTTTGGTCATTTTCTGAGTTTTTGCAGTGCGGTTGTTTTTTAGTTCAACATCATTGTCATCTTGAGTTGGTCCTCTATTTGCAGTTGTAACCTAGAGTGCATCGGACGCGGATGCTTTGTCTTATAAAATAATGAGACTTGGTATGCTTTATCAAAATTCTTTAAGTTTTGGAAGTAAAGTTACAATCAGTAGAAGCTTTGGGTAACTAAGATGCCCATCACGAATGCTCGTCACCTCTCCCCAAAATGTACCAATTATTTATATATTAATTTGTATCACACAAATATTATATATATATATATATATATAGAAAATCATATGTATATATATATTATATTTATTTATATTATTACCTCACTCTTTATTCCCCCCAAGAATTTGTAGTAATAATAGACCGAGGATAATGCATTGTTATAATTCTAATTTCTAAGTGACTCTTGGCCGTTCTTATTACCTTTATTATCAGAGACACTCGAGAGAGCTCTCTCTCTCTCTCTTGAAGCATGCCTCAATGTTTTGCTGGGTTCCGCTTCTTGGTTGGCCGATCGGCTTTCAGCGCTTGGCTTTCTGCGCTCCTCTGTGAGCTTGGTCCTCTTTTGGGAGTGCTTTGGTTATTGTGCTTCTGTCTTTCGTCTGTGTTCTGTCCATCTATGCTGTTTGGTTCATGTTCGGTTGCCAGTTGTGGCTCCCTCGCCTCCCCCTCTTCTCTATTTGGGTGGGGAGGTTTTTTTTAGGGGGGGTTGTTCCGGGTGCCCCGTGTAGTTGCTTCGCTTCTCTTATGGTGTCTTGTGTTGCTGTTCGCCATGCTTCTAGTTGTCGTTTGTTGGCTTGCTCTACCCCATCCGGTGTCTCCTCCGTCTTTGGCAATTCTATTGTCTTGCGCCTCTTGCATGCACATTGGCAGATCGGGTGGCTTCCAGCCGTGGGTTGGTGTTCCATTGCCGTTTATCCCTGCGTGGCTTGCTGCTATGTTCCCCGATGGAGTTGAGGTTGCCAGTTGCCACACAGTTGCAGTGGGAGTATGTACCCTACTGGGTTCCAAGTCCTTAGTTTGTGAGCTTAGGCCTTTTTATCTTCCATGTAGGCTTTTTTCTCTGGGCTTTGGGCTAGGGTCGAGGCTTTCTCTTCGGCCTGCGTGATTTACTACCTGGCGTTAGTGGGCCGGTTTGTTTGTGGTGGGGTTTGGGTTGTGTTCAGGCTATGGCCTTTTTTATATTGCATATATAGACTGGGTGCAATGTGAGTTCTGTTGTCGATTGGCCTGTGTATAAGGCTTTTCTTTTAATTTAATAGAAGTTTCCTATTTGTTCAAAAAAAAGTGACTCTGGCCCTATCTTTCCGTTGCTGCAAGTAAAAGGGAGAATGGATTTAAAGAATGTAAATTAGGCAACATAAGCGACAGCTGTTAAATAAAGTCAAAAATCTAGAATTCCAATCCCACCTACTTTGTTCGTCAGAGCCCAAGATTACTAAAATTAGATCGGACTAACCAATTCTATCGAAAATCAACCTAATATCTGGTCTAATTGAGTCTTTATAACCAAATGTTCAAAAACCGACCAAAAACTAGTAAACCAACCGGTTCAACTGTGAATTGGAGAATCGATTTCAGTTTTCTCGATTCACTTAGTTGGTTTGTTGGCGACGTGGCGTGCTCCAAATGTGCCACGTCACCATTTTAATTTCAAAAATAATTTTTCTTCTACGCATGCACAGCAAATCCAGTGGTGTTAAATGGCCATTAATATTTTTCAAGGGCTATGTTTTCGAAAGTTTGCTACAAATAGCAGTATACCCAATGGCCCTATTTTAGAAAGTTAATGACTACATGATTCTTAAGAAGGAAACACATGGTTTCTTTCCTAATGTTAAATAATTATTGATACGTTAGGAATGCAATTTTCCATGTTAATATCTCTTTTTTTTTATATATAAAATGTGATTTCTTTCTTTTTTATAGAAGAATTATTCATTACCATTACAAATTTAAAAAATATACGGTAATAAATTCCAACTTTTCTTTGTTTATGTAAATTATTTATTTCCATTAATACATTACATTAACTAATTTTTTAATATTAGCTTACATGGAAATATAATTATAAATTCCATATAAGTTAATTATTAAATATTTGATATTTGATATATATATATATATATATATATATATATATATATAATAATTATATCTTATAATTATTACATGTTACGTATTAATATTTTACTTATAATATACATATTAAATTTTACATACTTAATATTAAATACTGTTTCTATAACTCGTTGAACCGATTTAATTCATTAAACCTTGAATCTCTAACCTTTTGATTTACTAACCAATTTGGTTTTCAAAATCTTGCATTATATTAATCAATTTTAAAATATATTAAATTACTTTGTCCTTAATTACTATCTCTATACAATAAGTATCTAATTTTTAATATTGTCCTATGATAAATTATAAATTACATATAATTAAATCTCTTAAATATGATATTATAATATGTATAATACTTATATTTTATTTAACATCACATTTACCCATCAATATTTTTGTATATAGTGTATATAAATATTATTTTTTATATTTAATATTAGATACGAGTTTTACCGGTTCAACTCTAATTAAACCGGTTGAATTTTAAATATCTAAATTTTTAATTTAATGACCAATTCGACTTTTAAAACCTTGTTTGAACCACGAGAAGAAGGACCATCATGCAACTTGGGAAGAGCTCAGTGTTAAAGAGTGCAATCACTTTAAGCCTAAATCACTTCTGTTGGTTAGGCTACCATTTTCCAACTAATTTATTTAAGTGTATGGATCGGATTCTTTGTGAGCATGGACAGATCAAATTAAATCCCAGGAGGACAATTGCCTCCCTCAATTTTTTAGTTATATATTATTGTAGATAACAAAATTACAGAGATTGGACCTTCGCCCGTGCCCTTGCCCCTTGGCCCCCTCAATTTCCCATGCGCCCTGAGTTTGAGCCCTTTCAATGCATTTCTTGTTATTTGCATCACTTTTGGTTTTTTTCTCCAAGAAACCGCTTTTTTTCACTTTTTTTTTAAAAAGATTTCTTTTTTTTTTTTTAATTTCTTTGACAACTCATTTACAATGTATTTACTAAAATTATCTTCATCTTTTATTAAAATCATTTCAATAAAAAATATTTAAAATTTTTTTAAAAAATTGTAAATTCAAACATGTATTTGTTTGTAAAATTGACTTCAATTTTACTAGTTACTGTAAATGTTTTTTCACAACGAACATCATAAAAAATTTATTACACAATAACATAAGAGATAGATGAATAAATATTAAATGATTATTTATATAGAAATAAAATATATTTGATTGTACAAAAAAAATAGAAAGAAAATTTTAAAACATTAGAACTCACATGATATAACTATAATGTTTATTATTCAAAATAATTAATATAATTTTTTTACTATATATATTAGTTTTTATTCTTGTATTTATACATATAAAGTTTGTTTTCTTTGAAAATTTTTTCTAAATCTGTCGTTATGGGACAATTGTAAAAGGAAAATAATCTGGTATCCATATTCAAATGGCACCATTCATAAAATTTTTCTTTTTTCAAAGGACGGTTTAAGTAGAGGGGATTGATCAATCAGTAAAATTTAGGATTCAAATCCAAAACTTACCACAAATTTTAAAAGTGCTACCCACTGACTAAATTATACTTCGTGTATTGTTTACCTACGGTTAAAGTTTGTTTATCCATACTATAGACAGAGAAGCAAATTCAACTGCTAGTAAATGCACATAAAGTTGGGATCCATTGTAAAAAAAGTAAACTGAAAATAGATATAAGTTAAACATCAGCCGTAGACCAAAGACAGGATAAGTAAAAATTTAATCTTATACATATGAGTTTTTCTGTAATTGAGTCCTATATGTTTGAATCATGTTATTTGAGTCCTAAATATTTTTGATTTCATTTCAATTGAGTTCGATTTGTTACAGACTAACCTTTGGCTGTTATTTTTGGTATTTGATCGAATAAAAAAAATGATGTAAAAGCAGAAATACGTATGAAAACATTAAAATATGAATAAAAAAATAAAAAGTGTATTAGAGTTGTATTTGACTTTCAAATACATCATTTTTTTTTTTATTTGGTTAAATGCCAAAGACAACAGTCAAAGTCTAGTCCACTAAAAATTGGACTCAATTGAAAGAAACCATTAATGTTTAGCACTTACATGAAATGACTCAAATGTATAACATATAGGACTCAATATTTGTTTATCCCGATCGACCAAAGGCCACTGTAATAGAAACAACATCAAAATTACAAGTTCATAACGGAAGCAAAAGAGAAAAAGAGGCATGTCATTCCACGTGAGGAACTGATCTCAGTCTCAGGTGTGCGTGTGTTTTTCTCTCTCTCTTTTTTTTTTTTTTTTTTTGGAGAAAAAGGGAAGATTTCATTGATTGGAAACTAGATACACTATTGTCAATAAGACCAGAAACAATTGGAATATTGTCTATTGGCCAAACTCTCTTGCCATTAGTCTAGAGAGCATGAGAAGCCAGTGAATGAGCAACTCCATTAAGATCTCGCCTAATATGTTTCGCCGAGAAGGAAGCAAAATCAGCTACTAAAAATTTAACATCTTCAACTGAGCAACATACTGTAGAAAGTGTCACTGTGGATGCGGAGATGGCTTGTACAGCAAGCAAACAATCGGTTTCCAGGACAACATTTGACAGCGCCTGTTCCTTAGCCTTCTAAAGTGCTAAACGAATAGCAAGTAACTCAAGGATTTCGGTAGAGAAAACACCTATCAAGCACTTTGTTAATATATATAGAGGATTACCCAAATGATTGCGGAAAATGAGACCAAGACCCCTCTTATCTTGCAACCATGATGCATCAGTGTTAATTTTAATGTCCGTCTAGAGGAGGCTCCCATCTTGATGGTGTGGGCTGAGTATGATCCTCTCCTATAAAGACCAAAGCATTGTGGAAGTCGGAAAGCAAACTTTGAGCCATAGAAATTGCCTCTACAACCTCAAGATTCTTGTGCTCCATAATAGAAAAATTCTGAGCCTTCCAGATTGCCCATGCTAGTATATTGGATCGTTCTAGGAACTCTTTTTCAAACTTGCTGGCTACATTTTCACACCATCCAAGGAAGTCAAGATTTCCCAATTCTCTAACACGCAAACCAAAGGTTCCAGCAAACCATATAGCTGCCACTCTCGGGCAATGGATTAGTGTATGGGATACGGTTTCTTCTGCTAAGACACATATAGAACACAAACCATCCATGAGAATCCCCTTACTTTTCAGGCGGGAGGAGGTTGGTAATAGATCCTTACATGCTCGCTAGATAAAATGTTATACCTTTCTCAGAATCCGTAGCTACCAAACTACAATCCATTTAAAAGAGTCCAAACAAGTAAGGCCAAAAGAAGAGGTTGATGTGAAAGCCTCACCTGACACGGATAATGCTAACTTGTAAGCACTACGGATTGTGTAGTTCCCGCTTCTATCGAAGTGCCAGACAATTTTGTCTTCTAAGTTCCAAAAGTTTAAAGGGATAGAAAGGATTTGAGAGCTTTCAACTGAGTAAAAGTATTTTTAATGAGCCCCTCACGCCACCAATATATGTCAAAATCAATTAGATAAGAAACTTTGTTAGATGCTAAAAAAACACGAAGAGATAGAATGTGGAAGCCGTTCCGATCAAGCAGCCAAGGATCTTCCTAGATATTTATCTTGGAGCCATCCCCAATTAGCCATCGAATGCCTTTTTGAAGGAGCATCCGTGATTTCCAAACACAGCACCATGTGAAACTCGGGCAATGGCCAAGCTTTGTAGATAATAAGGTATCATTTGGAAAATAACGAGCATGAAAGACTTAAGCCGTTAAAGAATCTGGATAGGCCAAAATCCTCCATGCTGCTTTCCCAATAAAGCCAGATTAAATTTCTCGAAATCTCTAAAGCCGAGACCCCCACGACCTTTTGGAATGGCCATTCTTTTCCACGAGGCCCAAATGATTTTCATAGCCTCATCAGAACTCCCCCATCAAAATTTATTAACAAGAGTCGCCAGTTGCAAACAAAAATTTTAAGGGAGTAGAAAACAACTCATGGTATAATTTAGGATTGTCTGGATCACCGCTTTAATAAGGACTTCTTTTGAGTAGCTAACAAGCGCCGATAGACCCAAATATTTTTTTGGACGGTGGGCAACCGAAATACTAAAACAATTCTACATTGCATTTTTAACTTCTTTAGGTACTTTACGGCTGAAACATAATTCTGTCTTGCCTAAATTTATCTTCTGGTCCAACACTTTTTCATATTGAAATGGGATATTTTTGAGTGCTAGACTCTCTGCTAAAGAAGCCTTGATAAACATCAGACTGTCATCCGCAAAGAGTAAGTGAGATATAGTCAGGGCTCCACGAGAAATGCAGAGGCCATGGATACTACTCGAGGAAGCCACCTTCATCATCAAAGTTGACAAGCCCTCAACACATAATAAAATAGATACGGAGAGAGGTGATCCCCTTGGCGTAAACCTCGAGAAAGAGCAAATTTCTCTTGTGGGACAAAATGATCACTAGAGAGTATGAAACTGTAGTAAGACAACACATTATCAAGTGAATCTTTGTCATATCGACCCCAGTTTCACCATAATAGCCTCATGAAAGCTCCATTCTACTCAATCGTAAGCTTTGCTCATATCCAATTTCAAAGCAACATGACCCTTCTTGCCAAAAGACTTGTAATTCATCTGGTGAAGAGCCTCAAATGCAATACGGAAATTGTTAGTAATAAGACGCCTAGGTACAAAGGCACTTTGGAAGTCAGAAATAATATGAGAAAGGAGCAGCTTTAGTCTATTAACTATGGTCTTTGTAATGATTTTGAAAAGGACATTACAGAGGCTTATAAGCTAGAAGTCCTTACAGTATTTGGGAGCTTTCACTTTTGGAATGAGAACCATATGAGTATCATTAAGAGGCCTAGGATCTCTGCCATCATTCAAGATCTGTAGAATGAAAGGGATTATATTATCAACCACGAGCTGCCAATAGTGCTAAAAAAATAGAACAGGTAGACCATTAGGTCCCGGCACCTTTGTAGGGTGCATCTACTGGAGGGATTGGAAAATCTCCTCCCTAATGAAAGGCCTACAAAGCTGTTGGTTTATCCTTGCTGAGACACGAGGAGTGATTGCATCTAGAACTTGTCCCATTTCCTTCGGCCCTTGTGAGCAAAATAGAGAGCCAAAATATTGGTTTAGAGTAGCAACTATATCTGAAGTCTCCTTATTCATGTATCCTTGTTCATCAAAGAGTCGTTTAATATGATTCCTGTGCTTTCGTTGAGAAGCTGCAGCATGAAAAAATTTTGTATTCTAATCTCTTCTCTTTTGAGGATTTTATCTATTCGCTGCTATAGAGTTTTTTGTGCTAGAAAATTTGCTGAACTAGGCTCCATTTGCTCAAGATTAGATTGTTGGAGGCGTAGATGTCGTAGTTCGATATTAACATGGGCAAAGTGAGTACGTCCCCATTTAGCTAGAGACCAACCACAAGAAATAGTTAAATCCGACATTGAATCTATAGAGCATTCATGTCATGCATTATTCCAAGCATCGCTAACTATGTGGTCAAAATCAGGCTCACACAGCCACATGTGCTCAAATCTGAAAGCTCATTGTGCATTATGAGAATAAGAAGAGGTGAGCTGTTCTAATAAAATTTTCAAGGCATGATGATCTGACCCAAATTTTGATAAATGACGAACATAAACTTGTGGAAAGATTTCCAGGTAAGAACTATCTGCAAAAAATCTATCAAGTCATTTTTGGATACTGTCTTCTCCCCACCTACCATTTGACCAAGCAAAGACATGGCCCTAAAAATCGAGCTCAGTTAGTCCACAGAAATCAATTATAGATTTGTACCTTTCCATAAAGTCCAAGGGATGTTGTCTTCCCCTCCTTTTCTAAGAAGAAAATATGATCTCTTTTAGGTCACCTCCACAAAGCCAACAGAGATTAGAATTATGGTGCAGTTTTCGAAGCAACTCCCATGTTAAAAACTCCTCAGGATCTTCCGGCCAGCCAAAAATACCAAAGAACCGCCATTTTGCCATGACAGTCTCATCTGTGATCATGAAATAGATGTGATAATCAGAATGAGATTAGAGATCCGCAAAAAGTGAATTGAACCAAAAAACTCCCAAGCCACCACTGCACTTGTGACCAAAGCCATTGCAATCAACAAAAACACCATAGGAAAATTTTAATATGGGTTTTACCTTTTCTATTTCATGAGCTTTAAGTCTAGTTTCCACGAGAAAAACTAGACCTAAAACATAAAGCTAGACCAGCTTCCATAATTAGGAAACTGAACGAGGTTTCCCAAGCCCTGGCGTTCCAACTTAGGCAAATCATGGCTTCCAGCGAGGATGCTTTACAGCCTCCAAAAATACAGGAAGTATGGAACTAGAAGAAGGAGAAACTTTCTTTGTTCTATGCTTTTTTGAATTTCCCCACTTAGAGGGAGACAAGTGGCCAACTTGACATTTTTTTATTAAGGCAAGGGTCATCGGAAGCAAGGCTTTGTCGCTAGATTGTGGATTCTTTCTTTTTTCCCATCATTTGTTAAAAATCCCACCCTTGCAGGTCCTTCTGGCAAGTTGTGAAAGAGGAACATTAAAAACAGGCTCGGGTTCGAAAGCTGCTGTAGCAAATCCATCAGATTGTCCTTGGGTTAGGTTTGGCCCAGCTGGAGACAGGGGCCCAATTGTATCAGATGCCACTAGCCTAATATCAATCATTGAGGCGCTCAGGTTGCAATTCGGTGTGCTACTCTTAAACATTGGATGAAGATTGTAATTAAAGCTTTGGAGTTTGGTTGGATTACAAACATCAGCCTTATCATCATTCAACGCCAACTTTTTTGGAGCATGCTCACTAAGAATCTTGGGATTGGATTGCACTATGGTGCTTGGTCATTAAGCCATATATCACCCATGCAATTTTCAACGAGATCAGTCGAATCTACCTCATCAATTTGGACTAGATTGCTTGTTATGTGTAGACTACAAGCAGAATAAGGGGAATTATTTTTACCTAGAGGTTCACTGCCCGTCGATGAGGAGCTATGACCTTTGCCAGACCAATCGCCCAAAGATATTTGAGTTAATCGGTGACTGCTTTGGTCTTCCTGTTCTTCAAATTGTATGGCAACTTCTTTATTTGGGGAGGCCCCTAAGAAATCTCCATAAGAAAGCAAGCATGGAATAAAAGAATCATTATGTTCATCATTTGAATTTAAGTCACAATCTTTCTACATATGTCCCATACATCCATAGCAATGAAAGAAATTTGGAAGTCATTCATATTTAAAAAGAATCTAGAGAACCTCACCACCCTTTTGTTGGACTTTTGTACCATTAACCAAAGGATTCCTAACATCAAAAAGGACTAGGAAAGGCAAGAAATGTCCCCCAACGCTATATATTATCCTCTTCTATGTTCATGAAAGTCCCAATTTGTTTCCCATGGCAACAGCTGTGGCTTTGTTTCTGAGACTCAAAGGTAGGTCATAAGCCCTTACCCAAAAAAGAGACCAGAATAAACGTACCTTGGAGGGTTGCTCATTACCATAAATCTCCTTCAAAAGAAGGACATGTTTATCAAGACCACGGGCTATTATCCACCACAGATTGTCTATCTTTAAGGCTTGTAAAACTGAAGCAAAATAAATTAACATCGAGCTTCTTCACTTCTATAGATTTTTGGGGTTTCTACGCTGTTGTCATTATGCTTAGTAGAGCTTTAAAATTGAAGGATTTTTTTAGACCATAAGCTAAGCAACGAGGTCATAACTCGATGGGGCAGCACGAGAGCCAATCTCAGGCTCTAAAACGAAAACCCCCTACCTCACTTTTGTGTTCTCAGATGGATTAGCCATTAAAGAGAGCGAGAGAACTCATAGAAAAAAAAAAAAAAAAGGACACGCTTAGATGGATAGTAGCCGAAGGTTGAAAAAAAAGGATTGTAGGATTTTATTGTTTGAACCTGTGGCAATTTCACAAACAGTTGGTGGACACAAAAGCAAGAGTGGGGAAGTTGAAAATTGTCAAGGTTAGCCTATTGATTTTCAAAGGGTTTGGATGATTACTACAATAATTTTGCTTACCGCATTCTTGAGCTAAATGAATTGTGAAGAAAAAGAGAGGGAGAGTGGAGATGGATGGCCCATTAGGACAACCGAAAAAATGATAATGAAGAATGGGTGAAGGAACAGAGATGAAGGACGGGGGAGGCTCTAATCGATGGAGAATAACTCAGATTCCATGGGACCAACTTGCATTTAGCAAGAGCAAACTTGCACTGAGTAAGAAAGACAGACTTAAATTAAGCAAGAGAGAAAGCAAGAGAGAAGCTATCACAAGGCTAATTTTCTCACTCAAAATTTCGTCTTGTGATGGCACTAAATCATACTTAGTCTCATCTAGTTGCACTCGCAAGGATTGCACAATAGAACTTTGTAAGTAGACACACAACTCACGCACTTAAAAGAGACACAAGAGCATACGAGAACTTTTCCCAACCTTTTATTACTTAACTTAAAGTAATACAAAGGAACAGTCATTGAACTCTCGACAGCGTTTCACTCTTTTTCTCTGAGTATAAATGACAAACCCATAAGGTCTATATATAACTAACACCCCCAACTATTTAGGGTTTGGAGATAAACTTCATCTCCTCATGATCTCTATCATATCTGATAATCCTCATCTTCCTACAATCTTATCCACGGCTTGATCTTGATAAGCCTTATCTTCTATGATCATCTAGCACTTGATCTCGATAAGCCTTATCTATCCACAATCCTTAGTCATGCACGATCTGATGAGCATTGGCCAACCGGATAAAGCCACACCCATACATCCCCACGTCATAGGAAACTTGGTGCCACGCAGTGCCATGCAGTGTCATGCAGACTAGGCTAAGACCCAGTGTCATATTTTTGGCCTCTTGGCCCAAGCCTATGGCCCATCTGATGAAGCTCACAAATATGTAGCCCAGCATCCTTTCTCCAGCCGAAGCCTTGGTCCACACTAGGACCCACACGTAGGCCCGTGCGACCCTCTCAACTTTCACATTGCCACAACTAGTGTCTAGCCACTCCAAAGTCCCATGCTAAAAATTGGTGCAAAATGCCACCAACTCCCGCGTGCTAAGTGTTCAAGGGACTAACAAACCACCTCCACCTATTGTAGTCAACGTCTTTGTTGGTAAGCTAGATAGGTAGTCTTCTACCTGCTTCTCGAACTACCATAGAGTCTCATCTCTTTCCCAACTCACCTCGCTGTCTAGGACATTCTTCCACCTTACCAAATACTCAACCCGCTTGTTCTTCTTACTCTGCCCATGCATTCTGTGGCCTAGGATTCTCTCCACTTCACGCTGAAAACTCAATTCTAATTGTAGGCGGTGCACGCTGTGCTTGTTTCCTTGGAGGTACATCAGCCACTTCCTCATTGATGGGCTTTAAAATGCTCACATATAAGGTTTGATGCATCTTCAACCTTTTTGGGACCTGCAACTTATATGCAACATTATCAACTTTCTTCACCACTATGAAGGGACCGTCATACTTTGGAACCAGCCCACGATGCACTGACTTGCTGTTGATCTTCTTGCAAATTTGGGAAGTAAGTTTCAACAGCACCTTGTCCTCAACTTGGAATTGCATGTTCTCCTTCTCTGGTCCCATACTTTTTTCATCTGTCTGACTACCTTGTCCAAGCTATCCTAAGCCTCCTCTAGTCACTTTTACTTAGAATAGGCAAATTGGTGTGTTGCTAGATATCTCCCTCTTGAGCTAGTCCTAACCAAACTCCTGCATGCTAATAATTGGTGCAAGGTGCCACCAACTCTTGCATGCTAAGTGTTCAAGAGACTAACAAACCGCCTCCACCTATTGAAGTCAACGTCCTCGTTAGTAGGCTAGATAGGTAGTCTTCCACCTGCTTCTCGAACTACCATAAAGTCTCATCTCTTTCCCAGCTCGCCTCGCTGTCTAGGGCATTCTTCTACTTTACCAAATACTCAACCCGTCTGTTCTTCTTACTCTGCCCATGCATTTTGTGGCCTAGGATTCTCTCCACTTCACGTTGGAAACTCAATTCTAATTATAAGTGGTGCACGCTGTGCTTGTTTCCTTGGAGGTACATCACCCACTTCCTCATTGAAGGGCTTTAAAAAGCTCACATGGAAGGTTGGATGCACCTTCAACCTTTTTGGGACCTGCAACTTATTTGCAACATTATCAACTTTCTTCACTACTATGAAGGGACCGTCATACTTTGGAACTAGCCCACGATGCACTGACTTGCTGTTGATCTTCTTCCAAATTTAAGGAGTAAGTTTTAGCAGCACCTTATCCTCAACTTGAAATTGCACGTCCCTCCTTCTTTTGTCTGCATACTTTTTTCATTTGCCTGACTGCCTTGTCCAAACTATCTTGAGCCTCCTCTAGTTGCTTGTGCTTAGAATAAGCAAACTGGTGTGCTGCTGGACATCTCTCTCCTGAGCTAGTCTTGGCCACATCATTAGGAGTAAGGGGATGTTGCCCTATAACTAGCTCGAAAGAACTCTTACATGTGGAAAAGGACCTGTGAAGATTGTAGCATAATTGGGCCAAATCCAACAACTCAAGCCAATTCTCTTGGCTTGCCAGTCACGTAATGTCGAAGATACTCATCTAGTTGGCCATTGATCCACTCTTTCTAGCCATCAATCTAAGGACAACTGGCAGTATAGAACTTTAATTTTGAACCTGTCATGTTGAACAATGACATTCAAAACCTGCCAGTGAAACGAGGATCCCTATTGCTCACAATATCTTTCGGCAACCTGAAGTAGTTTACTACCTGTTTGTAGAAAAGTTTTGCGGTTGTCTCTGCTTGACATGAAGAAGGGATAGGAATAAACACCACATATTTGGAGAACCGATCTACTACTACCATGACAAATCTCATGCCATCAACCTTTGAGAATTCGCTAATGAAATCCCTCGAAACTGACACTCATGGCTTTGTAAAAATGGGTAGCAGGTGCAACAAACCTACCTTCTTCTGCTGCTCTATATTGTCCTGCTGACAAGTGGTGCACGTCTTTACATATGCCTTAATGTCATCTTTCATCTTTGACCAGTAGTAGTTGCAGGACAATAAGGCTATCATCCTCTCAACACCAAGATGACCAGCTCACTGTGAATCATGGGACTCCTGTAGTATCTTCTTCCTAAGGTCTACACCATTGGGAACATACAAACGATTGCTTTTAACATGCAATAAACCATTATCTATCCAGTATCGCCTTACCACACCCTCGTTGACTTATTGTACCACTTGCTGATATGTGGTACCATGAGGAGCCTACGACCTGATTTTGTCTAGCAAGTCACTCTATACTTGATTGGGGGCAGCAACCGTCTCTTACACTTATCGGCAACTTAAAGCATTTACAACCTATTGTGCCTTCCTGGCTTGTGTTCCTATGTAAAATCATACTCAGCCAAAAACTGCTGCCATTGTGCCTGCCGTGTAGAAAACTTCTTTTGAGTCTGAAAGAATTTGTTCGCCACACTGACAATCCAAGCCACGAACCTGGTACCTAGCAAGTACACCCTCTAAGTACGAAGGCAACGCACTACTATAAGAATCTCTTTCTCATGAGCTGAGTACCGTTACTCTACTTCATTGATTTTTCGACTTTCGTAGGCAATTGGGTGGCCTTCTTGCACTAACACACCTCTAATGGCTTTGTCTGAGGCGTCAATCAGCATACTAAAAGGCAACTCGAAATCTGGCAGCCTCTGGACTGGTTCCGTGGATAGTGCTGCCTTCAACTTATCAAAGGCTTCTTGGCAATCTGTGATCTATCTCCACGGTTTATCCTTCTTGAGCAAGTCTATTAATGGGGCCACCTTTTTAGAGTAACCCTACATGAACTTCATTTAATAGTTAGACGAACTAAAAAAAGACATCAACTCAAACACTTTTGTAGGGAGTAACCACTCCGCTATTGTCTGGACTTGTCTCTCATCAATTTTGTTTGTCCTTAACTCACCCTGTGCCCAAAGAACATAATCTCACGCTGGGCAAACTCATATTTTTCCTTTTTCACATATAACTGGTACTCTTTCAATCTAGACGACACCGACCTCAGGTGGGACAAGTGATCCTTCAATGACTCACTATACACAACAATGTCATCCAAATAAACAACCACAAAACAATCGATAAAGTCATAAAATACATCGTTCATTAAATTACAGAAAGTAGTTGGGGCATTAATCAAACTGAATAACATCACCAAGAATTCGTAGGAACTATAGCGAGTGATGCACGTGATTTTCCCTTCATCTCCTTCTACAATTCTTACCTGCCAATATCAAGACCGCAGATCCAGTTTAGTAAAATATGAGGCTCTAACTAGCCTATCGAGCAGGTCCGCTATCAATGGGATAGGATACTTGTTCTTCACTGTCACCTTGTTCAATGCCCTATAATCAACACACATCCGCAGAGAGCCATCGTGTTTTCTCTGAAACAACACTAGGTCACCATATGGCGCTTTGGAGGGCTGAATTAGGCCTACATCTAGCAACTCGGTCAACTGCTTCCTCAGTTCTACCAACTCTAACAGACTCATGCGATATAGGGCTTGTGCTGGTGGTTTGGAACCGAGCACCAAATCAATCTTGTGGTTAGTGGCGCACCTTCGGGGAAGACACTTAGGGAGTTCAAGAGATATCCCATTAGTGAACTCACCCAACAGATCCGCCACACTGTCAGGCACCTCCGCAACAATACCTTCTTTGATCTCCATCGAAAACGCAAGGTAGATGACTTCTCCCTTCTTCAGACCATGCTCCACCTACATAGCTAACAGCATACCACCCGACTTCCCACCAATATTGGAGAAGGAAGTGAATGTTCAAGAAATATAACACGGATGATCCTCATGCATGATCATGAAACCACCCAAGTGAGGCAATAGAGCAACTTTTGCACTCACAAAGAAATCAATTCTGAGTATGATATCAAAATCATCTAACGGAACCACAATAAAGTTAAGCTTACCAAACCATATACCAATAGTTACCTCCACTCTGTGCCAAGCACCTCCCGGGCTGTCGAGTTGACTGTCTTCGTTCGATTCCCAGTCTTGGTGACTTTTAGACCTAGTGACTCCACCATTCTCTCAACAACAAAGTTGTGGATAGCACCCGTGTTAGCCATCACCATTAACTCTTTATTACTAAGCCCGATATTCACATACATCAAACCAGATTGTGGGGCACATCCAGCTTGCACAGCACTCACTAACTGCAGAGGATTGACATGAGAGCAGCCAACATCATTCGAGACGCTGCTTCTGCCAGTCTCCTCAGCAACTATGACACTTAATTTCTCTCTATTTGGGCACTCCTTGGCCCTGTGTGGTCCATTATATATGAAACAACTTGAGTTAGTTTTGTCTTTACCTTGTTCTTGCTGCCACGATTGTACTTATCCTTCTTGCCCTCCTTCTTCTTCTTACGCTTATCCTTGGGCTGCTTCCATGCATCAGAATCGGAGGACTTGTTGATGCAAAAATCGACTAAACCATCAGCCGCAACCGTCGCTGAAGGAAGGTCCTTCACACCTTGCCTTCCAAGCTCGAGTTGAGCCAAGGGTTGAAGATCAGAAAGGAAGTTGAAAAGCTTGTCCTCATCCGACATGTTCTGGATGTCAAGCATCAAGGAACTGAATTCCTTTACGTAATCACATCGTGCCACTTTGCTTCAACTTATTTGGGGACTCCCTCGCAACCTATGATGTGTTGTAGGGTAAAAACTGGTTCTTCACCTCCTTCTTTAGGTTTTCTTATGCCTCGATCTTAGGCATGCCCGCACTTGCATTGTCATCCAACCGAGTCTGCCACCACAGCTTGGCATCCTTGGCTAGATACATGCTGGTCACATTGACCTTTTCGTCGTCTGGCACTCGAGCAACCTTAAAATACTACTCCATATCTCACAGAAAATTCTCGATTTCTTTGGCATTTCGCGCTCGCTCGAAGGTTTTAGGCTTTAGCACTTTCATCTTGGTCAAGCCATCTATAATACCACCAGCTGGTTGAGAGGCTACAGCGTTCTTAAGGATGGCTATTTCTGCCGCCATCTCATCAAGCCAAGAAGCTGTGTTTGAAGAGGCCACCACCTCATGTTACCGATGCAGATCGATTATATACTGTTCATGGAGCGCAAACATTTGGAACACGGTGAAATTTGGATCCTCCGAAAAATCACCGAGTACCTCAAAGAGCTTGGCTACGCGCTCACAAACTGCATCAAGACCCGAACAACCTATCATTGGTCGAACTGTTCATGGAGCGCAAACATTTGGAACACGGTGAAATTTGGATCCTCCGAAAAATCACCGAGTACCTCAAAGAGCTTGGCTACGCGCTCACAAACTGCATCAAGACCCGAACAACCTATCATTGGTCGAACATTTATGCTTTGAAATCAGCTGTGACAGGGCTAATATTCTCACTCAAAATTTCACTTTGTGATAACACTAAGTCACACTTAGTCTCAGCCAACCGCACTCACAGAGATTGCACAATAGAACTTTGTAAGTAAGCACACAACTTACACACTCAAAAGAGACACAAGAGAATACGGGATTCTTTCCCAACCTTTTATTACTTAACTCAAAATAACACAAAAGAATAGTCACTGAACTCTCGACAATGTTTCACTCCTTCTCTCTGAGTGATTTCTCTCTCACTGAGTACAAATGACAAACTCATAAGATCTATGTATAACTGACAGCTCCAGCTATCTAGGTTTTTGAGATAAACATTATCTCCCAATGATTTCTATTATGGTTGATAATTCTCATCTTCTCATAATCTTATCCACAACTTGATCTTGATAAGTTTTATCTCTTACAATCATCCATCGCTTGATCTTGATAAGTTTTATCTACCCATACACGATCTGATGAGAAATATCCTGATACTAGGCCAACCGGATAAAGTCACGTCCGTACGTCCCCATGTTCTACATATCGTAGGAGACTTGGTATCACACAGTGTCATGTAGACTCAGTCAAGACCCAGTCTCGTATTTTGGGTCTTTTGGTCCAAGCCTATGACCTATTTGATAAAGTTTACGAACATGTAGTCCAACATCATTTATCCAGCTCAAACCTTGGTCCACACTGGGACCCACGTGTAGGCTCATACCTACGCTAACCCTCTCAACTTTCACTTTACTTCAAATAGTGTTCAGCCACTCCAAAATCTCATACTAAAAATTAGCGCAAGATGCTACTAACTCCCACATGTTAAGTGTTTAAGAGACTAACAGAAGCTGACCATAAAAACCGAGCACACTACATGGTTACTAACTCTGGCGTGCGTGCGTTAATCATCAACAAAATGTTTTAGTGGACTAGTTGGACCGACGTAAACGGAACGGAGATCCAACGGCACGCGGATCGAGCGTGATTTGTGATGGTGGGAAGAAACTAAAGTCATGCAACTAAGGCAGGCAATTTTCTTGTTACACACACGAATTTATTTAGCTTTTATTGTCATAATTGCAATGCTTAAGACGTTCTTTTTCATTGGGCAAAAACTAGTTTAATCACATGCTTTACCTAAACGTAAACTGATTTATTACTCACATAAGCAATTTTTAAAACAAAAAAGAAATGAGCTGGAACGATGTTGTACTAATTGGAATTTTACTATAGCCAACTGTCATCATCTCTTTGACACTTTGGTTGAATTAAAGCTAAAATTTTGTCTCATTTGTAGTTGGATTTTAAATCACAAATTTTCTCAACAGTAGGGAAACTAAGATTCAAAGATCCAATAAGAATATTTTCATCAAACACTTCAGCTTTCTGATTCTCATGAGTTCTGCTGCTTGGAATATTGAAAGAGTAGAGATAATGATTGATTTGTTGATTCACAAGTGATTAAGACAACTGCATTTGTTATTAGTTTTGCTGCCTTGAGCAAGAGTGATCAAATTTTGCAGCAAGAGTCTGTTCTGAATCTTCATTTGAGTTCCAAGGCAACCTGTTTTCCACCATTTCTACTTTCAAACCTTCAATGCGGTTGGTATCATGAACTAAATATAGATTTTCCTTGAAGATTACTGAATGACCTTTCCTTAGAATTTAAGCAACAATTAGTTTAGAGATATCCTTTGAGTCTTCAAATCTCTCAGTCAAGCTAAGAAGGATTTTATCATAATTCTTTCATTAGTGAACTCTTCACCATGTTATTTGATTTGGTTTACAACTTTCATTAGTATATTAATATAATCTTTCACATTATGAGATTCTTTCATTCTGACACTTTCAAATTCTCTTCTAAGATACATAATATGCATCTTCTTTGTTTTGAGGTTGCCTTGGAACTCTTCTTGGAGCTTCTCCCGAGCTTGTTTTGCTGATTCACATGTCATGATCCTTGTGAACATGACATATGAAAGTGTAGAGTGAATACAAGTGAAAATTTTGAATCCTTGCGAGCTTTGTTCATTATGAATTCTGATTTTCAGCAACAATGGGGTTGTTTGGCAGGTCTAGAGGTTTGGCTCCTATCTCTATAACTTTTCCCAACTTAAACGCCATCAGATAGATTTTCATTTTGAAAGCTTATATAGTCAGTTTTCTCCTGTGAACATAAGAGGTAATGGAAGGGAAACATTGTCGGAAGCCTTGACAGGATTTCTGGTTTTTCAGAAAAGAGATTATTTTTTTTTTAGCTGATATTTCTCATTAGATCTCACTAGTCCCTCTCAAGGGCATGTGAGCTATACTATTTGCAGGAAAAGAATAAATAAGGCTGAAACTAAAAATTGCAGCAGAGAAAGTAATGTTACAAAAATTGCTGCACAGGTAAAACTACAAAAATAAAACCACAACAAAAAATGAAGCTCAAAATGACATAGTTTCACCATTTATTTGCTCAATTATAAAGGAGTATCAAACTTCTTAATAATTACAAAAAAATCATGCAACTTAGGCATGCAATTTGCTTGTTACACAAACCAAACTTTAATCAAATTTTTCAATGATTACAAAAGATTATGCAACATAAGCATGCAATGTGCTTATTACACGCACCAAATTCTTCATCTCTTGCCATCAAAACCGCAGGGCTAGCTCAAGACATACTTTTTCAACTGACAGAAACTAGTTTAATCAAACACAAAACACTACTTAAACGTAGATTAGTTCATCACTCATACAAACAGCTTACAACATGAGAAATGAGCTAGAGCAACGCTGCACTAATTGAAAATTTACTTCAGCTAAGTGTAATCATCAACAGATACCATTAGCAACGAATTTCAGAAGTATAATAACTTTAACCCAACACGCAGTTGTGCATAATGCTCTATTCTAAACATAAACGGAAAAATATTTCTTCTTCTTCTTGTTTTTTTTTTTTTCCTCACTGGCACGACCGTGGGCATGGATAGTGTTTTACAAGAAAATGATTAAAGAAGTTAGCTTTAACCCAACGCGTACGATGCAATTAAATCTAGCCGTTTGTTTAAGCAATTGCTATCCATTCAGAATTTATGGGATACGATATTGTCGGTGGAAAATGGGACCAGAAAAATATAGATGTCATAAGTTATATAATAAGAATAGAAGTAAAAATATGGATCGGAAGACAAATTGGCCATCATGAGTCGATCTGTCCAGAGCAAAAAGGAATGACCTTATGTTTGATAATTATCGACAACTTTTGTCCTTGATAAGCCATGAGAAATGTAGATTGAATCAGAGTTGTATGTGACAAACCAAAAAGAAAAAAAAAATGCAAGAGTGAAGAGAAAAGTAAACCAATGATACTGAACAAATCAATATCACCCCCTTGTTCATAGTCCCAAGTTCCTAACTAATTAATATTGTTATCCTAATGATGATCCAAAGATAATGAGCTTGTATAAAAAAATATCATATCTGCCCCCCCCCCCCCCAAAAAACAGAAGTATTTCTTTGGTGCATGAAAAAATGAAGTATAAGATTAATACTGTGTATTAGCAAATTAAAAGGAAAAATAAAAAATGAGAAGATGGTAGAAAGAGAAAGGAAGAAAGAAAAAAGACGTTCAAAAGATTAGAAAAATATGAGATGCATCTTTTATAATTTCAAATACAAAAATTGCATCCTAAAACATTACTTCTGCTGTTCAAAAAAAAAATCTAAAAACATTAATTTATATATTTTTTAGTTTATTTTTTAAGCAATGTAAATAGTGATACTCGAAAATCGTTCCCCATGTAGTGGACTTGCGTCGAGATCTAGCCAAACTCAAGCGACGAGAGGCCACTGTCATAGTGTTTTAGCGGGAACCTTCCTTGCTTGCTTTTGACTAAATTATGGAAGACAAGAGCAAAGATTGGTCTTAGAAAAGCTCTAATAAATTCTGTCAAAAAAAAAAAAAAACTCTAACAAATGGCCAATTTTCGCCACGAGAAACGGTGGTGCACATGGGCTGGGAGGATTTGCACATTGCTTAATTATTTGCCATCCAACTAGTAAAATAAGGTTATATGTTCACACAAATAGGACTCTTGCCGTGTGAACCGTGGAGTATAGCGAATGTCACCGTTAGTACTGGCGCAGCACTCACAAACTCTTTCGCGTCCTAAACGAGTCATGTTTTACTTTGCTATCCTGAGCAGAGATAAGAGTAAAATTATATAATTATATTTAAATAATAATAAATAATAATATATTTTTTTTAATAATATCAGATAATTTATTTATTTATTTATTTATAAATTTAATTATTTAATAATTTATATTATTTTATTATTATTTAAAAATCACTTTCTAAAGTTAAAAATTTTTTACTTTTATACAATTCTTGTATGGAACAAAAAAGTTTTAGATTCATACAAAATATTCATATAATAGGTCAAAGTGTAACAAATCATTAATTTAGTATAACTGTTTTGAAACTTCGTGTGAAAATAAAATAAAGAGACAAAATATATTTATTTTTATTATTTTATATTTATTAATTTAGTTACACTAAATTAAAATTTAGTTACATAAAATAAAGAGATATAATGTATTTATTTTTGTTATTACATATTTTATTAATTTAATTATATTAAATTAATAATTAATAATATTTTTATATTTATATAAATATTTTATTTATATCTTAAACTGCGTTCTTCGTGGACATGTCGCCAGTCTGGTTGATAGTACATGTGTTTCTTCCTCGCCCTGGTTGATGGTACAGCAGTGATGCACTTTCCAGCGAGCTGGTCCCCAAAAATGGTGAGTGTTTAAATTTGTGAAGGGAACGTGACATTGTACTGAAGAATTAAAAGAGTATAAGGACAAGACAAAAAAAAAAAAAAAAAAAAAAGCTTTTTCTTTTCTTTTGACCAACATATCACATGATCGAATAATGCAAAAACATATCACATGGTCACGCACCGACCACAATATGCCACAATATTCGACTGGCACAAATACATGGCATAATGACAAGACGAAATTCACCGCATTGGATACATTGACATCTTAGATCCCGACGACTGCAATAGAAAACAAAAATTTAGCACGGGGCCGACCGTATTGTTTTGTTTGATACAAATAATATTTCTAAGATGAAAATAATAATAAAAAAAAAAAACGAAAAACCCTATTGTTGAATCATATTTGGGTAAGGATACGTGGCAACTACAGGACTGAGGAGGACTTGCAAAGCATGAAACAATGTCATCACCGTCGGCATAGCTGGTAGGAATGATCACGGTTCAATTAATTGAACAGAATAATTATAGATATTTTTTAATTAAATTTTTAGTTATATAAAATTAAAAATTATTGTTGAAATGAAAATTTTACTAATTGAAAATTTTCATTCAGTTTCGGTTAACTATTCAGTTAACTGAATTTAATAATAAAAAATTTAAAATTATAATTTAAATGTAAAATAAATTTTTGATATATATATATTTAAAAAATTATAACTATCATTATATATAAAAAAAATAAATAAATAATTGTTTGAGATATAATAATATTTTATTAATATTTATTTATTAATAATTGTTATGTTAGTAATATTCTTTCTATTATTAAAAAAATAATAAATATTAGTTTAATTCGGTTAATTATGTTTTTGGATATAAAAAATTGAAATTGAACTAAAAATTTTGATTTTTGTTTGTTTTGTTAACTAATTATAAAATTGATATGATTAACTAAAAATTTAATTTAATTCAATTTAATTTTGTCATTAATTAAAATTTTCTATTTTTTCTAATATCCCTAGCTAATGAGCTTGAACAAAATGGACGGTAGCCACTACGTGGTAGGGTCATAACTGGGAGGTGTCGCTCACGGGTGTTGGTTATTGTAAACTTATCAGTCGGTCTCAACCCTGGTTCGAGTTTCAGGAGCAGTTTTTAGAAGTTTTTAGTTTTAAATTTATCTAGATTGATTGTTGACTGCACAATTTTAGTTTTAAATTCAATAATTGTTGTGGTCAATTTAGAAAATATCTTCTTAAACTTAATAATATTCAAGTAGTAAATTTTTTTTTATGAGTTGAGTTGAATAAAATATTTAAATAAATTTATTTTAATTTTAATTTATAAATTTAATAATTGATGTGTATATATATATATATATATATATATGTGTGTGTGTGATAAATGTTTTTCTTTGGTCAAAAAAGCCAATCGGTCTCAAGGGAGGAGAAAAAAAAAAACAAAGAAAAGAAAATGTTTACACGGTAACAACCAAATGTCAAAAAGCATAACCAAAAGTAGGAAAAGTAGTGATGACAGCGGAGTGAGCAACATGACATTCTCTGGGCCGTACTTTAGGTATACAATTTTTAAGTTTTAAATTTTTAAAATTTTTTATATATAAATTTAATTTTTTTAAAAAATTTATGTAAATTTTAAATCTTTTAATTTATTATTAAATTATTCTATCTGTTAATAAAAAATAATTAGTTTATTAAAAAAATAATTTTAACCTTATAAAAATTATTTAAAAAAGTTAAATATACCAATTGAAAATTCTTTCCATAAAAAGTATACAATTTATATATTTAATTCGTATATTTATTAATTAAAAAAATATTTTATGTGCATATTTGTTGATAAAAAAATATTTAATTCATTTATTTAACTTTTTTTAATAATTTTCATTAATTTAAATTTATTTAGTAATGGATTAACCACTTTTAATAAATAAAATGATTGATTTAGTAAGAAATCGAAAGGTTTAAGACTGAATGAAATGTCAAAAAATTTTAGGACTTATATGAAAAAAAATACAAAGGTTTGGGATCAAAAAATTATATATCTCTACGTATCCTAGCTATGTACAATTACACATTAATTTATTTTTAATTTTATTTTTATTTTTCCATAAGATAAGAACGTGAGAATAGTTGTCTCACCAAATCAATTAAAGAGGATTGTGTTGATTTATCACTTAGTAGATCGGGTTATTACACTAAATTTTAGGGAGGAGCAAACTTTATATGGTCTAATAAGTGTTGTCAGTAACTTTTAAAATTGTGAGAAGCAATCGTACATTTAGTCTTATTTCGTACTCTCGAGTACTCAAATCTTTGTCAAGTGTAAACCCCGACAAATGGTTTTGTCACTCAAACAACACACTAAGTGGCACACATTAATTTATTTATACATCAGGATCAACACCTTATCACTTCGCAAGTAGGGGAAAGGGATGGTTTAGAAAGGCTTGCTGCAAAATTTACAGTAAGGAGAAGGAGATTAAAATATTTTTTTTCTTAATTTTTATTAATAAAGTGGCTTCATTATATAATAAACTTACAAGATAAAACTAATTCAAAAATAAACTAACTACATGCAAGTGTTTATTTAAAAAACAAACTTTTAAATGCAGAACAAGTTAAATGATACTATCATGACATCTCTTAACTTATTCAAATAACTAAAACTAAAATTTAAGATGAAAAGCCTAAAACTTGAATTTTTGGATCATTTAATGTAACAACACCAATTCTAATTCTAACAGTATGTTATGAATTTGTTTAAAGTGCTCCAAAAAAAGTGCAGGCCAAACTCAAAACCTGCTAATAAGTAGTCAGGGCCCCGACTAACTATAATGTGAGCTTGCGGGTTGCGTACCCTGCAATGCACTGCAAGTCTGCGAGGAGTTCTGCACTAATTTGGAGCGTGTCACTGTCAGCCAAGAGTTTGGATCGGCATAAGCAGTATTGTACTACTTCCACCGTCAAGTTAACGATTTCCGAAATATTTAATGAAGACCGAACACAAGTAGAGAGATCATTGGAGTCCACCCAAGGGTACATCAATACAGCAAGCACCCACATGCATTAATGAATCGGTTTGCTATGGTGTTTTTTTTTTTTTTGTTTTTTTTTTCTAGTTTTAATTGCTATGGTTTTTGGTTTTTCAGGATTTAGTTAAAAAGGGCGTATCAAACATCTGTCAGTGTGATTCCCTCAAGCTATAATTGCCGTGACGGCACAGGTTGGGCCTCCTGTGGCTAATCCATGGTACACTGTTACTTAGGGCGCAGGTTGGGTTTTGGTGGCCTTGCTAGAGCTCAACGGATTCTCTATAGCTTTGCAAAAAATCACCAACGTAGATTAAGAGTTGGATTTTATCGGCCTCTTTTAGCAGAGTTTCGGCATTATCTCAAGTGCTTGTGGGATTGCCGCTTGATTCCTACCTCACGAAAAGGTAATTATTGTGTAGACTTTCTTATTAGTATGGGACATTTAACAGCGGAGCAATTGGTCGTTTGTGCTGATTCCCCTTCTGATATGTCTAATTTGCTTTAGATATATAAAGTAGGCATTACGTTGGCCAGAGGTAACTAGCTGAGCTTGTTGGCTTAGTTGGCTGTCTAGTTTCTTCTTGCTTTTCTTTCTTGTGTTCATAAAAAACAAAAAGTCACATAAGATATCTCTCAAAAAAAGTTATAGTTTCAATTTTAGAAGTTGGGTTTTAATTTTGAAAAATAAGATTTTGAGATTTCAAAATTTATAAAAAAAATAAAAATATCTTCGTTATGCAAAAAGTCTCATAATGAAAAAAAAAAAAAACCAATTTCTTTTCAGTTTTTTTTTTCTTTTTTTTTCCTACCCACAAGGCCACAAGGGTCCTAAAGGAAGAGAAATCGAAAGAAATGTGACCCTTGTTTCATCTTACCACCGTCTAAGAGTAATTTCTCATTGAAAACAATTATTTATGATTTTCCTGATTATCGGGTTTTAATCCTTGAGATTACGTGATGGTATTCTATTTGTCATCACATTCGCGTCATTAGAAAAGTCAAAAAAGAAATTTACAAAAATAACTTAAGCACTCATGCTAAAATTTAAACTTTAAACTATGTAAATGACATAAATTTCAATGGTTTTTTAAGCTTGTTAAACTAGGAAGGAACTGGGCCAACTGGCCACCCCCTCTGCCTCTTAATTTGAGCGAGAAAGCGCGTTTTTTTTTTTAATGCATTTATTATTATTGTTATTATTATCATTATTGATTAAAGCTGAATACCGAATAGCAATAAAAATGTGCATCTTTTTCCAGTAGTAAATGAGTTGACAATATAAAGACAGACAGCGGTGACACTGGTCAGTGGAACAGACGTAGAGTAGAGTAGTAGCTGTATAAGCTAAGAAGAACAATGGCAGATAATGTAGCAGATCGGTAAAGCTCATATAAAAATTGTCTCTCACCTCTGCTTCTCCATACATTTCACTCTCCCTTTCAAAAAATTTCCCTCCACACAAAGGGGCCTGCACAAGATGGAAGCCAACTTTGCTTCCGGGGTGCTAAACTTGTTCTTGATTTTCCTTTTGGTGGGTTCCAGGCTGATCCAGTCCACTGTGACCTACGACAACAAGGCCATTATCATTAATGGTCACAGGAGGATCCTGATCTCCGGCTCTATTCACTATCCCAGAAGCACTCCCGAAGTATTCCTTTCCCCATTTTGCCTTTTGTCCTTTTCTTTTCTGTTTTTGGCTATCTGGTGGTAAATTTTTTGGATTTTGCTGATCAAATGGGGTTTTAGATGTGGGAGGGTCTCATACAGAAGGCAAAAAACGGAGGCTTGGATGTTATTGAGACTTACGTCTTTTGGGATGTTCATGAACCTTCTCCTGGCAATGTACTATCTCTGGATCTTTAAATGCTTCCCATTATCTACTTCTTTTAGACCCTTGAATTTGCTAGAATCTAAAAGTTTCTGTATTTATCTTGTTAATTTACTCCGGTTTGAGTCTTTTTTTTTTTTTTAAATATTTTGTAGTATAATTTTGAAGGAAGATACAACCTGGTACAGTTCATTAAGACAGTGCAGAAAGTGGGGCTATATGCTCATCTCCGTATTGGACCCTATGTTTGTGCAGAATGGAATTTTGGGTACCAACAATTTCTGCTTTTCTTTCGTTAACTTTTTCTACATTCATGTATTTTCTATCTTCAGAGTAAATATTTGATAATTGTCGATATTTGTTTCTTCTTCTTCTTCTGCCCCATCTCTCTCTCTCTCTCTCTCTCTCTGTCTCTCTCGCACCCTTCCTTTTTGGCGGAGATTGGTGGAAGTGGAATAAATTTTTTATTAAATATCTTATGAAGAATGCACCAATTTAATAATTAAACTTTCTCTGTCTTTCTCGCATGTTTAGGGGATTTCCTGTTTGGTTGAAGTATGTTCCTGGTATCAGCTTCAGAACAGATAATGGCCCGTTCAAGGTACGTCATGTTCTTCTTCCCCGTTTTTCAAATCCTTGACTTAACGATAAAACTAAAAATTAAGGTCCATTCTTTTGTGCAACCCTTCTCCTTTTTGTTTTTGTAGGCGGCAATGCAAGGATTCACCCACAAAATTGTGCGGATGATGCAAAATGAAAGGTTATTTGCATCACAAGGTGGTCCCATCATCCTCTCACAGGTGTGTCTTCCACATTCTTTAGTTCTTGCGTGTGCTGTTTTCCTCGACATTTAAATTTCATTGTTCAGCAGCTTCTGCCAAAGGTTTTCTTTTTAACGCCTGAATAGTGCCCCAAAATTGGCATACTGGACACAATGTATCTAAAACCTTTTAGTTTCGTATTTATTTGTGTAGATTGAGAATGAATATGGGGCAGAAAGTAAGTCTCTTGGAGCCGTTGGTCATGCCTACATAAATTGGGCTGCAAATATGGCTGTTGGATTAAATACAGGAGTTCCATGGGTGATGTGCAAGGAAGATGATGCTCCCGACCCCGTGGTGAGCTGTCTTAATTTTCTGTACTCAATGAGTCCACCTCAATTGCTTCATGGTTACTTCAAAAGCTGAGCTTATATTTTTGTGATTTACAAGACATTTTTGAGTCTTGAATCTCACTATGTCCTATTTGGTAATAGATAAATACTTGCAATGGATTCTACTGTGATGCTTTCACTCCCAACAAACCTTACAAGCCAAAAATGTGGACTGAGGCTTGGAGTGGCTGGTAAATACTAGTGTCCCTAATGTAACTGAAGCCAACCATATCAATACAAATCTAGTCCTGTGATGCTGAAGCATCTTAATTATTGAACAGGTTTACAGAGTTTGGTGGTCCAATTCATCAGCGACCAGTTCAAGATTTGGCATTTTCAGTAGCTCGTTTCATACAAAAGGGCGGCTCATATCTCAATTACTACATGGTTGATGAAATTATGCTTTGATTCAACTGATGGTCAAGTCCAGATGACTCATTTTTTCCAAGCATGTGGCTTATGTATTGTGTGCTATGGCAGTATCATGGAGGAACCAATTTTGGACGCTCATCAGGAGGACCCTTCATTACAACCAGTTATGATTATGATGCCCCAATAGATGAATATGGTAACGATGCTAAGCTCAGATCCATTTGTATGAAACTTCAACTGACAAGATGCTTCACAGTACCCAAAAGTTTGTTATGTCTCGCTGGAATTATCAAGAGTCTAGGTGCATCACCCAAAATGACCAATGAATTTTTCAGATGTTTGTAAAATACCCAAACTTGAAAATTAAAAAAAAAAAAAAAATTGAAAGTTCACATTTTTCTGAAATTAATGTTTCTTCCTCTTACAGTTCTTGAATTTTTTGGTGTTTAGTACGCTTTAGCAATATGTCGAACTTTAAGATCCACAGCTTACCATTTTACCTCATTAGGTTTCATCAGGGAGCCAAAATATGGTCATCTTAAAGAGCTTCATAGAGCTATCAAGTTATGTGAGAACGCTTTAGTTTCTTCAGTCCCCACAGTAACTTCCTTGGGAAGCTATCAGCAGGTCAGCCTTTTCTGATATTGAGGTCATTTTTTCCTTTTCCTTCAAGTAGTTGAAAATTTTTTAATTCTTTATTTGTTTATCGTTGCCAATGATACTGTCGTCTTTTCAGGCTCACGTGTTCTCTTCAGGGCAGAGAAATTGTGCAGCTTTTCTTGCCAATTACAATACGAAATCTGCTGCAAGGGTGATGTTCAATAACATGCACTATAAGTTGCCTCCTTGGTCAATCAGCATCCTTCCGGATTGCAGGAATGTTGCATTTAATACTGCAAGAGTATGTGATGTTTGAGAAGATCTAAATATGAAGAACTTATAAAGGAGCAAAGAATGCTCTGCGATGCTAGTTTCCTCAAGCTATAGAAATTACTGATACACAGTGATCATATTTTTACAGGTTAGGGCTCAAATTTCAAATATAAAAATGGTGCCAACTGATTCTAAGTTGCTTTCGTGGGAGGCATATAATGAAGATGTTTCACTGTTAGATGCAAGTTCAAGGATGATGGCTGTTGGGCTCTTGGAGCAAATAAATGTAACTAGAGATTCCAGCGATTACCTCTGGTACATGACTAGGTGAGCCAGGTTCCATAGTGTCTATACCTAGATTAGATATTGAATTCCTGATAATGCCACAGCAACTTCAGTTATTTGCATGTTTAATAAAGCTTTTTTCTTTTCTTTTCTTTTTTTTTACATGCACTCATTTGCAAAGTTGATTATGCGTATTTGAAAAGATAAGGGGAGAAGGGTAAGCCTTGGTGTAGTAAGGTTACTCCACTATGACCTAGGGGGTTCCATCCCAGGTTTGAGTCACGAAAACACTCTCTTTGCGAAAACAAGCATTAAAGCTACAGTCATTTGACCTTTCCTCAAACCCACAGTGTGGGAGTTTCGTGCATTGAAACGCCCTTTTTTTGGAAAAAAATAAATATATGGGACATTGTTCACTCAATGAAGAAATACTACAAGTTCAAATGAACACAAATTAAATTGAACTTTCCACTTTAATTTGAACACCTGACAATAAAATCTATATTCTTTCAAAGGCATACCCTTTAGAAAACTGCAACAAAAGAATCTTTCCCTTAGACAGCCAGAGAAGTATATTGTTTTACTCCTTCTGGTGGGATTTAATAATTCAATGAGTGCGAGTTGAGCATTTAAGGGATGATGGTAGAAACCTGGGATTGGAAGTACTCAAGGAATGTATAACTTGTGTCATACATTAACATTTCAATTTGTTCCAGCATTGACATTAGCCCATCAGAGTCATTTCTTCAAGGTGGCCAAAAGCCCAGTCTGACAGTACAGTCAGCAGGCCACGGACTTCATGTCTTCATCAATGGACAATTTTCAGGTATGCTTTTGCTGTTATATTTTTACCGTTAATAAGATGAACTGTTCGGACACTATTTCTTGTAGTTTGAACTAGTTATGTTTCCTTTATCAGGTTACTGAATTCAGCAATGCTGCATTATGGTTACAGGATCAGCCTTTGGGACAAGACAGAATAGGCGTTTCACATTTACTGGACCTGTCAATTTACGTGGTGGAACTAATAGAATTGCGCTGCTCAGCATTGCTGTTGGTCTGCCGGTTAGTTTCCTTCCCACATCAGTGATTGTTTAACAGCTAGTCATGTGGGTAATGCAACTTTCTTTATTTCTTAGATTCATAATACAATAATTTTTGTTAGATAGTTAAGGTTACTGACTAGAATTTTTTTTTCACTGTTTAAGAATGTTGGATTGCACTATGAGACATGGAAAACAGGAATACTAGGCCCAGTGACACTATATGGCCTTAACCAGGGAAAGAAAGACTTGACATGGCAGAAATGGTCTTACCAGGTCTGATTTTGTGTCTTTTTCATTTTTTTTTTAATCTATGCTTGTAACTTGTCTACGGCATATACCCAAGTCCCATGGGATTGCATTTAAATAGGTCGGTTTGCAAGGAGAAGCCATGAATCTTGCCTCTCCTAACGGAGCCTTGGCTGTTGATTGGATCCAAGGGTCCTTAGCTACTCAAGGACAGCAGCCTTTGAAGTGGTACAAGGTAAGAATATAATAGAATTGAATGATAGGCACTAAGAAGTTCGTAAACCCTAACTAGGAACTATCGGGCTGGATTCTGCAGACTTATTTTGATGCACCTGGGGGGAATGAGCCATTAGCTTTGGATATGCGCAGCATGGGGAAGGGTCAGGTGTGGATCAATGGGCAGAGCATAGGAAGATATTGGATGGCTTATGCAAAGGGTGATTGTAGCAGTTGTACATACTCTGGAACATTCCGTCCTTCAAATTGCCAACTTGGTTGTGGCCAACCAACCCAGCAATGGTATTCTATTGTGATAGCATCAATTTTTTTTACTTCGCAACTCTATCTCGAATTCTGCACTGTGATAACTGCACCTGGGAAAATTTGCTCCTCAATTTCTCAGGTACCATGTTCCGAGGTCCTGGTTAAAGGCAACACAAAATTTCGTTGTAGTTTTTGAGGAACTTGGCGGGGATGCCTCGAAGATATCTCTTGTCAAAAGGGCAGTGACAAGTGTTTGTGCTGACGTATACGAGGGCCACCCAGCCCTTGAGAATTTTCCAACTGAGAGCCACAATGAATCGAAGATGCTTCCCCAGGCCATGGTGCATCTGCATTGCGCTCAAGGGCAGAACATTTCAGTTATAAAATTCGCGAGTTTTGGTAATCCACACGGAACTTGTGGAACTTTTCAGAAGGGGACATGTCATGCCCCACACTCGCACTCTGTCTTAGAGAAGGTAAAGTTCCCTGACTGCAGTCTGTTACTTTCTTGCAGATGGTGTCTGATTTCATTACTCCAAGCTGCAACCGCATGTTGTTTGTAGAATCAACATATCTTACTTATTAAATTACGATGCTTTACAGAAATGCATAGGTCGAGAAAGCTGTAAGGTTGCCGTATCCAGCAGTAACTTTGGTGCCGACCCATGTCCCAATGTGTTAAAGAAGTTATCAGTTGAAGCTGTTTGTTCGACAGCTGCCACATCTACTAAACCAACGCAAAAAGGTAACAAGTAACGACTACGAGAAAGATTTAGAGTTGGCAAAATTTCCAGTTATAAGTACCATTGTATGTTCATTTGGACAAGCTTTTCGGGAGAGGTTAAAAAGAATAAATAAAAGGAAAAAAAACGGATCATTTATGCCGAATAGTCATTCACTGGGTTACAGCTTAGATTTATTTGAGTTTACGTCGTGTAGGTAACTTCTTTATTTTTACCAGTGTTGAGAGAATTAGACCGGACCGACTAATTTAACCAGAAAAACCAAGTACTGGATCATGAATTGGTTAGGTTAACCTTATAAAACCGTTGAATTGAAAAATCGGCTAAAAATTCGGTGAACCGCCTGTTGAACTGGGAACTGGAGAACCGATCTTAATTTTTCCTATTGAAATGGTTTGATTTAAAGAGAAAAAAACACCAAAAAAAAAGAAAAAAATAAATATTACAAATGCCAACATATCTTAATTAAAATTAATTAATATTTTACCTTATTATGTATTTACATGTTTATTTTTTTTAAAGTCATTAATATATTTTAATTTTTTAAAAATAATTAATAGATTATTATTTTTAAAAGCAATTAACATGTTTTTATTTTATTAAAAATATTCACTAATTTGTAAATATATAAATGATATATTTGTAGAAATAAATTGAATGAATTATAAATGTTCAACGGTCTTTTTGAAACACATGTTAAAATATATTATAAAAATAAAAATATATGAATTATAAGATAAGATTAATAAGATTTTATTTTAAAATAAATTATAAATTATAAATATTAAGATTACAAATACAAATATTATATATATATATATATAATATTTTAAATATAAATATATTAAATGTATGTATATAATTATTTAAATTATATATATTTAATATTACATATTAATTTTATTGATTTAACCACAGCAAATTTAGTTAAATTAATTAAAACTTTAAACTTATAAATTTTTTTATTTAATAGTCGGTACGATTCTTAAAACCTTAATTTTTACCCTGAGATTGTCCCCGACAGTAATTTTTGTGATGAAAAGCAAATTAGTATCTATCGTCTTGTAGAATTTTCTTGCCGAAAAGGGGAGATGTCATGTCCGTTTGGTCTCAGTTTTTATTTTTCTCTTCAATATAAAGTTACAAAGTTATAACCATCTTTGATTTTCCTATTTCGAGGTCGAAGCCTACTGGAGAGAGGCTAATCGGAACTTTGTTTTTTCTAAAGTAACAGCAAAAGTAAAAGGTATTCGTTTCACATAATTGTTTACGTATGAATTGGCAAGGAATCTGCAGGGTGGCTCAATGATCTGCTAAATGTAATGATTCTATAACAACAGAAACCAGTGCTAGAGGCTTCCTCGTCCCAAAGCAGCGACTTTAGGCAAGAATCACCGAATTTTTAAATTGAGACCTTTTATTCTCGTCTTCAGCATCATATGCAAATCAAGCTTACTAAAACACATCCAAATTGGCTAAATAGTCAGCCAACGTTTACAAAAGAAAAAACCGAAGTCGTCACATAAATAAACACACTAGAAACATCTATAGCCACATTGCAGCTAATGCTTTCAACTGGGAATGTCATCATCCCTTGCAATCATGCAGTCTCAGTCGCATGCTTTGCCACAGTTTGCAACAGAAAGTCTTTCCTGGCACCCACTACCTTGTCAACTATTTTCCCTTCTTTCAGGAACATAAAAGTTGGCATGGCCTCCACCGCCCAATCCCGAGCAACAGTCTGCAGTGCAGAAATCATGATTATATTACTTCCGGGGATCCAGAATAATGGTTGCACCACAAGTCAATATTTACAAGAAATTTATGGCACCAAATCAGAATCTCAAATGACTAAGTAATGGCAGAGAGTTAAAATATTACCGTCAACTCGTCCACATCAACCTTCAAGAATGTGACATTGGGCATCTTCTTGGCCAACTCAGCCAAGATTGGAGAAATGAAACGACATGGCCCACACCATGATGCAGTAAAGTCCACCACAATCTGTGACAGTAACATTTCCTCAGTAAAAATCCACCAACAACAAAAGGGAGGCAGAACCAGTATAGATTTTCTCAGTATATATATCAAATTAACGTGACAGAGAAATCCACGTACATGGATTAACAATACTACAATTCATTTATTTCTTTTTATTTCCCCTTTGTTTTCAAGGGGCACGGGGTGGGTGAGCACTCAGAGGCATCTCAAATCAGTAAGGATGCCTGTTGATATAAGACATTTTCCATTCCATAGAACAATTAAAACGAAGAAAACGAAAAGCAAAAACAGCTGCACCAAACCCCCTTTTTTTTGGGAATTGAGAAAACAATCGAATCAATAGCTATAAATGGAATCCCCCAAAAAAAAAAACACAGAAAAAAAGAAAAATGATGGCAAACCCATAGATCGAACGCAGAAAAAGTAATAAAAAAAAAAAAGAAAAAACCTTAAACGGCAGCATAACATTTTCAGATTTGTGGTAAGATAGTTTTGAAGGGCGAGCAATGCAAATGCAATTGGAGGGGAGAATGAATAATGAACAATAAAAGAAGAGAAATACCAGCTTCTTGGACTGGAGGCCCTTCTCGAGCTGCTCAATCCAAGCTTCAACACTGTGACAGGCCATCACTTGTCCCTCTTCCCCCATTTCTTCTGTCTCTCTCTGATTTCTCTTCCTTCCTTCCAAACAAACAAACAAAGAAAGTAACAAAGACGTGATTTAATTTCTAGCTAGCTGCGTTAAATTTGATTGAAGGCTACCGACGCGGAGCATTTATTTATAGTGGTCGCAACGATGGAAATGACGATGACGCCCTCGTGGTTCGACAACTATTACCATGGAATACCCGTTGATATTACGTTAGATGATTCTCGAATCTGGACGCTTGTACGGGCTTTGGGGATACGTCGACGCACTGATTTGCGTCACAATTCGAAGTAAACTTGAACGGGAAGGAATAACAAAACCCCTGCCCCCGTACTAATGATATGCAATTTGAGTTTGTGTTGTGTGGTCGGTCACTGGTGGTCCCCAACAAACCGCAGATCAGCATAGCCGGAGGCGACCCCGGGTTCACACCATACACAAAACTCTAACTATTCATCTCCTATAAAATATTTTGTAATTAAAATTTAAATATTTATTTCAAAAACTTTAAATTTTAATATTTTTTTATGAGAATAAAAAAATTATTCTATCTATATAAAAAGAATATGAGTACTGATAGAATTTTATTTCTTTGTATTTTTTTCTCAACTTATAAATTTAAATTAATTTATTATTTGTGCAATTCACACAATTTTTGACTATTTTTACTTCTTTCATTATTTCATACTTCGTAGGACGATCTGACGAAAAAGAAGTACAGATTGATGGTTAATCGGATCTATCAAGAGAGCCGTAAGAGCAAGGATTAATGTTCAGATTAATTCAGGTCGAGATTTGTTTGAGTTCGGGCCATGTCTGGTACTGGTCCAATTTGTTTGAGATTTCTCTGCAGTTTTCTTAATTCCGGTGGAAACACAAGTTTGTAGAGATTTTGAGGGTATTTTTAAAAATTCAATATTTCATATATGAAAACAAAAAGTCTTACGAAGACTCTGATCTTTTTCTTCCAACGGCAATTTATAATTTAGAAATGAGGACAAACGTTGAGAGACAGAGAAGAGAAGATGGAGAGAAAAAGTAGAAGAGACCGAAGGCTTCAATTGGGTTTCGAGATTTCGAACACCCAAACGAAATTTTTCTTATTCTCTTTCTTATTTTTATGATGTTCTCTACAGTATTTGCTTTTTCGCTTTGTTTTTTTAGTATGTATAGCTAAACGCAAGTTAGTATTAAGAATGAAGTTTAACTTGGGAGTTAAATTACCTAATTTTCATAAATGATTTCTTATCTTTTAAATTAATATTATTATCTATTGAATACTTGATTTAATTTTTCTACCTTGAGTTTATTATTGATTTTATGTCTGATCATCACTGAAGTAGTCTTTGGGTCATGTTGAGATCAAGAGATGAAACATTAACTAGGTACGCTAGTTAGATGAACATCTAAATTTTGAGATTGAGCGATTGAGAGATTCGTATGACACTAATTGTTTTTCAATTCTTAATGGGCTTAACCTATTTTGTGTGAATTCGGGTGAAGATTATAAGTAGGTTAGGTACGACTTAGTTGTTTAAGAGAGAACAAAAGATTTTGTAGTAGAAACGACGTTCAAATTATGAAACCTATAAAACTGATGTAGTTTGTCTCCTACTAAGTGAAGTCCTAAACCCCAGTCTCTCTTAGTTCGAAGAAACCTCAATTTTAGATTTTATGTGCTAGTTCTTTTTAGTTTATCAAATTCTATTATTTAATTGCTTTTAATTATTCTTCAATTAATTTCCTCAAAAAAAAAATATTTTTCAATTAAATCTCAAATTTGAATTTTAGTTTCAATTGAGTTTAGTTTTAATTTAATTAGTTTTTACAAATCTTAATTAGATTCCATTCGCTATGGGTTCGACGCTTGTAATACTTACTAGGATTTTTTTTACAACGATTGACCCTTTACACTTGCAAAATTTACCCGAACAAGTTTTTGACTTCATTGCTGGAAAACGAAACTTTAATTTTGATTTGTCTTATTTTTTATTTTTGTTTTTGTTTTCTTTTAATTTTTTTTATTTTAGTTATTGTGCGTATAGGTAGTTGGTGCTATTAAGGAGATCTAACAGTGAAAGCCTACTTCGGCTGAATCCAGAGACTAAAAGAACTTGTCGTCAAAACAAGGTATAACTCTATGAAAATAAAGTTATAATCGTACTTATATACTTAGTTTAATGTGGAATCTTTGAGTTTTTAGATTACTTTGATCAAATATTGTGCCTTTGTGCTGTTTAGATAAGGATGAAAGATAGTACCAAAGAGCGACTTATAGATGAGGAAGACAGATTGGCCAGAGCCGCGACCATAGTTTGAAGCACAATGGCCCTAGTAGTTCTACTATTCAGCAACGATTGGAGCGCCAAGGTGCTGGGTATTTAGAGTCATGTCCCTGACTATTCGAGAAGTTTTTATTTTATCACGCAACTGATGCAGAAATAAGGGATTGAGTTACCCTTTAGACTTTAAAAACCCTATTTTAGAAGAGATATAAAGGGGAGATCGTTAGAAAAAAGAGAAATATTTTTAGAACGCTTTGGAACAAGGTAAGGAACGTATTTGGGGGAGAAACGTATCCTAAAGGATAATCAAAAATTAAAGGGTCTGTTTGGAATAGATTTTATTTTCTGTTTTCTGTTTATTTTTTACAAAAAAAAACAGAAAACATGTTTGGTATTGATTTTGTTTTCTGTTTTTGTTGAAAAGCTAAAAGTGTTTTTCAAAGAAAAAAAACAAATTGGGAAAACAATCAAAACTAGCTTCCCAATTTTATTTTTCACTTTTTTTTCTATATTTTCTCTTACAACATTTTCTTTCCTTATCTATTCTCTTTACCATATCTCTCTTTACTTAATCTTTCTCTATCCCTCTATATCTTTTCTCTCACTACTCTTTCTCTCTCTACTCATTCTCTCTCTACTCTCTCTCTCTCCCTTTTCTATCTCTACCATTCTCTTTCTACCCTTTCCCTCTCTATTTTCTCTCTCTACTCATTCTCTCTCTACCCTCTCTCTCCTTTTTCTATCTCTATCATTCTCTCTCTACCCTCTCTCCCCTTTTTCTATCTCTACCATTCTCTCTTTTCTCTCTCTACTCATTCTTGCTCTACCCTCTTTCTCCTTTTTCTCTTTCTACCATTCTCTCTACTAATTCTCACTCTACCCACTCTCTCTCTCTTTCTCTCTCTCATTTTTCTTCCTCAACCATTCTCTCTACTCATTCTCTCTATACCCACTCTCTCTCTCATTTTTTTCTCTCTACCATTCTCTCTTCTTTTTCTTGCGCTATCATTCTCTCTACTCGTTCTCTCTCTCTCTCTCTTTTTTCTCTCTACCATTCTCTGTTTACCCAGATTCTCTCTCCTTTCTGTCTATCCACATTCTCTCTCCTTTTTCTCGCTCTACTATTTTCTCTCTACCCTCTCTCTCTCCTTTTTTCTCTCTCTAGTCATTCTCTCTCTACCCAGACTCTCTCTCTTTTTTCTTGTTTTACCATTCTCTCTACTCATTCTCTCTCTACCTTCTCTCTCTCATTTTTCTCTCTGTACTATTCTGTTTACTCATTCTTTCTCAACCCTTTCTCTTTCTGTCATTCTCTCTACTCATTCTCTTTCTTCTCTCTTTCTCTCTCCTTTTTCTCTCTCTACTCATTCTCTCTTTACCCTCTTTCTCTCTCCCCCTTTTTTCTCTCTATATTTATATTCTTTTTACCATTTCTCTCACTATCCTTTTTCTATCTATTTTTTTATTGTTATAAAAAAAAAACAAAAATTGACAGCAATAAACACAAAAATTCAGCAAACAGTAAAAACTAAAAACAAAAATAAAAAACTGACAGCGTCTCCAAACGGACCCAAAGGGTTTCTCGTGTTAATCATCTATTTGTCTTCTTCTGTCTCCATTTTTATCATGAACCTTTTTATTTACAACTTTTTGTGATGTTTCTATTATGTATATGTTGAACTAACTCCTCCCTCTCGAGGGGAGATGGATCTTATGTTGATGTTTATGGTTTAGTTTTGCGAGTTAATGACATGATAATCTTTTTGAGTTTATTTGTGTTATCCTATGGTTAATACTTTCAATTTACTACCCATCTATTGAATGATCTTATAATTGAGATTTGACGCTTGAGAGAGGTAATTCTGAATAGAACTTTGATGTCATTAAATGAAATTCTAGATGACTCGAGAGGGTATGTAGGTTTTGTGGGATTTTTAAAGAGAATCATATCACCTAATGAGTCCTCAATTTTCAGGTTTTTATAGAGATATTGAAATTGGAATCATAGCACCTAATGAGTTCTCAATTTTCTGATTTTTACTAGGCATAAGTGAAGTTGAACCTCTAAAACCTTATTCCAATGAAGTCTTCTTTCAAGTATTTTATCTTTAAATTTTGAGTTATATTTTACTCATTTTTATTCTCTCATTTGATTGCCAAATAAAATTAGGATTACTAATTACAGTAGTTAGTGAATTTTAGGATTTATTATTTCATATGGAAACAACAACTCTTCTTACCACTAAATTATAAAACTTGACACCGTGCACAGGGCACAAAAAAGAGCAAAGATGAACGACAAAAGCGTAATGAATGACAATCCGTTGGTGGTTGACAGAAATAATGAGTATAGGTCAACTGTTGTGGGTGCCAATATTTAAGCAAAAATAAACATGAAGGATATTCAAAGGTCTGTAATTGGTGCAAATCCTTCTTATATTTGATTGAGCACAAGAGCTTGAAATTATAAGTTGAAGACCTTACACTATAACATATTGTCATCCTTTCATGGGCTACCTAATAAAGACCCATTGACCTTCATTGGGACTTCTACAGCATAGTGCAGAACTTTTCCTTACAAGGCTACCAAGAATATGAGCTGAGAATGAGGTGCTTTCCATACACTTTGAAGGATAGAGCTAAAACTTGGCTCATCAATCTACGAAAAGGATCATTTACTACTTGAGAGCAAGTGTATAACAAGTTCATGAATAAGTTTCTCTCCACAAAAGAATTCAGAGATTTGGAAACAAGATTTGTTCATTTTCTTAGATGCAGGGAGAGCCTTTTCGTGAAGTATAGAAAAGGTACAAGACTTTACTAGTACAGTGCCCACACCATTAGTTCCCAAGGTTACTGCATATGTAATCTTTTTATGACGGGCTCAATGCTATTTCCCAGATGTTAGTAAACACAGTTGCAGTGGGTTATGTTGGTAATAAGAATGTTAATGAAGTTTATGATATATATGAAGTTCTATGTAATAATTTGATAGGAATCATGGCAGCAACGATACAAACATTCATGATTCATTGCACATTCGGAATGGTCCAATCACAAGAGCTAAAACTAAGAGGATGCGTCAAGTTTTACAAAGGCTGATTGAAGCTAGTTGGGCCAAAATACAAGGCATTCTGTTCATACAAGAAGAACAATGCCTAGTTCAATTAATTCAAGCCAAAGATTGAGGATTCACGGTCATTTACTATTCTAGTCATTAATATGAAAGTCCATTCTTTGTTATTTAGGGTTTATTTTATATACTATTTAGCTGGCTGAACCTTATTTAGGAAGATTTGTTTTGTTTCCTTTCATTTAGTAATTCCACACAACCTGAGGATTATAGCTGTACTTTCCTTATTAAGTTCAATCCTTATTTAGGAAGTTTTTAGTTGAATCATATTCTGATTCTAGGGTTTTTTAAAGGCTATAAATACCTTGTCAAAGCCTTAAAACCAGAAAACATTGTTAGAGAATTATTGAGAGGAATAAACTATCATACTTTGTTCTTTTGAGAACTTTGTGATCTTAGCCTTGTGGTGAACAAATCACGCTTATCATTCACATCTCAAAGTGTTCTTGAGTGTGATTTTTACCTTATCATCTTGTTATAACCTTGGTTCATATCTCTTTATAGATATCGGGTCTTGATTCCGCCTATAACCTTAGTTCTTATCTCTATTATAGACAACGGGTCTTGGTTCTCTTGTTGAATCTGATTTGGCTTTCTTCGGTTTGTTAACAACATATCGGTGTTGGGTTTCACTTCTTTAGGTGTGGTTCTCATCAGTTGGTATCAGAGCTTGGCTCTATATCAGATTTACTTATCTCTTTGTTTTATTGTTTCTGCATCTTTATAAATTCAAAAAAAAAAAGGAAAAAAAAAAGAAAAGAAAAGCAAAAAGTGTGTTAATTTGGTATTTTATTCCTTTTCTGCCTATTTGGGAAAAATATTTTTTGTGTTGTTTTACTTCCTTATTAGGCTGATTTGTTTTCTTTTGTGTTTCCTTGTGTAAAATTGATTCTGTTTGGTCTCAAATCACCTTGATTCTCATAATTTCGTTTGACCCTTGTTATGTTGAATGCAGTTTGTTAAAAGAGGAAGAAAAAAAAAAGGTGCTAATAGAGGGGTTTTGAAAAAAAAAAGGGCACCGACTTCTGGAACCAACTTCAGATTGATGGTTCGGATCGGGTGGCTTCGAGACGAGTTGAGATAGTCCCCCTAAAAAAAGGAAAACAAACCTGTTTAAATTGACGGTGCCAGTTGGAGGGTCAATGATCTTCTAGATGCCTTAGCCGGCGTTGGCCACTAGTCAACGATGATGCTGCCACCGCAACAAAAAAAAAAAAAACAGAGAGAGAGAGGAAAAATAAAAGGCGAGCCAGGTTGACCGGGTCAGGTTATACACAGCCCAACCTAGTAAACCCTTGGTCAAACCTCACTATTTTTGTAAATATTTTTTTAAAACTTTTCTGCCACACTCTCTTTCTTCTGTCCTCTCCCTTTCTTTTTCTTTTTATTTTATTTTATTGTTTTTTTTTTGTCCCTTTCTCTATCTCTCTCTTTTTTTTCTCTCTCTCTTGTTTTCTTTTATTTTCTTTATTTATTTATTTTATTTTTTTCTTTAATCAAACCTCCAAATATTTTTCTTTTTGTTTTCTCTACAAATTTCACTACCCAAATGCCCATTTATTTGTTTTCATATACTACCCACAACACCCTTTATTTTATCTGAAATTAATTTTTACAAAATTGTAAAATCATCGTTGCGTGGTTTTTCAATATTTAAGATTAATTTGAGAAATTGTTCCAAATTTTAATCTATAATTTATATTTGGTACATACTTCTATTAAGTTATGGGTCAGAATTTTATTCAATTTTGTTGCAATTTGACTGGGCTGATTGCTTGGGTTAAGGGTAGGGGTGTTCCTTTTATTTTGAGGTTATTATTTTTGGAAAGTTCCCTTATTTTCTCTTTTTATTCAGAGTAAGATCAGTTGATTCAGATTAGAATTTTTCGTATGAAGGTGTGATGTCCTCTTCGTGGTCTCTATGCCTTATTGTTTTTATTTTCCTATGCTTATTGTAGATGTTATAGTGACTATACCATGGATGAGTGAGTGAAGAAAGTGAACTGTAGCAGACAATACTTTTCTTCATAGACTCAGGAGTTTCGCTCTCTTTTCTCTTGTTTTCTTGTATTTTCGCAACATTATGGACAATGTTGGCTAAGTGAGGGGGAGAAGTTCTATTTTGAATTTTTGCCAAAATTTTTGCGTATTTGTGAATTCTTTGTGTGTATTTGATAATTTTGGTTGTGCTTGCATGATTTTATATAAACTTTACTTGAATTATGTTAAATTGGATTTTTGAACGCCGATGATAGTAGTAATGCAAGCAAGGTTGGTATTTGAGTATTATTTGGCATTAGCTAATTAGTGATGGTTGATGGTGGAATTTTTCTCCTTGTAAATATTTTTTAATTTAATTTTAAAGTTGTGCAATCATCTATCAAAGAGATACTTGCTTTTAGAGATCTTTATATAGTTTTTATATATATACACTTATTTAAAGGATTTGAACTAAATTGATCATCTCTTGGGGATATGGTTTAGGACCAAAACTTAAAAAAAAAAAATTTAAATGAAGTGGCTTAAAGTTGTTAATCAGTTTACTTGATGTTTTGAGTTATTAAGTAAACAGGGTTCTTCATTACAATTGTTGATTTTTATGTCAAAATGGAGCTTAAATAATGAGTATACAAAGTACTCTAAATGTCTATCTTGTGAAGTAGTAATCGGGTATTGCCACCACAAGTGATAGTATTCATGTAAAAAAGCAAAAAAGCATTTAGGAAAGAAAATATCATATCCTCTAATAAATGTTCAAAAAAAAAAAGAAAAGAAAAAAAGAACATACAAAAATAAAGTTTTATTGATCCCTGACTTATTTTTATATTTTCAACGAGAAGATGATTTCTGTTATTGGACTTTCGGTCAGTGTGTTTAACTACTTATTCCAGACTCAATTATACAATTTGACGTCACTCCTTACATGTCAACTCAATTATTTTATGATAACATAAGGGCTGACGATACATGAAATTACATAAAGTAAAAGCAAATTCCTTTTTTTTATAAAGAGTACATTATTAGGTACAGCTCAGCCATCAGATTGCCATAATTTGGATCTTTATTATGAAAAGTTGGATCTAATTGAGACAACTCGTCTTATTGGGCCAATTCTTTCAAAGCTTCCTGTAGTCTTTTCTTGTATTCTTCTTTGGAAGAGGCTATTGACAGACTGACTTACAATTTCTTTTTTATATCTTGTAAGGGTGATATTGAGTGATCACTGCTTCCCACAATATTCTAATTTTTCAGCCATTGAGAGACTTTATTTGAACACACTTTATCCTCTGGCAATCTTTTCCACCATTTCACACTAATATTTCTAACCAACATAGGTGGACATGGTGGAGGATACACATTCTTGATTTGAAAATCCCATTTAAGTATCCATGGAATGTCAAAAACAACTGTGAAATGCCAAGTGTAATTCACAGGTAGAGGTGTCAAAATCTGACCCGACCCGATGGGTTGACCTGAACCCGCCCGAAAAAAATACGACCCGAACCCGACCCGAAAGATGGTCTAACACGAAATGACCCGAACCCAAATGACCCGAAAATCTTTGGGTCAAACCCGATCCAACCCTAACCCTTCCCGTTTGACCCGAACTTTTTTTTCTTAAGGGAACAAAAAAATAAAATGAAAAAATTTAGCATATTTTATATTATAAAAAGTATAAATTATACTATTTTCAATATAAATCTTAATTATAAATTTTTTTAGAATATTTTGAGATTTTTTATATAGTTTTAAATTTTATTTTAATTTTTTAAAATATTTTAAAAGAAATTTCTTCAATTATTTTTTAATTATATGATTTTCTTTAATTTTTAAGAATTTTTAGTAAAATTTTGAAATTTTTAAATTTTTAAAATTTTTAATAAAAAATGTCAAGTCATCATTTTTTATGACGTGACCAACTTATGGGTTGACCCGAACCCGACTCGAACCCGAAGTGACCCAACTCAAAATGACCCGAAGATAATTTGACCCATAAGTAACCCAACCCGAAATGACCTGAACCCGAAGTGACTTAACCCAAACTCAACCCGATGACCCGTTTTGACACCTATATTCATAGGGGATTATGAACTGCTTCTATAAAGAGATTGTATTCATCCAGAGTTTTATTTGGAAAAGATTTTCCAAGGTTTGTAGCTAAAAGTCTATGACGCTCGACATTGAGAGCTCTTGGTTTTGAACGATTCCTTCCATCAGAGTTGAAAAATAATGTAGAAATGAAGAACGAACCTTCTTCCACTGCGTCATTCAGCCACTCGCACAATGATAGAGGTGCAAGTCACGCTACCAAATCTCGGTTACCACAGTTTTGCAAGGTAGAATTTGGTTGATTTCGTAAACTTTTCTCTCTAACTTTTTGGGTGCAATTGGATTGATTATTTTGAAAATTTTGACGACATAGTGAATTATCTTTACCTGAGAGCACTTGTGCGCAAGCTTTACCGCTTTTGAAAGCATCTAGGAACGTTTTATTAACAAACGTTTAGGACATTGGGAACATTTTTTTTAATTATTATTGTTATTATTATTGTTGTTGTTGTTGTTGTTTCTTCTTAATAACGCTGTTATTGTTTTGGTAGTTGAATTATTGTATGTATTGTTAGTTTTAAGAAGCAGAAATGTTTTGGTTTGCGTTGTCTTGAATTTGTTAAGAGGTTAAGCGAGAACAAAAGAGATGTCGATGGTGATGGGCTCATGTAGATCTTCCAAGCTGAAGTACGTATTCGTTGTTTTGATGACTTTCCGATAATTTAGCTACTTACTACTTTGAATACTACTCATGCTCGCTCTGTTTCTTGCAGCGTTGCGGAATTTTTTAAGGAGTTGCCTTATTTTGCGGTCAAGGCTGGTGCAAGTTTAAGTAATGCATATGGTGCAGATTGGGAGAATAGACTTGAGGTATCGATACGTCAAGATTTATGGCCTTGTTCTTTTTTTTTTTTAATCGAAATTTTGCTATTGTAGTTTTGCAAATTTGTGTGCAAAATGCTCTGACAGGAACCTGTTTGTTTCCCTCGTAGGTTACCATTTGATACTGAGGCGACCAATCAATTAAATGACTTGTATATATAACAAATTTGTAACGAATAACCAAATTATGGAAACAAAGTTTAAAAAAAAATTAGAATGGGAGAGGTAGCTGTTATGGAAACAAATATGTTATTCTAATAAGCAATTAATTAGGAAATCATAGAGTTTACCGGATTTGATGTTAATGCAATTAGAACACGTGTAATTATAGAATTAAATCTGTAATGTCTATAACGGATACCATAAATATCCTATAATAAAAATTGAATTCCACCCAAAATAGCATGGTTTAGCTAGGATTAAGGAGTGGTTTTCACAATTAATTGATTTTACTAGGAAATTCTTTTAGTTTCCATATCAAATTTAGAGCACTAAATACTAAATTAAATAAGGAAATTGAATTTTGTTACAAATCAGAAATTGAATTTTGATTTTCACTCTTTCCTTAATTTAAAAGATGAGTGATAGTCATTAATCATTAATTAAATAAGGAATTACAAATAAGTGGAAACTAAGAGAAGATTTTCTATATATATATATATAGTTTAATCAAGAACGTAGACGCAAAATGTCTTAAGTTCTAAGTTCTTATATGAAACAAATGAAATTTTGATAAGTTTTAATTGTTACGTCGATCGACAATTTGACATATTCGTTAAGTCAATGGCTTAACCATAATTGCACAAAGCACGTTTTATCAAGTGTTTAATAGTGGTAAAATAGATGTTTAAAAGGTTACGCAATCAATGATTGAAAGATTTTGACCAACTACATTTGAAGTATATAAACCAATTAATTCATTCGTTAAAAATTTAGTGGTTGTATTCAGTGTAATCAAAATCAGACCGGACCGGCCGGTTCAATCGGTTGGACTGGTGACCGGTCCTAGGTCCAGTCCGGTTTAGGCATAAAAAGGGAGGGCTGACCGGACCGGTTAAAACCGGTAAAAACCGGTCAAAAACCGGACCGGTCGAACTGGTTTAGAATTGAACCAAAAATTTATAAATTATAATTTGACCCCATTGTTTACTTAAATTATAATTTGACCTTTAACTATACTTAAAATTTCAATTTAGTCCAAAACTCAATCAAAATTTTCAATTTAATCCTTAAAACTAAAAAAATGAATATTTAATCATTATTTATAAATATTATTCTTTTAATTATATTTATAAATATATATATTATTAAATACCGGTTCAACCACCGGTTTAACCGGTTGAACCTTAACCCACTAATGTTTTCGGTTCAATAACCGGTCCGGTTCTGACAACCTTAGTTAGATTTTATAAGTGTTTGTTCGAACCTTAATATCCAATCTTGTTAATAAACAAATCGAGTATAAGCAAAAACATGTTCAACTTGCAAACATCTCATTTAAAAAAAAAAAAGTTTTAAATTCTTTTTACAAAATTATTACCAAAAACTTGTTTAATATATCACTAGAATATTTTAAGTAGAATTAATCAAGTAAAAAAAAAGCATTTTTACAAAAATAAAATAAGACTATACACATTTAACTCTTTCGTAAATCTCACAAATACGAGAGTTTTGTATATTAAGACACTTTTTTCATGTTTACAATTATACAAGAAAAATTAAATATCTTTAATGGATTAGTATAAAAATTTATTTGCAACTTTAAGCCTTTTCTTTTAGTAATTTCAAATTTTTTATTTTCAATAAAACCAGCCAACTTTTAAAGAATACGAATAAATTTAGTTAGTCTACACACGTGACATAATACGGTATCAAAATTGATCACGTGAATTGACATTTTAAAATTTAAAGAGAAAAATATTATTAAATAAAAAAAAATCATTACAAAAAATCTCTTATTCATTTCTCTCTACTTTCCCTTCTCTTTCCTGCTTCCTTCCTAAGAATATGATTGTTTTTATGCTTTTAAGAATAGAAAATTGCGGATATTGAGCGGTTAAGATGTTGGGTCCTACCCCTAAAGGATCTCATACTCATGTCAGACATAACAATTACACCCAAATATTACAGCACAGCGGGATGGTTAACTCATAAACGGTTTGTTGAAACTCTACATTGCATGATGTGCAAGAAGGACCAAAATTTTAGGACACAGTCCCCGACATGCTGAACCCTCGCGGTCTGTGGCTTCAAAAAGAAAAGTGAAGTACACATTCTTTTTTTTTAATAAAAAAAAATATATATTATAAATATGTTAATTATTGATTTTAATTTAATGACTAAGATCAAAATAATTTTTATTTTTTGTATTTCATTTAACTACCTTCAAAAAATAAACTCACCATCGGAGTACTATTAAATTCAACGAGCCTTACTTGCATTCAACTACTAATTTAACGAGTTGTAAAACTACAACCGCACCGCAACATAAATCCCAGTTTATTCAAGACGGGCGACAACGCAGGGATTAGAACTTAATCATTGCGAAAGAAGACATATCGAAGTTACTACTAAACTATCACATCGAGCAGTAAATACTTATTACTTTTTTTTTTTTTTGAGAAAAGGTAAATACACATTGTCTTTGATATTACAGAGATGCTTACAACATTTCTATAACTTAGCGTCTGCTAAGAAATATATCTTGTCTCACACTATTTCTCAGCTTTTTCTTTACACCTTACCCTGCGCATAGCATGCTAAAGACCTGATGAACTTCCAGGGACAACTAGGAACTTGCAAGGTCTCTCACTTTTGCTTAAATGGTCCTTGGTGTACAGTAAAGAAGAGAATCGTACGTTGCAGGCTTGCAGCAGATGAGCACAAACAGTTTCATCAAATGGTTTTCGATAATTTAAACAAATGAGCTGCCTAAAAATGTTGAGTGGAAGACCGGGATGCCTATCTTTAGTGGTAAAGCATACAACCGTTGCAGGAGCATTCATATGGAATTATGGATAAATCCCCTGAAGCCTGAGGGGGTCCTCGCCGAAGGTGGGCCCTAGAGAACCCAAGCACCAAGAAGGAAACTCCAACTGCTAGATTTCCCAGTATAGCTTGTTTCCTTCATTCCTTCAATTTTCGTGCCATTACCAGCACGCTGCAAGAAATAGAGAAATCGATGCTTGTAAATGCAATGGCAAAATACTGAGAGCAAAATAGAGTCTGGCAAAGTGGCAATTACTAAGGTACCATTGCCAATGATAGAATTCCAATTGTTAAATTGCTTCTCATCTTTAAAATCAAAAAACATAAGTTCATTTCATTTACTAGTTGCAAGTAACTGAAACCTGTCACCAGGAAGAAAACCACCTCAAAGGCAAAAAATGTCAACATCACACCAAACTAGGATGTTGGCAAGAATGAATTCAGGTAATTTATAGAGACCTCGAATGAGTTGGATTTCAAAATGACTTTGAAACCATTTGTAACAGATTAAACGTCAATGATGCAGTTTCACTCTGAAGTTCAGTGTACAACCACATACAAATCATCACATAACTAAGCTTGAGTTAGTAGCATATATGCTACAAGAATAACATGCAACATTAGGCAGGAAAGTTAATACTGACCTTAAGGCACATGTTCCTATTTGTGTCACATACTGGATAATTCTGGGGGCAACAATGAAGCCTGTCCTTGCAGCACACAGCAGAATCGAATTCGCAACACTTCCATGAAAAGCATATTCCAAAGAAGGAAGATGAACAACAGCATGTTTCACCTGCTGCACAATAACTAAAAAGATTACATCTAGTGGGTCCTGGGGAAGGTGGAGGAGGTGGATTTGGGCTGGTCTTCTTTGGATAGGAAGCTAGCATGTTGATACCACAGATCCCCTGCGAATTACCAGTGTTGCGCTGGATGTGTATGTAACCATCCATTCCCCACTGTGTTCCCCACGAATTCTTCACAATCCAGTAATCTTTTCCATTTTCTGACCCATATCCTACAATCAATACAGCATGATCCAACGAAGTAGAACATGGACCGGTGAAAATCCCCTATCACACAAATAATCAGAAATACTCAAAATTACAATGATATTTCTTTATTAAAAATTTCTGTTCTTATTAAGATTGAGTGCAAGGGACAACCTTTGAGTACAGCTGAAACGCTCTTTCACTGCCACAGATACCCACACTCACAGGCTGAGCTGCAACAGCCTGCAATAGCTGTTTCTCATTGTTTGCAGGCACATCAAAATATTTATCAATGGTTACCACACGCCTTTTCAACTGCAAAACATATAAGTTAGGAAAGGAAGACAGCAAGGCATGTTCATGGCAAGTATGAGACTGATTATGCACGTAGTAAGCAAGGAAATCCATATAAGAGCAGTAACAGTATAACATAATATATTATAGCAGATGGTAAGAGCTGATGTCTAACCTTGTTCTTATTACAGAACCCATCTCGCCCTTGATATGGATAATCCTCCTCCGTGTCAATCCCATGATTATCTATGATAAATTGATATGAATAGTCCATGAGCCCCCCCTCACAACCACTATTGTAAGATTTGTCACAATCGATCAACTCTTGTTCAGAGAGACTAACAAGAGATCCAGTCATGATCTTGTTTATGGCTTCTATAGCTCCAGTGGCTGAGAAGGACCAACAGGCACCTAGAAAAACATGGCAATCAATTATTAGTCAAGTAAACCCAGAAAAAAAAAAAAAAAATCTTCAGCTTTACCTAGCTCAGGAAACAAGCAAGGTGCCATGATACATAGAATTTTTGGGTGGTATATGACTTAAAATTCAAATATAATTCCACACTTAATTCTCACAAGCAAATCGATGATAACATCAACGCCATTGAAAAACTTGTGATTCAATCACAAGTGAAAATGGAGCAAATGACAAAGAATCAACTTTATAAAAAACTTGAATAGTGATAAATTGATAGAATGAGCTGAGCTGCAAGCAGATGCAGAGGGTTGTGCATATGTGTTTGCAGATGTTTATGCAACTGTCATGGAACTGCATAATCACCTCCATGGACATTGACAACACCGAAAAAGTCCGGTTGGAAGCATCATCTTAGAAATCGCTATATAAATGACTAAACATTGAAGAGCACAAATCCTTGAGCAAAAAAGTGCTCCAAGCCAATCCGCAACCAATGTGCAAAACAAGCAAATAGTACCCACCCATATTAGTGCCAACAATTAGGACATGCATTCTGTGTATCCAAATGGGGCATTCTCCCTCCCTATGTTTTCCTAATGTTTCAAACGCCACATCCACTTTCCCCCGGCAAGATACTATGGTTCGAAAATTCATGTGTAGGATGCTAACCCAAACAATTTAGTAGTACAGACATGTGAACACCAGCAGCTGAAAAGGAAGTTCAATGGAGCCATCCATTGTCCATGTAGACGTAAATGGCCGTTGGAACCTGGTTTTATACCGTAAGTAGGATAATTTTTATTCAATTATCCTTCGTAAAAGCCAGCCATGACCTGATTTAGTGAATAAATGATTGATTTAGTGCAGACTCATAATGTCAAAATGATTTGTGAGAAAGTCTCATCCTACCAGATAAAGCATCATTTAAATTAAAAGCAAGCGAAGCAATAGAATAATACAAGCTAGACGCAGCTTTTCTATCTGACATGGAACTCAACATGTACTTCCATAGAAAAACACTGCCAGTGAAAACGACATCAGCTTACCACAGCTCCCTTGATCCTTGACAGGGGTCACTGCTCCTTTCTTTCTCCAGTCAACGGAGTCGGGAATATTATCTTCAAGAAAACTGGGCATCTGGAGATTTGGACGGTTAGCGAGGGGGCCAGGAGAGAGGCCCAAGCGAGAGGCTTTGAATTCATGGTGGGTAAGATCAGCAAAGGCGTTCAGAGAAAGGCTATAAGAAGAATTGGGCATGCTGTTGTGTTTTGTAACGAAATCGTAGTTATCTTCAAACACTTTGAGGCGATAGAGCTTTTCTTCCTCAGAAGCGTATGTTCTGCCATGTTCCTCGCACCAAGTTCCGAAGAGTTGAGTGATGTCCGAAGAAGAAGAAAAAGAAACAAGGTAAAAGAAAAGGAGAGTGAGGAACAAGGAGTTCATCCGTTTCTTTGGATTCGGAGAAGAACGAATTAAACGGGGTTTGGATTTGGCGTTTCTGTGAGTTGGGGCGTGTGGATCTTTTATGATTGGATTTGGAGCCTGAAAATCCGGCGTGGTGAATCATCTTTCACAAATGAGATGGACTTTTAACGCTCAGATTAACTAAAAAACTAAAAATAAAAATAATTTTAAATAGAGTGTAATTACGTGTTACAGAATTTCTATCTCGAAATTTTATATCAAACGAAATCACAACTGTTATTTTTAAAACTGTAACTGATATTTTTGAAATATAAAAATAACAACTGATTCAAAAATATCAGTTCTAGTTTCAAAAATAACAGTTTCAATTTCATTCGACACATAATTCGAGACAAAAATTATAGGTCCACCAACATTTGTTCTTTTAAATATAATTATTCTATCTCATTTAATAATTTATTTATTTTTTATTTTTTAAATTAATTATTTATTATGTTATACATATTTTAAAATTAAATAAATGAAACTATTTTTTTTTTTTTTCTAAAGAAAAGAGAATGGAACGACTTTTTTACGTGGTTTAAATGCTGGAAGTTTCACGACGGACGACCACGCTCATTCTTGCACGTGCTGCCCATTTGAAAAAGCTCGGAAGGCCAGGCCGGTCGCCCCGTGCCGTGTCGGTATCGTCTTGATTTCAGTCTGCCATAGAGGGCCATGCGATCATGCCCAGGTTGAAAAGATTTTTAAAAGATATTTGGTGAAATTTTATAAATAAAATTAGAGTGATATGACTTGAAAAATAGATTGAATTGAAACAATAAAATAAATTATTAAATATTGATGAATTAATTAAATAATTATTTTAATATTAATTAAAGCACAATTATATAGTGTAGCTTCAGCTTACTGAACAATAAAAGTAATATATATAATGTGCGTTCGACACGCAAATTGGATAGTATGGTATAGCCGTATAGGATAATATAATTTAATATAATATATGATAGATTAAACTACTAATTTATATTATATTTAAATAACATCAAATAATACAAAATAACTATTATATTCAATATTTAAATGATATAAAACAAAATAATATGGTATATCAAAATAATTATTTTATCCTTAAAATAATTGATTTATATTTACTATTAATTTTAACATGTTTTATTAAAAATAATTAAAATTAAGTAATAGTTATCATGAGGGAGGAGAGAAGAAGGAAGAGAGAGAAAAAAAGAGAGAGAGGCGAGGAGTGAGAGAGAGAAAGATGGGAGGAGAGAGAGAGGAGAGAGAAGAGAGAGGATGAAGGAGAAAGAAAAGAAAGAGAGAGAGAGAGAGAAAAAGAAGGAGGTGAGAGAAACGAATTTTTTTAATTTTATATTAATTTTTAAAAAATATTTAAAATTTATTTTATTTAAAAAGATATCTTAGTAAATATATAATTTGTCAATACTAACTCATAAAGTGAGATAGACTAGTTTATGAGCGTAAAAGGATAGTACTATTTCATATTTATAAGATAGTAAATCCATATTAGTCTATCATATATTTATCTTATTAACCAATTAAATATGAATTAAGGTGAGATAGTTAACATCTACCTTATATTATTTTATCCTATCCCATAAAACAAACACATTCTTAAGGTAGAAATCGTAATTGTCCTTTTATTTTCCTAAAAAATTGCACTTTTCATTTTCAACTAATTATATCCAATTGCAAAAATAAGCCAATGGTAGAGTCATCACCATTGATCGTGACGGTGCATTTGGATTTAAAGTAGGGTATGAAAAAAGTTGTAAAAAAGAAAATAAAAAAAGTCTAATATATATACTATATATTGTATAGGTTAGAGATTGATGAAAAAGAAAATGAATTAAAAGTGTAATTTTTATTAATTTTGATATGATAAGAAAATGAAGAGATTGAAAATTGAAGTTTATAAAAAAAACAAAAATACCCGTATATAAAAATTAATATATGATTTGAGGATTTTTTTTTTGTAATTGATCATAATTTTTTGATGCATGAGTGAAATAATCCATTATAAATGCTTTCATATTTATCAAATCAAATTGATAGTTTGATTAAAATAGTTTTTTTTTTTTTAAATTTTGTAACTATTCTTTTTGTTTTATTTTGTGAGTACTTTACAATTATGTTAAATGACTGAAAATAAAAATATTCGAATGACTAAATAAATATGTATTTAAGATCATTTATCTTTCATTTTGTTAAATGGTCATATATATATATATACACATAGAAATCCAAAATCAAAGGTCATGATTTTATCAACTTGTGAGTTATTAATTGGACTAGGCATATAACAGTCATACGTGGAAAAAGCTTCTCTTTCTAAGCTTTTCTCCATAAAAATCTTCCCAACTCTTTTTCAAAAAATTTTCCTCCCTTTTATTGGCCAGCGGAAGCTAGTCACCTCCGCCAACTAGCCACCAACCCTCCCCCTCTCCCTAGTGTCCAGTAGGCTCCCTTCCTCTCAATCTCTTTTCCCCCCTTCTCTCTTTTTTCTGCCCTTCATCAAACCCCCAAATCTTGTTTATGGAGCCATAATAACGTCACCAAAAGCCTCCCTAGCTCTAGATCCACATTACCCAACTGTCAGACTCTTTTTTTGCCATTTCCATGGCTGACACCTCCGTCTTCGCCGCCGCCGGCGACTTCTCTGACGTAGTCTCTACAACCGATGCCACTGTACTGGTCACAGTGTTAAACGCCTTTGTCTTTGTCTCTGTTGCTGGCACCGCCCTACTGGCCACTGGCGCACCCGTTGAAGGCCACTGTACAGTCACTTGAGTAGGCGCCACAGACGACACCCCCTAGGCTACTGCCTGTACCAGCACGGCCACTATCACCTCCCAAGTCCTGCTTACAGCAAACCAAGTCTCTAGTTCTACCGCCACCATTCCTGCCGCCGCAATCCACCGCCTGACTCTGCCCTATGATCTATTTCGTTTTGCTGCAGTTGGGTCATTACCTTTTGTGTTTGATCTATATTGTTTGTGTTATTGTGGATATTTGTATTATTTTGCTCAAAAAAAGAAAAAAAAACATACAACAGTCGTGCTTTTTCATTCAAATTTAGTGACCTTGAAGAACTCGCTAATAGCTCTGCCCTTACACCTTCTCTATAACTAACCATATTAGAAGGAAGTAAATAAGAGTGGAGGCTATTTTGATAAATTAACCATTAGAGGTGATGTTTATTGTACATTTTCTATACATTTTCTCGCCAATTGGGGAGAAACTAAAATGGTGGGTCTCATGATTTTTTCTTTCCTTAAATTTTTCCTACCATTCCTTTCTCAGCAGGATACCATACCTAGAAAAGTGCTTTGCTAATAGATTTTCTTTTAAAATGTTTCTTTTCACCTTGTTTCTCTTTAAACCAAATAGACTGTTAGACTTTACAATACAAAAGTAGGACTTGATTTTTTTGGCCATTGAATTTTTTTTTTTATCAACAAGCCAATAATACTAAGGGTTGTTTTTAAATCTTTACCCAATGCATGTCAAATATAGTGAAGGAGCCATGCAGGGAAGTGGACGGCCCCACAATTGTTTTTAAAAAATATATGACGGCAAATAATATGTATAGTTGATATGCAATAAATCTAAATTTGATGTACAATAGACATGTTAAAAATCCACAAGGTTTACTAATCATTTTCACTGAAATTTGAAAACGTTTTTATAGAATTCATTTATTTGGATTACCTGTTAATTGCTCAATCGATTACCTTTTTTTTTGTTGCCTACCTAAGATTTAGGTAGAACTAGCGAGATCCATCTAAAATAAACAAAAAAAAAGAAGTGTCGCGGTTGCTCCACTTTGCTACTGTCTCATATATGATCACTACGTACCTTGCCTTGCCGCACACACGAAGCGAATGGGCCCTATTTTGTGTGTCAATTTTAGGGTGAGATATGACTTCCCTTAGTTGGTTGGGGTTGTATAGCTCGTTGCAGAAGTCTTTCCCCTTTTTTTTTTATCCCTTTCTTTAGTCTTTAGGAAGCCAAATCTTGACTTTACTGATAAAATAAGGCTCGAAATGCTTTTTTCGCAGAGCGGTATCTTTTTGGTAATAGACATGTGATGAAAAAATTTATCGCTCCTCTCCTTCTGATAGCTCATTGTCTTTGTGGCAAAACCCTATATTTTATTACTTTCAAGAGAGAGAGAGAGAGAGAGAGCATGTGTGTGTGCGTGATCAATTTAAGGGTCTTAATAGTGAAATGACTATTGAAGGTTTTAGATGCAGTATAGAGTATATTCCTTATATGATTCCTTGTAGCTACACCCATTCAACCATAACTGGAGAAAAGAGTTGCATCTATGTTAAACTTAAAGGAACCCACTCAGAGGTACCCTAGTTAGTAGAGCTATAGATGGCATGATAGATGTAGAAAAATCTGATTGTTTTTGAAGATAAACATAGTAGAGCTAAGACATCATCTCAATGATTGTTTGGGAGGAATGCTTACTTTAATAAATCTGCACATTTCTAGCCTTCCAAACTGCCCCAAGTAATTATAAGGACTATGTCAAAATGCTCTTGTTCTAACATGTTAAGAAGGTATTACAACTATAAATCAAAGAATAATGCACTTGTTACAAACACGCATGCCTAAAAGGTAAAGAAACTGATCCCTGCAACAAAAGAGCAATTAGTTGGTGCATGAGAGATGGATTTGTTTTGTAGTTGAGGGTTAGAAGTCTGTTTTGGTCAGCTATGAGAGTGATCATGGTTTTATCACTAGAGCTAACTTTAGGTGTGGTTTGAATGGTGATAGGTCCTTTTTCAATAACCTCCCAAAGGTCATAATCGGTGGCTTGGATGTATGTAATCATCTTTTCTTTCTTGGCAACGAAATAGGTTCCATCAAAGATGAGCGATTTCAAGATGTTTTCCCCCTCGGTATGATAGGTTTGAGCAGCCATAAATCTCTTTAAGATGTTAAGCCTTTTGAAGAGAGACCAAACTCTAATACCACTTGTTGGCCTGGATATAGCTCAAGAGGGGGGTGAATTGGCTGTTTTTTTATTTTATTCACTTACGGTTCACTCAACTCAACTCCAAATGATGAGTTGTAATAACAATCAATAATCAAAGATAAACAAATAATAGAAATGCAACCAAAGTAAATAGAAGATAAGGAGAGAAGAGATTATACCAGCAATTCATAGTGGTTCGGCTCCAACTAGGAACCTACGTCTACTCGGAAAAAAAACCATTCCTTGAGAATTCAATTCACCAACTCTTTCCTCTTTTGATGGATAAAGAACAACCTCTTACAATCATCTGAACATACAATTAACAAGTTTTTGCAAAGTTTTTGATCACACGAAAACTCTTGTTCTTTTTCTCTTTTATTTGAGCTCAAACTCTCACTATTTTTTCTTTCTTATTACACACCCTTTATAAGGTTTTCTCAAATATATTCAATATTAAAAGTCACTCCTAACAAGGTGGTTTTCTGCTTCTTAATAGGCAGGTTAGGGTCACAACTAACCATTGGACTTTAATTCTTTCCCAAAACGTGTTGATCCTTTTTGAAAAGGAAAGTCAACTCTTTCTCTGCTAAGGCATTGGTCGATCGCAGACCTCGTCTAGTCGACCGATTTGAATTTTCTGTAACTCTGGACTTCAGTCTTCTAGTTGTATCGGTTAACCGTAGATCTTGTCTGGTCAACTGACCAAAACTTTCTAGAACTCGTCCATCTTGACTGTTAGTTACATTAATCGATTAAAATCACTCGTAGGTCGACTGATTTGAACTTTTTGTAATTTCTCACTTTCTGCTTCCTTCACATCTGGTAGACTAGAGCAACTCATAGGTCGACTGGTCTAAACCTTCTGTAACTTTGCTCACTTTCTTCTCTAATCACCTGGTTGACTGTAAACCTCGTCAGGTCGGCTGATATGACTTTGCTGTATCTTCTAACTCTTGCAAAATTCCTTCTTTACTTGTGATTTCACAAGACCACATTAAAACTTTTCTAAAATATTTAAATATGACGGACAACTATAAGATCTTACATTTAAGGTTAGCTCATTTAAATTCAAATATAAAGATCTTGCCATAATAAGCTCAATCAATCAATATAAATAAAAATATATACTATATAACCTTAATAATTATTCAAATAATCAACTAACATACATATGAAAATACAGTAAGCGTAAATAGTCATCAATCAATAATGAGGTCAAATATCAAAACTAATACTCAATAAATTCTAATACACATGTATGACACACTTTATCCAAGAGCATTTCTCGTTACATCAAATAGCTTCTAATTAGAACATAACTTTTAAATGACTCCCAAGCAAAATATTGTACCATATTAGGCACTCTTGAATGCCAAAGAAACTTGTATCAACTATGCGCCTCAGGGTGTCTTGGGTGGTGAATAGATAGTGATGAGGGAAGAGCTTAAGGATTCGACTTTATTTGCACAAGTAGAGAATCGCCAAGAGATACGTTGTCTCAACTGAAAAGCTTTTAGCATGACTAGCACCACACCAAAATAGACTTATAACAACAATTCAAACGGTTGCATGACCCTCAAAACCACTGCATTTGGTCTATTATAGCGGTTTTTCGTCCGTTGTATTTGTTGATGCTGCAATAGCTCTTATGTAGCAATTTTTTAAGTTTATTGCGACCATAATAAAACTACTGTATACAATTTTTATGTAGTGGTTATGTATGAGCAATGGCACTTCTCATTGATTATACACAACGGTTTTGGATCTACATGCACCAGTCCTCGTTTAAAAAAAAATGGTTCTTAACTTGCTATTGCAATGGTCTCTATTAACAAGCAACGGTTCTTTGTAGCAATTTTTTATAGAATATGCAACTGTTTTCAAATAAGTATTATTGTTTTTTGCAGCCAATTTAAGGAAAAAAGCAGTGGTTTTTGAATATTTATCAATATGAAATCTTTTATTATTGACAAGAATTTGCAAAGGTACATGCTTTCTAATTGCTATTTGCATTTAGCTTTGTATAACTTTGAGTATTAAAACAAATTTTTAGCTTCTATAGTAATAAAACTAATAAAATCTAGTAGGTAATCAACTCATTAACAAACGGGAAATTTCATAAAATGACTAATTTAACTAGTACAATAATAATATTTATAAAATTAAACAATTCATATATACAAAAATTTGCAATCCATTCTTATATATACTAGAAGCACCTTATCCTCAAATGTTTTAACTACAAGCTCCTTCCTTGGCTTTCATGATTATCGAAAGCTAAAAAGAAATTAATATGTTGTTGTGAGATTTCTCCTATAAGTAAATTCCATAAAAAAACACATAATTATTATCATTCATTTGCATAATCAACCATTAAAAAGAAAAAAAAGGGAGAGAATGCAACAGATCCTTCAAATAAAGGAAGTAAGAGTTAAAGAAATTATAGCTAAGTTGCAAACCAGGTTGAGTAAAGTAGACTAAAGGTTGGTGACCAATGAGGAATTATGGGATGTTCATGGCATGAGAATAGAGAATGGGACTAAACTGCGAAGAAAAGCACCCACTACATGTTATTCAGAACAATTCTAAATATGGATAACAAAAGTTCAAAAGTGACTTTTTGCAAAGGAATACAACAGAGAGCACGGATCATCTGCCCCTCATTTCACAAAGAAAGTGCGTAATAGATATATTCTTTCAAATACAGAATAAAAAAATTTTGGAATAAAGGTCAATTTGACCCATCACGTTTTACTTTATTTTAAATTTTACCCATAACGTTTTTTTTTGGTTAAATTTGGTCCATAACATTACGTCCGTTAGTCTAATTTAGTCCTTCCGTCCATAACGCCGTTAACTCTGCTGACGTGGCTTGACGGAGTTTGACACGTCAGCAATTTTTCCACGTCAGCATGCCACGTCAACATTTGTTACTGACGTGGCATAGGTATAAAGGCTAATTTGACCCACAATGTTTCAGCTTATTTTAAATTTCACCCATAACGTTTTTTTATGGTTAAAATTGGCCTATAACGTTATATCTTTTAGTCTAATTTGATCTTTTCATACATAACGTCGTTAACTCAGCAAATATGATGTGACGGAGTATAACACATCAATAATTTTCGTCTATATCAACATGTCACGTTTGCAGTAAAATTTTAAAATCCAAACCAAATATTTATACTGAAAATCACACTCTACAAATTTAAACAAAATAAAAAACTAAAATTCATAAATATATATCGACTTGAATACTTTTGTTTTTTTAGCAAAAAAAAATAAATTAATAAAATTCAACAAAAGTCATTATTATCTTTATTTTTAAATTTTTTCTTTTCTGCTGTTGTCACTATTTCCTCGTCAAATTATTGTCGCCTCCAACCACCAGTAGTATTGCCAGTACGGAGCCATCTCTTTGGAAAAAAATTAATAACGTGTTACATTCTGTTACGCTACATTAGCGAAGTTAACGACGTTAGGTACGAAAAAATTAAATTAGACTAAAAGATATAACGTTATGGGCCAATTTTAATCATAAAAAAACATTATGGGTGAAATTTAAAATACGCTGAAACATTGTGGGTCAAATTAGCTTTTATACCTATGCCACGTCAGCAACAGATGTTGACGTGGCATGCTGACGTGAAAAAATTGCTGACGTGTCAAACTCCGTCATGCCACGTCAGCAGAGTTAATGGCGTTATGGACGGAAGGACCAATTAGACTAACGAACGTAACGTTGTGGACCAAATTTAACCAAAAAAACGTTATAGGTGAAATTTAAAATAAAGTAAAACGTGGTGAGTCAAATTAACTTTTATTCCAAAAATTTTCCATAAAAGAAAATATCCATGCTATCAGAAAGGTGATGCTCGCTTGATTTTCAGGATTTGAGGTTACATGTAAATACTGTCATGGAAAAACCCTTGTTACACACTTTGTTTCATCCGTATTTGATCCCACCATACACTGAAATGCATTGAGTAAAATTTTGAAAAAGAAAAGACACAATATCCTGCAGCTTTTGGCAGATGACAAAGCATGAGGATACTGAAATTCTGCATGATATATTAGTGAAAAAACCTAATCAAAATAGAGAAAATTATCTTGATGTCACCTTTAGAAAGGTGCCTCTTAGAAGCTTAGCTTGCCTTTGAGCTAGTAATAGTCAAATTTGTAGACAGAGGCACGAAAAATATTATAGGCTTATTTAGGCACTAATAATAACAACTTTGTGGCCATTTTATTGATTAATTTGAGTGATTTTTATTGCGTAAACATTTAAATTGTTTTCTAATTTTATTACGTAGGTGTTAAATGTTGCCGAAACTTCAATATTTGTTTTTTAGATAAGCATAAAGTGAAGATTAAAATAAGTAACTTCTATCATGTCACTTATTAACTTTTAATTAATAACAATTTAATATTACTAATTTATTTGTATACTTTTTTTTTTTTATAAAAATGATGGTGACACCATTTGAATTAGTTTTTTTGGGTTACGGGCTCAAATTTGTACTTTTAATAGATAGTATATTAATAATAAACTTCTCATGACACTATTTCAAACGATTTTGATCTGATTGTTTCAATTTTATAACCGACGGCCAGAATTTACAGAATCAAAAAGTTCACTCCAATTAGAACTTATCCCTGGCATTTCACATTAGTCGTATTTGTTGGCTTCAGGGAAATACCCCGAGCGGCAGCAGCCCCCAGCTAGGACAGCATTTAAAATTTCTGGCCCGATAAATGTGCAAAATATAATTGGGCCAGAAACCTTGCGATGATAGTCTAAGTAAAATATTTTTTCTCATTAAATACATATTAGGAAATGTTTACAGTTCTTCAGAGCCTCATTTAAATTGATCTAGATTAATTAATTTACTGAATTGGACACTAATTAACTTTAGACTAAAAAAAAAAACTATCTTTCCTAAACCCACCCCCGACTTGACGACGCCTCCTCTGGTGCCCGCATTGTGACGATGAGATTCAGATTGACATAAGATTGGATAGATAAATAGATAATGGCGGCAACCTTGGTGTCCTGTACTCCGTCAGCTTCACTTGGAGGCCTCCCCTACTCCTTCAACGATAATTGTCTTGTCACTCATCTTCTCTTTATCAATAGGTAGTCGCCTGCCTTCTCTTCTCTTCTTCTCATATTTTAAGGAAACTTCTGCCCCAGTGATTGGAACCTTAATAATTCTGTAATGAATTTGTGCATTTTCTGACTTAGCAGGAGGCGTTTTCAGCCCAGCGGAAAATCTCACAACTTGAAATCCTTTGCAATCGAGTGCAGCAGATTCACTACCACTACCACTACCGCTGCTGCTACTACTACTACCAGTAGCACTCGTAGCAGCAGTAGATCCAAAGAGACTCCTTCTCCCAATCCGGATTCTCTGATAAGACTAAGGGAACCTCACAAGTACTTCGATCAGGCGATCATCACCGTTCGTTCTGGAGATGGAGGCCACGGCGCAATCCTCCGTCTGCCTGACCAGAAATCTACTGCTAAGTCTCGGGGGGTGGAGCGAGAGAAGGGGAAGACCACCAGCAAGAGAAGCTCTTCTTCTTCTTCTTCTTTTAAGAGAGATTTCGACGGATCGCTTATTCTTCCCGCGGGCGGCGGCGGCGGAGATGTTGTGATTTATGCGGACGAGGGGAGAGATTCGCTTTTGGGGTTCCACGGGAAAAGCCGCTTCAGTGCGAAACGCGGTGGAAATGTTGACTCAACGGGTTTTTTGAGCCTCTCATTTGCGCGACGGCTTTGTTGCTCCCACTTTGCGTATTCCTGTACCCGTAGGTTTGTATTGTTATCTATAATTTTTTTTTTTGTTTTGTTTTGTTTTGTAGTGTTAAAATGTTCGACTCAAGCAACTGTGGGAATTTGTAGTCAGAATCGTCTGCTTATCTTGTTCAAATCCTTGCTATCATCCTGTCTAAGTGTCTAAAGTACTCGCTTTACAGGCACGGTGGTGAAGCGTAAAAGGGGGAAGCTGTTGGCTGATCTAGCTCTACCAGGTGATGAAGTACTAGTTGCCAGGGGTGGACAAGGAGGGGTGATGTCTCTTCCTCTTTTCTTTTGCACCTTCTTATTTTTGGCTTTGTACCATTCAATTCATTGTCTTTTCTTTTCTTTATATATATGGGGCGTTTCCTTACTACAAAGAAAATTTTCATTGTTTTACCATGGAAGCGCTGCTGATCCAAGACGGTTAAGATGTCAATTTATCAGGAAGTTGAACAAAAAGAGAATGGTTTCAGACAATTCTTTGATTACTAGCCTTGTTCTGTTTAGCATCTCTATTTAGCCTTTATGCCCATGCCAGCCTTTTTAGGTTATCAAATCGTTATCTTTTGCTTTGCTTTTATTTATATGTTCCTGAATTCATTGGCACAGATTAGCTTGCTGGAAGCAACTGAGCATACAAGGAAAAGACTAATGACTTTGACCCCAAATGTTTTGAGAGATGCTAGTGATAAGGTATGAAAGGATTAAGTGCTCCCAATCTATTGTTTGAATTACACATCCATTAGTCAATGATCCATATTGTTTTTTCTGCTAAGAATGGTTCCCATCATCACTCCCTGTCTTCCATTGATTGTTTATAATTTGTTGCAGGTTTTGGTTATCGGTCAGCCTGGGGAGGAAGTAAGTTTGGAGTTGATACTCCGAGTTGTTGCTGATGTCGGTTTAGTGGTGAGTGTTGCATAGTGTATCACTCATGGGTTCATTTGCAGAAGCTGGGTTGTCTTTGCCTTTGAATCTTATGTTTACATGCATTTGTAGGGTCTTCCAAATGCTGGAAAGTCAACCCTTTTGGCAGCCATTACCCATGCAAAACCTGATATTGCTGATTATCCTTTCACAACATTGATGCCAAACCTTGGGCGCCTTGATGGGGACCCAAGTTTGGGGGCAGCTATGTATTCATCTGAAGCAACGCTGGCGGACTTACCTGGCCTTATTGAAGGTGCTCATTTGGGGAAGGTATAGTATTTCCATGTCTGAAAAAACTGATAAGCAGAGTTTCTAGTTAATAAGATTGAAGCCATCATCCTCCTCCAGGGTCTTGGTCGCCAATTCTTAAGGCATCTTCGGAGGACTCGGATGCTGGTCTATGTAGTTGATGCAGCAGCTGAGGACCCTGTGAATGATTACAGAACTGTCAAAGAGGTATTGAACATGAACACTGCAACTAGGACTTGGAATCACTCATTATGAGCTGACGCACGTATGACCTTGCAATAACATTTTCACTTATAAAAGGTTGGATATTGAGAGTAGGGACCACCAAAACTCCATACCCGTTGGTTGGAGTCGGGTTACTTTTCTTTTTTATCTTTCATAAAAAGCAAGGAAACTCTTTTGAATAAGCACAAATTTGATTTTGCAGGAACTGAGAATGTACAATCCTGAGTATCTTGAACGACCATATGTTGTGGTCGTAAATAAGATTGATCTTCCTGTGGTATGTGAATATGATTCTTTAAACTTTTTGTTCTTTAATTTGTATCAACATTCAATTTTGTTGTTGTAATTGGCATGGGTTATTATGAAATGCTTGATATTGTAGCTTTAAACATATATTCATTTGCTCTTTCAGGCGAAGGAGAGGCTTCCATATCTTACCGAAGAAATATTGAAAATTGGTAGCAATGATGCAACAATGTTGAAGGGTGATGATAATCCATACCCTAGCAGAGATACCAGCGCAGAAATTTTGTCTTCTGAGATATGCAATGAAGATAAGAGGGACAAAAGGATGGAGGATTATCCATGTCCTTTAGCTGTTGTGGGTGTCAGTGTTCTGTAAGTTCCATAACCTTTGTTGGTTAACTTGAGTGTTTTAGAAAGAAGAAATATAAAAAGCTGTCTTCCCCCGTCTTTTATGGTTACTTTACTTTTTTCATAGTTGCCTTTCCAGTGCAACACCTGAAGGAAAAACAAAACGACTATTGTGCAAAACTCATTGTTTATGTATCAAGTTCTATGGTTTATAAAAAAGCCATTGGGGCATCTCGCTGAACTTGTTGGCTATGGTCTGTGGTTTGTTCATGACTTATCTTGTCTTTGTTGTTTATTGTTTCCAGGAAAGGCATCAGAATAAATGAGATGTTGAAGGAAATAAGAGCTGCCTTAAAACATTGCAGAGATTTTAACGAGGAAGCAAGCATGAGATTATGAAAGCATGGAAGTTGTAAAAAGTCTTTGGATTTCTGAGGGCAGCCAATTTGTCAACATGACCGCAAATTGGGTGCGAAGGATGAACCTTTCAATGAGATCAGCTCCTAAAAGCTGGGCAGTGAAGAACCGGAACAAGCATGCCAAAAATAGGAAAATGGTCAGCCAGACTTTCAGGTGCCTTCTATAATTCTCTCTTGTTTCTTTAACTGTCAAAATTGGCGATGATAGACTTTGGTACTGTTAAAGAGTATTAAATCGTACATCGAAAAAGTAAAAGCAACTTGATTTATAACATCTATGACTTCACCATTATTAGTTTGAACTTTTAAGTGGATATGAAGTTTTTAAGGGATTGTTTGATATGTTATCTAGCCGTTACGATCAAGAGCTCTTGATTTCAAATTGAGCCCTTGTTTTTTGCATTTAAGTTGTTAGGTTAGACTCATAAACATATCATAATTCACCCCTTTGCAACTACGGGGTCAGCCGTTGCCCTATGGCTGATAGGGGAAGCCTATATCTGAATAGCTAAACGATGAGAGTGAACGGCCAAAACGTACGCCTGTTTAGGCATGTTAGGCTTATCGTTCTGAGAGGATCCAATTCGCTTAGGATGTTCCATGTTCAAACTCGTTGTTGGGCTTATTTTTCATGTATTTGATTTGCTTTGGATACTCTTTGCAGTTCATTGGTTGAATTATTTATTCTGAATGCTTTTCTCATATTTTGCTTTTTGTTGGTTCTGACAGACTCTTAATTTGTGATTACTGTTCACGGGAATATGTTACACAAGGTCGTGGACTTGGATTTTGGATGAGAGTAAATTTTGACTGTGGCCTAAGAATGAATTGGTTTTCTGAACGAGTCTTGTTACATGGAGAGCAAAATGGGAGAGAAGGGAACGTTGTGTTCTAATCGAACGCCTTTTTTTTTTTTTTGGTTTTTGCAACTAAATATTTAATTTTTACAATAAAAAATGAAAGTATTTCTTATTTGTTTTTTGTTACAAATTTTAAGTGTTTGGTTGAAAAAAAAATGATGGATTACAACACCTCACTCTCCCGTCTCGCATTTTCTATGTACACGAGTATCTTCCATTTCTGAATCGTCGCCATTGAATACGAGCCTTGTCAACCTCCATTTTTCTTGCAAAATTTGCCTGTTTTGCTGAAAATGGCAATCAATAGAAAAGAAAAAGAAAAAAAAAGAAAAAGAATCTCTAAGGCGAGATCAGCTTGTCCATAGAAGTGGACGATTTACGTCAAGAGACTGAGTTCTACTTAACGGGTCAAGTCAACAAGCAATTACTATTAATAGACAAGCAATTACTATTAATAGAACTTACAACAATAAGTTAAAGAGTAATATTGAATTGTTCACGTAAACAGTAAGAAATGGTTGTACGGTGAATTTAATTAAATTATTTTCACAAACTCATGTCAAAATATTGAATTCAATAAATCAATTGACATTATGAAATATTTGGGTAAATTTATCATTTTACAAGGTTTCAAAATGGTCAATGTTTTCTTTTTTTTTTATTATATTTTAGTAAATTTCTAAATTTGTTAGGTAATTCTTAGTATAATGAAAAAGTTATCTTATTATGATCTCAGGTTTGAATTCTGAAAACAATCAACATATATCAATTCTTTCTCAGACTTCATAAAAGTGAGAACTTCATGCATTAAGACATCTTTTGTTTTTATTATTATTATTTTTGTAATTTTATTATCATCATTGTTATTCTTGTAATTGTCTTTATTATCATTGCACCATGTATTTGGAATGATTTATATAATTTTAGTGCATTAAGATCCTATGCAGCAAAAACAGGTAGGATAAAAATATATTCTTTGATGGGTGAATTTTTAACTTTTCATCCAATAATTTAACATCGGGTGGCAATGATTGGATTATAACAAAATTGAATTTGAGTTATTTGATTATAACAAATTAAAACTAGGGGATGAAAATAAAAATAATAAGTATTAAGTTGAATGATGAATTGTGTAATTTACGCAACAAATGATTAGTGTATAACAATCATCTATACGTAAAGGTGCCCATGACATGCATCTTATCTTGATTCTTTATCACATGTTAATATACTTTGCATCTAAATAAAAACTAGATTCTATTTCACATAAACTTGATTAGGAGGGACTCTCGGAAACTAATCGTGGAAGAGAGTGGAAAATGTGTTTTAGTGGAATATTTTGTCCCTAAGAAAAGTTGAATATCAAGGATAAAGTTTATCAATTAAGTAAATTGGACGCAATACCAACTTGCCTACCTACATGTATTTTAGTGAATCTCGAGAGAGTGATAGAATAATGATAAATATATGAAAAATGGTTAAGTGTATGATATTTTTTCTTTTCATTCTTAATTTAACGGTATTAAAATAAGTTAATTGATTCTTTTTATAATAATAGCAGTTGAAATATTTTATGATAACAATTTTATAATATATGTTATTACTCATAGTGATATAAATATGTTTAATCGTGTTCTAGATAAGGACATGTATTTTACTGGCTTCCTAAAAATAGTGTTGTTAGAATCGGATCAGACCGGTCAGTCCGACTGGTTCAACCGGTGACCGGCTAAAGGTTCGGGTTAGTCTATGGTAACTTTTGGCCCTTAACTCAGACTGGTCGAAACCGATTAAGAACCGGTCAAAACCAGTAAAAACTAGTAAAAAATCAGACTAGTTCAACCGGTTCAAATCAAATAAAAGTTTTATAAATTATAATTTAATTTCAAAATTTATTTAAATTATAATTTGAGTTTTAAATGTAATTAAAATTTAGTCTTAAATTTATCAAAATTTTTAATTTAATCTTTAAAAATAAAAAGGTAATATTTAATAATTATATATAAATATTATTTTTTTAAATTATTTATATATATATATATATATTAATAAATATTAATTCAAATATTAATTCGATCGATTAAACTAATTGAATCTTTAACTCATTAATATTTTCAATTGAAGGAACGATATGAATATGATAAAGTTACATAAAAGACCAATGAAAAAGAGACGCCGGACTAGTCTGGAGTTATACTTTTGGCGCATTTGAGATTTCATGCTGATGTAGTCAGCTTCCGTGTTCCACTGGTAACTTGCAGCAGGTTTGATTTACTTTTCAACCCGCATCAGCTGGCGCGTTAGTCTCATCTCGCAGACCTATACATTGTTGCTAACCTCATCAACGAGTAGCTGCCAGCAATGTTAAGCCGGCAACAAGAATTACGGAAAAAAAAATTATATATATATATATATATATATATATATATATATATATTCAGAAATAAAGTTATTATAAGAGTGTCCGTATGCAACAAATATACAACGTTTTATAATCATAACGATAATATGTAAAATGAAAAAAATAATATATATTTTTTCATTAAACTTTTTAAAAGATTCTTTACAGTAATATTGACTTAATGGCCCAAAGCAAAGCGCAAGGACCAACAAAGAACAGAAACCCAAAAACCCAAGAATTTTGGATTAAAAGATCCCACATTGCACAAATGGTCGATTTTGAAATCGAATTGACTTCATAATAACAGCCAAGTGGGTTTTTGGGCGGCATTTTGAACGAGTGCTTAACATCGTGGAAATCTACAAGGAACGTCGGTTTTTTTTTGCCTTATTCTTCAACATCATATGTATAGATTATAGTGGAACAAGCCAGCACTTGTGCATCTCTGCAACATCCATACATGTTTATCTCTGCGGCCGGCAACAACAATCGGCTACAATATAGACAGATTCCTGAAGAAACTAATCGAAATTAAAATATCCTGAATTGACAGTCAAACATTTTGCACGTATACGCAACCATAACACGCTGGCCTTAATCATATTTGACGAACCCCATTATTGTTGATCTGTCAATACAAGCGTAGTAGCATTCGTTCAAGCTACTTGGCATTTGCAGAGGGAGTCTGTAACTGAGGTCTTTCAAATCATTGAACATGGAGAGCATTGCACCTGATTCTGACCCCCGATTTGAGGTGTCCATCGTTCCATCATCCGTGGATATGAAGCCACAAGAACATGAGCGAATTGACAAGGTAACACACATCATTTGGAATTCTGAACAGATTTCCTATTCAATAAAGGGCATGGCTTCTTCGCGCTAGTACAGTAACATATACATTGGATGAGAATTTTTTGCAGAGTAACAAATTTCCAACGACTTTAGTAAGCAACGGATGCGTTGATTTTCGAGGCAGACTTGCAGACAAACGGTATACTGGGGGATGGAGAGCCTCTCCATTTATTATAGGTACTAAAAAAAAAATAAAAATAAAAAAACCCCTTAAAATTGCATATTGATAACTGATTTTCAAAAACTAATTAAAATGTGGATTGAAACATTTCGTGCATGCTTGTGTTCTTGCAGTGAATGAGGTTGCGGAGAGGTTGGCATTTTTTGCAATAGCAGTGAACATGGTGGCTTACTTGGTGCTTGAAATGGGCCAATCTATCCCAACTGCTGCCACTCATGTCACCGATTGGATCGGAGCCGCCTATGTTCTCACACTTTTTGGAGCATTCATGGCTGACGCTTATCTTGGCCGATTCAAGACCATCATTATCTTCTCTTGCATATATGCGGTGGTAGGCACTGAAAAGTGTTACTTCTCCCGATGCTTTCACTTTTTTTTTTTTTTTTTTTTGTCTATAAGGAGTCCTAATGAACATTTAAAGAGGGAGAAGTGAGATTTGGTAGGATTTGAACCCTCAACTTACTAATTGAGAGACAACCCCCCTCAACCAGTTGAGCAAGTATTCAACTTCATACTTTCTCATTCCTTTACTCAATCTAATCATCAGTTTTAGTTTTAACGGGCTAGGAGAACACAGCATAGTCTTATTCCCATTCCAGACCACCTTGTTTAGCATAGTCTTATTCCAATTCCAGACCACCTTGTTTGGGCATGGGCCTTTGACTTTAATAGGCCTTGTTGACCATTGTACCAAATTTATCTTTTTGATTTACTTATAATATCATATTATATAATACATATAATTTATTTAAAATAAATAATAATAAAATAAATTTATATTTTATAACTCACACAAAAATATGAATAATAATAGAAGGCATTTATCTTTCCTCAAGTTTGTTCCCGTTGCATAGAAAAATTGGGTTCCACATCAGGCTCACATCAAAAAAAGTGAGTCTCAATAGTAATAACAATAACAATAAGACTTATAATTGATTTAAAAAAATTCTACAGACTGAACAAAAGTGCTCGGTCTTCGGTTTAATAAGGAGGGGGGAGGGTTAAAAAGTGCCCTAATTAGAGTCCCTCCAATCAGGTGCTCGGACCAAAAGCCTTACTCGATCTGAATACTTAAACCTGAATAGATTGGTCTAAAACTCGGACTATGCCAAGCTTGGATTTCAATTTTTCAAAAGTGGAAATGTTTTTCCGTTCTGTTGACATGTCTATGCACAAAATCCAGCATTCTGTTGACCAAATTCTTAATTGCTGTTGTGTTGTGTTGTATTCATGTGTTCATATCATAACAGGGCATGGTATTATTAACGGTCTCGGCAGCCGTAGACAGCCTCCGTCCATCCAAATGCATGGGAAGTCCAGTACCATGCGTAGAAGCGACCAGTGGCCAAACAGCATTCCTCTACGGCGCATTGTACCTCATAGCGCTTGGCACCGGAGGCATAAAGCCCTGCGTGTCGTCATTCGGGGCAGACCAGTTCGACGAGGCAGACGAGAGAGAATTGCCAAAGAAATATGCATTCTTCAACTGGTTCTTCTTCTCCATAAACATGGGCGCACTCATTGGCATAACGTTGTTGGTGTATGTGCAGGAAAAGAAGGGTTGGGCTTGGGGCTTTGGAGTGCCCACAGTCTCCACCATTGTCTCAATCGTCATTGTGGCCGCCGGCATGCGGTTTTATCGTTTCCAAAAGCCTATGGGGAGCCCTTTCACCAGGTTTCTACAGGTTATTGTGGCTTCTTTGGGGAATCATTTCAGAGGGGTTCGATTGACAAGTCAATCAGAGCTTTATGAGGTTAACACTGAGGAGTCTGACATCAAGGGTGCCCAGAAACTCCCCCACACTTCTGAATGCCGGTTAATCCTTTTCTATTCTCTCCATACCATTCTCTCTTTTGATTTCTAGATCAAAATTTTCTTATGATTTGTTATACTTACTCTTTTTTTTTTTTTAAGTGGCATAATACATTGCATACATAACTGTAAGTCACATAATTTATATTATTATTATTATTTGTAATTTAACTGGTCTCATAAAATTTTGTATATTCACTTATATTTTATATTCTTTTTGACATGAATAATACGAATAACGTGGTAAAAGATTATAAATATGTACCAAACCATTTTAAAAACATTGTTCTAATAATAAATCCTAAATATTTATCAAAATTTATAGTAACAGTATTGACAATCAATACAATTATGTGTGTGTGTACATACATACATGTATACATTTTTTAACACAAAAATGTGAAAATTAGTGAATAAAGAATGTGCAATCATTAATTATTTTAGAATTTTTAATTTAATTCACTTTTTTTAATAAGTATAACTTATGCATAATTTTATATCATAAAATAAGTGTAGTCTATTTGAAAAGAAAATAAAGAAAATTTATAAGTGCAAGATCATAATAAGTTAGACAAAAAAAAAAAGGTAAAAATAATAATAAAGCAACTGTCAAGTGTCAATTAATTAAATATAAGAATAGTTGTTCATGTTTGTCAACAGTTGTAAAAAAAAAACTGTGTCCATATACACTTTAAATAGATAAGACCAAAAAAAAAAAAAATTAAATAGATTAATTACAATAAAACTTAAACTCCGTTATGGCACTCCTAATATATAGTAGGATATACATAGACGCGTCACATTGGTCAAATTATATGAAGTTTGGGAACCTAAGACTAAGACTAAGACTGCCGAACACATTTTCTTGGCACTGATCGTATAATTTGTCTTATTTAAATATAAAAATACCAAAATTCTTTCAAATCATTCAATTCTCTACCCTGAATTGATAGTCTCAATACTTCATGGTACTCTTTGCTCAATTATGTATTTATAATTCTGTTATAAAAAAAAAAAAAAGCTTATTATGATTCGATTTGATTACTTATTTTCCCAGTAAATTGAAATGAATCTCACAGGCAATGTTTAAATTTAGAATATTTACGAATGATGCAGCTTCTTGGACAAAGCAGCGGTTGTAACAGACGCAGAAGCCACTAATACAAAGAACCGATGGAGGCTGTGCACCGTGACACAAGTAGAAGAATTCAAGTGCTTTCTCAGAGTCCTCCCAATTTGGGCAACCACAATTGCTCTTTCCATCTCCTTTGCACAGTTGTCCACCTTCTTCTTGAGCCAAGCCCGCATCATGGACAGAAAACTCGGTCCCCACTTTGAGATTCCTGCGGGCTCCGTCCCAGTCTTCTCTGCCGTCAACGCCCTCATTCTCGTGCCCATCTACGAAGGACTTGTCGTCCCGATTCTCAGAAAATGGACGGGTAACCGTCGTGGCATCACTTCGCTGCAGCGCATGGGCGTTGGACTGTTTATCTCAATCTTCGCCATGGCCTCTGCCGCTTTGGTAGAGAAGAAGCGGCGTTTCAGCTCCAATGCAAAAGACATGAGCGTGTTCTGGCTGTTTCCGCAGTTCTTCATCTTGGGCAGCGCAGAGGTTTTTACCTACGTGGGGCAGTTGGAATTTTTTTACAACGAAGCAACTGATGGGACCCGAAGCATTAGCAGCGCAATGTTTCTGAGTGAAATTGGGATTGGAAGCTGGCTGAGCACTGCGCTGGTTACCATTGTTGAGAGAACTACAGGTGGACAAGAGAAAGGGTGGTTGAGGAAGACCCTTATCAACAGTCGGCTTGACTATTTCTACTGGCTGCTCACCGTCATTAATGGGGTTAATTTCTTTGTTTACTTGTGGTTTGCATGGCGTTATAAGGGCAGGAATGGTAAAGGTCGGAGCGTGTCAGATGACAGCTATCAATCTAGGTAGCCAATAATACAAAATCGAGGACAATAATGATAGATTCTAACCAAGTGCAGGGATTGCGATGCTTTGCTTCAATGTTGTGTGGTGTACTTGGTCTGTGCTTATATTTGCTTTTTACTCACAGTCTACGTAGATGATAGACCCTATTGATATAATATTTGGACTGAATTTCGGATGTCAGCTGGTATATACGTCTTTGCTTTAGACTAGGTTGCTCGATTCGGCCTTGTCTAGCTCTAGCACGTGTTATGGTTAAAAAAAGCTCTAGCACATATTTATTTATTTATTTATTTATTTTTATTATTTTCTTTTTTTCAAGACTTAGAATTTAAATTTTAATATATTGTCCACTCCTACCTTCGATCTTGGGCTCAAATAAAAAACATGAGCTGTCAATGATAATATACCTATATTGTTTGGATTAAAATTTTCCTAGGAAAGAAAAAAAAAAAAAATCAAAGGTAAGAAAAAAAGTAAAGCTAAAGAAAATTATTTTTAAAAACTATTTAGATAAGTTAAGAAAATATGAAAGAAAGAAAATGAATAGTTTGCTTAGATATAAAAAAATAAAAAAAAAAATCTTCTTTATTTCGCTAAAGTTAGATCTCATGTTTTGCATTGTCAGTTTTAATCCTAGATAAAGTAGGAAGGCTGCGGTAGATTGACACCCAGCATAAATTTAGCCAAACTCGAATAATATGAATCTTTCTAGCAATTTTGTTGGGGTGTCCCTACACATAATGCACTACATTGGATTCTAGGTATAGTGAAGAGTGAGAGAGGATCCAGCTACATGTCATGCCACCGCCTCAGCATGTGGAAGAGAATGCAAAGGTTTTAATATGTTTATGGACGTGTGCCAATAAGGAAGATAATCCGCGATTGGAAGATTCATTTAGGAATATGAAATGTTGGTACACTTACAAGTAAGTTCGTGAAAATGGTTGATGCTATGACTAGGCGAAGGGTACATATAGCACGCTTACAAAAGACAAAATGAATTAGTAATGTAGAGAAATAGGTTGTATATGTTTTAAGCTTTTGTATGCGAGTAGTGTCTATAGTAAGAACGATGTCAAGATTATTATCAATAGTCAATTGGAAGAAGAAATAGTAGAAGTTAGTAGGGCTGAAGAAAAGATTATCTCAACTAAATTGCTGCTAAGTAAAGAAACTTTTAATTTTATGGTGTCTATACCTCACAAATGCATCTAACTGAAGCCAAAAAGAAGATTTTTTGGGATACTATGGATGATGTTTTACAATGAATTCCATCACCTGAAAAGATTTTCATTAAAGGAGACTTGAATGGCCATGTCAGAAGTTCTATAAAAGAATTTAAAAGAGTACATGGAGGATATGGGTATGGACAGCGAAACAAAAAGGATAAAACTATTTTGAAATTTATTGTTGCTTACAACTTGGCTTTAATCATACCTAATTTCAAAAAAAAAAAAAAATCACATTCAATTACCTTTAAAAGCAAACACAACAACAACCAGATTGACGTCATATTGGAAGAAGCTCTTTCCACACAACACTGGTTAGTTGTCATTGATGTCCTTGTTAAATGAGAGACATGGAAGAAAAAGGAGTTTCAATAGTGTAGACAAAGTGGTGAAACGTACAAAAACCATAAAAATAAGATGTTGGAGGGAGGGGTTTGGGGTATTCATATTAATGTCAATACCGTGTGATTGGGTATGGCAAACCGATTATGAATAATTGTGGCCAAGAGTGGCCAAAGGAAATGTCCCATCAGCAAAACAAACTTGGTGGTAGGGTTAAGAAGTACAAGAACCCATTAGTGGATGGCAATACATATAAAAGATACAAGCTAGAAAAAAGAAAAAGGACAAAAAGTGGCTGTAGTGGCCCAAGAAAATGCTATTAATGCTTTATGTAGTAAGCTTGGTACTAAAGGATGGAAAAATGAGATTTATGGGGTAGATCATACTAGTGAATAGAAGAGTCAAAACCATACCCTAGTTGGATGAATTAAAGATAATGCACAAAAGATGCTAGTGAGTGACACTGATGATATGATTAGAGAGAGGTGGAGAATATACTTTGACAAACTCTTTAAGGAGAATAGTCATAGTAATATTGAAGATGTTAGTAGTCCTATAGGGAACATTATTTAGATTAGAGGCACACGTTTCTCGAAAGTAAGAGCAACTATAAGAAAGATAAGAGGCGGAAGATCATGTGGACTAGATAAAATATCTATTGAAGTCTAGAAAGCTTTAAGGGAAAGGGGAGGAGTTTGGTTGACAACACTTTTTGATAAGATTTTCAAAAAGGGAAAAATGCCTGAAGAGTGGAGAATGAGAACACTAGTTCCAATCTTTAAGAACAAGAGAGACATATAGGATTGCTCTAACAAACAAGGCATTAAACTGATGGATTGGACTATGAAGCTCAGGGAGAGGGTTATTGAGCAACGATTATAAAAGATTGTCTCTATCTTAGATAATTAATTCGAGTTTTTGTTTGGTAGATCAACTACTGAACCTATCTTTCTCATTAGAATGTTAGTGGAAAACTATTGAGAAAGGAGTCACCAAACTGTTGCAGCGTGCCCCTGAAATGGGTGTGTAGTGGTCGCAGAAATAGAACACGGGCTCTTCTACTTTGGGCTTCAGATGCGACCTAGCATTTTCTGATTGACTAAGAGTAGCCACTAATCATTTGCGATGTGATTATAACAATATAAATTGTTAACTTCAAAAGACCATCTTGTCTTAAAAATCAACGGGACTCGGTTTGCATTAACAGAATTCATAGGGGTTCGAGAATATGATTGTGCCTACTGAAGGCTGCAACCAACTAGACGTCCGTCGCGAACGATGTTACTACGACGTTAATATGGACCTTACTTCTATACTTTTTCTTATTTAATGTTTTATTTATTTATCTTTCCTTAATGACATGTAGTTTTCTTTGAAATTTTTTGAGAAGACTTTAAGTTTATTTTTCTTATGAAAAAAGGTTTAAAAGTGATTTAACTTGACTACTTACTAACTTGTTTAGACTTTCTTCAATCGACTTTAAATTTAGGAATAAGAGACGATTCTATAAAAAGCCTTATGCTGTATGTGATTTTGGAATATTAAGAAGCACTTTCAATATGATTCGCTGCATTGATGGTGTGTTTGGTTTGATAGAAAATGAATGGAAAAGAAAATAAATGAAAAATTTTTAGTTAAAAAGATATCATTATTATTGTACTATTTTCTCATAATTTTTTTCATTCATTTTGCATCAATTCAAATAACCAACTTTTACTTTTTCTCTTACAAATTACTATTTATTTTCTTTTTTGCAACTTTTTAATTATTTTCTTTCTCACAATTTTCTAATCATTTTCTTCCTTACAATCTTTTATCGATCCAAATAATTTTATTTTCTCATAATTGCTTTTCTCACAATTTTCTATTAATATAATTAATAAAGATCCGTTACTTTTAAAGAATTTTGAAAAATTGAAATGCTTTTAATCAAAGATTCCTTACTTTGAAGTAATTATTGAAAATCTTGCAATGCAGCAACATTCGCCCACTCCCTCATCTTCGTTCTTCATCCAACTTCTTCTTCTCCACGCCGACCAGTGCTGGTCACCACTGCCTCCTATCCTTCTCACTTGTTTCCTCCAGCATCACCCATCACCCATCTTCTGCTTCTCTCTTTCTCAATAATAAACACCAGAAGCTCTGAACCAAGTCACCACCTTTGTTTGACCTAGGCCAAGATTTTGGCTTCTATGATTGAGTTAAGATGGCTACCATCCCCTCACTTTTTTTTTTCTTTTGCTATTTTTATGATGATTTTTTTCCTGTTTTTTGTTTATGTGATGAATTTTTTTTGTGATGATATTTATGTTTTTTTTTGTGACGAAAAAAAGCTATGTCTATCTATAAAAGAAAATCCTTTTTGTTATTCTCAAAAAAATAAAATTTCCCTTTATGAAAGAAGCTTCTTTTCCTTTATTTATTTCTTTGTTATTCTAAACAAAAAATCTTTATGTCACTGATTTGCTTCCTTTCCTTAATATGAAAAGCGAAATTTTCATTTATTGTATTTTGTTGGAAGAATAAGATGTTAACAACGATGCTTGTTCGTGTGAGTGTTGGGAGCAAAAGACTAATAATATAAGAGAAAACATTTTTAGATAATGAAGAAAGAATTCAGAACATGAGCATTTTATTTTTTTGGAACCTGGTTGCATAGTCAGGATTTGGAATAGAAACAATAAAGGAGGTGGAGGAGGAAGCATCAAGAGTAATTTCTTTGGGTGGTGGGGGGTTTGTGTCATCAATGAAGTCAATTAAAATTTGATAATTGAGAAGCAGATTGATCTTTACTTGTATTTTCTTGGGTCTTGGGAGATAAAAAAAACTGTGTTTGATATTGAAAGACATGTATTTGAGGTGTGGGTCATGTTTGCAGTGTCGGGTAAACCCTGTTGGAGCTTCTAGAAGGAAATTAAAAAGCAAAAAAAAAAAAACAGAAAGAACCAAGTCGGTCCAATTGGGTGAGTTTAACCAAGTTCAATCAGGTCGTACCTAATTTGATTGGTTTGACTTTGTCAAGTTGGTCAAACTCAGCTTAATCGAGTTTGACTGAGTTGACTCGATAAACTCGGGTATTTTTCAGTTTCTTACTTTTTCCCTTATTTCCTCTTGTCTGTTTCTAGCTTTTTCAACTTGCTTTAGCACAAATCACACGTTCACTCAAAGTCACCAAACATGGAAATATAAATTTATATTGAAAAAAAACAAGTAATAGCCTAAGAAAATGTTATTAATGATTTGTGAAGCCGGGTTAGATTACGGTGCACCGTCGATCCCGATTCTAATGGCAGTCAACTGAGTTGGCTCTGAAATTGGATTGACTGCACCAAAAATGAGTATTCTCTCCTCTTTTGTTTGATTCCTTGAGTTGTGTTGCTTACTGTGTAAAATCTATAATTTGTATCATGGATGATTTTGAACTCTGTCTTATAACATTAGAAGTCCATTTAGAAAGATATTTTATTTTCTTAACAGAAGTTGGGGTATTATAGTTCCTACAATGATTCACCTAAGATACTGCTTAAAATTTTTAAAATTCTACATTCTGAAGTATTTGGAAGGGTCGAAAGGAGAAGACTATAAGGTGTACCTTTTTCATGGTCTTGATTTTCTTCCTAATAAGTTAAGATATCCTCATTGGTATAGATTTCCACTGGAAGTGTGTGTGTATGTGTGTGTGTGTGTTTTTTTTTTTTTTGGTTTTAATTGCTCTGATGAATCTAGATGTCGAAAATCACAGAGAACCAATAGGGTTGGGGATGTGAAAGTGTGACATTTAAATTCAGAATCGTCATAGAGTCAGTCATAGGGTTACAGTTGTACATAAGTTCCATCTAGCTATGAACCTCTAATCATATTTTAAAATGATTAAAAACGAAAACAATTATAATTTTGAATAAGAGGAAGATTACTTAACCATGGGATAGAAGCTCGTCAATGAGAAAATTGTAGAACAACTCTATCATGCTCTTTGGTCGAGGGACTAGGACCTTACCTCTTCGCTACCACCCCATGCAACTGTCGAGTATGTTGTGTGACACAATGGTTATAGTGCTCACCTGACTAACATCCCTTTGCTAGCCCACCTTACTGGCCTCTTGTTTGTCCCTTGAGCACTTGACATGTTAGAGTTGGTGACACCTTGCACAAATTCCTTAACATGAGACTTTGGAGTAACTTGGCACACCTTGGGGCTAAGTGAAAGCTGAGAGGGTCAATATAGGCAAGGGCCTACACGTGGGTCTTATGGCAAACCGAGGCTTTCGTTGTGTTTTCTTTATGGGTGATTGCTTATTAAGTCAAGGTGGAGCTTTGCACAACCTGTAGGAATATTTTAAAGAAAAAAATGTTGGTGTTTTAGGTGTTTTTTTCTTAAGTGATATCTCAATTGAAACTAATATTAGTATTTTTGAAATACGACTGATAATTTTTGAAATACCTGTTATTTTTCTTTTTTAAAAATTATTAGTTTTATTTGAAAAATATCAATATTAATTTCAATCATAACACTGTCTAAAATAAAAACATTCAAAACATATATTATTACTCTATTTTAAATACCCTTGCTTTCTACTGGCTTGTGGGGTAGTGTTCGTAGGGTTATCTTCTTTACATGTTTATACTTTCTGTTGCATTTAACTGTTCTTGTTTCTTCCTTTTATGTCACTTTCTCTGTTACTTTTTGTTCTTTGTTGTGCTTTTTTTTTTTTATCTGTGTTGATTTGTAAGGGTCTGGTTCTTATTTGATTGCACTCTAATTGTGTATTTGGCTCTCCTGGTTAAGGATCACGGCTACAACCATTGGAGTGAAGAAGATTGCTAGAAAAGAAAGCTTGGGCGGCTGTATAGAGATTGATCTCATGGGTTGATTTCTATTTTTAATTTTTGTTGTTTTTTGATGTAAAATATGGGCTTGTGAATGACCGAGGCTCACTTTAAATTGTAAAAAAAAAATATGAACTTTGGGCCTTAAATCTAATTTATAATTCAATTGAATCCTTTATTGATGTGACTGAGAATGGAAATAGGCTTCAAGCCCAATGTCTTCATTTTGGCAAGCTTCAAACTAATAAATCCATAACAATGAGAGAAAGGGAGAGACAAAGCGCTTAGTCTTAATACATATTAGACAAAATAGGAGTACAATAACTATTATAATTAATAAAATTAAAAATAATTTTATAAATAAATATAAATCTAAATATACGTGTTTTTAATTATTTTTTAATAATATTTATTATTAATAATTTGTTTCATTAAATGTTAAAATATTTTAAAAAAACAACACCAATATAAATATAAAAAAATTTATTGAAATTTTAAAAATAAAAAAATTTTAATAAATACATAACAAATGGGAAGTCAAGGATATATATATATATATATAAAAGATGATTTTGAAAGTCTTGGAGAAAGTAAATTGGTTTCAACATTTGTGTGTGTTTGTGCATGTAAAATAAAAAAATAAAAAGAAAAACCAAAAAGGGGCGATTGAAACTCCAACTCTGGTCCTCAGGAAATTGAGGGGGGCAATAGGGAGCGGTTTACCTGGTGACTCATGCTGGCATACCTATGGGCTTCAAGAGTCTGGTTTTGACCCTCTTTTAGTGTTTCGAAGACAAGAATGGTCGCTGGTCGCCTCATTTCTAGTGAGGTGGTCTTTGGAACTTTTGGTGGTGGACTCAGTGGGGTTGTGCTAAGGTTGAGACTATTGCAGAGAGAGTTTGAACTAACTCTTGCATGGTTTGGAACTAGTTTATGAAGGTTATGGTTTAGTTGTTGGCGATATGATTGAAGGTGACTGAAGGAGAGGGTACGTTGAGGTATTTTGGGGCTAAATCATCGACCATGGTGAAGGTCTTTTGATGTATTGCAGGTATCACAAGAAGAAAGAAAAAAAAAAAAGAAGTGGAAAGTGCTTTTGACAGAGAGGGAATGAACACGCAGCATTTGTTCCCATGAACGACGTCAAATGATGGAGTTTTCTCCGAATAAGGGCTAACTACCTGTAAGGTCCAAGGAAAGCTATGAGATCCTAGGATGTCAACACTTACAGCTAGCGTCAACACTTCCGTGTCTAAATTAGAGAGAATTCTAGAAAACGATGAAAATTATGCTTTAAGAGAGAAGGGAAGAGATTAACTGGAGACTTTAGAGGCATGAAGTATTTATAGGCCTCTTGGAGTCTTCTTTTTGGCTGAAGGGAGCGAGGACTAGTCATGTTGGCACGTCGAGCCCGTACCCATTTGAGGGTAGTGTGATGTGAGTTGGAGGCCGACACTGGTGACAATGTGGACAGTGGCACGACGACCCTACAGGGTGCACGTACAAGGGTTGGAGGCATTCGTCCTAGCGTAGAGCAATGCTGGTGGCGACACATGTCCGCAATTTAGAGTGTAGTGGATGGAGAGTGAAGATTCTGTGGTTCCTTTCTCAAGTTGTTTGGGTTGACTGAAGCCCAAGTCAGTCGATGGGTTAGGAAATTTGGGCTAAGATTGGATATGAGCCTTGGGCCTCCCTCTTATGAAGTCCTTATTAACGAGACTCTGCGACGCTACAATTTGTATTGCTTCTTTTGCTTATAAATCTTACGGTAGTTCCAGTTGAGAGCATACGACCCAACATGGCCAATCAAATTTTGTCCCAAATATTCGGTCATGGATTCTATTATAAAATGATCACCCTATGAGTGCACAAAAATGAGGTCTTCTCGTATTCATCAACATTAAAATCTATATAGCTTATAGTCCATTGAACTTAAAATGAATAAACTCAAATAAAATCGCTTTCAATAGACCTACAATTGGATGGCATCCCGTCTGAGAATTGGGAAAGCAATGAAGACTCAAGAGTACTATTGACGTTGTTCCATTTTTTTTTATTTCTGAGCAAAAAAAAAAAATTGTTTTATTAGATATGTCAGTTATCGGATCATTGGGTCCGGATCAGAATAACTTCTGTTTGTTTTGAGTCTCGTTTAACAATCTCAAAAGAACTGACCTACCTCCAAGCACCAATAAAATCAAACGTGACTTTATCACTGGAATCACAGCGGACAAATCTAAACCCAACGCTGTGTATCACTACTTATATTCAAAGAGATCTTCAGTATAAATCAATTATAGGGAGTGTAAGCGTGAAAATTCAAATTCGAAACTTACAGTGTAAAAATACGCCAATTTATTAATGAACCACCACATCAAATAATAATGTTATTCAAACATTTTCCCACACTTTTTTGAACGCTAATTCTAGTACCATGAAATATATTCTTTATTGAAAGTGCAGAGGCTTTTGGTTAACACTTTATTGAAAGTGCTTGATTACTACACATAGATCATTATTTTCAATAAAAGACTTGCCGACAAAAATCATCAATACCGGCAAAGTCATGATGGCAATATGTAAATCAGCAAGCTTGCCATAAATAGTGTAAATCCCAAACCTTCTTTCGATCTTTCAGAAGGCACTTTAAGAAAGAAAATGTAGGTTATTAAAACTTATTGAAACAAATAGAAGTCCCGAAAAAGGGAAAAAAAAGTTATGTAACATAAATAAAAGTAGTTATAAAGTTGACATATAAGATTTTAATTATTAAATTATAAAAAATATATTAAATTTTAAAAAAATTATTAAATTAACTGTATATTTTTTATATGCTGCATAATAAATATCTACTTAGACTTTTCCCACAAAAAAAAATATTTATATACCAATCATCTTTTCTTTGTTGTCATAAGTAAATGAAACTTAAAGGTAGAAACATTACTGAACTATCTTCCAATGTCTATTATGTAGCCCAATAAATGTTAATATATATTGACGCTCTTTGAAGAATACAATTATCTAAAACTCTTATTAGTCTCTGATCCTCCTATTAAATTCAAATGTCTTAGGACTCTTGGTCCCCATCCACCTATTAATAGTCCCTATTTTCCTATTAACTGCAAACAATAATCACACTGTCGAAAAGAATTTATTAAATGCAAATAGGTGATGATGGCTTGCAAGCGTTGGGTCCATCTACTTCAAAGCCATAATAATGGCCATCAAGCATCTGATTCATGATGGGCATTTTTTTTTTTTCGCTAGAACACATCATAACGTAAGTAACATATATAAAGCATGATTCCACATTAGTCACAGTGAATTCAGCCTCATGCCCTCAAAATCTTCTTTTTTCCTCATATCCTACTAAAAGAAAGCGATTGAACCCAAAAAGGGAAAGAGAAAAAAAAAAAAAAAAAAGGAAGGACTAAATTAAAGGACTTATTACACACAAAACCTTCTTGATAAGATAGACCAGCGATATTTTTGTTTGATTTTTACTTTGTGGAATTCCTCTTTTTCTCAGATCAACTGTCCAGTTGAGAGCCATGGTTTGGTTGGTCAGACATTTTCCTTTGATGGAGGGAGCAATGGCTGAGTGAGGGAGGTTTTGATGTTGGTTTGAGCCCTGTTGTTTCCCTGCTCCGCAGGTGACTGGATTGCGACCACTTCTTTTGATGCAAACTTTTTCTCTTCATTTTTGCCCCAGAGGACCAGGTACAATCCTATTATTATCAACGCTGCCCCAATTATCCTGTGCATTCAGAACCAAAATAGATTGAGCATACAGCCAACCAAGAAATCAGCCAAATACTCCTGTCTACTGACTAACAAGTAATACCTACCTACAGAACATTACCCCACTACCCTCGTGGCCTTGTCCTTTTATTTATAATTGATGAATTTATATACTCACTCAAGGGTTCCAACTTAACTTTAGATGAAATTAAAGTAGTTAAAATGTTAAATGCACGATATTTAATAATATTTATCTCTTTAATTTTATTTTAATTTTATTTAAAAAATTTTACCAAATATATCTCAAACATCATTAAAATTTTGGTCATTTGGACGTGCCTAAAACATTAGTCAATTTTTTCGTTTTTGGATCCTAGGGCTGGGAATGCACGCGTAGGTGATGGACCACTAGAGAAAACCATGATATGATTGATTTATGAGGGAGAATTTGTTCTCTCGGAGTGGAAAATAAAAGAAGTGGAAGAATGATAATTAAAAGGACAAATAGGAAGGACCCGCGTACGTACCCTCCCAAATAGAACTCCTCACCCAAGGCAAAAGTGGCCATAATGGCGACAATGAGAGTCTGAACTGGTTGATAAACGGCAACAAATACAGGGCCACCTCTGTCGATGCACCATATCTGTACAGCGAAGGCAATCCCTGATGCAACCACTCCCTGCAATTTTCCATTCCGCCAAACAAGTTGTCAAAAGAAGCTTCTTGCACATTTCACTTTCACACACACACCCAAAAGTTTTCCTCATTATTGCAGAACCACTTCTGGATCACATCATGTGGATGACAGCCATAGTGAAACTTAAAACGTCCTAAACTATGATTAATTAATTAATTAAACTACAAGATTTTACCAAGAATTATGTCTGAGATACTAAACATTATCAGATCAATACTTCATTTAATAAAATTGAAATTTAATGTATTTGAAATTCGACGAACTCAAAATCTGTATGAATCAAACCCAATTTGTCAGTTTTCTACCAGTAGTTATTTGTCTTGAAAAAATGAAACTAACTCTGGCTTAGAAAATGGATAAGTACTGTAACCAAGCAAAAGTCCTATAATAAGGATAGGGTTACCCACGGCATAGAAGACGGAGAAAATCTCTGTGCCAGTTTTAAAAACCCACGCATTAGGATCTCTCTCAGCAAAGGCAGCGATGATCAAGAACTGCATCAGCCCAAAGAAACATGTATAAGAGGTGATGGAGAGCCGGGCTGGGTATTTCTTTATAAGGGGTGCCTGCAAGACGAGCCAGCCGGACCAGGACAGGCAATGGCCAACGAGAAAGAGACAGCCCAGGGTCCAGTTCTTGCCTTTAGCGTCCCCGAGTGACAGAAACATCGGCAGTGAGCTTGGTCCGTCATTTAGCCTTCTTGTTGGGGCGTATATGGTTGGACCTTTGTATAAAGTGATTACGGATGCCCCTGCTACACAGCAGATGGTTCCTATTACTTTTGCAATCCCGTCCTTTCTGTTTATTCTCACTTTCTCAATCCTGCAATTTCAAAGAATGAAACAGGAAGTATATGTTAATATATATGTTTGGCTGGGAGCCTGAAACACACAGAGGAGAGAGAGAGAGAGAGGTAGATGGGGGCCTTGCCGGAGCATGGCTGCCATGAGAAAGGTGATTGCTGGGACGGAATTTTGAATTGCTGATGCGAAGGTGGGCGAGGTGTTGTCTAAGCCCAGCATGTAGAATGCTTGATTCGCTGTTATTCTGTTCAGGTAGTCCGAAAGATATTAAAAAAAATAAAAATGAAGCTTTTCTTTTTTGTATTATCATTTCGATGTTTATGATCAAATGTTATTCATACCCGACAAGCGCTAAGAGGAAGAACTGAACGGCAAGACTAAGAGTAAGTGCTGGCCTCTCCTTCCTGAACAGAGCAGAATTTCGAATCAAATTTAGAATTATAGAAGTATAAAGAGTTTTTAGATAATGAAGAACAAAGGGATTGGAATATTCTTGATTTACTTTTCCAGGAAGTATGCAAACGGAGAAAGCAGAAGCAAAGCGATAATGTTCCTATATATTATGAATACAAGTTTGCTAATGCCCATGTTAAGAGCAGCCCTGGAGACCACATGAAAGCCAGCATAGCCAAACTGCAAGGCCAACATGGCCAGGTGCAGCTGGGCTCTTTCAGGGACCGAACACCACATTCTCCTTGCAGAGGATGAGCCTCCAGAATCAGCCATTGATACGTAAAGCTGAAGTAAGTAAAAGGGTCTTAATAATAAGAAGAAGAAAAAGAGAATTATGGAGTGAAGGGAAGCTGTGTGGAGATCGAAGGGTGTTGCTGAGGCTATATATATATATATAGTTGGGAGTCGAGGTACAGGAAAGGAGCACAATATGGGTGGCAGATGGCCCGCTGAAGTGCCCTAGTATTCCATGTGGACCCACACAGGACCATCAAAGGCGCAAAGTCAACCATTAACAGCCTTCAATGGCAATTGATAAAAGGTAGAGTACATCTTGTTGCAATCGATTTTTTTTAATAATTATGCATATATTTTTATAATGTGCCAGTTTTATATTTTATTTTTTTTAGTTATGTAATTGGATTTACTTTCAAAATTTTTGTTTTTAGAAAAAGTTTGATAAATTATTTTAAAATAAAAATAACGTGATATGAACAATTAGATAATTAAAATTATAAATATATATATTATATACCTTCAAATAGAATTATTTTACTACTTATTACTAATTTTTTCAAATCATGTATTGGTACTCATATTTTATTACTGAGAAAAAGGTAGGTGCACTCTTCATATTTTTGTGCCCACTCGTACAATTGAGGAATGAAAAATAACACTTTAGAGGACAGAATTTGAGGTTTAACTTTTGGAATTTAGAATAACATTTATTTAAATTTTTTACTGTGAATTAAAAAGAAGCATTCCTATTAACCAAATAAGAAAAAAAATTGCAAGAAATAGATACGAACACATGAACTATTATATGTTGGGCGGCAAAAATATGTTTTGTTACAATATACTACACGAATGCTCTTTTGTGTTGTTTGATATTTTAAACAAGTTTATTAATTTGAATTGTAACACTTTTTACACATTTATTGTTCTTCATTTCAACATGAGATCTTAAAGTAAATATGATTTTAAATATGTAGTTTATACATACGTATCATATTATATCACATCATATCTTAAAAGTATTTAGTATAAGAGTTTGATAATTACATAAATAATTTACTTCATTTTAGATCTTTTGTCTGAATCATTTTACATTATTTTAAAGTGCAGATGTTTGGCTAATTGCACTAGCCTCCCACTAGTTTTGGTAGCAAAGTCGGGTAAGTTTGTTAGTGACGCTCCTCCCACGTCCAAAAAGAAAATAGATGATTTATAAGTTAAATAGTGAGATAAGTAAAATAGTAATTGAGCCTTAAAAAAAAGGTAATTGAATCTCCTTTCAGTTGTGATGGTCTACGCTAGTATTTAAACCTTTTGTCCGTCTTGTTATTACGTGACAACTTTCGATCTGTCCGCCAATGGATCTGAGTTGTTACAAACTAGGAAAACGTCGGATGGATAGGGAAAGAGAAAAAAAGAGGGGAGGACAAAGGGGAGAGAAAAAACGAGAGAGGAGAGAGAGGTTGCACTCATCAATTTTTTAATTTGTTTTTGAAAAAAAAATATTATATATACAAAGATTAAATTTAGTATATAACAGATATAAGAACAGAAAATATCTCAAGTTTATTTTCTGCTTGTTCAAACTTGATGTAAAATGGATACTATATATACAACAAATTCAAATTTGATATATAAGGAATTAAAAAAAATGAAATTCCCACGTTATCTCATCTACCATTGTATAGATTTGTTCACATAACAACATAACAGCTCAAGTCGTTACAAATGATATTAAGATTCGAACAAGTAGGAATAAGTGTTAATCTAATAAATTATTATATTATAAACACAACCTCTTAAACTTCTTACCCTAACGGGACATATTACTATATAGAAAAAGTCACCTCTTGAATTTGCAGAAGTTACTTCTAGAATCTTGTGATTCTAAATTGCGTGCATGGACAACGACGTCGCCTGTCTAGGGGTAGATTGTAACCACCCTCCCATAAGGAAAAAAAATTGCAGGTAGAAATAATCTATAATTAAATTTTATTATACAACTTAATTTTAAATAATATTAAAATAATTTTATAAATCATTTATTAGTATCAAATAATTTATTTACTTTTTATTTTTTAAATTTTAATTATCTAACAATCAATATTACTTATTTTTAATTTATTATTACTCAAATGCTGCTACATAATATTTTCTTTCCAATTTAAACTATGAAACGACAAGATTCAAATACACAAAGGGGTTGTGCACCGGAAGGGGAATATCTTGACACTTGTCTGGATGCTTCTACAAAATGCAATTAGTTCTATTTTAAGTGGAATCAGATTGATTTTTAATTAAAAAAAATTTTATTTTATAGTATATTAGTAAGATTTACACTTTAAATTTTAAAATATTATTAATCTAATTTTAAATTTTAAATTTATAATTTTTTATTTCATATTTTTTAATATAATTACATTAACCATGTAAATTCTTACACTTTTTAAAAATATCTGGACAATTTGTCCAGTGCACTATCCGTGCACGTTGAAATAATATCATTTTGGACCGTGGGGCCTAAATTAATGTCAAAACCTTCCGTCTGTCTCGTTACTGACTATACACAGGTCCATCTGCATCCGGATTGTTTACACTTGTGCGCTGGTGCGGACTAGTTGCGACAGGGAGGCAACAGACCAAACCAGTTTTGGTAGGTAGACTGGATACGTTCTCCACCTGCTTCTTAGCTCCTCTCTACTCGCACAACGAAAGGGAGGCAACAGACCACAAATGTCAGATGTGATTCCCAAGGCCACCGTCCTGCCCAGCTAGGGAAGCTATTGCTGCCGCAAGCGGCAAAGTGGGCTTCCAATGGTTACATTCCCCCAGTTTGTCAGGCATGTGTCTATTGGATGGAGCAAAGTAGGAATGCAATAATTTTTTAATTTAAGAATATGAAATTTCATCACTTAAAGTAGTAGTTTGGTATTAAATTAGTAAGTTTGTTCTTGTATTAGTCTAAGTTCAAATTTCATTTCCTACAAAATAGATTAATTTGTATAGCGCGGTATTTAGTTCAAAACTCGTTAACACTGAGGACGGGCATGAGGGAGGTCCATTTGGCCCTAACCGCATTTAAGCAGCAAGTTCTTCCTACGAGAGAGATTGAATAAGGATATAAAATGAGTGACTCTAGTATCGATCCATACATAAAATGACTTACATATTAGCGATGTATGTGTTTTTCTAGTTAAAAAAAAAACAAGATTTTGAAATTTCCAAATTGAATTGATATTTTCTGATTAGAAGATTTGTTATTTGATTAAGGGAAGATTCTCTTTGATATTGATTAAAAATTTGGAAGTAAAGAATATCTCAATCTTTAATTAAATAAGGATTCATTAATTAGATTATCTCTAACATGATTCCCATCTTCCATCTATGAGAATAGTTTTGACCAAAATTTGTACTTTCCTAATTTGATTAGAAATAAAGAGAATTACTAAATAAATTAGGATTCATATTTAAAATAGGAAAACTAAAATTAATTTAATTTAATAATTCTAATTGCTTGAAATATTATTCTCTCTATTGTCAATTGCACATATGATTAAAAATAGAATGAAACATGTGTCTATCCTTTATGCATATAATATGATTACAGTTATAGTTAAAGAGTAATACTAAATATTCGAAAATCATATTAAGAAATATTTTGAAATATATAATTATGGAAAGAATCTTTAATTTTTTTAATACTATCAAATAAAAAAAGAAACAAATTAACGATTCTTTCCTTAATTATACATTTCAAAATATTTTATAATACGATTTTTGAAATATTTAGCATTACTTATAATTAAATAGATGCTTTACTTGAGGTTATTTCTTACTTGTCACTGTAGATTACTGTTGGAGCTAGATAATGAACGATGATGATTTGTGACAACTCGCTGAGAGCGCTCAGAACAAGAAGAATGAGTGTGTGTGTGTGTGTGTGTGTGTGTGTATATAATTGACAAAAGTTAGAGAAAAACTCAGCTTATTCTAAATTGCATTTAGTTATGTCATCACTTTTACTTATGTGGTAGATTTTTCATAATTTAAAAATTAGGGGAAAAAGTTACTCTAATTTCTTTTTTTTTCCTTAAAAACAAAATAAAACTTTCTTCCAAATTTAATTATTTTTCCTAAAACTGAGATAAATACTCCAAAATTTTCCTCTTTTTTCTAAAAAGTAAAAAAAAAAACTCCCAAAATTTAAAATGCTCTTGAAATACTCTTTTTGTACTTAAAAAGCAAATTAGCAAGAAAAAATATGCATGATTGTTACATTATTTGAAACAGTACAATAATTTATCTTTTTGAACATATAATATAACTTATACTAGCACTATATATATATATATATATATATATACTTTTCTAAAAATTATTCCTATCGATTTTCTCTTTTTTCAAAGTTGATCTCTACTCTTTTTAAAAGGATTTTTGTCTTTTAACAAAAGAAATTATTGAAAGAAGAAGTGGAAAAATATATTGTATAAGTATGTTTACTTTTGATTTTTTTTTTCTTATTGAAACATCTACAATAGGAAAGGACTTATATTTGTACTGTAGACAATCAGTTCCACTAGTATGTGACAGATGGATAAATTAATAAGTGTATGATTGCTTACATAAAAGGATATATTCGAGAAAATGAAAAGATAATCCAAATATTTTAAAATGATAAAAATTCGTATGGACAAATTGTAATGTTTATGGTTCAAAATAAATAATAATATTATTTTCATTGTTATAATTGTAGGTATAATTATTTGTTCCTTCCGAAAATTCTTTTATATTATAACTGTTCAAAATAGATTGTAATTCAAATTTTTAAGTATCTGCTTCGAGTGTATCTTCTTATGATAAATATTTCTAGGATCCTTAGTCAGGGGATACATAAGAGTGATTCTTTCTTTCATCAGATGCATGTTCTGCCATTATTCCGTAAAGAAAGAAGAAATTGCGCCCCACATTTCCCCAGGACCCTAGCATGAAAGTTAAGGTACCGGGAAACACGAGGAATCCATCTTCTTTTTGGTCCTACTTTCCTGCAATATACTTGAAAATATGGAATCTCTTGTATGTACTCGCTAATACAAATTAATCAAAGTAATGTGTCATAGAAGATGTGTATTAGTCCTCCTATTGGGAGCCTAATTAATAAAGCGATTCCACCAAGTTTCCCACTCTCCCAGAGGTTTAAGGCTGATGTCTGATATAGTGATATGAACAAACCCTGCTTTAACAGACATGATGCCCCCCATCAATTGTGACAACCATCATTCTAAAGTTTGGGGCTAAAAAAGGGCATGTCCACAAAGATTCTATTTTGTTTTCTCGGGTACCGAAAAGTTTTACACCCATATCGTTTTATTCATTAAAAAAAAAATACTTCACAAAAAAAGTATCAAAATATAAAGATTCATCAACTTAGAAAAATCATATTAATACTCTATGCAAGAGTAAATGAAACAATAAAATAAAGTTGTTTTTATTATTTGATATTTTGTCAATTTAGTTGCACTAAATTGAAAATTGATTATATTTTGATATCGTGTATGGACAATTCGTCAAATTAAATTGTATGGGTCTAAATCCATGCCAAGCCAGGTATCCATATATATTTATAGAGTTTAATATAGGGATATATGTTTATTTAGTTTTAAACTTTTACGTTTTTTTTATGTAAGTCTTAAATTTTTTTGAAATTTTATTTCAGTTTTAAACCTTTTGATTTTGGTCCAAATCAGTCATGCCATTAGTCAAACTGTTAAAAATTACTGTTGATTAACAGAAATTTTTTTAAAAAGGTAAAATATATTATTTTAATTCACCAGTTAACAGAAATACGTTGTGTAATCTTAAAAAAAATAAAAAAATAAAAAAACTCAAAATCTCAACTTACATGTTACTATTTAAGAGTAAAATACAAACATTTAATAACAAAAATAAATTTAAATAATATATTTTAATTTTAAAAAAAAAATTCCGTTATTCAACAGTAATTTTAAACTGTTTGACTAACGGAAGAACCGATTTGGAGCAAAATCAAAAAGTTTAGAACTGAAATGAAATCCTAAAAAGGTTTAGGACTTAAATGAAAAAAATCTAAAAGTTTAGGACTAAATAAATGCATATCCCATTTAATATATTTAACTTCTATTAGTTTGATTGTTTTGTATTTTACTCTCTACGATTTAAATTTAGATATTAAACTCTTTGTAGTTTTAAACTTTTAAATTAACCCCCTTATTAATAAAAATTGTCTGTCAATAGATGGGTAGTTTTTTTTTTTTTTCGATACTTTAGATCAAAACCAATTAAATGAATACTCATTCTAGTAAGTAGTCGTAGGATTCACCGTTTAGCTCTCTCTCTCTCTCTCTTTCTCTCTCTCTTTTAAAACTATCTCTTAAACCTCTTTCTTACTCAATGAAGATTTAATGCCGGCAATAGTGGTAGTGGCTAGCCACCACTACCGACTAGCCTTGTAGTCTTTTTCCTCTCCTAGTTTTCCTCTTTCCATCTGATTTCCTTCTCCCTCTTTTCACCCAACTCTTTTTCTCCCTCCTTTCCTTGTACAACTTTTGTTCTTTACTTCTATGGTATGTTTTAGGTTGGTTTTCTTTAGATCTGGCCTCATAAAAGCTACCTATAGCCTTCCCATTAACCGATCTAGGCCCAACGAATGTTTGCCATTTTTTTTGCTGTCTATGGAGACGTTTTCGCCGTGTCCACTAACTCCTCCGCCGTGTTTGCAACTCCTACTACTGTCTCTTCCTCCATTGCTGTCCCGGCCGTTCTCTCCTAACCTACTGCTATCCCCGTTGTTGTCTCTTGTCCCACTACTACTGCTGCTACTAGTGCTGCCGCTTGCGTCTCCATTTCTGGCGGCCTGGCTGATGACTCCACTGGTGTTGGCGTAGCTAGCGTCACTAGTGCTTCCACTGTCAACGCCGGCACCGACGCCTAAACTGTTGCCGCTGGTGTCGGCCCTACCACTAATGCTGTCATCGTTGGCTTGTATGATAGGCTAGGCTTTTGTTGTTTTATTTTGAAATGGGTGCTTTGTATTGTGTGTTTGTTTGTTTGTTTTTTTTTTTTTGTCTGTAGGTCAATATCATTAGAAATCGCTGTCAGTCAGTTGCCGAACGTATTGGTTAATTTCCTTCATAAGTCCGTCAACATGCAGTTCTTGCCGGCTTGTGCAGCTTGGTCCGGCTAGTATCCTCCTTCGAGGGGTTTGTCTAAACAAGTTTCGAGCCCTTTGAGTACATGACCATTTTGATCAAGTTTGTTGTGAGCCATTGTTACCGCTTTTATTCCTACTTTGTGCAAGTTGTCTCAACATCGTCTTGTTAGTCTTATGTACGGATTTTGTATGCAATAAAGAATCTTTAAAGGCTGTGCCTGTCCAGTCGAGGAGGGTTTGAATCCACCTGTTTGACGCTCTTTAGATTTTTCTATTTTTTTTTTTTTTTTAGCAAGAGGGAAAGATTAATTACTCTCAATTTTTCATCCTCCATTATAGTTAATGACCATTGGTTTTTCTAGATAACAGATCGTTTTTTATTATCAATAATATATATATTTTTTGATCTAAAAGCAATAATATTAATGTTTGTGAGATTGTCAATTACACAAGTGTCGTATGCTTATTCGATTGTATCACAGATTTTTTTAATGTGTTGAATTTAGAGAAAAATTTGATGATCCGGCCGAATGGATTAAAAAAAAAAACACGAACAAGCATAAAATTAAAAAATTGATCAGATGCCCCCCTAAAAACAAAAGAGATCTACGAGAAAATGTCCATAATGTAACGGACATGCAACTTTTAGCAATTATATTGATAAAATGTGAAATAAAAAAAATTATTATGTTTCTCGTTATACATTTTATTATTGTGGTTATACAAATTACAATAATTTTTGCATTATGAATACTGTTTGGACAACTTTTTCTCCGGATATAAACATTTTTCAAAAAAAAAAATGTTGGTTACGCACCAGACCTCTTTCTAATTTGAAAATCAAAGTTATTATCTCTATTTCATTAATCAGTATTTACTAACAATTTCTCCCATAAACATTTTGATTGTACCAACTAATATAAAATTGTTAAGATCGAGTTTTAATTCTTACACGCTAGCTACGTATCAATTGTAACCTGCTTAAGCAAGTTTTAAATAATAGAAGTCGAAGAATAAGTAACTGATTTTTGGAAATGGTCAATTATTTGGATTTGTAGTATAAAGCGTAGGAAATCCCAATATTCCAAGTCGTTGGCAATAAAGAGTATAATGGATTGGATCCATGATTATTTATTTTTTTTGAGCATAGGTTTAGCACATTTCATGGATGTTATAATAGAGTAAAAAGATTGATGTGGTAAGAATAATTTCATATTAGCTTATTTTAAATAATTTCCTAAATATTTGGAAGATATGACTAGCCTATTCTTTGTGTCTAATATATGTCTCAAACTCATTTTTGTGGTGTAGTTAGAACACACAATGTGCATGCCTTTTTATTTTTTTTTTCAGACAAATGGACACTTTCCCTATTTAGTGTACCTCGAATATTTTATTTTTATATATTTTTTTATTTTTTGGCCTAAGTGGCCAATCGAGCCATAGATAATACAATATAAGTAATTTTTCTTATTTTCATAAATATTATACTCTTTTTAAAATGAAAAATCAAGACGCTTAAGATAGATATTTAAGTTTTTTAATACTAGGATATATCTCTTGGGGCTATGCCTCAAAACTTTTATTGGTGTGACACCGCTAACATTGTGTTTGAGAGATGAAAAAAATGAGAGGAGGGAGAAGAAAGTAAAGAAAAAGGTTAAACACTCATATCTGAAAAATATTTTTGAGAGGGAAAAAAGTGGAGGAAAAGAAAGTTAACTTTCCTTCATAACCTACCAAAATCATTCTTCTCAAAATTAAGGAGATTTAGAAGAAAATTTATTAATTCTCCTAAATTTCTATTAAAAAACTACATTACTCTTAATATATTTTAATACTTACTATTTTACTTAAAACAAAAAAAAATCTTTTCATTTTTAAAATTTTATTAAATTTTTAATACAAAATTGTACAAATATTATAAACTTATTATACTAAATTTACACAAGTATTACTTATATAATTTACAAATTAAATATGTTTTTGTATAATATATAACATTTTTTTTTCTTTAGAGAGTAAAACTGGAATTTATATACATATTATTTTCTTCTCTCTCACTTTCTATTCTTTTCCAAATAAAAAATTTTTAATTTTCCTTTCTCCTATCATGTCTTCCCAAACAAAAGAGAGGATAGGAAATAATTCTCTCCTCCAATAATTCTCTCATTCACTTTTTTTTCCTCAACTTTCTTTTCTCTATAGAATTATTATTAAATATAGTGTAAGCGGTTTCAAAGGAACCTCAAAAATGAAATATTGGCGTGTTTTTGGAGTAACAAGTGAGGAGAAATTCGGTATCTCTTTAACTAATGCTTGTGAACAGCAATTATAATGTTATCGACACTAATAATGTCGATTCCTTGAATATGTCTGACGCATGCATTCAAGCTAATTAATGAGAGGATAAAACAGCAACAAATTAATTAAACATGTCTCAAGTTGTAAACATCCATGATTAAGACTTTACTAGCCTTAAACGACAACTGGAACAATAATCAACAAGTTGAATGGTCAGTTTTTCGCATTCCATAACATGATGTTGAGAACTTTGTAGACAACGCAAAAGCTTTTGTTCCCTGAACATTTGACCACAATTGCAGCTCGATCGTCTTCAGTCACCTTCAGTGTTGGTGCCATGGAAGAATAGGGATGAATCTTGCCATTACTAATTGGCTATATTCAAAAGGTCTAAAGATTCTTTTCTCAGAATTGTCAAGGTTTTAAGCGGAGCCTTTCAGCATGAAAATTTAAGATAAATACTGCCCTTTTTTATTTATTTATTTGAAAACAAGTGCACAATAATTTTATTTAACCAGCGCCCCCCCAACTTTGTTCGTGGGTGGGTGGGCCAATTGCTGATAACAGCATTACATAGGATATCACTCACCTAGTCCACTAATGTCGAAAGATAAGTAGAATATTATGTAAGGGCGACCCACTCTTTGTGCGACCACTCTTGTGGGGGAGCGTCAGCGAGATATTGATACAAGAGTATCCGCAGCTCCATCTTTAAGGCACTTAACAGTAAATTCCACCGTATATATCTACATGCTTTGATATGACTTCTAACTATTTGTGATTGCTTTTATTATTGCTCCATCTTTAAGGCAATTTTCTCTTTTTTTTTTCTTACGTTAGCGGCTAAATAAATCTCAACCATGTGCTGGGAGAGACTACACTGAACAATCAATTTTCATAGGTCAATTCTTCTTCTTTTCTATGCAATAAAATAGATAAATAGGACGACGAAATAATAATCAACACCAACAAAACATACTAGCAAAATTTTTACTATTAAAATTATGAGTTTATAACTGAGTTCATCCCTAAAGACAATGATAACAGTATTTTCCTTAAAAGTAATTAATTTTCGAATTAAAACATTGTCAATGGTAATTCCCTTGATTTATTTCTATCGGACCGGCTCAAACCAGCCCGTCCTTGGCAGCTGAAGGAGTTGCTAACTTCTTAACATAAAAAATTACCGGGAAGTCTAAGAGTTTGTAACATCATGATCCATAAGATGGAGTCAATGACTAAGTACTAATATGGTTGATGACTCAATTTAGTTGAGTTGGTTGGAAGGAGTGCCTTCAGATCAAATGTTCGAATCCCTTAACCTCCCCCTTATCCTCCCCCATCTCATCCTTAATGATGGCCAATTATTATCGCCTGTAGAACCAAAAAATTATCGCCTCTAGAACAAAAAAATTAAGAATAATATGGTTACTTCAAAGGGAAGTAGGGCAAACGTTCTCCATAAAACGATGGCATCTAGAAGCGAGTGCACGCTCATCCTAGAGTGTAAATTAATCTTCATCATTTCTCAGAGCTAATGGCCTTTTTTTTTTCCTGCCCTTTTGTTCCAATATGGCCTCTACTTTGGAGAATCCTTTTCAACACTATGCATTAACAAGTAACATAAACACTTAGGAGTTAGCCCAAGAAACTTTTCTTAGCAACACTCATAAATTGAATTTTCAAATTAAGTTACATTAAACATGAGATGTACGTGTGCACCTTTGTCATTATTCCATTTGAATGTGGAAGCGGCGTTATGCATAAACACGCATGGAAAGAATGAATTAGTTCGCTTTCTTCTCTTTGTGGCACTCTTGCTCCTTCTTTTTCTTTTGTTTTTTTTTCTCTTGTTTGTTGTTATCACTTGGAGGGTAAAGGATGAGAGAAGAGGGAAAGATTCTTTAATTAGCAAAGTGACAAGACATGATGAGCTGCTTCAAATTGGCAGATGTGCCATTACATGAGTAGGATATAGGTCTGGCTTCACTTAAAATTAATACACATAATCCAAAAGTGGCTAGAAACAGAACGACCCCTTCTACCAAAAATCATATGCTTTTTGGGACAAAAGAACTAGTGCACAGATATGTAACTTCTCCACCTCTAGCTATAAGCCGTGTTAGATTTAGCGAGTTCAGATGCAAGAAACCAAAGAAGCTCCTCTCTTTATGGTTTCGGAAAGATCTATCCAGCTTTATGTGGGTTGGCTCTTTTGCTTGCTTCTGTAAGGCTCTTTTGGCACATAAAGTGATTGCACCCACCAAGTCTCGCTATACTGGCAATTAAGACAATGATATTTGGTTAAAATTGTTCCACATGCTTTTTCTCAAGATACCCAACATGATTAGATTTGTCCGTGAAATTTCTCGACTTGCGTATGCTATGTATTCCATCAATGTTTAAGGTCAAGATCAATCTATATATAATTCATCTAGGCCTTACCAGTTTTCATCCTTTTTGACTGAAAATTTTATCTTGATGATCATTACGCCCACAGCAATTTTCGAGTCATCAAAATTGACTAACCTGATCGTTTTACATGCTCATCTATGCTTTTTATGGCTTGTGCTCAACTTTACCTTTCTGCAAAGTATACTCGGACATAACAAATATATATTAGCAATTTAATAATGAATTCACAGAATTTTCCCCTTTTAGTTGATATGCAAAAAAAAGAGTTTGGGTACATGTATCGTTACAGAAACCATCATACTAATATTTTTTTCTTTTCTCTCCTTTTTCTTTTATAAAATTAAAATTTAGATATAAATAAGTATTAACTTAAAATATAAAGTATAAATCTCAAATTGTATGTACTAAAAATTTTTTTCTTCGATTTAAATTTTAAAAAATATATTATTATTATATTAGCGGGTGCGTGAACCGGGTACCAACCTTGGTGCCCCGATCTCTTCTGTACGAAAAATTCTAACTTTATCATTCCACAAAGCACATCCCAAGAGTTAGTCCAATAATCACCATTTTATTGACCAGCATATATGGAGATAAGTTAACCCCGTGGCATCTTCATTTTTCGATTGGGTAAGAGAAAATATAAGATCTTTCGGTCTCTAAAAGTCTGAAACTTTTGTCAGTTAAGCTAAAGTTTTGGGCGCAATCACCCATATATGTTCGTATTGGCTTCTTTAGAAACTAGCTGTCTGCTTTCTTGACTAAACTTATGTCTACAGTATTTATTTATATTTATGCACTTACTTAGACCTCGGGTTTGATTCTGCTCAGACGACCTCCCACGGATTCTCATCGAAATTTCAGCTCAGATATGATTGAATTTTTTTTTTTTATTTGGCATAGAGATGTAATTCTTAAATTTTATTTTGAGCTTGCCCTCCATATTCACCAAAAAAAAAAAAAAAAAAAAGATTGTTGATTAAAATAGACCCTAATTGGTTTTGTGTGCGTGTGCCAATTACCAGATATATCACTGTCAGCCATCGGATATGACAGCCGAGAGTGGAGACATTTTATCGCTCTGCCTCGTATTGCAGTTCAACAATGAAATAAAGGATATCCAATTCACGAAAGGGAAAAAGTTTATGGCCAAATGATTTCTCCCAATTGTCTCCACACGAAATTTTTTTTGTGCAACCAGAAACGTATTTTGTGCAACCAAATCGATAAAAAGTAATTCAAAAAATATTATTATTTTTTCGTTGCACATTTTTCCTATATGGTTGCACAAAAAATGCTTGTGGTTGCACAAAAAAAATTCATGTGGACGTAGTAGGGAAAAGTTGTTTGGCCATGTAATGATACCCTTCACGAAATTTGGAATGAGTAAAATCAAATCAATAATTGTTAATGTTTATCTCTCATCTTAAGATGGGTGTTAGGTCCAAGATATATGTTGGAGCAGCCGGACCACCTGTTGGCTTGTTGCTCTTCCAATCAAAATTGTCTTTGACTCCTTTTTGTATCTCTCTCCTCATTTATTGAGTCAGGCCACTTTAGCTACCCACGTTCGTGGGATCAATGACTATAGTCCCCAATAGCCTTGCCCCTGTAAATTGCACCATTCCGAGAGAAAAAAAGAAGGGGTCCCTTAACACGCAGTATACCAATAAAATATAATATATAATATTTAGTCGCTCAAGTTGAGATTCTGAAGATATTTATTGTTGGAATCTTTGGGGAAGTCGAAAATCTTCTTTAAGCCGAGAGAGAATTAAGATTCCGAGTTGGTCACTTTCGAGATCCTCGCGGTCCGCGTGGGCCGACATTCCAAGTGGCCATTCATGCATATTTCAGGCGCACCATTATACGAAAACAGCATTCTCTATCCCACTCACTCAACCAGCCATTTCCTTTCTTCCTTATATTCTTCGCGTGATTTGATTAATCCTTCCCAACTTCAATTTCTGTCTGGCGTGGCTTACCATCAAGTTATTGGCTAGAAATTGTGTAGTCATATCATTTCATATAAAATATTCATCCAAGGTAATTATTTTTTTTGGTCGAATTCAAGGCAATTATTAAAGTATATATAATAAATACCGTTGTCTTCTATGATCTCATGCAAAATTCTTAAACTTTGCTGAAAGTAAAAGCATTACTTTGTCAGGCAGCATGCATTATACTGGTGAGTTTCCCTTTCAAAGACCCACATTCTTATTCACATAAATAAATAATTTTGCGTCATTTAACCTACTTTATTAGAAATGTATAGTATCTCTTTTTTATCCTTCTTTTTTTTTTGTTTTTCTTTTATGTTTATCAAAAAGTCTATTGACCCATGAAATATACAGCATATTCTACACTAAGGTTTGCTTAATGTTTCTTTCTTTTATGCATTGTTCTTCAAAACATATTGTTGAGATCCTATTCGATCATTTTCAAAAGGGCATATAAGAATCCATGTCTCATAAGGAGCAATCCATCTCTCTATCTCATCTACAAGATGCGATAAAACCGTAAACTCCCATGCCAAGCTTGTGTTACAGTCAAAGACCCATGAGTGTCTAATTAATTATCAATTTTATTCTATTTAATTTTTTTCCCCATGAGCTTCTATATTTCTTATGCATGTAAATCTTTTTTTCCTCGATGAACAATTATTTTTATGTAGATAACTGCTAACTCATCAGAAATGATAAACTATATATATATATTGTTTATCATATATATATATATATATATATATATATATCCAAATTTAAAGAAGAGTCCCAAAAGATGCAATTTCTGAATAATTACGGAGAAGGTAAAAAGAGTTCAAAATCTAGTGTCACAATGAGTGAGGGAAATTTACGTTATTTCCCCCCCAAATATAATCAGACAACAATTAGATGAAAAATGATGTTATTCATGCTAAGGAACACCTTATAAAAGGTAATAATTCCATATTAAAATTATACATAATGTTCAATGATGGTTATCTATAATTACATATAATGCACTGTTGTAGAGACACACTTTACATAGATCGCCTCCATCATCATCGTTGTGCCCTCGAGTAATTCCAGTACGTATCTAACAAGATTGGCCATCATATATATAACCCGATTCTCCTTCGACATTAACGCTGCATTTTAGACGTGGAAGTGCGCATAATGACGTATTCATGAAAGGAATAGCTACTGGACACCACCAATCAGACATCATAAGTTTCTGGAACCCCAACGTATATTGATGAGTAGTGATCCTAAACACCACCAAAACAGCAAAAGGTCATAGAGTGTCAAGTTAAATTGAACGTTAACACTTGGACATCTAGGTCAGACACTAGTCAAAGGAAGAGAGAAAGGTTGATCAGAGTGAGATAGATTACTTCAGGTCCATGGTAGCTTTGAGAATTTATTAGGTCCAAAGTGAGTTTATATTGACTAGCTAGAAGTGTACAGATCTTGTTGGGAGAGGGACAACGGAATTGAATAATCCAAGACACCTCTCTTGGTTGCTTGAATCAGTGAGGAAATGAATGAATAACAAATATGACAATAACCAATCATACAACTGAACGCACTGAGCTTTTATGTGGAAAACCTCTCCAAAATAATAAGAAAAAATCACAGGGAACTTCAGTCTAAAAATTAACTCCACTACCATCAATGAATAGATAACAGTTTACAACCTTGGATATATAAACAAATCAAACAACCTCAATTTGAACTAATAGAGAAGACAAAAGGATTCACCAAGACAGACTAGCCATGTTCTATTGAAAACAATCCAAGATGCATACTTCAAAATGACAATCCAATTGCACAAATTAAACTTCTAGATGTCCCCAACCATCCTTCCAAAATCCAACTTAATTGGACCACAGATCAATGTTCATCATCATAGTTTATTGAAACTGGCTCAGATGAGAGAACATCGTATAACTAGAAAAATAAAGTCTCTGTTCTGATGATAAAACAAGAACTTGCAAACAACCAAACAAGTATCCAACTGTCTACAACAAAAATATATGTATCCCCTAACTATTAACCTAAAATCAACTCGATCAGATCACAAATCACCTTTCGATTGATAAATTATCAAAGCTGCATGCGGAATTTTGCTCAGAACATAGACCTAAACAAATTGAAGTAAAATCTAGGCTTACAGCTCAAAAAACTATCTCTACCATTCATAATTGAGAACAATATGTTCTCTATCAATTGTCAAAATTTCAACCTAATCGTGAGGTGAAAGGTCACGACCTCAATCTCGAAAAATCTTTAGCAACTACAACTCTCTTTTTTTTCTCTCCTATCTGTCGCCTCTCTTTTTCTCAATTAGGTCAATAATCTACATAGGTTTTTAGACCCTCATTATTTGTTTTAGGCTATAGGCTAAAATGCTTCTCAATGAGCTACACCAAAATATAATTAAACTAGTAAGAGACTCGCTCGATGGGCGAGTTTAATGATTTTTTTAACCATTTATTTTAATTTTATTTTATGCAAAAGAAAAAATTAAAAACACATTGTAATATTGAGTATTATTCTTTTTAAATTTTTTAAAGAAAATAAAACGAATTGAGGAAAAAAATAATTTGAGTTTTTTTTTTCATTTCTTCTCTTTTAAGGAAATTTTGGTGTAGTTTTTTTTTTTAACTTTTTTTAAAAAAATAGATAAATTTGAGAGATTTTCTTTATATATATATATATATATATATATATATATATATATTTTTTTTTTTTTTTTAAAGGAGAATTACAGAATAGTTTTTTATTCTTAATTATTATTTTTTATTAGAATATTTTATAATTATAAAGATTTAATTAGAATCAAAGTAGTATTATAAATTAATAAAATTCTATTAGAATTAAGAAATTGGCTTTAATACCTCTATGTTTGAATTAAAAAGATATTCACGAGAATTACTTTAAGTGAAAGAATAACATAAACAATACACTTATATTATATAAAAGATAATTACTCTATACTATATGACACATCATAGGAACCTATATTTATATTACGCTCCTAATACACATTCAATCCCCTTAGTCATAATTAATATTTTAGAAACGCTAAAAGACATCTCAGTCTATTAAACACATTAACTCAAATATATCTTAGCGAAAACTAAATATTTTGAACACACACACACACACACACACAACGAATCATTGATTTCACATACTACGATAATATTAAATTCATGTTTATTTTCAACACCCTCTCATAAACTTGAATTTCTCATTTTCTGCTTCAATCTTTGATGCGAGCTTTTGGACATCAACCTAGAGGAGAATCTTGAATTGTACAAGTTTGCCTTTCCTTTGTACAAAAATATGTCTTAGCCTTATAATTTCCAGAATTTTGCATTTCTCCCTCTTGCATTTTTAATTTCAATTCATTCAGGTCTTTGACGATTTCATCATAGCACTTCTTCAAAATTTCATGCTCTTCATAAGAATCTTTTACAGCAATCTTTATTTCGTCTAAGTCTTGAACATGAACATCTTGAATGAAAATGTTGTAAACTCTTTTCAAGTTCTTGATTTCGAGTAATGCAACATCATCGTTTACTGCATCATTCTTTGTGAAACTTATATGACTATCAATCATTTGAATTTTATTAAAATTTGCAAAAATAACTGTTTCCACAAATGTTAGTGAATGATTTGGTCCTAACTTCTCACACAAATAATTTGCTGGTAGAAACCTAAATTTTTCAAGTAACTTTTTAAGCATTAACTTGAACGGTACAAGACACAAATATAAGAACTTCACCCTTTATTTCAGACACTTATTTTCCTTTGACAGAGAGATCTCTTTTTTTCACCTCACAATTCTCAAGAACTTCACTCGTCTTCTACTTCTCTTACTCTTTCTTAGCGGACTTTCTTTTGTCTTTTCGATGAGCCTTATTTTCATTCAAAGATGCAACACTTTGATTGTCTTTCCCTTAACGAGATTCCTCTTTGGACTTTTCTTAGCAAGAGGGACTTCTTCACTAGAGCTTTGATGCTTTTTTTTCTTCTCTCTTTGATTCTCTTCACTTTTTTTTTTTCACATCTTCCCACAAGCTAATGCTAAAGCTTTGATACCACAATGTTGAAGCTAAGAAATTGGCTCTAATAGCTCTATATTTAAATTAGGAAGATACTCACAAGAATTACTTGGAATGGGAGGATAACATAAATAATACACTTATATTATATAAAAAATAATTGCTCCACACTATATAATACATCATATAAACCCCTTATTTATATTGCACTTCTAATACACATTCAACCTCTTTAGTCTTAATTAATATTTTAAAAACACAAAAAGATTTCTCAATCTATTAAACAAATTAAGTCAAATATATCTCATCGTAAAACTAAATACTTTGAACACACACACTTAACGAAACATTGACTTCACATACTACGATAATGTTAAATTCATATTTATCTTTGACAAATCCTTATTTGATTATAATTCCTAATCTTGTCATGTCAGTAATAGAATTTTCATAATTATAAGGTATAATAATATTTTTAATTTATAAAGTTATGAGAAATCGTCAAATGGTAAAGAGAGAAACTTGAGATTTTCCTTTAACTTTGACTTTATTTCCTTACAATAGTAATAGACCTACGCGAGGTGAGAATTTGCTAATATTTATTCACAAATTTATTTTTATTTTATTTTATTCAAAAGAAAAAATAAAAACACAATCCAATTTTGAATATTAATTTTTTTAGGAACTTTTAAAGTGTTTAAATACATTTTCAAATTGAGCATTAATTTTATTTTTAAGGAAAAATTTTGGGAGTAATTTTCTTTTCTTTTCTTCTCTTTTGGGAAAATTTTAACATTTTTTTTCCCATATGTAAATTTGAGAGATTTTCTTAATCTTTTTTCTTTCTTAAAAATAAAAATTTGAGAATAGTTTTTTGTTTTGCTTTTATTATTTTCTTTTATTATAAAATTTTATATTTACAAGAATTTAATTAGGCTCAAAGTAGTGCTATGTAAATTAGTAGAATCTTTATTTAATTACAATTAAATTTATATTATTTAATTTATAGAATCTTAATCCTGATTGTAATGCAATTTTGATAACTATAAGATATTTTAATATTTTTAATTGACAAATTTATAAGAACTCGCCAAATGCCAGAGTTAAAAGTTGAGATTTTCTCTCAATTTTGACTTTATATACTTATATTATCAACATAGGCTTTCTTCACATCAGAAGGGACCTAAGTCACATAGTTCTTTCCTTCCCGACTATGTAGTGGTAATGGCCAACTTGGCTATTGAAGAATATAACTCAGATTCGTACACAAAAACACAATTACCAAAAGTAGTTTTCGTATAGTGTTGCTTTCTCACAACTCAAACTTCTTATAATATTATACCGAACCTTCTTTCAAATCATACAAGCTTTTTTTCACCTCATCCCTCATGGTATCAATATAAATGCTGCATGTGCTCACTTTCAACAACTTTTTCATAACACTTTGGTTCTCTACCTTTAGTCTACATCACATATATATTAGGAGAGTACCAAGTAAAAGGCATTTGAATTTTGCTAGATCTTCATGGTTGCAAAGATGGTGAAGTTGTAGGTGGGTGATCTTCTTTAGAAGCATTAATATCACCTATACTCTATATGTTGTCATAATCCAGGTGAACATTCTCATCTTGTTCCAAAATGTCAGTCTGAATAACAACTAGATCAACTGGAGTTATCTTAGGAACTAAATAAATATCAATAAGCTATATGTAGTTTGGAAAGTTGGCTTCTCAATATCTTCAATAGTTTGATCCGCAAGAAAAAAAAAATCTCTATTTCTGATAGGCTTCTTCTCAACCAGACCATACAATTAGTATCCAAAATAATCTTTGCCATAGCAAAGAAAGATATATAGTCTACTCTTCGCATTTAACTACACTCATTCATTTTTAGGGTTATAAACAAAAGCCCTATAGTTAAAGGCCTACAAATGATCATAAGAAACGTTCTTATAAAACCAAGTCTATTCGGAATATCACGTTGCACAAGAACACTAAGAGATTAGTTAATTACATATTTCACTTTATTAAAGACATTACCCCAAAAGGATCTAGGCAGTTTCACACCTAAGAGTAGATATCTAGCCTTCTCAATTAGTGTTCTATTTAAGAAAAAGTTAATAAACATACAAATTTGTCATACGAAATAGTCATATTATTACAAGAAGTAACATATTTTGTGCAAACTCAATGATAAAATGTTCAATAAAAAAATATTTTTATCGAATATTTTATCATTGTGGTTGTACAAAATATATTAGTTGTTGTAATATAATCATAGTATGACAACTTTTTGTGTATGCCCATTTAGTGGAACCTGTTCTGTTTATCCTCCAACTAAGCCATTCAATTGTAGTGTCTTGGAAAGGGTTTTATAGAGTCAAATTCTATGTGTCTAACAATACTTATCAAACATATCACTATTCTCACCACTATTATCACTGCAGACACATTTCAACTTCTTTTTTTCCAATCTCTCAACCAATGCATAAAATAGTTGAAGACGTCAAAGACCTTGTCCTTAGTCTTCAGAGTATAAAACCAAAGCTTACTTGAGTGATCATCAATATAAGTCACAAAATAAAGTGCATAACCAAGTAAGCGTACTTTTAAAGGACTACAAACATCAAAATTTACCAACTTAAGGAACTGTGATTTCTTAGAAGGCAGATGACTCTTGATTGTAACTATACTCTATTTCTAAGCCAAACAATCATGATACTTCTTCAAAATTGCACTCTTCATACCCAAAAGCTGGTTTTTCTTTGCCAAACAATTAATCCCCTTACTTATGTGACAAAGCCACCTAAGTCACAATTAAGTGGAATTCTTCTCCACTATATTCACAATATCTGTGAAGATGAAAGCTTGCATGAAATATAAATTGGAGAATTTCTTATCTCGAGCCACAACTAGAGAGCCTTTAGTAAACTTATACTGACCATCACTAAAATAATGTATAAACCTTCATCATCAAACTTAAATTCAAACAAATATCTTGGGCATGCTAACATCCCTTAATGTCAGTTCTGTATCACTGTTTGTATTTATGAAAACATCACCAATGCCAACGAATTTTGCTAAGTCATCATTACTTATTTTCAACACCCTATAATTCCCATGTGTATATGTTGTGAAAAACTCCTTTCAAGAAGTGACTTGAAGTGACATACAACTATCTATCACCTGATTTGTCTCATGAGACGTCAAATTGATCAAATCCTCATCACTAACAATAATAAGGTCACATGTACCAAAAGTAGATGCAGTAGCAACACAATCATTACTATCATTCTTCTTCTCATGCTTATCACAATCATCTGTGCTTTCTCTCTTCCACTTAAAGCAATGGTTCTGCATATTAGCCATCTTTTTATGATAATGGAACTAGGCATTCTTGAACCTCAACTTTGACTTTCTTCGACTTTTACTTCTATCCATTTTACCATTTTCTTTGTCATGGATTTTCCCCCTATTTTCTATAACCAGAACCTCAAATCAATATGGTGAATCTTGAGACATTCTTTTCATCTCCTCATTTAACATACCATCTTTTAAGAGTTTTATAGATAAAACACTATTAAATGTAGAATAAGCAACTGATATCTAAAATGTCTCCCCAGTATTAAGTAGAGTAGCAAGTAACCATAATCTGAGAATCTCATAATACCCATGCCTGACAACTAATTAATAATTCCTAAAACTCATTCAAGTGATCGGCCATTAAACTTCTCTATAGGTATCTCAACTACATCATTTTTTCAACAAAAACAAATTGTTGTTGTCAAACTTGGAAGCATACAATGTCTCAAGCTTGCTCCACAACTCTATGCACATGTCTCTTGCTCCACAAACTCTATGCACGTGTCTCATTATATATGTGATTGTAAACATTATCACTTATAAACTATCATATAAAAATAAAAACTTATTCATGCTCAAAATCTAATTCATCATCGATCTTGGACTCAAGCTTAGTATTAGCATATAACGGCAAATGTAATCTCTTAACAAATAGGAGTTCTTTGATTTACTCCTCCAATCATGATAATTTGTCATTTAGAGAAATCATTCTACTCACATTTCCATCCATTATTCAAAGAAGTCAAATACATTAACTAGTAGATTTGACACCACTTTGTTGGGAGAGGGGCAACAAAATTGAATTGCCCAGGAGACCTCTCCTACTTGCTTGAACATATTATGAAATGATTGAATTATAAATATGGTAATAAACCAATCACATAAGAGAACACCCTGAATTTTTACGTGAAAAACCCCTCTAAATCAAAAGGAAAAACCATTGGATGCTATAGTCCAGAAATTAACTCTCTTATAATGAATAAATGAGTACACAAGAGGTTCACATTCTCAAATACATCAGATAGATTGAACAGCCTTGATTTGAACTAGTAGAGAAGGCAAAAGGGTTTACCAAGACAGACTAGCCACATTTTGTCAATAACAACCTAGGACATAGGTCTTAAAATGACATCTAATAGTACAAATTGAACTTCCAAATGTCCCTATAATGTAGGAGCGTCCTATTTTTCTTTGTTATTTTAGTTCTATTACGCATTAATTTAACTAAAAGTCATATGGTTAGCATGTGACAATTTAATTAAATGGGTGAATATGATTAGTTAGAGTTTTGTTTGATTGATGGGTTCAGATTCATTGCCATTATAAGCCTAATATAAATATATATAGTTGATGGATAATTTTTATATATTGTTATTATTCTTTCAGAAATTGATGTTTGTTGGATTTAGTAGTTTTCTATAAACCATAACTTTAATTCTCTTGTTCCTACTTGTTGTGCTCCTATTTTGTTTGGCTTAACATTTGAGCGCTTTCAATCTTTTTTCTCTCATAAGTTGTTTTGTTAAATTGGATCACAGTTGGTTCAAATTTGGGCACAAAAAAAAAAGTGAAAAAAAATAAAAGAAAAAAGTAGAAAAAAAAAAGGGAAAAAATGAGAAAGGGAAAAGAAGAAATAAAAAAGCAAACGAAAATTGAATAATCATAAATTTTATTAATATAGCACCATATAGATGTCTGAACACAAGATTACAAATAATTCATTCTATCATAGACAGAGGAGAGAGCCCCGTTCATCTTCAAGTTTTCAGACAAGTACATTAGATACATCTTCATTGTATCGCCAATCCCAAACTAATCTAGGAGGTAGCCCACCAATTTCCAAATTTTCATAAGTACACAATGCATCGTCAAGCCCTCAGAAGTGATCCCCCTCTCATCCTTGTGACTAAGTCAGGCTATATTTGTTTTCATCAATTTAATCCATATCACAAGGGGATTATTTCGGCTTTGAATCTTATCAAAATCTAATCTCAGCTCGAGTTTAATACCTCCACAAGCCAAATAGATCCGCATGAATATAAAATTAAGCAATAATGAATGGTGGGTGTCCAAAGCAATCTTAGTATTGATTCTCGTATTCTAAATGCAAATGGCTAGCCACGTAGGCTAAGGGGGGGGCATCAACATGTGGCTCTATATATAGAAGTGGGACTAAAAATCAAAAGAGAGAGAGGAAAAGAGGTTTCAACTGCAACTTGAGGCTCGCGTAATATAGAGATAAGCATAGTAAAAGAAATAAATAACTATTGTCTCATAGAGGCCCTAAAATCCAAAATTCAGAAAGAACAGCGAGAATATAGCCAATTTTGATATAAACAAAAGAGAAACATGTATCAGTTGGTAGTAGCACAGCACACATAACCACATATAGAAAGGAAAGATTTTGTGGGATCCATCTTTTTTCATTGGTTCTTTTATTCATGTATTGTTAAAGACAAGCTCAAGAGAGAGTTAGTAAAGTATTCAGCCATCACAATCAACATCTTTTTCTGCAAAAAAAGGCAAGTCAAGAAGCAACAGGCAAAATCTTGTTTTTTTTTTTTCTCATGACAATTTCTTTATTTTTTTTCCTTCTTATCTCTATTTTGTTTTTTTTTTTGTTTTTAAATTATTATGTCTCTGGATCTCTTAAAAAGGGTAGGGAACATCTAAAAGTGGATCGCCTAACCGAAGTAAGAGAGAGCCTAAGAACTTTGTTCATTATCTTTTTTGGAAATAGTTAATAAAAGTCATTAAAAGATAGTACTTACCTGAAAGTATGAGAGTATGTATATGATTTAGCATGTAGCAAAGTAAGGAATCTTTTTTTTGCCCTAGAAAAAATGTAGAAAGATTTAAAATATGTATTTTAATGAGTTTTATTATGCTTATGAAAGAATTAGGGTCGCAAATTAAACTAGTATCAGTTCAAGTAAAAGCCTTATGTGTGATAGTTCAATTCAAAATAAAGCTTTATATGCAATAAGTCTATGACATGATTATCTGAATGCAATTTAAAATGAGTGCATCATATAGAGCATTGCAATGTCTTGACTTCAAGCATGGTGATCAAATTTATTTTTCTTTTCTAGAGATTCACTCAATCAACAGAACATGCTATACCAATAAGTCATATTAGTTCACAGATGCATGTATAGCCAAATCATGTCATATGTATCATTGTAATAACTTGTTTTTATGTATGAAAGTAGCCTCATTCACTAGCATATAAGCAATTTCACTCTCAGTCAGTTCACACAGCACAATAACAAAACATTTCATAGCCAAAAAAAAGTTGAGCTTTTACGGTAAAATAAACTTATTGCCTTGCCAAGGCTTTTATAATGAACTCCCAGTCAATAATCTCCCATCTTCTCTTATGCCTTCCTTTTGCATAAAATAAGAGGTGAGTTCGTTCATATGTTATAACTTTTAAATGTGGAATACGGTAAGAGCCTGTAAATATAGCATTAATACTCTTGTGTGCATCAGCATAAGTTTCTTACATATCTTTTTGTGATTATTGGATGCCTTATGTTTATTGGGTGTTTGGGGTTTAGTTGTGTATGAAGCAATTAGATTGGAATCACCTTTGTTTTTTTCTATTAGAGGTAAAGAGGTCAATGAGTAAAACTCAAGTAATGCATACATCCAAAAACATACATAAAAACATATCACAAAGTATGCTCATTAGTCCTAAAAGTCTATACCTGAAACCTCAAATCTTCTCCCTAGTCGGTCAAGGTTGTGTGAAATAAATCCTGAATTCACAGGTTCAATGGTGCTATCATCGCAAGCCCGTCCCCTTTTCATCAAGCCGAGCCCTAAATATCAAAAGACTTTCTTGGTTATGTACCTAGAAATATATGTACTGCTATCGCATTCACAAATTCAAAGACCTCACCATGAAACTGTTGCGCGAACGCATAATAGAGCCAAAACCAATTGTAGTCCTACGATCAGCAGCAACCAGCAAAACCTAGAACCAAAATCCCTCGACTTGTTTGCATCTAGTTCCAATTAGTAACCCAAAAGCCCATCATATAACTCCATTTGATGCAAAATTCAAAATCAATGTACAAGTTCTAAAGTTAGCAACAACAGTAATTCACCCTAAAAAAACATGAGAGGCCCTTAGTCCCCATGTCTTGACCTAAATTGATCCCATTAGGTTCTGAGAAGCTCAAAAGTTGCAAGCATTACACTCTTACCTTGGGAGGTTCGAAGGGTTAGTTTGTCAAAAATCATCCATAGCTTCAAATTTACTGCAACTAAAACCAAGCCTAGAACTGAACCCGCAGCATGTGAAGGGAGGGGGTCTTACTAGTGGTAAGTAAAAAGGACAAGAACATTGTTGGTGTGTGAAGAGAGGGAGAGTCATCATGTCACTGTGGAAGAGAAAATAAAGATGGGTCAATCGGATAAAAGAAGGAAACTAAAGGTAAAAAAGAGAGGTTGGGTAGAGGTAAATTAGGGAAAGGGCTGAGATCAAGGGACAAAAGGGTGAGGCTTGGGGGTTTAAGTTTCTAGTTTTGGTCAATGGAACTGAATGTACGGGAAGGAGCGATGGAAAGACAAAGAAAAGCAAGAGATTGTGAGAGGAGCGGGAATGATCATCAGCAGAGAGAGAATATACAAATTAAGTTCAGGAAATTAGAAATTTTTTTGCAGTATTCATAAAAAAAAAAACTGCATGCATCTTTAAACGACATCGTTTTGGGGTCCAGACCCTACTCTACGCTAAATTCGCATCGTTTTGAATCTCACTTTATCTTTTTAAATAATAATAATAATATAATATTTTTGGTCCATTTTTTTCAAAGCTAAATTATTTCAGTATATTCTTCAAAATACTCAGTCCCAAACCGACCATTTTTTTTTTTAAATCAACCCTCGTAATTTTTTCTCAAAAAATCCAATGTTGGATATGTTTTTAATTAACCTTTTTTTTTAATCTTAATTGATCTTTCAAAAGTAGTCAATCTTAATTTATAGTCTTTTTAAATAATTATTTCTTTTCAAATAATAATTAATCCTAGTTGATTTCTTAATAAATAATTAATTCCAATCCATTCTTGAATATGAATCCATTTTTTAAACCCAATCCTTTTTGAAAAAATAATTAATACCAATCGAATTTTCCAAAAGTAGTCAATCTTAGTCAAATTTTCAAAATATTCAATCATAACCCTATTTGTTAATCTTTGTCAATTTTTTAAAAAGTAATCAATCTCAGTTTATTTTTCAAAAAATCAATAAATCTCAAACCATTCTTCAATCTCAATTCATTTTTCAAAAACACTTAATCCCAAACCACTTTTCATAATCAATCAATCCCAATTCATTTTTCAAAATCAATTAATCCCAACACATTTTTTAGAATTAATCAATCCCAATCCATTTTTCAAAATCAATCAATCCCAAATCAATCCCAACTCATTTTTCAGAAATAATCAATCTCAATCAATTTTTCAGAAACAATTAATCAATAGCTTTTCCACAATCAATCAATCTCAATCCTAGTCTTTTTTTAAAAAAAAAAAAACAATCAATCTATGTCAATCCATGGTTAGTCTCAATTTCAAGACTCTTTTCAAAATTTCACCAATGCTAAGAATTGTTGTTAAATAATATCTGAATTCTATCAAATCATGTTTTTTTAAATCCCATTTCAAATTTCGACACAAAGGATCGTTATTAAAAACATTTGAATTTGCTCATATCATTTTTCCAAAAATCTCGTTTCAATTTTCAATGCAAAGGATCATCGTAAAAATCATTTGCATCCAGTGTGTCCTTCCCTAGGAATCCTTCATCAAAACCATATAGTTCTTATTTAGCTTTTTGATGCATATGCCTCAGGTCCCTTGGAAATAAATAAATAGAATTGCATAATTCTGCAAACAATTCAAATCTTATTTTTGACAAGAAAGAATAGATAGACCATCTTTGTAGGGTAGTAGTATGTGCATGTAGTGAAAACGAATATTTTTCTGCATGTCACGTAAAGAAATTAAAAAGACAAATAAAGCATTGAAGCATCAAGAAGCTGAAAACATACAAATGAATAGCAGTACAGTTGCCCCATGCAGTGGGTGGCTGGGTTGGCTGCAGCCTTCAATAGTGCATTTCCCTAACTGATGGTTTATGGTATTCCAATCGCATCTAAAAGAATTGGTGGTGACTCCAAATCACATCCCAACCTCCCAAACTAGAATCCTCCCTTGCCATCCCTATTTGCCGCATTTTCCTACCTTGGGGGGTGCTTGCAACGCTATTTTAATTATCTATATTGATTCAACTTTAATTTTAATTAATCTATGCCAAACTTACTATCGAAGCCCAACATATCCTAATATTCTGTTAGAGTTTCCTTTTTTCATCATGGTTGGAAACTGCAGTAGAGGTCGTTGTAAAGGAGACAAGGTATAGCAAATTGAATTGGTTAATTTACGGCATATGATTGAAGATGCATTGCGAGCTGTTCAAGCCTTGCAGGAACATGTGGGAACCTGATGGAGATTTTAGAATATGTCCTGGAACATAATTTGTGGATGAAATAGGTTTGGAAGACACTGAAACTCATTTTATGATGCTGGACTCGATAGGTAGAGGTGGCTTGGAAGCAAGATTGATTCATGCTCTTGATTTGAATGGTGGTGGAAGAAGTTGTTGATTTTCATGAAAAGATGCATTCTGAAAAATTATTTGATTGGAAAACTAGTATGGACGGTTATTTTGAATGGAAGTCAATGGCAGAGAATAAAATACTATTGTTTGTCAAGCTTAAGATAAAGGCTTTGAACTTTATTAGTGAAGAAAATTGAAGAATAATGGACGTGATAATGAAGCCCAAAAATCAACACTTGGGAGCTCATGAAAGCTAAGTTGCGGAAACAATTTTTACCTTCTAATTATAAGATAAAGCTATATAATAAATTCTATTTGCTAAAACAACAGGGTATGTCTGATGAGGAATATATAGCAGATTCAATAATCTATCTATCAGAGTTGGTTTGAATGAGACAATAAACAAATAGCTTCTTGTTATCTCATTGAAGGTGTTGCCAACATTAATAATTGAGACATAGGTAAAATTTTGGCATGATTTGGCACCAAAATCAATTTTTGATGTTTAACATGTGCCAAGAAGGGACATCAATCTTATCATTGCTTGCAAAGAAAGGTGACATTAGTTACGCTTCAGATCATAAGAATGCATTAAGAGACCTTGTTCATGATGAATATATTGAAAAAGATGAGAATGCTGATGTGTATCCTATCATGGAAGAGTTTGTAATGGTGTGAAGAGTAATGACTGCCACAACTAAGGAAGAGGAAGAAGATTGAAGGTGGAGTTGGATTTTTCAAACTCATGTTCTTTGTAGCGGGAAGGTATGTGATACGATTATTGATGGAAGAAGTATGAAGAGTGATTTCAAAAGATGTAGTAGAGAAGTTGAAGTTGCTTACTAAAAAATGCTTACTACCCTATAAAATTTGGTGGCTCAACAAGGGTAATGAAATACGGATTACTTCTCGTTATTTGGTTAAATTGACTATGGGGGTTAATTTGAACGATGAAGCTTTATGTAATGTTTTGCCAATAGATGCTAGTCACATTCTTTTGGTTAAATCATGGCTCTATGATCATGACATAGAGCATTACACAAATTCCAATATAAATTCTTTTTTAAAGATAATAAGAAGTGCACCTTACATTCCATTAAAAAGAAGCTAGGAAGGTGGCTTCTTCCTATATATAAGGTAAGGTTAATGATTTTCTATTAGTACTAAAATTGGAAGTCTAGTTTAAAAAATTTGGGATTGTTTATGCCTTAATTGTAAGGTGATACAAGATATCCAAATTAAAAAATATTCCAAAATATGCTCCAAAAGTGTAAGAATTGCTCAAAGAATTTTCAGAATTGGTAAGTGATGATTTACCTTAGGGTTTGCCGCGTATGAGAAGTATCCAACACGTCATTGATTTCGTCCCAATAGTACTGTTACCAAACCAACCAACATATAACATGCTCCCTATACAGTGAACAGAGATGCAAAGGCAAATTGAGGAGTTATTTGCCAATGGCCTAGTATAAAAAACAAAAGTCCATATGCTTGTCCAACTTTACTTGCCCTTAAAAAGGATGATTTTTTGAGAATATGTGTTGATAGTTATGCCATCAACAAGATTACAATCAAGTATCGTTTTCCTATTCTACGATTAGAAGACATGCTTGATCAATTGGTTAGGACTATGGTATTCCCTATGATTAATTTAAAGAATGGCTATCATCAAATTAGATTGCGCCCTGGTGATGAATAAAAACAGCTTTGAAAACATCAAATATACTCTAGGAATGGTCAATAAGCCATTTGGAGCCTCAAATACACTAAACACATTTATGCAAGTTATGACGGAGGTACTAAAACCTTTTTTAAAATCTTTTTTTGTTATTTATTTTGATGATATTTTGATCTATAGTAGCTCAAAGGAAAAATATCCAACTCACTTGTGATATGTTTTTAAAGTTGCTAATAAAGAATAACTTTATGTCAACCTAAAAAAGTGCATGTCTATGTGTTGTGTTTCTTGGCTTTATTGTCTTTTGAGAGGGATGGAATCTATATCCATCGAAGAAGTTCAAAGTTTTCATAGACTAGCCTCATTCTATCAAAATTTTGTCAAGGACTTCATTACTATTATGAGTCTCATCACAAAATACTTGAAAAAAGATGGATTTGAGTGGTCAAATTTAGCCCAAAAGGCTTTTGAAAGAGTGAAGACTTCATTGACCGAAGCTCCTATCAAATTTTGACATATTGTTTGTTGTTGAATATGATGCTTCACATGTGGGAATTGGGACTGCTTTGAGCCAATAAGAAAGACTGGTAAAGTTTTCTAGTGAGAAGCTGTCTAATGTCTAGCGACATTATTCTACTTATGACTTGGAGTTTTCTGCTTTGGTGAGATTTATTCATAGTCGGGACCATTATTTGGCTTATCAGGAGCTTGTTGTTTGCTCTAATCATCAAGTCTTAGAGGCACTTGAATTCTAAGAAGAAGCTTAAAAGTCGGTATGCAAAGTGGAGTGCTTTTCTTGGTGCATTTACTTTTCTATTGAAGTACAAATCTTGAGAGACTAATGTTGTGGCTAATACATTGAGTAGACACTCCTTACTACTCACTATGATGAGCACGCAAGTTATTGGTTTTGAAGAATTGAAAAATTAGTATATTCATGATCTATATTTCGGCCAAATGGACTGATTTATTGGCGGCAATAGTCACTGGAAATTTTCCTAATCTACTTTATGATGGTTATCTCTTCAAACGAAATCAGTTGTGTATTCCTGAGGGGTCCTTATGTGAGCAACTTTTGAGAGAACTTCATGGTTGCAGACTAAGAGGACATTTTGGAAGAGCCGAGAATATAACAATGGTGGCTGATCGATATGTTTGACCAAAGATGTATAGGGATGTCGATTATTTTGCTAAGAGATGCCTTGCATGTCAATTTGGAAAGGAGAGTTCACAAAACACAGGTCTATACACTTTTTTTTACCTAAACCAGAAGCTCCATGACTCGCAAAACAAAGGATGTTGGATATAGATTTTGTGTTAGGACTTTTAAAGGCAACTAAGGGATGTGACTTTATCTTTGTTGTGGCAGATCATGCTTTAGATGCTCGAAAATGGTGCACTTTATTCTTTATTCTAAGGCTTTAGATGCCATTGACGTTGCTGATATTTTTTTCAAGGAAGTGGTAAAACTACATGGAATTCTCACATCCATTGCTTTATATAGAGATTTCAAATTTGTAGGACACTTCTAAATGACTTTGTAGAAGAATTTCGGAACTCAATTGAAGTATTCTAGCACTTGTCACCCACAAACTGATGGGCAGACGAAAGCTATTAATAGAAGCTTGGGCAATATATTGAGATGCTGAGTGAAAAAGAATGTGAAGACTTGGGACACTGTGATACCACAAGTTAAATTTGCTTCTAACAATTCAATGAACTGAACTATTAAAAAGCACAATTTGAAGTTGTTATAAATTGAAACTACATGTGCTTGATCTAGTGCTATTACCACAAGAAGCTAAAGCAAACGATGATAGGGTGACACTTGCTGAGCATATTCGCCATGTCCATTAAGAAGTGAAAGCTACCTTGAGAGCAAGTAATGAACCTTATTCTTTTGCTACCAACCAACATTGAAGTTTCAAGGAATTTGAAGAAGGTGACTTAGTGCTCGTCATTTAATACGAAAAATATTCCTCAAAGGCACTTACCATAAGCTAAAGTCTAGGAAGTTTGGGCCATGTACAGTGCCAAAGATTATTAGGTCCAATGCTTACTTGATTGAGCGGTAACCTAACTTGTATAATAGTCTCATCTTCAATGTTTCAGAGTTGAATTCTTATAAGGGATTGGGATTTAATGGAAGAGTGGCTAAACTTGAAGAACAAGCTCACTAATGGTTGAAAGCTCAATGTGAAGTTATTGAAAAGGTGTTAGATGTCAAGGAAATGAAGTGACAGAGAGGCAATCGATGTTGGAGACTTTAGATCAGATGGTTAAGAAAATCTGCTAGTGAGAGTACTTGGATAGCTGAAGATGAGCAAATGAAATTGTTCTTAATGTCTATGACGAAGCCTTCAAGGTCTCCACACCAAAGGGGAGCTTTTTCACTCGAGGAGAATGATGGAGCAGCGTCTTATTTTATTTTGTTATTTTATTTCTATTATTTATTAGTTTGATTAAAAGTCATGTGATTAGCATGTGACAATTAATTATATGGATGACTAGGATTAGTTAGAGTTTCATTTAATCAAGGGTTCAGATTTATTATTATTATTACCCTAATATAAATATATGTACTTGCTAGACATTTTTACAAATTTTTATGATTCTTTTGAAAATCAATGTTTGTTGGAGTTTGTGGTTTTCTCTAAACGCTAACCCTAACTCTCTTGTTTCTACTTTGATTCTCTACCTTAATTCAACTTTAATTTAGTTTCTCTACGCCACCTCTACTAGCCTACCAAAATTCAGCTCAATTGGACCACAGATCAGCATTCATCAACATTGTTTACCAAAATTGTCACAAATGAGAGAACATAGTGTTATTTTTTTTTAAAAAAAAAAAGACAAGGTTCTAAGTATTAAACCTGCTCTTGGAGAAATCCAAGCGAAGATTGAAATGTTTACAATAAAGAATATGTGTCTTCTAACTATTGACCAAAAATAACCTCGATCGAACCGCAAATCATCTACTGATTCTAAGGTTGATCAAAGTTGCACATAGAAATCCACCCAAAACACACACCTAAGTAAACAGAAGTAAAATTTAGACTTACAACACTTAAAACATGATCTATACTCTTCAAAATCAAGAATAATTTGCTCTCTACCAACTATCCAATTTTTAGCTCAATTACACGATGTTTAGACTTCTAATCTTGAATTACAAGGTTACTGCCTCAAGCTAAATTAATCTTCAGTAACCACAACTCTAGCTTTTCTCTCCTATCTGTTGGTTTCCTCCTTTTCAATTAGGCTTTCCAGCAACCTAAATAAGATTTTATATTGTCATTATGTGTTTTGGGTTATAGGCTAAAATATTGCTCAATAGGCTGCACCAAAACACAATCAAACTTGGCTTTTTCTACATAGGAAGGGACCCAAGATCCAACAGATCCATCATACTAACAATATCTCTTGGCTGTTAGTGAAGACCTGTCTGACTTGTCCTCAAGTGAGTAAAATGAAGCTTGGTTGGACACACGAAAAAGTTATTAGTAGTGTTCAACTTCGTATGAGAACTTAGAATATCGTTATGTTGCCAGGTGTTAGTGATGTGACAGTTTTGTGTGACGTGAGTGAGGGTGACTTCAATTTTAGGTAGAAATGATTAGGGATCAATCAAATGCTAATGTAGTTGGACCTATGCTAATTGTAGGTCTCAAGTAACTAGAACTTAAGCCTTTTGGACCTTGGTATTGTCCTAATAATATCTTTGTCATATATGACGGTGTAGTAATTATAATTTATTGGTGGCTTAGCTATTTAAACCTAACTAAGAATCTACATAATCGAATGGTCCTACATCAAGCATGACTATGTTCAATTACGACCAAATATTCAACACTCTGGTGAGCAGTGCCCTTTACACTAAAAAGCCTGCCAGCGATGGTGGTTCCTCAGCCATCACCGCTGGCCCCCACCTCCTCCCCTTCCTCTTCTTCTCCTCTTATTCTCTCTCCCTTCCTTCCTCTGTTTCCCTCTGTTTCCCTCTCTCTTTCCTCTCTCTCTGCTACAACCCCCTCCCCCCCTTTTCTGTAGATCTATTTATGTAGAGTCTACCCATGACCTTCCTAAGTCCAGATCCAGGCTGCTCTTTGACGAGGCTTTCATTTTGCTGCTTCTGATACCTCCTTCGTCGTTGGCTCTGCTGCACACAACAGCTCTGCCACTTTTTCGTCGTTCCCGAAGCACCTGAAGCCATCCCTAATATCGTTGAAGCTGTCTCAGGTGTCGTTTTCGACGTTGCTTTTGCCACCACGCTCCTCGTCGCTTTTTGTTATAGTGGTCGGGGCGCCGACGACACCATCATTAGAGCTACTCCGACTACTGTCCCCAAACCTTATTATTTTTTTTCTTTTGTGGATCAACTTGGGGAGAACTTTGCTGTCACTTTATTGGATGGGTGTTGTGTTACTGTTTTTATGTAGATTTTAGTGTAGTAGTTTGGGATAAGTTTGTGTTTCTTTGTTGGCTAAATTTGAAGGAAATCGTTGCCAGACATACTCGGTCGATTTCAATTGCACGTCTGCCGAGATGCGATTAGTGTTGCCGCGTGCAATTTTATCCGAACAAATTAGATCTGTCTAAAACCTTAAGTGTTAAGTAAGTCTAACTTAGTTTCAGTTTTTTCCCTCGTAAGAGGGATTTGTGTAATTGGGCCTTAGTCCCAATTAGTTTATGGTCCTTGTGACCTAATTAGGTGTAAGTTATTTTGGCCGACTGTTTCTATTATTTTGTACAAGTTTTTTTGACGTCTTCTCGTCGGTTCTCTGTACGAAATCATTATGCAATGATTTCTTTTGCTAAAAAAAAAAAAAAAAAAAAAAAAAAACCTAACTAGCTAGGTTCGATATGATATTATTTTTGACTCATCATAGCTCTTCTCACATGAGGTTCAAGACAAGGATACGTCTTATTTACAAGACATCTCTTATAAATTTTCTCTAGTGTTGTTAATTATGGTCCTATCCGTCGTGTTTCCCTCGTCTATCCGCCCACGACAGGCACAAATCTTCTAGCAGCCATGCTGAATGGAACAGTTTTTTCTACATTTTCATGTAAGAAGGCTAAAATGTGGCAGGGTTGATGAAGAGGGTTGACAACTCACAATATCCTATTAATGTTTGTCACGTTTTGGGTGCTACCGTTCAATGTCTTGTTCTCATATATGTCTGTGCAAACGATGCTAGAAGTTTGATCTTGTAAAATACTTCGCATTTAAGAAAAACGTTTCTACTCATCCAAAAAGGGAAGAAAAACGTAACTTATTTCTTAACTTGAGAGATTAATGTAATGGCAGATAATTGCCATATGATACTTGTAAGCAGCATTTACTAGATCTTTCTAACGAGAATCAAATTGCGTCATCATGTATCCACAGAAATTCACTTGACATTAAAAAATAATGTATAAATCTATAGAAACATAGACCGATGCCTACCTTTTGCCTGCTCTATCTATGGGTGTAGTGCTACTTGGCATAAAAATTGTTCCATTCATATCTGGCCATTTGGGATTGGGCCAGATTAACATAAACAATCAAGCAACCTGAATCCCAAAATTGACCTTAGCAACAACTGCTCGTCTTTAATTGCAAACCGACACCAAGTCGCCAGACTACCAAAAACCAAAAATTGAAATAACTCTGGTTAACTAGCAGACAACAGTCGGAACCAGTACAATGCTGCGAATTCCACCTATTTTTCAATCAAGTTAACTCATGACTATTTAAAAATTTTCAACATGCCACAAGATTTATGGCATGCCCCGCTGGAGTCAATCTAATCATCTTAGACCGTCCATCCCAATAGTGAAATAACATCCCTTTAGATTATATTTTTCCCACAAGAGATGAACTGTCTCAATGGAGAATTATACACTATTAAGCAATTTGAACGAGTGGTAACCATTTGCCACACTATTTCAAACAGACAAGTAGAGACACGTGAATCCAAATGTACACACTGATCAAGGCTAAAACCAAAGACAACCAAAATCTTTTTATGATGCAGCAATATGAAATGTTTTCGGCTATATGTTTGCACTAATCTTATCAACACTGCCCATGCTGAGGCACCTCCCTCTTCTTTCAATATTTGACGGCTTTCCGATAAGAGTACAACATGACCATCTGTCCTCTCAACTTTTTCTATTCTCTGTTTTTATAAACAGTAATTCCTTTGTGCCCATCCCCGAAAATGGGGTCTGTTAATAGCTTACATCATTCTTAGGAAACATTGAGAAGGATTAGATCTCGTGACAGCACACAGTGCCTAATCAGCACCTGTATCCTCAACAGACTTCTTATACTCCGGCTTAAGTTCATAAGTTCCTTGATTTGTTCCCCGCTTATTGTACACACACAGCTCATTCAGTATCTCCTTCAAGAATTGCTGCATGTAAAAGAAATAGACAAGTACTAAAAAAGATATTTACAAAAGCAACAGAGTAATATATCAAGGATCAACAATAACTCATAGTAATGCAAATAAAAAACTGATCTGATATGCAACAGAAATATTTTCTAAAGAAGAAAGGGGAAGAAATAGGAAAACATAAGAGTGAGATATAAATGCAAACAGACCAACCAATCAGGGCCACAAAAGTTCTAACCATTTGCTTGATGAGCCAGGAATAGATGCTCATCTTGCAAATGACTGCATACAGTGTACAACAAACGACAACAAATATGTTCAAGAGGATAGCTGCAACCCTGACAACGTACATAGGAGATAAAATGTGAAAAAAGAAGCCATACCGCTGGTTGGTCAGTTTCTTGGACAAGTTGCTTTAAAGCCCAATTTGGTTGTCTTTCAAACAACTTGAACATAATATCCTCCAATTCTGCACGATCTCTCCGGGTTCTCTTCACATCTGTTTGTTTAACAGGTGCTGCTTTCTTCTTATCCTGCTCATAAAGAATCAACCACAGAGTTTAAAAACATGCAATGGCCGAAGGAAGCAGTACTTGTAACCCTTTAGAGCAGAAGCACATGCAGAACCCTGTCACTACTAAAGAGAGCATTTCAGACAACAAATGTGTGCAAAGACTGCCACCAAGGGATATAAATGCAATGTTTTTTCTGCATAATGCCACCATATAAAGCCCATGTACCATGCAAAATATGCAACACTCCTTCCAATATTGATGTGCACAGGGAAGAGATAGTATAAGTACCTTGGAGCTTGACAAGCCAACCATTCCAGGCATGGGTCTCATATGCACTCCACGATCATTATCAATGACCTGTATTTGTCTGCTCTTGATCATGGACTTATTTGTTCTTTCACGGCATAATCTGCCATACTCCTCAATGTCTTCACTGTGGGGCTTCATATCAAATTTATGCTCTACTTTACCTTCAGTAGAGACCTTCCCTGCAAATAAATTCAAATTTCAAGTTCCTTAGCATTGCCAAAAATGGGATCACATTGAGTTAGATGGGGATGAAAGAGGATTAGAAGTGGGGCAAAAAGAAAAGGACAACAATGAGAACATAACTGGGCAGAAAACATGACTGCTAATTGGCACAAGAAGGAGTAGGAAATATACAAGCATCGGTTAGCTCCAAGACATTCATGAAAGATTTTACTCCTCTTGTACATCACACATAAGGTAAAAGACAACCATGATCTATGGGACAATTCCAGGACTAAAGTTTGCCACGTCAATCACGGCAATGTGGGATCAAGGTCCATCAAAGTTAAACATCCTTCCCCTATTAAAACTACAACTGGTTTAAAACAGCCATCACTCAACATTCAAATGGATGGGTGTAAAAGAACTAACATTCACCTTCAAAGGATGCATGTATGTCAAGTGTATCAAAGAAAACTATCATATTATCACATCATAACATTGTTCTGTCAACAATTGTAACGTAAAAAATAAACAAACCACAACAAAGTCTTTATCTCACATTCAATTGTGGTCAGCTACATGAATCTTATCTTGTTATTTCATTCTATTGTAATTAAGTTTTATGTGAGACCTATTCATTCTAAATCCTTCCTAACCAACACAAATGTCACCCGCTCAGCTTATGTATAATCATGGCTACACCTACTTTGCCGTGAATATTTGGTATGACGAGGCCAAAGATCTATCTAACCATCCTCATCTCCATTATACTCATTTTTTTCCTCACATTTTCTTTCTTGACAGCCTAACACTCATTACCGTATAGAATCACTAGCTCAATTGTCATTTGTTAGAATTTTCCCTTCAACTTCATAGGAAATTTGTAGTCACACAAAACTCCAATCCATAGCCATCCAGTCTTCATCCTATGAAGAAGCCCTCGATATTTTCATCCCTCTCATTTTTTGTTAACATACCAAATGGCATTTCAAAAATTGACAAACCTGGAGAATTATAATAGGAGTGAAGGCAAATATCAAAACTGCAGACAGAATCAATAGGAAACTCCCCACAAGGCATTAGCTTGTTGGGAGGCAAACTGATAGAAATGAACAACATTCAACAATTATAAATGATGTAACTATGTAGAAAAGTTTAAGAGCTATGAACAAGATCTCACCTTGAGTCGTCTCAGAAAAGACACACATGAGAACAATATCCTTAAACATGTTCAAAGAAAAACTCTTTGTTATATTTCCCACAAGGTATTAGCTTGTTGGGAGGTATTAGCTTGTTGGCTCTTAAACTGCAGACAGAATCAATAGGAAACTCCCCACAAGGTATTAGCTTGTTGGGAGGCAAACTGATAGAAATGCACAACATTCAACAATTATAAATGATGTAACTATGTAGAAAAGTTTAAGAGCTATGAACAAGATCTCACCTTGAGTTGTCTCAGAAAAGACACACATGGGAACAATATCCTTAAACATGTTCAAAGAAAAACTCTTTGGTATATTTCCCATCTCAGAGCCAGCCATCTCCATGGTGAACTAATTAATATTTGGGAAAAGAGTAAGAAAGGTGAAATGATGAGCGAAAATAAATTCACATTCATCAACACAATTGAGCAGACAAATGACACAATCACAAAGGTAGACAAGGATAAATAACCAGATAGCCTCTAATTTGGTACAAAGTCCATGCAAAAAAGTCAACAACTCCTTTCAAAGTCATTATCTTTAGCAAATTTGTAAGGAGAAGGCCTTGACAGAAGGAACCAAAATACCCAACATGGTAAAGGCATCCTACAGATAGATACAGAAGCGGTCAACCGGTTAAACCAAAACATAATTAACACCAAAGTTTGACCACACACACAAAAGTGACTGAATTTCAGTGTTGGAGTGGCCTAAGTAAGCGATAATATTAATGAGATGCAATTTTTGTTCATACATCAAATAGCGTCCATCAATAAAAGATTCCATTTTTAGTTTATACACCACATTGGGTCATAATGTACAGTTACATACCATGGGAGGAGATTTGCAAAGAATCCACAATGGACATTTCAAAAGACAGTTATCTAACTGGCACACAAGTGAGAGAGGAAGTAAATAGTGTAACTGATAGTACAAGGGAATGTGTACTAGAACCCAATGCGTATTAGAGGGGTAAACTCAATCCCACAAATACATACATTCATACACGTACACACACGCGCACACACGTGTGTGTAAATGTGTTGACAATTAATCACAGCTCTTCTACAGATCTAACCGGAATAAGAAAGTCCCACATATGTGTAAATGTGTTAATCATTGAATCACAGCTCTCCTTCAAAGACAAGGTTAGCGAGATAGCAGCAATAGCAATTTTAAAAGTTTTATGAGCGGAAGTTTCTACGGAGATGCCTTCACAAGCATCAGATCAACAGAAACCCTAATCAGTAATTAGCAGAACAACAGAGCAAAAGGAAACGCAGAGAATTTGAATCAGTGAATTGTGGGAGATAAAAGGAGCGAGAGAGTACCTGCAGAGAAGAAGAAGAATCATCGGGGTGTAGAGGATCGAGTGAGAGAACGACCTTAGCAAGAGGTTGAGAATCAGAAGAAGAAGAAGAAGCCTGGCTTTGCCACGACTTTGCAACGACTAAAGGGCACTTCATGAGCCACACAGATCGGTCGGCCTTAGCCGTCTCGAGGAAGCCGCCCGGGATCCCAATATGGCCGTGATGATCTTCATCCATGTCATCGGGGCTTAGTTTTCTCTGTTTGTTTCCAGAGAAAATTCGCTTCTCTTTCGAGCTTCTGGCTTCCAGCTTTACTGTTGGCTAGTCTTCCTCCTTTCTCTGCCTTAATTCCTTAAAAGTTTTTTAGTTCTCCGTCTGGTCGACACTGGACGCGGTGCTGTCTGATTTAATCTGAACCAAATAACAAGGCAGGGGTGTGGGGGCTGGACCGGTCGGTTTGGATGCCAACTGAACCCCGACTTGGGGTAATGGAAAATTCGATTGATAGTTTTAAAGGATATTTTATATTAATATTATTATAACTAATTTATCAATTATTTCAAACCATCCAAATAGATATGTCAATCAATTGAGTTGGAAAGTTCGTGGGCTGATTTGGCTCAATTTAGTATAGGCTTGTGTAAAGTATAGTCTGCATTATACAGTAATGAGTTTGGATTATATAGACTAATGTTACGATATGAATTAAACTTATATTTTTTAGCCCATGGCCAGGCCAAGTACGGCCCGTGATGGGTTAAGGTATAGGCACAGCCCAAGTTCAGACATGGCACAAACCTGGGCACGGCCTAAGTACAACCTATAAACGAGCCCAACATGGCCTAAGCACTAGTTTTTTTTAAAATGAGTTCAAAATCAAAATGGGAAGAAACAGGCAAATAGATTTGAGTTATGGTTTAAGGGGATGAAAATGTTAACTTCTTTTATTAAGTTAAGAGTAATAGTTTATATATTTTCTTTAGACAAAAAGAAATTTACAGATTTTCTCTATTTATAAGTTTTATTTAACAAAATAGAATATATCACCATTTCACAAATTTTTTTCTTTATTTTTGGTTATATCATAAGTTACAAAAGTTAAAAATAATACTTATATCGCATACTTATTTGAATTTCAATGGAAAATTATATATGATATATTAATACTTATTCAAACAATTTAAATTATTTTATGTATATTAAAATGGTTTTTTAGTGTTAACAAAGAAATTGAAATAAAAATTAAAAAGGAATTACTTGTATAATATGACCATAAATTAAAAAATATTTTTACTTGTATTTAAAAAAAAAGAATTATTAGCAACGGTCATAAAATAACACGGCCTAGACATGATTAAAAAAATTATTGCTTGTATCATATGACACAATTCGATTTAAGCACGATTAACGACCTAAACACATCACAGTTTAGACACAACACAGGTGAGCGGCCCCAATATGACACAATGGGCGGACTAGACATGACACGACATGAGGCTATAGTGTTTGGGTTTATGGGCTATGCTAGGCTCATTATCCAAATTTTAAAGTGCAGTGTGAAGCATAACTTGTTTCTTTTGCAAAGTATGATACAAAATAAGTGGCTTCAAAGTATGATACAAAATAAGTGGCTCCAAAAAAATTGGGCTGTGCTTCGCACGACACAATCCATTTGACATGTCTACATTCAAAACAATACTTGTAGATTTTCAGTGTCCAGTTTAAGGCAATTTGAAGCATAACTTGTTTCTTTTGCATTTTTTCTTTTTTCTTTGGTAGTGTGTGATGTCTTAGTAGCTTAATTTTAATTTTGGTTGACTAGTTATGAAAACTTTAATTCTAAGCTATTTTATATAGAGAGACTCTAAACTAAAAATTGATAGAGACTTGAAAATGACAATTCAACCTTTTAACTAGTGCTTGGTAGGAATCTATGAAAGAAACCTCTGATTTTTTAGACTAAACAATTTATGAATTTTCCATCTCAAGAAAACTTAAGGAAAAAAAAAAAAGAAAATGAGGTCATAACTAAAATCTAAAAAAAAAAAAAACAAAAGCAAAACTAAATTTGGTTGAAAGTTATATACCACCCAAGTGTATTTGTTTACAATTTATCTCATTTTGTTGGACTAATGTATTGTTTTATAGAATTTCGTATAGTCTATTATATATATTTTATAGGGTTTATAGGACAAGTTATCTCAATCAAAGGTTGCTTATATAATTTGTTTGTTGGATCTCTTGCGCTGCTATTCCTAGTACCAATTCAAATGGAACTAGCACAAGCCGATCAAATTATGGTAAGCATCAGTTGGTAGGAAAACATTCAAAAACATCAAATGACTATATCATTTGAGAAACTACATGACAAGTTTGTAGACTTTGAGACTTATATATATATATACAAAAAAAAAAAAAGAGTAGTCTGTGACTGCTTTTTCAATTAATGCAAATATTTCTCGAAGAAAACAACCCTGCTTTTGTTGGTTCGACTCGAGGTAGTTGCAGAGGGTGCCGCGTGGAACTAGTAATGCGTGTGGGCAGAAGTTACTCTCGCAGCCTCAAACTCCCTCTGTGGCAAGTACATAGAATTTTTCAGGACAATAGTGACTTGTTTGTCAGTTGTGAGAGAGACCTGGACCAAGGTTGTCAGAACCGGACCGGTCATCGAACCGGAAACATTAGTGGGTCAAGGTTCAACCGGTTCAACCGGTCGAACCGGTATTTGAACCGGTATTTAATAATATATATGTGTTTAAAAGTAATTATAAAAATAATATTTATAAATAGTGATTAAATATTAATTTTTCTAATTTTAAGGATGAAATTGAAATTTTTAATAGATTTAAGACTAAATTGAACTTTTAAATTAAAGTTAATGCTTAAATTATAATTTAAATAACATTTTGGGGTCAAATTGTAATTTATGAATTTTTAATTTTATTGGACCGGTCCAACCGGTCCGGTTTTCACCGGTTTTTACCGGTTTTGACCGGTTCTTGACCGGTTTTTTCCGGTTTTGACCGGTCCGAGTCACCCTTCAAAATTTACCAAAATCGGCCCGGACCACCGGCCGGTCCCCGGTTCAATCGGTCCGACCGGCCGGTCCGGTCCGGTTCTGACAACAGTGACCTGGACACACGACAAGAAAATGTTTTCATGGCAAAACATTTTTCCAAGATATACTTGTGGCAAATACAGCCCAAATTCCTGCATCAAAGGATTTATCGTAGATAATAAACATTGGTGCCTCTCATATCGTCGCCTCTCACCTGAACAATTTGTCATTTTACTCAGAGTACGACAAAACCGTTGAAATAGTGATTAGTGTTAGTGTAGGTTTGAAAATTACACACATCGGTTTGCTTACATTGTCTAATAATGATCAATAATTTCATCTTTATGAAATCTTTTAGGTATTTGACATGAAGAGCAAATTGATTTCTGTATCAAAATTGTGTGAAACTATTCACATTTTTATTAAATTCTTTCCTGGTTTTTGTTTGGTAAAGGCCTTAAGCATGAGAACACCTTTACTCTGGGGGCAAAATAAGAATAAGACATACGAAATCTTCCTTTAAGCCGTGTAGGATCAATTTTCCCCATCAGTTGTGTTAGCATTAGTCAAACCTGTGTGAACTTGGTGTCAATGACATGGTCACCCATCAATCAAAATTTTGGATCATTTAGTCAATTAACTTTCTTTGTCATGTCAGTCCTTAGTAAATGAGTCTTTATTGTGTGATGCATGTCAGTGCAATAATACCTAAAAATTGGCCTTTGCTTAGTCATCAGTCTCAAGTAGTTGTCCTCTTCAAATAGTTAACTCATATGTTTGGGATCCATCTTTATCGAGTTTATTGATGAATTTATATATTATGTCATTTTTATTGATCATTTTACCGAATATGTTTGGCTTTATCCTTTGGTTTGAAGTCAAATGTTTATTTAATTTTTGTCACCTTTATAAAATCTTGTTGGTTTGAAGTCAAATGTTTATTTAATTTTTGTCACCTTTATAAAATCTTGTTGAAAAACAATTTGATAATTCATTACTAAGTTGCATACTGATGGTAGAGGTGAACAATTAGCCCTCAAATCTTTTCTGGCGTCACATGGAATATAACACATTTTAACACAACCACACACTTTTGAAAATAATGGTATTTCAAAAAAAAAAAATCTAGTGGGAACATATTTAGCTTTACCATCCCTTAATCCCTACTAATTTTTCATGACATTTCTTTGCAATCGCAACATATTTAATTAATTAAGTAACAACCCAATGATGATCATAAAATAACTATATGGAAAGCTTTTCAACACACGGCCAAATTATGGTAAATTGGTGATCTCTAGATGCCTTTGTTACCCATGGTTAAGCCTTATACACAAAATAAATTACAAGAAAAATCTCATCCTTGTATATTTCTTGCATTATACAAGTTTTAAGTGTTTTTACCCTCAAACAAATAAAACCCATATTTCACGTCATGTTGTTTTTATACAGTCAAGCTTTCTGTCCAAGAGATTGGATTTTTTAACGCTAAATAATTCAGACTGGGTCCCTTCTAATTGAAATATTGTTGTATCTGCCTTACCACTTCTTCAATTGTCTTTCCTTTGTCCTCATCATAAGTACAACTTCTAGTGAGCAACGTGCAATCCTATCCTTATTGGGTCCATTCGGAAACATGTGCTCAAGTCTCTCTCCAACACTAGAGGATTCGACAAAAACTCCAGAGCCTAATGGTGATCAATCATCTATGCCCAATCCACCTATTTGTGCTCATCCAATGACAACTCGGTCCTAAAATAATATTTTTAGGCCCAAGAGGATATCGCAGGCCACTCGCATGACAACAATTGATTCCTTAGAGTTGCGAATAGTCAAAGATGCTCTTTCAAATCCTTTTGTGGTACGATGCTATGGCAATCAAGTTTAAAGACTTGGTCACAAACAATACGGGGGGTCTTGTTCCACGTGCAAATATTATCAATAACAGATGGATTTTCTGCATAAAAAGAAATCTATATGGGTCTATTGAGCGTTATAAAGCTCAACTAGTCACTAGAGGGCAAGTTTGGATTTCTCCAAAATATTTAGTCTTGTTGTTAAGCCTGCGACTATTCGACTGCTGCTTACAATTATAGTCCATTTTGGGTGGTAGTTGAGACAACTTGACATTAATAACATCTTTTTGTAAGGCACTCTGATGGAAACTGTGTTCATGGAACAGTTGGATGGCTTTCTTGATGCTGAAAATCCAAATTATGTTTTCAAGCTTAATAAAGCCATCTATGGGCTCAAACAAGCCTCACATGCTTAGTATCGAGAATTTAGTGATTTTCTCCTCACACTAGGTTTTATAAATTCAGTCTTTGACTCTTTTTTGCTCATTTATAGTCAAGGATCTATACTACTCAATTGGTTTATTTATGTAGATGGTATCATCTTAACTGGAAATCACACAGAGACTATTTCTTATTTTCATAGTAAAATTGTAGCATGTTTCTTCTTGAAGGATCTCGGCAACCTCAATTTATTTTTGGGCATGGATGTGATTCTGATATCATCTGGCTTATTTCTTTTATAGCACCACTATGTGCATAGATTGCTTAATGAGTTTGGTTTGAGTGATGGAAAGGAGCTAAATATTCCTATTTCCCCTAGCACGAAGTTGACACTAAATGATGAATCTGGACCTATAGACCCAAGAGCTTATCGGCAATTGGTTGGGTAACTACAATACCTCTCACTAACTTGACCTGATATCTCATTTGCTATCAATAAATTGGCTCCATTTGTGCAACAACCAATACTGCATCAATGATCTACACTTTTGCAAGTCTTACGCTATCTCAAAGGCAATATGTATCATAGTGTTCACAATAGTTCTAGTCCTAGTACTCTTTGTTTTCATGCCTACTGCAATGCAAACTGGGGAGAAAATATTGATTATAGGACCTCTACATCAACTTACTTTCTTGGTGATACACCAATATCCTAGAATTCATCTAAACAACAAACCATGGCTCGCTCTTCTACTAAAGCTAAATATTGGTTTATAGTCGCTGCTGATGGGGAACTTGGTTGGCTGAGTAATTTAATTCATGAGTTATATGTTCCCCTAACTGCTACTTCTACCATTTATTTTAATAGTTTTGAGGCTATGTATGCCACAACTAACCTTGTATTCCATTTAAGAATGGATTATCATTTTGTTTCTCAATAAGTTGCCTCTGGTGAGTTGAAAATTCAACATATTCCAAGTACAAACTAGCTTGCGGACGGGTTAACAAAACCTTGTTTCACCAACCATTCCTCTTCCTTTGCTCCAAGATTAGAGTCGTCGACACCACCTTTGTATTGTGGTGGCATATTAGATAACATTTATCTGGTGGTTTCTTAATTGTACTTATCTAGTGGTTTCTTAATTGTACTTATCTAGTGGTTTGTTGTTTGTTTTTGGTCCTATCCTATCTACTTGTCCATTATTCTTTTAATTGTTAGGCTGCCGATCCTAATGGCTAGCTTATCAGCTATTTTATTGTTCTTTTATCCTCATCATGTAGCGTGCATGTAAACTCAAGCTCTGTAACTCCTATTTAAAGAAGAACTTATACAACAATAATATTAATGCAAATTATTCACCCGTTTAGCTAGTACAGATATGGTTGATATTCGTATGACTAGCCTTTGTCAAGCCTTGGGCTAAAACAAGAGCTACATCCGAATTTAGGTATTATATGATGTTTCAAACAATGAATATATCTATATCAATTTACATCAGAGAGAGACTTCCTTATTGATTCTAAAGACATTTTTTGCTTAAGTGGCACATTTCCCACTTTTCCAACATTTTAATATTTAGTTATTGTTATAGATTTTATTGGAAAAAAAAAATGTTGGAACGTCTTTTTTTTTATTGAACTCTTCTAGTATTCTCAAATCTGCTATCGACTTTGTTGAAAAAGAAAAAAAAAAAAAGTAATTTGTGTCTTGAAGACACAACCTTCAGATCGCAAATGACAACATCTTTTTTTACATACAGATCTGGCACCTAGTTAACAATCTTTAGATTGGACCACATGCTTTATTCTTCAAAGTTTTTTTTTATTGATTTATAAATGTTTGTTATTTTTCTAATTTTTAAAATTTAAACTTAAATTTTCATATTAAAATTCTCATATTACAACATTAATTGAGAAAAACCACACTTCGCGTGGGTTTGAAACTAATATATATATATATATATATATATATATAGATGGTAACATCATCCCATAAGAAAAAACTAAAAGAATGACAACAACTTAACAAAAAAACAAGTCTCAAGGTCTGCAAATATTAGAAACTAACAATAACTAATGAATTAAGTTCGATATGCCACAAAGGGCTCAATTTTGTACTCTATATTAATTAATGAATTTTTTTTTTGAAACAAAATCTTCATCATCAAAATTAAATAGCCAAAAACTATAGCAATGTCTCTACATCTATTTAACTGAAAATGTAATCTACTATCAAAAACAAGATGATACACTTACTGAAATATTGACATCGATGGGTGCAACCACCAAAGAAAACTTGTAGAATCTTATTACAATGGGTCAAAAGCTGCTAAAAATACCATTGTAAAAGATGAATCTGAATATTGGCTACTTTGAGCCTGCTGGTAAGGTTACAAATGAAGAGGTACTAATAAGGTAATACATGTACATATGCTTAGTCTCAAGGCATTTGTTAGCATATTAGCAAATTTTTTTATTCTTAGAAGGATGAATGGAGGGGTTAGAGCCCCACAAGATGAAGGGTAGGTAAGTATGAAACAACACGTCTTTTTGTCATTCAAGTTACACTAATTTCTCTTAGCATATTAGCATTGGGTTACACAATGTAATGCATAACTCAGATTTTGAGTTTTTGACAATCCATTATTTTAATTTGAAGGGGTTTATTTCAATTTTGTAAGTTGGTGAAAGCACTCTTAGATGAAAGAAGTATTGCACATTCTAGTTGCATTCAACTGAATAATAATAAAATTGCCATCATTTAGCTGCTGCATTGGATGTTCAAATAAATGTATATAAATAATGATAATGCTAATATTTCATTTTGTAGCTCTATAAATATATTCCCAATATTTAATCTTTGAATAATGATGTAAGTGTGGAACACCTCAATAAACAGATGCAATTTTGGATTCAGACTCATTCCATTAAAATGTACATTCATATGATGGTCGTCTACGAGTATCTCATTAAATCAAAGTTCTAGCAATGACTTTAGTCCTTTCCTTTACCATCCATTAATATTATTCTTGCACCTATAAAAATAGGTCTGAAATTTTTCGATTTGAATTACTTCATCAATTCTACCAATTCTACTATAAGAGTAAGACCCAACATTAGATTTCACATTCTTTGAGTTCGATAATATTGAATCAATAAAAGCACTATTGGCATCCGCTCCGAGTCATGTGACAGAGGAGGCAGCTGAGTTTCAGTGTTTTTTTTTTTTCTATTGCCAATCAGAGGTTGAACCAAGGTTGTCAGAACCAGACCAATCATCGAACTAGAAATATTAGTGGTTCAAGAGTTAACCAGTTAAATCGGTATTTAATTATATATATATATATATATATATATATATATAAAATTAATTAATTAATTAATTGAAAAAATAATATTTATAATTAGTGATTAAATAATATTTTTTTTAGTTTTAAGGACTAAATTGAAAGTTTTGATCAAAATTAAGACTAATTGAAATTTTTAGTTAGAGTTAGAGCTTAAATTGTAATTTAATAACATTTGGGTCAAATTATAATTTAAAATTTTTTGGTCTGATCTAAACTAGTCCAACCAATTCGGTTTTGACTGATTCGTCCACCCCCGGTTTTCAAGGCTTAGACCAGACCGGACCTAAGACTGGTCACCAATCCAACCAGTTAAACAGGCCGGTCCAGTTTAAGTTTGATAACACTGGTTTGAACTGATGAGGAATTATTGGAAGGAATAGATTCTAAGTTAACTGATTAAAGGGATCAAGATAAAACAAAAACCCATAGCCAGTTTCCACACAGGTTTGTGCTCCCGAATGGATTAAGGCATTAGCATTAGAAGATAGAAAGAGATGAGAGAAAAAGAGAGTAGACATAATATTTTTATATGTTTTGGTGTTTTTGATTTAATTTTTTTACTTAGAGATTAAGTTATTAAGTGGGCCTATGAGCTATAAAAATAGGAGGTAATTCTTTCTATTTTTATAAATAATATATTTATAACCAGAAATGGCATATTTGGTATGAAGATTAGAAGTTAGAAAACTGGCTATATAACCCATAGCAGTACATATTTATAAGCCAAAGCCTAACTTAGTTATCAAGGAAAAACCTACTGACTTGATAATCAAGGCTATTAACTTGACAATCAAGACAATTTATTACATCGAAAATTACTCCTATGAATACAGAAATAATAAAGGACAATTAAAATAAAATATTATTAATGAAGAAAATTGTAACAAGATTACTTTTTGGACATCATTTTTTTGGCCAAAGTCAATGTCTAATGGTGTTTTTTTATTGGTAATTGCAATGAGTAATACTCGCATGGCATACACAAATATTTGTGAGTATGAACAACTTCCTCATTATCAAATTTGAAATTACTTGCACATTATCTAATAATAGATGAAAATATTAGAAATCAGTAAATTGTAAATTTATTTTGTTTTTACAAATGAATGTTTACAGAATTCATAATGAAACTAAATATATATATCCACGCTATCCTTAAATTTTCATATTATTAAGCAGAAAATTATACAAATAATCAAATACATTTTATTACAACTAATCTTGATTATTAACTCCTATCCTTTTTTAAATTATTGTACTAAATAGGGAAAAATGGCACTATGAGCACTTATAGTTCACATTTTTCTTTTTTTAACAACACTTATTGTTTACTTTTAAGTCAGGATTCATAAAAAAATAAATAAATAAATAAATCTCTTATATAAGCTTTAATGATTTGCGAAATTTTTGGACATTTATTGTATAGATGATATTATTATAAAATGGAACTTAATTTTCTTTATATAAATAAAAATTTAAGCATTATTATCAATTTAACTGTGTGGCCTAATTATATATATAGTACGTGTTATTATTTTAACAAAATAGTTGTTTCAGTTTGTGTCAAAAGATATTAAATCTTTAAAATCAAAATTAACGTAAAGCTGCGTGTAGGGTGAATGTTAAAACTAAATAATAAGAATTTGCAAATCTACCTATTTTTAGTTTTTTTTTTCCTTGTTGCTTTTTAAGCTAAGTAATAAGGGGAGAGTATGTCCTTAAAATAGAGGTATTGAGTTCTAACCCTGAGAAGGGAAGACGTGAGATTTTTCTTTTTTTATGTCTTAAAAGGCTCATTGAGCTATGAGTTATATAATGGAGGTAGCTCTCTCATCCCGTAAATCTTACTTATCCAATGACGAAGGCAGATGGAGGCAAGGGGGCAGTTGCCTCCCCTTGACTTAATTTTTATTATTAATTTTTAACAAACATGACCAACGATGCCACTTAACTCAAAGGACATTTTGCCTCCACTTTAGTTTTCGAGTTTGAGCCTTAGAAGCATGAAGGTGGTTGGTTTTATGCATGAATGGCAAGTTTACCCGTACCTGTTGGAAATTACCCGTACCTGCTGTGATAGGTACGAGGATGCAGTTGATTGTCCCTACCTCATACCTGTCCTCATTCTCCACCCGTTTGTTAATATACGTTTTTATCCAATATATAATATCTATATAATAATTTTATAAGGATAGTTCAGTAATTTAATAATGAAAACCTAAATACCAAAACTTAAACCTTACCTTTTTTCCGCCGTTTGCCCATCTATATCGTTCTTGTTCCTCTATCAAAACTCTTTTTATGGACAACTCTTCATCCTTCTTCCTCTACAACGACGAATGACTTAGAGTTAGGAAAATACACTTTGATTTTAAACCTTCAACCAAACCTTTCTTTTTCTTTTAATTTTCACTTTCCAGAGACCCACCAATGATCTGTTGCAAAAGTGGCTAACACTTTCTTTCGATCTTCAGCTTCCCCATTGATTCTGAATGGCAAACAAGTGGCACGTGGCTGTTATCCCCTAATTTTTGTAAGTTTATTCATTTAAATTTATTAATTTTCGATCATTTTTCTTGATTTTTTATTTTTTATTTTTTGAAGTTCAACTGCGATTCTCTTAAATTTCTTTTTTTAAACCTCAATTTGAGGTATTGTATATATTAACGGCAAGAATCTGGGGAGCTTAACCACAAGAATTGTGGAGCTTAACCCCAAGAATTTGTATAGTTAAATTTTTTCTCGTAAAATCTTTCAACTTTAGTTAATTATTTCTTTTAAACCTGAAAATTACACTAAAAAAAATGGATTTGTCACATTTAGTTATACTTTTCTTGGTTTGCTTACTTGTTGATAGCATAGTTTTGGAAATGAGTAGGACTTTATGCGATGAATTGACTGTAAGAAACTCATGTCCACATCAAATGCATGTAGTGAAGTAAAGCAAAGAATATTGGAAAAGCAAGAGCCAAGAAGGAACTTACTTTTTGGAAGCGTGGTATTGTTGAAGAAGCAATTCCTTTGATGTATTGTTATTGTTCCAGTAGCTAGAGCTTGATTGGGATACTCAGTCCATTCTTATTAGATGATTTTTATGTTCTGTTTTCGTCATTCATTCAGTTATTTGGCTTTAACTAAGAAAAGTTGTGTGGATATAATATGGTTTCCAAATACTTTTTTTTTGTAATTAGGGGAATGTTATTTTATAATTATTAGAATTGTGACTTATTAGTGCTAGAAAAGTTTGCTTGAAATGAATTAAAGAGCGATTGTTTCATGCTTGCTGGATATGCTCTCATTGAGTTCTTTACTTCTTTTATATGTTAATTTAGTTAGCATTTGTTAGTTTTCCAAAAGCATATTTAATTTTCTTCTGACCATTGTCCATTGTTCAAAACAACCAAGATACATAAAAAGGTCGAATTTATAGACAATAAACTTGGCAAAGAGGGGGAAAGAGGTGCAATTGAGTAATTTTGTCCATAGGAATAGTCTTAGGGGGTGTTTGATTAACTTTTTTTTGCTTGGGAATGGGAATGAGAATGAGTGATTCCCATTCTTGATGTTTGGTAGGGAAAAATCTCATTTCCATTCCCTTATTTTTAGGAATGAGATTCCCCCATCTATAGGAATCATCATTCCCACCTTTAGGTAGTTAATCATTCTCATTCTCTCATCTTTTCTCTCACTTTGTAAATTATTTTATAATAAAATATTACAAATAAATCTCATAAATAATAATAATAATAATTAATTAATTAATGATAATGATAATGATAATAAATATTTGTATATTATAATAAAATTAAATATTTCAAAAATTAGGATAATAATTACATTATAAATGATAATAATATTATCTATATTTTCATAATATTAATAATAACCATAAATAATAAAATTATTTGCATAAAAATTTCATAATTTTAATAATAATTTATTTATTAATAATGACTTATTTTATAATATCTACAATATTATTTTGATTATAACAATATTATTCATACTTCTTATTTGTTATCATTATTAATAAAAATTTATGTTATTTTTTAATTTTGAATTTTATATTTATGATTGTTATTGTGAACTATATTATTATTATTATTATTATTATTATTGTTATTATTATTATTATTATCGTTATTTAATATTTTTAATTTGAAATTATGTTACAATATTTTTGTATTTTAAATTTTTATTTTGATATTCATAATTTTTTATTTTTTGTATTTGTTAGGTTATTTATTTTTAGTGAAATAAATATTATCATATATTTGATATTGATTCTGATTTCAAACTAAAACAAACGACTACAAAAGTTTTTGATTTCGATTCCTGAATAAACCAAATATGTCATAAAAAAATCATTCTGTTTCCGATTCCACTTTATTCCGATTCCAATTCCGATTCTGATTCCAGCTCTTAAACCAAACGACCCCTTAATTTATAAGTCATTGCTTTGTGCTGCTCAGAATTGAGTTTGACAAGTGTAAATTATATATTACTGTCAAGTTTTTTTTTTTTTTTGGTTTTGAGTTTTAAAAAAAAAGTTTTGTTTGTTCATTTTTTTTAGTTCTTGTTGGTTCATTCTTTTAACAGATAGAGTGACTCCACTATATTGTCTTTCTAAATGTACTAGGATGTAGGAAAGATAACCGATGAGGAGAAGTGAACATAAATTTTTCTATTTTAGTCCAAATTAAAGGTAGGGATAGGGCGAAGATGAGGAACTCCAATCCCCGACAGAGATGAGGATGGAGGCTAAAGTCCCCTCCCACTAGGGATAAGGATGGGGATGCGGGTAAGGTTTAAAAGCAGGGATTAGGATCGAGGAGATTATCCCTAAATTTATATTTGTTTTTCTAGGTCAAATGCTTTTTTTTTTCTTCTTTGTTTTTGAGGATGGCAGTGGCTTAAATAAATCCTTTGTTTGTTTTTGCTCTTGGGAGGGCATATCGGCCTTTTTCTTTATAACTTCCTTTTTTTTTTTTTAGAATTTTTTTCTTTCAAATGCATTTTTTTGAGTATGAATGTTAATTATTTTATTTTGTAAAATTAAATTAAATTAAATGTTTATAATATTTAGTACCCAAATTAATTAATATAATTTTTTTATTTTTATTATATAAATTAATTTTATTATTGTAAAATTATTGTAATAATACATTCAAATTTTGCCCCTTCTAAAATTTCTTTCTGGCTTGGTCCTTGTGCTTATCCTTTCCCAATATTTAAGTTCAAGATCTTTAGAATAGTAGTCTAAACTCTAACAATTAGAGCGTTCTCTAAGGGACAGCGACGACGTCAAATTTATGAAAAGAAAATTTTACTTTTATTGCGTAATTAATGGTTCAATAAGTCTTCTAATGAACCAAAAAAATTCTTTTAAAAGAAAGAAGAAAAAAAAAAAAGGAGTCTGGGAGATTTAGTGCAGGATTAATTGAAGATGGGTCCAATTTTGTGGCTTATAACATGTTCCTATTTCCGGATTTTACATTGTACGGCATAAGAGATTGATTTGTGCTGCAATGTTTACGAGAGAAGAACCTAAATCACAAGTTGGCCTTTGTTTCTGAATACCTTCTTCCACTCTGGCCCTGTCCTGAAGGGGAATATAGATGGTTCATTCAACGGAAATTTTGGCCTTGCAGGTATTTGAGGAGTCTTAAGGGACAGTAAAGTATGCATTATGTTTTTATTCTCTTGTTCAATGGATGCTTTGAATTCCAGTGATGCTAAGCTTCTTGCAATCCTAAAAGCTATGGAAGTTGCAAAAGGAATTCAAGCTATGTCCGGACAACGCAAAGAGGGTATCAATAGTCAATTGCATAATTGATGGATAAGCAAAGCAGAAAACAACGAGACAAAATAGCCTCGTTTCCTGGTTGTAATATTTTATTTTATTTTTTAAGTTGTCAGTTGATATTGATTATTATTTATTAATCAGAGCAAATTAAGGGATGGATAAGATATCTGTTTGTTCATTTGACTTCTCTTCTTAAGTGGAACTTGTGAAAGATTATCTGTTACTCTTAATAAAAGCTCACCACTTAAAACAAGTTTGGTAAAACGTTCTTCCAATTCGTTAAGTATTTTAGTTCTTCACCAAATCAGCAAGGGATGTGCCACAATTTCTTTTTTTAATTAAGAATTAATACAACAAAGTGAGAGATTGTTAGCTATGATCAGATCATTGTAATTGGCATTTTATCTTGATTAAGGTGATGGTGAGATGCTCGGTACGCTGTGAAACTCAACAATATACTATACTTTCAAAATATTGTATTACAGTATTGTAATAATATATACTATACTTTCTATTGCAAAATTAAAGTGTATTGTATTTCCTATGAAATGCACCATACATTTTTAAAGAAATATACTGTACTGTCAAAATAATATATATTCTGATAAAATATATTACATTTTTCCATGCGCAAGAAAAAATGTGGTGCGTCAACTGTGTAAACCCTCTTCCAACTGCGCCCACACTCAAAAAAATTTATAAAAAAAATGCATTTGACGTAGTATATACTTAGACTAGTAAGTCTTGCATTTTTTTTTTTTTTTGTTAATTAATTGGGAGTGAGAATGAAAGTTGAAACTCTCTAAGTGTGATCTTAACATGTTTTCACTATCTTTATAAGGTTAGTCATGATATTTCTTTATTACATTTTAAAGTAACATTAAGTGGCTTCAGATAAATAATAATAAATAGTTACATAATTTCATCTAATGATTTTGATAATTTATCAGTTTTTTATTCAGTCATTAATATTCTTTCATTAATTCAATCATTTAACAACTCATATCACTTTGTAATTAATTTAAAACTATCAAAATGAAGTCACTAAGTATATTCATATATATTAAAATACAAAGTGTTAATTGTTACTAGATTCAAACTAAAGTTAAATATAAATTTCTGCTAGGAAAAAGTTAAATATAAATTTTTTAACCAAAAAAATTATTAATTGTAGCATATCTCATATATACAGATTTGGTCACAGTACAACATATCAATTGTATTTTCTTCAAAATATTGCTTAAATTAAGGTTGGTCGGCAAGATGGGTAAGTTGGATAATACCTTGCAATCCTTTTAAGAAGACTTTGCGGGTCACCATTGTCAGGCAGATTAGACTATCTATATTAAACTAACAAAAAAACAAATTTTAGATATTTGATAAGTGTCACTAAACTGAATAAAATCTAACAAAATTCGTGTATGTTTAACTTTTATCGCTTAACAAAAATTTAAACACATGATTTCTCACATTAAAGATACTCCGACCGCACAAGTGGGGATACATTGCTTAAATCAAGGGAAAATCATTACGTTCCATGAGGAGTCTTAATCGATATTAGATGGAAGCACATGTCAAAGGGTCAGATCTTGCAGGTGGGGGGAAATTTCAAAACCTGTCTATTTCTTGCCCATATTCCAAATCGAGCAATCTATGGAAGCGACTTTAAACCTACTTATGCAAAACGTACTTTGCCCTATATCGCTGGTTATACACCGCTTACATATCGCTGGTTATACACTCACATTCACCGGCTTGGAGGGGCATTTAACAATTCCACAAATTTTAGGTCACACCCATGCATGCCTACTCAACTAGCCACAGTATAATTATTCTGAAGAGAAGTGTTTGATACAAATACCTTCGAAATTTATGTATCGAAGAGACTATGTGGATAAATTTATTAGAGTATACAGTGAACATACAATTTATTTAATGACATTCAACCGTTTTCTAATGTTTATTTTTTTAAAAAATTTAACGCACTTTTCGCAATTCAACAGTTTACATCGTTATGCAAATTATAGTTCATATTATTACATGTCCACGTGCCTCAATATACATGACTGCAAAATTTTTCCCTTTATGTATTTACATAAGTGTGCACATTCAGGTGTGTATATATATATATATCTATGTATGTGTGTGTGTGTGTGTGTGTGTGTGTGTGGAGAGAGAGACCATATATATGGCCTGGGCCGCTTTGCTTAGCCAGAAAAGGTTTTAATCGTTTTATCAAATTTTTTGCTTAAAACACGAAAAGTAATTTCTTCTGCATTTGGATCCGGCAAAAAAACTGATAAACGGGAAAAAAGCCGCTTCGAGTTCAACACCATCCAGAAAGCAAATTCAACGTCAACCATAAAAGAACAAAAAGAAACAAGAACCCGAAAAAAAAGAAAAAAAAAAAAAAAAGGCATTGGCATAGACGAGTACGCAACCAGATGTTATATGCACTCAAAGCTAGGTCATCGATAAGATCAAAGATAATAACAAAAATCAGGACTGAAATTTCAACCAAAATCCAACGTCTCCACAACATACTCTCTCGGTCCATTTTTCCCCTTCTTTTTTTTTTTTTTTTAATTAATTCTAATTCCCTATGCTCGATCTCTAGTTTCAATGGGTGCATGCTAAAAACTATGGGGAGAAGCGCAACAACAGATAAGAGACCTACCATCAATATCCAAAGAGTTGCTTGTCAAGAACTCTCATTTTGGAAATACAATCACTTAACTTAGAAACAACTAATTAAGGCCAATAGATCAGCGACTAGGACCTTGGGGGTGGGAAGAATTGCGTACCAGCAATAAAAGCATTGAGTGGTGCTGGATACAGAGCGGATGGGTCGAGCAAAGTTCCCCCATCAGGGTCGCTGGCAGCGTGCGTTGTACCTGCTGTGGTGCTAGCAGTGGCGGCTCCGGTTACAATGTTCAATCTCTGTGGTCCACCGGAGGAACTTTCGCCGCCGCCAGCGCTGTAACGGCCGTCGGGACCTTGATCGTAGAGAATGCCCTTGAAAACATGGCCTCCAATGTTGACAGCCGTTTGATATGCAAGTTGCTCATCTGGGTAGTCCATTGAGCTGACTTTCAGGCAACGAAACACAGCTGGTGAATTCAGCTGTTGTGGAAAATGTCCCACTTCCAACCCTAGATATATAACATATATTATATTATATTAATTACGACAGACAATTTCAAAGAATTGTGTGCGATGCAAATTCAAGGTAAAAGATGAGCAAGAATCAGAAGAAGGAGAGAATTCCTTTTTTTCTTTGCCATTTTTACTTATGCGACCTCTCTTTTTTTTTCGTCAGTTTTACTGAAAAACAGTAGTGCTAGCTAGGCAGAACGGAAAAAGGAAGAGAAAGAGGGGGAAAGAGAGAGAGGAAAGAAAGTGGTGGGTGGTTGACTATGCTAGTGGACTTGCAAACAGGTTCTCACACACACGCAAAGGATATGATATGGCCGGCCTTGAAGATATCATCATGGTCATGTCATTAGAGTTTGTATATCAATAGCACTGCTAGCATTACAGTTGATTGAAAATTCCTCCGATTGATATGATGGACCTTTTGAAAGATTTGTGTGTGTTGTAGTGATTAAGCCTCCTGCTCTTTGTTTGTATTGTAAACTACAAGCTTTTTTACCTGAGGTGGTGGTGGTGCCGGCTAAACGAGTACTATGACCAAGAGAAGGAATGACACCACTTTGATTCTCTCTCTGTCTTTTAGGATTCTCTCCTCGAAACTGTTGTTGTTGTTGTTGTTCTTGTTCTTGATTTTGTTGTTGTTGTTGCTGCTGCTGCAAAGTAGCTACTTGTTGTTGCCTCTCTCGCCTTTTAGCAGCAGGGACCCAAGTGCTCTTAACGTGGGTCTGGCACTGAAACCCTCGGCTCTTGCAACAAGTTCTACATCTCAAATGGGAGCAATCTTTTTTAGCTTGGTTGCCACAATCTTGGCAGTTCATGCCTGTACCCCCTAATCTATCTCCTTGTCTCATCAGAGTAAAACCCGATCTTGGTGACGAGTCATCAGAGAAGCTTCTTCGACTAGGACCCACTCCAAACGACGAGTAGTTGCTCATGTTTTGGTGTTGGTGGTAATACTGTGGCCATATCTCAAAACCCTTGTTGTTGTTGTTGTTGTTGTTGTTGTTGTTGTAGATCTCTTCGTTTCGGCACAAAAAAATGCTATTCTCTTCCCTCTGATGATCTTCCACTTGTTTGCTTGAAGTTCCTTCTCTGGTGCCGCCTAGATAGAACCACCCAGCCATTTCGTGCACCCAAAATCTGAAACCAACCACAATTTTGACAATATATCCATATCAAGAACTTAATATGCCTAAAAGCTGCAATATGGGAATTCGCAAGATGATCAGTAGGCTTTAATTTGTTTCAGGGGTGGCTGAATTTGGGTGGCCTTGTTTTGGATGGAAGTTTTTTTTAAGAACCCCCCTTCTTCCTTAATAAGTGAGTGACTGTGTTTCTTTTGTTTTTCTTTTTAGGTGTGCGTTGGGTACATATGCAAGACCCTTGTTGTGATTCTGACTCTGGTCACTCTGATCTTGTTGTTGAGTTCTTTTGCAGCTTTTTGCGGATAATTAGAATAATATTTAATTTCTTTTTTTCAAGAATTAATTACGTTATAACAAGAAAAATTAGCTAGCTAGGGTAAAGAGAAAAGATGATTGTGAGGAGGAAGAGGGGTATGCTTGTGCTGTGCTCGACTTGGAGAGGCCATCCCTTAGCTTGCTGCCACTTTAATTACTTCAATTCTGGTTTCGTCGTTCGAAACAATAATGCACGGAATTAGAGCCCTGCAACGCCGCCATGGCAACTGCACCCCTCTACTGTCTGTCTCTCTGCTACTCTCTCCTCATTTAAGACAAACCTCTCTCTCTCTCTCTCTCTCTCTCTCTCTCTCCGACTGATTGTCTCTCTCTCTTCAATCAGTAATTGGATACAGCTTCTTTGTTGTGACTTGGGAGAGAGAGACAGAGAGAGAAATAAAAGCAAAGAATGCGAAAGGGACGAGAAAATCTATCTCTGGGCACTTCTCTACAGTTCTCTCCCAGTTCCAATGAATCTAATCAAACATCTTTTCAATCTCCGCCGTTCGCATTCCTATCCAACGTCCCAAAGTGGGCCCACGTGGCACCCATCAGCTTTTGCTTATTCGTCCTTGCCCCGGAAAACTCGCTCAGTACTTTTTCGGTTCTTTTTTTTTTTTTTTTTTCTAGCCTTCAATTAAAGTTGATCTAATTCGCTTGGTTTTTAATCTTTGAATCCAACCAATCTGCCCAAAATAGAACGCACACTGTCTCGGCAGTCCACTCCACTACGGAATAAATCAGTGCCTTATGGACCTTACAATATAAAATTATTTTTTAAGAAAAAAACTAAGTTTCTGGTTCTATTTTGGTTCTAATATCATGTAAACTGTAACAAAGACAGTACAAATATAACAGATATAAACATAACGTATAAAGGGTATTTTGACTTGTATATCACACAATACTGTTATATTAGTTGCACATTATATTATTTGTGTTCATGTTATGCACTTTTTTAGAGAAAAATTTTGAAATTTCAAATTAAAAAAAAATGGCATGATTCAATTTGAGATCGGATTCATAATTTAATTTGATATTTTTTTGTAACTATTCAGTTCACATAAAAGTAAGAATTGAAAAAAAAAATTGTACGAAAGATAAAAGTAAGAATTGAAATGTGATAGAAACTTTTTGTTGGAGACTAAATATTATATAAATTCATAAAAAATATAATATAGCATATTATGTTAATATAATAAATTAAATATAAAATAAAATTCAATGGGTAATTCATTGTACCATAATATCCATATTGTAACCAACATACAAGAAACATATTCAAAATTAAAAAATAATATATGAAATACAAACAAAACTAGGAAATAAAAAATGTAATAAAGATAATAATAAAATAAAAACTACCATAATAATGGAATGATATATAAAATTTATAATAAAGAATCAGTCTAGCACTAATAGTAGTAGTAGAAGTAGTGGTGATAATAATAATCATAATAATTCATAATAATGAACATACATATAAAAATGAAATTAAAATTTTATAATAATTATTATTTATTATTGATGATTTAAATATTTTGTAGTGTGTAAAATATTTATTTCATTAAGTTAGTATTAATAATACTTATTATTATCATTAAAATGTATTTTTATGATTAGTGTTTTCTTGTATATGTTAACATTTTCGTTAACATATATTTATGCTATTATTATTAGAATGGAAAATTGAGAAAAAATTCATATAATTGACTTCAATTGAATATAAAATTACGGACTTGTGGTTCTTATTATTCTTAGTGTAGGATTTATTTGCGGTATTTTTTTATCATATATTTTATTATATTTATGGTAATTGCAACTGGAGAAATGGAAAGTATGTGAGAGAGAGAGAGAGATATATATGAAGAATGAGAATAATTAATTATAAAAAATCTTATTCTCAAAAATAAAGAAATGAGAATGATAATTCTTTTTTTAATATTAAAAATGAGAATTATCCATTTTCACTTTGATTCTTGAGTAGTAAAATACTAAACCAAACGCTCCTTGTGAGAGAGAAACAATAAATTAAAATGGGTTTAATCACTTAACAGTTTACAGAAACGATTGTAAAACCTACTTAAAATTACTCTTTAGTTAATTTGAGTTACCGATCACTTGGTTAATTATCAGTGATCATCGCAATGACAGTCTTGTTGGCATGTTTTGTTATTTAAGTCAGAAAAAAATTATGGGCTTCTGGCTGACTACACTGATTATTACCGAAATCCCCAATAATTAGAAGGTTCCCTCTCGACCGTCTCCATGATTAATTTTCTATGAATTATAAAATACAGCTCATTCTGTTGAACTTGTCTCTCAAAGACATGAACCCTAGTCTCACTGGACAGATGCAATCGATCCAAAAAAGCAGTAGACTAACTGGCGAAGATTTCTCCATCAAACTATCACGTGAACCTCAGATAGTATTTTAGCCATTAATAATTGCATTCAAGCAGTATAATAATTCAATACGTACGGAACGCACAGCCCTTTCCATTGGACAAGGTAGCATGCTTAGCATTGCCAAATCAAAACTTTACATTATAGCCACTTGAATTAATGTAGATGGCCACCAAATTTTTAACATTTGAAAAAAAAAAAAAATCAAATTTAATAACTTCCTTTAATTTCTCACATTAGATGGAATTAGAAAACAAAATACTCTCTTTACATATGTCTACGGAATTAAGAAGTCTTGCTCTTGACTAACAATTAACATCTAACCACTAATTATTTTCAAATTAAAAAGATTCATTATATAATAATAAATATTTAATGACAATAACAATTTGAGGGACTACTTAATACGCCACCAAGACCTTTGAAAAGTTCTGATAAAAAAGGATCTTTGAAGTCAACTAACTAATTGATATCGGTGGCTAGAGGCCCGAGGCAAGCAATTTTCTTTTTCTATTTTTTTTTTTTGAACAAGGAGTAAACATTGCATTACTTAATTATAGAGGTATATGGTCTAGGCTTATAAAAGGCACACTTACAAGGCATAAAAGCTCCAATCAACTCAAAGCAATCCAAAGCTCAAAGAAAACAGTACAAGAGGATACAGATAAGACTGAGAGGACCCAAGCCCGAGACTCAAGATAAACTGGCCCACAGACCTAAAATGGGCAGCAAATAAAGCCCCTTGGCAAGCTCCGCAACCCCACCATGAAGGAGAGGCCGGTGCTGGGAACCACTTGTGAGAGCACCCAAACGCTATCTAAGGCTACAAACGAGACACCTGTAGAGCAAACTAGAGAACAGACAATCGGACAGAAATAGTCAGACCCAACCTGTATCCAAACACTAGTAACTCGTTCCCCACCAGCCAAAGACCACCAAAAGTTGCCAAGGCACCCAGGAGAAGCCTCACACGGACTATACATGGCCTGGCCAGAAGCCAAAATGAAAAAGCCTCCCATACCACCGCACCGACCATCGACGGCCAAGGGGCAGGGGGCAATGACGCCACTCAATCCCGACCAGAAGAAAATAGAAAAAGGAAAATAAAAGTCTCACTCGATGGGACCAGCAACTGAAACAACGACGATCAACCACCGATGAAACCATTAAAATAGCTAATGAGAGCGAACAAAGCTTCATGAAGGAAGCAGAACACCCACTACAACGGGGATGACAACCAGCCCACAAAGGGAACCAACTTTCACAAGGAACCACCAAGGCGCAACGAGCGACAGAAGAAGCACCGATGACACCGAGAAACTAGCCCTCAGTGCACGATAGCACTACCACTTCTCTCAGCACATGATAATAAGTCCAAGCATTGAGAGGGACAAGGGGCTATGGGAAAGGAGAAATAGACCCAGCCAAGCAATTTTTTGTTTCTTTACATTTGAGTAGCACAATATCTTTGTCCATTGCCTAATCTAATTGATTTGTTTATTAAGCAACAACACGGGGCTCTAAAATTTTATAAATATCTTTCCATGATTTGAGATGTGGCATACAATATGCCTGGATTGGAGACAAAAACATTATCCACCTTCCGAGGTAAGTACGTTGAATTAAAGTTTTTGGTTTGCATTGGCTTTGCTAGAATAAGTCACAGGAATACATGGGTTATATCATAACGTCCAAAATATTGATGAATTTGAAGAAGAACCCTACTGCTTGTATCTTATAAAATATGTTTTAATTTAGGGTTCAAACTGGCACGATCGATTTAGATATATAGCTCATGTGATATGCAGTAGTTAAGGTTACTTACCATGTTCTATAGGTCATCAATCATAAATTTATAATGGAAAAAAAAAAATTTGCTATTGTATTACCAAAGTAGTACCAAATTTACACATCTATATGTAACTATCTATATTTCTATATTTATATTATAAGTATATAAAGCTAGAATTGATAGAAAACAAAGTTATTTGTTTATGTGCTGATATATTAGAAGATCTTCATATTAATTAGATTATTTCTTTATTAATTCTAGAAATATCAAAAAACGTCTATATTAACTAGACAAATGATCATAATTGAAATCTCAAATTTAGTATATCACTTAAGTTCTGAAAGAAACCATAATTAAAAAGAATCTACCTACTTATTTAATTAGTATACTAAGGAAGCTTAGAGAAAGCTTTTTTCTGTTTGTAACTGCCGCATGACAAAATTATGAATTTTTCTTTTAATTCTTTATTATTTCTTAAATTATTTTAAATTAAAAAATAATATAAATATGAATTAAATACAATTGTTATTCCACTCTCTCTAATTATCATTCTACTATTTCTAATATAATATGATATAAATATGACAAAAGTATATTATACTCTTTTTTAACACTTTATGGTTAAAGTTCAAAGCTAATAATTATAATTCATGATTTTTTAATTACTATATTGACGTCTGCAATTAAAGCCATTTCATCCAACTATTTTACTAATTAAAATTTAATATGATATAAAAGTTTTTGTTAGCAAATAACCAATCTTGAGTTATTAGTTGGTTATTTTCTCTTTATCAACATTCTTATTCATGTAGTTTTGCTGTACTTATCCCCTCCATTTGGGTTGCTAACCTTGTGCCATTAGAACACTCTATATATTGGCTATGCACCAAGTTGGAGACGATGAATGAAATACACATTGATTGCTCAAATTCTATTCCTCTATCTCTAGTTGTTTTTGCATTCTGTTCTAGTTTCTGTTATTTAGCTCTAGTTGTTCTAGGCTGACACCACAACAAATCCCTCAAACACTTTGTCCTTCACCTCTTTTACTTTATTCACCACTAGTTCCTCTATTTCTTCTCCTGTCATGTCTTCTCGCCCATCCAAACGCATCACACCTTTGCTATTAAATTAAATCAACACAACTATTTGGCCTGGAAGACGCAATTTTTTCTGCCTCTCAATTATCAAAATGTAACGGACTTCATTGATGACACAAACCCCCCACCACCCAAAGAAATTACTCTCGATGCTTCTTCCTCTACCTCCTTTGTTGTTTCTATTCCAAATCCTAACTATGCAACCCAGTTCCAAAAAAATAAAATGCTCATGTCATGAATTCTCTCTTCATTATTTGAAGATGTTTTCTCTTATATTATTAGTCTATCATCCTCTGAACAAATGTGGGATGCTTTAAATTGAGCCTTTGGCTTTATCTCTCAAAATCGCCAGCTTCAATTACATATTGTTCTTCAAGAATTCAAACACAATGATTTACCTATTTCACAATACCTTAAGTGTGCCAAGGCCCTTGCTGATGAGCGAGTGTAGCAGGGCCGCTCCCTCTTCTCAGCTGAATTTAATGCTATTATTTATCAAAATATTGGGAGTGAGTTTCGCCCTATCATAACAACACTTAATCTTCGACCCAAGTCTGTCCCATTACATAAACTCTATGGCCAATTAGTGGCATATAAAATATTACTTAGAAGCACACAAGAGGTTCCTCTTACTAACCTTGCTATTAAAACCCCTCAAGCTGGTCCACTTATTCTTATACCTCCTCAACCTCCGCTTCCCTCACCTGGTTGTTCTATCTACTCTTGGCCCTCTTCTGGTATACCTCAAGGCTAAGGTGACCATGGACTCCATGCCAAATATGTGTTCTCTGAAACCACACGACAAACTGATGCTGAAAGAGATTCACTCAGCAGTCCAAAGACTATTAAGCAAATTTTATCCATAACATACCTAATGGTCACTCACTATACACACGTATCCCCTCTCTTGGGTAGTATGTCCCTTATATTGCTGACACTGGTGCCAACTATCATGTCACTCCTAACTTGGTTGGCCTGCATTTAAACACTGATTTTACTGGAGGTGAAACTTTACAGGTTGTAAATGGTCAAAGTATGCCAGTCACACATATTGGTTGTTAGACTCTTTTTGGTCCCCCATGCTCTCTTCTTCTAAATAATATACCACATGTCCCTTTTATTAAATCACCATCACTTTCGGTCCAAAAATTTACTACTAATAATGATTGCTACTTTGAATTTCACATATCTTTTTTTTGTTAAGGACTCTCAAACCCAAGTTGTTCTACTCCGCAGACTGAGTGAGCATTGATTATACAAGCCAGTGCGCTAACCGTTCCTATGGCCAATGTGGAACCATTATCATTGCTAGACTGGCACAACAGACTAAGACACGCTGCTTTTCCAACTATTTGTTTTTTTGCATATCGTTTTGAGTTACCCGTGCTAACCAATAATCATCCACAAATATGTTCTGCCTATCAAGAAGGCAAATTGGCCCGATTAACGTTAGCTAGTGTCAAATATAAAAGTCAATGTGCCTTTGGCATAGTTCATTTTGATATATAGGGCTCGTCCCTAATGGTGTCGACTGCTGGATTCTATTATTTTGTTCTTTTTATTAATGATTTCAGTAGATTCACCTGATTCTTTCTATTGAAAAATCATAGTGATTTATTTCAAGTATTTCTCCATTTTAGTAGTTAAGTTGAGCGTCAATTTGGTGTCAAAATCAAGGCCTTTCATTCAGACTAGAGTGATGAATATCGACGGCTACGTACTAGCACGAAATTCACCACCGTATAGTATGTCCCCACTCTCATAAATAGAATGTGATATCTAAAAGAATAATTCAACACATAGTAGATTTTGGTCTCACTCTTCTTACTCATAGTCAAGCACCATTAAAGTATTGGGTTCATGCATTTGATATAGTAGTTGCAATTATTAATTGCCTACCTATACCAGTTCTACAAAATCAAATCGCGCACTATTAATTATTTAACAACAATCCTGACTACAATTAGTTTAAAGTTTTTGGATGTTGTGTCTTCCCTTTTCTTTGTCCATACAATAAAAATAAAATTTCCTTCAAAACTAAAATCTATGTCAATTTAGGACTATCTCCCAACTATCATGGTTTTCAGTGCCTTGACCCAGATACTGGGAAAATAGTTGTAGCACATCACCTGCACTTTCATAAAAACTCCTTCCCTTTCAAGGACCCACATCGTGCCAAGGAAGTCTCTAGCTTTACAATAGAAGGATCATATTCGTGGTTGCACTTGTTATTTGTCTCACTCAGGCCGCCATCCTCACAAGGTAAGAGTCATAGCTCCACTAAATAACTTTCTTTTTCTCCTAAATTTTTGCAGTCACTAACGCTCCTCATATGTCCACCTTCACCATCAGCTGCTCACCCTCAACAATCTCCACTTTTAGTGCCTGAAATCCACTATGCTAGTTGTCTTAACTCCCCCACATCTCATCCTCAACCAACAATCAGATTATCAAAGCCTCCTACTCCAATGTTACCCATATCTTACCCTCACCATAAAGAAACTGTAATACCCATCCACAACACTAGATATTCTTTTAACCAACTGACTAGACCACCTCTATCTCTAAATTGAACGTTTGCCCAATCTTCTCTTCAACCCCAAGCAATTGTACAACCGACTCCAAGCTTCAACCCCTAGCCGCTTGACAACCCGATTACCTCAGCAACTGCCATATCTTCTATTCCACTAGCTTCCTTTCTCAATCCTCTACATCAACAACCAGCCTCTGCCAGTTTGGGATTAAAACTCGTGGTCGACTTCACTAAATACAACACTGCTACAAACTAGCCAACCTCACCAAACTCCCAATCCCACCAACCGAAGAACCCATCCAATGACCCTTCTTCCCACCACTGTTAAGCAAAGTCCAATCTTACATACAAATCATCTTTTGTAGCCACCTCCATTGACTATCTCCAAATTGAACCTACCACCTTCAACCAGGCAAAGGCCTACCCCAAATGGCACCAAGCCATAAGTGAGGAAATCAATGCCTTGATCACCAATAAAATGTGGGATTTGGTGCCTCTCTCACCAAATGCAAGTTGTTGGGAATAAATGGCTATTTCACTTTAAAAGAATTGCTGCAGGCACCATCTACAGGTATAAAGTACGACTAGTAGCTAAAGGCTTTAGTCAGCGTGAAGGTATTGACTATTATGACACCTTCAGTCCAGTGATAAAACCAATTACCATCTAGACTGTTCTAACAAGTGGCAGTACAAAATAATTTAGTGTTTAGGCAACTTGATGTTTCAAATGCCTTTTTCCATGATAATTTATCTGAAGAAGCATACATGTTTCAACCCTAAGGATTTGTCGATGCTCAAAACCTACACTATGTATGTCGACTGCGACGGTCACTATATGGCTTAAAACAAGCATCCTGTGCTTGGTTCACATGTCTCACTCAATTTTTACACACTTTGCATTTTATTGGGTCTCATACTAATTCATCACTATTTATCTATAACTATGATGGTCAAAAAAATTTTGCACTTATATATGTCAATGATATAGTTGTTACAGGTTCTAACTCGACACTTATAGATTCCTTTATCTCGAAACTACAGATAGAGTTTCCTATCAAAGACCTTAGTGATCTCAATTTTTCTTGGCATTGAGGAAGTCCTGTCATTAGACGAGCTCCTGTTGTGTCAATAAAAATATATACATGACATATTATGGAGCACAAAAATGCTAGAGTCAAAGGCATGCTCTATGCTGATGGCTACAACCCCCTTATCAAAAACTTTAGGCTTGACATTACTAGATGGAACTGAATATGAGGCTACCATTGGTGCTCTCCAATATCTCACCCTGACGAGACCAAATATTGCTTTTGTTGTCAACCTTCTTGTCAGTTCATGAACTTTCCCACAACTGACCATTGAAAGGCTCTCAAAAGGTTCCTACAGTACCTTAGTGGCAATACCTCCCCTGGGTTATTCCTCAAACAGTCTTCTGAGTATCAATTGCACTGCTTTGCTGATAGTGATTGGGGTAGCTACTCAGATGACAAAAGGTCAACCAGCAGGTATGTCGTGTATCTCAGATGTAATTTAATCTCATGGCAGGCAAAAAAACAGCCCATGACATCTCTCTCATCTACTAAAAGCGAATACAAGGCTTAGCCAATGCTACTATTGAAACAATGTGGCTTTGGCGTCCCACGACATTGTGTTCGGATAGTGTACGGGCCATCTACATGAGTGCTAATCATGTTCTCCATGCTTGGACTAAACACGTTGAGCTAGACAATCATTTTATCTAAGAGTAGGTAGCGGATCAAAAACTCCAAGTACGTTATATCTCAACCACTGACAAGCTTGCTGATCTATTTAAAAAAGGCACTATCTACCAGACGGTTTTTGGCTCATAGGTCCAAGTTTCGCCTTTGTGCCCAACATCAACTTGCCGAAGGGTGTTAGTGGATAACCAATCTTGAGTTGTTAGTTGGTTGTTTTCTCTTTACCAACATTATTGTTCATGTCATTTTGTTGTACTTATCCACTCTGTTTGGGCTGTGAACCTCGTGCCATTAGAACACTCTATATATTGGCTATGTACCACATTGGAGACGATGAATGAAATACACATTGATTGCTCAAATTATATTCCTCTATCTCTAGTTGTTTTTGCATTCTGTTCTAGTTTCTATTCTTTAGCTCTATTTGTTTTACTAGTTTTGAATGCTTATTGGTTACTATGGGATGCCAATAATTATAATTCATGATTTTTTAAATGCTATTAATTTCTTAGAATTTGTCTCATAATAATCAAATTGAATTAATATTAATGTTTATTAGTGAATATTTACAACTTGTGTAATGTGGGAGATCAAATTCCAATTTTATATATGACGAAAGAAACTTAAAAGAATTTAAAATCTTATATTCTTTTATTTTTATTATTCAGTTTAGTTCAATATTATTTTACATTAATTTTGAACATTTATAAAATTAGAATTCAAACTTTATAAATATTAATAAATATGGTTTCAACTATTATTTATTAATGGTAATAATTATAGTTAGAAACTCAATTTGGTCAATCACGATGTATCAGGTGTTGCAATTTACTCAATTCATGCTAACAATAATTCACATACATTATAAAATCGCACAACACAAATATGTATAATTGAGAAAAATAAAAAAGAAAAAAAGAACCACTCTTCAATTTCTCCTTTCATTTTCTTACTTAGCCAAAAAACTATTTTCAAATTTTCATTTTTGATTTCTTTAAAAAAATAATACTCAAAATTTCAATCTCCTTTTGTTTTCTTTAAAAAATTTTATACTCAAAATTTAAATTTTTTTTATTGTTTCCTTTCAAATAAAACACGAACCAAAAATCGTGTGAGTCAAATACTAGTGCGTGTATATATAAAGTCAAAGTTACAAGAAAATTTTAACTTTTCTCTCTATTATGTGACAATGTCTCGAATTAAGGGAAATTAAAAAAAAAATTGCCCTAAATGTCATGTTTTGTTTTCTTGAAAAGGGATAAAAAAAAAGCTCATAATTTTTTTATATTTTATCTTTTCTAAAAGATAAAATATAAACATTAATTCTCTTTTTATTTTTTCTTTTTTCTTATAAAGGAAAAAATTACACCATTTTACCTTTTTAGAAAAGAAAGCTTACTAATAATTTAAGTAAATGCTAGTTTTCACTTATTAAAAAATAGAAACTTATTTAATTCTCATTTAATAATCCAAGATAATATAAGAGTTAGAGGGTATTTAGTTTTGTACTTCAAAATTACTGTTATTGTTGCTCTTTTGAAAAGTGAGAATTATGGTGTTTAATAAATTTTTTTAGAAGGCTGTTGATTGTTAATAGATGAATTGAAAAATAACTAATTAAAAAAATAAATAAGAACTACTTTTTACAATATTATATAACCAAAACACCCACGTTAACTTTTTAAGTTGCAACTCCAACGTCACTTTCATAATGCTAGTGCGCGTTGTCTCTCTCTCTCTCTCTCTCTCTCAGTCAGACGTTAGTTTTTTTTGCTGAAATTTTGGTCTAATTTTGATTTAAAAAAAGTTGCTGGTAAATATATGAACACAATAAAATAACTATCATGCACAAAAATAAATAATAATAACAAAAAATAAATAATAATAATAATAATATTTGATTTCCAAGTCATAAATTTAATAAAATTTTATTTAAAAATATAAAATATATTTTTACGAGATTAATTTAGATTAATTAAAGATAAATGCATTATATAATTAGAATAAAATATATACATAATGTTTAAAATAGTTATTTTATTGTTTAAAAAGCAACAACTAGTGGTAAACACAATAAAATAGTTATCGTGCACAAAAATAAATAACAATAACAAAAAATAAATAATAATAATAATAATATTTGATTGTCAAGTCATAAATTTAAAAAAAATTTATTTAAAAAATATAAGATACATTTTTACAAGATTAATTTAGATTAATTAAAGATAAATACTTTATTTAATTATAATAAAATATATACATAATGTTTAAAAAGCAACAGTTAGTAAGAATATAACCGAACACTTTTATTTGATAGTAATAATAACAGTAATCAATAATCAATAATAGCAACAGCAACAGCAACAACAATCAGCATTAGTTAAACCAAACATCCCCTTACTTATAAAATTATTAACTATATCAATCCACTCAAGCTTCTCAACACAGAAATTCTTTTTCATTCCTCTTAGAGAAGAAACACTTAAATTTCCCATAAAAGGTTGAAATGCAATGGAGAAAATGCTAGTTAGAGAAACTGATAAAGCCTTTCAACTGCATATTGTCTCTGATTAAGTCCTCATTCTCAGCCACATAAAAATCATGTAATTTTCAATTGTGTTTCCAAAGTAAGGAGATTAGTCCCCACCATCCCACCAGCTAATTTGAACATCTCCTATTCAAAAAAATGATTGATCTTTCATATAGCTTGTCAAATATTATTCAAATATCATTCAATTCCCCTTACTGATATTCGTTGGGCGGGACAATTATGTTGCAACTCTTATAACAAGATCTGAAGTTTTGGTAAGAAATGATGGCCAGATACGGACTCATTTTGCAACGTGTTTAGCTTCCTCCATTATCTTAGCTGTATAGTTGTTTAGGGTTCTAATTGAAAACTTTAAAGTGCTAAATACATATATATAATAAATTTAACACTGCATTTGTGAAGTTCTTCCTTCTATCATTTTGACTGATATATACCATATTTTTCATTCCTGTGACATGAAGATAGTCATTTTGATATCATTGGACACAGTTCTCGGATGAATACAATTGTCTACTCTAAAACTAATCAACATGCTAATTTTTATTTTTCCTTTTTCATAGTGAGCCGAATTATTTTTTAATATTCGAACCAAAACCTCTGATCCTCCAATTCAATCTCTAGCAAGTTATCATAGTCCCAACATGAAACGTGTAACAATATATTTTTTTATAACAAAAATGAGAAAGCAAAATAAATAAAAAAAGTAGAAATAGTACCTTATAGGCCTACTAAGTATGATTGTGCTAATCCAGATAAACCATTGCTCTTAGGCAGAAATCTTATATTTTTCAATTGCTTTCAGAAAGCATGGGGACAAGTCCCCGCAATCCCACTTCCATTCTGCCAGCAAATCTCCTATTCAAAAGATGATTGACCTTCAAATACCTGGTATATATTAATTGTGCAAATTGAGAGACAATATGTGAGACGCTTATATGGTGGTCTTTGCTTTGTTTTATGAATATCTAAGTATTTAATTCAACTCCTAAGATTTATAGTGTTTGAATTTGATTGCTTTGTAGTATAGGTGTTTACAGATCAGATTAAACGGTATTTAGGAACATTTTACATATAAACTATTATTGGCAATCTGCCAATTTCCCAAATTGCCTAATACTAACTTGCCGATTGCTGATTGGTTGTGGGTGATTTAGGCGGTTTAAACTTGTATGTTTTTACCTAAATATAATGCTACATCAGAAACGGAGAAATAGGGCTTTAAACACAATTTAATAGTTCATTATACACATTCATGAGCCAGGAAACAACAAAATTAATTAAATGGGGCAAAGTTGGAAACTAAACACAAAAGGCACAATGTTTTGACTTAAGCTTCAAAGAATCCAAGCGCTGGTTGCGACGGAGGATAAAAGTAAAGAATGTGGATGTCGATGCAGTTGCTATAAGCTAAGGCTTTCAGTGTAGTTTTTCTTTTAGTCTACTCAAATGGCATTGGTTTATTGTAAAACGAGTCGTTTTATACAAACGGTATATGTTTATTAAAATTTTCAATTAGTGGTGGATCACATCAATTTTTGGCAGTTTTCAAAACTCTCACTCTGTCACAAATCTATTTTTAGCGGTTTTAAAAAATTCAAAATCGTAAAAATTTTTTTTCTCTCAATTTTGATAGATACAAATTTATGTGGTTCAGTTTGAGTAATTTTTGAAGATATAAGCAATTTATGAACACCTCTAATTTATAGTCTTTGTTAATATTCTAACAAACTTCAGATTTCTAATATGCATTTGATTTATTTAATTGAGTTAGTTATGATTGAACATATATTACAACTTAACCAATTCACGTTAACAAATTTCCATGCATGTTTAAAATCCGCGCAAAGCAAAAAGTAATATTTGCCTTAATTAATTAGGACATGACATGATGTATCCGCAGTGATCAAAGTGCCCTGCCTGGGCTCCGCGGCACAATTTGGCCTGAAAATGCAAGAACTAGGAAAGCTATTGTTTCCAAAAAGTAAAGACGTACGCGTATTACCAGCTCGTTTCGTTGATTAATGTCTTCACAAACTTACTTGAAGTAAAAACCTTCGCTCTCCCCACCGGACTGATTAAATGAACTTTTTTTTTCGCCATTATTATGTGAGCGTAGGTTAAAAATATATAAATAAATATATAATTTTTGAATAATATTAAATAATTTATATATTTATTTTAAATTTAATATTTATATCACTTTAATATTATTTTAATTCTAATTAACTTATCCTCGCCAAGTTTTTTTTTTTAAATCATTCTTTCCATGATTTTTTTTTTCTCTCTTGCTTTCAGCTGTAAAAAGCAACCCATGGAATGTTTAATGCTAAGAAATGCTGATGATTTTTTATGGGGCATGTAAAAGCCTTTCAGAGAGAGAAAGGAATGGTTTTAATTTGAGTGGAGAGAATGATCTTTGGAAGTCTCAACAATTATTGTCTCTTTCTTTCGCTCTCACTCTCGAGCCTTGCGCTCTCTTTCGTCAGGTTGACTCCCCACCTTTCTCTCCCAGTCTCGGCTCCGCCTGTGCATTTCAACTCCGTTTCTTTCTTCGCTTTTGTTTTGTGTTTTCCTTTTTAGCAATAAAAAAAAATCTTGAATTTTGTTGTCCGTCCATTCCAAAAGTCCGAACTCAAAATGCAAAATGGACTCCTAGCTGAAACCAAAATCCATAGTTCAAACTGGACTGAAACCAAACGGTTGAATTGGAAAATCAGCAAACTGAGATCAGTTTGGTCTGGTTTGATTTAGATTTGAGTCAGGTGGAATTCTACCAAAACTTTTATTTCTATTTAAAAAATGTACATGATTTTATCAATTTATTAATATCATTTTGTATATGTATGATTAAATTTTTTATTTTAGTATGAAAAATGTTCTTGGCCAAATGATTTTTTCATATAAATTGGCTATTCTATAATAGTAAGTATTTTTTTTACAATCATAATGATAAAATATGCAACAAAAAATATAACTATTTTTTCTTATTCATATTTTTTTATTACAATTGTAAAAAATTTACTTATTATTATAATATGACTCGGGTCTTATTGTAATAATATTTATGTAAAATTAAAAATATAATTAAAAAAAAAGGATTCCTCGATCCTGTGTACCTACCCAATGACCCAAACACATTAGACATTTCTCTAGAATAGAGTCGGTTCCGATTTTAATTAATAACTTTGGTGAGTAGACACGCTTCAAAATACTAATCATGAATGCTCCCTTGGAATCTAAAATTTTGAACCTGTTAATGATGAGTCCGGGCGCAACACCTATTGCTTTCTACTTTGGAAAAATCTCCACCCATTTATATTGATTTTCAGATTTTCTCCACGCTGGTAATTTCCTTCGAGATTCTTGGATTAAAGAACAAGAAAGCAACCCACTGCTGGTTAGTGTGCTTTATTACTCATAATTCAATGACAACTTTTGAAGTACCCAACTAGATTTACTTGCGACAGCTTACTCAAAACCGTCAATAGTGCAGTCTTATTTGCTGAACGTTCATCTGCTAAACGAACTTATAATTATGATTTACCTTGCTGGCTCTAAAGGGAATGATTGGAAGCGAATGGCTCAAAGTTATCATAGCACGCAATCATGTATATGGTATACAACTAATTATGTTATCCGCACCATGTAAGATATTATTGTATTATTTTTCTTGTATTGAAAAACATGTTTAGAATTATATGTCCAAACATTATCGAGCATTCTATTTAAAACTTCAAATAATTTTTTTAAAATATATGAATCTTTTTATAGATAACAAAATAGTTTCTCCTACATAGATATGAAGTCATTTCTTTGTCTCTAATTCAACTGCAGTCTCTAGATCACAATTGATTCATACCATGCAAGTCAATCATGCATATTCTGATATTCCTCTATAACAGAATAAAAAATACTAAATGAAAAATAACGTTCCAAAATAAATAAGAATAAAAATAGTTTATGCTAATGAGACTAAAACTTTTAAAGCTTTGTAATTAGCACTGATGCCCAAATCTTTACATTCGGTATGAGGGAAAAAGAATCATAAAATAAAAAAATTTCAACAATTTGTCACAATAAACAATTTGGTACAAACAAATCAGTAAGCACATCTTACAATGTCATGGCCTTCTCAATTACGTAAGCAATGCTTCGACACAAGCTAGGACAACTACAAAACAAAGACATGGATCGTTGACAATGTGATACATGTCTGAGAATTTTCAAATACTACAAAAATAGGGAAAGGTAAAAATTTACACTGATAAAGATTTATATTAAGGAAAAAAAAAATAATCCTAATAGTGAGAAGGGAGAAATTCAACAAAATGAGATGCTGCAGATAAAATCCTAGTAAAGAGGAGAGACAAGAAAATTACTACTAAAAAACACTACCCATCTAAACCACTTTTAAAGGAAAAACATTCCATAATATTGATTATGGAAAAAAAAGTAGTTGCCCCTTCAGCGACCAATATTATAGATTAATTTCCTTAATTTCACTAATATTTATTATGGCAACTGTTTCACCTGATGCAATTGAAAGTGCAGCAGAGATTCTGTGTCCCTTCACTTTCCAACTCTGAAGAATCAAATAAATGTTTTACAATTTGTAAGAATTTATTTTATTGAAAGCAACAAAATTAAAAAGTGTTTTTACAAAAAAAAAAAAAAAAAAAAGCAAGTGTTAAAAGCAACTTAAAAGAAAAGAGAGACTTGCTGCGAGGTAGACCCCTTTGACCTTTGTTATAGAATATACATACATACATACATACATACACACATTTATCTATATATGTGCGCGTAATAGACGATCTACTAATCATCATCTGTTAATTGACAACTAGGTTAAGAAATCTAATTAATGCAAACACGTATATATGATGTGCACTACCGCCAAAATCATTTATTTTGTTTTGTAATTTTTTTTCCTGTCATTTAGATTGGTGATAATCATCGCAAAAAATTTCACGTGATCCGAGTTCATGATAAAAGTTTCAATACTATAGTCCTAAACTTTTTGCTTAAAAAAATCTTTAAATCTTTACATAAATTAGGGTAGTGTACTAATATTGACCGGGTAAATTAACTATTGAGCCCTCCAAAGGCCAAGCTACACTTGAATGAGGAAGAAAGTAGGCTTCCAGGTTTTTTTTCTTTTTTGGTGGGGGGGGGGGCGGGGGGGGGGGCGGCATTGTGATCGACGCTGACATACAGTTAATTCGTGAAACTTTATAATACGTAGAAGCTATTACTATGTGTCTTAAATATCACAAGAATAGTGAAAATTTCGTGTTGTTTTCCAATAATAGCATATTAATATCTATAACTTTATGTACTTATCAACAAAACATTTGTAACTTTATGTGCTGATTGAGGGCTTTGTCATTGATGTTTTTCAAAAAAGAAAAGTTTACAGGGACTCAAATTACGTGAATATTCAAAATAATTTTATATTAAATATTAAATATTAAATATTTTATGCTACATAAATAATATTTCATGCAATATATCAAAAAAGTATTAGTAAAATAGTATATAATAATGTAATTTATAAAATATTAGCTATTTAGGATAAAATAATATAATTTTTTTTATTCTATAAAAATTTCGGTCGGCGTACTCGTTGTCTTGCCGAAATCATCCCCGGTGAAAATGGTCTCTAGCTAATGACAAACCCCTTTTAGTAAAGGTTGGTCTTCTGAAAAGACAGCAACTTCTCTTGTAACCTAGGGGGTAAAGAAATCAAGGTCCCAAGAAAAGCCTTTTCTTTTGATTTCTTTCTTTTTCTTTTTCGTTTCTTTTTTTGGGGTTTATTAAAAAGTTACATCCAAGTTGTGAGCTTTTGAATTGAAGCACTACTACAAGATGCTGTCGTCTAATGTCCAACGAACTTTTGGGTCTTGAGGCATTAAAATTCGTTCTTAGTTTTGTCTCCTACGATGCTCGACCACACATCTGATACATGCTTTTTTCATTTACACATGTTGTACTCCTAAAGCTACTTCGAGTATCCTTTCTTCTGCAAGCTTTGCAATAGACACATACATGATACATGCATGCAAATATGTAGCTTTGTACATGACACAGTATCCTTTCTACGCCCCACAGGTTGAACCCCAACTCTCATGTCCACTTGAGGGACATGCATCATATATCAGTAATTATATTAGGTGAACCCCTTCAAAGACCAATCCTTGGTTACAATTAATCAGCTAGCATTTGTCGGACGACGACCTTGGTGCCCGTTATTGAAACCTACCCAGTAGTTTCTCTCATAGCTATGTGTGTGCTGTTCCTCATTTTTCACCATCGATGGTGAACCCTAGCCACACCGTCATATAAATTAGTACGCAAGTAGGTTCACATGTCATCGACCACGTACGTACATATACTCTTGTAGTATAGGCCCATAACGGTTTGATAAATAATGCCCTGACTTTGTGATGGTCCCAGGGAACTTTTTTACATTAGTTTGGGGTGGGAGGGGGGGTCCACTAAATTGGGACTTAGAGTAGGGTCCTACTGGCTTTGCATGTGAGGGACATGATGAAGATATGGTTTTCATAGCTTAATTAATTTTTTTTTTTTGACTGATTCATAGCTTAATTAATTGAGCATTAGGTTTCCCTTTAAGCGTATTGTTTGGATTATTTGGCCGTAACATGGACGTGATGTCTCAAGAAAAAGCTTGCAAAGGTTGAAGCACTGGCTGTCACGTGCCTAGCTAGTTTATCCGCCCCTTTTTTTTTTTTTTGTGTGTGTGACAAGGCTAAGGATACCCTATTCGATAGAAGTAGAACAAGCCTCTGGGCCTTACCTTCTCGGCGAGCCCCAATCCCCGAGGTCATTAATTGCCGCCTTCTTTCCAATTGTCAAAGTCTCAAAAAGCACTCAAAATTGGTCTCCAGATTGCTTGGCAAAAAGTTAACGCTTAACAGTTGAACCAGGTGTCTGTGTTTGGTACGGGTAATTTTTTCTTCTTCTGTTTTGTTTTATGTTTTTTTTCTCAAAAACATATTTCCACATACGCACTAAAATATCTCAACCTTCACGGGTGGTAAGCTAAGTTTACAATTTCCAATCTTTTTGGCATTGTTTTGAAATGGAATAAGTACTTTATCCGAGAAAGAATGATCAAAATATATGTGAATGATGTGGTAAATATTAAAAAATTAATAAATTTGTAGTGGCAAAGTTCACTTGAATGGGCGGCAAATAAATGCATGAAGGGATAAAGTGGTAAATTGATAAATATAACTACTAAGGAAAAAAAAATTAGAAATGATAAGAAAAAAAGGCATATGGGGCAAATTGGTAATTTGTTTCAGTAAAAAAATAAATCATGAAACCCTCAAAGAATGAAAAGGAACAGAACTTGTGTCGCAAAATTGACAACCCGGCAGCAATGTTGTCCAATTTGCAAGATTTCTCTAATATAATGAGTCTCAAAGATTTATCCTATACAGTTTGTGGCCATCAATAGTAAATGGGAGGCATCAAATGAAGGTGATGTTGGAGGGCTAAAGTACATTATTGGCTTGTTGGCAAGTAATGCCATAAAAGCAACCTCGTTGACCAAAGCTAGCTTGTGGAGAGCGATTGGTTATCCTTTCAGATGAACGAGTTGGCGTATAGTGATCCCATTAATTAGGCATTCTACTAATTTTGTAAAATGTAAAATCATTGGGTATCTACAAAAATATTTAAATAATTTTTATTTTGAGGTCGTTTGTAAGAAGCAAACAAGTTGGCTTGTGTTGTGGGGAAGAATGGTGTGTAATTAAGGAGATGATTGTGTTTGAAATTAGGCACTACACACATATGCTAAAAGTTTTGAAAGCTTGATAATATGAAATTTTGAGTGTGATCACATTAGAACAAGTATAAAGGTTGAAATAAGAGCTTAGGTAAATTAGGTGGTAATGTAGCAGAGTAATGAGTCATGTGTTTTTTGAAACTCACCAAATTATAGAACTAACATAGAATGACATATCATTTAGACTTCAGTGTTGCTAATTAACTAGTTTAATTTATCATGCACTAATTCAAGGAAAACTAAATTCGATATCTGTCGGGGCCGGTTTAGAACCGTATGAATCAGAAATTTTATGAGTTTAGCAAATTAGGCTCATACTTTGTGTTTGTTGTAAATATTGGATAATTAAGGGTATTTAAATTGATGTCGAAAACTTGTAATATGTTTAATTTGATTGGCAGAGCTGAATTGTAGAAGAGCGGCAAATGGCAGAGGCAATTATTCCAGATAGAATGAGAATAGGAGAAAGTGGCAGCGATGCAAGTGATGGCCAAAATGCAAACACGAGATTGGATAACCAAAATGTAGAAATAGGTGAACCAACTGTCGGAATGGTATTTCCATAATTAGATGATTTGTATGGATTTTTTCTAGCATATGTAAGAGCTAAAGGATTTGGGATAACGAAGCGTGGTGCTAAAAAGGATGAAGTCACTGGGCAACTTAGTTGGACGACATATGCTTGTACTAAAGCCCGAGAACACCAGCCAATGGGGAGAAATTTAATAGCACCAAGGCCTAGTAAAAAGGTGGGTTGCAAAAGCACGGGTATGTTGTGCTAAGAAAGAAGGGTTATGGTTAATTACTAAAGTAGAGTTACAGCATAACCACGAAGTCAATCCTACCATGTCTCGCTTCATCTGACAACATCGATTTGTTGATGTCTATAGCAAAAGGCAGTTGGAATCGAATGACAGTGCTGGTTTAAGGCCGCGAGAAAATATAAAAGCGGTTGTTTTTCAAGCAGGCGGGGTTGAGGAGATGTCATGCCTTCAGGTGGATCTAAACAACCATGTGAAAAAGGTACGGATGCTGCAATTAAATGGGGGAGATGTAGAACTTGTCCATTAAATGTTTGGAAAGTTGCAGACAAAAGCTCAAACTTTGTATATGTGATAAAGCCAGACAAAGAAGGCTGTTTGAAACATGTATTCTGGGACGAGTTGCAGGGCAGCATACAAAGAATTTTCTGACGTTGTCACATTTGACACAACCTACTTGGTTAATAAGTATGACATGCCATTTGCTTCATTTGTTGGTGTGAACCACCACGGTCAATCCATTTTATTAGGCTGTGCTTCACTAACCAATGAGAAGGCCAAAACGTACAAGTGGTTATTTGAAACATGGTTGAATTACATGGAAGGACAGTCTCCTGATGCTATAATCACATATCAGCGTGCAGCTATTAGGGATGCAGTAAAGGTTGTTTTTCCAAACACACGATATAGATCGTGTTTGTGGCATATACTATGCAAACTTCCTAAAAAGTTTGCAAGAAACTCAGAGTATTGGGCAATGAAAGAGACATTCATAGAGGCAGTTTATGACTCACAAACACTAGAAGAGTTTGAGGATAAATGGGAAAACATGGTTAGCGACTTCCGGCTGCATGAGAATGATTGGCTACAGGGGTTATTTGAAAATAGGCAGCGGTGGGTTTTAGTGTATGTTAAATCATCTTTTTGGGTAAGAATGTCTTCAACCCTAAAGAAGCGAGAGTATGTATTCTTATTTTGATAATTATGTTAATTCTAGAACTTCGCTTTGTAAATTTGTGGAACAGTATGAGTTAGCTGCTAAGGATAAGGTAGAAAAAGAATTGCATGAGGATTTTGTAATTGGTAGCAGTCAAATTCCTTGCGTGACTCGATTCAATTTTGAGGCCCAACTTCGCAACATCTACACTAATAACAAATTTAGAATTGTCCAAAGACAGTTTATAGATATAATGTATTGTGATCTAAAAATTATATCTATAGAAGGGAACTAGGTAGAGTGCAAGGTGATTGAGATAAAGAGTATTAGTAATTTAAGCAATAGTCGTGTTAGTTACATGGTGCAATTTGATAGAGAATCACTTTCAGTGAAATGCAATTGTCATTTGTTTGAGTTCAAGGGAATACTATGTTCACACGCCTTCAAAGTTCTTGCTAATTTTGATGTGAGGGTCATCTCTGAGAGGTTTAGACTTCGTAGATGAAGGAAGGATCTGATGCATTGCCATAGCTTGAAGAAGGTAGGGGCCAATATTTTGTCGACTGAAAGTAGACGAACAAAAGAGTTAGAGAAGGTTTTTTATTCAATTGTGGAGAAGTCAGTGCATGATATTAGTAGGTTTGAAGCATTCGTGAGAAATCTATAAGACCAAAATAGAGGATTGGATAATTAGAGGGGTAGCAGTGAGACTATCATTGGCAAGTATGGAGGTTTCAATAGCCCTGGAAACAAGGCAGACAAAGAATGCAGCTGTTGCCGGTCAATACGACGATACAATGATTCAATTTTTGTGCGTCAAAGGGGAAGGCCAAAAAGTAAAAAATCATGTCATCAATTGAAAAGGGAACTCATGGAAGACGCGTTCGTAGGAGGCAACCCTAGACTTCAAATCCATGCAACATGCAGCCAAATTGTGAGGAACCTTCTACAACACAATTACTTTGGCAGATAATTCATTTAAAGTTCTGGTTTTTATTGATTGATTTTATTTCTCGCTAATTTTGCTTATATTATGTAAAGTCTATTGGATGTTTCTGTGATGACATTGAAGTAAAATAACCTATCTTATCGACAATCATAATACTGCTAACATATAGGTTTTAAGTATAGTAAGGCCATCAAGTTTGGAAAATGATGAACAATTTTCCAAAATATTAAAAAGTGAAATGAAGCTTTGATTATAAATAGGTGTTGGATAGTTGTAGGTAAAACTTAGTGAAAAAGAAGTTAGGGTAGTCATAGACTGAAGAGCATAAATAGTGGATTTCTTAATTGCATACTTAAGAAGTAGCTAATAGGCAAAATAAAGCCTTCTTTCATTATAAATCGAGAAATTTGATTAGGGCCAGATAATGAAACTATATGCCAAAAATAGTTTAGATATTATGAGTTTGTCAATTGAAGTGGCAAAGTTTTGTTGGCTACAGGCAAATGAAGGAAGGCTTCCACAACCAAGTCCCTATGTTGATTCTTTAAGATGAGGAAATATTGTCAGAGATGTGAATATAGGCCCACAGGTAAAGCAATATTCTTGGATTTATTTTAAAATTGGGAGTCTATTTGAACGACAAGATTGTTAATTGATGATTGAGAAGGAGTGATATGGAAGATCTGTGCTTGTTTCTTCTTTTCAAGAGAAATTAGAAAAGTTGAACGTTATTTTAAAGTTCTATCAACTATATGTGTCTTTCCAAGTTGGGCATATAGAGCAACCGGCGAGTAATGCTACTTTCCGGTCAGCTTATGACTGGGCAAGTTCATTTCATGGCGTAGTAGCGAGAACACCTACAGAGCTTACTCCAAACTTTTTATAATATCTGTTTCTGGTTTGTTCTTTAGTCAACTAATTATTTGCAAATGTACGAACCCATAATATAATTAGTCTAAAATTTAGACATGTATCCTTACCCATTGTTTAATGTGCAGGTTGGAAATGGATTTCAACTGTCTTTCTACACAATTTGACTAAAAGCAGTGGAAAAATTTTTTTTGACATGAAACTATGTAATATAAATTGCTAATAGATTTTTTTTGGGGGGGGGCAGAAACTATGTGACAAAACATATGTCATTTTGTTTTGATTGCTTCGATAAATCTTGCATATCCTTGTGACACAACATTCTGACCTGTCTGGCCTATAATCAGATATATTTTCTTTTTATGACTCATTGCAAACATATGTTACTCGTTGTAGCTTATGACATTTTGGGTATAGATATAATAATTTTAGATTTACATTAAAATTATTAACAAAACATTTTGTTGATAGAACCCACATACTAAATGCTTTCTAAATGGATCTTCTAGTTATAAAACTGAACTCTTTTTTGAGAAATCATTTAAAGAATATGAGAATTTATAAATACGTCATAATTAAAATGAAATGATGAATATAAATTAACGGTATATTTAAATAACTATTATTATTAATTAAATATCCAAATAATTTGAGATTAAAATGAAACTAAAAAAATCATTATAGTCATGTCAGTATATCTGATAGAAAAATTGTTTGGTATCCTCTTCAATATGATAAATATCATGGATCTTGCAAAATCAATTTATTTTTAGCTAATAAGATAAGTATGAATAAATGGTTTATTAGAAATCTTTTACCAATCCAAGTTATTAGTGAACACTATCTGTTTCAAAAATTCTGAATACTATTACTAAAACCAAAAAGTTCGTTGTAATTCTTCAATAAGGACTTTTCTTTGAGAGCGCCCGTACATATCCTGGACTTTTTGTCCTGAGAAATGTCCATGACAAAACTGCAACTATTATTTTTGAAACAGTAATTGATATTTTTGAAATGTAAAAATAACAAATGTTTCAAAAATATTAGTGTTCGTTTCAAAAATATCAATGATCGTTTCAACTAGAACAAATCCCAGAACAAAAATCACTAGGATACCAACTTTTTTTTTTAATCTTTGAGTAAGGTAACTACTCAAGTACCAACTCGTTGCATTTCTAAATGTTGATAATGACAGTCACCAATTTGAGTAAGAGCAAGCATACATATCCTGGGTTTTTTTAATCTCAGAATTTGTTTCGGTTGAAACGAAAACTGTTATTTTTGAAACCAAACCGATAATTTTTTAAATAAAAAAATAACAAGTGATTTAAAAATATTAGTTTTCGTTTCAAAAATAACAATTGCCGTTTTAAATGGGACAAATCTCGAGACAAAAATTACTGAAACAATAACATGTTCTCTTTGAGTAAATCTATGTGAAAAATGACAAGGGTATACTTCCTATACTGGTCCAAGTGGGGAAGGAATGCCCAATTGTTAATTGAAAAAAAGTTGGTGTCCCGAGTGGATTTGTCTCAAGTTTTATTCTGATTGAAACTTCGACTGATATTTTTGAAACGAAAACTGATATATTTGAAATACTTTTTATTTTTACATTTCAAAAGTATTAATTTTCGTTTTCAAAAATATCAGTCGCAGTTTCTTCCGGGACATTTCACTCGGGACATGTAACTATACTCTTGTTAATTATTTGATAGACTTAGAGACAAAGATTACTTGATAAACTTAGAGAACTGAAATTTTGAGAGAATAACTTGATAGTGTTTTTGATAATATTATTATACTTAGAGATAAAATCATTAAGTGACTTAAAAATTTTTATGCAATAGAGTCTTTATTATAGAATTGCAACAGACTGCTAAATTTTAGTAACAATCTTTTGCATTTTTGGAACAGAAGCTCTTAATTTAGAATTGCAATAGATATCTAATTTTTAGTAATAGTCTTTTTAATTTTGAAACAAATAGGCTCAACCAATATCTTGGAATTGCAACAGAATACTAATTTTTAGTAACAGTTTACAGAATATATGAAATAAGACTTCGACCAATGATTTGAATCAACATGTCATAGAACTTAACTAACATGACAAATTCTAAGGTTTTAGCAGAAGAACATGATAGTGAATGCTAAGATGCTATCATCACAAGTGGCGTAACAAGTAAGTCACCGAATCTCTTAGACAAACTCAGGGAGTGTCTCTGTGCTTTTCTACTCAGACTTTCTCGAATAGATGATTGTCATTGTGAATAGCTAGAATTGCAACGGGCTAGAATCCAAGCAATTACTATGCTTGGAGATAAATCATGTGACGCTCAAAAATTCCTATGCAGTGGATACTTACTGTAAAAGTGCAACAGACTACAAATTTTTAGTAACAAATTTCCAAATTTATGAAACAGATTTGCTTTGGCTACAATGTTAGAGTTGTAACAGACTTCTAATTTTTGGTAAAAATCTCTCTTATTTCTAAAGTAGATGGACTTCAATCAATAACTTGAATTACCTTGTCACTAAACTCATTAGTTACGACAAGTACTGAAGCTTTTTTAGAAGAACTGATAATGAATAAATAGCGATAAAATCATTATAAGAGTGGATTAAAAAGTGAATCCCCAACTTTCTTAAACCAACTCGAAGAGTATGTCCGTCCTTTTCCACTCATACTTACTCAAATGGGTGACTACCATTATGAACTGTTAAAATTACAAACAGTGGTACTATACTCTTAGACAGAATCATTGTGGCGTTGAAAAACTCCTATGCAATGGGATCCTTATTATAATATTACAACGAACTTTTAATTTTTAGGAACAATCTTTGGAATTTCTAAAACAAACCGGCTTCAACTAATAACTTTGAATTTTAATGAATTTTTAATTTTTAAGCACAATCTTTTCAATTGGGTGCACACATTCATGTGAATTAAGTTGCACTTGATTTTCTGGTATTATGTACAATAAGAAGTATGGTAAAATATTTGATTCTCTCAATTACGATCTATCATGTATTTAATTATTGTTAATGATTTTTTTTTCTACATATTTTAAAGGAAAAGCCTACATAACATACATAAAAGTAGCTAAAATATTAGCATGCAAAATTTAGATCATTAAATCAAAAAACAATGTAATTAGTTTGAGAAAAAAAGAAAACAATTAAATCGTTAGATTAATTGTAAATCAGTATATTTAATGTGTGCCTATGTAGTCTTACCTTATTTTAAAATTTGAGTAATGCATATAGGAATAAAACTAAAAATTCGAGATATCAAAATTAAAATTTAAAAGACAAATATGATCATTCAATATTTTATAAAAGGAAAAAACTAAATGGTTGTTTTCTTAGGCGGAAAAAATCAGGAGATGCATAAGAAATAAATATGGGAGTTGACACATTAGAACTGACAGCTTTATTTTTGCAACAGGTAGCTTAAATTTTGCAGCAAAATAAGAAAGCATTTTTTAACTATTTTTTTCATTGCAAGAATTAAGGGGCATGTTGCAAAAATAAAGTCATGCATTACAATGCGTTGACTCTTACATCTATTTTTTATGCGTCTATGTATTCATTCTCTTACGTAGTTTCTATAACTGTCATATATGACTTGAAAAAAAAAATATACGACGTGAGAGAGGAACTAAAAAGAAATTATACGATGCATCACTAGAAATTATACATGTAACCAGCCATTAAAATTTAATGACTGCTTACACATCCTATAATTATTTTAACACGTCGTGTAATTTCTTATGTCACCTCATTATGACAACTATGAAAGTTCCCTAAAGCTACAGCCACCTAATAGTGTCCTTTATAAAAAAAAAATTGTGGTTAATAATTACATATTCATATGGGCAAAAGTTTTTTATTTATAATATTATCTGCCTTTTAAATATTATGTCGTAAGAAAAAGTTATGTAGGCACACAATGGTATGTATAAAATTATTATATGTCAATTTGGATCATTGAATTATGAAAAATATATTGAATTTAAAAAAAAAAAATAAACCATTAGATAAATTGGTGCATATTTTTTATATCTCGTAGATTAGATAATTGCATAATAATATTCTACGTAGTATTATTTTTATTATTTAACATATAGTTTATTGTCCTCGTCGTCTAACTAGCAGTACAAATTCTTATTTGAATTTCAAACGACTGAATACACCATAATGACCAAATATCCCTCGAATGTTTGTTCTATTCTTTTGGTTTTTTTTTTAATTTTGTGGGACCTACGGTCGGGCAACACTTGGGCATGCCTCTCGGGGGGTGTACCCATCCTCTTTATTTTTTTACCAGCCACGTCAATATGTATTCTGGGTATGGGTAATAATCTAGTCGAGTAACATTTTCCTTTTTCAAAATGATCATATTTGTCTTTTAAATTTTAATTTTGATATCTCAAATTTTTAGTTATATTCCTATATGCATTACTCAAATTTTAAAATAAGGTAAGACTACATAAGCACACATTATACATACTGATTTACAATTAATCTAACGGTTTAGTTGTTTTCTTTTTTTTCTAAAAATAATTATATTTTTTACGATTTAATGATCTAAATTTTGCGTGCTAACATTCCAGCTACCTTTATGTATGTTATGCAGCTTTTTCCTTTAAAATATGTAAAAAAAAAAAAATCATTAACAATAATTGAATACATGGTAGATCATAATTGAGAGAATCAAATATTTTACCATACTTCTTATTGTACATAATACCAGAAAATCAAGTGCAACTTAATTCACATGAATGTGTGCACCCAATTGAAAAGATTGTGCTTAAAAATTAATAATTTGTTAAAATTCAAGGTTATTAGTTGAAGCCGGTTTGTTTTAGAAATTCCAAAGATTGTTACTAAAAATTAAAAGTTCGTTGCATTATTATAATGAGGATCTCATTGCTTAGGAGTTTTTAAGCGCCACAACGATTCCGTTTATGAGTATAGTATCACTAATTGTAATTTTAACTGTTCATAATGTTAGTCACCCATTTGAGTAAGTATGAGTGGAAAAGGACGGAGATACTCTTCGAGTTGGTTTAAGAAAGTTGGGAATTCACTTGTCAATCCACTCTTATAATGATAATATCGCTACTCATTCATTATCAGTTCTTCTAAAAAAACTTCAGTACTTGTCGTAACTAATGAGTTTAGTGACAAGGTAATTCAAGTTATTGATTGAAGTCTTTAGAAATAAGAGAGATTGTTACCAAAAATTAGAAGTCTGTTACAATTCTAACATGGTAGCCAAAGCCAATCTGTTTCATAAATTTGCAAATTTGTTACTAAAAATTTGTAGTCTATTGCACTTTTATAGTAAGTATCCACTGCATAGGAATTTTTGAGTGCCACATGATTTTATCTCCAAGCATAGTAATTGCTTGGATACTAGCCCGTTGCAATTTTAGCTATCCATAATGGCAATCATCTATTCGAGTAAGTTTGAGTAGAAAAGCACAGAGACACTCCCTGAGTTTGTCTAAGAGATTTAGTGACTTACTTGTTAACCCATTTGTGATGATAGTATCATTAAGCATTCACTATCATGTTTTTCTGCTAAAACCTCAGTACTTGTCATGTTAGTTAAGTTTTGTAACATACTGATTCAAATCATTGGCCAAAGTCTTGTTTCAGATATTCTGTAAATTGTTACTAAAAATTAGTATTCTGTTGCAATTGCAAGATATTGGTTGAGCCTATTTGTTTCAAAATTAAAAAGACTGTTACTAAAAATTAGATATCTGTTGCAATTCTAAATTAAGAGCTTCTATTCCAAAAATTCAAAAGATTGTTACTAAAATTTAGCAATCTGTTGCAATTCTATAATAAAGACCCTATTGCATAGAAATTTTTAAGCGACACGATGATTTTATCTCTGAGTATAATAATATTATCACAGACACTATCAAGTTGTTCTCTCAAAATTTCAGTTCTTTAAGTTTATCAAGTAATCTTTGTCCCTAAGTTTATCAAATAATTAACAAGAGTATAGTTACATGTCCCGGGTGAAATGTCCAGGAAGAAACTGCGGTTGATATTTTTGAAACGAAAATTAATAATTTTAAAATGTTAAAATAACAAGTATTTCAAAATATCAGTTTTCGTTTCAAAAATATCAGTCGAAGTTTCAATTAGGACAAAACTTGAGACAAATCCACTTAGGACACCAACTTTTTTTTTAATTAACAATTGGGCAATCCTTCCCCACTTGGACCAACATAAGAAGTATACCTTGTCATTTTTCGTATAGACTTACTCAAAGAGAAAATGTCAGTGTTCCGGTAATTTTTGTCCCGAGATTTGTCCCAGTTAAAACGATGATTGATATTTTTGAAACGAAAACTGATATTTTTGAATCACTTGTTATTTTTTCGTTTAAAACATTATCTGTTTGGCTTCAAAAATAATAGTCGCTATTTCAACCGGAACAAATTGTGAGACAAAAAAACCCGAGATATGTATGTTTACTCTTACTCAAATTGGTGACTATCATTATGAACATCTAGAAATGTGATGAGTTGGTACTTGAGTAGTTACCTTACTCAAAGATAAAAGAAAAAAAGTTGGTATCCTACTTGATATTTCTGAAACGAACATTAATATTTTTTAAAACACTTGTTATTTTTATATTTCAAAAATATCATTCACTATTTCAAAAATAACAGTTGCATTTTTGTCATGGACATTTCCCAAGACAAAAAGTCCAGACAAGTACGGGCACTCTCAAAGAAAAGTCTTTATTGAAGAATTGCAACGAACTTCTTTGTTTTAGTAATAGTATTCGAATTTTTGAAACAGATAGTGTTCGACTAATAACTTGGATTAGTAAAAGATTTCTAGTTAACTATTTATTCATACTTATTTTATTAGCTAAAAATAAATTGATTTTGCAAGATCCATGATATTTATCATATTAAAGATGATACCAAACAATTTTTCTATTGAATATACTGACATGACTACTATAATGATTTTTTCATTTTTATTTTAATCTCAAATTATTTGGATAATTAATTAATAATAATAGTTATTTAAATATACCACTAATTTATATTCATCATTTAATTTTAATTATGACGTATTTATAAATTCTCATATTCTTTTAAATGATTTTTCAAAAAAGAGTTTAGTTTTATAACTAGAAGATCCATTTAGAAAGCATTTAGTATGTGGGTTCCATTAACAAAATATTTTGTTAATAATTTTAATGTACACCTAAAATTATTATATCTATACCCAAAGTGTCATAAGCTATAACAAGTAATATATGTTTTGCAATGAGTCATAAAAAGAAAATATATCTGATTATAAGCCACACAATTAGAATGTTGTGTCACAAGGACATACAAGATTTATCGAAGCAATCAAAACAAAATGACATATGTTTTGTTACATAGTTTCTCCCCCCCCCCCAAAAATCTATCAGCAATTTCTATTATATAGTTTCATGTCAAAAAAAATTTTTCCACTACTTTTAGTCAAATTGTGTAAAAAGATGGTTGAAATGCATTTCCAACCTGCACATTAAACAATGGGTAAGGATACATGTCTAAATTTTAGACTAATAATATTATGGGTTCGTACATTTGCAAATAATTAGTTGACTAAAAAACAAACCAGAAACGGATATTGTAAAAAATTTGAAGTAAGCTCTATAGGTGTTCTCGCTACTACACCATGAAATGAACTTGCCCAGTCATAAGTTGACTGGAAAGCAGCATTACTTGTCGGTTGCTCTATAAGCCCAGCCTGGAAAGACACATATAGTTGACAGAACTTTAAAATCACGTTCAATTTTTCTAATTTCTTTTGAAAAAAATAAACAAGCACAGATCTTCCATATCACTCCTTCTCAATCATCAATTAACAATCTTGCTATTCAAATAAACTCCCAATTTTAAAATAAATCCAAGAATATTGCTTTACCTGTGGGCCTACATTCACATCTTTGACAACATTTCTTCCTCTTAAAGAATCAATAGAGGGACCTGGTTGTGGAAGCCTTCCTTTATCTACCTATAACTAACAAAACTTTGCCACTTCAACTGAAAAAGTCATAATATCTAAACTATTTTTGGTATATAGTTTTACTATCTGGCCCTAATCAAATTTCTCGATTTATAATGACTGAAGGCTTTATTTTGCCTATTAGCTACTTTTTAAGTATGCAATCAAGAAATCTACTATTTATGCTCTTTAGTCTATGACAACCCTAACTTTTTTTCACTAAGTTTTATCACAACTATCCAACACATATTTATAATCAAAGTTTCATTTCACTTTTTAGAATTTTGGGAAATTGTTCATCATTTTCCAAACTTTATGGCCTTACTATAGTTAAAACCTACGTGTTAGCAGTATTACGATTGTTGATAAGAAAGGTTATCTTTACTTCAATGTCATCACAAAAACATCTAATAAACTTTATATAATATAAGCAAAATTAGCGAGAAATAAAATCAATCAATAAAAACTAGATCTTTAAATAAATTACTTACTGAAGTAATTGTGTTGCAGAAGGTTCCTCACAATTTGGCTGTATGTTGCATGGATTTGAAGTCTGGGGGTACCTCCTACGAACCCGTCTTCTATGAATTCTCTTTTTAATTGATGACAAAGTTCTTTTACTTTTTGGCTTTCCCCTTCGATGCATAGAAACTGGATCATTGTATCGTCGTATTGACCAGCAACAACTGCCTTCTTTGTCTGCCTCGTTTCCAGGACTATTGACACCTCCATACTCGCCAATGATAGTCTCACTGCTACCCCTCCAATTATCCAATCCTATATTTTGCTCTTATAAATTTCTCATGAATGCTTCAAACTTACTAATATCATGCACTGACTTCTCCACGATTGAATAAAAAAACCTTATCTAACTCTTTTTTTCGTCTACTTTCAATTGACAAAATATTGGCCCCCTACCTTCTTCAAGCTATGACAACGCATCATATCCTTCATCCATTTACGAAGTATAAATCTCTCAGATATAACCCTCACATCAAAATTAGTGAGAACTTTGAAGGCGTGTGCACATAGTATTCCCTTGAACCCAAACAAATGACAATTGCATTTCACTGAAAGTGATTCTCTATCAAATTGCACCATGTAACTAACACGACTATTGCTTAAATTACCACTACTCACTATCTCTATCACCTCGCACTCTACCTGGTTCCCTTCTACAGATAGAATTTTTAGATCACGATACATAATATCTATCAATTGTCTTTAGAGAATTCTAAATGTGTTATTAGTGTAGACGTTGCGAAGTTGGGCCTCAAAATTGAATCGAGTCATGCAAGGAATTTGACTACTACCAGTTACAAAATCCTCATGCAATTCTTTTTCAACCTTATCCTTAACAGCTAACTCATATTGTTCCACAAATTTACGAAGCGAAGTTCTAGAATTAACATAATTATTAAAATAAGAATGCATACTCTTGGTTCTTTGGGTTAAAGACATTCCTGCCCAAAAGGATGATTTAACATACGTTAGAACCCACCGCTGCCTATTTTCAAATAACCTCTATAGCTAATCATTCTCATGCAGCTGGAAGACATTCCTGCCTATCTTCGTGGTTGTGCTGTAACTCTACTTTAGTAATTAACCATAACCCTTCTTTCTTAACACAACATACTCGTGCTTTGCAACCCACCTTTTTACTAGGCCTTGGTGTTATTAAATTTCTCCCCATTGGCTTGTGTTCCGGGCTTTAGTACAAGTATATTTCATCCACCTAAGTTGCCCAGTGACTTCATCCTTTTTAGCACCACACTTTGTTATCCCAAATCCTTTAACTCTTACGCATGCTAGAAAAAATTCATACAATTCATCTAATTGTGGAAATACCATTCCGATAGTTGGTTCACCTATTTCTGCATTTTGGTTATCCAATCTCGTGTTTGCATTTTGGCCATCACTTGGATCGCTACCACTTTCGCATATTCTCATTCTAATTGGAATAGTTACCTCTGCCATTTGCAGCTCTTCTACAATTTAGTTCTGCCAATCAAATTAAACATATTACAAGTTTTTGACATCAATTTAACTACCCTTAATTATCCAATATTTACAACAAACACAAAGTATGAGCCTAATTTTCTAAACTCATAAAATTTCTAATTCATGCAGTTCTAAACCAGCCTCGACAAATATCGAATTTAGTTTTCCTTGAATTAATGCATGATAAATTAAACTAGTTAATTAGCAACACTGAAGTCTAAATGATATTCTATTCTATGTTAACTCTATAATTTGGTGAGTTTCAAGAAACACATGACTCATTACTCTGCTACATTACCACCTAATTTACCTAAGCTCTTATTCCAACCTTTATACTTGTTCTAATGTGATCGCAATCAAAAGTTCATATTATCAAGCTTTCAAAACTTTTAGCATATGTGTGCAGTGCTTGATTTCAAACACAATCATCTCCTTAATTACACACCATTCTTCCCCACAACACAAGCCAACTTGTATGCTTCTTACAAACGACCTCCAAATAAAAATTATTTTAAATATTTTTGGAGATACCCAATGATTTTACATTTCACAAAATTAGTAGAATACCTAATTAATGGGATCGCTATACGCCAACCTGTTCATCTAAGGGGATAACCAGTCATTCTCTACAAGCTAGCTTTGGTCGACGAGGTCATTTTTATGGCATTTCTTACCAACAAGCCAATAATGTACTTTAGCCCTCCAACATTACCTTCATTTGATGCCTCCCATTTACTATTGACTGGCCACAAATTGTATAGGAAAAATCTTTGAGGCTCATTATATCAGAGAAATCTTGCAAATCAAACAACATTGCCGCTGTGTTGTTAAGTTTGCGCCACAAGTTCTATTCCTTTCCATTCTTTGAGGGTTTCATGATTTATTTTTATACTGCAACAAATTACCCCATATGCCTTTTTTTCTTATCAATTCTAATTTTTTTTTCTTAGTAGTCATATTCATCAATTTACTGCTTTGCCCCTTCATCATTTCTTTGTCGCCCATTCAGGTGAACTTTGCTGCCACAAATTTATTAATTTTTTAATGTTTGCCACATCATTCACTCGTATTTCAGCCATTCTTTCTCGGGTGAAGTACTTTTTTCGTAAAATAAATAGAAAAAACAGAAAATGTACAGATATTTAGGGTGGGTATCAAGCGAGAAATTTCCCACCAGAAATAGAGGCACAAATCCTAGGCACAAAATTCAGGGTTTAGCGGTAGAATTGGCGAAGTCATTTCTGCTGCGAGAGATGGGAAATACAGAGGAGTGGCATTACATGGAAATTATGAATAGTGAAGTTCATCAATTGTCCCAATTGATGTACGATATGAGAGTTTAAGAATAGATTTAAATGGAATCCAGTGTGGAAAGGGTTGATCAGTTAATTGAGTAGAAATTGCACTGAGTGAGGGTCATATGTAGGTGAGAATAAGGCAAAGGCAAAGTGAATTTGGGGTATGTGGATGGGGAAGGAACTAGGTAAGAACAAAGAAGCTATAATGAAGCACCCTTGTAGAGGCTGGATAGTGGCTGAAAAGAAAAAGGGGCCCGAGTAGGGGGAAGTTTGAAGGTAGCTAGGTACAGATAGAAGCAACAGTCAGCAGAGATAAATGTAATTCTGATTAATGAATAAAGGTTTCTACTTATGCATTGCATTGTTTGATGAGTAGTCCAATGTATCCTAATTGCAAAGAAAATTGGTGGTGGGGCAAGTATCTATTTGGAATGGAAAGTGCAAAGTAATAGTGATGTGAAGTGAGTTATTACAGAATAACGATAAAAATTTTCCAAATGTTGAAATTGCCTTGTAAATGATAGATAAAATAAACTATGTCGATAGACAAATATGGAGTAATACATTGTTGGGGATCTTTAGTGCATGAAAGAAATTGATTTTGGGGGGAGAGGTATGAAGTGCAAATTAAATTGTTGTGTTTGTTAGGGACATAGCAAAGTTGATGAGTTGATGATGTTGTGGCCTTGCAAAGCATTGAATTTTACACTTATTGTAGGGTTCCAATTTAGAAAGTGAAGTTGCAATGGTTGAGTTGCATGAAGGCAATGAATTGGGCATGCTGGCTTTAGGGAGTAAAGGTGGTGCTGGATGTAATGCTTCAGACAACCAGGTGAGGCACGAAGAGCAGAGTGTGGATAATGAACCTCGAGTGGGAATGAAATTCGTTAATATTGTTGATCTGTATGAATTCTACAATGGATATGCGAGAGCAAAGTTGGGATCATAAAACGGGGGGCTAGAAAAGATGAAATTACAGGGGAGCATAGGTGGATGATAGTTACATGTAGTAAAGCTAGAGAGCACAAGAGTAAGGGCAACAATATGTTAGCCCAATGTCTTAGCCAGAAGTGTGGATGCAAAGCTTAGATTAGTTGTGCGTTAACATTAGGATGGTGGATAATCACCCAGGTTCAGTTGGAGCACAACCATAAGGTTGGTCTAGAAAATAGTTAATTCATTAGACAATACCAACTGTGGATGCACAACATAAGAGATAGTTGGAAATAAATAATATGGCAAGGCTAAGACTATGTGAGAATGTTAAGTCTATGGTATTTAAAGTTAAGGGACATGAGGAATTAACTTGTCTAAATGTTGATTTAACTAACCACATGAATAAGGTTCGCATGTTAAATGTGGTTGGAGGAGATGCTGATGCCGTGATGAAACTATTTGAAAGGTTACAAACTGAAAGTAGGAATTTCCTTTATGTAATTAAGCCAGACAAAGAGGAAGGTTGAAACATGTGTTTTGGGCCAATGGGTAGTGTCGGGCAGCTTATAGAGAGTTTTGTGATGTCATAACATTTGATACAACATACTTAGTGAATAAGTGTGAAATGCCTTTTGGAGCTTTTGTGGGTGTTAATCACCACGGGCAGTCAATATTATTAGGCATGTGCATTGGTGAATAATGAAAAGGCAAAGACTTTCACGTGGTTGTTTGAGACTTGGTTAAGCTGCACGGAAGGGAAGCATCCTGAAGCCGATTATTACTGATCAGTGTGCTACAATTGGTAACACAGTTTTCCCCAAGACACGACATAGGTGGTGTTTATGACATATTTTATTGAAATTGCCATCAAAGCTTGCATAGAATTCGAAATTTGATGCTTTGATAGAGGTCTTCACTGATCCTGTATATGACTCGTTGAGTTCAGAAGAGTTTGAGGGAACTTGGAGGAATATGGTTATAAAGTATAACTTGGAGAGTAATGATTAGATAGCCATATTATATGACAATAGGGAAATGTGGGTTCTTGCATATGTCAGATCATCCTTTTGGGCTGGAATGTCTTCAACACAGAGAAGTGAGAGCATGTACTCATTTTTTTAGTGGTATGTGAGTTCGAGAACCACACTTTGTCAATTCATTGAACAATATGAGTAGGCAGTTTGTGACAAGGTTGAGAAAGAAGTCCAAGAAGATTTTTTATCAATGAATTCTCAAATTCCTTATGTATCCTAATGGTCATTTGAGGTGCAACTTTGAAATGCCTATACAAATTCTCTTTTCAAGCTTGTACAGAGACAAATGACAGATGTGATGTGTTGTGATATGAATCTAAAATGTTCCCAGGAAACAACATCTGTTTGAGGTCATAGAGATGCTAAGGCATTATTGTGCAAAGACAAGGCAAATGAGTTACGTAGTTTATTTTAAGAGGGAAACAGTTGCAGTTATGAGCAATTGTCGATTGTTTGAGTTTAAAGGCATTCTCTGTTGCCATGTGTTCAAGGTTTTGACTAGTAATGATGTGGAGTCTATACCTGAGAGGTATATATTGGGTTGGTGGAGGAAGGATGTGTCTTGATGCCATATGAAGGTGAAGCTAGGTCAAAGCAATATGTCAGTTGAGAGTCAGAGGGCAAAAGAATTAGAGGGTCTCTTATATGCTTCTATGAGTATTGCTGCTCGAGATACAATGAAGTTTGAATTTTTGGTGGCAAGAATAAAAGAACAGTACAGTCATTTGGAAAAATGGATAATAAGTCCAGGGGATCATGACTACAAAAAAGTAGTTCCTAGTAATACTGATTATGCAGCTCAGAACGACGACACTGATGTAGTAAGGGAAAAGGACCTATAAAGATCCTGCAACTGTTAAATGCATGGCAAGGCTAGGGAGCAAACGTTGGACCTCTAAAGTTGTGAGAGCTAGTAGGAAGAAAAAAGTGAAGGGGAAGTAGGCACTTGATGAGGGTCTAGCTGGAGGATCAACCTCAAATGTAAGAGCTCCAGCTATAGTATTATTAGAACAGGTAAAGCAAAAATGAGAAAATTTTGGGCTTTTGAAACTGGTGAAATGTGTGGCATATTTATATAAGGACATGATTGTGTTTATGTTATGGTTTTTTTTTTTTAGGCAAATGCTAGAATACTCCAACAATCAATGCCAGTTGCTGTAGTTAGATGTATTGGAGGGCAACTGCAGTTTGGAGCTAATGAGGTATTGAATAGAGAAATACTATACCCGTGGCTTTAGTTTGACTTTGTATGTCAGTAACCATATAGTTGTTTATTGTTGAATATTCATAAACCAATGTGTAGTGGCAATTTGGACTATTTTTAATATATCATGGGCTATGTTACCTTATAGGTTGAGCAGCAAGAGGTTAGAAGGATATATTCCTCAGTCGCATTTTTGTATTGACCCATCGCTGATGCAGGTTTGCTAGGTAACCGCCTCTCTTTTCACAGTCATCTTTGAATAGCAACTACTTTGTCGTGCCATATATGGTATGTGTATATTGTGCATGATATCCTGTTTTGTATTGCATGGTGGATGTATGGCAGACTAACAATTTTTTATTAGGCAGTTAATGGATAATAGGTACATGCATTTTCTTTCCCCAACAGCCTTCCCATGGTAGAACAGGCGTGGTCATTAGCCTCAAGAATGCTGTTTTTAGATTAGGCTCTGTTTTTTTGAACTAGTTCCACATGAAATCAACAAGTTTTTGAAATCTATGCAGTCTTGTACTTGTAATGTTATCAAAAAAGATTGCCAACTCTGTGTCTGATTGGGTTGTGCATTAGTCCAAGATTGGTTGTTGTTCTTTGAACTTGGCGGGCAACCTCCCAGATAACTGAAGGCAGTTTATTTAGTAAGGATTATCTTCAACAATATAATGTTTGTTGGTAATATTAAAAGAAAAAAAAAGTAGTCTCTGGGTTTCAAAAATACAAAGCAATCTAATTATCCCCTTTGAATCCAATCAAATCATCCCATTACATTAATGGATTTGTTTTGGTAAGACGACAAACATCATGTTTGTCTGTCCACGAATCATATGTTCCACCTAGTGGCTACTGATAATTTAACTTTTGATCCACTTAATTGAAAGTGTAGATGCATTAAGAATTTTCATTATTGTTTGAAGGGTTTATTACAATCAATTGCCAGGGTGCAAAGTAATGAACAAGCGAAGCAATGAGTGCTCCATTGTTGTTCATGTCGGTGGTTACAAAAATAAATTTAGTCTGTGTGCATTTGACTTGGTCATAAGCTTTTCCCGCTCGTAACGAATTGATGCTAGATTTGCTTCATTTGGTACTTTTTGTATCAGGCATTGATCCGCATAATATCTAAACTTGTTGCACATAAGGGCTATAATAGTTGAAAGAAGTATATCTCCATCCCCTTTTTGTGCAGTATATTGAATAAAAATTTTGTGCTATACTCTGTGCCATTTTTATTGATTCAAGAGGGTAAGGAAAAGGATTGGCAAACTTCATATAAGTTATATGTTCATTATATATAATGGCGGTGTGGATGCTCATTACTTGTTGATGTGATCCGATAACAGCGTAACTTGGTTGCGTAATTAGTTGACAATGTTTTCATAACAGGGTGGGTTCAGTCAAACTCCACTGATGCAAATGCTCTAGTATCAGTCAAATGAGTTTGGGTTGGAACTTTAGTAATTGGAAATCATATTCCCTTACGAAGTTTTCTTGATTGCATAAAGATTTGGCCGTCTAATTTGTTGCAGGGTTAGTGCATGAAATGGTCGCATAGTCCGTTACATGATGGCCTCTAAAGTGAGTACAAGTATGACTCGAGTGTTGCCAAGCTTTCTATGATAGTGTCGCCAGATTCATTTATTGAAATGTTGAATGCTATTATATACAAATGTTAATGCATACTTGGAGGAATAGTTGCTTGGGTGGTTCAAAGTTTTATCTTGCGTATGTTAAGCCAATATTTCTTGCTACATAGTGCCGCGGGGCAGTAGGTTTGATTCTTCCTTCATGTAGGAATGTGTGTAATAGGTTAGCAAACAATGATCATTGCAGCTTTCACTGTGGTTTCTTAGAGTTTTGTCTTTCCATCAGTAGTTGTTTGAACCTTATGGTCCATCCACGTATCGGAAAGTTTACTCTTATAATTGTTATAGCACACTTGAGACTCAAGTGCTGCAGGATAGTCCCTACATAGGATAGTTAGATGCTTTATTTTTCAAACAGTGATCCTCATAAATGTATTAGTCGTTTCTAGAGTATTATTGTGCCATGTTCTTTGAGTTAACGTTCAATTTTTTATGCTTATAAACTCTACAGTTGATCCACATTGTTACCGGTGTAGATGCAATAGAAACTTGCACCGATCATGTAAATGCTTTTGAATGTTTTATTGTCATGCTGTGACTTGTCTCGAGAAAAAATCGCGTTCGAATGTTGGTACAATTATTCGTTTAGGAAAAAACTGATTAGTATGTCTTAGTTATGATTATTAAAAGGACTCCATTTTTCTAAAATCATTTTATGTATGAAAACACTATTTTCATATTATGTTTAAGTTTGTAGACTACAAATTTAAACGATGAGGCGCGGACACAGTAGAAACTCCAGTCGATTGTCCTAGGTTGCTGGCTTTGGCGAGGCTGGTTAGGTTAACGAACAATTAAAAACAAAGTCATAACTTGCCTCTGTGTTACAGTTGACACCGCTTGAAGCAGAGAGTTTTTCCCGATGGCATCCTATGATTTGTTTTTCTCCTCCAATTACATGCTCTAACCGGTGTTAGACGTCCACTAATCACTTAAAATATCGTGTTCCTTGATGCTTTTTTAGGAGTTCATGGTCCTCATAATTGTTACTAGCCCATAAAATGTAATGGGTTCGATGCTGATTACTTTTGCATCTGATCCACATACTGTGAAGACTAGGCGCGTGTCACATTAAAAATGTTCTTTGAAGGGTTAGTGCATTCTTCCTCACAATGTGTACTTACCACTCACCCCCTCTACGCCATTTTTATTGCATTATTGGATACTCTCCATGCAACACATACCCCTTCATGTTATGGCTAAATGGATGGGTATTATTTATCAGTCATATAGAAAGTCAGATTTTGCTAAGGAGAAAAAAAAAAAATTAGATTTCCCTATTTGCATTTACATTTCATCACCTTGGGAGCTTACTCTGAAATTCAATCACGGTTTACTGAATCTACTGCTCCATTCCCTGCCATTACAGTAGAGGTAGAGGCATTTCAGAGGCTTTATAGGATAGTGTCTCTGGCTTAAAAAAAAGCACGTTTGCTAATATTTTGTTCAGACAGTGATCCACATAATGTCAAAAGTTGTTGCACTAAACGTGCTTATGTCTATGCCTTGATTCTCCATTCTGCAATCCTTGTTATCGTATGCAGAAGTGGCATCTTGATGCTTTTTTGTACACTGACATTGGGGGTGGTGCACTATTTCCTTCCATAATAGGACATTGGCATGATCGGTTGCTTATTTGTTTTTGGTTTGATTCACATATGTGCTATATTAGATTTTTTTAGATGTACAACAAGCGAAACTCAGTTTTGTCAACCTGGATGGGCCAATGTAATCACTCCCCTCTACTTGTTCTATGCGTTATGGTTAACGGTTTAGTGGGTGCCTATGTATGGTACTTTTTCCTGCTTCAGTTAATAATGAGTTTGATGCCATTTTGTTCTTACTATGATCCACAAATGTTGAAGGTGATATGCACTAATATTTTAATTTGACCTTTGTAGTCCATTACCTTCAAATCTATTGCTTGACATAATTATATTTACTCGTCCTTTTGATATTTTTTTACTTCAAATGTAATTTACAGCTTCGAATTTTCCACATAATTTCATGAGTAGTTGCATGACCATGGCCCTGTCTTTTTTTATGTATGCATGAAAGTATTTTGGTCAATTATTTTTCGTTATTAAATTATTAATATAACTTTAGCTATAGGCCCAAAATCTGCCACAATACTTGTTTCATCGTTTCGTGAAAAATACCATCACAAACTTACTACACATCGGTAATTTTGATTGTTGTACTCTTATTGGGCCTGTAGTTTATAAGCGAAAAAAGAGGAAAATAAATTTCAGTCCATACCAAAGACAAAAATAAGACCTATAATAGGCCTGCTATTCACAATACAAGGCCACATTACATCTTCCATACAAAAATGCTTTGCAGTAAATTAATAACTTCAGTAAACGGGCCTACTACACGTACAGCTGGCCTATTACAGATGACATACGACTGCTCTGATGTGGCGGATATTGAGCAGTAAATAGTGTCTGCCTACACTGGCCATAGCCCAAAGGCTGAATTTGTAAAGGTCGAAGATGGGTATTGTGTCTTCTGGGATTTGTACAGCTTGATGAGAGCCTTTTGCACTTATTCCGGGATTGCATTGGAGAAAGAAGCATGTGGGAAACATTATTGCCTCAAGATTTGCAGGTGGACTTCTTTAGTTGTGATTTTGCAGCATGAATGGAAGAGAATTTTTTTGGGGACTTTGCTAAACTGATTTTAATGGGATGGCCTATGATGTTTGCATAAAACTGTTAGGGGCTTTGGAAGTGGAGAAACCAATAAGTTCTTTCGGTTAGTTTTTTTTTATTATTATTTACAATAAGTCTTATTGGAATATAAAGGGAGGGGAAAATGAAATTAGTGAAGGGGTCATGGTTGAGGAGCATTCTCCTCAACTACTAAAGCAAATGCTTAACCTCTTTTTTCGGTTAGCTTTTGTTTGCACTACAACATGACAATGATCTTGAGACAATATAATGAGTATAAGCAAGATAAATTCCAACGTAAACAGAAGCAGATAGAATTTATTAATTGGAAAGGTCCTCTTGAGGGCTGGGTAAAAATCAACACGGATAGAGCACTGCATGGTAATCCCGGATAAGCCGCTACTGGTGTAGTGGTTCCTGATTATAGAGGTTATTGGCTTGGAGGTTTTGCTTATAATATTAGCATATGCTCCTTTTTAACAGCGGAACTGTGAGGTATGTATAAAGGGCTTGAAGTGGCTTGCCAACTTGGTTGCAGAAGAGTATGGCCTGAAATTGACTCCAAAGTAGCACCGGAGCACATTGCGAAGAAGGTTCCGGTCTTCCATCCCTAAGCAAATCTCATAGCAGGCTGTCAAGCTTGGATAAGCAAGGACTTGATTGTACAACTCACTCACATATGCAGAGAAGGAAACCCGATGGCGTATTAGATTGCAAATTTTGCCTTTTCCCTTCAATGGAGCGTTTCATCTGCTCCCTCAATCGCCAACTGGTTCTTAATTCATCTTGCAGCAGGATCTAGTAGTGGATTCTTGGCCTTATTAGTCATCTGTTTAATTTATGTTTTTTTTTTACCATTAGAGCTTCCATTAGATAAAAAAAAAAAGCGAGCTTGGTTTTATTGCGAGATGATCCAGCCAGAATGCATCCAGAATGTGGGATCCTATCAAATATATATATACACACTAATAATAGACTTGCGTATAATGTGCGGATTTCATAATATTTTTTATCTATTTTATTTTATTTTACTCCATTTAAAAGAAAAAAGTAAAAAAAAAATTATTTTTTAAGGTAAAAAATAAATAGTTTGGAGTTTTTTTTTTCTTTTCTTATCTTTTAATGAAATTTTAGCTTCGTTCTTTTTTTTTTCTTTTTAACAAAAAATAAATAAATTTCAAAGATTTTCTTAATTTTTTTTCTTTTTTAAAAAGAAGAACTCAAAAATAGCTTTTTTTTATTATTTTCTTTCATTTAAACATTTTATAATTACAAAATTTAATTACAGTCTAGATAGTACTATATAAATCAATAGACTCGAGTGATGCACAGATTTAATAATATTTTTTGACAATTTATTTTTACTTTATTTTATTTAGAAGAAAAAATAACAAAAAAATCTTTTGATATTAAGTATTATGTTTTAGGAAATTTTTTCAATTTTTCAAAGAAAGTAAAGTGATTTTTCTTCTCTTTCAGGAAAACTTTTGCATAGTTCTTTTTTGCTTTTTCAGAAAAAAATAAATTCAGATATTTTCAAAATCTTTTTTTAATGGAAAATTTGATAGTAGTTTTTTATTATTTTCATTTATAAGAATATTTTATAATTATAAATATTTAATTGGTGTCAAAATAGTATTATATAAATGAATAGAATCATTGTTTGATTACAATTAAATTCATATTAATTGATTAATAGAATCCTAATGTTTTCCTAATTGTAATAAAATTTTAATAATTATAAGATATTTCATTATTTTTAATTTACAAATTCATGAATGTTGCCGCATGGAAGAGAGAATATTTGAGATTTTCTCTTAAAGTTGGATCCAAAATCAATAAATTTGCAATCAATATACTAAAATGTGCAAGAGATAAGAGGATTATGTAATAAATTACAAAAATTTCAAAATACATCTAATTGCTTTTTCTTTTTTTTTTTCACACTTTACTAACTTAATTGCATATATATCAACTATTTATGATAGAAAACTGAAATTTTAAAAATAATAAAATAATTTTTGTTCAATGGAACCCAATCTCAGGTTACTTTCTGACCTGAATCTCTAATTACTAACTTTTTGTCCAAAAAAGAAAAAGAAAAAGAAAAAAAACTCTCATTTATTATCCTCTTAGGTAGGAATCTACGTTTTACTAACCACTTTTAAATATCAATTTTTGTTTTCTTTAATAAGAAAAAAAATATTTGCAAATCCCTACAATGGCATAATCTTTTTTTTTTTTTTTTTGAGAAGACCTACAATGGCATAATCAATTAAACATAATTCTTAGAATCTCATTTATTACGCTCTTAAATAGGAACATACTTATGAAAAGAGGAATTTGAAATTAGCTTTATTTTAACTATTTAAGAAAATTGAAAATTTAGAATTTGGCTTATTTTTCTTTTTAATTAAAAATAGTTGGTAGAAGTAGGCTTTTTTCCCTTTTTAAAAAAAGTCGGCAAATTTGGGAGAATTTTTTAGATTCTTAAAATTCTATCCTTTTTTTCTTTTATAAGAAAAGGAAATATTAATAAATCTCTACAATAACCTAATTGATTTAACATAATCGTGGAATCTCATTTAGTATCATCTTAAATAGGAATGCTTGTTTTTCAAATCTTATTTTCCTAAATTGGTTTTTTTTTTCCTTTAATAGTAAGCTAATTAAGTTCCTTTTGGCCTATTTTTATTCCAAGCAATATAAATAGGAACTTATTTATTTTCCTGCTAACATTCCTTTATTTTGCTACACCTAGTAGAAGATGACAAGTCAAAACATAAGTCTTTCGCTACTTCTAGACTTCTAATTTTTTTCTAGCTATGGATTCAAAGAGTCTTATAGTTTTCCACTTTTTCTTTTCATCTACTTGTTTTCAATACTTTAATTTAAACATTCAATGTTGTATAATAATTAATAAACTAGTATTTTTATCATGATGTTCGTTATTCCTTCACTTTGATGACACTAATATGCAATGAAAGATAGAATAAACCGGTTTTGAAAGGTTAATACTTTGTTTGCCAAGTATTGTAGTTGTGTTTTTTTCCAATATGACTAATTAGCTAGAATTTCAAATTTTCTTGAAAGTTACCCATATTAAGGGTGAGTCTTAATTTCAATATATAACAGTATATAATTAAATTTTATGCCAATATTTAACTGAATTTTTATTAGTAATTTCTTAACAAAATATCACAAACTCGTGTATTACACGGAGCCAACACGAGTTACTATCTAAATCCACCCCTGGATGTGACAACAGTTCATTACAGATCTCCTACATGCTTTATCACCTTCGCCCTCTGTTACGTTTACTACAATTTCAATTACCAAATGAGTTAAGATCTATCTACCACACACACACATACAGAAAAGACACACGAGAGCAAATAGAGAAAGCAAAGAAAAGATAAACAAGAGAAACAATTCCGAGGATGTCGAGAACACCATGAATGGGAGTGTCGATGTCAATGGACATGTTATTAGGGTTGTTCGCAAACTAGTAGAGAATGACAATGCTAATTAATATGAACTATTAACACAAGAGTAAGATGGCAGTTAAAGCCCAAAACTTGTAACAACCTTTTTTTAACTAGATTCAACTGTAAATTCGAGCTCTTCTTCTTCGCATTCATCGTCATATGTCATCAATTTTCAAAATTGGCTAGATTTGTTAAAATGCGTAAAGGTTGAGATTTATTTATATGATCTTAAATTCAAATAGTTAATATCATCACAAAATATTCGACAACTGTTTTAAGTTTTGATAATATTATATCAATAGAAGATCGAGTTCAGTGGGAACTAATGTTGAAAAAACTTCTTATTATTCTTTCAAAAAAAGAAACATTTTAAATGAAACAAGGAAAAGGAAAGCAAACAAATACAGTACTAATGATAAAAACATTAGCTCAAATACAATTCCTTTTAGTAAAAAAATTCCTTTCTGTTTTTTAGGTTACAATTGAAGCTGAGAGGCCATGAAAAAAAGAATAGAATTATTAAAACCTGAATATAAGACTAATAAGTCTTAACAAAGTATCCCAACCAATTGTACCAAAAGGATGAGACAAGAAATTCCTTTCATTATAGGGGAATAACACGAAAAGGCACAACTTTACAAGCCATTCAAGAGCAGTAATATTGTTTTGATATCTCTACATTCCAAAATCAAAGCCATTACCCATTACAGGAGGACAACTAATATTTACATCTTGAATCAATCAAATGAATAGCTTAAAAAAAAATCTACTTTGAGTTTAACGTAAAAATTCCTTTATGGCTAACTATAAGTCATCTTTGATACCGAAAGTTAAACCATCTTGTTAGAATTGAAACCAATATTAAGGAAGGATAAAGATCCCCTTTCTCAAGTACTTTACCTGCATCAGCAAACCCTGGATTAGCATATGACTTGCTATCTCCATATGTTCAACTTATAATTTTTCTTAGAAAAGAAATTCCAACTTACTAGAGATTCATTTGCCTTAAAATGACACATTTTGAATCCGTAACAAGTGTCGGCCCAAGAGATGGATTTATCATTTATTTTATAAAACCCTTCCAAGAATATGCTGCTAATTTAATTTTGGTCTTTACATATGAAGCTAACCCATTGATATTCATATTAGAAAAATGGGCTTTGTCTAAAGATCTTTCATAGAAGATAAAGTTTTGCGATATGATATAGCAAAGGAAACAACTATGTCATGTCTAAAGGTGGCAAAAAGTCGAGTTAAGTCAAGTTTGAGTTGGGTCATTTCGGGTTTACGTCATTTTAGATTGAATTACTTTTAGATTACGTTACATTTGATTCGAGTTTGGGTTGCTCGGGTTCAAGTCACTCTGCTTCGGGTCAAATTCTAGTCTTATGCAAACTGAACCACTATTTTCTTAGGTCTCTTTTCATTGAAGTGAACGATTTAAATTAAATCCAAAATTCATTCGTCCTATAAGCTAAATGCCTAAATTTAACATTCTTTGTCATATATTTTTATATGTAAGTATATAAAGACAAAACTAAGCAAAAAATTCAGATTTTTTCTCTGTCATGTAGCGATTTCTCATGAATTCACAACTTAAAAATCTCAAAATATTTTATAATTATTAACATTTTATTACAATCAAGACATGATTAGGTGTTAAGCTCATATTTATGTGATATTTCAATTGCTTAATTTTGATTGATTTTTGAATTAATTCATGAGAAAATCTTTCATAAATTGTATAAGTGTTTAACTTGACTTATTATTTGTGTTGTGTAGGGAAAGTCAGAGTTTTGGACATAAAATTTTGATTGATCGACCGATGCAACTGCGAGATAAAAAGAAAGAAGTTACAAAAAAAAATTTGATCAGTCAATCGAACTGAGTCAGCAATCGACCAATTTAAAGGGAAAAGAAATTATACTGTTTTAGAAGAAAACTGACTGAATGGACATTGACTGCAATCAGTTTGAAACCTTAATACATTTCAACCTCTACTTAAGCGAAAAAAGAAAGATATTAAACCTTTCCTTTTTATGGTTTTGAAGGCACTTAAATTTTAGGAAGTGAAAGTTTCTTATAAAATAGCAACTAGAGAATTTTGAGTTGTCTAATCATTAGTATCTTCAGATAGTTATAACAAACAGAAAGACTCTTTAAAGAAAGCCGAAAAGAGAGGAGAAGAGAAGAGAAAGTATGAGTCATCTAAGAGAGAAATCATATTTGTTGTCCTTAATTAATCACTATATACTTTGTCTTTGTTAAGATTGATTGTTGATTTTTATATTATGAGTAGATAAATTCCTTTTATTAAGGCCTTAAAGTTGTTAAGACATGTAGATGTGATTTTTAGGAATTTAATTGAATTGATTTAATTTAGATTTTGTTAGTATATGGTAATGTTTTTAATATTTGCGATTAATTGATCACCCTTTCAAAGATTTTCAAACTTTAATCTAGACACAGACAAACTGGCAAGAAAGAGAGCAAAGAATACGGTATACCATGATATTAAACTGACTAAATACCATAAAATCAATGTCATTGTATAGCTTTCAATGACAAGGTGTTTTATGTATCACTGTAAGCTAAATATCCAACAGATTAATAATACGTGTCTTATTTAATTAAATCCTCACAAAGGCAAGGGTTATTAAATAGAAATAAATTTATTATTGTCTGAATCAAAGGGTAACAATTAACTTAAGAGGTTTCACCATGACATATCCTCTTCTTTATTGATTCAATATAAATTTGAAAAAATCATATTCCATATTCATGTCAAGTTTGGTGCCTCAGTATATTCACTGATATTGTCTTTGGGTTTTTATTTAGTTATTTTCTTATTTTTCTAGATTTCAGTTTGAGATTGTTAGTTTAGTTAAATTACAATGTTTGCCGATTGGATAAACTTAAGAAAAAGAAAAAAAAAAAAGTACTTTCAATTTTTTTTTCCTTAATCCTTTCATTTTTTTAAAAGAAATTAAAAAAATTGTTCAAAAATACTCAATATTAAATTTTTTTATTTTTTATTTTAGATAAAATAAATTAAAAATAAATTATCAGAAAAACATCATCAAATCAGTGCTATACATGTATATATATATATATATATATATATATACTAATAATAAACTCGCGCGATGCGCGGATTTAATCATATTTTTTTAAAAAATTCTTTTTACGTTATTTTATTTAAAAGAAAAATAAAAAAATTCTAAATTTTGAGTATTATTTTTATTAGGAATTTTTTTTAGGAAAATAAAAAGATCTTTTTTCCTTTTTGGGAAAATAATTTAAGAAGTAGTTTTTTTTTCTTTTGAGGAAAAAATATACGTAAATTAGAGAGATTTTTTAATCTTTTTTCTTTTCTCTTTTTTTTATTATTTTATTTTATTATAAAATTTAAAATAATAGAGACTTAACTATAGTCAAAATAAGAATATCTAAATCAATAAAACTCTTATTTGATTATAATTAGATTTGTATTAATTGTAAATCATAATTCTAATTATGATATAATTTTTATAATTATAAAATACTTTATTATTATTTTTAATTTATAAATTTATAAAAAAAATACCACATATTAGAAAGAGAAAGATTGAAATTTTTCTTTCAATTTCAACCTTATATACTTATTTATATAGATATGTGCTCCACGAAAAGATACCAAAAGGGATGGGTTTTGCTTTCTCTCGTGAGTCGCCCCTCAACAGTTGATATCTTTCTTGGAATTGTTTTTTTTTTTTTTTTCGGGTATAGCAAGGTAGAAGTGTTCTCGTCTCTTGGACTTTCGGGAGATGAGTAAAGGCATTGTTAAAGGAACAAAAGTAAAGGCAAAAAGTCTTTTCTTTTTTTTTTTTTTTAATTGGCGAATGATTTAGATTTAATTCAATTTAATTTGAATTTTTAAATTATTTTTAAGTTTGAATTATTTTAAGATTTATGTTAAAAAATCAAATTCTTAAAATAATTTTTAAACAAATTTAGATTAATTATCGGTTGAGTCTCTTTTTAACACATCTGGCTATCCTCCTCCCCTTACACTTTGTTTGGGAGGGAGGAAATTGGGGGAAAAGAAGAGAAAATAAGATAATTAAAGTAAATTATTTTATTTGAAAAATATTTGAAAAGGGGATCCACAAAAATTTCTAATTTCCTTAACCCTCCATACTCCACCAAAACTAATTCTCCTAAAAATAGAAGGAAAATTGTTAGTTCTCTTACTAAATTTATTAAATACCTCAATTACCCCTCACATAATTTAAAAATTACAATTTTACCTACACAAAATATTTTAGTATAATTTATTATGAAAGATAAAATTATTATTTTAACATATTTTATATTTCTCCTATCCCACTTTTCACTTTTTTCCGAACAAAAGAATTTATAATTTTTCTCCATCTTATCTCCTCTTTTCAAATACAAAAGAGAATAAAAAATATTCTTCTCTTAATAATCATCTCCTATATTTTTCTTTCCCTCACTTTTTTTCTCTTTCAAAAATTTTGTTCAAATACAATATTAAATCTTAAAGAAAGTAATTTCTCCACTCCAACCTTACTAATTCTGTTCTCTTACCCAATAGAATATCTATTTCTATTTTTTTTTAATTAATTCTTTGTCGGGTGGAGGACGACAAAGGAAAGACTGCACGGTCTCATGGTCAAAGTCCAAAAAGTCAACCCCCGGACACTGCCACTAACTAAACAAAGGTTCCCCCCGTTCCAGGGATTTTCTTTCTATAAAATTTCCGGGGCACACGTGCCTTTTTCCAGACACTGTTTTCGCAGATTTTAAATCGCCTGCGACTGCTCGTGAGAAAAGCCCACACGACACCGAATCGGTTCTTTATTAGCAACTGTAAAAAGCGTAAGCACGGCTGGCTCCTCTCCGCGGCATGCGGATCTCTCGGGTGTACCCGCTCCTCCTGCTTTCTTAGGTATTTCCCCGGCGGGCGGCTTCTCCTCTCTGTTTGCTACTGGTAATAAGGCTTCGGCATTTCGCAAAGCTTCTGGAATTGAATTTCGGGTTCGAGCCCATCTGGACTCCTATTCAGTCAGTAGCTTAGTGAATCGAGCTTCCGGGTCGACCCGGACGAGGTTTTGGCCATTGATTTTATGCTTCAATTGTGTATAATCTGTTGGACGAGACTTCACTACAGCGCTCAGGTTGTCCAAATCTTTGAACCCAAAGATTGTCACTTTAGGTGAGTATGAAGCGAGTCTGAACCGGAACGGGTAGTTGAGCCGGTTCAACAACGCTCTGCCTGGAGTACTATTCCGCTGTTTCCTTTTCCTTTTTTTTTTTTTCTTAAGGAAATATTTTCGTCTTCTCTCTTTCTTAAACCCCACTTACTTGCTTCTCTATCTCTCTCCCTCAGGTTACAGTTACAGTTACAGTTCGGAGAGAAACAGTTTAGAAAATTGGTATTGGGGTTGTTGAGGTTTTTGGGGTTTTTGGGAGTCATGGGAGCTCTGGCTCCTCTATCTTCCTGGATACCGGAGGATGATTTTTTATTGAAGAATGCTGTTGAGGTAATTTACAACTCTGCTTCAAGACCTATTCTTTAACAACGGTTTTGCATTTTATGGGGTTTTGGGGTTTTTTTTTTTTTTTTTTGAAAAAGTTAGGATTTTATGTTTGTCAAGAAAAAGGGGGGGAAAAATAGGAATCAGCGTGAAAAGAGCCCTTAGCGTTATTGAAAGGATTTAGGAGTGTTTCTTTTACTTTTAAAATATCCTTGCAATTTTTCACATGATGATTTTGATTATTTACACTTGCCTCGAGTGTTAATTTGGGGGGTTTCTTTCTTGCATGCACTGTCACTGGAATAAGGAGTGGGGTGTTTTGTGCTTCTTGTTTTAGAAATACATTGTCGCATGTCAGCGTTATTGCTCTGCAGTCATTAATATATGGTTTCTGTTGAGAAACTCTTCCTTTTTTGGCTTTGAAATCATCCAAGTGAGATTTTGCCATTGCAATCATTCAAGGTGTTGATGATCACTAACTAATTTGAGAATCGAGAAGTTTAGTGCAAAATTTTTCGATAATTTTGGTAACAAACTTTAATATTATTTTATGGCATGTCAAAGGCATGGAATTGTTACACCTAGAACAGACAAATGGGGGCCTTGCCTTTTCCATTGCATGTAATATAGCAAGTCAATCTGATCAAGTGATCGGTAATAGTTTTTAACTGAAGTTTTCACGATGTTGAAGATAAGATGCGCATTTAAGTCTTAATTGGCAAGGGATGATGGACAGTGAAAACACATGCATTGTTTGTCATTTTAAAAAACTTCCCATATGTAATATTCATAACTGGATATTCTGATTTTCCTTTTTGTGTTTAGCAAATTAAGGGTTACACCCGATCTATCAGATTCTTTTTCCCTCCACTAGTTACTGATTCTAGGATCTTTGTATTAATTGGCTTTGGTAGAGTATTTCAAATAGTACGTCAACAAAAGCTCAGCTTCCTAATCCGACAAATCCAACAATGCAGTTAGTAGAATGGCTTTCTGATTTTTTTGATAAAAGAATTACGATGCATTCTGCTAGCTTGTATTGGTAGATTACTGCAAGATATATGTGGATGAGTTCGGAAAGAAAATAGTCTTGGCATAGTGGGGGTAATGGACAGGCCAAATATTTTGACAAATCGCTCTTTTTTTTTTTTCTTTTTTTTTCCCTTTCATATTCTTTTTCTGGGACATTGTGGCAGTTTATTGCTTTGTGACATGCATCGTTTTGGATTTTATTCCATGAAGCCGTTGATTTCAACTATGTTTAGGAAATTCCTGTTGAATTATCCTTTTTGTAGGCTGGTGCTTCATTGGAGTCCCTTGCTAAGGGTGCGGTGCGGTTTTCTCGAAGATTTACTATACGAGAACTACAAGAGCGTTGGCATTCGCTCCTCTATGATCCTATTGTATCTGCTGAGGCAGCTTTTCACATGATTGAGTTTGAACGGTCTGCATCATCTAAATGCAACAAGGCAGGAAATCCAAAAGAAAACAAAGGTTGTTCTAGGAAGAGGAATGCTGAAAGTGTCCGTAGTTGTTATCATGCATTGCGCAAAAGAATTCACAATGGGCCTTTTAATCCCATGGATCTGAGTTTTCTTGTGGCACCCAGCAATAGCAATTACATTGGAAACAGAGACAAGTCTTTATCTGGACACTGCATGCTTAGCAGTGCTGTTTCCAATCATTTGGGACTTCAGGAGTCTGATTTAGATATTGTGCGTAACGTCTTTCCACAAATAGGTGCTGATGGAGCTGATGATGCCTTCCATCCACAATTTGAGGAGACAGCTCAAGATGATTTCTCGATTGGGCCAAATGTTGTAAATAGAGAGATTGCCCATTTGGTTGGAGAGAATCAGTCTCAAAATGAACCTGTGGCTGATGAATTAGGTCAACAAAAAGAATTTTCGGTTACTGGTGACTCGGGACTCTCTGATTTGCGTGGAGACCACGTCTTTTGCTTACAATTTCCAGAGTGCGATTCATCATTTCATGACTTGGAGTACTCATCACCTGTTCCTGAGATGCCAATATGGAGAGTGGTTGAAGGCATTTCTGAGCCAAGTGTTCCTATTGACCTCAGTGTGGGGGGAAAAGAAATGCAGTCAGGGGATATATTTTCACTTCCTATTGATGACAATACTGAGAATGCATATGAAAATGTCCACAGAGACTCCAATTTAAAACTAGACATTCCAGGTGAGGAGTTGAACGCAACTGCTAGTGCAGAAGGTTATCTGGCTGAACTTTCCATTTCCCTTTTGGAGTTTGCAAATGATGAAGATCTTACATTCCCAGATGTTGACGGAAAAGATGTGATTGGTAAATCTTACTATGATGGTCTGAGTTCACTTCTGTTGCACTCGCCAAATGATGTCAGTCAAGATCATTTGCTGAATGTAAACGAACAAGAACCATCCGTTGCTCCAGATCACCTTAAAAATCATTCTGGTGTATATTCTAGAAAGTTAGACAATGACAGGGAGTCTTGCTGCAGTGGTGGCGCAGTTTTGGAAAACCAGTTTCTATCATCTACAACACAATCCAATCCTCAAATTCCTGAACTGAGCGGTGGAGTTATATGTTGTGTATTAAGCACTGAGGACCCTGTCATCCCCTGCAATGATGATGTCATTTTCACAGATAACTTGTGCCATAAATCAGGTTCCTCCATGGCACAACGAAGTTTCCAAGATGCTGGTGAGCAGAAATGTTCATCAGTAAAGGAATTTTCTAGTATACAAAAGACCAGTCTTGGAGAAAGTATGTCAGTGCACAGGGATCTAGAAAAGTTTGGGATTCCTCACACGTCTTCTCAGACAAAAAGATCGCAGGTGCTGCCAAAGGTTGGTTTAGCCCGTCCAGTTGATGATCTGGGGCTTAATCCTGGGGTTAAATTTGAGTTTCCCAACAGTGAAACCAATCATAAGATGGCAGGCAATGCATATGGAGGTTCAACTGGAATAAACTCTATTGGCAACATGGAAACCCTGGGTCCTGCTAAATTGAAAGAACATAAAACAGAAACCACAGTGGTAAAGCAGCTGAGATACAATTCTACTGATGCCTTAACAGGGAAGGCAGTTATTGGTTCTGATGGGTTCAAACGTTTTCCCTATGCAAATGATAGTGGCTTAAAATCAGAAATTGATGCTAGAGCAAGAATTCAGAATTTGCAAGCATCAATTGCAAATCAGGGGCCCGTAGATCATCCTACACTTGAGCAAATAGTAGCTCCAAAGCCAAATTCAGAAGAGCCACCCATAGAGAGTGATGATGATGTACCATGTTTTTCAGATATTGAAGCAATGGTAAAACTTTCACTAATCTTCCATTTGAGTGATTATGTAGTTTTTTTTATTAGAATAATTGTTTATAGTTTTCCAAATTTTTTGGGCCTGAATAATCTTTTGCAACTATTTGTAATCAGGTTCTTGACATGGACTTAGATCCAGAGGATCAGGATTCATATTCTAGTGAAGAAGGTAGTACAACCACTACCTACTGTTTAAATAATTGCTGACTTTTTTTTTCTTGTTCCTCTGTAAATGGGGGTTCACAGGTTCTTATTGCAGAAATAGCCTCTGTTTCTATAAGGGGTAAAGTTGTGTACATTTGACCTTCTCCATATCCCACAATGTGGCAGCACTGTGCACTGGGACACCTGTTTTCTATGATGGGAATCGTCCACATTTGTGCCCAATAATGATGTCTAGTGTCTGGTCTAATTTATTGTGGCTGAATCTTCATTTTATAAAGAAAGGATGATGAAGTAGTTCTTTCTTCAGGAAGTACTTGGGCACTAAATTTTGGTGTTTCTATCTTTCTCTTCTTCATCTCTTTTAGGAATGTTAATTTTTTAAATTAGAGCATTAATAACGTAGGTAATATGGTCTCGAGGGAAGAAAATGCATTGTATCTCTACGCTTGATAAGATACCTTCACTTGATGAGTGGTGATTTAAATCATTCTTGGGTAATTATACTTCCGTTCAAGGAAAATCAACTAGTTATAATGCATACTGTGGCACATGCTCTGCAATTCGGTGGTTACTTTGTGAATTGGTTACAATTCAGTGTCCACATGCTGATGTCATTATTTACAACTTATCATATTCGAATACTTGTGCAAATTCTTTATTTTGTTTTATAATATTTGTTGTCCTAAACATGAATTCTGATTTTTAATTATTCCCTGCAGTCTCAAGATATCAGCATGAGGATGCAAAAAGGGCAATTATCAGGCTGGAGCAGGGTGCTCATTCATATATGCAGAGAGCCATTGCATCTCATGGAGCATTTGCTATTTTATATGGCCACCATTCAAAGCATTATATTAAAAGACCTGCGGTACTTCAAACCACCATACTTATATTTATTTGATGCCCATTTTTGCTTCAAATCCAAGAGCTATAACTCTGGAATTTGGATGCCAAGTTCATTCAAATAGTCCTATCTGGTGGCCCACGTGCCCAGCTAGTTGGTTAAAGTGAACAAAATTTTTCTCTTTTTGCAAAGGAATAGTTGGGAACTGGAAAATATATCATCCTATTGATGTTTAGGCAACTTGAATAAGATGTCAGTTTTTCCGTTTAAAAGCTTTATTGCCTGAAATTCAATTTTGATGCAGCAAATAGTTAGTCAGAGTTAGCGTTAAGAGACCTTCCCGGCCCCACCTTAGACACTAAGATCATTTTCCAAACCTGCTCCTATTTCGAGTCAAGAGATAGATGAATAGACACATCCCATATCACAAAATCTGGTTCTTATGTCAGTAGGATGACAATACCCATATTCTTTGTAAATCTGCAGGTTTTAATTGGCAGAGCAACAGAAGATGCTGTCGTTGACATTGACTTGGGCAGAGAAGGACGTGCAAATAAAATATCTCGACGGCAGGTCAGTTTGCTTTTTCCTTAACACAGGCCTGTCAGGTTATTTTTCTTAGGAAATCAAAACAATGTCCAGAGGCATTCCTAGGTTCTAGACTGGGGCCTATCAGCTAGCAAGGAAATCAAATGCATGTTTCCCAGGATGTATGATATTTCTTTGGTGGGATTGGGTTAAATTGGGACTTTTATCTGTTGCAATGGGAATTTTAACTCAATTTGACAATTTATCCTACATGTATCAAAGTTTGTAAACCGATTCCTGTCTTATAATTTGAACAAGTCAAAGCACTACGGACTAAGACATATTTACGTTGACAAACTGCAATGAAGTCGAGGAGCTTTGTCTTTGTACATCATAAACTATGAAGTCTAGCACTTTAAGGACCCATGTGATTTCTATTTTCTTTGTAAGCGAAACATTATGACCTTATGTTTTAGCCTCGTTTGGGCATATTAGGCATGCCTTCTACCCATCAAATCTCTGTGCATGCTATTTTATGGAAATTTTTTTCTTATTGTTTTGTTGGTCTAGGCACTTATAAATCTGGACAAAACTGGGTCATTCCATCTGAAAAACCTTGGCAAGGGTTCCATCTCAGTGAATGACAAAGAAATAGCTCCTGGACAGAGTCTGAACTTAACATCCAGCTGTTTGATTGAGGTTTGTTAATATGGCTCCACATTATTTCAGTATTGCTCTATTTTGAGGAAAATTTTTATGTGCTGATAATATATATGAGCAGTGCTCACTGTATTTTGTTGGTATGCAACGTTATTTAGTCAATTTCCCATGCTTTCTCTGCCTTTATTTGTCATTAGCAGTGATTGGTGTTTGTTGCTTAATTCCTAGCTGCAATTCAGCATTTTGTTCACTGGAGCTTAAAAATAATAATAATAATAAGGCTATAAATATTTGCATTCGATTATTTCCCTACGTCAACTGTTGAAAAATTAAAATAAAAGAGGATGTAATGATGTAGGTTATTAGCAGATAATGTGTGTTTTTCTCAGAATGTCAATTGGGCTAGATATCATTTGTACAGTCATTCATGTGCTGGTAATGTGTCAAGAAAAATTGAAATGCAAGGGGCCGGTGAAATTTGCACTAAAATGTGATGGAAGGTGTCATAATACTTCCATAGATGCTTTACAGTATGAAGATATTTGTTTTCTCTCTAATAGTGTTTCCTGCAGTTTTAAGTAATGTGTGGTGGAATTGGTGAATTTGCAGATAAGGGGAATGCCGTTCATATTTGAGGCAAACCAAACTTGTGTGAAGCATTACATGGATAATATAGCCCAGAACCAGCAAAGTCAGGAGCGCCAAGTCTGAATCATTGCAGAAATGTCGGGAATGGGATTATCATCAGAATGTGCTCGCATTGTTTCCTCTGCGGTTTGTTGGTTGATTTTGTAAGATGTGTTGAATCTGGCGTATGTATAACTGCTACGCCTGTTGGAAAAGAAACGCTTAAATATGGTAGGACGATTCCTTCAGACATTTCTTGGAACGAGGTTTCCCAGTAAAAATTGCACCAGGTACTCCTGCCTCCAACGTTAATGTTTACTCGGAAGAATTCATCTGAAACGAACTTATACCCTAAACTTTAAGAGGCACGGTTCCAATAAGTGGGGCCTCTGGACCCACCTAGGCGGAACCACCTTCCACCGCGGCCCACTGTTTGAATTCGTCTGTTACTCAATTCAGGCATCATACACAGAGCACATGAAGTGCTTCGTAGTTTTGTTCGTTCACAAGGCATTCATACATTGATAGCCTTTGGGCTTTGGGTTCTAAGACCGACTGCAAGGGTTTCAAGACAGACTGCAATTGTTGTGGATTGTGATCTTGATAAGTTGATTTGCTTATGCTACTATTAATAATGTGGTAGCAAGTAGCAACACGGGGACTGACTGAATATGTGCCTGCTGCTATCGGCCCACAAGGTGGGGGAAAACAAAAAGAAAAACCCAACAATCAGCAGCTGATGATTCCCATAATTCGTGGCCTTAAACCATTGTAACCGTTGTGTTAGTGGCATCCATTATCTTCAGCCAACTCAGGTCATATGGTTTTCAAAGGGTCATACTAACATGCAATAATAATAGACGTAAAATATGAAGCTGCAACTTCGAACTTGCAGAATAAGAGGGGAAAAAAGGCCCAATTGTCCGAAAAGTAGTCGGTAGTGCAGGGGTCTGTACCGTGGTGGCACTATTAAACTGATTACCAAAAGATGGTTGAGACGTGCTCATATATTTACTGGGATAAGTTTATTTTTAAACCAATAACATTTTGATTGTTTAAATCTAGAAAATTAATAAAAAAAATGTATAAATAAAATTATTATTGTTAAGAAAAGACGAATGGATCTAAGTGTTGAGCTCATAGTCGGAACGACGAACTTTCTTGTTTCCACTTCAGAAATAATGTTTATGTGACAAAAATCATTTAATTGGCAATCTTGTTCCTCATTCCTCTTTCTTTGTCGCAAAACTTTCTCTCCGCTCGTGATCTTTCAACCCGTTTCTCCTTGCTCAATCTTACCAGTATAGTATCCTCCATTTGTCAGGTTGGTGGTGAGTTTGTCTCTCTCTCTCTCTGTCTCTCTCTCTAGATGTCTTAAGAAAGTTTATACTTTTACATACAATCTGGAATTCTTATATTTTCTTAAAATTTTATTTTATGGAGCTTTTAAATAAAAAATTGAATTTTTTGAATTAGAATACGAGAAAAATATTTGTGAATTTTTATTAAAATTATGGATTTAAAAAAAGCTTTTCAAATTTTATAAATTTTTTTGGATTTTTTTTTATAAATTTTGGGATTTTTTTTAATTTTCAAATTTTAAAATAAAAATTAAATTTTTTTTATAAAAAATGTCATCTCGTTCAACTGTGATGATTTGACGTAACAAGTGAGACTGGTCTAGTCATATAACATGCCATGTGGCGCCACTTGTAGGAGGTAAGGAAAATAATGCATTGTGGGTCAATTTTCAGAAACAGCATTAAGAATTTTGACCTTAATAAAAAAATGTGGGCATAAATGCTTCTTAACCACCTGAGAACAAAAAAACAAGTACATACATTTTATTACTGGGTACAAAGATCTAATGGCAGAATTCGGAGTGAAACAATATTTCATTTCAGGTTAAAGCTGTAAAAGCATGATCTTGAGAGAGCAATTAAAACTGATCTGTATAATCTTCAAAGAAAAAACAAACACTGATTAAGTTCAAGAAAAGGAATCCTTTGGTGCTTGTAATGGTATGTGCGCAAGGCAAACTCAACTGCAATTCTTTAAACAATCAGGGGGGGAAGACCCAAAAGTAAATTGAGCTTAGATAATACCATTAAAAAAAAACCAAAAATTAACCAAAAATGAAAGGGGAGAGATTTATCCAGAATTCTATCTCTAAGAACCATTCACAAATTGAAAAAGAAAATAAAAAACCCACAAATTTGAATAATTGAGAAATTTGATGACAAAAAATATTTAGATAAAATAAAAAAGTAGAGTTGTAATATGACCCACAGATAAAGAGAAGGGTTTAACTTCGGGCTGCCTCTGAGGAGGTGGTTGATAAGGGCAGAGAGGATGGTGATAGCAGAGACAGCGGTGGTAATGCTAAGTTGGGAGGTGAGGATACCATAGACCTTAAAGATCAAGAATGTTCCGAATTACTGGAGAGGAGAGGATGATAAAAAATGTGACATATATTTCTTAAAGCAGGCCAGCTAACAGGCAAAAGAGGATCAACTAGTTAGAAAATTAAGTGCCCAATACACTAAGGTGGATCTAGACATTGAGTGTGTCGTCTTGATTTTCAGAGAGAGAATAATGCCTTTTGATGCTGATAATCATCCGATGAAATTGAGACTACAGAGGCAATGTGATGACCCTTTTTTTTTTTTTTTTTTGTTATATTTGTTTTGCAGGCTTCTTTATTTCTTTCTCTCTTGATTTTCATATCTTCGTTTAAATGGTGAAAAATAGGATGTAAGCGGAATCGTCCAATCCACTTAGCCTGACTGATTCGATAAAAATCAAATTAAAATCAATAAAAGTCGTTCATAACGGTTTACATATAGTTTATAATTTAGGTAAACCTTATTTGGTGGTTTGATCACGATTTTAGGAGTTCAAAAATTATCAAAATCAAACAGAACTGGCTTGTAATATCAAAGTTTGAAAAAAAAAAAAACTTACGGGGACATGAATTACACAAAAACCGAACATCCTCACATTCTACAGCTCTTCACACCCAACAAATGGAATATACATACAACTTCATATAGTTCCTTATCATGTTTCTAATTATATATCGTTAATCCTCTTTTTAAAATTTACTTCTAATTTTTTATACTTGAAAAGTAAATGTTTGGATAACGAAAATTGCTTTTATCGAACAAGTTGACCAAAAAAAAAATGCATGAAATTTAATTTTAATTATAACGAGGGTGGTTCAAACTCCTAAAGCAACCAACCTAATATAAAACTACTAATGACAAGTTGACTGATTTGACTCTTATAGTGGTTTGATTGAAGTTTCAAACATTTTCAATTCATCATTAATAATTTAATTTGAATATAAGAATCAAACAAACTTGTATACATCCTTCTTAAGAAGGAGAATAGGAGTCATAAACTTTCTAATACAATTAGTTGAGAATACTTTATTAAAATCTCTTAATCTTATATTCAAGTTCTAATGATTTTATACTTTTTTTTTCTGACCTTTCAGCCTCCTTTGTACCAAAAAAAAAAAAAAAAGGAAAAAAAAGAACAAAAGGATGGAGAGAGAATGGGTGAGGGATAGAAAATATCTGATGTGAAAGGGGAGTATTGCCACGTAAGTCATTTCGACTAGTTACATAAGTATGGAATGCTGACTAGAGTAGGTGAGTTTCACCACATGAGCTATTAGCTCAGCACTTAATGGTGATTTTACGATACTAACCATTTTTTGTGTTTTTTTAATTGCAGTAATCTTATTTGGATGATATTTTTACTAGTGACACAAATTTAAACAATAAAAAATTATGACCGTATGATAAATACCATCTCCTATCCAATACTTGTCTCTCCCCTAGCTGGATTGCATATTTACGTGTATTGCAACAATACTTCAGACAACTATCTTGCAGGTTCCTACACATTTATAAATCTCTCTCCCCCTCTCTCTCATTATTACAAGTTACTAGATTAATGCTCCGTAGCTTTCATGTCTTATACCCGACTTTTGGCTGATAAGAGTTTAGTTTTATATTGAGCTATGTGAAGGAATGAGCTCATACATCAAAAGAATTTACAAGAACATAATTAGAATGTAACTACCGAGGACAAGTTCGTAAATTGGAATAACTTAAGCTAGTCTAGTATATGCTACAAACACTTGTATAATATAGGAAAAGGATCTCTCTCTAAGTGAACATACATAAAACCAGCCAAGGTGACTCATTTGTTATAATTATTTTTATTTCATTTAGCTTTCATTCATAACTTATTACTAACTTGCAGTCAAGTAATAGTTAGGCAAACTATTTAATTTTATTTTCCTTTCTTGTTGATAAGTTTCATTTATTGGCGATTCAATCACCAAGGGTTTCTTGCTTAAGCTCAAAATGTTACCCTAGATACATCAAATAACCTCAAATATTTATTTCTCAGGTGAGTAGAATCTCATCTTTTGTCAGTGTGCCAAGACGAAGTTGTACCAGCAGTTTCATGGCGGCAGTTTTATTCGCTGCCTTGATGTCTAATGCGGAAGTATAAACCGTCACTTTAAATAATTTGAAGCATAACATTCCAATAAGCATTTTTGGTGAGGAGTTGTAAGAAGCCTTCAACGTTGAAGTTGATACCTATAGCGAGGAAGTCATTAATGTCATTTTGCATTATAACGACACAAACAATATTAGTGTTTCAGAGATGACAATTTTTGTTCTGTAGATGAATCTTCAAAAATTCTAAATTTCTAACAATTCAATGTTAAAAGAGGGCCATATGTTGCTACTGATATGGATTTAGATAACTACCAACTTGGGCCTTTTCTACCATTTTAATTATACTTTGAGCGCTTGACTTGTGGTCGGTAATACCTATGAAATATGAGTAAGTGATGCAGCTCTATATGACTATGCTATGCTAGAATTGGATAAGTTGATTGCATACTCACCTTATTTCCATTGGACGTGTCTTATCGTTGATAAATAATGACTCAACATTTCAACCTTTTGATATGAAATCGTGCAAATCTCAAGGGGAGTCTCTCTTGTTGGTTCAGCACAAATCCATATCGTATTGTAGGAATATTATGCCATGTTCTTTGTCAAAAAGAAGAAGTATATTAGCTAAAATTTTTGTTCTGCTGAATTTTCTCTTCTTTCCTATGGTTGATTATGCAAATGAATGATAATAATTACATGTTCCTTTACGAAATTATAATTATTTGTTCCTTCACAAAATTTTCGTGTAGGATAAACTTTCAAAGAACATAATTAATTTCTTTTTAGTTTTTGGTGAGGGCGATAATGAAAGCTGAAGGAGGAGTTTGTGGCCAAAGCATTTTAAAGATATAGTGCTTCTTGTATGTTTACCACTAGATTGTGGATTTTTGTTTATTTGTATTCGAATTTACAAATATTATTATTGTACTCGTTAATTACTTATTTTATGGGATTTCATATTTGCTAATGAGTCAGTTACCTATTAATTTTATTAGTTTTATTATGTTGAAGCAACAAATTTGTGTTAGTACTTAAAGTTGTACAAAACTAAATGCAAATAGCAGTTAAAAAGCATACAACTTTGCTAATTCATTGTATGTAATAAAGGTTGCATATTCTATGAAAGTAGATAATGATATGATAAATTACTCTGTATTGTCTAAAAATTGTTGCATAAAGGTAATATAGTTATTCGAAAACTATTGCATATTTTCTAAAGCGCGATGCACAAGGGCAATAATATTATTTAAAAATTGCTACATATTCTTGTAGCACTACTATATATTCTCTTAGAATTATTGCATATTCTCTTAAAACAACTCCATATTCTTAAAGTCTTTGCCTATTTTTCTAAAACCACTACATAAAAATAATACTGCCTTTTTTTTTTTAGGAAAAGCATAAAAATAATACTGCTTATTTGAAAATCATTTTGTATTTCCCAAAAATCACTGTAGAGAAATACTACTTAGTAATTAAACAGCTATAATAGCAAGTTAAAAATTATTTCTTTTAAATAAAAATTGTCAAATGTTGATCAAAAACTGTTGTGTATAATTAATGAGAATTGTTGTCATTAGTTGTTGTTATATGGGTTAGGTCGATCTACCCATGATAGTCTGACCCAACCCAATACGGATAATAAAGAAATAAAAACTACATAAGAGAAGTTCTGTAGGAGATAAAGCAGTTGAGGGGAGTTACAATGTTAAGTAACTCCCCACTCCCACAAGTTTCTATACATAGAGACTTATAGATGGAAAAGGTTGAAGAAGGCATCACCAAAAACTAGATAGATCCTTTTCCTTCCAAAGAACCAACAATAAGTTCTCCATTGATTCCTAGACTAAAAGCTTTTGTGTTGTGAAAATTAGTTAATGCCCAATAATACTGTGGTACCACCTCGGCCAAGCGAGAGGAAGATCATTTTTGGTGCTAGTAATCAGTCATTGGTTTCACAGGAAGTTTACAAGAGATAAATTTCCCTTCTCTTTTCCGCTTCTACATCGTTTTAATTATTATTCTACATTGGTATCAGAGCCTAATATGATTGATTCTTGCATAGATTGGATCTGTGAAAGTTATTGTTTGTCTTTTTATTTGAAATTTCTCGTTTTCTTCTAGGTTATAAAATGATAAAAATTGTTTCTCACACATACATGAGTTTCGGATCACGAAAAATTACATGGAAGTAGCCTATGATGTGCTTAGTACTCTATAAATTTTTAGTGATTTTTTGTTGCATAATCTGTGAGAAAAAATTAGTTTCTTCTATGCAATTTTTTCATAAAATCGAGACAGAAAACCACAATACCTAAGCCCGAAATTTGCATATATAGAAAGCTCTCATTAAGAGCATTCCAATAATCCATATTTTGTTACATTTGGATGCACCGTTTGAAAGAAATCACATCTAAAATTTTCAACAACAATCTGAAATTTTGAGGAAGAAGATGAACAACGAATTTTTCCTATCCTAGTCTCGTGTTCTGATTCTGGTTATGCAAACCTTAATTTTCATACTGTTTATGGAAAAACTAAGTTGACTGATGAACTCAAGACGTCGAAATATAGTAGTCGGCTAAATTTTGAAATCGTCCAATGACCGAAAGTTAGGGAGTGACATGCACTTTTTGTCACTGGCGAGTGAAAGAAGAGTTTACTAGTGGCTGATTGTGTTTGAAAGGGACACACACCTGGTAAAAGAGTCCACCACTCATTGTATAACACTGGGCAAATGAGACAAATTGGTTGACTTGAGGAAGTCTTGTACCAATTATCTTGTGACACATGTCATAGAAATAGTAAAGCAACTCACTCAATAAATATGTGCAATGAATGAGTTGCTGACACATGGCAAGAAGAAGTAGAAGGCAGCCCACGAATAAGGTTAGGTCGTGTGGCAATTATATCTGTTTTTTCTGAAAATAGATTATATTTTTGAAAATTGAGAATAAACCATGGAAATATCAAAAAAAATATGAGGTTTGCACCAAAATTTTTCTAATTTTATACTCTACAAGAGCTTATCATAAAATCACATTTTTGGGGATTGTGAAAAAATTACTTTATTTTATTTGATTTCTTTCTAATATCCTATTAGGTTTTTTAGAAAAGTTTGATCAAAAGGATTAAAAATTAAGCGTATTAAATAACAAAATTGATGACTAAGAGAGCGCTTAATTTTTAGAAAGAAAATATTTTTTTGATAATTTCGAGAATGTGAAATAAGTTCCCTAAATAAATGTTGAAACATGTTTAAAACCAAGTGTTCACGAATTAATGCACCAAAGAATATGAGTGCATGATTAATGAGAGGACATAATGTGAATGATGCTTGAATTATTTTTCAAATTATAAACTGCTGTTAAAGTGGCACATAAGCATCATAATTAATACACTAGTATCAAAAATACTTGTTGACTTCGTGTCTCAAAATATGCAAGACATGTGAATTGTTGCAAAATTAGACACTATAATAGTTTATGAGATACAAACATGAGTCATTTATGAAATTATCGTTGAGACACTATGTGTGTAGTCATGTAAATTTCATGAAATATTAATTTAATGTTCCTTTCACATAATATTAATAGTGAATACTTTGAATGCAAATGTTGTTACATATTCGATATTATACATGTAATTATCTGTTGGTTGCAATTTTTTGCATAATTGTCATGTAATTTGTGTATTTATTCTATAAAATATTTGTTACACATACATGACATGCATAATATGAAATTATTAAAATGGGTTTGTTATGAGTGGGAGTTCTCTAGATTGGTAGGATTCAAGGAATCTTTACCTAGGAACTTAAATTTTGCATAATTTGAAATAAATTAATATAACAAAATATTAGTATGACAGAAGATGATTATAAATACAGTGAACTTTCAATTCTGTAACTAATATTAAGCTTATTGTTAATTTGTTTGAAGATTAGTAGAAAAATTTTTTTTGAGGGCTATTATAATTTGTAACGAATGTCTCAAACCATAGTTACAAAGATCACTATAAGCGAACTTTGCAGAAGGCTGAGTGAAATAGTGATGATTACGATATATAGTATTGTGAGGTAAATCAAGCTTAAAGAGCTTAAAGTATTGGAAATTTTTGATTACATCGAAACCGGTCATTGGGAAGAGTATCTCAATTTAATGAAAGTGAGACCACTAAACTTAAAAGGCTTCAAAGAATAAAGTGTATTTCACATAACTTAAAAATATAAAGGATGAACTCATTCGTGAGTTTTATAAAACTTTCCAAGAGATGTGATTGGCTTAGAAAAACAAGTTTTGCAATCTCAACTATTAAGTTGAGAAAGCTCTTCATCAACATTGACTTTTCTAAGCAAAATTCACATAATATGAGACAACAACTTATTATATGATCTAATTGATCGTACCCAAAGAAGTTGATAAAACTCAAAATAGTTGATCATACCCTTTACGATATTCGTACTTTATACTAGAAGCACGGTAAAGTAAATAAAAAATGATGTAAGTAAGACCTTTGAAAATATTTCATGCCATTTGAGTCTATAAAAATGTGCCTAGAGACGAGCACCCTAGACAAATAAATATGGTTGAAGTTGAGATCAGTTCAAAGGCTGTTTCCAGTTCAAAACACAATGGCGTTATATGCATCGCTTGGAAGAAAAAGGGTATGAGCTAACAAGGAAAAAAGAATGAGGTAACACAGAAGAAGAACTAAATCGACTAATGTTTGTAATGCGATAGTAAGGAAAAGGATAAAACCAAAGTGCTACAATGGTAGTGAAATTTGGTCTTTTTCGCTCATGAATTTATCGATATAGAAATTAAGTCCTTAAGTTTGTTTCTCATAGTTTAGCTTATGTCTCCAACTCAATTGTCAAATCAAATCCAACGTGGATTATAGACTTGAGTAGTTAAACATAGAGCTAAATGTTGAGAAGTATATGTGAAGTTTCATCGAATTGAAGTTAGTCCAAAGAAGATGTGTGTAAGAAACCATCTGTGAGTCCAAGTCAAAGGGGTTGATGCTTGCAATTTAGAATTGCAAGTAGTAGAACCATAACACTTGACGATGTTCTGTATACACTTTCTTAAAATTTGATGGAAACTTTTTCTTTTTCTTACTCTTCTGTGCTATGCCCTATGCTTGTTTTTCGAAGATAACATTGTAGTATCTACAATGATATATCTTGTATTTGGACATCTGTAAGATAGCTATTTTGTGATTGGATGTCTACTATGATGTGTTGAATATCCATAATGGGTATTTTTACCAATTGCATCTTGTGACAACAAGATTATAACCGCAAATGTTTGGCTTGCTAAAAGATTAGCTAGAGATAACCTTATGAGGTTACTCGCTAAAGAAGAATAGCCTATATGCCAACATTAACCTATGAGAAAAATCAACTTGAAAACTATTTGACAAGGATTTTAGTGCTAAATTTTCATTGCAACTAGTCCATTTTGACGTACGTGATCCGACAAATGTGAGGGTAAGACATGAAGTCTCATAGAGATTATATGCAATGAGTGGGAAAAAAAGGTTACAATGCAATCCAAGTCCCTCATTATTTTGCTAACTAAAATAAGATTGCACTCCAATCCTTGTACATATGAAACAAATTTCAATTCAAAATTAGGTAAGTAGATGCTTTCTTAACCTATAACTAGTGTTGTTGCACCATCAGCCACTGTCACTTGCATGCTTCCATCACTGGCTTGAAATTAGTCATTGAATCTTGTGTTCCTGTCATATGATCTGTTGCACCTGTATCCACTATCCTATATTTTTGAGTTAGCCTTCTAAATAGTAGAGAATGACCTAGGTTAACTTTTTGTGCTATTGATGCTGTTGGCTTTGAGGATGTGGGGACTTCTATCCCTTTTTGAAGTTTTGTTTTATTCACTAGCCAATGGAGAAGCTCAAATTGTTAAGTGGACAAGTTTAGGCCAGTAGCTTTACTGGTCTCTTGGGCAGCTTCAACAATATATGCATTTCGGCTGAATTCCCTTTTATTCCAAGGATTTCAATTTGCTGATTTTCCATGTATCTTCCAGCAAGTTTCCATTATATAAAAGGGTTTGTTACAGTGGTCACTCCACTATTTGTCCAGTGGTATTTGGTTTCAAGGTGAAGGTTTGTTCACTTCATGCTTGAAAGTGACAAAAGAGAAGTTCTATGTTGTAACATTAGATGAGGAATCTGAAAAGGAGTTAAGTATTACATGTTTTTGGTTTTCTTCGTGACAAACTTCAGCAAATGCTTCATGTAAGGATGGAAAGGGTTTAGTTCCAAGGAGCCCACCTCATACTCCATCAAGATCAGCATTGAGGACTTGAAGAAAGTCAAATACCCTGTCTTTCCCAAGCATTTTGTTGTATTTCACAACATCATTGGGACATTCCCAGTTTATATCATAAAACAAATCAATTTCCTACCATAATTCTACCAACTTATTGTAGTAAGTTGTCATATCCATATTGTTTTGTTGAGTGTTTCAAATTGTCGAGCGCACTTCAAAACACTGAGTTGTAGTCTCCGTATCTGAATAAATTGCTTGCACTGCATCTCATATTTCTTTTGCAGTCTTGTAGAATAGATAGGTCCTTCCAATCTTTGGCTCCATGAAGTTGATGAGGAAACAAGAATTGCACCTGTAAGGTAACCTGCCTTTCCTTTACCTTTGATTACCAAGAGAATAGATTGAAACTGTCCTCTAAAGTTACTCTCATTTAACTTATATTGAGTAATCTGTAGGTTGTGGTGATCAAATGAGGATATGGTGGAATTGGTTGGTTAGGTAATAAGGATTGTTGGATTGGAAGTGACAAATGAATCTGCTACTGTAGGAACAGAGATGTTGTCAACCATGGCTTTGGCCTCACAGTTTTGGCTGGCTAGTTTTTTTTACCATAGCTCTGATACGATAAAACAAAGGTATATTATTATAAGAAAAACTCATATTTGATTACTATATCTCTAAGGATATACATATACATGAAATCTGTACAACTAGGGTGCTATATCAAAGGGATAGATTTCTTAAACTAAAGATGTACAAAAAGAAAGGTAATAAATAGAAAATATTGACTGAAATTGATCCCATTAATTATGGGATTTATGTCAATCAAAATGCCATGATTCTAGGATTATCCCAAACTTTCCAACATGACCGAGTCTTGATCTCTTAAACTCGCTTGCAACCAATAGAAAATTTATCAAAAGGGAGCTTAAGCAAGTCCTAAGTATGAGTTTTACATAAGGATTGCAATTTTTCTATTATTGCTTGCTATTATTGAGGGTTAATGTTGGATTCTCGATAAATTTGAGGTTCATATAAAAAGACAATATAAGTAAACAAAATCTTTAAAGTGAGATGGTAGTTGACTCACTCGAGTAAAATGATGCACTTGAAGATACTCGAAAAGCGATTCTGGATCCATGATAAAGATGGTACTTTAGAAGTTGTTGGTGGATCGCTAGTAGAACCTATTTCAATGTCAGTCAAAAATGGATCTGTGGGAAGAGACCGTAGAGGAGCTTCATAATTTATAATGTCTGGTAGTAATTCAACATAGGGATTAGTGAAGAAATATTGTGAGGAAGCAGTTAAATAAGATGAGGAAATATAACAAAATATCTTATGTTCATAAAAATTAAATGACAAAAAAACTCAATAATGTTTATAAACATGATCCCAACATCGACATTCTTTGTGTTGAATCTTATAACCCAAAAAATAATACAAATAAGCACGAGGTTCTAACTTAGTTCGTTTATGATGTTGTAAAATAACAAAACAAGTATAACCAAAGACTCAAAGAGATTGATAGTAGGTGTACCATAAAGATGCTAAAATGGAGATATATTGTTGATAATTGGAAATGGAACACAATTGATGGTGTGTAAGAGTAGCTTCTTTCCAAAAATGTTCAAGACAAAAGGCCAAAATTAGAAGGGCTCAAACTGTGTTCAGAATGTGACGGCATTTTCGTTCAGCCCATCCTTTTTACTGTGAGGTGCCAAGACAAAAGCATTGAGGAATGGTTCCTGTTTGGAAATGGTAGCTAAAGAAAATTTGACTCTCTATATTCTTTGGCCTTGTGAATATGAAAAAACCTTAATTGATTGAGAAAATTTAGTTTTAATCATAGCAGTAAACTAAGAATAGATATTGAATAACTCAAAATGATTTTTCATAAGATAAAGTCATAATGTGACTAGTCATTCACAAATATAATAAAGTATTGTGATCTTCCTATAATATCAATTAAAGCATGCTCCAAAATATCAAAATAAATTGAATCAAAAGGTATAAAAGAAAGGGAATCATTTTTATTGAAAGGCAAAGTATGATATTTGTCAAGTTGACATGGTAAATAATCAATCTCAACATCTTTTACAAAACCTAAAAGACCACTAAAAATTAAAAGACTTAATTTAGAATGAGAGACATGACCAAGACAAGAATAGCAAAGTATAGATGAAACTGACGTGGTATAATGAGTATGTGAACGATAAGGAAGCTGCAAGGAGACAAGTCCAAATAAGCATTCAATTTTACGGCCAATCCTATGTATCTAACCCATCTATAGATCCTTTACTTAACAACAATTAGAAAAAAAAAATGTATATCAAGAATAAGACTCGCATAATTAACCCACAGATATAAGATTTAAGGTAAGAGTGGGTACTAAAAAGGTGTCAAGCATATTTAAGTGAGGAGTAAAAATATGTTTAGTATGACTAACATACATTTGGAAAGTATTGGTTGTGTGAATGACTGGTGCATAAGGAGTTTCATGTATTGAATGAAACTGTGTGATCAGAGATCATATAATTGTCATAGCTAAAATCAAAGAACCACGAGTTAGATTTACCTAGAGTAGTTGATAGTACAGAAGTAGAATTACTAGACTTAACTATGGCTTGTTAAAGGATGTCGAAGTTAAATTAACTAAAAAGGACCTAAAAATTAATGGACAAAGAATCCTCAACAGCAACGGTGGTGGCGGTAGCCTTGTTAAATTTACCATTTGAATTGATTTGCTGATTAAGACCAAAGTTTTGTTTGCAAGGTACAGCAATAGTAGTGGCAACCTTATTAAACTTACCTTTCGAGTTGATGTGCTAATTAAGACCAAGCTGTTGTTTGGAAGGTACAGCAATGATAGCGACAGCCTTAAAAAACTTACCTTTCAAGTTGATTTGCTAATTGAGACCAAACTATTGTTTGGAAGGTGCATAGCTGTTTGACTTGTAATTAATGACTTTCTGAAATGAGATGGCTAGGCTTGTGACAATATCCACATTCGTGGGAGGCTAGTTGTACCAAAAGTGCAAATGAAAGACAGACTCATTGTACCTGTAGAAATTCACAACTAAATTGAGGGTAGCGAGATTCGAGCACATGACCTCTTAGTCCTAAAACTCTAATATCATATCAAGAGACCATTCCACTTAAAAGCTTGCACTGTTGAAAGGAACCCATGATACGGATCATATGTTAACCTCTAATAATTGTGAAAGCTAATTGGGATATCTTTCTATATAAGTACACAAAATCAAATTCGATGCTTTCGTTTTTTTTTTTGCCTTCTAATATATTTGTTTTAAATCTAATAAATTGAAGAAATTAACTTACTAGAGAAATTATAAAAAATGACAACTTTGATACTTTATACTAGTTAAAGTCTTTTAGATTAGGAAAAATTTAGATAGACATGGAAAAACATAGATGCAGGTCAAACACATAGTAATCGACCAATTATTTGTATAACCACTCGATTAATATTTGTATAAAAATGAACATATTTTTATTGGTTTTTAATTATAAACATTAATCGTCTTATTGCACAAACTAATCGGTCGATTACTATACATGTGTTTCGTGTCCTATTTTTCCACATTTACATAATAAGACTCTTTAGATTAATCAATCCAAAAAATTTTTATTTTGAGGGTGAAACTAGAATTTTTATTGCGAGAAAAGTGTTTAACTACTGGTTAATTATCCATTTCTTTTTTCAAAAGGGGCATGCCCCCCCCCCCCCGCCCAAAAATACACATGTACCTTTGCCCCTAATTAGAAGTATCCAATGTTGGTCTTTGGATGGAGCCTAAGAATGTTCCATGATAGCTAGTTCCAAGATAGAATTTGGCCTCGCACACAATGGGATAATATCCTTTTAAGTCCTAAATTTTTATACATTTTTATAATTGACTTTTAAACATTTCAACTTTTCTAGTTTGAGTCATATAACTTTCAAATTTTTTATGGTTGAGTCATTTTCGTAACTGTAGCCTGCTAAATGGTTTAAAATGAAGTTTAACAAAAAAGAAGTCCTAAAATGAAGTTTGACAAAAAGGTTAAAATGAAGTTTGACAAAAAGGAAGTGAATCAATCAAATCCTCAATGTTACAAATTTTTTCAATCAAGTCCTAAAAAGTCCAAAATTTAGGACTTGATTGAAAAAAGTTGGAACATTGAGTAGTTGATGGATTCACTTTCTTTTGGTTAAGGTAAGTTTTAAATGTTTGACTAACGGCCATTGACAGGAGGATTCAATTGTAAATGATCTGAGAAATATATGACTCAATTGAAGAAATTAAAACGTTTTAGATTCAATTGTAAAAATTCACAAAAATTTGAGATTGAAAAGGAAATTATCCCGACAAATAGTAAAACCCATTTCCTCTATGCAGGTACTAGTCTGGCACTTTTATTCGTGATTCTGCTGGCAACTAGGAGGGCCTAAACGTGATGCAAAATTAAATTTGATCCGATTTCACAGACTGATGTTAAATTAAAATGCAGAGACAAAAAGCTATTCAGTGGGCAAGCGTGTGTAATTGTCGTTTGTCCCTGCATGGTACTTGGCACTGTTGTGCAACGATAAAGCTTTGTCCGACATATCTCTTATATACGTTAGTTCAATGTAAGCGTATTATTGAAAATCAGGAATATATATATATATATATATATATATATATATATATATATTATACAGTTACACAATTTATAATACATAAAAAATATATAATTAATTGAACGATTTATCATTTTTTTAAATTAAATATATTTTTTACAATTCAACAATTTAAATCTCTATGTACAAATTTCGTATTTATTATTATATATCTATCATAATTTTTTTCAAACAAACATAAAAGAAGAAGAAAAGCATCCCCCGGCAGTGGCCCGTATCCCTTATCAATCACCTTAAGAATATACTATTGTTATTTGTGTGTTAGTGCGCGGTGCATCCCCCTTCTGTATAATCAACCCGTTTGGATTAATTAAATATGGAAAAATCCATGAAAACTTGTCCCGCCTGATGCTTCAGAAATCAGAAGCTTTATTTGCTGAGATTTTCTTTGTCCAAGGTAGGGTGACCACCGCTTCGAGTTGAACTGGAATTGAACCGCTTACTAATTGGAATTGAACTGGATCAGCTGGACAGTTTCGGCTCTAATACCGGAACTAGTCATGTGAAGATTTGATTTCGGTTCTTTCTTTTAGAAAACGTAGAATAGGTGATTCAATTAGTAGTTTACTCAGTAATTTTTTCAAGCAACTAAAAGTTATTGATATTATACCTTGTAAGTAAAAATGAGGTAAATAGTAAGTTAAAATTTTAAAAGTAATAGAACTACGTCAGTTTTGACTCTTCTTAATCTTAAAAAAGATATCCATACAAGTTAATTAATATTTAATTAAGTTGAAACCCTTTTGTTATTTAAATTTTCACTCCTTAACCTAATTAAAATTTAACTTTTATAATTTTAGATCGTTTAAAAAAAAGTTAGAAATAGATCAAATCAGAATTGGAATCAGAACCATTGATGAACTAAAAACAGAACCAAAACCAAAACTGCTAATAAACCGAAAATGGACTGGACCATTCACAAGGCGGTTCAGTTAAGATTCAAAATGTCTCTGAAGCAAAACCGATGATTCAAAACTGTAACTGAATCGAAACCAAACCTGTTGTCAGGTCCCTCAAGGGTTGTTCGAATAAGCTGTCATATTTTTGCTTCCTGTTTATTTTCTATTTATACAGTACAGAAAAACTTATTGTCCTCGTCATTCTGCAAATACGATGTTATTTGCAAATTTCTGATTTTTGTCATTGACAATTATTCTTTACTCTTAACAAATTTTTTGTAAAGAACTACTATCACTATATTAATTTATTAATAATAAAAACTGGGGCACATCATATTTCGATTTAAAATAAAAATTCAAAATCGCCTAATTATTCCAAATGTTTATAGTTTCAAACACACATAATAATAAAGTCAATATTAAAATTAATAATACATCATCGATTACATCAGATATTCCTGTATCTTCTCCTGTTCTCAACAAACGGAATCGTTGGGTTTGGTGGACCTATCTGTCACTAAGAAAAAATCTTAGTGATATAATTTTTTTTTCCTTACTTATCTATATCTATTAATATTTATATCTATATATTATAAATATATAAAGTCAAAGTTGAAAGAAAATTTCAACTTTTCTCTTTTTAACATATAGTGACTTCTTATAAATGCATAAATTAAAAATATTAAAATATCTTATAATTATCAAAATTCTATTACAATCAGAACACGATTAGGACTCTATAAATCAATAAATAAAAATTTAATTGTAATCAAAAAAATATTTTATTGACTTATATAGTATTACTCTGACTCTAGTTAAATATTTATAATTATAAAATTTTCTAATAACAAAAATTAATAAAACAAAAAAAAATATTCTCGAAACTCTCTTTAAAAAAAAAAGAGAATAATTGAGAAAATCTCTTAAATTTATCTATTTTTTCTTAAAAGGAAAACATAATATGCAAAAGAGATGAAAAGAAAAAAAATATTCCAATTTTTTCTTTTTTCTCCAAAAAATAGTTTTATTTTCTTAAAAAATTTAAAAAATTCTTTAAAAACTAATACTCAATGTTACAATAACTTTTTGTTTTTTATTTTAAATAAAATAAAGTGAAAATATTTTTTCTAAGAAAAAAAAATAATAATAAAATTTCCTCAAAAGGAAAAAAAAAAAAAACTACTCTGAATTCTTTCTTTTTTCCCTAAAAAATAGCTTTATTTTCTTAAGAAAAATTTAAAAATTCCTTAAAAAATGCTTTATATTAAAGTATTTTCAATAGAGTAAATAAAAATAAATTGTCAAAAAATATTATTAAATCTGTATATCACACGAATCTATTACTAGTGTAAGCATATAAAGTATAAGTTGGGAGAAACTTTCAATCTTTCTCTCTCTGATATATGGCGATTCCTCATAAATTCGTAAATTAAAATTATCAAAATTTTATTACGATTCCGATAGGATTAAGAATTGTAAGCAAATAAGGATTTTTATTGATTTATAATACTACTTTGACTCTAATTAAATCTTTATACTTATAAAATGTTCTAATAAAAAATTATAAAAAAGAATAAAAAATTATTCTCAAACTCTCCTTTTCTAAAAAAGAAAAAAATATACATTATGAAAATCTCTCAAATTTATCTATTTTTTCTTAAAAAATAAAAAGAATACGCTAAAATTTCTTCAAGAAATAAAAAAAAACTCAAATTATTTCTTCCTTAAAATTTGCTTTATTTTTTATAAAATTAAAAATTTTCTAAAAAGAATAATAATCAATATTATAATATTTTTTCATTTTTCTTTAAATAAAATAAAATAAAAATAAGTTATTAAAATATTATTAAATCTGCGCATCGCAGGTTTATTACTAGTGTTTTTTATAGAGAGCAACATCGGGTGGACATAAGGGGGTGGGTGCAAGGACACATGCCTATCACTGTTTTTTTCTTTTTCTTCAAAAAAGAATTAATATGTTTTGTGTTTCTTATAAAAGGAATGAATTTTTTTTTTAATTGTATTGTATTGCCGAAAAAATATGTAATGTTTTTCTAAAAAGTAAGTCACACCTTTTCACCTATCATAGACTTGTTTTTTTACAAAAATAATGTACTACTTTTTAAAAAAAATGTACTGCAGGTTTTTATAAATGTATTATATTGTCTAAAAGATATATTACATTCTCTTAAAAATATATTATATTTTTTTAAACACAAAAAATAATAGTGTAATTGACCTCATCTTCACATCCTAAGGTTGTCAGAATAGGACCGACTATTGAATTGAAAAAATTAGTAATTTAAAGTTGAAACGGTTTAATTGGTTAAATCAGTATTAAGAATTATTTTATAAAAAAATAAATTTTTAGTCTTAAATACAAAGAAAAAATACTAGAGAATAATAGTTGTACAATACATAAATTAAAACACACCTTTTTTTTGTACAAAAATTAAAACAAATCTTCAATGTTGGATAATAGTGACACGAATCTAATTTAGTCTGAAATACATAATTTTTTCTGGAGATCAATGGTGGAAGTGATGAGATCGGGTTGTAGCCCCCATGGCATGGGCTTATTATGTTTTAAGCTTTAGGTTTTATATATATATATATATATATATATAGAATAAACCAAACCAGTAAATTCGGTCAAATTCAAACCAATTCATCGGTCAAACTTGCTTGGTGACTGTTTTTTACCGACTTGTTCATTTCCTTATTTTTAAGTTAAATGTAGACCGGACATAAAGCTAATCACTGATCCAATCGATTTTATCAGTCAAATCAGTTCAAATTTGACAACATTGCCACACCCTCACCCTGGCGGTTGTCAAAAATCTTACGGCAAGTAGGTAAAGAGCGTCATTCGTTGGACCATCAAGTCATTTGAGAAAGAAAATGTATATTTCGACCAAAAAAAAAAAAAAAGAAAGAAAATGTATATTTTGTCCTCCTTGTGCCCGAGCCCACCATTTTGACATTTAACCTTATCCAGATTTGTCTAATCTTTTCTTTGTTTTTCTTAAATAGTAGTAAAGTTTTATTAACACTGGAAACAAATCAATACGAAACTTTCGAAGAGGAAAAAAGAGACTCCCAACAATTCAACAAAATTATCAGAAAAGTTTGCTGCAATAGGATAGGAATATCAAAAGTACACACATGTATTATTATAACTTTTTTGATTTTTTTAAAGAATATTTTTAAATAAATTTTATTTAATATCTATACTTTAAATTATAAAATAATATTTATTTAAATCTATTTATGAATAACACAAAATATATATATATATTATTCGGTGCAACACACGGTGTATGTAGTCCAACCCCAAAATCATACCCACTGAACGAGAAACCATACCAAACTGTCTATCTGTCCACCTAAGTCAACATGTCAAATCCATTTTCTACTACCTTTTTCACACAAAAAAAAAAAAAAAAAAAAGGCAAGCATGTGGGTCAGAATGACATGACTCTTGTCAGCGTATGTCTTATTAGTTAATTAGTTAATGATTAGTTATAAATATATTTAATATTTTATGCATATAATTATTAATAAAAGATATTTTATATCTTTGTTATATTTATATAATTAACATGATAATTAATAAATTTTTTAAAAAAAGTTCATAAGGTAAATATATTTTACGAAAATAATTGTCATATAATTATAATTATGAGATATTTATTATATCAAAGTATTATTTTTAAATATTCTTAATTAATACTTAATCAAGATAGAACATTAACGGCGATGTGAAACTAGCACATGTTATGTTTCTTTTTTATGAAGAAAGTAATTGTCCTCATAAGCTAAAGTGTAGTGATACTTAGACAAGCATGTGGGTGCTTGTTAGATGAACAAGTTTATTATATCGACTTATCATAAAGATTCTCAAATGAAATATTACTTGTACATCTAAAGAATTTTTTGTGTAACGGTTATATAATGATCCTTAGACTTGAAATCACTAAAAGTATCTCATATAAGAATTGATATATTTTGATCTCACTTCTAAGTTGTCCTCACTAAGAATCGCTTGTAGGGGTTTGTATTAGACATATTATAAACTACATGATGATAATTTAATGATCAATAAATGATTCATCACCCTAAAGTAATCATGAGAAAATATTTTACTATTCTCAATAAGTATTGATTCTAAAAATCATTACGCAAGATGGAATGAGGATTATAAGAAGTTATAATCTTATTCATTGAATCAATGACCTTATTATTATTATTTGAGAAAAAATGTAATTAGATAATATAGAGTAAATACTAATTTCATATTTTATGTTTAGTTGGAACATTAGTATGACGAAATGATTGAATTAAATAGAGATATGTGCACTGAAAGGATTTGTCAAACAACTATCTTGACATTACGATAGTCATGAAATGTTGTTAGATAACAATTTTAATCTATTAATATAAATTAATAAATTAGAGAATTAATGATAAATTAAAAGAATTTAATTTATTTAATCCTTTAGAATTATAATTTATATTCATTATCAATATTTCAGGATTCTAATGGGTCACACATATTAAAGAAATTAGTGGAAGACATAAAAGGAGATCAAGTTGGACTTGATTGAAAAGTTTGATAAATTTTTTGGGCCAAATTTATAATATTTGTATTTTTGAGACTAAAGTATAATTTATGAGACATATACAGTATGACTTATATAGTCTAAGTTATCTATAAATAGAACCTCATAAGTCCAACCTAACGTATGACTTTATGATTGTTTAGAGCTATTACTCTTCTGTAAGCTAGCCTACCTTCCTCCTCTTCTTCATACTCCCTAAAATAGTTTAGGTTTAGTAGAGTTCTCGTCTGCGTTTCATATATGAATACTATTAGAGGTCAAACATCTAAAAGGTAGTGGTTTACGACAATCCACTGCTTATTCCTAAAAGAGAACAAAAGACTTTGCTAGTTACTATCTTTTTCTCTTAATTTAGAACGAGTAATGACACCGATGGAAAACTAGGGCATCTATCCAAAAAATAGAAAAAAAAAAACAACGAGAATTTACTTTTAACACATGCAAATCTACTCGCAAAATTAATGAAAGTCCATTCGTTCAAAAACTCAATATGCAATTATCATAATATTTGTCTACATAATAAAACTAACATTGAAACCTATTTATAGAACTGAAATGACTAATCTAATTAAGAATAGAATTCGAAATAGGTTAGAAATAGAATTTTAAATAGAAAATAGCTCTAAATATGATTCTAAATAATATAATATCTAATTTAATAAAATTTAAAATATAATTATAAATATAAGATATTAATAAATTCCTGAATAATAGGAATTTTCTTTCTTTATTTCTCATCATTCTTCCTTACTTGAAAAACATTCATCCTCAAAATTTGAAGTGTAGGAGAATGAGAAAAAACAGGCTTCGAATTGGAGAAAATTCTGCAGGAAAAATCAATGGCAGCAACAACGAAACAAACTTTCAGAATTTTGCAGAATTAGTCAAAAATTGAAATTTTAGAGGAATGACAAAATCAATGTCCACAATTTGTGCAACCTCTTTGGTCACAAATGGTTTGACAGATTTATCATCAACCAAATCAACTTCTTGAGGCAAAGGAACATCCGTCATCATCTAAGCAACAATGAGATCAACTTTTTTGAACAGAGCAAGTTCATTTGACAAAGCAACTTTAACCAAAGGTTCTGGTTGTAGTATTTGTGACACATCACTGGTGGGAAAAGGAAGGGCATTAGATGACAATTTCAAAACACCAATATAGACTGATTCAGCTACAAGTTGAATGACCTCACTAAATGTTCTGACCAGAACATGCGAATGATCTTCAACCTTACTTTTATCAACAGGAGCAATAACCTCATTTTGAATAGCATAAACATCAATCTATGCATCAATTTCAAACATATCTTAACATAATGCAATAAGGACATCACTGTACATTTAACTGTGTATCAAGTAAGGCTTGAGTTTATAAGCACAACTTTTAATCACACGTTCTCCCAACTTGTAAGAAAAAGAGAAAATCTTTGCACGAACCTTATCCACACTATATAATAGTGGGAAAAGTAAGTCAGGAGAGCAATTCTCACTGTCATCTAGCACATTTACCATAATTTCTTCCATTAGCATAAAGATGTTACGTGAGTGGTAGCCCCTTATATTAGTAAGGAAATGGTGAAACATCTTAATAATCAATTAATCACAACCAAGATCCATCATCATGTAATAATATTGCATACTCGCAAAGCTTCAAGAATCGATATTCTCTTACCATAGGAGCTACTACTATTATCATACAATTCCTCAAACGATGAGACAATTAGTTGAAAAATATCCTTCATCACATCATCATAAGAAAAATAATTTGGAGCAGTTATCCGTATACTTTCAGTTAGGCAGAAAGCAACTGAAATTCGCAGATCGGCATCATAATTTTGAAAAAATTGCTGCTTGATAAATGATTTCATCAATGGATTCAAGACAACTGATAATGTACATGATTACTACAGTCACAATAAGTAATTTTCAATTTGATCCAAAAGAGATAGCAAGCTTCTAATGTAAACGGGAGGACTTTCTAATATTTGCCCAACATACCAAATTTACTTTTCCACAATTGTAACCATCTCTTCTCATTCTTTTTTACTCTTCTTTTTTTTCCAACGCCGACTAAATTAAAATACTAATTTCACTAACACTTTACGCACTAGGCTAGGATTTTTTTTTTTTATTTAAGAAAACACTCAAAATACTTAACTGACCGTAAAACTGAAATGACAGATCACTTTTTTTTAAATGTTTTTTCTTTTTCTCTTTTTTTTTTCGTTTGACTAAACTGAAATTGCTAAAAATATTAAAACAACAAAAAGTTTTGACCTTTGACCCAAAAAACCAGAAAGTCACAAGCGAATTGTGTGGGAGTTGGCTCGAGCGAACTCCCAAACAACGTCGGTGATAGCAGTTAGAAGAGAGGATGGTAACTCCATCGGGGTTGGGGAAGCGCCGGCGAGGTTAGGGGAGGCCAATCAGGGGCAGGAAGTCGGTGATGAGGGAAACAACAACTCTGAACACGAAGGTTTGAAGTACTGACACTGGTGGCGCAAGGTTGGAAGTTCACGAACGGACAATGTCGAGGACGCTCGATCTGGAGTCGACGGAGGCTGAGAGGGGTAAATAGAACATCTACGAGGCTCTCTGGCCTTGTCGCGTTGTCGAAAGAGGTTGGTGGCAACCGAACAACAACGACGACACACAAGGGAACAACAACTTCGGGGGCTGTTCCAGGGGTATTCCGGCCAGATCTCGACGCATGAAGGTCGAGGTTGGGTGGATTGGGGGACGACTGTTCCGGGGAAGTGGCTTCCAGTTGTTTTCGGCATCCGACAGTAGTAGCGACGGCTGAGCTCTAGTGAGTAGTGGTGGCAGGGATGATCATAAGGCCTTTTGTGTGATTTTCAAGGTTTTTGAATTCTGATGAGTTTTCTGTGAATTTTGGGTTTGGTGAAGATTGAAAACAAGTTTGGGAACGTTTTTAGCGTGTGATTTAGGATTGAAAACTAGTTGTGATTGAAGATTGAAAACAATTTTGGGTCGGGATTTGCTCTGATACCAAATTGATGTTGCAAGAGTAACAACACTAATGAACGACTCAAAAATGCAACCAAAAAGTAGAAAATAACGGGAATTACCTATAACACACACGAGAATCCACTTGTAAAATTAACGAAAGTCTGCTCGTTCAAAAGTTTAATATTAAATTATTATAATATTTTTCCACATAATAAAACTAATATAGAAACATATTTACAAAAATAGAATGATTAAACTAATTAAGAACAGAATTCGAAATAAATTAAAAATAAGATTTTAAATAAAAAATAACTCAAACTTAACAAATAATTATAAATATGATTCTAAATAATATAATTTTTAATTTAATAAAATATAAAATATAATTATAAATAAATTTCTAAATAATAAAAAAATTTTTCCCCCGGGATTTTCGCCGTTGACATTTACTGTGTTGGACCAGTCTTGTGTCATGTCTTGCCTCTGCCTTGCAAGAGAGACTCAAGAAGCGGCCACAATATTATACAGATTCAAGCATATAGCAGATCAAAGAAACATGCAACATATACAAGAAAATTAAATGGACTGGTGGATGCAGCGTCAGAATAAGAAACTCCCAATTACAAGTGAAGAGGACAATTTATCCATCACTCTGCCAAAATACAAGCTTGCGATTATATGGGATTTTCTTATCCCATGCCATCTTAATCCATATGCACGCAGAAATTTGACATGAGTAAAGTATCATTTAATGTTAATTTTTTAATTCAAATATATTTATTTGATTAATAGGCGTACATTTTAAATAAAATTATATATATATATATATATATATATGTACATACTGTTCCCTTGGACATTACTAAATCAAGAGAACAAGTGGAGCCAACAAGGGAGGTGCCGCAAGAAAAGACGACTACTTTTCCCTTTCTTCAAAGCTCTAAACTTTATTCACCCCCGCCATAATTAAAACGCCCTCGACCTGTTAAAGTATGCATATATTAGTCTGTTAATTTAATCAATATATCGATCAAAGTGCAAGCCAAATGAATCTGGTAGTGGGGCACCGGCGATGATGTTTATTAAAAAAAAAGAAGTAATGTAGCCCTTAAAAAAACAATATATTACCTCTATGGTGTTGTATTAAAGCAGAAATTAAATATTGAGAAAAGTGAGGTAATCATGTAATAATAAATATAAGATTAATATGTAAAGACATAGGCTAGTAGATTTTAAAAAAAATATTATATCTAAAAAAATAAATAAATTATTAAATTAACTGTGTTTAAATTATGTGTATTGGTGCCGTCAAATATTCAAGGTTCTCAGAACCGAACCGGTCATTGAACCGGAAAGCTGAGAGATTCAAGGTTCAATCGGTTCGACCGGTAAAACCGCGGTTAAACCGGTAAAATCGGTATTTAATATTAAATATATAAAAATTAAATTTTTATATAACTTATATAATTATATAAAATGTTATATTATATAAAAATGATAATAAATATTTAAAATAAAGTATATTTTAAGAATTATATTAATATTTACATACATTAAAGATATTACAATTAGTATATTTAACAAAATATAATTTATAAAAATTAATTCAAAAAATAATAATTGTAAATAGTGATTAAATATTAATTTTTAAATTTAAAGATTAAATTGAAAATTTTAATCAATTGAGGACTAAATTAGAATTTTTAGTTAAAATTAGAATTTTAATTATAATTTAGATAAAGTTTTGGGTTAAATTATAATTTAAAATTTTTTGGTTTAAATTGAACCGGTTCAACCGGTCCCGGTTTTTCCGGTTTTCCCGGTTTTTGACCGATTTTTCCGGTTTTTGACCGGTTTTTTCCGGTTCGGTCCAAATTTCATTTTTAACCTTGAACCGGACCGGACCTAGGACCGGTTCCCGATTTTTCCGGTTGAACCGGCCGGTCCGGTCTGGTTCTTAAAACCGTGCAAATATTTGGATTGAAAAGGATAGACAAGAATGGTTTCTGTCCTGTATATAAAGGTCGCTTGATTCCCTATTAGCCAACGTAATTCTCCATTGCGAGGCAATACATAACAGCCCTCAAGGAAAGCAGTCCATAATTTGCTCTGTTGCCTCCGGTCAAATTAAGCTTGACAACTGGTTGATTAGCGTATACATATATTGTAGAAAATATTAGGTAATAAAATTTTTTTGATACAAGTTATTTTAAGATTGAAATTTAAATAAAAAATAATAAATAAATGATTAGATATCGTTGGATAAACTGTGCAACTATTTTATTACTATCTAAATTTAAATTGCATAATGATGCTTTATATAGTATCGGTACATAAGGTCATTTTCAAATATGATAATTTGGAGGAGTAAAATTTGTATGCAATATTGGATATAATCTAATTTCTTGAGCCCCAAAAAAAAAAAAAAAAAGCTCGTTCGAATTTTTATAGCTCTTTCAAACATTTTTAGGGTAACATTTAGATCATATAGTATTTAAATTAAAATATCTAATAGATGTCATGCATTGTCAAAAAAAAATTGTGAATCCGTAGTTTTGTTGTGAAATTCTTTTTGAACACAAATCTCATGAACTCATTTGGATGCTATAAAAAATAACATTTGCACAATATAAAAAAGAGTTATAATGATATAGTATATATTAATGTAACTTTTTTTTATGTGATATAAAATATTATTCATGTATTAAAAATTTTATTGTATTCAAATGAATTCATAAGAGTATTTGATAAATTTCTTAACAAATATAGTAGTATTTGATTTTTTGCTTCCGGAGGACTATATAGACACAAATTTTTACAAACGCCAATGAAGAGAAAAGTCAGAAAACAATTTTATAGTGTATATAAAATATTTCATATTTTACTGATAATATTTTATACGATATAAAAAAGATTTACATTAATATATGTTATTTTGTTATCCATTTCTTGAGTATTTTAAAATATTAGTTATACAATGTAAAATTATTTTGCATCAATTTATCTTCATGAAATTTATTTTGTAAAATTCTCCTTTCTCCAAAATGGAGAAAAGCTTGAGAGATATTATTAAAAATTAAAAATATTGCAGCAGAGAGTTCGTAGCACTGTTTCCACACCGTTCTTACTTTCAATTTGCATCAGCTGACTGGCTCGACAATTCTTGTGTACGTTTAACATAGAATAGAAATTTTGCCCTCATTCATCAAATGGAATCGAGAAAAATAGACACTTGTTTTTCTGACAAGTTCTTAGGTGACCCAAACGTCGCCTATGAAAGGATAACTATAATTTTAGTCCTCAATTTTTATAGATTTTATAATTAGGTCATAAATAGGTTTTTAGATTTTATTTTAATATTCAATGATTTAGATATTTTACAATTAAATCCTTTCATCAACGTCGGATAACTTGACCAAACGGAATCAAATAGTTTGACCAAATATTGTTGATGAAAGGACCCCAATTGCAAAGGATCTAGAACGTTGAAGACTAACGTGAAAACTAAAGTGATTTAGAACTTGGTTGTAAATTTTTATAAAGGTTTAAAACTCAAACGATAAACCAAAAAATGAAGCGATAGTCTCTTTATTTAAACAATGAACAATTCTATTCAACTAACAAAACCTAATTAAGATCAATAACTCATTTATTAGATGAGATTCAATGGTTTTAACACTATCTAAAGTGTTGTGAAGTGCATGTCATAAGAGATAATAATTGGTGCAAAAACATATGTTAATTTCGTGATCATTTTGCAAGAAATTACTCAGAATATCAAAAAGAAAAGCCTTATTAGTTAGAAATGAAATGAAAGTCTCTTTGTTCAAGCAATGAATGATCCTATACAATTAAGAAAGATACTTAAGAACAATAACTCCTTTGTTAGACGAGATTCATTAAGTTTAATACTATTAAATGTGTTGTGACGTGCATTTTGCAATTAAAATAGTGTTCGATGAAGACATGGATGTTAAGTTCATAATCATTTTGAGTGAAATGACTCGTTGCAACTAAAGGAGAATACTTCAGATAACCAACTTTTTTAGTCCTAAATATTTATAGTTTTTTTATTGTTAGATATTAAACGTTTTTAATTTTTCATTTTAGTCCTTAACGTTTAGATAATTTGCAATTATGTTCTTCAGGTAGCTTGACATGGAATTACAACGGCTTGATCTATTGCTGCTGACGGAAGAACTCAATTGTCAATAATCTAAATAGATTGATGACTAAAATGAAAATCTAAAAATGCAGTTAATTGTAAGAATCTATATAGATTGAGATAGAGGTGTTTGCGAGTCGGATTGAACGAATTTGAGGGTATATTTGCATTCAATTCACTGATGGCGGATTGGATTATTCTTTATGGCGGATTGAATTATTCTTTATCCACACCCAACCCGCCATCCTACCTAGTGGCGGATTAGATTGGATAGATTTTAGTGGATTATATGCAATAAAAGAAAATTTTGCGTGAAAGGAGTTAACATGAATGCCATTCTGTGATGCTTTCATTTGAATTACTTCTGAGATTAATTTTTGGTTGCTGTATGCTAGGCGGGCTGTAACTCCTCATAAACAAATCAAAGCAGAGTGATTTGAAGTGCCAACTTTTCACAATGCACATGGTCTTAAGGTGCTGGGTTCTTTTGCATGTCCAAAATTATATTTTAATTCATGCACAAATTCTTCGTCCAGCAATGTCTCAAGCAAAATTTTGGATTCCTATGTTGACGGAGAGCAGCAGTAGGAAAGGAGCAAGTCAAAAAACAATTATTCACAAAGATATCGTAGCAGGGGGTGGAACTGACAGTAGGGGGCTTCCTTCATGGGCTTTTATATATAATAAGAGGGTGGATTGTATTGTATTGGATAAATTTCAGAACCCTTAATTTATATTAAATCTATACTTAGTGAATTTTAAAATTAAAAAACTGCAACTAATCTAAATTTTTATAATTTTGACAAATATAGATTCATACGAATTAGATTTGTCGATTTGGATCAAATTAATTAATTTTTGAACAGTCCTAAAATGAGGATTAAAAAGGTTGTTATCACCCTCAATATAGCAACGGTATCATGGCGGTGGCTTGAGACACTGGATTTATTCCGCGGAAACTAGTAGCTAGTTGTCTAAATGTTTGCTCCGATGTTTATTACGTTTTTTATTAATTTTTATTTATTAATTATTATTGTGCCATTTTAAATGAGTTTGACTACATGGATACACTTAATAAATTATACGGAAAACACACAGTTTATCTAATTAATCTTAATCAATCGAATGGTCCATAACATTGTATGTCCACTTTCTGTTTTATTATCGTTGCCAATAAATTTTTTCCTTTTTAAATAGTTATATTTTGCATCACTTTCTTTTGGCAGACTGTGAGTAACATATATAATTCACATAAATTATTGTGTCAAATTAACAGAAAAAAATCAAAATAAATTGTATGTTTTGGTTACTTTATTAATTTATCCATACGCTGCGTAAGATGACGAGAATTTTAAATTAAAAAATACTAATTAGCAACATTTAAGTAATAACAAAATAAAAATAAAGTGACATTAACTGTTAAATAACTGAAATTTAAAAAAAATAAATTATTGAATACCATTTGATAAATAATGTGATTATTTTATTATTAACAAAAATTTATTTGCATAGTGAACCTTTTAAATTTTTTTTCTCTTTGGTTGATAAGCTCTTCTAATTTTACAACAAGCAAAAGGGATCTCTCCTTTTGCTTTACCCACATCAGAGCAATAGCAAATAAAGAAAGATAATGTTTTTTTTTTAGTGATTAACAAAGTTAGACAAGTTTGAAGAGCTGTTTGGATAAAGATGGAGAAGAGAACAGATAATGGCGCTAAAGTTCCAAAATCAACCTCACTCCGGGTCAGATCTGGTCCACAATCTGTATTTTTCAACACTGAATCTCATCAGAATTATAAATTCTGGGAGTTTCCTCTGTGGATGCATGATGCAGCCAAGGCTGAGAAGCCACACTGAAGTTCGGCGCGCTTTTTTCTTTTCCTTTTCAAAAAAAAAAAAAAAATCATGAATATTTCAATTATCATTTTTATGAGTTAAGACAAAAGTCATCTATTGTTATCTTTATTTAACTATTCTTATAGAGTGAACTCATAACTGAAATACTATTAGACCTAAATAGATATCCTCTAACTGATTATAATGTTAACGAGTTTAAAACTAACATTGCGTGTATATAATCAAACTGACACTTAAAAGAAAACCTTGCTTTCATACGTAATCATGAGAACTCGAATTCAAATTAAATATTAAAAAATATATCAAATTATTACTAAATTACTACTAAATTACTACTTAAATAATTTGACTTGCTTATTGAAAGACATTACCCGCAGCGCTTGCAGCACTTACACGGGGTAACGCCACTTTGTTAGTGGAAAATATGGGTTCGTGAACATACCTCATTTTTCCGATACTATCTGAACTCTAACTCTATATGAGGCATGGCTAAAAATACAAGTACAAAATCTTATTACACATATATTTATCATTCTTGTTATAAATTTTTTTAGGCTTCTTGTACCATACTAGACAATTTTAGTAGAAATTTATGAAAATCAACATTTTTATTCTATTTTATTTTAAAGTAACATTAAATAGTTTCACATATATAAAAACAAGTAATTATACAGTTTTATTCAATAATATCTGATAATTTTTTAAAATTAATTATTTAATAATTTATATCACTTTTTAATCATTTTAAAATTATCTAAATAAAATAACTAAGCCTTTTTCTTTATTTTATTGTATTATGTAGAGCCCGAGAGTAACGAGATGATAATGTCGCCCAGGCAAATTTATGGGCATAGCGATGTCTTTACCTTAAAATAGAGAGCAAATATATATGTTCCGAGTAAATTTGTCTTAAATTTTGTTTCAGTTAAAATTGTGATTGATATTTTTAAAACGAAAATTGATATTTTTTTAAATAATTATTATTTTTATATTTTAAAAATATTAATTTTTATTTCAAAAATATTAATTTCAATTTTACTTAGAATAAAAATAGAGACAAATTCACCGAAATACTTAACTCTTTTTCTAAAACAAAATGGATAGTCTTGTTGCTATGTGCATGGCATAAGTCAGATAGTTCCAAAGCATATATCCAAATATTATTTTTTCAAATCCTTTGTCAAAAAAAAAAATTGTTATAATATTCGAATACGGAAAAGTTTGTGCGACGTACAAATTGATCATATAATTTGAATATATTAGACAATAAAACAACTAATGAAACTGCATTAACTTTTTTAAGAAAAAAATTTATTTTTGAAGAAAGTTTTTTAGTGTATTGCGTGTGAGATCTACACTTTTATTTTTAAAGTAATATCTATTTAATTTTAAATTTTAATTTTGTAATTATTACTTTATATTTTGTCAATAAAATTATTGATGATTAGTTATATTTTTATGCTGAGTATGATGAAATTGTATGGTTGCACTATATGGTGCACAACCCGCACCCATGATAATAATCCGCCAATTAATTGGGGCAAACTGAAACGTCAATGAGTGTAATATGTATGTAGCATCCAAGGCGCAAGGGGCTCGAATGCGGGTGGTTTGATCAGAGACGATCGAGTGGTTGTTAATTAGTTGGTTTTCAGATTAGTTTAAGATTGTCAAGTCGTTCGCTCTAAAGAAACACACTTATGCTGATCTTTATAATTTTTGCTGGGTCTTGGTGAATTCAGATTTTCTTTCAGCTGTTACTTTGATTGGAGGTCTTGATACAGGATCTAAACTAATCTCAACCCTAGCTCGTTCTAATCCGCAAGAAAACATACTTTCGAATTTTTTGATATATCCACTTCAAAACTCGTTTAATGAAACCAATGAATGTTACGTAATACGTTTTATTGAGAATTCTCTTTTTCTACTTCTCGACGCACTTAGCCCCTCTCTCTCTAAATTTCTCCTCTTTCTAACCACCATTGCAACCCTCGGAAGCACTACCAACCCTTTGGCCGGTGGCGGTGGCAGCCGCTATCGCTGGTCAGCCACTTACTCTCTCTCTCTCCTTCTCTTTTCTTTTTCACCATTTATCTTAACGTCTGTTATCTCGTCGCCTTCCTTTTTCCTTTCTCTTCTCTCTTCTTTCTCTCATGGTATTTTTTTCTATGAATACAATTGTTTATAAGAATAAAAAATTTTAAAATTTCACAAAAATACTCCAAAATAAATATAAAAGAACGAAATAATAATATAAGTTATTAAATTTAAAAAAAAAACTACCAAATGTGATAAGCCTTTTTTTTTTTTTTTTACGTAATTATTTATTTGTATTCACATATGGCCATATATCTTGCTTAACATTAAACAACGCTGAAAGGGTAAGCAATCCAATCATCTTAATCTTAAATACCTCATCCTCCTCTTTCTCGACCTCTTTCTTGATTCCATGATTTCATCTAATCCAAAAATACAATGATATATATATTTATTATATATTATCTCTCACCCTTCTCTTTCAAGTTTTAGCGCATCTTCTTCTCCTTACCTTCCGTCAGCCCTCATAACTTAAATTATTCCCTCTCTCTTCAGCACCAAAATTCAGGGGAAGATCAAAGCTTGTAGATGATGAAGATCCAGTGCGACGTGTGCAGCAAACAAGAGGCGGCGGTGTTCTGCACCGCTGACGAGGCTGCCCTATGCGACGCCTGCGACCAGCGCGTCCACCGCGCCAACAAGCTCGCCTCCAAGCACCACCGCTTCTCTTTCCTCCACCCTTCCTCCGCCTCCAAGAATTTCCCTCTGTGCGATGTTTGCCAGGTGTTTCCCCTGTTTGCTTCCTTCTTCCTTAATTATTTAATCAATTAATTTGAATTTTGAATGTTTCTTATTTTTTTCCCATTTTTTGTAAAGGAAATTCATGTTTTACTTTTTTGGTTGTTTTTTTGTTTTTTTTGGGTTGGGTTTGGTTGGTAGGAGAAACGAGCTTTCTTGTTCTGTCAACAAGATAGAGCAATTCTTTGCAGAGACTGCGACGTTCCGATTCACACCGCCAACGAGCATACGAAGAAGCACAATAGATTTCTTCTTACAGGAGTTAAGCTATCTGCTACCTCTTCCCTCTATGTTTCCTCCTCCGACAACTGCGGTGATCTGGTTCCTGATCCCAAGGCTCAGCAGCAACAGCAACAGCAACAGCATCCTTCGGTCAAGGAACAACCTGCTGCGACGGTCACCCCACCACCAAAATCTAATAGTCCGACTTCAATTTCCAACAACTTGGCTTCTTCAAACACGAAAGTGAACAACGAGGGTGGTGGAATTAATAATAATAATAATAATAATAATCGGCTACTGTGTGAAGCGGTCGGTTCAACAAGCAGTATATCAGAGTACTTGACAGAGATGCTGCCAGGTTGGCACGTGGAAGACCTTTTTGATTCCTCTTCTTCTGTTCCTTTTGGGTTCTCTAAGGTTTGCATTTTGGTTCTCTTATCTCCGATTTTCTCCTCATATTTGTATTTATTGGTATCGTCTAAATGTTATCACTCCCAGTCCCTGATTTTTCGACCAAACTCCCAGTCCCTGATCATCAAATCAAAATCATGCCTTTCTATTGTTTAAAAAAAAAAAGGCACTTTTTGTTTGACCAGTAAGTACCCTCACTACTCTGGGTCTTTGAATTTTTAATCTTTCGTTCTAGCCTGATGATTGCGCGATGCTGTCTGTGGATGCTGATATGGAGAGCAATATTATGGTGTCTTTCTCATCAGCAGAAAACATGGGCATTTGGGTCCCCCAAGCCCCAACTCCTCTATTTCCCCTGCCTCAGCTTTATCCACAGATGGGTTTCCAGAACGCCGGCTTCAAGGAGACAAAGGAGGCCGCAGCAAGCACTAGAGCCAGCAGATGTTGGACGGATGATGTCTTTGCTGTTCCACAAATCAGTCCTCCGTCTACGTCTACCGGGTTCAAGAGATCTAGGCCCTTGTGATGTGACCCACCTTTCTTCACAAATCACAATCTTCTTTTGTATTGTCAAGATCAAAGGCCTCTTTCATGCTTTTGTAGTTTTGATTTCTAAATGCTTTTAGTTTTTCTTTTTTTGTCATCTTTTCCTTTTGAGTTCGTCCTTCTTGTGCATACCCCACTCCCTGTGATTGTTAAGTTGTCCAATCCAATCCAAATCTCAATCTAATTTTGAAGTTTTGTTTACAAGTACATCATTTCGAATGGTACTTGCAATTTCTTTGCAAGGTACAACTAATCCATTCTATTAATCAATGTAAAATAGGAATGGAAAGAAAGTGGGGAGCACTTCGTTCAATCGCTGGCGTGCACGGAGTACCAGCGACGCCAGCGAAAGATGACTGAATCTTGTTTTTATCGTACTTGTCCTTTGCATTCGAGTGAGGGAGAGAGTGGACGGTTCAAACTGAGCATTACATAAAAAAAGTCTATAGTTATGAGCTAGCTAGCATTTCATGGCAGAAAAGGAATACCAGAAGTTCACATGTGAAGATGGGATGGAATGGGATATTGATGATGGTGGAGCCTAGAGGGGACTGCGATGGGACTAGTAGGAAGATGTATGGGAAGGAAAAGACCGCAGGAGGGGACTGAAAATTGTGATACATATTTTTTTTTAATTGAGAAAAAATTAGTGATTAATTTATTAAAAATTAATAATTTAAATTTAATTATTTAGAAGAAAATATTTATAGTGTGTTTGAATTGTAAAATATTAATAAGAATAAAAGTTAATGCAATAAAATGATGAAGAAAAAAAAATCTCTTTTTGTCATCCTATTGTTCTTTGGTTTTTTTAATAAAACAAAAAAAAAATTAATTGTTTATATAATTTATAGTTTAATAAATTTTTTAATAAATAAAAAAAAAAGAGTATTCTTATGAGCCTAACCCCCTGGCCAACCTATCACTCAGCAGCAAACTGGTTGCTGCAGTTAGCCATTTGTTTTCAGGTTCTATCAAGATTTTTTTTCTCTCTTTCTGGTGTTTTTTCCCCTTTTTCACGAGAAGCACTTTAAAAAATTTCACCATATTAGCAGTGAAAAATTTTCAAGTATTCAACTGAAGGCTGGAGTTGAAATGAGGCGGCATTATACTATGTGTGGTCATCAGGGGTTTTCAGCCAGCTGGTTCTCCACGCTGGGTTTCTGCAAATGACAAGTCAACGTGTTTTGGCTGCGAAATTTTGTCAATTACACGGACCAGACTCCAACCTGAACGCACAAAATCTTTTGTTTTCCTAGGAAAATACAACAACGGAAGAAAATTGAACACTTGAGCATGACAGAAGAATACAAGGTAGTTTGCATTAGTTTGCTCTGTTTTTCTTACTTAAGCATTGAAAAAAAAAAACAATAAAAAAGAAGACAAATTGCGAGATTGGCTTATTGGCGGCCAGGATTCGCATCAAAAGTAAATGTCACTGTTCAATTTTGACAAGGCAGATGAGGTGATTGTCCCATGGGGAGGCGTATTTGGCTATCCCTCTGCTTCTGCTTCTGGGATCAGTGAGTCCGCCATTTCCAACCAGTTTGAGCTTGAACAGAACCAACTAATTTTAGGTCTATTTCATTCGCAAAAAAAAAAAAAAAGAAAAACAAAAAGAGTCTATTACCGTTTGGCTATCTCTCAACCAACCTGCCTGCCCTAAGCTGTTTGATTTGTTTTCTTACCAATTTTACTACGCCACACAAGTTCCTTTCTCTCCTCTTTTGGAACAAACAAAATTTTTACCAATTTTACCCATCAAAAAGTCTAATTCCGTTTGAAACTAAATTTTCTGCCTACATACGCTGATGTGCGTAGACAATTTGTCGTTGCGGACCGTGACCTTTTAGCTGCAATCCATTGATGTCACATTCACTGAAAAACATTAATCACACAATGGGCAAAAGCCACGAAACAGAAAAGCCCCATCCCTGCTTAATATGTAGGACGCATACTAACGAACGAAAATTATGGGCTACCAGACTTCATAGGAGCTTAGGTAGGGTCCAACATGATTGAACAATATAATGATCATAATAGATAGAAAGAGAAAACCTTCCAATAATTAAAGGGTTTTCGTTAGGTGAACGTAATAAGAGTTTGGACATAGGTTGAATATAAAAGTATTAAAAATTTTCATTCAAAAACAGTTAGTTTTAGTGATGATGGTGCAATATGCAACCACTATACTTAGAAATTGTAATAATACTAAAATTCACTTTTTACGAATTCGTTATAAAATATAATCATGTTTGTTGCAAATTACATTATCTCACTGCAAAAACATATACTTTGTGCCAAAAAAAAAAATCAAATTAAAAAAAAAAACCCAACAAATGGAACCCACCAGCCACATTAGCCTATATTCCCCTTTGTCCATAAATATTTCCCCATAATTAAATACCTTATCCTGCAAGCGTTACACTCTACATCATGCAAATCTAAATATGCGGAGTCAAATTTGACAAAAAAAAAAAAAACCTACAAATAATTAAATCATTTGGCCAATCTATTACTAGTTGTTGTTATTGATTATTCACTATTGTTACTTATTACTGTTACCGATCAATCAAATAATATTATAATGCTTGATTAGATTAAAATTTGCTGTTGTTTTTAAATATTAAAATGTCTATTTAAAATATTTATTTATGTCATTAGTATATTATTATTAGGGCGCCACTAGAGAGACCCAAAAAATAGACGGGGTGGGAGACACGACCCTGTATTATAGCGGGGCAAAATTGTCTCCCTTGAAATAAAGGAGACAAAAATAGCAATTATATCTCTGATTCTGTTTATTTTCTGTGTCTCTCAAATTTTTAATGAAGTGATGTGGTAGTGCATTAGTTGTCATTATATACAAAATGTAGCTTACAGCTACTATTTTTTTCATCAGCTGCAGTCCATCAACAAACAACAAATCTTGAAACTTTTTCCAAACCCCTTACAACCTTCTTTTTCAATCTGAATAGCAATAGGAGTTCCTCGACAATACAAACAAATGCCCTTTGTACTCAAACTCTATTTTTTGTATGGTAACGTCCTGAAAGCACTTTGATAGCAATTTCAAAGATCGTTGCTCTTTTGGGACATTAGGATTTATTAATTTTCCTAATGAGGACATTAGAGGTACTAGTAATGGCAGTCAACAAAATAAAGTAATACAAATAGCTTATTGGGAAAGGCAGGTAAGAGTGGAGCGGGCAGAGCACCAAAAGCTAAAGAAATACTTTTTATAATATTGTCCTTGCCATCTACATCATAATTGTCCATAAGAAACAATAGAAAGTTAAGAAGAGAGTGAATCATGCCAATGTATTCGGCCATTGAGCAGCACACCAAGAGCATTGCTGACTCAATGCTCATTATATTATCAACTATTTTATTAAAGAAAAGCCACTCATAAAATAAGGTCAGTTTGACACTAATTATGATATAACTTTTTTCACAGCTTGATATTAACCAACCTGTAATGGCCCATCTTGGTATGATTTTAGAATGGATAATTTCATTAGAAGGGTGTTGTGCACAGCATACAAATCAAATAATATCAATTACAAGAGTCTCTCTTTCTGTTCCCAAAAGAAATTTCTTGGCAAACCACGTTTAGTAACGCTATTGATCCCCAAACTTGACATGGTTGAGAAAAACCTCAATCGGGTTTCCTTTTCTCGAGTGATCCGAAGAGAAAAATACCAACTAGAAGTCCTAGTGCAGTACAATATGCCCGAAAATCCTGCCACCTTAAATTCGTTTTGGTTCAACACCAAATCCTTCCACATAGCTGGTAAGTCAGGGACATGAAACAAATCTTGTAGTAATCTTGTGAGGTCCTTCCTAATCTTCAAACTAAAGTTCTCCCTCATCATATTGACGCAAAACTCAATCTCTAGTTGTTTGAATAACTTAAGTTTTGGATTACTATATACCCTACAATGATCGGCCAATAATCAAAGATACACATACACTGGTCAAAACTAAAGGCCCTTCCTCTATCAAATATTCCAATTTGCTAAAAAAAAAGACCTACCAACTCAAAACACAACAACAAATTACCATCACTAAAATCCCCACCAACAATTTGCCTCAACAAAGGCACCAACAATTGATCAAAACCCATGCCTAAAATATCCACCATTACTTTCATAATCCAAATTAATTGAACCCTCACCGGATCAACAAGCTTAACATATAAAATTAATCAACAGTTCTGACAATTAAGCCAACAAAAAACTCAAAGCCACCAGTCACAGTGCCATGTAGCTGCTTATATGAGTTTTGGCCAAATGGGGTTCAATTAAAAACCCATAAAGCAAGGCATGATTAAGCTGGGAGTACTCTTGTTTGGGATAGACAGTAGAAATGGGGGTCTCAATTGAGGTTCCAACTCCTCAAAGGCTTGCCTTATAGAGAGTTCCAAGCTCGTTTCTAGACTCGTGGGTACCAATTTTAGGTAACTTTGAGGCTATTAAAGGTTCACAAAGCATGCTATTGTCACAAAGCACAGACTTGAAACTGCCAGGCTGAAGTGCTGGAACCTGATTCACACCCACATTGTGATGCAGCTGCTGCAGCTATCGCCTTGTTGTTGGATCTTCCTGCAAGCGTTAAAAGTCTGTCAAACAACATTATACATGAAAACAGAAAATCAAAGGGGGAGAGAAACCCACAACTAGCTTAAAAGAAAGTTAAAACCACTTGGCAATTAAAATTGCATGAATTTTCTCAAAGATAAATAAGCATAACTGTAGTAGCTAAAACTGGAAACTAAGGACTCCACATGACTTAATATTGTTCTCCCTGTTTTTTTTTTTTTTTTTTTTGAACTTGGCAGTAGGTTGTCGAGTTAGTTGCTTAGTTATCACATTCAGTCTAGCCAATAAGCTGACTAATAAGTAGGGTCATCGGGTCACTAATTCAACCGTTGAGTCACAAGTCAAACTGCATAAATAATTAAAAATAATAATAATAAAAAAATATTAATTTAATAAAATATTCACATCACATGAATTATAATAAATAAAAAAAATTTAATTCTAAAATATTAAAGTTTAGAACAATACACTATTCTTGAATTTAATATATTTATTTTTATTCATTAAATAATATTCGAGATATTCATTTCTAATTTAATCTTAAATTTTAATATGTATTTTTTATTCAACTGGTATTAACTCTATATACTCATTTTTATTTAGACAACCTGTATTTTGTGAGAATTTAAAATTAACTTCCAAATCTTGATGACTAAGGAGTATTAAAAAAAATTAAATGACAAATTTGCTATAACAACTTGATATTAATTCATTAATAATTGAAATGAGTAGCAAACTATTATGACATAAGTGTCAAAAAGTGAATAAAAAAATTTAATATTTTTAAATTAAAAAAAGTGTGATTTTTTGAATTGGTAAAAACTCGGTCTAGTTTTAATTTTACTAGATTATCGGATTTAGTCGGGTTTGATCGAATTTGATTGAATTTTGACTAAGTCATATACTTTTTAGTTTGATTGTGTGACTCAGCTTGGTCTCATGTTTGGGTTGCCGAATTTCAATCCAACCGATCAGACCGAATCAAATCTGATATCACTGATTAGTTGTTAAAAGGAGAAAAAGAAAATATGAATCTATTTGCCAAACTTGTGTAAATACCACAAAAGGGGTGTTTTACCCCAAATCCTTGTAACTATAGGAAGCTGGTAAGTTGCGGAAAGTGAACTCCTGCTGCACGCCTTTCAAGGACAGTAATTAAAATTGTTCTCCTTGCAAATGAAACTACGCAATTCACATAAAGGGTTATAGGGTGCTTGCACGAAGGCAACACTTTGTCGTCTAGAATATTTTATACATAAAAAAATGTATCCCCAAAACTATTTGTTGAGCATTACAGGCGCAGAGAAAAAGAAAACAAGCACATTTAATGCTGCAATGCGGATCCAAACAATTGAATTTGCAGAACATGATTAGGTAACCAGGCAAAAACACACCTGGAGGTCGAGCAAATCTTGAAAAAAAAAAAAAGAGTGAAGTTAAATGTGTGAAACCTAACAAACTAATTTAGCAATAGCTTAACGAAATCAAATTTTACCAAGTTTGGGCAAAACCTCCCATTTCTAAACCATTGAGGGGATAATGAATTTCAGGAAATGATTTCACATTCTCCATTGTTTGGGTGCCGGACTTTAAATTGTTAGAGGAAAATCATGTTCTAGTCCATTGAACAAAATGCGCTTCCTTTAAGGAAACCGCCGTCCGCTCAAAAAGAGCGGACGTCGTTTTCCGGAACGCTATGTAAGACTTAAAAAAAAAAAAAACAACTGAAGCAACGAAAGAGAAGCAAGCGACAAGAAGACGGAAGCAACCCAGGTGAGTATCGAAGCCCCAGGTGAGTATCGAAGCCCCAAATCCTTCTTCTTCTTTCAATCAATTTTTCTTTTCAATTGGTCTTTCAACCCCAAAATCATATAGCGTTACCAAGTTCCAAAGCCCAACCTAATTCCTGTTCTTTCTCTCCATATTCCTTGTCAAATTTTTTTTTTGTTCTTCAAAATTATTGTGCTTTCTTTATGCATTTGTTGGGGTTTTTTTTTGTTTGATTTGGTGTTGATTATTCGTAGGCTTCAAGAACTTCCTTCTTTTGGGGTCTGTTTCAAGCTGTCAAGCATCTATTTAGGTATTGGTTTAATCTTTTTGCTTATTCTAGTCTTCCATAAATATTGATCTCTCTTCTTTGTTGATTCTGTTTATTTTGGACCCTTATTCTGTTTGAACAAATGAAATATTATGGGCAATTGAAAAGGTTAAAGAATTTGCTATTATCATAGGGAAACGTTTGGAGAAGAAGAAAAGCTTACCATCAAATGTGTTGCTACAACGCTTTCATCAAAACTCGTTGCTGGAGAGAACGAGTTCTTTGCGTCAATGGTTGTTGATGCTGCGGTTGCAACAAGTTGATCTTGATCCGAAGTAATGGCAACAGCTAATTAATCTTGAGTTTGTTTGTAATAACTGCATCAAATGATAAATGCATAGCATGATTTGTAAGCTTTAGTGCCCATGTTAATTAACTAATCTACATCAACATAGTTGGCCTCTCATTGCCTTCTAATCTCGTCTGAAATTTGCATATTATGGTTTTCTATTTACTTGGATTGATTTTGAAGTTTCATTATTCATTTACAGTTCTTAGGGATAAATATGGTTCTGGACCACACTTTGGTTATGTACCTGCTAGCCTGTGCTTTCATTAGTTATTATCTGTGAAATTTTGCAATTATTTGGATCTTGGGTGCCTGATATTCGCCACTTTCTGTAGACTAACAAGAGTATTATGTGTTTGTGTTAATCCTTTAAAAGATTTCCTTTGCTGCCAAAGAGATTGATGTGGCAAAATGGAAAGATGTATTGCAGTAGGTGTCATTGAGGAAGGTAAGGCAAAAAATCAGAGGACAAAGTTTCAAAACTCACTTTTGAAAAAGCTTGATTCCCATTGTAGGTGAGGCCATAGCTATTGCTGCTACAAGGTCTGCACAAGCCAGCAATGTTGCCATTATGCTTGCGTCTGCAAAGAGTATCCCTGATCTGTCCAAGCTTAATTCTTTGTTGTTGTAGAACCTAAAGCAGCGTACTAAAGTCTTCACGCAGTCATATGCAAAAGATTGAACATTTATTAATTTTATTTGTTGCTTGTTGCTCTGATCTATCCTATCCAAACCTAACTTCTATTGTAACCCCTTAAATGTGGAGGATGTTTGTAACAGTGAGAGGAAGTTTATAAGTGCAGTATTTTTGTACAATTTTGAAATTTTATAACATAACTTCTTCACTTATGTTGGAATCTACTGCTTAGTGGTTAGATCTTTTCTATGGAAGAGAAATAGTTTGTCCTCCAGAATTCTTATTGGTGTACATTTTTGGGCATACAAGACGTAAGCCTATGACATTGTGGTTAGTAAGACAGAGTGGGAGGGAGAGAGGAAGAGTGGGATAGGGGTTTGTGTGTGTGTGTGTGAGAGAGAGAGAGAGAGAGAGAGACAGAGAGTAGGTGTTATATGATATAGAGAGATTTATGAGAGAGAGGGAGACTTATGGGAGAGAGAGTAAAAATGATAATAAAAGTTAAATTTTTAATATTTTATTTTACAGAATTTCATCAAATATAAAAAAATATTTTTAGTATCACAGCTAAACATTAGAATAGAAAATGATCTTCTAGAATTTCACTCTCCTCAGCAAATAATGTTTCAAAATTTTATTTTTTTCAACAAACAAACGGACCCTAAGTATAGAATTAAGAAATGAAGACCACCCAAATGAATAAAAGCTTTGATAAGCAAAACTCACTAATAAAATCTCCATAAAAACTTGAAAAATGGCAGCTTTATTGAAAATCATAATAAATTACAAGAAAATTCGAAAAAAATACAGAAAAGGGAGAACAAAAGACCTTTTCAAGTTGATTGACTTGATTCATAAGGGAAATAGGGAGGGAATTGGAGGTCTTCGTTCGTTCAGTTTGTGGAATCTTCTATCCTTTCCTCCGTCACGTGCAATTAGCCTTCTTTAAAAAAACATAAATATCACACAAAAGCAAACAATTTGTAATAAAAAAAAAAGAAAATAAAAAACTCCAAAAGCGAGAGGCTTTTTTTAAATCAAATAAAAAACATATTATCTTATGAAATTGGGTTTAAGTTAATTAGAATTTGAAAATAGGGATTTTATTGGGTTCTTGTGAATCAGTGAAAAACCACACAAGAGAAGCTTAGACAGAAAGGATTCATCCTTTTTTATTTTGTTTTGAATCTTTTTTTTTTTGATACATCCATGGGATAGCCCATAATTACAAAAATACTAGAGTACTAGGGGTTCAAACGGCATCATTCTTGGCCATTGAACACCCACCATATCTTGTAACAGTAACAATCTAACTCTCTCAAGTGGCCGAGACAACAAGTGAAATCCAATTGGTAAGGACAGAGCATGGTTTGCAAGCCAATTTGCAACATTATTGGCTTCACGATAAATATGATTCATTTGGGCCTCCCAATCTCTATAAATGAGATCCTGACATGCTCTTACTAAGCTAGCATACGGATGCGTATCCCCAACCCCATTCTTCACTGCCATCCACACTACCTTTGAATCCACTTGCACCCTCAATTTAGGAACTTGGAACTGCCAAGCCAGCTGGAGGCCTCCAAACAAACCCCATAACTCAGTTGCCACAGATGAAGCAACTCCTACACTAACCGCAAAGCCTCCCAACCAAAGCCCCTTGTGATTGATTCAGTGTAAACTACGTTGTTTTCCTATTGGACATTAGTTAGCTTTTTTCCCTCCTATTTTTTTTAAACTTTTTTTTTACTATTTTTATTAAAAAAAATTCTCTCTACATTCTCTTGTATTGACAGCATAGCATTGTTGACAATTTAAAAATTGTTTTATCAAGCTTTGTCACGCCCTGGTGTACAAAGATTAAGAAGTAAATTAGTAAATTGGAAACTAAGAATTTATCGTGATTCAATCGCGAAATCTTTATGATTGATAATTTTTGGGAAACACTTTAGTTTTAAAAATTTAGATCTTTATTTTTTAAGACTTATGGCCTATAATTGAAAAATAAATTATCATAAAAAATAATCACAAAGAATACAAGTAAGAAAAACGCAAAAAATTTACAAAAAATAGGGAATGAAGGAGAAATGACTAAGTTATCATTTATTTACCACTAACTAATATAATGAGATTTTTTTTAAATGATATTTAAAAGTTCATTTTATTGTGCATATGTATCATGATTAGAAGTAGTGTTTAGGAGAAAATTAGTTTTTAGAATCCTTATCTATCCTCGTCTACATTATTCATTCATAAAAAATGATCAAATTTTGATTAAACATTCATTCATTGGCAATGGAGACTGAAATACATAAAAGGTTACTCTTTCTTAAAGTTGCACAGATTGCCTCCTTCTAAAAATAAAAGCAAGGCTATTAATATCTAGAGTGTTCTCAGTATAAAAAACTCTCATATAAAGTCTCGTGCACCACCCTCATTAATTGGGAAGAATCAAGAAGCTGATTTAGGTCAAGTTAACATTGCAGAAAAACTGGTCTTCATGCCTCCATGATCTTTTGTCATTTTAAGAAGTAGGTCAGGTTAACATTGTTGAAATAATGGTCTTCATGCCTCCATGATCTTCTATCATTCCAAGGAGTAGTTCCCTAATTGTCTTTCCAATGCTATATTGAACTTTTTTTTTTTTAATCAACTACTAAGGTCATACCTTATAGCTGCTAAAATGCACATATGATTTGCAAAGGCAAAATAGCTTCAAAATGCCAAGTTAATACACATAGACAACTACAAACAATTCACTTTCGACAGTATCACCATGGCAAAACTCCTAGCAACAAATAACCATAACATTCCAAGGTTGTAGGCCTACAGATTTATGTTATTGTATGTCACAGGGAGGCTAGAACCGGTTGAGTACCAAAAACATTGAAGGTAGTGTCCTCTTTACAAAAGGCAACATAGTTAGCAGGAGCAGCAGGCCTGCTCTCCCTGCTCTCTCTCTCCCATCTTTTGTTGTGGATCGACTGCCATTTTGATGAGCATTCATGGATAGTCATTTGCCTATTCCATTGGTACCTCCATCTGCACAAGGTCCCCCTACCTTCTTAGTTCTAGCTAATCTGGCAGGGTTGGGTCTCGAACCAAAAATGACATCTTGTTCTGTATTTTGCTTCTCATGGAACTTCTTTTGATCCTGCTATGCCCAAGGTTTAGAGATTACATTAGGAAGGGAGACAGACAAGAACTTGAAGTCCAAAATGAAATCCTTAAAACTCGAAACTCAATTCAAACCAAGTAATGTCAAACAAATTGGTCTTGCATACACTTTGCACCTTTGATCATTGCCTAATTAAACCTTACTTACCTTCATCCTTCTCTTCTCTTCTTCTCTTTCTTGCCTGAGCATGGCATATTCATCTAGTGTGGCTAGGAAAAGAATGCCATCATAAGTGAACTGCGTGCCGTGATCTTCTTCCCAGACACAAGTTTTTGCAACCAATGTGTCGACCAAGGCTATGCGGCAAAAGAAAACCAAACAAAGCCAACTAACAATAAATCTTCAGAAATACATTGATTCATTAATGCATAGTAATGTAAAAAGTGGGAACAATAAACGGTGAACTTAACCTTCATTTTGATGATGTTGAAGGTTTAGCAACACAACACATACCTAGAATTTTGTTGACCACAACTGAGCTTTGTCCACACACTAGAGGTTCAAATGGGCAACTTTGCTTGCATTATACCTGTTTTCATCATGTTTCAAAACACCAAATTGCAAACAGATTCTCAATCACCAATACGACGTTGTCCAAGGAAGGAGAAAAAGAGAAAATCATATGCTCTGATTGTAGTCCTCAAGCCAACTCTCTTTCCCACATGCTGACATCCATTTCTCAACCTTAAAATTTCTTTCATGCTAAGAGCTTCTTCCTTAGCATTTGATATTTGATTGTCCATGGTGGCTAGCAACTTGGCAGATTCAACATTGCCAGAATCAATTAGTGTCATAATTTTTTCACGAGCAACCTCAGGATCTATTTCTATATGAGCATGGGCATATATCATTTAGGCTTTGCTTGAATTTTGAAAGCAATCTCTTTCATCTTGCTTGCTTTTAGCTAATTTCAGCCTTCAATAAATGATTATGAAATTGAGAAAACACCCCAGATTGGTCCTATATAGCTGCCAAAAAACGAAATTAAAATTTGGTGGCATTCTTGTAGAATTCTAATACCTATTCAATTGGATCTAGAGCAAGAGCACTAGGGACAGTGACTCCATCGACATAATATGACACGTTGCAAGTAACGTGCTCAAACAATTTTCTCTCTTCTGCAGGATTATCTATTAGATTCCACTGATCAATCAGCTGACTTGCTAACTCTTGAATCTGTGGAAGAAAAATACATTTCAAGGGGATTGATTTTTAAAATATAGAACACAAAAATAGATTTTCATCATTCATATCTTAATGGATACAAAAAGTAGTAAAGAAAAAAATTTATCTACCCATCCGTCTAGGACATTTAATAAAGTAAAACTCATATGTTATTCACAAGCACCAAAACAAGAAATTCTTGAATCTACCTTATGAAGCCTCTGCTTCTTATCTTCTTTTATAGTCTAAACCATGTTAGCCAGCCTTCCCAGTGTATCATTTTTAATGCTTTTGGATTGCACACTAGTTGAATCATTTAAGCTTTGATGAACTTCAGTTACAGTGTTGAAGAAGTATATCCCAAGAACAACACAGAGATCATGCACACTGCTAACAAATTCAAGGACTTTATGCAACCTGTCGCTCTATTATTTTGAGGAATAAAAAATTCACAATACACTTGATAGATTCAGAAGCTTTTAAGAAACTATGTAGTTTTGTAATCCCTTACTCAACAAAATGAATCGTTTTACCTTTTCTCTCTGATGTTCTTGAAGTTGTGTGTGATATTCATCTAATTTCTTCAGAGATAGGTTAGAATCATCAACTGCAGGAGTCCTATTAATATTCAAGTTTCCGGCAATTTCTCCACATATTTTTTGAATCTGTAACTGTACATCCAAGAACTCCTTTACTCTCTTCTCTTTCTGTTTCTATGGCTATTCAAGTGCTGGAGCTGTAGTTGCAAATTGTCCTTTGATTGTTCTAGTTGTCTTCTTAGGCTGTATTAAAGAACCGATAAAGGTAAAGAGTACACACTTTTCATTATCTGTTATGTGACATGCTGCCAACACTAACATTTCACTGTATGTAAGCACAAAAACAACAAAATTCAAGAAATTAAGTACTCGTCATGCCAAAAATGCTTTTCTCTCTAAGGGTAGATAAAATATGAGCAAGTTCAATTTTGGCATCTGACAGGGCCGTAAGAAGCTATGCTCTGGAATTTGCAGCCTGCTCCACTTTCTTCTTGTACACATCCAAACACTCTTTATCCATTTGAAGAAGCATCTTGTCCCAATCCTCATTGGTTTCACCAACCACATGCCAGATTTCCTTCAACAAATTAAGGCTCAATGAACTGAATCATTTTTAACATCACATGCATTAAGAACTTTTTCCAAAATCGAAGCAATTGAAATTCCTGCAGTTTTTGCAGTAAAGTGCTAGAAGTTGTTTCTCTAATAAGCGAATTTTGAGTGTCTGTAATTGCTATTCACCTTAACACTACAATCCAACAAGAAGCCAAGAATGCATGCACAAGTTATTCTATACATCCTTTGACCAGGAAGGAGATGCATACTTTATTGTAATTGTTACAATCTACTAACCTAGAAATTGAAAAACAATCTATGAACCTCATTAACTAGTAAAAGACAAATCTTTACTAGGTAAATGAAACGTATAGCCTATAAAAAAATGATCATGAAAGATGAATAATGTCTAATTAGTGGATAATCCAATAATGTGATAATTGAGATAAGAAAAGGAAAACTCTGTAATCAACAGGGACACCATCCACCCAAAATCACCAAAAATTTAACATAAGAATCCTTATAACATTTAATTTCCCAAGATAAATAAAACCCAATGGGGAAATACAAAACACCTTGCATTGTAATAGAACTTGCATTATAAATATGAGTCCAGTTATTTAAGTATATTGTCAAATTCTAGGACCTGTTGGATATCTTCTTATTAAAATTTGAGAAAGCTCGCAAGCATTTGAGATTCCAAACACGGATCTCAGATATCTTGTTCTGATATTGAAATTGATACATCATTCCAACTTGCCAATGTTGCTAAATTTTAAGAAAAGGACGCTTGAAAAATGAAAAGCTTAAAACTTAGAACTCAATTTGAACCAAGTAATGTCAATCAAATTGGTCTTGCATACATGTTGCGCCATTAATGACCTTATTAAAGCTAAACTTACCCGCATCCTTCTCTTCTCTTCTTCTCTTTCTTGCTATTAATGACCTTATTAAAGCTAAATTAATGACATATTCATTTAGCATGGTTAGGAGAGGAACACCATCGTGAATGTACTGCATGCCACAATCTTCTTCCTTAACATAAGATTTCACAACCAACGTGTCAACGAAGGCTATGGGGCAAGGAAAACCAAACAAGATAAATTGACCATAAATCATCTGAAACACATTGATTTATTAATGCATAGAAATGTAAAAAGTGGGAACAATAAAAGGTGAGCTTAAGCTTTATTTTGATGATGTTGATGGTTTAGCAACTCAACACATACCTGGAATTCTATTGACCAGAATCTAAGCTTTCTTTGCACACTTGAGATTCAAATGGGCAACTCTACTTGCATTATACCTGCTTTCATCCTATTTCTGGACAGTAAGTTGCAATGAGATTCTTAATCACCAATACGATGTTGTCCAAAGAAAAGAGGCAAAGAGAAAATCATATACACCTGATTGTAGTTTTCAAGCCAACTCTCTTCCTCACATGCTGACATTCAATTCTCAACCTTATCTAAAATTTCTTTCCTAGTACGAGCTTCTTCCTTGGCATTTAATATTTGATTGTCCATGTTGGCTAGCAACTCGGTAGGTTCAACATTGCCAGAATCAATCGGTGTGATAATTTTTCATGAGCAACGTCAGGATCTATTTCTATATGAGCACAGGCATATATCTTTTAAGCTTTGCTTGCATTTTGAAAGCAATCTCTTTCATCTTGCTTGCTTTTAGCTAAACTCAGTCTTCAATAAATGATTATGAAATTAAAAAAACACCCCAGATTGGTCTTGTATAGCTGTCAAAAAACGAAATTAAAATTTGTTGCCATTGTTATAGAATTCTAATACCTGCACAATTAGATCCAGAGCAAGAGCACTCAGGACACTGACTTCATCGACATAACATGAAACGTTGCACGTAACGTGGTCAAAAACTTCTCTCTTCTACGAGATTTTTCATTAGATTCTAGAGATCAATAAGTTGACTTGCTAACTCTTGAATCTGTGGAAGAAAAATACATTTCAAGGGGATTGATTTTTTAAAATAAAGAACACAAAAATAGATTTTCACTGTTCATATCTTAATGGACACAAAAAGTAATAAGGAATAAAATTTATCTGTCCATCTTTCCAGGACACTTAATAAAGCAAAACTCATATGTTCTTCACAAGCACCAAAACAAGAAATTCTTGAACTTACCTTATGAAGCCTCTACTTCTTATCTTCCTTTATAGCTTGAACCCTGTTAGCCAGCCTTCCCAGTGTATCATTGCTAATGCTTTTGGATTGCACACTAGTTGAATCATTAAGCTTTGATGAACTTCAGTTATAGTGCTGAAGAAGTTCATATTAAGAACAACATAGAGATCATGACCATTGCTAACAAATTCAAGGACTTTACACAACTTGTTGCTCGATATTTTGAAGAATAAAAAATTCACAACACACTTGATAGAGTCAAAAGGCTTGTAAGAAACTATGTGGTTCCGTAATCCCTTACTCAACAAAATGAAGCCTTTTACCTTTTTCTCTCTGATGTTTTTGAAGTTGTGTGTGATATTCATCTCACTTCTTCAAAGATAGGTCAGAATCATCAAGTGCAAGAGTCCCGTTAATATTCAAGTTTCCAGAAATTTCTCCACATATTTTCTGAATCTGTAACTGTACATTTGAGAACTCCTTTAGTCCTTCCTTTTTGTGTTTCCACAGTTGTTTAAGTGTTGGTGCTATAGCTGCATATTGTTCCTTGATTGTTCCAGTTATCTTCTCAGGCTGCACTAAAAAACCGATAAAAGTAAGGAGAACACACCTTTCATGGTCTGTTATGTGACATGCTAATAACACTAACATTTCACTCTATATAAGCACAAAAACAATCAAATTCAAGAAATTAAGTACTTGTCATGCCAACAAAACTTTTCTCTCAAAGGGTAGAGAGAAGATGAGTAAGTTCAATTTTGGCATCTGACAAGGCCTCAAGAAGCAGTGCTCTAGACTTTGCAGCCTGCTCTACTTTATTTTTGTACACATCCAAACACTCTTGCCCTATTTAAAGAAGCATATCTTGTCCCAATCCTCATCGGTTTCACCAACAACATCCGAGATTTCTTTCAACAAATTAAGGCTCAATGAACTGAATCATTTTGAATATCACATGCACAAAGAACTTTTTCCAAAATCGAAGCAATTGAAATACCTGCAGTTTTGCAATAAAGTGTCGCAAGTTGTTTCTCCAAGAAAGGGTTTTGAGTGCCTATGATTGCGATTCACCTTAACGTTACAATCCAACAAGAAGCAAAGAGCGTATACACAAGTCATTCTATACATCCCTCGACTAGGAATGAGATGCATACTTTATTGTAATTGTTACAATCTACTGACCTAGAAACTGAAAAACAATCTACAAACCTCATTAATCAGTAAAAGCCAAACCTCTACAAGGTAAATGAAACGTACAGCTTGTCAAAAATGATAATGAAAAAGTAATAATGTCTAATTAGTGGATAATCCAATAATGTGATAATTGAGAAAAATAAAAAGAAAACTCTGTAATAAATAGGGACACCATCCACCCCAAATCACCAAAAATTTAACATAAAAATCCTTATAACATTTCAGTTCCCAAGATAAATAAAACCCAATGGGGAAATACAGAGCACCCTTGCATTGTAATAGCACTTGCATTATAAATATGAGTTTAGTCATTTAAGTACATTGTCAAATTTTAGGACCTGTTGGATATATTCTCATTAAAAATTGAGGAAGCTCGCAAGCATTTGAGATTCTAAACACGGATCCCAGATATCTTGTTCTAATATTGAAATTGATACATCATTATAGCTTGTCAATATTGCTAAATTTTAAGAAAAAAATGCCTGGAAAATGAAAAGCTTAAAACTTAGAACTCAGTTGGAACCAAGTAATGTTAATCAAATTAGTCTTGCATACACTTTACACCTTTAATGACCTTATTAAAGCTTAACTTACCCTCATCCTTCTCTTCTCTTCTTCTCTTTCCTACCTGAGCATGGCATATTCATCTAGCATGGCTAGGAGAGGAATGCCATCATGAGTGTACTGCGTGCCACGATCTTATGCCCCAACATAGGATTTCGCAACCAACGTGTCAAAGAAGGCTATAGGGCAAGGAAAACCAAACAAAGATAAAATAACCATAAATCATCAGAAACACATTGATTCATTAATGCGTAGTAATGTAAAAAGTGGGAACAGTAAAAGGTGAACTTAAGCTTTATTTTGATGATGCTGATGGTTTAGCAACTCAATGCATACCTGGAATTTTGTTGACCGGAATTCGAGCTTTTTTTGCGCACTTGGGATTCAAATGGGCAGCTCTACCTGTATTATACATGTTTTCATCCTGTTTTAGGACAATAAATTGCAATGAGATTCTCAATCACCAATACAATGTTGTCCAAAGAAAGGAGGAAAAGCGAAAGTCATATGCACTGGATTGTAGTATTCAAACCAACCCTCTTCCTCACATGTTGACATCCAATTCTCAACCTCATCTAAAAATTTTTTCCTACTAAGGGCTTCTTCTTTGGCATTTTAGTGAGAGCCGCAAGGGCTTGATCTCACTCGAACTTGTTTGACTCTGCTAAAGATCACAGGGAGGCTTGATCTCACTCGAATATTCAATATTTTAATATTTTAGATTTTTACTCTGTCAGATCCCGCTTAATGACAATTAGAGAGTATACACCCCAAATATATTTGAAAATGAGTATATTAAATATTTTGGACTTTTATTCTGTAAGATCGTATATAATAGTGTCCATAGAACATATGCTCAAAATATGAAAACGTATGGGAGAAAATTTTTTAAAACTTTTGGAATTGCAAATGTTTTGCAATTCCCTTATGTGCAGTGTCTTGTGTTTGTTTTTTTGTTTGATTGGCCTTCTCTTGTTGGTTGTCTGCTGCAAAGATTTTGGAACCTATTTATAGGCTCCAAAATCTGTTGTGTCAATTTTTTTTCTTTTTTTTTGGCCGGCACCGGCTTTTGAATTTTTTTTCTTTTTTGCCTTCTTCTTCTTCTTCTTCTTGTTTTTTTTTTTTTTTTGGCTGACACTTGCCAAAGATCAAATTCCTTTTTCTTTCTTTTCTTTCTTTGGCTGGTACCCACCAAAAACCAAATTCCTTTGGTCGGTACCGGCCAAAGACCAATTTTTTTTTTTCCTTTTTATTAATTATTTGCAAATGTCCCCACTTCAAGACTTGGTGAGGTGGAACCTCGGGATGCGATTTGAGCTAGGCCTTAAAGTCCAGTTTGAAGTTTGAGATGTCTTGATGAATATTGAATCTTGAAGTCTTTAACGTCGACTAGTCTAGCTACTGTTGGGCTTCCATAGTACCCAATATGACCTTGAAGATGTCAGCCCTCTAGCCAATACAGAAATCAAAGTTCTATGGTTCTGGTGAGGATGATGCAATAGATAATAGACTTGAACCTCCCCATGGAGAAGGTGCAATATCATGAAACTACAAGGCCAACTTACAGAGAGATGGGCCGTGGTTATAATTCCTCTATATGTCGTGACGTAAAAAGAGTAGTTGGAACTTCTTTCTTCGTTGCCGCATCTATGAACCCATGAGAATGATCACAACTTCTTTGCATGTTGTGATAGATGTGAACTAAGGAAAATAGTTGGAACTTCATCGATCATGATAGCGTCAAAGGTTAAGATTCAAGGGCTTCTAAAGATCTCTCGAAGCAAATGACTTTTTATCTGTTTAGCTTGTGTGTCTCCAGCTTCTTGATTAGAGAATTTCACGAAAAAGAAAGTGTAAGGACTAGTCATCTACTCTCTTCAGAGAGAAAGAAGAGCTGAGGGGTGAGTTTTATAATTTGAGAATGCAAAAAATATAACAAAACTTACTTCTTTTTTTTTCTCCTTCTTTTTTTTTGTTTTGCAAAAATAAAAAAAAGCATATGCTGGATCAGGTGGGGTCCTCCTTCATATGCTTTTCTATTATAAGGGACAAATGAGATGGCTGCTGACGCGTATTATACAAGTCAAGGCAATAATGCGTGTTGTAAAAATCATTACACCTTATCCTTGTCAGCCAACCTCGTGGGGCTCAAGGCGTAGCTCCAAGTTTATTGCGTCCTCGTTTGGTGGGCTAATGACATCGATACTACTGAAACTTTTCTGCTAATTGACGTCATTGGGGTATATTGGAAAGAGAGACAGAGTTTCACTAGAGTGGTTCCCTCCTAGACTAAAGTACCCATAAAGGGTGAATCCTTGGTTGAAGCTTGAGGCTCTGTATGATAAGGAGTAAAACTCCAAAACTAGTATGCGTATTGCTGTAGGCTATAGCTTTGGCCGAAATAGTCTTGAGGAACTATGATAGTTATGGAGCTCGGGCGCACTTCATTTGAGGACAAAATCATATTGGTGAGATCTACCATGGGAACAGATGCGATGGTAGAAATAAATTGTGCTGTAGAAACAACAGCCCTTTGTGTTGCTCTCTCCCAATTTTTCCTGTTCTAAAACTAAAAATACACATTTTTTGTCTCGACTGTTCTGTACAGCCACAGTTGCGAAGCAAGTTGGGAAAGCTATGATAAACTAAAACAAGTACCTTCACTATTGTGGAAGTACTCCTCCAAAATTTGCGGTTGCATTAGACTCGGTCGCCATCTAGTGCGTGGTAACCTATCCTCTTTCTTGTCACGAGGTTCTAAAAACTGGGTTCCATATTTCTTGCGGACAGGGTGCAAAAGCTTGACCTGCAGTAAGAACGAGTAAAATGTTGAGATTGGAATAATGACTCAGACTCAAACCCTTAATCGTTTTTATCCTTTTAAGACATTCACAGTTTATATTTATGTGGGTTGGGAGTCTTGGGTTGGGTCCTAATTTCAATTTTTGAGCTGTTTACAATTTATACTCGTGCAGGCCAAGAGTTCTGGACTGGTCCTTGTGTGGTTATTGCTATCTGGTCTTTTATACTCGTACGGGCTAGGAGTATGCTTTGACTGTTCGCCTTCTCGTGCGAGGTAGGGGATTGTTGTTGGGTTGTCATTTTTTATACTCGTACGAGGTAGAAGTGTGGTTTGTTGTTTCGCTGTTAGCGTTTTATACTCGTGTGAGGTAGGAGTCTGGATGATTGAATTGTTCACCTTTTATACTCATGGGAGGTAGGAGTCTGGTTTGCTGAACTGTTTGCCTTTTATACTCGTGCGAGGTAGGAGTTTGGATTGCTGAATTGTTCGCCTTTTATGCCCGTGTAAGGTAAGAGTGTGAATTTGTTGTTGAACTATCACATTTTAGCTCGAGTTTAGATTTGGGTTTTGGGGATTTGGACTTGAACCAAGATTAAGTTTTGGGCTTTGATCCTAAGTTTCAATTTGAGTTTAGCTTTATTTTGGCCTGTACATGTGCTTCAAATTTTTTTTTTTCATTTTTTTGTCATTTTTTGCTTTTTTTGACTTTTTTTTTTATTTTTTTGGTTTTTTCTTTGTTTTTGCATTTTTTTTACAGAGTAATATTTTAGAAATTTACCGTTTGATCAAGTCAGATCGGGATGCATTTCTTTCAAGGTTGGCAATTTGCTAATCTATTTCCTCCTTTAGCTGTAAAAGTTTGCTTTCCAATTCTGCAAGCACGTCCTTCATGCTAGTGGTGTTAGTTATCATGACATCGGTGTTGGTAGATGATGCTCTATAGAAGACTGTAGTGGAGGTCTCTTCTAACTTCTCTTAACATGTTTCAGCAAAATGGGTCAACTTTCGTTGTTGTGTAGGTTATGATGCTTTGCCCCCAATTGTAGTCGAGGTGGATGGTCGATTTTTCCGTTTAACGAGAAAGTCATGTGAAAAATCTTTCTGCTGTGTGAGCTGCAGATTCTCTACTTAAATTTTTTGGATGGCGAGGAATCGTGTTTGTGCACGAGTTTATGGACCTACGTACCCAAGTAGGGTGGTTGATGCAGGAGATAAAGCAATCGCTTTTTAGCTGGTAGAGGTAGTTTTGCTGTTTCTTGGCATTTTAGATGCACTGGATTCCTAGCCTTTTTTTAAGAAGCAAAAGATGGGAGATAAAGACGACCCACTAGACGTGCCAAAAATTGTAAGGGTACCATAAGTTTCGAGCCTCGACAATTAGCATTAGAAAATACATATACAAATTACAAATATAAATTTAAAATTTATGTGGGGTCGATTTCTATGTAGATCCTCCGATTGATGCTCCTGTGTGATTTCGTTAAGGGCCATGAAGGCTTGATCTTAAATGAAAGAGATTGAATTTACACAGCTTGCTCTTGAACTGAAGAAATAAATTCTACTAAGGGCCTAGGCTTGATCTCAGGTGGATGTCGTTACTCCGGTTAGGGTCGTAGAGACTTTATCTCATTCAGAATGGCTTGATTCCATAGAGGGCCGTATGGGCTTGATCTTGGATGGGTTACTTTGAATCTGGCGAGGGCCGCAGGAGGCTTGATCTTAGAAGGCTTGATCTCAGAAGGATTGACTAGATTCCGGTGAGGGCTGAAAGGGCTTAATCTCACTCAAACTTGTTTGAATTCACTAAAGGTCGTAAAGGGGGGTTTGATCTTATTTGAATATTCAATATTTTAATATCTTAGATTTTTGCTCTAGCAGAACCCATTTAGTGGTGACCAGAAAGCATACACCCAAAATATATTTGAAAATGAGTATATTAAATATTTTAAACTTTTACTCTAGAAGATCGCACTTAATGACGTCTAGAAAATATACGCTCAAAATACGAAAATGTAGGGGAGAAATTTTTTTTAAAACTTTTGTACTTGCAAATGTTTTTCAATCCCCCTGAGTGCGGTGTCTTGTGTTTGCTTTTTTGTTTCTCTGGCCTTTTTCCTGTTGGTTGTTTGCTGCAAGGTTTTGGAGCCTATTTATAGGCTCATATACTGTGTCAATTTGTTTTCTTTTTCTTTGGCTGGCGCCGACCTTTGAATTTTTTCTCTCTTTTTTTTTTCTTGTTATTCTTTGGTCGGCACTAGTCAAAGACCAAATTCCTTTTTCTTTCTTTTCTTTCTTTGGCCGGTACTAAATTCTTCTCTTTTTTTTTTATTTACAAATGCTTCCATTTCAAGGTTTGGTGTGACGGAACCTCGAGACGCTATTCGAGCCAAGTCTTGAAGTCCAGCTTAAACCTTGAGATGTCTTGATGAACATTGAATCTTGAAGCCTTTAACTCTGACTAGTCTGGCTCTTGTTGGGCTTCTATAGAACCCAATATAACCTCGAAGATGTCTGCCCTCTAGTCAATATAAAAATCAAAGTTTCTTAGTTCTGGTGAGGATGATGCAGTAGATAAAGGACTTGAATGTCCCTATGGAGAATGTCTAGTACCATGGAACAATAAAGCCAACTCATAGAGAGATGGGCCTTGGTTATGATTACTCTATATATTGTAATGTAATAAGAGTACTTGGGACTCCTCCGTTTGTCGCTGCATCTGTGAACCCATGATGATGATCACAACTTCTCTGCACGTTGTGATAGATGTGAACTAAGGAGAGTAGTTGAAACTTCATCGATCATGATGGCATTAAAGGTCGAGATTTGAGGGTTTTTAAGGATCCCTCGAAGCGAACAACTCTTTTTTTTTTTTTTTAGCTTGTGTATCTCCAGCTTCTTGATTAGAGAACTTATTGAAAAAGAAAGTGTAGGGATTAACCATCTTCTCTTTTCAGAGAGAAAGAAGAACTGAGGGGTGAGTTTTATAATTTGAGAATGCAAGAAATATAACAAAAGTTACTTTTTTTTTCACATTCTCTATTTTTTTTTTGTTGTTGCAAAAGTCAAAAAGAGGATATGCTGGATTAGGTGGGGTCCTCCATCACATCCATTTCTGTGGTAAGGGACAAACGAGGCAGCGGCCGATGCATATTGCACAAGTCAAAACAATAATGCGTGCTATAAAGGTCGTTGCACCTTACCCTTGTCGATTGATCTCGTGGGGCCTGTGGTGTGGCTCCAAGTCAATTGTGTCCTCATTTAGCGGGCCAATGATGTCGACACTACTGGAAATTTTTTAATGATTAACGTCGCTGGGGTGTATTGGAAAGAGATGTAAAGTTTCCACGGAGTGGCTCCCTCCTGGACTGAAGTACACATAAGGGCTGGGAATGAACTTCTATAGCTTGGTCTTGAACCGTAGGAATAAATTCCACTTAGGGTCGAGATTTAATTTTAGACGGATACCGTAACTCTAGTGAAGGTCGTAGAGACTTGATCTTGTTCAGAATGGCTTGATTCCACTGAGACTTGATTTCAAGTGGACTAGTTTAACTTTATTGAGAGCCGAGGTTTGATCTCAGATAGACTGGTTTGACTCCACTGAGGGTCATAGGGGTTTGATCTCAGTTTGATTCCACCGAAGGCTATAAGGGCTTGATTTTAGATGGACTGGTTTGATTTCGTTGAGGGTTGTGAGAGCTTAATTTCATACATATTTTTAATATTTTAATATTTTAGATATTTGCTCTGGCAGATCTCACTCTGGTGCGGCCAGAAAGTATACACCAAAAAATGCTTGGAAATGTGTCTATCAAATATTTTGAACTTTTTATCTATAAGGTCTACCTCAGTGGCTTCTAGAGAATATATGCCCAAAATACAAAAATGTAGAGAAGAAGTTTTGAGAGTTCTTTGCAAATGCTTTTTGCAACTCTTTTCTTGGATTGTTATGTAAAATGACAAAGGAATAATCTATTTATAGGCCATCTGCTGCCACTATTTCATCTTCTTTTTTTCCTTTTGGTAGTTGGCCGACCCTTTGAATTTTTCCTTTTTTTTTTTGTTTTCATATTTATTTGAGCTAAAGTTTGAGTTTGGGTTTTGGGCCCGGGTTTGAGCCTGATTTGGGATTTGGGTTTTGAAGATTTAGGCTTGGAGCTAGAATTTGGATTTGGGTTTTGAACCTAAATTTAGATTTGGGTTTTGGGAATTTGGACTTGAACTGAGATTTGGTTTTGGGCTTTGAACTCAACTTTGGATTTGGGTTTGGATTTAACTTTGGATTTGGATCCATATCTGGACTTTGAGTTGAAAGTTGGATTGGAATAGTTGGATGGGAATCGTGCCCCCAGCTTAGAACACTGGAGTGGGGGCGTTTGGGTGGGATTTGACTCGTTGTCCCCAACTTCAGTCGGGGAAGATGATCGACTTCTCCATTTGAAGAGAGTCAGGTGAGGAATCTCGCTGCTATGTGAGCTACAGATTCCCTATTTTAATTTTTTTGGGTTTCGAGGAACCGTATTTATACGTGAGTTTTTAGACTTACGCACCCAAGTAGGGTAGTCATCACTTCTATGCATTTAATGGTTCCCCTACGTATTTGTATTTTGGGTGTATCATCTTTGGATGCTATTAAGTGTAATCTTCCAGAATAAAAGTCCAAAATATTTAGTGTACTCATTTTCAAATATATTTTGAGTGTATTCTCTCTGGTCACTACTAAGCAGGATCTACTAGAGAAAAAGTCTAAAATATTAAAATATTGATTATTCGAGTGAGATCAAGCCCCTCTACGCGCTCAGCGGAGTCAAACAAGTCTAGGTGAGATCAGACCCCTGCGGCTTGCACTGGAATCTAGTCAATCCCTCTGAGATCAAGCCTCCTGCGGCCCTCACCGGAATCAAATCAATTCATCGAAGATCAAGCCCCTACGACCCTCAGTAGAATTAAGCCATTCCTAACGAGATCAAGTCTCTACGACCCTCACCAGAGTAACGACATCCACCTGAGATCAAGTCTCGGCCTCAAAGGAAATTATTTCTTCAGTTCAAGAGTAAGTTGTGGAAATTCAGTCTCTTTCATTCAAGATCAAGCCTTTGTGGCCTTTGATGAAATCATATAGGAGTATTAATCAGAGGATCTACATAGAAATCGTATCCACATAAATTTTAAATTCATATTTATAATTTGTATTTGTATTTTCGAAACTTAACTATTGAGGCTTGAAACTTACGCTACTCTTACAATTTTTTAACATAAAAAAATAAAAGATAAAAAAAAAAGCCAGCCAGCTAAAAAAAATAAGAAGAAAAAAAAATCAAAAGGTCAGTGCTAAACCAAAAAAAAAAAAAAAAGGAATAGTGGCCATTTCATGGCCTATTCATAGGGCATGAAATGGCCACCCAATCACAACATCCCAACACCGAGAGAAGGGCGGAGAATTGCAAAGCATTGCAAATTCCATTTAAATTCTCATTGTTTTCCTATCTCGTTTTCGTATTTTGGGCGCATGCTCTCTAGACGTCACTGAGATAAAACTTCTAGATCAAAAGTTTAAAATATTAAATATAATTTTTTCCAAACATATTTTGGACATATGCTATCTAGTCGTCATTGAGTAGAATCTGCCATAGTAAAAATTCAAAATATTAGAATATTAAATATTTGCTTGAGATTAAGCCCCCACGGCTTCAGTAGAGTCAAATCAGTCCATTTGAAATCAAGCTCTCACGGCCTCAGTAGAATCCACTTGAGATTAAACCCCTATGACCATCAGCAGAGTCAAACCAATAAATCTGAGATCAAGCCCTTACAGCCTTTAGTAGAATCCACCTAAGATTAAGCCCCTGCAACCCTCAACATAGTCAAACCAGTCTGCCTGAGATCAAGCTCATACAGCCCTCAGTGGAATCAAGTCATTCCGAATGAGTTCAAGTCTCTATGACCCTCGATAGAGTTATGGCTCCCACCTGAGATCAAGCCTCGGCTCTTAGTGGAATTTATTTCTACAGTTGAAGATCAAGCTGTGAAAGTTCATTCTTTTTCTGTCAAGATCAAACTCACGCATCCCTTGGCAAAATCACAAAAGAGCATTAATCGGAGGATCACACAGAGATCGACCCTACATAAATTTTAAATTCTTATTTGGAATTTGTATCTATATTTTCGAAGTCTAACAGTTTTAGGGTTGAAATTTACGGTCACTTACAATGTTTGGCACGTCCATTGAGACTTCTCTGCTTCCCATCTTTTACTCATTAAGAAAAAGGGTGGAAATCTAGTGCATCCATGGCACCAAGGAATAGTAAGACCGCTTCTACCAACAAAAAAGCGACTGCTTCATCGGCTGCATCAACTACCCTACTTGGATACGTAGGTCCATAAACTTGCGAACAGATACAGTTCCTCTCCACAAAAAAAAAATAAAATAGAAAATCTGGAGCCCACACAACAGCATGATTTCTCACATGACTCTCTCGTCAAACGGAGAAATCGACCATCCACCCCAATTAAAGTTGGGGGCAAAGCATCAAATCTTGCACAACAGCGAAAGCTGACCCATTTTGCTGAAACAGGTCGGGAGAAGTTAGAAGAGCCCTCCACTACAGTCTTCTATGGAGCATCATCTACCAACACTGACTTAATGATAACTAACAGTACCAGGATAGAGGACATATTTGCAAAATTAGAAAGCAAACTTCTACAACTAAAGGAGGAAATAGATCAGTAAATTACCAACTTCGAAAGAAATATATCTCGATCTGACTTGATTAAGTGGTAAATTTCTAAAGTATTACTATGTAAAAAAAATAAAAAAAACAAAAAACAAAAAACAAAATAAAAGACAAAAAGAAAAAAATTCAAAAAAAGCAAAAAAATGATAAAAAATAAAAAACGAAAAGAAAAGTTCTAAAACACATGTATAAACCCAAATAAAGCCAAAGTCAAATCCAAACTAGGGCTCAAAGTCCAAAACAAAATCCCTGTTCAAATCAAAATCACCAAATCCCAAATCTAAACTTGGGTTCAAAACCCAAATCTAAATTCCAACTCCAAGTCTAAATCCTAAAAACCTAAATCCCAACTCAAGCGCAAACCCGAGACCAAAGCCCAAACTCTAACTCTAACTCAAAGTCCAAATCTGAACCCAAATTCAAAGCCCAAATCCAAACTTGGACACAAAAACAGACAAGAAAGAAGCCACATTATAGACAGAACAGTTATACTCGTTTGGGCTAGGAGTATGCTTTGACTATTCACCTTTTATACAAGTGTGAGGTAGAAGTCTAATGTTGGGTTGTCATTTTTATGCTCCTGTGAGGCAGGAGTTTATTGTTGGGTTGTCACCTTTTATACTTGTGCGATGCAGGAGTCTGGTTTGTTGTTGAGCTGTTCACCTTTTATACTCGTGCAAGGTAGGAGTCTGGATTGCTAAACTGCTAGCCTTTTATACTCGTGCGAGGTAGTAGTATGAATTTGTTATTGAATTGTCACCTTTTATACTTGTGCAAGGCAGGTGTCTGACTTGCTGAATTATTCACCTTTGTGGTATACTTGATGTCTACAGTTTTGGTATCTATCTATGTAAATTCATAAAAGGCTCTGTTTTTCCTCAAATTTGTAGGCAAGTATGCAAAACCATCTGGAAATATTTAAGGGATGATATTGGATAATGGTTGGTCCCTATATTCTCGTTCTAAAAAACATATGGTTTCCACTTCATCCTTTATGATATATATGGGTTCATCGAATGTTCCCATAGCTGATGAATCTAGTCTTGTGGGTAAAGTGGACGTAGTTGAAGGGGATGATGGAGATCTCAACTGTAAAATATCTTTATAATTCAGGGATAAGGTGGAGAGGGTAATTTTCCTAATATGGTATATCGGTTTGTATTCTTAATATTCTGAATTTTCGACGCAGAAGCCTTGGGACTCAAGGTAGGACTTTTTCCAAATGAGTTGCGGGTTACCTTTTGTTTATTCGTTCTTTTGTAAAAATTCTTTGGATAAAAAATCAAGTAACACATTAGCTTCACCATTTATAAATTCAATATCAAAATCGAAATTAGACAATAAAGGTTGCCACCGTGCAAATATTTGTTTTGAAACCAAATTTTTAACATCTTTTTCCAAAACAAATTTTGCAGGTTGATAGTCGATTTTAAGTAAAAACTTTTTATTGAAAGCATCATCTTGAAATGCCATTATGCATAAAACTATAGATAATACTTCCTTTTTAACTATTGAATAATTTTTCTAAGATCCATGCCATATACCTTAATAGTATCTTACTATAGTTTTTTTTTAATCTACCTTTTGTTTTAGTATTCCTCCATACCCTTTGGCAGACACATTCGTTCTATTATTAAGAATGCATTTTCATCTAGTATTCCTAGACACGGGAGATTCTTAACTTAGGCTTTTACTTGTTTAACTACTTGAGTCATTTCTTCATCCCAATCAGGAGGGTTTTTTTGTAAACGCCTATATAATGGTTCACATATAACTCTTATGTTAGGTATAAAATCTGCTACATAATTCAGACATCTTAAAATCCCTGTAATTGCTTTTTTCAATTATTTTATTAGGAAAATTTTCTACAAATTCAATAGATCAATGGATAGGAGTTCTAGTACCTTTATATATGTTATATCCTAAAAATCTTTCTTTAGTTTCACATAATTTCATCTTTTTTATTGATATTACTAAGTCAACATAATTTCATCCTTTTTATTGATATTACTAAGTCATTCTATATTATAATATTCAGAAATTTTTGCAGATAATTAAAATATCTAGTTATTGATTTAGAAAATATTAATACATCATTGATATATACTATTGTAAATTTTGAATAAGGATTAAAAATATCATTCGTAATATTTGAAAATCTAAGGTGACATTCTTAAGTCCAAAAGGTATTACATTCCATTCATAATGTCCAAACTGTATAGCAAAGGCGGTCTTATATTTATCTGATTCATCTATTTGTATTTGCCAATATCCTGACTTCATATCAAATTTGAAGTATATAACGGCTCCAGCTAATTTTTTTTTATTAAGTCTTTTTTGTTAGGAATAGGATACCTAATCCATTTTAAAACCTTATTTAATGGTTTATAATTTATAACTAGTTTGGGGACATTTCGTTGAATTTTAGCTTGATTATTTACATAAAATGCAGAACATAATCAAGGAGATTTACTAGGTCTTATGAGTCTTTTTTCCAATAATTCATTTATTTCTTTTTTACAATATTCTAATAGTTCTTTATTCATTTGTATTTGATGAGCTTTAGTGGGAATATTTTTCTCAGGAAATCAATATAGTAAATTTACTATATGTTTCTTTCTATGACAAAATGCATTAGGTAAAGTAGCGCATACTTCTTTTTCAAATTGATTAGTTAATTCTCATATTTGGTCTTGAATTTCTTTACTATTTAATTGTTCTTCTATCCTTTTATAATGTATTTCTTGATTTAAATAAAGCAAATGTCTTGTTTTTTTGAATTAATAGAATTTCCTTATCATTATATATTATATTATTCTTTAAAATATCTATTTCTGAGGTTTTAGGAGTAGTTAAAATTTTGAAGCATACTTCGTCGTTTTCTATGGAAGTTATAATTCTTTCAGGGGTTACTTTAAAAGATAAATTTTGGTGAGGAATGGAGCTCCTAATATGATTGGTTGAGTAAAAGTATTTTTAAAACAAATTACAAATATAAGTATTGGATAATTTATATTTTATTTCTGATTTTTTTATTATTTGCACTCCTTCAAGTAGTGTTTGTTTTTTTGTAATATATAGTAGGAATTATTCTTTTTCGTAAACAATTCAAGTATGCTCGAGAATCTACTTCTTCGTCTTCTTCTTAGTATTTCTCAAGAAATAGGATGTAGAAGAAAAAGAATCCTCTAAAATAAATTTCTGTAATGCCATTGTGATTATGTGTAATAGAAACCAATATATGCAAATTGTCCGTATTTATGCAAATTGTTCGTATGTATATATACTTACAATTGTATAGCAAATGTCTATCAGCAACTCCATATATGATTAAGCAATTTTGAACTTTTTTCACAAATAGGAGCGAGGAGTATGTACGGGAGGATTATTGTCCACAACAGGCATATGAAAAGGATCGAGTGGAAGCCCTTTCCTCAAGTGGTTGCGATGATGATTAAACATCTGCTGATTTATTAGTAAGTGAACAACTTCTTAAAAAAAAATCATTAGTTAGTGTTTTCCATTTTCCATGATTCTTGGATCTCAAAGAAGCTTGTTTAACACTCAAATCTTTTAATAGAACAAGTTTTTTTTTTTAAATAATTGTGCTAGGCTTGTAAACATTCAATGATCTATTTTTTTTCTTCCATGATGTGTCTACGCTGCTTGATAATTATAATTCATGTCAATTAGACTATTGAAGTTATTTAAATATTCTTATAATATTGTACGCTGCTTGATAATATAAATTTATATCAATTAGATTTTTAAAGTTATTTAAATATTTTTATAATATTGTGATTCATAACCGCGCATAACGTGGATAGAAAAACTAATTTCTTCTACCTTCTAAAAGAAGGAAAAGTCCGTTTCAGAGTAACAAAGTACAAAATCCATTTATGCTTTTATTGTGCTTATTAATTTTGTTCACATTTTTTTCTTTTTTGTAGTTATAGTACACACACAATCTTATATCATATAATTTTATTTTACTATTTTTTTAACTTAACAAGACTCCACTTAAAATTCAATTTTAACTTACATTTAAAATTGACTTAAGTTGACTTATATTTTAAGTGAATTAAATTAGAATTTTTTTTGTTTTCTTTTAAAGTTTTGCTTAACGTGGAGATATTTAAGGTAAAAAAACTAACCCCAAAAAAAAAAAAAACAAAAAAAAGCTAAAATTAAAACAAAAAAAGCTAAAATTCATAATCAAACTTTTCATTCTATCAACATAATGTCTTAAGAGCTAAATGAGAAAATGAAATCTAACATCAAAGGGATTAAAATGAAAAACGCCATACAACCAAGTGCAAAAAGTTGTCGAAAGCATCAATTTGAGGCAAGTGGCAACTACAAATCAACGTGCATTTTATTTGTTTCCTCTTGTTAAGGACCATGCCATGCCAAACGCCCAAAATCTATGAGCACACCACACCCATATTAGAGTGCTAATAAATCTAAAAGATCCAAAAAGAAAAAATTATTCGGTCGCGATCATGGACACTTCAAAGTTTAATGGTTGAAAGTTGAAAGAGTTGTTAGCAAATCAATTAGCGTCTGCAATGGGCCTTGCACATGTATTGGCAGTCATAGAAACAAGGTCCCCCGCAGTGAAGTGGGCAATCCAACCGCATGCCCTTGCACCTTCCTTTTCTCATGCATTGTGCAAACTCTCCTACCTTGTAGTCCTCCTCTCTCTCGAAACCTCTCTTCCTGTGCACTTGGTTACCTCTACCATTTCTTTTTCCGCCGCATCCCCATTTGTAATACCCACCTCCACCTCCTCCCCATCCCCATCCACCTCCACCTCCACCTCCACCTCCGCCTCCACCTCCACCTCCACCTCCACCACCCCCACCCCATCCCCATCCAAAACTGCCTCCCCCACCTCCACCACCACCTCCGCCACCTCCTCCTCCTCCTCCTCCTCCTCCTCCTCCACCATGGTAGCCACTATACATGTTCTTGTTGTCGTCAACCCCAGCTTCTCTGTTATGATTTCTATGCGATATTTCTCCTCGCTCCTTGGCAACATCTAGAGTTGTGGCATTTCCTTGTGAGCCATAGGTGCCATTTCTGACTTCTTCAGCTTTCAGTTCGAGGACGACCATCACTAGAAACCACAGAACCCAAAAGCATGCTGTAATTGTCTGCATCTTTTGGCGGGCAACTTCAGAGTCCCAATGTTGCACATATTATTCCATATTCGCAGTAGTATTATATAGGTCTTTGACAGCTTGATGTTGGGCCCCCACATTGATCCAACTAAAAAAAAAATGGAGCTCTCTTTGGAAGCGAGAAAAGGTGCCTTAACCCACACTTTGTCCCCACTACAACAGCAAACATCGCCCAACGGAGGTGGCCACTCTTGCCCACCTATACATGGCACGCGCTACCGTATTAACTTTGATAGTGATATTAGTTCTTGGAAGTGATCGGAAAGCAAATAATGTATACTTTCATATTGCCAAGAGTAGTGTTATAGGAATTAGAGGCAGCATTTCAGCATATTCTCTAAAACGGTGTGTTTGGTATATAATATAAAGTGAAATAATATTGAATAGACTAATTTTATATAATATAAAATATAATAAGATAAGATTAATTTGTCATGTATTATTTTACTTTATACTATATATAAAACGCATTCTAAGTGTTATATTGGCACTTTGCCTAAACTAACTGTTAATGCCTTGCTTGACTACAAAGTTTGTAGATAAAGTCCGTACACGAAGTTGGGTGTAGCGGGTAGAGTATTGGTGGGGGTAGTTTAATCCATAGGTGTACAAGGTTCCTTGCAAAAGGCATAAAACTTGATTTCAGCAAGTTGGTGCCATCATGCTTCTGCCCTGCCTAGAAAATAAATTTCTTAACTGAGTTGGCATTAGGACTGCAAATGAGTCGAGTTACTCATTAAAAGTTAGGAGACTTGAATTGATAAAAGGTTCGTTCGAGTTCGTTTATTTAAATAAACGAGCGATTTCTGAGTTTAATCTGAAAGTTCGTGTTATAAACAAGTCGAGTTTGAACAAGATCAGGCTCGACTCATTAGAGCTCGTGAACAACTCATTTAATGAGCTACGTAAAGCTCGATAACAGGTTCAATGAAAGAATTATTTGTAAGCTCATTTATAGTATCATTAATAGATATTTTTATAATTATTTAGAAATTTTTTTATACTCATTTATAAATTATAAGATCTAACGTACCGTTTTGATATAAAAAAAATACCACTTTTAAATATTTTATATTTATTTATGTCAATCAAAAAAAATTTTATATTTATAACTTATTTCTCTAAAAAAATATTTAAAAATATTTCAAAACCGAGCTGAGCCGAACCCAAGTTTTATCAATATTTCCTTGAGCCAAGCTCGAGCCTTATTTTTAAAGCTCGTCTCGAGCTCGAGCCCTATAAATTCTAAGCCGAGCCAAGCCCGACCATACACAAACTCGGCTCAACTCGACTCATTTGCAGCCTTAGTTGGCACGTCAACATTCAGGCTGACAACTCCTCAACGGCCAATGCAAGCTTGCACCACTGCTGTTCTGCAATCTGCATAAAATTTGATTTTATGTATATAACAATTTTACCACCAAACGTTCAAAAGGAAAAAAAAAAATGTAACTTGATTGAAAATGTAGGCATGAGACAGTGAATGCAGCTCAAAATCCATAATAAAAGTGGCCATAATACTGTCTTTTTTTACTCGATGTCATACCTTCTTAAAAGCATATATCAATGTAATTGCCCATCAATCCACATAGCTAAGCACTTTTAAACAATCTAGAAAGCTAGATGCTCCTTTACATGCTCAGGCCTTCAATTCCCCACTCAGGGCCTAGTCCTTCGTATTGAATTCATGTTGAGAGCATAATAATCGTTTGAGTCATTACATAAAGGAGTCTCTTCTGCCCATCAGCTGAAGTAATTTCCACTAATTAGTTTCAAACTCTCATAGCCACGTTGATATAAATCCCGTTCATATTTCAATTAGAAGTGAGCCACGTGAAAGGTTGTGGATCGATCCCATTTAACTGTTTGAGAAAGGGATCATGATCTGTCCAAGAGTTCTTGAAAGTATGGACACCTTTTTATTTATTTATTTTTTTTTTTAGAATAAAGGGAGAAAGAAAAGTAGGGAAAGAAAACAAACCTGCAAGTAGCACAAGGATGGTTCTGCTGATAAATCACTACTTCTCCTTGTATTTTGCAAATAGACAAGCTCTTGTTCAGTTCTCTTCATCGGAGATATCAGAACATTAACAAGTATTATTGCCAAGTAGTCATCTGTATAAAGAAGAAGAAAGGACAAAAAGAAATCAATAAAGTTATTTAGCCTTTTTCTCTTCTTCGGGTTTGGAATGTGGCGTCCTGAAAACAGGGTAGTACTTTTCCAGTTCAAGTTGTTCCAGAATTTGTTTTGTCTGTAAAAGATATGAAGAATGTCCTTCAATAAGTTCTGTCACATCCACCTGTGAAAGCAATAAAATACAGTTACACCTACATTTGAGAAGTGAATGCAAATTGCAACACAAGTGAATACAGTTACATTTGATAAGGACAAGGGTTTGAGCCCTTACATTCTCAACTCCAGGACAATCAACAGGCTGAATCCCAGCTAATCCCTTGGAAAATAAACTGCAAATGGCAAAGTGTTTAGAACCCCAACAGTAAATATCAAACAATCAAGAGACCTGAAGGAGTCGCATGAAGAAACTAATTATATTATAGAGAGTGGCAGCAATGTATGCACAAAAGAAGACAGTATTCAAACCACTAACAATATGAAACATTGGAGGGACTGCTTAATTTCTAGAAAATGAAGGTCAAAATTAAAATCCACCAAGTGCAAATTAAATGTTAGATTTGGCAACTAGCTAGTCTCCGATCCACCAAGAATGGTCCCAATCACAAAGCATAACCATGTGTTACCACCTTCAAACAACAAAATATTTTAATTAAATGTTCTGTGATTTTAAGTTATCTCACAATTTATTTTTGAAAAGCAAGTCAAAAAAAAAAAAATGTTACCCACCTGGCATGGTAAGCAATTCCAAGTGTCCAATCATTTGTCGAATAAGCATTGATAAATCTACCAGGCACCATCTAGAAAAGCATAGCAGGTTTTAGTCATATACCCTGACACTAGTAAATCTTAGGCGAGATACCCATCAAGACCTCACCTTTTGAACATCCTCCCATTTCTCATCATTTATCCAAACTGGTGCTCCTAGAAGAACAACTCTTTCGACAAGTCCAGCTGCAGAAACATGGAAACAAGGATTTATTCCATCATATAATCTACCTGTTTATCACATAAGATCCATGGAGAACTGTGCAAATATTGCTGCATACCATTATCTCCTTCTCTTTCAGCCAAATACTGAAGACCCTTGAAAATTACTCGGGCCCCTTGTGAGAAACCTATGAGTGTCGCAGGTCTGAAAAAAAAGAAAAAGAATTCAATTTATGGTATAAAAAACAGCGTGAATATTTTCATCATGGTAGAGGGAGATTGAACCTATTCCCTTGCAACCCCTTCAGCAATACCTCAGCAAGCAGCTTTCCAGCTTTATCAGACCTGCAGGTAAAAGAAGAGGTGAAAGAAATTAAATGCAAGGAATGCAGAACTATTGAAGAAAGAGCACATGTATATCTAAAAAGGGAAGAAACAATGACATTAGATGAGAAAAAAGATGCTTCCAATGTACCGTGCATCAATTTGGTTGGCTTATATTTATAACTTTTGAATATAAACTTGATTCTTTAGGTGCTTAATAAACCATGATGCCTTGATATAAGCTTGGGAGAAATGCATTTTATAAGTGTGCAATGAATTAAAAAGAAAGTGGTGAACAGCGTCACCATCTTCCATCAGCATTGCTAGACGGTTTTGCCTTCCAATGAATGGATACAAACCTGTCAACTGCAATCGCCCATTGAGTGTCTATAAGGTCAGACACTGTCACTAATGTTGCTGGTAAAGCCAATGTTGTCAAAAGAGTGCTTAGCACGGTTAGCATGGCACCATCTTTCATGAGCTCCACAGCAAGTCCTGCAAGAGGCCGAAGGAATTTAGATGATGCAAATGCCAAATTAATGAAGTGCAACAGCTCTAATTAAGAAGTTGAAAATCAAGTAGTTGAAGTAACCCAGTCCTGTACTGCTGTGTTAAGTGCAATCAACTCCTTAGACTCCCACTGCAGAGCACGATATAATTACGCCAAGAACTTAGTATGATAAAGTGAAGTAGCAGCATTCGAGCAAATTGAGCACTCTTGGCAAAAGGGTCTTATCTTGAGAAACACAGCAATTCCCATAAAAACCATACAGAGGAAGTGACATATAAATGGTAGATGCAATGAGCCTTAATTATGCCCCTTACTGGGGAATAGTATGAACGCAAATTACCAGTATTTGGCTACCCCTGCTGTAGTCGGGATAAAAGCTCAAGTGAAAGGACCCACCTTTCCACTCCCATTTCCATTGGTTAATGAATTTATTTTAATCAAATTCTCGGAGAAGTCTCGTTGGAAAAGTGAATCAAAATTGTCTCAATTAGTAATTGAAGGAACAGATTAAAAAAAATTATTTCTATCAAGAAACCATTCAATTCAAAAGTTTAAATTGTTGCGTGAAACCTAAAATATGAATCATATATTATACTCTAACAACCGCTCTGAAGTGAAAGATCAGCTTATTTGAGATGAAAGTGTGAATAAAGTCAGGCTTAGTTGTGCCTAAAGTTTGAACTCACAATTAAATTTGAGGGTAACATGATTTTAACTCATGATCATTTAGTCATGAAGGCTTTGATACCATTAAAAAAAATCATTCAATCCAAAATCTTAGACTATTGGATGAGATCCAAGATATAGATCATATACCAATACTCCAACAGTTTCAACGAATCTTTAGCTGGTTAAAAAATAGGAAGGAAAGGAACTCATATCAGCCTTTGAATGATAGTTGGACTTGTCTCAATGAAATTATGACAGTTTCCTCAGTAGGCCATAGCATTATGTTTACGCAAAATTCCAGAATTTTCACTTGCAACAGTTAAGCCTCTGTCATATGTGTCATGGGAGAAGAATAGGGGAGAAAAAATCCTCAACTGCTTTGCTTTGAGATGCTCCGGAAACACCAATAGGCAGATAATGAATTCTTCCCAAAATGCTGACTCTCAAGGCACATGAGAATATGAAAAGACTGCTTGATTCTCATTGTTATGAACGATGAAATGATAATTTCGCAAACATCAACCTCTCACCAAATAATAGACACCTGTCCTCAATGCCAAAGACAGGATAAAATAACATAGCAAATGAAAGTCTCAAGAAAGAGATATTTATTCTGTTGACCTTTCCAAGTTATCATTATGGCCTTCCCAAGGACGTACATAATCTTCCTCTTTAAATACAAATCCTGAAACCATGATACCAACGGCTAGCCGCTGGGAAAAAAGGTAAAAGCAGTTCTGAATTGACAACCATAATAACAAGCAAAACTTAAGCCTTAAGAATTCCTAGTCCCCACCAGCATGTCTCCACATAAAGAGATAGTGCCTAAACAAGGTACTCACACCTTGGTTGTGGTTCTCCCCAATTTTCTCTGAACTTAAATTCTTCAATACTGCCAATCCTTCTAGCCATTTTAAAACCTGCGAGCCCAGCGCCAGCAGCTAGAAGGAGAAAGTGGAAGGCAATCAGCATTTGCTCACCTTGCGACCGTTAACGTTTTCCTTATTGTTATTCTATATGCAAAGTGTTTTTCTCTTCGATTTTCAGTTCACACAATGTCACAAGCTACCCAATTGTTTCATGGAGAAATAGCACAATTGCATTCCATGACAAAAACGTTAGGTGTTCTAGGTGGTTCAATTGCTTTAACTTCCAAAATTTATGGAAAACATGCCGAGTTTAGGACAATCGGTGGTCTTCTTAACATGCATATGATTCATTTTGTTTCAATGGCAATCTTCATCACATACGGAGTGGGGGTGGGGAGTGGGAGAGAGGGAGGTAGAGAATCCTGAAATTGCAATAAACATTTTCAAATTTCTGAACAATCAAACTGGAAAGAAAAATCAAGGGCAATTGCCTAAATTACTTCAGATCAATACCTCCAAATGAAGCAGAAACAGCAACAGAATCAGCAGCTGATCCTGTAGCACTTGCTGCAGCAGCAAAGCCACTTGCTCCTATTGCAGGGATAACGTGACCCAATGTAGGAGCCAAAGCACCCAATCCCCCAGCAATGGCAGGTGCAACAAGGCCTGCAAAGATACAAAATCAATGAAAATTAAATCTCTTGATCAAATCCAAGAATTTTTTTTGATCTGTTGAAAATGCTTAATGTGTACGGCCAGTAATTGCCATCAACGTTCCTCCTGTCAAAGCAGCAGCACCAAGTATACCTCTACGCTTCCATTTTTCTGACCAACTTTCTGAGATTTTATTTTCATCTTTATCTGCTTCTTTCCCACCCGAAAAATCAATCAGAGCACACGCAACTATCATTTCCATGGCTTCCTACGAAAATTAATAGTCCATGGATGACTTAGAACGTGATTTGGAGAATCACTAGCTCCGAAGGTCAGAACACACATGGTAAAACACAATAGTATGTATAAAACAATACAAAAATCAAGAACTTATAAGTAATGGACAATTAAAGTAAATAACTAATATGCGAGTACAAACATTTCTATCCATATGATACCAAGCCATGTAGCTAGCAGTCGTAAAGCCACACGGTGTCGAGCATCATATCCTTTTCTCTATTTGTCATCTTAACCATTATCAGCAACACAAGCTGAAAGAAGCTCACAAAGAACTGTCACTTTCTTCTGGTAGCTGAGTTTTTCCCCCTCTCCAATTGATTTTTCAAAAGTTCCATTTTCCAGAATCATTAGATATATATTCTCTGATGGACGTCTGGCTACATGTTCCCGATGTTGTTTCTTGAGGTTCTGCAGCCACATCAGAGGCTGATTATGATACATCAGTATTCAGATATTTGATCGCAATTTGCAGCAAATTTCTCATTCCTACCAGTCACTTCGGAAAAAGCAGGACTTTCTTCCATGCTTAGAGTCGTAACATCAACAGTTTTGGTCAACGCAATTTCCTTGTCCATTCTTTCTGAAGAAGCTCCATCACTTTGCTCCGTCTCCAACAGTAATGTCAAGAGCTGTGACAACCCATATATAAGAATAAATGATAACGAATTCATCGCGAAAAAGTGCGGAATCAAACTGGATAAAAATATAACAGATCAAAAGTTTCAATCTCCAATTCAAGCTGGCAGGCTCAAACTTGACCCAAGTGGGAAGATATTTCTAATTAAACAGAATGAGCATACGAATACGATGGCCCATACTTACATGTACTTCTGCTCGGATACTCTCAATGGAATCTTAAACGTGGAAAATAATTTATACAAAGTTCAACCTGCAACCTTCAAAGTCGAGTGCTTTTGTTACAACTCCACTATTGTTCATTATCTAGCCCGCTGCTGCGGCGTAGGACCATACAAAATCTAAAAAGATATATCCTACTAAAGTAGAAAGAATTTTAACATGAAAGCAAGCGGAGTTGCAATTTAATAAGGTCTGAGAGTGATACTGATTTAATGAAGACATACCTCTCCCACATGATGCCTCACATCCCACGCTTTTTCGTCCACACCGAGATACCTATCACTCCCCAAACCAAAAAAAAAAGAAAAACTCACCGAAATACAGAAACAGAATCCAACACATTTATTCCAAGAAAATTTGAAAAATCTGAAACATTTACCTGAAAACCGGCAGAAGGAGGCCGGAACTCTCGTGGATCCAGAGCTGAGGGTTGTCAGAGACGGATGCGCATTCACCAATGCTTGCGCCTTCTCCGACTGCCTCTTCTTGGAGAGACGGAAGCGAAATGGAAGGCCGCATTTGGTGGATCTGAGACTGGCGAAGGGCCAGAGCGAAGAGAGCCGCCGCCCCGCATTTCTGAGTCGGCGTCAATAATATGGATGTCTCCATCGCATCTTCCATTGATTCAAAGTCCTTTTTTGTTTTTTGTTTGGTTTAACTGCAATCTAAATCTAACAGCATTTTTTATATGCTACCGGCGATTGTGTTTAACTAATTCGATTTGAATAATGGTTGTTTTTCCCTCTTCAAACTTTCGAAGTGGCACCAGACTTCGCGGGAGGAAACGGCTAGTTTTGAATCTGCAATTTTTTTTTATAGAAAGTTTTGAATCTCTACTCATTTCTCTCTTGTTTATTTTCTAAAAAGATAATGCTTTTCCTCAAAAAAAAAAAAAAATCACGAAATTTACACGACATTTAACTTTTTTTTTTTTGACATCTAACTTTTTTTTTTTAAGCAAATTGTTCCATTTCCTTTTATTTAAGAAAACTGCAAATTTTTATTTTTTTGAAAAAAAATTAAAGTACCACTAAATATATTTAGGATTACTTTAAGTATTATTTAAAATTTAATTTTGACAAAATAATTTTAAAAAACTAAGAATTTAAAGTAGCATTTAACATATTTAGAGTAACATTAAATATTATTTGGGTCTAATTTAAAAAAACAAAAAAAACAAAAAAAAGGCTAAGCAACTGTCGGGTTTATAAAACAACTGTTAAAACTCATTTTTCGTGCAATTCATGCTTTCCGTTTTCATGCGAAATAGCACTGTCCTTTGTAAAAAACGCCTACGACATCAATGTCGTTAATAACATTAACCAATTTAATTCAAATTTCACCTTCATGTTAAGAGTTATGAGGTCCCTCTCTCCATCGTGAGGGTTCTGGTTATCTTCGTGCAACTTGCAATTGTTCGAGTGCAACTACCATCTCATTTTTGTGAGCTTTTCTCCTTTTTACTTTTCTTCTACCCATTTTGTTTTTCCCTAATTATTGGTCCCAATTCAACACATGAAAAGGATGTATTGGATTTCTTTCGGTTTGACACTCACGGTTCTTTTATTTTCAACTCCAAAGCTTTAAGCGCACAATAATAAATAATAATTAAACCAATATAAATGAAAATGCTCAGCAAAATATAAAAAGAGTTAGGGAGGGACATTAAATACAAAAATTTATAGAAATTCGACTATTCTCTAAGTCTATTTCTTCTCCTCAAAGTCTTAACCTTGAGAGTGCACAACCTACCAACACATTCTTCTTACTTGGGTTAAGATCAAATCTTTACACCTCTACTTATTGATACAGTGCTAAGCTCACCAATCACCTCCGCTTGTTAATTTGGTACTAAGCTCACCTTTACAAAACTCAGATAACTTAACTTTGGATGCAAAATTTTACAAAGTTTAACGAGGATATCTCTCTCAAAAGAACACTTTGTCTTTTCACAATCACAATTTTTTTTCTTTTTCAACCTTTGCTCTTTGATTTTTCTCAAATATCTTTTTCTTTTTTTTGGTATTTTTGTTTTTTTTTTTTTTTTTTTTTGTTTACACACACTTATAAGGTATTCAAGGTGTCTAACAAAAGAATTCCTCAACTCTCTTATAGACAAAGCGTAATCTAGCTATAGGACATTGATTTTCCTCCACGAGAAGAATTAGTTCCAAAATAAGAAATTTCAATTTTTTGAAATTTTGAACAATTGGTCGACTGTTCTATGGAACTGATTAACTAACCTAAACTTTTTGTAATTCTCAGGTTCTGATTTACTGCTGCATCAATCAACAGCAGGTATGATCTAGTTGACTGACCAAAATTTTTATAACTCAAGTTTTCAAGTTTTCTCTAGTCTAATTCGGTCGATCAATCTAACTTTATTAAATCTCTTGTAAACTTTCCATTTTTCACCATGATCTTCCGAGATCATATTCAAAAACCTTTCTAAAAAGAGAAATGACATAACTACAAGATCTTTAATAGCTACTAGTGCATAATAAATCAAATTCAAAATCTCAACACATACAGCATGAACATTTCGAATTCAAACCTCTTTCTTTTTTCAACTGTACTATTCTACTACTTTCAGCAAATTTGCTATAACTCTTTCTACAGACATCCAACTCACATTCCCTTTTTTGTGTTAGAATCTAGACATCCAATTCACGTTCTCTACTCCAACCATGTATCGCTCATCTCGTAATTCATTTCCAGCTATTTGTGATGTCCTCTCCTAACAAGTTTGACACGCTTCAATATTTCGCCCATATCTTACTCCATACATCTCTGATAAATGTGTGACTAGTACTATAAGAAATTAGACTCGTCTAATTTTCCAAACATATATGACTCATCATTTGGTTCACCTCTGATTGACTGGAGCAAGCTCTAAAAGTAGGCTGTATATAAATATACTTCACATTGCACCAATCTTTATGGCAAGTATTAATATATGCAATGGCTTCCACCTTTTCTCTATCTTTAAATGCTTCTTCATACCCTGCAACAATGTCTATCAAAAAAGGAGTTAATACTTTCACATCTAAATTATAGACGAATTTCTAAAAAATGTGTCTTTTATGAAAAATAGACAAAATCAGTTACTATATATAGCATAATAATTGCTAAATTTAAAATTTGGAGTATGATCACGAGTTTGGATCTCATACCTTATTAATAATTAAAGTTTCCTCTTCTTCTCCAAGTTAATTTAAAAATTAAAAATTAGATCGGAACCACATTTGGACTGAAACATTAGTGATGACCATAGGCTCGGTTGAGTTTGATTTAAAAACTGGATAGACATTCATCAACAAAAAAATCGTTTGATGCAAATCAACTTGAACAGTTTGACGGAATGGTCTAACCTGTGAACCACATGAATTTTTGTTAAAGAAAAAATTGTGTATAATTATATTATTTTATTAAGTTTAATTGGATATGCTTAAATTTTATTTTGACAATATTTTTATTAATTTTTTGGGCAAATTTACAACATAACCGAAGTTTACTTGCTTTCATAAATTTAACCTGACCATTTAAAAATAATAGTTTGACACTCGAAAATTGGTTTTATAAGAAATATAGTACATTGCCATCTCCATCTAATGAAATTTAATGCAACTAGGAATGTGTCTGCTGAATATTTTTTGGTTCAATTTTTTTTAAAATTATAATATTTTTTTATTTAATTTTGGTTGGAATAGTGCTTCATTTAAAATTTTAATTTTGTTGATATTTTAAAATAAACTCTTATATCAAATAACTTGACAATTATATAAATTTGGATGTTGCAATCATAATTACAAAATTTATATGGTTGTTTGTTGTTACATGATTCGCATAATTTTAAAAACTCGCTCTCTCGTGCACACACATTACTTCACATGATCTTCAAATAAACTTCTTCATAATTTCTTTCAAAAGAGCAAATATTTTGTAATTTTGTAAAATAATTATGATACCATTGCTATTGCATTCAATCAGATGCTTCGATGCTGTTTCCATTACAATGAATTTTTCTTGAAGGAATACAACAACCATCTTGACTTGTAAAATAAAATCAAATAGACATGCAAACCTTTCGCACATTCTTTGCAGAGTAGCAAGTCATCGTTCAGTTCCTACAGCCATTCCACCATAGATGAGAATCTCTATAAAGCCGATGGATGGTTGTTTTGTCTTCTATTTCTACATGTTCCAACCAAGTAACCTGCATTCATATATAGAATAGTACAAAGCATAAGTTTCAGTGCAACTATCTTGACTTGTAGCACGAAAAGACCTTAGATGCAGATATTAAACAGCTAAAAAGAAATACAGCGACCTTGGGGTATCCATTCGGCATATCTTAAAAAAGAGAGATTGACTTTACAGTTGCAGATCTTGGCTTACCTTCTTTTTTTACCGTCATCATCAGCATCCTTTCGTATTGAATAGTGGGAGGCCAACTGGAGCAAGCTCATGGAACCTGTAGAGGCAAGAATTCTGAAAATAGAGAAAATCAGCGAAAAGTTGATCAATCAAATCAAGAATTATGGAGCTACTGACGCAGCTATTTAAGGTTTAGAGAATGGCGAGGCAATCCCTTTCAATCGAAATTGATGCTAGCGAGGCACATGAAATTAAAGACTTCGATCCGTTGCTAACAACAGTAGGTGTCTAGGAGGTTGATGAGCAAAAAAAGTGGAAACCGATACAATGTTATTAATTAGCAGATTAATAAGCACCTCGCCTAAATCAATTTAATTATTAGAATTAATTTTAAAAAGTAGAAAAGAATTGAAGAGGAAAATTGAAATTCTTTGCCAAATTAAGGCAAAATTTTAGTGTATGGAGGAAGATTGAAAGACAAAAATTGGTTACTTGTTATGAATTTAATGATTTAAATATACTAATAATAAAGAAAATATTTCAATTATAAAGGACATTTATGATAACAATAATTCTTGTTAAACAATGACAATCAATTCGTCCAAAATTTTAAAAAAAAAACAATAACAATCAACAATTCTTATTTGCGTCAATCTCATTTATAAAGGACATTTATGATACAAATTAATACAAAATGATAAAATTAGGCTGTTAAATCCACATAATCAAGTAATTTAATATCTTTTCCTTGAAATTCAAGTCATAAGTTCAGCAAAGTAATAGAATATAACTGAATTACATTTAGATGAATACAAACAAACTGAAGAAAAAAAAAAGCAATTCAAAGCCCTCTTCTCAAACACAAAGGATAACACAAAATTATTTGAAATTACCTCTCTGCTTTTTTTTACATTAACTTTGGTCGATGATTCTCTGACAATAGTATTTGATTTCCCTTTTAATTGGTGTTGAACTTTTTTTACCTAATAATTGGGCACTCTTATATTTAATAGTTATCTCATGTTGTGTTTTGACTACATAAAATTCAAATCAGAATCACCTGCATTCACATAAAGATTAATTTAATTTACTAATGAATTGCAAAATATAAGAACAACAAAAATGTAAAGAGTGAAAGTTCACAGCAAAATGAACAGATGATCATGACGAAGAAGCATCTATAAATATTTTATATTTTTACTGTCACTCAAAATGAAGGTACAACATGCATCCATTTGAAGAGTCCCAATGAATAATCATAGATAAATGAAATATAAGCAATATTTCCATGATTACATATAGTAGTGAAGTAATAAATGGTAATTTTCTCAATTGTTTAAACGTTACTTATTGTAAATGATTTGCCATTAATGCATAAATGGAAAAAATCTAGAAATTTATGAATTGAAATAACATATGTGGTTTATAGGGAAAGTTTTCAAAGCTTTTAAATAAGGAGATAATCAACAATAACCGATGAATGTAGAAAAATTGAAATTCAAGATACTAAAAATAATTTAGAAATTTTTAAAAAATAAATAGGAAAATTGGAATTCATAATTCCGAGTTAACTTTTAATTTAAGATGCTAAAAAATAATTTAGCCTTCATAAGTCTTCATAACTCCGAGTTAGCTGTGCCTCGCTATATTGTTACAATGAATTAATTTTAAAAAGTAGAAAAGAATTGAAAAGGAAAATTGGAATTCTTTGCAAAATTAAGGTGAAAATTTATTGTATGGTGGAAGATTGAAAGACAAAAATTGGTTACTCGTTATGAATTTAATTTAATAGTTTAAATATAGTAATAATGAAAAAAAATTTAGTTATACTTTCAATTGGTTTAGATATTTTTTTGAAAAAAAATTAAAAAGGAAAATTGCAATAAAATAAAAAAATCAGATATCTTACCACATGGCAGAAAAAATCAAAGGAAAGCTTTATCTAAATTTCCCTTTTATACTAATTAAATAAATGCTAAGGATAATATTTCGTATCTATCACGTGTCCAAAGCAATACATTTCCATATTGTTAGATCAAACTGATTTGTTAGATACAGATAAAGATATACTAAATTTGTTCAAAAAATTTTAAGAATGTCGAACTTTACTTTGTGAAGATAGGACTAAATTTATGAAAATATGTAAAATTCAGGATATTTTTTTTTGCATATTAATTTTTTATATATAAAAAATTATATTTTTTAAAAAAATAAATGTTAAACTCATGATTATGACCACTAATTCAGTGGTCGAACTGACAACTCAAAAAAAAAATGGAACCATCTTTAGGTCATGAGTCCGGTTTGGTCTTAAAAATTATGGTAGTAAGCATCTATTATGGTAAAGATGAAAACAACTAAGAAGACAGACCAAGTCTCATCAGGCCCTACTTTTTTAAGCCCGTTCATCCAGCTAAATGCCAAGTAGCACCAATTTTGGATAAATTATTTATTTTCTTCAATCAATCCCCATGAATAAAATCCTCCCTGTTGTCGACGGAGGATCAAGGGGATGTAACTAATCTATGGTTTATTCAGAGAATCGCTGTCCTTAGCACAATTATTATACCATTAATCAAACTCTTTTTGCTCTCTTTGCGCCATAAATCAGTGGATCTTGTCCGTGCACAGGGTGGCCCATCCCATTTTGGCCCACAAATATTTACTTCGCCACCCGGTTTGTTGTTTTTTTTTTTGTCAATAAGCAAGCAATTCATTACCTCAATAGAATTTTTTTATTAAAAAAAATTGATCACAAATGTGCCGGTTATAAGATCTTTTATATTGTGATTCAATATGAAGAAAGTGAATAAAATGAATAAAAAAAAAAGTACAGTAATGATAATATTATAATTGATAAAAAGTAATGATTAAAAAATTATAAGAAATAAAATAAATAATAATTTATGTAAGAAAAAGTAAAAAGTGGTTGTTTAAATTGATAAAAAATAAATAAATAATATTTTTCTTTTTATTTTTCTTTAAAAATTTCCAATCACAACTTTTATCGAAATCGAAATAACTCCCGTTTGAAAACATTATTTAATAACTCCTATAAGTATCGATCTACCATTCAAATACTGTTAAATCTGAGTATGACTCTCTCAATCAATTAAGATGATTGTCGAGTTTGTAATCAAAGGTATATAACTCACGGTTAAAATCAAATAATTCAGAAGTCAAAACTCCACACACTAACACCAAAATTTAAATTTAAATCACTAATAAAACATTTATATTAAATTATTATTAAATTATCATTTTAAATAATATTACATAAAAAAAATCATTAAAAAATAATTCATTACCCCACCACCCGGTATTGTTAATACATTGCTAAAAACTAATCAAGCAAGGGTCGTTCGTTCGTCCGAATTAAAATCCATCATGCAGTCCAACAATCTTCTCATCTCACTTCCAATAACTGGCCGACTGGCTTCTGTCCCTTCTGTCAGATGACAGTATCAGACCCCTCGTGACCAGAAATCACAAGGGAGTTAATGATCAACCCCATGAGAAGCTTACAGGTTACAAGAAAGAAAAAGTTAGCCCAAAAAGAGAGTCCCCAGCCCCCAATAGGGAAGAGCCAATATCCAAGATCTTCAAAACTCTTTGTTTTTTTTTTTTTTTTAAAGGGGCCAGTTGGCTGTGCTTTATAATTTACTTCTTCATCAGAGTTAAGACCTGTTTATTATCTGGCTATCTCCCTCCTTTTTTTTTCTAGGATAAATTTTACACTTTTTTTAAATCATAATTTAAAAAGTTTTATAATAAAAATTTAAATTTTAATCATTATCCTTGACTTAAATTAAGATTAGAGAATTCTAAAAATAAATACTTAAATAAGCATATAAATAAATATAAAATTAATAATTACGATAATATAATTTATAAATTTATATAATATAATTTGTAAATTTATAAATGAGATAGCATCTAATTCTCTGCCTTTAGGAGTAGATAAGTGACTGGCTGAGAAATCCATGAGTGACATGGACCTTGATCTGTCCTCTGATTAAACGAGTCTAATTACAGAACTCAATGAACTTCTTTCAAAAGGCAACACACCTTTTGGCGAAAAGTAAAGGGAAGAAAAAGAGGGACGAAATTTGCAGAGTAGCATTTGTTACTGGCTATAAATTAGAAAACAAATATAAGGAGAAAAAAAAAAAAAAACAGAAGGCCCAAAACAACAGACATGCACTTGTAACTTGTAATGCAAAAACACATGGGCGTCGTTTCTGTCAGACGAGCACCGGTTGACTGTCCGAGAATTTTAACCCGACGATTTATTTGATAATAAAAATTTTAATAATATTATAATTTTTTTAATAATAATATAAATATTTTTTAATAAAAAATTAAGTAATAAAATTTCAACTATTTTGTCGAGCCAAAAATGTTCTGTGCCGCTGAAACTTTTTCCCTATCAGCCAGACACCCTTTCCAGTTGCCAGTCCATCATTTCTGCTAGCTGCAAGCAGTCGCAGACGCTCCTCCTCCTATTCCCACTGTACCTGCCATGCCCTCTCCGTCTCCATCTCTCTTAACTTAACAGGCAAAGCCACCCCAACATCACAGGTTCCATTTGCTTACTCTCTTTTCGAACACCAATTCAAAACAACAACAACATTTTTTTCTTTTTCCGCTCTCTTCTCCTAATTAATGGCAACGGCTATTTTTCTCGTCTCCATTCTCACCGCCTTTACATGCTCCTCCCAATGCGATGCCGTTCCTCTCTCCGAGCTCCAAGCTTTGTCCTCGTTTAAACTTAATGTCGGCCTGGACCCGCTCGGAGCATTGGACGGCTGGAATGCCTCCACTCCGTCAGCTCCCTGCGACTGGCGAGGCATATTTTGTTTCGATAATCACGTCCACGAGGTCCGGTTGCCGCGGCTTCAACTCGGTGGCCGGCTCAGTGATCGGCTCGGTGACCTGCGCCAGTTGCGGAAGCTGAGTCTTCATTCTAACAACTTTAACGGCTCCATCCCTCTGTCTCTTTCTCAGTGCTCTCTCTTACGGGCGGTTTACTTGCACAATAACTCCTTCTCCGGCGAGCTTCCGTCGGCAATCCTTAACCTCACTAACCTTCAAGTTCTCAACGTAGCTGACAACTTCCTCTCCGGTAAACTCTCCGGGGATATTTCTCCTTCTCTCCGTTACTTGGATATATCGACCAACACGTTATCAGGCGAGATACCGGCGAACTTCTCCTCAAAGTCACAGCTCCAACTCATGAATTTATCGCACAATAACTTCTCAGGAGAAGTTCCAGCGAGCATTGGCCAACTCCAAGAACTCGAGCATTTATGGCTGGACTCGACCGGGATGTACGGCACGATCCCGTCGGCGATAGCGAACTGCTCTTCTCTTGTACACTTAAGCGCCGAGGACAATGCGCTTAAAGGTTTGGTTCCAACGACTATTGGTTCCCTTCCTAAGCTTCAAGCGCTTTCTTTGTCGCGAAATGGACTCTCCGGTTGGATTCCCTCGAGTCTAATTTGCGGCGCTTCGGGAAAATCTTCAAGTTCGCTGAGGATCGTGAAATTGGGCTTCAATGCATTCACGGGCCTTGCTACGCCGCCAAACGGAAGAGGGTGTGTTAGTATTTTGGAGGTTTTCGATGTTCACGAGAATCACATACAGGCCGCCTTTCCAACTTGGTTGACCAATGTGACCACCATTAAAATGCTGGATCTTTCTAGAAACTTCTTCTACGGTGCCTTACCGGCTGGAATTGGCCGTCTTTTGGGGTTAGAGGAGCTGAGAGTAGCTACTAACTCTTTAATAGGTGACATTCCTAATCAGATTGTGAAATGTAGTTCCTTGAAAGTTATTGATGTTGCGGGCAACTCCCTTTCGGGTGGGATTCCTTTGTTCTTGAGCGAACTAAGCAGCTTGAAGACGTTGTCTTTAGGTGGGAATCTGTTTTCTGGTTCGATTCCGCCGAGCCTTGGAGGGCTTCTTCAGCTTGAAACGTTGAATTTGAGCAGCAATAATCTTACGGGAAATTTACCAGACGAGATAACGTACTTGAGCAATTTGACTTCTTTGGATGTCAGCAATAATAAATTCTCCGGGGAGTTGCCTAATGCTATAGGGAATTTGAAGGGCTTGGCGGTTCTAAATATGAGTGCATGTGGATTTTCTGGGAGGATTCCGGCCGGTATCGGGGGTTTGTTGAGACTTAGCATTCTGGATTTGAGTAAGCAGAATTTGTCTGGTGAGTTGCCGATAGAGCTTTTTGGATTGCCAAATCTGCAGGTTGTTTTTTTGCAAGAGAACGAGGTATCCGGGAATACTCCCGAGGGTTTTAGCAGCTTACTTAGTCTGCAGCATCTCAATCTCACTTGTAATCATTTCACAGGAGAGATACCGGCAACCTATGGGTTTCTAAGGTCATTGGTCGTTCTCTCTATATCACATAATGCAATCACGGGTATGATTCCTCCAGAACTTGGTAACTGTTCAGGGCTCGAGGTGCTTGAGCTTCGTTCTAATAGTTTGAGGGGCAACATTCCAGGTGACCTTTCTCGCTTGTCTCTTTTGAAGAAGCTTGATTTAGGCCAGAATACTTTAACTGGTGAAATTCCAGGGGAAATTTACAGATGCTCTTCTCTGGATTCTCTGTTATTGGATGTCAATCGCCTCTCTGGCCATATTCCAGATTCATTGGCAAAATTATCAGACCTGACAGTCTTAAATCTTTCCTCTAACAGCTTGAGTGGGGTTATTCCGGCTAACCTTTCATACATTTCTGGTTTGAAATATTTAAATCTATCAAGAAACAGTCTTGAAGGAGAGATTCCGAAATTGTTGGCTTCTAGGTTCAATGACTCTTCCGTGTTCACAATGAATGGGAAGTTATGTGGGATGCCTTTGGACAGAGAATGTTCCAATGTAAGGAACAGAAAAAGAAAGAAGCTCTTTCTAGTCGTTGGTGTGGCTGCAGCTGGAACATTGCTTTTAGCTTTGTGTTGCGGTGGTTACATTTACAGTCTATTGCATTGGCGCAAGAGGATTAGAGAAGGAGTTACTGGTGAGAAGAAGCGAAGCCCTGCTAGTGGAAGCTCCAGAGCAGAAAGGAACCGTGCTAGTGGAGAAAATGGAGGTCCAAATCTTGTCATGTTTAATAACAAGATAACATATGCAGAGACATTGGAAGCAACGAGGCAATTTGACGAGGAAAATGTGTTAGGCAGGGGAAGGTATGGACTTGTATTCAAGGCCTCTTATCAAGATGGAACGGTTCTCTCAATCCGTCGCTTGCCTGATGGGTCCATTAATGAAGCCATCTTTCGCAAAGAAGCAGAAACATTGAGAAAGGTGAAGCACCGAAACCTTACCGTTTTAAGAGGCTACTATGCAGGACCTCCTGATATAAGATTACTTGTTTATGACTACATGCCTAATGGAAATCTAGCCACTCTACTCCAAGAAGCCTCTCACCAAGATGGGCATGTTTTAAACTGGCCAATGCGTCACTTAATCGCTCTAGGCATTGCTCGTGGCCTAGCTTTCTTGCATTCAGCGTCTATGGTTCACGGGGATGTCAGACCACTAAATGTTCTATTTGATGCTGATTTTGAAGCCCATTTGTCTGAATTTGGGCTAGAAAAATTAGCCATAGCAACGCCAGCAGAAGCTTCTTCATCGTCCACTCCAATTGGTTCACTAGGCTATGTAGCACCAGAAATAGCATTGACAGGGCAAGCAACAAAAGAAGCCGATGTGTACAGCTTTGGCATTGTATTGTTAGAGATTTTAACGGGAAGGAAACCGGTTATGTTCACACGAGATGAAGACATTGTCAAGTGGGTCAAAGGGCAATTGCAGAGGGGCCAGATATCAGAGCTGCTGGAGCCAGGATTGCTTGAGCTAGACCCTGAGTCATCAGAATGGGAAGAGTTCTTGTTGGGAATCAAGGTCGGCCTTCTTTGCACTGCACCTGATCCACTTGATAGACCATCGATGACTGACGTTGTTTTCATGCTTGAAGGCTGCAGGGTTGGACCAGAAATCCCTTCCTCAGCCGATCCCACGTCAATGCCTTCTCCAACTTGATTTTTCATTTTGTTTTTTTTTTTTTTTTTTTTTTTTTTTTGTCTTTTTAAATCTTGTTTGAATTGACATTGTTTTCCCATGTAATGTAAGTAACCCATTACAAATTAAAATTGTTTGTCCCATTTGAGCGGCTCTTTAATTTTGCCTTTTTTTTTTTCTTTCCCCCTCTTGAGAATCTCTAAAAGGTGAGGATGGAAATCAAAACATGAAACTAATGTTATGTTTGGATTTGAAAGTGGGTGAGAAAGAAAGTGATAAGAAAAAAAAAGTTGTAAAGAATAAAGTAGGAAGAAAAAAATAATTTTTTTATTAATTATTTGGATAAATTAAAAATATGTGAGAATAAAATAGTTAAAAAGTAAATTTTTTATTTAGATATAATAAGAAAATATTAAGAAAAAAATGTATGTATATAATTTGACAATTTTACCCTGAATAAATGTATTATTCTATACTTTGAGAGTTCTTTTTTTTTTTGCGATATATTGCAAAGACAACATGTTTTTAGGGTGAAATTTTGCTATCAAAATATTTATTAAAAACGTTTAATGTAAGAAACAAAAGTAATATTGAAAGTGCAAATTGAAGGCAATATACAAACGTGGCAAATGTCTACTTTGCTGGAGAATAATGTAATTTTATGCTAAACATTGTATTTTTTTTTCTCACTTTCTCTTCAAATTGGAGAGAAACTAAACAATGCATAATTTTTTCTCTTCTTTTCTTTCTTAAACATTTCCTTTTAAGCTCAAATACCAGAAAATTTCTTGATTTTCCCACTTTCTTTTGGTTAGGTTTGTTTCCTACATTTTTCTTACAATCCAATCGCATTTTAAGAGTTTAGTAACTTCATCATTTTAAGTCGTTCTAATCTTTTTTTGTCTCAAATTGTCGATCACCGATTTCTCTACTTGCCGTTGTCGTCCGATTTTTTTGCTTCATCCTACGGATGAGAGCATCAGGCGCCCTTGACCGGTGCACCAAGGGAAAAGACTAAAAGGCCAGTTAGTTTACAGTTTAGAATTAGAATTTAAATGGAAATGAAAATTAAGTGAAATTGAAAAAAAAATATTTGGTTTACTTTTGAAATTAGAATTAAATTAGTGTTTGGTTAGCTTTTTTTTTGCTTGAAAATAGAATCACTCATTCTTGATATTTGGTAGGAAAAATCTCATTTCCATTCCTTTATTTTTTAGAATGAGATTTTCCCATCTATAATAATTACCATTCACACATTTAAATAGTTAATCATTCACATTCTCTCATCTTCTCTCTCACTTTGTAAATTATTTTATAATAAAATATTACAAATAAATATCATAAATAATAATAATAATAATAATTAATGATAATGATAATGATAATAAATATTTGTATATTATAATAAAATTAAATATTTCAAAAATTAGGATAATAATTATATTATAAATGATAATAGTATTATCTATATTTTCATAATATTAATAATAACCATAATTAATAAAATTATTTGCATAAAAATTTCATAATTTTAATAATAATTTATTTATTAATAATGACTTATTTTATAACATCTACAATATCATTTTGATTATAACAATATTATTTATACTTCTTCTTTGTTATCATTATTAATAAAAATTTATGTTATTTTTTAATTTTGGATTTTATATTTATGATTGTTATTGTGAACTATATTATTATTATTATTATCATTATTTAATATTTTTAATTTGAAATTATGTTACAATATTTTTGTATTTTTAATTTTTATTTTGATATTCATAATTTTTTATTTTTTGTATTTGTTGGTTATTTATTTTTAGTGAAATAAATATTATCATATATTTGATATTGATTCCGATTCCAAACTAAAATAAACGACTACAAAAGGTTTTGATTCCGATTCCTAAATAAACCAAACATGTCATAAAAAAAATTATTCTATTTCCGATTCCACTTGATTCCGATTCCAAATTTTAAACCAAACGACCCCTAAGTTTCTTTATAACTATTTATTTTAATTTAGAATCAGAATCAATATTAAATAAAATTTAAGAGAAATGTTATTAAAATTTTAAAAAATTATATGTAAATTAACAATTATGAAATACAAAATAATATATAATATCAAAATTAAAAATATTAAATTTACTATAGAAAAATCGTAAATATATTACAATCAAGAATTAATCTACTAATAGTAGTAGTATGAATTTTGTGTTAATATTTTATGAATAATAAGAATAATAATAATTTTATTATCATTATTATTATTATTAAATATTTTCTATTAATATTTTCTAAAAAATATAATTTTCATAATATTATTATTATTGTAATTAATTTAATTGTCATCCAAAATTTTAAATTCTTAATGTCATTATAATGCATGATTTAATTATTTATTATTATAATGATTATTGTATTATTTTCATTATTATTACATATATTTTCATTGATAAAGATTTCTTTTTGGTATTTATGATAATATATTTTATTATATTTCTAATTTTTAAATGTTTTTAAAAGATGTGTGTGTGTAATATAATATAAAAAATGGAATTTTTATTTTGACTTCATTTTTTATGAGTATAATTTACTCATAATTTTACACCACATAATAAGTGAGGTCCATTTGAATAAAAAAAAAATAAAAATAATATTTGAATGATATTAGATTATAAGTTAGTTTTACTCACTAAAAAAAAATAAAATTAACAAGCACCAAAAATAAAAATAGAAATAAATTGAATGGGAACGAGATTATCTAGAGAGAATAGGAATAAGTGATTCTTGTATACGAACAATTTCATTGTCATAAGTATAAGAATGAAATGAGATTTTACCTTATCAAATATAAATATTAAGGATAGAAATCACTCATTCTCATTCTTTTTCTTAGTTAAACATTCTTTTCCTTAGTTAAAAAACTTTCGAACCAAAACTGTTCCAAAGTTTGTATTCAATAACAAGGTCATTGCGCTTTTTTCTTGCTTCCGATGATATTGATCAATTAGATCAGAATTCCTAATTTGACATTCATATTTCATATGATTTTTTCTTGATTATTGTACATTTGAGATTAAACAATTGTTTTTCTTTTTATTTATTTGAAATTTTTATGGCTTCCATTGATCATTCGTTGTTCTGGATGCCTGGAATTGCAGATGCTGGATTGTAGTTCGAGCCAAAACTTTGTTGGAGCTTTGGCTACTTTTACAACAAAAATGGATTTGACTCAGCTTAAACTCTGATCCTCTCTGTCCCTAAAACGGCGAGATAAAGACGCCGACTGAAAATCCATAATCCATTGCTGACGTAACATTACTAAATTGTCCCTTCATATAATCAATTCTCCACCACTCGTTTGAAGCCGCATTCTCTGAAATTTCAAAAGAATCTCCACCTTTCGACACAATGAGATTTTCTCAATTTTTAATAAAAAGATTTAAGGACAATTTAATCATTTACCGTATATTATATTTTTTTTCTCTCTTTTTTTTATTTTATTTAAAAAATAAATTTATTTTTTATAATTTTTTTTACGTAATTCTAATATATCTCAATAATTACAATAAAAAATTTTTACTCTTTATTTAATTTATTTCTCATTATTTTTTTTTTCTTACCACTTTCTTTTGTATCCCACGACAAATTCAAACACCCCATAAATCACTTTCACCGTGGCGGTGACATGGCCAAAATGGATGGAATGACAATTATCTCAAAGAGTCTGAATGCGGACTCAAAGAGTCTGAAAGCGGACTCCGAGAATCAAATGTTTGAATTTCTACTCAATTAAAATAGGGTGGTATTTTTTCTTAAATTATAATTATATTTTTTATAATAAAAATAAAATAATATAATGTAGTTATTTTTATTTTTATTATAAAATATTTTGTAACTATTTTAAAAACTTATCTTCTTATTTCATTCGGATAATAATTTAGGACAACAATTTAGGCAGTTATAAATTGAGATTTGTAATTTTCCTTTATATCAAATACAGATGGTCAACTACATATTTTTTCCCACCCTTTCTGAACATTGCTTTTGTAAAGTTTCGAACATTTTATATGTTTGGAAGAACCTTTCCAGATTCTAGCAAACATTTTCCTTCTTTTGTGGTTTATCACTGTACGCATTATGGGGACAAACCTTCTATTTCTTTCTTTTGAACTAGACAAACCTTCTATTTCGGAAACAAGGAATATGCAAAATCATTATGTATTGATTTGGTTGTTTACTTGTTTAGAAGTTGCATTCCAAGTATCCATTGCTATGTGCTGAATGGCGCGGTGTCCCTTTGGGTGTTGGGGGTCGATTTCTGGTGCTGCTGTTGTGTTTAGTGGTGGCTGCTGCACGGGATTTGGGGTTGGTGTTCTTGTGTAGCCTGTATGGCGTGGTGTTGCATGTTTGCGACGAAGCTCTCATAGTTAGTTTTCAGTGCCGATCTGTTCCCGTTCACCAGGGAGGGCTGTGGAGCTGGTTGTCGGCCTTTGGGCCGGTGTTTGCCCTAACTTTGGGTTTGGGCTGTTTGGATCTTGCTGTATCTAGTTCTGGTAGCCTTTCTCCTTTGGGCCTCTAGGGTCTGGGTTGTCGGGCCTTTAGTCTGTGTAGTGATGGTTCTTTTTTGAGCTTGGTCTATGTCTTGCATCTTTTAACGTGATGAAACTATTTACTGTTTGTTAAAAAAAAAAAAAAAGGAAATTCGATGACTTTTCATGTGCAATTTAAACATTTTCTTATGTAAGGTCTCTTGCTAATCTGTAATATAATAATAATACAATCAGTCTTTAGACTCTTTGCTTCATTCAACATTGAATTGCATTGAAGTTCGAAATCCTAGTTGGCGGCTTAAGCTTCAATAAACATATATTGTTTATGCGTTTGACAAATAAACTAGATAGTATATAATAAAAAAGTATAGAATATCATAGTATAAAATATGTTATACCACTATTTTATATTATGTTTAGATAACACTTAACAACGTAAAATAAGTAGGTAGTATAATGTATTAAACATTAAAATCAATTTATTGTAATTTTTTACTTTAACTGATTTTATAATAAATAACTAAAATTAAACATCAAAATCATTTTATTTTACTTATAAGTAATTTTATAATTTTTATGAATTTTTTAATTCTTGCTAATTATATAAAATAGTTATTAAATGTATTTTTAATGGCTTTTGAAATATGCCTAAATTATATAGACCAATAATCAAAATTAAAAGAGCGAAAGCATTAAATTTAGTTCAGTTGGTTGGAAACGTGTGCTTTCAACTCTCAGATTTGAGATTCAAACCCCAGATTTAGCGTTCACTTTCTTCTTCCTCTTATTGCTAGGCTGCTAGCTCTAATAGACCAAAAAAAAAAACCAAAAGAGAGGGGGAGAGTGAAAGGGAAGAATAGAGATGAGGAAGGGACAGAGATGAGAGGAAGAGATATGCGAAAGAGAGATGAAGATAGATGGAAGAGAGCGAGAGATAGGAGAGAGAGAGAGAGAGAGAGAGAGAGAGAGAGAGAGAGAGAGAGAGAGGATTACAACCATGGTAGTGGTCAAAATAGTGACAAAAGTAAAAAATGAAAAGAGTTTTTAACTAATAATCATATACTATCACATCTAGATATTTTACTAAATACAGAATATGGTAAGACAAGACTAGTTCATCACAAACTATTTTATACTATATTATATACCAAATTCATCCTTTGATGGCATGTATGAACATTTAGCTTCAACTTATCTATAAAGATGTTGTAGACTTAAGCTTCAATAAACATATATTGCATAAGCTTATTCATGGCAACAACACTTTAGCAGATATTAATATTGTTCACAAGCCTGTTTACGCACAATTAGGTCATCGTCACCTTTGTTCGGAATTTTAGCGTGAGGCTCTAACTCGCATAAAATTTTAGTTGATTTTTTTTAGTGTTCTTTTATTCTATAAACATTGATCAATTGTCGTTTAATGGGAAAAAAAAAAGTTCAAACTTACTTTTCTATCAACCACCGTTAATGGAATTCATCAACAGTAAACAACCTCAAAAAAATTTTATCAAATATCATCATACCTCCTATTAGCAAACTGAATAGCAACAGCATGTTTAAAAGTTTGAAAGAAAAAAACGTCTTCAAACAAGGAAAGGTTGTGGATCAATAGTGAAATTTGATCAAAAAATTATGAATATAACAAACAAAAAAGGATTATACCAAAAAAACATTAAAATTAATGAAAAGTTCATTGTATTGAAGTAAGTTTATCCGTATTAACCTTAGTACTAAGAACACTAAAAAGTTAATGCTTAGTACAAAAAATAAATAAAAAAATAATGCGATGATTTGAAAAACATATGAAGAACTGGACAATAAATAAAATATAAAAAAACCACACATACATAATGTTGCACCTATCATGCAAGAGAAAGAGAAATGCCCCAGTCACACAAAAAGTAGATGCAACGGAATATGATTCCATTAAAGGATGAGACAAAAGAAAAAAAAAAAAAAGGAGAAAAGGAGAGAGAAACTACAAACTTGAAGAAGATCATTAAAACTCAATTCAATGTCTTTTAACACTAATTGTATATTTAAAGAAGAGTCACCCACAGAAGAAAAAAAAAAGAGACGTAAATTATAAGTATTTTTTTTTTACTTTTTTTAAAAATAAAAAGGTTAATGTTGGAGTTTTTTTCGTTTTTTTATTTTTAAGAAAAGAGCAAAAAGGGGACTTAGGCTATGGAAAAATTTTCCCTTTTTTCTCTTTTTACGAAAACAAAATTTGAATTCGAGAGTTTTTTTTGTTTTTTTTTCCTTTTAAGAACACAAAGCTAGAAACTTGAGAGTAGTCCCCACGGCTCTTTTAAGAAAAAACTAAGTGAATTTTTTTTTCTTTTTTTAAGAAAACAAAAAAGAGAATTTGGGAGTGATTTGTTATTCATTTTATTTCTCTAAATTTACAAAGGATAAAAAGTTGTTGCATAAACCAAAGTTATGACATGCTAAAGGAGAATAAAATCAATTTCTTCTAATTTTGTCAATACACACATGCGCATAAAGACTAGTGTTGGACTTGCATGATGCTAATATAATTTATGTTAGATATTCAGATAGATTTAAATTATGTGTTATTGTAAATCATGTAATAATAAGACAATCATATATTCAAATATATGCTAACTTACTCTGTTCGTTTTGTGGGTTAATTATTCATAAAAAATTTTAATTTTTTTTCCCTTTTTTGAGGAAACAGAAGGGAAATTCCAAAGCAATTTTTTTTTTTTTTGCTTTTCAAAATGATAAAAGGGAAAAAAACAAAAAGGGGCTTAAATTATGGATATTTTTTATTTTTTTCTTTTCTAGAAAACATTCTTTCCTTTTATTTCTTTTTAAGAAAAAAAACGAGAAAATGAAAAGGGAATTAAATTATTATTATCATTTTTTTGGTTTTAACTAAAACAAAACAATAAATTTGGAAGTATGGTTCCTCCTTTTCTATTGAGGAAAACAAAAATGGGAATTTAGAAGTATTTTTCTCCATTTTTTCACTTAAAAAAAAAAAAGGTACATCGGGGAGATTTTTTTTTCTTTTTTAAGCAAATAAAAAGGGAAATTTTGGAGTCCCTAATTTGCGAGGAAGCCAAATTCACAATGGTGACATTGTTGCTAAAGGAGAATAAGCGGAATTTTCTTTGAGGTGTGTACATATAACTAGTGTTTGATCTCAGCGAGTTTATTTATAATATTAGTTAAGAAGTTTCTCTGTTGGCTATGCAAAATGCCTTAGATGTTGTATCAATCGATGGTCTATTTCAGTTCTTGATATGATCAGGATCGATAGACAGGCTTGGGTTGCACACAACCTTCTTATTCTTGCCGCGAGCTCTACTTGAAGAAGGAAACAAAGAGATAGATAATTGTTGTTGTCCGCAATTACAGTGTTTTGATAGAATAATCGATGCCCTTTATTCCAAACTAGACTTGCCTTAAATAGGTTACAATGCAACAGAAAGATAATAGAGCTAAGCACGTCCTCTACGTACAGACAAAGACGAAAACAGAATAAAGATAAAAAAAAAAACAATTTAGTTATTATAACAAACTAGCTACCCATGAAAGTAACACACTAATTACCCACAATTATCTAACTAAGTCATTTACTAGTTTGGAGAGGATAATCTCCCCAGGACTTTGGATAGCAACCTACAATTCGTAACACTCCACCACCATGGACACTCCTGTGCAAATTTAGCTTTATGCTCCCATATTGCTTTGCTCAGATCACGTCCCTTCCACTTCACGAGCACCTCACATATTTGGCTCCGACCACGCTACTGTAAAACGTCTTCTAGCTCAACCTCATCTTCATGAGCACTAGAAGGTGATTCCGAAAGTTCGGCCTACACTCTATCATCATCCCCCAACTTCTTTTTCAAAAGAGACACATAAAATATCAGATACACTTTTACTAGAAGCCGGTAACTCCAACTTGTTAGCCACTTCACCAACCCACTCAATTACCTTGAAAGGTTCATAAAACTAGGTTGTTAGTTTCTACGCCTTTCGCTGAGAAACAGAGGCTTGGCAATAAATTCGTAACTTTAAGTAGACACAATCACCCAGTGCAAATTGTCTCTCCACATGCTTCTTCTTATATATCATTTTCATCTAATTTTGGGCAGCAAACAATCTCTCACGGAGCTCCTTTAGAACCACGTCCTGCTGTAAAAGAGCCTCCTCCATAGCTTGAACTTTGGCTGTGCTAAGGACATAGGACAACAGATTAGGTGCAGGTCTCTCATACACAATCTTGAAAGGTGTCATCCTGGTTGCTGGATGACAGTCCGCGTTGTAGCAAAACTCCGCCCAAGCAATCCACTGAGCCCATTCCTTTGCCTACTAGTGAAGTATTGAAGATACATTTCCAAAGCACGGTTCACCACCTTCATTTGCTTGTCAGTCTGCGAATGATAAGAAGAATTAAAATTGAATCGAGTTGCTTGTAGTTTGAATAGCTCCTTCTAGAAAGAAATTGTAAAAGTAGGATCCAGATCACACACAATGGACTCTGGCATGCCATGCAACTTGAAGACATTATCAAAGAAAACCTGGGCAACACTCACAGCAATATAAGGATATGAAATGGCAAAAAAAAAAAAAAAAAAAAGCATAATTCGAAAGACGATCTTCCATCACTAGAATGATAGATTTCCCTTCCAACGCCCGTAGTCCATCAATAAAATCCATTGATATATCAGCCTAGACCCTTGTCAGCACAGGTAAAGGGTACAACAAACCCGCACATTTTTGTGAATCAAATTTGTGCTGCTGACAAATATCACATTCGTAGACAAGAGCTAGAATCGACTCCTTCATTTGTTTTCCAGGAAAAAAAACTTCCTTATGACAGTGCAGCTTTTTAAAATATCCCTTGTGACTCCCACCATGGATATCCCTTATTAAGTCAGGAATCAAATCAGAATTATGGTGCAAATAAATTGTCTTTGAAAAACAATACTCCCTTACGCAACTACCAAGGCCCCACCGCCTCATCCTCCTCTACTAGCTAGTGTAGGCGTAGCAAGTCCGTGTGATTGTCGTTCTCCCTCTGTATAGCTTCCAACCACTGAAGTGTTAGGACTGTCACCGCCCATATCTCTTGATCACCTTTTTAGGGCAAAGCATCAGTGACAACATTGGATTTTCCTTATCGGTACTCTACATCAAAATCATATCCCAACAATTTAGCGATCCACCGCTATTAGGCCTCTATCAAAGTGCGCTGCTCCCAAAGATACTTTCGACTCCTTTGATCGGTTCGAACAGTAAATGGTCGCCCTAGAACATAAGGACGCCACCGTTGTACCACTAAGACAAGTGCCATCAACTCTTGCACCACCAAGACAAGCGCCATCAACTCCTTCTCATAGGTTGAGAGAGACAAATTTTGACATTGAGACAAGTGCTGAAATATGCAATTGGACATCAGAACCACCCTAATATCAGAACCACCCTAACGCCACTCCCTAATGCATCACATTCCATCACAAACGGTTTAGAAAAATCTGGGAAAGCCAACACCGAACCCTGACTTATGGTCGCCTTAAGTTGCAAAAAGGCCTAATTAGTTGCTTCGCTCCACTTGAAAGCATTCTTTCTAAGTAGTTTAGTCAAGATTCAAGCCAATGAAACCACAAAGCCCCTTCACAATAGTTGACTTTGGCTAGTAGGCCATTGCTTGAATTTTCTCGGGGTCAGCTTTGACTCCACCTTCACAAATGACGTGCCTCAAGTACTGGACCTGTCGTTCGACAAAATGACATTTTTCTTTTTTCACAATAAGATGGTTAGTCTACAAAATTCTAAGAGCAACCCACACATGCATAAGGTGTTCTTCCCAACTTTGATTATATATCAAGATATCATCAAAGAACACCAATATAAATTTTCGCAAGTATTCCTTGAAAATATCACTCATGAGGGCCTAAAAAGTAGAAGGAGTATTAAAGAGTCCGAACGGTATTGCCAGGAGCTCATAGTGGCCATGGGGTGTTTGGAAGGCAGTATTTGAAATATCTTCGAAATGCATCTGAATTTGATGATATCCAAAATGCAAGTAGAGCTTTGTAAACCAATGAGCCAATTGAGTTCATCCAACGGCTCCTCAAAAACATGAATGAGAAATTTATCTTTATGGTGATTTTGTTGAGTGTCCTATAGTCGACGTAAAATACCAGGTTCTATCAACTTTATTGACTAAAAGCACCGACAAAGAGAAAGGACTCTGATTGGGCTATATTATTCCCTACTCCAACATCTCTACCACCAACTTCTCAACCTCTTGCTTTTGAAAATGGGGATATTGGAAAGGCCTAACATTGACAGGATCACTTCCAAACGGTAACATAATGCAATGATCATGAATTCGGGTAGGAGGAAGCCCGCAAGATTGTTGGAACACCTCCACGAACTCCCATTACATCCACTCCCACTCATGGCTTCTATCTGCTAACTCAAGCTCAGGAGGTTTGGCCATGATCTGTAGCAGCATCCCTCTATCCATATTGTGCTGCAAGGCTTGTTGAAATGCCTTCTCACCAACTTGCCTTGCTAGAGCCCCTAGTACACCCCAAAGCGTGGTTATCCCTTGCTCCTTTTGAACCTCATCTCCAGCTCTCAGAAATTCCAAAAAATGGACCCCAAGGTTTGGAGCCACTGAACCCTGAGTACTGCATCACAACCCTCCAAACGAAGCAAGAGAAAGTCAATTTTAAATATAGAATCTTGAAAAGGAACGGATACCTCATGGCAAGCTCCCTTGCTAGTCAGTCGTTCCTTATTTGCCACCAAAACATGCATCATTGGGGTGGATTCAATAGCCAATCCTACAACCTTAGCAACTCCGTTATGGAGAAAATTATGAATGGATCTTACATCAATTGATATAGTAATAGCGAGCCTTTTAATTTTAGTGAAGACTTGCATTGTTTGTAGCATCTAAAAACCTATTATAGTCTGCAGTGAGATTTCTAGGCCAGTCAAACTGTCATCAAGGGCCTCTTCCTTAGAACCTCCACACTTTCTTCTTTGTCCTGTTTTAGTTCAATGAAGAATAGTTTCTTGCATTTATGGTTAGAGGAAAAATTTTCATCATAATGAAGACATAAATTCTTCCTTCAGTATTTCTGAAGCTCAGTTAGTGTAAAGGGTCTAACAAAACTTGCCGGAAGATTACATCCTCCGCTGTCCGAATGCCCTTAGGGACTAAAACCATTTTTGCCAACGCCTGCATAATCCTGTCGAGTTCCCTGCGTCTGCCTCCCGACCTTAGTCTTCTTCAGTCCCTTACTCTCTTAAATTCATGCCAGTCCAATTGCCTAGTTTAGAGTTTGAGGCCTCTGGGCCTGGATGTCTGCCCGCAGATGATCCTTCAAGTTGTTGATGAATGCGACAACCTCCTACGAGTTGGAGAGCGTTCCCATGTTGGACAGAAGTCAATCAAACTGGACCTCGTATTCCTCCAAGGTTCCTGTTTGTTCCAATTTGCATAAATTAGCGAAGGAATTTTCAAAAATCGTTGAGTCATACCTTTGAAGAAGGTCCCGTTTTAATCCATCCCACATCAACTTAAGCTGTAATTGTTGTTGCCTTTAATACCATAGCTACACATCCCCTTCCATATGATAGGCAGTGATCCTAATTTGGTCCTCAACGGTGGTCTTCTTGAACTCAAAGAACCCAACAAATCCAAGAAGTTGGATCCTCGGTCCCATCATACGTCAGAAAGTCTAACTTGGCCAATTTTGGGGCGAAAAATCTGCTAGAGGCCTCTTTTTCTTGATTCCTTCCCATGGTTTGCTGTCTGCTACTTGACGCCTCATCTTTGGCTCGTGATAGTTCCAAAAGTTGCTTCATAAATCGCTCCATCCTTGCGCTCAACCCGACTATTTGCCGTTAAAGCTGAAGAATTTTGTGGCCTTGTTGACCTTCTGCTCTCTCAGGCTTTGATACCACTGTGATAGGATTAAGATCGATGGACACGCTTGGGTCGTGTACGACCTTCTTATTCTTGCCGCGAGCTATCCTGAGAGAAGGAAACAAGGAGATAAATAATTGATGTTCGCAATTAAAGTGTATTGAGAGAATAATTGATGTCCTTCATTCCAAACTAGTCTTGCCTTAAATAGGCTATAATGCAATAGAAAGATAATAGAGTTAAACACGTCCTCTACGTGCAAATAAAGACAGAAATAAGATAAAATGGAAACAAAAACAATCTAGTTATCATAATAAACTAACTACCTATGAAAGTAACAAGCTAACTCAGCCTGGTTATCTAACTAAGTCATTTATTAGTTTGGAGAGGATAATCCTTCAGACATTCGACAACAACCCACGACTTTTAATAGTTCCCCAAACCATCTGTTCTTTCTGCCTTTTCTACCATTCCTCATGTTAACTATCTATCGCATAAATGCATCAGTCCTCTTCTGTAACCAAGTCTACGTTGAAGTTTACGTCACAACTTCTCCATTTTTCTTACCTAATAAGTTGATATTTGATATTTTTTTTTAGAACTGATTGAACATAATTTCCTTGTACACTTTAGGAAATTTTAATTATCTCTTCTTACATTATCTAAGAACTTGTACATTATTTATGGAAACTAAGTTTTCTGATTTTATTATGATAGAGGATGCTAAAGACCAATTGCAGGAGCTAAAAGGGTTAAGCTACCAAAGCAGAGGAGGCTGATATTATTCCAAGCCTTCAAAGGGATGAGAATGAGCATGTAAGTTTTCTTTTTCTTTTATGTTCTTTTGTGCCTCTCTTTTTTTTCCCCCTTATTATTCAATAAATTACTTTCTTTTTTCTGAATCTATAATTTACTGTAGTTTTGAGTTTAACTTTAGATTACATAACAACAAAGAAAATGGTTGTTGGTCTTGGAATGAAAGAGATTGTAGACAACTGGAATTTATCTAATTCTTTTGTTTTTTTGCTTAATTCTCCTCACGACCTTCAATTTGCTAATTTTAGACAAACATTTGTGAAATTTTTGCCATAACTATGTGTAATTTAAATTTATTTGTCGTGTTGGCTTATTTATCATGACTCTGATACTAATATCGCGACTGAGATATGTTTATGAATTATGAAATAATTATATTGTTCTGTTATCTTTTATTTGTTGCTCGCAACTTGCTGTATACATTCTGTCTACATGTCTAAGAGATTATTTCATAAAGAATGAATTGTTGCCATTTTTATTTTGGTCTCCTTTTTGGTAAACATATATTTTTTTTTGGGTGATATTTAATGTTGCGAGAATGGTGGTCAAAGTCAATAAATAGCAGGCTACCGGCTGGTGCGAAGTGAACTCCAAAGAAAAAAGAGTGCTCAATTGAACAGAAGAATGAGTCACCGAGTGATGCTTGCTTTTCTCATTAGGCTGCTTCGCGTTTGAAAGCGTTAAGATTCACATTTTAAATCAGTATTTGAAACGCGAAGAGATGTACGATTTTGCAGTACAAGTTAGGGTGAGTCTTAAGGATTATTTTTGGTGGTAATTCTTAATAATGGTGTTGATACTCTTTCTCCTTCCTATAATATTTTTTTTCCCTCAAAAATTAGAGTGCATATTAGCGCTTTTGAAATATATTTATAATCCGCACAACAAGCAGGTCCAACCTTAGTATATACATATAGATATAAATATGTTCATACACGTATTGATATTGCTTCTTTAATCAATTTCATAGTACCGATAAAAAATTCAGCTTTGCTAAAACATCCAGAGATTAACCTACTAAATTCACCATTTCCTTCCAACAATCCTTTTCTCCTTGAATAGTGTACAATCTGTTACCGTTATTAATTTTCTTGTATAACCAAAATTTTGATACACGTATATGAAAAGAATGTTTCCTTGATACAACATGGACTTAAATTTGGACCATCTTGGAACTGTGAGATATAAAATTATACCCAAATCGGTGGACGAAAAAAAAAAAACACACACACACAGCGCCTAGTCCTAGACACATGCTAGACCTTCAAGAAGAAGTGATTCGTTGTGAGGCTTAGGTGAGAGAAACTTCCGGCAAGCATAGAACACAGCTGAATGAAACCCGGCTGGGTTATCTATAAAGACGAAATGCCCTGCCTGTAATCAAGCACGACAAATTCTATCAGCCTTATGATCATTTATTGCAATGTTCTGCGTCTTTTCTTTCCAAAAGAACAAAAAAAAAACATTTATTGCTGACTTGCAGTTTTTGCACATCAAAATTAGGAGAAAGAGAGAGAGAGAGACCTGGGGAACCCTAATGATTTCGCATGGGACCTTCATATGCTTGCGAGCTTCTTCGGCACCTTGATAGTTCATCCAATCTTGAACACCATATATAAAGGTTGTGGGTACTTTCCAATCTGATGCACTGCAAAAACAACCAGAATATTACAAGAAGCCATTTGACTTCATCCGATCTTCACGTCATCTTTATCTCGAACGTAGGAGCAGTTAAACTATTATAGGAATGCACTTAAATTCTACTTGGGTCATTTTGTCATGCATGCAGCAGCCTCCCCAGTGCATCTGTCTATTCCACAACATGTCATGCCCTTGATCTCAGAAGGTTTGGTAAATAATAGATGTTTAGGAGTGAAGATACCTTTACTTTCCATTAAAAGCCTCAGGTACCTATATTCTTTATTGGCATTTGGCTCCTACCAAGTACGCTATCTTATCGAATGAAATCCGGGGATAATTAAGCCTACTCAATGCAGCATGACAGGGGCCAGAACAGGATAATATCACGAGTACAAGTGAGAACAAATGTTTGAAATTATTCAGAGAATGTCTGCTTATCATGCCAACAGGAAACCAATGAACACTTGAACCAAAAGACAACTTCTTCTGTGTGAGTGCATGCAAGCAAGAATGTATTACAATTTTGGTACACCAAAAAGGAACTTTCATATATGAACATCTCTGATTTCCAGCTTATATAGCAAAATTCAGGCCAAGCTCTGGAAGATGGACTACTGTTAGCTATTTTTTAGACAACCTTAAGGCAGAATTAGACCCCTTGGCGCCTATCTGCGTAAACAATCTCATAATCCATGGAGAACCATATGGGCCATAAAAAATTCCCTAGTCTCCAAAAAAAAAAAAAAAAACCTAAAAGTCCAATTGATTACACGAAGGTCCCACAACATCATGCAATCAGTAAAAGCATTAATACAGAGGCAGAACTAATTAAAAGCCACTGTCAATTTGAGCTGTGAGCTAAATTCTAGCAGCAATGAACTATCTCTTCAACCCAGAAGCACACAGCAATAGACTTTGGTTTCATACAGAAAAATGCAAGGACACCAGAGAAATAGGTGCTGCCAACTTGATAAAACATAAAAGACACAAATACAACAATGCATTTTAGCAAACTAATGTAAAAGAATAATTTTGCAGCAAGCGGAATTATCAAACCTCTGAAGTAGAGGCATCCGAGTAAATGCTCCAAATGAAAATATGTATCTAAGGCATAGCTCACCACTTGCTTTGGCTGCTAAAGTATGGTACACATAATCTGCAATCACAGAGAGCAGTAATAAGATATCAAGTGCTGAATGACAACTCTAGCAGTTGTCTATACATAAAGATGATTTTGACTTGGACCTGTTAGCAATTTCGACTCATCCTCAGTCAATATTTCCCCTGTTGCATGTACGCCAAATCTGGCAGTTGTGTATCTGCGCACTAGATCTGGACCCCAAGGACCTAAACCTCTGTATGAACACTAAGAATATTAGAAACTGAAAGGAAAAGGCGCCTTAAAGAAAAACAAGGTACTAAAGGAAGTACAAAAACACCAATTAATTGCAATCACTACTGAATTAAAAGCTGCAATCTGTCAAATAAACTTGATCTTCTGCCGAGGTCAGACTTCAGAACACATGGTCTAAATTGATAGTGTTGCAGAGTAATGCCATAGGGAAATAATTAAACATCTTATGACACAAAGATTTGGTGGCAAAAAGTTCAAAATTTTTGACAACCTAGTTACTGCTACAAATAACAATCAAGGTTAGACATGCATTGTCAGGAAAATGTAATGACAAAAACCTGGCCTTCAAACTCAATCTTAGAACTGAACTCAGAATATGGGAAATATTATACCTGATAACCTTCTGAGGAGTAAAATTAGACTCCCAAAGATGATTTAAAATTGCTCCTTTCCATGTTGCTCTGAAGCGAGTAAGCCACTCAGACTTAGAGTCTGATTCTGAAGAAAATCCAGCAGGTCCAACTAAAATCAAGTGCTGAACATGCTCAGGATGCTAAAACATAGACAATGTGAAATATCAGAGACCAGGCAACGATCGAATGACAAGAAATTACTATCTGAGATTTTAAGTGCATGGCAAATCAGTCACCTTGAGTGCATATTTTGCGGCAACATACCCTCCAAAAGAATGCCCAAGCAATATGAACTTATTCAGGTTTTTTGCTTTTCTCCATTCCTCAAGGGAGTCAATAAACCATGCCTCAGTTTCTACATATCAAAAACAATATGAATATAATGTCGCTTGGCGAATGGTGATTCAAACATATGACCAGAAGGAATACAGAATATTTTGCAGCCTGCTTGCCCAGATCAACCATCTAATGCAATGTAAAACCAAATCTAACCTTCAGTGCTTTTGCATGTAAAATCAGGTCTACTTGATCCACCCCAACTGTCGAAAAAAGGTAAGCATTAAATATTAGCGGAATGGTGAATCTATCTCAAAAGAGAGGGGAAAAAAAATGGCCAACAAAACAGAGAAGCCCACTGCTCCCCATCACCCCAATCATCCAACACCCAAACCATCCACAATGAATAACATTCCACTCGCTCTTTTGGTTTTTTTTTTTGGGGGGGGTGGGGGGGCGGTAGAGAACTGTGCATATTATGAAAAGTGGATAGCATAATCCACAGTCACAAATGTATATAAAGCAGGAATGAATTAATGGAGAAATAAACAATGAAGAAGGGAAAGTTTACCCAAGCTGATCAATAGCAATGACCTTGAAACGGCTGGCAAGCGCATCAAAATTCCGAAAGAAGAAACCTTGGGAGGCACCGTAGCCGTGGACCATCAAAAGTGTAGGAGACGAGTCTTCTCCTTCTATTTTGCTATCAAAGGTAATTGTGTTAATGAACCTTGACTCATTACTTGACGATCGAAACCATCTTACTTTAGACCCAGGCGGGCCTGAACCTATATTCACCTGTTCTTGAACATACGGAGTCCTGCAAATTCCCTCAAAAACATGCTTATTTATCGATTCAATTCACCAGAAACGAACCCAAAATAACAAACCAACAAAAACAAAAAAAAACGTAATAAGCAATAACAGCCCAATCAAAAACCTCGAAGATATGCATTTAATTTAATTGTGCAGAAGCTAACATGAATAAGGAAAACAAATTTGTCCAAGTTGAATGACTGGGGGTTGGGGGTTCATATCTACGCGTCGTTTGTGAGTCAAAAATATATGTATATGTATATATACACATATTTAAAGAGGAAACAGGAGAGAAGTTACTTGACTAGGGAAAGAAGGCGCTTCTCGGCGGCGATGATGTGGTCGGTCGAGGTGGGGATCCAACGGAGGACAGACGGCCACAACGATCTTGTTTTCGCCCATGATGACGTTGACGAAGAAGATGTTGATGATGTCGTTGCTTTGGCGGCAGCAGCGGCAGAAGATGAACCAAACTCTCCGGCCATTCTCGACAAGTACGACGACCGAGGCCTACGCAGTCTCCTATTTAACCGCTGATGATGATGATGATTATTATATATAACAAAGCAAAACTGAATTAAACATCCGAAAAGTTAGGTTTTTTTTTTTTTTTTTTTTTTTTAAAAATAGTTTGACTGATCGTAAATCTTCATTTTATTTAGACAGATTATATATATATATATATAAAATAAGATAACGAGAACTATTACATAACCACACAATAATAGTTAAATTGTATCTAAATAATGTTTAATTTATATAATAAAATATATATTTTATATAATTATAATTAAAAATATAAAATAAAAAATAATAATATTTTTTAAATTATTTTTATTATTAAAATTATACACAATATATTATTTATTATATAAAATATAAATTTAAACAATATTTAGTTCCTAAATTCTATGGGCATGCAATTTTTCGGTAAGATAAGGAAATAACGGATTTACTGAGTTAATTGGCCAAGTACGCCACCCACGCTACCTTGAGCCTCTTTTTTTTGACTTTCTTCTTCCAAGCGGTCTAGAAGATGCCAGAAATGATTTAGATTCACGTTTTTTGGTAAAAAAAAAACACAGAGAGAAGGAAATAAAAATTAGAGCAAAGTCAACCCCAAAAAAATGACATCATTTGTCTAACCAAATAAATTTTAATTTAAGTTAATAATTTTGCAAAAGTCTAAATCTAGGTCATTAAATAAAAAAAATAATGATATATATTATAAAATTATATAATAAAATATCTCAAAATTTATAATTATGAAAAAAATTATCAAAATTTTTAATATTATTAAACAAAAAAGGAAAAAAAATTGACGATTCTTTTTATAATTGTGAGTTTTGAAATGTTTCGTGACACAAGTTTTATGATATGTATCAATGTCACAATAAAATCAATTCTATTAAACTAAGTTTACAAATAAATCATCAACTTTCAAATTGTTAATTTAGACATTAAGTATTGGGATGATATGTGGCTAAGAGCCTATTTAGATTATCTATTGGATACTATTGTTAATTGATTGTTATTGTTGATTACTGTCACTAATTATTGATTGCTGATTTTTATTTTTAGTTGCTATTTGCTGATAGAATTAATAAAGTATTTAGTTAATTTTGTATTTACTATTACTGTTAAATAATGAAATGTCTTATTTAGACATCTAATTAATGTAGATATATTATATTAAATTTTTTTATATTTTATAATTTTATATTTTTACAATAATATTTTATAAATAATATTGAAAACTTTTCACTTAATTTTTAACTTTTTTTTAAAAAATTAATTTTTATTAAATGGTAAAAAAATATAATAGTTGAGATTTTTTTTATAAGTGTCAATAAAAAAAATTAAGTGAAGAAAATATTATTTAAGAATAATTAAAAAAATATTATTTTTACACAAATATTGATGAAATAGATTAATATATTTAATTCATGTGATAAGTAAAAAATATAATAATAAAATTATATAAATATTCTTTAAGGGTAATTTAGTTTATATAAATTATTATTAATATTAAAAAGTGAAAAATAGTTCAAAAATAGTAAAAAAATACTCTAAAATTGTTTTTCAATCAGCTGTCTTAGAAAGATGAGGATTATTAGACTATAATGGAGATCATAAGGAGATAACGGTTATCTGCAAACATTAGATAGTTGTGGGTATTAACTATAAAACCTATAAATAAATTCTTTGGGTTGTCATTTGTACTTAGTGAGAGGAATTACTCAAAAAAGAAAAATAAAATAGTATCAAGAGTTCATTGGTTGTTTACTTTGTATACTTTGTGGTAAAATAATAAAAGTTAGAAAAAATTCTCATATACTCTTACATCTCTTTTGAGTGTGAGAGTCATGCGCTTATTACAAAATTACATTATACAATCAATTGTGTGTACAGTTAGTTGACCCTAAATGTAAATTAGTACTATCACGGACAAAATTTTAAGTAAGAATTTTTGGTAAGTGACACTTGCCATGTTAAGCCTTCTTTTGTTGGTGACACAAGGCCTCACATTCTATGTACGATTCAGTAGTCAGCTGGTGACAAGTGGCCGAGGCGCATAGTTAAAGCAAGTAGGAAAGTCCCATCAGCCCTACTTAAGGTTGGAAGCATTGTGTATAGTCATCGCTTCAATGAAATGGACATGCAACTGTATAACTGGTGCACAAAAAAGCTTGCAAGGGAAGAAGAAAAGTGAAGTGGAACATTGTAATTAGTATTGGCATTTTGGGTTATGTGTGCTTGTGCATATTTTGTTCGACTACTTTATTTGGTATGATTTAGTTTGACCATGTTTTCAATTGGGAAGGACTTAGCACTTTCCAGGTCGAATTTGCATTATATGGGATATAGCAGCACGTCTCAAATTCTGTGAGTGTGTTATAAATTGGATTTTAATGTAACCATTGATGCTTGAAGTTATGACTGCATCAATAAACAAAACATTTTTTGGCAGGTGATCCACTTTCACAGTATGTTGTTAAACAAGTGGCAACAAGTAACCGGTCAGGTCTGCAACCACTATTGTAGTCCTTTTTTTGGGTAAGTGAAAAGCTAACTATACATAAGTTTGTGAAATGAAATGAAAATTTTTCAGACATGCAATTTCTTAGTGTTTGAGCGTGGTTTGAAATGTTGCAAGTGGCAATTGTTCAGGATGCTGGTGGGAATAGTATGGGGAGGATTTTGCATCTTACCTAAGCCAGTTCCCTGAGGAATAACTTGGCTACTCTATTCTGGCTTGCAACATGGTATGTGTCACCAACTGTCTAGCCTAATGTGTGGTAAATTTCCAGCTAGGTCTATCTATTTCAATACAGTGGGAAAGTTTGTAGTTACGTGGAACTCACTAACTTGTAGATATGTATCATTATTATTTACAAGGAGCATTGGTACTTGTTTGTTGTCAATATAAGAGATGAATGCCAAGATATACTTGATTGTTAGTCAAACGCGCATGCTGAAGAGCAGAAAACTGTTGGGTCAGCATGTGGTAAGACAAACAGCTCGCTAATTCTGAGTTTGCTATATACCTGACCAAACGATAACATAAAATTTGTATTGCAATCGATTGTTCCAAAATTGCCATTGCAGGTTGCTATAATGTAGACCTGTTGTCTAAAGTTGGAGATAAGGAGTTTTCATTTTACCAATTTCCATTTCACTTGGTGAAGATTCCTTAGCAAGCGACAAAGTCTTCTGGTGCTATAATTGTCTTATGCAGTAGAGGCTTTTATGGGGAAGCTGCTAATTGTGTTACCTCTGTCCTTGTGTATTTGCAATTAGGATTGTGGGATCATGGTAATAAAATTCATGGATTGTTGGGAAGGTAGGATAGTTCCAAAGTTTGATCCTTAGGTGTTGCTGCCCCTTTCTAAATAAGTTGTTTGTTACATTTTCTATTATATCATGTGGGAATGTCACAGGTGTTGCAAGGTTGTCGAAATGAGGTCCTTTATTTGTTCATTATTTTGTTACATGCAGAAGCATCTGCCTAAATTCAAGAAGAAATATGTCCTCAGTTGGGTTAATGACACGATGAATGTAGCACTTGAAGCCACGAAAAGGGCGGCCGACACCGAAAAAAATAAGGATGTGTAAATTTAGTGATGACACATCCAGTTGTTGGTTGCAGAACAATCGTCCGAGGGGTGATGGCCACATGATAATAAGGCATTGTTTGTAATTTATGTTCAATTGTGTTCAATGTTGTAGTGATTTGTTGGGTTATGCATTAGGATAATGTCGTGGCCCTATGCAAAGGGGTGTTAAATAAGCCCCAACCAATTTATTTATGTGCTTGGGATTATCATTGCTCTACCATACAACAGGGCTCCAAACTGGACATTTAAGTTTATCCCTGTTTATAAGTGAATAGAAGCAGAAGGATGGCAGCAATATTAAAATTGAAATGGTTGGTTAGCCAAAAGTTCATGTCGAGGAAAAGCAGCAACATAAAAAGTGAAGAAATTAATGGTGACAACTTAAATGGAAAAACCCTGAGTTTAAACTGCTAAATAAAATGACTTAAAATTTTCATTGGGAGAAAATAAAATAAACTGATAATTTGGAGGCGTTTAGGATCGATATGTTTGTGGAAGGAGCAGTTAAATGTGTGCAAAAACGAATACAAATTTTTTTTTTTTTTTTTTAAACTAGATGGACTTGGTTTGAACAAGGAATGGTTGGTTTTATAACGGCTACTGATCGTTATTTCGTTTTTATTATTTCGTTCTTCGGTTAATTGGGCCCTAACCGTCTTGTAAATACAACAACTTAAGAATACACCAAAAACTTAGGGAGTTTGGGGTAAAAGTTTTGGAGTATTCATTCATAAAACATCATATCGACTTGTTATATGCATCAAATTAAAAAATTACCCATATTGAATTCATTGGCAAAAACTCACCCGTATTGTGGTTTTGCATTTGTGCTCGTCCCAAAAATTGTTGCTTATTTACTGTAGATCAACTTAGGGAGAGTTTTAACATGTCCTCAACTTCCTTTTCAAAATATTTTTGTAGTTTTTGGCTAGTACCCTTGAAAGTTTTTGACAAAAAATATGTAAATTGCAACTAAAATGTTCGCTAATGTAATTGTTATTAAAACATAACCCTAACAATATATGACCATGATTAAAAAATATCATTGCGTATAAATCAAATCGAAATCAAATTCAAATGAGCTATATTGCACTCTGCATTGTTGGACTCAAGAAATGGCCGTATTGCGGACATACATTAATTAGTTGCTTAATTACACAAACGTAAGAACTAGCAATATACAATAATGTAAACTAGATCGAATTAACATCGAACTACTATAGATCTAAATAAGGAAATTTTTGTAAAAATTAACAATACGAAATGTAAAGTTACAATTTGTATGTCGTCAGTTAAATTTGAGTATAATAGAAATTAATATATATATTTCAAATATAAGCATTGTAACAAAGCTTTAACGTCAAAATACAAACAAAAACTCGTGGGTTGTATTTTATTAATTAATCATAGCAATTATAGAACGTAAATTGTGTCTCGTCAACATGATTAATAAATTTTTCGGTTAATACATTAGTTGACGTGGTTACATTAGACTCAATATACATATAGGTAATCCAATTTCATATATTATATATTTCTTATTTGAGCTTGGGAAACTGGCTTGATTACTATTAGCATTAAGAAATTACAATAAAAGAGTAGTTGAACAATCTGTCTCAAATTTAACCTTTGTTACATGAATTGATCGTTTAATTAGAGTGGACTGGAAAAAGGCATCGTACTTGTCTACGGAAAAACAAAACAAATGGACTGAAAATGATGAATTTATATGAACACAATACAAAGGAACAAAAGGTCCACCACCATAGAGCATCAATGGGAAGGTCAAGAAAGAGTTGGCTCCAGTTGACCTAGAAGGCATAGCCAAGTATTCATTGACATTATATGACATAAAGTTGGTCCATCCAATAGCCTTTTCTGGACGATTTCCTTTTAATGCAACACATCTTTTGACACTTATCCCACTACAAACAGGATTGGAAGTCATTGCGCAATCTAATGCTTTGTTAAGCTTCCCTTCCAAGCTACCATAGCTTCCTGCAACATGGCGCATTATGGTCCACTATAGCCTTTGGTTGCTTAGTGGGGAACAGTTATTTGGGGGTTGTCCAAGAAAGGAATTGTTAAGCTTCCCTTCCAAGCTACAATAGCTTCCTGCAACATGGCGCATTATGGTCCACTATAGCCTTTGGTTGCTTAGTGGGGAACAGTTATTTGGGGGTTGTCCAAGAAAGGAAGTACAGCTTCAATTTATTTTTGCAATTTTTATGTACGAAATAAAAATGAAGATTGTACACCTTAATTTGACACGTTTTAATAGTTGAGAATACTGAGAATGATTCAATCAATTGAGTGACCCAAAAAACTATAAATCATGATTCAGGCGAGTTCAACGCCCACGGGTTATCAGAGCACTTTTTGTTGGTAAGGAATGAAGTTATTAATAGTACTCTAATAACGTCTAACAAAAAACTACCGCTCAGTGGGGGAGTTGGGTTGGTTGTCATTTAAGGGGTTTTTGCTCTGGTTAGGTGACTGGTTGTTTGTGTGTGGGCGCTTTCTCTCCCCTGCCTCTATCGATTGCTTCTGTGGTCGGTGCAGTAGTGGGGGAGGTAGCTCTTTTATTTCTCTTTGGTCGTGCCGTGTACAGTTGGGTAGGGTGGGTATCTTTTTGTGTTCCGACGACGATGGTGGCTCTAGAGCTCTTAGCGGCGAGGTTGGATGCAGCTACTGGGCGGTTTTGCTATCTGATTCCCGTCGACTCGTGCAAGATTGGGGCCGAAGTTGGATGGCGACTCTTTCTCTCGCGTAGCCTATTGGCGTTGGTTGTAGGTTGGCAGCCGGACTCACACCGGCGCTCCGCCGGTGCCGGTCGCTTCTAGGAACAGGAGAGGCTGTGGAGTCTACATGGGCCTCTATGCCTTTGGGCTGTTAGGCTGTTTGTACTTGGACCAGGGTTTTGGTCCGGTTTGTGTCTTGCTGTAGCTGCTCTATGCCTCCCTCTGTGGGCTTTGTAGGGTGTTTTTCTGTTGCTTTGGGCCTTTGGTCTGTAGTAATGGTTTTGGGCCCTACCTATGTAATGGTTATGTTATATTGATGATAATTGTTTCTCCTCTGTTTAAAAAAAAAAAAAAACTACCGCTCAGTGGGTTCCAAGGCGTACCCCAAGTGCATTATATTGGCTACACTTGGGACGTCATACTACTATGTCATATATAAGAGCGCAACAAATTTTATTTTTTTAATTAATTTAATTGAAATTAAATTGCAATTACTTTGCACTCTTACCTTATAATTATTACGAATGGAAAATATAATATAATAAGACCATTAACATTGGGTTATACCAAACTCATATTTATGTTATGTCTTTGCTATTTACTTGGAAATGAGTGAACAACTTATATATAGCATAATTGATTTTAATTAAATATTTCAACTTTTAACAATTATATAAGTAGGAAGAGTTTAATATTTATAGTAGACATTAAAATTTTTTTTTATCCCATTTCGTACCATTCAGTGCGGTAACACAAAATTTACACATCAACTACAACGCAAGTTTTGCACAAATATTTTATATTTTTATTTTTCACTAGTGTGTATCTTTAATACAGTCTATTAAAACACTTAGAAATAGGAACGGCTTCTCGTCGCTCAAATTTAAAGAGAACTGGTTATCAAATAATTTTGAAAGAGTAAACTATATGTTCATTACTATGCAAGACATTCAAAATTGTCCATGCAAAAAGTTTTACTTAATTCTTATTAGTATACTATAGTAATTTCTTGACATTCAAAATGGTCCATGTGAAAATTTTTATTTTATTCTTATTAGTAAACTACACTAATTTCTTGGCATTCTTATGTATAACATCAAATAATTTACAAACACTAAGAGTAAAAAAAAAAAAAAAGGATAAATGCAAGTGTTTTTTTTTTTTTATAATCAGCGCAGTTACGTGACATTTATTGGTTCAGTGCGTGCTTCACTACATAAGGGTTTTTTCCACTGTAATAGTCTTGGCCATTAGGAGTTGCGTAATGGAACAAATTGTGTGCTGAGCAAACCATGTTCCAATTCGGACCATGTGTTCCAACCGAATCACAAAATTACCTAGCCCCCAAAGAAAAGGCCGTACGACCATAATCTATGAAGATTTTACCTTTCAAATCGGACGAGCCAGCTAGGAACATAGGGCTTGCAATGACTTCGTCCTTTCAGTTTGGTTTAATGACCATTGTGTCCGCTTGCCTAGTAAATGCAACTCCATTTTCACAAGTCTTTGGCACTCCGCGGAAGCTAAAATGTCTTAGCGCCTTCACAACTGGGACAATATATAAACTATATTTTATTTCCTGTTGATTACATTTAAGTCTTGGTAGTGGTAATGTGGAGTTTTATGATCAACACCATCATAAGATTTTTCTCGTTTATATACTAAACAATAGTCTTGGGAACCCAGGGGCCTAAAACAACCAGAATGCACGTTTCAGTGCAGGGTAATTAGGAAAACAAATAAAAAGGTCATGCTTGTAAACAGTACCTGCCCATTAATATTTCGTACTTGCAATACTGAAATTTCTCGAATCGATTACAAAAGTCAATCGAATGCACTCTGATTAACCCCTACTGCATTATAGACATTAGTATCTACACACCTTGAGCCTGTTTTGGCGCCAAATCAGTAACAAACCCTAACCAACCTTTTTGGGTTTCTCCATCTATACGTGCCATGCCCTTTTTCCGATGCTTCCCACACACTGGACACTATTTCTCCAGACTGACTCTCTTGGCTAAATGATTTGAGGCATCTACAACTTCCCTCCTACTACGACTGGAAATGGCATATGGCGCTCCTTGAAGCCCACGAAGGTAACTCATACTACACCTTTCTGCCTACCTCTCCATCTAAGGTGTTTTCACTATATTATTTGCATTGTTATTTGTTATAATCTAGTTTGTTAAGCTTAAGTCCATCCAATTTCTTTGATCCTAACGAAATCTACTTTCTTGTATCCCCATCGATGGTTTCGGGCAGACTTCCCTGCGTGGCTTAAGTTGGACAGCATGGATAACATCGTCGTGGTCCTAATGTACAATATGTATCGTGTGGTTCTGGCTGAGCTCTTCTGCCTGAAGTAGGAATCATGCCACACAGTGAAAGGCCTCATCCAGCTATTCAAAACCTTGTGGGTTCGCACTTTTATATGGGAGTGTCGGTATAACATGTCCCATATGCGGAACTTAGTGCTTGTCCATGTCCAGAAAAGAGCCCGGTTAAACTGACGTGGCCATGCTACTCGGCGCCTTGCGCGTGATCCCGATGCACTGACTGCGGGCTTCAACGAGGTGGAAGTTTTAGGTGCAAGGGAACTGCACCAACGATGCCCGGGCCATCCGTCGGACGATGACGATGTCGAGGTAAATGGGCCTTCGTGCCCTTTAAAATTCTCTATCTTTCGGCCCCACCTAATCAGTTTCTAGCACTTACTGTATGTACGTTACAGTAGGCCGATTATGAATGGAATTAAGTTTGAATGTGCTCCTGGGTTTTATGTCTTTTATTTTCTTTTCCCTTGAAACAAATATAAATCAATAATTCATATCATATATATTGTGATTTTCAATTTATTTTCAATCTACTGTTGGGCATTCACCTAGCTCGAAATTGGGTAGAACAAAGTAACAACAACCCATCGACCCAACTAATGCACAATGGCAACTTGAAGGTTTTTTTAAATTAAAGACAATTTTCTGCAGGTTGTTTTACCAGTGAAATGAATAAAAAATTTAATGTTTTGCGAAAAGTTTAACAGGCATAACAACAGGGTGTAAGCACAATTTGTTTCCAAATCCTAAACCAAAAATGGAAATATTATTTATTTATTGTAAAATACTGTTAGATAGCAACTTTTAAATGTGAAATTCAACAATAATACTTATTTAGTGTCTTACAAAAGCCGGGCAATTATTCAGCGATTTTTTTTAATGTGAAATGAAAAACTAATTTAAGTATTGTTCTTAATGATGTGCCTTCAACATGACTGATCAATACGTACATAGGTTATTTATCATTTTCATTGTAAAAGAAACTTGTTTACTACAACTATTGTAACAGGTAAAACAACATATTTTCAAATATTTTTTAAGTACAAAAATTAATTTGTATCATTATAAGAAGGTATATTTTAAAATCTATGCATTTCCAAGGTTTTCAAAATACCCCTTTTAAAAAAAAAAGGGCTTTCAAAATTGCACTAATATTATAAGTATACGAACAATCTTATAACAAATTTGAAAATAAATACAAAACAAGTATTAACAAATGGAAAGTCAAGAAAAGAAAAAAAAATAAAAGATTTTTGAAATAGTTCCCACAAGCAATTTGTTTTCTATTTAAAGAAAAAATATTCAGACACCTACTAAAAAGAATATTAAAAAAAAAAGCCCAACGAAGAAGAGGCATTGAGGGCTCGAATTTGGGAATTGAAGGGGGTATAGATGCCCAAACCTCGGGGCTAAAAAACAATATTTGATGATTTATACAATGTTTGGTATGCGAAGGAAAATTAAAAGGGAGAGAGAAGTATAATTATTACTATTTATTTTTCTTTTTCAGTTTTCTTTCTCTTTACTTTCTACACCACTCCAAATAATTTTATTTTCTCTCTACTTTTTCTCTCACAAATTATTATTCACATTTTCTTTCACCATACTTTCTTTTTCTCACCTTTTTCTACCACTCCAAATAATTTTATTTTCTCTTAACTTTTTCTCTCACAAATTACTGTTTACTTTTTCTTTCACCTACTTTCTTTTTCTCAACTTTTTCTACCACTCCAAACAATTTTATTTTCTCTTCATTTTTTTTTTCTTTTTCTCCTCATTTCCTCTCCTTTCCCCTCATTTCTTCGCACTCCAAACACACTCTTAAGCCTACAAAAGGATCTAATTTAAAAATTCAAGGGGAACAATTGCCCCCCTAAGTCGCAATCTAATAACACCTCTAGGTGTTTGAAAAGTTTTAATTTTCTGCTATAGAAAGTTTTTCGGGTTACGACCATTACTAAATTATATGGGACCCCAATACTAATAATGTTTTCCAGAACAGTAGTGTTGTATTGCACAAGCAAATAGAGTTAGTCACATAGGTACTTAAATATTGACATACAACTACTATAGTCCTTGCATGCAATAGTGCTGCTGCGTGGGCTTGCGAACATACTATAAATTTGGTGAACTTTCAATATAGTTGACGCAATTGAACAATGAAGTTGAGCAAATCAAATTTCATTACAGTTATGTCACTTTTTCTGTTTTGTTTATAAATTATTTTCATTGCAAAAACTAATCCGATAATCCTTGTTTCTGTCTTTCCTTCATGCTCTAGTGCTTCAACCGTACATATTATGCGCTCTCATAACTGCGTCTTACAAAACCGCTATATGTTAAGGACCTAAATATGATAATTACATTGTCGGTACCAGCGTGAAATATTTGTTAGCATTTTGTGAAACACTAGATAGCCACAATTTACAACAAAGGTGGGACTTTTCTTCTAATGTCTCATTTGCGAACTTATGACAAATCACCACATGCTAGATAGCTATTCGATGAATCCTGTGCCTCTACTTTGGCTTCATGTAGTTAATATTGTTATAGAAGGATAGCTATTAAATTATTAATAGCTTATATGTGAATTTAATTCCAAAGTAGGCAGTTTCCATTGGTTCTTTGTTGCCAGTAACAATCAATCGGTTGCACAAATCACTGCGTACATTGTTGTATGTCAACTGTCCCATTTTCATTTTTCTTTGTTCTATATTAGGCGTCTATAGAAGTATACCCAAGGACATAAATTTTGTGATCTTTCAATATAGTTTGCGCAATTAGACGATGAAGTTAAGCAAATCAAATTTCATTACAATTACGTCACTTTTTTTGTTTCATTTACAAATTGTTTTCGTTGCAAAAACTAATCGGATAATCACTATTCTTGTCTTTCCTTCATGCTCCGGTGCTTCAACTATACGAATCGTGACTCTCTTCTTGCTGTACTTGTCTTTCTTTGATTATGAGCAATGACCATGTTATTTTTGTTGGCATACAAAGTACATTACTGGTTGTAGGAGGTTATCTAATCAATGCTATATAATATTCCCAATCACCAAATTGTGCATTTAATTTTTCTTTGCCTCAAAAAATTAGCAACGTAGTTGTAGAAATTTTTTGGTTCTATGCATTATAACCTTCCTAGTTTCTATATTCCTGCTTCCAGCTCCTTTCAAAATTGTCTCACGAATGATTTTTATGTTTCCATACCTTATGCACTTCAAAGCAACTTTTTATTGCTCGTTGGTATGATGCTACATTCATTATTAACAATCTTTGCTGCAACCACATATGGCTTATGTATGTCACTAGATTGTGATAATGTCGTTCTACAATTTAGTTCAAATTTTCTAAGCAATGCTTTCTTATAGTATTTTTTACTACAATTATTATTTGTATGATAACTATTTTGATTATTAATATTTGATTCCAATCTTAAAACATGTTAGTTACACGTTTGCAGATTAGTTCTTGCACATATATCAAATGTCAATTGGCTGCTGTCATAGTAGTTACCTTTTCTTTTACAGTGTTTCTTAAATAAAGGAACATCACCATATATCCCTTAGCCAAATTCCCAGTACATTATAATTAATAGCTAGCGTCTCCTTTCATTTTACAAAAAGAACCACAATATATGAGGGGTTAACCAAAATCACCAAGATCTCCATGCCTATTGCACATTATCCCTACCCAGTTTTATGACTTCATTGCTTCCAGCCGTAGTCCACATTTTTAAGATAAAAGCTAAGGAACAAGTAATTTTCTGCTACAAGAGAGTTGACAGGACTAGGAACTATAACACTCCATGGCCAATACACCCCAGTAGCTTGCACAAACAGCGTGCCATTGTCCAAAGGGTCATTGCTAACCTACATGACCTTCAAAACTATTAGCACCAGTCCCAGCTAGAACCTCACATTTATGAGAATACACTATGGCATAGGGACACTAGTTTTACCTAACATGCTTGCCTTGAAGCACTGCCATTCCCTAAAATAGCTCCAAACAAAGAATTTTGCAATAGACTTCCTCATTAGCCTACAACAACATTATTTCCAAATGTGTGAACTTATAATAGGCATTAAATTATAGTTATGGATAACATAACTTATACACGTGACTCAATTTCTACTTCACTACTACATGCACAGAAATGTTCTAAGAGTAATATGTCGGAGTAAAGCAGAAGCTGATATCCCACATGGTTGGCCTACAATGGTAGGGGCCACTCGAGCCTGGATCCTGGTAACAAGCCTCTTCCCAGGTGGTCTCGCATAGTTGGACTTTATACGCCTTTTCCTAGGACGACCTCTTCTTCGCACGATCTTTGGATCTTGATATTGCATAGTGTTATGAGTACCCCTTTCGCTTCTTTACATGGATTGCTCATTTGCAACATTGTTATTTCTGACCTCCTCATTTTCTCCTTAAACGACTGTGTCACCCCCATTACTTGATCTCTCCAACATATTGTACTACTTTTCCAGTCCCTTCTGTAACAATTCAAACATTTCCTCATCATCTACTGCAAGGTTTATTGATGAATAAAATAATTTGTCCAACTGTTTTATCCTATCTAATTAAATTGAGGGTTGTTTTTGGCAAACCATTATTTTGTTGTGGCACCTACCGACATCCTTTCTCCACCGCCTCAATATGTAATTTTGTGTGATAATAGCCACATCATTGGCTCCAAGTACTTTAAATGAATGAGAGCATAATATTCCTCGAAACTAAAAAAAAAAAAAAAATTACAACTCACCTCATGCATGCAAATATCAAATTTAACAATATTTTTCACCCTCACAGTCTTCACACCTATCACAGTGACTACCTCTAACACTTCAAACGTTTTTTTTGATCCATTTTCTATAACCAAGGTTAGGTCACAGTGCATAGTATCTATATTTGCCTTTGCACCAACTTAAATATGTTTGTTGTATACACTCAAGCCAACTGAACCTCAAATTGCCACCGACTTACACATGGAATGTGGGTGTGTGATGAAAAAAATCCTCTTGTACTTCTTTCTTGATCTTATCCCAAACTACAAGCTCATACTAATGAACAAATTGAGTGAGTGTTGTTTTAGAACTCACATACCCATCAAAGAAAGCGTGCATGATTTTGCTTCTCTGCATCAATGACACACTAGCCCAAAAAGATGTGTTCAATTAGACAGGGATCCATTTTTCTCTTTTCTCAAACAAAGTTCCTAACCATTCGTTACTAGAAAGGCTATAAGTACTCACCATTTCTCCCCATCTTCTCTAAAATTCTTCATAACATTTTGAGTCAGGCACAGCTTCTATAAATGCGTCTTTAACTGCACTACAATTAGGAACCTCAACTAGTTTCTGTGGCAATTTCAAATTATGTGCCAAATACACCATCTATGTCAAGCATTTGGAAACACCACAATTACAATACTGCCAATGGCCTCACATTGATCAGTTAAAATGCCATTCTGATGCTTACCTCATATGCACCGCAACCATATCTCAAATAACCATATCAACATCTCTATCTTCTCATTATTTATCAAAGCACATCCAAGGAGGATGGACTAATTATGGTGGTTAACACTACAAACGCTGCACATGGGATGTCATACTTATTCACAAGATATGTGGTATCAAAAGTAATAAAATCACCAAACTCCACATTTGCTGCACTGCAGCGAGCATTGGCCCAAAACTCATATTTTAGTCTTTCATCCTTGTCTAGTTTAATTGAATAAAAAAAATCTTTGCTTTCTATTTGCCATTTTGCGAACATTTTGTGCACTGTTTCTGCATCACTTCCTATTATTTGCAGCATGTGCACCTTGTTAACTTCGTTCACCATATCACGAGCCAAGCGAGCAAACTACTTATGCCCACCAGCCTGATTAATAATTGACTTTACGTTCAAAGAAGGGCGTATGCCTGCCAAATCATTTGCTTCTAACTGGTTTGTAATAAGCCCATCAATCACTTGATGTTGTCTAATGAATCCAGAATCTATAGTATTTAGCTCATAATTGTGTTCTAATACAACTCACGAAATAACACAAACTCCCTACTTCTATGTGCAACACAGCCAAACATTACAACTGCTTCTATTAGTTGGCCTAGGACACGATAAATTCCTTCCTTTTGACTTGTTATCCTTACCCTTGGAGCACTTAATTGTCTGCCACATCAGTTCCCTCGTGATATCATCCTATTAACCCCCCCTCTTTGCAATGTCAAACCCGATTTCGTTCATACCTCTTGCAAAATTCAAACAACTCATCTATTATTTTGAATACCATTCTAACCAAAGGTACATCGTCGCTCTCATTCTTACCATCCCCTGCATTATTTGCCTCCCAATCACAGCCATTCACCCTATTGCTACGACATTTTCTGCCCATTGCTAGTTCAGATCCATCATCATTAAGCTCAATTTCCATTTCCAGCCTTTCTTCCATCATTACGTACCACAATCCGAGAATTTAGAGACTCATATCATCGTACATGTGTTTTTGGAACACCATTGTCACGTTATTACACCTATACCCTTTCAAACTTACAATAGCAAAATGGACATTTGCTTTAATTAACCTTTATTATTTTACTCCCCTTTCATTCAATTTAATTTAGTTTCAACCCTTCATTCTAGTTCCAAATTTAATGCTTCTGGAAGTAGCTCAGTTAATTTGCTTGCTTACACATGCAGATGCCATATTCCTCAACTCAGACTCTTGGTAATTCACAACAAATGAGAGTTGAAATAAGCACATCCAACCTAAATTGAGAAGTATGTCTTTATGCTTCTCAACTATACTTATAGCCTAACTACATTTCCCTTTCGTTTACAGTACACACCTTTTGACGCCACTGGTACCCTCTCGGATACTAACAACCCTACAATCTGCTCCTTTTTGGCCTGACTCTACCTGTTGGTAGGTCTATCAATGAACACTATTGCCGTCAATTCTGCTGTCGATGCCAACACCTTAGAGTTATATGCCCAACCCTAATGAACTCAATCTCCAGTTTGCTTACCTACTTTCCCTTCTCATGTCTGGTGGTCCTACTGGACTTTCCTTCATTTTATTGCTAATACTCAGCTTCTTGACCATGATTACATTCTCGTGGCCACTTTCTGGCAATTTTTGGGGTAGAATTATTGACAGATTGTCAAACTATAATCTTGGCTTGTGCCATTATTGGCAAGCTCTTTCCCTCTTTTTTATTTTCGTCCCCCCGCTTTTCTTTGCTATTATTTTATTCATTAAAGACTCCAAAGCTTCTACAGTAGAAATACCACGTAATCCTAAACCTTTTATAGTCCAACTACCACGTTAGTTGATCGTTGACCAGTCAGTTAACCCCGTTTGAGTAATTTTTCTGCTTTAGTATTAAATAATAAGTGGTGTTTCCCTTTTCTCATTTGTTCCATTTTGAAATATAGGTAAAAATGAAAAAAGTAGAGAAAACTAACTAGTTTTAGATCCAGAACAATGATGGCTTCAGAAGCAACATCTGAACCTCTACCAAATTTTCATAGAAAGGATATGAATATAATATCTTGAACTCTGTTGTTGTCAATGCTTGCAATAATTTTAAATTTTTGGGTTTTGTTTCTTTAAGTAATCAAAGGGAAGAAAAAGGAGACCAAGTGTTGGTTAGGACCCTAGACAAATTGAGAGACAAGGAAAAGAATATTGAGAATAAAAAGAAAAGATGAAAAAGAGAAAGAGAGAGACACAAATTTCATAGAATTCTTTCTTCATGCATTGTCACAGCAAGAAAGAAGTATTTAACTATTACTAACACTACTAACTATGCCTAATAGAGGCTAACTTCAATCCATTGCAATAGAACTAACTTCATCCCATTAGCCCAATTTCACAACAATAACTATTACCAAGTATCTAACAACGGCACACAGAGAAAGGTGTACGAGCAATTAGAAGGGTATGCTCATATGGAAAAGAGATTTGGGGGGTTCTTGGCTAGTTTAGTTCAGTATGTTGTACATAATACCCTGAAATATGGAATTTCTGCTACAAAATTATTGCTTGTTGCAATTTTAGATTTGTTCAATGGTTTTTAAGTGATTTTGTATTCAAAGAGGACAAAAGTAGGTTTTGAAGGTTATAACTTTTGCTTGGACTTATAATGTGGGTGACAGAGTAGCTTAAATTATAGGGAGTGCGTGTTGGGTTGTTGAGATTGATGAATCATATTACAACAAGAATTACAAGTCGTGTTTAGATTTGGCTGTAGTTAAGTACAGGTCTTACTTGTCTAGATATGTTAATGTTTTATAACCTTTGCTTACAACTCTGCTATATTATTGAATTATTGTTCCCTTCCCTAGTAGCAGTGGCAGTGGCAGTGGCCACTCATAATCCACTAGATGCTGCATGCATGGCATCATAGATCATTGTTTAGTGTTTTATCCGTGTTATCCTCCAAAAATAGTCAGATTCATTAGAAGAAGCTTGATTGTGTTTGTTTATATATATATATATATTTTCTTTGGAGGAGTTAAACAACAAGCCAATAATCAGTTACATAGGAGGGGTAGGACTATTGTGCCCAAGACTTTGCAAATGCACAACAATCAACATTATTTTAATTTAATTGAATGAAATAAAGAATTTCCAAAAGCTCCAATTCAAAGATCAGATCGTTGAATTGTTGTTGTAAGTGTTTTTGAGATAGAAGGATCATAGAAGAGCCCTAGTCGTCGTTTGCACGTGCAATTATTGCTAGGTGGAGATGCAATAGTATATCTTACTTTGTCAAGGACCTCTCTCTTTTTTGGTGCCAAGGCTACCACCCATATTACTGTCGGAAACATGTATCATGTAAAACTCCTTTAATCCTCCTTTAAACAGGTTGATTCATGGGGAATTGATGGAGATGTCGTGCAGATTGTGATGCCTGCAAAGAAAGACATTTTTGAGCAGATATCTGGAAGGAAAAAAAAGTACTTGACTAATTTAAGTATTTCTTTATTTTTAAAAAAGATTTTTTAGATATAGATATTTAGGTATTTTGTTCTTATTGGAGCTACATGAGCTCTCATTTTTAAAATTCTTAACATAAAATATAATAATAATAATAATAATAATAATTTGTTAATTGATAATTTAAATAATTTTATTTTGAAGTTTTTTCTCATTATAACACTATGACATATGATGATAATAACATTAATAATAAAAACAATAAAACAAGAACGCTGCACACTGCCTTACTTGGGATAAGTTAATTACATTTAAAATAACACTAAGTATTTTTAGAATTTAATTTTTGAAAAAAAAGCCAAAAACTAAAAGAAAAAGAAAACCAATTAGGGGGCCATGTAACTGAACCTTAATGATAATACTAACAATGATAATGTTAATGATGATAATGATAATAGTAATAAGAATTATTAATAATATTATAATTGAATTATATTACAGAGATTATAAAAAATTTCATCATCAATAAATAAATGATTATTGTAACTATAAAATTGTTATGTTAATTTTTTTCTCATTTATTATTATTATTACTATTATTATTACTTTTATGAAAGTATAATAAAGCATTATTTATAATTTTTTATTATCCTAATTCTTGAAATATTTAATTTTACTACAATATACAAATAATAATAATAATAATATTAGATATTTATGAGATTTATTTGTATTATTTTATTATAATATATTTTATAAAGAGAGGGGAATAAAGAAAGAATGAGAATGATTATATATTAATAGATGGGAATATTGATTCCCACGTATAGGGAACCTCGTTGTTATACGTAAGTGAATGTGAATAATATTTCTCCAAACTGGTTAATTGAATTTTCAACTCATACAAGGGTGAGTATAGAGCCTCTCTCTCTCTCGCCTTTCTCTCTGTCTAAAACGTTTCTCATCTGCAGCGGCCCTTTTGTGTTAAGCGCCACTGATGGTGGTCCGCCGACCTCCCTCCCCTCCTCCCCCTCTTCTTCTTTTCCTCCTCTTCACTCTCCTTTCTTTCCTTCTTTCCTCTCTCTCTCATTTTCCCCTTTTTCTATCTTCCTCCTTTGCCACACTTTCCCCCTTCCCATTTCTTTAGATCTAAGCATGTAGAGACCTCTCATGGCTTTCCCAACAACAAAATCATACTACTCTTTGTTCCACCAACCTTTTTGTGGGTTCAATGGCCCTCTTTGCCATTAGCTCTGTCGAATGCAGCATCTCCGTTGTTGTTTTCGTTGTATCTGCCGCTATAGAGGCTGCCTCGAAGTTTCTTGCAATTGACGCCGACATTGACATCATGGAAGCTATTTTTGCCGCTGCAGTTTTTATTGCCGTTGACGTTGTGACTTCTTTTATTGTCGCAGCCGCCGTCTATGTTACTGTCGATGTCACTGTTGTTGACGACATCGCCATTGCCAACATCTGTCTCCCTTTGTTACTTTTGTCTCTTATATAGTAAGTTGAGAAGGGTTCTGCTATAATTACTTGATCTGAGCGTTGTGTTGTTGTTTCTGCGTTGTTTGTATATTAGAATTTTGGAAAATCAGTGCCATATTTAATTGATAGATTTTCATCATAAGCCTGTTAAAGTACTATTTATACCACTATCGGCAGTTTTGTCCGGCCGAAATAGATCTAATTAACACTTTAGAGTTAGATAAATTTAATTGCATTGTAGGATGTATCCTTATTAGATGATAATGTTTAAACGAAATTTGTACCTAGTTTGTAATTAGTCAATCTAACCATTTGAGTCATTAGCCTTTTATGTCATATTATTTTCATACTTTGTGCAGATCTATATGATAATTCTGTGTTAGTTTTGTGTATAGTTTCTATAATTATTAATACAATAATTTTTTTTATTCAAAAAAATAAATAAATAAATAAATAAATAAATTTCAACTCACGGTGTCCCTCTCTTTGCTTTGTCCATTTGCTATGGAGAAGAAGCAGATCCACAAACAACCCATTTCCGGGGACGCCGGCCTGAATTTGATAATCCTCTTCGTCTTTCTTTCTTGCCTGCCCGTTTCCAATTCTGTCCTCAAGAAACCACCCCCACTTCCCATTTTGCCAATCCCCACGGCCCCTCAGCTACAATGGCAGCTCACATCCATGGCCCTCTTTCTTCACTTCGGTACCAACACCTTCACGGACTCCGAGTGGGGCTCCGGCCACGCCGACCCGTCGGTGTTCGACCCTTCCAAGCTCAACGCCAGCCAGTGGGTTCAAGTGGCCAAAGACTCTGGCTTTGATCGCGTCATCCTCACTGCAAAACACCATGATGGGTTCTGTTTGTGGCCTAGTGAGTACACAGATTACACTGTCAAGTCCAGTGCTTGGAGAGATGGGAATGGAGATGTTGTTGGAGAGCTTGCATTGGCCGCTAAGGAGGCTGGCGTTGGCTTGGGGCTTTACCTTTCGCCTTGGGATAGACATGAGGTCTCCTATGGCCAGACTTTGGAGTACAATGAATTTTATATAGGCCAAATGACTGAGTTGTTGACCAGGTTTCTCTCGTTCTCTTTTCTTCAAATGCAATTTTTTTTTTTTCTTTTCATGGGTTATTGTGTCTGGTTTCCAATTGAATTCACAGTGTTCCTTGCTTATTGCCATTTTTATTCTTACGCAATTGTATTTAATTGTGTTCTAATTGCTGAGTGTTTTGAGAAGGGGTCTTGATTCATATGCTAGTTTATAAATTTTTTGTAAACTTTTGTAGAAGTAAAAAAGAGTTTTAAAATTAGTAAAATTATTTTAACGTCTTAATTGCCAAAATCAGAAACTATAAGGCTCTATAGTGTAAATTGAACCAAGAAGTAAAATGCAAATGAGGTCAACTGACCGCTCGGAGGCTAGATGCATTTAATATTAGGGGCTTTCCCTTTTTTTTTTTTCTTTTTAGTGTTTAAAAATGAGAATTTTTTGTTTGTTCCATGGTTTTCTGTTGAGCCTAACTTAAGCTAGTTTATACAAGTTCTTTAAATTCTGTTTCGTGTGCGCACCTGTCTGCTTATTTTGTCCATTGAAGAATTGAAACCATGAACCAACTCCCATTTCATCAAATCAGTTTCTCCATTCTCTTTGCGAAGTAAGCCAATCTGTAATTTGCTGCTTGCAGACCAGCAAGCTTAGTTTTGCTGTGCCATCAACAAAGATATGTAGACAACTTTATTTTCTTTTCTGCCCTTTTTTTTTTATGTATGCTTTGGTAGGTATGGTGAGATCAAGGAGGTATTTCTGGATGGCGCTAAAGAGGAGGGAGAGAAAGACATGGAGTACTTTTTTGATAGTTGGTTTGATCTAATACATCAACTCCAGCCTGGGGCCGTCATCTTTTCTGAAGCTGGTCCTGACTCAAGGTGGATTGGAGATGAGAATGGCATTGCTGGGTCTACCTGCTGGTCTCTTTTCAATCAAAGTGCTGCCAAAATAGGAGGCACGGACACCAAGTGAGTTTATGGCACTAGCTTCTTGTCAATTGATGCTCATCCTTGTTTGAAATCAAGTTGTTGATGCATAATTCATTGCAAGACCTTTTTAATCTTGTTTTGGTCTTAATCAACAATGCTAAGTGCTTTCTGTTTTTTGATTCAAGGTAACTTGTTCACTGATGGACTTTTAACCACCCAATTGTTATATTAACAACAAAGTCCCAATATTATTTTCACTGTAATAATTGGACTAGTTTTAAAGAATTGAGAGTTTATGAGCAGGTAGATTGTCAACGAGGTTGTGTGCTTGCTGAATTGGGACATGTATTGTTTAATACCAGTTGTTCAATTCTGGTTTGCCGTCATTATGAGCAATTGGTGAAGCAAGGCAGACTTCTAGTTTGGCTTAAGTACCTATACCCTTTTTTTTTATTGGTTGGCAAGAGTTTTGGGGTAGGAGGGGTGTCCCCATCCAAGGGTCAGGGAGTGCCTACAGACCGTCAGGAGTTTACAGTAAGACTTACGTGTCACCTATCCATAAGGGACTCCAACAGTAGATAGTGAGATTTAGACTTGAGATGTAGCTCATCAAGAGCTAAATCCTTGGCCACCCTTGCGGACTACCAATACCTTTTCCTTGTAAGACATTGCTTCCTCAGTGGTCTAGCTTAACCTTTTCTTTGCTTCAAATGAATGAGGATTAAAATTGATGCTTGAATTTGATGGGTGAGTTTATGGCAATGATGAGAATATGAAATGTTGTTTTAAGCTAGGGTATAATTGGTTTGATAAATTCAGTTCTGATTCTCACTTCATCTAGCCAAATATGCTAAAATATTAGCATAACTGGCATGCCTAAATAGAGATATGTTTTCATAGATATGTTTATCATTATGACTGTGAGCTTGTGATGAGATGCTTACAGCATGTGTGGGAGTATATGTTGGAATATATGTAATTTGTTGGACTTTCTCAGAAGAAATTCAACTTCATTTTTTGCTGATAGAGTTTTATATCTTTTAGACATCTTGTTTTTTATGAAAACCTTGATGATAACTCTTCGCTAATCACTCTGTGTCCAACCTCTCTCCCGTCAGTCCCCCAAGCTAAAAAAGAAAAAAGAAAAAAAAAATCAAACTCAAAAACATCTCGTATTTGCGCCTTGCTCGCAATATGAGTGGCCTGTATGCTTTTGTGAGGAATGATGCAACAAATTTAATTCTGTTCTCGTTGTCCATGCAACAGATACTTAGAGGGAGGGGATCCATTTGGTCATGACTGGGTGCCGCCTGAGTGTGATGTATCCATCAGATCAGGTTGGTTTTGGCATCCATCAGAAGTTCCCAAGTCTGCTGAGCAGCTCCTTGACATATACTACAAATCTGTTGGCAGAAACTGTCCATTGTTACTAAATGTTCCTCCAAACTCTTCTGGGCTTATATCAGATGAAGACATACATGTGCTTCAAGAGTTCTCCAAGCTCCGAAGGTCCATATTTTCATACAATCTAGCCAGTACTTCCATTGTTAATGCCAGCAGTACCCGAGGAGGAAATGCAAATTCTTGGTTTGAGCCCCACAATGTTCTCAAAGAAGGTATCGATACCTATTGGGCCCCTGAAGAGAACCAATCAGATTGGCTATTATATCTAGACCTCCAAAATCTGACGTCTTTCAATGTTCTTCAAATTCAAGAGCCAATTCAAATGGGACAACGAGTTATTGCATTCCACCTTGAGATCCTGACTGATGGTGGGAATTGGACACGAGTGATCAATGGTACAACTGTTGGATATAACAGGCTGTTGCAATTTCCAACCGTAGAATCTCAGCACCTTAAATTTGTTGTGGACAAGAGTCGGGGAGACCCTCTCATTTCTTTTTTGGGTGTCTACATTGATCAGTTTTCAGTTTTGAGTGATGTAATTCATAGAGGTTTGCAAATTCCCTTTAACAGCAGCAGTCAGGCACTTGAGGAAGCAGCACCACACAACCAAGCTCGATCTGCCACCGTGTAATTTACGTACATCTCTTATGAGCCACCGCATTGTTAAACATCCATAATGTAAACTCGCCATTGTTAGCATTTTATTGCAAAAATGATTGGCAATTCCTTCTATAATACTTCTTTGATTCAATCGGCAATTTTGAAGCCGCCTCAAGATAATGTATGAAATGCTTTTGTCCTCAATTTATTTATGTGGTAGTTTTTCTGCGGACATTTCAGATACTGGGGGTTGGTAGGGTTCATGAACCGATGTAAAAAGATCACTATATGCTTGTAATTTTTTTTTTAAAGCAATAAAAAATCGCACTATCATTCTTATATATAAGATTAATTGGTAATTATGTGAGATATGCTTACAATTTATAATTTTTTTTTAAAGACATCTTGGTGTATAAGAATCTCATATTTATTTATTTTTTGAACAGAAAAAAAATTTATTACGAATATATCGGTCATCTAATATATAGATCGGAATCGAAGTAACTCCCGCTTTACTTGCTCCATTCCACCCAACCCATAGGAAGAGACTCTTTGTTTGAACATTACTGGACCCTGAGGGTTTCTCAAAACCCGATTATGGTGTTAATGAGTCTTGAATATATAATACCGTGCCCGCAAGAAATCCCCAATTACTGAGGGCAAACATCAACATGGGGACTGAAACTCAACATGGGGACTGAAACTCAAGTTAATACGAGAGACGATATACAGAGTTACTATTAAATTACCACTTCAAATAGTAAAATCTTATATTTAAAAGATCTAAATATGATTAAGATGTATATAATCATCTCCTTATGTTCACAAGTGATTACAAAGAGCAATCTTTATTTTTGTATCAAAGCTCACCCTCCAAATATTTTTCTAATATGCTGCTAATAATATTAGTATGATTTAAATTACAAATATAAACACGATACAACCCCCATTGCTTTTGGTGTAGGCATTAACGAAATTCAGTTCGGTAAAATAAATTATTGATATAATTCGTTATGATTTGATCGGGTAGCCAAAATTTTCTATTTTCTTGCAAAATGGTAGTGCTACTATTGTCATTTCAGTCGATGAAATATGATGAAGAAACTTTTTTTTTCGTTATAGAGAAAATATACATGGACACAGGAAAAAATAGGCAGAAGAATTTTATACAATCAGAAGATTAATATTTACAATAAAATTGAACGTATTTTTTATCAGTTTTTTTGTTACAAACATTAATCGTCTAATTGCACAAAATAATTAGTTGATTGTTACGCATTTGTCTTATGTCTGATTTTTTTTCAGCGTTCACATAATAGAATTCTTTCCTTAATTTCAATTATCAGTATTATAAAGTATTGAAAATGATGCGTCCTCTAGATGACATCTCAATTGCTAGAATTTAGACTTTTATTTAAGAGGTTTCATGTTCCAGTCTTAAGAACATGCGTGTGAGACTATGAAATTTAGAAGAATAGAGAGAATGATCTCTATTGTATAGTTTATAGTCTCCCAAATTGTTGGTCCCGATGCAACCCAAGAGTGGAGTGAATTGAGTCTTTTCATTTGACACTAAAGGTTCTCTTAGTCTCAACTCCAAAGGGTTAGTTACAATAATAGCTAATAATCAAACAGATAAATCAATAATGCACAAAATAAAGAGAGATAGGAAGAGAGACCAAACACAAAAATTTATAGAAGTTTAACTATTCTTTGAGCTTACTTCCTCTCTTCAAGGTCTTAATTTTAAGAGCTCACAATCCACTAACAACAATCTTCTTCCTTGGGTGAAAATCAAACGTGTATACTTTTTGATTCGGTGTCAAGCTTACCAACTACTTCCATTTGTTGATTCGGTACCAAGTTCGCCTTTTCAAGACTTAGGTCACTTAACTTTGAACACAAAGCTTTACAAAGCCTATATGAATATAACTCTGTCTATAACATTTTTGCTCTTTCACAATCTTAGCTTTTCTCTCCTAGAGCACTTGTTCTTTGATTTCTCTTTCAATCACCTTTTCTTCTCTTTGGTCTTTCTATTTTGCACACACTCTCTCAAAGTGTTTATGGTATCTAACAAAAGAGTTCTCCAATTCTCTTATAGACAAAGAAGGCTAAGCTAGCCATTTGCACTAGATTTCCTTCCATAAAAGGTAGATGATTGTCAAATAGAAAACTGAATCCTTTTGTTTGTAGAACCATTGGTTGGCCACTGCATGGGTTTGGTTGACCAATCAAAACTTTCTGTAAATTTCATATTCTAACTTCTTCTTATTCGGTCGACTAGAGGCACACACAGGTCGATCGGTTTGGACTTTTTGTAACTTTGAACTTTCTCTTCTTTGATCACTCAGTCAACTACAACTACACTGCCTGGACTTTCTATAACTTTGAACTTTTCAAATTCAAACCTTTTTCCTTGTTTAACTTCACAGCTACACTGCCTTCAGAAAATTTACAATAACTCTCTTTGTACATATCCAAATCACTTTTAGTTTTTTTTGCATTGGAATCTAGACTCAATATCTTTCCGACCATATATATCTTGTCATCTGGTTCATCATCAGCTGTTTGTGGCGTCCTCTAGAAGTTGACTGTCGTAAGCTATCCTGCAAATTTTGCGCTCTTCAATGTTTTGATCATATTTTCCTCTATGCGACTCCAATTAATATGTGGCTTCTTCCATTGGAAACTAGACAAATCTAGCTTTCCAAACATGTATGGCTCATCATATGATTCATCTTTGATTGACCACACAAATCTCTAGAAGTTTGCTATACATCAGTGACTCCTCATTAGATCCATATGATTTACTTACTTTGCTTCCTTTAATGCTTATGTGTTTGCATGACATAATCAACTCACTAATCACACTCAAATAAATACATTAGTAATACATAATGTTTTAGAATTATCAAAACTCAATATGAAACCTTAGGGATCCGAGAATCCCCTTTTTTTGATGATGACAAAATATTGATGCAAACAAGAAGATAAGCATATGTAAACTTAAATGCATCAATATACTTCTCCCCCTTTTTGTCAGAATGGTGTGTAGAGCAAAAAAGGTGTTGTACTTCTCCCCTTTAATCCATCAAAAAGAACCTCCCCTTTTGTTAAGCAAACAATCAACTATTACAACATATGCATCATAAGAGTATATGAATATAACGGCACATGATCAAGCTGCTTCTTCGTAATAATTGGGCTGATATGAAACCTTTGGGAATCTTTGCTGGAGTAATTATCATCCTTCCTCCCAATCATGCAATCATCTGAAACTCATGTTCACTTGTATCCTTTGTGCTCTTCCTCTTTTACTGCATCATCCAAGCTGCTTTTGGAAGGACTTTGCATCATGCTTCCACTATCTTGGAGCTTGTGGAATAACACTCTCTATACTTCCTTGTGGAAGACTTGGCTCATTTGCTTTTAGTTGATCAGATAGTTCAATAGCCTGACTTGTCAATTTTTGTGGTCGACCAACTGAACTGTGCGCCAACTGAACTGTGCAGTTGACCAATACTATGTTTGGTTGATCAGAGATACTATCAAGTTGATTAGAAGATCTAGATTGCTTTTTTGATTGTCTTTTTTTTGTTCATTGTATACCTACAAGATAAAGTCATCTCTTGGTACCCAAATTATTTGGAATTATGGGGTTAGACAACAATATCAACAAATCATAATAGCTCCCCGTTCATCATATAAGACAATATACAACTTGCATAAGAGCAATCATATAGGATCATAAAGATAAGCATAAGATAATATATTCGACATCTCAAACAAACAAACAACACAACAATATTAATTAAACATAAAGAAAAGGTAGGAGTGACTAAACCCTTATTACCATTGTTGATAATGCGGTAGAATGATGTCCACGATGTTTTGGTTGAACGATGGCAGTACTCCTCTCTACCTACAAAACAATTCAAGTTGAAGATTTTGGTATCCAAACTAGCTTGGGTCCTTGGGGGTTAGTCTTGATTTTTTTAGTACCTTCAATTTGCCTTCTAAAACTCCATCTCAAGTTGCATGAATATTGCATATGCCCATAATCACCACAAAAATAACACCTAATATGATCTTTAACATGATATATATTATGACAACGAGAGTATGCATGTCTATAAGATGCTTTGCTTTTATGTGGGTGTCTTGTGTACATATATGCATATTTGTGTGCTGCCTTTCTGGTTGGTTGACCAGAACATGTGATGATTGATTAGAATGGTGTGATGATCAATCAGAACAGTGAGATATAAATGCATGGGCATTCACTTGTGATTCATCATTAGATGGTTGTGCTCATGTGTGACCATAGACTACCTTGTCTTGAGTAACTTTGGGTTGACATGCATGAGAAGCATAGCCCAAACCACACTTCTCACTTTGAGGCCTTTTTCAGGTAAGTAACATATCAAAATTGTTTTGTCCTTTCACAAACTAAGCAAGAGAATCTTGAAGTTTAGAGACCTTTTTCCTAAGATGAACATTTTCATCTAAAATCTCATCGATCCTTTACTCATTAACATCTTCATGTTGAGAGTCATTAATCTTACAAGTAAGTGACTTGACGTCTTCTTATAATGAAATATTATCATGCTCCAAAAGGGTCATATCATTTCTTAAAGAAGCATTTTCCTTTGTCGAGGAAGTATTTCTATTTCCCAAGGAAAAATTAGCATGCTCCAAGGATTTAACTTGAGCCTTGAGACTCTCATTTTCAGTAACCATGTTTGTGAGCTTTTTATGACTGCGTTCTACTATGCTATCGATTTTTCAATGCAAGAATCATCAAAAAGTTAAGTTTAGATTTACCTCATCTTCTTTTGCCATGAAAGCCATGATGACGATTCTTAAATAATCTAAATCATTATTTGTGTCACTAGAATCATCCCATGATGCTTTCAAAGCTCTCTTTGGGGCTTTCTTGTCCTCCTTTCTCTTATTAGGACAACCTAGAGCACTGTGACCAGGCTTTCTACATTTATAACTTATACTGTGACTTTAATCGCACATCTTTATTGCATTTACACAACTTTCTTCCAACAAGCCCCTTCACTCTCATGAAATGAATGAATTTCTTTGCTAGGTTGAGCTAATCTTCCTCATTTTCTTGGTTGCAAGAGCCGCATTCCTCCTTATCATCACTTTCCTCATTATCACTCTTTTCTTCATCGAGATTCTTCTTGTGTGCAACTGTTTTGAAAGCATGTCTCTTCCTCTTTTGAAGAATTTGTTTGTTGAGGGTTATCTCGTGAGTCAACAAGGAGCCAATCAATTGATCCATGCTGAGTGTGTTGAGGTTTTTGGACTCTATAATGACAATTTGCTTGTTACTCCATTAGTCGGCTAAAGACCACAACACTTTTTTTATAAGCTCAAACTCACTGAATTGCTTCCCAAGATTCTTTAATGGATTTGTGATGTTGATGAATTTATTCTTCAAGGAGCCAATCAATTGATCCATGTTGAGTGATGTTTCGTCACTCCTTATCTTGAACAACTCATACTCATGCATGAGAGGCTTGATTTTGGACTCCTTAGCTTGTGATGTGCCTTCACGAAGAATGAAAAGTCTATCCCACATCTCCTTGGCACTTTTGTATGAAGATATCCAACTATACTCAAGACCTATTAAAGCACATTAAAATATATATTTCACTTTGGAGTTGAGCATTAGGTATTTATTTTAATCGGTTGTGAGGGTGCTCTCAGCTTTTTCACTTGTGCTAGTTTCAGAGGTGGCTTGAATGATTATGGTTCCTCTCTCAATAACTTCCCAAATGCCATAATCACTGGATTGGATATAAGTAATCATCTTATCTTTCCAAACATTAAAAAAAGTTCCATCAAAGATGGGTGGTCTGCGGATGCTTCCTCTCTTGGTATGACATAGTTGGATTGCTATAAATCTCTCTAGGATGGTAGGCCTTTGATATAGAGACTGAGTTCTGATACCAATTATTGGTCCCAGAAAATCCAAGAGGGAGGGTAAATTAGATTCCCTTCATTTAACACTCAAGGTTCTCTCAATCTCAACTCCAAATGGTTAGTCACAATGATAACTAATAACCAAATAGATAAATCAATAATGCACAAAATAAAGAGAGATAGGGAGAGTGATCAAACACAAAGATTTATAGAGGTTCAACTATTCCCTAAGCCTACGTCCTTTCCTCAAGGTCTCAACCTTGAGAGTTCGCAATCTATTAACAACAAACTTCTTTCTTAAAGATCAAACCCTTACACCATACTCTTATTGATTCAGTGTCAAGCTCACCAACCACTTTCGCTTGTTAATTCAATGCCAAGCTCACCTTTATAGGACTTAGGTCACTTGACCTTGAACATAAAGCTTTACAAATCTTATATGAATATATCTCTCTCTAGAACACTTTTGCCTTTTCATAATCCTAACTTTTTTTCTCTTAGAGTCTTTTTTTCTTTGATTTTTCTTTCAATATTTTTTTTCTTCTCTTTGATCTTTTTATTTTGCACACATACTTTTTCAAAGTGCTCAAGGTATCTAACAAAAGAGTTCTTCAACTCTCTTATAGACAAAAAAGGCTAAACTAGTCATTTGCACTTGATTTCCTTCCATAAAAGTTTGATAATTCTCAAATAGGAAATTGAATCCTTCTTTCTGTAGAACCATTGCTTGACCACTACATAGGTTCAGTTGACCAATCAAAACTTTATATAACTTTTAGCTTCTGACTTCTTTTTATCTGATTGACCATAAAGACACACAGATTAACCAGTCTAGACTTTTTGTAACTTTGAACCTTTTCTTCTCTGATCCACCGGTCAACTAGAGGAGTTATTAGTTGACCAGTTTAACTAACTGGAATCTTGCAACTTATGGAAACTTCTATTGCCCATGCAAGATCCTTCAAGATCTAACTGAATGCCTTTTTTAAAATGAATTTAGCAAGTTCTTTGGTAGCCATAAGTGCATTAGAATTGATATTCAAAGATCTTAATATATAAGCAAAAAAACAAAAATCCATCCTCCATGTTTTGTCATTTTTTGCTTTTTACCCTTTTTTTTTTCCTGAATTCACCATACATGTTAATTTCGTAACTAAAATGTACCCTATTCCATCAATTGCCACGTAAGCCAAGTCAATTGCTATGTAGGATTAGTTTTAACAAGTCATTTGACACGTTTGATAAAATTGCTGACGTGGCAATTTTTTTTTTTTTCGTGCTCTAAATTTTTGATTTTTCTCACAATTTTACCTATTTTTTATTCTTTTTTTATTTTTTTTTGTAAAAGAAAAAGAAAAAGGCAATGCTAAACCTATCTGCAAATGCACACCAAAAACATTTCACTTCTCAATTTAATGTGGCCCTCATCCTTTGAAAAAAGAACTTAATTTGTCTTCTTTGAATTTTCTACTCCCACCTTCTTCCTCTAAATCTCAAAAATGTCTTTGACCTCATTCCCCTAGTGGGGACGTTACTGGATTCCACAACAAGTCGAATTTTGTGTTGTTAGGCATTGTAGCCTTCAACAGTTAGAAAGGTAAACAAAAATCCTCGATTTACAAGCCTTTTGGAGATTGGGAGAGTTAAAAAATAAGGCCGAAATTAGGGTTTTTTAATTTTAAAACATCACTGGTAACTGTTTATAGAAATTAGATAATCTGACTAGTAAAATGACAATAATTGATGAAAGAAACATAATTTAAAAGCCCTAATTTGACTAATTTCTCGAAATTAGGGTTATGGGAAAAATAGTTGACTTGTTAGGTTGAAGGGATTTATACATTTGATAGTTTTTTTTTTTTTTTTGTGTTATTACAACTAGAAAAGGTTATATATTTTATGTATGTGGAGATATAGAGATTGAACTAACATCTTCTTTCTATTACTGTGATGCACAAAATTAAGGATGATTTTGTCAATATGAGGATATTTTATGGAAGTCTTTTTGTTGTAAAGCCCAAATTTAGGTATGAGGGGGGCTTTTAGACATTATAAAAAATGTGTATCTTGACAGGATTTTAGATATTGAGGTAAAAAACATGACCAAGGCTTATATAGGGTATGGAAATGTGGACAAAATATACTTTCGAGATCCAGAGACAAAAAAAGGGATTAGAGAATCATTGTTTCTCGTGCAAACCAATGATAGCATTTTATATATGAGTCAAATATTATTAAAGCATAGGATAATAGATTTATATTTAGAGCATGGTATAGACATCCTTGTGGTAGTTCAGAATCTAGCACTCCTTCTATGTGAGGGATTCAAAGAACCTGAAAATGGATTAACAGAGCAATGTCCAGTCAATGAGATTGAAGTTCCATGTGCAGAGGCACACTATGATGATACTATGGGGGCCCAATGCAAAGTTGTGAAGGAATGTGGACCTACCCAAGCAAAAGTACTCAATGATTCCCAACCATAAGTTGTAAAAAATGTGAAGTAGGGAAAAATTGTAGTTTTTGAGCCTTTTTATCAATGAGGTCTAGTTTGATGTATATTTTTCATTCATTTCACTCTCAATTATGCATTCTTATGCTTAGTTGACTTCGATTTTATTGAGATTTCACTTACCTTTACATTTTTTGTAGAAAAGGGCTAAAGTGATTGATTTGAGTCAATTTGGTGCATAAACGTGAACAATTATTGATGGAGAAGTTGAGAGAAAATTAAAAAAGCTCAAGAAAGAGCTTTCGTCTAATTCGTAAATTTACTTGAAGAGGACTTTTATTCCAATAAGGAAACCAACCCTAATTAGGATTTTTTCCCATCACAAATCGAGTATTGATCGGTTTTGGGCATAAATTTGGCTACATATATTGTATTTGAGGGATTCTTGTGGCAAAAGAATCTAAGAGACAAACCTACAAATTTCATGTTTTGAACGAAGTTTGATTCAGTTGGTAAGAGGGTGATATTTGTGCTACAAGTTATGGGTCAGAATTTGTCTAGAATTTAATTATAGAGAAGAAAACCTAATTTTCAAAGGCGAGCCACTATACTATTTAAAGAGCAAATACATTGAAAGAGAGAGAGGAGAACCAAATCAGAAAAGAGGAGAAATCGTGCATCAAAAAAAGAAGAATGTGAAGAGAGAAAGAGAAAAGAAAAGCCACATACTGATGGGACAAACCCTAGAGCTATTTTATCTTCCTTTTATCTCATAACTTTATGTTTTCAATGTTTAGTTGGGTTTTCATTGTTTTCATTATGCACTAAATTTTATTAGCTAGGGTTATGGTGTAGCCTAATTTTAGTTATGTAGTTTTCTTGTTTTTATGTTGTTCAAAGATTTTCTTTTCATGGTGAGTATGTGTTATTGTGCTTAATGCTTTAAAAGCCTAATCCCCTTTTAAATTAATTTGATATACATGGTTGAGATCGAGAGGAGTTTTCTTGCATCAGATTAAATAATACATACCATGAAGTGAATGAAATACAAAAATGTACAAACATGATTCATAAAGTAATGATGAGTGGATTGCGAAACGATCTACTTAAGCTAGAGTTTTTCATAGAACTTAACACTCTTTTATTTATTTAAATATACACAGAGATATGATAACCTAATAGGTAAAGGTAGATTCAATATAATTCGAGAGAAAGTATTGAATATTGTCAAAAATTCTACTATCTAATGAATAGATCCCTTGTTGTAATATACCAATTAAGAATTCTATTTAGCTTTGGTGCGGTCAACCAGAATCCCTTGCATATTTTTGCCTGGTTATATCTCATTGTGTTTAGAATTCAGTTTTTTTTTTTGCTATTTTAGATTTATTTGTTTATTTTATCTAGTTTTGCAACAATAAAAATCAGTATTCTAAACAAAGTTGGGATTAATATGTGTTTCAATACCTGTTTGTTTTTAATCCTCGTGGGATGATATTTCATTTACTGTCGATATTACTCGAGTGACTAGTGCACTTGCTAGTAGATGTTCGCACGTATCAAGTTTTTAGTACCGTTATCAGGGATTGTAAATCTGAACAATATTGAATCTCTTTAATTTTAACTTTAATTTAGAATTTTAATTTTTTTTATTTTTATTTTGCAGGGCTCTTGCTAGTGGATAACACATTTGAGTGATGAAGAACTTGTGTTATTCGATCCTAAAATTGAAAGAACAACTTGGGAGTTAAGGAAAAACAACAGAGAAGAGATTGTGATTGAAGAAAGAGATGAGGCTAACCGTTCCTTGTTAGAGTATGCCAAACCTTTAGTTACAAGGGCAGCAACAAGCATTAGAAGGCTGGTCGTACAAGTGAATAATTTCGAAATAAAGCTAGCCATCATTTAGATGATTCAGACTTCAGTTCAATTGGTGGTTTACCTAGCGATGAATGCCCATATTGCTAGTTTATTAGAGATTTGTGATACTTTAACCATAATGGTGCTTCTAATGATGCTTGTTGATTGAGATTGTTTCCCTTTTCTTTGCAAGACAAAGTGACGAATTGGCTTAACTTTTTACCTACAGAATCTATTACTACTTGGGACACAATGGCTCAACGTTTTTTTAGCAAAATTTTTCCCACCTTCTAAAACTACTAAAAGGCGTAATGATATTACTTATTTTGTATAGTTAGAGATAAAGTCTTTGTATGAAGCTTGAGAAAGATTTAAAGATTTGCTTAGGAAGTGCCCATAGCATGGTTTACCTACTTAGTTGTAGGTACATACTTTTTATAATAGTTTATCTCTTGCTAATCATTCTATGATTGATGCAGTAGCAGGTGGTACCATAATGAGGAAAACACCAGAAGAGGCATATGAGCTATTGGAGGATATGGCCTTTAACAGTTATCAATGGCAATTGGATACAATAGCACCTAAGAGAGTTGTTGGGGTCCACGATATAGACACTTTTACTACCCTATCTACCCAGATTGAGGCTTTAAATAAAAAGATTGACAACATAAGGGTATCAGCTATGCAGGTGCAAAGTATAAACTATGATTTATGTGGAGGAGGGCATTCTTGTTTTGAGTGTCAAGTAGATAATCATTTTTCATGATCATCTAAACATGCTAATTTTGTTAGTAATTTTAACAGGCAGCAAGTTGGCAATTCTTACTCCAATATTTACAATTTTGGTTAAAAGCATGATCCAAATTTTTGATAGAGTAACAGCAATCAAATGATGCTGCCAGCTTCAAAATTTCTACCTTAAGAAAAGAAGTCCAATTTGGAGGACTAATGGTCAAATTTATACGCACTGTTGAAACCAAGATAAAAAACCAAGAAGCTTATCAGAAATCAAAAAGCTGCTATTAAAAACTTGGAATCATAGATGGGGTAGTTGACAAATATGGTCTCTGAATGAACACAATGGTGTTTACCTAGCAATATAAAGAAGAATCCCGTAAAAGTTATAACCTTGAAGAATAGAAAGATGCTTGATGAAGTTAAAAAAGAGCAATGTTGTAATCCAGAAGAGAAGACACCCTATGGCCATGAGCATTCAAAGGCATAAAATTTTTTTATTAGACTACTAGACTAGTTATATTGGTTGACCGAACAAGCCACAAATGAAGGAAAAGATGATGGTAGTGATGAGGAACAATCAAGAAAAAGTCTTTTATGATCCAAACATCTCCCTCCCATTCTTTTTTACTAGAGACTGAAGCAACATCAAATAGATAAGCAATTTTCTAAATTCTTTGATATTTTTAAGAAATTGCATATTGTTATTCCTTTTCCAAATGCTTTAGCTCATATGTCCAAATATCTGAAATTCTTTTAGGAAATCTTGAAAAATAAGAGGAAGTTGGAAGAATTTGAGACAGTGAAGTTAAATGAGGAATGTTTTACAATATTACAGAATAAGTTCCCACCAAAATTAATAGATCTATGGAGTTTTTTTATTCCTTGCACTATTGGTGCTTCTCATTTTAACAAGCATTTATGTGATGTAGGGGCTAGTATCAATTTGATGTCATTTTTTGTTTTTCAGAAATTATGGCTTAGTGAACCAAAGCCTACTACTATATCTTTTCAGTTGGTAGATAGATCTATAAAGCATCCAAGAGTTGTAGTGGAGGATGTATTGATAAAGGATGACAACATGCAGACTTTATTGTGTTGGATATGGAAGAAGATCATGAGACATCTCTTATCTTAGGCAGACCTATTCTGCTGCAGGTAGAAAAATAATTAATGTGCAATAAGAAAAATTAATCATTAAAATGCAAATGAACAAGAAACCTTTAATGTCTTTGAGGCCATGAAATATCCCTCTGATGAAGATATTTGTTTTTCTGTTGATATTATTGACCATTCAGCTACTGAATTCTTTTATGGAAACAGGTTGGAGGATTCACCTGAAGCTTGCATTGTTCATTCTAATAATATTACAGCGGAAAGTGAGGAAATAGGGGAAGTTGCTAATTTGTAGTGGACAAATCCACTATAGCAAAGAGCCAATATGACAAAAGTTGCAGTTCTTGACAGACCCTAAGCTTTTCTATTAAAGTCTTCAATTGAGTAGCCCCATACATTTGAACTTAAACACTTTGTGAGGCATAATTTTGTGGTAGGTCAGAAGGTTTTTCTTTATAACTATGAACTTCGACTTTTTCTAGGTAATTTGAAGTCACATTGGTTTGGACCTTTCATAGTTACCCAAGCTTTTCCTCATAGAGTGGTAGAAATTAAAAATTAACGATCAGAACTCAAGCCCTATGTGAATGGTGGATTTAAAAAACTTAAAACCACCATTCAACTGCGAGAACTAGATTGCAAATAGATAAAAATCAGGCTAAGGACAATAAACGAAGCGCTTTGTGATAGGTAACCAATGTTTTTAGGGAAGTTTCTTTTTTATTATTTTCTTTTAGTGATTTAAAACATTGAAGACATCGTCGATTTTCAGTTTGGGGGGAGGGAGAATCATTCATTTTGGTTTGCTCATGTTTTTTATTATCCTTTTATTCTTTTTATTAGTTTTGTTGGGTGAAATTTGCTTTGATTTCTCTTTTGTTGAATAATGATGATTGGATGATTTAGAAAAACTGATGACTATTGTTCTTGTTTAGTATTTAATTTGTGTGTTCACTTTATCTTGTGGTTGAGTTGGAAATTTTGATTTGTGACCATGATTTTTAAATATATTGTATGTTCAGAGAAAGTTTTGAATATGGTGAAATCTTTATGATTTCTAGAACCCGTTTAATTATCCTTTGAGGCAAAATCCTAAACAACTATATTATCAAAGAGATGATTTAGGTGATCTTTGTTGTGTTTGAGCCTTTCAAGCTTATCTTATTTAAATTATATCCCTAGTCAACCTTTTTGAGCCTATTAAATGTTATTAGCCATGTGATTTCTTTGGTATAACCCACATTTTCTATTTATCCTTTTAGCCTAAAAAACCATGATTATTGTTTAAGAGAACTAGAGAAAGAAGTATTTCTTCTGAAAAAAATGAAAAAAAAAAAAAGTAAAGAGTATAAAAGAAAAAAATCTTTAGTTCCTAGTATTGATAGAAATTTATGATCAATCGACCTAATTAATCAACCAGACAACATAAAGAAAACAATTGAAAAAAATGAAAAGTTACAGAAAAATTTTGTTGGTCGACCAGATCAATGGGTTAGTCGACCAATGTGGTTGATGTACAGAAAACTAAATTTAGGTAGAAAATTTTTATCAGTCGACTGAATGAGCAGAAGAGTATCTATTAAAAAAAGTCTGATAAGTTACAATAAGTGTTGTTTGATCGACCAATGTCCTGGAGCAATAAGAAGCTGAAGTTATAGAAATTTGTGATTGGTCGACCAAGTTCAAGTTGTGGTCGATCGATGCCTCAAAAACATTAGTTTCAGATTTTTTTTGGATTCTTTTCAAAGCAAAAAAAAAAAAAAAAGAAAGAAGATTTGAATTCTTATGTTCTCTTATTTTGATTTTTCTCACATCCTTTTCTTTTATTAACCATCACCCTAGCCTAACGTTACAAGGTTAACAAAGTCCTTTTGATCTTCAATAATCTGGGCGTCTATATTAGTGGAGAGGGATATGAAAAGTATGCCTATGGAGGTTTACTTATACATATTTCAGAGATCATCTTCTTCATACACTTATTTGAATAAACCAATCCGTGAAGCAAATATTGAATCATGATTGGTTATTTATACTTTATTCTTGACTCACTTTAGATTTGAGGATGCTAGAATTAATTATTAAGCTTTTACAATATTCTTTTGTTTTTCGATCATTGTGTGATAATTTAAACCAAGCATTAGGAAGTTGAGTAAAATTGTTGGATGTTTCTATGTTCATTATTTCTAAGTTTCTTTTCTTTTGCTTGAGGACAAGCAAAAATCTAAATCTGGGGGTGTTTGATAAGGTCTAATTTAATGTACATTTTCCATTCATTTTCACTCTTAATTATACATTTTTGTTCCTGCTTGACTTTGTGTTTCACTTACTTTTACATTCTTTTGTAGGAAAGGGCTAAAGTGATTGATTGAGTCAATTTGGTCCATAAACGTAAATAATTATTGATGGAGGAGTTAAGAGAAAATTAAAGAAGCTCAAATAAGATTTTTGGTCTAATTTGGAGATTTACTTGAAGAGTAATTTTATTCCAATAAGAAAATCAACCTTAATTATGATTTTTTTCATGTCATAGATTGATGACCGATCGATATTTTGGGCATAAATTTTGGCATACATATCACATTTAAGTGATTCTTTCGGCAAAAGAAAAGTAATATGAGTAAAGCTCAACTGTTGGAATCAAGGCACCAAGTCGGGGATGAGTTCAATGTTGAAGTTGGTCAATAGTTAGTCAATGGGTATTAAAAGGGTCATAGAGTTAGTGTATTAGTAAAAAGAGTTAGTGACTAAGAGATGTGGCAATGGTCTAATAGCAGAAAGGACAATTATAGTGATCAAGTGGTTGTAACTAACTGAATATCAAATAACAACATAAAGAATGTAAACTGTACTGAGACATTTTAGCATGAATAATACGAGATCATCTTTTTCTTTCTACTTCTAATTTTATGTCCTCTCTCTTACTTTCTTTCTTATGTTTTCCTTTTCTTTTTTCTTTCTTTATTGTCTATGATTGATAATTTCCATTAGATACGAACCAAATCCCAAATTTCAATTTGGGTTGTATAAATTTGGTATCATAATGCCTTTCTTTTGCCTATTCTGGTGTCAATCAATCTATGTGTTGCAAGTAATTGTATGTTTGGAATCTTGATAATGGCGACTGGAACGCGTTCTCAATATGGGATTTCGACGAAGATCAAACGAGTGGAAGATATGATGAATACTTTGACGAGAGAAATCTCACCGCTAAAAGAAAGTCACATGAAAGATCAAAATGATGTTGTGGGACTGAGGGAATTTTGCATAGGCATGGCGCCGCAGAATCAAACTTTGAGTACTTAAAATCAGATGGCTGTAAGTAATGCTAACTGCTTTCGACAACAGTTCCAAAAAGATTTTCTAGTGTTAGTGGAGAGGATTTGCAAGGGTAGCTCTATAAATGTGAGAATTTATTTGAGATAGAAGGTGTACTTGAGGAGTTAAAAGTTAAGGTGGCAGTAGACTATTTGGAGGATATAACTCTCCAGTTGTATTGGCAATATGAGTGCGTTTGGTATACAGACTGGAAAGTATGGTATAGAATAATATAGGTCAACATAGTATAAGATAAGTTAAACTACTAACTTATATTATGTTTAGATAATATTAAATAACACAAAATGGTTATCCTATTTAATGTTTGAATAATATAGGACAAAATAGTATAATATATCAAAATGACTTTTTTACTCTTAAAAATAATTGAATTATATTTACTATCAATTTTAACATTTTTTAATAAAAATAGTTAAAATTAAGCAGTAGTTATTAGGAGGGAGAAGAGAGGGAGGAAGGGAGGAAGGAGGAGAGAGAAAGGAAAGAGAGAGAGAGGAGGGAGGAAAGAGAGGAAGGAGGAGAGACAAAAGATAGAGAGATAGATGAGGAATGAGAGAGAGAGAGGTGGGAGGAGAGAGAGGAGGTAAGAGAAATGAGTTTTTTAAAATTTTATATTAATTTTCAAAAAAATTTAAATTTTATTTTAATTAAAATGATATTTTAGTAAATATACAATTTGTCAACACTAGCCCATGAGGTGGGATAAACTAACCCATGAGGTAGAATAGAGTAGTAAACTCACACTAGTTTATCCTATACTTATCTTATTAACCAACCAAACATAAATTAAGATAAGATAATTGGCCTCTAACCTATACTATCTTATTCTATCCTATGAAATAAATGTACCCTATATGTCTAGTAGACCAAAAGGTAAATTTCTAAGATGGGAGGAGTATATGACAGCCATTTCTAAGAGGTTTAGTTCTACTAGGTTGATGAAGCTTATTTCTGAACTTTGGTCTTTGAGGCAAGAAGGGATGGTGGGCAAATATTAAAATCAGTTTGATATTCTCATTAATCGGGTTAAAATTCCATATGAATATGTCATTGAAATTTTTCTTGTATGGTTTGAAGGATGAGACTCAAGGTCCAGTGAGGATGTTTAGCCTTGGGACTTTGCAATAGACATGTGCTCTTGCCAAATTACAAAAGGCTACTAATGCCAAGTTGTAGGGAAAGAGTAAACTTATTTCTAGAATCCTTGGGTTACTACCTACCCCCAATATGGGTCAAAAGTCATATGGTGTTGCAAATTTACAGATGGGGAAGGTGAATGTTAATCCTAATCGAGATCACAGACCTACTTTTGTCTCCATGACCACCGTTGACAATGATTGGGAACCCGTGCAAGTAACCAAGACCAGATTTCTTTTTCTTTTCCTCCTGTAAATGGTAATAAAGATTCCAGATACATGTTCTTATGTCTAAAAGTAAAGGTACATCTTTATAAAAAATTTTGCTGCCTAATCATATTTCAATACTTGTTTTTACCCAATTTAACAAGATACATAATCTAAATCTACAACAAGCATCCTTCTATCCCCAATCACCCAATCATTGTAGAAACATATCCTATTTTAGATTGAATTCACTCCGTACAAATATCAAAAGCCAAAAAATGCAGTATCCTAGATTAGCATAAAGACAGCATCACAAAACTTTCTCTGCTGCCAAGAATAAAACCAAAAATCCCATTCCAAGCAAATCATTAACCATTTTCCCATCTAACACTTCCTGTATAGACCGGTTATCAGTTTTTTTTTTAAACTCTAATATAAACATTTCCTAAGACCATAAGGTATCAGATTAATCACTTGTCCATATCTTGTGAATCCTGGTGAATAAACCCGATCAAATATTATCAAATTCCCAACAATAAAAAACAATCCTATGTTTCTAAAACAATTTTCAAAAAACATAATACTCAATTATGGTGCTGGCATAGATTCTTCATTTTTTTTTAATGCAAGATAACAAATAAGCCATGAATAATTCTCTTTTTCAAAACAATAACAAAATTAGGGAACCAAAAAGCATAACATTTTTTCCTATTCTCAAAAAACAAAAATATAATAATAGTAGAAACCCAAGAATCAAGCGAGCTTAAGGTTATTGAGGTTAATTTAGATTGTTTTAAGATTAGGATTTAGTATTCTAGTAGAGTCAAGATTAGTTATTATGATTTTAGTATTTGAGTAGAATTAAAAGTTCTTAATATCTAGCATAAAAAAAAGTTGAGTGTCTCAATTTATTATATGGCTGATATGCCTAATGAAATTAATATTTGAGATGTTATTAGTGTGTGTACTTCTCTTAATTATTTTTATGTGGCGTTTTCAAATTAATAAAGTTGAGTTTAAGTTAATCTTCCATCCTTAGGCGCCAGAAAGAGGGAAACAACAGCTTTATTAATGAGAGAAAATGAAGATATCAAAGTCAGTTAATGAAAGAAAAGGAAGATATCAAAATCAGTTGAAGATCTAGGAAGTTTTAATTAAAGAATTATGTCTCCGAGTATAAAAAGACCTGTCAAGAATAGTATTGCATCTCCGAGAATAAAGGAAATCCCGTTGAGAATAGTATTGATCTATAAGTACAAGGAAAGACCTGTCGAGAATAGTGTGGATCTCTAAGTGCAAAGCAAACCCATCGAGAAAAATATTTGTTTATAGATGTAGAGGAACGTCTGTCGAGAAAAGTTCAAAGTAACAATCCTGAAATTTTATCAGAGTTTGTTCAATTGATAACCGAGGTAGAGAAGTCAGCAGCTTCACAATTTTAAAACCAATTGATCAAAAACAAGGGCCAATCTCAAAATTGTATTGAGTTTGTTCGAGTCAAGAGCTAAACGAAGAAAGTAGAGTTGCCATCGCATATAGAAGAAGCAGAGAACAACCAAAGGTCAACAACATAAAATCAAGTGAACAGTAGTACCATCATCTGTGACAGGCGTTTGGGTTGGCCTCAGCTTTCACTAGACATAATTATACTCCCTAATCTTGATAAATTCTAGTAATGCATATCAAATCCCATTAATTCTGAAAGAAGACGATTTTCTGAATAGATGGTTCATAGTGCCCCAATCACACTGTAAACGATTGGTGGTGAACTCCAAGTCATTTCTACAAGTTATTTTTGGGGCCTACAAACGGCAATTCCGTGTCCACTATGCCTCTAGTGGAGGCACGTCACAACATCTGAAAAGTTGGCCATAACCGAATCATGTCAAATTATGAGCGGTGGCAACCTGGCATGGCTCAATTGGGTGGTTTCCAACTATGCCATTGTGCTATTGAGGATAATTTATATACCTTAAGGAATTGTAAGTTAGCGGCAATGCTATGGACAAAGTTGGTCCAACCTTCACAAAGGAGCGACTTTTTTTGCCTTCTTCCCCTATCAAATTGGTTGAGTATAATTTGAATATTGATATTAGGACTTCAAACTGTGGGTGGTAATTGATCTTTGTAACTGCTTGTTGGTAGATTTGGAAATGGCATAATGAGTAAGTTTTCACTACTACAGTTTAGAGAGTCTACTCTGCAGCTTTCATTTTGAATACTACTATTGCTTTTTCCCAACAGAGTGTGGTGGTAAAACAAAAAGAGAGGGTTATAATGTCAATTTCAATAGGCTGGCGCCTCCTCCCTCTAGTGGATTAAGGTTAATATTCATGGCGTCATGATAAGTCTGATGATTGCATAATTACGATGTGATTCATAAGTTTAAATTGATAGTTTATTTGGAGAATTTTTGGTAGTTCTTTACTTCTTTTATTCTTTTGTACTTTATTGGGCAAACTAGTGGAGAAGAAAGTAAAGATTGATGATTTATGATTGATCGGACCTATCTGGAGAGCCGTAAGATCGTGGATTAATGTTTGAACTAGTCCGAGTTTAGTTCGGCTTGAGTTCAGGTTATGTCGGACCCTAGACCGAGTTGGTGTAGGATTTCCGTGATTTTCTCGTACAACTACAAGTTTGTATGGCCACTTGAGGTTATTTTGGTACTTCCAAATTAATATATATAAACCCAAAAAGTCTTAGAGGATTGTTAGGCAAGAAGAGGTTGATGGAGACAACATAGATGGAGAAGAATGAAAGAACTCAAAAAAGAAAATGAGAGAGAAAGGAAAGAGACTTGAAGACTACAACTAGGGTTTCGAATTTTTTCACACCTAAACAAAGTTTTTATTTTCTCTTCTTGTTTTTACGACTTTATCTACTTTATTTTCTTTTGATCTTATAGTTTTTAGCATAGATTGCTAAACCCTAAGCTTGCGTTAGGGATGTAGCCTAGTTTGGGGATTTGAATTACTTAGTTTTCATAGATAATTTTGTCTTTTGAATTAATATTGTTTTAATTTGAAGACTTTGATTTGATTTATATACTTTGAATTTAATGATGCTTTTATGCTCGATCATCATAGAAGTAGTTTTAGGTTAAGTCAATATTAAGGAGATGAGATAATAATAGCGCACTGGATAGATGAACATGCAAACTTTGAGATACGAATATAAAAAGCTTGCATGACGTCAATTGTTCCTCTATTCTTAATGAGTTTAACCTATTTTCATGTGAGTTCAGGAGAAGATAGCGAGTATGTTAGGTGTGACTTAATTACTCGAAAAAGAACAAAAGCTAAATTAAATAAATGCAACGTTTAAATTACTAAATCCATGAAACTAATGTAGTTTGTCCCTTCTAAGTGAAATCCTAAGCCCTACTCCCTTCTTGAATTTGAATAAAACTTCAATTTTTGGATTTCAATTGCTAGTTTTTTTTTTAGTTAATTAAATTTATTTATTTAATTGCTTTTAATTATTTTCAATTCAATATTAATCTTCAATTAGTTCAGCTTTAATTAGAATTTTTCCAAATCTCAATTAGTTTTTGTTCCCTTTGGGTTCTAACATCTAAAACACTTAGCTAAGTTTTATTACTACGATTTGTTCTGTACAATTGTAGGATTTACCCAATCAAGCCGCATGAGGAAGTAACAGATGTGCAAGTTGTGGTGCAGTCTTACGAGATCATAGGGAAGTATGGCTTGGGGGGTTTATGCAACATTGGGAGTATGCTATTCTTTTTCAACTGAGATATAGGGGGCCTTCGGAGGTCTGCAGCTAGGTTGGCAATTTGAAGTCTAATGTTTGGTCAGAGATGGATTCTATATCAGTGATAGCAGCTATCTATAAAGGGGTGCCGGCAACTCACCCCTATGCTAACTTGGTGAACAGCTGTCGAGATTTCTTGTGCAAGGACTAGAGAGTGCACATCTGCCATGCTTTCCGTGAGGCCAACCAAGTGGCGGATTGGTTAGCTAGCTATACATACGAGCTTCAGAAAGACAAAGTCAACCTATATGGTCTCCTCATCCTCTCTCAGCCGATGACAGGAGTCAAACTATTGTTGTTTTAGGATGCGGTAGGGGCTTAATGGTGTCGTTTTGTTTGCAATGTAATTCCTGGTTTGTAGGCCTTTGGCTGCTGAAAAGATCAAAAATAAATAGATAAAGAAGATTAAGTTTGAAGCCATGCAGCTTGCCTACGTGTTGCATTCATAGATATGTCACGTATTAGCCAAAACAAGTAATCGTCACTTGAATAAATCGAGTTTTATTTAATATAGCTTTGTTAATTCCTGATTTTGTCATGTATCCTAAAATATTCTATCGTTGAATTATCTCCGATTCCTCTTCATAAACGTTGTTTTGTTTGGAGACATGCCGTCCTGCCTTTAACTGGGGAATTCACAACGTACTTTTCTTTTTTTGATCTTTTGATTAAAAAAAAGTTTAGGATAGTAGGGTATTATCATCTCACCGTCATATAACATATATAGACTATCAAGGATTTATTATAAAAATTAAGTGTTATTTATTCACAAGAGACTCTAATAATAAGTAGTTGAATTCAAATTAAAAATACAACATATTAAGAACTGAATCGTTAACCATTTACTCACCTTTGTGAAAAATTCACAACCTACTTTAGTTCATATTTAAAGCTGCTTCTTCGCGGCATTATCAATTGATACTAATTTTATTTTAGCATTAAATAGTTGGACTAACTATCCAAACACATATTGACTCAAAAAAAAAAAACTATGCAAACACATAATTTCATGCAATCGTTTGAACACAGGAAAAAAAAAACTTATTACATACAAAATATTTTACATAGTACAAGATAATATTTTAGAGTCTCGTTACATGGATTAAAAAAAAAAAGACGTTGAACAGACATATAACAATCGATTGATTGTTTTGTACAATCAGACAATTACTCTCTCTCTCTCTCTCTCTCTCTATATATATATATATATATATATATTATGCTACCATTCCTCGAACCCATGACATTGGTAAGGTCATCAGTGTATTGCCATCAAGGCAATAAGAGGGTGTTGACAATTATTATTTTGTAATAAAAAATTAATAAAAAATATGTTTATTTTTATTATAAATAATAATTATTTAATTATACAAATAATCAATTGATTGTTATACGTCTATTTAACGTCTATTTTTTTCACATCAATGTATATTTTCTCAATATTTTATAGAATACAAAAAATTTTAAGTCAAAAAAAATTGAGAAAAATCAATCATTCATAATTATATATATATTGCCTAATTAAAGTTAAAAATGCATTTTTTATGAATAAAGTTTAGAGTTTGAACCTTAAATTTTGCTCCTAACTTTTATAAGAGTCTTTTTGTCCAAATAAGCCTATAAAATTTGTGTTCAACAAAGATTTTCCTAAATAGTTTATGCAGCCATGGCTGCTCAACTTCATTCAAATGACGCGCGCATAAATATTGGATCAGCTTTAAAGTTTGGGACCTTTTAGTGGACTTATACAGCTTTATTCGTGCACACTTAATTGATGTGATAGAACTGAGAAGTAGTATCATCACTTAGCTTAATTTTATTTAATTATGTATTTTTGTTTTGATTATTCCACTTTTTCACCAAAAAAAACTATTGGGTCAGCACATCAAGAGGGCGTAGTCCCTAATCCTTAAAGCTTACATTCAAGACAGATTTTAAATACTTGTCTGCAAGCAACATTGAGGGACCGCATATTGCTTAATGCTTATATTCAGGAAAGTTTAAATGGTGAACAAGGTAACAAGCATCTTCTGACCAAAAATAAATAAATAAACAAGTAAAGAATTTATGCATCAATTCTCCATTCCGCTTAAAAGTAATTATAAAAAAAAAATAATGATAATGATGAATCATATCTAATGATACCCCAGCCCCAATAAATAAATAAATGAAAAGATAAAAAAAAAATGAATCTCCATCTGTGTGATATTATACCATGACACCATTCTGTTCTAATATGTGATCAATAACAGCTTGAGTTGATTTCCTCAGATGAAATGACCAGTTATCAGTCCAACATAACAGCAGCCTCACCATTCCGCTTTTGGGATTCTTCTTGATGGCTATGCTGATACAGTATTGCCTGCTGCTGCAGTTCTTTGTTCTCCTGCTGAGCCAGCTCATACATGTTGACCTGACTGGGCTGCAAATGCTGCAAGTGGAACATCTGATGATTAAGGAGAAACTGCTGATTGGCATCCACCCCCATCTCTGCAGCAACAACCCTCAGACGACGGACCTCTGAAATTAATGCTTCATTTAAAGCTGCCAAATCAAACAATAGCAAAAGAATGGTGCTCTATTTAGCTTCAAAGAAAAAGAAAAATTACATGAAAGATGCTCTCACAATACAATACAGTTAGTCATGAACTAAGATAAACTAAATAATGGAACACAACTATCTCATCCCTACAAACTTATGTCCCCTTATTTTTTCACCAAAAATATCCCGTGGACAAAATACCTTGAAGAGGGCAACAAGTATCCCAACAAACAACTTACGTTCCCTGAAAGCAGAGAACTCCTATCCTTAGACAATATCTGTTTTCCCCCTTTTGTTAAATCAAATTGACAGATTCACAAAAATTCCAATTTAGTGCAAGCATTTGGCCTGACAGAGGCAGCGAACTGCAGACATTGTGGTTTGATATGTTTGCTGTGAATGAATGCACAATGCTAACTTTGGATTGCTGAGGATCAGACCACAGAATTATTACTAATGTAGACATACCCCAAATAAAATTGTTAGAATCATATAAATGACTGCACCATGCACACATGTAAAAACTGCTAATGAAGCAATAACGATTAACTAGATTTAGAATCAGGCAGCATTCTTTTGTCGAAACTTACATGGGCTGATTCCTTACAATCTTAATCACTTATCAGCTTCTCCTTCCAGACCTAACCAGTCGGAGTACATGAATTTGAAATCTCTCTTAATGAAGCATCTAAGCATATCCATCCAACATCCTTTAGTCATTTTTTATTTTTTATAAGAAACTAATCCCATACAAGTGGCAGCAATCCTTGCAAATCATGCAACATAGAAAATCATGATACATTTTACCACAATTTATCCACAGGGTTCAAACAAATTTGAAGGAAAATTCATGCACAACGAAATCACCCACCTTGAATAACTAGAATTTGTTATTTGGTTAACGCATGGTTAAGTAGCATTTTCAAATAGTTCAAGTTACGAAATCACATATTGTCTAAATTTCATCTAGCCATGGACAGATTGAAATCTAAAATGATAACGGATATGTTAAACTTGATTTCATTATGTGCCACAGACACCTCATATAGAAGGTGGGAAGACATCCGTGACAGTAATACTTGCTTAAAATATTCACATTGTGCTGCAAACCTCAAATCAAAAGCAAGTGCAACTGATGTCAATGAGTTAAAATACCAGAACCATGGAAGATTGGATATGTTGTAAGTTAAAACAAACAAGGATGCCTCATGAAGCAGCCAACACTCAAATAAACTGAATACATACATCTGTGATGTACCAAAAAAGGTACAACAAAGACATGATTCCCAGGCTTGGCCTTTGCAGTGTTGAACCTGGTGGCCACTGACAAGGCCAACCCCCATGGTGAGCCGTTGAATGGCTATTGCCATTGCCTCCAGTATCTAATGGAAATGCTGGAAGCCAAGGGGGCTACTGCCACACTTGATGGCCCCCGGCAAGCCACAATTGTGAAGACAATGGAAGCTGCTATGACAGCAAAAACCTTGACTGAAGCAGTCAAGCTACTATGCTATCATCCCAAATAGAGCCAGCCTTGCAGCTCCAAAGGTCTCAAGCATCTAAAAGATGCACAATAGAAAGAAGGAAGCCAAGTGAGAGTAGCCTCTTTCATCACATAATTGGTGATTCTGTAGGGTTTGCATATGCAGGTTAGCCAAGAGAAACTGACATCTAGACAATCCATGCAACTAACTCATTACGTAAAATATGTTTCATCGAGTATTAATGAGAAAAGGAATCATAATATTTGCACTGTAAAGCCAATCACAGCAAGGCGGCCTAAAGATAGAAAAGAATGTTAATTCAGGTTGAGTTTTACAAAACATAAAAGGCAGAAAAGCAAGAAGACACCATACCATCCTTTAGTTGGGCCTGCTGTTCCAATGACTGAAGTCGAAACTTCAACTCATTGTTCTGGCTTGTGAGAGAAACAGAATCTCGCTGGATGCAACCAGAAAACATAAAGGGATTTCATAATGAGAATAACAAAATGAAAAAACAAAAAGCAGATAAGAAGAAGTAGAATCCTTAGTACCACAGATGCCCACCTGTAATACTGTAACCTGAGCAGACAATGTGGTTGCTTCACTCTGTAGAGTTTGTACCTTTTGTTCCAATTCTGATATGTACCTCAATTTCCTCTCTTTAGAACGTGCAGCTGATAGTCGATTGGCCAAAATCCTGGAATTGATAAATTACATGTGAGTAAAGTCTCAACAGCATATGATTAGCCAAACTTATGCAGCTAAAACTAAAGAAATCACAATACCTTTTCACACGTTTTGGGTCCACCATGGCAAGCTCAATGAGCTTCTCATTTGCCATGATCTTTTTCAGCTCCATTTCGTTAAATTCACCATTTCCAAACCCCAGGTTGAACTTGGACAATTTTCCATCCATTGAATTACTAAGTGAGCGTTGACCAACTTGAGTTCCAACAGGAGGAAATTTCGGAGACTCATCATCAAGCTGCAAACCTCCCATGTAGCTATCAATTGACATGCTTCTAAAATGACGGACAGACCTTCCAACATCCCCACTGGTGCTCCTCTTAAGTCCTTCCCCTTTCTCGATGAAACTTGTCACCTGCATGTTGTTTAGATGTCCTTTTGCTGGACTATCTACTTCATTGTCGCTGGTTTCATTTCCATTTATCTTGGAACCACTGGCTTTGCTATCGAAATCCTTATCCTCGGTACCAGATGAATTCCATGTATCAACGCTGTCCAAATTGATGAACTCACTAATCAAGTCATCCCCAACTTCCCCTTCAGATTTCCTCTCACCCATCCCTTCATCATTGGTATTACCATTTCTATTCCACTCCGAATCACGTTTCACCAACTCCATGGTCTTCTCTACCCCAGAATTCTCTCTTCCAGAAGCTACCCTACTGGCAATAGGCATCAACTGAAGCGAAGATTGAATCATGGCAGAAAATCCCAACGGAACACTATCACTCATGGATCGCCGATGTCCCCTGCGAGGAGGCAAACTGTCATGAATGCGCAAGGGATTAACTCCTGTCCTTGGAGAGGGAAGCTGGATCCCTTGAGAGCCACCACCACCACCCGGGAGCCTATCTTCACTGGGGACATCAGTCAAGGCAAGGTCAGGCTGATCGTGTACAGAGTGTGGCTGTGACATGAGAGGCGGGTGATCAAATGGAAACAACATCGCTGACTGGGATAAGGACCGTGAGTGGGAGGGTGGTCCACAACGATTCAAATTCTGGGAACCCGGTTGCGGCTGAGACGCGGGCCAAGAAGAAGCAGCTGCAGCTATATTATTAGGGTGGGAAGGAGGCATACCGATTCTTTTGCAGCTATTATTGCTCTCAGAACTAAAATTGGGTTTGGGAATTGAAGATGAAGATGATGATGATGGTGAAGCTGCAGCACCGCCAAACGGTGATCGATACATTTGCACAAGGCTGCCACTTTCGCTAACACCCTCCAATAAATAAAAATGCCCCCAATACTCTTATTTACTTTTATCAAATTTCAAGCATCAAACAATCTCTGGAAACAAAAAAAAAAAAAGAACAGAGAGAAGAAGAAAAAGGCCCAAAAACAAGAATTGCCATAAATCAGGAAGAGATGTGATGTGAGGTAAAGACAGGGAAAGAAAATTCCCAAGGAGAAAGAAGAATTTAGTTCAAGGAATATAACATTACTAATGGTAAATTGTTGGGTGCACGCATACCTACCTAGCTGGTCAAAGAGAAAAAATCCTGTGTCTTGGGAGTTAGCAGCAAAGCGGAAATGAATGAATGGATTTTCTTTTCTTTTCTTTTCTTTTCTTTTCTTTTGGGCGAGAGAGAGAGAGTACGAGAGGGATGGACATGGGACATTAGAGGTGTGGTGGGGTTTAATGGTTTGTTCGGCCCAGCCAGCCAGCAAAAGAAATTGCAAGCAATTGATGGCGGGCGGCGATTCCCGCTGGCCAAACTATGGCGACAATCACATAACATAACCTTGTTTACCATACAAGTACATATTGTGTTATCCAGAATCAAGCAACTTCAAAATCATCGAAACAACGCCCAAAACACGATATTTCCCCCTTTTTCTTTTCTTTTACGCTATAATATATATTTTTTTTTCCTTGTTGTTTTGATTCTAATTAGTTAATTAATTAATTAATGATGAGTTGACGAACTGGAGGGAGGCCGTGCAGTGAAGTCAGGTTAGTGTTGCCCGTTTTCTCGTCTCAACCCAACTCAATTAAGGTTTTATTAATATTTTAAATTTTAAATTTTTAAATTTTTTTATATTTAAATTTTAAATTTTTTAATTTTATATTATATCAGTCCTTTAAATTACAAAAAATGATCAATCGATTAATAAATGAGTTTAATTTAATAAAAATTATTTTAAAAAATTAAATACATAAATTAAATATTTTTTTCATCAATAAAATATATACATTAAATACTTTTTGATCAACAAATATACGAATTAAATAGGTAAAATGTATATTTTTAATAGAAAAGAAATTTAATTCATATATTTAATATTTTTTAAAATAATTTTTTGTAAAATTAAAATTATTTTTTAATAGATTGATCACTTTTACTAAATAGAATGACTGATTTAATAGAAAATTAAAAAATTTAAAATTTAAATTAAATATTAAAAACATTTAAGATTTAAACGTAAAAAAATTTAAAAATTAAAAATTAAAAATATTGATATCCCTCTAATTATAACAACTAACGCGCGGCACCTGCAGTCCCCGTAAATCATCTCCTTTATTTAATTTTCGTCTAAGTTTGAACATTGAACATTTCCTTTTTTTCCATTTTCCGGAGACATTTTTTAATATCTCATTCACAAATTCCCAACTCCGATCTCCAAAAAAAAAAAAAAAAGAAAGAAAAAGAAAATTCCCAACTCCACTCTCGACAGTCAAAACGGAAGGGCTTTGGTTTTTTTTTTTTTTTTAAATAATTAAGTTTATGGCCAAAATAATCTATAAACAAATAAAGAAGTAGACTCAATATTCGAATTGATAATTTAATAATAATTTAATAATTATTTCTTTTAATTGGTTCTAGTTTGCATTTCTCTCTCTGTCATTGTCTTACCCTCAAATAAAGATGAATTTGTGAAGGTGCGGCCAGTTGCTTTGTGAGGAGATCAGTGAGTTTTAAATTTATTAATACTGCAATCAAGTATTAACGAGATTCACACAAGTTTAATAATACTTTAGGTGGTGGGCATGTACTATAAAAAATAATTAAATAAAAATAATAATAAATAACTTACAACTTCAACTTATTAATATAATTATCAAAATACCTACAATATATCTTTTCTTTGATAAAAAAATATTGTTATTTTTTACTTTCTTTTTTCTTTTCAATTACATCTTGGGATTGCTCTCTCTTTTTAGCCTACAATTGCTCAATTTATTCTAATAAATAAATATATCTTTCAACTTTAATTTCCATTAAATTTCCATTACGAAAAAAATATGCTGCCAGAAAAAGAAGCATGTGGCTCCCTTTATTTCAGAAAACTTGGGGCTTGCTATCGACACTCTTTTCCTTAAACTCTATGGCTGTAAATAAGTTGAACCGTTTATTAAGAGTTTAGAGGTTCGAGTTGATAAGAGTTCGTTCAAGTTCGTTTATTAAAGTAAACGAACGATTCTTAAGCCTAATTTGAAAGTCTGTTTCATAAACGAACCGAGTTTGAGTAAGGTCAAATTCGACTTGTTAAACCTCATGAGTAGCTCGTTTAACAAGTTCAGTAAAACTCAATAACAGGTTCAATTAAAGAATCATTTATAAGCTCATTTATAGTATCAATAATAAATCATTTTTGTAATTATTTAGAAATTTTCTTGTACTTATTTATAAGATCAAACATACCGTTGTAGTCTGAAAAAAGGATATCACTTTCGAATATTTTATATTTATTTATGTCAAAAAAAATTTTATATTTATCACTTATTTTTGTAAAAAAAATATTTAATATATATTTGACTCAAATCTTTCAAAACATTCTGAACTCAAAAAGCTTCCAACACCCACTTTTCAAGTCCACCATGTACAACACTACCAATTTTAACTTTTAACCTAATTCATCTTTCTATTTTCTTGGTTGCAGTTACTTTAGTCTTCTCCAATTTCCATCGTTTAGTTTTCTCCAATCTCCATTGTTCTATCTCATAATGGCGAAAGACCAACCTGATTCCTCACTTATTTAATCAACTGTAGATGAGTTCTGATAATTTATTTTTTTTAGTACAAAATTTATATTTTTGAGTTATTTCATTTCTTATCTGTTGAGCTTTCAATTTTTTATGTGGGCTATCTTTTGTTTGTATTTTCTTTGTTAATAATTTTTTTTTCAATTACTTGTTTGGTTGTTTTGGTACCTTAAACGCTTTTGAGTTCTTTATTTTTGACTAAAACTAAAACAAATGACATTGTTTTCCGCTTTAACTCCATCATCGGATGAAATCTAGTGTTGTTCGATTTCTAGCAAAGTTGCAGAATTTCATCCCGAGTTTGAACCCAAGCTCGAGTCCGAGCTCAAATTTAAGCTTATTATTGAGTTATATTTCGAACTGAGCTGAGCCGATTCCAAATTTCACCAATACTTCCTCCAGCCGAGCTCTCGCCTTATTTTTGAGGCTCGTATCGAGTTCGAACCTTATAAATTTTGAGTTGAGTCGAGCCCAAACACACACAAACTCAACTTAGCTCGACTCATTTATGACCCTATTAAATTTACAGGATCTTTATTTTAAAATGTTTCCACACGTGACACTTCTATTTGTTTCTTTTGTGCTTTTTGAAGAGTTTCTAAAATAAAGAATAGTATTTGCAAAGTTAATTCTAGTGATAAATGCGCAATTTAGAGGCGTAGCAAACAAACTTCAAAGATAAGGGAAAAAAAGGACTTATGAGCCCAGATTTTGAAACTAAAGTCTCTCCATTTTTATCTCCCCTTTTCCAATAATACGATTTTCATTTCCTTTATAGTGGGCTTTTGAATTTTGTTTTTTCTTTCAGTTAAAATATACCATAAATTCACAACACAATAGCATCTCACTCTTAAGCTTCTTGTTGTACTTATTGTCTACCATTTCGTAGCTTTCAGTTAGTCTTTGATGGCAAATACAAATTATTTCCTGAATTGAAACTCATGATCATTAACAGTACAAAAATAAAAATTAAAAATTACGTCTTGATTTAAATTTGAATACTAAATATATGCAAGGAGGTAGTTAGATATGAAAAATATTACTGGCTCATAAAAATTATTTTCTAACATGTATAATGAGTGTAAAAGAAGTTATTCTTCTTTAGTTAAAATGAGAATCATTGTGATTCCCCTCAATGTTGTTGAGTTGTTATTTACAAAATATTGAATTGTGAGTTATATCTCTTAGTGCTAATTGATTTTTTTTTTTATTTTTAGTAAAATCTTAATTTTACAATTTAATTATAAAATCTAATCTTTAATACCTCAAATAAATTTTAAATAGAGTCTCAATTTTGATAACTTTACTTCATTAGAGAATCACGGAGTCCAGCATATGCTTTCTTTGTGATTCTTAAGATGAAACTATTCTACATTTGCTGCATGACTGCGCTGATACACAAAATCTCTGGTGTCAGCTGATTCTATCGAAAAAGCGATCTCTTTTTTTTCATCTCTCGTACCATGACTGGTTGATTAGAAGTATTCGAGATAGTTTTGGCTATAGTGGCACCAAGATATGGTCAGCCACTATTTCGATCGTCTGATGGTGGCTTTGGAGGTGGTGGAATGACTGCAACTTTTCTGCTTCATCCATCCTACTCCTCAATGAAGTAATGGTCTTCGTGGCTTTTCTCTACCCAGTTTTATAAAACAGACAGTCAACAGCTAGACCCCACACGGAATCGACACTCCTACTAATAGGAGTAGCCAGATTCACCAGAAAGGAAGACATATGCCTAGCTAATTGGTGACTGGAGTTCTTCCGAATAACTTCGTAGGTGCACACATTATGGATCATTCGAATCAAGGTCTCCAACTATGGGCCGCTTAGCTCTTTAGAAGAAAGAGTGAGCTGTGCATCAGGAGTTACATCCCTTTCTTTCAATGGTGAAATGTAATCCTCGTAGAGAACCTCATCCAAGTTATCCTCACTGGCATCAGCAGGGTCTCTAGCCAAAGAGACCTCAAGCAGATCCTGGGAATTGCCTGCAATGCCCTTACCCAGGTCTTCGGCCTTTGATAGAGTTGCTGAAGGACATGCTTCGGAATCTTTCCTTTTCCTGCTTACCAAAGAATCCAATGAAGATGCACAAACTAAAAGACACAGTCAGGAAGGGGAAATAGTACACCCGACAAAATGCTTTTATAGTAGGAAAAAGTAGCCCTCAGGAAGGGGAAAAAAAGTACACCCGATTTTGTTCGGAGCCGTAACTCATACCCAGGCTGAAAGGCATTCCTAATGGAGTCAATCACACACCGATCGATCTGAAAAACCACTTCTTCCATAGATATCTGATTCTCTCACACCAAACAACAGCAACTTTGCTGGATGGGACTACGTTGAAATTTGCTTTTTGCTTTATCCTTATCATGCCCTCAAAAGAAGACGAAGAAAACAAAATTTCAGAAACCTAGAGTGACTGATAGGCGGAGAAGGTGAAGAGTAAAAAGGAAGCAAAAACGAAATCTCAGTTTTGTCCCTAAAAGTGGGGCGTAGGCTTTTTAACAGAAAAAAGATGGTTGGGAAGAGAGAGTGGGAGGGAGCGGGGACAGAAGAAATGTCAATAATATAATAACGTAAAATATTATTGTAATAGTATTAATTTTTATAATAAAAATAACACAATAATTTTTTATATTATATTTTATTTCACAAATAATTAAAATTATTGTATTATTAACACTTTTCCTCACCACTTCTTACGTTTCCTGTAGACGAACACAACCCTTAATAAAAACACACCTACAGGAAGTCGTGACCCTTTTTACATAGAGTAGCTCACAAAACGATGACAAAAAATTTGAAACCTTTTCGATTAATGGAAAAACGACATGTCTTCGCTCATTAAAGGGCAAGGATAGGGACCTTTTTAATGGGCTTTGACCACAACGCAAGGTTCCAAGCCTTAAGATGCTGACTGCTCAGCAACACTCATGGCTCAGCCCGAAGGCCCAATACGAGAGTTGATCACACTACTTTGGGCTGCTCCGAGCTTTCGGACCCCTGACATTCACATTAACTCTTACGAACAAAATCCGATAAGCCCCATCATTTATCCTTTCCATCAGTAGGACTGCACAGTAGTCCTTTCAAGCATTAAAGTTCTGTCAACATTAACTTAAATACAAGGACGAAATCATGTTCAAAATGGTATCTTACTTATGAACAGTTTCCAATACTTGTACTGGTTGGGCGGTGTCTTAGGATCTTCATAATAGTGAGGTCGCATTATGCTACTATAGTTGCTTAGATAACGTGTCCGTTGGCAATCCTGTGGGCGTCTTTAGGCTCTAATCATGTTTAGATTGTAGTCCATTAACAGTCCTAAAACTGCTTTAGGAGCTGTTTGAGTGATAATCTGTCAGCAGTCTCAGGACACATTTGGGTGTCAACTTATTGTGAGCAGTGTCCCTTTAGCGATCCTTCAACACTTTTAAGCATTACCCATGCAACCTCTTTGTATAGGCAAACCGCTTTGATTTGTTTATTTAGTCTTGATTTTCGATGCAGTGTCTTTTCGTGTTGTGAGTTACTTGGTACGAAGAGTTGTGCTTTACTTCAATTCAGGGTAGCTGTTGGCTCAAGGTTCTTTTGCTTCCTCAAAAAGACATTATCTTTTTTTTCTTGGCGACTATGATTCTTACACTGAACTAGTCTCTAACACGTGGCATAGAATAATGGGAGGTTGATGCGGCACAAAATCCTCATGGAGCTGTAATTGCTATGTTGTCGAAGATATGCACATACATTATGGATTTTGTACCTAATACCTTGGTTCTTTATTTCAATTGTCATTATTTCTAGTCGATATGTCTCCTCAATTCTTGGACTAGAGTAGTACAAATAGAAGAATTTGTGCTTGAGGATTGTCATTATCCTTACTAATATACTCTAACTTCTGATTTTTCTATGAAACTTTCTCAAAGGCTTTTTGTTCCAATGTTGTTTTTGCTTCAACTATACTTAGAAGTGCAGATCCTTAACCAGAAGAAAGCGCCTCTTTGGCTTTGGGAGATTGGTAGATAAATCCTCAAAAAAGTTTACAGTCTATTAAAGCTTTTGCATGGTAGGTCACTGCCTATTACATATATTGCATTTGCTTTCATCGCACATAGGCAGGTAAGGGCAGACTCTAGCGGCATTTTGTTCCTGCCTTTAAGGCGAGGTATGCTGTCACAAAATATGGTCGTTTCCTTACTATCGTGGTCATATGTTGCTCACCTCAAAGATTTTACGAGTTAGTCAAAGGAGTAGCCCTTCCATTGTTTCTGCTCCCACAATAGGCATGTCCTAGGGAGGTTTCGATCCCAACTAGGGAGACTATCAACCCAAAGGTACTGAGCGATTTGTTTCGCTTCCTTTGTCACCTCTTTCCTTGAGGCAATGCTGAGGGAAAGGAAGGAAATTTTCAGCCCAATTAATGCTTAAAATCGATTCTCACAGGAGTCATTTTAAAATTTGCAACTAGGGAACCTTGTGTTGGATTACTTTGTTTCTAAATGAACCTTATGCATATAGGTACTTCTTGTGTTTTGTTCAATGTATTAACTCTAGAATGAAAGAATATTTAATAAGACTCTTTACTTGTTGTGTCACATTCTTTCTAGATTTTCCAAATTCTTTATAGCATGTTGGTGTTGTTGTTCTTGTTTCGTTTGATTTCTTTGAGATGTAAATCGTATGTCGCGCACTAGTATTCACTAGTAGTGTACACACCTCACATTACTGGCCCATTCTTCCAAAGGGGAACAGGCTCGAGCTCGAGTCAATGCGCATGCTCAATCAAAAGCTAAGCTCACGTAGAGCTCACTATACACTCTTAGGAGCCTAGCTCAATTTTTACAAGATGAATTGAAGAACTCCTTCCATATTCATTCTAAGCTGCTTTACGATGGCGTAAGCTTGATCAAAGTACCATACTTGTGGTTGCCCTATTTGCAATCCTTTTAACTGAGCCATGATTTAGGTAAACAGCTCTTTACCCCATTCTCTTTAGGCGTTCTGCTTTCCGACCTATAATTTTACCTAATTTTAAGGCAATATGTGGCTAAATGAGGAAGCTTTAGCCAGCTGTCAGTCTATTTTGAACAGTTCACGATTTGTCCGTCCACTAGGCTGATTGTAAAAAAAGCGCTTATTGTTTCATACTATCTCTTAGTTCGATCAATCAAACCGGCAATCCAAGTAGATCGACTATTGGCATTTCTAGCCCCAACATTTCTGAAGCTCCTAGCTCCTAAAGAGTGATTGTAGCCTCACCCATCGGTGCCCAAAAGAACTTGTCTCGCCCAATGCGTTAAATGTGATTACTTTTATTCAATCATGGCTAGGTGGCTTTTGGCTTGGTATATCCAAACCGTGTTTTAGCCTACTTGTAGCTCCTAAGAACTAGCCCTCTTGGGACAAGTAGCTTTTTGAGCTCGTTTACTCATTTTTGAAGAAAAGGTCATGATCTAATTTGTGGATAAGTGGTGCTACTTCTTCGAGCTTACAAGATCACTCACATTTATTGTAGGATAGTCATTGCAACATATACAAAAGATGCTCTTTCTTTTCTTCTTTTTTCGTTCCCTAGCCATAAGCCAGTATTCCAATGCATTTGTGACTTAACCCTAGGTATAGTACAACTTAGCCTTAGGCACAGTGCAAAGACTTAATCAGTTATGAATAGTATTTTCCAAGGCTGGCTGAGTTCCAATCTCATTGAATAAGGGTTCCATTAAGCTGCTCAAGTCTGTAGCTACTAGGGACAATCTCCTCATTAGCCTTCCCAATTTGGGGCAAGCTTGTTGGTACCGTCGTCAGTCTTGTTGGGTTCCCAGCATCTGAGGATAAGGTCTCTAATAGTGAAGAAACGTGGCCTCACTTTCTTATCATAGTATTGTGTCATTTTCTTATGATAAGGTTCTACCTAAATAAAGGTTTGCTCATTTATTTCTTCAGTTGTGTCGAGCTCGTCCCTTAGTAGATTGTTATTGTCTTCTTCTTTGAAGTGAAGGTTGCCAACTTGGTTCTCTAATTTCTGTAGGAATCATGGCCTCAGTTTTGAACTCTAAAGAGAAGGGGGTTTTATTTATTGCTTTTCTTGGGGTAGTTCTATATGCCTAGAGGACTTTATGTAACTGGTTTGCCTATTCTCCCCTTTTTCGTCCCTAACACTTCTTAAGGCCAGGGATCATATTTCTATCGGTAATTTCTGCCTGTCTGCTTGTTTGTGGATGCTAGACAACAACAAATTTGAGAGTGATTTCTTGATCTTTGCAAAATATTCAAAAGTATTCCTTATCAAACTATTCTCTATTATCAGTAATGAGCAACTTGGGGATACCAAACTGACAATGATTTGCTTCCCAAAAAAAGTATGAATCTCTCCGCTTCTGCCCACTTTGTGAAGTAGTCTATGGCCACTATTTCATGTTTTTTTTTCCTCCCAAGGCGAGGGAGAATGGGTTGATGATGTCAATGCCCACTGAGTGAATGGCCATTGAGAATGGATTACTATAAGTTTGGTGGCCTTGATGTTGCTAAATCTTTGACAGGTGTCACACTTCTTGACGAATTGTTCTGCATCTTTAACCATGTTGGGCCAATAATATCCTTGCTTATGGATGTTCTTTTACAGAATCAGGGACCCATCATGGTTGCCACGACTCCTTTATGCACTTTGCTCATTATATAGGAAGCTTTTTGTGGGGTGAGACAGTTCAGCAGTGGCTGAGAGAATGAACACTTGTATAGTTACTCGTCGAAGATGACATAGTGAATTGCTCTATGTTGAATTTTCTTAGCCAACACTTTGTCATCGGGGAGCTCTTCTTGCTGTAGGTACATTAGGATGGGATCCATCCATGAAGGTTCTTGGGGAACCAGCATGACTTTTTTAGGGGCTGCAACATAACTAAGCCGACTAAGGGTCTCAAAAAAGACCACTTCTCTGATCCAAGGTTGAGAGACGTTATGTGCCTTGGACAAGGCATTCACGTGAGAGTTCTTAGTTATGGGGATATGATCGATAAAAACCTTTGCTCCAACTTGTTTAGTGACCAAGATAAGTGAGGGGACTTTTGAAAAGTATTTGACCATGGATTCCTCCCTGGCATCGAATTTTCCTTTTGCTTGCCCCACGATGAGTTGTGAGTCACTGTATATTTGCAATTGCCTGATCTGAAGAGCCCTAGCCATCTCCATTCTTGTTATTGAAGCTTCATAGTCAGTTTTATTGTTTGAGGCAAGAAACTAAAATTGCAGGACATACTCAAGAGTGATTTTACCTAGTCCTGCGAAGACTAATTTGGCTCCACCTTCATCCTTGTTAGATGACTCATCAACGTATAGCGTCCAAAGTTCTGGAGGTGTCAACATAATTGCATCATCTTTCGCCTCTTTGAACTCAAAACACCCATTGATGAAATCTGCCAAGGCTTCTAATTTGATTGTAGTCTGGGGTTGGAAACAAATGTCGAATTCGCTTAGCTCGATAGACCACTATAGCAGTCTTCCTACCACTTCAAGTCTATAGAGGACCAACCTGAGGGGCTGATTCGTGACAACAATGATCCTATGGGCTTGGAAGTAAGGTCGCAGTTTTTGAGCCATTGTAACCAAGGTGAAACCTAGGTTGTCAAACTTTGGGTAGCGAAGTTCAATGCCTTGTGATATCTTGTTGATGTAGTACACGAGCTTCCATACCTTATCGATCTCACGGACAAGAAAAGTGCTGACCACATACTAATTTGCCGCTAGGCATAAGTAAAGATCCTCTCCGAGGATTGGCTTGCTGAGCAGTGGAAGTGATGATAAATATTACTTAAGTTATTAGAAAGCATATGCACGCTTCTCTTTCCACTCTAATTTAGGTGTTTGTTTGACCAGTAAGAAGAATTGTAGTTTCTTGTCGCCAGATGTAGGTATGAACCAACTGAGGTATACGGTCATTCCACATCTAAACATCTCTAACGCACGTTAGAGATTAAAGGCAGTGGATAGCCTTGATTTTTTATGGGTTGGCCTCGATGCCTTTGCTAGATACGAAGAAACCCAAAAATTTTTTGGGCTGAACTCTAAAGTTGCACTTTGACGGGTTGAGCTTCATACTAAGCAATTCAAGGTGGAAAATGTCTCTCCAAGGTTGTGGACATGTTCTGCAGAGTTTATACTTTTCACTAGCATGTCGTCCACGTAGATCTCTATCTTTTAGTCTATCTGGAACTGAAATATGTTATTGACTAGTCTCTGGCACGTTGCTCCTCTATTCTCGAGGCCAAAAGGCTAACATTGTAAGAGTACGTACCTCATTATGTGATGAAGGAGGTCTTTTACTGGTTTGAATCATACAAGAGAATCTAGTTGTACCCTTAGAACGCGTCCATGAATGTCAAGAGTTTGTGCCCAAAAGTCTCATCTACAAGCTGATCAATAAAAGGAAGTAGGTAGCTATCTTTTGGATAGGATTTGTTAAGGTTAATGAAGTCGATGCACATTCTCCATTTGCCATTGTGTTTCCTAACCATGACAACAGTGGCGAGCTAGTCAAGGTACCTGATTTTGCAGATGAAATCAGCCCTTATAAGCTTGTCTACTTCTTCCCAACAAATGCAAGCCTATCTATTGACATGTTGCGCTTCTTCTATTTCACTGGGCAACTGCTTTATCAGCCTCCAACTTATGGATCGTGACTTCCAAATTTATACCTAGCATATCAATCGGTACCCATACAAAGACTTCTGGGTATGATGGAAGGAAGTGGAAGAAATTGACTTTCACTTTTCCCTCCAATCTTTCCCCGATTTGGAAGGTCCTAAAGGGGTCATCAGGTTTGAGAGGGATCGAGATGAGCCCTTCAGTCAATGTGCCTTGGTCTTTTCGTAGGTCAAGCTAATAGTCGAGACTAGCTACATCCATGAAGGGTTGTTTCTCTCTGCTATTGATTCATATGTCCTGTAGCTTTCAAGTTCGTTTCTAAGATCCCTTAACTTCTCCAATTCCCTAAAAGGTGGAAAATTTTCATCTTCAGGTATTTAATGGAGACCACAGCATTGAAAGCTTGTAGCACAGTATCATCCTGTATGAAGAGGGGAAGCCGACCAACACAAGCAGAAGCTGGACTGAGCTCATGGTGGGAGCTAGCCCTATCAATACTGGTAACTTAATATATCCTTGAGGGCGTACAGCTTCTCCTATGAATCTATAGAGGGGAAAGTTGGACACTTGAAGATCCTTTGTTCTGAATTTCTTTTGGTCAAATGCATTTGAATACAAGATGTTGACCAAGCTGCCTGTATCCACCATGACTCTTTTGACATTGAAGCTATATACCTTGAGTGTTATAACAAGTGGATTGTCATGCGAGTATTCAACGTCATGAAGGTTGTCATTAGTAAACACAATAGGATAATCATCAGCATCTTTTCTATGTTTTTTTCCCTGAACATTAAGCACCTAGTGCATGAATGAAGTTGTTGGAGTCCCGTTGGAATAGTTCAGGGGTCTAGCCAATACGACGTGAATAGTTCCTCTAGAAAGGGCCTCTTCCGGTGGCTGATGTGCTTGCTCCTGATTCCAGCCTTTATGCTAGGAGCGGTCACATGACTACCTGAGTCCTTCCTTAGGGAGTTTTGTCGAGCTGATGACCATTGTGGGTAATATTGGATTGAACTCCCTTAAGTAGCACTACCTGACTTACCTTTCCACCTCATTACAAAGACTTATGCATTTGTTGATGTCGTGACCATGGTCATGATGAAACTAACAATACTTGTTTGTGTCTTTTTGATGTGATTTGCCTTTCATTTTTTATAGGGTAACAAGGAGATTCTTGTCCTGCACTTCAAGTAACACTTAGGAAAGAGGAAAGGTTATGGTAGTATAATTTGAGTACCTCTTTTCCTCTTAGCTACCGTCCCTCAGGATGAGATGTCTCTTAGAAGAAAGCAAGCTCCTGGAGGGAGCTTCTCACTTCTTCCTTTTGCGTTTCTTAGAGCACTTCTGGGTCTCTTGCGTTAAATGCTTTTGTGTTACCCAGGACTTCGCAAGCTCATCTTGGGCTTGGTTAGCCTCTTCGGCAATGATGAAGCACTCTTCTTTTGCCATGATCTCGTTAAAGTTCATAGGTGGGTTCTTAGCAAAAACCAAGTGAAGTAAGGCTGCTATAGGCTGTCATAAAGATGGTCGGTGCCATTTCACAAGTCAACTCCTTAATGTCCAGCATGGCTTTGTTAAATCTAGTAACATACTCTCTAAGGAATTTTCCCACCTTTTACGAATAAGCATTAAGGTGATGGAGTTGTTTTTCCTCCACTTGCTAGTAGTGAACCTAGCAATGAATTGTTTGCTCAGTTGCTCCAAACTTCTGATAGAGTAGGTGGAGAGAGAAGAATACTATCTTTGCGTAGGTCCCTTAAGAGTTGTTGAAAATGCTTTGCATGCCATGGCATTTGATGCTGCTTGCAACGACATGAGCAAACGGTTCCAATATTCAATTAGATCTCGCTTCTCATCGTAGAGTTCAAGTGAGGGAAGTTTGAACTTCTCTTACACCGAGCCTTCTAAATCTCTTTAAAAAGAGATAACTGTAGACTCTTGGAGCCCTTTCTACATAGCTTGTTTAGACTCCTCAAGAGCTGCAATATGGGCTTGCATGTCTTTTTCCTGTTGTAAAACTGAATCCTCTAACGTTGGATTATCAACATATCCTAACAAAGCCATCTTATTGTCATCAAACTTTGTTCGAGTTGAGTCTAAAGTGAAAGAGTCTTCTTGAATGGAACGTCAGTGTTGAGGACCGTAAAAAGGATCAGACGAGGAGTCATCCTCTGGTGTTAGATGGGATGCATGTGGTTACCCTGTCGTTGTGAAGGGCAGTTGTAGCACCTTTGTTGTGACGAACGGGCTCCACCTTCTATCCTTTCTCTCCTAGGCAATCATCATTGCTTAGGAGCATTGTCTTTTGGGTACTGCAGAGGTTCATCGCATCTCTGTCCCCTAATAGTGGCGTTTTCTTACTATGTGGGGTTTTGCACTACCTCTAGAGCTTAGGATCTAGGTGCTGGAGTCGTTGGGAAGCAAGTAAGGCGTTCAAAGCTGTATGCATGGTGTTCATGTGGCTCTCAAAGTTGGTAAATCTCTTTACTGAGGCAGCATCTGGGCTCTGACTCGTCAACGTCGCTCCATCTGGCCATGCTTCCATGGGGTAAGTAGCAAAGGCTGGGGCAAAAGAGAAAGACTAACTATCTTGGGCCTAATCACAGATAGTGGGTTAGTCGTGTTTGCATGTTGCCGATTTGGCAAAGATGAGAAGAGTTACAAAGTCACCGGGCCCTTCGAAAGGGTAACAAAGCTTTTCAATGTCTCTTCTAAACAAAGGACAACTCATGAAGGAAACAGAAATTGGCAGAGATACACAGCTTCTCATTTCCAGAGGTAGTGCCAATTGATGGTCATTATTAGTCGTGCACTCAACTGCCACGGGGCCTCATGCATGGACCTACAAAACAGCAAGGCTTGGACCGAGGGGATGCCTTAGAGTAAGTACTCGAAAGCTCAAGTCTGTAAGTAGGCAAGCAGGACCAAGAAGTCCCAATGAGGTCCTCACGGGTAGCTTATGTTGGCGGGGCACCAGAGGTGGGGGCCCCATCGGTTTATGCGTGGAGGTGCTTATGAAGGTATGTGTGTGTTAAGAAGGAAGTTAGAGTTAAGACAGTTGTTATGAGGAGTTCAGCCTAGATTGGATTTAGTATCTGATCGAGAGTCTGGGATTCGAATCCACTACATAGACGTGCGTGTTTGGTTTATATACTAGCATGTAGACTACAATAGTCTGATGCTTGGAAAGACTTGCACTCCACATGTGATAGATTTGATAGGTGTCTCGCAGAGGGTACCTCGGGTTGTAGGAGCTTGGGCATATGCTATGGGCTACCTAGCGAGCTCTATGCAAGCTGCCGCATGAGTTACTGAGGCAACTTGCTCAATCGACTTTTGGGCCCCTAGAGACCGCTTCGCGAGGCCTAGACTCAAGTCCGTGACCCACATGCATTACTTTAGGCCCACGTTGGGTGATATCTATCACTGGTAATTACTTGGCACAAAAAATAAAAAGTTCAACCTTAATCCTAAAAAAAGAAGTGAAAAAGTAATGTAAAAATCCAACTCATACATTTGTCGTTTTGAAAATTTTGTTGGTCAATGTTGATATGCCAAATTGTTATAAAAATTTGGGCAAACCAAATATGGTAAAGAGTTGGGTGGGCAAGTACGCATTATGTATTTAAAATGATAATAAAAATTAGGTGTACTAAATATTATAATTTTCACATGTTAATGAAATAAGTTTAAATTTTAATATTAGTTAGTCTATTTCTGTTAAGAATGTGTGTTAGAGTGTAATGTACCATCTAGTCATCACTTTTTTTGTTTCTTTTGTATTTTTCTTTCACGATAATCAATAAAAATGATCATGATTTGTCCAATAGTGACAACAAGTGAAGCACAAGTGTCTCTTTCAACCTGTGTTGTTTATTGTAAGAAAAATAGTTAGAATTGTAATTATCCTTATAGCAGTCGCTTGATTACTGGCAAATCGAACTCCCGCAATCTAGATGGTATCACTAACGTGGATATCACGTTTGTTCATAGCGTAAGAACCTAAAAACTAAGAGAATCAATGGAGAATATGTTTTTCTATTTTTTTAGTATTAGAAAAGTTGTAAAATGTAAAAGTGAGTTTCTCGAGAGCATCTATTCATATTTATTAATGTAGACTCGATATAGTTATCAATACATTTCAGTAACTTCTCAATAGTTGGGCAAGATTTTCAACTCTTTTAAACTTCTCTTTTAATTTGGTGGGTTAACCAATCATGGGCGAGTCAACCCATCCACTCTCATATCAAGGTTAGAAAAACCCAATCATTACTCGAAAAACATTATCAATGTTCAGTTCCTCATAATTAATTTATGCAAACAAATGGGTTATGTGACCTATGAACACACATGTACTTGGAAGCATATCTCATACACTTACTTGAGATACATTGTTGCTACAATGCTAAATAAATTATGAGCATTCTTATGACAAATTTCATGCCTTGTTATAACCTAGACATATTTTTTCATATCAATCTCAACTCTCTATATTCCTCTCAGGCTAAGTTAGACTCTGTGTTCCTCATATGCATCCATAATTATATTTTATTTACCATAAAATCAACGAAAATTCGCTTCCAATAGCCTTACCAAATGGTTTTGTACTTGGTTTTCCTACAACAAGGCCCTCTCTAGATAATTTATCCATTCTCTCTTGTTCAATATGATCTAGTCTAGCATGCTAGGTATTTGCATTTACAACCTTATTTTTTTTTTTTTCTAAAATCGCCCAGTATCTAGCCCAATGGGCTGACTAATCTGAACCGATTTGGGGAGGATCCCGAAGGGCGGCAAAGGTCTCCCAGTGAGTATTTAACGCGACTACATTCCTAGAGACTCGAACTCGAGACCTCTAATTAAGCGATGATGAACCTCTGCCACTCGTACCAGCGCTCACTGGTATTACAACATTATTTTTAGTTTATGCAATAACAAAGAAAAAAAAAACTATTATAGATATTAAACATATCATAGTTAATATCTAACATAAACAAACCATCTGACAAATGTCTTCGACCAATATAAAAAGTGTCATAAAAAATATTTACATCACAATCTTTGGAAACAAGTTTATAGTCTAAATGTAGAAGAACAAGAATAGTAACATGATTCCATCGAATTTCAGGTACATAAGAACGTCAAAAAGTAGTAGGGTTTAGACATCTCACAATTTGTTAATTTTTTGACTTTTACCCTTATGTTGCTTCCAACTTATACCCTTCTTGAACTAGCTTCAATTCAATATGACTCCACATATGCTTCTCGTTTTGTATTTACATGGTGTGTGGCCTCTAAGTCTATGATCTACAAAGGATTAAATTCAATCAGCAGTACTGAGCTATAAAAGTTACGTAATTAATGGAAAGCAAAAGTAAAGGATACCTTTTCTAACTCAATGTATTCGTGAGCAAAATGACCTCGTTTGTCACAGTTGTAGCATGTCATCTTGGTCTTATTGTTTTTCTTCCTATACAACAATCATTCTTAACTTTTTTAATTTTTGTCATTTCCTTTCCCTTTTTTATAATGCTTAAAACGCCACTTGCATTTTAAATTAGGAATAGCTTTTGAACTAGCCTCAGCTTCAGCCACTTTCATTTGACTAGAGGACATAGCAGCACTAAAGCGCTCTTCTTCTAAAATCAAATGACAAGAGATATCTTCAAAGTTTTTGATAATCTCACTATGCATCATATTGATTGTCATATGATTCCAGTTTGAAATAATAGAGTAAATGATAAGCTAAACTTGTTGCTTATCCATAAAGATATGGTTAGCTACTTTGAACTCCTTAATCATAGTAGCCATCACGCTCATGTGTTATCTCATATTATGATAAGACTTCTCTATAGAGACATTAAAATTCATCGTAAGCTCCCTCAGCCTGGTGGTCGAAGTACTCCCATACTTGTTTATCAAACCCAACCACAATGCTTAGGTAGTCTCATATTCCTCAAACTCATGGACGAGATCATCCTTTATGTTCTTAAACAAAGCAATATAAGCCATAACATTCTTTATTTTCCAAGCCCTGAAGGGTTATTGGTCTAGCCTTTGCTTAATTGAGGTACCCTTTCCAAAGTTCACCATAATATGGTTGATGGCTTCCAACACTTCATGCTCTTTGAGGATCTAGTGAACCTGGGGAAACTAAATGTCATAGTTTAAACTAATCAATTTATCCGCTTTGTTGAGCTTGCTAACATTAATCTCTGTTGTCGTGGTTAATAATAACCTTAAGACATTTATCAATGATTAGTACTAGTACTTTAAACATTTATTTTGCACCAATATTGAAATAAATTATCAATCATCTAAAAATTAGTTAAAAAATCGAAAGTCAAATATAATCCCAATCATCTTCCTTTATGCTAATAGTATATTATTTTAATTTAATTAAAATTGTGCAAAATCTAATTTCTTAGTTGAAGATTCTCGTAATCTTTCCGACCTAATAACTCCCACTTGAAAACACACAGTTGAATTAATTTAGTCGCATACAAAATTTATATATGTTGAGGAATACGGATAATAATTGAACACATATAGCAACATAATATACATTAACAATAAAATTTTACATACGTGACATCAACTATGAGCATACATAACACTAAATATAGAATAATATGTATAACAACATTAACTAAATATGGAATAATACGTATAATAACATTATCCTTTGCAACTAAGACCTAAACATTTTTTTTATTACACATGGATTAGAAAAGGTAATGAGTTCAAATAAGAGAACTGCTAACTGGTGAAGTCTCATTCATCTTAGCATTTTATATTACCCTAGGCCCAGCTTTCAAAAGCCATGAACTAATCTTCATTTCACCCAAGCGAATATGCCTTGTAGCTAGGAGATTAAGACTTATGGACAACCCAACAAAGCACCTTCTAGCATGCTCAATGCAACACTTTCATTCTTTCTTGAGGAAATCCTCTAAATCATCATACTACTCAATAGTGTGTCTAGTGTGCTTCAACTCACCACACACCTCTGCCCTCCATGAGTTTGTCAAGTACTTGGGCACATCATCGATCTTTACCTCTTCTTTAAGCCTCTTAAACATCGATGTTTCAAGATAATCGATTAAAAATTTTGTATATTCGACATGTTCCATAAGCTTTTCATCTTTTTTCATCTTACATTCTTTAAAAGTGCCAAAAAAAATTCGTTGGGAATACTAGTTCTCTCAATTGTTCGAGAAACTCAAAATTTATTCTTCTAAGGCACTCTTTAGTCACCTTTTTAGCTAGAGTTCAGATCAAACAAGTCATTTTCCTTGAAACATAACCTTTAAGAATACTAGCAATAATCAACATTAAAAAAAACATCAATTTTCATAATCTACAAATTTTTGAAAAATAATATCATTTTCTTATATGGCATAAAATTTTAAAGAAAAAAAAAAAGTTAAAGCAAATTTCAAATTTTTATGATATTCTTACAAATTATTATGAATTTTTAAAGAACTAATTTATTTTAAAAATAATCAGAAAATAATCAGAAAAATGGCAAAAGTAAGTGACATGTGACAATTTCTAATTTGTCAGCCGAAAAGAAAATTATAATGACTCTTGATTCTAGTCAACTCAGCCACTTAGCAGTGTCTCATTAATGGTCAAAATAGGTGCACGTGCACCTGTCCACACCATATCAGCCAAAGGTACATCCGCTACACTCGACGTCGTTCGGACCTATCGTCAAATTTTGACCACACCGCAACTTGGCTTCTTTAATTGATTGGTGTGGTCTGTTTTTGTAAATAACATATGTAAATATGCTTTTCGAAAACCATCAAAACACGTAAGATTGAAATTGATTATGAACACTATTCTTCTTCTTAAAATTCCATATTCTATTCAAAACTTTAAGATTCAATTATTCTCAATTGGAAAGCCAGAATTCACAATTCATACATGGTTGGAAAGCCCATGATGAGTGCTTTCTATACACATAAAAGTTTGCTCCACCAAATTGTTGCTTACTGTGTTAATTTCGAAAAGAATTCGTACTACAAGAAATTCAATTTTATCACCAATTAGATAGCCGAAATCGGGAAATTTATACAACATGTGATACACATCAAAAACTTATCACAAGCAAAATTTTTTTTCCATAACAACAATGCATGTGAGAGAAATGAATTTTAGAACAAATCATCCCAAAATAAATGAAAATTGCACTCAAAATAAGAAGGAAAATTTTGAACAACAATCTTTCATCATTTTTAATACCAACATGAGTCTAAACTGGCTATGATACTAATGTAAGAAAAATAGTTGGAATCATACCTTTGTAGACCTCCAAAAGTAGGTAACAGATTGACCAAAGGCAAATCGAACATCTCTCGCAATCTAGGTGTTGTCACTAGCACATACATGAACTTTGTTCACAGCCTAAGAACCTTTTACCAAGAGAATTAATAAAAAAATATTTTTGCTGTTTCTCTAGTATACGAGAAGTTGTAAGGTACCATCCACCCATGACCTTAACGAAGGTTATGGGTTCGAAGAATGGTAAAAACAACAACAACTAAAAAAGAAGTCATAACGCACAAAAGTGAGTTTCCCGAGAACATCTATTTGTATTTATTAATGCAGACTAGATACAATTGCAAACACATTTTATTAACTTCTCAATAATGAGGAAAGAGTTTCGAGTCTATTCAACTACTCTTTTAATTGAGTAGGTCAATCCATCCAATAAGACTAACAATTATAAATGGTCAAAATGTGTAAGAGAAGAAAATCCCTCTCCAAAAATAAGAAATTAAGAAGAGAGAATGTTCAATTATAAAAGATAAAGTGAAAATAAAAAGAAATATGTATTAATCGCTATTGAAAATTAAAATACAATAAAATTCAAAACTGAAAATGAATAAAAAAGAAAAGAAAAAGCAACAAAACCTAGCTTGCCTGCTGTTATCTTTTCACTTCACAATATCTTAGTTCATTTTTATTAATATTGATATTGATAATGAAGTAGGACTTCTAAGAAGACCCAAACAATCTCTTTCTACCCTTTTGCCCATGCTTCCAATTTGAATTCAGGTTTCACTAAGAAACTTTTCTCAGCTTTAAGTATAAATCTCATTTCCTCAATCTTTTCAACTAGCTTCTGCCCCCATTTTTCTGCCTTTTTTTTTTTTTTTTTTGTCTCAGTCGTTGATCTACCCATATTTTAAATATTAGGCCTACAGTGAATGAGTTAATTATTTGTGGCTAAGCTCTCAGGAAGGCCTAAAACTTTAGGATTGTTTTACAATATGTTCCTAAACCTCTTTAATCAATTTTTAAACCAGTTTTAAACTTTTATCTTTCATTTCATATGAGTCCTTTTCTAGATAAGAATTGGCCAAATTGGTAGATACATTGTTTGGTTTGACTAAGATTGCATATAAAAACACTCAAATATGCCTTAAAAATACAAAAATATGTCTAAATGCATGTTTCATAGAATTTCTCTTTTTTCCTTCACATATAAAGACAAAAATCTTAAATTTTCTTATGAGAATTTATGATTATGCATGTTTAAAGACGGTAGAAGCATTATATATTATATGAGAAACGCTATATGAAGTATAATGAAGAAACGCCATATGAAGTATAATGAAGTGTTTCAATCGTTGAAAACCAATGCATAAAAGGAGAGAAAAAAAAAAAAAAACCTTACATTAAAAGGAAAAACCAATGTACAGAAGGGGAGAAAATCGCTACATATAAAAAGGAAGGTTAACCCGCTACAGTAACATATCTACAATTATTCTCTTGACGAAAAGACCGCTAACTTAAACATTGCCGTTATATCTAACACCACTACTCAGAGTTTATTAACATCGTTGCTATTACTCTCATGAACCACTACATAAAAGATTTTAGGCAACGAATTTTTTGATCACAAAAATCCTGAAAACAACATTGCAGAAGGACTATTGCAGCACCTCTAATACCCGAGAGTTGAAAAACTGCTGCCAAAGACAATATGCAGCGGTTTTGTTGGTTTAGGCAGCAGCTGTTGACGACTGCTATAGCCTTAAAATGGTGCAGTGCTAATTGGGCAAATAAGTGGATAATTGTTACGAAGTTGTGTCCATAGCACAACAGACATGAGACGTATTATTACTATTATGGATCTTTGTACTTAAAAAAGCATATGGTAGGTATGCCAGTTCTAACTTAATTTAGGCCCAATTTAGACTATTGATCCAATCTAATAGGTGTCGCACTCCTTGGATTTAACCCATGCTCGTAGTTGACCTGTACTTTGTCCAGGCAAAATAATTTACCTGGGTTCTGGCAGTTTTAATGCTACCAATACTTGAATTTCCCAATATTTGCCGTTGTCCTGCCGCTATACAATCTAAATCTAGGAAGCGATAGCCAACACTAGACAGCAGAATATTTTAGGTACCCTTGAGCCTCATTTTCCCTTTTCCAAGTTTGGTTGGCAACTGTTTTCATGGGACATATAGGACCAGGACCAGCAGAGAGGGAAATCACAACCCACTTGATTTTTTGCCTTTTTTCGTTCGCTCTCTCAGTAATTTCATTCATGCTTCAGAAATTTTTGAATCTTGATGGCCTAGGGCATATGCTGTCAGCAGTGTCCTTGGGGAGGGCATGCAATACCCATTTACGCACCCATGACGAAATTTATATTGCAAAAGAAACATTATATTTTGATATCATCCTTTCTCGATCGGGGTTCTTTTATCGCCCATGTGACTAGGGCTCCACCAAAGGATGCATGTCTTGAGTGGTGGACAGTCATATGTCGTTGTACCTACATTGCCAAATTGATTGACTAGGTGAACTGATATTTATTCACTTGGGGGAGTACTATAACATGACATTGCTTTAAATGAGCTTCAAGTCCAACCACAAAAGCTTTGATTAAAACGTTGTTTTGGTAATTAAAAATATGGTCATAAAATGGGTAGTTGCGGTTGATATCTCCATCGACTGCTCAAGAAAGGATGATGGGAGACCATGCAATTTATTAAATCAAAATGAAGCAAAGCACACGCAAAATCATATTGCACACCTAACTAAAAGACAGTCGGCAAACAAGAAACAGCTTTCTAATGAAGAATGCGCAATGATTGATGCACAGTCTTCTTCGCACTAAACGTTTTTCTCGGGTGCTGCCAGTACAAGATTTTACTCCTTCGGGGAGGAAAAGAAAGATGATAAGATCAAGTTAAATATTGTAAAAATAATATTGTTGGACTTTTTAATCCTGTCCTGGACTTGATTATCATGATAAGGCTAATAACAAACTAATCATTAGTGATTAATCATTGATTAGGTCATTAGGCTAGATCCAACGAACTAAAATGCATTATAGTTTTCACATGTCCCTCTCTGGCGACGTCATGGGCTCATGGCATCCAACTTGTCGCACCTAGGAGAAGAGGACCGCACGGCTGGGGCAACTGGGCAAGCTGATCACCCCATACACAGCGTGGCGAGGAACTCCATGTGCTCATACGCGTCGTGCTTATCAGTCTCCTTGTGGAAGATGAGACAAAACAATTGTCAATGTACTTGGTTTGCCAGTTCTAGATGCCATTGCACTCAAAATTATTTGTTGATTAGGTGGATATTTGCCCTAAAATATCATTTGCGTCTCTATCTTTCAAATAAACACCGTTTTTTTTTTTAATCTAACTCATAGAGTTGTATGCAAGTCAATTATGATCGAGTGATTTTCATATTAAATTAAATCATTAATGACAGTTTGAAAATTTTAAAATTGTAATCAAATTAACACAAAAAGAAAGTCAGTGAAATTATCATTAACGAGTAAAGGTTAGTTTAGTAGAGTTATTAGTATGTACTACAATCATTGGTACAAAAATTATTAGTCACTCATTTTATTTTTTGAACTTGTACAATATATAAAATTTTCTGCATCCAAACATTAATTTTTCAAATATCAAAAATGAGAAAATAAAATTTTAAAAAGTGATAAAAACATAAGTGATTAATAAGGAAAAATATATGAACGAAGTGTCTATACTCAGTGTGTTGGATATAAAAAAGGTGTGAACTATGGGAGACGGTTGAGTTTTTTTTTTGTAACCGTGCCTCCATAAAATATACATTTATGCTTGCTTTGTGAGGAGAGAATTAGTGTAGGGAAAGAGGAAAAGTGGGAGAAAAATAAAAAACCATGAGCTTCGGTTAGGTAGGAATTCCCCGCAGTAGACGAGGGTGATTTCTCCAATATAAAAGGGAAAGCACTCACTCTTTCTCTGAAATTATGTAAAGATCTTAAGGATATTATTGGGTCTGTAACAATTGAAAAATTCAAATCTTGGTCAATAATTAAAAAAAAAAAAAAAGTCTAAATAAGGCCATCACTTTAAAAAAAAAAAAAAACAAAAAAACATGACTGGATCACTAAAATCTAGTCAATAAGCCACAGAGGCATTAAATGTTGTTTGATTAAGATATATATATATATATTTACTATAATGTTGTTGAATTAGGATAAGTTAATTTCATCATGTCAGCCATGAACTTATTATTTAACAATGATTCAATGCTATTGACTCATTCATGTAATTATTTTAAAGATTCTAACCTTATTTGGGTGGTTTTTTTTTTCTTGTTTTTCACTTAAATTTGGTTTTTTTAATAGTTACTGACCAAATAATAAACCTATTCGAAAGATCATATTATCCCTAACCTATCACAATTACATTTATACAAGGAAATGCTTTATTTGACATAAAGTGCAAAGTTGCGAGTCTTATACATATATTTTTTTTTTTTACTCTTGCTTTCTACTTATTCTTAAACAAAGAATTTTAGTTTTCCTTCTTTAAATTACACTCCATTGAACACTAAGAGGATAAAAATTTTACATTTCTTATAATTTTCATTCTTCTCACTTTCCTCTCTCTCATTTTTCTGGCCTCTAACTTTTTATGAAGAAGTGGTTAGGCTTTAGTTTTACAAGGCAACTTAATTCGATTTTGGCCATTTTTGAACCTTTAAAGCAGTATCCAAACTGTCAATTCAGTTTACCCAAAATATAGGTTGTATCCAACTCGTTCTCAATAGTTTTAGCAATTTTAGTTTTATTTCAGTCGAATTGATTTTATTTAGCAAATTGAACAATTTGATGAACAGCCTTGCTTCTGATCATTATCACGAGAAAAGCTTGTTGTTGGGTCCCACCTTTATCCTGTGCACGTAGAATCAGTTTTCATGAAACGAATTCATATGTAAAAATATAGTAATAAAAGCAATACACATATATAAAAAATTAAAAGATAATATTAATTATTATAACCAACAAATATTACAATTGTTTCCTCCGAGATTTTATATTTTGAAAGTTTTTGAGTAATCCTTACATCTTTTATACTATGAAATTTTTTTTTTATATATATATAAGTAGCATTAAAAATACTTCATCTTTCCCAAAAATCATTTTTTTGTCGAGGATTGAAATTGAAATAGACCGAATTATGTTTGACATGATATGTTGAGCCGCACTCCATATGGCTAATAAACAATCAAATAAAGGATTTTTTTTTATTTAATCTCCCTATGACTCCTTATTTATATCTACTTTTGGAAGTCAAGAATGAATAACATTAATCTATGGAGCAAATCCATGAAGAAATAGGGCCTACATATTTGTCCCTTCTTTTTATTTTTTATTCTCTCTCTCTCTATCTAATCTAATAATAATAATATAAATTTATAACTGAAAGAAACTCTTTCATTATCCACTCCTCAAAGAATAGGAGAGAGAAAAACTCATCCTTTTTTTATCCCTAGATAAATTACAAACAAAATTTGACTATTGTAATTAAAAAATCTCTCTCAATATTCACTATAACTGTCTAATTAAATACCCCTCCTTTCATATGCACATTAATTTATATTCAGCCACAAAAAATCAAGCTAAAGATCAACCACGAAAACATGAGGATCTCCTTTGGAATACCTATAGAACTAACGATGAGAGGATATAGCATAGGCGTCAACTCATGGTTGATTCCAAAAGAGGATATGGAAGCAACAACAAGTGCAGCACAAGATGACTCGACTTATGAGCCAAAAAGATCAGATCTCATACCAACTATGTTACCAACATTATCATTAACATTGTCAGCAATAATCTGCAAACATAAAACCATCAATAAAAAGGAATTAAACAAAAACTATTGAAGACAGACTTACATGTCTACGGAGACATACTCCATTGAAGAGAAAGCTAAGAACCCAATGGGGGAAACAAACTATATTAACATATTAATATTTTAAATTGAATACTGTACATTAGGAAATAACACATATTAATGAAGGGAATAATACGAAATCACGCCACAATTTCCTATTGAAGAACAATTATTACGTTACAATTTAAAATTTAATGAATTCAATTCTTCCCATTTTGGATTTGCGTGATTATTTAGGTAAACATGTAATTTAGGAAGAACTAAGGAAATAATGGAAAAATAAAATATTTTTCACTGTGTAGCTGTTCAAATTACATAGAAGCTTTTTGTGAACCGCATCAATATAATAAGTATAAAAATAGAGATATAACTTTTTAAAATTGTTCAAACATAATTATTGTAATTAATTTTATTATTTCACAAATAATTAATATTTTTTTAAACTATTAAAAGAGTAATGAGTATTTAAATCATTAATAATGATTAATGATCAGCATAATATGTAATGAGCATTTACATATATTATGATTTTTGAAAATTAGTTATAATTAAAAAATTATGACTACATCATAATATTCAAATTAATAATCACTCATTTTTTTGCTACCATAATGAGACCATGACTATTTTTCTCCAAAAAAAACGAGACATCAACTACATCAAATACCGCAATTAAAGAACAAAAATTACACCACTTCCATTGCTCAACCAGTGTTCCCCAAAAATTACTCATTCTTTTAAACCCGCACAATGCACGAACATTTCCTTAGTGTGTGTGTACATATATATATAATGGGGTAGGGTAGAGGCCGTTGCCGTTCTTTGCCCACCCTTACAACTGTGTATGCCTCCACTGCTTCTTTGTAAGGTTCTATTGCATAAGCAGATACAGGTTGTTAAATTGCATTCACATATATTTAATTGTATAATTGTGAGTATTTTTTATATAATTAAAATTAAAAAATGTGAAATAAAAAAAACAGTAATATTTTTTTTTATATCACTTTTTATCATTACAGTTGTAAAAAAAGTACTCACAATTACACAAATTAGACTTGTGTGGACACAGTTTGACAATTTGCACCTGTCCACCAACTTTTTCTGTTCTTTGTACTTTCATTGTACATGGCTTATTAGATCAATTTCTCGCGCCATAATTAATCTCAACGTCGTCCATTTTATCATTTGGTTATGGGCAATGGGGAAGTTATTTTACCAGTTTATATCATGTGATAAAAACTATAGCAATAAGAGAAAGATACAATAGATTTTTGTATATTGTTATTGAAGATGTTACATGAAATTATACAATGTGTTGTACAGGAAAGATAAGAAAAGAATAAATCCGAGTTAATGATCTTAAATGAGTTTGAATTATCTCATAGTAAGCTGTTATAGAGCTCTGACGTTGTATTAAGAAAATAGACTACTTAAAAATTTAAATTTTTTAGAGGAATATTATGTATTTCTACTCTCCAATTTCATCATAGGATTAATGTATAAAAATATCACTAATTTTATTTAAAATAATAAATCTAACGCTAATTTTAAAAAGTAACAAATCTATTACCAACTTTACTTAAAGTAATAAATTTAGTATGTAATGATTTTATATGAATAGAATTTATCAGTTTCGATAACAGATTTATAGAAATATGTTTGTTTCGATGACATGATAATCATATAAATTAATATCGCATTATCAAGTAGATAAATTCTGTTTAAGAAATTTCATAACGTGTTAAATTTGTTACTTTAAAAAAAGTCGGTATTAGATTTATTACTTTTTAAAATTGATATTAAATTTATTATTTTAAATAAAATTGGTTATATTTTTTTTATATTAACCTTTTATTATAATAACGAACAAATAGAATATTACAGCATAAGACATTTAATTATATTAAAAAACGGAAAGAAAAATGGCATTGCCCATACTTTCTGTCAATGAAATGTGGGATCACATGTATATAAACGATTCCCTACTCATTGCAATGGCAAGCATAGGAGACATGTTTAATATTGCTGTTAAGTTTAACTACTCTGCAAAAAAAAAAAAAAAACAAGGCAAAAGCATGCGGCCCGATGATAATTGATTTGGAGACAGCTTTGTGCATAAATTTCTTTTATTATTTTATTGGAACCAAGCATAGAGGCTTGTTTTTTATTTTCTGTCAAAAAAAAAGAAAAACATAGAGTCTTTTTTTTTTTTGAGCAACCCAAAGCATAGACTCTTAAACTTGGAATTAGGTGCCTAATAATACTACTACTATATCATAAAACTAGGAATTGACTTTTTTGCCACTACTAAAAAATTGTACCAAAAGAAACTACTGCAAAAAAATTACATGTACATTTTATTTTTCCTGATATAATTTATTGGGGAAATATGACATCACAAAAATTATTAATTATTAAATACAATTGTAAAATTTATTTTTTCCATCAATTTTTAATAGGAATGTTGAAAGATAAATTTTAGGCCGACTAAAGGATATTAAATCATTCTACTTTAATAGGATTGTTTGTAATAATATAAGTAAAATTGTGTTACCAAAAAAAATATATAAGTAAAATTGTGGGTTCATTCGGTGGGTAGAAACTTGGTTCTAGTCAAAATAAGCAAAGTTATCTTCGTTCTTATAATCATTGAATGAGAAGAAAATGCAACAAAATTTTTTTCAAAGAAAAAATATAAATAGAATGAAGGTTTTATGATAAAACATAATACAATAAAACTATTTGTCTAACGATTGAGTTAAAAATCTTTTTATTTAAAAAAAGAGAGGAAAAGAAAGGTAATTTCATATGGTCTTTCAAACAAGTTTAAAGATAAGTATACTAATACATCATTTGAAATAGTCATTTAATGGTAGATAAGTGTGTATTTTAAGTTCATAAACGTAAGGCTCGAATCTTTATAAGCACAGTCCTTTCCTGACTAATGTAGTAGGTGCTTAGACTGAGAATTTCATAATACCATGGATTCAAAATTTGACACTCGCTATAGTTTTCAACAATATAAGCACGCGCTCCTTTATTAATATTAAAGTTGTGGGTCATTTTGTATGAGAGTTAGACATAATAATTAGATAAAACTTATCCAAACTTACATATACAGTAATTAAGATACTATAATACATTTTTATTTCTTGTCAAAAAGAAAAAGTATAATGTAATACAGCAACGTTTTTTAGCACGAAGACTAGTCCGCAAATAAAACGGCAGAAATCTCTTACATCAACACAACGCAATACAACCCACCTAACGCCAAATTTAATTTTACTATATGATTTGACTTTATATAAAATAAAATAATTTAATAATTTTTTAACTTTAATCATATAATAGCATATATCACTTTTTTGTTACATTATTATTATTTAAATATTACTATATAATATTTCCTTACCAAATTATCAAAGTGTTTTACTATATAACTTAATTTTAAATAGTAATAAATTAGTTGCGTAATTTATCTAATAATATTTAATAATTTATTTATTTTTATTTTCTTAAATTTTAATTACCAAAAATTCTATATCACTTTATTATTAGTTAAATATTATTACTTAATATTTTTCATTATCAAATTAATAAAATTAACTTGGTAAACACAACTCGCTGGGAAAAAAGAAAAATTGGTAAATGTTGCTGCTCGGCCTTTCCCGCATCAAACTCCAACAGATGATAATATGCAAAACGGAAAGAGCAAGATCGTAGACGTGCTTATGGAACTCACGTAGTTAATTTATTTATTTTTTAAAAATTTAATATATTTTTTATAATATAATAATTTATATCATTATATTATCATCGTATTTATATTATTTCTTAGAAAATTTGGAAATATTACTTTAGACGATTGTTAGGTGGAGGTGATCTGGAACATATGTGCTGGTACATAAAAATATTAGTGTTTCTTATACTTAAATATTTGCTTTATTATTTAATTTAAATACAATACCCACCCATAATTTTAGATTAAATTCTACCTAATTTTTGTAATATTTATTCACACTTAACATTTAGTTACTTAACTCATTAAAAAATAATCAAATTAAAATATTACTAAAATTATTGGGTTATATTGTCGTAATTATTAATTGTAAATTTTTGTGGTTCAATAAAAAAATACAAGAAAATTGAAATATATAATTTTCATGATAATATCATTTGAGCTTGATGATTGATCTAGCAATAAAACCCAAAAAAGAAAAAGAAAAAAGAAGTATAAGTAAGGTTCCACTTACGCAGCATTTTTGCAAGAACTGTTTTGGATTTTATTTTGCTTATGCAAACGGATAGCCAAAGAAGCAACGGACGTTGGACATTTTCCAAAACTAGATTTAAGTAACGTATTGGGGTCCGCATCCCTCTTGCTTTACTACAATTTCCAACCAGGAAACACAACAGCATAGGTGCATTGTTGTCGGAGGAGGAGAGAGAGAGAGAGAGAGAGAGAGAGAGAGAGAGAGATCCAAGGTCTGGACTTTGAGCCGGAGAGCGGCCAAAAAAAAAAAAAAAGAGAACAAAAATGGGAAGATCCACTTCCTGTTTCAAAATAATAGCATGCGGTAGCGATTCAGCTGAGACAGGCGATCTTCAAGTTACTGAGGTAGACATCATATAGGTGCTCGGTCTTCTACGACATTTGTTTTGGTTCTTTCTTAATTATGATAGTTCTTCGTTTAGAGTTTTCGATGCAGCGTCCTCTTGATCTTGATCGGATCTTGTTTTTATGACTTGGTAATTTAAAATTTTATATTAACTGCTTGACAACACTGATGCTTAGTTTGGCTCCTGGAAAATTTCTTTAAAACATTAAGTAATTTTATTTTGTTTTTAAAAGTCTGAAAATTTATGATTTGGTTATTGTAACGAGCCGTCAATTTCTTCTTTGTTTTTATATTTTTCTGGGAAAGAACGATGCAAGAGGCTAAAAAAGGAGATATTATTTTTCTTCAAGTCCTGTTTTCTTTGATTTTTCTGGGGATTTTCTTTTGTGTTTTATTAGCTTTTGTTTTATTGATGAATAAAGTTTGATCGATTATGAATGTGGCTGGCATAACAAGACAAACTCTGACCTGGAGTATAAAGTAAATGGTGGAGTGTGTAGGTGTTGGATGTAGATTGGCCAAACATCACATCTAATTCTGCTTGCAGTGTATTCTTAATTGATCTAATGATTAACAAGCCCGAGCGCTGGTCTCGCTTCCAAGCAAGAACTAGTTGTCTGTGTTTTTTCTTCGGCTGGCTAAATGCAATACCTTAACCCAAGATCCGCAGACAGTTAATGCAACTTTACAAGTTGTTTTGCTGAATTTTGCTGTCAATCTTGGTTCTGATCATTGAATCATCTAGTCCCCTCACCTAGACATACGGGTTTGAGGCCCCGATCCCTGCTGCTTTTCTCTTAAATTGCCAGTTTGCTGTGATTCATTAATCAGATGCATTTCTGTACTAGAATTTTGTTATAACAGGTTTTAAGAATCATATGGTGCAATTGGAAATCACCGTTTTTATTCAACTAACTTTTATGCCAGTAATGCTTTGTTTTTCATCTGGAGTGCTGGAATGTGTTTAAATTGATCTAAACATTGGGCACTAGTCTCAAATTTGATAGCGTGGAGATGACTGTCTTGCTTGTTCTTTGTCATTTAGTTAACTATCGGCTGAATTTTACCACAGAATAAGGGTTCAAGTGACAAGAGTCGATGGAGTTTCCGGAAGAGATCTGCCCGCCATCGGGTTCTAAACAACACTGTGATATCAGAGGTCCCTTCTACAACCAAGGAGAGCATAGAATCTGCCAATATTAATTTGCAAGCATCTGATCCTTCTATTGTTGTGGAGAAGATTTCACCAATACAATGCACTGGTGAGCAATCACTTTTTTCAACTTCAGCAGAATCGAAAACATCTGAGGCTAGTCGTGTTGTCAAGGATGAAGGAGATGTTGATGCTCATCTGGAAGAATCTCTTGTTATTGTCATACAGGCTGCTGTCAGAGGGTTTCTGGTATTGTTCTTCCTTCCTGAAGCATGCAATGTGACGATGGCTCAACTGGCTGTTCTAACATTGAGAATTGTTAAAATTGTTTCCAGGCTCAAAGGGAACTCTTTAAGCTTAAGAATGTCGTTAAGTTGCAAGCTGTGGCACGGGGGCATTTAGTCCGTCAGCATGCCATAGGAACCCTGCGCTGTATTCATGCCATTGTGAAAATGCAAACTCTTGTTCGTGCTCGCCGCGCTCGTTTGTTATTAGAAGACTTATGTGCAGGAGAGAAATTAGACGGAAAGCATGAGAAAACAGTCTCAGAGACCTTGGTAATGGCTCTCAACTTCAATATATATTTTTTTGATTTTTATACTTGGAAAGATGTAGCAATCAACCTCCTTTATTGAAACAAACTGCCCTCTCACCGAACTTTCTTTCTATTACTATAAATCCTACAAGGAATAGATTCTCGGAAAAGAATCATAGTCTTTTGAGACAAAAAAGGCTTTAGACGAGGCCTGAAGTCCTCAAGGCATTTCCAGTGTAAATGTCAAGTTGCAATGTCCAAGCATCATACTCCACTCTCCTTCTTCCATTCTAAATGAAAGAAAATTGGATGAAGTTCTTCATTTGTTATGATGTGCACATTTGAGTTTGCGTCTGCATGTGCTGCAACATTTCCTGTACAAAAATAATATTCAAGTTTGTTTTAGCAAATGGAGCTATCAAGATGAACCTTTTAGATGTAAGCGTGAAGTGCCATATAAATGAAAAGGTTACAAAAATGGCCATCCAGATGTCAGCTTTTGGGGCCTGTGCTCATTTATTGCTGGGCCATTAATACTACAATGGGAGCAAAACAAAATAGCTATAATAAAAACACAATCTCTCTTGTTTATTCTTGCTACTTATGAGGCTTTTGGATGTTAGAGCTCATTGCTTAAGGATTTCTGTCACGTCTTCTAATTCCCTAGTTTAAAAGACTTATGTAAAAGCATTTTGTAGTACAAAATTGCTTTTCTCCAGTGTTAAGAAAATATTACAGACGAAATTCATCTTGTTTCAGAAGAAAGATAGCTTGGCAACAAAACCACATGTAACATACACTTCCATTGAGAAGCTACTCAGCAATAGTTTTGCTCGTCAGGTATGGTGGATGGATCTATTCAAATTATGCCAACAACACCCATGGTGTTTTTTACTCTGTTTATTCTAAATTTACTGAACTATATTTTTATTAAAGCTGATGACATCAACACCGAAGGTCAGGCCTATTCACATAAAGTGTGATCCTTTGAGACCAAATTCTGCTTGGAACTGGTTAGAGAGGTGGATGGCTGTTTCGTCAGCAGAACCTACTCCAAGTCCAGAATCAACTAAGCAACTGGAAAGAGAAAAAAATGAAAAATTCTCCTCCTCTGCTGAGATCGAAGCGACGACTGGAAGTTTTTGTGAGACTGCAAATATGAAGTCCGATGCTGTGGAAAGCATTTTGCCATCTGAAGGTGAAGAGAATCTGATAACTGTCAGTACCGGCAAGTTTGAGGCAAGTCATCCAGACTCTTCATTAGTAGAGCCTGAACCTGTAACTATTAATGCGTCAGATGTAAACAAGAAATCAATGGACATAAATTCCTCTTCAAACAAATATATAGAGTCAGATATGAATTCTCCGACGGTGCTTGTTTCACTTCCTTGTAAGCTAGAAATTGAAAGAGAACAACCTGATCAACCTAAACGAACTGTGAAAAGATTTGCCTCTGAACAAATGGAGACCGAACGAAAGAAAGATAATTTTGTATCAGAGAAGATCAGCAATCCTGCCTTTATTGGTGCACATTCAAAATTTGAGGAGCTCAGTTCAACAGCTAATTCAAATAGATCACTTGATTTGTCTTATCATGATGGTGAATTTGAGTCGAATGTAGATACAGTTTCATCTGGTGTAGACGTTAAAACAAGGGGGAAGGAGTTTAATATGATAGAAAATTTGGGTCCTCCTAATACAAGGGGTCGGTATGGTGGGTCTGAATGTGGCACTGAGCTGTCCATTACTTCAACTCTTGATTCTCCTTATAGATCTGAAATTGGAGGTGTAGAATATGATATTGAAGGCGAAGTTTCAGAGGGAGAAACCAGCAATCCTAAAACTGAGAAAGTGGCAAGTGTTGAAGAAGGCAAGAATTCATCTACTGAACCCATTTCAAATATATTCAGCGGTCTGCCACAGAGGGGTAATGATGTCAAAGATGTATCTGAGTACTCACTTGTACCTGCACACTGCTCTCAGACAGAGCTGAACTTAGAGACAAGTGCATCTGATGTCAAGAGACAGTTAGATTCTGAGACAGGTGGTCCAGTTTATAGGTCATCTCCAGAAGCTTCTCCAAAAAGCCACATAACTGTTCCTGACTCCCAAGGAACACCTTCAAGTCAGATATCTGGGGTAGCTAAAAAGAATAGTACTGAGAAAAGCATTTCCAATCATAAACGCAAGTCCATTTTAGCAAGTAAGATATCTCCTTCAAATCCAAACCATGATTCTGCTGCAAGAAGCAGTGTGGAACAACTGCCTAAGGATCAAAACAATGGGAAGAGACGCAATTCTTTCGGTTCTGCAAGGTCTGCCCCTGCTGATCAAGAACTGAGGGATGCTAGTAGTAGTCATTCTCTCCCTCATTTCATGCAAGCCACAGAATCAGCAAGAGCCAAGATCAGTGCAACTAGCTCACCAAGATCAAGCCCGGATGTGCAGGTCAGAGACTATATCAAGAAGAGACATTCATTACCTGTCGCAAATGGAAGGCAAGGTTCTCCACGCGTTCAGCGGTCAATATCTCATGCACAGCAGGGTGCAAAGGGAAATGGTGGCCATGTTGTTCATGGTACCAGCTAAACCCCTAAGTGCTTGTTTAGATTATTTATCTTTTTCATGCTTGAATAAGTTTATTTCTGTTTCCATTCACGCCAATGTGCCTCATTCAAGACATTTTCAAAATTCTTTTTGAAGCTTTCGGGAAAATGTTAGGTATGAGAGTTTAATGTTTGACAGGCTGAAAATTTCAGACTAGGAATTTTTGGTTAAACTAATCTTAGTGGCTTTTTTACGGCATGCCAATGGTTTCTTTGAGGCATTATGTGACCTTAGGGGTGTGATAGTTTGGCATTGATTTCCATGAATTTTTACTTATGGGGAAGCAAGAAACATGCATATTTATATTAGTTACCTGGTGTCAACGTATAAAAAACTGATCATGTTACAGAAAAGAAAAAAGTTGAGGGGAGGGGGGTGTGTGATTGGTTTGCATTAATTTCCAGGATGTTCTTTTTACTTCTGGGGAGGCTAGAAACATGCAAATTTATGTTGGTGACCAGGTGCTAACCTTTTAAAAACTGACTATGTTCCAGAAAAGAAGTGGCAGAGGTAAGGAGATATCACCCTAAGCGACGATGTTGATGTGAATGCGGTACTTGATTAGTCAACTATAACTGATAATCCATTGATCGGTCGTTCCGTGCTTCAGTTATTCTCACTGGATGTCACTTTAGTCACGCGCTACATATGGAGCTTGGCAGGGGAAGGGATCTATTTACATATGAGAGTGAGTATTGAATCCTTGTACATCCATTGGTACCACAAATTTTTACAACATGCCGTTTTTATACTGTTTCTTGATTCTTCTCCTCTCAAGGTATGGTTGTGTTTGTTCATATTCATGATGTGTGGTATTATGCTGAGACTAATTAAACTTGTTTTGGATAATGTATGTATCTGGAATTTAGTGGACGGCTCCCAGATTGTGCTACTGGCTTTCTATAATAAATATTTTATATTGTGACGTGTGCAAAAGGGCGACCATTGGTGTACTGGTAATGTTACTCTTCTGTGGCCTAGAGGTCTCTAGACCGCAGCTTGAGTGACACTCATGTTATTCTAACATCATATGTGTAAGTGTCACCAAATTAAGTCACTACTCTCTAAATTAGGAGTTGGACCTAGCAAGGAATTAAAATAAATCGGGTTTCAATTTTAGGCTATTAACCCACTGATAATGGGTGCAAGTCCTTATTCGATGATTAGTGCAATGATCAATCCTCCCTTCCCTGGATAAGGATGCAAAATGCCAACTGCGCGGTAACCCCTATGATATGCTCTTTTTGTTTACTGACAATTAACACGGAAGTGGCCTCCCTTGAGAAGAGAAGAAATGGGTCAAGAAAGAAAAAGGATTAAAAGATGTAAAAGGCAATCTAGGAGCCAATTCACAAAACAGAAGCGCAGAGAAATTTTCTCCCCTCGTGCGTAACCTATTGCGGAGTCCCTTCTTTCTTGCTTATCGTATTGTATTGGTTTTCTCCTTTTGTAGGATTTTCTATTTGATCTGTTAGGATTCCTTGTCCTACTCATCATTCACTGGATCTTGAATCAAATCCGGTTGATCTTGGTGCTGTCGAGCCGGCGGAAGTATCTAATAGCGAGTCAAACTGTCCTGTGGGCAAACTATGTGCTGAAAAATCCTTTCGTGTACAGTAATTATAAGAAATTTTTCTGATGCGAATCTTGCGAATGAAACTGGGAGATCCATGACATATAAGGAACAAATGATGAGGACGTTGCATTTAACTAGGAATGGCAACGGGGAAGAGCGGGGGCGGGGATGGTATCCCCGATCCCTGCTCCCGCTTTTGAACCCAATTCTCGTCCCCGTCCCCGGCCCCGTCCTCGGCGGGGAGGGGATTTGAATCCCTGTTTCCATCCCCGCCGGGGATTGGGATCTCCGTCCTCACCCTATTAAACTAATGGACATATACTTTAAAGACTCTATTAATACCAAAGCAAATTATGCCAATGTGGGAGTTTTAATATCTTTCTCAGATCTTGGACAAAGATTAGCCGAAGGCATTATTGATCCTATAGGAACAACAAAATAAAAGTAAATATTGAAGATCACTTTTCGGTTACTAAGTGTCATATTGCATGGAAAGCCCAAAAGCACTTGAGGTATGACACAACTACAGCTTACTTTTCAAATGGAATTGAGAATCAGATCAATACAAACAATGAAATAAGGGCTTACTCATAGGGATAGGGATAAGTCACTGGACTTCCTCAAAAGTAAGATGAATGCTTATGCTCAATGTCATAATAGTTTTAATTAACGCATAGAAATTCAATAAATAAATCCCAATCAACAATACATGAGTCTAATAAAATCTGTAAAATGCACTAAGCACAAAGGATTAGTCTAGCAACTAATCTCCAGCATCTTCTCATTTTGTTAACTCGGTAACACAACTTTTCATTTCTTGAACTGTATTAATATAACAACAATGTAAAAATTGTAATCTTTGAAAAAACTAAAATCATTATAATTTGTAGATCTAATTAAATGAAGAAGAATACATGGTTCATCGGTACCAATATCTTCATTCAAAACACAATCTGCTATTTCATCCATAACTTTAACCATACCACCTTAATAATAAGAAACAAATTCCATTAATTATCCAGTTCAATGACAAACTAGAAAATTATATAAATTCCATCTCATTTGAGCCCAAGTTTGTCATTTATAGAATGATCTTACACTTGAATTTAGTCTTATAGACCCAAAAATATCCAAACTAAAGGACTGGTAGATTTTTGTGTAGATAATTTTTGGTCTAAAATTTTCATTTAACTCAAATCATTGGCATTTTTAAACTCCAATGTCACACAATCTAACCTAAAATTAAAGTATCCTCCAAAAAGACAGAAGAATTAAAAGCACCAAAATGGAAAAAAAAAAAAAAACAGAAAGATTACCTTACTTACCTACAGATAAATGCAGTTGCCATGATTGTCCACCAAAACTATCCTCCAGTATTGCAGTCAAGATGAGTCAGACATAAGCATCCAACCACAACAAAAGGCCTTATCATAACCATTGAAGGCTCTCAACAAAGAACTCTACCCAACTTTCTAACATGTTATCAATATCACGCATCAAACTAAAGATCTTTGCTTTTAAAAATACTGGCATCACTATAAACTTTTTCACTACTTCCTCTCTTAGCAACTTCAGCTCGTAGTCAGAAATTGCCTTTATAATCCACAACAAATATGAGCTTTTTTCAAGTGGAAAATCATGTTAGCCAATTAATGCACACGTTCAAAGAAGTTCTTTCATCAAGAAAGGTTAGACAAATTCATAGTATCAGATTTCTAAAAAATATTGTTACATCCACCAATAAGTCATGCACGAGAGATGATGTGACTTGTTCCAAGAAAGTACTATGTATAGATTCAGATCATGTCCTACCCACACAAAAACCACAAACTAAATCATTGTTCATTTCAACTAAAACAATTTCCTGATGCACTTCAATCAAGTGACTACGATAAACAAGCATGAAAAAGCCCCCATTTTTGCTTCAAAATGAATAGATCTCTGCGAAACCGTTTTGAAACAAGTAATCGAATAATCAAGTTTTCGTGAAAAGCATACAAAACGAAGAAGCAAATTCACTAATTCTGGTCTGATTTTATGTCTATGCCCCAAACATTAAATCAGCAGAACAACATTGATGGAATTTGTTTCAAAAGATAATTTTTGCCAAGAAAAGACAAAAACTTTCCCTCAAGAAAATTCAATTCTATATTCGAATACAACCAAAATATTATAATAATAACAAAAAAAAAAATAATAATAATAATAATAAGCTCAATTTCAAAGCAATATTCGATTAATCACACAATCCCACTAAAAACAATCCATATTTAATGTAGGCTCTTCGATTCACAAAAATCAACATAATTTCTAGCACCCATTTCCCAGAAAACGAAGGGAATCCAATTCTGAACAACTAGAAGAAAAGAGTAAAAATTAAATTAAAAAAAGAAATAAAAAGGGGGAATCCAATTCTGAAAACCTGAGAATTTGAAGATCTTGAAGGTTACAAGAAAGCCTGAGGAAAATCTCTTGCTCGAGTTGATTGGACAGGAATGTGATAAGCGAGATGTGAATGGGCAAGGGAGCTACTTCACGCAGTTGAGGAATGGGAGCGAGATGTGACTGTCGAGGAATAGAACTGCTTGATTGTAGGGGCAACTTCAAGCAATGTTGAAGTGAATGAGAAATTTTGAGGAAGAATAGAGGCGTAGTCGACTGTCGGCATGCTTGAGAGGACGAAAAGGAAATTAGAAGATTGATTTAGATTTTAGAATAAAATTACTAAATTATCCCTATAAAATTTTTATATAAATATTATATAAAGAATAAAAAAGTAAATTAATTTACGGGTGGGAAATGAGGACGGGGACGGGGACGGGTAGGGGGCGGGGACAGTCTATCCCGTCCCCGTCCCCGTCCCCGCTAAAAAAATTCGGGAACGGGGATCCCCTCTCCGTTCCCCGGTCAAGTAAGGTTGACCCCGTCCCCGTCGGGGCGGGTACGGGTATTCCCCGACGGGTACGAGTAAAATTGTCATCCCTACATTTAACATCTGAAGACTCACGAACAAAATTGGAATCACAATAGGGAAAAGATAAGATACGTTTGAAGAACCTTGACCCAACGCCTATAAAGACATATGAACTAAAGGTATGAATACTATACTCTAGAGAATGAAGGAGGAAGATAATAAAACTTGGGTTTAGATGTCACAAAGTTGAGTTAGAAAATACTTCAGAGAACCCAAAAAAATGACTGTTCTATATCTCAAATCATCATGTTTGCTATATATGAAAAGAAAACTTACATGCCTAAAACTAGAATCTACGAGCTCAAGTAGTTAGGGTTTTAAATTTACTAAGATTAAAAAACTAAGGTCTTACTTTTATAAAGAAAATTTAATTCAACTAGAAACTTGAAAATTAAAACTAATTCTTACTTGCAAACATTTGGACTTAAAATAAACAATGTCTGACTCAAAATAACAATTAAAACTCTAAATTAATTCAATCAAAATCAATTAGGTCCAAATAGCTCTTGTCGGCTCAAACTTAATCAATTCAGTCAATCCTCCTCCTCTTGCACTTAAATTAGGTTGATGTAGATTTGTGGGACCTTTAATCTCCATTACTTACTTCAGAATTAAAGCACATTGTTTGGCCTCCAAGCAAAATCTGTCGAGCCATCAAAGTCACCAAACCAATGATGTAGTGTGGGCACTGATTAGGCTCACATCATTCTCCCTTTCTTCATAAGAATCTATCCTCAAATCTTGTTGTTGTTTTACTTCGAAGCTTGGAGGAATATCTTGAGCTATTAGGAATTGTTGTCCAAAGAAAACTTCCAACAATATAGACCTTCGTTGTTCCTTAATTTGAAACATCGTTGCCACTGTTTAAAGACATGTAAACCTACAAAAAATGTTAGAAAAAAGTAGAAAGGTCCTCATGAACTCTCCCTCACATGTTTGCACTCCACTCCTCACACTATGCCACTCAACTCTCATGTTTGCATGCAAATAAGTTTGATTTTTTTCTCTGTAATGCAACTAATACTCTTACCTTTTACTACTCAAATGTTCCTTAGTATATATTCTTTTAGAGCTAACAACCCAATCAAAATCAATTCTTCAACTCCTTGTAGCCATTAAAACTCAAGAATCAAAGAAAACAACTAAAAAAAGGGGCTGTTCAAGCTCAGAAAAAGAAAGAATGTTTTTGTCCAAAAAATTCTAGTAATATCCTGTGGAAGTGTCCGTTAATGGATACTGCGACGAGATTTTTCAATCTTCCTTTTTTGAGATGACAGGAACCCCGGAGATAACACTGGAAGACCCACGAATAAGATTGGGATCAAAGCCAAGATAGGTTTGAAGAATCTTGACCCAACGCCTATAAAGAGACGTAGATTAAAGGTATAAAAGAAGGATGTGATTGCTACACCCAAAAGAAGGAAGGAGAAAGGTGATAAGGCTTGGGATTTAAACTCCATAAGGTTGAAAAGCTTGATAAGTTAAAAAAGAGTTTAAAAAACTCAAAAGAACAACCATTCTACTTCTCAAACATCATGTCTACTATATATGATAAGAAGATTTACGTGTCTATTTATAGGCAAACCCAAGTAGCTAGGATCTCAAACTTTCTAAGACTAGAAAACCTACTAAGACTTAAAAATCAAGTTCCTACTCCCATGAGGAGAACCTAATTCAACTAGAAACCTATTAAGACTAACTTACAAGCAAATTTGGTTTAAATAAAATAATGTCTGGCCCAAAACAACAATTAAAACTCTAAATTATTTTAATCAAAGTCAACTAGGTCCAAATAGCTCTTGTTGCGTAAGCTTGATCTTTCGGTCAATCCTCCTCCTCTTGGACTTAGATTATGTTGATGTAGACTTGTGAGACCTCCAATCTTTATTGTTACTCTACAAGTAAAGTACGCTGCTTGGCCTCCCAGCAAAGTCCACCAAGCCATCAAAAATTGAACCAAACAATGTAGTGTGGGTTAGTAAAAGGTGAAATTCCAAAACTAGATTTGATTTGAAGTCTAAGCAAGAAAAAGATAATGAACAAGCTTTTAGGCCTTTCAAAAAAAAAAAATCCCAACAACATCAAGTGCTTCAAATGCATGGAATACAGACACATTACTTCTAAATGTCCTAATCAAAAGGTAATGACCATTCAAGAAACTTGTGATCCTACCATTGAAGAAGAGGAAGCTGTTGAGAGCAAAGATGACGTTGCCATTAAGTATGCAGATGAAGGTGAAATGCCTGTGATAAGGAGAATTCTAAATTTGCAAGTTCAATCAAATGAAGATCAAAGACATAACATCTTTCACACAAGATGCACCGTTAGAGAGAAGGTGTGTGAGCTGATTATTGATTGAGATAGTTGCACTAATGTAATCTCAACAACTCTTGTTGAAAAATTGGGATTGCTTACAACTCTCATCCTCATCCTTAGAAGTTACAATGGCTGAACAATGAAAATGAGGTAAAAATACCTAAACAAGTTTTGGTTTCATTTTCATTTTTAATTGACACATCTTATTAAGACGAAGTGCATTGTGATGTTCCAATGAGTACTGGTCATTTCCTACTTGGTCGACCGTGACAATTTGACAGGAAATCATTGCATGATGGCATCAAGAATAGTTATTCTTTTTCAAAAGATGGAAAAAATATTATTTTGGCTACTCTCAACCTCCATCAAAGCCATGCAGAACATTCCAAAGGTGAAAGCAACAAAAGTCTTTTCTGGAGCAAAGTAAATATTGCAAAGGCCATTTCTAAGCACAAACAAGTGTTTGCTTTTTTTATGGTTAAAAAGAACTTCAACATGGACTGCCCTATTCTTCAACAATCCAAATCAGTCTTATATGCATATAAGGATTTATTCCATGAGGATTTGCCACCTAAACTTCCTCTTATAAGAGGAATTGAGCATAAAATTGATTTTGTTCCAAGAGCTGCCCTTCCAAATAGACCAACCTATAGATAAAATCCTAAAGAAGCAAAAGAGCTTCAAAAAAAAGTTGATGAGCTCAATTTAAAGAGCTGTGATGAGCTGTGATTATGAATCCATGAGTACATGTTCAGTATCTGCCTTACTCATTCCAAAGAATGTTGGAACTATGGGCATGTGTGTTGATAGTCGTGCTATCAACAAGATCACCGCGAAGTATTGTTACCCCATTTTAAGGCTTGATAATCTTCTTGATGAACTACAAGGTGTTAAAAACTTCTCAAAGATTGATTTGAAGAGGTTACTACTTGATTCGTATGAAGGAAGGTGATGAGTGGAAGATAGCCTTCAAAACAAAGCATGACCTCTATGAATGGATGGTAATGCCTTTTGGACTTTTTAATACACCTAGTATTTTTATGAGACTAATGAATCATATGTTGAGAAAATCTCTTGGCATATTTTTTTGTTGCGTATTTTGATGATATTCTAGTATATAGCAAGAATCAAGATAAGTATGTGAAGTACCTCTAACAAGTGTTTGATGTGTTGAGAAAGGAAAAGCTTTATGGAAACCTCAAGAAGTATCAATTCTTTCAAACTCAAGTCACATTTCTAGGATATGTGATCTCCTATAAAGTAATCAAAGTTGATGAAGAGAAGGTGAGAGCTATCAAAGAATGACCGATTCCTACATCTATCCATGATGTTAGAAGCTTTCATGGTCTTGAATAATTCTATCAAACATTTGTGAAGGATTTTAGCACTCTCTTGGCACCAATGATAAAAAGAATGAAAAAAGGAAAATTCAGGTGGACAGAAGCGATTCAAAGTAGTTTTGAGCTCATCAAGGAAAAGCTTTAAGATTGAATGTGATGCTTCGGGAGTTAGTATTGGAGCTACGTTGATCTAAAAATGCCACCCTATTGCATATTTCAATAAAAAAAACTTTTTACTTTCTTTTTTACTGAACTATTCTACTTATGATAAAGAATTTTATGCTCTCATTCATGCACTTGAGACAAGACAGGATTACTTGCTTCCAAGGGAGTTGATTATTTAGATTGATCGTAAGTCCTTAAAGCATTTGAAGGGCAAAGAAAAATTCAGCAAGAGGCATGCTTATTGGGTAGAGTTCTTAGAGCTATTTCTTTATGTGATCAAGTAATGTAGTTACAGATTCCCTATCAAAGAGACATGCATTGCTCTTCGTGCTTAATGCCAAGCTACTTGAATTTGAGCTAATCAAAGAGTTGTAATTTGAGACCCAAATTTCTCTATTATCTATTTGTCTTGTGATGAGAATTCAATTGACAAGTTTTACAAGTGTGATAGTTTTCTCTTCAAGGATGGAATGCATTTCCAAGAGTTTAGTGAGAGAGCTCTTAGTTCGTGAAGCTCATGGAGGAGGTCTAGTTGGACATTTTGGAATGAAAAAAGCTTACGAATGCTTCTAGAGCATTTCTATTGGTCTACTATAAACAAAAGTGTTCAAACTATTGTTGAAAGGTGTGTAACTTGTCACAAGGCCAAATCCAAGGAGAGCTCTCAATGACTTTACACCCCTCTTCCACTTTCAAAGATCTCATGGACTGATGTGAGCATAGACTTTGTTCTTGGATTGCCAAGAACACCAAGGGGTAAAGATTCAATTATGGCAGTTATAGGTCATATCTCTAAGATGATTCATTTTTTTCCATGCAACAAGATAGATGATGCCTCCCACATTGCTGATCTCTTCAAAGAAATTATTAGGCTTCATGGAGTGCGTAAGAGTATTGTTTCAGATTAAGATGTGAAGTTCGTTAGCTATTTTGGGAAAAAATTGTGGATGAAGTTAGGCGCCAAGCTCTTGTTCAGTGACAAATGCCATCCTCAAACTAATGAGCAAACTGAGGTGGTGAATCAAACCTTATCAGCCTTGCTAAGGTCATTGTTTACCAAGAACTTGAAGAGTTGGGGTGAATAACTTGCTCATCTGAGTTTGCATACAATAGGGGCACTCATCGTACCATTGGTCACACTCCATTTGAGGTGGTGTATGGAATCAACCCTGTCACTTTAATTGATCTTATTCCACTTCCAGAGAAAGAGTTTGTTTTGATGGAAAGGAAACAGCCAAGGCAATGAAGAAGCTACATGAGTTGAGAAAAATGAAGTTTAGAAGCAAATAAGGAACAAGAACAAAAGAAAGTGCACATTGCTCTTGGTAACTTGGTATGGATTCACTCGAGGAAAGAAAGGTTTCCGAGCAAAAGGAAGCCTAAATTGACGCCCCAAGCTGAAGACCCATTCAAAATGTTGGAAAAGGCTGGAGAAAATGCTTACAAGCTCAAGTTAACTCCTGGTTACAATGTTTTGGCTACTTTCAATGTTTGGGCTTGTCTCCATACTTAGAAGATGATGTCAAGCAGGATTTGAGAGCAAATCTTTTCCAGCAAGGAGAGATTGATGCATCACATATCATAGACCAAGATGTCCAAGCTCAAGAATATTTGGGGCCAATGACTTGTTCAAGGGCTAAAAAAAATCTAATAAACCATACAATACTTGGAGAGCCAAATAATCCCATTCTTGACCAACTGAAGAAGGAGAGCTTGTCGAGAAGTCTCAATAATAGTTTTATTTTTTTTTTCTTTAAGTATATAAGGGTATTTTAGATACTTTATGCTATTTTTAGTGGCATTTTTTTAATTAGCATGATTTTTTTTAACATTTGCTTAATGGAGAATTTTTTAGTTATTGGAGTATTTCGTTAGATTCTTTTTAGAAATTTTTAAAAATACAGTATGTGAAGTGTAAGTACTCCTTATACTTACGATGTAAAATGTAGATTTTGGAGAAAGAAGATGAGAAAGAAAGGAAAAGGGAGGAGAGAGAAGTGAAGTTTTTTATTTTTAATAAAAAATTATTAACATTTATTTTAATTTTATCATTAATTTTAAAAAAATTAATTTTTAAAATGTTACATCATCATCAATTTATAACGTGACACGTTAGTGTGGTAAACTTTATAAGAGGTGACATTTAGTCATTGCCACGTCATTGAATTTAATAACAAATTTAATAATTGAGTGAAAATTAATAAAAAAATTATTATAAGTGAGAATTAATAAATACGGCGAACTTTTGAGTAAAAATGATTGTTAAGAAAAAAGAAGAAAAAAAAAAAAAAAAAAAAAAAGACAGGGCAGGAACCTCAATTAGACAATCTGACCAAGAAAAATAGAAACGGCAACAAATCCAGGAAGGCCCAAAGGATCATCTAGGTTTCTCTTAAGATTCCTCTGTCAACATGGCTCCCTCTCCCTCTCTCTTTCTCTCTCTCTCTCTCTTGCCTTTGTTGTACTTTTAATCGTGTTCTTACCCCTCCTAGTTGTCACAGATGCGTGCTAATCTAGGTTTCTCTTAGATATCTCTATCAACATTGCTCCCCCCCTCTTTCTCTCTGTCCTTTGTCGTACTTTAAATCGTGTTCTTACCCCTCCAAATTGTCACAGATGCGTGCTATTGATTCTAACAGTTGGTAATGTGGAGCTTGATTTTAGCAGGGTTTCTAAATAGTAGTTTGAAAATCGAATTTGAAACCCTATGATCGGTTCTTAATAAAACATTAATGGAGAATTGAAAATCAAAGAAAGGGTGTTTTAAGGGAGACTGTCATCCCCTCTTTGTATGTATTATATTATATTGATCTGTTGTAAATTATGCAAGGAGGATTGAAGAAATCAAAAAGGGTTTATTGGGCATCAGGTGCTAATCTTTGTCAGGTAAAAAAACAATTTGTCCAATCTTACATGCCAAAATGTTTGACAATTAAGTTATATTATTGCCAAAATTTTTGGCTCCTAATCATAGACTAATTCCACTAAATTATTCAATTAAGCGAAAACAATTTAATGCTGAAAATGCCTAATTGAACATTGTGCAAGGATGGTTTTTATTTTATTTTATTTTTTCTTGCTGTTGATCATTTTAGCTTCTTAGTGTTGGCTTCCTTGCCTTTGTTTTTAGCTTGCATGTTTCTTCTTTACTGCAATCTCTACCTTCATGAGTTATTATTTTTATCAATTATCTTACATTGTTTCATTTATCTATATCACTTTACTTATCAATTGCGTTGTGTCTCTTTTGGAGTTAATTATTAAATTTGTTTTCTGTGAGGTTGTTAAGTAGGGGGGGAAAATGCTCCATATTCATTGTGTTGCGTGAAGCATGAATTGAGAAGCTTGCCATGGTAGTCAAACGCCATGTCATTTTTATCACAAAATCACTTCTCTCTCTTCCTGCTTCCCAAGAGTCCGAAATCTACCTGAATTGTGAGATGACAGATATTGCCATGCTAGCCAAATGCCATAATTGAAAATTAGTTAGAAGAGGAAATAAATCTTCTTCTATTGTCATCTATTCTTCGGTATTAGCTTACGTAAATGATGTGCAGGATAATTTCCTCTGGCTATTGTATGTGAAAGAGTGAATCTTTTACCTGTTTGCTGGAAATCTTTTACCTGTTTGCTGGAAATAGAGTCTTTTATTAGGGATGGTGGTTACAGTGACTTAAGCAAATGATTTGGAAGTATAAAATTTTAATGGATGTATTATATTTCTGCATCAATCTTTGTTGAGCATTGACTGCTATAGTGCTAACAAGTTTTCTGGATCCTTGAAGAACATGTCTACCATAATAGTAATTGTCTTATTGAAAATCATTTTTATAGTAATTGTCCTATGAAATGATTTTGACTGATGTTTTGATTGTCTTATGAATGGTACCTCTCTGAAGACAAGCAAAGGTTAAGTTTTTGGAACAGTTTTTAAGTCTACAGTCCTATTCTTTGTTGCATGCTCTAACTAAGAGGATGCATGAAAACAGTATCACTTTAAGTTTGTCACCAGAATCGGAAGGCTGAGGTGGCAGGAGAAGATCAAGAGAGAACTACACATTTTTTAGGAGCAGTTTTTAAGACTGAGATCCTCTTTTTCATCCATGTTCTCGCCAAGAGAACATGTTAAAACGGGGTATTACTTTGAGCTTGTGATCATACTTTGAAGGCTAAAAGCGTCAGTAGAAGATGAATTGAGAACTACACATTTTTGAAGAGCTTGACCTAGCATTAACTAAGTACTAGTTAATAGCACTGAATTGGAAAAATAAATGGTTTGTGGAGCTGAGCTGATTTTATGTTTATGTTTTTTAGAAGAGAATAGAGTTGAAAAGTCTGCTAGTTGTTCCTTGTACGATCAAAATTTGGCAAAATTTGAATAAGACATTATCAGTTTCCTGGTTTTCTTATAATTCACTAATTAGATTTGTGTGAAAAGTTGAGGAACTACAATCTTGTCAAGTTACAATCATTTGGTGAACTAGGTGTTCAACATTCCAAAGTGATGGTATTGGATGAGTAAACTCTTAAAAGCTGAATTCACTGTAGGTTTTCCCCGATTCAAGTCATTGATTTATATCCCGATCATTTCTCGCTTATGGGTAGATTTTTGCTCGGCAAAATGGCTTTTGAACCATACTTCAACTTTGGTGATTTCCATTTTTTATGAGCAATTATCTTATACGTGAGTGCTAAGACACTTTTTTATGTTGTTCAGTTTGTGTCCTACTCTCTTAAGATTTTTTAGTTTCATAAGTGCCATGCCTGTGGCTTAAAATCTGAAGGGATGCCTACAGATTTGTTTTCAAAACTTGTCAAGAAAACAAGGAAAACTGGGGAAATAAAAGGCTTTCATATATTGCAACCACTCTATTCTTGCATGTTGTAGAATTGTTTCTATACAATAAAATTGATTTTCGGTCTTACTTCTGGTACGTTTTTAGGAGAGGGGCTTCGGGTGGGTAGGACTGCATGTGTGCACTCCCATGCTTATTTTCTGTTTGTGTTTGGCATTTGCTCTTTCTCCAAAATCGTTAAACTTGAGCAAAAAGGAAAATTGACACCGATTTTCCCATTAAAGATCTTCTACCTTGAAAAGTATGAAGAAAGAAGCTCAAGGTTACCATAAGAGATAAGAGTTGTCTAACTTCAAGGATACCAGTTGGTTCAATTGTTTCCGAAAATTTTGGACAATTGAAAATTTATCAATAGCCACTATAACTTGATTATATGTCAACTTGCACAATTCCAGCTGTGGTGGTTTAGATACTGAAAATTTTTTCCTTTTTCATCTAGTTCATTGATTTAGTAGGGATTTCTTTCCTTTCGATTTCCTGCACTTTGGTTTTGTAATTGTCATGGCAACCTTAATTTAACTAAACTGATGAATTGCTAACTTGGCAAACCTCTGGTAGAATCAGCTTCTGTTAGGTGCTCTGATACATTCTTCATGTTATTGAAGTTGTGGGATTTATGTTAACATTAAATATGGTAGTATCATGTTATTGCCCTGGGAAACTTTAGAGAGCTGCATGTGGACTCCTTTCTCCATATGTGTAGATGATGGACTAACAGCATTTTTTCATTTCTTTGGTTCTGCCGAAATGTTAACTTTGTCCATGCTATCGCAGCAGTCTAGCATGCTGCAACGTAGTAATGATTTCTACTTGGTGTTAATCTGGAGATATTGTGACTGTGTGTTTCTACGGTAACCGGGTCCAAGAGCACAATGCGGCAATGCGCTTTGGATGAGAAAAGGCTAATTATAGGATCTCGATGGACAAGCTCCAATAGCACCCTAATGAGGCTTCTGTAAGAGAATTATCTGCATGAGGATTGATGTTTGTGGTTGATAGCCACGTGGCATGTTTGTCAATAGCTGCACGAAATGTCTACCATTGCAGTGGAATGTGCTCTTTTATTTGTGAGAAAGTAGTTGGTAATTGAGTCACAGATTGTCGCTTGGAATACAGTTAATAGGCAGGAGCTAAAGGATTTCACAAGTTATCAGAAAATAGTTTCCAAGCACGGGACAAGTGTCCTCCATACATGGCTGCTTTTGTTGATAAGAATCTTTTTGCTGCTAATTTATAGGTTCCCTATCCAAGTCTCACTTTGTTCAATCATGTGGCCGTTTTCCAGCGATTTGCCATAGGGTAGCATTATGTTTATCTCTAAGTGTACAAAGGGTGAAGGGTTTTGTTTTTTTTGACACATACATGTGATTTGTAGAATGATTATAAATTGAATACTTGTTTACTTTCAACAGATTAGACTGTTCCTAACAGAGGAATCTCCTTCACAAGTTGGGTTGGGTGTTCAAGATCACCTCCAAGCAAAGGCGTCGTGGTCCCATCCATCTGGGACAGCTACAGATGGCATTCTGCCTCCTGGCTTTGAGGGAGGTCATCCTCCTAACCATGTGCAGGTTAAGGTGTCTGAAGTCCCTGTAATCAAATGGAGATCTCCTCCAAGGGTGTGTTTATGGTCTTTCATTTTGACTATTCTTTCAGATTTTTATTTATATTATGGTCCTGAAACTTGAAATTTTTGCAGTTCATCTTGAACCTGGCTTGGCAAGTGGTTGCTGGTGAGGAAAATGAAGAGGCAGAGGCTCAAAATCAGAGGGAGTTGAGAGTGCTGGAAGCTGTTTATCCTCGCCTATCTGCAATTCCTCCAAAGTCTTACACTTGTTTTGTTCCCTTTTTCTTTTTGGTTCTTTTAATGTAATCATTCAATTGAAAGTTTTTTTTTTTCTCTATGTACAGCCCCACTTTCCCTGTGGACACAGAAGACTCCCAACATAATGATCATCATGTTCCTTCAATTCCCATGACTCCTATTGAAGACGAAGATGCAGCAGATACACCTTCTGATGTTGCCGGACCAGCTAACATGGTGGCAATGAGCTCACAGCCTCAGCTGCTGGCTTCTGGAATTCCACCTTCTCAATGCATCATCTCTAACATACCAAATATGCCTGTTAATGGTAAACATGCAGCCGGACCACCTTATCATGTTGGTGTTGAACCTGATGTGTTAGGTGCTGCATCTGCTGCCTTCACAGCCATTAATAGAAGTAACGAGCATGGAGGATTGATAGACCATGACCTCCTCATAAAGATTCTCGGCACTCCTCAACTGATCAAACTGGCTTCCAATTATGGATCTGTGTCCAATGTGCAGAATACAACCCAGGCAGCTGCACCATCTGTTCCTTTGTCTGGTCCTCCTCCTCCTCCTACAACTCCTTTAGATCGATCTCATTTCCACATCAATAGAACACCGTCATCATTGGCTGCTACTTCAAGTGGACCCTATTATGCTCATGCAAATGGGGTTGGATTGGGCAATGCTCCTAATTCGTCGGTTCCTTCGCTGGGTGCTCCTCAGGGAATTCCACCTTCATCTGTGCCTCCTGCTGGAGGTCTGCAAGCAAAGGATGTTAATTATTATAAGAAATTGATTCAGCGGCACGAGAGTGAAAGACAAGAAGCTCCTCAGCAGTTTGTTGGCTGTTACAATCATCAGATAGGAACAAACAAAGATTTAGTTAATCCAAAACCAAGGGATACGAGGCCAAAGATTATGAAGCCTTGTATTTATTTTAACAGTTCAAGAGGATGCCGTAATGGAGTCAATTGCCCCTACCAGCACGATGCATCGTCACAGCAAAGGGGTGCTAGCACACCGGAGGTGCACTGTACTAAGAAGATGAAAATGGACAGAAAGATTAGCAGTTGATGTTACTCTTGCATGTTTTTATTTGTCTATTTATTTTTTCTCGAATTGAAAAAAAGGGGCCTGTGTCAGCTATACCTTTTCACCTTTTTTCGGTTTTTGTCCCCCGTGGGTTTTTGATTGCATTAGCTTGTATGTTTAAAATTTCTCTCGCTTGAAATGTTGAAACTTTTAGGTTATGGGCTGATTCTCACTATTGTGAGAGACCCTTTTTTGTTTTTTCGTTTTCTTTTCTAAAATGTTGGAAAATGCTGTTACGAGGATTTTTTTTTTTTAAGCAAAAAGACGAATGCGATAAGAAGTGAAATTGGGCTCACTAAGTTTTAGGGTCTAATCTCTCTCATATCTATAAGTATATTTTTAACTTTATGTATACTATAGTCTTACAAGTCTTATTAGTCTATATATCAGCATTCCTTTTCCTTGACAGTAAGACTTGTCACATGGATACTTTTTTAAATTCTATATATGGGGAGGCATTATCTTCTTATATAAAGAACTCACTCCTAAATCGTAGGGATATATATTTATTTAATCCCAAATTTTTAGATTTTTTTAATTTAAATTCTAAACTTTTTTGAAATTTCATTTCAGTGCTAAACCTTTTGATTTTGTTTCAAAACAGTTTTTTCGTCAGTCAAATCTTTAAAAATTACTGTTGACTAACGGAAAATTTTTTTAAAAGGTAAAATACACTATTTTAATTCACCAGTTAATAGAAATACGTTCTATAATCTTAAAAAAATAAAAAATAAAAAAAATCTAAAATCTCAACTTACATATTACTATTTGAAAGTAAAATACAAGTATTTAATAACAAAAAAAATTTTAATAATATATTTTACCTTTTTAAAAAAATTTTCGTTAGTTAACAGTAATTTTTAACGATTTGACTAACAGAAATACTGATTTAAAGTAAAATCAAAAAATTTAGAATTAAAATAAAATTTTAAAAAAATTTAGAATTAAAATAAAATCTCAAAAAAATTTAAAATTTAAATAAAAAAATATAAAAATTTAAAATTAAATAAATGCACATCTTTAAGTCGTGTATATAATTTACACACATCAGTCACTAGACTTGTCTCTCCTCCTAGGTTCACAGTACTGATTTAATTATTAGAATATTACTCTATAGGGATTCCCTGGTCTTTTATAGTGATGTCTCGTTTTGTAGATATTGGACCTTAATTAACAATTTTCAATCGGATACCTCTATATGAGTTGAGCCTAGTAGCTGACGATGGTGATTTTTCTTATCATTATCTACAACCATCTCTAGTCGAAGCAAAGATTAGTGGGGAGTAGATATCCATATCAAAAACGAAGCTCCAAATCTTGTTCCAGTCAGTAATCACTAGAAACGAGTAGATTGGCGGAAGATCGACCCAACAGTGGGTACCTCAACGATCAGCAACGATCGGAGCCGGCGCGTGGAAGAGAAAGCCCGTATGAGCAGATATGGTCGTCCGTCTTTTTTGACGTTTTTCGGACCTCGTCTAAGTGTGTGGACGGTAGAGAAGGGTAGATCGTTGCCCAAGTAGTTCATTAGTGGGTCTTCTAGCATCCATCGGCAGTCGGACGGTGATGGACGACCTCATTGGAGTAACAACTATTTTCTAGCATTTCGGAGTCTTCCAAACATCAAACTGGCGTGTGGACCTCACCAGCGAGTTGATCGGCCTAGGGAGATGCCGAAGATGGCATTTCGGCGAGTCGCAGCCGTCGGCCGTTGGCTTAAGTTTCTTCACCTTTAGATATATAATTTTGCAATTCAGTGCATCGATCCCGGATAACAAATTGAAAGGCAATAAAAGAATATATATGTAGTTCGCTCAATAAAAGAGCACACTGGTAGCTTGTCTAACAAATAAAAGCATGTAAATCAAATGATGGAAATTTGCATCAGAAACTCACTTATCATCCTACAAGTTCACTGACTTTTATTTGTAGCTCACTTCTCGAGGTAGCATCGCAGACTAATATATGTATGCTTATGATGTGTGTACACGATTGACGGCAAAATTCACAAGCATATTGTGATGAATAGATGAATAGAGTATCATTATCATGAAAATTATTTATTAAGTATTAAAATTATCTTAACCTTATTATTATTTAAACTAAAAAAAAGGTTAATTGAATCTAAGAATTTAATCCAAATAAAAGTAACATAAAACAACTTATAAATTATAAACTAAAAAGAATTTAACCAATACAAAACAAGGCTAAAGTGTTTCTACGTTACTCATACTATTTAATCCAATTTTAATTCAATGACAATCAATTTTAATCATTCTTATCACAACTGAAGAACCTTAAATTCTTTAATAGACTTTTTCAAGACTTATCAAATATATCAATTAAAGTCTATTATTTTATTTTTTAATAACAATAATAAACTTGAATTGATTCATTAAGTTCTATAGTTATTTAGTTGAATGCACACAAGTCAAGTTTTGGCTCTCGTCTCAAATTGTATTCTTATGGAGATTATTGCTTAGATTTAATTGAGAAATTTTCTTTCTAGTCCTTTTTTCCAATCACAAATCAATTAAATAATGACCAATTATTTAAAAACATTAATATCAACAATAAACTTAGTAATATGAATAACAAGGTACATTAAAATAACCCTAGAAAATAAATTAGTTCATAGAAGAAAAAGAAAAGAGAAGAAAAATTCTAGAAGTCATCCTTTAAGTTGTAGAACTTCTTCTTCTACTCTCTAGTCTATTTTTATAGACCCTCTCTGCCTTTGAATGACTTTCTGAATGATTCTCCCTCTGTCTTAAACGCTCTCCTCTTTTTATATAAAAGTAGGACGATCCCCTAGATTTTTACCCTTTTCACCTCAATCTAGAAAAATTCTGACTTGCCAATTACAACCTAATTTTCACCCCTTTTTGAGCAGAACTAGAGCTCAGCCCCAACATAAAAGTTGTAGCACTTTCTTTTAGGTTTCTTTGGGCTCAAAAATCACTCAAAGCCAAAGTTTATAAAGGAAGTATGCCCAAATTATAGAATTATGTACAAAATAAATTGGAAAAGATTCCAAATTAAGATAGAATTTTTTATTAGAAATTAATTTTAGCCTAAAAATAATTCCAACACATGACCTAGTACACGAATCAAGTCTAAAAGTCAAGAAAAATCCTATGGAAGTCCTCGTTGCATGCTTCTGAGACGGGATATTGGTGTCAAAGTTGGAGCTAGTTGAGACTACCCTAACCTCTGCTAACTAAAATAACTAGAACTCAATGTATAGGACTCAGATTAATGCGTCATTTGTTACATATGAAACTAGACATCCGTAACTTTCTATACATGTATAATTCATTAATTTTCTATATTCAGAGATTGAGTTATGCCTATTCAAAATCAAGATCATGAATGTACTAGCATGTTGAACTCAACTAACCAATTTCTCTTTCTTTTCTCCAAAAGGATCAACATCTGCAAAACACAAATGACAATCAGAAGTAACCAAATCTAAGGCTAAAAGAAGCAAGAAAACTTTTAAAAACTAAGCATCAAACTAAGTTAATATTTGATTCATCAATAATATTTTTTAATAATAGCTCATATGATTCAAGGGAGTTAATGTTCACAAAGTACTCCATTAGAGCTAGAATCACTACAGCAAAAATCTACGTCAACAAAGCCTCATAACAGTTATATGATCTACTGCAGGTTGGTCGTAGCCAAAAGGGTCTTCGACAAAGCCCTCTACATAGCGGCCCTTGAAGCCAAACACGGTTGGTCATTGAAAAGGTCTGCTGGCGCTGCTACTAATTGCGATGGTTCCTTTCATCGAATCATATTTGAGCTAAATTAACCATGATGTCTGCCATTTAATTCTTTATTCTATGAGTATCTTGATCGCAACTAACACTTTACTAAAGTTGTTTTCTTGTTAGTTACTTCATCTCACAGTTCAATTCAGTTCCTCATCGAAACAAGTCATGAGTACTTGAGACCAAACCTTGTGACACTCTTATATACCGATTTCTCATATATGGAGGTATATATATCCTGAGCTCCCTTCATGATCTCCTGAGCACCATTTTCACAAAATCTCAGGCTCTAGACTACGAGTTCCTGGGATAGCATTAAACTCTTTAGCCTAAACTCAATCACTGAGTTCAGACTTTTTGTGGGGAGGCTAATGATGAAGAATAAATTGAGCTTACTTGGCCATACAGTCTAATCCCCCTCTTGTCCACCATCACATGAGTCTATTCTAAGTTCATGTACTCCATAGTCTCATAGGTCTTATTTGTCCATATGTTAGCATTCATTTGTAGTAGGACCTGCCACATATGTATCCCTTCAAACCCTACAAAAGAGGACCTTATCCTCTTATATAGGGCTCTTTTATAAGTCATACATAAGTGATTCACACATCACTCTTTCTAGACACTCTGCTTTCTCCCTCTAGAATCTCAGTATTAACTTAAGTGTCGGAGTGCCAAAGTTAAGAAGACCACCTATATGCTAACTGACAACTAACCTATATGCTAACTGTGATAAGTTAGTCGTTAACATTGGACTCAAAATTCGTAAGGATCCAAACTCACCTCAACTTATAGTAGTAAATTTCGAGCTCAAAGACCAATTGTTTTGCTCTCAGCATCTAGCAGCTTGTGACCTGATTTGAGGATTTGCACCTACATTGATGATGTGGGAGTAAAGATGCACCGTTTTGCAAAGCCAACGAGAAGCAGCTCGCTATCATTCCTAAGGAGGAGCTCCCGCCCAATACCAAGGTTAGGGAAGATTCATTCTTTGCCATATGATAATAATGCCTTGGATGGAAAAGCTTCTCCCAAGTTTACAGTAACAAAATGTTTATAGCAACTAATTGTAAGAGAGACAGAAATACAGATAATATTAGATCTTGGTACTAATTTTTTTTATAAAAAAAAAAAATTTATTGCATGTATGTTAGTTATCGAATCTTTGGGCCAGAGTCAAGGTAAGCCCTTACTTTTCTTGCTCTATTCAACCCTTCTCGTAGGAAGGGATCTTCCACCCGAGTATTATTGAATCCAAACGGACCTTATCCACGTCTGATGACGGTGTTAACGAGTTTTGAACCCATAATACTGTGCTCTGTTTGGATCCCCAATTTGAAGGAGGCGGGCGTTAGCACGAGGACTCAAACTTAGGTCAATACGGGGGAAGACGCACCTAATTACAACTAGACAATTACCTCAAATGGTAATCTTATTGAGTCCTAACATTGACTATTGATTCTTCTTGTGCATTTCTATTTCTCATTCATGTGATGCCAGGGTTATATGGCATTTTGTTTAAGAAAAATAATTGGTTATTTTGTACACTTATTGCAAGTTTTGTCTTTCTGCATTGCATGAACAGTTGCACATATTTTCACTTGCTGCTTGGCCATCAACTTTAAGTTCAGGTCTCGTCTTCTGTTCTCCACTGTTCACAAAATTTCATACTCTCGAGTTCTTCGCTATAATTGCTATTGTAAATAATGAGTCTTCTAAAAAATCACATGTATCAATTTTCATAAAATTTACATCCTAATTTAATTAAACATTTAAATTAATGTGGAAAATTATTGAATTAACTTGAATCATTAGAATTAACAACAATATACAACTTTGGATTTTTAAAATTTATATTAATCAACCAAATTCATTAATTTTCATAAAATTTAAGAACTAATTTCATTAAACTTCTAATTAATGTTATATACTTTGAACTAAAATAAATAATTAGAAATAATAATAATATACTTTGTTGATATTTCTTACAATTTATATTTTTATTTCATTACGCAATGTTAATTTTTGATAATGATTAATTGATTAAATCGAATTATACTTGATTAATTTTTATTTGTTGAATATAAATGTTTAAGATTAGCATACTTGCTGGAGTTACAGTGATTAAATAAAATTAAAATTGAGTGACAGACTGAAGTTGTATTTTTAGCAATGATTGTTGTCAAATTCTTTTATGTTTTATGATTTTGAATAATTGGCTAAATAGAATTCTACTTGACCAAGTTTTTTTTTTTTTTTTTTTTATTGTACTATCTGGAATATTAGTGTTTCAAAGTTAGTATGTTTGAGTTTGAGTAAAAAAATGAAATTGAAATTAATTAGTAAATTAAAATTGAGTTTCTAAGTATAATTGTTACTCTAGTTAATAGTCCTCTAATTAAGAGACAGATGATACAAGTAATACAGGAGTCTAACGATATCCATCAAAATAAGCAAACGCTATCACTTACGTTATTTTGCCTTCATGAATCTTTAAGAATCATCGGCTTTGACAATATTATGATACATATAGAAGGTCAAATTGAGATAAATTGACCTTTTCTTCTATAGCCATGTCATCGATTTTGTTTATGTGGTGACGTTTTATTAATTTTAGAAATATTGAAAAACTCTCATATTAACTGGATAGTCTTTTCCTTAATATTGTTAATATTAGAAGACTTCCTTATTAACTAAAATCATAATTATAGATAGAAATCTAAATTCAATGCACTGCTCAACTTTAATTTTCTTCATTCCTTCCAACTCAAGCATGCTAAGTTTGAAAATAAACATAGTACATATCGAAAAGAAACCCTCAATTAAGTAGAATTCCAGTTAGACAAATAATCATTATCGAAAATTTTGTATAATCATTTTGTATTGATATTATCTCTAATTAATTAGTTTAGTTCAATAGTATTTTAAATAAATTTCATTTTTTTTTTGAAATTAGGATTTAAATTCTAGATAAATATTAATAAAAATGCTTTTCTTAAAAATTTCTCATATTTATTTTAACAATTATAGTAGAAACTCAATTATGATTTAACATATATTGCAATTTGCTCAATTCATGTTAACAATTATTCACATATGTTTAAAACTTGCACAATGTAAGTAGGCATAATTAAGAAAAATAAAAGACAAATGGAAAAGAATTTGACAAAAAATAAAAAATTACTCCTAAATTCCTCTTTTTGTTTTTTTTTTACAAAGGAAAAAAGAAAAAAAATATTTCCAAATTTTCTAAGGAAATAAAACTACTCCTAATTTTATTATTTTTTTTAAAAGAAAATAGTCCTAGTATCTCAATTGCATCTTTATTTCTTAAACCCCATTAGAGTTGGGATTTCCTAATGCATTTTATTTAGTGCCAATAAGAACCTAATTAAGCTAAATAGCCCAAGTCCACTATGGAAAAATTTTAAAAAAATCCATAGATTTCTAAGAAAATTCAAAAAGTCAAAAAATATTAAAAAAAACATTTAAAATATCTTTAGGATTTTGTAAATTAAAATAAAAAACTCAAACCTTTTTCTAAAATAGGCTAAAATAGGCATATGGGCTATTGTGCGCCATCCCATACTGGCGACACGCTAGCTGCCGCAGTAACACTTTAGCCAGACGGCGAGGCTGTCCAGCATAGAGCTATGGAACTGTTGGCTGTTGAAGAGGAGCGGGAGGAGGAAGAGGGAGAGAAGGAAAGGAAAAACCCTCTGATTTTTTTTTTTCGTCCAATGGTGAACCGAATACTATTATGCGGACTAATTCAGTTTTACAACCTATCATACATTAGATCTTTTTTTTAACACAAGAAAACCGTTCCATTAATATAACACGAAGGCGTATACAGATCTGATGTATAGGAATTAGAAAGATATGCATAAAATAGAAATATAATATAATTAAAATAGCTAATCATTAATTTGGTCAAATCGACCAATCACTAATTAGGTACAAGGCTGTTGAGACAAAACTTTTTAACGGGGATATCCACAAATCTATAATTAAACTACTTAAAATTAAAGTATCAGATAGATCTTGTTCAATCGGACCAAGCTGCCAATTAGTAAGGATCTAAAAAAATTTTTGAGGAGACAAACATCATATGTATAAATACAATAATAAAAATTAAAAATACATTTTTTATATAATTTATTATTTAATTGTTTAATTATTTATTTATAATGTAATTGTATAATAGATTCTTTTTAATGTTTATTAAAAAAAATTATTTACTATAATTGTTATAACTGTTAAAATTGAAGCAAATTTCATAAAAAAATCATGTTTAGATATAAAATGAGTTTTTAAATATTGTTTTCTTTTCATAAAAATAATTACTAATAATTTGTTTCATTAAAAATAAAATATTTTTAAAAAAGAGTGTTGATTTGAATATAAGAAAATATTATTAAAAACATTTAAAAATAAATGAAAATAATTGTAATATATACATTATAAATAAACTATCAAGAAAATAATAAGGAAAATAAAATAAAACAAATGTAAATAAAAGAAAAAAACTCGTTTCTTTAAAAAAGAAAAAATAAACAAAAATATGGCTGAAGGGAAGAGGCCATGGGTGCCTATTTTGAGCCCAAATATGGCCGAAGGGAAGACAAACGACAACAGCGATGACAACAATAACAGTGGCGACGACGGCCAAAGAGGTGGCATACGACTCAGAACACTAAATCTGGTGGTAGAATTGCCATTTGAACTTGTTATTATGATAGCCATGAGAAAGTAGAAAAGCCAAAGCTCCACAGAGGGGAGAGGGAGTATCACAGAGGGGAGATGGAGCACTGGGCAGAAGGAAGAGGAGAAAGGGAAGGAAAGAAGAGACATTGAGAAGAGAGGGAAAGGGAGAGGGAGGTGGGTGGTCAGCGGTGGTGGTAGTTAGAAGGCGTGCATAGGGGAGGGCTCTTTTTTTTTTTTTTTTCTGTTTCTAGTTATCTGGCAAACTTCACATTAGTTATACGTTAGATCACTAACACAAACTCACAAGGAAAAATTTTCATTATAATAAGTTTCACCAGTTGATATAAGAGAGTGATTGCTGCATAGTTTTACCACTAATTAACAGTACAAATTACATCCCTAAATTAATTGATCTCTTTCTCTTGGGCTATGTTTGGTTTTACAGTTGTTCATTGCTATTGTTATATTGATTGTTATGGCCAATGACTAAAATAAAATTGTAATGTTTGTTTAGATTAATATGTATTTGTTGTTATTTAAATAATAAAATAACTATTTAATACATGGGGAGATTTTTAATACGGAAAAAGAAGTTATTGTAGTATAAAGGTATTTTAGTCAAAAAAAAATATTCATCAATAGTTAATTGATCCAAAAAATAGGTTTAGGTAGCAAACCTATTTTTCTGATTAGTAGTTTATTGAGTTACTTTTCATCAAAAAGCAATCTTTAGAATATATTAATTAAGCACTTGTTTTTTTTTATTTTTTACAAATAAAATATAAATACACCCTTAAAAAATAAACCAAACACCCTCTTAATACTGTTCGCTACCAAAAGACAACAACACAAAATTTAATAATTCAACATTATTAGAATTAATTAATAGAAGAAGAACAAGCACAAGGAGCATTTCACGAGACATTCATAACTTCACGCAATTGCCCTCTTTGCGTAGATTCATAAATATTGTGGCACGTTGAGTATCTATGAAGCACGGACATGGATACGGATATAGTGATGCAGACACAGTTTTGACATGACTATATATATATATATATATAATTAAATTGATAAATTTTTTGTGCATCATATATATATTTTTAAACAATTTTATAAATTTTATTTACATAAAAATATATTTATATAACTATTATAAATTTTAGAAATTTTTTATTCAAACAATATATTGTAATATTCTTTATTCTTTATTGTTGTGAAGTACTAAAATAAATATATAAGATTTTGTAATCAATTAATTTTTCTGTTAAAATTAAAAACAAGTTGAAATTTAAGCGTCTCAAAAGTCATGAATAATTGACCGTATTAAATTATAATTTTTAAGAATTTTTTTTTATTTGTTAAAATAATTATAAAAATATTCAGGCGTGTCTGTGGACTGTCAGATATTTGTACTTCCAGTTTCCGAATTTAAAAAAAAAAGAATTTTTGGCAGACATTTCTAGCCGTATCGGACACGTTTCCGTCGCGTATCTGTGTGTCTGATGTGTCCGACACACAGTATTTTTATTTTTTAAAGTGTCCGTGCTTCATAGTTGAGTATTGACTATGGGTGTTCACGAACTAAATTTAGTTCTGTGAACCAAATTATGAAAATTATTTTCGAACTAAAATTTTTAGTTATAAAAAAATAAAAACCATTTTCGAACTAAAAATTCGGTCAATCAATTTTCGGTTAATTAAAAATTTCGGTTCGATTTTAATTAACCATTTGGCAACCATTTTTCTTTAAAAAAAAATAAAATTCTAATCTAAATGTAAAATAAATCATTAAGATATTATATATAAGATAAATAAGTGATTATTGTTATATATAAGACAAATAGGTGATTATATAAGATATAATAATACTTTTTAACATTTATTTATTGCTAATAGCTGTATTAATAATATTTTTTATTGTAAAATTATAAATATAAATATGTTGAATAACAATTTGAATAAATTCGGTTACCCACAATATTTTAATATTACAAACCAAAATCAAACCAAAAATTTTAATTTTTATTTAGTTCAATTAACCAATTATACGATTTAATTAACTGCAAAATTTGGTTTGATTCGCTTCAATTTTGTCACTCAACCGAAACTTTCAGCTTTTTTGAACACTCCTTATATTGAGCTAGAAGGAAAATTGTTTGTGTAAGAAAATTAATATCTCAAATTAAAAAATTAAGTTAGATAACAAATAAGTAATGATATATGGAAGAGAAATGAATACATACCCAAATCTTAATTTTATTAAAATATTAAAAATCACATATAATGTCAAATACTATAGATCGCGAGAATCCACTAAAAAAATCAGAACATGAATCAAAATACTTAAATATTCTTCAAATTAAGTATCAGATAAATATTTTTGACTCAAACTGAAAATCACCAACAATATATTTATGTGCACATTGCAACTCGGCATGTACATTTACCATATGTTTCACCACATATTATCTATCGCATTGAATGAAGTTTACACGATTAAAATACTGCAGAATTTCTGGTCAAAAAAAAAAAAAAAAATACTGCAGGATTCCTAAGCCCATTGAATTTAACTAACTTTCCATACCAGCAAGTAGCCTCTTGCCCTTTGACAGACTTCTTATTCAGCTCTTGACTGTTGAGGATTTACTAACTGTTTTACAATTGACCTGCTATATAGACTTCAATGCTTTCTTTTGTGATGCCTCAATGACCTCTTTTGTTTTACAATATTCAATATTCATAAGTATTTTGGGTTCCAAAAAGCGGATCAGTTATGAAATCTTGCTTAGATTTATGAACTGGAAGAAATAGTTGACTCCAAAACCTTCGGTACTTTGATTACTTTAAAATAAAAAAAATGGTCGGAACAGGGATTGCCAATCCCCAATAGAGATGGGGACGGCAATCAAAAACCCATCCCCGCTCTGCCTTGTTGCCACCCCAAACTACCCATTGGAGCCAAACTGCAATATGTGGATGACCTTAATTGCATTATGTCCATCTCACAACTAAACTGATCTAGCAAACAGCTTAATCCATAGCCACACACCACCATTTTCCAAAGAATACAACAAAAAATTCTAAATCAGTGGCATGGAACATGAAACTCGGCAAGCAGCCGGGCAGATTGGAAGCAGGGTGTAAAAGTAGAAAGCCAAATCCAAAATCCCTGTTTATGCCAGAGAGGCTAGCAGAGGCCATGCCTTGAAAACAAAGCATCAATAAATTGAATAGAATAAGCATAAGTCATCCAGCCTTAGTAGGCAATTTTCATTCCCATACACAGCAACCACTAGGTAGGCGGCAAGCTTCCATCAATCAAATGACTACATGCAAACATAACATCCATCGCTGAAAAAGTGTGGACCAATTCTGCTAGACGGAAGATTCATCAATGACCTAAAACTGGTATGGCTGACCATGAAAAGCTAAGAACATGACTTTTCTTGTTGAACTTGATTTAAGCATCCCCTCATTTGCAATCGCCTTTTGCTCTAATTAATTACTTCTGTCAAGTTTCAAAACCATACCATCAAAATTAGATCTTGGAAAAAAAAAAAAAAAAGAAGAAAAGTAATGAGGACAATGAAGATGCCATAAAACAATAGTTAAACAACCTGAATTGTTCTCACCAATGAGCACGACATACAGAACATTAAGAAACTGAATTTTACCAAGTTAACAACCTATACTAATGCTATTGCTCTCTGAATGATTACCCTCTCGCTAATTAATTTATGATACCATCAAATATGTGTACTTGATGCAGACAGGAAAAGCAAAAGATAAAATCTAAGTGAATCCAATTAAATTTTTGTTAAATCTTATTTGTTCATTTTCAACATTTATTGTGTCTTAAGCGTGCTTTCTATTGTTTGTCTTTTTCTGAAATTGTCTGCTACAAATACTACTCCAAATACTATTCTTATTCTGTTGTGTTTAAGTTGTGATTTGCATTGAGAAAAAGATTAAAACTCTGTGTTGAATATTAGTGGTGGATTCTATTAGACCAGTAATAGATTCAACTATTGATGTTCATATTGTACTTCTGTATTTGTGCTGTTTTAATAAAGTTTGAATAAAATTTTCAGTTTCCTTCCCAAAATTCTTTTCTCGATACTGATCCTACATCAAGTGGTATCAGAGCAAACTTCCGATCCACGAAGCCATCCAGACTGTCATATTCCAATCCACCCACACCTCCATAACCCAAGACCCAATCTAATAAAAATAAAAAATTTTTAAAAAAAGAAAGAAAACAAAACCCAAAAACTTGTATTCTGTTCTGCTGCAGCTCGCCGGAAAGTCACCGCCGTCGGCCACCGTTCGTCGTCGCTCACCGGCCGCCGGCCACCGTTCGCCGTCGAAGCAAGACCCCCTTTTTCTGGTTCGTTGTTAGCCGATCTGTCCATTTCCGGGACCCACGCGCCGGAATCACTCCGGTATCATGCCAGAAAAGCGCGAAAGCCCGCTGTTCTCACCCCGCCGCCGCTCCGTCCTTCGTCTCCGACGACTGAAACCTGCCCAGATGGAACCAGCAACCTCTGATCTTCCATTTTCGGCCACTGGAAGGTCCGGACCTCAGCTTCCCGCCGCCCACTGGCAAGTTTTTGGTCCTCCACCACCGTTTGCACGTGTCAGGGCCGTCCACAGCCTCACCGACGCTACCCCGACGCCAGCTCGGCCTTCCCTGGTCTTCCCCGACCAGCCCCGGAGCTTGGCTTCCATCGCCGACCGGCGTACTCCTCTCTCCGCCGCCGCTTGCTCTAAACGAGCCACTGTGGTTTCTTTTCTTTACCGTGATCAACAGGGTCTGCTCTCACTCAAATTTGTGATTTTATTTCCTCACCATAATTTCTGCTATAATTGTATCTAAGGCAGAGTTCAAGGTGACTTCAAAGAGTTCTAAATATGGATTCACCGAGGGCAAGGAATCGTTGATTGGATCAACAATTAAAGAGACTTTTCAGCACCGATAAATGTCTCCATATGGTCTGTCCTTAATATTGAAAGCTCCATTAATATTCCTGTCAGTACAATAAAATAGTAAGTATGTGTTTCGTTCCATTTGGTTCCATCGTAAAATTTTTTGTCCAAATCTTTTTTTTCAAAGTTGACGATTGCATGAATTTTAATTTGCTGTCCTATTCTTATTTTAATTTTCTAGCTGCCTTATTATCGACTGTTCTTTACTGTTTATCGTTGTGCTCACCCTTTTATTAATAGTCTGCTCCTATTATTAATGCTCACCATTAGTTGTGCATATTTAATATTCCTGACCTGTTGTTGTTATTCTTGCTTTATGATATTTATCTAGTATTGAGATCTGTAGTCTTTATGTGTATTAATATTATTTTATAAATATTATTACTTTTTGTGATAAATGTCTATCTCAGTATAAGAAAAGAAAAAAGTAACCAACAAATAAACTGAAAAAACCTCCACTTCCCAACCCCAAAACCCACCAAAAAAACCAACTTTTACAATCTCAAATGCAAAATCTCATCGGAGCAGTCTAGCAGTTGACGAATCAAATTGAACAACTTGAGTCCGTTAGACAATCTCACGAGTCACCGCGATATGCGGAAGGATCTGGTCAGGCCCAAATATCCACTTCTGCCCCTCACGGTAATCAAAGAAATCATGTTACCCCTAGACCTACTGTCAGATTTCCACATGAAGAAAATATTTCAACTACATTTGAATCTAGACAGCTTGTAGGCGAAGATGATAATTTTCCTCAAGACTATCTCACAGACTATCATTATACCCCCAGAGCACCTCGTAGACCTGAGCATCGCCACCCAATTTTTGATCTGTTTGAGAGAGGTAACGAATTTGGTATAATTGAACGATTCCCTAGACAACCACCTCTACAAGGTCATTTAGACTATCATGATATCACCAAACGAGTCAAACTTGATGCACCTGAATATGATGGTATTTTAGATCCCAATGTGTTCATAGATTGACTTGATAGTCTAGAAGATTATTTTAAGTGGTATGACATGATTGATATCGAACGTGTCTGTTTTGCTAAATTAAAACTTGTAGGGCTGCAAAGAAATTTTGACAAAATGAACAACGTAACATAGAACGTTTAGGAGAACCACCAGTCACTCAGTGGGTAGTTATAAAAATGAAATTAAAACGAAAATACATCCCTACATTCCATAGGAGTCAGTTTTTCGAGCAACTCTTAAATCTTAAGCAATTGACTTCTAGTGTGACTGATTACATGTCCAAATTTGAAGAACTCCTACTTAGATGCGTATGCATGAAGATTCTTTTGTCACTGTCGGTCGATTTGTTAACGACCTTAAGTATGATATCAAGAGAGAAGTTTCCCTCACATTTCTTGACACTCTCGAAGAAGCTTATCATAAGGCTCTAGAGATTGAGAAGCACAGCAGGGTCTCTTCCCTAAAACGTGTGTCTACCTCTATCCCAGCATCTCGTCAGATAAAATCTTTTTTTCATTCTACTTTTTCTTCTCACTCAAAATCTGTCACTCAGCCCGCGCCCAAAGACAATCTTAGTAAGGAGAAAACGTCCTTCACTTCCAATTCAGAACCAATCGGATCTTCGATGGAGTCCCGAGCCAGTAATTCCTCTATTCAATGTCATCGATGTCACCAATATGGTCATATAGCTGCTCGTTGTCCCCAGCATGCCCTAGTTATAGAGCCAAAGTCAGATGACGTCGTAGAAAGAAAAGATCAAATTGTTGATCCTGTAGAGTACTCTGGAGATGAAGATGACTATCTCAATGACCCTGACTTAGCAGACCAACACTGTGGTGTTGTTTGGTGTGTATTGACTAGTTTTGTAGACAATGATGAATGGAAGCGAACTAGCATTTTTCATACCTATATTAAGTCCGGAGATCGAAGTTGTAAGATGGTCATTGATGGTTGTAGCACCATGAACGTTGTCTCTAAGTCTGTTGTTCCACGCTTAAACCTTAAAGCAGAGCCTCATCCTCAGCCTTTTAGGGTAGCATGGGTAAACGAAACCACCTGACCAGTCACCAAGATATGTTTAGTGCCCATTCAATTCAGTGATTATGAGGATAAAGCTTACTGTGATGTTCTACCTATGGATGTTGCTCACGTTCTTCTTGGACGCCCTTAGCTTTATGATCTTGATGGGACGAACCATGGTAGGGAGAATACCTATGTCTTTAAGTATAAGGGTAATAATATCATTCTTAGACCTGCAATGCCCCAACTAAGAGACAGTAAGGTAAAACCCAAACCTACTCATCCTATTTCGGTAAAGAAAGGTCTTCACATCCTAAATCACAGAGCTTTTGAGAAAGAATGGCAGACGAGTGATTGTCGAGTAGCAATTGTTGCTAGAGAAGCCCTTTCTCATTCCACCAAGCCTAACTATGATGTCCCAGTGAGTTACCACCTATGAGAGACATTCAACATGCTATTGATCTAATTCCTGGGTCACAATTGCCAAACCTCCCACACTATCGGATGAATCCCAAAGAACGAGAAGAGTTAAACAGATAGGTTGAGGAACCTTTGTCTAAAGGATTTGTACGTCATAGCCTTAGTCCCTATGCTGTACCTGCTTTGTTAACTCCAAAGAAAGATGGATCATGGAGAATGTGCGTTGACAGTCGAGTCATCAACAAAATCACTGTAAAGTTCAGGTTCCCTATTCCTAGGCTTGAAGATATGTTGGATATGCTAGCTGATTCTAATTGGTATTCCAAAATAGACTTGCGAAGCAGATATCACCAAATTCGCATCAGACCCGGGGATGAATGGAAAACTACATTTAAAACACAAGATGGTTTTGTACGAATGGCTAGTCATGCCCTTTGGCTTGTCCAACGCACCCAGTACTTTTATGCGGGTAATGACTACTGTCTTAAAGCCCTTTATAGTTAAATTTCTTGTTGTCTACTTTGACGATATTCTTGTGTATAGTAAGTCAAAAGAAGAACACATAAGTCATTTGCGTTCAGTTTTCATCACTCTTAAGGAAGTCAAGCTGTATGTCAACCTTAAGAAGTGTTCCTTTCTTCAGTCTGAGGTGTTATTCTTAGGATTCATTGTGTCTGCACGAGGTATACCTATCGACCCCAAGAAGATTAAAGTTATTAGAGAGTGGCCTGAACCCAAGTCCATCACTGAGATTTGTAGTTTTCACGGTTTAGCTGCTTTCTATCGGAAATTCATTAAGGGGTTTAGCACCATTATGGCTCCCATTATAGATTGCCTGAAAAAGGGAGATTTCCATTGGACTACTACAACTTCTAACGCTTTCACTGAGATCAAGTAAAAGCTTAATGAAGCGCCTGTTTTGAGACACCCTGACTTTCATAAGGTTTTCAAAGTAGCTTGTGATGCCTCTGGTGTAGGCATTGGGGGAGTTTTAAGTCAAAAAGGGCATCCTGTAGCTTTCTTTAGTGAGAAGCTTAATGAGGCAAACCAGAAATATTCTACTTATAACAAGGAGTTTTATGCTGTGGTTCAGTCACTTCGTCACTGAAGGTATTATTTGTTACCTCAAAAGTTTGTTTTGTATTCTGATCATCAAGCATTACGCTACTTGAACTCCCAAAAGAAACTAAATTCCCGTCATGCTGTTTGGGTTGAGTTTATGAACGAATATTCCTTTGTTCTCAAACATTGTTCTGGTGCAGAAAATAAAGCTGCTGATGCTCTCAATCGTCTTGTTTTTGTACTTCAGTCTTCAAGCAATCATGTTGTAGGATTTGATAGATTGGTAGATGAGTACCCTCAATGTCCTGATTTCGGTGTCATTTTTCGTGCTGTTACAGATGGTGATCGTCGTGATTATGTTGATTTTGTCATTCATGAAGGTTTTCTTTTCAGGTCTAATAAGTTGTGTATCCCTTGCACGTCACTTTGTGATTTCTTAGTTTGGGATATGCATGCAGGTGGATTAGCTGGACATTTAGGTAGAGATAAGACCATTGCACTTGTTGAAGATAGATTTTATTGGCCATCATTGAAGCGAGATGTTTTTAGGATTGTGTCACAGTGTCGCACGTGTCAGGTTGTCAAAGTTAAAAAGAAAAATACTGGTCTGTATACCCCTTTCCCCATTCCACATGCGTCTTGGAGAGATGTGAGTATGGATTTCGTTCTTAGTTTACCTAAAACAACTCGTGGTCATGATTCTATTTTTGTTGTTGTGGATAGGTTCTCTAAAATGGGACATTTCATTCCATGTAGCAAGTCCACAGATGCGTCTCATATTGCTAAATTATTCTTCAGGGAAGTTGTCAAATTGCATGGTTTACCTGGTTCCATTGTGTCAGATCGTGATGACAAATTTGTCAGTTATTTTTGGAAAACACTCTGGAAACTTTTTGATACCACTTTGAAATTTTCCTCTGCTTTTTACCCCCAAACTGATGGCCAAATTGAAGTTGTCAATCATAGTCTAGGAGATTTGCTTCGATGCCTTGTAGGGGATAAACAGGTAATTGGGATTTGATCTTACTTACTGCTGAGTTTGCTTATAATAATTCGGTTAATCGAACTACTGACAAAAGTCCTTTTGAGATTGTGCATGGATATTCTCCTCGTACACCTATTGACCTCATTCCCCTTTCCCCTGATATCCATTCATCTGAGCCTGCTGAAAATTTTTCCCGACACATCCATGAGTTGCATATTGAGATATGACGCAAAATTGCATTAACTTCCTGCTAATGTGCATCGTAGGGCTATTGATTTCAATGTAGGTGATTATGTCATGATTCTCATTCGACCTGAGCATTATCCGAAACACTCTTTTAAGAAACTGCATGCTCGAGCATTATCCGAAACACTCTTTTAAGAAACTGCATGCTCGAGCCATTGGCCCTTTCCCTATTGTTTAGAAAATGGGACCTAATGCATACTTACTTGATTTACCTGCTGACATGAATATTAGTCTTGTTTTCAATGTTGAAGATTTATCACCTTACCGAGACACTTTCGAGCCTCCTGTTTCTTTTAGTCTCTCTACAGGTCCACTTGTGCCCAAGCCATCAGTCCTCCCACCACAACGAGATGTGATTGATGTTGTTCTTGATGATGAGCTAGTTGCTTCTTTCAATAGTGGATTTCGTCGTTTTCTTGTCAAGTGGAAAGATCGCCTGACATCAGATGCAACTTGGATCACTGAGACTGAGTTCCACTCCCTAGACCTCACCTTGTTGTCCCAGTACCTACAATCTCACTCGCCGGAGTTGAGTTCTTTTTAACCCTGGGGAAATGATGCAGACAGGAAAAGTAAGAAAAAATTTGGCAAATATTATTACCGAAAGATAAAATCTAAGTGAATCCAATGAAGTCTTTGTCAAATCTTATTTGGTCATTTTCAGTATTTATTGTGCCTTAAGCGTGCTTGCTGCTGTTTGTCTTTTTCTGAAATTGTCTCCTACAAATACTACTCTTATTCTGTTGTGTTTAAGTTGTTATTTGTATTGAGAAAAAGATTAAAACTTTGTGTTGAGTATTGGTGGTGGATTCCACTAAACCAATGGTGAATTCCACTGTTGATGTTCATGTTGTACTTTTGTATTTGTGCTATTTTAGTGAAGTTTGAATAAAATTTTCAGTTTCCTTCCCAAAATTCTTGTTTCGATAGTGATTCTACATCAATACTTCATTTACATTGCATATGTATACACGTGATGTTTACCATTGAAGACATGATTGAAGAAGGAAAAAAAAATCCAGCTGAAATTAAGATACACCAAGCGCAGACAGTGTCATTTCAAACTTCTCCAACTTGACAACGCTACAGAGCTCTCCAACTAGCCAAACAATACACAATAACAAAAGCTAATTTCTTGGAGCATTTGCCAACTTAGCACACGCATTAACGAGTGCAAAAATGAGCAAAGAGATTTTTCTCTCATCTTCTGCTTCAACATACCTTCATAAGGGAACAATAGAAATGCGGTAAAATTGCACTAAGCTTTTGCCTGCATTTGCTTCCTCAAATCCTTAAGTGGGCCATAATTTTTCTCTGCAGTCCTTTCTTTACAGTTACACCTACCCTTGTTCAGATTTGTACCACATTTAAGGCACAAGCCTTTGCAAATTGGATCACACACAGCATTGATGGTTATTTCAACGTGCACCAGGTCTCTTACATGCTTTGAAATATCAATCTCCTTCTCTTCCGGAGGAAAGTACAACCAATCATCCATATCAATGGAAGCTTCTTCATCATCATCATCCTCCTCTTGTTCCTCGATATTTGAGGAAGATAAATTAAATTTATCTTCTCTAAAGATCACCCCCATATTGATTGTCTCAGGGTCTTCAATTGGTTCCTCTGTTAGTAGAAGAGAGAAGTTGGAGTAAACACACTCGGCAGCTGGCTGACAACACCTTTAAACAGAAAATTACACGAGATAAGCTCAAACATGAACAAGCAAAATGACAGCAAGAAGATTTGCTATGAAACATCACAAGAAAAGTTGCATGAGAAAAGGGATTAACTAATACCAATCCCATTCATGCAACAAAAAATGCACTCCTATTTGAAATTTCTACTTTTCTATTCTTATACATTTCACCCCACATACAAACAGATTCTAGTTTAAAAAGTAGATTTTCCAAACCATGTTCTCAAAAGAAAACCACTTCTGATCTGCTTTGGGACAAACATGGTCATTGTCCACAAATATGACCACATCCTGAAATTTTCCACCTCTCACCATTTCTTCCTTAAATTAGAATTCCTGCAATTCCCAATTTAATGCCTAAATTTAATTCTACTAGATCTTGGCTTGTCCTTCTATGGCATGGCACATATTAAAACAGCCAAACATTATTGAACTTAATGTTATTCAATTTTTTAAAACACCCTTTTGAGCTTATGATCCAAGCAATGAGCACATAGCTATTCCACACGTAAAACATGAACTTCTATCCAAATCCCACATGTTTAATGAAACTCAGAAAATAACAAGCGGGCAAAACTGAAAGGAGGATGAGAGCCAAAATAAAAAATTTACCTGTTACAAGGAAGAGTGATGACAGTCTTAATAATCCCATCAAGCCTCAACTTTTTTTTCTTCCTTGAGATATCGATGGAGAGCTGAACGGGAGTTCCAAGTGGGTAATCCTTGACTGCTTTTGTGACACGCAATCCCATCACTGAAGCCCTTGATTTTGAAACATTAGTTGAAAGTTTTCCCAACCCAAGCCTCTCTAGGGTTGTACAGTACTCCAAATGAGTAATTGAGGGGTTTCTCTTGTATACAATTGCACCTTCCCACGGTGAAGCCGAGCCCACAGCTTCATTTTGAGTGCTTTCTTGTTCTTCATCCACATCTTCCCAATTCAAAGACAAATCACTCACAATCTGGTCCTTAATCCCAAATTCCACTGAACATCTTGCGGTGAAACTCAGTGCCCTTTTTGTTAATCCCCAGGAAATGTTGCAGCGAGAAAGACAATAGTTAAAGTTCGTACCTTTGAGAAGGGTGAATTGGTTAGAACGTAGGGAGGATGGAACCATGGGCGAAGTGAAGGAAGCCAAGAAATAGACGGCGGATGCCATAGGTAATGGGGATGGTATTCCACCAAACCTGTTGCTTTGCTCACCTCACCTCACTAAAGAGCTGATTAGATAGGCTCTAATAGTATAATTTTTAGCAATAATCGCTCTCCTTCGGCCAAAATTCAGCTTCTACAGAACCCCACGTGGCATCTTAGCACCTTAACCAACATACAACCGATTTCACACACTCTCCAACTGTAAATGTCATCACTTTAACAACCTAGAAAACATTATAATTAGAAATTAGCACAGTTACATCGGAGAGTTTGATTTCCCAGATGATGCTAGAAAGTGTCGTTCGTGCACCAGTTTCTAATATGAATAATAGGACCGCAGGATCGTCAACCTTTTGTTCGGGCCACACGTATACAGGAGAAGTAATAGATAATTAATAGAAAAAAAAAATTAATATAAGGAGGTTCTATGTTTGTTGGGTTTTGCATAGCAACTAAAACAAAATTAATTGTAAGTAAGAATTAGGATCAACGACTAAAGAAGAGTTGGAAAAGCTCCGCAATGAGTAGGCCCGGCTGTGCCCCACCTGGCCCCGTATCTCCAGTTCAATCACTCACTGATACGATAACAAAGCCGTTGTGTTTTTCTCTCCTCAGCTCAAATCAGTCCCACAACTCACAACCCGAGGCAACTCTAAACCCAAATCTCTAGAGCCTACGCCAACCTCAATTCAAAAACTCCTAGTCTTACTGGAATACAAATCCTTAGATCCCAGAAATGCCTCTTAATGCATGCAAGCCCACATCTCACTCAAGATTGAGCTTTCCCATAGGATAGCCAGGTAAAAAATTGTAAACTACAATTTCAAAATGGCCTTTGTCGAGTAGAATCTTATCTGTTAAGGAATTGGGCTTTTATAGTGAACGAAAAACAGGGAATGGGGAAAAGGAAAGAGAACGAGAAAGATAGAGATTGAGAGGCTGCGATAGAGGGAGGAATCGGGTAGCGATGGAGAGAGTGGTCAGACAGAGAGATTGAAGAAGGAGAGGAAAGAAAGAAAAATAGAGCAAGATAGAGAGAGGGATGTACCTGGAGTCAGAGAAAGAGAGAAATCGAGGTGGTTGTGTCGGAATTCACCGGCGACCGGCGGTGACAAGGAAGGTGAAGCCGTGGAGATTTTGGATTATTTTGTGGGGAGGAGCGACGAGAGAGTCTTAGAAAGAAGAACGAGATTTTGGATTATTTGTGGGCCTTTATTTGGTTTAAGAAAAAGAGAAAAAAAGAAAAAGAAAAAAAGGTTGGAACAGCTCCAACACAACGCCGTTTTGGGTGTCTGAGCTCTTGCGACAAAACGGTGGTTTAAAGCCTGCTTGTTGTTTTATTTTGTTTTTATTTCATTTATTATTTTCTGTTAGGTAAATAATATAAATATTTTAAAATTTTGAAAATAATAATAGTAATAAATATAAAATAATTATATTTTCTTATACTTTCATAATTTCAAAATTTCTTCTTAGTAATGTGTGCAAACTTTATAAAGTCAATTATTTTTTATGTTTTTTTTACCATGTAAAATGAAATTCTTTTTGTTCAAAAAGTTTTTTTAAAAAAATTCAAACTTTTTCTAAATTGTATATTTTAAAATAATTATTGCATTTTTAAAGATATAAATAAAATATTGAGAATAAAAATTCAATGTTTGTGAGAGTGAGAAAATGATATGTGTGCCTATATGTTGTACAGGAAAATAAATAAAGTAGTAGGGCGTAAAGCAGAACAATAATTAAACATACAAAATAAAATAAACAGCAGTGTCGTCGCTTGCGGTGAGTATCTAAGGCAGTCATAGCTTTCACCAGGCATAACAACTTGTGGACCCTCTAACGAATCATTAGTGACGTACACTGGGAGTCCTATTAGTTTAAAAATTACACATTTTCTAAATTAATAGATTTTGGTGTTTCAATCACACCTAAAATCGTTGGTGGCAACTTTAAAAGCAATAGCATATCATCATCCTTAGCGTCATCATTGTAACGCAATCAATCATCATTTTTCTGCATCTTCCAGGGCTTTTGTCCTTAGAGTCCCGTTGCAACAGATCATAATTATGAAATACTTATTACATCCAAGTATTATTCTTAAATATTCTAAATTTGACACACTATCGAGATTGGACATATATAGAGCTTTGAGATTAGAATATGTTATGTTCTTTTCTTACAAAGAAAGCAATTGATTTCATTAACAAAAGTATAAGATACTTAAATAAACATGTGAGTAGTTATTAGATGAACAAATTTATTGAATTGATCTGCTATGAGAATTTCCAAATGAAACATTATTCGTGCATCATTGGAATAGCTCACATAACAGTTGTGTAAGTAATCGTTTGACTTGAGATCATCAAGATACCTCATAAAAGAATTGTTATGCTTTGATATGACCTTTTGGTTTTCCTAATCAAGAATCGCTTTTGAGAGCTTGTATTAGGCATAATACGAATTATATATGGTGATAGCTAAGTAATCAATAAAAGGCTCATGAGAATGTTTCACTATTATCAAATGAGATTAATTTAGAAAACTCCTTGGTTAAGGTAGGATGAGTATTCATAAAGAGTTATGATCTCATTTATAGAATCAATCTATATAATCTATTAATTTATAAAGGAAAGAGATATTCTCCTTAAGTTTAGAGACCTTTTTAGCTTACCATGCTTCTTACTTTTTCAGGATCATGATATTTTAATTATCTTTATAAATTTAATTAAAATACATTAGTATGATAGACTCACTACTTAATTTAAATTTTATTTAATCACATTACTATCCAAATCTAATCCAATTTACTCTTAATTTAGTTTCCTGATAAACATTAAGAAGTTAAAAGCATTTGCATTAAACTTAAATTTCTTTACATAATCACTATTATCCTTTGTCCATATTATATTTTAATTTACATAACACGCTTCTTCCACTATCTGGATTGCTACTTGCTTCTCCCCTCAACGAAGTTGGAATGTTGGATTGACTTTGCTTCCATGATCTAATTTGTTTAATCCCCTTTGCCATTCACCGGCTGTTTGATTATATGTTAGAGACAATTTGAACTCCTTTATGATTTCAAAATTTTTTTCTCTCTATTTGAAAGTGATATGGGCTTATCCTGGCGGAGATGTGAGCTAGACCACATGATATGAGGGATGAGTAGGCTTGGCCTCATGACTTGCAAGACAAAGCACGGCTAGGAGTGTCGGAGTAGGACCCGACATTAGTACTTTGATGCCTAAGTCAGTAGGGTGTATAATAATGAGGGATCAAGGCATCTAGAGCAAGTGTAAGGTTATTACCTTGGGAACAGTGCTTTTGGGGATATTTATAGGTCATTTGGTGGGTCCTTGTTGATAAGGCGGGTGGTTGTACGGAAGGGGTATCAGCCCTACTTAGTTCGTTAGGTCTAGGGCCCAGGGTGATGGATCTGAGGTTCGAGATCGGGCTTGGGGTCTTCTTTTGTGGGTAAGGCTAGTAAGGTAAGTGTAGACTTTGTGGGCTCTAGGCCTATGTCTAGTCCTTATAACTTGCCTCCCCCCCTAAACGAGTTCCGATTCTTCTAGGGAATTGGGACTTTGAATCCTTATTTGATGAGCCATTTTTCATTAGCTGCCGGACCTCGGGCGTCATGTCTCCTTAAGCCGCCTTTCCGTCTTCCGAGCCTGCGTCGTTTGGGCTTCCCATTTCCTTCTTATTTAAGTGGTTGTTTTTACTAGGATTGCCATTCTCCAATTTTCTCTGTCCATGGTGATCTCGCTTTTACCCTGAGCATTCTCTTGAAAGATACGCTAGTTGACTCGATTGAGGCTGTTCCACTTTGAAGGGTTTATGCCTAGGAGATTGAGCTTTCTTTGACTACTAGCATATCTTCTATAACTATGGTGAATGAGGTTTGGGAAGACCCATATGTTTAAGAGGTTTCATCACTTCCCCTAGAAGCATTTTCCTTTCGGTCCCAAGATACTACGACTAAGGTTCGCAGTACCGATCGCCCCTTGATCATTCGGCTTTCCACAACAGAAGAGTGCATTAATGTCAATAAAACCGAGAGTTTTGTAAAAGATGGAGAGGAGGGATGTGAGAGCAATCTGGAAAAAGAAAGAGGGGAAGGTTCAGGGAAAGCAAAGAATAAAGCCCTCTCAGGATTTGCGGCGAGTATAACTGTGGTGCTGAGGACCTTAAACACAACCTCTGAGGGTCACTGAAGACATTATTACTCGGATCCTATGCCATGTTTCTTACATAAAAGTTCTGGGGTCCGCCAACCAAGCTTACGTTAACCCTGCATAATATGCTTCTCTATACCTTGCTTTTTTCGATGCAGGGTTAAAACTCCCCATTCTTAGGGTGATTTATGAGGTGCTCAAGTATTACATGTTGGCCCCCAGTCAACTTTATCCCCATGCTTAGGATAACTTTGTATGAGTTTCGGAGGCATGCTGTTAGCTGGGTAAGATGCCTAGTTTTCACATCTTCACCAACATATTTTTTTAAAGCACGTGAACCATACCACGACTCTCTTTCTGTTGGCAAAACACTATAAGGTTGACATCAAGTTGTAGGGAGATTGAGCCAAGCCTGAATATCAGGACAAGTTCATATATTTTTGGGAACTTGGGCTATTCGTTATCAGTTGGGTTGGAATTGCAAGTCGCACAAGGGTTCCTCAATCATTTCCTTGTATCTCGAGGACTATCTTTTGTTGGATAAACTGAGGTGCCTTTCCTGTGCCTCCAATGCTCCAGTTCCCATGCGTGAGCCAAGGATGGGTGTTCTCGGGGCTAATCGTCAAGGGGTTACAACGGTTCCTGAGGTGGCTTGGCTACTAGGGTATCATATGAAGTTTTTCCTAATGAGCAGGCATTGTTAAGGCATAAGCAACCCCACTCCTCCACTGAGGAAGACGTTCCTCACGTTTTAGCTGTGCTGGGTCCAGATGAGTTAGATCACTATATAAAGGAGGGTGAGGCAGTGCTGCAAGGCTGGGGGTGGGGGACTTTCATTTAGAAAATTGGTCAAGACCGCTCGCACTAAGGGCAGGAGGTTTTTGAATAGAGAGGAAGGTATCAGAAGTCAAGTAAAGCCCTTAAAGAGGAGAGCGCCCATCTTTGGAAAGCGAAAAATGAGAGAGCGATGATTCGGGATCGTATCCAACAGCTTGAGAATCAGGCAGGGTCTTCGTTGTCCACTCTGAGTACCAAGGACATAGAGTGGCGTGCTTTGTCTATCTCTCAAAATGTCTTGACTTGCTAGTTTAATTTGTAGAGGGAGACGTTGTTGGAACTCCACCCTAGTTTTGACCTGGAGCAATACCGTCTGCAGCTTCTGGATGCCTTTATCCACACTCTTGATGGTCTGCCTATTAGTAAGGCAGAGGGTTCGGACAAGGGCTCTTCTAGTTTCGGGGAAGATGGAGATGAAAATGAAGACAAGGACGATGACAATGAGGATAGCCGCTCATATACATATTTTGGGGAAGACAAGTGAACTCTCGTTTTCTGTCTGTTCTTTTTTTTTTTTTTTTTGAAAGAGTACTCATTTTTGTTGGTCACTTCACTATCGTAATTAGATATTTATTTTAGGGACTCTTTATATTCCTTTTTTTTTTCTTATATATGGAAGCATTTCTTGATTTTAGTTAAGGAATTATTTTTCTATTACAACTTTTTCATCTTATTCTTTGATCATAGGTATTTTTTCTGTATTCTTTCACTTGGGTTTATTCTCACTTTGTTTCTTTTTGGGGGTTCCAATAATGAGCAATTGGGGGGGGGGGGGGGAGGGTTACATCTAGTGGCATGACGTAATCCGGGACTCCTCACGCCCCCCTTTGTTAGTTTTGGTGGGAGATGATACCTTTAACAAATTGAAGGATGAAATTTATCCCCCCTGTCCACTTAGGACCTCGCTGTATTGGGTGTTACTGACCATCCATCTATCAGAAAATCTTTGCCATCGTGTAGATTTTCTCAAGGCCTTTTATTTGTCTGAGGACACAGAGGCCATGATTCCTGATTCTCGAGGAAGAATATGCTCCCCTCCACCCAGGTTTATGGGGATTTTTAGGATGCAACTCCTATCTTGGGTTTGCTTTTCGGTTTATCATGCCTTGACTAAGTTTTTAAGTCATTTCAGGCTCGTCCATAGCTAATTGATGTCAGACTCTTTAGGAATCTTAACCGACATTCTAGTATTAGGGACTCGAATGAGAATAGCTATAAGCAGAGCTATGCTCCGCTGGTTGCATAGAGTGCTATCGGCTTGTACGGGTGATCCTAATATGTATACACTAGAGGGTAGGAGTTGTGACTTTTTGAATACTGAGAGGTTGTGCGGAGACATTGATATGTGGGATTTTTGTGGCCTGAGTGGGTTTTTGAATTTCTATTTGTGAGGTCAAGGGTTGTGGATCCCCTTCTCCCTAGGTTTTGGAACTCAGGTTATGCCACCTTTTTTGAGGGGTTGTGAGAGATGTAACTAGGAGAGGTTGGTTGAGAGTCCTAGTTTTATCTGAAGGATAATTCCAGGATCAAGGTACTCAGTTCAGATGCTTACTTTATTAAAAATCTAGGCTTTGCTAAGTTTCATTTATGATCATAGGATGATATCCTCAGAACCTGGTGCAGTACTCTGGGAAGAGAGGTTATGGCGAAGTGCGTAGATTTAAGCTTGACACTCCTTGGTCTGAGGATCTTATACTGGTTTTCGCATCATAAAGTCCTAGTTGGGGAGATGAGTCTTTTTTGGAGTTGAAATCTTTTCCCATAGTCATTTCCTCTCCAGACTGTCCTCCATTTTACTATGGTGAGCGAATACTTTAATTTGTTATGATCGTTCCTCAAGTTTTTTATTATACCCTTTTTCAGGTATGCAGATAATGTTGGTAGAACAGATCCTATTGCGAACACCATGATACAGCGGGTGATGAAGGCTGTCAAAGTTACCTAAAAGAAGGCCCGCAATTGGGGAACGGAGGGGCCAAGAAAAAGAGGCTGGGGTTGGAATGTGGCCTACCATAGAAGGGTTTGGGGGAGGGATCAGCATCCCAATTGAGCCGGTTCACATTGTAGATCATTGGGAAAGGGAAGTAGAGGATTTTCTCGTGATTGAGGAAGATTTACCTGGGGACCCTGAGGATTCTTCTCGTGTTTCCTTGACGATGAGAGAAATTAAAAGTTTAATGGGGGTTCCCATTGATCAGCCCTCTTATAAGGCCATCGCTAAGAAGTCTCCCGTTTGCCTACCTGTTGCGAAGGAGAATTCTTAGTCCATCATCCCAAAAAATTTCACTCTTATAGTAAATTGTTTTTGGAGTCTGAGTCAAGAATCTTGTTTTATTCTCTAAGACCTAGAAAGTTTGCAAAATGCTTTAGAGGTTTTCAAGGATACCGAACTGGAGTGCAAAAAGTGGGAGCAATTGGAGGGTAAAGTGAGCGCTCTTATCTCCGCCCAACTCAGGAGTTGAATACTATTCAGGAGCGCTATATCTTAGATCTCAAGGGGCATTTGGCGATAATTAAAGAACGGGCCAAAGGGATAGAGGAACTTCTAAGGAAATACAGGCCCTTAGGTATGGCCTAGAGCAAGGGAAGTCCTGGCTGACTTGCGAGTATGAGGTGCAGATAGCTGGCCTTCTTGCTCGTCTCTTGGAGGATGGTGGAGATGTCAGGTCTGAGCTACCACCAAATCCTTAATGTTGTAATTTTATAATAACTTGTAAGGGCATCCGGGAATGGCCATGCCCCCTCTATTATATCAATAAAGTTATGCATGTTTTTTTTTCATGTGCATTAAATGGTGTGTTTAATGCGGTCAGTGATTCCTCTCTATAAAATGGTTATTCTTATTTTTATATGCTCATGCCATTATGGTTATGGAATACCTACTGTACTCTTCTAAAGGGCAAGCAGGTATTTCTCGGTGTCAAAATTATCTTGGTGCAAGATGCCCCTTTCGGATGATTTTGACTCGGGAACCGCTCCGTCTTCTTCTTTGGATAATTTTGACATCAAGAAAGAAAAATCCTATTTTCCTGAGAGATGCTGGTCTTGCACACCTCAAGGCTTGCTTGTGTGCCTTGGAGCATTTTTGACATCCTGAGTTCTTACCCTATGTGAGTTTTTCCAGATTCCCTTATTTTCCTTGTAGGGGTTTGCTTGTGGTTTGGGTGGGAGGGCACTCCTCTCAGGTTGCCCACTCTTTGAGCTTCATTGGCGACCATTTCCTCAATTTTGTTCAAGGAGAGATTTCCGGCGGGTCGCGGGACTAATATATTGGTGTTTATTTTACCCAAGGAGCCTTATGTGGCTTCTAGTTTTTATATGGGATCATGCTTTTAAGTTTCGTGAATGTTCATGCAAGTTTTTGTTTTTACTATTTGTTGTAAAAGGCTTGGGGTATCCAGGAATGGCTGTACCTTATTTTGTAGTGATAATTGAATTGGAGTGCATTTTTTAAGAGCATCTTTTTTGGAGTCGTGGCTTGTTATTGCTTATCGCTTTTTCTTACGTGGTTGTTTTATCTCGATATATTGAAATGATTGTTCGGGCTTTTAAACCAGATGTTACATTCAAGGTTGTAGTAAATCGACGCTGTTGTTGCTTGGGTTTTTCGGTTTAGCCTTTAATTTTTCTTGTCCAAGCCTTGTCGTTCAATCGGGACATTGTCGCCCAGGTTTTTATCATAACTTAGTTTGCTCACTAGATTGTGGTCATCCAACTGGGAAGTTGTCGTCTGGTCTTAGTTTCGCTCTTTGGAGTATTGTCGTCTAGGTTTTTGGTCCAGACTTAATTTCACTCAACAGAGTATCATCCAATTAGGACATTGTCTTCTAGGTTTTTAATCCGAACTTAGTTTCGCTCATCAGAGTGTTGTCGTCCAATCAGGACGTTGTCGTCCGAGTTTTTAGTCCGAACTTAGTTTTTCTCATCGAAGCGTTGTTGTCCAATTAGGACATTATTGTCTGGGTTTTTAATCTAGACTTAGTAGACGGCTTTGTCAAGATTCCATTTAATTTTATAGCTGCTTGGAAAAGGCTCGAAGGAACATATTTACATGGTGATAGATAAGTCGTGGTTACCAAATTACTAGAAATACATTTTGAGTTTGGTCGAGTTCCAGACTCTAAGTATCAAGGTTCCATCCAGGGTTTCTAGTTTGTAGCTCTCGGGACAGATTACTCTAGTAACACGATATGGTCTTTCTTAATTTGGCGAGTGCTTGATGGTCCCCTCTCACTTTTTGCTGTTTCTCCTTTGCGTAGTACCAAGTGGCCTTGCTTGAATAGCCACTCCTTCACCCTTCTGTTGTGGTACTGGGTCATCTTTCTCTAATACACTGCGACCTAGATCATTGTTTGCTCCCTTGTCTCTTCCAAAAGATCTAGGTTCGTGCGGAGGCCTTCTTCATTATCTTGGGCCAAATAGTGCTTGTTCCTGTAGCTAGGTTCCCTAACTTCAGCCAGGACCATTGCTTCTATTCCAAAAGCCAAATTGAAGAGGCTTTCTTCGGTATCCTCTGTCAGCGTTGTTCGATAGGCCTAAAGTACTTCGAGAAGTTTTTTAGCCCACTACCCTTTGATTGGTCTGAGCCTCTTCTTTAATCCCTTAATAATGGCGTGATTAGTCACTTCAACTTGCCCATTGATCTGAGGATGTTTTATTGCAGCGAATTTCAGCTGTATGCCCAAGTTTTTGCAATAATCTCTAAATTTGATGTTATCAAATTGCTTGTGGTTGTCCGTAATAATTGTCTGTGGGAGTCTAAATTGACAAACAATGTAATGCCAGACGAACTTCTGCACATTTGCTGCGGTGAATGTTGTGAGTAGTTCTACTTCTGCCCACTTTCTGAAATAATCCACTGCCACAACTGCATATTTCCTCTTCCCAGGAGCCTTTGGAAAGGGTATGATGAGGTCCAAACCCCATTGAGTGAATGACTATAGATTTGGGATTGGGGTGAAGAAAGTAGCGAGGAACTGAGGGAGGCTTGCAAATCTTTGACATGCATCACACTTTCTAATCATCCTCGAGGAATCCTCCATCATCGTTGACCAATAGAATCCCTGTTTCATTGCCTTCTTTGCCGTTACCTTGCCTCCTATATAGTTTCCACAAATTCCTTTTTGAATTTCTCTCAACACATATTCACCTTCTTCTTGGGTGAGGCATTTGAGAAGTGGGAAGCTGAATGACATCTGGCAAAGTTACCCATCCAAGTATACATATCTGGCAGCTCGACACCAAATTTTCCTTACTTCAATCCTGTCTTCCGAAAGGCTTCTCGTTTCAATGTATCGGATGATCAGGCTCATCTAGTTCGCCCCTTTTTCTGCCTCGGATACTTGCCCTTTGTTTTCGAGGTATCTAGGCGTTTCGACGTGCTCCATCATTACTGGTTTCTCTACTCTTTCATTCCAGGCTGACTGGAAGGGGGATAATTCATCTGCTCATACACTTTTGGTTCGTTGAATTTTGGCAAACTCTATTGTGGCTCTTGCTATGGTCATCTAGTCCCAGATCCTCTAAACTTCTGCTAAGTATTTCACTGTGCTCTCTTCCTTGGCTCCATAGTCTCCCATTACCTGGCCCAAAACAAGTTGGAAGTCACTATTTTTAATTCTTAGAGCTTTGGCGGTATCCAAACTCGTGATGAGGGCTTTGTATTCAGCCTCGTTGTTAGTTGCAGGGAATTTAAACTTCAAGGCATATTCCAATACTATGTTTTTTGGCCCTTTTATGACAATGTTGGCTTCATTTCCTTCTTTGTTTGAGGTCCCGTCAACAAGGATTGTTTATTGGGGAAATGGCATCACCAGGTCAATCCTAAAACTTAAACATTTTGTAATGAAATTCGCCAGGGCTTGTGCTTTGACTGCCTTACGGGCTAAAAAACGATGTCGAATTCTCCGAGTTCAATGGACCATTGCAACATTTGTCCCGCCATAGTTGGCCTTTCTAGGAATGTTCGCAGTGGTTGATTTGTTATTACAACCACTTTGTGTGCTTGAAAGTACGCCGCAATTTTCTTGCCACGACAATTAGGGCGCATGCTACTTTGTTGACCTTGGGTTACCTGAGCTATGATCCTTGTAATAGTTTACCCACATAGTAAACAGGCTTTTGGTGTGATTCTTCTTCTCAGAGCAGCATGGAACTAAGTGTTGTGGGGCTTATGACCAAGTACAAGAATGATTCTTTACCCAGTACAAGTTTATTGAGTAGTAAGGAAGAAGATAGGTAATTCTTTAGTTATCGAAAGGCTTCGTCACATTCCTCCATCCACTTGAATGCCAAAGCATGTTTTATTACTCTAAAGAATGGGAGCTATTTATTTCTTGCCCTAGAGATGAATCTACTAAGATGGACTGCCTTGCCTGTAATTACTTGGACCTCCCAGATTCTTGGTGTGGGTAGATTCTGTATTGCCATGATTTTTTTGTGGTTGGCCTCAATTCCCCTATGAGAGACAAGGAACCCAAGGAACTTTCCTAACTATACACCAAACGTGCATTTCGCAGGAATGAGCTTCATCCTGAATCGGTTTAATGTGTTGAAGGTCTCTTGAAGGTCCTGAATGTGGTTAGAGGTAGTCTTGCCTTTTACAAAGATATCATCCCCGAATACTTCTACGTTTCTTTCAATTTGCTCATTGAACATCTTGTTGACCAACATTTGGTAAGTAGCGCCTGCATTCTTTAATCTGAATAGTATTACTTTGTAGTAGAAGGTGTCTTTCTCGGTTACGAATGCCATTTTTTCCTCATTGAGATCGCACATGGGGATTTAGTTGTATCCCGAGAATGCATCCGTGAAAGTCAATAGCTCATGGCCTGAGGTGTCATCCACCAATTGGTCGATTCGGGGTGAAGGATAGCTGTCTTTTGGGCAATCCTTGTTAAGGTCCGTGAAATCTACGCACATCTGCCACATTCCATTAGCCTTTTTTACCATCACTACATTAGCCAACCAAGAGGGATAAGTGACTTCCCTGATAAACTTAGCCTATTTGAGAATGTCCATCTCTTGCTCAATTATTGCTTATTAGATGGTGGCGAAACTTCTTTTCTTTTGCTTCACCAGCGTAGCTTTTGGGTACACGCTCAGTCTATGACACATTACATCTAGGTCAATTCCTGATATGTCTACTGGGACCACACAAATACGCCATTTTTGTGCCTTAGAAATGGAATGATGTTATCTTTCAAATCCTATAGGAGCTTTTTACCTATATGGATCGTCTTTTGCCGGGTTGCTTGGGTTTTGGTGGTTCTTGCTACAACTTCTTTGCCAGGACCCCATGTTCCTAGTCTTCCTCCCTGGGTTCTAAGGTTGACGCTTCGAAATTAGACATTTTTTCTTTTACCCATACAACCTGCAATTCTTAGGCCAACTTCATATCGCCCGGTACTTCTCCAACCCCTTCCAGTGTTAGGAATTTTAGTTTTAGTTGTTTGATTGATAATACTGTATCGAATGCCCATAACGCTGGACTCCCCAAGATTTTGTTGTACAATGACGGGGTTCTGACGACCAAGAATTTCAAAGTTACCACTTTGGTGCAAGGTGGGCAGCCCAGGATCACTAGTGTGTCAATTGCTCCCATCAGGATAACTGATTTACTAGTGAATCCGTAGAGTAGGCAGTAAATCTGTCTCATTGCTTTATTCTTGAGGCCCATCCGAGTGAGGGCTTTGTAATAGATAATATCAACGGAATTCCCTATGTCGATGAGCACCCTTCGTACCTCATAGTCATTGATACACGCAGTGACCACTAGCAGGTCGTCGAGCAAGTACTCCATACCTCTAGATCCTTGTCACCAAAGGTTATGAGGATCTCCTCGGCGCGGGGATGTTTCCCTTGGATACTCAGTACCCTACGGGCATATGACTTCCGTTCTTAAGCACTTATGCCCATTGGTGGGCCTCCAATTATGACATTTATTACCCCTTCGGTTCCAGGGTTAACCCCCTTCGGTTTTAGGGTATGTTGGGGCTGAGTTCTTCTTTCCATCCAATTGTGTTTTCTGGAATGGTGCCACCAGAGCCTCAATCCAGGGTGCTATTAGGCTTCCCTTATCTGCCCTTAGTGTGCACACATACTTTTGCAGTTTCTCCCCCTTATGCGGCTTTCTATCTCTTCTCTTAAATCGCAACATTCCTCTGTGTCGTGCCCATGATCTCTATGGAACTAGCAATGTCATCCCTGATCTATTGTTCCCAGGCCTGAGGCCAATCATCTAGGTCATCGTAGCATGTTTCTATCTTTCACCTCCATGAGAATGTTGGCCTGGGAAGTGTTCAGCGGTGTGTATCTACCGAGTGTCAGGCCTAGGTAATGATTTGCTCTCTTTTTTGGATTTTGAGGGGGTATTCGACTTCTCACTCTTTTTAGGTTTCTTCTTAGTACATCAGCCTGGTATTCGATGGCTTTCTATTGTGCTTCAATTGTGTTCTGAGCTATAGCCGCGTCCTCAGCTTGCATGTATTTTTTTGCTCAATTTATAACATATGTGAAGGAAGTAGGTGCGTTTTTGTCTAGCACGAACGTGAACTTGGATCTGCACAATCCAGTGCAGAATCTCGCGAGGGCAAATTCTGGGCTTAGACCTTGAATTTCCAATGCTTCCATGTTGAGGCATGCAATTTAGTCTCGTAGGAATTCAATGGAACCTTGTCGTATGGCAACTAACACTGTGGGTGCCTTCTTTTCCTGTTACTGGTGATAAACTGTACGACAAAGTGTTGTCCCTAGGTATTTAATCCTAGAAATGAGAGCAGGGGCAATTCCGCGTACCAGTGGTGCATTGGTCCTTTCAGTATGGTTGGAAAAGCTTTACACATTGTGGTGTCTGAGGCTCATTGTAGCATAATGAGAGTGTGAAATTTTACTCAATGATCGGCCGAGTTTGTTAATCCATCATACTAGTTTAGGGTGGGCATTTTGAACTTTCCCTAGATGGGAGCTCGTTGTATTTTGATCGCAAACGGGGAGTTGAACATTACCTGGCCTTGACAACTCATCTTTCTTCCTTCCAAAGCTACCACTTGGAGCATCAGTCGCTATACCTGTTAGGCTACTTCGTTCTGGGACTTGGAGGGGCTACCAACTCTAGTCGTTGTTGAGACCTTCTCTAGGGAAAGGGTCCAGCAATCTCTCGAATTGGATCTAGTAAAGGATTCTTCTTGATGGTCCTCCTTTAGGAAGAAGTCAAGCTTTCGTCTTACTTTGTCCCGAGTAATGGGACGATCTTTAGGTGTTCCTCCAGGGTTCTTGTTCAAATCATGCACGTTGTTACTGGGACCACACATTGCTTGAGTGTTCGGTGTGCCAGCATAGAATTGGTGGACGAGGCTATCTTGCTACCCCTCATTCGAGGTATAGGGAGTGGAAGATCCTCTCGCCGCCCTAAGCAAGGCTACTCCCATGGAAAGCTCGCGGATTTGCTCCTGGATTGCGTAGAACTCTTTTGGAGAGAACTGTTGGTTGACGGTTGCTGGGCTGAAAGTTATCGATGGGGAAGGATTGTCGTCGACCATTGTTGTGGACCAAAGAATATTGTTTCAGATCATAAGGTTAGGGTAATATTCGAGAAAGGATTTGAGAAAATGAGAGGAAGGAACAGATTGATATCCTTTCCCACAGACAGTGTCAAAATGATCTGGGCTTATCTTGGAGGGGATTTGAGCTGGACCATAGGGATATGAGGGGTGAGTAGGGGTGAGATCCGATGGTAGCACTTCGATACCTAAGTCAGTAGGGTGTATAATAACGAGGGATTAAGGTATCTAGAGTAAGTGTGAGGTTATTACCTTGGGAATGGTGCCTTTTGGAGTATTTATAGGTAGTTTGGTGGGCCCTTGTTGGTAAGACAGGTGGTTGCATGGAAAGGGTATGAGCCTTACTTGGTCCATTAGGTCCAAGAACCCCCAGAGTGATGGATCCGAGGTTCAAGATCAGGCCCAGGGTCTTCTTTTGTGGGTGAAGCTAGTAAGATGGGCCTGAACTTTGTGGGCTTTGGGCTTATGTCTAGTCTTTATCAGAAAGATATTTTAATGGTTACATTTACGCTGCCTTGAATCAGGTGTATATAGATGTAAATAGTCATAAAGCAAGAGATATTGTGATTGTTCCGATAAGTCTGCTTTGTTGAGATGTTGTGATGGATGAATCTAAGAAGACTTTTTCTTTGTATTGCGCAACATTCTAAGAAGTCCCCATCATGAAGTTTAATTTTGATTGAATATCAATAGAAATTTTGTGCGCAAGTATTTCCCTTTTGGTAGTAACGGTTGCAGGTGTAATTACCTTTTATGCGAATTTGCTCTAACGATCCTCCAATTTGCCGATGTAATTTTGCCTTCCAAACTTTTGAGGATTGGGTACAAAATTCTTAGTAAATTTTTTGCCTTCCACAAAATAATGAGTATTCTCGCCTTTTTTTTATTTTACCTTACAAATTCTTAAATTTAGGAAGACTTATATTTCTTTTTTTTTTTAATTTTAAAAAGTATTTTATTTGCAATTAAACTGTTCACTCTTTTTGTTTATATCAAATAATTCATCTACTTAGATAGATGTTCATCTCTCTTTTACTTTTAATAATAACTGTATCATTTAAATTGTTATTATCATATTATAGCAGTAAGTTGCTTACATGGACTTTAGAGGTTTTTTTTAGATGGCAAAATCCTTATATTTAGGAAATCAATTTTTTTTTTGAAAAAAAATATTATTCGATTACTGGCATGTTATTTAAATGTCTTGAAAGAGTGGTTATCACGGAAGAGGATTCTTTCATCCTTATATTTAGGAGGTCATTTTTCTAAAAAATATAATCCGATTAACTGACATATTTGCTTTTATCCAATTACTTGCATATTATCCAATTAGCATGAAAGGGTGATTATCACATGAGAGAGAGTAGTTGTCATGGATAATAATCTAATTGAAAAACTTGAAAGAGGTCGGTCTTCTTTCTTATCAAATTTTTTTTATACAAATGCGCCAATTGACTATTTTTTCTATTTTTCTTAATTTTTGGCTTAGATTCTCATATTATAACACAAATGTCTTGAGAAAATAATAGTAAAGTTATTTTGCATGTCTCATTTTTCAAGTAATTATATTCTCAAATTTGTGATATCATAATTAATATTATTATCATATTATATTATTCATATTATTATTTTTATATTAATATTATCATATTATAACATAAATAAAACATGCACGGATTTTAAAAACTAGTGATCTATATTTGAGATCAAATATAATTAGATAAAATAGAATAGACACTAATTTCATGTTGTATATCTAAGCTAAACATTTGTATGATGAAAGAATTGAATTACACTGAGAGATTATGCACTAAAGGATATGCCGAACAACTTTTTCATGGTTATAATACTTAGGTGGTCATGACACGTTGGAGTTTAATTTATTTAATTCTCTCAAATTATAATTTATATTCATTGCTAACATGTTAGAATTCTAATAAGTCACATACATAAGGACAATTGTGGAAACATAACATGGAGCTTAACTTGGACTTGATTGAAAAGTTTAAGAAGTCTTCAGAGTCAATATGAGATATTTGAAAATATAAGAACTAAAGTGTAATTTATGAAAAATTAGCACAAATCTCTTTATTAGAGTTTAAAAGTTAAAATGTATATAAATATATCTCTAACTCACTTGTTGGCCAAAAGAGACTATGCCACCTCTGCTCCTAAATAGAGTTTTCGAGAGTTGTTTCCAATTGTCTGTATAGATAAAGCTCAGACATTTGGACAATGGTAATTTGAAACAATCCACCGAAAGGACTAAAGGAGGGAGAATCAAGAAAGCCTTGATAATGATTCTATCTTCTAGGTTTGTTTTGTAATCATATTTAAGAAACAACTAATCTGTTTTTAGAAATTGATTTTTAAAAGCCCTATTTCCGTTGCATATTCTTTTATTAATATCTCTATGAATCCTAATAAGATCTTCCAAAAATCAGGACATTTTGTTTTAAATAAGAAGTTTCTTTCTTCTTAAAGAAAAAGGAGAATTTGGTTGTCGTATAGGAGCCCCGCGTTGTGTAAAGTTTGAAGTATGAGACTTACCCAAAAAAAATAATTAAAAGTAGAGCAAATTACAAGCGAAAACCTAGATGGATCTAATATAGCGTTTTTTGCTTATTTAATTTATGACCTCCGCCCATCTTCGATAGTGATCATTCCTCACAATTTTTTTTTTTTTTTAAATTTTAAGGATAAGAGAATTTTTCATTTGAATCATGTTATTTAATAAATTTCAATATACAATCTTTTATTAATTGGAATTGTAACTCGTCCAGCCTATCAGCACGTAATAAAATCTATAATATTGGAAATTTGCCACATGAGATAAAAGTCAAAGATAATCAAACTAAAACAGTTTCACTAAGTAGCAAGGGACGAGGCAAAGATTTGAATTCCACTTCCTCACCTCCCATCCCTCTTAGGCTTATACCCTCTAAACAGACTAAAAATCATAAAAATAAAGATCATTTATACTTTTTCTTAACATTTAATTATCTATTAAGTTGGGAAATTTATCGTTTATACTTTAAGTTTAGAATATATTTACACTTTACATACCAAGTTTTCATAGATTACCAAAAATATATATATATTAATTGTGAGCAGAAACAAAAATCACCATCTGATAACTTTTCGTTAGGAATAAATTCTTTTAATTGCAAAAATTAATGGTTTAAAATGTCCAAAATGTCCTTGTATAGTAAAAGAGTCCAAAATTAGGGATAAAAAAGTGTAATTGAAAAGCAAGCCAACAGTTATAGAAAGTAAACTTCCAGGTTTAATTTTCAAACTAGAATCTTAAATTGGTGCTTAAGATTTGGGTAAATATTAAATTATATACATAATATTTTGTTTTTATAAAATCAGTTCCTAATGTTTTTAATGTAAAATAATTCAGTACTTTTAAGTTATCTTATTATTAAATTCACTGAGGTATATAAAACCTACTCGTCACGTCATTTGACTATCTCTTAGTAGAATGCTATGTCGTTAAAAATATGATAACGTAGTATTTTTTTATTTTTTTATTAACTTTTTTATTAAATTCCAAAAATTAGGGAAAAATGAAAAAAAAAGAGAAAAATGTCAAGTTATTATATTTTTGATAATATAATATCTTTGTATGATGACGTAACGAATAGATAGTATAAATCTCAATAAATTTAATAATCAGGTAACATAAAACACCAAATTATTCTATGATAAAAATATGAGGGACCAATTTTAAAACAAAAAATTTATCTATAATTGACATTAATCTAAATGTTAAATACCAATTTAAGATTTTTGCCAATTCTCGTATCAGCCTTACACTTGGCCCCAACAGTTTTGCCATTGTCGACGAGTTACTTTTGGGCACAGCGCCTTTAATGTCGTTACAAGTAACCCTGATGCTTACCTTCTAGGTCTTTAGCTAACCCATCTTCACTCTCACTTTGCATCCAGCTGGATTTTCAATGTCGGAACTCTGTTCATCTTCTTCAGATCCGATCTCAGGGCATTTCACCGACTTTGCAGCAATATTATTTGACCTAGAAACAACAACGTTCTTAAAGCTGGTCTCATTCCCACAGGGTCCGCAGGAGAGATGGGAGTTTGGGGTTTTGGAGATAATGGTGTAGGAATGGCAAAAATCCTTACCCCTGAAGGGACTCACTCTGCCCCGCCCAACAGGGACGGAGTCAAGGCAATTTGAACGAGAATAGGGATAAAAATCCTTAATTCCCTGTTTTTTTTTTTTTAGCGGAGATAGGAACAAAGATGGCGATGATAGTCCACATCCCATATCCATTCCGTCCTCGTCACGCTTTCCATTTCATTTTTTAGGTGTTATTTTATCTATAAATTATAAATATATGTATAATTTTATAGGGACAGTATCGTAATTTTATAGGGACATTATAAATGTGCATTTTACTTTTGAATAAATGTTAGTATTTTAATAGTTTGTATGCCGAATTTTGTGCCGAGTGAAACTGAGATTGTTACTTTTGAAATCAGAATTGATATTTTTGAAACAATTGTTATTTTATGTTTTAAAAATATCAGTTACAATTTTAAAAGTAACAGTCGTGATTTCGCCCGGAACAAAATATCAGGACAAAACCCCGCGACATATAACTGCACTCTTTATTTTTATGGTTATGGCGTTGTGGGAGCTTACTGGGTTCATGCTCACTTACTGGGAGCTTTGGCCTTTTGGTGGGATATAAAGGAGGTTAAGAATGCTAAGTACTGTGACTTGAACATTTCTAGCTAAATTGGCTTTTGCCTTCTGATGGGATAAATAGGAGGCCAAGAATGCTAAGCAATTTCGCGCTGTACTGCATAAGCAAAGGTACGAGTGCGTGTATACAGTAGGGGAAAAGCTTTGATGGGAAGCAACATAACACTCACAGACTGAAAATAGAGAGAGAGACGTGAATTTTTGAATTACGTTAGAATGATATTATATGGTGATTTATATAGGGAGAGACGTGAATGTTAGATGGTTCTAAATTATATATTCCTTTTTCCTTATCATTGCCATATGTGCGATCAATTCGGATGTTTATTCAACATAAATATACATTTTTTTTTTCTTAAAGTACATCAATTCAATTTTTGGTGTGTATGAATGAGGACGGGAAATCCCCAATCCCGCCAGGGATGAGAATGAAGATGAAAATCCCATCCCCACTAGATATGGGGACGGGGAAAGATTAGGAAACAAGGATAGAAATTGGGATGATTGTCCCTGCTCCTACCTCACCCCATTGTCGTCCCTAAGTGAGTTTAAGAGTTAAGATGAGGAAGAATGAAGAGTCGGCAGAGGTTACTAGGTTGAGGTGATGGATGCTAAGCCAAGGGATGGAGGTCAGTCAAAGGGGGCAGTAAAGAATATAGAGAGTAGCCCTACCGATTGCGACGAAGAGTAAGAGCAACAGCAGTATGAGGATGCTTCATAACTGTTGGCCTGCTTTTCAATTTTACTACTAACTGTTGTTTTTCGGTAAGAGACTTGAGAAATGAAGAAGAGAATTTGGTAGTTTCGAGAGAAAACAAAAGAAAGAGAGGGGCTAGTGTTGCAATCTAAAATTAAGTTTATGCCCTTTTTAATTATATGAGAGCACAGCAATCAATTCACGATTTTTGTTCGGGTTGATTCATATCTGTTATTCTCAGCATATTTTGTAGTTTTGATAACTCGGTATGTTAAATGTAAGTACACTCTAAACTTAAGGTATAAAAAGTAAATTTTCTCGTACACTTGATTGAATTACTAATTTACCTTTTTTTATTCGCAAAAGAGCCGCCCCTTATTCTGATGCAACCCGAGAGAGCGAGAAAGAGGAAAACACTGAGCGTTTGTAGAAAATACAACATCCACTGGCTAGAATAGAACATGTGTATCGTCTTTCATACTCACACATCAAAAGCTCATCTAAACAAAGGTTAGGCCTAGAACCAAGGACAGTGACATCACCTCTACCCCTCAGGTCAGGTGGTACTAATATTATACATACAATCAACATGAGCGAGACCCATTTTATGCAAAGCTAAAAGCATTCCACGTAAATCTATGACCACCATGGAAAAGGGTGACCTGGGGTTCATGTTATAATTTGCTTGCCGTGACAATTGGGACCTCATTTAGGCGAGGCTAGTGGCTACTACCTGCTATGGGCCGGTCCATTGCTTGGAGATTAGCATTGTTGAGTAGCTTCATTCCCTCCTCACTCATTTGCTGAACTTCTGAAGGTGAAAGTATCCTTATGCAACGAACACAGCCAACAAATTCCCTGCAGAAATCCATCCTGTTATCAGTCATTAAAAAAAAAAAAAAACCGAGCATGTCTTCTCACATGGGTATGTAGAAAAAAAAGATCACTTGTACGCAAATCCATAACCACAATCAAGAACTATTGACAATGGAGATGGGAAAGATAAATTTAATTATCAGCGTGCAAGCCAAAAGCAAAAGCAGGCGGAACTTACTCCCAAGGGTCATCTCCAATCAGTAGAACATCATTTTCGTAATCCACATACACTAATTTCCACCCCGAATCTCTCGGATTATTTAGAAGCCCCTCAAGCCCAAACATGCATTCAATTGCGGAGCATAGCTCTTCGTAGTTTTTGAAACTCGACACATCAATCGACCTCCCAACACATCCAGTCTTCTGAACCTATCAGCCACAATTTTTTCCAAAAGAAAAAATATCACCAACATTGCAGTATATAAATGAGAAAATGCATACTTTTCTCAAACTTGGATTGGCAGATATGATATTAACTTTGGCTTGGCATTTTCTGGTTCAAGGCAAGTGGGAGCAGGGAGCCAGGGAGGCAAGGGGAAAGGCAGGGAACAAAATATCAACTGAGCATCAAACCCATCCAATGAGGGACAGGAGATGAGTCGGACAACCAACAGGCTCAAACCCTGGTTCACAAGTCGGCCAGCCTAGTAGAAGTGTACAGAATGAACTAATCAATGGTTAAGCATCCTCATCATGGACCCAATTATGCTCCAATAACCCAGTTTTGTATTAGTCTTTACATTTTTCATACTCCATAAACCAATATTATCATTAACAAATGCCATAAGTATTATACCTTAGTATATGTCCGGAAACGTGGGGCAACTTGCTGCCATAAGCCATTCGGCAGAAGATTGTTCTTATCAAAATCCAAGTTGCTTGATGATGTACCACCACAGCTGTCTGGAAACTCTTGCTGCGAGAAAGCTTGTGAGTCAGCCAGGCTTGCTGATGTAATCTGAGACTGAACATCTTGGCTTGAGCTGAAGTTGCCCACAAGACAATCTGAACCATTCTGAAAATAAACATCCTTTAATGAACAAAACTCATCCAGAATGGCAGTTGAAGCAGAAGGATCAATCACTGCGCCTCCACCATTGCTAACATCGATACTAAGAGATCCATAAATCCCACTTTGATCTTGGCTATCCTCAGACAAATCTTTCATTTCACTTTCACCAAGGCCACGGGGGTCTTGCGATGAGAATTTTAAATTGCTCAACTGCTGATCCCACACATCCTGATTCATTGAAGGTAAGGAGGGATTAATTGCTTCAGGGAACAAAGCGGATGTATCTTGGAACCCGTACATGGAAGGATGGTATGATTCCCATTCATTGCTGTCAAGGGAAGGAAGTGTGACACTCAAAGTACTAGAATCTGCTTGGTCTGTATTAATTTGCTGGGTTTGCAATAGTAATGGATCAAACAGTGGGTCTATCTGCCGAAGACTTGTCTGCCCTTGTAAGTTGCCCTGCTCAGGATCTTGGAGAACCAGCTTGCTTACACAGTTCTGTGGATTCTGAGGACCTGATGATGCCTTTTTCCCATCGCAGTCTTCTGTTGAAGTTAACTGGCTTAACTGATCCGTCAAATGTTCGGGTCCTGGTTTTAGTTTTTCCATACAGATTCCATTTGACGACTTATGTTCACTTTTTGTTGGGGGATATAACCTTGCAGGTACATCAATTTCTGATGTATTCGGGGGGATGGCATCAGATTTGTCACGGCACAACTTGAAATGATTCTGGCTTTCCATTTGTGTAGACTGTGGCTGGTTAAGCTTCACAGTCTGCTGGATTGCTCCTTGCGCAGCCTTCACATCTTCTATTGATGGCACTTCAGCACTAGAGACTCCTTGTAGACCAGTTACAGAAATTCCAGTATCATCAACAACTTGACGTTTAAGCAGCATCTTAATAAGCTGTTCAGAATAAACGTTTGAAATTGAAGAATGTGGAAGATCCGCATTTCCATTTTCAGGAAGCCAGATGAGGGGTCTTTTTATCAAGTTCCCCCATTCAGTTACTCCTCCTGGAAGAATAAGATGCTTAGGATAAAAATCAAAGGAAATTGTCTGCTTAAAAAAGAACTACAATAAGCTCACCCAAAAATCCAGAATGCAAGGTTCGTTTGAGACCGGAAGTCAGAGAAGGGAAAATGAAGAGACTTTCAGGAGTTTCAATTTCCCATGGACTAACCCTGTTTTGCTTATCAGAACATCCAGGCTCATCCCACTCTACCTGTTTGCAGATGCAAGAAAGGATTCAATTCTCAATTTAACAATGGAAACAAGCAACTCCACAATATTTTCTACTTTGATGGAACTACAAGGATTTATCATCAAAGGAAAAACAAAGAAACCACGCACTTAAAACTAAAATAATCCACTCTACCTGAAGATTTCGCCACTTTGAACCAGGCCACCTTAGTGGATCCACGTCACTAATTCCAATAATTGTGCCCATGTATCTGCAGAAAGGACTATAAACTGTTGATAAACAACTATGATTTAGACAAATGAAAACGAAAGGAGGATTATACTCTTAAACCTAGGGACTGTCCATCCACAAGCAACTATGGCCCTGATGTTGTCAATCTCGATCAGAAAGAAAATATTCAAAATGCTTTACCTTTCACATTAAGATATGCAACAGTAGACAGCATCTTTCTGAAGATGTGTAACCAGCATGTAAATAGACATCATGGCCATAACATTGCTAACCCATTTTTCCATATTTGTTTAACGGCTAAAAATAACAGAAAAACAAAAAGTTGCAATAACATTACCTGCGTTTGACTGACTCCTCTGTTTCAAACATCATTCCAAACCTCATACCCACTGAGATTTGAGTTCCATATACAGCTTTTCTGTATTTAGACATGGGGATTATAAATTCGGAAGGGCACGCCCTATGAATGTACAAAGAAAAGTGTGATCACCAAAAGGATTCAGTCATTTGAGAACATGTAATTAGCAAAGCACAATAAACAAACCTAGGATTATAGAAAACAGTGAATTGGCTCCGATTGGCAGAAGCATGAGCTGCCGCAGCCAGGACGCCAATGTGCATGCTATCAGCAGAAAGAACTGATGAGGGCAATGTTGTTTGTTGACGATTTGCCCGTCTCACACCCACCATTAGCTGTGATTTTTCATCCCTGTGAGATTAAATAACAAAATGCCATTAGATAACCACATTAAATGAAAATGAATTTCTTCGAAGAAAATTTTTTTGCTTGTCAATGATATAAATAGCGCTTATCATTAAAAGGTTCCTACATCCTATTATTTCCTAAGTTTAACTGCATTCTTTCTCCATTTAATGTAGAGTTCTTTTTCAAACAATGGCAACAACCATATTCTGATCTGTTTCTTAACTCTAGAAGAAGACAATATCCTGATTGTTTATCAGCTTCTTAACTTTTGCTGCTCATGGTCCTCCATGAAAAAAATATCCAAACTCATGAGAAGGATAAAATTGGACTTTACCTTATAAACAGGACAGAATCACCTGCTCTAAGCCTTTTTGATCCAACAAACAAACTCCACCCAGTAGTAAGAAGGTGTCGCTTTGGCTGCCCTGTGTAAAAGCACAAAGTAACATGATGGTGGATGGAAAGATCTAGCTATGACATCATTCATTGCTCAATGCAGGGTGCAGAGGTTGCTTGAAATTCACTATAGTGAAATATCACCTCCGAAAAATTAATATTTAATGAGCATCCACAATTGCAAAGGTAAATCTTCATCAATTAACTGAGATAACATTCATAAATGAACATCCAAAGTTTTCTTACCACGGTATATGTGGCGAAATGTCCAGGTATTATCATGTAAGTCTCTAACAACAAGCTCTTGAGTTGGCGGTTGCATTGTGTAATCCTGAGAGGAAACTTGGACATAGTATCTGTTTATCCCAAAAGTTGACAAAAATTTGACCCAACAAAAGTAGAACCTACCAATGGAGGAAAGAGCTTTTCTGCTGCTCTACGTGGTACAGAGAAGCCACCATGAGTGCTTGTATCACTTGCAGTTAAAGTTTTGCAGAAAAACTCACTTGGATGGTTGGTTGGCTTTAATCCAAAATCTGGAATAGGGAAGACATCCTTCTCCTACACAAAAATGTTCTTCTTGAAATTTCACTATATGCCACAATTTATCATTTTCTTGGGGAGCGTGGAGGCAACAGGGAAGATCAAGTTAGATATATCAGAATAAGAAGCTTACAGAGTTAATCGGTTGAAGACTCATTTGGGCATAGATTTCATCAGTATCTTTGTCTGCCTATCAGAATAGGGAAATCAAATCATAATTAATCTTGGAAAGGAGTGCCACCAGCATGTGCATGCAGAGAAGCAACAAAGTACAGAGTAAGCAAAAACAGCATACATGGAGCGTAACATTGTGAACTTGGCACAATAGCTGAGAAGGTAGATTGGGGTAGTTGGGCACTTGCGAAGTAGCCATTCTTCTAGTTGAAACTGCTACCTACACATAAGAAGACAAATGCATTAACAGTATAACTAGCAACAAAACAACAGTAAAATTTGTCACAAATTTTTCACAAATTTGTCATTTCCAATTTCATAAATTCCCCAACTCTTTGTGCCTTCTCTCCTTTTAGTATTACCATAAGAGAGATACTTGAAATACACAAACAATGATCTCACGAAACTAATTAAACTCATGCACATTTAGTTTCTACACGATAACAAAGGACACTGAAAAATGCACAGCAACTAAAAAGTCAGCCTTTCAATGTCAATATCTCGTCCAAACTTTTGTACCATGAAAGCATAAACTACACAAATTTCAAAACAAAATAAACTGCATTAGATTGCGGGTGGTATATGCTTTCTGCATCCCAGGGATGCAAGAATGTCAATGAAGTAGTTTTCCACCAATCATCCTCACAAGACAGGATACAATGCATGAACTTGAAAATCCGAAAAATAAAGTTCTCGGCATATCTGCATAATCATTGTAATGATTTACAAATAGGTATAGACCAAATGCACATTGAATAGTCAATTTCAATTGGTAATGGAAGAAATAAATACAGGGAACACAAATCAAGGCCATTTTCAACAAGCAGCAATAGAAAATTCTTACAGATTCTACAACAAATAATCATATATAGAGTTTAAAAAGGAAAATTTAGATATTTCCTGATGAAGAGAATTTACCATCTATAATATTTAAGCATTTCAAGACAAAATGTTTTAGGGCGTTCAACGAGAAAAGCCATTGTAAAAAAAAATGTTCGTCTTAAGTTGCTTCTAAATCTACACCCATTTTAACTTAAATAAATCATAATGCAAGGGAGATCTGCATTCCACTCTCTATCTAGATCCAATTTCATTGAAATATTAAGAGACAAAAGGGGAAATAACAAAATGCAAACCTGCTCGCTGTGTCCTTGAGGGAAATAATACACAAGACTTCCCACCTGAGGCAAGGATACAAGTGGGCCTGCACAGGCGTACCAAAGCTCCGAGTTTATAATTTTACGGGTCCCTGTAATTGAGCACGAAGAAACAAAAATCCAAACGTATGAATAAGATGAACCACTTGGGTTCCCTTCGGAGGACACACGTTCATGGAATGAATAATAAAAGGAGGCTGTTACTGTTAGGACTAGCAAAGTGCACATCAAGATCAAGTGAAGCCTCTCTTAAAGTGCTAAAGATTGCACCTTTACCGGATCATTTCAGCCTAGCCGCTAGAAGCCAAAAATGAAGGGCCTCACGATTTTAAAGGATAGATCAACTAAAAAGGGTGTAATGTAATAAACATTAATAAAAAAAAGGCAAATGTAACGAACCCGACTGATCCTGAATTTCTCTTAATAACTTCATTTCCTCCAGCAAATTTATCGATGCGCCACTCATTAAACTTCCCCCCGTTCTGATTTTCTCTTCAACACAACCCATCATGCACTTATCTTGCTAGTTGTTCTCTTCTCTCTTTCACCCGGAAGAACTCAGCAGGAAAAAAGTGTTTGTTTGTTCACTTGAAAACCCACCAATTGCAAAAGAAGCAGCTCGCTAGCCAAAAGCTAATCAAGAAGCTGCTTCGTTTCCCACCCCTCCCTCCCCAACCACCCCCAACCCCACCACCCCAACTTAGAACACAACATATGTTCCTCCAAAAAGATGAAAAAAGACAAAAATTGCAATGAACCCCATGTCATGGAATCTCTCGCAGGCTAATGTTCACCCAAAAGAAAAGACCAATCCAACTGTAGGCAGGAAAGAGAAAAAGTGAAGCGGCAGCCCTCCCCCCAAAAAGCGTCCAACCAAAATCAAGGAACAAAACCTGCAAAAAGAAAAGAGAAAAGACAGAATCATAGTCTTAGAGATATCATTTCAAGGTGGGGCTTTTGACGCAACGCAGGAACGTCCAGATAGCCATCAATCAAAAGACTTTGCATCAAAGCACGCGGGCCGAAGCACGAGAAGAAGTGCTTCTTATTATTATTATTATTTATTAATTTTGTATCAATCTTCCTATCCCTATGAAAAAGAAACCGACCTTTCAATGAAGAGCCCAGCCAGTTGGCAGCCACTCAGTCCCAAACTCTCTCATCTTTTTTACTCTATCACGAACTTGGATTCCTTCGTTCCCCCTTTCCCGGCCCCCCAATTTTGTATGGAAAACCAAACTAAAACAACAAAAGTCTCTCTCTCTCTCTCTCTCTCTCTCTCGCACAGGAACAGCAGGCACAAAGCTAAAAAAACATTTCTCTCTCTCTCTCTTAACAAAAGTGAATTAGCTTACAAGTAGAAAGAGTGTGCATGCTCTTATCCTGCGCACTCACTTTCTGTATATGGCGATTGCGTCGCAGCTTTGCACTGTAGGGGGAAAAAAATGTGAATTTGTAGTAAGCAAATATTATTTTTCATAAAGAACAAGAATATATATTATATATATATATTATATGTCATATGACTAACTGAACACGGAAACAGTACCGTGAGAGGGCTTGAAAACAGAGCAGCAGAGCGACGATATATATATATATATATATTCTCTCCTTTTATTTTGAAAAAAGGAGGGATCTGTGCAATAAATTAATAATAAAAATTAAAAGAAAATAAAAGCCAATGGCATTGTAGCACGTGGATTACAAGGACGGACCCAATAAATAGGGGTTGATTTTAGCGTCACACTAGAGTTAATAAAATAAAGGGTTGATTTTAAACAAAATCATTAATTTTATATTTTTTAATAAATTTAATATAATTTTTAAAAATTTATAAATTTAATATAATTTAATTATTTTTTAACAAATATAACATAATTTTTAAAAATTTAAAAATTTAGTATATTTTAATTATTTTTTAATAAATTTAGCCTGTTATCAGTTAAAAATAACTAGTTAAAAGTAACCGAATCATTTAATATACGCATATGATATGTTTACGTTTTACACAATTTAAAATCTCAAAATGTCATATCTGTATATGTGCATACAGGGATATTCGATTATTTTAACTAAAAGTGTGTTAGATTTGTTAGAAAATAATTAAATTGTGTTAGATTTGTTAATTTGTAAAAGTAGTACTATATTTGTTAGAAAATAATTAAATTGTACTAAATTTGTAAATTTTTAAAAGTTGTACTAAATTTGTAAAAGAAAACGTAAAAGTGACGATATTTTTTGATATTAACCCTAAAATAAAATCGACTTTTAATTTAGTGTAATTATAAAATATAAAAAATTTAAATTTAAATTTAAATTATATGAATGTTATTTTAAAAATTAAAAGTGTATATCGCATATGAATTAAAAAAATAAAATCTTTTACTTTCAAAAAAATTGTTTTCTAAAAGAGAAATTTTACATAAATTATCAATACTTGCACTTTGTTAAGTATATATTACATTTTTTTCCTGTGTATAACTGCACTGTGCATGCGCACAGTGTGGCGTTAAGTTTGTTTTTTTTCCTAAAAAGAAATGTGAGATTTGTGAACGGATAAAATTTAAACTGTCGAATATTATAATAAAAAAGAAACAATTATGATTATTAATTATAATTGACGATTTAAATCATGTCGCATCTATTTATCCACCAATCGCCACCCTCTTCTTTGCTTGCTGCCGTTGCATCTGGTTCTCTTAGGATAGGCTATAGTAGATTATTTTTGAGAGAGTTATTATCAAAAATTAGTATCATCTTTGTGTTTTTTTATAAATTTAACACTATTTTTAAAAAATAACAAACTTAATATAATTTAATTATTTTTTTTATAAATCTAACACAATTTTTAACAATTAACAAATTTACACATTTTAATTATTTTTTAATAAATTTAGTACACTATCAGTTAAAAATAATCAGTTAAAAGTAACTAAATCCCTTAGTATACACATATGACACATATACGTTTAAATCTAATATAGTTCAAAACTCTTAAATGTCATATGTGCATATATGCATACTAGAGACTCGATTATTTTTAACTGACTGTGTGCTAAATTTGTTAAAAAATAATTAAACGTCAAAATCCAGTACAATTTAAAACGTCCAAATGTCATATGTACAAGTGTGTATACTGAAGATTCGATTATTTTTAATTGACAGTGTACTAGATTTGTTAAAAAATAACGAAATTGTGCTAAATTTGTTAATTGTTAAAGGTTGCGCTAGATTTATAAAAAAATAATTAAATTATTTTATATTTGTTAATTTTTAAAAGTAGTACTAAATTTATAAAAAAACGTAAAAATAGTGCTATTTTTTTATAATAACTCTTTTTGAGATGTGTGATATAGTGTGTTTTGTAGATATATTTTGGGATGTGTGTCCTGTTGTGGTTGTATTTTGATGTTTCAGTTTGTAATTTATAATTGTTAGAAATTGTCCTTGGATATACCCAATTAATTTCTGTGATAAGTCTATTAATATGTAATTTGTGCTATTATATGCAATTTTGTACAAATAAAAAAAATTGATTTGAGACTATAATTTCAGGCAGGTCTAGTCTCAATTTATTTTTTTCTTTCGTTAAAAAGATTTGTCAAAATGAATTTTGAACTCAATTTGTTCATGATCTCTTTGACCTAGTCAGAAGTAGATTTTGGTCATCTTATAATTTTATTTTATACAGATCTCTCTGACACTTTCACATCGATCTTATTTATAGAATTAAATTTTATTAATACAATGTTTTCTTTTAATAATAATAATAAAAAAAAAACCTCCCAAAAAGTTTTGTGCAAAGAATTGATCCTCTGATGTGGACCCTCTACTTCACTTGCCTGAAAAATAAAAGATGTGGACCCTCTGCTCTTTTGTAGCTTTTTTTTTTTTGTTGCTTTTGTTTCTTTTCGGTGGAAGGTAAGCAGTTAAACGCAAAAGCTTTCTTTTGCAGATCTTTTTGCTTCCAATTATCTGACCATTGGTCACGCGTGCGGTTCACGACAAATTAATTGAAGGGGAGGCGCACGTTATAAGTATAATATTAACTATAGACACACGCAACGAAGTTAGCTCGACGTCGTTTCGTCATTTTCTTGGATTTTTTTTTTTGAATAGAATGGACTGCTATTCGTTCATAGCGTGCAATGAGATACGTCTTGTTCAATAAATAGAAGAAGAAGCAGAAAGTAAAATTGTCTTATCTGATAAAACTTCATCTGCAGACCCAGGTTGATTATATGATTAGATCGTTTTAATGTTAAGAAGCATGTCCATAAATCGTTATGCTTTCACTGATTACCGATTAATGATAATTTGGTTATTATTATATGAATGAATGAAGATGCAAAATTTCTTGATTATCTGACGCACTAAATTGAGAAATTAATCATGAAGGGGGAGGGGGGAGGGGGCAACTAATGAAAATATCTGAATGTAGGTTGAGAGCACGGCAGAGTTCACCAAAAGAAAAGCTGAAAAGGGAGGCGGGGGGGAATGTGTGTGTGTGTGAGAGAGAGAGAGAGAGAGAAAGAGAGAGAAGGAGAGAGACTGAGACTGAATTACTGATAGAGAATTTCCAGTTTAATAGAGGCTCGTGCAATGCAATACACATGATGGGGTAGAAATGATGCCTTGCCCGGTGGCCACCCCTTGCCCCCCCGGGGTGGTTTCATTTCATGGTTGAGAGCCACGTGGGCAAATATGTCACGCGCGTATCTCCATTCATTCGTTTGTTTATTTATTTATTTAAAAAAAAATTACATTTCCAAAAGAAAAAATATCTAACTTGCTGTCTGAATATAATTAGACGGATTTAATATATAACCAATCGAATTGTATATGTAACCAATTATAAAAAAAAATTTCTTTTTATATTTAGTTACACATTTAATTCAACCAGTTACACATTAAATCTAACTAATTACATTTGAGCAGCAATTCAGATACAATTTTTTTTAAAAATATAACAGTGCTCTTTATTTTATATCTCATATCAACTCAAAGATTTGCAGCATAAACTTGGAAAAAAAAAACAAAAGACTCAGAAAAAAAAAATGAAATGGTGGTTTTACGTCGGTATCTTGAAAAACAAAAAAGAAAATGATATGTTTCATCGGATATGAATTCATTAAAATAAAAAAATAAATTATCAAACACTTAAATAGGATTATATTGTTGCTTAATACTATTAACTTAAAACTATATATTCTTACTCAAAAAGTTATAAGCACCCTCCCGTGGGGTCCAATTCATAATAAGAAATATTATGTAGCATTTCTGAGATAATATTAATATAACATCAAAATTATATAAATTATTAAATAATTAAATTCAAAAAATTTTAAAAAATAAATAAACTGTATAATTATTTTAATATAATTTAAAATTAAGTTAAATAATAAAATTATTTTTATTTTTTAATCCTATTTGAGAACCTGCTAATGATATACCCCATCACCTTTCGCTCAATTATAAAAATTAAAAAAATAAAAATAAAAAGGAAACGTCAACGTAGCTGCACGCTCTTTGTGATGTTAGTGACAGTGGTCGACCCCATTTCGAGAGAAGAATGAACATTATATCCGAAGGTGGGCCAGCAAATACGTCAAAAAGGATATTAAAACTACCTTGTTTTTTATTTTTTTAAATTTTATAGATCTATACTAATTAAGAAGAGAGATAATTAAAAAAATTAAAAATTTAAATTTAAATTTTTTTTATAAATATGTTGTTAATAATATTTAAAAGGCAAGTTCATAGCAAAATGATATATATATATATATATATATATATATATATATAGATCAAACGGATAAAACTTAATTAATAAGGATAATTCAATATTAATAGATGAGAAAGTGTCTTAAGTGAGTTGTGTATCCAGTCCTAAGAACAAAGATTATTCCTTAACTGTTTAGCAATTCAATCTGTAGATTTATTAGCACTTCTTAACCTGGCAAGTACAACAACTAAGAAAACTAAGATAATGCATCATATCAGTTAAAATAGGATAGATTTCCCACGGCCATTCGCTTCTGGGGCCCCGTATAGCAGATAGGATGATTTTGGAATCAGTTTCAATGATGCAATTTGGAGCACCAAGTTTGGCAATCAGTTGAATTCCCATAGCAAAATGATATTAAAACTTGCAAGCGACTCATAAGTCCTGTACATGTCGTTCTAGTGAATTTTTTTTTGTTTTTGTTCAAAGTGATTCATCCATACAATGCTTATTAATAAAAAATAAAAGTGTATTGTTACATTTATAGATAAAAAATTATTTAAAATGCTATTCAAATGCAATTGATCGTATTTAATTTATAACTGCGTAGAATTTAAATACAACTAAAAATAAGAAAAAAAAATTACTATTATATTTTTGTATACAAAATTCAATTAGTTGCATATAAAATTTGATCAATTATATTTAATCAGTATTTCAGACAACTTTATTCCGAAAATGTATCTTTTTTCAAAATAAAAAATGATCTTCTTGCGGGCAGCCTTGTATAGTCGTATTCTTTGCCGCTACACATTGACCAATCAATCGGCTTTTTAAATTTTTATCTAGAAAAGGACAAATACTACCCAATTATAAGCATTCTCCAAAAGCGACAAGCTTCGCATCGCGTCCTCCGAATTCATGCCTTTGCTGGTTCCATCCAACGCCAATCCCAACAAATAATCCAAAGACTAAATATCCGCTTAATCAACTTATCTAAGTTTGATCTTCTCAAAAAAAAAAAAAAAAAGGTATCTAAGTTTGATGACCAAAAAAAAAAAAACCATCTTGTTTCTGATCTGCGACGCATCAAAAAGTTTAGTTTGTCAGAACAATAATATGTCTGGTTGGAATGGAGCAATTTTACCCGACTTTTAACATGTGCATCTTCCATTCATTTAATAAATAAATTTAACTTAAATATTTATGCCGTTTGTTAAACAAACAAATCGAGCCAAGAGTCAAGATTACTGTGTGTTAAAATTGAATTGTAACTTACAATAATAGTTAAAAACCTAATAAATAAAAATCCGGAACAAAAATTAGTTTGATAGAATACGAGATAAAGTATGTGTTTCTTTATTGTCCATTGAGAATATGAATGAGATTATTATCAAACTAGATTTATTATCGGCAGTATTCGGAAATAATTTTATGTCCTTAATTTTTTTTTTGAACAACTGGGAAATATTCATTTCATTCAATGTTAAAACCACGAGTACAACCTACAGCATCAGTACACATAATTTTATGTCCTTATTTGATGTTAATAAATTTGTTTTGAAGATAAATAAATTTGTATTTAATATAGTGGTATATAGCAAAGTATTATGTATTGGCATCATAAAATTGTTAAATAATTTTTGTAATTAATATATACATTAGATGATAAAATAGTGTCTCTTACACAACATTGTTGTAGTTTGCAACAATACAAAATTTGGTAAATCTTACAATTAAGAGTTGATAAAATACAATGACAATCATGACACACCTCAGGTTTATCAGCAAACAATTCTCCAAAATCTTATAGCATTACAAATTGAGACAACTGCAAAGTAGAAGCGTAGAGAATAGAGAAATATGGACATGACTATTTCTACGAAATTCTAAAATACCATAAAAAAATAAATAGTAAAAATTCTAAATGCTAACAGTAGAGCATGAAAGAGGTGTGTTTGCTGAAAATCTGAGGATGAAAGAGTCGTAAACAATTCAAGAATATTCCAGTAGAGCAGAAGATGTCATAAATCAACTGGACCTAAATGGAAAAGAGGTGGAAGAAAAGAAGGTGGTCCAAAAACTGCTAAGGAGCTTACCAGAAAGGTTTGACTCTATAGTAGCAGCAATAAAACAATCAAAAGATCTATCACAACTCTTTTTTACAAATTTGATCGCTTCCTTAGAAGCACACAAGGACAAGATACTCCAAAGAAATGATGGAGCAATTGAAGGAGCATTTTAAGCCAAGTTTAAGCAACAAAAAGCCTTAGGATACAAAAAGCCACCAGGTGATAGTAAGCCATCCAACGCTGCCGAATGAAGCTGAAGAGGAAAATTTCCTCCTTGTGGAATCTACAACAAAGCCAACCATATGGAGAAAGACTATTGGCAAAAAACACAAGTCTCAATGTAATTATTACAAGGAGATTGGTCATTTGGAGAAAGATTGCAGAAGTAAAGCCAGACAACAACAACAAGGGAGACAGTTCCAACCAAGACAATCGCAACCTCTAAGACTATACCAGCCACAGTATCAAGCAAGACCTCACAAGCAAAATCAGCAAGTAAACGTCGCTGAAACTACAGATGAAGATCATCTTTTTTTAACAAGTCATATTGATGACCGTGACAATAGTGACACTTAGCTTGTTGACAATAAAAGCTCAAATCATATGTCTAGAAATGCAAACATATTTACAAAGATTGACAAAGGTTTTACAGGATTCGTGAGGATGGGAAATGGAGCTTGTGTGGACATAACAGGCAAAGGCACCGTGGCTATTCAAACAACACAAGGTACAAATTCATTTCTGACGTGTTGTTGGTGCCTAGTGTGAACCAAAACCTACTTAGTGTAGCTCAAATGATGCAGTGTGGATATTCTGTGCATTTTGTGAATAATGCATGTGTGATTAATGATCCAAATGATGTTGAGATAGCTGTTGTACTAATGATCAGCAAAAACTTTCAATTGAAGTGTAGAAATTCAATTGATACAAGCTACAGTATGCAAGCTGATCAGACAGAGCCGTGGCACAAGAGATTCGGTCACTACAACATTGAATCTCAGAAGTGCTTGCAATTTCAAAGTCTGGTAAAAGGCTTACCACCACTACAGGCCATTTCTGGTGTTTGTCAATCGTGCTAGATGGGAAAACAACATAGAGAGCCCTTCTATACATCGATGTAATCCAGAAGAGCAAAAGAGAATCTGGAGCTAGTTCACACAATGAGCACACTTTTCTTGAATCAAAATCTTTATTTTGTGTTTTTTTATTAATGATTATACCAGAATGACTTGGGTGTATTTTCAGGCACAAATCTGACTTGTTTTCTGTTTTTAAAGACTTCAAAGCTCTAATAGAAAATCAAAGTGGCAGGAAAATCAAAGTTATCAAATCTGATAAAGGAACTAAGTATACTTTAACTCACTTTGATCAATTCTTTGCAGATGAAGGAATACAGCACCAATTGACAACTGCCTACACTCCACAACAAAATGGTGTCAGTGAAAGAGAAAACAGAACCATCATGGAGATGGCAAGGTGCATGGTAGCTGAAAAGAATCTACCAAAGAAGTTTTGGGCGGAGGCAGTAAGCACTGCCATGTACCTACTCAATAGACTACCTACCAGGGTTGTAGAAAAGAGAAATTCAATTGAAGCTTGGAGTGATCACAAGGCCTCCATCCAACACCTGAGAGTCTTTGGCTTAGTGTGTTGTCCACATTCTAGATTCAAAAGGAGCAAGCTCGAGGACAAAGCAATTAAAGGTATTTTCTCGGGTTATAGCACTCAATCCAAGGGATATAGAGTGTTTGATATGGAATCAGAGAAGATCATTATTAGTAGAGATGTCAAAGTTGATGAAGATGCTGTCTGGAATAGGGAAAAATCTAGTGTTGACCAAAACATGGCTATGAGTATCATTCCTTTACATCAAGTTCAAAGCCAACTGTAGACAAATAGCACTGCAAATCAACATAATGACTTGGAGTTGATGGACTCACCCTTAACTCTGTGTTCACTAGTTTCATGCTCAAGGAGTTCACCTCAAGTTCCTTCTGTAGAGTCATCACCAGAATCACTTGTTTGAAAAACCAAGAGACTCTAAAAAATTTGCGAACAATGCAACTTCACAACATTTGAGCCTCACAACTATCAAGAGGCTAGTTAGTATGATGAATAGTAAGTTGCCATACAGGAGGAGTTTCAGATAATAGAGAAAAATCAAATTTGGGAACTTATACCTAGATTTGATGACAAAAAGGTCATTGGCATTAAATGGATCTACAAGACCAAACTAAACCCTGATGGCACAATCAACAAATATAAAGCGAGATTGGTAGTCAAAGGGTATGCTCAGGAAGCAGGAGTTGACTACACAAAGATGTTTGCTCCCATAGCCAGACATAACACAATTAGATTTTTACTTGCCTTTGCAGCACAACAAGCATGGACTGTACATCAATTGGATGTAAAGTCAATATTTCTTAATGGAATTTTAGAAGAAGAAGTGTTCGTGGAGCAACCAGAAGGATTTGCAGTCAAAGGAAAAGAAGACCACATCCACAAATTGAAGAAGGCGCTTTATGGTCTCAAACAAGCACTAAGAGTTTGGTATAGCAGAATTGATTCATATTTTAATGAATCAGGATTCAGGAGGAGCCCTAATGAACCCACTTCATATGTGAAAGGGCCAAATTCATCTGATATGCTAATTGTTTCATTATATATAGACGATTTGCTTGTCACAGGAAACAACACATATGCAATCCAGAGGTTCAAAGAAGAAATGCAGAAAGAGCTCGAAATGACAAACTTTGGACTTATGCACTACTTCTTAGGGATGAAAATGCAACAAGATCAGATTGGTATTCTCATTTCTCAACAAAAGTATGCAGTTGACATGTTGAAGAAATTTCAAATACAGAAATGTAGGTCTACAACAACACCATTGCTAGCCAATTTGAAACTATCAAAGTCTGATGGAGAGCATATGAGTAATCCAAAAAGCTACAGGAGTCTTGTTGGCAGTTTACTGTATCTTACTACAACAAGGCTTGATTTGATGTTCACAGCAAGTATGTTGTCAAGATTCATGCAGTCACCAACCAATATACACATGGGAGTAGCTAAATGGGTGTTGAGATACATCAAGGGCACTCAAAATTATAGAACAAAATATGAAGCAGACAGTGATGCAAAATTGCATGGTTTTTCAGACTCAGATTGGGCAGACAACATCGATGATTATAAAAGTACGTCTAAATACTGCTTTATTATGGTTTAGGAGCAATTACGTGGAACTTAAAGAAGCAGGAGACATTTGCACAATTCGCTGCTTAGAAAAATCATGACAGACTTGCAACAATCTGTCACATGACCTACAATGATTTATTATGACAATAAATCAACTACAGCAATGGCTAAAAATCCAATTTACCATAGAAGGACGAAACACATGTAAGTCAAATTTCATTTCCTCAAATAAGTAGAAAATTTCATGGAAATCCAGCTGTTACATTGTTGGTAAGAAGAACAAATAGATGATATTTTGACTAAAGCATTACCGGTTACCAAATTAACCATTGCAGAACCAAGCTCAGCATGATGAGCTATTGCATCAGGGAGGAGTCTTAGACGTTGGTGATGCAGCAGCAAACCAAGACCAATTGTGAAAAGAAGAAAATTGCAAAGTCACAGAAGCTAACAAAACAGGCAGTTGAAATTGGGGGGTTGTTTCATCTTGTAGTGAGTAATAATGTCCAACTTCCATGTATGTATGCATGAAATGAGTGGTGGGTGTTGTTTGTCTTATGTGTATGGTAGTATAGCCAATCACGTTAGTTTGTTGAATATTAAAAATGTAACATGCAAAGTCTTTGTTCTTGGTTTGTGTTCATATTTGCAAGTTAGTATGTGCAAACAAAAATTATTGAATTAGTTCACATTTATTTGTAAGATTATAAAAGACATGCAGTGACCATTGTATAACGCAGAGAAAAAAAAAGGATTCAAAAGTTATATGTTTCTAAAACTCTCTCGTGCTCCAATTATTATTGTTCTATTTTCTTGCTCTATATAACATTCATTTTTACTGCAAAAATATTTTTTTCTCCTATCAAGCATTTATACACCTTTTAAATCATTACATCAACAGCTAATTTGTTGCTTGATTTCCAAAGGGATCACAGAAGAAAGATGTTCCAAACACCACATTCAATCCTATATAATATGTTCGACCTTAACATTGGCCTCACTTGGTGCAATAAAAAAAACCACCTCTGAGAGGACGTTATCCAACAGCCATTTATCATACGACAAAGAGACGCTGTTACCTTTACCAATATGATATCCAAACCATCCTCTAATACATCAAAACACTTGGTGATCGACTTCCAAGTAATAGAGGTCGACAGAGTACACAGGAGACAAGACTTGGAATTTTCCAAGTACTTTTGCCAGAGCATTTCAACCCAAAACTTATTTTTATTACTCAAAAGATCCCAACATAACTTCCCTAACATAGCCACATTATTCCACTGTGCTTGCTTGAGTTCTAAACCACCTTCAAATTGAGGAAGTGTAATCACATCATAGCTAACCAGGTGCACTCCTCTTTTGTCTTGATCAAAAGACCACATGAAATAGCGCGTGATTTTATCCAATTCATCATAAATAGAGCTTGGGAGCCAAATTGTCTGCATCGTATAAATAAGGATAGATGCAAGGCAGTTTTGAGCCAAAGTCACCTGACCAGCTAAATTAAAAAGTTTAGACTTCCAAACACTAAGCTTCTATCGCACTTTATTCACTATATAAGCATCAGATGCTCTATAAATTCTTCTATGCACAAGCGGGACCCCAAGATAGGTTCCCAAAACATTGCCAAATGTTAAATTCCTAATGGATTTAATTTGCCTTACCACATCCTTGGGAACATGATTGGAAACTATAGTTCAGGATTTAAGATCATTCACTTTAAAACCTAAAGCTCTGTAGAATTCATCAAGAGTGTTACGCACCACCCTAGCCTGATCAATCGTTGCTTTAGTAAATAATATCAAATCATCTGCAAACAATAAATGAGAGATGCTAGGACCTTGGTGACCACACTTAATAGGCTTCCATCTTTGGTGTGTCACCTTCTCCTAGATGAACAAGGAGAGTTTCTGCGTGCATAGCAAAAATAGATAAGGAGATAAAGGATCCCCTTGGCGAAGCCCTCGAAGAGGCCTAATAGCCTCCAAATAGTCCCCATTCCACAGGATAAACAGCAAAGAACTCAATACACAGAACATGATCAACTAAACAATACGATCGGGAAAGCCAAAGTCATGCAATATCATCCATAAAAAGCCCCAATCCAAACGATCATAGGCTTTTTCCTAATCAATCTTGAACATCGTAGCCCCTTTTTTGCGCTTTTTTCTCGGCACTAGGTTCATAACCTTTTGAGCTACCACAAATATTATCTGTAGTGCATCAGCCTGGGATAAAACTGCCTTGCAGTGGACTAACGATATAGGGCACGTTACAGAGAGATATGGGTCAAAATTTTGTGATGGTGTTAGCATTCTCTACTTCCGAAATAAGTCAAACCAAGGTCTTCGAGAGCCTCTCATAAAAAAAAACCAGACAAAAATGCACTCTGCATTAGGGACACCAATTCTTCCAGATTGCAATCCCAAAAGTTCTCGAAGAATAATAGTTGAAAACCATTTGGACCCAGTGCCTTAAAAAGATTTTATGGACTTGAGGGCCCCACAAACCTCTTTTCTAGTTATTGGCAATAGAAAACTTTCCCGTTGGTCAATTGAGAGCTGAGGAGGATTTTTAATGGGTGGAGATTGAGATGTGTTTTTAGTATAGCAAAATAGTAGAGGAAAGTGGTCTATGACACAATCCTTAATAGCTTGCTAGTCATAACTCCAAGCACCATTCTGTAAGTGTAACTCCTCAATTTTATTAGCCTTACACCTAGCAATAGTAGATGCATGAAAAAATTTTGTACCTTTATCACCCAACTACTGCCATTGAATTCGAGATTTCTGAAACCAAAGCAATTCTTCTTGTCTCGAAACTATGTTGAACTCTGAAATCCAACTCCTCCAACTCAACCAGAAAGGGGTCCTGATAGTTTTCTAATGCCACCTGAATCCCATTAATTTTGGCCTGCAAGTGTCTTTTCTTTCTAAAGATGTTACCAAAAACATTACCATTAAACTCCAAAGTGGCCTGCTGGACATCATGCAATTTATCATAGACAAGGTCACTCCCTCTCGCCCAAGCTTGCTGAACAATGCCAGGGAAGTCATTGTGAGTAAGCCAAGTGGCCTCAAACCTGAATGGCCGAGAACCCCTATGAGCAGATTAACCTAAGATCATCAAAAGTATCACTGATCCGAATACGTCCGCGACAACACAATAAAGGAAGATTCTAGGAATAATAATCTCCAATCCTTAGTTGCAAAAGCCCTATCAATCCTTTTTGACACAATCACCCATCCATACTCCTTTTATGCCAAGTAGCCTTTGGACCCTAGATCCTAAAAACCACAATGTTCAACATTATTAGAAAACTTTTGAATGCGACTAAAATAAATTCAACCCCCTTTTTTTTCAGTGGGACTAATGATATCATTAAACTCCCCTATCAAGAACCATGACACCTAAGATTGCTCATATAAACTCCAAATATCATTCTAAAAGTTCTCTCTATAACTAACAATAAGACTATCACAATCAGCCAAGCGACAGCAATCCGCATACCTTGGTCGAGAAATTATAAAATGAATATATTGGGCACTAATGGTCATAGAATGGACGTTCATGTTAGGTCCCTTCCATAACACTCATATTCCACCAACAAAGGCACACGGGTTAGAAATAATATGTTTGTCAAACCCCAGATACTTCCAACTTTATTCCACACTTGAAAAAGATACTTGTGTTTCCAGAATGAAGACAATATCGGGGTGATGAGATTGCACTAGACTAGCCAAGTGTCTCTTTGCATCATCATTCCCTGCACCTTTGATATTCCAAGCTAAAATTTTAAGTTTATATGAGTGAGTCGTATCCATAAACATAATAATTAAGAGAACAGAAAACACCAAGCACACAAATGGCATAATCATAAAGGAGCTTTATCCAACTTATTAACGCCCACAACTCGTGTTTCTATTGCCTTGACTTCCATATCAAGTTCTAGCATAGATTCCACAGACTTGACACTTGCTACATAATAGCCATCAAGTGGTGCCCCCAGCTATCCAAGAAATCCTCTGCCCCTTTGTGTGGTTTATTTGTTGAGCTTGAAGAAAAAACAACTTTCTCGCTCGGGAGAGACATAAAATTAAAATCAGACCCATGAGAGGAGAACCTGTGTGAAGACTCCCCTTAGTCATGAGTTTAGGCTCCTCAGGATAGTGCACATTTAAAGACCTAGCCTTGTTAAGATCCTCATTCTCCTTTGCTAGAGAGGCCTTAGACTTGCATAACCCCCCACCAGCATGCATAGACTTGTTGCCTTGACCCATGGCTTTCCCGAGGTCCTTAAGAGGTCCCTCCATCTGTTTAGGATCCACAGGCAAGCCCGCTTCAGAATGGGCCCTTTTGGCTTTCTCTCGTGGTAGGGAAGCACCTTGCCAATTTGAACTTTTAGAAATATTATCCACGTTGATAGGCTGGACAAATTCCTTTGCAACCACCTTCTCATTCTCTAAAGATGAGAATCTATTCAAATTAAGATTTTCCCCCATATTAGGCTGCTTCTTCTCTGGATTATTAAAAGGCCCTCGCCTACGTGTGACCACCATCTATGGGCTGAAATTAAGATCTTCACATGAATGAGTATCCTCCTGATTAGACACCCTAATCATCTATGGTGCCCCATTCTCCATGGTACCAACAGCTACCCCTTCCAGCAGCCCTTTACCCATACACTGATCAATTACTAGAATGTTCTCTGGCTTGTAAGAACAAACAGAAGTAGTGATGTAGGACGAATACAAACAACTCGAGAATCTACCCAGAAAATAGAAAAATAATGGGAATCCACCCAAAAAATAAGGAAAATTACAGGAATTCATCGCTGAAAAATGCAGGAATCACTTGCAATAAACGAAAATCACATTCGTTTAAAAATTCAATATCAATAATTAATTCTCATAAACATTGTCTGAATAATAAAATTGATAATGAAAGCTATGTATAGAGCTAAATTGCCGAAACTAAACAGGAATAAAATTCTAATTAGAATATAACTCTAAGTAAGAAAATAAATCTAAATAGGATTATGAAAAATATAATATCTAACTTAATAAAATATAAAAGATAATGATAAATATAAAATATTAATAAATTCCTAAATAATAATAATCTTCTTTCCGTATTCCCCATCATTCTCTATTGCTTGAAAAAAATTCGTCCTTGAATTTTGAAGTATGAGAGAATGAGAAAGAACGGTCTTCGAGTGGGATAAAAATCTATAGGAAAAATTGGAAGCACAACAATGAAGTAAACTTCAAGAATTCTGCAAGAATAGTCAAAAATTGAAAATGCAGAGGAATGACAAAATCAATTGCTTCCACAAGCTGTGCAAACTGTGCAACCTCTTCAGTCACAACTGGTTTGACACAATCCTGATAAATAACAACTTCTTCAACATATGTAGTCTCACAACTCAAAATTGGTGTGACAAATTCATCAACAACCAAATCAACTTCTGGCGACAAAGACACATCTGTTGTTGATTTATCAACAAGATGATCATTTTTTTTTTAATAGAGCAACTTTATCCAAAAATTGGGACTTCTATATTTCGGGCTCAGCTTCGATGGGAAAAGGAAGATCATGGGGCATCAATTCCAAAGCACCAATATGGACTGATTCAGTTGCATGTTGGATGACCACATCAAATGGGCTGACTAGAGCATACAAATCATCTTCAATTATATCGTGATCAGTAGAAGCAACAACCTCATCTTGAATAGCATGAACATCAATTTGCTCATCAATCTCCAACATGTCTTGGCATATGGTAGCAAAACATAACTGTACCGATTCAAAGATAGGCCAAAAAATTTGATAGCGCGCACCAAGTACGACTGAATCTTAGAAGCACAACTTCTAAGTACTCGTTCTCTCAACTTGTAGGACATAGGATAAATATTAACATGAACCTTCTCCACACTATATAATAGTGGGAAAAGTACATCAAGAGAGATATTCTCACTGTTTTCTAGCACACATATCATAATCTCTTCCATTAGCATAAACCTCTCCGTGGATGATAATCCCTTATACTAGTAAGGAAGTGGTAAAACATCTCAATAATCAATGATTTATAGTGAAGATCCAACAACATGTAATAAGACTGCATCCTTGCAAACGTTTCAAGAATTGATATTCTCTTACCATAAGAGCTATTAGTATCATCACACAATTCTTCAAAGCATGATACAATCAATTGAAAAATATCTCTCATCACATCATCATAAGAAAAATAATTTGGAGCAATTATCTGCAAAATCTCACTCAGGCATGAAGTAACTGAAACTCTCACATCAGTATTATAATGTCGAAAGAATTGATGCCTGACAAACGCATTCATTAATGGATTCAAGGTAACTGGTAGTGTATCTGACTGCTGCAGTCTCAACAAGTAACTTCAATCTGATCAAGAAGCGAAAGTAAGCCTCTAGTATAAACAGGAGGACTTTGTAACCTTTCCTAGCATACCGAATTTGCTTTTCAAGGATTGTAGCCATCTCTTTTTCTCTTTTTTCACTTTTTTTTTTCTAGAGACAAAACACTTGCTGACTAAAACAAAACATTATTTTGGTTGACACTCTACACACTAGAGATAATTTTTTTTTTCTTTTAATTTCAAAGACACTCAAAACACAGATCATTTACTGAGTCAAAAGACTAGACCCTCAATGTGAAAGACTAATCACCCTTTTTTGACTTGTTCTCTGTTTTTTTATTTTTTTTCTCTCGGTAAAGACCAAACAAAATCAAAGATATACCTAAAACTAAATAAAAATCAAAATTCCCTTTTATTTTTGAATGAAACTAAAATACTAAAAAAAAAAAAAAAAGAATACATGAACAAAAGACTTGTTCAAAAGGCCCATGGCTTTAGAAATAGAGGGGGCTTCGACGGGCTCAAGGAAACACTGGCAAGGACAAGGAGGCTAAGGGAAGGCTCGTCAGAGGTTAGATGAGGCTTGATGTAGCAAATCAATGACCAAAGTGGCGAAGCGCGGAGGTTAAATGGGTGGATAGTGGCGGCGCGCAAAGGAAAAGCTCATAGATAGGTCGGGGAGCATCGTTTCGACTGTGATAGTGGTAGAAATCAAAAGATTGGGCGCTGGGGAACTGTGCTTGATTGATATGGGGCATCAGCGACGAACAATCAAGTGGTGGAGCAAAGCGAGGCGGCAAACTTCTAGTGACTTTTCAGGGATTTTTAAGTCAGGTTTCTGGTGAGTGAGTGGTGAGGTTGTGTAGATTGGGGGATGGTGATTCCGGAGAAGTGGCTTTCGAAGGTCTTCGGTGATCAGTAGCGGTGATGCACAGCGGTCCTCCAACGAGTATGGCGGTAGCAGTGGACAGAATCTAATTTTATTGGTTTTTGTGATTTTTCAAGATTTTTGTGAATGTGATGGTTGTTTTAAATGATTATGGGAAAAAAATGAGGTTAGATTTTGACGTGGGAACACAGTTTAGAAGCTTTTGTGTGTGATTTAGGAACAAAAACGGGTTTGGATAGAAGTTTTGCTTGGATGCCAAACTGATATAGGATGAACACAAGCAACTCAGGAATCTACCCAAAAAAAATAAAAATAACAGGAATTCACTAGAAAATTAAAGAAAACTACAGGAATCCACCTGTAAAACACGCAGGAATCCACTCACAACAAACGAAAATCACATTCATTTAAAAAATTCAATATCAATAATTAATTCTCATAAACAATGTCTGAATAATAAAACTGATAATGAAACCTATTTATAGAGTTAGACTGATGAAACTAAATAGGAATAAAATTCTAACTGGAATATAACTCTAGGTAGGAAAATAAATCTAAATAGGATTCTAAAGAATACAATATCTAACTTAATAAAACATAAAAGATAATTATAAATATTGTTTTTCTTTTTTTTTTTCACATTACAAGGTTTTCCTCAAATTCTCAATCACAAAAGCATGTATAACAAAGAGGTTCTCTGCCTCCTTATAGACTGCTAGGTCACAACTAACCGTTGGACCTTGATTCTTTCCCAAAATATATAGATCCTTCTCGAAAAGAAAAGTCTACTCTCTGTCTATTGAGGTATTGGTCGACCGCAGACCTTCTCTGGTCGACTGACCCAAACTTTCTGTAACTCTAGATTTTAGCCTTTTGGTTGCATCAGTCAATTGCAGACCTTGTCTAGTCGATCGACCAAAATATCCTGCAACTTGTCACTTCTGACTCTCTTGATATTCGGTCAACCACAATGATTCATTGGTCGACCGATCTGAACTTTTTGTAACTTTTGCACACTTTATTTTCTGAAGACTCGATCAACCACATACCCCGTCAGGTCGACTAGTCTGACTTTGTTGTATCTTCCAACTCTTGAAAACTTCCTTCTTTACCCGTGATCTCACAAGATCATATTAAAACCTTTCTATATAATGAAGATTTGACAGACAACTACAAAATCTTTCCACAATTGTCAGATCATTCAAATTCAAATAAAAGATCTTGCCATATTATCATGGATTTATACCACATAGGCCCAATCAATCACTCAATCAATCATTGCACATAAATATGGAAATAAAATCTACGTATAAATGGTCATCAATCAAGAATGGAGGTCATCTATCAAAACCAATACTCAACAAATTCTAACACCACCATGGTTGGCCTCATATCTCAATTTGTTTTATTGTAATGAGGATTTTCAGTTCTCATTCTTGATTCTTGCTTAAATTATGGCCTTCCATTTCCTCAAGGACTCAAAAAGATCTAGAGAGAGAAATCAAGAGAGGGGAAAATGAGACAACATGGGGACAAAAATCTTCAATGTTTGTTTGGGAAAAGTTTAATATTAGGTTAGTAACTATTTGAAAGTTCAAATTTGAGTTATTAACAAAAAAAATAATAAATAAATAGCTCACTATAAGAAAGATTCACTAATAGGTTAATAATATTAAATGACTGTTAAGTGATAAATTGACAACTGGCGTAGTAAATCTCACTTATCACATTCAATATTTTATGTTTAAGTGGCAAAAATCACACAAATTCAATGAACCCTTAATACTAATGTGTAAATCTTATTTATCTTTTCTCCTTTTTTGCCCAAAAGTTTACTCTCTTTTCTCATGATGTTCCTTCTCCTCCCATCCTTTCTCCTCCTCCTTCCATCCTTAGTTTACTTTGATCCAAAGCTAATAACCCTTTAGCATAAGGCAAAATTACTAATTCTTTAAATCATGATTGTTTACTCTTCCAATCTTCAATAGACATATTAAAAAAGAAATACAAGGATCTTTTTTAAAAGAATTAGAAAAAAGAACATGGACTTTGTTACACTAAGGAGATTAGAAGCTATTTTAGTGGTAGCAAAGTAGCATACACCTGAATTCAAATCCAATATGAGTGACAGGCGAAAGTTTGTTCCCAACAGCATTAGTGATCGGAAGCAAGTGGCTGGTCCTCTTACCTAATAAGATTGATGAAAACTACTCGACACCTTCGACCTTGAATCTGACAATCAGGAAATCCACCCGAACACTCCAAATGATTTTTTTCTTTTGTCTTGAAATTAGGTCTACTTGCCCTCACCACCCACTGTCTCCTTGGGCTTCTTTTCAATCCTCCTAAACCTCATAACAGTTTTGTGACCCTCTGGGAGCCATAAAATATATCTTGTTCACAAAAAAGTCAGTCATCAAGACTATGTTTCACTCATTGCGCATTCGATTCCAGGTTTTGCAGCCGTCATCCAAGAGGAGAATTGTAGTCACCGCGATGATTAGAGAGAAAGGGGATTATGATGTGTTTTTGGCCAAGTTTTAGGAAACTTGGAGGGTTAGGGGCTAAGAAGGTGCCTGATGCTTATACTTCTTTTACTTTTATCCATATTCTTTTTTTTTTTTCAAAAAAAACTGGAAAAAAAAAAGAAAGCAACTGTAGTAGATTAAGAAAGTAAATGAAAAATTAAAATGACTGTGAATGACTAGGAAAGTAAATGAACAATTAAAATGACTATGAATGACAGTGGTTGCTTTTACTCGAATTTTTCATTTTAATGTAAGACATAATTGCAATTAGCTTCTGAAGAATCTTTAATGCAGAAATTAATAGAGAATGGCTTCTCTCTCTTCCTCCCTTCATTATGGTAAGATATTTTGTAAATATTTGTAATTTAATGTTGATGTTATCATATATTAATAAGATGTTGTTGTAGAGATAGAGAGAGAACCAGACTCCTGTTTATAAAATCATTAGTCTCCCATCAAGACTTTAAGAAGAGTTGTGCCTTTTTTTTTTTTTGAGCAAGAGTTTTGTTTTTTCACCAATGAAGAAATTCATTAAGAGTTGTGTTTCTTTGTTAACCAATAAGATTTTAGCAATTAAATTATTTATTAAATCATTTATAATTTTATCAAATAAAATAATAGTTGATAAAATATCCTTAACTGCCATATGGGACATTATTTGTCTTACATTCTCCCACTTGGCACATTTGATACAACTTTTATGATTTAAAAAGAAGAGAATAATGTGCACAAACATTATGCTTAAACTTTCCTTACATTGGTTATAACATTTTATCATTATTAAGTTAAAATATTAATCTAGGTCATAGCAGTTGTATGTCATTTCCTCGACACAGTCCCTTCAGTATACCATAATACTAACTTTTAACTCAACATGATCTTTAATGAAGATGACAATAATGGTCTACTTTAATGTCTTTATCATAAAACTATTTCTGTCATCAATTATATATACCAATAAAAGACATAAAATATCAGAAACATATATAAGTGAGCTCAGAGTATCAAATACATAAACTTAATTGAACCATAATATAATATTAATAAACACGTCCGGTAATGCCCATTCTTTCAACATGTTCTTTAAATGTTTTGAGTGGTAATCCTTTTGTAGAGGATCTACAATCATATAATTGGTGCTAAATATTATTAATTGACACTCTTTGTTTCCGAAACTCTTCTTCAACGATAAGATCATAAGTTAGCACCTTCCAATATTTGCCATTTTTAAAAAAGAAAATCATTGTAGAATTATCTCAATAAGTTTTCAGCGGCTTGACAATACTGGTTGACTAATTTAAGTCTTGAAATTAACTTTCACAGCCATAATACATGAATTGTAGTTTTAAATAATGTCATAAACTATAATTCAATGATGGATAAAACAATTATAAATAACTTCGCATTTATTTCCACTACAATAGTCCTTTTCTCAATAGAAACACATAATTAAATATGGACTTTATGCTATTTAAATGTCTAACTAAATTTGAATCCAAATATCCGATCATATTGTTAACTCGCTCCCACTGATCTGTGGTAATATTCACTGATTAATGGTGTTTTCCTTAGTCCAAAGGATATGAGATTGAATTAAAAGTCGCATAATAATAATGCTCGTAATTGATTATAAGACGGATTCAATCATAAAACAATTAAAATATATAATAGTCTTCCTTTGGGAAATACTACTATGTACTATCACAAATGAATACCAAATATTAACTTTAATAGGTAATTAAATATTTTCAACTAAATATATTTGATATATTTGGATAAACAAATATATTTAATTAAAAATTTAATATACCTCATTTATGTTATTAACCATAGAATAACAATTTACCTTTGGGTAAATTCTAAAGTTCTAATGATTAATAACGTCAATTTATTCAATTACTTGCTTTTATAGGTATTTCTTTAATATTATGGATAAATGACTATACATGCGTATCCTTAAATATACTAGTTTGGCCACTTTGGTGACAATCAAACTATTTATATATGTATATAAAAATACAACCACTATAATAATATTAGACACAATATTCTAGTCTATAAGTTGAATACAACCACTATAATAATGCAGCCACAATATTCTAGTCTATAAGTTGTTAGATGCATACTTCAAATTGCACTAAGTTTATTTAATATGCTTTTTTTTTTTTTGAGTTAACATTAATTTTATGACCACATTTCTCTCATGTGTTTGACACTTTTAAGAACACTTTTGTTTTATTAATTTTTAGGCATAGCTATTGGCAGTCTTTAACAAAATTAAAAAACGTAATCGTTAAAAGGCTTGGTACTTGTTATGTCCTTTTTTTGACTAAAAAAAATATCCATCACGGGTATATAGATTATCGGATTTGCGGGCCGAGGCTAGAGTAACCCTCGTGTGAGTGCCTCATTCAACCCTACACATAGGTAAGGACCCCCGACTTGACCATTGTTGGGTCCAACAAGTCTCCCCCAAGTCAGCCACGATAATTACTGAGTCTTAAACCAGCCGCACAGCCCACTAAGGGGACTAGAGGAGGCATAACTCTGTGCGCAGTCATTGGGACTCGAACTTAAATAACGAGTGGGGGAGGCACACCGAGTTGCCACTGGGCTACTACCTTGGGTGGTTGTTATGTCCATTGATACTACGTTAAATTGCAGTTACCAATTTTCAATAGACCATTTATGCCATTGTTCTACTTGGATCATTTATGTCATTGTGTCGCTTGATGTTTGGGCAAATAATTAAAAAAAACATAATTGTTAAAAGGCTTGGTACCTGTTATGTTGATTGATACTATGTTAAATTGCAATTACCAATCTTCAATAGACCATTTATGCCATTGTTTCGCTGGGACCATTTATGTCATTGTGTCGCTTGATGTTTGGGCAAATAATTATCGAACCATTGTGTTTTTTTTTTCAGAATAAGAAGTCAATTGATATGAACTAAAATAACAAAGGTACAAGGCCTACAGATCCAAGCCTAAAACCTAGCCCATACAATGGCCCAAAAGGGAAAGCGAAACCCAACAAACTGGGGGCCCAGGAAAAGAGGAAGCAAACCAAACAGGCCCAAAGGCCCAACCAAGCTCAAGAGAAGCAAGGAGCTCCACCCACAACAATTGCCGTAATCCCTACCCGAACCGATCACCGGCAAAAAGAAAGGTGCCGACACACCAGTCAATTGGCGCGAGAAGGGTAACAACTGGTCGACCAGCCTCCAATGCCACTTCACAACTGAGAGAAGCTTAGATTGGTCGCTCTGGAGGTGGCTAAAATGAAGAGCTTGACGGTTCCCATTGTTACCCATAGCTCTTATGGTGTAGACATGGCAGCCCGACATCCCACTAGTAGCTGTACACGGCCTGCTAGGATAATAAACAAAGTCCCCTACCCCACACCAAAGCAGAGCTAAAGTAAGAAGGTGGGGGACTCGATGGCCCATGAACGGAAGCTTAACACTGAGAGTGAGCAGTGACACCCAAGGCACCAAGGGCCCCCCAAAGCCAAAAAACAAGGTCAACCAATGACAACCATGCCCCAAACACCAAGAGAACCATGAAAGGCACAAGCCAGCACAAAAGTTCAAAACACCGCACAAAGATGGCTGGCGAAGAGAGAGGAAAGGGACACGACACACGATATCACAATATATTCAATGTAACCATTGTGTTCTTTGATCTCTGTAAATAATTACAGTTACGTAGTTAACCATTTTTTTGTAATTGTTTTGTCCAATGGTCACTTCGGTAAATTGTTGAACAAATTAAAAGGCTTTTGTCCAATGGTCACTATTATGCAACCGTAGCAAACCAACTTTTACTTTCTTTTTTCTTTTTTTGCCATGACTCTTAATAGAATGACGTATGTGAAAACATGTGAACAAGTAGTATAATAATTAACAATTCAATGGCCCTTTCATTTAACCAAGATTTTCAAATTTCTTTATTAATCATTGTTCCATAACCATGGTATTTAAAAATATACAAATAATGATATGCCAAACTGTAAAAGCAAACTGGCAATGCATAATTACATGTCTCATGCAAATAAACTGAATGTCTCGTCCAAATAAATAGTATTGCTCTATCATGCGCTAGTTGTTTCAACAGTGCGCCAAGAGAGTTCGGTTTCGTCCACTAATTTTTTGTGGTTTTATGGTCCTCACGGCCGTTATCTGCTCTTTTGTGGGCTTTAGGGTCTTGGTCGCCTCCAATTTCGGTGTTGGTCGGGGTGTCTGGTTGGATTATAGTGTCAGTTTTTTTATTCCATTCCTGTTTGCGACTCCGATAGAAGCATCATCGGGTCCCCCATCTCATTGTCTACTCTTCAGTGGGCATAAAGGTGGGGGACTCTTCCTTCTTTTGCCTCCAATTGAGCCCGTGTATAGTCTCTTTATGGATGGAAGTGCGCCTTGCTTGGTTTTTTTGTGGGTCGAGAGTGGAGATATCGGCAGTTTACTGCTCCTTGCAATCGTTGCTTCTTGATGTGGCTAGCTCAAACTTCTTCGTTGCTGTCGTTACTGCTGGGGATTAGTCTTCCAACAATTGCTCGACCAGCTTTGTGTTGCTGGCATGCTGAAGCTGTTCTCGCATCGGTTATGGTCCAATGTCAGTTGCCACCGTTCGTTCCCTGGATGGTGGTTCCTATATCTGTTTTGAACAGTATCTAGGTCTATGGACTCATGTAGGCTGGGTCTCTTTTTGGGCGTCTAGGACATTGGGTGATGTGTTCTTTTTGTCGGGCCTCATGCAATGAGTTGGAGTTTAGGCTTGCCTTGTAGGCCTTGTACTTATGTTTTATCTGATAATAAAATTTCATTTTATTCAAAAAAATTATACTTTAAAACACATAAAACATTAATAGAAAAACAAGAGTTCTTAAACCAGCCTCAGATACCAAATGTAAGACATAAATTGCAATTATATTTATGCATGAACAATTAAGCATAAAACAACTTAATAATGGATCTTAGAACTTTTATATTTTTCACACAAAATTAGAAGAGAAATGCACCTTAATTCACATATAACTTATGATGAATCTTTAATGCGAAAATTAATAGAGAATGATTGCTCTCTTTTGACCCCTTCCTTGCTGAAGGTAAGATATTCTGTAAGTATTTGTAATTTAATGTTGATGTTACCAAATATTAACAAGATGTTGTTGTAGAGGTGGAGAGAGGACCAGACTCCTATTTATAGAATTATTAGTCTCCCATCAAGAATTTAAGAAGAGTTGTGTCTCTTCACTAATGAAGAGTTTCATTAAGAGTCATGTTTCTTCGTTAACCAATAAGATTTTAGCAATTAAATTATTTATTAAATCATTTATAATTTCATTAAATAAAATAATATTTTACAAAACATCATTAAATATTATGTGAGAGATTATTTATCTTACATTTAATTCCTATGTTATGATGCAACATTAAGGAAGTCAATAAATGATCATGTTTCGACTTCTTAGGATTGAGTTTTGTAATCTTTCCTAAGCCTAGTTTTCAAATATCTTGGCAAAAATATCCTTCAATTCTTATACTGTAAAAAATAGATTAGGCTTAAGTTTGTCAGTTAATTGCGACAAACTAGGCGGTAAAGAAGCTGAATCTTTTTGTTCTTGTATCAAAGAAGATATAGAACTCATTTGGCTCAATGAAATATTCTCTTTTTCACGTTGCCTTGTGGAAGTATGCCATAATGAATTAATTACCAAAGCTATCGTTTGATTTTCCTTGGCATTTGAATTAGAGCTAATATTCTTTGAAGATATCAATAGATTTGCATTGGGAGATTTAGTAGTTGTCAGAGGTGATCCACTTCCCAACGTTGGTTTGATAGTACCATTTATGGCCTTACTAGAACCTGCCCTTAAAGAAATATTTTGAGCTTTTGTCGTTGCTTCAACTGTATTGCCCACAGTGTGCTCAATATTCGCTTAATTTTCTGTCTATAATATCACAAAATACAATCCTTACGCACCACATTTTGCAATATCGAAAAGAAACCGTTAAGATAATTCAATTTTGTACATAAGACCAACGTGAGGTCATTGGGGAAACCTGCACGAAGCAGGAGTAACAATCGGCCAAACTGGCCTACAATCAACTAGGTCACAATGACCACAAACTAATTGAGCTCGAAACCCAATTAAATAAATCCCTTTGATGAGGAAACAAACCGAAATTAAGCTAGACCTACCTAACATCAAAGCCTAAGATAGATCTAGCTTGTCCGGACAAAATTGCCTAAAGCAGCACCTCAGCATACGGACAATGAAAATCGACCGAGTATACCTGGCACTGATTTCCTTCGAACCTATCCTACAGACAAGACATGAAACAAAACATAAACAAATTATAGCCGTTGTCCTAGAAATGACAGCTCTACACAGCAGTACATTTAAACCAAAAACATCAACAGTAGGGGCAGCAGTACATCCTACAACAATTCTCCCAACCCAAAATAATCCAGCAACACCCAATCCCATCAGATTAGGTGGCGGTAGCTGGCGACAGCAGACAGTAGGGGGTGAAGTCGGAGCTGGAGACGCCAGCTTTGGCGACAGCAGAGCTGTGACGACAGCGTCTGAGAAATCAAAGCTAGCGATGACGACGCCGGTGGTAGAAAAGCTAGCGGTGGCGCTGATGACTATGGAAACAGTGGCGGCACCCACCTCAGAAGCAGCTGAGAGAATAGCGGCTTCAGTTTTAGCAGCAATAGCATCGGTGGAAGTACCAACAACGGTGACGGTGGTGGCAACGGCAGAGGTGGCGTTAGATGCAACATTGGAGGTGGTAAAAATGCTGTCAGAGTGTAGGGAGGCCTAGATCCGCTCTGAAGACGGCCATAGGAGACATTATTTAGACTAGATATAAATGAAAAAGAAGTTAAAAACACCATATTAGAGAGACAGAGAAAGAAAATGGATGGGCTGGGAAGAGAGAAAGAGAGGAAATCTTGATGGAGAGGAGAGGAAAAGAAGCCACAAAGAGCTTGGCCTTTTTTTTGGGGGTGTGGGGGCAGAGAGCTAGAGAGGAGAGAGAAGTTTCAACTCTATGAGTTGGCGCTTTTATTGCATTTCCTTTTTGCACTATTCGCTTGTTCTATTTCTAGGCATGCATCCAAAGGATCATATTTGGTTTCTCTACGATTTGATTTTTAGAGAGCATGATGTGACAGACCGTTGATAGGAACACTGACAATTTCAGCATTTGAAAAGTTCCACCTCAGAAGAACACTTGTCCTTTGTATGCCCTATTTGTCCACAATCAAAGCAAATCTTCAGGAAACCTTCGTACTCAAACTGTGAGAAGCAAACCTTCTAGCCATAGTTTGGACAAAAGAGGCTTATTGCACACATAAATGAGCATACTTTCCACGGAAAACTAAAAGAGTAGATCCATCTATCTTTATGGTTTTTCCAATAAGACCACCAATAATTTTTAAGACCTCTTCATTATAATATTTAATTGGTATCTCATGGAAGTGCACCTTACCACAATTGAGTTGATAGGCGTTGCAAAAGGACGAAAATTTGGAGGACTCATTCTTTCCCTCACACAAAGGAAAAAAATATAAGAAAAATGAAAAACAAAAAACAATTCAGAAGATATAGGAGCAGAAAGAAAACATTAGAGAGAAGAGGGAAAATTTTTGGGCCAAGAGAGGGGAAAGTAGAATAAAATTGTAGTATAGATGTTAAAAGTTGACTAGGCTCGAGTAATTTTTTTCACATAAATATTAAATGCTGACTAAGATGAATGAGATTCTTCACATCAGATGCCAATTTAGTAGTTAATGACAATTTAATGTAAATGATATATTCATTTTTTTCCAACAGTAGCTACCTTATTCAAATGATTTTTTCAACTAACTTGGATTTGGCTTCAAAAAGTTGCTAGCCCAAGCTTTTTTTTGTTAGACACCACTAGGTAGCTATAGCCTTAGAGAGCTTCCGTAGCTGTCATATATGACGTGATAAAAGAAATTATACGATGTGCTAAAATAAATTATACAATGTGTAACAAATCATCAAAAAATTTTTTGGTTTTAATGACTGGTTACACGTCATATAATTTCTTGTGACACGTCGTATAATTTCCTTTTAATTTCTTTATCACGTTGTATAATCTCTTCTGTCACATTGTATATGATAGCTACGGGAGATACCTAACAAAACAGTCGTTTAACTTTTTCCTTTTTTTTATATATAGTAGGAACATTTTAGTGTGTTCATGTCAGCTATATTTTTGTAATAATATCAAATATTTTCTATCGGAGACATAATGAAAGCATTTTTTGCAACCATAATCAGATGTCAGGGTGTATCATGTTGCACTTAACAAGAGGCAGTGCGGACTGTTATCACGCTCTATATGATGTGCGCTCTCTCCAAGATTTGTTTATGGATATGGAACATGATCCGACGATCTAGATGAAGTATAAAGAAGTGAGAGATAAAAACGTAATCATCCTGTCGTTATGGGAGAAGAACGCGAGTATATATAAGACGATTACTACCGCTACACAATAAAACTGCACAACAGAGAAATGATTTTGATCATAATGCATGGAAGATCTTTACTAGGATTTTTCACAAAAGGGTGAAAAACATGTACTTTTTGTTGGTCACAAGAGAGACTATAAAGCTAAGGAAAAAGAATAAAACCACTAACATTTGAAGATAAAAACTAAAAAATCTCAACATAATTTCTTAATTAGTTGTGTTGGATACAGGAACAAAGCATCACTCCTTGTCTAGACTAAAGAACGGAAAAGCATTGTATGGAGGTTCTGCTTGGGTTAGAATTTAGTATACATACTATTAAAATACAGAAGTACATGCAAAAGTGGAGATCATGTTTTTTGTTTTGGGGTTGGGGGGGGGGGGGGTCCGCAGGTGATAATAATTGAGAATGATAGAACCTAAAACCGGCGTGACAAGAAGGGTACATGGAAGCAATGCGGCTTGTAGGGATACAGGGGGACATTTTTCTTCTGCCTTTTTCAGATGAGATTGAATTCCATTTTGTCTCTAACGTGTTTTAATGCGACTTTACGATTTATATGCTGTTATATTCTCTCGTCTTTGTGGATGTGGACTGGTCATTATTTCAAAGCTGCAATTATTATAAAAGGCCCCATTTTTTTTTCGTTTTTTTGTACAGGAGCTAAAGCGTGCCTCCTTTCATTATGTGGCATGTCACCTCTATTTAAGATTCAGCTATAATTTTAAAATTTGAATTGAACTGATTGAACTGAAAAATCAGTGATCCAATATTAAAACCATTTTAATTTTCTTATCTTAAATGAATCAAAACTATACACGGACCTGATAATCTGGTGAACTAGATGGTTGATTTCCTCCAAGAAGCATTAGGCCAACTTTTACAAAAATAGTGCTCGTCTCATCAAACTTAGCCATATGCCCACGGTAAACCAAAGATAAAGAAAGGGGAGGGGTTGCTAATTAGAAATTCCCCGTATTATATAGAGTGAGAATACATGTGCCAATCGCTATGTGCCCGTAGTATGTTACGATTGAAAAAGAAAAAGAAAAGTGAAAGCTATGTTACGATTTGGGAAGGGGATTATGGATATTTTACACTACTTTTTTCCTTGAGCAGCCAGTGGTGGTTACAGAAAAGAGACCTTCTCTCTTTCTTAACTTTAACCACTTCCCCAAAAAAATTCAGAAAAAAAAAAAATTAAGGATTGAAACAAATCAAAATACTGTTAATTACTTTTGTAAAGAAAGATGTGGAAGATTTGGAACGTGATTTTTTTTCTCCAATTTTTCTTTTTCAATTTATTTCAATGGAAATTATTTTTTTATTATTACTATTTTTTTTGCTTCTTCTTCTTCAATCTGTTACTGGAGCCCGCAATTTTTGCAATTAAAACTATTATAATCTGCAATAAAAATAGATGGAATTTGTTTACAAGCTAGCGCAATTGGTATCCGAAATCTAGTGTACCAAGTATTTTATTTGAAAAAATTCATTTGGAAATCGAGCCTGCTATTTTTACAATTAAAATTGATATAATTTCAAAAAAAAAAAAAGAACAGTGACACTTTCATTTTTTTGTTTTTCATATCATAAGCAGATGGTATACTAACTCTAATGTACTCCGTGTTTTATTTTGAAAATTTTTGTGGATCTGATGCCCGTACTTTTTGCAACTAAAACTGTTCCAATTTGAAATTAAAAGCATATTAACAATAGTGAAGCATCCAGTTTTATGTTTTTCCAAATCTTAAAAAAATTTGTGTGCAAACTAGCATGTCTTAGCCTAGCCTAATAAATCGTTACGATAATGTTCTGTATGAAAGATTATGAGGTCAAATCCTATCAAAGTCAAATGGTGGGAATTGATTTACGGTTCATTGCTTGACGCTAATAATCAATTTTGCTTAACAAAACAAAAAAGAGAACATTATGCCTGAGCCTGGGGTAGAGTTGCATATTCATTCTTACATGTCAAGCTGGAGATCAATGGCCATCTCATAACGATATAAATAGATAGGCTTATAAACAAGCCTTTGTGTAACAATCAAGTTCCAAGTTTTAATAACTTTTACTTTTTCACACCTCTTTTAGAATCATTACTACCATAAACTTCTTGTAATATGCTTTTATGTTTTCCAAAATCTTAAAAAGAATTAGTGTATATACAGCGGTGCTTCCACCTAAGATTACAAAATTCTACTTAAGATTGGAAAAATAAAAAAGTGAAAGTCTCATATTTCACTTATTTTTGATTTCAAATTATAATGGCAATAGTTGCAAAAATAATAGGCATTGTTACCAAAAAAGTTTAGGAATAAAAAACAAATTATACCAAAGTTAGGATATTAACTGTTGTCTTTAGCATGCTAGTTTGTAAACAAATTCCACTTATGATTTGGAAAAATAAAAAGTAGAAGCACTATTGTTCATATATTTTAATTTACAAATTACAATAGTTTTAGTTACAAAAATATCATGTTCTATTTCCAAAAGAATTTCTTTATATAAAACAATGAGTAGACTAGATTTAGAATATCAACTGTTATCTATATTTTTAAACAAATTTCATTTAAAATTTAGTAAAATATAATGAAATGTCACTGTTCATCTATTTTTATTTGCAAATTATAATAGTTTTAGTTGCAAAAAAGAGAGGACGATCTGCTTCAAAAAGTCATTTCTTATTGGGACCTGTCAAGTTACAACAAAGCTAAAGTCAATTCCTTAGCAGTTGCAGTAAAAACAACTCACCCAAGTTCTTTCTGCTATTCAGTTCACTTATGATAGAAGCAGTGAGAAATACTTAACTATAAAGTGCTAATGAAAACCCAAAATAGTTCCACCGAAAGAACAAGCATCAAAAACAAAATGAATCTTAACAAAATGTATGAGATTAATATATATCCATAGTGATGTCATGGAGAATAATTCCAAAATTCCCAATCATTCAAAAATACAAATTCGAAAAACTACTAGGGGGAGTAAGCTTTTAGGAATCTCTGCACAACTGCAATAGTTGAAATAAAAACTAGGACTGTGTGCGAGCTCTAATTAAACCACTAAGAAAATTACCCCTGTTCAAACTCAAATTAAAGAACCCCTTCAAAAACATCCAATAACTCTTCAACTTCAACTTCTTTAGCTTTATATTCCTCCTCCTCATCACTAGCTTCTCCATTTCCTAAGTTTCGCCTCTCCATTTTCTCTTCCTCATACTGTTTTTCCAATCACTGACCCACTTGTCCCATTCATCCTTGTACATTTTCCTTTTCTTACAATCCTGCTCACTCAGCCGCAATGACAAATCTTGTTATTCTGCTTCATATTTCTTAATGTACTTCTTCAAATGCTTTGCAATTTTTTTCTCCTTTTCAAGAGTCAGGAAAGATGGTGGCCTTAGGCGCCACAAAACCTGTAAAAAAACATTACAAGTCACCAAATTCTTAAGCACAAATAAGTGGTGGAGTGATAATGGCCAAAACATAGCATTTTTGTACAGCACATTCATAAACAGTACAATAGCAGATGAACCCAAAAGAAAATATAACAGTAGATGAACTAGACAGAGAAAAATTATCTTTTATGAAACAAGTAAAAAAGAGTCCAAAGCAAAGCTACCGTATTCTTTTGCATTCCCCACCATTTCTTTGAAAATTAATGGATTACAAAAATAACCATGTTTATTGACATTCCCTACCACCCTATTTTGAAAATGATCCCCTTAAGTAACTATCAATTGAAATAATTAAGGAAAATGGGGTTAATTGTACAAGTAAATGCCTCCAACCATTTGAAATCAGTACAGACTACTACTTTCTACTGTTGTAATATAAGTCCTTGAGTATTCGAGAAAACAACTTGCGGTTGAAAGACCAGATGTTAAACACATTCTTCATGTCGTGATGAAATGACATCACAGAAGTTGCCACATAACTAAACAGGGTACACGTCAAGGCCACAACATAAGCAAAAAACCAAGTATCCTATTGCATTAGCCTGGTCAAGGAAATTAAAACAAAAAAATCCTAACCATTAATTTTATTGCACTTTCATTCAGATGTCCAATGCAAAGTGAAATATATTAATTCCATTTCAGTTGCAAAATGCAATAACTTTTGCAAATGATCAGCACATTAGGACCGGCCTATCTTTTTATTTTTTATTATATACGAAAAAGGTTTAGTGCCTCATTATCTTGTCTCGAATGCATCCAACTTAGATTAAAATAATATTAAGACAATGGCGGGACAAAGCAACACCCAATTTCTAAGGTTGAGGTGCGGCCAAATTTCCCCCCAAAGTCAAATGTTGCTGGAGCCATTTGGTGAGATGGGTGTCCAAAAAAAAAAAACAAAAAAAGTTCAGATGGGGCATTGAATGTTGATGGTTGAAAATAGAAAAAATAAAAAAAAAATTTCTTTATAAATTATATTTGAAAGAAATTAACTTAAGAAAATAATTTATATAGTAGGTTCATTGGAACATAAGTTATACAATTTGGATATTTTAATTTCTCATAAATCTCACACTCCTATTAAAACATGAAACTTCTAAAATATAGATTTAAATTCTAACTATTGACGCTTTCTTTGAGGGATGAAAAATAATTTATTGAAAATTGACATGATGCCTTATTTATTGTTTTTTAGAGGTTTTTTTTAATTATGTGTATTTATATTGCACTAATTTTAAATATATAAGAATAATCATCACATGAATTAAATACGTGATAAATCATAATTAAGTAAATTAAATATTTAACTATAATTGTTATTATAGATAATGCGAGAATATTTTACGAAAATTAGATATATTAATAGTTATGCAATTCAAATCCTAAGTTTATAAAATTAATGTGAAATGTCAATAAATTAAATCAAATAATTCAAAATAGTAACAATATAAAATATCTAAATTTTTTATATTTATTCCATCATACAAAATTATAAAAAATTATTAATTGGATAGAAACAATTCTATTTGACCGAATTTTTCTTTTTGAAATCTTAATTCATTTAAATACTAAGAAAGATTGTAAACTAACTACTAAGTTAATGTCAAATGCCAAAAGTTATGGGAGTCTACTAAGAAAATGCTAAAATAAAACAAATATCGCCATATAAGTAAAATTTACAACATGAAAAAGAATAAAACTGATTTGTCTCTCTTTAACAACATACATTTACACAAATATTAGACTTGCGAATCTTGCAGGTTTATTATATTTGTTGAAACTCTCTTTCAAAAATCAACCATATGCTAGAAAAAATAGTTCATAGGGGCATTTTTGTTTGTATGTTATTTAAATGAGAAAATAGAAAAAAAAAACATAAATTATGAGTATTTAAAAAAAAATGTAAGCCTATTTTTTAAAAATGATTTTTTAACCTTTTATATTTTATTACATTGCGTGGATATTAATTGACGGTTTAAATGAATCACTTAATGTTGGTTCGTTATGCCTATCAAATGATTTCAACTACATGAAGTGTACTCTTTTAAGAAACATGCAATGAAGGTCATACTTTAAGTAACAAATATTGGATAATAAACCTGATAGTTTAAATTTAACAATCAACTTACATATACTATTAGTAATGAAATGTCAATTTGTTATGACTCAAATTTAGCAATTAGCTTACATAAACCTGATAGTTTAAATGAATTGCCAGATTTTGACGCCTTATGTCCATCGATTTTTTTAAACTTTACGAAGCTTACTCATTTAAGAAAAATGCAATGGAGTCAAAATTTCAAGCAATAGCGATTGAAAAACGAGGAACTAATAGACTATTAATTATGAAAAGGCAAGTTGTACCCTTTTTAAAAGAGATCAACTTACCCACAGTTTAAGTTAATTAAATGCATCGTCCAATTTCAATCCTTTAAATCTGCTAATGATTAAAAAAAATACTATCACACAGGTTTCTTTTAAAAAACGTAATGTAGTCGAGATTTTACGTAACAAATGTTGGACATCTTCCAAGGTGCTTTAATATATTACTAATAAGAACAATAATATATTAATTCTCAGCAAGTTTGTTGTACATTTTAAGAAGTGTTTTACACTTTTATATCAATTACTTTCTATAAAAATTGGGCTAGTTTGGCGAGAGAGTGCCACCACTAGTTTAACACGCACATTCCAAAATGCTTGCTTGTATTTTAGTAATCAGCTATGACAAATCAGTCACAGGGTTGTTTTCAGAGATTTCGTGCAAGTTTGGCCCATTTTTGGTGCAACCTCATCCTGCCTATAGTATTGACATTTTCAAAATATTGGTATTTGTTACTTATATTTTTGTTCAACTTTTTAGAAGCATAAAGTCCATCCATGGCTATTTGAAATATACACTACACAGCTTCCTCCCCGGTCTACCATCCGCATCTAGCTTTTCCTTTTACCATTTCTTGGCCATACAAATAAAATGACAATTATGATACACAAATTACCATATTTTCGGTGATCATATACACTACTTATACAACATTGCCATAGTCACTATAAACAATGAGGCTAAAATGGTTTTTCCTGACGCATCAGTGTAAGGAAGTAAGTTTGGTACCCTAAAATCCAACGTTTCATCATTATTAAATCCATCCTCCTATATAGCCTCTGACTCATCAATGCTTTCCCATTCTTCCTCACACTCTCAAACCACTCATTCTCTATTAGTTTTTAGCCCTTAAATGCATTCACTAATCTCATTTATCGCTTTACCAATTCTTTGTCCACTTTTCAAACAATCAAATCATTACATATCAATAATCTATCCACAATCGACTTTAACTATAAGGAATTTTCTGCCTCCCTCATTATTAACAAAGAATTGGACTCAATGCAATACCTCTGACAAATAGGCTTCCCCAATACATTGTACGACAAATTCAATCCCATGTATAATCACGTTTTATTGAAGTTCTATGGCATCAAAGGTTTTCTTACTCAGTATCCACATGTTACTAAAATCCCTAAACAAACAAGTGCATCTTGAGAATACCATAGACCCAAATTTCAAGCTCATTTTCACAACCCATATTCACATGTTTAGGCTTTAGTAAAGATTTTCACTATTTACTATTCTTGCAGTTTCCACACATGACATGACACACCCAAATGGAATATTATCAATAGCAAACTAAAACTTAAAGGTGTGAACTATGATTTGATAAATGTTCGCCACTTTGAATTTGTAAGCTTAATGGGCTCCGGACAACTAGCCATCAAAATTTATCCCACTTGCTTGTAGCCATCAATGTGACAATCAAAAGCACAAAGAAAAATGTAAATATATTAAAAAAGACAGCAATTTCAATCGATCTTTAATTTTTGGGACCGACCATACCTATGGAATTATGTCACAGATTAAGAGACTTCATTCAAATTGATAAGAATGCTAATGGCACCAAAATTTTATTTAATGAAGTTTCATATGTGGGGATTGAAGGAAAATATCTCAATAAAATATTTGAAAATTTACACGCATCTAACCTGCTGTAAGGCTGTTGATAACCCCAGTAAACTCCACCTTCTACCACGATGTTTGAACAATCTAAAACTCTGTTGGCCCCAACCCCAATATTTCTCAGCTCCCAAAAAATTTAGAAGTCTCTGTTGCTCCACTGATTCCCACCCTAAAAGATCTCGCTTCTGCCTTTTTACCCCTCGATTTTCAAACCCTACCTATTTTAGGTTGAAAAAGTTCTTCAGAAAATCCCCTAATATTTGCTCGTCTCATCTCAAACTAGTGCTGCATCAACCCATCCACGTTATCAAAATGTACAATGCCCACTACAACTCTCCATTATGCATTCGCAGTTTTATTGCCTCGACTGCACGTTTCTAACCTTTCTGGTTCTCAGGTTTTGACCTTTGATCTGGTTCTCACATCCTTACCCCGACTATTCCTTCTCAATCACTACTCTAATTTTTTTCAATTAAGAAGTTAAACATATTTCTTTAATTTTATAATTCAAATTTCAAATTGTTTCTCTTAACCCTAGCCCATTTAAATTTTTAAATTTTTTATTATTTCTTTATGGTGGGACTTTTTGTCCATGTAGACACAGGTTGCTATTAGGACACAATTGTCGAGCAGCAAACCCATGCTTTATTATATAATAAGGAAAATGGTACTCAGGTAGAGAAAAGCATCATGGCTACCTATGCAAAATCCTTGGGTAATGTCACCCATGAGCCCACACACAATAAAATGTTTTTTTTTAATTACATTTTTAAACAGAAAAATTACATAATATACAAGAAGATTAATAGAATACACAAGTAGTCTAAAAGAAATGTGCATCAAGACGGGTGAAACATGTAATACCATGATTACTATCTTTGTTGCACTATTCACCGACTCTCATACTCATTTTGTTCTACCTTTTACATATCTTTTGTGTCCATGCACACCTATATAACTTTTATAAAAAAAATATAAATCACAAAAAAATTTATTTTTTAATGCTAGTGAGTTGAGCTAAAGTAATGGTGCTATTATAAAAAAAGAACCAACCTAATTGTTGTGTATCTCAGTAATGTAGAACAAGTAATCCAACGTATCTACAAAACCAAACAAAAATGAGAGGACTAACGATGTCCTCCCCCATAACTAAGAAAAGATATTAAAGGAAAGATGTTTTTCTATAAAATTGTGCCAAGATTATGTTAAGATTATAAGCCGAGCGTAATTATGTTTAAAAACTATGGTTTTAATCACCATTTGTGCTATTTTGCTATATCTGAAAACGAAAAAGGTCTTTCGCTATAGATTTTATCCAAACTTACTTCTAGAGTTACATGGCAGACAATAAAATAATGAACAAAGTAAGGGAGAAGATAGCTATTTTGGCGGCAAAATCTTAGCCATAATTTGTTCATAAATGGAGCAGCAAAAATTCCCTCCAATTAACCTCAATTATTCCTACCTTAACATTGTAGCGAGAAATTTTTGTTGGTCCATAACAGAATATGACACAATACTTTTAAGATATTCATTATAGATACCAGAACATGTGTCAAATACAATATGACACTTGTTTGATATTTTTTTGACACTTTGAGACGTTTTTAATAAAAAAATAAAATAAAAAAGGTTGAACATGCGTATTAAATACTTATAATTTATATGGCGAACTAATCTATCATATCTCTCAGACACTTTTAATATATTTATTCATATTTTTTATTAATGTGTTATATATACATAGACATGCACGCACACACACACACACATAAAATTAATTTTAATTTTTTTAATAATTATAAACACAATAAAGTCCTTTTAATAAATATACTAATGAATAGTTAGATAGTTAAAAAAAGTAATATTCATTAAATATTCGTTATTTTATCAATAATGTTAACAAAATTATTGTGAGCCCAACTGCCGTCAGGCCTCATATATGAACCTGCAAAACAGTGAAGCATGGGTTAGGGATACCTCAACATAAGCATTTCGACGCTTAAGTTTGTAAAAGGTCTTATGGAGATTGAGGAGGCCTAGTGAATCCAACATGGGTAGCATGTAATGAGGAGGCTCCGAAGGTGGGTGCCTCGTCGACATGCAATGGTGCTTGTGAGGATGTGTGTCTATGATAGAGACTTAGAGAGAGGAGGTATTGCCTGAGGGATTTGGAAAGCTGAAGTTGGAGAAGTTGGAGTCCAAAGATACCTTGGGAGGAGAGTCCTTCAAGGTCTTATACTTGCTCATCTGTTGGCGGTAGTATGGTTTTTGTGAAGACCAAAGCTCCATGCATGATGGATGTGATATGCTTTTATCAATAAGGAGCTCGAGGGACCAGTTGCTCAGGTACGGACTGCGAGCTTCTTGACGAGCTATTGTGGGCAAGCTCTTAGCAAGTTACTCAGGGGGGCTGTCAAGTAGTCTTTGTGAGCTGTTGGTAGGTCCTTGTTGAAACCATTGGTAGGGCCTTGTGCCTAAGGCCTGAGGCTATGATGGGCCATATCCGTCACACAAATATATATAATCGTGTCCACGACGTGCTAGTGTTTTAATTTTGTAAGAGTTTATGTGTTTCATGTTCTTATCCGTGTTGTGTCGCATTTGCGTTTTGTGTGTCCAGGCATCCTTGGTAACAGAAAATTGCAATTGTCTCACTGGACTTAAAAATTGTGAAGGCAACATTTAGCATTCATTTGTACAAAAAAAAGTAGTTGATTGTAATTTATCAATTCCCCATCTCACTTTTCTTGTGTCCATAAACACGTATGGACAGTGGAATTACTTGACAATATGGTAGAGTAGTGGGTAAGATAATTTGTGAAACTCAAAATTAAGCAATACAATTCAATTGAGGGGGGAGCAGTGGATCATCTGTTCAACATACTCATGCAAGAAATTCCATGTGTATTGAGGAACAAATTCTCACTTAATGTTTTGTAGTCCAATGCACTCACAAGTGGCCACGAAGTTAACTTAAAATTTAATTTAGCAATTCTAGTGAATGATTGGATCATAATACAAGGTTTTAAGCAATGTATATGCACACCAATTGTGAAATGATTCATATAAAAGTAATATAATTGTAATTAGTTTAATTTAGATTGCAGAAAATTATTAACGTTCATTGAAATTGTAGATCAGATGTAGCCATTCGATAAGGTAATATTATTGCAATTAGTTTAACTTGCTCACTTCTAAATAGCCTTAGTTGCACATTTTATTCAAGGTAGTTAAATTCGAACCAGCCATTAAACCAAAAATTTTAGAGGTTCAAGGTTTAACCCATTCAAACGGGATTGAATCAATAAAACCAGTATTTAATATTAAATATATCAAAAATTAAAATATCTATATACATTATATAAAATATTAATAAGTAACAAAGTAATAATATAAAAAATAAAAAAAATATAGTTGTTATAATAATACATTTGAGAATTTAATTACATGTAAACTACAATAATATTACATTTGAAAATATAGATTATTTATAAAGCATTAATGTATAAAGTGTAATTATTTATAAGATATAGTATCATAGTATTTTATTTGATAGAAGTAATTATATGTGATTTAAAATTAAATATAAAGTGATATTGACAATTAATTCATTTAATATATCAATGAATCTAAATAACTTATCCCAAATTAATTAAAGACAAACTACTTTTTTAATTATATTTTTTCATTTTAAATTAATCAATATGTATATGAATGTGCTCCCCAAAATGCCAAAAATTTTTCTGCATTTAACTAATTAATCATAGAATTATAGTTTAGAGTAAATCAAGAACGTATTCATGTTTCAGGTTTTGAATATGCTTAATGTGCAACCAAGAGACCAAAATGTGCAATAAATTGCATAGAATATGTAACATATGACAAATATGCGCAATCAAAATGGTTAGAAATTTTAGGATTTGGAAACATAATAACTATATCGTTGCCTCTTGCTCTATAAATTACTTATAGGTGATTCTTTTAAATTTTAAGTAAACTTAATAAATAAACTTCATTGGTCACACTGTTGAATATGAGCAAATATGGTTCGTAAGAACACTTAGTAAAAAACTTATTTTGGTAACATTATTATTTTCTTTAAAATTTTTAGAGGAGAATTCAAGAGAAATACACATTACATTTCATGGTTCTTCTTCCCGTCCAGATGAACTTATGAAATGCTACCTTAGTTAGTGAAAAATAGTTTTATCCAACCATGTGTGGATACTGTTTATAACAATTTCGTTGCACAAAGAATAATAACTGTTATAAATATAAAATCTGGTTTGTAGAGAAGAGTTCAAGACAAATGCACACTACGTTTTATGGCTCTTCTTCCTGCTTATATGAACTTATTAAAGGCTACCTTAGTTAGTGGAAAATAGCTTCATCCAACTATGAGTTGATGACTTTTATAACAATTCTGTTGCACAAAGAACAATAACTATTGCAAAATATAAAAATTGATTCATAAAGAAGAGTTCAAGACAAATGAACAATATGTTTCATGGTTTTCTTCTTGCCTAGATGAACTTAGGAGGAAAAGACTAGCTTGGTTAGTGGAAAATAGTTTCAACTTACCAAAATTCATACTTATATGAGATTCAAACAAAAATTATATGTCATTCAAACAAATGCAAAGACGAACTGGACATTTGTCTTGACATTCCTATTTCAAAGCATTTTTAGATTGTGTTATTTACATTATTATTTCTATAACTCAATAAGTATAAAGTTTCTTCATGTTGAAAAAGGCAACAAGTAGCAAGATGAACTGGACATTTGTCTTCAAACTCCTTTCTAGGAAGCATTTTTAATATTTTGTGATGTTGTGCATTCTTTATGCAACTAGATTGTTATCGAAGGACTCACTCAAAGCAAGCTAACACTTTTTTCCACCAACCTACTATTTTCCCTAAATTCATCTAGGCAAGAAGAAGAACCATAAAACATAGTGTGCATTTGTGTTGAACACTTCTTTATGAATTTTTTTTTAATATTTTGCAAACAATTATTATTCTTTGTACAACGATATTGTTATAAAAGATATCTACACATGGTAAGCTGAAGCTAGTTTCCACCAACCAAGGTAGCCTTTCAAGTTCATCTAGGTAGGAAAAAGAACTATGAAATAGTAATGTCTATTTATCTTGAACTCTTCTCTACGAATCAGTTTTTATATTTTAAAAAAGTTATTGTTCTTTGTGTAATAGAATTTTTATAAAAGGTAGCCACACATGATTGGATAAAGCTATTTTCCACTAACCAAAATAGCCTTTTGTAAGTTCATCTAGGCAGGAAGAAATCAAAATTAGTTATTTTCATTTTCTATTATTCAATAAAAGAACAAATGTAAAAATTCATAATTTTAAATTTTAGCATCAAATATACCACTTTAGGAAACAATCAATGCGAAATGTGCCGCAAAGGAAAAAGATAATAAGCAACAAATTGTCCAAGAAAAGATTAAGAAAAAATTTCATCCAAAATTGAATGGATGTGCAACGATATCTATTGAATGTATAATAGGAGTACTACTATTTAGTGAAAAAAGTAAGCTGACATATTTTATAAGAGCTTTAACTTGTTACTCAATCAATCTATCTTGTTGCAAATATAATCAACCTCATTGAAATTGAATCAATTTTTGGGGAAAATATTAGGAAAAAACCCAAAAAAACAAAAAAAAATAAGCATCTGAAGTTTGGACTCACAGTACCAATGTTGTATAACTAGATATTATCGTTTTAAACAGTTTATGTTAAGGAAAATGGCCAGGTTGCTAACTTAATAATATGTAAGTAGCCAAATTATAATTGACATTACTTTGCAATGTTACTAATGTTGTTGAATATAATGACTTGGCAATCACCTTGTTTGCAAATTGACAAAAACATTTCCAAAACTGAAGTGCTACAACTAGTTGAATGATTAATTTCCAATTCAAGGTGACCTTGAAGATAAACACCAAAATGAAAAATGAGTAGTAGATATCATTATATAAAGTTCTCATCCAACAGTTTAGAAAGTCATTGACTACACATTGTGTCAAGACCGTTGCACAAACTATATTAGTGTTTCTGTTCTCTTTGTTCCATGGAATGCAACAAGTTGTTTATTGAAATTTTGAAGAGTTTGTAACTTGTTACTCAATTAATCTGCCTTGTTGCAAATTTGGTTTACCTCATTGCAAGTACAATCAAAATTTTGAAAAAAAATTGAAAATTGAAAAAACTATATATGTTGTTGCAAATTTAGTTGGTCTCGTTGCACGTCCAATCAAAATTTTAAATTGACAACAAAATTTCTTTAAAAAAAACTATATGTGTATAATCTTTCTTTAATTCTACATTTAGTTGCTTTTTATTAACTACTAATGCATGTAATTATTGTTTAATAGCAGAAAAATTATTTTGGCTACGTCTCATGCACATCACCATATCCTTCCTATTTTGATTACAATATTCTTCTTTAAGTTTACTGAATTTCTTTTAATTTTTTTTCTCTGTCATCTAAAAATTTATAAGAATCTAATTTATGATATTTCCATTCATGAACTAAATCGATCTCATGTTTAGATTACCTGGTCATTTATCCAACCAATTAAGTCAAACTAGGTTCCATAACCATAGTTTCTATTCCATTTTTGGTGACGATTTACACTAAGCAAGATGATAGTTTTTTCAATTGAAAAAATTATGTTCATCCTTCTACCGAGGTGTCCATATAGATGCTCATTTATAATAAATTGCATCAAACTATTATTTTATTACAACAAAGTTATAATTATATGTAGAAATTCAATTGAAATAACTTCTTTAATTTTAACATCGCACTATGACTACAATTAGTTTTGCTTCTTACTCAGGTAGTCTGTATGGGTAGTCATTCATATTGATTTGCAATATGCTACCAAATTTTTACGAGTTCATAATTTTTGGCAACAAACAAAAAGAAAATTGGTACACATTCAAACTGCATTGCAATAAAATTGTATATATATTTTTTTTACATTTGGTCACTTCCAGAATGATTCGAGTTACATTGATCATTAATATAGGCCTTGCAACCACAAGGTTTTCATGTACAAAAACAAGGCTATCCCTACACCAGCTTATTTTTTCCTTTGTAGAATTTCATGAGCAAGACTAGATTTTGGGCATATGCCTTCTTTAAAGGAGCTTGATTTTGGACTGAGGCTTCCCTGGTATGGGCAACTTGCCTTCCTTGCTTGGTTGTCCATCTAACATGCACTTACAAAGTTTAGTTAACATAGATGGTCCTACCAATTAGTTTTTGGCAACAAACAAAAAGAAAATTGGTACACATTCAAACTGCATTGCAATAAAATTGTATATATATTTTTTTTACATTTGGTCACTTCCATAATGATTCGAGTTACATTGATCATTAATATAGGCCTTGCAACCACAAGGTTTTCATGTACAAAAACAAGGTTATCCCTACACCAGCTTATTTTTTCCTTTGTAGAATTTCATGAGCAAGACTAGATTTTGGGCATATGCCTTCTCTAAAGGAGCTTGATTTTGGACTGAGGCTTCCCTGGTATGGGCAACTTGCCTTCCTTGCTTGGTTGTCCATCTAACATGCACTTACAAAGTTTAGTTAACATAGATGGTCCTACCAAAATGTCAGGATCAATTCCAAATGCAGAGGAAAAGGAGCTTGTAGCATTTGTAAGACATAATTGCAATTACATTATGCATGAACAATTAGGCATAAAAAGACTAAATAACAGATCTTAGAAATTCATGTTTTTCACACAATTAGGAAGAGAAACGTACCTTAATCCATATAGTAGTTGAAGAAAACTTTTGATGTAGAAAATTAATAGAGAATGATTTTTCTCCCTTGACCTCTTCCTTAATGATGGAAAGAAAACCGCAAGGTCTATAATCTTTGTTTTCTAGTTAATGTATTTGTTGGGTTAAGAGGCATAGAGAGGACCAAACTCCTATTTATAATTATTTAAGTCTCCCATCAAGACTTTTTGAAAAGTTATATCTCTTCACTAACGGGTTGTTTGGAGTGCAAAAAAAAGGGGATAGAAAGTGGATAAAAAGAAAGTAGTAAGAAAAAAAGTAGGGAGAGAGAATCTAATTTTCTCTTATGTTGTTTGGAGTGATGAGAGAAATATGAGGAAAGAATGATTTGTTTGAATTTGAGGAGAAAGTGGAGAGAAAGAAAATCTTTTAATTGAAAATGACTATTATACGCCCTAATCAAATTGATGTATAGTTAAAGGAAAATGTACATTTTGTTACCTATGTACTAAAATGTCATTCATGTCTGTAATTTTATTTGCTTTTGAGAATTATATTTTCATCAAATGAGTAATTGATTTGCCTTTATTATATCGAATTCAAAATACGTTCATTATTCACGTTAGTGAAACAACTTGCCACACATCTATTTCCCATTTATAAACCAATTTTGTTGTCGTATACAAGGGCTTCCCATGCATTTTTGGCATTGCTTGCCCCTTATCCATAAACTAAAGCAATTTTACTTTTATTGTGAATCAAAGAAAGTCAACAAAAAAAAAAAAGCAAGGTGTCCAATATTCAATTTATTAGTTATTTCATTGTCTTTGACACCTCGGTTGACAATAAGCAAGAAAAGCAAGCAACCTAAACACTGTAATGGCTTCACCAACTCAGTAAATTTGATCTGCACAAGCTAGTAAGAGAAAGATCAACATTAGAGGAAAGTCTAACGAAGAGCGAAGAGTGAAGTAGGCCACAAAGGGAGAATCATTGGGAAGAAATTACTATAATAATACAAACTACTTCCCAGCCAAACAAAATTTTTTCTTGTTTGCCTAATCAAAGAAGGTAAGTTCAGCAAGATGATCACATGCAATCTACAAAAACAACTAAAAAATCATATGGATTACCTTCCCATATCATACTAGGAGTCTACCAAATTAAAATTACATTTTCTAACGGAAAAATAAGCAAGAGAGATGGCATAACCATCCAAATTGTTAAGAACATTTATATCCATAATACACAATTAAAACCCATTAGACCCTCCTCTACATATAAGTAGAAACTCAATTTAAAAGTAAATACATTTCTCTTAATCAAAAGCACATCCGTACTCTGCAAGAGATTAAGTTTAAGACAAAAAAAGTACATTTCACGTTTAGAAATGTAAACCTCAAAACCTGGTAATTAAGCCCAATCATGTCTAATAACAGATTAAGTAAGAGAAACTTCATGTACACATATAGAAAATCAACATTTTGGGTTCAAAATTCTATTGCTCATATTAGTCATGAACAATTTGAACCAAGAATCATTAGGTTACCTATGAACTTTGCCCCCAAAATACAGAACAATTTTAAAGACACTGATTTGTTTTGTTTATATCAATGGTTGAGAAACTTTTCTAGCATTATCCAACAACTCAAGAACCTCAGTCCTGCTATTGACAATTCTGTGGAAAACCTCTCTGATTTGCTGCTGCAAAGGCACCAATGCCTCTTCCATTCTCTGACAAATCGTTGATAGCTCTGTGACCTGCCCCATCATCTCCTCCACTTTCTCTATTTCCCTCAGAAACTGAAAACTATCACAAAATTCACCCAAGCTCTAACCCAATTTATCCATCCTCTGCATCCCTTGTTTCCCCTACAATCTGGCACAAGTGTATAAAAGCCTGCCCATATCAACGACACTGCCACTCCCTAGTATGTATCCAGTTCCAGAAGTTGCGACAAGTAGCACGCTAGAAATTTAAATTTTGAAAAATTCTATTTTAAAATTGAGCAAACAAAAACTTGTGAAAATTCTTCCTCGTAAAGAAATTGCCTTAACTAACAAATGGCTGAAAAGAAAGGAATGGAATTACAAAAAAAAAAAAAAAAAAAATTTGTAAAAATGAGATGACTAAAGGCGGGCATTGGAGAGCTTTCAATAGCAGCGGGCGTAGTGATGAGTGGAGGCTAGAGGAGACAGATCAAAGGCTGCAGCAGCCAGTGAGGCTGTCGAGGAGGAGGACGAGAAAGCTGGAATTCCATCGGAGGATTGGTTGTTATTCTTGTTCATGAACCCTAGCTTGAAGGAATCTAAAGCGGAGAATGGCGAGGAGTAGAGACGGAGTGGCAGCAGCAATTCCCAAATGATGCCGTCATCTTTAACACTTAAAACAGAAAAAGAAGATGGAGATGATACATGGCGATGACGATGGTTCAACAAGATTCAAATTTTTCGTAATTTTACTGTACGGCAGATGTAAATTTTTGCCCCACTTTTGCTGGCATCTCTTTCCTCTGGCATTCCAAACGGATGATTATTCCTTTCACTTGCTAATTTTCTTTCTTCACAGTTTCTTTCCCCAACTTCTTTGCACACCAAACAGCTTATAATGAAGAGTTTCATCAAGAGTCATGTTTCTTCATTAACCAGTAAGATTTACACATTTAAATTATTTATTAAATCATTTATAATTTATAAGTTACATTATATTTCCTCAACAAAGTCTCCACTGTTCGGGCAAAGCCCTTGGTGTTTCATAATTAACAAAAATGTGAGACTTAACAAAATCTACAACAACTTTAGAATCGTTAGTCCTAGCAACTTTAGTCTTTACCCACTTGGAAACATAATTGATAGACAGCAAATAAAAGGGTCACAAGTAGTACAAAAGATATCGATCTCACAGTGATTATTTCACTAAATACTAGTCATTTGTAACTTTGATTAGCTAGAGAACAAAAATTAAACAGAAATAATTAACAAAATAAATTACTAATTAGCAAAGAAAGCAAAAATTAAGTTAACTTTTATCTAATAGAGGATCCTCAATCAATTAAATGGTCTAGGATTTAAGCATTTCCCATCACCCAACAAAACTATCAATGAAACCTTTAATTGATTAATGATAATTTGATTTATTGAAGGTTGATTATCCAATTTTACTTAAGCCCTCTTTCCAGGTTCATTAAGCATGTAAAGATTAAGGAAATACCTACTTTCGTGGTATTACATTAATCAAAACCCATTAAGTTCCATGATATCAATTGATCCTCAAAGAGTTCATAGTTATTTCTAAATAAAAACCTAAGATTGGCAACAACATGAACTAATTGTGCACTTATCTTTCGATAGTGCAAATCAACCTACAAACAAGCAAGATATTGGGCCTTATCACCAAACAAGAATTAAACCACAATTGCAAAATCAATAATAAAATATCATCAACCAACAAAAAAATTCATTACATAACTATGCAGATTGATAGCTCCATCTTAAACCCTAGAAAATATGTTTAGCTATCCGTAGTCATAAAACCAAAACCAAAAGACATAAATAAAGGATCAAACATAGAGAATTAAGAAAATAGAAATAAGGAATAAAAAAGAATTCTCGTCAATTATTAGTTTTTCCCTCCAATTAATAGTATTATCTCTTGCTCTTAAGAGTTTTCTTCGTTGTACCTATGACTCTTATTTTCCTCCTGTTACAATGTGCTCTTTTTAATTATTATTTCATGTTTTTTCTTGATTCCCCAAATTAGGGTTTTGCTCATCCCAAACTTGGACAGACTCTGACTAGTGCAATGCAACCCAATTTTGTTCCCTTTTTTAGCATAATCAAAGCTTGGCCCAAACATAAATCATTTAGCTTTCTTTGGACTCAAGAATCAGTTGAATCCAAGTTGTATAGGAAGAGTTATGTCCAAAATATTGAACAGTGGTCATTCTAGACGAGACTTCTCCTAATTAGGATATAAATCCTAATTGGAGTAGGATTTGTTGTAAAAAAACTCTCCATTGTTGACCAAAACTCTATTTTAAACTTTTCTTATTTTCTATAATGGCCATAATTAAATAATTCTTCATCTTTTGACCCAAATCAACTACAAATGTCCAATTCATCTAGCTCCTACAAAAGAATAAAAAAAAACTATGTAAATTTCTAATAAAACCGAACTTAAGCAATATTAATAGGACATAATTGGCACTAAAACTAAGGGAAAATATGAGTCAAATTGGATGTTGTCAAATGCCCTCAAAGTTAACTCATTGCTTGTCCTTAAGTAATCACTCACCAATCACACAAACAGGCAATTTAAAAATCACATGGGGGATTCAAAGATCACATGATATCCCATTGAAGCACCATCAAGGTAAACATTTGGAAGCTTACTTCACTAATGGACATCAATGTCATTGTCAAAAGAAGACATAGAATGCCTCATCAACTATTATCAGTCAACAATTCCATCATTCTTCACAAAACATTTTATAAAATTGTGTGTTCAAGTACCTCTTATCTATCAACATAAGCACCCAATTTTATATCTATAAGTAATTAATCATACACACTCATATAAAACCCTCTAGGCAAAACTGTGTCATCTCTCTCCACTAATGTAAGAGAAAACATAATCAGGGATCAGAAGGACACTAATTAAGCTTGTAATGGGGTCATGGGTTAAAGGTTAAACAAAGAAAGGAAATATCAAGGAAACAAACAAAAATAGAGTAATTAACAAAATCCCAAAGTCCTATCAAGATTAAAGCAAGAGACATCTATTACAACAGAAGCCTACTCTTTATCCAATGATTGCATAAACTTCCACTTATTCTTTCATTATTGATTTTTTTTTTCCACAATGAACTTTTGCCTTTTTTTTGTTTTTTTTTTCTTTTTATTACCCTTGCATTTGAGATGCAATTGCAGCAGCATCTCTTTTGTGCATTTACATACAATAACACCCCCGACACTTGTTTCCTTCAATACTGGGGTTCTTTTATAATGGAACATAGACACTTCTCACCATACTTTGCAAACAAAACAAAAATTGAATTCTCTTAGGCTGTCATCTAATAGTTCCAAAGAATTATATTAGTTGCTCTAAATTATTGGAAAAGGTGAGAAAATAACAAGGCTAAAAAAGGTTTGGCAATAAATGTTGGATAATAATGAAAGAAAGTGGTGGTGCATTATGGCTTAACGGGGTAAATGAAGTATAAATAAGTATAGGTAGGCTTGAAGGGCTCAAACGATATGGAGATGGCCTAAATCATTTCCCTAATAATACCGTGCTTAGTATTTCGCCTCGAGAGATAATTGGATGAATTCTAAAATTTTCAACAAGTGCATGTAATTAAAAATTGTAAAAATGTCTTTTGGTAACTCAATATATCACAACTTACGGTATTTGGCAAATTTTAAAACCCATTTTAAAACCAAGTTAAGAGGAGAACAAATTCATTAATAACTAATCCTAGTCAAAGAAGCATTGAATCAATCCTTAAGACTTGACATCTATATGTATTATTATTTATCATTGGCTTTCCAAAAGCTTAACTAAACAAATCCTAAGCAAACTTTCATGTAAAGTAAGTGCATACGTGCCCAAAATTCACACAAAAATGAAAATTTTGAAATATTTTGCAGTTATATAGCATATGAAATCCTCCCCCGCACTTAAAACCAATATTGTCCACAATGTTGCATAAACAAAATAATTGAGAGAAAAGAAAGAAAAACTCCGCTGAAGAAAAGGCTCTGAAATGCAAAGGAACTTATACTATTCGTTCATCAATTCCTATGCACTCGTGTAACCATTGAAAAACAAGAGGGGGTACGAACTACAATAAAGAAGAAAACTGATATGCAGCACACAATATAGCACACATCAAAAGACAGAAGGAACACGAACATCCACAAACAACCTGTTAGGTAGCTAGTCACCAAAGAAATAACATCAAAAGAAAACTAAGATAAAAAACAAAAACAATGAAAATAACTAACAAGTCCCAACAGAAACATGTGCAACATCAAACATCTAAGTCAACCCAACTTAATTCCTCAAGCAATCAAATAAGAACAATTAACCCAACTTAACCATAGAAAGCCCAACACACATAATCCCAAAAGTTCATTGGCCCATACTAAATTGAGTGATAACCCAAGAGCAAATCAAGGGGAAAAGTTTTAGCACCTCATGCCCAACATGTGCTAACCTTGCCAAAGTTACCTATTGAAAAGAGAGATTAAAAGCTTGTGAAGTTTGGGTGTTGTGGGATTTGATTTGTTTAGTTTGGTGTTGTGAGCATTTGGGTTTTGAGGATTGTGGATGGGGAAAAGAGAAGAAAGAAATTTAGGAGAAGAGAAAAAACGAAAAAGAGGAGAGGTGTTGGGAGAGAAGAGGTCATTGGGGAGAGAAGCCAATTAGAAATAAGGAAAGAAAAAAAAAACGCGAAGGAGAAGAAAAGAAAAGAACTCACGTGTTTTTTTTCTTTTTCATTTTTTAACAAACCAGCAACATACCGTGGGAGTGCCTATCAACGAGCACTATCACGAGATTTTTCTATTTTTTTTAAATCAAATTAACAGAATCCAAGTTCTTCTCTCCAAGATCAACTTCTGAACAGATTTTTATCTCCCAATTTATGGCTCTGATTTTGACCACTTTGAAGTAGAATCGTAGGTTAGCCAAAAAAGCAAAGTTGTAGGGCTATCTTTTATCTTTTACATGGATCAAGAATCACGCAATTCTATCATGTACAGAAGGAGTTACACCCATCTTACTGAACCACACATAAAAAAAGACGGAAAAAAATTTCTAATTAAAATAATTTCTGATTAAAAATTAATTTTAGTTTAAATTAATTCCAACAAATGACCTTGTGCAAGAATGATGTCTGAGAGTCTAATCCACTCTTTTAGTCAACCACACTTATGCTGCTCCTTTCCAAAGTGCCACGTCAAGCGCGCGTCAGATTTGTGGTTGCAAATAGTTGGCCTCTATGATCTATCTTGGAATCATTTCCACAAGACAAACGCACTCTTACATTATCTTGATGGTCTATCTTTAATCACGATAAGAAAAGGGAGAACACAACTATTAATAAATGTTAAGTTAACCCAACAAATTATAGTTGCTAGGTGGCATCCTCTCTATGATGCTCCACAAACGGCAAAAGTTTGTGGAACAAAAAATCAGCATATGAACCATATAGGGATGGGTACCCGGACCGAGTATTCTCGACCTAGGTGCCCCCTGATTAGAGGGGGGGCAAATTCCAAGGCCCCCCTCTTTTGTTTTGTTCCCCCTTTCAAGGGGGAACAGTTCCCCAGCTCGAGGACCGACTAGAGTAAGGGAACTTTTTCCAAACCAAATAAAAGTGTTGGTCTAAAATAAAGAAACATTTGGCCTTGGAGTGACATGCTGAATTTGGCTTAGCCGCGTGTGCCAGCTAAGGTAGTATATATATAAATAAATAGCACGTAATTGCCTGCAGGCAAAATGGTCTGTTTAAAGGAAAATCCTTTAGTAGCATAATACACCAACTTTAATAGTGGATAAAAAAAAGGGGTGAAAAGAGATTCTCAAAACAAACAAACTACGTTAATTTGTACGAAATGACAACAAAGTTTCTGTCATAACTAAACTACGTAGGTACGCCAGCAACACCACGTCCTCTTTCCACCTTCAAAAAAGTGATGAACAATCTCGCATAAACAATTGTGTTTCTTTATTCCCTCTCTCTCATGCTTTCAAACAAAATCAAATATGTAGTTATGTATTATGGGTGCCGAGAAAAAACTAATTTTTTAAAAAAAGAACTTAGGCATTCTCAAAACCACCGACAGATTGATTGATGGTGCAACTTATTGAAAATCAGGGTGCTGTTTCGCTTTGACAATAAAATATTCAAATAAATTGACTGTCAAAGTTCAATTAGTAGGTGAGTATTAAGCTTAGAAAGAAGATTGGAGGTTTAAATTTTATTTTTTATTAATTTTTTTATATATGTATAATTTATAATTTTATTAAAAAAATAAAAAATAATAATAATAAAATATTCGTGTACACAACTATCTGACGATGAGTGTCGCATACAAGTGAGCTTAAATAGTTCGCCGTTATTCACACCCATTCCACTTTGTAACTTCCATAAGTATTAACTATTTAATATAAAAGAAAAAAACTATTTGCTATAAGAAAAAAAAAATTTTTTGAAATAAGAAATAACGACAGAACAGTTCATCAGTACGCCCTTCGTTTATAGTCCCTCCTACACCTCGGTTTTTGGACCGAGGTAGTATTTAATTACCTAGAGGTAGTATTTCAGTGTAGTGGAGATTGGATGGTTTGGCAAGTCACTTAGCCTGTGTTAAGTCACGTATAATAAAGCGATCCAGCTATTGTATGGATGCATGTTTGTTGAATTTCTGGGAAGTGAGTATGCAAATATTTTAGTCAACAAACAACTGTAGTAATTTAGAAAACACCAAATTTTCTATAAAAAAAAAAAAACACGAATGGTATAACGGGATTGATATACTTTTCTTAAATAAAATTTACAAGGTTTTTTTTTTTTTTTAAGATTTACAAGTTACAACATATCAAAAAAGAAATCAATAATTTTTACTGTCAAAATTTTAACCGTTTTTCTAAGAAAAGAACCAACTTACAAAACTTTAAGTCATTAGAAGTAAAAGCGAAACACGTAAAACATTTTACTTTTATTATCATTGTCCATTTATTAAATGAGAAAAAAAAAAAAAAAAAAGCAAGCCCGTACGGGAAGGAGACGATAGCCGTGGGTCCGGGACACGGCCCCGGTACAACTAAGCGGCTGCGAACCTAGCCGCTCTCACTAAAAGGTTCCATTCCACCCCAAATGTCAGCCCCTCTGTCCAGCTGCACAAGCGGAACATAAAACACCCCCATTGGCCCATTGGAGTCGGACTTGCGGGTTCCTTTATTTAATCATTTCAATTTTTTGTGTGGGACCCAAAACTCCTGGTTGCCAGCCATATAAAGTCGGTGCCATGACAACCATCTGAACATGACGTGTGATAACGGTATTCCACGGATGCTGTGCATTAGAACGAAATTCAACGAAGGATGGAAGCCATGTTATCACCCCTACTGTTTGGTTTCTTAACAGACTGTTTAAAGTGTAAAAGAAATAATGAGAGAAAATGAAGAGAAAAAAAGTAGAAAAAAAAAAATAAAGAAAGAGAATTTAATTTCTTTTTTACAGTGTTTGAGTAATGAGAGAAATGTAAGGAAAGAAAATAATGAAAAAATAATGATTTGTTTAGAGATGAGGAAAAAGTGAAGGAAAAAAAAATTTAATATTAAAAATAACATTTATGCCCCCAAAATTAATATTAAAAATGGCATATGATGATTAGGCATGAAAAGAAAAAAATTTTTGTTAAAAATTTGAATTTCACGATTATAACATGTTAAAATTTAACTGCAATGACTAATAAGAAAATTTTTTTATCACATATTTGGATTCCACAGTTATAATATGTTAAATTTTTGGATTAATGTAAAAAAAAATAACAATTTTAGGTCAAATAATAAATTTAACATAAAATTTTAAAAATAATAAATTTAATATAGTTAAATTATTGTTTAAATAGGTTTAATGTTTTATAGTTAGTGGCTTTTTAGTTTATGGTCGCTTCCTTCACTTGCCACCGATTCCTTATCCACTACTACCTCCTCTTCTTCTCTCTCTCTCTCTCTCTTTCTCTCTCTATCTCTGGGGTGTGAGGCTGTGGATGAAAATTTTTGTTTTTTTTTTTCCATTTGGGACATGAAATTCGGTAGGTGGATTTTTGGGTTTAATTTCTTGACTGGGTTTTGATTTTTGGTTTTTAAGGAGCAAGTGATTCACATGAGCAATTGAGAAAGCATGGAGAAAATTTTAAATTTGGGGTTGTTTGTTGACTGTTGGTGATTTCAGTTCAATTATTGTGCCAAGATCATTGATTTTTGTTTGTGTTTTCTGAGTTTTTTCTTTTCTGGATATGCAATGTTGACTCCAGTTGCAACGACCACAGGCGTCGATTTCTATATCCGACCAATAGCCACTTTGCAGATAACACATGGGTAATTTTGATATTTCACTGTACATATCTTGCTTTTCTGTAGCTTTCTCCCCATTTTGGAAAGAACAACCTTACAGTACGACAGTGCATAATTTTCTTCCCAAATTTTGCTCCCTTTTTCGTCCACTTGCACACCAAACAGCTAATTATTCCTTTATTTTTGCACCTTTCTTTCCTCTCTTTTCCTTTTTCCTCATTTCACTCCACTCCAAATAGACTGTAAAAATCCTATGAAAAAATAGAATGAAAAAAATATATATATCATTATTATATTTTTTATTTTTTACATAATTTTTTAATTAAATAATTAATTTTTTATAATTTATTTTTCCCAATTTTTTTCTTATTTTGTATCTATTATTTTTTTAAATATTTTTTATCTATCTAAATAATTTTTTCTCACAACTTTATTTTCTTCTAATTTCTTACAATAAAAAAACATGAAGGGAATAGAAAGGCCTTAAGACTCGAGAACTTTTTTTTTTCCATTGTTAATATATCATTATCTTGTTTCAGTAGATTTAATAAAGAAAAAAAAAGGAAATTATAGGTAAATTGAGTGTATATACTTTCATTAAAATATTATTTTTGTACTATTTTTTAAAAAAAATTTTGTGGAGAATCTCATATGATATCTCATATGAATCTAAGTTTTAGTTTTATATAAAAAAAAGAAAAATAAAAGAATAATTTTTTATTATTAACACGTTACACGTCAGCTAGTTGCGCATACATGGTCAAGTTCAAAAAAAGAAGGAAAAGAAAAAAGAAAAACTAGCCTAAGGCTCGACGACACCACAAGGGGATGTGTTTTGCCCTTATGCTTTGTTCGAATTTAAATAAAGTGTGAAAAAAATTGTGGAAAAAAAAGTTACAAAAAAATTGAAGAGAAAAAAAAAATTTGGTACTTGTTTGGATAAGTTAAAATAAGTATGAAATAAATAAATAGACTGTATAATTTTTTTGCTTAAATGTAATTAAAAAGTGAGATAAAAGAAAATTGATTTTATGAAAATATCTTTTTGCCCACAGAGCCTTACATTATTTTTGGTTAGTTGATTCTTATTAAAACTTGAAATTCAAGATTTTTAACTTTGAAGATATTTAGTACAAATTGAAGTACAACTTTTAGAGCCTTGGTTACGAGAAAGGAGCTAGGTTTTTTTCTGAAATAAGGTATTTTTTTAACAACAAAAACATAAAAAAAAAGGGAAATAGTAGGTAAGAACATTTAAGTAGTATTAAAGTAATATAAATTATTAAATAATTGAAATTTTAAAAAATATAAGTTATTAAATGTCATTTGATCAAATACGCGAGTATTTTGTTAATTCATAAGGTTAAGATGCGTAGTGAATACCATAATAAAATACTGTATATTTACTACATTATCCTTCATAATATAACAACGTAAGTATATTTACTACCATAATATACCCTTTCTTTTTTTTTTTTATCTAGTAAAATTGTGCATCGTAAATTTACTACGTAATAATATACTTACGTTGGTAAGATTGGGAACAATAATTTATGTAGAAAAATTGTGCATCGTAAAAATTTCTTTCCAATAGGTTGTCCAAACATACAAAATTTCATTTCAGTCTTTTGCATTCTTTTTTCCTTTTTGTTTTTCTCACCATATTCTCCTAAAACAACGTAAGTATATTTACTACATTATCCTTCCTAATACACTGTATATATTCCCCAAATCTGACTGCAGTTTGTCCCAATATGACACAAACTAAGGATGATTTTAATATAAAGATAATGATTATTTTCGTTTCCCTTCGCATGGATTGCATGGAAAATAGTCTTTGTTTTGGTTAAGAAGCGACAATAAAATAAATGGCGTGATGGTTAAATCCTAACGAGTGGGCTATTTAAGTGTAATGAGGCGATTGAGCGGGATGCGCCAACCTCTAGTAACATGGCACGTGGACCCATGAATCCCTGATCCGCTCATCTTGACCATCCAAAGACTGCTTTTCTAATTAATTTTGATGTGGCCAAAAAAAAAAGGAGAAACAAATTTCATGGAGAGGCATATTGTTAGTCCCTTGAACACTTGACATGGTAGAGTTGGTGGTATTTTGTGTCAATTCCTAACATGAAACTTTAGATTAATTGAGCACTCTTTGAGACAATGTGAAAGTTGAGAGATGTACAGGTCTACATGTGGGTCTCAAGATAGATTAAGGTATGAACTGGATTACAGGTTCGTAGGCTCTATCGTATGGGTCATAGATTTGGGCCAAGAGGCCCAAACACAAGACTAGGTCTTGGTCAAGTCAGCATGACACTATATGGCACTACGTGGCACCGAATTCCCTGCAACATGTGGAACGTGGGGATGTGCAGGTGTAGCTCTATCCTGTTAGACAAGTATCAGAAAAATGCTTATCAAATCGTACATGTCTAAGGATTGTGGGTAAATAAGACTTATCGAGATCAAATGATGGATGATCGTGTGAGATAAGATTTATCAGGATTGAGTCGTGGATAAGATCGTAAGAAGATGGAGATTATCTGTCATGATAGAGATCATAGGGAGATAACAGTTATCTCCAAACTCTAAATAGTTGTGGGTATCAACTATAAATAGACCATATGAGTTTGTCATTTATACTTAGAGAGAGAAAAATCACTTAGACAATAAGAATGAAATACTGTTGAGAGTTTATTTTTCTTTGTTCATTCGTATACTTTATGATAAAGTAATAAATGTTGGGAAAGGTTTTCGAATGCTCTTGTGTCTTTTTTGAGTGTGTGAGTTATGTGCTTATTTACAAAGTTCCATTGTGAAAACCTATGTGCACGTGTTGGCTGAGACAAAGTGCAACTTAGTGCCATCGCAGGGCAAAAATTTGAATGAGAAACTTAGCCTTATGACAACTGGTATCAGAGCATAAAGGTTCGACCAATGGCAGGTGATTTGGGTCTTGATGCAGTTCGTGAGCACATAGCCAAACTTTTTGAAATATTTGGTGAACTTTCGGAGGATCTAAATTTCACTGTGTTCCAAATGTTGGCTCTTTATGAGTAGTATATAATTGATACGCAGCATCGACATAAGGTGGTGGCCTCTTCAAACATAGCTTTTCGGTTTGATGAGATGGCAGCAAAAATAACCATCCTTAAGAAAGCTGTAAGCTCTCAACCAGGCAGATAAGTTATAGATGAATCAGTTAAGATGAAGGTGTCGGAGTTTAAAGCCTTCAAAGGAGTGAGGGATGCCAAGGAGATCGATAATTTTCTGTAGCACATGGAGTAGTACCTTAAGGCTGACTGAGTGGCAGACGACAAGAAGGTCAATCTGACCAGCATGTATCTAGCTAAGGATGCTAAGCTTTGGTAGCAGACTCAGTTGGATGACGATACAAGTGCTAGCAGACCTAAGATCGAGACATGGGAAAGCGTGAAGAAAAAGTTGAAGGTCCAGTTCTTATCCTGCAACACATAATAGGTTGCAAGGGAGTCCTTAAAGAAGTTGAAGTGGAATGACACAGTTTGTAACTATGTGAAGGAATTCAGTTCCTTGATGCTTGACATCTGGAATATGTCGGATGAGCTTGACATCTGGAATATGTCGGATGAGGACAAGCTTTTCAACTTTCTTTTCGGTCTTCAACCCTAAGCTCAATTCGAGCATAGAAAGTAAGGTGTGAAGGACTTACCTTATGCGATGGCTGCGACTAATGGTTTAGTTGATTTTCAAATCAACAAGTCCTCTAATTATGATGCTAGAAAGTAGCCCAAGGATAAGGGGAAAAAGAAGAAAAAGGTCAAGAAGGATAAACACAATAGTGGCTGCAAGGTTAAATGTAAAGTCGTCTACCAAGAACAAGGTAAAGACAAGTCTAACTCTAATTGTTTCATCTGTAATGGACCACACAGGGCCAAAGAGTGTGTCAAAAGGGAGAAGTTAAGTGTCATAGTTGTTGAGGGGAGTGGCAGAAGCAACATCACGGATGATGTTGGCCCCTCTCGTGTCCATCATATATAGTTGGTGAGTGCTATACAAGCTAGACATGCCCCATAATTCGGCTTGATTTATGTGAAGATCGGGTTTAGTAACAAGGAGTTGATAGCGATGGTTGACATGGGTGTTACCAATAACTTCGTTACTAAGAGGATAGTGGAGTCACTGGATTTGAAAGTTAACAAAACCGAGAATTGAATAAATGCAGTCAACTTGACAGTCTAGGAGGTGCTTGGTATGGCACTAAGAGTGAATGTAACTATTGGTAGGTGGTTAGGTAAGCTTAACTTTATCGTGGTTCAATTAGATGATATTGATATTACACTGGGAGTCGATTTCTTTATGAGTGCAAAAGTTGCTCTGTTACCTCACTTAGGTAGTCTCATGATCATGCATGAGGATCATCCATGTTTTGTCTGTAAAAAGTTCACTCCATCTTCTAGTATTGGTGGGAAGTTGGATGGCATGCTATTAGCTATACATGTGGAGCATGGTTTAAAGAAGAGAGAAGTCACCTAACTTGCGGCTTTGATAGAGATTAAAGAAGGTATTGTTGTGGAGGTGCCTGATGGTGTTGCAGATCTGTTGGGCGAGTTTACTAAAGTGATGCCTCATGAACTTCCCAAATCTTTTCCCGAGGTGTGCCACTGAGCACAAGATTGATTTGATGTATGGTTCCAAACCCCTAACACAAGCCCCATATCACATGAGTCCCCATGAATTGGCATAACTGAGAAAGCAATTGACGGACTTACTGGATGCAAGCCTAATTCGGCCCTCCAAAACCCCATATGGTGCCCCGATATTGTTTCAAAAGAAACATGATGGCTCCCTACGGATGTATGTGGATTACAAAGCACTCAATAAGATGACTGTAAAGAACAAATATCCTATCCCATTAATAGCAGACTTGTTCGATAGGCTGGCCAAAGTCTCATATTTTACGAAATTAGATCTGTAGTCTGGATATTGGCAGGTTAGAATTGCGAAAGGAGATGAAGGAAAAACCATGTGCATCAATCGCTATGATGCCTATGAATTCCTGGAAATGCCATTCGATTTCACTAATGCTCCTGCTACTTTCTCCAATTTAATGAACGATGTATTTCACAACTTTATTGATCATTTTGTGATTGCCTATCTGGATGATATTGTTGTGTATAGTGAGTCTTTGGAGGATCACTTGTCCCACCTAAGGTTGGTGTTGTCTAGGTTGAGAGAGCACCGATTGTATGTGAAAAAGGAAAAATGTGAGTTTGCCCGACGAGAGATTATATTTCTTGGGCATAAGGTGAGTCAATAGCGAGTAAAAATGGGTGAGAGAAAAGTCTAGATAATTGTAGAATGGTCAACACCTACCAAAGCGTCAAAGTTGAGATCCTTTCTTATCTTATCTTACTATTACAGAAAGTTCATGCAGGGTTACTCTAAAAATATGGCTCCATCGATAGACTTATTCAAGTAAGACATACCATGGAGGTGGACCATAGATTGCTAAGAAGACTTTGACAAGTTGAAGGCAGCGGTGTCCATGGAGCCGGTCTTGAGGCTGCCTGATTTCGAGTTGTCTTTCTGTGTACAGACTAATGCCCCAGATAAAGCCATTTGATGTGTGTTGGTGCAAGAAGCCCACCCTATTGCCTATAAGAACCGAAAACTCAATGAAGTAGAGCAGCAATACTAAGCACATGAGAAAGAGATGCTTGCAGTGGTGCATTGTCTTCGCATATAAAGGGTGTACTTGTTATGTACTAGGTTCATGGTTCAAACTGACAATATGACGAGCACATTCTTTCAGACTCAGAAGAAACTTTATGCATGACAGGCTCGGAGGTAGGAGTTCTTGGCTGAGTATGATTTCACATGGGAATACAAGCCAAGAAGACACAATCAGGTTGTAGATGCCCTAAGTAGCTGACAAGTGGAAGAGACAGTTACTACCCTTACTCAAGTACTAAGTGACCTACTTGAAAAAATCAAGGTGTAGACCCCTCATGATGCCACCTATCAGTAAGTGTTACAATAAGTCAATGAAGGTGTGGTAAGGCGATATTAGCTCAATGATGATTTATTGCATGCCAAGGGGAATTGTTTGTATGTTTTTAGTGGTGCAAACCTTAAAAAGGAGATACTGTGGGAGTCCCATTATTTATAGTGAATTGGTCATCATGGTGTCGAGAGAATGATGGCCTTATTGTCCCGCAACTACTATTGGCCGAAGATGGAAGATGACATCGAGGTATATGTCAAAATGTGCATCACTTGTCAGTAAGATAAGACAGAGCGGCAAAAGGAGGCATACTTGTTGCAGCCCGTACTCATTTTTACAAAGCCATGAGCATCAGTTTCTATGAATTTCATTGACGGATTTCCAAAAGTTGATAGCATGAGATCTGTTATGGTGGTGGTAAATCAGTTCTCCAAGTATGCGGTGTTCATTCTTACCCCATTTTTATGTCAAGTAGAGACAGTTGTGGAACTTTTCTACAAGCAAGTAGACAAGTACTTTGGGTTGCTTGAAAATATTGTGAGCGATCAAAATTCTCATTTCACTAGTAGGTTTTGGACCTCATTATTCAACATAATGGGTTCCGAATTGAAGTTCTCTACTGCCAATCATCCTCAAATTGATAGCCAGATGGAGCGGATCAATAGCTTACTAGAGGAGTATCTTCAGCACTATGCTACTACAAGTCAGTGAAATTGGCTTGAGTTACTGGATTTAGCTCAATTTTGCTATAATCTTCAGAGATCCTCTTCCACAAGTATGAGTCCCTTTGAGATAATTATGGGATAGCAGCCCTTTACTCCTAATAATGTGGTCAGGACTAGCTTAGGAGGGAGATGTTCAATAGTGCACTGATTTGCTCGTTCCAAGTAATAGCGTCTTGAGGAGGCCTAGGATAGGTTGGACAAGGCAGCCAAACGAATGAGAAAGTATGCTGACAAAGGAAGGAGAGACGTGCAGTTTGAAGTTGGGGATAAGGTGTTGCTGAAACTTACTCCCCAGATTTGGAAGAAGAATAACAAGAAGTCAGTGTATCGTGAGATAATTCCAAAGTGTGATGGTCCCTTCATAGTAGTGAAGGAAATCGATAATGTTGCATACAGGTTGTTGCTCCTAAAAAGGTTGAAGGTACATCCAACCTTCTATGTTAGCTTCTTTAAGCCCTTCCACGAGGAAAAAGGTGATGAGTCTCTAAGGAAACGAGCACGGTATGTCCCCCTACAATCAAAACTAAGTTCCAGTGTGAAGTGGAGAGAATCCTGGACCACCGAACACATGTGCAACGTAAAAAAAATAGGCAGGTTGAATATTTAGTGAAGTAGAAGAATGTCTCAGACAGTGACACGAGTTGGGAAAGAGATGCGACTCTATGATAGTTTGAGAAGTAGGTTGAAGACTGCCTATCTACCCTACCAATAAGGATGTTGGCTTTAACAGGTGGGGTGAGTTTGTTAGTCCCTTGAACACTTAGCATGCTGGAGTTGGTGGCACCTTGTGGCAATTGCTAACTTAGAACTTTGGAGTGACTAGTTACTCATTGAAGTAAGGTAAAAGTTGAGAGATTTCAGCATAGGCACAAGCTTGCATGTGGGTCCTATGATGGACCAAGGCATAGACTGGGCTACAAGTTTGTAGGCTTTATCAGATGGGTGATGGTCTTAAGCCAAGAGGCTCAAACACAAGACTAGGTCTTGGACAAGTTCGCATGGCATTGTATGGTACTATGTGGCATCGAGTTTTCTGCAACATGTGGAACATGAGGATGTGTGAGTGTGGCTTTATCCTATTGGACAAGTATCAAAATAATCCTCATTAGATCGTGCATGGCTCAGGATCGTGGGTAGATACGGCTTATTGAGATCAAGTGATAGATGATCAGGAGAGATAAGGCTTATCAGGATCGAGTCGCAAATAAGATTATAGAAAGACGAGAATTATCAGCCATGATAAAGATCGTGTAGAGATAATAATACAGGTTGAGAAAGGTTCCTGTTTACTCTTGTGTTTGTTTTAAGTGTGTGAGTTATGCTTGTTTACAAAGTTCTATTGTGCAATCATGTGTGTGTAAGTTGGCAGAGACTAAGTGCGACTTAGTGTCATCATAAAGCCACAATTTGAGTGAAAAACTTAGCCCTATGACACATACCATGGCAAAAATTTGAATAAGGTGGCAACTTATTAATGGATAGTTATAAACAAATTTCTCACTATAAGCAAAAGAGTACAAATATATTCTAACAAAAATTAGTTTTATTTGCTCCTTATCTGGAACCTAATCTGGTTAAGTACTTCTTTAAGTTAGTAACAAATATATTCTCAAAAAATTAGTTTTATTTGCTTGTTATCTGGAACCTATCGGGTTAAGTACTTCTTTAAGTTAGTAGCTCTCAAAAAGTTTTAAAATGGGTTAGTGACTGAAAAAAAAATCTATTTTAGGTTAGTATTGTTAAAAAAAGTACGCAAGTGGGACACTAACATGGATTCTGTCAAATTTACTATAAACTGCTGACGTGGTGCCTACGTGTAAGCATGACACGGTGATACCAGTATAATAGGTCAAGATATTTTGTTGACGTGGAGAATAACTTATCTACGTTAACTAATGTTGATGATGTGGCTATTCAAATATAAGTCAGTAACTTTTTCCTCAAATCTTCCTCTGTTTCCTCTCTCTCTCTCTTTCCTCACTGCACTGGAACTCACTCTAACCCTTCTATAATTCTAAATCACCTGAAAGAGATGACGAACTAATTTGTGAAGGAAAAAAGAAAAAAAGAAAACAAATCTCAAACAACCATTCTAAATTTGTCCTCAAGTTCTATTTCTCATCCCTCAACCAAGTATCAACTTCAATTTCGACATCATTTTCCAATACCCATCTCAAATCATCTCAAACAAATTCTTTAAATCTCGATTGTCATTTCCAAGCCCTCAAATTCAAAACCACACAACCCAAATCACCACCACTGCTTGAAGAAGATCCTGATCCTACTACTGATGAAGATCATCTCTTTGCTGGATTGGCCACCCTTGAGGCTTCCTTCTCCACTAGTTCTACTGCCACAGCCACCATGCGATGATGGTACCTGTGGATTAATTAAACCAAGTGGATGTTGGTTATAAAGGAGAATAAGATGATGAGGAGGAGGAGGTTGCGAAGATAATTAAGTGGGCCAAAATGCTGCAGGACTCTTCCCTTCTCTAGTGCTAGACTACGACAATGACCTTGATGAAACAGACGAAGGCGAGGACAAAACCACAAACACAAAGTGAGTGCTGCTAAATATTTACTATTATTGTTATTATTCCTTAAATCATATTTTTTTAATTAACCTTAATTGTATTTCATCCTTTATTTTTCCATCGTTTCCCCTTTATCTCTGTGCTCTTTTTTTTTTTTTTTTGTTTCCAAAAGTGAAGAGAATTAAGACGTGAAAATTGGGAATATATATCAATTGAATTATACTATTACGATTTTCCCAGAAAAAAATAAATCGAAATTTGTACGTTGAAAGATGTGGACGTGTTTTTGGATTTCCTTCTCTGTGATGTGGATGATTTTTGGTACTAGGTACACGCCTTTCTTGATGAGCTTGCCTTTGGAAAGATTGAACTCTAATGGACGTTTGCTCCCTGAGGGCTTCGCCAGTGTAGACCTCTGCCACATCACAGTACTTCTCGATCAATTTTTTAGATCACATTTTTTTATTTTAATTTTAATGTTATTATTATTATTTTATTTTTTTTTTTTGTAGAAGTCAATTGGTGTGAGGTGAGTATATTGTAATTCAAATAGTACTAACAATATACTAACAAAGTAAAGATCAATAATTCAAATTCTTAATTTTTCTCCAACTATTCCCCAACTCGCCCATCAATTAATCTAAATTTAAAATATCTCAACAAAAATATATATAATTAAATAAACTACATAGAAGGTAACTATATTAAACAACCCGAGAGTGTTAATTAGGGGAATAAAATGACACTTCAAGCGAGGGAGCTGCCCATTAGGCTGGCAATCATTTCAACACCAATGAGACGCTGACTTCAAGCTCAAGAAGCACATTGTATGATGGGTGCACGCAAAAACTACCCTCAGAAACATCCAACACAATTATTTGTTTTGTATTGTTTTTGGGAGAAGAAACGCGCAAAGTTGAATCCGGTGAAACAGAGAAAATGGGGCGTTCACCTTCCATGTGCGAGATACCACAATCACTCTCCTAATTTTTAATTTAAAATAAAATTATCTAGACATGTTTAATAAATCATATAAAAAGTATGTAATTAGATTATATGTATTTAATAATTTATTTTTTTATTTTTTAAATTTAATATATTTTATAATTTAATAATTTAGATGATTATATATTTATTACGTATCCACAATTATATTGTTATCTATAATTTTTTTTTTAGATTTTGCAATTCTCCTCTATTTCAATCAAGCAATCCAAAAAAGCAAAATATACATATACAAAAGCGAGCAAGTTCATTAGCTTTTTCTCCCTTCTTTCGCGCTCATCAATTATGTGAAAATGTTTGTGTGTTAGAATTTTTTTGTCTTAATTATTATTTTAAATGAAATTTTTTTGTCTTAATTATTATTTTAAATAAAATAAAATAAATAATTTTTATAACAAAAATTAAAAATTATTATTTTTTATTATAAATATTATCAATTTTATTTTATTTAATACACTAATCAAGAGATATGAAAATTCGGCATATAAATTAGTGTTCATCAATTATTTTGCCTCCACTGCATCCGAACCCGGGACGACTCGGCGGGTAACTCACCACGTCCCCCCTCCGCCATCTCCATGCATTCTCCGGACGGCAACGAATAGTGACATCGGCTCAATCATTCACATCCCTAAATAAATACACCTAAAAATTACAGGATCAAAAAAAAAAAAAGAAAGAGAGAGAAACCCCGCCACCTTACCTAGTTCAACATGGTAAGTGAAAAAAAAAAGAGAAAAATCCCACACCAAGTATTAGCCACTCAACTGAGTCAAATTTTGATGCGAACTCGACAACTGTGTACTTTTCTTAGGCTATAACTAAAGCGATTCCTTGTCGAAATTTTGCGTTCCTAACTCGGACTGAGTCAATCCCGGGTCAGAAGCATAGGGTGTTTGCTTTTCTTCTCTTTATTTGCAGCAATCCCAAACAACCAAAGCAGACCAGCAGGTAGCTGCTAATCGATAAATTTTTACCCTACCACGTTGTCTTATCAGCGAACCCGTAGAGCAATGGTCGAGATTCGGTCCAAAAATCAGTCTTACTCCCAATTTCCACGTGGCAATATCTCTGGAAATCTTCCAAATTCACGAACCGGGATGACTTCCCGGGCTCGGATCGCGAAATGTGTTGGATAATTTCTTCGAACACGATTTCGTCGCACGGAATCGCCAGGGGTCCTTGGTTAGCGAAGCCGTACTCCTCTTCGGCTTGCACTAGAAATTTCTGGAAGACAGGATGGTTCAGGTACGTCGCCCGCACCACGAATCTCTGGCGGTTCGTGCCCAAGCAGATGGCTACGTGTCCGGCGGGGACATCAGACGGAATCCGACTGGCTGACATTCGGGCCTTGTTCCGCCAACGCCGCAGCATCTGTCGGAGCCTCACAATGTGGCGGATTTTGCTGCATTTCCCCAATCCAGACGACATTTTCCCGCGCAATCTACAAAAATGACAGAAAATATTAAGTATCGTGAACTCAGCCTTCTTTTCTTTTTGTTGTGTTTTTTTTCCTCTTTCTCTTTCTTTTCCTTTTGGCGGTTTTAAATGTTTTGGCTCTTTTGATAAGAGCAGGTTCCTAGACGGGGAGGGTTGAGAAGATGAGGGAAGCGAGTTTTATAGAGATTGAAGTTAGCAATTGCCCTTGGCGTTGGAGATAATTACAGGGTGTGCTGCCGTTTGTTGTCAATTTTTAAGGAGTGTCTTTCCCAAGAGAAACGAATATGATTGAGCTCGATATAGTTAATTGAAATTGCTACACCTACACATTATGTGATTTTGAGATTAAACAAGAAACGAATTTCATCTGGTAGGATGCTCGGATATGGGCCAAATAATAAAAATGAAAGCGTCCTTGGCAGTTTGTTTTCCATTTTTTAAGAATTTGGAAAAGACGGGGCATCCTTGCACATGGCTTATGGTCAGATATGTAGAATACAAAATGGCTTTGATTAAGGAGAGAGAAGCATATCATTCTGAAATAAAAATTGATGAAACAAAAGCATCTTTCACTGGCCTCTAGTTCAACAACAACCAAACAACCAGTTTGAGAGAGAGAGAGAGAGACAGAGAGCTTTTGGTTCCAACGCTGCATGCATGTGGTGGGTTTCCAGTTTAATATTATACTTGCCAGCCACTTCGTGCGCCGAAAAAAGCATATCCCACACGAAGATAACCAGCTGTCTCAGTTTCTCCCTTTTGATTCTTTTGAACCTTTGCTCTTGTGATTTGCTGCGTCTCTTGCCGAGACCATTTTTGCTGGCCTAACATTGCGCTGTCATTTGAATTTTCATCAAGGAGTTCAGTCAAGACTTACACTTTAATTTTATCTTGCTGTACAATTGTAAGAGACTCAATTAATTTGATGTGTTCCAGACACATACCCCTCTATTGTACTATCTTAACTTTTTATTTCGTAAATTTTAATTCTCAGTGTATCACTGCAATTAACGGAGACAACAATTGTGTATTTAAATTATATAGTGAGTCAGGTCTGTTTCTGAGATCCACCAAATTGATCGCAAGGATACAATGGAGCTCCAACTATAGTTACCAACCCGGTTGCCTAAGTGATTGAATTATTCATTTTAAAGGGACAACAGAGATAACTGATCGCACAAGGATTCTATATGGAATTACGGCTCAAACTTCAAATTGAATACGAGTCTAAAGCCATCAGTTTTACTTGCGACTAACATGAATGATTTTATCTTATTTATTTATTTATTTTAATTTGAACCATAAAGTTTTATTGAGAAGAAGGAGGTCCGGCATAAACATCATACTCCTGGACAGCAAATATGATCAGACACCAGATTCATGGCACGCGAAAACCACAAAACAGTCATACCAGAGTCACAAAAATGAGACCGGTTAAAACCAGAAACCCCTATACTTCGCCAGCCATTCGGTTACTAGCTTTATATATATATTAATGCGTTTTTTCTTCGAACTTTAAACAAGGTAAGGATTTTTTTGTTGAACTCTTGAGTTCTTTAAGTAAACTAATTAAAGGGAACGCAACATTTAGGTTTCTCGAAGCCATAAAAATAAACTTCATTTTTTTTCTTTTCTGTTTTTCAACCTTACATCACCAAGTAATATACAGGATTGTGACAAATTTTGAGAGATTTTCTCGTAATGACTATAATAATTTATGTTATAATAGGTGAAAACTCTAAATTGGTGTAGTTTTCTGAGGAAAAAAAAAAAGATATAAAAAAATATTTTCTCAAAAAAACAAAAGACCTAGATATGCAACAACAATCAATGCACATATGATGTTAGAGATCAAGTAGCATGCATGTATAATTTCTTCTTATATATATATATATATGTTCTTCTTAAATATATTCTTCTTATATTCGTATAAATTCTTCAAGTAACATGCATGTATAAATTCTTCTATATATGGATTCGTCTTCATAAATATATTTGATTCTTACACCTGGCGGTTCATGTTAGCAATAGCAGAATTGACGCAATGTATCAAGAGTAAAGTAATGTCTGCGCGGCATTATTCCCCTCAACAACTATTGGATTTCTTTTTTAGTTTTATACAAATAAAAGTTGTTAAAATTTTGATCTGAATCGTCGGATATTACGATCTTACGATTATATATGATACTAATAATCCGGATTGCAGTAAAATCTTTTTGAGATAGAAGCTTAGTGGTGTCTTGATCCAAATCGTAAGGTTAGTAAGATCTAATATGATCTTACGATTCTCATTTCCTTTATTATATAGGTTTTTATTTATAACTTATCTATTTGTAATAAAAAAATTATAAAGTTATGTTTTTTTTAATTTAAATATTGAATATAAGTAAATAAGTAATTAAATATAAAAAATTCTCTAATTTAGAAAAAAAATTATACTTTAACGACCATGAAGAATGATGAAGTTATTTTTCTCTTATTTAAGAATAAAATTATTATAATTCTTCTCATTATTATTGAGTTAATATATATAAAATACTTAATAATGAGTTATATATAATTAAGATTAATTAATTTTTGTTTGTTCTTTATTTTTAATAGAATCTTATGATTTTATTATTCTATTCTACAATCCGATCTTAACATTCTAAATTAATTTTAAATAGAATCTCCATTTTGAAAACCTTAATTTGAAGATTATAGCATCTGTTGTTTCCCTCTTTTGATACAATTATGCCATCTAAGTTAAATCCTAGTGTTCTACTATCGTTGGCAAGATTTCAATTTGGGATAGACACAGGCTTTAAAATGTACTATCACAACAATCATCGATCGCAAATATATAGAATCACGGATGTCTAATTCCCAAATGGTCTTCTATGTGTGCTAAACACTAAGTAACTCTACTCGGCAAAGTAAAAAATTTTGACAACTTTATTTAAATAACCTTAAAATAAAAAAAAATTAATATAAAATATTGCATGATTAAATTAATAAAAATAATAATAAATAAATTGACTGTTAAACCGTTCAAAAAGAATTATATTATTATTTATTTTAAGTCATACTTCTCTTTGAAAAATTAAAACAATTTAGCAACAGCAGCAAACTTTGTAATTATCTGCAAAGCCAAGGGCAATCGCTAACGTCAATCCCTATAAAAGTGCCTTCCCTCATCTTCTCAACCCTCCCCGTCAAGGAACTTTTTCTTATCAAAAGGGCAAAAGCAATTCAAACCGCAAAAAGGAAAAGAGAGAGAGAAAAAATAAAAAAATAAAAAGAAGAGAAGGCCGAGTTCACTATACTTCAATTTTTTTCCGTCATTTTGTAGATAGTGCGGGAAAATGTCGTCTGGATTGGGGAAATGCAGCAAAATCCGCCACATTGAGAGGCTCCGACAAATGCTGCGGCGTTGGCGGAACAAGGCCCGAATGTCAGCCAGCCGGATACCATCGGATGTCCCTGCCGGACATGTAGCCGTCTGCATGGGCACCAACCGCCTGAGATTGGTGGTGGAGGCAACGCACCTGAACCATCCTGTCTTCCAGAAATTTCCAGTGCAAGCCGAAGAGGAGTACGGCTTCACCAAGGAGCGCTGGCAATTCCATTCGATGAAATCGTGTTCGAAGAAATTATCCAGCGCATTTCGCGATCCGAGCCCGGGAAGTCTTCCCGGTTCGTGAATCTGGAGGAATTCCACAGATATTGCCACGTGGAAATCGGAAGTAAGGTTGATTTTTGGATTGAATCTCTACCATTGCTCCACGGGTTCGCTGATAAGACAATGCGGTAGGGTAAAAATTTATCGGTTAGCAGCTGCTTGGTGGTCTGGTTAGGTTGCTTGGGATTGATGCAAATAAAAAGATGAAAAGCAAACACTCTACGATTCTGACCCGGGATTGACTCAGTCCGAGTTAGGAAGGCAAAATTTTCACAAGGAATTGCTTTAGTTATCAGTTTGAGCACGGTGTATGGACAGAGGAAATTGGTCAGAATAAGTGTCAATAATATAATGGTCTTACTAATTTCTGCAATAAAATTGATAAAATATACAACAAAAATTATCGCGTTATTTTTTATTACAGAAAAAATCAACGTTATTGCAGAAATATTATTTGTTATTACATTATTGACACTTCTTCTGTCCTCCTCTCTCCAACCGCTTTAAGAAAAGAATACAGTTGTTGAGTTCACCTCAAATTGTGACTCTGTTATGTGGCTAATACTTGGTATGGGATTTTATTATTATTATTTTTTTCACTTACCATGTTGAAAAAGGTGAGGTGGAGGGGTTTCACTGTTTTTTTCTCCTTTTTTATCCTGTAAGTTTTGGGGATATTTAATTTGGAATGTGAATGATTGAGCTGATTCATTGCCCTCCGGAGAATGCATGGTGATGGCGGAGGGCGGAGGTGGTGAGTTACCCGCCGAGTCGTCCCGGAGGCAAAATAATTTATGAGCAGCGAAAGAAGAGAGGAGCAAACCAATTAACCTGCTCGCTTTTGTATATTTATGTTATCTATTGCTTGAATGAAATAGAGGAGCATTGCGCATGGAAAGAGAAAAAAAAAATAGAGGATTGTAAAAAACCAAAAATTAGGGGAGTGATTATGGCATTACGCACATGGAAAGAGAACGCCCCATTCACTCCGTTTCACTCGATTCAACTTTGAGCGTTTCCTCTCCCAAAAACAGTACAAAACAAATAATTGTGCTCAATGTTTTTATGGGTAGTTATTGCATGCACCCATCATACAATGTGCTTCTTGAGCTTGAAGTCAGCGCCTCAGTACTGTTGAAATGATTGTCAGCCCCCATGAAGTCGTCCCGGACGCCGCAGATGCTATCCCTGACCCCCATGAAGTCGCCCTCAACGTCGTAGAAGCTATTTTTGCCGTCGCCAGGAGCTAAGCCTCTCATTATGACTTTTGTCTCCTCTAGTTTTAGTTGGAAAGGATTTTGTTGTACTTACTTTACATGGCTGTTATGCTCCTGCTACTCTTTAGGTTGTAAGTTAGTATTTCTAAAAGTCAGTGTCAGTCTTGTTGGATCGATTCCCATCTTAGATATGTTAAAGTACGATTCATGTTGTTATACGTAACTTAATTTGTGATTAAGTCCGGTTGGACTAGAGTTATATAGTACTTCAAGAGTAAGTAGTTTTACTTGCAGTCTGAAATGTTTTCTCATTAGAGGATAGTGTATTAATGGGTTTTGTGCTCAATTTGTGAATAATCAGTTTAACTAAATGTATTGTTTGTCATTTGAGCTGTATAGTTTTCATATTTGGACAGGTTTTTTCCATGCCTTTACATCAGTTTTATATACGGTTATTGATGGTCATTAAGATTTCTATTTGATAACAAAAAAAAAAAAAGAGATTTGCTAGCCTAATGGGCAGCTCTATTGAAGTGTTCACCTTATTCCCCTAATTAATACTCCCAAGTCGTTCAATATATTCACCTTCTATATAGTCTATTACTCTATTAAATGGCATAATTGCTGGACTCTAGATGTTACATGCCCTTGGCTGCAAGTTTTCTTTCATTTTTCCTTCACCTCATCTGTGGCATCGAGGAGCTGTAACAAACTCGAAGATTGGAGTCATTCAACTTCTACGATTAGGTTCCAGATAAGTAGCAAACAAAATTAACTGTCATAATATATTTATATTATTTTTCATTATTTTTTTATTTTATATTCAAAAATTTGTTTAGAGAGACCTGTGATACTATCCATTAATAGGTTCCCTCCTCTTTCAAATTTTTGCATTGGTATAGCTCTCTTGTTTACAAAGAAAAGTTAGAAACGTCTCTTATGCATTTTTTTTCATAACTTCCTCTTCTTGAAAATACAATGTTCAAAGATGCCACACATTTGCAAATAAAATTATTGTTAGAAGCACGCAACACACTATTCTTCAATATCTGAAGAACCTTTAACATGTGTATTTTGAAAATTCTGATTTTATATAAATAAAATAACTCATTATTTACCTGTTACTCACTGATGTTGATGTTACTAATTGTTGGTTTTTGTTATTGGTTGTTAGTTGCTAATTGCTATTGGTGATTATTAAAATAAAATTATAGTGCTTATTTAAATTGATATTTGTTTGTTGTTGTTTGAATAATAAAATAACTATTTGGCACACAATATTTTATGAGAGTATTTTAGTCCAAAAAAAATATAATGAATGTATTTGAGTCTAAAGAATACTTATCAACAGTTGATTCATATAAAAATAACTCTAGGCTACTCTTTGGTACAACTGCTTTTTAGGTAAAAATTTACCAAACACTCTCTTTTCTATTTTTTGAAACTAAAATGCAAATTGCACGCTAGCTAAATCAAATGCCCACTTATTATTTTCTTTGCAGTGAACGAAAAGAGCACTAATCATTAAATGAACACAGCAACACTCTTTGGTGAAAAAAAAAAGCTATATATGGAAGTAAAATATTTTAGGTTATTTATCAAAAAAAAAAAAAAACTTGAACCTAAAAATGAGTTTGAATAATGTGAAAAAGAGGAAAAAGGCAGTACAGAAAGATTTACTCGAGGCATGCATTTGTACACAGGCAAAGGACTTTCTTTCTTCTTTCTTGCAACAATCACTTCTTCATCTTCTGTCCTGATGGCTTGTTCATATTTTGTGACAATCTACCTCAATTGGTAAACAATTTGGTATTAAGTAGAGAAATACTATAATAAAATGTAAAAATGGAAGTCGAAAGCACCCAACAACAATGCCAGTCATAAATGACTGATCAGATGTAAATGGCTGGAGGAATTTGAACCAAATAAGAATCATTATATTTTCCCTTTCAAGAAATGAAAGAGTTGATAAATGAATAAGCGATATATATATATATATATATATACCTAATTTCTTTATTTTTATTATCTTGGATTAATTTCTTTCCTCTGCCACTCCCTCTGTGGATCCTTGGGTTGTCTTTGGTATCAGAGCTATGGAGGGTAGTAGATCTAAAGAAATTAGTTCTATTTTAGAATAATTAGGTTGTGTATGTAAGACAGTCTTGATTCCAATTGAAGCCGTTGCGAGCAATGATAGTAAGTCCTGACGAATAATGCAGTAAATCCAAGGTTGTTGCAAGTCATAACCAGAGAAGTCTATCATATCCATAGTTAAAATTATTTTGAAATATGGATTTTAATTTCTGTAAATCAATTTCTGTATCTAGCTTTTTTACCTTGGAAACCTCTAAGATCCGTAAAGTAGAAAGTAGTGAAGAAATAACTTATGAAAATTTTAAAAATATAAATAATTGGAAAATTTCAAAAATAAAAACAAATTAGATATATTAGATCTCTAAAATTCCTTTTAAATTTGATCTTCATATTAAAACAGAAGAGAAAGATATTCCTTTTTCTAAACCTTTTGAAACTATTCAACTCTTAACTAATAAATCCATTCATGTTCATAAATCAAAAAACTTTATATATCTTCATATTGTCTCATCCAAGTTGGATTTAAACCCTTGACTCGTGAATGTCTTGATACATTTATTCTCGCAGTATTTAGAAATGCTAGACATTTAGAGTTCCAAGATTCTTTCCTTGGCATAGTCGAGTCAATATTAAACTCAGGTCCAATCTTTTTTGAAGTTTTGATACCGTTCTTATTTCTTTAGTGTACAACATTAACAAAACGTGCACATTTTTTTTTCTTCCCAAAAAACAGTTTTTTCTTTTCTATTCTAAACAATGTTTTTCCATAGCTGCTGCAATAATACATAAAAGTGACGTTAATATTGTGTTTAGATTATAAGAAAGTGTGAAAAATAAAATTGTAAAAAAATAAAATTATTTTGATTGATGAGAAAGTTGTGAGAAAAAAATAATTAAAAATAATAATAATAATTTATAAAAAAAATTTGCTTAAAAAGTATATTATTTGAATTGACATAAAAATTGGGAGAACAAAAGAATTATGAAAAGTAATATAATAATTATGTTGCTTTTTTTTCTAATACTCTCCTTTCCTATGGTTTTCTCACAAACCAAACAAGCCACAAGTGAATTTGCCGAAGACGGGGGAGGATCATGTGATCTTAAAAAACTTGGCATGGCATCGAATGTCTTTTAAATGATTGAAGAATGATCATAAGTATTGACAATCGAGTACAAATTTAAACTAGCAACTATTAATGACGGAAAACCTAGAGAGTTTCTGACTGACACAGGAGACAATTAGCAATGATTGGTTGGTTCAAGAAGCTCTCTGTTTCCTTTTGGATACAGAGGCCGAGAAATCTTTGTCAGAATCATCATCAGAGCTCCCATCTTTAATCTTTCGTTTCTTGGACTGTTTTGATGCAATTTTGGGGTCTACTGTCTTCTTCTCAGCTGCTGAAGTTGGAGTGCTTTTCCTAACAGTTTCAGAATGTGTTCTCTTTGAGGGAGTAGTTGCCTTCAATGGGGAACTGAGCTTCTGCTGATTCCTGTTCTGTTTCTTTACATAGACTTTCTTTGCCTCCTCGATGGGGAGTAAACCTGACTCCATCATCCTGCACATGCACTTGGATCAGCTGTCAGCAGAAACACAACACTAAACTAGTAAACCATAGTACATATAGACAATAATGGATCACAGAAACTAGGGGCGTACATTAAACCGCCCAAACCGTTCAATCCGACCAACCTGACCAAAAGCAAACCGAAACCGTAAAAATTGTCGAAAATGGATCGGTTGTGGTTTTTAATGTACTTAAACCGCCCTCTATGATTTGGTTTCGGTTTTAAAAATTTAAAAACTGCTAAAAACCGAACCAACTGCCTAATTTTATTATGATTCAAAAATATATATGATAGAAAAATAGACCAGATAAAAAAAAAAACAAAAAAACAAAACAAAACAAAACCATTCCACATCCAACATAAAAATAAAAATAAAAAATCCAACTATCTTCATATTCTTATACATCCCAATACACTCAATGGCCAAGATGCCTGATGTCATTTACTTTCTAAGCCTCTCTCAGTTTCATTTTTGTTTGTACATACCTGATGTCAATATTTTCTAATTTGCAAATTCTGTTTTACGAATCTTTGGACACTAGAAATTATATTTGTCTAGTTGTTCTAGGATCATTTGTCAATAGGGGTTGATGAATCATTATCTTTATTTTGATAACGAAAAGAAAAAAATTATATGCTTTGGTTCAAACCACCAAACCAACCCGCAACTGCTAATGACAATTTAGTTGGTTTCACTCGAATTTTGGTTTGGTTGTGATTTTGAATTTTTTCAAACCCCCACCAACAATTTGGTTTGAAAATTAGGGACAAACTACCCCAAACCGACCCGCGTACACCCCTAACAAAAACAATAATAAAAAATGCCCATAGTGCATGAAATGATTGGATGGTTGGAACCCGCCCAGGATTAATACAATGAATGCCTTAAATCAGAGATCAAGTCACAGAAGAAGACACTATATCAACTGCACCAAATATTCATCAGGAGCTCAACGAGGCTCTGCTATTTTGCGCCTCATATAGAGCATAAATCACAGTACTAACAATGAGCGAGTCAACTTTCAATTGTGTCTCACCATGAGCATGTAAGCGCATGTGCAGTGGTATTTGCGATAATCTAATTTTTAAGCTCCATGAAACAGCTGGACTCAATCAAAAATTCGATTGAGAGTTACAGTACTACGAGACAGACTGGAAATTTATTAGCTAAACCCACGAAGACAGCCACTGAATTTAAATTTACTCCATACCCACTCTTTCCTAGTCTTAAAAGGCCAAAAATCAGGTAAGCATTAACATGTACAAGGTCAGCCAAAAAGCAGCATGTTCGCCGTTGGGTTAGACAAAAAGTAACATGTTCGCCGTTGGAAGTCTCTTATGCTCCTTCATAAACCAGTAACCAGCCCGTCCATCAAAATTGTTGCATGAACCGAAATAAAGGAGCATAAGACCAATAGACAACCACAGAAAGGAAAAGTTCAGCCACATAGCTCAAATGATGAACCATGATGGATGCACAAATATATGAAGCCTAAATAAATAGTTCAGTGGTATGCTTTTTTCCTTTCCTATTGGCAGATAAGAAAAAAAAAGGTTGAGCAGAAAAGAATCATCCAAGGGGTGTCCAAATTGTGATCTAGTGATGAGCCGGTAAACCCCAGAGCAAACTAAAGATTTTTCTGGATTATTTACCTAAATGACATAGAAACACCTAAAAAAGAATGTTATAAGTTATGCCAATGACATTCCTCTTTTTAATCATCCATATTTTAAGCTATGCATTAGTCAATATTTTTCATCAACAATATATTCTTCTATGGGTCCAGCTTACGTAAATTGGTTCAAAAACTGTTTAACCATCAATGGAAAAATGTGACGACTGCATATAAGATATTTCAAGTCTGCACTCAAAAGATGAAGTGAAGTTTTGAAGTTTCTGGCTCTGCTCTTTCTCAGTTTGAGTTCCTTCTCTCTCCTATATTCTCCTCTCAAAAATCCAATGGCTCAATTGATTAGTTGCTAAACTCCTTTATCTCTTATCTTTACATACTTATTCTCTTCCCCAAAACACCATGATCATATTCACGCAGTTATCAATAATTATGCCGACAACAAAGCTAGGGTCAAGTCTGCCAACTATTCATTTCTATTTAAAGGTGGCAAACATCGACAAAATCTGCATCCTAATCCTACTTGCATATAAACAGGTAGTGGGATGCTTAGGTCAATGAACCATTGATAAAAATATCCTTCCTCAATATCACATTCAACTGTTGTTACCAAAATCTGATGATTGGACCAAACTTATGGCAACCAAACATCAAAGAGTGTGAGAAACTTTTGGACAAACAAAATTTGGCAAAGATGTCTCACCAGATTTGAGCCATATCACTATGTGGAACCTGCTTATACAGTGTCTCATAGAAGATCCTCAGCGGGTCTCTCTGCAATCATAGAATTCAACAAAACCATTACCTAGGCAATCAGAGGACAGAACACATCTTAAAGCAAACAAGCCAATAATAGCACCTCCTCAGGTGGGTCTCGCTTCTGGCCAGGCAAATCATAAATTTTCTTTTCCTTTTTCTTTCCATTCTGCTCAGATGTCGTGGACCCCTTCTTCTTCTTCTCTTCCTGTTTTTCCTTCTTCTTGCTCAAGTCCTTCAGCTCAGATCAGACCAGTCACAATCAAATTTTCGCCGTTCCAAGAAGAAAAGATTTAAAAACAGAAGAGGGGGGGGGGGAGAGGAAAGAAAGTGCAAACAAGCCTAAAATTTTGAAAAAATGTCATTCAGTATTCAATAATATCAGAGAAAGAAAAGCATTTGGGTTCCTTAAGCTAAATAAGGACCAGGAAAAATTGGACCTTTAGAACATAAACAATCAGAAATTTCTAAACGCGGAGGGAAACAGGTACCAATCGGGTAAACAAAAGGTAAAAATTATAAAAATTAAAAAAAAAAAAAACCTTGTCAGGTTTAGTAGCATAGCTCTTTTTGGAGACGGGCTTTCGATTGTCATCGGCACCAGCAACATTCTCTTCCTTGTTGCCTTTAGCAGCAATGGACTTGGCACGAGACCCTGAAGAACCCTTCCGCCTAATGGGTCGGTCAAAATCATCGTCGTCGTCGCCGTTGTCATCGACTTCTCCAGGCTCCTCTTTCTTGACTTGGGTTACTTTGGGGCGAGATTTTGGGGTTAAAGAACCCGTCTTTGTGGAGATCTTCTTGCGAGCAAATAGAATGGAGCTCAAGCTCTTATCGTCCGCATCTTCCTCTTCTTGTTCTTCTTCTTTTACTGGCCCTTTCTTCACGGCCCTTGCATCTTCGGACTCGGGTGGCATTTTCTTCTGGGGAAGCAAAGATTGGACAGAAAGGTCCGAGCTCCGTCGAGAGGCTCTGAAAAGAAAAACCCTGGTTGTTTTGTTGCTTTTGTTTGTGTTTCCAACTTAGCAACAAGAAAGAACCCCACGTCCTGGGGGTTTAACGGTTCGGGTGGGCAATTTTGCCCTGCACTGGACCCTGCTGGTGGTGGTGGTGGGTCCGAGTGGTAATTCCGCGGGCCCGGCGCCCTATTGGCTCTGGCCATTTGGATAAATAAATCCACCGGACTAACACGTTGACAGGAGACACACCAGCAGCACGAAACTGATATGACACGACGTCGCTTTCCTCCAGGCTTAAGCAGATATGAATAGGGGTGTAAACTAGCCCGACCAAGCCAAGCTGAGTGGAACAAATTTTTCATCGAAGTGAATTTCGAATTTTTTATGAACAAATTGTTTATGTTTATAGTGGTAGGTTTAACTACAGTTCGACTCCAGTCCGACTTCAATTCGATTCTGATCTAAACTATTAACTCTGATTTTAAGCCTTTAAACGGTTCAATTTATTTCTAATCGACAGTTCTGTTTTCAGTTATTATTTTAGTTCTAACTCTAGTTCTAATTCTAATTAACTTCGAGTTCTAGTTCAATTTGATTTAGTTTTACCTTCTTTTTTTTAAAAAATAACTTAAAATTATAAAAATTAAATTTCAATTAGATTAGAAACAGAAAATTTAAATAACTAAAGAATTTAGATTTAATTAAATATTAATAATATTATTTACGTATTCTCTTCAGAATTTAAAAGAATTAAAATTCATCGTACATTATTACCTTTAAAATTTTAAGATTCTATTTATCTCATTTTTTTTATTTTGATTTATAGTCTTAATTGCTTTCATTTGTTTGGTCTACTTCGGCAGTGGTGGATCATTCTTTTTAAAAGTCATACAAATTTTTATTTAAAGGTGGACAATGCTTTTCTTGCATCTTCAATTTTACCTTTGGACATATCGATACCTTTAATGATTCTAGCGACAAACTTATGCGTTTCATCAAAGTTATCAACTCTCACTCTGTTCAATAACAACAATTAAGACTATAATTTCGAGCTACTAGTTGAACTGTTAGTTTCATAATTCCTTAAAAGAAGAATAAGAACTAAACCACACCAAACTAGTTCTGATTCTAGTTTTGAAATTGGCCAGATAGTCCAATTTAGTTTTAATTCGTTGGTCTGATTCTAATTCAAAATATTTGTCACCTCTGTATGGTAGTAGTATTAATAAAACAATTTAAATTATAAAAATTATCATCATAAATACAATTATACCGAGAACAATATTTACTTTAATAAAATTAATTAATTAAAAAATAATTATTTTTTTATTCTAGTTTTAGAATTGGCTAGATAGTCTAATTTAATTTCAATTAACAGTTGGTCTGATTCCAGTTCAAACTGTTTGTCACCTCTACATAGTAGTAGTATTCATAAAATAATTTAAATTATAAAAATTATTATCATAAATACAATTATACTGAGAACAATATTTACTTTAATAAAATTAATTAATTAAAAAATAATTATTTATTTTTAGTGTATACTATAAATAGAAAAGGAAGTCTAGTCTTATATTTGTGATAACCAACAAATATGCATACTTTTTAATCTTATTTTCTCCAAAAACAAAAAAAAAAAATTATTTTCAAGACTCAAATAAGCTTACCAATCATATTTGATTTACATTTTAAACAAATTTTTAAATAACTATAAGACTAACATTAAATATCTTTTAAATGAGTTGTTTATGATTATAAGTAAATCAAATCTCTCCTTACTCAAATTTAATTTATTTATTATATAAATTTTAATATCAAATTTAAACGGCTTATTATCTAGTCGAGTAACTAAACTTTAAATGAATATATTTTTACAGTCTACATTTAAAACGGATTGGACCGTAAGCTGGGAAGCAGCTACATCGATTCGACATAGTTAAACCCCAACTTATATACTGCCACTTGAATTGAAGGGATGCATCAGATGACATGATATTCGCTTTTTTTACTAGGAAAAGAAAAAACAAAACAAAACAAAACAAGATTATTAACACATCATCAATTAGATCACCTCTTCTAGGAATCTTTTGCTTACATTTAAAGGGAACGAACACTTGGTTCTGGACTTTTCTCCAAACCAAGAAGTTGCATTTCTAAGACTTTCTTTTTTAAAAAAAAAAAAATTGCTTCAATTTCATCAATATTTTTGTTCCATCAAACAATGAATTCATTACTTTCGGTTGATCACCTTAAAAACAAAAACATAATTAAATTATTGTCCTTAATCAACCTATGAAATAAAGGGAAAAAGAAGAAAATTTTCTCTTTTTTAATTGAATCCAAAAATTCAAATTTTACCTGTGCGAAAATTTTCTTCTAGGGAAATTATAGGCATCCTCATGGCTGGGACGTTGCTTCCCTTGGTATAACTTAGAAGGCCCAGCCGGTTAATTTTAACATGATTCAGGAGTTGTAGTCAGTCGGGGTAAATTTACATGTAACTCATAAAGAATAATTAATATAATATAAAAATAAAATTACATAAAAGAAAACTAAAATTAATCTTTTTGCATAATTATTTAAGTAGGAACTTATAAAAATTTCAAATGAATGTTAATTGCAGCAAAATTAACATATATTTTTCTTATCTATAATACACGGGACTTTATATTCCGTAAAAATTGAAAACGTTATTTCTTTTATTCCTATATTGAAAAAATAATTTTCAAAATGTAGCTGGTGACCATCTAGTCACAAATGATTTTTTTTTTTTGTTGCACTAAATATGCTCTCCCAAAATCTAAAATTTAAATAATACATGTATAGAATTTTATTTTATTACCAAAAAAATATTTACATAAGTATTTAAATTTGGAATATATGATAAATATTTTGTTCATTTTAAATTAAAAAGACAGTTAAAATTTTATCTAAATTGTGTATAGCTCAAATTATTTTATATAATTAGTTATTTAAAGTTTTGTGTGTGTGTGTTATGTGTATTCTATTAGTTTTTTTTTTTATATATAAACTTTTTAGTGTTTTTTCTTCCTAAATATACTAACTGGAGTTAATTTTATATTTTAAGAGAAGATTAAATGGATTGGAGCATTTTGAAGACTTAAAGTTACAGTTTTGAACAAATTTGACCACTAAAAGATATTTTGAGAATTTCACCGCTCTAAACATCTATGGATAAATTTAGGACTTTCATGAGAATTAAAGTAGATATCTTAAATTTTTTGGAAGGGACTTATTTGTAAAAATCTTAATAAAATTATACCTTAAGTTGGTGTCTTCAATTTAGTTCAAGTTGGTGTCTTCAATTTAGTTCATATAAGCTGTCAAAGTTTTCCTAATTTGGTTAAGAGTTGTTCTCCAACCTTAAAAAGAAATTATGTGGACAAAATTTGTTGATTAAAGAAGCATTAAATCAATTGATTTAATCAGAATTTGAGCTGATAAAATCAGTGTTTAATAAAAAAATTTATATTTATAAAAATAATTGCAAAATTAACAATCATTTATGATAAATATTCACTGAAAATCATTTTCAATAGTTAAATTCAAACATTTTTAATTAAAAACATGGAAATATTTAATTGTATATTAATTTTTTAGTAGTGCAAGTATCAGCGAAACGGATGATTTTGACTGAATTTGCTTTATTTCTAGCTAGGTAACCTCAAAATAAGATAAATTCTTCGTTTGTTGTTGACAAAAAAGAACATTCCAATTAGGATTTGCATATAATAAGTGGGAATATATTCCTTCGTTCTCCACATAACTGTTTCTACACATTTCGAACACAAATAAAGATAAATAAACGTTTTGGCATCAATCCCGCTCGGTTGGCAAGAGTCCAAAAGATGGGTCGGCTGTAGATAGAATCAGGACCCAGAATTTATGCCAAAGCAAACACTCAAAACTTTCAGTTCTGCAATATATTATATAAGACCTATCAACTAAGAGAGAAAAAGAGCAAGCGAAGTAGAGATGGGCTGGTTATTGAGAGAAAGAAGGGGTCCAGTGTGGAAGCAAGGATGGGCAGAGCGAGCTCTAGCCTCCATATCTCCTCCTCCTTTCCCTCTACTTGCCATTTTACTGATAGTTTTCCTCCTTCTGTCTGTTTCAACCTATGTGAACTACAAGAGCCAGATGCAGTATAAATTGGTCAACTTCAAGTTGTTTCTCTTGTTCTTGCCCGTCATGTTAATCCTCATTGCCCAGTTTGTGTCCAAATGCGAGAGCTTCTTTTTCCCCAGAACAAAAGCCGAGTATGGCTCGAGCAATCGAACTTGGGACTTGCCTTGGGGTGTAGCGCTGTTGGTGCTGCTGCTTCTGGTGATGGTCTCCTACCGGTCATCTTTTCAGTCCATGTGGTCTCCAATTGTTTGGAGGCCCAACTAGTGTTTGACTCTGTTATCCATATGTGAATCATGTACAAAAGGAGTTTGTTGTGTAGTATAGAGACAGCTAGAAAGTTCATTTAGTCGCGTTTGGGACTCTGGATCATGTTTAGGCTATGGAAGAATGTGATTCCACAGTTTATGACGTTGAATTACAATGATAATGGCGATGACTGTGAATCATGTTTAGGCTGTCAAAGGGTGTTTTCGTAGTTTACAACTTTCAGTCTCTTTCATCTATGATTGATGTATGATGATGATGCGTAACGTTATTTTTGAGGGTAATGATGGTGATGGTTACTAGATAGCCAATCTTTTGTAAGTTTTCACCAGATGTGGAGGCTCTGCAATTTAAGGACAAAGCCAAGCAATTCTACCTTGAACCAGCAAACCCCTGTAATCTGCATTAACTGCTAAGAACTTGCTACAGGTCAAATGATACTTCATGGAGACAAAGCTACGCAATTTAACCTTAAAACTGTATACCTACACTCCATGGCCTGCATTAATCAACTCCAGCAGTTTATCCACATGACTTATTTATTTATTTATTTTTGGGGTGGGGGGGTTGTGGGGGGGGGGGAGGGAGCGGGCTGCACAATAGAAGAACTGGTAAGGTGTTTCTGATTTCTGTCATGTTACAGCCTTCCAGCCTGCCGGGATATGTTCTGAACATGGATTAGCATTCCAGATGCTTGATTCCAGCTATGCAAAGATGAGGTCTTTTTTTCACTTCTATATGCTTAATCTTCCCTTTAGCTTTCAGAAAGAGTACAATTTTCATAAACCAAAAATATTAGTCACAACTCATAATAGATAGAACTAAGAGACCCCAAACTTGTTGCAAAAAGAATGATCTATGATATTCTCTAGTACTGATCATGAAGAGAATTCTGATGGGATATGCTCTACTTTGCCCACTTCTCTCGTGCGAAATAATTTAGAAAAACCGGATAATCATGGTTTGATCAGCCTTCTCGTTGTAACATGACAATATACAACAAAATACTGCATTGTACAAAAAGACATTTCCCACAAGTGCACTGCAATGGCATTAAACAACAACTACTTGTCAAAGGTATGACAAATTTACCATTTACATCAGATGCAGGAGAATCTAAATATTACAAATAACAAAGCTCAATAAATAATTACAAAATTGAAAAGCTGCCAAGTTAAAATGAAAAGTTGCATAAGGACAAGGTTTCATCTGACAGGAGTAGGAGTGAACAATTTGGGAGTAGACGAATTCTTCAATTTAGGAACCTTGAAGGCAGAGGTGAACAACTTTGGAGTCTCCGTGATGTTATCAACACAAAATGCTTTTCTTTTTGAATTTCTGATTCCCTAACAAGAAGAAAAATGTAAACAAAAATGGATCAGCTTTGCAACAAATGAAATATAAAAATGATAACTCCAACAGTAACCTAAATAAAACAGAGGAATGACAACATAAGACGTCATCCAATGATATAGCAAAATCTGAGGCTTTTTTTTTTGTAACCATCATTATCTTGTCTAGATAGTTCTCGTTGTATGGCTGAATATTCAGAATGTTTCCAGCATGCAATTACTTGCGTTTTAAAGCAGCAAGTTTATAATTGTCCATCAAGCAAGCAAGCATGTGAAAATTTTTCCAATAACATGGAACCCCCCAACAATTTTTTTATAGGATGAATCTGTATGTTATAACCCTGGCCTTTCATAGTTTAGCAATGTGCAATTTCCTATACTTTGGTTACCAATACTATCCAGTACTGACCACTCAGTCATGCAACATCCAAGTTAAAGAAAATCTAAAACTAATATTTGTAATTTTGTTTCCACTTAAGTACCTTCTCGGTATCCTTAGGAGGAAGAACAACTTGTACAGAAGATGATTCTGTCTTGACAATAACATTACTTCTGCCCCTGCCACTGCTTTTGACAACCCTAGCAGAAATTTTATTTTCTGCATTGCAATGTTTTAGTGCAGGCATAACCTGCTCACTTTTAGACTTCTTCAACAATTCAATCTGCTGGGAGAGCTTGCATATTTTTACATTTGATTTGTTCGTGCCAGCCTCCATCTCTTGTATTTTAGTTTTCAACATGCCAATCATTTCATCCTTCTCCTTGTTGGATGACTGAAGCAGCTCAACATGGGCAAGAAGAGTTGCAATCTTTTCATTTGCCTTTTCCACTTCTGCTTCTTTACACTTTAATTTCTGTGTGAGATTGCATTCTAAAACATTATACTGATTCCATACAAAACTTTTCTCTTTCAACAAAGCAGATATCTCAGAACTCTTTTCAGAAGCAAGCTTCTCAAGTTCAAGCTTTAGCTTTTTCACTTCCCCTTCTGGCACTTTAGAATCAGCAGTCTTGAAACTGCTATATCTCCCTTCTTTCTTTTTCCGGTTAGGGTCCTCGGAATTACTCTGTTAAACGCAAAGCACACCAATTAAAAGCCGACAAAAACGTCTAAACGCATAAGAAATTCAAAGAAAGAAAGGGAACATACTTTTAGGTTACATGAGAAATAGTGTAACAACTGTCTAAAGTCTGCCAGTTCATCTTCCGTTTGCTCTGCAATCAGGATAAGAAATGCAGTGGTGCATAGTTAAGTAATATATAGACGAACTGACCGAAAATTCAAAACCACAGATAGATTAATTACCAAGACATGATATTTGTCAAAGTTTCGATTGGCAACAAAATAGATAATGCTGCCGATAAGAAATCACCTCAATCCTCCATAAACAACACCACAAAATTTTAGATGTGTGCTACAAATTCAAAACGTATTTTAACAAACAGTTCAAGAGAATAGAAGAAGGAGACTGGTGGATTCAAAAACTTGTAAATTTGTACACATGAAATTCAGAAAACTTTATGAGAATGCCACTATAACATATTCCTGGGGTTATTACTCTTTTGCGGAAAGGAGTCTTTAGTTTCCTGGACAGGGACAGCGATGGACTCGTCATTGATTTTTAATCTTGTGGTAGGTGCCAAAAAGAACGAAAGAAAATTCCCGAAAGGAAAGGATTTTCTTTTGAAATTTATAAGAGAGGAAAAATGAAAAAAAAAAGAAAAAGAAGGAACTTGAAACGCCATAAATACAAAGGAGACAGACCCAATTTTAATTTGTGAACGGAGACCTCTCTGTGTTTCAGCCCTGCAACCAAATCAGATTTTGAGGCATCCAGCAACCGTTCCATCTCTTTAACCACCAATTCCTCCTTCATCTACGCAAGAAAATTCCCCAAAAAAAAGAAAAAAAAAGTAAATCAATTCGAATCCAGACGTTTCCAGAAAGACCATAATTTGAAATTGAAAAAAGAACCAGAATTTGAAAAAAAAAAAAAAAAGAAGAAGAAAAAGGAAGCGAAGGCCTACTTGAGAGATGCGATCTTGGTAAAGACAAGTATCAGAAACCCATCGTTCGTATTGCATATTTAATCGATCTTGAAGGATTTTCCTATCTTTGAGCAGCGTGTCGAGCTGTTGTCGTTGATTCTTGACCAATTTAACCAGTCCCGTAAATATTTTATCCCATTTTACGCGATCTGAAGATGCTTGAGAATGATTCACTAAAAAAGAAGACGCTTGATAGGGCGCTAGAGCACCCATTAACAATAATCAATCTAATTAGCAGAAAAATAAAAACCAAAAATTATAAAAAAAAAAAAAACAGAAAGAGAATCGAGACTTGTTGGGATGGGAGTTTCAGAGTTGTTTGAAAGAAGCACAGAGTCAGAGCGTCGTGAGTGTGCGATGCGATTCGAAACAGCAGAGAGTTGGTTTTCAACCCCAACGGTCGATTTTTCCTTGGTATTTAAAATTCAAAAAAAAAAAATTAAACAAAAAAAAGGAACAGAAGAGCTGGCCTCGTCTCGCCTCTCCTCGCCTGTTTTTTTTTTTGTTTTTTTACTTCGATCTAAACGCCTCTCTTTTTCTTCGTCCTCGATCCTAACGCTTCTCTTGTTTTTGCTAGGGTTGGGCATATTTCTTTTCGTGATGGCTTTTGGGCTTTAATATTAGCACCTATGGGCCAACAAGAGACTTCCTAGCCCAAACTCGCAGGGGAAGGAAACCGTACTGCATTATTATATTTATTAAAAAGTATATTTTTAATAAGTAGACACTGATTTAGATAGTAAGAGTCTAAATTTATTTAACTAGAGGTCTCGGTTTTGAGTTTTGAGAATGTAGTCGCGTTAAATACCTGTTGGGAGACCTTTACCACCTTTCGGAGTCCTATCCGGGTCGGTTCAGATTAGTCAGCCCAATGGACTGGATACTGGGCGGTCTAGACAAAAAAAAAATATTTTTATATTTTTATAAAAAATGTAAATTTTGAGTATAATATTTTTAAAAAAGAAAAAATAAATTCGTAAATAATTAATTTTCTCTAAGACAACACAAAGAGAAATTTATAAGTAGTTTTCCTTCCCCTCCCAATTTTTTAGGAAATTTTATTCCTTTTCTATTTTCCTTCATTATACATATATATGTTGTACAGATTTTAAACATATTTGAATAACTTTTAATATAAATTGAGTAAATTGTAATATGTGTTAGATTATAATTGAGTTTCTAACTGCAATTGTTGCTGTAAATAATATCAAAATTGTCTAAGAAAATAAACTTACTAATATCTATCAAATTTAATTCATACTTTTATTAATTTTTGAAATTAATTTGAAATACTGTTGAAGTAAATAGAATAATTAGAAATGAGAATAATATATAATGTCAATTATTTTTTTATGTTTATTTTTATATAAAATTTTTGATAATAAGTCATTAGTTAAATAAAATTCTACTTGGCTAAGATTTATATTATTAGTGCTTCAAAGTGTGCATTCTTGAGTTAAAGTCTTTTAGTATTCCAACAATTAAGGAATATATGATTTACTTTAATATGAGAGTCTCCCAATGATCACCACATAAACAAAACAATTAAGGAATATAAGATCCAGTTCAGTCGATGCCAAATAAGCAAATAAGTAGGTGTTTGGTTTTACTGATAAAAGGTACTATTGCTGTGGGAAATCAAAAAATAAAGCAAAATGGTGTTTGGTAATTTTTTTAGGTACTGCTGTTGCTGATAGAACCTATAAACAGCTGCTTATTAGAAAAGAAGGGGTCCCTTATTTTTAATTTGATCAGCAGCTGATAAATTATGTTATTAAAAAATTACCCTTAACTTAGCTATACAATTTGAAGCCCGTACCGTATTGGGTCAAAAGGTAGAGAACCTATAGGAAAAACGTACAAAAGGTACTTATGCAGAACGGATGGTCCACCGAAAAATATAATATAACTTTTTTAGATAAAATATTATTATTTCTTACTTTAAAAAAAAAAAAAAAGCCTCCGACGTGAATATTATCCATCTATTTCTTCTGCCTTAATACTGTTTAAACACTAATATGAATATTTAAAAGTAATATAACTTTTTTAAACATAATAATTAGTAATAAAAATAATATTTTTAAATATATTTATTATAATTGTAGTTGTTCTTTAACTCACATAAATTTTATTTATGAATACGTTATAAGTTATGTTAAGTAGAGTTTAAAAAAATAAGTTATCATAATAAAATTGTCATCCCTATAACTAGTCCTCCATTTGTTTCATGTAAAAGAGCGGAAAAAATTGGAATTTTGCTTGGAAAAAAATGGATCTAAATAATTATTCAAAATGAAAGAAAAAATGGATGCAATATATATGAATATTTTTAATAAATAAAATTAGTTTCCTTATACAATAAAACAATCAAAATATCAATCTTAGATCTCTAATTTTAAAAAAAATCAGGTCTAAGAAATGAAACCAAACAAATGACAACAATCTAAAGAAATTAAAACACATATTAATTTTAAAACAAATTTTTTGATCAGATTTTTTTTCATAAAATTTAAAATCGCCCATTCAATTGTAAAATACAAGCAATATTACATTTGTTCGAGATAGGTCTAAAATTGTGAGAATGGTTGATTTTGTAGGTCTTTAGAAAAATCAAATGTAGACCCATATATAAGTGCTCCCAAGATTTTGGGTAAGAGTAAAACTGAAGGCAAAAAAATATAATGGTGGATGAACGTTGTAGAGCTAGTCAGAGTGAGGGCCTTATTGACTGTATTAGTAGCCTTCAATGCGATGAGCAGGTCCTTAAACTAGAATCAGACCAGATCAAAGCACAAAGAGTTACACAATCAGTCCTACTAGGTAAAATCATATCAACTATGACATTCAATGCAACCATTCTTAAATCCATTATAAAGAAGGTTCAAAACTTAACTATTGTCCTGAAAATATAGACACTGAAAACAAATTTTTTTCCTTGTTTTTCCTTCAATAAAGAAAATGACAGGAGGAAAGTTCTTAATAGAATTCTATGGAGTATCACAAATCAACTATTGATTATCAAAGAATGCCTCCAAATTTGCTGTTGGAGGGCGTGGATCTCTTTGTCCCTCCTCTGTGGCTTCAGGTTCAGGGATTGGCTTTAGACTAAATGACAAGCAAGAATGCCATGAGAATAAGTAGCATGTTTGAAGGCTTGCCAGGAGTTGACTACACCTTAGACAATGCCTTGAAGTGAAACACTTACGTTTGGGTATCAGTCATTGTCAAGGAGGATGAGCCGTTGAAACTAGTATTTCGTAGCAATAGGCTTGATGGTGCAAATGACTTGATTCATTTCAAGTATAAGAGGCTTTTGGATTTTTGTTACATCTGCCAGGTCTTGGGCCATATTAAAAAAACCTACCATCTCAAAAACGATGAAGCTATGCAGGCAAATAGGGACTTATGGTCTAAATTAGGGCCCTGACTCTAGGCAGAAACGATCGCAAGAAATTTGCTTCCTCGTCGCCTATAAAGCCCACAAATTCGGGCTCAGGAGGGGGAGGCTTTGAGAGGGACGGCGCACGCAGCAGAGAGAGGCAAGGAGAGGTGGAGGAAGTGGGTACATTCACGCATCGACAACTTCTCCACGGGCATCGATTTCCATGAAAGTCAATGGCAATAAATGCCATCTGTCCCCCGCTGTCAACTTAGACCTGTTACCCTCAAACATTGATGTTTTGTATAATCACCCATTACAAGAATGCTTGTCAAGTGGCTTGAATAATTCTACTTCTCCAAACAGAACGCCTTAGAGGACATACCTCGCTGTATAAAGTGCTAACATTTATCGAAACAACCTTAAACCTAGCAGAGAAGAGATTGACCTCAAATCCCAGCCTATGTTCATCCCCACACTAAGGTTCATTAAGGATGTAAAGATGAAGAAATACCTACTTTCATGAGACTACGTGAATCAAAACCCATTGAGTTCTATGATATCAATCAATCTCCAAAGAGTTTGTTTTTATTTGTAAATAACAAAACCCTAGGATTGGAAAAGGCATGAAGTAATTGTGTACCTATCTTTCCATAATGCACATCAACCTACAAACAAGCAAGGTATTGAGCCCCTAACACCAAGCAAGAATTAAAACACAATTACCAAATTAATAATTAAATATCATTAATCAACAAAGAATATTACAACATATTCATGAGAATTGATAGTTCCAACCTAAATCCTAGAAATGATATTTAGCTATCCATAATCATAAAACCAAAACCAAAAGACATAGATAAAAGATCAAACATAGAAAATCAAAAAGAATAAAAACAAAGAAAGAGAAAAGAAATCTCTTCAACCTCCAAATGACGGTCTTAATCTTGCTCTTTCGGGTTTTCTTATGTGTGACTCGACTTTTCTTTCTTCTTTTTTCTCTCCACTTTTTGTTCAGGCTCCCCTCACATTCTACCCCCTCTTTTAATTAATATTTTGTGCCTTCTCTTGATTCCCCAAAACACCCTTAGGATTTTGCTCCTTAATCCCAATTCTGGACAAATTCTAACATGTGCAATGTAGCCCAATTTTCGTCCTCTTTTAAGTAGAATTAGAACTCGGTCCAATACGCAGAAGTTGTAGCTCTTTCTTTTACCCTTCTTTGGGCTCAAGAGTCATTTGAATCCGAGTTGTATTGGAAGAGTTATGCCCAAAATACTGAATAGGGGTTATTCTAGATGGGAATTCTCTTAATTAGGAAATAATCCCTAATTAAAATAGGATTTGTCTTCAAAATCGCTTCCATGTTAACTAAAAGTCTTTCTGATATTCTTTTTATTCTTTTTTTAATGTCCATAATGAAGGAATTTTTCATCTTTTGACCCAACTCAACTGCAAATATCCAATTCGCCTGGCTCCTACAAAAGAATAGAAAAATTACTTAAAATTCTCATAAAACTGAACTTGTTGCAATATTAATTGGACATAATTGGCACTGAAAGTAAGGGGAAATATGGGTCAAATTATATGCAATCAACCCACGGGACTTGGGGAGAAAATGTAGTGGTTCAAAGGGCCTACTAAATTAAAGTGATCATCCAGCTAGGCTGATGACTAATAAGAGTTGTTAGGGTCTCAATTACTCTTTTCACCAATTTGCATCTGCCAGCAATATATATTATCAAAATAAATAAGCTATATAACGCTGACAAAATTTGTGTTGTGCTATAATAAAACCACTACTGGCTAAATAAAATAAGCAAAAATAATATCTCGTCTAAGATGGGGTGGCTTATTATTCCATCCCCCACCGTTGACGACTCAACAAGTTAAAGAATCTTATTTCAAGGAGTATACATTACATCTTCAACTTGCATTGTTATCTTTTATTCTTTTTGAACATTACTTTTATTGTAACATATATCAAGTAGGAGAAAACAGGTCGATTATCTATTAAAAAATATTATATTGTTATATAAGACAACATAATATTGGATACTACTTAAAATCATATGTATATACGCTTCTCTTTTAAATAAAATTTTTAATGTAAAATAATAATATAAGAACATATGCGCGTAGAGCTATTAATAAAACTAGTTACAAAATATGTCTATGGGAAGTCACTACCAAGCCTGGACAATGAAGTTAAGCAAATACAAATATCTAAAGAGAAAATGTAGATGTGCCCATGGGTTAGGGATGGATCGCCAAAAAAAATTTAATGGGGAAAATATTGTATGTATAGTTATAATAATAAAATTAATTTATATGTTGAAATATAAAAAAGATTATATTAGTTATTTAGAGTAATAAATATTATAATTATATCTTAAGAATTTTGATATTTTAAAACTATCTTTTTATCTTTTATATATTCAAATATATTTTCTATATAAGTAATAATTCAATCATTTCGTTAGTTATCTCTCACGTGATTACAATGTAGATTTTTAAATGATGTTTATTGTAGATTTTTTTGTGTAACTATTGCATCCGATAAAATTAGAGTCAATTTTATCAATAAATACATGTTTAGGTAGATAATGTGTTTCTAGATATTTTTTCTTTTTAATGTTCATTGGTACTAATTTGTTTTATTAAAATATAAAATGTTTAAAAAAAATTCATTCAAATAATTTGGAGTGTAAATGAAATGAAATTAGAAGGACAATTCAGTAGGCTCCAACATTTAATAAAATTTAATTTTAGAAAGTAAAATTGTAAATCTTAAAACTCAAAAAGATATATTTGAAAAAAAAAACGAACAGTTCCAAAAAAAGAAAAAACGGAACCATTTGACCCAAAACCATAAAGAAGGAAAAAAAAAAAGACATTGTTGAGCCTCAAACCCGAAAATAGGAGGCAAGAGTTGGGAGGGGACATAATGCCCCTATGGTCTGAGTGAAATACCTAGTATTTTTCAAATTATTAAAAAAATAACAAATTATCTACATCTGTCCTTGCCCTGGATGATGTGGCATGGAAAAAAAAATAAATGGGACTAAAAGGGCGGGTTTGCAGTGTGGATTTGGGCGGCAAAATTGCCACCAAGTGAGGCCCAATGTTTCCCTCTCTCTCTGAAATGTAAGGAAACCAATGAAGTAAGAACCAGACCGGACCGGCCGGTTCAACCAGAAAAACTGAGAACCGGTCCTAGGAAACCAATGAAGTAAGAACTGGACCGGACTGGCCAGATCAACCGGAAAAACCAAGAACTGGTCCTAGGTCCGGTCCAGTTTAAGTCTAAAAATGAAATTCAGACCGGACTGGAAAAAATCGGTTAAAAACTAGAAAAACCGGTCAAAAATCGGGAAAACTGGCAAAAAACATATTTAGCGAACAGTTACCAAATGTCTTTTGCTGCATTTATTTGTGTAAGTCATCGTGGTCATTTGATATTATTAGGAAGTTTTATACTTAATAATGAAAAGGCTAAGACATACAAATGGTTGTTTGAGACGTGGATGCAGTGTATGGATGGGAAGCATCCAGATGGCATCATGATTGATCAATGTGGTACAATCGATGAAGCCATTAAGACAGTTTTTACTAACAGTCGACAAAGATGGTGTTGGTGGCAAATAGTATGCGAATTCTCAAAAAAGCTTGCAAAACATCAAACTTATAATGAAGTGAGAGATGCTTACATAAATGTGCTTAAGGAATCCCTAACTTGTAATGCATTTGATGATAATTGGGAAGCCACAGTTTCACAATTTATTCTTGAGAAGAATGAATGGATAAATCATTTGTTTGAAAATAGGAATCGAATGGCACCGACATATATGAAACCTTATTTTTGGGCTAGAATGTTGTCATTGCAAAAGAGGGCGAGTATGCACTCATTTTTCAATAAATATGTTCACTTGAGGAGCACTCTAAGGCAATTTGTTGAGGAATATCAAGTGGCAGTAGAGGTTAAGGTCCAGAAAGAAGTTGGGGAGAATAATTTGAATGGAAGCAGTTACATTCCCTGTGGTACGCATTTCCCAATTAAAGAGCAGTTTGAGAAAGCATACACAAGTAAAATATACAAACAAGTTCAAAACAGTTAACTGAGATAATGTACTGTGATTTTTAAGCACTATTTGAGGAAGGAATGAATAGGATATATGAGCTGTTCGAGCTCATGAAGGACAGGAGTTCAAAAATATGGTGGGTGAGGTATTTACTGAAGTTTGAAGTAGAAATAATAGTTGTTTCATGTAATTGTAAATTGTTTAAGTGAATGAGATATCTTGGTGCTCATGCATTTAAGATTTTGATGATTAACGATGCGTAGGCGATACATGAGCAATATATATTGAGAAGGTGGAGAAAAGATGTTGAGAGAAGCCGCTCGAGTGTGAAGGTTTTATAGCAATAAAATGTCTACAAAGATACTCCTGACAAAAGATTTAGAAAAAATTTTTATGCATTTGTGGTGAGTGAGAGCAAGTTTTAGTTTATGTGCAAGGTTTGAAAGTGCAGAACCTAGAGGTAGAGACTTAGAGCGAAGATGCAGTTGTAGTGGAATGAGAGATATCTGTTAATGGTATGCAATATGATGGATATGTGCATGACCCTGATGCTATTATTAGTAGAAAGTTGAAGGACCCAATTTGTGTAAAGCAAAGGGGTAGGCAAAAATGCAAGCAGAATTCAGCTATGGAGAAAAGCAATGAGAGAAAACCATGAAGAAGGTTAGGAAATGAGCATTAGAATCTTGTCACCTCAGCAATAGAGTTACTTGAATGAGTTTAAAAGATTAACACCTGTGCATGAAAGAATGTCTTGCAAAAATAAAAATAGATGTGATGATAAAATTTTGTTGTTTTGTTGATGATAAAACTAAAATGAATTTTTTGTGTCATTTTTGTTATTACAGGCAAATCAAAGGCACTTTCAGCTAGATCAGAGTTTGGTAGCTACTCTTTCTATGGGCTGTAAAAATCTGAATGGTGGTCAGGTAAGAAGAATAGGTTGTTAGGAAGGTTACTTGTATTGTTAATGCAAATTAGTTGAGTTCATATAACCAACATACAATGGTAATATTTAGGCACCATGTTATGCATATAAAATTTAGGTCTTGACTAGGACAAGATGACAAATATTTGTATATCTTTTTCAGACAAATGAAACAAATCCATTTTTCCCAACATGTAATTGAGCTTGAACTACGTCAAAAGCTCCTTTCATGTGGGATGTGCTCCTAGAGTAGCATTTCATCTAATTCAAAAAAATCAATGAGGCTTTTGGGACATTTCTTTGATAATTTTGTCATTGTTAGCTTCATGTGCATTTTATTTTTCTAGTCTATCAAATATGTTAAAGGGGTATCTTAGGTATATAAGTTATTGTAAACATGTGTGTAATCCTTGTTGCCAAAAGAAAGTATAGATGAAGTCAATTGAAGGGTTGTATGTTGAATTTGATTTTGTGTGGAAAGGCATTGTGCATGGTTGTATGATTGATGTAATTGGACAGGCTTTGCGTATTATGACATCTAGGACTATATGCAAGGACATGAAGATTTTAAAGTGGCTCTACTACTCTTTGGGGTTTTGAGTACCATCATAGGCCTCTAAAGATGGTAGCTTGAACTTATCATGTGTTGGAGCCTCTTGGATCCCCCCAAATAGGAACATCTCAACGCTCCTTCCACAATTTCTTAAGAAAAGTCTATTTTAATCCTCGCAAGGCTGTTATGTAAGCTTGCATATTTTTCGGCTATTGTGAAACGTGATCGATTGGCATAAGAGTAGGTACATGCCTGAATTCTGTCTGTTCATTCTCTGCGACTTGTGTCCAGCTTCCTTTTAAACCGTTAAAGCCTTCTGACTTAAACTATCAATGATGAAGTCTATAGGAAGGATCGAATGAGGAACCATCATCATGAGTGCAACGAGGTCTATACAATCTCCCGTTCACACAATGTGAGGGTCCTTTAACTCCCCATGAATAAAGTCGCTAAGTCCCTTCCCCAACCCTCTCTAGCTGAGGGGGTCGTTGACGGTCATTGACCCCTGACCCTAGTGGTGAAGGCTAGTCAGCAACTCTTACATCTCTCGAGCAGTAGTGTCTTGTCATTGGGTGTCTAGGCCTATGATGGTTTCTTTTGGGCTTGGTACCATAGGCGTGCCTTGGGACATAAGGAAGGCATTCAATAACATACAAGGCCTCCATCTGGCTTTTTAGGATAGCTAGTTGATCAGTTGAAGTCACTTCTAGACTATGGCTTGTGGATGTTCCTCTTGCCTAAGTACCAAATTTATGAGTAGTTGAAGTCGAGGCAAAATAGAAGGAGACATTTGCATGTCTTCCTCTTTGAGATGTCAAGGTCTTGTTGGATGCATTCTATGGCGTCTATTTGGGAGTAGAGAAGAATGACAGCATTGGTTGATCCATTGGGGCCAAATGCTTTAAAGCAGTGAGTGCCTAAGTCTTGTCGCAACTTCCAAAATAGATAACTAATAAGAACAAAAAGAGATTGGAGAGGCACGCAACTTCATGTTCTCACAGATGGTCCTAATTGATAGTGTCTTTTACTAGAAACTCAGTTGCCATGTGAACCACTCAAATGGACCTACAAATTAGAAGACAGTTTGGCACTTCAACGCTCAAGTCAATGATGACACAATAAGGCAGAGAGAGCTATGGTGGTTCCCTTAGTGTGTTTAGGAGGCCAAACCTTTTTGCGAAGGGGTCTTCCTCTCGGGGAGTTCTTAAGTGTGTAGTGAGAAGGAGAAAAGGCCAAGACAAAAAGCCCATGTGTTTTCCTCTATACTTGTATATTTGTCTCTCTGTTTATGTTTTTTTTACGCGCAACTAAATGATAACGATAGTTTAAAATTATAAAAAAGAAAAAAAATCGTTGTTTGGTCCTAGTGATGGAAGAGATAGTTGATGGGACCTATCAAACTCTGCTCACAAGCATCATCGTAGAAGTTGCTAGATCAACGACTTGAGACTTTTTGCTTATTAGCTTGGATTCTTAGATTGAGCCGTTAGTATATCTCATTATAAGCCTTGCCAGGCAATCAATGTCTTGATGTTCCTTTGTTTTTTTTTTTTTCTTTTTTGGATTTTTTGGAGTTAGAAGCCTAGTATATGGAAGAAGACAAAGGATGAGCAAAAAAAAAACGATGTTCGAATTCCAAATTAAATCTTTCAATTAAAAGTCATTATTTCTAACTACTTTAATAATTAAGTCATCTATGTCTTGAAGTTTGTGCCTATGCTATATAGTCAAAGTCTTATCAATTAATAACATTCATATATGTATAGTGTACCATAACCAAGTACCAAGCAAAACATAATAATGTGGAGGCAAAGGAAGGAATGCCTTATCATTGTGGGAGGGAGGCAGGGAGGGGAACTAGGCTTCCGTCAATTGGTAAAAAGTGAAAACGAAAATGAGAGTCACGCACCACACATAATCCTTTCCACGCTTGCTAGATTGCATTGCACAATTTAGAGAATCGTCTACATAAATTTGCTGCTATGCTTTGTATAATATAAATATCCCAACAAAATACTGCACATCATTCATTCAATTAATCGCCCGATTTGAATTGTTTCTCAACTTTCCTTCTGACTTCCCTCGTGACTGCTTAACTGCTAAGCAAGCTAGGCTAACTTTTTTCTAGAAGTGCATGCAGGTCACATCTACATGCCACCGGATCCTCCTATTCTGTTAACCAGTTCTATTATCCCAACTGCTTACTGTTAGAAATAAAGAACTAAATATATTATATTATATATATAAATAATTATGATTAGGAGTAGGACCCATCCTACTCAAAAACTCTAAAAAGACAAGGTTACAGCATGGCAAGGTTGGTCAGGTCGAGAAGGCAGGAAGTTAGACTTGGCAGACACATCTGATATGATGATACAGAAAGGTAAGAGTACTCGTAATAGTAATGGAAATGAGATGGCCGTTTTGTTTTGTAACGCCGACGCATTAAAAGAACGACTTCATTGTGCTTCGGATCTTTCGTCTATCGGGAGTTTGTGAGGTTCAATTGGCTTGTTTGCTTTGCTATTTTACTTTTTTCTCCTTTTTTTTGGGGGTCGGGGGAAGGGGGTTGGTGTTGTTGGTGGTTTGGTTTTGGAAGGAGGCAATCTATTTTTGGGACCAAGGAAAGATAAGAGACTCCTGGAACTGAGTGAGAAAGGGAATGCGGTGGTGAATAGTGGTTGAATTTGTTTTCTGTTTAGGAAAATTAACAACAACAACAACGACAATAATAATAATAATAATAATAATAATAATGAATATAGGATATTCCCAGGGGTTTTAAGGATTGTAATGAATTGGATTCTTCAGGGTTTTTTTTTTCGCCACTAAAGAATTATTAAATACTGCTTAAAATTTTCCAAAGTTTTTCACGGGGCGTGGCTGGAAACATCAAAGAGAAGAGCTTTTTCTTTATCCTTTTTCTGTGTTCAGATATCTGTATTGCCCTTTTATTGAATCTCTCTCTCTCTCTCTCTCTCTCTGTCTGTTCCCCTGCTATCTGCGTGTGCACTTTTTATTTCACGGAGAACCTGATTCTCTGAACTAACACGAGAAACGAATTACTTTTATCGTTTCCTTCCTTCCTCTTCTTCTTCTCTTATTATCCTTTATTATTATTTTTTTTATTCTTATCCTCATCAATCTGTTTTTCGTTCTTTTCTATCTCTGTTGTTCTCTTTTGGCCTTTAGTTTCCTTTTCTCAGTGGCTTCATTAGAGAAGGCCAGGCGGAAAGTAAAACAAAGATACACTGCCTTAGCTTCTTCCACTTTCTCAATTCGCATATATATATATATATATATAGAGAGAGAGAGAGAGAGAGAGAGAGAGAGTGAGTGAGTGAAGTAGGAGCGGAGAGATATCTGGCAAGCGAAGCGGGCGACCAAATAGATCTTCTCTCACGCACAGGACAACAGCTTCTTTAACCTTTTTTTTTTTTTGCTTTTTTCCTTTTTCATTGAAAGGACCGTCCTCAATTTTTTAAGCGCAAAACACACGCAGAGAGAGATCTGGGTTTGACTTAATTTGGATGGATTCTGAGCCTTGAGAGCCCTTCTGAAGAAGATGATGTTGTTGTTGTTAGTGGCGGTGGTGCAAGTGCAGAGTTAAGTTGTGATTAAGATGATAGAAACGGACAAGTGCCGGGACGTAAGGCGTGGAGCCACTCGGTTCCCTCGACGGATTAAGCAATCTGGACACTCCCAGCTCCTCTATGGTGAATTTGCATTTTCCCTTTTTTCTTTTTTAATTTTTTGTTTTTGTTTTTTTTTATTCTTGTTTCATTATCAATTTGTATTTCTGGTCCCCAAATTCACGTTTTTGTCAACTGAACAGTGACAAATACCCCGTCCACTCCAGCCCCCTTTTGGGTTTACTTGTCGTTTTCGCAATGTTCTTATTATAATTCGTTGCACATTTTTTTTGTTGTTTTATGTCATTCCCTACTACTTCTTGTGGTTTGTTGTTGTTCGTTATTTGTTTGTGTGCTTTTAATTTATTCAAGGTCTGACTCCGACCGGTGTTGCTGGCCTTGTATCGTCGGAGAAATCGAAGAAAGAAAGAATCAAGAGACTGAGTGCCGTTAATAAGTCGAATCCGAGCTACGAGGAGGAGGAGGAGGAAAAGGAGGAGAAGTGTGAAATGGGTTGCGACGTGTCGGATAGGGAAGAGGAGCTTCCTTCACAAGAACCATCCTGCAATAGCGCTGGTGGTCCTGGCAAGAAATTCAAGCTGCCCAGAAAGGTGGGTATCATTAATTGTCGTTGTCAGTCAGGTGAAAGAGGTTCTTCGTTTCTAATTACAAATTAATTGTTTTGCCTTTTCTTTTCGGAGTTTTAATTCGTTTCGTCTGTGGAGTGTGAACCTAATTTTCCTCATTTTTCGTTTTCAAAGTAAAGTATTCCTAGTTTAATTGAGTTTTGCTGCAGTTTTCTGATGACTGCAGTGGCGTTAACCATGCCCCTGTTCCCCGGAAGCTGCGGTCAGGTGTGTACAGTACATTGTCGGAAATGTACACTCTTCACCCTCATTCTTCTTTTATTTTCTCCATTTTTATTTTTTATTTTTTATTTTATTTATTCATTTATTTTTTATTTTTTTGGTTTTTGGGGATGGCGGGGTTGTATTGTCTTGCCATGCTACTGAATATTGATAGTCTGTTCATTTTCTTGGTGCTCACTCTTTTTTTCCTTTTTTTCTCTTTTCAGATAAAGTTTATTTGATATTGGATCTTTCTGGGAAACTTCCTTTTTGCTTTAGCAATGCAACGTTGGTTTAGAACAGAAGCAAAAGTTTTTACTTTTTTTTTTTTCCCCTTCTTTTTGGGGACGCGAGATTCTGTCTATGTCCTTTTTAATTCCATATTTTATCTTAATATTCCGACTTTCATGATGGATTGATTGATTCTTCACAAATAATTATAATGCATTGTAGAGCTTATTGCTTCTCGTATGTCCACTTTTCCAAGGGAGATACTTCAGCCTTTTCTTGTGAAACAGAATTTTTTTTTTTTCCTCTTTTCCCTTTTTCCTTTCCCTCATGGTAGAAGTTAATGGTTTTGTTAGGCATCAACTTAATCGTTGGAAATATTTGCATTTAATTGACAGCCATGAAGAAACGCAATCGCGAATCCATCTCCCCACCTTTTCCACATCCAAGGGGGCTGAACCAGTCCACTGGAGGTGTCGAATCACCCAAAAGGGACAGCTTTAAGAAGTCAAAACTGAATGTGGTTAGTCGGTTTATATCTCGATACCAGTTTCAGTTTCTTATTCCTTTTGGATTGAGCGTTTCAATTTACATGAAGATATAACTGCTTTTCTAGAAAGGAGTCAACTGGTCCGCTAAACAGAGTGTTTGTGGACCAATGACCAAGGATGAGGAAGAAGTGGTGGAGACCCTGTACGCCTTGGCTGGAATGTTCCCAAACGATGACAGCAAATTGGACATTTCGTCTTTTGACACATTGCCAGCAGCATCGCCTGAGGCTAATCGGAGCACTCCAACTGCATTGCAAGGTATTCCTTGTTAAAATTCTCTAGATGTTAACCAAGTTATTCTTTTAGTTCATGTTGTTAGCTGAAGTTGTGCTGTTTACTAGATGGTGCAGCTATAAAAGAGGACCTAATCTCAAGTTGCCTCCCGAGAACTGATGAGATTGCCAATCCTGCTTTGAACTTAGAGAGATCGCCTGAAGAAATGGTCAAAGCTAATTCTTTAAATGCATCCAGTACTCGGGAATTCCCCAATCTGCCTAGTAGCAGAGCACTCTGCAAAGAATTGGGCATTTCTGGTGGTCTTGTGAATTTGCGCATTCTGTCGCCAAAGCATGAGAAAGGAAGACAAGTGTGCAACTCAGCTGACTCTAATATTCTACCTGCAGCACACAAAGATACTGGGTATACTCTTCTGTTATGAACGAAGGTCATTGATTTCTTTCACTAATTGTATTTTCCTGCCTTTTTGTCTTTAATCTCCACTTATTGATCATGTAGCAACCTGCCACCTGATAGCAAGCCAGAGATTGCTTTGGGGCGGGTAAGCTTAATTCCCTGGTCCAAGGACAACTTCTCTTAATACAGTGATTTCAGAATTTCTTTTGATTTCTTTTTTTTTTTTTTAATCTTTTAGACTGCAGCTTGCAGAAATCAACTGCACCAGCATGTTAAAGCTAATGAATCCAGAGCAAAGGGTAAAAGCTAGCTTGCTACTCTAGTCTTGCAAAGAGTTTCATAACAAATTGTCAATAAAATTGCTCTCTTTTTACATCTCAAGGTCTAGAATTGTGGCCAGGGTTGTCTTCTATGGTGTCAAGTGGTACCTGGAGTCGTGGTCCTCTGTCTGAGTAATTTTTCATCCTTTTATCTGATCTTGTACCCTTTGTCCAATTAATTTTGTTTCTATATTATAATGCCACTTTGCAATCTCAGATACTCTGCCGCTAAAATTCCTTCTTGGCTGGATTCGGCTCTCCGTGCCACTGGGCCTGATTCATTACAAAATGGTCACTCAACTGGAAAGGTAAAGAGAAGTGGTAGGCTATATTACTGCCACTAATATTGTAGTTTGACTGCTGATGACGTTTTCATTTGAGCTATCTGATTTAGCACTGTTGAGATTGCATTGTGGCTATGAATCATACAGATTTATGAGACAAACAATGATAGAAGATCATGGAAGAGGTGTGTAACTCATGTCCACATAAGTCGTTTTATCCGTATTTTACAAACACGGGAGAGTACAGACAGCTTAGTGCTGCATGGAAATCAGCTTACACCTCATGAGATATTAGAGCAAGGAGTGCTTATGACTATGAATGACCTTAATGGGATGGGGAATGGCTCAAATAGAGCTACTTCAGCTAGAAGCACAGTTGACCCTACTGGGAAAAATCCAAGTGAAGTTAGCAAAAGTGTTTTTCAACTCCAACGGTTTCATCAAGAGCAGCCAAATGCTGCTGTGGCATCTGGGGGATACAATTCTCAGAAGCAGGTACATAAAGTATTCAATTTCCAATGCTTTTTGTAAGCATCCAATTCTGTTCTGATAAGTTTCCGCTGTCTTCCAGAGTTTTAATTTCTTGCCTTTGTTGGCTGGCGGTAGCGGGGTGGAAGCTGATAATGGTTTTAATAGGGGCAGAAATGGTGTGGAACCAGTGTCTCAACTACAGCTTCCTTATCTTCACTCACAACCACAATTGCAATATCACACACAGTTGCCTTTCTCTATGTCCCAAGCACGTTCTCCTTCCTCAGCCTATATTGAACAGCGTTCAGCAGCAGCAATAGTAGCAGCAACACAGCAGGTTTTTTCCCAACTTAGATTGCTATCTGGGATTATTTTTTTAGAACTCGAAGAATCAAATAGCCCTTTCTACATCATTTAGTTTCTGTAGTAAGATGAAGAGTTCCAATGTTACACAACTAATAACTCAGCGGATGGGGTGGCACTGCCATTTCTTGAATCTGCACCAACTTCTGCTACGCATGCTTCCTATGCAATTATTTATTTTTTAGGTTTGTAGGGACTAGGTATTGAATCATAAATCTAAAACTAAGAGTTCAAATGACTATGTCACAAAATTTTGCTTCTAGTGGCTCGTAATAAGTTATTGCCTTGCAAGTTTAAGTGTTGACTATTTTATATTTGAATTATTGTAGGCCCAACTTCAGCTACTTAATTATCTGGGCGACCCATTCTACGTGCCGTATGCAAGCACTTTAACCTCGACAAAGCAGCAGCAGTTACAGGACCAACAACTTTGGGCAGCCCAGCACTCCGCTCAACGCAGGAATGTCGGGACTTCTACTTCCATGACCCATTCTCCAAGCTGGCAGAATGTAAGGCAACACTTACGTGCGTTAATGCCACGTGCCCCATCCATTATCTCACCTTCCTCCCCATCACTAGAAGTACTAAACTCCGAGTACAATCAAACCTCTCAACAGCAGCATCAGCTTGTAAGCATCTCTTCGCCAACGCCTCATGCTAGGGTGAAAAGGCAAGATCACCATCTTTCTTCCATTTATGAAGAAACTGTACCTGGATTTCGAGCAAGTAGTGCACTACCATTGCAATTGTTGTGTAATGAGCGCCCATGAAACTGATTGGATCAACAGTTTGCTATGAGATATGGATGAAAAGGTTGCCGTAATACCAGCAGCTGAAACGTAATACTAGGATAACTGGAAAGTCCATTTGCAGTCATATTTGTATGAAAAACTACGGGCAACATGTTGAAACACACCATGCTAATCCAAAAGGAAAATTATACAAAGATATTGTCCCTGTTAGACAGTTGTCATGTCAACCAGGACCGACTAACAATTCCACTCACCAAAATATTGACCAATGATAATAAAAAGACTAGTAAATTTAGGCGAACGTAAAGCATGTTTTTGCCCTCCATAGGACCAATGATAGCATGCTAAAAACAATATCAAGGTGAAGAAAAAATTTAGGCGAACTTCCATTTACGTTGTAAGGCCCATTAAGAACAACAACTTCATTTTTTATTTTATTTTATAATTTTTTTTTTTTGGGGTCAGAAGTCAATGGTAATAGACTTACCATGTTTCTAATTGACCAGTGTACAAGAATATCTCTGCTAAGCTACCGGAAAGCAATCCTCGAACGCATTGTATCAAAGGAAGAACAAGCGGAAAACCCACCCATCTGTGCCAATTTCAAATTTTTTCAAAGGTACAAGTACGAATTGACAAACTACGACAATGGGGAGGGGATGGGTAGATAGAGAAATTTTCTGGCTCAAATTTTCTTGCTCAAACAACTAGTGGCACTAGCACAAAAAGACAAATCAGGAGACAAGACGGAGAAACAAATTCATTCATTTGTGCACTATTGGCCAGCAATACATGTTTAATCCAGCTTCTCCAGTTCTCCCATTCTCTCTATAATAGCCTGCAAAATATAATAAATTTCAGTGCTTGAAGCATATTCCCGCAATTGCAAAATATTTTACCAAAAAAAAGGTTCCGGACAAAAGAGGCATGAACAAAACATGCCCCAGAAGCCGATAAGATGAGCACATACAGCTCCACTGTTGACACTAGCTGAAAAATGGTCAATGTTTTATTATTGTGAAGTGAAACGTTTTTCCATCAGGAAAGAGTACAAAAGTTGCAAAAAAGACCACCTATGATTATAATTGTTAACACGAGGGAGGAATCACTCAACTTTTAAGTCTTAAGAATCCAAAAGGCACTAAAATTTACAGGAAATGGTTACCTTCTTGCTTGTTTCTTGGAGCTCTCCAGCAAGAATGAATTCATCAAGTATCAGATAAACCTTTAGGGACAGAGGACAACAATAAAGGTTTTGGTGTATCAGATTAAGCAGCAGAATTGTTTTCTTGATGAGTAAATACGCACACATGGATGTGCTGCGCACACATGCATGTGTCCACACCCACTGCGTGCCCAAAAAGATGGAAGATGCCAAACATGTACAGTAACAAAAACCACCCAGCATTTGTATGTTTACTAGCCACTGTTCATAAATAAATATTAAAACTTGACAAGGTCCCATTTGTTTTGAGCAATTAAATCACCAACATAATAATGCAGTTTTAACTACTGAGAACAACCATTTTAGAGAAATTGGCACCTTGGAACACGTCAACACACTTTGACTAAATTACAACTAGATAACACCTTAATGAGCAGGAGTCATGCCTCAAACATAAAAAATGCCCTCTTACAGGTGAGAATTTTATAAGGTCAAGTAAGACAGATGATACTGCCATCTGCCCTAAGACAGATGATACTGCCCTCTGCCCATATGGATACAACCTCAAAAGGAACTAAATTTTGGCAAATGATCATGTATCTAGAAGTCGACAATATTACCAGAGGCGACATAAAAGGGGGGAAAACCAAATACATACAAGTCCCACAAGTAATCTAGAGGCAGAAGATGAACATGAAGCATCAATCTCCTATTAAGTGAAAGAGAGAAGACATAGAAGTGACAGACCTTGTGAAAGTTGAATACCAGATCCAGCTCACACACATTGCTGAAAAAATGATCCAATATCTCCACAAACAAGTGGATGCACTCTAAATAAGCCAATTCATTATCAGTTATGTCAACGCACAATGAGAAGAATAAACCAGCATAACGCCTGTAGATTATCTTGTGCGTTCGGAACTGCAAGGAAAGCATCTATGAGGTACAAGCACTTCATTTTATTTAAATTGATTGGATCGAAGGAATTTACATAAATATACTGAAAGACTATGGCCAGAAAAAAAGCACCAAGATGCAATAAGAACCATGGAGTCATCTTGAATCTAATGCACGGATTTATAAACCTCAATTTCAAAAGTAATCTGGGAAGATAGGACACCAAACCATGCTCAATATGTTTCCAGTTCAATGATTCAGTGTCTAAGAGCTGGTTCAAGACAGCTATTATAGTCTCTCCGAAGGGTTTGGATTTGTGTGATCTCACCATTATAGTACCATAAATTTTGAAAGTTTTCTGCATGTCTGAGTAGCACCCAATAGAACTGAAATGGGATTATAAAATTAACAGAACTTAGGGGAAATAAGTAGGAAATATTCGTCAATCACTATATTATAAATTGATGCAGATACTTGAACAAATTGATATTCTTAACAGAAGGGGAAAACAGAAGTTATGTTGGATAAGAACTCCTCAATTAGCACGGGTTTGGGACATGCTTGGACACTCCAGATCTTCTTTGGATCACAACTTTTATTAAACTAGTCTACTACTTGCTTATTATGAACCTCTTAAGCATTGTTTTCTCTATCCAATGTGGCAGTTTGTCTTTTCAAATACACTAGCTCGCAACAGATAGTCCTCAACAAAATAAACACAAAAATGAAGGAGCAAAAGGGAATAATTCATACACAAAATACCACACGCAAAAGAAAGAAAAAACAAAATCAGATATTTGAATAGTCCTCTCATAATTTTAACAAGAATTGGAAATAACCAACCTCAACGAAATTCGTGAACTTGGGATCCCTATTAACCACCAGCCGATGAACCTAAAAAGGAGTTAAGCAAAAAAAATATATATATAAGAGAAAAAAATAGAACAAACAGGTTTTCCCAATGAAACTCGAATAAGAGGAACATGGCGCAAAAGAATCAAATCGAATGGAATCGAATCGAATCGAACCAAGATCATACCTCGTACTCGACTCTGTGCTTCTCGGAATCCTCGAGAGGAACATAGTATTTAGCGAGACGAGTCTTGCCTTGCCTGTTCTGCAGAAGTATGAACCGGATCTGCCAATTCAAAAAAAGAAAAAAAAAAAAAAAACCCCATCAACACAACTGCTTCAGTGCAAACTAAACACGAATATGGCTAACAAATCGAACCATTTTTTTAGTTATCGGCAGAACAAACGAAAGATTCGACGCCAATTATCGGCAAGGCACGGGAAAGCAAAAATATTTCTGCTGCCTTTGTCTCTGTTTTTTTTTTCCTTTTCTTTTTCTCCCTTTTTTGGGCAGCCGAGACCAAGGTTCAAATTTTTGGAGACGCAGAGACAGGGGGAGGGGTGGGGAGAGCCGAAGAGGCGTGCTCCTGCCGTCTGCGTGCCTGCTGACTTTGGCAGATCGGGATTTAATCTACGGCTATTATGACGTCTACGCACATTTGTTTGGCCGTTTATAATTCGTGGCGAATACTCCACACATTCATTCAGTATATCATAATAGAGTATAATTACGTATCTCTCGAGACTTTTGTTCTGAAATTTTGTGTCAAACGAAACCGTAACTGTTATTTTTAAAATTGTGACTGATTTTTTTAAAATGTAAAAATAACAACTGATTCAAAAATATCAGTTTTAGTTTTAAAAATAACAATTCTAATTTTATTCGGCACCTAATTCGACACAAAAATTACCGGCGCACCAACATTTATTCATCATAATAAACATGAACACTTTAACCTAAAAACTAAACATTTTAACTTAAAAAATTAAAAAGATGTTTTTGTATATTAATCAAGTAGTGATAGAATTAATTATGATAGACTAAACTTAATTGTTTGTATCACAAAAATTAGTTATTCATTATCTCATTTTAAAAAATGTTGAATATTTCTCCTATAAACTAATTTGCAATAAAAGCATATTTCTTAAAAATGATCACAAAAAATTTCCAGTGAAATATTTCGTGAAAAAGTATAAAGGAACGAAAATTGATTAATATACTCTTATTTCTTGAAGGATAAAAAAAACTCAGTTTCTACCAAAACATGACTTCAAAAAAAAAAAAACTGAAATTAACAAACAGTAATTAATTTAATAAAAATTTTCATACCTTGCTTGGAAGCAGGGAATCAAGGTTGTTAGGATCGGGATTCTACTTAGAATCGTTTTGGATATATCAGGATCGAATCGTAGGATCGAATCGTAGAGTCGTAAGATTCTACCAAAATTTAAAAAATAAAATTAAAAATAACATTTTTAATATCCAACAATACACAAAATATACATCATTTAGTTAACAACCTAATTTTGATCATTATTTCTTTGATGTACATGGTCATCATAATCTTTATAGGTTTGTAGTACTTTTTCAAGATTTTCTAAATTGTAATTATACCCAAAATCATAAAAAATTGGATCATTCTCGAATGTGTCATCATTGTCTTCATCATTGATATTATGAATTTCCACATTAGTTTACTCAAATTCATCGGGACCTATATCATACAAATAAATTAAAAGTTAAGTGAATAATGAAAAGGTTTAAAATTTAGACAACTTTGATGACTTACATGTTTTCCTAAAATTCTTTGGAATACATTCTACTTCTCCTTCATCTCCATTTTAAAAAAGAATGTTAATATGAGCATAAGAAAATTTTATTAAAATAATTTTAATAAATATATTATTTTTGTATTTTTTAGTCTAATTGTTATATGCTCGAAATTTATGTCTGTCATAGTATTAATTTAAGAATTATAAGAATGAAAATATAATTTGTTTCCCTAAATTTTGATTAGTAACAAATCAAAAGTGAGTACAATGAGTTTTTAAACTTTCAATTAAATTAAGTTATTTTTAATATTATATTTCATTGTATTATAATTAAATGATATTTTATATTTACATTTTCATAATTGTTAATAAATACTCTTCTAAATATTTTATTATTAAATTTTTTCGATATAATTTTTTTAATTATATTTTCTAACTATTAAGTATGGTTGAAATAACAAAATTATGACTAATTTGATAATTTTTATCAAAAAAAATGATTATAAATGATATATTTACTAATTAATTAATTCCTAAAACTATTTTTCAAAAATTACAAAAATTATATATTTTCGATCCTACCTCGATTCTATTAGCGATCCTACACGATTCTATACGATCCTACGATCCGGATCCCGATCCTACCCGATCCTACCAAAAAAATGATTTTTTATACGATTTGGATCGTTGGAAGGATACAGGATCGTAAGATCGTGCGATCCTACGATCAGGATCGCGATTTTAATAACTATGCAGGGAATACGGGGTGAAAGAGAGGACACTTTGGAAGAAAACAAAAATGGCTGGCACTTACAAACGGAGAATTTGTTAGGGCGGGACAAGGAAGTGGTAACTTTCTTTAATGGCCCACAAAAAACCATTCTCTTCAATTGTGGAGAGAGAGTCATTTGGTTCTTTTATCTATCAGCACAATTACTTTATTATCTTTACTTTTTTTTAAAATTACGTTATTTTTTAAAAAAATTTTAATATGATACTGCTTAAATATTGTGAGCTTCTCGATGCTATCGTGCGCCAAGAGGCACCTTACTTTCGCCGGTGAGTTCTGTGCGATTTGGTGGGCTCTAAGTAACTCTTAGTGCTCCTTTGTGACCTTCTAAGGTTTGTTGCCTCTTTTGGTGCTCCTTTTGTGGGCTTCTGTTGTGTGGGTGGGGGTTTGTCTTTGCGTTTGGTTTGCTCACTATGCATTTGCTCCTCCGCCGTCCCATTTGGTTCTTCTGATGGGTTCCCCACTTCCTCGTCTTCTCTATTCTGAGCAAGGGGTAGGGGACTCCCTCTTTTTGCTAATGGCTGGCCTGTATAGAGCTCGTGAGGATGGTCTGCTCGGTTTGTGCCATCAGGTCTCTGGAGGTTGAAGGTGGTGGCGTCGCCCACCTAGTCCCTACCATTGCCGTTATGCCCGGCATATTGGGTTCCTCTGTTGTTCTACTGTGGTGGCTGGGGGTTTGTCTCCCGCTCGTGGCCATTGTGGCTCCGTTCGGCCGCCCTGAAGGAGCCACTCTTTCACCAGCATCTATCTGATGCCTGGCTGTCATTGCCGCCGCCTGGAGCAGTGATCGAGTTGTTGTCAATAACTTAGAGTTTGTTTGGGCCTTTGGGCCAACTGTAAGGTGGGTCACTCTTTGGGCCGGTTGTGTGCTTGCTGGTGTTAGGTTGTTGCAGTGTAATTATTGGCTAAGATTTAGGCTTATTTTTTTAAACCTTAACCTTGTATCTATGGTTTAATCTAATACAATATTTTTTTCTGTTAAAAAAAATATATTGCTAAAATATTTAAACTCTAAACGATGTGCTTTTTTTTTTCAACTATCATATTGGTAAAATATTTAGCAAGTTACACGATGGAAACTCTTGTACAGATTTTCTAATTAAAACATATCCTAATTTTACTAGCAATTTGTTCCTTGAACAACCTCCTATAAATTTGTAACCTTTATTAAATAGAGATAAATGGAACATTGTTTATCTTTGTCACTAATATTTTTTTTTGTTTTATCTTGTCTTCTTCAAAATACCAAAAAAAAAAAATCTTAGCAAGTTCTAAATTTACGAACAGTTTTATGGTTCACACTAACAAGTACTTGCAAATTATATATTAAATATTAACTATTTAACTACAAATGGTAAAACAACACATTTATTTTGTCTTTCTTTTCACTCATTTTATTCAAAGAATTTATAACTTTCCTTCTTCACACCACCTTTTCTCAAATGTAGACAAGATGAAAAATTTTCTTTTCTCTCACTTTTTATTCCTCTCACTTTTTTCTCATTCATTTTTCTTTCCTCCTAAATTTTTATCCAAGCAAGGCTTTAGATGTTAAACACAAAGTTAAAACATTTTTAGAAGCAGAGAGTTAACGTCTAATTGATCCATCCAAAAACCAAACTTAAAAATAAAGAGTTTTAAAACAATATTACTTATGATTTTAAGAAATTGATCGTAGCTCGAACCAACCTCTTAGTCTGATTGCTATTATTTACCAACACAATTATCACTCACATGATGCTAATCTCAAACAGTTAGGCTAAGTAACTATGTAACTTAACCATAAAAGTGCTAAGATCACTAATGGGATTAGAAGGAGTTAACTAACTTAACTCAGCAACTGTTAGTTCTAATCTTGGCTTCCTGTAAAAGATAAATTTTCAAGATGATGCTGGAATGTATAACAGGATAAGCCAATAATGATCATATATATTTCCTTAAATTTCAATATACTAAATTACCTGTATGTCTTTCATTGAAAACATGACAACACTAGCCAAATTACAAACAAAGATGAAATCATAACAAATTTGACACTACTATTTTTCATCTACCTGAGCTTGCAACGGTGTTACCCAAGTTGCCAACATACATTTTTCATCTATAAGAGCTCCATGGTGAGTACGTTTTGAAAAGCATAGAGACCAACTAATTGAACCACTACTCATGACAAAAGTAAGTTTGCATATTGTAAACAGCAAAAAAAAAAAAAAAAGGTTTTGCATCGACCACCGACCACCGGCCAATTACCGACCAAAAGTCTGTGGAAAGTTGGTGGCCAAATCCAACTACTGATTCTGCATCTTCCTTTCTCAAAGGCCTATAAATAGGCAATTTGTGAAGCTTTGAGGGCCAGCAAAAAAGAAACATCCAGAGAGAGAAAACGAAGAAAGGAAACAATTTTCCAAGGGCCAAAACAAATCCCATCTCCCTCCTCCTGCGTTTTCATATTTTGGACTATACTCTCTGCACACCAATAAGTGCGAACTTCCTGATATAAAGTCTAAAATATTTAATATGTTTATTTCCAACTATATATTGAGTTTATCCTCTCTGTTCACTTCAGATTGGGATCTGCAACAGTAAAAATTTAAAATATAAAAATATTAAACATCTATCTGAGATTAAACTTTGTATAGCCCTTAGTATAGCCAGTCCACCTGAGAACAAGCCCCTATGACTCTTAGCGGAGTTAAATCAGTCTGAGTGGGATCAAGTCTCGGCCTTTAGTGAAGTCAAACCAATCTATCTGAGATCAAACTCATACGGCCCTCACCGGAGTTCCAGCACCCACCTGAGATCAAGCCTCGGTCCTCAGTAGAATTTACTTTCTCAATTCAAGAATCAAGCTGTGGAATTACACAAAAGAGTATTAATCAGAGGATCTACATAGAGATCGACCCTACATAAATTTTAAATTCCCTTATAATTTGTATCTGTATTTTTCGAAGTCTAACTGTTTCAAACTCGAAACTTACAGTCCCCTCACACATATGTCTAACTTCCTAAGGGAGCTTGATCATCTATCCGAGTAGATGAAGTATTTGATACAGAGGAAATGTGAAGAGTTTAATTAGAAATAAAATAATTTTTAAGATTTTTTTTTTTTAAAAAGCCTTCTTAAATTTGAGGATGTTGCCACTACCACAAAAAGGGCTTCCAAAATTAAAGAGAGCAAAACTACACTTTTCTAACTTAAGTGTGTGTGTATCCTCCTTATGCTGCATAGCGACATCTCCATAATTTAATAAATTAAAAACAAGAAAAAATTTTAAAATGAAGAAAAATTACTCAAGATTCAACAATAAATTCAAACTAGGGGAAAAAAACTATTCATAATTGTCTCTTTCTATTTTCTTAAAAAGGAATCTTGTTACTCCTAAATTTTTATTTAAATTTCCCTTATTGTTTTTAAAATAGGAAAAAAAAATTCCTAAAATAATACAATAAATAAGGACAATCATTCTCGTTTTCTAAGAATTAGTTATTGATTTAGGTACCTAGGTCATCACTCACACAAGACATTTGAAAACTTTATCAAAGTGAAAAGGGAGGAATTAGCTGCATTTTTTAAATCATTTTACTGGACATGTTTATATATGTTATGATATATGGATTGATAATACTTTTGGGCATTCATATATAGCTTTGACTTGTTATTGGATTGATGGTAAGTGGAACATACAAAAACATTTGCTTGCATTTCGAGTATTTGATGAACGTCATACTACTGTGAATGTTCATGTTATGTTTCGCACTTTTTTGAATGAGTATGATGTGTTAAATAGAGTATTTAGCATTGGTTTTGATAATGCTGCTGCTAACATCAAAAGTTTGGAAGAGTCAGAAAAATCATGTAAACTGTTTATGGGCAGTTCATTATTGTTGTGCTTAATGCACATTTGAAGTTTTATTGTTTAAACAAGATATTTGCATACTGATTATGATTTGCTGAATTTGGAAAAAAAGAAGTGCAACCAAATATTAAAAATGTAATTCAAAATGTTAGGAAAAGACTTTATGAGTTGCGTGCTGAGTTTTCTAGATTGTTTTCTGATTTGTTGCTCAAACCTAAACACGATTCAAGTAGTTCGAGAGCAGCGTCCAAAGGTAAGTTAAACTATGCAAAGCAACTCTTATTTGAAATTCAAAGCCAAAACCATGTGAGAACATCATCATCATATGAAGAGCTTAAAAGTCATTTAACTTTTATTAGTGGTGAGACAAGTGGTGATGACGATCAGTTGGACATTCTTGACTGATGATGGAGGCTTGATTCTAGATTCACTTTGGTCCAAGTTACTTCCTAATAATGTTGAAAGGTAAGCTTGCCTCGATGATTGGAGTAAAGCGAATGAGGGGTCCCAATTGTTGATTTGTTTTAAGACGTCTGATGGGGCAAAAGAGAAGGATTACTACACTTCACAAGGAAAGGTAGCAACACAGAAACGAGAGTGGCTAAGGGAGTGATGGTGGTGGGAGTAATTGAAGCATTGAGGCACTGGCAGCCCAAAAGAAAGTATTGGGGTCTAATAGCAACAAAACTTGTAATTTTTTTTTTCCAATGTTTTGTCCATTTGTTTTAGTTATTTACTTATAAATTTATAATTTGTAATGCAAATTTCAATTTTTGAAGCAAATAGAATGAATTTGTTGTTGGCTCATAAATTTTTTTTTTTTAAATTAGACCGGGCTGAACCGATGTTTCAAACTGACTCAGCCCGCAACTGCCAGTTTGAACTAGAGCATTCTTAAACCTCTATATCGCCAGTTCCATTCCGGTTCCTTCTTGGGGCTGGACCAGAATTGCCAGTTCCAACCCAGAAACGATCTCAACCTGACCCATGAACATGTTTTGGCCTGACCAGTCGATGAAGGTGGTGACAGCATGTGCTAGTAATCATTCTCCAACTGTTTGATGGAATGACCATTAGATGAATGCTAATGCCAAAAAGAGAGCGAGGATTGGCCATGAACCGAGAGGAATAAGAAGAATAAGATTAACAAGAAGAAGAGGAACAAGAAGAAGAAGTAGTTATTGTTTTATTGAAAAGGAAGTGACAAGCAAAGGAAGCTTCTTTTAATGAGAGAGGTGACGTGGTAGTTAATGGTGCAATTCAACCAGATAATCTTAATTATTGACTATTTAGAAGTTTGCAATTTAAATTGACAAACTGTAAAAAGTTCTCCACTGAGATTTATATATAGGGATAAACCTTAGCTTTGCGCATATTTTGAATTTTTTTTATATAATTTTTATTCATTTTGTTCAATTTTTAGTATTTGATTTTTTTTCAAAATTTTTAAAGTAAATATTTATGTTGTCAAGTTCAATCAATTATACTTTTTTGATATATAATTTTGGTTTTTTTTTATGAATGTCTTTTTTCCAACCAAATAGACAAATCAAATCTAGTTAGTTATGTAATGAAGATGATGAGCTCACTTTATGTAACTTTTAAGCATAGAAATATACCTATTCACTACATAGTATCACATCAATACTGATTGAATTGTTCTTACTAATTTTATTGAGAGATTTCTAAAAGAAAATGACACGAGCTTGATTAGGGGGTGTTTGGACAAACTTTTAAAGGAGTGTATTTACATTTCATTTTTAAAAAGTAAGGAAATGAGTGTTTGGTAAACTTTTTTGTCCTGCTGTTTAATCTGCTTATTTCATTATATGACTTTCTAACAGCAGCTAATTGAAAAGCAGTTCAATCCTACTTTTTGCTACTTTTTGAGTTACTTTTTATTTTTTAATATTAATAATTATTTATATAGACTAAATTACCCTTACAAAATATTTATATAATTTTCTTATTATTTTTTTATTAGTCACATGAATTAGATATATTAATCTATTTTAATAATATTTGTATAAATACAATATTATCTTTTTTCAACTATTCTTAAATAATATTTTTTTGACTTCAATTTTATTTAATGTTGACACTTATAAAAAAATCTCAAACATTATATTTTTTTACCATCTAGTAAAAAATTAATTTTTTTAGAAAAAGTTAAAATTAAGTAGAAAAATTCTCAATATTATTTATAGAATATTATTCTAAAAATATAAAATTATAAAATATAAAAATAAATTTTTTCAATATAATATATGTACATAAATTTGGTGTCTAAATTAGACATTTTATTATTCAATAGCAACAGTAAATACAAAATTAACCAATCAGTAAATACAGGAAATAGGAATCATCAATTAGCAACAAGAAATAGGAATCATCAATCAGTAATTAGTAACAATAATCAGCAACAACATTTAACAACAACAATATTTAACAGGAAACCCAAATAGGTACTTAGTTGGTTATCCATAATCTACAAAGGAAAGAGAAAAATTAAGCATTTTAATCATCATTGTTATATTTGATAAGCATGGAAAAAAATTACAGAAAGAGAAATCTTACCTTAACTTTTAGTATGACGATTTAGCTAAACAAACCCCATGAAAAATTTTTGGACTAAGGAGTGCTCTCTAGTGTAAATGATGACAAAAGCATAATTGTTTGGAATATAAAATGTGAGGCTAATTTCTATTGAAATGAGATTGTAATAGTTCTTGTTATCATTATTCATTGATGATAGTAACTGTTGTTTTGAATTTTAATAAATTTTTAGTTTTACTTTTAATAATGATCAATAATGTAAGTTAATGATTAATAATATAAACTAATGATCACTAATGTTTGATCGTTTTGATACATAAATTAATGAGTAATAATTTTTTATTTTGAACTTAATGAGCAATAATAAGACAAGGCCAAATTTTGATATTTAGAAAATAGTAATTAATTTTAAAAATAAAAAATAGGAGAAAAATTATTGTAGGATGTTAAATGGCAGTCAGAATCTCTAAACCTCCCCTTTATACTAATTAAACTAGAATTGTACCCCTTTTATTATTTTCCTTCCACACAATTTTAACCGATTTCATTAAAAACTGTCTTCAATAATGGTATAAAATTTGTTAATTAAGAAATTATCTTCAATACTGCAATTTATATTTAACTTACTAAGGCAAAGACAGCAACTTCCTTGGCTCTCCCCTTAGTCGTCGGTTCAAGATCCTAAAAGAAAGATTAAAAATAGCAACAATTCCTTTATAAGTCTAAGTTTATGATTGCATTGCTTTCTATTTAGCAATGCTTACTTTTACACTAATACTAAATACTTAAAAGTGAATACCTTTAACATCTTAATTGCGTCCATTACATCCTTTGCATCTACTAGCTTTAACATACAAAAAGTTGTGCATAAGAGCTAGTAGTGAGAATAGGAGAGAATCATAGCCATACGATTTTGATTCATTTTTCCACAAATGAATTTCGCCGTTAAATCTTTCCAATGGGCATCTTGCCAGAGAAGTAGCTTAAGATGGGCAAAGGACACAACAAAGAAAATGCAGCAAAATTTGGCGGCAATGAAAAACATGTAAAAGAGCTAGGTGTTTATGTTCGAAGACCGTATTTCTGGCTTTCAAGCAACAATTGGATCTGTAGACACAAAATGCATGAGAAAAAATTCAAAATCATTTAAGATATCAAGCGAGAATGAAAAAACAGGGAAAGGTATTAAGAAACTGAAATTGAGGTCCCTCAATTTGAAGTCATTAAAAAAAATTATATATGAAGGAAAATAATGCAACCAATTGAGCACTTGAATTGATAGATATGAACATGACAATTGTTTTTTTTTTTTTTTTGGATGAGATTCTTGAATTAGGTGTTGCTTCATTGTATGCATACAAATGAAAATTAATGTAATTTTAGTTTGATAAGGACGATAACATTACAAAAGAGAAGATCTTACGTTTTTTTCTTGGTGTGTGTCCGCACTTTTTAGTTGATAAGAAGATCTCATGGCATACGATGAGTCTGACTTGCACCGTATAGGAGAGACTTTTGGACTTTCTCTCAAATTTGACCAATCGATTTCGTTAATGAGGTCTTAACTAGGCAAATATGGCAACTAATAGACATTATGTAAAAGAATTATTATAATTAATATAGCAAATATGACAATTATTTAGGAAGAGGAAAAAGTTTTGGCAATTAAAGGCAAAACTGTATATTTTGTCCATTTTCCTTAAGGGAAGACAATTAACTTTGTATGGGTTTTCATCTTGTAAATGGAAGCAATAATAATATCAACATATATATACACATGACAATTAAATATTATTTTTATCCTTTGTGAGGGGAGATGTGAGGAATAGGGAGGAGACCAACGGCAGAACTCAAAGCCAAAAATTTCATTCCTTAATTTGCAGATATGCCATCGCCATTATTTATTATTGTGAGGCGCCAATATTTATTATTCACTTCTATTTTGGATTGTTCTCTTTTTTACGGATTGTTCTCTCATCTCTGTTTTACACGGGTAGTTCTTTTTGTAACGGTTAGTTCTTTTTTTTTTAATCACACGAATATGGTTGTCTAACTTATTATGTTTTTGAGTATTTTCATTTTTAGTGAAAAAGGTAGTGCAGATATTGAATAATGGAGGAGTAGGAAATTTTTTTTTTATTAAAAAAAAGTATCTATCATAGACATGACGGTCATTGAATCTGTGGGTCAGGCCTAGTCTATTATATTGTTGACGTCCCCATTCAACCATCCGCCAAAGGGCAGACCCTCCACAAGAGTACAATTGGGCCTGAAATGAGTCTCACATAAATCCGACTGTAGTATTAACGAGTCTAAAACTCAACACTGTGCTCACACATAAACCCTCATTTTATTTGGTAGGGAGCGCCAGCACGGAACTTGAACCCAGGTCAATGTTGGGGGAGGCACTCCAGAATACCATCAGGCTACCACCTGCGGTGGTGGAGTAAGAAATAACATAAATTGAAGTTGAAAATTCATATTGATTGCTACATGGAAGCTTGGATTTAGGGGAAACTTACATACTAATTGATAGTTGTTCCCGACCGTAAGCTCAACTGCTGTTAGGCCTTGCTTATAGACTTGCAAAACATTGAGGCTTGAGTTAGAGGGATGCTTTGGCATAAGCACTCTGACACTCAAGTTAAAAGGAAGTGGAAAGAAGATCGAGGAGGCATAGTGAGGTCCTCGGCGAAAGCCTATATTGAGGAGGCTCTGGCGGTGGGTGCCCCGTTAGTGTGCTATGGTGCTTACGAGAGTTTGTGTTTGTGGTAGAAATTGAGAGACAATGGAGAGTTGCCTATAAGAGAGTCAAGAGAGGTCAAAAGAGACTCCAAAGTCCATAAAGAGTCCAAAGGTTAGAGAAGTCCACTTCCCAAGGTACTCCCCTGTGTCTTATTCATGCCTGCGTGTTGGTAGTAGTCTGATGTTTGAAAAGACCAAAACCCTATGCGTGATGGATATGCCAAGTGTATGTCAGTTGAGAGCTTAAGGGATCAAGGGCTTAGGTGTAGACCGCGAGCTACCTGGCAAGCTCTTGTGGGGCGAGCTCCTAGCGAGCTGCCTAGAGGAGCAGCTAAGCAGTCCCTGCAAGCTGTTAGCTGACCCTTGTTAGGCCACTCAGTGGGGCCTAGGCTTGAGGTGTGAGGTCATGATAGGCCGTATCTATCACTAATTAAACTGGGGATATGCACATGCATTCTGCAAGGTTGTAGTATCTTTGTATTCAATTTTATTCTTGGAATGCTCTACTTTCTAAATTTTGTTTTTGTTTGTATTTTAAGTTGAATTTTTATACCGAACAATATAGTATTTATATAAAAATTAGATTTTGCAATCATGACCTTGAATTGTATACAGTTGTGTGTCATTATTTTTGCTTGCTTCTTTCAACTAAGAAGATCTTGAAAGCTCTCTTTCTATTAGACACCTCTCTACATGACTTTCAAATGAACATTTTCCTGTGAAAAGAGCTCCTAACGAGCTGCCCAGGGGAGCCGTCAAATAGTTCCTGTGAGTTGTTGGCAAGCCCTTGTTGGGCTGCTCGGTGGGACCTGGGCCTGAGGCTATAATAGGCCGTATCTATCACTAATTAAACTAGAGACATGCCCATGCATTTTGCAAGTTGTAGTATATTTGTATTCTTTTTTTTTTTTTTTTGGAATTCTTAGTTTTCTAAATTTTGTTTTTGTTTGTATTTTAAGTTGAACTTTTATACCGAGCAATTTTGTATTTATATAAATTTAGATGTTACAATCATGACCTTCAAATTTATATGGTTGTGTTTCATTATTGCTTTCTGTTAGACACCTCTCTACATGACTTTTAAATGAACATTTTCCTTGAGTTTTGTGAATATATATATATATATGTGTGTGTGTGTGTGTGACAATATTGCTATTTTTTTTATGAGTTGGTCAACAAATTTATGTTAATTTTAATGCAATACTTTTTTTATTGTTACTGTGCTAGGAGAACATTGGAGAAGACATCTCATTTTGAAAATTTTGAGAAAATCAGGGTGCGATCGTAAGTCTACATTTTGCATGATCAAGAAAGAGAAAAAAAAAAAAAAGAAAGAAAGATTCACATAAAGGAATGAAGTCATATCAATTGGCCAAGCGGTTAACCTCCAAATGGACGCGGTGGTAGGACCAAGGATCGGTTGCATGAAGGATTACCCTTCGGAGCTTCAATTCAGGGTCTTAGAGTAAGCAAACTTGTCACCAAGATCAAGAAGTCCTGCTTCAACTCCCTGACTAACCTCTCGCTTTAATCCCAAAGCTTCCGCATCAATTCATTTTGAAAAGAAGCAACTTGAAGAAGCCCTCTTGCAGCAGACCGAGTGCAATTTTTGGTTTAAGCCATTCACTTATTTGTCCACTGGCTCTTGCTCAGCAAAAATCCTGTTGTTTTCTCTTGAAGGATCTTTGATTTGAGACAGTGAAAATTTTGTGTATCAATTAATTGATGAAGATGGAATGAAGTAATGTTGAACTCCTAAGCTCCAAGGATCAGAAAAATGAACCAGTTAACCTTAAAATAAAGTGGCATTTCTTGACCGAGATTTTGCTTTAGAATGGAATTTGTATCCTAGGGAGAGCTGGACATGATGTTCAATAAAAAGCACATGAAAGTTGAAAAAAAAAAAAAAACACTTAAAATTCTAAGTAAAAGGCATGGATGTTCCTGCTTCTGTTTTTTTTTTTTTGGAAAGAAAAAAACATTCATTTGATTACATACGGGTCCCAACTTCTCATGTTAGAAGATGCACCATGAAACTCAAAGCCAACTTGAAACCTTAAACGACAGAAAATCAGGCTGTTGATTTGTTCAATGCCCAACTACTGCTCCACTGCATATGATGTTAAATAATGTACCCAATATCATACCAATAGCCAATGAGAGGAGTCAACAGAGATGATCAAATTGTTCTTGTAGAAAGGGGGATGCAAATTGTAATTGCAAATCCAACTTCTAGATGATTCTACAAATTTACAAACTTTGCTCAAGAGTGGAGCCCACCTATCAATTAGCCTTTAATTAACTTTGGACTGATAATTTAAAGTGATCTATATCCCTTAAATTACTTACTTATTGAAGGAAAAAAAAAAAAAAAAAGGTGAATTAGGAAAATTGGAATTGCCCTGGCCGATTATATGTGAGATATCCTGGATGTCGTACCATTAGTAGGAGGGCTGCAAAAGAATTGCCAATATGTGCTTACCTTTTGTTTCACATCCAAGGATTACTTGTAGCAATAAGATCACACACATCACAAATATGAGTGAAATTAAACAACCAACAGATTAAACGAAAGGGAGTGGATGGATTAAAAAGAGGAGATAATTGATCGAGGAGATTGTAAGTAAGAGACAAAAAAAAAAAATTAGGAAAATTGAAATTCACCTATGTAATAACCAAGCTTTGGTGTAAGGGCTGCTGGCAACACTGACAGCAGTGGTGCAAGTGAGAAGAGATGAAAGACAGATGGGAGACAGAAGAAGAGGGAGTGGAGACACCGAAGCAGACGTTAAAGTGCAACAAAGCATAAATTAATGATTTACAAGGGAGATGTTTTGTTGGGCAGACGTTATATATAGAGAGCATCACTAGTTGTTACTGAAAGGAAAAGGCACCGCTTTCAGTTTATAGTTTGGAAGTGATGGGATTTAATGGACGGCTGATAAGACGTCTGCGCATACTACTGTTATCTTGATACCACATGTAGCTGAATGTGGCCGGCTCCGCAGAGAAATGTGCACAGTTTTACCTAGTTTGATGTTTATTTCCTTATATTCTAAAATTAAAATTCACTACGTAATTTAATTTTAAATAATAATAATAAAATAATTATATAAACATCACTTGACTGTTAGTTAATTATTACTACTTAATATTTCCCTTTAACATTTATGGAGATTCCAAATTAACACAATGGACGGCCGGAACTGCAAACAACACGTTAAACAACCGAAATTCAGCACCAAGAAATAGTTCAGAATCTAAGAATCAGAACGTCACAATTGTTATCTTCTCCACAAATGCTGGTGAGTTACAATTTAAGTACTTTCCAAAACTGACATTGGGTTTATCACTGTTATTCTTAATTCATTCAAGAATTCACTTACATCGCACAAGGCAACTACTGCACTTTAAGCAAGCAATAGGAAACGTGGAAATAATTGCTCGGCAATCAGGTCAATAGCTGAACTAATAATCATGATCATACATAGAGTTTCTAGCAGCCAAGAGAGCAGCTCCAATACCTGACCCGTCTTTTGTGTGTTCTACGACTATATTCTTTGAAAGTTCCAAGCCTAGAAGCTCTCTAACTGCATCTTGCATGTATGTTCTGTATTGAGGATAATGCTCGTATAGGCCGCCATCCATTGCAACCACTGTTCTCTTTCCAAAGATCAGACCTTTGGAATCCTCTTCCATCTTTTGCAAAATCCCAACAATTCCTGCACCAGCTAAGCGTCCAGCTCTTTTCACAATGGCATCACAAACCTCTAACGTGATCTTCCTTGCACTTGGACTGGACTCGATCTGAACAAAAAATTGAAATTTATGATAAGGGTAACTCTGACTAAGCAGAAGAGTCCCATCAAAGCTAGCGAAGATCTAATAACTCATTAGTTTGTTGCTTCAGAACAATTTAAGTCGCTGTCAATTACTCTAAAATTTTCCAAAATATCCTGCATGAACATAAAACAGGATAATTCATCCCCCTTTTTCTTGCACACTGGTGGTACTAAACAATTACTTCTCTTAATAACCTAAAATTCATCCCACTCAAATTCGAGCTGTACTTCCAGAACCACAGGAAAAAAAAAATCTAAAATATTTAAAACTTCCCACATTGAAAACGTTGCTGTTTAGCCAAATGTGCAGATTCTAAAAATATTTTCTGAATAATAGATTTACCCCAACAACATCAAACAAAATTGATCCAACAGCTTGGAGATCATCAGATTGGTCCTGCTGCATTGCACACAGATCTGGAGTCCTATGATAAAATTTAGAACACTTCAGTGTGAAAGGAAATAACATAATATTCAACCAGTTTGAATGAATTTTATACAGTTGGAATAAAATCCGTATTCACATGGTAGTCAGCAGAAATTCTGCATCAAGAATTTCTCAGGACTGTGGATAATGGAAATTCATTTAAAAGTTATCTAACACGATCTCACTAAGACCAACAAGAGAGTTTCTAGCAAAAATAAGTAGCAAAAAGAAGAAAACAAAATGTTGATGGCATGGAACCCAATCAGATTGGAACATCTCTATGTAAATATGCTTAGTATGATTCCAGATTCACTTACCGGAGTGCAAAAGGCATTGACAATTTTTCTGGGATGGAATTTCCAAACAAAGCACTCTCTTCAGCCATCTTAAGTAGCGCTCTTCTAGCAATTTCTCCCAGATACATTCCAGAGATTGTTTTCTCGAGTATCTGTCAATGCATTGCCTTAAAAGAGGGGCAAACCATATGCAGACTCATAAGATAGAACTGAATTGGCGGCAAGAGCAAAAATTGAAGGTTACCTGCTCTCCAGGATTAATACTAGCAGCATCCATATCTCTATCAAATGCAGTCCAAGGAATACCTTTGGAAAATGCTCCCCACTCTGTGTTGATTATCTGAATCAGAGGATACCAATCAAGAACGTCAATAGAATCACAAACTATGACTTGGAAAGAACAAGAAAGTGAAAAGAATACAGAAAGGAAAAGAGGGTACAAGGGAATTGGAATAAAGGGTCTTGCTCACCATTTTCCCTGAAGATGACTTTGGCCCTTTTAGTTTTGGAATAGCATCTGTCCTCTCTACATAGCAAGCGTTGGTTCCAGTACCCAAAATTACAGCAGCCATGACATCATTATCCCAGTATCTTGCTCCAGCTAATGTTCCCACCGTGTCATTAACCTAACTTAAATTGCTATTCAATAATTTTGTTTCTTAATCACCCAGATATATACTGTAAGAAGATGCCAAAGAAAGCAGAACATACCAAGGCAGACACCCGCATATCTAATCCTTGCCTTTCCATGGCCTCATTCAGGCAAGCAACTACATCCCGTCCAGCCTGAAAAGAGTAATAAAAGTTCTCTTACTGCAGTGAAGTGTCAATTTACAGTAGTAGACATGCATGAAAGGGGTAAGATATCTTGAATAGTTTGCGCATTCACTTTTAAGACATATACGAGCAAACTCCAATTTTTTTTTTTTTTTGTTTGTGGGTCTAGTTGGAGCGGGAAGCAATCACCAATTTCCCATGACTTTGGCAAGTACTAACTAAAGTGGAACGCCATGACAGGAGTGAAAATGAAACGTCAGAACAGCATGAACATATATGCTAGCGGGTAGCTATATACAATTCCAAAGTTTGCAGGAATATATCAACCGTTCCAGAGACAGAAAAACCCTTCGTCCACTTGATCAGAATGCCGGAATCAATCGATGTCTGCCTGACAGGGAAAGAAAATGTGAATCCAATCTCCCTTTTTCTTCCGAATGGCAGGTGAAACTTCCCACCTTCAGTTTGTGAAAATTTCGCCAATCCAGATGCAACAAAATCAAAAAGTTCCTGAACAAATAAAATACAATTCAAGAACTGTACTCGCCAAATAGAGTATTAATTACAACGATCACAAAAAACACTTGCTTAATTAAACTGTCCTAGCAAAAAATAATAAAACAAACCTCGGAGGTACCAAGCATGAGCTCCTGAGGAATTGACACTTGATCGAATTCAGTGGCGACCACTAGCTCTTCCTTGCCGCCTAACTGCACTCTCAACACCCGGAAATTTGTGCCACCAAGATCCAACGCATAAAACAATCCCTTCTCGTTCCTTTGGAAAGAAACAACAAAAAAAAAAAAAAACACACGCACACACACATTTAAAGGCAGAGTAAAAATGATCATTAATATCAATTTGCAGGGGATGGGCACCATCACTATCACTCTGCTTCCGGTGGAAATAAACAGCCAAAAAAAATGAAGATAATAATAATAATAAAAAGCCCAAGCATACCCACTGGGTAAGCTATCTACGTAGCTGAGTATCATCTTGAGATCGCTGCCACCATCAAAGGCAAGCCCAGATCTCATGTCCGCAGTCATGGCGTCGGCCACGTGGCGCAGAGCCGGCAAAGGAGTAGCACAATCAGCCTTGAACTTCGTTAAGATCGTGCCCACGGATACCACGTTAGATCGGACCGCCATCCGTACCCGAGGCATTCCTGTCCGCGATCGCGAGAGATAGAACGACCCGACGGCCGGTGAATTGGCGGCAACCGACATTGTCGGTAGGCGGTAAGATCAAAGAATGTGAAGAAAGGAGGGAAAAAAAAGAAACTTGAGAGGCTGAGACAGAGACTCTGAAAACATAGTGAACTGTAGGAAGTTCCCTCGTTTATTACTTCATTCAGTAGGGGAAGGTTTCAAACCGATGCGTCACTGCTTCCAAATTTTGTTTTCACATAAAGTAGTAATGATGGTAATAATAATATAATTATTATTTTACAAATTCTAATATACAGGTCAATTTTTAATTAATATTAAAATCATTATATAAGAGTATAATAGTTTATTTATTTTTTTTAATTTTAATTATCAAAAAGTATGTATTATTTAGATTATTTTTTCATTTTATTTAAATAATATTACCCAATATTTTCTTATTCTATTGGAATAATTTTCTTTTTGGTATATTGTTTTCGGGCAGCTAACAGCAACAAACCTAACAATTGGTCGTTGGGCGCAATCTGGTTCGGATTTCCTGGGTGGTTTGGTCTTAGGCCGGTAAGCTTTGAGGCAACAATGAAGCGGGAGTTCGGACAAAAGTTGTGGCGGACAAGACGATGTTGGATGGAGCATCTCTTCTCTCTCTGTTTTTGTTTGGTCAACCCGATTTCCGATGGTGATTTATTATGCATCTGTCCATGTAATGTAATGAAGTCATTTTCAGAAAATGTTTATTCGCAAACCTTTAGGGCGTGTTTGTTGTGCGAAGGAAAAGGAGGAAGAGAAAGAAAAATATAATTATTATTATATACTTTTCTTTCTTATATTTCTTTCTTCTCATTTTTTACACCACTCCAAACAACCTTATTTTCTCTCCACTTTTTCTCTCACAAATTACTATTCATTTTTTTTTTCACCATACTTTCTTTCTTTCAATTTTTCTACCACTCCAAACAACTTTATTTTCTCTTCACTTTTTCTCTCACAAATTACTATTTACTTTTCTTTCACCACACCTTCTTTCTCTCCACTTTCTCTATTACTCCAAATAATTTTATTTTCTCTCTATTTTCTTTTCTTTTCTCTTCCTTTCCCCAACCTTCCCTCCACTCCAAACACACCATTAGGTTATATGCCCTTCCAATCAGGCGTGGCAAGGACAAATATTAAGGGGCAAGTAAATAAAAGTTAATAAAAAAAAAGTGGATAAGTACATAAAAGTTAATAAAATAATAAGAACAAATGAGCATGAGAGAGGGGCCGAAAATGTTGATGAAAAAAAATGGGAAAAAGTCCGCCAAAAATCAGTAGAGCAGGTGGGTAAAATTAAGGAAATGTGTTTAAAGAAATGAAAATGAAAAAAAATTTTGAGGTGTTAGCATTAATAGTAAGACTATAAACGAGTCAATACATTTATTAAGAGCTTTGTAACTCGACTTGAACATGTTTATTTAATTAAATAAATAATATACGATATATAATATAGGTTAAATTTAAAACTTATTTAATAAGTAAATTGAGTCTGAATAAAGACAAACTCTACTCGATTAAGTTTGTGAATAATTCGTTTAAACATTTATCTACATAAACTTATTTAATATGTTATAAAAGTAAGCTACCCAACGAGCTCCCGTGAGCGAGCTCCTAGTGAGCTGTTGGGGAGAGCTACCAAACAGTCCTTGTGAATTGTCGACAGGCTTTTGTTGGGCCACTCAACAAAGCTTGGGCCTGAAGCTTGACGTTGTGATAGACTGTATCTACTAGTTACCTTTTAAAATTAATGATAAATTTGTTATTTCACATAAAATTGACAATTTTTTGGTATATTAATCTAGAATTTTTTATATATAAATGAGTTAACGAAATTTTGTGTTAGGCTCTTTAAGAGGCGTCCAATAAAAGAAAAGAAAAATGAGGAAAGGGGCTGTCTGAGATAATGGCCAGCAGGCCCCAACCGCCGTCGTTGGCCATAATAGATTGTTGAAGAGTCCTTTTCTTTTTCGCCGAGCAAATTAAAAAAAAAAAACAAAAAAACCGAGAGTAAAAGACTAATAAATCACCAACCGATTTCACATCGGATCCGAATATAATAGCATTCCAGTGAAGTGGACGCGAAGTAACGAATTGAATCAAAGCTGCACAAGTTCAATATTTTTGATGGATCTGGCGGGCGTTTTTTTTTTTTTTTTTTTGGTGATTATACCAAAACTTGTGCTTGGTAACAAGCAACCTCTCTCCTTCTCTCTCTCATACACACATCCATTCTCCACATAAAAAGGGCATCCTTGTTGCCACCCTCCAATCAATCTACATATCTCTCCTTCTCCTTCTCTCTTCCATTTGCAAGCAATAAGCTAAGTGCACATATGGAGAGTGAAGAAGGAGTGGCGATAACCAAAAGGGCAGAGATTGACACTAAAGCTCCTTTCCGGTCTGTCAAAGAAGCCGTCACTCTGTTTGGCGAGAAAGTTTTAGCCGGCGAGGTCTATGCAAACAAGATGAGAGAGGTAATTAAATTTGTCATCATTGCTTTTCTCAGTTACATTAACTTAACCAGCATGACTCAACTCTATCATATATATATATATATATATATATATATATATATATATATATATATTTTTTTTTTTTTTTTTTTTTTTTTTTTTTTTGGTTTCTTCATAAATCAATAAAAGCAATATATGATAAAATTATGGAAAAGAAATATGAGTATCTATATATATTATTACTTTGTTCGTGTTGGAATTAAAATATGATTCATATCTTAATCAATTTCCTCCAGTTCCGTGTTTTGAGTTGAATGATAATATGCATCACAACATTTGTTATTAAAAAATTATGAAAGATTAAAAAAAAATGGTAACCTAGCTACCTACTTTTATTAGAGTTAATGTTAGAATATGATTCATATACTAATTTCATACGGCTTATTATTATTATTATTGTTGTTGTGGTTGTTGTTATTTGTTTTTTTTTTTTTTGAGTTGAATGATAGTATAAAAGTATTTGTAATCACAAAGTTATGAATTCAAATCATGGTTATTAAAATTGAATCAGATCGATCGATTTGACTAGAAGAATCAAAAATTAGTTTATAGTCTAATTCGGCTCATTGCTAGACACTAGACTGACTTAGAACTGGTCAAAAATCAGTAAATCGGATCTGTTCAACCGGAAATTGATGAATCGGTCCAATTCTTCCTTTTGGATTAGTTGGTTCATTGATGAAGTGGCACATCCAATTAATTGTGCTGAAAAATCTGAAAAAAAATAAGGCTAGGGAATCGAATCTTAAACTTGGGGATTGACCAAAGCTACTCCACAAATTGCTCTTAAGTAAATAAAATATATATATCATACTTTTTCAAAAGAAAAAATATATATATTTCATAATCTTTTTTTCTTTTCTTTTTCAAAAATTATCTTATAGAAAATAAATAACATTATAACTAAAAAACGAAAATAAATTTTTTTAATTATAAACATTTTTTAAAAATAAAATATTTTTTCTCTTTTCACACAAAAATTACTTAAAAAAACATATAATTGTAATATACTTTATAATTAAGTTGTTACTATTATTATATATTAAATTATATATTACATTAAATTAAATCTCTCAAATATAGTATTATAGTATGTATAATACCTATATTTTATATATTATCATATTTTATATTAATTTTTTTATATATTTAATATAAAATATCAGTTTTAATAGTTCAACCACGATTAAATTAGTTAAATTTTAAATCTCTTAATTTTTCGATTCAGTGACCAGTTCAGTTTTTAATACTTTAGTTCAAACTAGATTACCTTAATTATTATCTCATTAAGTTTATGTACATGTGCTAGGAGACCTAATATTTTGTCTCTTTGTGCAATGGACGTAGGCACAAGAGCACTTATTAAGAGTTAAAATATGATCTATATCTTAAGTTTTGTTCTCTTTTATTTCAACTGTAGCCGCTTAAAATTTATTTTTACTTATATTTCTATTTGAATTAATTTGACACACATCATCACCGAGTCAAATTAAAAATGTCAATAATTTGTTTAACACATATTTTTAGGTGCTCTTTGCTTTGTTTATTTCGTGAATCGTTCCACACCGGGAGCAATGCACCCGTGTAGAAAGCTATTCAACCATAATATGCTCTAATCCAAGCTATATTTAAAGTAATGAATTTTATTAGCAATAGTCATTTTTACTTTTTTTTTTTTTACAGTCACTCATATATAATATGTGTCGATTAATTATAAAAAAATTAATAGTCAAATATATTACAAATTTATTGTTAAAAATGTTAATGTATTGATTTTTAATTAATAATTATAAAAAAAAAAGATAAAAAATGACTATTTATAACAAACTTCTTAAAGTATATTTTTTTTCTATGAATTGTTAAAATAATATGTTGCTCAATTAACGGGTTTCCTCGGACTCTTTGCACTGATTTTGTTCGTTTACTAGTTGCTTACTGATAGATGCTTGCTAGCGAAAGAATTCTCTTTTCATAGTTAAAAATTTAAGGCGGATTTTAGCTTTTATCAGGTGCTCGAATAAAGTTGTAAGTCAAGTATATTCTTTCCAAATAATAAATTATGTAGCGTTCATTAGTTGGGGTAAAGTGAAACAAAAAAGATTGGTGCCTGAACGCTGTAGCCGAATGCCCCTATTGAAATGGTGTGTTAAAATATAATTGTTTACTAATAAAATACAACTATTTTAATACGTTAAATAAAAATTATTATTTTCATAAAAACATTTTTTTGAGAAAAAAAAATTTTAACATATATTATGTAAAATTTATATTTTATATTTTAAGGTAACAATTATCTAATTTCAAATTTTAATTTTATTATTTTAAATTTTATCAATATAATTATATTTTGTTAATAAATAATTATATATATTTTTTATTTGAATCGGACGGCATATTTAGGCTCTACCTTGGAGTCCAAAACAGTGCAAAAAAACTAAAATATATTAACGGAAGCTAATAAAGCTTTGAGCATGCATCCATATCTATCTCTAGCTTTCTCTTTCGATGAGGAGACGCCAACTCATCTTCCATTCCGTCCTTATCACACGTGTATATAGGATTCCACTAGGTGAACAGGAAAAAGAAGACAAAACGGAGAATTTTTTTTTTTTTTAATAAATTGATTTATTTATGTAATAAATTATTTAATTTTTGTAATAAAAAAATAAATAAATAAATATTTTTAAATTTTATTATAATAATTCAACATCTAGTTACATAAATAAATAAATTAATTACACAAAAAAAAAAATTTCAAATCTTTTACCCGTCCACCCTTCCACCAACATTTATCCCATGTATATATGCGGCATGTCAGAAGGACCTTGTGGGGGTTTGGTAAGAGCGGCAAGCAAGCATCTGCCTGCATTCCACCATCAAAGTGCATAACATAAATTTGGGATAAACATTTTTTTAATCTTAAATTTTTAAATTTTTTTATGTTTGAATTTTAAATTTTTTTGACATTTCATTTGAGTCTTAAATCTTTTAATTTTCTACCAAATCAGTCTCTCTGTTTAACAAAAGTGATCAATCTATTAAAAAATAATTTTAACTTTACAAAAAATTATTTAAAAAAGATTAAATATATGAACTGAATGTCTTTTCTATAAAAAAAAATATGCATATTACCTATTTAATTCGTATATTTATTGATTAAAAAAATATTTAATATGCATATTTTGTTGATGAAAAAAATGTTTAACTCATGTATTTAAGGTTTTTTAAATGATTTTTATTAAATTAAACTCACTTATTAATAGATTGACTACTTTTCGTAACTTAAAGGACTGATATAATAAAAAATTAAAAGATTTAGAACTCAAACGTAAAAAAATTTAAAGATTTAGGACCCCAAAAATACTTATCCCATTTCTTATAAAACAATAACGCTACCTGGACCCTGGGGAGACGGGTGACGGGAAAGAGGGATGGGTCTCGTCAATATTTTTATTTTTTTAAATAAATATGAGTTATATGTATAATAATTAACCTTGTGTGAAATAGGTTTAAAGTATATATATTCATTAAATATTATGTGTTTAGATTAAAATTAAAATATAATAAATATTATATGTATAATTATTAAGGTTAATATGTAATAAATATAAATTAAAAAAAAAATAAATACGATCAAGTGACTGTGGTTGCTCTGTACTTGGTATCAATACTCTTTATAAAGCCAATTAAAATGCATAGGACCAGAGCCTCGATTAGGCCATTTAGTTGAGAACCGATTAGTTATACAAAGCATTGTCCATGTCAATGCGCACCCCTCTTTTGGTTAGAGAAAGAATCAAACATGTGTGTCTATATATGCATATATAACGTACCTATCAATCGTGTTGAAAGCCGGATATAATATTGCTGAAAATGGACAGCTTAGTGCATCAACTTCCAGCCTTGGAACCGTTACTGCCGAGCTAGAGGAGGCAAAACAAAGCCTTCAAAAAGCTAAAGAAGAAAGTTTGGTAATGGCAAGTTGCCTTTCTTCCCTTAAAGAGGAACTGGAAAGAACAAAGCAGCAGCTGCGACTGCTGAAAGAGCGCGAAACCCAAAAGCAACTGATGACGGAATCCGTGATTGGAGACGTGAAGATCGTCGAAGACACAACAAATTTTGAGTTCAAAAGGCAAACACCGCATAAGGAGCAAGAGGTAGCTGGCGGGATTGAGTTTCAAAAAAAGAGATATGTAACATTTGCCAATCCGCCTTCCTTAGCTCAGGTCATAGTTCCACAAGCACAAGGTCTTGAAACACTCGAGAGACATCCTTCTCTTAGAAAGAAGAAGAAGAAGCCTTTAATTCCAATTATAGGAGCGATCTTCTCAAAGAAGAAAGGAAGCAGCCAAGATGTGGCTTCTTCAAGACTTGCATGATCTCAATCACAACTGAAAAAAAAAAAAAAAAAAAAACTACAACCCCGATGAACTTACCAAAAAAGCAAAAGGAAAAAAAAAAAAAAAAAAAACACAAAGATCTTCACCACTTTTTTCTGCCTTCAATTAGAAGTCTTTCTTGGTTACCTTTTATTTGTTTACTTTTAGCTAATTCAAGTCTCTTGTCTTCAACGTCACATATATATTGGAATAAGATATTCTCAACTTTTCTGATTCCTACTTGGTTACCTCTTTTATCCGTTTACTGTTAGCTAATTCAAGTCTCTCGTCTTTAACGTGGCATATATATATATATTGTGTTAATTTACGGATTCAGGTATCTGTCTATGGGTTAATTATCTGGGTCTGACTTAATAAATAATATAAATAAGTGAATTAATTATTGCATATTAAATATATATAAAAAAATGTTAAAAGGCTCAAAACTATTTTTATTAAAAAAACCTCTCCTCTCAATTTGAAGAGAATAAATGCATCAAAAAATTAATGCAAAAGTCATAAAGAACATAAATGAGAGAGTCAGTATAATTGTTTTTATATTTTAAAATATTTGTACTGTAAAAATAAAAATAATTTTTGATTATGATTTCATTTTGACGGTCAGTTGATTGTAATTATAAAAAAATTAGTGATTAAACTATAAAATTCTAAACTGAAATAGAACAACGTTCAATTGAAGTAATAATGTTTTATGTGAAAATTGGTGTCTCTAATTTTTAACTTTGGTATCAGAGCCGTTGTTTCCTAACCTGATTGCATGTTTCTTGTTCTAAATATGCAAGCTCTCTATTCTGTTTTGCAAAAACTCGAATGGAGACCCTTTAATGACAACTCCCTGTATAAGAAAAATTGAGGTCCAAACTTTTGCATGAACACAGCTCATGTTCACTTGATTATGTGTTTCAAACTTTTGCATGAACACAGCTCATGTTCACTTGATTATGTGTACAAAATTTAGAGGCCTCATTCTCCTTGAGTTGAGAGAATTTGATGATTACAGTTTATGGACTGGAAACTTTGAATCTCAATTTTAACTCACATAATGAATTTCAGAGAAAGAAAATTATATAAGCTTATGGTGCTTGTTATGGGATTTACAACGCCATATTATTTACCCTATTTGGATCCTTGTAGAGGAAAATTTCTGAAATCTGTTTGTTGAAAACGAGAAATCATCTGTCGGGCAGTGAGGAAGAAGATGATGCGTCCAAGTGACGCGCTTAGAACGCACGTAAACTGAGAGGCAACTGTAAAAGACGGTTTCTTTACAGTAACTGGACTTCCGGTGCGAGCTGCCACGTAGAAAGTAAAGTGTATATTTTTAATAATAAATAATAATAATAAAAAAGAATATTATTAAATGGACATATAAATAAAAAATAATATTTTTATTATTATTTTTTATTATTATAATTATATAAAAATATATTTTTTATTATATAAAATATAAGTTTAGAAATTATTTGACAAAAATACGTATGGCCCACATACTTTTTCTGACAACAAAAAAAAAGTCTGCAACAATTATGTACTTCACTCAGAGACGTAATGCCACGTCTGCGCATTAGTGATGTTTGTCGTTTGAGAGAAGATAAATAGAAGGGTGGTCAACTTGAAATGACATTTTTGGAATTGAGTTCATTAAGTAGCCAAACGTTTTTTTTTTATATAAAAAAATTATATTGTAATAATACATAAATTTTTTATAATATATATATATATATATTTTATAATAAAAAAATAAATTATAAATTTTTATTATAAAAAATTTACATGTAGTTATAAAAAAAATTATGTATTATTATAATATACCTCCAAATATAACTATCAAATATAACTACCAACTTTTTCCGTTTGAAATTTCACCATAAACTGCTAAGGGCAGTTACTAGCAGTTTTCTTTTCATGGATGAGAAGACAAACATAATGGATTTAAACTAAATGTTGTGCACCACGTTGGTCATAGTGGTTGTCAAAATAAGAAGCAGTTCTAACTTTTTATTCAAAGTAACCGACGTGTAGAAGAGTAACGGGTTGCACGGTGAGAAAATAATAATAATAATACTAATAATAATAGTAAATAAATAAAAGGAGAAAAGCCACATAAAAGAGAACAGTCGTCCCAAAGTCTCCAACTTAAATATACAGTATGTGCAACATTGTGACTTAGTGGGGCTAGTCAGTGAAGGAGCACTGCTAACAGATCCTAGACGCCCATGTATTTCTTAAACAAAACTGTGTTTTCATGTGGACGTATGCGATGTGCAATGGACGACATAGTTGAGGTGTAAGTCTCTCACGTATACATGATATACTTCGTTAAGAGATATATATGTGGCACAATGTGGTGTTTTTTTTTTTTTTTATGTCCAATGTAGGGGGACATATAAATGAATATGAATTTCTGTTGTAAAATTCATAAAAAGAGTATTGCATATAAGTCGGGATTATGATTCTTTTATAAATTAAAGCACCTTTCTCATTATGTAATAAATTAAGGAAATGAGATAAAATTAGTATGGTGCTCAAGGATCATTTTATAGTATAAGGCATATCATGAATTTGTGAGACTAAATTTTGTGATAAATTTTTTGTTTGATATGTCATGAATATGCATATAAAGTTTACATGATTTCATTATGTCGTTATTAATATGCCTTAATACAAATACATGTGATTACATGACTAAATTGATGATGAGATATTAATGGCATGCTTATATAAATATATGAGAAATTTAATTGGCTACTTTATTCAATGTGCCTTTGTAAATGACTCAAGCATGATTTGACCTCTTACATGTGAGTAATAGCAAGTTAAAAGAAAAGGTAATTATATGTTTTAGAGTCATTAGTAAAATTATGTGAGTTAACTTTTGCTATAATGTTATTAGCATATCAAATTTTTATGTCATGTAATAAGCATACTAAAAATGATGTAAGGAATCTTCATCTCAGTAGGAGATTTAGATTCTAGTGGGAGTTCATAAATTAGAAGAATTGATAATAATTCTCATCTATGGAACAAAAATTTTGCGAATATTAATTAAAAAATGATAATTAGACATTGGAATATGAGAGTTGATTGTAAGCATAGCAAACTTTTGATCTCGGATCCTTTATTAGATTATCATTAGTTTTAGTTGAGTTGGTTGCAAAATTAATGTACATGTGTGGTTGTATTAGCATCACTTTGCGCTAGTGTCTCTTAATTCAGTTCACGGATCATGGCAACAAGTATTTGCTATGTAAGAATTGGACATCAATGAAGGAAATTGAGAAATTTTACTTCATAAAAATATAGCTTAATCCTAAAAGAGGAATGTACTAAAAAACTTTATACCGCGTCATGTTTTGAATTTGAAAGTAAAAATATGACTCACCATATAGAGATTAAAAGGCCTAGCCGGGTAAGTATTTCTTGCAAAACGATGCTAAGGAATATAAGAGTTGATCTTTTTAAAGGGTTTGAGAAATATTTTTCTTGTCAAATAAGATGATTTGTCTAAAAATGACATTCGGAGGTATATTCACAATTGAGTAAAAGGTAACTCAATATGAGTATTGAATCTTCATTAAACACTTATGTGATAGCGTTAAAAAAGGTGTGGAGTCAAAATTGATTGTATCAATTTGAACCTCCATTCAAGCAGTATATATGAGCTGCAATTTAATCTTTTTCAAAAAGGTTGGGAGCACATATAAACCATGATACACGATGGTGGTGTTTAGTAATTTATGATATTGATGTCATATCTACTTGAAAAAGAGCATTTGGAAGCTGCTAGATCTTCTCATATGTGACTCAATGCTTTAAATAAAAGTTTCATACTTTTATGTGACTCAAGTGGTGAGTCAACTAGTAGAAGTAGTTTGGAAAAGAGTTCAAGGGTGAACCCGTTGACGTGATATGTGAACATGTTAGTACATAGAAGGAAAAGACCAATAAATAAGGTTATGGCCAGAAGGATTAAATGCTCTTGAATGCATGAAGTGCATTGAGCTAACTAAGAAATTGAACTATATTCTATTTTTAGTTTATGCTTAAATTGCTCAATCAGTATCACCCTTTGAATCCTATCCTAAGTGGATGTTAGAGTTTTGAGTAATGAACTGTATGATATGAGAACTTAGAGCATGAATGAAGCATTGATGAATGCTATTGAGGCCTAATGGACATGTAGCAAGTTGATTGAATACCAAAGGGTATTACCACTTGCAAATGAGGTTACATAGTGATCCAATCTAATTCTTACATGACATACCTCATATCCCTTAAATAAGGCAAAATTTGGCTTTTCACAGTCCTTCTTATTTTTGTAAGGTGGTATAAATGTTTGAAATGATACTATTTACTAAAGTTTTTGCATAAGGGATTAGGTCATATTAAGCAACAAAGGATTGAGAGTTGAGTTAAGAAAAGTCTATTAGACTTACTCACTTATATTGCTATACCCATAAACTAGTACAACCTAATCGGAAAACAAAATAAATATATTTAAAAGGCACTTAATGTTGTATTTCTATTGCTATCAATCCATTGAGATATATATGAACCGATGATTATAAGGACAAGGTTTTAAACTCGTATTTTCATTGTATTTATAGATAGCTTAAGCATTTTGGTCATATATTTGATCTCTCACAAGTTGAGCATAAGAGTGCTTTAAATAGTGTGGTCGAGAATCAAATTAAAAAAAAAAAGTCAAAATGATAGAGATTGACTAAAAACATGAGTATCTATTTGAGCATTAAAATGGGGTTCTATAATGAAAATAAAGAAATGAGGTAACTAGCTATTCAATGAACTTTGCAATAAAGTGTTGTTCAGTGGAAAGAATAACAAGTTATAAAAGCTTGTAAGGTTAATGGTGAAGTGAGGAAGAAACTTGCTTCTACCATAATTACATGATGCATAAGAGAGTGTATCTTATATTTTTAACCTTGTGCCTTGAATTCACTCATTCCTCACCTAAAAGGTCATTGCTATTGCTCATAACATTTCACTAAAAAGTGGAATTTATGTTAAAAAGATACGAGAGATGTTTCTTCAAGGACCTAATGAATATTGATGAGGGGTATTATATTCATTAATGAGCAAACGTGTGGATGTGAGTAAATTAAAATCATGAAATATCATGTTCTATAGAGAATGAACTTTCAGTAGGGATGCAGTTGAATAACCCTTCTAATTTTTGGTGAACTAGAAGATTATGAACTAACTAGCTTACTAAATTAGTAAGTTGAGATATGTGATGACATGTCTCATCCCACTTAAGTTAGTGGAAGTAGTGGTCTATTGGAAGATTCAACTACATTGAAGTAGTCGTAATATTCCCACTTAAGAAATTTAAGAAAAGATGTTAAGTTGGCTAACAATCAAGATGATTGAGAGCTAAAAGCAATATTGAGATGCTCTCTCATACTTTACTTAATGTTAATAGAAGATAGTGATCGAATAAGAAGTCAAAGAAATCTTATTGTGTTTTGGACATGTTGGATCTGCATTTAGGCATAGAACGATAGAAAATGAACGATTTTTAGACATACGCTAAGTAAATGGGTACAAAGATATAAGACTCATTGGTGGTTATGAGGATATGCCTAATAAGTGGACATATTATTTTTATAAACCTTTAACTTTATATCTGATATGCCTAAAATTCTCACCTCAGTTACACTATTAGATTTAGAATTACATGAAGTATACGAAAAAGTTGTTTTCCTATGTAGAGAACTAACTAAGACATATATGCACAATATGCATAATATTTATTGTGATAGGTCAAGAGTGCAAAGGTTGCAAACTCTGTTTGACCTAAAACAACCAAGGTGTGTTGTGCTATTGAAATTGCAATAGGCAATTTTCAAATGCAGATTTGTAATGATCCATGATAACTACTATATGTATGTTAAGTGTTTGACGCTTAGTTTGTAATTTTATATCTATATGTTGGTAGTGTAAGAGTGGTTAGAGATTATGAGGAGTTCACGAAAATCATTCAACAAATGATTGTCTTCTACTATGAGGTAGAAAGACATGGATGAACAACATGGACAAGATTGTCCTAAATTTGTTAAGTCAAATCAATGAATTATTTTAAGAAAAGTTCTTGAACAAAATCATCATTCTAGCTTTGTACACACTCTATTAGAGTTTTGAGACTTATATTGTATCTATAAGCTTCCTAACTTTAGTAATCACACAATAGTGGTATCACATTTCAATACTATTATAGTAAGTGAATTTCATATTTGAGTTGTGCGATATAACTTTAAGTCAATGAAGTTCTTAATTTCATATATGAGTTGTGCGATATTTGAGTTGTGCGATATTTGAAATGCATATTAAAATTCTAGATAGGCATTGCAACTGCTCTCCAAATGACTAGTAGTGTTACAAGGAGAAATGATCTACACTTAGTGTGTTGTTAAGTTATTATTGAGAATAATGACTTGAATAAGTGCAAAATTGGTAAATGAACTTACTTGCTTGCTCAATAGTAAGACTACTAGATGGAAAAGCAATATGTACACATTCGTAGCCTAATGTAATTGGAGGCGAAGTTAATTGCATGAATTTAGCTGCAATAAGCAATAATGTTTGCTTGAAAAGATTTTTAAATGTTGGAAATTGTCACAGGCTACAAGTGTCTTTAAATGACAATTTTGTAAATGATACTTACTTGATAGATCTTGAGCAAGACATTAAGCCCAATATAAAGTACAATTAAATAAGAGACACAGTAGTGCAAATGTAAGAATCTGCAGTTAAGTCTTTGAAAGTTTAGTACAGACTTACATATTTGCATGAAGTACAGTATGTTGATGCTAATATAAAAAATGCATCAACAATTAAGTGACACATGTACAAGTGCTAAATATGTTGCTTGAAAGGTATGTCACACAGGTTGAGATTGGCCCACTCATATGGACAATCACCTCAATCGCTTTGAGGGTGAGTAGAGATGAGACTATTTGAGCGAGAAAAATAATTTAAAGAAAATTGCGCTGAATATTTATGGTTGACTTGAAAAGGATCAAGATGAGGCCTTAAAGATTAACAGAAAAATAAGGCTGATATGGATTGCCCGCTATCCATGTAACCTGTGGAAAGCCAAATGTGAGATCTTAGTTAGCGCTTTTAAAAAGCGGGTACTTGGAGAACTCAAGTTAGTTACCTGAGAGCAGCTAGATTAAGATCTGAATGGTAAGTTATGAAAAGGTAAAGAAAACTGACATATGCTCGAGAAAAAGAAGAATCATCATAACTCTTGATTCATACCATGTGTGGTAATTGAACGACCAATAAGGGAAGTAGAAGGATTGATCCTTGCTTTTTCACTGTGTGAGTTCCCTTAGGCAATAATATAGTCTCTATTTGTACCTTATGTTACTTCCAACTAGATCTTGAGGTGTTAGTTTAGTGATCACTACTTTAGCATGTCACTTACGGTCATGATATATTCGATTTTTTGGGCATGTCTAGGAATTAACATTGATAGCTATTAGTGTGGATGGAAGACTATTATTGTCAGTCATCGATTGTATGTATTCATTAGTCGACCAGTTAAATCATTTAATGAAGATTGAGTTTAACTATGAATACATAGTGAAGCAAAGTGTCAAGTTTTAGCATTGGAGGGATAAGGTAAACTGTGATTGATATGACAAAATAAGTCTAAGACACAGTGAGACATTATTATAAGTTATCTTTTCCCTAAGGGTAGTAGCCGCTATATTGTCCCTAACAGGCACATAGTTTTTAAGCTCACAAGTGCAGGTTTACTGGTAGGTCGTACGACTCACTTACCAAGTATGCAAAGATGTTTGAGAAAATCAAATGGCCACATGGTCGGGTGATGAAAAATCATCATGTGCGAGTGGGAGATGTTAATTTATGGGTTCGGGTATCTATATCGCTCCTAAGGTCCTGTCAAATAAGGATAAGACTAGAAGTGATTCTATATCATTCTTTTTGTTTACATTCTATTTTCATCTGTTTAAAGCCAACTATAATCTATATGAACTTCAAGATATATAGATTGCAGATGTTTGGTTTTATGGGGTTACCCTATATGTGATGCTAGTCGAGGCATATCCCTTCTAAGATCCTCATGATCCCAATAACTTCAGAAAGACAATTGGTCGGGTGATGAAAAATCATCATGTGCAAGTGGGAGATGTTAATTTATGGGTTCGGGTATCTATATCGCTCCTAAGGTCCTGTCAAATAAGGATAAGACTAGAAGTGATTCTATATCATTCTTTTTGTTTACATTCTATTTTCATCTGTTCAAAGCCAACTATAATCTATATGAACTTCAAGATATATAGATTGCAGATGTTTGGTTTTATGGGGTTACCCTATATGTGATGCTAGTCGAGGCATATCCCTTTTAAGATCCTCATGATCCCAATAACTTCAGAAAGACAATTGGGGTGAGTACATTAAACTAACAAGATATTAGTGGATGAAATTTGTCCCTTTATTAGTAGCAGGTATACTCAATTGTCGAGTTCTTGTTAAATTAGTGGTTTTTTTTTTCTCCTCAGATGAGATATTCCCACATAGCATTGTGTATGAGACTATTCCTTACTCGTAGTGCTGAGGATCCACATGACTTGTTAAAGTATTTGTTGATTCCATTATTTATAACATTTTTCATTATAGAGGATCCTCACTGTCCACTATGTAATTCCTGATTATGTGCGAGTCTCTATGGGGTGCAAAGATCTTCTATCTTGAATATTTGTAGAAAACCCTCAAAAGATACAGCCCCATTTGCACAAAATTGTGTCAGATGTTTCACATGTTACTTTATTTGTGGTTGAAATACACTTGCTATTTTAACTCTTTGGATTCAACCTTGTGTTCTCTATTTTTTAGGCATATTTTTATTGCTCTCATGGGCTCTGATTGGCGTTTGTAGAGAATAACCATTCCTAAAATCGAAAAACATCTCTAGTTCATAAATAACTTGCCTCTAAAGTTGATGGATGTATGAAGCTGACAGAGCAATAATGTCAATAACCCATCTCAAAGCATTGAAGACATGTTGACTATCGTGCAAGAGAAAAGGAAACTTGTTCAGGTGCCAAAGACACTTACTTGAAAGCAACATGGACATAGATCTTGATGATTTGGATGTTGATGCTGATCTCGGCAATATCGAGGCAGATGGTGATTTTGTGTGCAGCCAAATATATAAATAAAAAAATTGAACTTTCATGTGTAAAGTTTTTCACTGATCTGGACTATGGTTTTCTTTTTTTTTTTGAATGGATGATTTTCCTTTGTATAAACCCAGCTTAAGACTTTCGGTTTAAAGATGTCCTTTTGACAAGATTGTATCACTAAAATGGTGGCATGAAGACAATCTCTTGCACGCCATCGTCACTTTAGTGCAATGTTCGCCACTAGCCCAAGAATTTGCCATCTACGTTTCAAGTTACGAACATCTGTGGGCAACCTACTAATGTGGGTCATATCTAAAGCGATTCGCCCAACTTTTACAAACAAATCAAGTCCTTTAATTTGTGAGCAACTCAATTTTGTTTTTTTGTTTTTTTATGCTGCAATGCTAAGGATCCAAATCGATCACACTTTCATGCTCACATGCTCAAGAAAACGGCTTTTGGTCAAGTGTGGTTTAATTTATCTATGAGTGGTGTCAAATTTAATTTAAGGCTTAAATGCATTTTGAGTCGTACTAAGACGACATAGAAAATAACTATAGGAATGAGTTTATTTTCTAAAACATAATAAAAAATTCGTTTTTTTCAAAACTAAACTCTAAACATATTTTGTGTTATCATAAATTTATTTAGTATTGCCTTATGCATTGATTTAAGAAAAAGTTTTTCAAATTGTTTTTTCTAAAAGAAATTTCTACTTCCTATAGCTACTCTATGAGTATAATTTATATCCTCCTAGTTTTTCCGTGCATTTAACCCTCTTGTGATTTGGTTGTTTTCGCGTTTTATCCCATATGGTTTCATTTTAAGCAATAAACTCACATGTGATTTTTAATTTTAATAATTAACTCCCTAACAACAATTTATTAAATTTATTAACAAAAATTAGTTATAATTACATTGTTTCATGATTGTAATAACTTTATTACATCTTCACATAGAAATTGACTATAAATATTGTCTTTAACACATTTATATCAATATATATAATACATTGAAAATAGTAAAAATTGTGATGGATTAAATGTGTAATTCAGCTCAAATATGCATTGAAATTTAATTTGAGAGATTTGACATATTTTTATAATTAGTATTAGACTTGCGTGATACACTGATATATTAAATTTGTATTTATAATCCTATGGCTTTACCAAAATTGTTAAGAGTTTTTTCTTTTATTTTTTTAAATGGAAAAATAAAAAGACATACAAATATTGAATATTCTTTTAAAAAAATAAAATTAGAAATGCTTTTTCTCATTTTAAATCTGATTTAAACTAAATTTATTTTTATAATTAATTCAAATTTAGAAAAATAAGTATTTAAATTAAATTGATTTTAGGGGGGGGGGGGGAAAGGATATGTGAGTAGTCCCCCTTTTTTTTTTCCTTTTGATGAAATATTATTTCCTTTGTAAGAAAAAATAGATGAATTTGAGAGAGTTTTTTTCCTTGAAAAGAAAGATTTGACAAAAAAAACTCCTAAAAATCTTTAAATTAAATTTAAAAGACAAATTGACCATAAGACCGTTACATAAGCATATAAATTTTTTAAACCTTTCTTAATTGTAATGTATGCATAAGGACGTACCAAATTGTAAAGAGGAAAAAAATTACACCAACAGTAATAATAAAAGGCAGATAGAAATTAAGGATTATTATTTAGGTACTTACAATGTGACTTGTGGAATAAAAATATAATATTGAAAATTAAATGCTATGCCGGTGGATTTTGCGCCGACGTTGTCTGTACCATACGATTGATTCCTCCAGGTCGCCTTTCGACTTTCTTGGCAGATCCAAACCGAAAAAATTTAGAGTAAGAATAGTTAATAATTTAGAATTTTCAAGTAATTTGTTCAGATAAATCAATTGTGATGTTATGAATAGCATCTCAGGGGGATATTAATAAGAATTTTATTTTAAAAAAATATAGTTTGATGGAGCGTTTTTCTAAGGATGTTCAATTTCGATCTTTTTTTTTTTTTTGGTTTGCTCTCATCAGCCCATTTCTCCTCTTACCAACAATGACATAACAGATGAGTGTTACTGCAAATTATAGACAACGATTAGTACTTATTTTAATAAAAATTTGTTTGGATGAAAAAAATTAAAATTTGAAAGGAAAAGGACGGAGAAAATTAAAAAAATGAAACAAAAGATTGAAGATCAAACAATCAATAGGTACCAATGGAAGGCACCTTTTTGAGAAAACGAACTTCCTAATATAATCAAAAAATTAAATTGTGATCAATTATAACCACTAACTTTGATGAGAAATTATTTGGATGAAAAAGTTAAACTTATAATTTAGAAATGTAGTTAAAAAAAAGTAAAAAAATAACAATATAAATAAAAGATATTTACACTTTTATAATATAGAAAAGAGAATTGTATGTATATGAAAATTTTAAAGTCTATTGATATTAAAATTTTAATTTTAATATAATACTTAGAAATATTACAATTATGAGAAAGACTATAATAACTAAAATCCTATATCTATTAAAATATTAATAAATACTAAAATTACAAAACATTGTAATTTTGACTAATTTCTTTTAGTATATTTAATAGAATCTTGAGCAATTGGGTAAATTATAAAAATTAAAAATCACAAAGAGTATAATGCTTAAATTTAAACAATAAAGGGGTAAACTTCAAAACGTCAAATTACAGGAGATTAAATATATTCAACCCTTAATTTAATTTGAAGTTAACGATGTTAGTGCAACTCCTTCAACCGTGGAGTGAATGCATCAAGCTCGACCGCAAAGTCCATTCGACAGAGGAGCTAAGTCCGGACATGGGCCTGTTTAATTGCAATTGTGCCCCACTAAGGGAAGGTGTTTACGATTTTTTAATTGAATTATTATAATTATTTTTAAATTAAAAATTTCAGTTATATAAAATAAAAAATTATTCTTAAACAAAAACTTCCGTTAACTGAAATTTGATTAAATGAAATTTTTGGTTCGATTTCGCTTAACTATTCGGTTAACTGAATTTAATAATACAAAATTTTTAAATTATAATTCAAATGTAAAAAATATTTTTGATATATATTTTTTAAATAAAAGTATAACATCATTATATATATAAATAAATAAATGATTATTTGATATGTAATAATATTTTAGTAACATTTATTTGTTTAATAATTATTCTATTAGTAATATTTTTTTATTATTAATAAAAATTATATATATATATATATATAGTATTTTTGTTCGATTAAGTTAACTAATTATAAAATTGGTTCGATTAATTGAAAATTTTGTTCGGTTCACTTCGATTTGATTTTCTCAGTTAACTAAAATTTTTAATTTTTTTAAACACCCTTACCACCAAGTGGCTATTATCGTCTTTTACAATTTTTTTATTTTTTTCGAGTCGTCTTAAAAAAATTCTATTATATGATTATATTTTAAATAATATTACAGTAATCATAATTCATCTAATAAAATTTGAAAATTCATCTAATAATATTTTAAATTTAATTGTTTAACAATCTATAATACTTTTAATCCCACGTAAAAAAATTCGACCCAATATTTTCTTCATAAAAATATGTAACTCGATTGAGAGCTCAAATTAATATCAATATGATAATATAATTATCGAATTTATGATAGAATGCTTTTGTGAACCGCCATGAAGAAAACTAGAGAGAATTTAGCGCAAAAACAGCAACAAAAAAAAAACAAAAAACAAAAAACAAAAAAAAAAATCCAGTCCACGCGTACGGTGAATATGCTGCAGAACATTCATTTCCGGGGCGCAAAACAAAATGTAAAATCTTTTTTTTTTTTTTTAAATTTTAGTATTTAGAAATCTATTAGATTCTAACTAATCCAATTTAAGTCGGATAAACTTATTAAAGAGAGAAAAATTCTCTTAACACTTATTTTTTTTATACACAAAATTTAAATTTAAAATTTTATTTAAGGGAAATTAAGTTATGGAATCACAAAACAAAAATGTAAAATCTCTCTTGCCAACCAATAAATATAAGAGAGTAAAGCCCAAGCCCACGAGAAATAAAACCCTAAGCAGAAGGCAGAAGCTATTAATCAGGGTTTCTCTCCTTCTTAGTCCTAACATTTCCGAGCGGCCGCCTCTGTGCCCGAAGACCAGCGAACATGAAGGTTCGATTTATTTTCCAAATACAGGATCGATCCTGATTGATTAATTTCGCTTCAATAAACCCAATTCACATTTTCATTTTCATTGTTTTTTGAATTTAATTCTTTTATTTTTCTTTGCGAGCAGTTCAATATTGCCAATCCCACTACCGGATGCCAAAAGAAACTCGAAATCGATGATGACCAGAAGCTGTAAGCTTCATATTTTTGTTTTTTTTTTCCCTTTTCTTGTTCAAGTTTTTTGTTTCTATGAATGTGTTTCATGGGGTTAGTTACTCGTGCATTTGAAGCTGTGTGGGCTTTATATTTACTTCGTTTTGGGTTTCTGTCGTAGACCCTTTTTGTTTTTTTTTCCTGAATAATGAAGACTGGTGGTTGTATCCTTCCCTATATACTGATGGGCATGGGCTCTTTATGCTTTTGTTTGGGTCTTTCAATTGGTATTGTTGGAGATGAAAGTTTTAGTTTTGAGATTGTGTTTCTTGGACTGGATAAGATGGTTGTGTGATTCAAATGGGTTCCCTCGTCTCTTTGAACACGCATGTATCTCTGCTCTAGTGCATTTCCAGTGTACGAGTCTCTCACACTGTGGTGTCCAGGAAAGGGCGTGCGCTTGTTGAGCATGCCATGATTTTGCCTTTGATCATCTAATCGTGTTACATAAATTACTTTTGTGATGAGTAGATTATAGATTTATGCTGAGAATAGAGAAGTAGTTTTCATATCCTTTTTGTTGGTTCAAACTTTTTGTGGCAGTCGTTAACACATTGAGTATACTTTTTTGATACCGAGTTTTGTACTTATTTGCTTAGATCATAACAACGATTGAGATTATACCATAAATTGTCACTTTTGTTGAACTGGCTGGGTAATTGGATCAACAGTTTCTTGCCCATTATTTTAACATGTTTGTCCTTTCTTGCTATTTGATTCTGTAGGCGGGCATTTTTTGACAAGAGAATCTCGCAGGAGGTCAGTGGAGATGCTCTTGGAGAGGTAATGCATATCATATCATCCTGCTCTGCTGAATCTGCTCTATAATCTCAGATGGAACTTGTTTAATTTTTGTGTACTCTGATTTATCAATAGGAGTTCAAGGGATATGTTTTCAAAATCATGGGAGGTTGTGACAAGCAAGGGTTTCCCATGAAGCAGGGAGTGTTAACCCCTGGCCGTGTCCGCCTTTTGCTTCACAGAGGTTGGTGAATAGCTTTTCTTCTAGACCTTCGAACACACATGGCAGGAGGTCTTTGTGGCTTGTTTTGCCAATTAGATAAGTTACTTTGGTAGTCTGTTTTCTTGATCTGATGCAAAGGCCATTCATTTTTGTCTGCACAGGAACCCCTTGCTTCAGGGGTTATGGAAGGCGCAATGGAGAGCGGAGGAGGAAGTCTGTGCGTGGTTGCATTGTCAGCCCAGACCTTTCTGTTCTGAACTTGGTAATTGTGAAGAAGGGTGAGAATGATTTGCCTGGATTAACTGACACAGAGAAGCCAAGAATGAGGGGTCCCAAGAGGGCATCTAAGATCCGCAAGCTCTTTAATCTCTCCAAGGAGGATGATGTGCGGAAATATGTGAACACTTACCGGAGATCCTTTACAACAAAATCAGGTAAACATTTCCATATGGTCATCTGCCCTCTCTCTCTTTTAACTCTAAGGAGGGGTGTGAGTTGGGGAAGGGGCTGTCTCTTTTTCTTTTTTTTGTCTTCTAAAACTTTGGCCTGCTTGCTCTTGGATTATAATTTGGCGCTGGGATTTTGTATTACAGGAAAGAAGGTTAGTAAAGCTCCAAAAATTCAGAGGTTGGTGACACCATTGACTTTGCAAAGGAAGCGAGCCAGAATTGCAGAGAAAAAGAAGAGAATTGCCAAGGCTAAAGCAGAGGCTGCTGAGTACCAGAAGCTTCTTGCCACAAGATTGAAAGAACAGAGAGAGCGTCGTAGTGAAAGCTTAGCCAAGAGAAGGTCCAGGCTGTCTGCTGCATCTAAGCCATCTATTGCAGCATAGGTCGTTACTCCTTCCAGTCATTGAGTTTTGCCAGCAAGATGAATGTGCGTTTTTATGAACTTTTCATATTTGAGTTGCTCCAGGAATGGTTCTGAAAGTGCTTTTTGACACTAGTTTATTTGAATTTTCAACTTGGTTAATTGATATTATTGGGATATTGAGTGATTTTGTTAAGTTAATTTTCGGTTGTCCTCAGATGAATCTCATTGTTCAATACCATAGGTACACATGCTGGCCTATTGATCTTACTAGGAGCCTGGATCCCAAAACTAGTAATTTTAGTGGGGATGCTGGGTGAGCAAATTATGCGGATACACTTCCAATAATTATGATCCAAACAGGCCAGTTGTGAAAATATTCAATGGAGAAGGTTGATTATCCGCTTGGGTTGTGGTCAAGACTGTTATAGGTTCGGATTATTTTTGGTTGTCGTAAGCAAGCTCACGTAGCAAAACTAGTTGCATTTTCGGAGGCTAAATTTTCCAGAATTGTTTTGCGCTTTGCGAAGTTGCTGCATGTTGCATTCGAGTCGCTCTGCCACGCTCGACTTCTAAAGATTCAATGTTAACGTATCGTTGGGGATGGTAATTAGTATCTCTAATACTGGACATGTGCTAGTTGCTACAATTTTGTTGTGCAATGAGGTAAAATCTATGTTTTTTAGCAACAGCCGACAGATTAGGAAGCTCTAAGGTTTGGCTTCTTTTCTTTTTGTTTTTTGACTTCTTTTTTTTTAAAAAAAAAAAATTTATCGCTGATATGTCAGTCATTAAATCTAAGTTAGGGCAGGAGTAATCTTCATTTTGGTGTCTCATTCAACTACGCACAAAGAGGCAGACCAATAATTTTACCACTAATAAGTTTGAATTAGATTCTCTCATTGAAGATCAAAGCGAGTTAGATTCTCCCATTGGAAATCAAGATGATTACTGAGTCGTGAACCTATACTGTACTACAGTATTTTATCAAAAAAAGCAACTTAACATATTAGTTAGGAAGAATACCATCGTAGAAACTCGAATTCGGATTTTTAATATAAAATTACATTGATTTACCATTGGTCAGATTTGGCATCCTTAGGTTTTGAAATTCGTGGATTCAACATGAAATGGAATTACGTTATAAATTTCTGAACTGTTTAACTGAAAAGAATAATTTGATTATAACTCGAGCAATAACAAAATAGAAGATGAATGCAGCTCGAACCACCAGGAAACTGAACTGTTTGTGCAAGTCAATTCTACCATATATATGCACCATCGCATATAATTAATGGTCGATGAGGACCTAGCCCGGTGTTAAAGGCCTTCTATCTGAAGTCCTGGGATCGCGAAATCCCAGCTGCCGCGTGGGTTGCAATTCGGGTTCGCGAAATCCCAACTGCCGCGTGGGTTGCAATTCGGGTGTCAGTTTGTCTTTTACTTGTCAGATGGTTTCAAATAACAATGTTGCACTCGTATGCGTGGGTGGCCATAAGATCCTTTTCCGAGTCATCATGAGATCTTACTTTGGGTAGATAAATTTAAAGCCTCATATGTACAAATATTATTAATTTTATTTAAAATAATAAATTTGATATTAATTTTAAAAAATAATAAATTTAACACACAATAATCTTATATAAATAAAATTTATCAATTTTAATGATAAATTTATAAAAATATCTGTTTCGATAACATAATAATTATATAAATTAATATTACATTATTAAGACAGATAAATTATATTAAAAAAATTTCACAACATATTATATTTATTATTTTAAATAAAATTAATATTAAATTTATTACTTTTTAAAATTAATATTAAATTTATTATTTTAAATAAATTTAATGATATTTTTATATATTAACTCTAAATTTAAAATTTTTTTTAAGATTCAATATTCGTGTGAAGTATTTTATATTTTAATGTTGCATACAATTAAATGGTAATGATACAACCAATAGATTTCTTTCTCAAAAAAAAAAAAAAAAACCAATAGATTTCCCTTAAAAAAACAATCATACAACCAATAGATTTTTGGTTCATTGGACACATCTGCTACTGCCTCTTTCCAAGGAAAGAAAATGAGATTTCTGCAAGAACAAAGATTTTGCGGCTCATAAATCCTGCTGCATAGACGTGGCGGCCCCATGTACTTCCATGTGGCAGCAGAAACTTTCAAAGAGCAATCGGGAAAATAAAAAAGGAAAAAAAAATGCTGGTCTGGCTTGGCAAACTTTGTTGTGTTCGGTGATTCCATCCAGCTTAGCTTGCTGCAACAAAGTCGCGAAGTCGTGCACCGCAGCAACTTCATGCAAGAAAACCATTCAAGTGTGTAATCAGGAAACTTTGAATCAAGAAGTTAAAAAATCACAAAATGGAACCAAATTGCCAAACAAATAAAAGATGAGAAATAGAAATCATCCAAAATGGAGACAAGGAAAAAAGGTAACTAAGCGACCCCATCTGATGAAGGTGGAACGTTCATTCTAAGGATGCATCCTCGTAATCAACCGATGAAAAAAAAAAAAAAAAAGGGCCAAAGATTTTAACTTTTTTCATTTCAATACAAATCTTAGGGTTGAATTATCCCCAATTTCAAGAGTAATTAATCTGGTCACAGGCTCACAACAAATACCTGAGGACAAGTCATGATTATGAGGCGCCTCCCTCATAATTATTTAGTTCTCCCCAGACTGCCAGCTCGACTTCCTCCCATGAACTTGCCGTTCTGAGTTCTTTCCATATACTGAAAATGGCGCCAAGGACGTTCTCCTCGTGTAGAATGCAGAAACACCTGCAGAGACTTAATTATCTTAGATGAAATATACTACTTAAAATGCTTGCACTGCATTTACATCCAATAGCTTTTCCTTTCTATTTTTGGACCAAATACCCAATCATAGCTTCTAGAAGTATAAAATGCCGAAGCAGGTGACTAAGCTTATAGGAGAATGGAAAGCGTGATACATGTCCAGAGTAAACAGTCTTTTCCAGCGTAACCGTGTTGGTGGCTCAGTCAAGTAATCAATCAAAAGGTCTCTCAGATGGGCATTCATTAAAACGAATTACAATTCCTGCACATTCCTTGAATCCAATAACCCATCAAACCCGCAGCTTGCTTTGAGGGAAGAAAGGACATGGCATCACTCGGTTAAAAGGGTCACCATTCATCCCAACACAAGCATACGTCTTTGCAGGATCATTGTTTCATATAGGTGCAAGACTAACAAATATGCCACATAAGCAGGTGAGTAAAAAGATCCATGCAATATTCTGTCATCTTGAGATGAAAAAATCCTTTCACAATGCAGTCTGATGCTTAAAAATTCATGTGCAATTCCTTTAAAATGCAAGCACTTCTAAAATTGGAAGGCTCTACGACAGCACACAATGCGTCTTAGCTTTCATCTGGATCCGAGGCCAGTCATTTAATAACTTCACCAAGCTACCCACAGAAGCACTGTAGTCTACTAGTCTCCATGTGGACAAACACCACTGCAGCTTCCTCACTTATATAAGGAGATATATAGGTCATATTGAGAAAGTTCAGGCATCATACTAGATGCAGATCTTCGTTCCCTCGCACCTCAACCAAAAAAAAAACCCACATTCTGTTGCCTTTGATAGAATTTCTCACCCTAATTTAACGCATTTTCTTTTCTAGATATTCATTCACTATAGACATCACTTAGATATTGCACACCAGAGTTGCTAATGTTACTGACACAGTGTGTCAACCTGATATTTTGGAACCAAGGCTAATATCTGAGACCCAATATTTTAACATCAAACACCTAGTTCTGAGACCTAGACTAAAATAAAAATAATAATCATATAATAAAATAAAATAAAGAAAAGAAAGACAGGAAAATAAACAGATAAAAAAAAAGTCACAATCTCTTACTTACATAGCATGGTATGAAAGTCGCATGTACTTCTCACTATCCTCTATGAGTCCGTGCTTTCTTCTTAGTAAAGGTAATCTGTAGCTTTCTAAAAAATGCTTAAAGAGACTGGAATCACCTCTAAAGACATCCAAATATATAGGTATCAGATCATAAATCCGGTCACCTGTGAAATTAGCTGATGTCAGAATGCCCCAATTTCAAGGTGAAATACAAATTCTCTTCATTGACTATGACCAACCAATTAACCATGAAAATGGCACTGCACTCAAGAACAAAATATTTTCTTTCTTGCACCAAACAGAATGTGGCATTAGCGAAGTGTGCTCAGTAAAACATAATAATTACAGTTTCATAACATTCCATTGCTCTGATGAAGCAGAGGCAGATATATCTACTGAAGAATTTCACGACTCAAAATCTTGAGGTGCAGCTGTGGACTTTTCAACTGGTGTTTTATATGCATTTAACGCCAAATGAAGATAAAGAGCATATCAAATCAAGACCAGAAAATGTTAAGAAAAAAATTATGTGGAATGTCGAAAGGATAAATGAAAAAGGTCCAAACCAATAGAAAGGTCGCTAAAATCCAGAATGTAGCTAGGACGCCAGGATTTGTCATTTCCACCATCACTGCAGCCATTTGCAGAACCATTTTCCACCAGACAAGCATTGGCAACATCTCCACTCGAGCAATAACCAACCCTATCTGGTTCCATGTAAATATTATCATCCATAATATCAGAGTGTAACCAGGAGCAATCTTTGCACATTTTGTTTAGGCCAATCTTGTCCTGAGATCAAAGTAAGATGCCAAAAACTGTTAAAGACTACATATGCATATACCAAAGTAGGTTTAACATGGGATATGTCAACAGAACAATCAAAATCGGAGATAATTGGATCCTGAGGAAACCTGGTATGTAACGAACAACTTTGTTAAATCATCAGGGATATATTCATCAACTTTCTGTATCAGTGTTTTAGGAATTGGATCCCCCCTACATTATACAAATAGTAAATTTATACTTCAGAGAAGCATCAAAAATTGTCACATGAAGGTTTGGAATACTCCAATTGTTACCAGCATTAAGAATCAGGAAAATTAATGAAACAGAATAGACATACCAATCTTTCAAGCGGCTTTTGACATTCCTCTTCCTAGCAGTCAGAGTACTGATGAAAATTTCCCACTCCCATGGAATTTCTGATTCACCAGGAAAATCTCCCATGCCACAGTTAGGAAAGGTGAATTTCACTTTTTGTGCACTATCAGAGACACTTTGCATATCGAGAGGTGGATACGGTAAGAGATGAAGGTAATGCAGCTGCTTTCCAAGAAAGGAAGCCAAGTTAAGAGCATCTTCCCAAAACAACGCATCTCGTCTGCCAAGAGAACAGATACGAATTGGTACCAAAGGGACCGCTTCATTGCTAATTCTAGCACAACTAAAAGCGAGAACTTGTGCTTTGAAGTACAGGAACCTATCATGAATAGAAACTTACAGTTCGGCAAATATTTTCCCTTTGCATCGCTTTGTGATGATGAAAGGCCATATAGTAGTGCATCCAGATGAATTCATTGGTATATTTGTTGATAACCCTGCTGTTCTACATTCAAATTGTTTCTTTCTCCACACCCCAAAGGAGAAACCATCTTCTTTGCACTTCTCTGGAATCAGATTGCACGCTTTAATCACCTTAGGCACTCCTTTTCCATCCCAAGGAACAATTTTCAGAGTTCCATTCTCCAGATAAAGAATCCCACTTGCTAAAACTTCAGGAATGTGGCTTTTAAGAGGGGAGTTAGACGTTCGAAGTATGTTATAGAACTCCAGCTGCAACAAAAAATTCAAAAACTTGAAGGATGACAGCCAACAAAATAGTGAACAAGGAAAAGCTAAAAATAAAGAAATACCTCAGTCCCTAAACTGTACATTGAAGATTCTAGCCCTCCTTCAACAAAGATTTTAACCGCACAATCAGCTAGGAGATAAACCTGTTATGAAAGAGGACGTTAATCACAATGCGAAAGCAAAAGCTACTAGCAAGTTAGCAAAAAACTGGTATTATTGGCAAGCACATTTGCATCTTGTCAACAATGCTAATTCAGAAAATTCGTTTTGAGTCAAATAATTTCCACGTAAATTTTAATAAAACTCAAGAACCACAGCCAACAAATGTGTATACATCAGTACTTGTTAAGCACATTTTTTTTATCCTCTCTCCATTGATCAATTCACACACAGGTATTGCATCCTTTTCTCAGTTGTCTCTCGTTTACCACACTTCAAAAAGTAAACAACAGCAGATAAAGTGGCAGGTTTGAAATAAAGGTGGACATTTCAAATGGTAGGAGGAAAAAGGAACTTTCATACTGCACAACATCCACTCCTTATTAGAAGAAAAATAAACACACTTACAGGATTGCTACCCGTGCCAACAGGAAGCCTCTCATTGTCCGTTGGAGAAGGCAAATTATGGAAAGAACAAATTTCTACCAGGCAATCCAGCCATTTTTCAGCATTCAATGCTAGGCATGCTCCCTCCAACAATTTAGTCAAGGAGTTAGGTTCATATAACAATAAATTAAATACAGCATTAATCATCGGTCATTGGCACCTCAACTATAAAGCAAGAGAAATAGGACAGCTTAGCTAAGTAAAATTTTCCTCTGGCTCCTGGAAGTCTCTCTAGGCACATCCTGCAAAACATTTACGGCCTCACCATTTCATTGATTACTTATCACATGTCAGATGATGCCGAAAAACAGCCAGCTAAACAAGCTGACACCCATATCTAGATAAGTGAATTATGTCTTAAGCTAACACTTCACCACCAGTCAACCCCCCAATATTGCCCCTGTGGCGCTTTAACCTGCCCACCCATGCACTAACATTAAAATAAGTATGAATTGAGAGATATTAATAAACAAATAAGCGAGACACTGGAAAAATAAATATAGCTGCTACTGCAGACGACCTGCAGCACATAGTGCTGTGTATATCTGAGGGCTTTCAACAATGGCAAATCTACTGGGGCTCACACACACCAAAAAAAAAAAAAAGATTTACTATCATATGTGTTACTCATTTACGAGTTCCTTTCCTTCAATTTTGTGCACTTGGCATCGTAATTGAATACAACATGTGAGCAAACATCTAACTCCAGGTAACCTAATCCCCAATTTCCGCGCAAACCATCTCAATAGCGTTGATAAATCATGATGCCTATAATTTGTGCAGCTCAAGTGTCCCAAATTTAGAGTTTATAAAGGTCATCTTATAGGCCAACAGAGATTACTTCTTAGTTTAGTTGTCGGAGATATAGGAGACATATCAGAAGGCAATAAGAGACTAGTACCTTCCAGATAAGCTCTCTCATTTCTGGTTTTCCAACCCAAAGTCTGGATAGCCAACCTCTCATTTCTCGTTGTCCAATACAATTGCCCGAGCTCCACGGAAAATTGTAGTGGTCCCTCTCTTTGTCCAAAAAGGTTGATAAGAATTCTATATCATAAGAAAAACCTTGGTTTTGCAAATCATAACTTCTAGAGGCACCATTATTAATGGTTTCATATTCTGAAGCTTCTGTAGGTTTGTGCGTTCTGACCCTCTTCTCTTTCCTTGTCAGGTCTGGGTAGCTCAAGTCCTCTGCATCACAGATTATATTCATTTGAACGTCTTCATCAAGAGCAAGCAGTCCAGCACGACAAACTCCTTTATGACGATAACCAGGTGCCATATCCAAACATACATATTCAAAGTTTTTGGAATTTACAAAATTTTGTGTAACAGCAACAGTTGTTTCAATATTCAGAACACAGTGCCACCATCCGCTGGGAACAAAAATTGTCTCCCCGGGTAGTTGAGTACATTCAATTGGCTTGTCCCCATCTGCAAGAAGCGGATAAAAATCGAGCCACCACTGTACACACAGCATAAATCGCATAAATTTGATTCTAGAAATTTTCAGAACATATAAGAGGAATTAGAAAGGAGTAGGATGTCTCTAAAAAAACCTGCAATGATGATGGAGTGTCAATATGAACATCACCGTCGTCTTCACTTACATGTACTGTAACACCTAAAGGAACTCTTCCAGGAGGATACAAGGCCCACCTATTCAAACATGTTTTGAACCATGAAGTCAACGTTTTCAACTACTGAAAAGCACTACAGAAAAGAACCAGAATTGGAAGGCTGGAAACACGACACAGAATCATAATGGCAAAGGGTAACGAATTTAATCGAACAATCGAGGCCATAAAACTGTGCCCATTCAATAGGCAACTCTGTTGATTGCTTATCCAATGTGCCCGTGTTGGGGTACAAAAGGATTAGCTGAAATCCAAAATTTCCTACAACCCATGAAGTCTTCATGTACAGTTCAGTGAATAGTTCACCTTAGTCAAACACCATTTGTTGTTATCCTCATTCTGACAGCTCAAAGTTCTGCCAGTTATACAACATAAAACTATGTGTGTGAGGTGTTTGAAACAAAGTCCATGACAACACTCATAAATACCACCATCAAGGTATATCAAAAGTAGGAACTGTGTGAGGCCAAAACAAACAAGAAAGATGGAAGGAAGCCAGTTGAGATAGTTGAGACATTGAAAAGCAGTTGTTTCCTGATAAACAGGGAGCCCTGTGTGAATATGCATATGAACGTAGACAAAAGTAAGAAGAGTAGAGGGAGGATGATGAAGCTGCACAAGATTACGCATGTAAGCATAGACAGCTTGAAAAGCAAACATTCAAAAATGGGAAAGCGAGCCATATACAACCACAGCCCCAAACTCACAGGCTAAACTACGAGACTCAAACTCAATGGCAACCAGCAAATTCTGGTCGGGAATAACCTGGAAGAGCCTCAGATTTCAAGAAGAGATATCAGTTCAGTTGAGAAAGGCAATCAGTTTGTTAAGCTGAATCCCACATCATTTAGTTTATAGATTCTTTAATTTTATCAATCACAAGAATTTCCAAAGCAAAGCTCAAGCAATGAAGAATAGGAGACAACTAAATGAACCACTCTTGTGCATAGAGCTCTATTTTATGTTATCAATTAACAGGTACAAGTTCAAATGGAAAAAAAAATTAATTGACTGTAGCACAGGGAAATGGTTAAAAATCAGTGCCAGACAAGGTGATTTAAACTGAGACATACCTCTTGCGGCCACATAGAAGGGTATTCCAGGCACTGGTAAGTGCCGGATCAACGTGCCAAGAGGCGCCAGACCTCTCGGGCCCAATAATAATCCATCTAAAGGGTGGTCGTTCTTCTCTATTTAAGACCTCAAAGAAGTCTTCCTGAAATAGATGAGGAACGCTGTAATCGTTCAACAAGCTGGGTGCAGTTTCCCCAAACTGCATAAAAAGAAAGTCAGCTAACTCGAGTTCCCTTCTTTCTTGTTTTCTTTGCTCTCTTTTTTGGGAGAGGTTGAGGCATAGACCATTACCTTGTCATCAAAAATGTATAAGGGGTCTTCATCAAGCTGAAGGTTCATATAGGAGACATAATCCCTGAATTTCATTGATATTTTCTTAGGGCTCCTTTGAGAAATTCTAAATGCTGTATCTCCATATTTAATTGATAGTTGGTCAACTGTCCATGTCTTCCTAGCTGGCCAAGTATCAGCCAATCCAGTAAGTAAAACCTGACATGTAATTTGGAAATTAACTCTATGAGCGAAAAATTGAAAGATTTTAAAACTATAAAAGACCAATAACTCTAATGAGTGAAACCTCAGACATAGGAGCATGTGCAATAAATTTTCAAAAAAAAAAAAAGGACTCAAAGCGACAATATATACACGTAGTAACTTGTAGCAAGTGAAAAATTCTTTGTAGAATCCAGAAATCAATTCTTTTTCACGTACAGGTTTACTCCCATCATCCTGGTTGTAGAACTCTTCCGGGGAAATATGCTCCTTTCTTTCCACATTACCACCATCAAAAGAAAATCCGTCTAATGTGGTGTAGCACCTATATAATCTTCTGTATAAGAACAACGAGTTGAATCCTGCAAAGACAACGAACAAGCATGAGCAAAATAACCGTCCCCGGAAATCACCATCACAACACAAAAACAAAGAAATATGATGTAATAATATACCATCAAAATGTAGTGATTTTCCGCACACTTCTTTGAATTCCTCAGGCACATTCTCTCTGCACATCAAAAACAGAAAACAAGTGTGCACCAGGAAATTAAAAAATCAATCAATAAAAACTACAACAAAAGCCACTAATTTAGAATCCTAGCAAACAATGTCAACAATAGCCAATCTGAAATTCCGAATTCGGACACGTACAATTGCAGCGTAGTTTTCTTCCAAGAGCCTTCATATCGAAGCGGACCATCTGCTCTGTTAAGACATAAACTCATCCAGAGCGGTTCCTCATTGCAGAATATGTGCATCACACTGCAAATCAAGAAAATAGAAATGAAAAAATGAATCTACAATTATTTTGGCCAGCTTTGCAGCTCTGTAATTTTCTGCTTTTTTATGTTTTCTTTAATTAGAAAAAAAAACAAAAAAAAATTATACATTACTATAGACACCTGAAAATTATCTCAATAATTATATATATGTGGAAATACATACACAGTTAACGGTACAGGTAAAAGGTTTCTGAGGATTTAAAGGGAAAAATAAATTAAAATAATTTATTTCCGTAGCCCATCGAATAAATTTTCTAAAATTAATTAAAAAGAAATGCAGAGAATTAACATTACGACAGTGAATTAAAACTTACAAAAAACAAAAAAAAAAAAAAAAAAAAAGGCAAAAGAAAACGAACCTGCTAACGCAAGAGAGACGAGCGACGTCCCGAGGAGAGAGGTACTCCAAAATAGAGCAGATGAGTTCGTCGGGGAGGACTTTCAGGTTGCCCAGAGCGTCCGGCCGGCAATCTTTCACGGCGGAAGCCTGAGCCTGAGGATTCTCCATTGGGGTAAAATAGAAATTTTGAAGCCTTTGTGGTTTGGGTTTTTATAGCGCTTTCTTTGCCTGTGGTTTGGAATAAATAAACAAGTAATTAATTTGGCAGAAAAAATGAAGGGAGCGCGCCTTTAATTATGCTTGTTGCGTGACTATTAGCGCGTGGATGATGCTAATTTTTAAGTCGGTTATCGAAACCGTGTGCGCGCGCGCAAGATTCACGCCACGCGCAAACGGAAGTCGATTTTCCTTTATTTTGTGGTAAAAAAATAGAAAATTTAGGGTTAGCATCGCGGCAACCCCTTCAAGAAGTATTCGACTTATTTTTTGACGATGTGAATATTTAAATAATTATGATAGGATTTATACCAAAACAACCTAAATTTAGCCACACCCAAGAAAAACTATTAAGGCCTATAAGTAGTCGATTTCCTTATTAAGGCTTTAGAAAACTACAAGGCGTTCCAGATCCATGGGTAGCAAAACACGGCTTTGTGGCATGAAGATGCAGGTCAGCGCGTCTGTTTTTTGTGGGCTTAATTGAGCCTGGTGTCCTGAAGCCCAAGGCCTTTTTTTTTCTTCTTGTTCTTTTGTTCTCCCTTAAAAGTGATCGAGTGAACTGACACTATATCATAGAAGAGGTCGAGAGTTCGACTATCACCTCTTCTAAATATCCTCTCCCATGACCATAAAAGGAAGGAAATGGAGTGGTTTCAAATCCAAACCAATGCAGATAGCCTCAATTCGTAGCAAGAGCGTGGCCTGTAATTCACTTTTAACCCTTGCAACGTGATTATATCTACACGCATACATTAATTTGGAAGCAAAGTCTCACTTCTGGCCGCCCTTTCTGTTGGAAGATATTACGTTGTTATGCCCAAGACAAGGAAGTAGCAGTTTAATAATCATGTTAACTCGAGAGGGCAACGCACGTACTATTTTTAAATTTTGAGTTTCATTTCCTTTGCATCTTGCACAATTTTTCATCTAATTGCAATGCGCCAATTGTTAAATCTCTCAAGTCATGGCTGGCTTTGCATACAAATCATCTGTGGGATGGTCCCGTCAATTTAGGAGTCCTCGAGGAGTTGGCACTACTTGGCAAAGCCAAATTTAAGATCAGCTTGAATAGTTCACAAATCATTTTCTTTTCCTATAAAATAGGTCTGAATCCCAGAATATTATATCCAATGCATTCACTCACATCTAGAGGCATCCTCACCGCGCCGACGTCATTGCTAAAGCTTATGACACTTCCACATAATGAAAACTTGAGACGTAAATAAATCACCTTACCGAAAGCAGCAACTAAGATTAAGATTCGAACTTACGACTTGTTAGACCAAATCTTGCCCACTTAACCACCTGCCCCCACCTTGAGGGCTCACAAATCATTATATATTAACGCAACTGACCTAACTCTCATGCTGTAAGATTAAACATGCAGTCTTTTCTTTATTCCTTTTGGTTCCTCAAAGTCTTAAGCCACGATTGTCGTCCGGTATAAACATACAACAGATGCCCACGATAAAGGCAAAATTACAAAAGAACCATCAACACAGGCAGTAATAGCTTAGTAAAAAAGAACGAACATATTTGCGAGGCCATTGGCAGCCATTCTAAAGCCCTACAGAGGCAATAGCAGGTTGAGATCTGATCCTGCTCTTCCTAAGGCGCTCTGCAATGATGAAGGCGAGCTCAAGAGACTGTGAAGCATTGAGCCTAGGGTCACAGTGTGTGTGATAGCGCGAACTCAAATCATCAAAGGTCACCGTGCGTGACCCACCGATGCACTCTGTCACATTCTGGCCAGTCATCTCTAGATGAACCCCTCCTGGATGGCTTCCTTCTTGTTCATGCACATCGAAGAATGCTCTCACCTCCGCCTGTCCAATTAAAAACAGTTCATGATGTCAATAATGATGAAAATATTACTATGAAACTGTAAGAACCTGTTTTCATGAACAGGCCACATGATTTTGGCACAGAAATTAACTTATCTGGGAAAAAGAATAAAAATAAAGTCAAGAACAACAGCAACAATGAGGATGATCTCAAAACCATTGCTGTCAACCTAACCTACGCATACGGGGTTCAAATAACATTTCCAGAATTAGAGGGGTTGTAAAAGGAAGCAACACTCAAGGAATATGCTAATTGTCATATTATAAAATCAATTTGAAAGCTGTCTAAGATACCGAATCACCACCAACTACCCACCAAAGGTGTATCATCATTAATCATATTGAAAATATGCTTACAGAAAACTCATTCAGCCGGCCTACCCCAACACTGAGTTTCAGTCACTTTCCCACCTACCACACCTAATATTTTCTTGTCTCTATGCTTTTTATTTTGAAAGAAAAATCAATAGTCAATTCTTTAAAGGTTTAATAATTGTAGATCTATTGTCCTACCATTGACTCAAACTCTTTATTTTTTTTGTATCCACTCATAATCCTAGAGTGCAGTTTATAAGGGCCATTGTCAACAAGGAAAAATTGATGAGAATGTTACATTCATTAGCATACAATAGTGAACTTTCGGCAGAAAAATTAATTCTATGGCCAAAGAGAAGGCAACTAAGGAAAAAAACAAAAAATCTAGATGCGTGAGAAAATATATGATGATAAATATATAAATGGAAAACTAGGAACTATTCCACCTTCCTCATATGCTGCTAATTGGTTCACGATTACAACTTACAAAAGCAAATAGAGAAATGAGTATCCATACCCTGATAGCATCAAATGGACGAGTTTTCAGACCACAAGGTGCCTTTATGGTGTTTCCATGCATGGGATCACTAACCCATGTGACGATTCGTCCTGCTCTGCGGACAGCCCTAATGAGATGGGGAAGCTTTACTCTCATGTTCTCAGCTCCCATTCTGGTGATAATGGTTATTCTTCCTGCCTTGTTCTGAGGATTTAAAATCTCAAGGAGCTTAACCAGCTCATTTGGATCCATCTTATCGCTCACCTGCAGCACACAAGCAAAAGCACTTAGGTAAGCAAGCGTACATAGCCAATGAAACTTAAAATTGTAGTTGTCAACTATTCCAATTGACGTTAAGTTGATTGAAAAGTTCAAATTTAGATGCCATTTACATAACTAAGGGAAAAAAGCTCTGTCTGAGTAATTATCACAAACCAGCTTGAGCCAACAATTCATTAATCCCACATAATTGTCTTCAGTTGATAGCCAAGTTTATGTTTAACAAGAACAACCAGCTAAGAAACAAAATAGAACCAAAATTGATGTCAAAAGACTGGCCTGGCGAAGATCTGGAGGGGGTTTTGGGGGGTGGGGGTGGAATATGTAGCAATTATTGTGCATCAAATATGGTCAAATTATCAGATGATGACAATGATTCTGAATCAGAAAACATAATCTCAATGTACCTTAATGCCTAAGGGATTGGCGACTCCTCTAAGAAACTCAACATGAGCACCATCTAGCTGCCTAGTGCGTTCCCCAACCCAGAGAAAATGGGCAGAGCAGTCATAGTAGAGGCCAGAAGTTGAATCTAGCCTGGTGAGTGATTGCTCGTATGGTAAAAGCAAGCATTCATGGGATGTCCAGAACTCAGTTGTCGTCATGATAGGATGGTCAAGAGTAAGACCAGCTGCGGCCATGAATCCAATAGCCTCATCAACCCGGTGGGCAAGTTCCCGGTACCTACCACATAACACAAAAAAATATGCATTATATCTGACACCTAATTCAGAAAAGGGGAAGCAAAAGCTTAAAGTATAAATCTACAACCATCTCAAATAATTTTCATTTGAGATGCACTTAGATACTTCTTCAATTTATTATTACTAGCATAAGTAAAAGATTAAAGAGCAATTGAAGCACCCAAAAGACGGTTACTTAGGAAGCAACAGCAACGTGTCCAATATACGCGATTGTACAAGGACTTGCCAGTTACAACCATCATGCACATGGTTCCACTGCCTATAGTCACGACAAGACATAACTTTCCCAAGATATTGACAATTAATTGGATAGCATTGTGGGCATAGACTACAATCATGTCTCCACAACACATAACCGTTTAAAAGAGAGCATATTGACAAGCATGAGACAAAATAAAGTGCCCATAGTTTGTAGAAATGTAGAATCTTAAAGATCAATCACATCAATTATGATGCGCCAATAAAGAAAGATCAATCACAGCAAAACAAGTTTAAGGATTTTCAACATGTAACATGCATGGTATATATATATAGAATTTTTGAGCAAGAAACTTGCCCATAATTCATGGTCTATTGATTTATTCGATCAATAGATAGCCGTATGGGGCATATCACATGTCCTAATCAGTCCAACTTAAAACTGCAGGCAAACATAAAAATGAAGGATCAATATTTGTTCAAAAGGAGCTCTCACTCGTGTCCGCCGGCAACCTCCAAATTGATAACAATCTAAAGTTAGCTCAAGCAAATAAGAACATAAAACACGGAGTTGCTTAATATGAATTATACCTATCACCCTGCTCGCTGTGCTCGGTGAAATCCAAATTCCACTGTGTCACTCTCTGCATGGCAGCATAACCGCCAGTAGCAAAGGCCCTGAGAAGATTCAAGGTAGCTGCTGCCTGGCAATACGCCCTGATCATCCTCTGTGGGTCCGGGATCCTTGACTTCTCATCAAAAGCATCTCCATTCACATTATCCCCTCTGTAACTTGGCAACTTCACCCCATTATTTTCCTCAAAAGGCTCTGATCTCGGCTTAGCAAACTGTCCAGCCATTCTCCCCACCTATAAGAACAAGCATACACCTCCATCAATTTATCCAAATTCTTGAACCAGTCAAATAATCCATCAACAAATTATTTATATATAAATAAATAAAAAAACATAAATTTCCTCCAAAGAAAATTATCCAAACAGAAAAACGAAAAGACAAATCAGATGAAGAACAACATGCATGCATCTGTGGCTTATGATCATAAACGTTTTCTGTCAAAAAGAGAGTGGTGAGTGTCAAATAAGCGCACCTTGATAACCGGCATTTGGCCGCCGAACATCAAAACGGCGCCCATCTGAAGGAGAATCCTGAAGGTGTCTCTGATGTTATTGGCATTGAACTCCTTAAAACTCTCAGCACAATCTCCTCCCTGCAAAAGGAAAGCCTTGCCGACAGCAGCCTCCGCAAGGCGCTCCTCCAATTTCCTGGCCTCACCGGCGAAGACGATAGGAGGGAAAGCGTCGAGCGTCCTGAGCACCGAATCGAGCTCATCCTGATCCGGGTATTCCGGGAGCTGCAAGGCCTTCTTCGACTTCCAGCTCTCCAGGCTCCATTTCCCGGAATCCGCATTGGAAGACGACACAGCCGTTGTCTTCGTCGTCGGCGTGGCCGCAGTTGTAGCCGCCGCTTTAGCAGGCGTTACTGCAGAAGGCTGTTGCTGGGGCGGTTTGCCGGAAACAATGGGGTTCTTGGAGGGCTCGGCGGCGTGGACGGCGGAGATGTGGAGGAGAGATCTGGGCCTGCCGCCATTGACAACATGCTGGGTTTTGTTAGAGGGAACGAAAGGTTTGGTAGGAACGAAAGAAGCGGCAGCCAGAGACATCTTTTTTTTATTTTTTTCTGTTTGTGGGTTTTGGCAGCAATTCTTGTTTGGTCGCCTAACCCCTCCTTTTACTTTGGTTTTCTCGTTTGGTTTGCCTTCAATTCAATCTGAAACGGAGCAACTCCAAACTAGCAGTTTCTTTCTAAAGGGATGTCCCTGAAGAGACAGAAAACGATGCTAGAAGGGGTTTTATAACGTAAGATCTCATTTAGGGGTTAGGAGAAGAAGAGGACATTGGGCCCACTTGGTGTGTCTGGTAGAGTTCTTTGAATCTTGGCAGACGTCGTGGTGGTGGTAGTTGAGGCCTAAGGGTACTTTTGGAATTCCGTCTCCGAGAAGGAGAAAGGTTTGCTTTTATTTTTTGTGTATTTTCATTGTCTTCCTGTCTTTATATGGAGGTAGAAGTCTAGCTAATTTTGATTTCATTGATTTTTTAATTTAATTACTCGCTTCACCTACTAATTTGCCGCTTATCCGAGCCGGCTTGATTCGCTAATTAAGCTTTTCTACTAGCCGAATAATTAATGCTGCATGTATTTTGAAAGAATAATTAATGCTTCTTAATCCTCCCTCTTTTAAATTAAAAAAATATAATCCCAGCGATCTTTATTTGAGTACCAACCCTACGCTTTTTTTTTTTCAAGAATTAAACTTTTGTCACCCTTCGAGATCCTATCTGAATCGATTCAGATTAATCAACTAATTAAACTGAATACTAGACGGTCTCAAACCAAAAAAAAAAACTTAAACCTATACAATGGTGAAGGAAAAAAAGATATAATGATAGCGGAATTTATAATCATATTTTTAGTCGATAAAAGTGATAATTACTTAAATTAATACTCAAAATTACCAACCTTAGTCTCTATACAACCCATAATCAAAGCAGGAACCGTGAGTTTAAACCAAAAATTGGACCCAGGTCAAGTCTATCCACACATATATGCAGTTTGCAAATATTTTTTATCATCATTTTTCCAGTAATATGTTTAGAAATCCCTCTTCAATAAGTCTGTGGTTTACTTACCAAACCTTGTCATTCAATGCATTGTTATCTATGTGCTCTTTTCACCTTCTGCGTCAGTATTTTGGACATTTTCTCTAATTAAAAAAGGTTAATATCCAAAAAAAAATGATGATTTCTTTTATAAATTAATAAATATATCGTTACTTTTAAAAATTCACAATTTAAGTTCCGTATAAACTTTTTCAAACAATCACGTATCAAGTTTAATGGTCATTTTTTACATCTGACGTGATTTTTTAGTTATCATGCTTTTATATTATATGTTAGCATCAGTTACACATTATCGCGATAAGTCACTATGTTTAACGAATTCCACTATTAAACTATACAGAATAGTAAATTTGTTAGGAAAAATTTATACAGAAACTACATTATAAATTTTTCAAAGTAATGTCATATTAATTAATTTACCTAAAAAATTATAATTTTATAAATATTAATCTTTAAAAAAAATAATTTTCTTATATCACCCAATTCGGTTGAGATAAACCGAATAGGTACTGAGGTCCCCATTGTCTGTAACTTGTGACTTATGAATATTATGCTGTTGTACTTATATCGGTATCACAGAATATATTTATCTAGTTGAAAAATAAGCATGCTTTTTTGTACCACCAACTAAAGTTCAATTTTCGAATTGAAAAATTGTGAATACTCATGAATTTAATGGTACAATTAAAATATATTGAATTTTATTATCGAGGTGATAGTTTAGTTGTATTTTAACATATCTCTCACAGCATTAATTTAAATTCGGATTCTCGTACCAACGCTTTCCCTTATAATAGGGATACCCAGTGTAAGCGCAGTATGTAAGTTCAAGACTCATTAATATTGTAATTAGATTTAGAAGATATTTGTTTTAAGTATAGTAGTTCTTTGGTTGTGAGTCCTTTCAATGGGAGAACTTGAATAAAGATGTCAACAGCCAAAATGTCAGTTTTAGCTCAAGAATCTAATACTTATCATGTCAGCTAAGTGATTTTTCCTTTGTATATATAAATATATATACACACACATACACACACACGGTAAACGTTCGTGCATTGCACCAGTTTTATTATTTTTTTGTATTAGTATTGATAATTTGGATGGTATCAAATTTTTTAGTGAACTATTTGTAGGCTTCTACTTTTCACGTGGAATATTCGCTTTTATTAATTGTAATTTTATTGTACTCGAAAACTGCTCAGTGATTAAACAATTCTTTATTCAATCTTAATATTTTTTTTTTCTTATAAATTCAATATCGTAATAGACTTTTCTCCAATAACGGTTGCTTTTATTTATGTCGCGTGGACCGATCTTCAATCATATCTCAAAATTGATTGCGCAATTCCATCATATGTAGCTTTTTTGGATGCATCTTGAGTACCGTCCTTAGATGATGTGGTAAGAGTATCACATTTTGCATATCATTATTATCATTGTTTGACATTAGTGTTACACATTTTACATATCATGGTGTGGTAAGCTTGACTTTATTAATATCATTGTTTGATATTAGTGCTACATATTTTGCATATAGATGGTGTGGTAAGAGTATCATGGTTATTTGATGTAAATAATATAAACCTCTCATGTACTCTTCTCGGTTGAAGAAAGCTTGTACTCCTATATAGCAAGCTTCCTTATTCTTTGTCTCTGCCAATTGAAGCAGTAAGTTCTCTGCATGCTGATTATTAATCCAGAGTTTTTTCACCAATGATGTGAAGTCAAATTTTTGTATGATGCTCGTTGATTTCAATGTTTCATAAAAAAAAAGTCAACAGCTGTAATTTTAAAACTAATCAAACAGATAGAAGGAATACTTGCAAATTATATGCTAGAAAAAAAAAAGGGAAAAAAATGTTGGAACTTATATTTTTCACCTTCCAAGTTGTTTGTGTCTGGAATCCAAAAACAAATCAGATATTACTGTATTCAACATTGAACATAAAATTAAGATACACTTATAAAATTATTTTTAATTCAAAAAATGAAAACACAACATAAGAATAGGGAAAGAAGCCTAGAGAACTACGTGAATGTAAATGGTAGGGAAAAGTACTATATATGAAAAAAAAAAAAAAACATATATAATCGGAAAGCAAATGGACATTGAACGGGTCATTAAAGAGGAAAATGATGACAATTATGACTTATGAGGAATTCAACAGTTATATACAATTTTAGGCATTTTAGTGGGTTAGAACGTGAGCTTCGAAGAAAGAAATGGTTCTACTATTTCTTGGACAGTATCGTAAGTTTGGGAAAAGGAAATGATTCTTTTTTTTTTTTTGAATAAATAGTTGGTAATTTTTGAGAAAAAATAAATTGAGAGAAATTGTAGAGTTATGCTCAGTAGCAGCCTAAGATTAGGGAAAATTTTCCCTCAGCTTACCATTTGCTTCTTCTTTATATATATATATATATATATATATATATAGATAAATAAATAAATAAATAGATATGACATGCAATCTAAAAAGAAGATGAATTAAATTTAAATATTAGTCTCCTTTACTTTATTTTTAAAAATATAATTTTATAGTCCTATTATCTCTTTCATTATTTTCATTCTTTTGCAAGAAAAAAAAATAACCATAATAGTTGAGAAATGACTTGCATATATATTTTTTTATTTAGAGACTTAGTGAATGATTAATGCAAAACCCTCGTTTCATTTTATTAGCCTGAAAAAAAATAAAACGAATTGATTGAGGGAGCATTGAAATGTTTATTAATGCTAACATATTGTTTTTAGAATTTTACAAATTATAATTAGGGATAAAAATATAAAAAAAATTCAAAAGTTAAAACTCATTAATTGTTTTTACAAATTATAATTAAAGATAAAAATTACAAAATTACAAAATTTAAAACTCATTGATATTATTTAACTACAAATAAGGGAAAGTTTTCTTTAAACTACTTATTTATAATATTGTTATTAAATTAGATTAGATATTAGATTAGATTATTTATGTAAGTTAGATTATTTTTTTTGTCTAGGATATAGCCCGCACTTCATGTGAGTTAAACATTTTTTCTTACATACTTTTAATTGAAAAAATTAATTTTGCAATGTTATATACATATACAATTGAAAATGTAAAACCAAAAAAATATAATCATGTTATAATCTCAGACTTTCTTTTAAACTACATACATAAATGAATATTAAAATAAAAAATGTTATATCTAATTGAAAATGTAAAGTCTTAAAGATATGATAATTATACTATAATTATTCTCTTTTCATTATTTGAATATTTGTTTCTTCCTCTTAATCTCAATCTGTCTAAATGAAAATATAATCATTTTATAAACTCAAACTTTCCTTTTGATAATAATTTGCATTAAATAATAACTAAATGAAATTATCCCATACAAACTACAATATTTTTCATGAGCAATTATAGTGGTTTTAAGAAATTAAATTGGCATTTAAATATTTAACTCACTACCTATGTTGTCGAATATTTCACAACATTCTCCATTTTTATTCTAGGTTCACTGCTTCATATGTACTTAGTATTCGCGTAGGGCAGTTAAATAACCTTAATTGTGTGTTATTAACTCAATTACTTGTATAGACGATAATAATTATGGTAATTATGAGTTATGTATGAAAACGAAAATAATTGCCTCAAAGTAAAATGGGGACAACTTAATTTTGAGAATTGCAAAGTTAATGGTGCAATAATTATAGCTGTTTGTTGTTTAATTGTTTAGGATTTTGGCAATTGTCGCAATTAGTTACTAAAAATATGAATTTGATAATAGGGGTAAACTCCCTAATCTTCTTTGTTGTCGCGCCACCATTGAAGGGAAGTACTCGATCTTTTAGCTGCCAATTGATAAACCTCTATACCCATGATTCTGATAATTGAGCATGCAAAAGAAACAAAAAAGAAAACTAGTAATCGTTGATGAGCTCAAATAGATACTTCAATCCTAATAAATTCCTATACAACTCAAATAGCTCAAATAGGTGAGTTCGTGTTACTGTAATCTATTTTTAAACATGATTATTATTAGGTTTTCTTCAAAATTGTTAGTCGTGAATAATATTATTGGGTTTTGAATTAACTTAAAAGAAACGTGCATGACATTTCATATTATGCAAACTCATGAAAAATTAGTAATCAAAATTAGAAAAAAAGCAAATACATTCAGCTTGCTCTAATGCAAAAGGTTATTCTCATTTCATTATCTATCCACAAATGAAGGTTTGATAATATCTAGGTCCCCAGACCCCATTACCGTGGAAGGACATTTTAATAATAAATTTGTTCGATCATGCATTATGCTCGTTGCAAGGAGCCACAACATGTTGATTTTGGGTTTGTTTAGCCATAATCAATCTTGTACCAAGAGTAAGAGCATTCAATTTTACCTCTTACCAAGCTACCTCAACTGTAGAGCATTCAATTTTACGTCTTACCAATCTTACCAATCTTGCATTCAATTTTATCTCTTTCATTATTTTCATTCTTTTGCAGGAAAAAAAAAACCATTATTGTTAAGAAATGACTTGCATATATTTTTTTATTTAGAAGCTTAGTAAATGATCAACGCAAACCGCCATGTCCTTTTATTAGTCAGGAAAAAAAATAAAACAAAAAGATTGAGGGAGCATTGAAATTGTTATTAATGTTAATATATTACTTTTAGAATTTTATAAATTATAATTAGAGATAAAAATATAAAAAAATTTCAAAAGTTAAAATTTATAAATTTTTTTTACAAATTATAATTAGAAATAAAAACATAAAAAATTACAAAAATTAAAACTCATTAATTACTTAATTACAAATAAGAAGAAGTTTTTTTAAACTACCTATTTATAATATTGTTATTATACATATAGTGAATTTTAATAACATATGCACAAAATGTCACGCAACTGTCATACTCCATGTGTGCAAAGGCGATAAGGCTCGCCTAACCTGATACTGGAATTTCTATCCCTATTTAGGGAGATTAAAGTCCAATTTTTTGAGTCAAGCTTAAAAAATAATTCTTTTAACATTATTCATCCTTTCTCGGACCACGTTAACCCCCTACGTTACCCTTGCTTGTGTTACTCGCCTTTTTTTTTTTTTTTTTTTAATTTCAAACTTCAAGCTTTGCTTTCATTTTTCTAGGTTTGCTCAAACATATATTAATTCCCTTGAGAAAACGTTTAGAGTTAAGTTAAGTGTTCACTACGCACATTCGTTTAGGGGTTGATATACTCAAAAATTTGCGGGGCAAATGCCCCACTGAAAAAAGAAAAAATATATGTATATAACTATAGGTATTTTTTCCTATTAGTTCTCCCACTATCATTCATATTTTGTCATTTCTTAATTTTGTTGTCTCCATATAATGATTATTTTGTCTTTTTATATATATTTATTAATATAAAATTTGTGCCCACTAACAAAGGTTCTTGGATTAACCCCGGCATTCGATCATCAAATCCAACATGTTATGTTCCAGTTGCCCTGAAACATCAATGTCATGAGGGGTTTTTGATAATTAGACATGCAATAAGGTCTGACAAAAAAAAAAATATTCGCTTAGATTCGAAAGATCTTGAGGTTAAAGAGGACTATCATTCCAACAAACAAGAGTAATTATAGATCAGATATGCATATTATTAATATTATAAAAAGACAAATATTTCAATTCTAGTTGGAAAGATTAGTTGTTTAATTATTATCAACCAACTAGAGATTGGAGACATTGTTTAATTAACTAAACGGGACATTGCACGAACCTACAACAACCTAATCGTTTAATATATATGTATAGTTGATCAGTGGGTGGTCCGGCATTAATTAAAAAGCCCGTGAACATATGATGAACTTGAATTAAAAAAAAACTTGTTGGTTTTATTTACGTAATTTTAAAATAGTTATAAAATAATATAATTTAGTGAATAATTAAATTTATAAAAAATAAATAAATAAATAAATTATTAAAACTATTAGATGAGACTGTATGATTATTTGTTATCGTCTATTTAAAATTATCTAATATTAATTCTTCAATTAATGGAATAAATAACTCTCTTCGAAATGCAACTTAAATAATCATCGTGTTTGTATATGACGTCCCTGTGATGGAATAATTCTCGCACAATCTTCCAAATCGAGTCCTAAACAAAAATATCAATGGATGATGTGAAATTAGACACAAGGAAACAGAGATTCTGTCGAGTTGCGTTGTTAGAACTTCCACTTGGAGGGAGTTTATAATTAGATACTTTTTTATTAGAATTGAATTAATTTAATATCAAATGTGATAGAAAAAGGAAAATTAAGTGAGCTGCGTTTGAAAAATGAATAAAGTGGTGGTGCATTGTACTTAAAAAATTGAATAAACACAGCAAACAACACTTTGAACACAGAGTCTCTCAAAGGACAAAACTCTTTCTTTTGGCTTTCAATTTTCTCTCCTTCCATAATATTTTCATAAAAAATACTAGATAACAATACTTAAATAATAATAAAATAGAAATAAAGTGATATGAGTTATTAAATAATTAAAATATTTTTAAAAAATTAAACAGATAAATTCTATTAAACGAATTGCGTAACTATTTTATTACTATTAAAAATTAAACTATATAGTAAAATTCTATTTTTATTAATTCTGTCCCAGCATTTATCAATAAAAAGATAGTGCACTTGTTTGTTCGACGGATTGACTGTACAAAACTTAGGCATCAATTGATATACACTGTATGAGCTGACTAACCTATGAATTAGATGAGACGCTGCAGGTCACCAATTCAGCCTTAGAAAAGCAAAAGCGATGTCAAAAATATTGATTTTTAGGTTTCCAAATTCCAATTCGACAAGAGGTAGTTGACAATATCTATCTACACATAAAATGGACACAGTAAAAAAAAAAAACAGTAATACAAAATTTACAATTAAATTACGACACACAGTAAATTAAACAGTGATTGTATTCTTTTTGTTTTTTCTATATTTTTAATATTTTTCTTTTTCGCAAATAATAAAGATAATAAGAACACGAAGCAAGCAAATCAGGCGAAGCAAAGCCGCCGCGCTTTCTTCACCAACTCAAACTGGCTAAACATGGGTGTAATTACAAGCAAATGAGATTAAAATTGAAGAGAAAAGAGGCGACGGAAGCATGTAGCGTAATTACAAGCAGACCCTGGCCTGATTAAGTCTTCATCAAGAAAAGACAGCTCAAGTGGGTCAATTTTATTATTGAAAAGGGCATTGTTTTTTCTGTGCAAAAGTGGGAGAAAGTCCAAGTCAGCCCCACCTACCCCCCTCCACTTCATGCACCGCTCTCCCTCTCCAACCCCTACGTCCCCACCTATTCAAAAGCCGTTTTTCTTCAACACCTGTTTTTCTTTTTTCTTTTTTTTTCTCGGAAAAGAGAGGGTTATGAGTGTTATGACTCATTTTAAACAAAATCAATATATACAAAAAAAATAACTTTATTTTATATTAAATTTAAGATTATTTTTTTGATATGAGACTATTCAGTGTTCAGTTCAATGAGTTAATTAATTTGGACCGATCTGAATAAGACCTCAAAAAGTGACAAAAGTCTTCCGGTAAATATTTAACGCAATTGCATTTCCAAGTAATCGAGTTCGAGACTTCTGATTAAACGGTACGGCTCTCTACCATCCGCACCAGCGCTTACTTGTTCTAAGATTATCTTTTAAAAGTAACAAATTATATTCTGAATTTTTTTTGTATCGAATATAACAGATCCTCACTTTAAAGCACAATTATCTAACGTACTAATTAAGTTTATTATTGATGTGAGAAATATATTATCGTCTTGTCTCATCCTCTTGTTGCACAGAATTCATTATGTAAACTTGACGGTATTTTAGATTTGATATAAATAAAAATTTCTGAAACATAATTTTTTATCTATTAAAAATAATACTAAATATATTACCTAAAATAATTATTTTTGAATATTAATTTTTTAAAATACAGTTAAAGAGATGGAAAAATGTTAGTGTGTGACTCAACAATATTAATTATACTAGTATGCACAGATTTAATGATATTTATTGAAAAATTGATTTTTATTTCATTTTATTTTAAAGAAAACAAAAGGATATTCTAATATTGAGTATTACTTTTTTTAGAAATTTTCAAACTATTTTACAAACATTCTAAAATTGAGTAATAATTTTTTTTAGGAAAAAAATTTGGGAGTAGTTTTTTCTCTTCTCCTCTCTTTAACATAGTTGTTCTTTTTTTTTTTTTATAGGTAAATTTAAGAGATTTTCTTAATTTTTTTTCTTTTGTAAAAATAAAAATTTGAGAATAATTTTTATTCTGTTTTTATTATAAAATTTTGTAATTATAAAGATTTAATTAGAGTCAATGTAGTGTTATGTAAATCAATAGAACGTTTATTTGATTATAATTAATTTCTATTAATTAGTTTATGGAATTATAAATTTGATTGTAATAAAATTTTGATAATTATAAAATATTTTAATATTTTTAATTTATCAATTTATGAAAAATCCTTATATCATAAAATTAAAAAAAAACTAAAATTCTTTTTCAGTTTCGTTTCCATATACTAACATAAAAAAAATTTTATGCCTCGGCAAATGGATATACATCCGGTACTTGTTTTAAATTTTGGACCTCCCAATGGACATGATATTGGCAGAACAGTAATTGAAAACCCGGCCCACTGACTAGACAAAGGTGGCAAACTCCGCTATTAAGTACGAACATTTTGGAGGTTGAACATTTATTTAACTGTTTGAGGGGTTATCTCTTAACCAGTAGGTGAGAGATTTAAATCTCACCAAACCTCACTTCTTTCTTACTAAATACCCAATAAAACTCTTTATAGACAAAAAAAAAAAAAAGTACAAACATTTGGCGTAACTTCACAGAAAAAAAAAAAAAAAAAGCATAACTTTGGCATATTCTTTTTATGATTTCGCCAAAATCACTCAAAGTTTTGATGTCAGTGCGTGGCCTCAACTACGTCGGCAGCAGTTCAATCTATCACTCATACTTTCACAGTTTCTCCTGCTGCCAACTCCAAAAGATGAAAAAGTTTTGCTGCCGGTTGCCTGAAACGAGGGGATGGTTAGACGAGGTCAAGCTTCCTGAGCATATATTGCTCCAAAATTAGGAAATTTACATTGCATCTTGATTAGACCTACAATGCAGTTGTTTTATAAGATAAGATATTCTATTTTAACTTATATTTGGTTAGTTAATAAAATAGATATAAAATAATCTAATATAAGTTTACTATCCTTATAACTTTTATCAGGTAGTCTATCTCACATCATGAACTAGTGTTAATAAATTATATATTTATTAAAATATTCTCTTAATTAAAATAAAATTTAAATATTTTTAAAAAAATTAACATAAAATTTAAAAAATTTATTTCTCTCTTATCTTCTGTCTCTTCCCTTCCTCTCTCACTCCTCATCTCTGTCTCTTCCCTTTCTCTCCCCTCCCTCCTCTTTCCTCCCTATCTCTCTCTCTCTCTCTCTCTCTCTCTCTCTCTCTCTCTCTCTCTCTCTCTCTCTCTCTCTCTCTCTCGTGCTCATTCTTTCTTTTTTTCATATAAATTTAAAAATTTATCTCTTAAAATTTATTTAATTTTTCTTCAAAAAATTAAAAAAGTATTAATCTCTTTTTTATATATTTTAAAATTTATTTGTATAAATAAAATTAATGCTTAATTTTAAAAAATACCTTTTCATACACAATTGAAAAATTATAAATAATATAATGTATAATAACATGTAAAATAAATATTAATTTCATTACTTAATTTTAATTATTTTTAATAAAAATATTCAAATTAACAGTAAATGTAAATCAATTATCTTTAAGGGTAAAAAGATAATTTTGATATACTATGCTATTCTATCTCATATCATCTAAGCATTAAATAAGATAGTTATTTTATACTATTTATTGACATCTAAATATAATATAAATTAGTAATCTAACTTATTTTATATTATATTAATTTATACTATTTTATATCGTACTATCTAATTTATGTACCAAACGTATCCCTATTAAATATTTGGGCTAACCTAAGCCTAGTCTATGTCTGCTTCCAGTGTTATCATTCTCCTAGTAAACGTGATCCACGTAGAAAGCATCGTTTATTTCATTAAGTCTTCTAAATTCTTTTGTATGCACGATCCTCGTAACAATATTTTCGATAAATAAATAACTAAAAATCATTATTGAAATATTTTTTAAGAGATCATCTGATAATTTAAATTTAAATTTTTATTAAAGAAATTTTGAATCTAATTCTAAAATGGAAATGAGCCTCATAATAGGCAAAAAAAAAAAAAAAAACATATTGTGCAGAATGCAAATCATGGAGTAACATGTCATTATAACCCAAACGGTCGTAGGATCGCTCAAATACTTGTTTCTCTTCACGTAAAATTTTCTTCATCCTAACTTATATTCAAAACCTTAAAAATATATACATAGGAAAGGCAACCAATATTTGTTCAAAAAAAAAAAAGAAAAGGAAAGGCAACCAATACTACTATTAATTTGACAAGAAATTTAGAAGGAAATCTGATATTCTTTGGTACATAAGAAAGTTATTGTTTCGAAAACGGCAACTCACATTGGAAAACATGAAAATGCCAAAGGCAACCGACGCCACCATTAACTGGATACTGAAATTTTCACTTAATACCAATTTATGTTCATTAACTGGCAACATTATTCTAATATTGATCCTTCTATTGGGACACCCCCAACCAAAGCTTAAAAACAGTTTGAGCTGTTCTAAGAAAAATATGCAACTGATCGGTAGTAGGACTTATATTGCCATGTAGATTCAAGTGTAATCATAATTTTTTTTTTTTTTTGCCTTTGTTTTTTAATCTATTAAACCAACCAAGAAAATGAACACTGCAAATGTTTAAATTTTTAATTACTAAAATAAATTTTTTCTGTAAATAAATTTAATAATAATACCAAATGACAGATTGCACACGGCAAAAAGAAAAACTTCCGCTGGAGTAGTCGCATTGGGTGATTTACATTGGTGAGGGTTGGGATTAATGAGTAATTGAGCTGACAAGCGAATGGTTATAATCTGCATGAAATTTTGTCTGAAAATGGCACAAGAAATGGGCAAAAGGCAGATCAAGTTGAACCAAATACAAATTACATCAGTTCTTAATAATATGCATATTTTTTTTGGTCAAAGTTGTATAATAATATGTATATATTTTTGATCCTTTTCTTATAATAATATTTATAAAATACATAAAACCATCTTTGTAACCAAGCGAGGTCCAATTGCTATTATAAGCCTTCATGAAAGGGCCGCTACGTCTATGCGGATTGGCCTCCTGGCCCAGACATAAAGCCACCTAGGTCTATTTTCTTGGCCTCTTGAAATGGACTAGAGTCCAAGCATTCAAGGTACCATCACCTAGGCTACAATCATGAATCAATTTTCAGTGACCTTGACTAGGCAGCACGATACTTGCTTCCTCGTAGTTCAGTGTAGCGGTTAAATCCACCTTACAGTGCACCCAGTTGTAGGGTACCATCCTTATTTCTTATTTTTGTAACAAAAAATAAAAAAGAAAATGATGTATCATGCATCAACATAAGCTATTTTAAGAGTTGTAGGAGAGGAGTTGGGGAGTGAAAATGCAGCATACATACAGGGAATCTAATAGAGTTGCTATTGGCTGGCCTCCTTTGCTTTGTCCCAGCCTTTTGGCTTCACGACTTTAGAACAACCACAACAGGGGGACTTGCAAATTTTGATAGATGATACTGTGGGGGTTTGTTTCCTCCGTTCTGTAGTTATATAGCCGGGAGTTATCCGTCCCTCTTACCGAAAAATCATAATAATAGTGATAATAAATATAAGCTACTCATCACATGTAAGTTAATTTTCTCCTGTATGTTGGATGGCGGTGGTTCGATTGAACTTTGCAAGACTAGGGAACTGCATTGAGCAGGAAAATTTGAAGAGCGAATTACAAGATAAAAAGCCATGAAACATGTGCATGAGGGCCTACTGGAGTACCAATTTTACGAACATTTCTTTCAAGCGTGGTGGTTGTCATTAAATCTTGAAAAAAGAAATGTAGTTGCTTTATTTGGACAATTTTAAAATAGTGATAAAGTAATATGAGTTGTTAAATAATTAAATTTATAAAAAAAATAAAAAATAAATAAACTGTTAAATATTATCAAATAAAACTGTATAGTATATTATTACTCATTTAAAGTCTTTCGTTGTACTATTAAATTATGAAAAGACAAATGCTTCTTTTTAGCCTAGCACTCCAATGAAAAGAATGGGATAGACCATTCAGTTGCAAAACGATTATCAAACAAGTGGGCCCTCAAACATCTAAATCATTTCTTTAACCAGATAGTGCTCGACAGTCCAGGCTGTTGAAAAGCTCCCGTCAGAAGCAGGATACATGATATTCACCCAGCGAAAATGAAGCTGACAATTAACTTCGGCCCCCTTATCGTTCTAAATGGGCCCTTCTAATTGAGGAGTCCCAATCCTTCTACAAAGAAACAACGCTGCAATTCGCCAAGAAACGATGACAGCGTTTGTCTGATTTCTGGAAACCACATGGTCTGATTGAATCATTGAAGCCAGCCATGGTCTGATTGCAATTATATTTGGCATTAAGTCGTTTTTTTTTTTGTTGTTTAGTCTTTTTTTTTGCCTCTCCTATCTTCGTCAACATGTTTAACACTTACATGTATTTTTTCTCTAATTAATTAACTCTAACTGAAACTCTGTTGCAATACCCTCAATCCTAAAAATAACTCTAGTATCAATTATGCACATGCTTCTTTGGTCCTTAGAAACCTAATGAAACAAAGAGAAAAGTGCAAACGAATCTTCTCACTGACTGATTGCACCTTGTTGTCTTTTACAAGAGAGGGACCAATGGGAAATGTGCTCAAAATGGACCCCCTCAATACAGGACGCAGTTGATCACATTTTCCTACAATGTAGACGTTGAAAACCTGAGGAGAAAGGTTCCACAGAAGTGATGTCAAAACGCACAATTTTTACCGTTGCTCACCGGTCAATTGCATGTGTAATTTGTTCTGTTCCTTCAACTTGGCAGAGCAACTTTATCATATATATGCAGGGATGCTCTCATGCATGCGGATGGAGAATTGGAGGTGGAGAGGAGAAGTGTGTGAGTGTGTATGTTGGTGGGTGGTGGTGGGGAATCAGTTTCTGTTCATCATGAAGCATTATGAGCCATTCCAGGATAGCGAGATGGTTCACATGCCAATGTATATATTCCTTTAGTTGGCCTTGCAAAGGGACAAACACTCAAAACAAAATTTGGAGCGTTTTGTTAAAATCACAAACAATTCAGGCAAGGCAACTGTTGTGAATTCGAAATAATACGACTACACAATGTGAGTCAAAACTTTCAAGGGAAGCAATAAGAAATTTTAGTTCGTTCAAATTTTGAGTGTTTATTGAAATTCTACCAAATGATATTATTATATACGTGTAGTGAGTTAAGTAGTAATTCTAATTGTGTCTTGAAGCAGTCAAGAACCTAATCTCAAAGTTATCCTGTAAACAGGAGAAGAAAAAAAAAGAAACAAAAATTTAAAATAAATGACCTTACATGATGAATCAAATGAAAATTTTCATTTTCATTTGATTGGTGGTCATGTAAAATGTCAAAAACCAACTACCTAAGAAGGCCATTGACATATAAGATTCAACTCATGCAATTTTGGTCTTATTCCTCTCCCAAAATCTTATATATAGGCACTCCCTAAAATCTTGCAATTCATCCGAAGTAAAGTAAAATTCTCTATTTCTAAAATTTTGCTCTTTTCCTCTTCTCTTCTTTCAATATTTTGAGTGTATACTCTTTAGATACTACTGAAGTAGATCTTTCAGGTAAAAAATTCAAAATTTTAAAATTTTAAATATTTGAGTGAAATCAAGCCTCTACGGCCGTCACATGAGTCAAACCTCTACAACTATCACCGAAACTACAGAATCTACCTGAGATCAAGTTTCGGCCCTTCTAAGAAATTTGTTTCTTCAGTTTAAGAGCAAAATTCGTTCATTTTCGTTTAAGATCAAACCTACGTGGTCATTGAAGAAATCATAAAGGAGTATTAATTGGAAGATCTATATAGAGGTCAACCCCACGAAAATTCAAAATTCCTATTTGTAACTTGTATTTGTATTTTCGAAATCTAACTGTTTAAAGTTTGAAACTTATTGTTACTTATAAATTTTTGGCACGCCCACTAGAACTTCTTTACCTTCCATTTTGTGCTCTTTAAAAAAAGTAAAAAAAAAAGGAAAAAAAGAAAGTCCAACAGAAAAAAGGACAAAAAATAGTCAAAAAGACAAAAAAAAGAAAAAAAAACTAGAAAAAAATTTTTAATAGGAATCCAGCACACCAATGACATAAAAGAAGAGAAAAACCGCTTCTACTAGCAAGAAAGTAACTACTTCATTGCCTACATTAATTACTCTACTTGGGTAAGTAGGTCTACTCGCAGATAGATACGATTTCTCGCCGTCCAAACACAGCAAAATATCAAAATAGAGAATTTGCAGTCTACATAACAACAAAATCTCTTTCCCAACTCTCTTGCCAAATGGGGAAGTCAATCACCCACTCTGATCGAAGTTGAAAGCAATGTGACAAAGCCTGCACAACATCAGAAACCGACCAATTCTATAAAAACAAGCATGAAGGAATCAGAAAAGCCCTCCACTTCAGTCTTCTATGGAACATCGTCTGCCAACACCGATGTCATTGCAGTTACAATGATAAATACAACCAGCACAAAAAAAAAAAAAGAATTATAGAATTGGAGAGCAGAATTTCACAGATAGTTAGAGTTTTCAAGGAAAAAATTCAACAGATTACTAATCTCAAAGGAAAGACCTCAATCCAAATTGATCTTGAGACCTGCGAAGAACAATCATAGCTACTAGGTTTCACTTCAGAAGTAATGCCAGTTGATGTCTTCACTATAGAAAAACAATCAGGTGGTTCTACGTAGCTGTCACCTTTAAATTCTGTAGTTTTATTATCTATCCAACAATTACAGAATATAATAACAAATACAATTCGCCTACAACAAAATGCATCCATTCTAATGATCATAAATGTACATCAAATCGTACACTAAGCGGATTGAAAATTTCAACATGCATTTGGGTTATCAACTACCAAAATTTCAACAATTCAATAAACAAGGTGATTCTAAACAGCATATTGCTCACTTTGGCGAGACCTTTAACAACGTAGGAACTTACGAAAATCTCTTAGTGAAACAGTTCATTTGTTAACTCAAGGATACCGTCTTTACCTAATTCATAAATCTTGAACTAGAGTCAATTGACAATTAGGAATAGCTACAACATGAGTTTCTCAGCAAATTTTTCAGTACTCAAAGAACAGTAAGCATGATAGAGCTTATTAGCACCAAACAAAGAAAATGAGAGCTCGTTGTTGAATATATAAATAGATGACGTGATCTCAGTCTAGATTGTAAAGATTATTTGACCGAAACCTCTGTTATGAAAATGTGCATTTAGGGATATATTGGGAGTTGTTATATATCTTGTAGGGCATTAATCATCAAACTTTGAGGAACTGGCAACTCGCGCACATGACATGGAGATAAGCATCTAGATTTCTAGGGGCACGGTTCTCATCCAACTCAACTAGCATGGGGGCAGAATGGAAGTTAAAAAGTCTAACAATTTGGAAAAATGTAAGTAAGTGATGATTGTCAATACTTTACTAGTAAAAGTGGGAGCCAAAGCAAATGAGAGCACTCCAACACCAACAAATCGGCTGAAACAATAAGAAAGGCAAAAGGTGACATTACGGGAACTGAAATAGAAGAAATGTTCATTTCCTAACTCTCATGTCCTAAATGTTCTTGACCAACTTTTGGAAGTAAAGCTGATCGAACTCCAGGAGTTCAAACGACCTAATGAGAAGGATCAGTCAGTGATCCAAAATTCTACAAGTATCACCGCATAGTCAGCCATCCAACTGAAAAGTGTTTCGTCTTGAAGGAACTGATCATAAAACTCAAAAATCAAAATAAAATCATCTTGGACTAAGAAGATGTAACCTCGACCAACCAAACCACTATTTATTTAAGCCCATCAGAAGAAGCGATACCCTGCAAGGAGGAACAACACAACGATGAAAAATCGATAATAGAAAAGGTATTTGAAGCTTTTCAAAACCTTCTCGTTAACCCTCAACTGCTTTCAGGGTTGCAATCATCCGAAGTTTGGCGGAACTGAATCAACAAGATTGTTCATACCTCAACAGGACCTTTGTCTTCAAGTGATTTCAATTCAACAGATGATCAGACGGTCCAAAATCACGTCACATGCTAGTCTGCAATCTTATTCTTAGATGAAGATCTTTTGTTAGGTTCCAAACCCACAATCGACCACTCTACATGTCAAGACATGTAAAAGAGCAGAAGGTTCGTTGTATCCTTATTAACATTGGCTCGGTAATTAATATCATTCCAAAATCAACCATGAAAGAGCTCGACATCAGCATTAATGAATTATTGAAAAGCCATTTAATGATTCATAACTTCAATCAAAGAGCATAGAAAGTAATTGGATAACTAGGGTAATTATGTTTGGCTCGCTTCTAAAAAAAAGAACAAATAAATGATTTGATTCTAACACATACAGGCTCTTTGCTAAGGCGAGCTATGACTTCTCAAACCCAAACACAACAGGTACGCTACCAATTGAATGCATGCATGGCACTATTACTCAATCTTCGAAGTCTCAACCCAGCCTAGGCTATCAGGAGAAGTCGCTTGCCCGAATCACGTTGAAGAGCTAAAACTGATCAATTGATGCATATGCCATCACCTTCACCAACAAGTAGGAGAGGTCTGCCCAGTCAGGTGAAGAAGAGGAAGTTAAGTCCTTTATATTTCAAGTCACAATTAGTGAGGAGGCTGAGTTTGACACATCAGACGATGGAATAAAAAAGGGTTTTCTAAAACTCGAAAATCCAGCCAAGCCATTGTTGATGAACTCAAGAAAGTCAATCTTGATTTCTTGGAAGATCCTAGACCTACATTCGTAAGTGCCTTACTCACACTAGAAGAAGAGCAGGAATAGATCCAAGTATTAAGTCAATATAACGATGTGTTCGCATGGAGTTATAAGGAAATATCTAGAGTTGACCCGAAGATCGCAATGCACCGTCTAGTAGTAAAAAAGGGTGTTTGTGTAGTCAAGTAACCATAACGACTGTTTCGTCGAGAACATATTCCACAAATTGAGGAAGATATCAACAAGTTGATCAATGTTGATTTCATTCGAGAAGTCACATACCCAAAATGGATAGCAAATATAGTCCCAATGAGAAATAAGAATGGGTAGCTAAGGGTTTGTGTCGACTTTAGATACCTCAATCGACCTGCCCAAAGGATGACTTTCCTTGCCCATAACGAAAATCATGGTCAATGCAACTATTGACCATGAGGCATTATCCTTCATGGATGGCTCTTCAAGCTATAACCCAATTAAAATGACACTGAAAGATGAGGAATTGACGGCATTCCGCACATTTAAAGAAATATACTACTACAAAGTCATGTCATTTGGGCTAAAGAATGCTAGTGTCATTTATTAGCATACCATGTAAAAGATTTTCGACAACATGCTTAACAAAATTATAAAATGCTATGTCGATGACTTGGTGGTAAAAATAAATGAGCACAAAGATCATCTGGAGGACCTCAAAGTAGTGTTTGAAAGGCTTCACAAGCATCAGCTCAGGATGAACCCTCTCAAGTGTGCATTTGGTGTCACATTAAGAAAATTTTTTGGATTTGTGGTACATCATCGTGGAATTAAAGTTGATCAATCAAAGTTTGAGGTAATTCAAAAGATGCTTAAACCTAAAAATCTTCACAAACTGCAGAGTCTATAAAAAAAATTGGCTTACATTTCGTCATTTCATCTCCAACTTAACTGGGAGGTGTCAACCATTTTATCAGTTGATAAAAAAGATGTAAACTTTGAGTGGAACGAAGCTTATAGCAAAGCCTTTGAAAGTATAAAGAAGTATCTTTCCAATCCATTAGTCTTAAGTACTTCAATTCAAGAGAAGCCATTGATTCTCTATATTGCTGCATAAGAAAGATCTTTAGGGGCTCTACTTACACAAAAGAATGAGTAAGGAAAGGAAGTTGTTTTATACTACTTGAACAGAACATTAAACAGTCTAGAATTTAATTACTCACCTATCGAAAAGACATGTCTAGCACTCTTTTTTGTCATTAATAAGCCGAAACACTACATGCAAACTCACACGATCTGCCTCGTTACTAGAGTTAATCCTATCAAGTGCATCTTGTCTAGGCCAGTCTTATCAGGACAACTTGCTAAGTGGGCAGTAATATTGCAAAACTATGACATTGTCTACGTGTCACAAAAAACAGTCAAATGACAAGTTTTAGCATATTTCTTGCATATCATTCTTTCTCGTCTGATTGAAAATTTACAGATAATCTTTTAGATGAAGAAATCTTTTACATCGAAATATTGCCACCATGGATGATATTCTTTGATGGTGCAGTAAGACATGATGGTACTTGTGTTGGCATAATATTCGTCACTCATTAACTACAAATACTATCTTATGCTATCATCCTCAATGAGTTATGCTCAAATAATGTCGCTAAGTACCAAGTGTTAATCATTAGTTTCCAAATGGCTATTGATGTAAAGATTCCAATAATATAAGTCTATAGAGATTCTCAACTCACCATCAATGAAGTTATCGGGTTGTATGATGTGAAGAAAAAAGACCTTACACCTTACTATCGATGTGCTCGACAGTTAATGACTGAATTTGATAGCATTACCTTAGAACATGTTCCTTGTCGAGAAAACACTCAGGCAGACGAGTTAGCTAACCTGGCTATCTCTCTCGCAAAGTCAAAAATCCAAGCTATAATGGTTGTTGTGTGTCAGAAGTGGATTGTGCCATAGAATGATGATGAAGAAGGTAGAGCAACTAACGCTGTCTCTGTACGTCTTACTGAAGCCTATGATTGGCATCAACCAATTATTGACTATCTATTGCACGGAAAGCTACCTAAAGATCATCATCATGAGATAGAAATTCAACGTCGAGTTCCCCGCTTTATATGCCTTAAAGACGCTTTGTATCGAAGGTCTTTGGGTGGAGTATTACTTTATTGTTTGGGCAATGAAGAGGCAAAACAAGCTCTTGAGGTAGCACATTCCGACGTCTATGGCGCACATCAATCAGGACCTAAGTTGCACTTTCAACTCAGAAGTATGAGATACTATTGGCCAACTATGATACGTGATGCATTGGAATTAACCAAAACTTGTCAACCTTGCCAGTTTCGTGCAAATTACATATATCAACTACCAGAGCCGCTACATCCAACTGTTTTGTCTTTGCCCTTTGAAGCTTGGGAACTCAATTTAGTGGGACTTTTGCTGAAATCATCCTTAGGTTACCTTTGTATTCTTGCAACAACAGATTATTTCTCAAAATGGGCTGAAACTATTCCACTTAGAAAAATAAAACAAGAGCATGTTGTCAATTTCATCTGGAATCATTTGATCTATCGTTACGGAGTTCCTCAATTCATCATCACTGATAACAACAAGAAATTCTATAACAATTTGATGGATAAGCTCTGTAAAAAGTTCAAGTTCAAGTAGTACAAATCTTCAATGTCTAATGCCCCAACTAACGGCTTAATTGAAGTATTTAACAAGACTTTGTGCAATTTACTACGAAAAGTAGTCTCTAAATCCAAAAGGGACTGGCATGATAGAGTTCCTAAAGTGTTATGAGCTTATCGAACAAATTATCAGACTCCAACACTGGTGACACAGTATGCATTTGTTTATGGTATTGAAACAATACTACCATTAGAAACACAAATCCCATCTCTCTGTATGGTTGTTCAAGAAGGCTTCATGCAGAAGGAAAATGCTAGACTGCGATTGGATGAATTAGAAGTCCTTGATGAGAAAAGACTCCAAGCACAACAGCAACTTGAGTGCTACCAAGTCCGATTCACTGATGCATTCGACCGCAGAATTTGCCCTCGCTCATTCTAGGTTCGGGGACTTTGTTCTTATAGTATGATTACCCATCAACTTAAAGTAGCAAACCGGTGACAAGCTCACTTTTAAAGGGAACGCGTTATAGTTAGTGCAAAAAGTTTATACCAATAATACTTACATACTGTCAGACCAATAAGGCATCCATATTGATCCAATTAACGGTAATTTTCTAAAGCGTTATTATGTATAAATATTAAAAGAAAAACATAAAATATAAATCGAAAAAGAAAAAAAAGAAAAATTCAAAAACAAAATTTCCTGAAGCATATATACAAGCTTGAATAAAGTCCAAAAAGTCCCAAAAAAAAGCCCAAATTCAACTCAAACCCAAAAATTCAAATCCAAAATTAAAGCCTAAAACTCAAGTTCGACGCTAAAAGCCCAATATCAAAGACCGAATCTAAACTCGAACTTAAAGTCGAAATCCAAAACCCAAATCCAAACTTTGGCCTAAATTCAAAAGTCTTGCCCAAAGTTCATATCCAGAACTTAAACCCAAAATTCAGTTCAAAACTCTTAATCTACATGAGTATAAACTGTGAACGACTCAAAAACTAAAAATCAGAATCTAGTCCAAAACTCTTAGCCTGTAGGAATATAAACTATGAAAGGCCCAAAAACAAAAAATTAGGACCCAGTTCACAACTTCTGACCCATATGAGTATAAACTATGAACAGCTAAAAAGGTAAAAAATGATTGAGAGTTTGAGTCTAGATCATTATTTCAGTTTCGACCTTCTACGCGTTTTACCATACCTCAAGCTTTTGCATCCTTTCATCAAGAAAGATGGTACCAGTTGTAGAACTTCAAGATAAGGGAGAGGATATGTCACTACGCACTAAATGACAACTAAGTCCGATGTAACTACAAATCTTAAAGGAGTACTTCCATAACAATGAAGGTACTTGTCCTAATTTATCACAGCTCTCCCAACTTACTTATCCTAATTTATCACAGCTCTCCCAACTTACTTCATGATTGCGGCTATACAGAGCAGTTAAAACTAAAAATGTGTGTTTCTGGTTTCAGAATTAGACAATTGGGGAGAGAGTACCATAGAGAGCTGTTATTTTTACAGTACAATCTATTTTTACCACTGCAGCTATTTTCATAGTAGATCTCACTAGCATGACTTCATCCTTAATGAAGCGAGTCAGAGCTCCACTACAGCAATGGTCCCTCAAGACTATTTTAACCAAAACTATAGCCTATTGTACGCATACTAGTTCTATAGGTTTTATTTTTTTTTTTACGAAGCTTCAAATTCCAGCTAGGGATTCATCTCTTATGGGCACTTCAATTTGAGAGAAAACTTTGTACCGGGAGGAAGTTATTTCGACGAGACTCTGCCTCTCTTTTTAGTACACCCCAACGACGTCATTTGCAAGAAAGTTCCAGTAACGTCGATGTCACCAACTCCCCAAACGAGGACCCCATTAATTTGGAGTTACGCCTTGAGCCCTGCGATGTCAGTTAATAAGGATAAAGTGTAACGACTTTCATGGCATTGCCTTGACTTTTGCAACACATGTCTGTTGCCACTTGACCTTTGAGGCAAAAAAAGACATAAAGGCAACCCCATCTGATTCAGCATATCTTTTTTACTTGAATTTTGCGAAAAAAAAAAGTCCAAAAAAAGAGCTTTTTATATATATATATATTTCCTGTATTCTCAAGTCATAAAATTCATCCTTTAACCCTTCTTTCTCTTTGAAGAAAGAAGATAGCTTGTCGCTGTATTCTCTTTTTCAAGAAGTTCTTTAATCAAAAAGCTGGAGACACGCAAGTTAGAAAGAGAGAGTCGTTCTCTTTGAGAGATCCTCGAGTTTCAACTTCTGAGACCATCATGATCAATGAAGTTCTAACTATTCTCCTTACTTTACATCTATCACAATGTGCAGAGAAGTTGTGATTATCCTCATGAGATCACAAATGCGGCAACGGACAGAAAAGTCTCAACTACTTTCCTTATGTCACAACATACAGAGGAATCATAACTACAGTCCATCTTTTTGTGTGTTGGCTTTAAAGTTCCATGGTATTGGACTTTCTCTATGGAGATGTTCAAATTTTTTGTTTATTGGATCATTCTTATCGAAACTATGAAACTTCAACTTCAATATTAGCTAAATAGGTGATGTTTCCAAGGTCATATCAAGTTTTATGAAAGCCTAACAGTAGTTGAACTAATCAGAGTTAAAGACTTAAAAATTCAATGCTTATCAAGACAAATTTCAAACTAGACTTCAAGACTTGGTTTAGATTATATTCTAAAGTTCCTCCTCACTGATCCTTGAAGTGGAAGCATTTGTAAACAACAAAAAAAAAAAAAAAGAGAAAGAAACAAAAATTCAAAGTAAATGACCCTACATGATGAATCAAATAGAAATTTTAATTTTCATTTGGTTGGTGGCTATGCAAAATATTAAAAACCAATCACCTAAAAGGGCTCTTGCCATATAAGATCTAACTCATGCAATTTTGGCCTCATTCTTCTTCTAAACCCTATAAATAGGCACTCCCTCAAGTCTTGCAATCCATCCCAAACAAAGAAAAATCTTTTATTTCTACAACTTTGCTCTCTTTCCCTTCTCTTCTTTTAATATTTTGTGTATATATTCTCTGAACGTCACTGAAATTAGTTTTTCAGATCAAAAACTCAAAATATTAAAATTTTAAATATCCGAGTTATCAAGCCTCTACGGCTCTCACCGGAGCTACAGCATCCGCTTGAGATCAAGTCTCGGTCCTTCAGTGGAATTTATTACTTCAGCTAAAGAGCAGGTTGTTGAATTCATTCTTTTTCGTTCAATATCAAGCCTACGTGATCTTTGACGAAATCACAAATACCGACCTCACAAAAATTCAAAATTCTCATTTGTAATTTATATTTGTATTTTCGAAATTTAACTGTTTAAAGTTTAAAACTTATAGTCGCTTATACATCTAACATGCTAATGCCGAACTACAAGATCCAAAGAAAGCGTGACACAATCACACGTGATCACGTGACTAAGTAGTACGTAGGTAGCACTTTGATTAAATTACATGAACAAACATATCATGAAAGACTAAGGACATGCCTAGATGAACTGAACCAAAAAAAAAAAAAACGAAAACACTATAGTGACTTTAAAGGATCTAATTATTCTTCATTTAAAAAACAAATGAGAAGATTACTTGGAAATGGATCTCGAAAGATTTGTCATGCCAATCCACTCCACAACGTTTAATTACATTAATTCTAGGCCAACTAAACAAATTATTTTTGTATCGAATCTCAAATACAAAATTGGGAAACAAAAACATAAAAAGCGACGCGGTTTGATCGTAGGATTTGTTTTTGGCATAGATGTTTGTTCTTTCTATTCCGTAATTGTTTAGTTGGATTGGCTATCAAACCAATAACCATAATATTTGACTAATGTCAGCAGGTTTTTCCGGGAGATGTTCAACCCTTTTTTTTTTTTTCGGGTTAAAAATCAAACTCTTTTATTTTCCCTTTTTATGAATATAAAAAAATAGTTACCTATTTTTGGGCAACCGGTGATGGAAATTACCAAATATTATATATGTAAATATTATAAAAATACATTTCCTCAAAAAACAAAATCAGATAAATAAATACAACCGAGCTTAAAAAAAAAATATGCATCGATTCATAACGTCTCAATTGCATAAACAACTTTTTAAATTCTAATAGAACTCTAAATATTTTGACTAAAGGATAGCCTTCCTCAAATTACCCAATCTTTGCAATGCCCTATGCAATGCCTAAAAGGTCCGACAGAAGTATCCAGGTAAGGCATGTCAAAAAAAAAAAAACAATATCTAGGTAAGGCGTTGGCCCAAAAAAATAAAGAAGCATCCGGCAAAGGACGAAAAACTAATTTACGGGAGTTCTGTACTTCGGTTAGCCTTTTTCATTTCCTAACGAGTGCTTTTAGCATTTGTTTTGGGGCTCGGACATGGTCTTTTTGGGGAAAGAGAAAGATTTGGTAAATTTTTTTAAATAATTTTAAAATATTATAAATTGTTAAATAATTAAATATAAAAAAATTAAAAATTAATAAATTAATAAATATTATTATGAAACTGTATAATTATTTAAACACTAGTTAATGTTAAACTACTTAAGTGAAATTATACTATAAAGAAAAATCTTATTTTTAATTCTTAAATAGGTAATTTTTAATTAATTAGAAAAAAAAACAGAAAAAGAATAATACGAACAAATATAAAAGAATAGTGTAGTTCACTCATAAAGGTATTTATATACTCCAAAAGACTAAACCACTTAATTTTCTTATATAAAATTTTATCCGCCATAAGAAGAAAGCCAGAGCACTTCCAAGTGATTATTGCCAAGAAAATAATTATATAGATAGATGATAATAAATATAAAATTTATACGTGAACATTTATATTATTTAAATTATAAGAATTATATTATATTTTTTAAAAAAATAAATAAATTATTAAATTAATTATATATTTTATTATAAATTATATAACTGTATAACAGTCTCTTATTGAAAAAGAGAAAGCCCGGACGCTTGCCAAAAATTAATGACATCATTGAATCGAAAGGTTTCCTTGTCCGAGGTGTTGGCTAGGTGGCTAGCATCCTGGCACTATGTCAGCAATGAGTCAGACCCATCAACAAATTCAACATCAATCCTCCTTCTGAAAATCACAACCACTTTTGCTGTTCCGAATTTGGTTGCGTAACTTTTCGTTCAAAAGCTAATGACATAAGGGGAGAGGAAAACACTGCCTGGTAGATGCTCATAGATACCGGGTAATTTTGTACAAAATAATTTTTTTAACACAAAAGAAACAAATATATATATATATATAGATTAGGTTTCTAATTTGTGGAACGATTAAAAGTCATTATTAACATCTTAAAAACTCACAAATTAAATATTATTAGTCTCAAATAAATTTTTTTTATATTTATTCTCAATATTAATAAATTTAAAATTTAACACTGCATTTTTCTTATAAATTTCTTTTTATGAAGGACAAATACCAGTAAAAAAATTTAAACTCAAATTAATTAAAAAAAAATAAATTATTAACTAAACTATCATCTTAAATAATAATTTTGTACCACATAAAGATATGATATTTTATAATTACTAATTGATAGTAAATAAACTGACTTTAAAGAAAAATTTATTATATTTTTGTAAAACTCTATTATGTAGAGTGAAATGTCATCTATGTCATATAAGATACCGTTACTTCACGAAATGAGAAAATAACAATAATACTCCATAGACAGCTTAAAGAGCATTGGTCTGTCTCGAAAATAAGGGCGCCACTTCCGAATAATCACCGTAGGCAGAATACTGGAGCAGACATAAATTTACCCTTACCGAAAGGGTTGAGAATAATTAAACCCCAAACTTTTTGTTTGGCACCGGCTAAACACTTGCCACAAAAACACAACTTTTGGTGTGATTAAAAGAATCTTGCAGATGATAAAAGATCACACTATAGTTTGTACCAAACAGTTTATCCGCGTTGTCAGGCCAAAACAAGCAACCTACCCATCTCCAGATAACTGGCGTCTGAATATTATTTTACCAGTGAGATTACTGAGAACCACTCGTCTGCGTGACCTATGCTTGCTTCACTTGAACACGGAAACCTTTATTTTATTTAACTAAAGTAACAACAGTCCAAACAATAGCGGAGTAGATACATAAAAGCAACGCAACTCCTGAACACATGCATTTATACAGCACGTAGAAGGCTTAACAGGGTTGATGCATCCAGTGCTAGAAACAGAAAACGGAACAAAACCCACAAGCAAAGATAGAAGACAGGCACTATGGAGATGGAGGCCAACCATACAATCCAGCATCTTCAATTCCTTCATAGAACCTGAGCTCAAGCTCCTCCAGCCTCTGCTCATCATCCCACATCTCATCATAACTGTTGTCGTCGTCGTCAAAGTCCCCAACATCACCAGCTAAAAATTCCCACGGAAGGTAATCAGATGAATCCGAGAACGCGAAGGAGCAATCGTCATCACAGTCTTCCATTTCGTAATAGTCCATTACTAGGGGCCCCAAAATTTTCAATTTTGGGAATTTCTCGTTGAAGATGCAATGATCAATCTTTACATCCCAGCATCCTCTCAAATCCACGTATTCAAGTTCGGGACAGCCCGAAAGGATTGACATGGCGGCATTGGTACTGATAAGAAGGTAAGCCACCTCTAAGTGCTTCAACATGGGCATCGTAGTGGCAATGGCAAGAGCCTCATCATCTTGAGAGAACTTCTGCACTGTATCCAATGGGTGCATATTCCGGCACAGACCCACAAGCAATTTGCAATGCTTTCCGATGGCCAGTAAAGCACCACCATTTATTTTACTACAGTAGCTCAGATCCAAGAATGTGATAGTTGAGAGCTTCCCAGCTATCTGTTCTACTATTGAATTACTCATCTCACTTCTTGGCAAACGCAATGTGTGAAGGGATCCAGCACTTGTAAAATCACAAGAACAACAAAGAAAAGAAAGCCTTAATCATAATGCGTCCATAAGATATGACCAACACTAGAAGCCACCAGATTATTGAAGACTAAAGTGGGAGATTGTGATATAGAAGCATATATGTAATTAATTTTCCCTTTCATTGGTAAAATTCTAGATGCACAAAGGAAGACAATCAACATAAACTATCAGGACTTGCCAATTTTTCCCTAAAAACTAGTTACACACAAGCAAGTCACACGGTCTCAAAGAAGCTTTGCAATTGAAACGGGGTTTGAAAGATAATGTATACTTTAGCTTACTGGTCTGCAATGAATGAGAAAATAATGTCATAATGTATAGTTTAGCTTACTGGTCTGCAATGAATGAGAAAATAACGTCATTGTGAAGGCCGAAGGCACAAAGCTTGCGAAGTGATCCACAGCTTCGTGTGATCAACATTCGAAGCATACGATCGAGTTGGTCAGGCCGGCAATGCTTACTCCAGTCCCCAAGATCAACCTCCTGCCAACAGAATGGCCCAGCAACTGCTCTGCTCCATGCTTTGCAAACTCTTGGCACCACTGTTAGCTTATCTTGCAGTGAAAGATTGCTAAAGATTAGCCCGAGGGCGTCCGGTATGAGATCATCCCAACGGCGGAACTCACTTTCATCATCCATGCAATCTGCTTCACACAATGAAACACAAATAACAGATAAAGAAATTTATACTGCGACCAATTCTGCAAGCTGGAAATAGACAGTAAATGAATCTCATTTCATACGGGCAAATTCAGAGAGAAAGCCTCGATCTTTACCCTTTTCCGACGATTTGCGCAGCAAATGTGGGAAAGTTAATAATCTGTAGAGCCAATTACAAGAAGCAGAAGAGCATGTCAACTCCACAACTAGTTTCCATTAACCAACAGAGAAGATGCTATCTTCCTAGAGTTGCAGAATACCTCAAACAATATAGCAATCGATGATTACAGAACCACAGTTATCGGCATACAGAGCAAAATATAGCCTAACAGAAATGTAAAGCTTTGAGGCACATTTAACAGACAGAGATCAGAGATTAAAAGGAAGAAAGAAATGTGGAGTTTTCTGCCCATAATAAAAATGTAAACCCCCCCTCCCCTCCCCCCCAAAAAAAAAACCAAAAAAGTATTCCGATTAAAACCAAGCAACGACCAAATTAGAGGGCAAATCAAAAGAAATGACAAAAAGAAAAAAGCCAACGAATCCGGATAAACAAAAACCAAATAATAATCCAAAAAATCAAAGTAGAAATGAGACACGTAAATGCAACCCCGTAACAGATCCATTCGGCTGAAGACACCACGACAAGAAAACTGCTTGGAAATATGGAAAAGTGAAGTCAAGAAAGCCAAAGCAATTGCATGCACAATGAGGAAACTAACGCCACCAAAAATTTTCCATTTTCCGTACACAATAGATGCGAGAAAGCAAACTGAAAAGCGCGTCTTCCCCGAATTCACACAGCACATACTTATTTCCCCTTTTTTTTTCCCCCCCTCTGTTTTCTCGGTAGCCAAACGACAAAGATAACAATCAAAAGAAAAAACCGAAAAATTAAAGCATATTTTCAATACCCACTTGAGAACAATGAGTGAGCTTGCCTTCAAACTGGCTTTTCTTTCTCTGGATTTGGATTCTCGGAATAGAATCACTGATTTTTCCGCCAGAAAAGCCGGGAAAGAGAGAGAGAGACAGAGAGAGAGAGCGAGAAAAAAACTTAACCCATCAACCCCCACCCAACAACAGAGAAAGAATTATTGAATGCTGGAACAGAACAAGAACAAGAGGGGAGTTAAAAAATAAAAAACAGAATGAAAAGCAGGACTGAGGGGAAGGAAAAATGAGAAGAGGATGACATAAGAATTTGCAGTTTTTATTTATCTATTAATTATTATTATTAATTTTGCTAAGTCAAAAGTGTCAAGCTCGTGCGGACAACCGGCCTTTTTCTTTTAGCACTAACCTATTAAACACAAATACAATATAAATATAATTATCTATTAACTTTAAAAATATTAAAATATAAATACAATTTAAACACAAATATATATATATATATATATATGTATACATATATATATATATATATATATAATTAAATTTATAAAATTTTTATAAATCATATATATATTTTTAAATAATTTTATAAATTTTATTTATCTAAAAATATATTTATATAATTATTATAAATTTTAAAAAAATTTTAGTCAAATAATATATCATAATATTTTTTATTTTTTATTGTAAAGTATTAAAATAGACATGTAAAATTTTATAATCAATTTAATTTTTTTATTAAAATTAAAAATAAATTAAAATTTGAGCTTTCAAAGTTATAAACAATTAACAGTATTAAATTATAATTTTTAAAATTTTTTTTATTTGTTAAAAATAATTATAAAAATATTTAAGTATATTTGTAGTGTGTCGACCACTTATATTTTTTGTGTCTGATATGTGTGTTCAAATTTTTTTTAAAAATTTTTTTTAACAGACACTTTTAACTTTATTAAACACGTGTCTGTCATGTGTTCGATACACAATACTTTTATTTTTTTGAGTGTTCGTACTTCAGTGGCACGAACTATGAACATAGTTCAAGTCAAAGCAAAGAGAAATTCGCTAAGTAACTTGAATAATTGCAGATTAATGTTGAACGCCACATGTAAAAGATATTTTTCAATAAACAAAAGAAGTCTCCAACTCGAATCTAAATAATGTAATAAAAAATATATAAAATTATTAATTAAATTATTATTTTAAATAATATATATATAAATTAATTGATAAATTAACTTGTTTACAAGTAATTGTATAGATGTATTTATACTTAAAACGTTTAGTTTCAGAATCAATAACATAATAGCAAACTTTTACGTTTGTGTTGAAGGGTAAAAAAAAAAAAACAGTTAGGTGTGATTTTTCCCGGAGGTACTAGATATTTTGTGCATGACTTTAATAATATGTTTAGATTGATAAAAAGTAATAAAAAAAGAAAATAAAAAATAATATAATTATATTAATATTATGATTAATAAAAGGTAATGAATAGAAAGTTATAAGAAAAAAATAAATAGATTAAAAAGTTATGAAAAAAATGAATAATAATTTATGAGAACAAATGTAAAAATTAGTTATTTAAATAGATAGAAAATTAAAAAAAAGAAATAAATAGAAAATTGTTTCTTTTCTTTTTTTTTTTCCTTTACAGCCAAACAGAGCATAAGAGACGGATCGGAAGTTCCCGATGGGCCTCGTGCTTAGAAGCACCGCCGTGCACCGACACCGGAGTTTTGCACGAGAAGTGTCAAAATCTAAAAGGGACTGTCCTCCGCCATTTATCAATTTAAACTTTTATTTTTGAGGGTCTTGAAAAGAGTGGGAGATTTATATAATTAAAGAAAATTAATTTTTATTGTATAATTTATGTTATAATAATTTTTTTAATAAAAAAAAAAACCCAAAAGGGGCGACTGAGTTCATTGGTTAATAAAAACGGCAGCAATTAAGCACAACGCTATGCTGTGTCTTTTGTGTTACCTAGGCGGCAACTGGCGTAGAAAGTTAAACAACCATATCTAAGACGAGCGACCAGACCAATACTATGCATTTCTTTTCTGTATTTTTTGGGTGCAAAAAAAAATTAAAGAACAGAAAATAAATGGAAAAGGAATACTATTCAAACCGTCGCGGGCTCATGTGCACGATGTCAGCCTGAAAAAAAGTATGAATATATCAGTAGGCGCTGTCTCAGATGATAAGAGTGTGAATTCGTTTAACCAGAGATCTTGATTTTGAATTTTGAGAATGCAACCGCATTAAATATCTGCTGTGAGACTTTTACCGTCTTTTGGAATACTACTCGAGTCAGTGCAGATTAGTCAGTCTAATATGGTAGATATTGAACGATCTAGATAAAAAAAAAAAGTGTGAATATTTGAAGAGGAGAGTCCCAAATTATAAGAAGAGATTGCTTTGTTTGTTCAAAATTTGATATAAAGTCTTTGCACAATAATTTCTTTTCTTTAAAGTGTATTGTAATTTGTAATTTTATAATAATTTCAACAGAGAATATACTTTATAATGATAGATTTGTAAAAATTTAAATCCTAATCACTCTTCATCAATTTTTGGAGAGCAAATGTAAAATTTGTTTCCACTAGCTAATATCATTATACTTTCTTTTCTTTTCTTTTTTTTTTAGAAAAGTACTATATATTATTTCAATATACCAGAATTCTATAAACTTTAAAAAACGCTTCAAGGGTAATTTGAGCAGGGCTTGAAGAATCTTTTATAGATTGCTTCTGCTGGAGACGTAGCAGGTGTAACAGATCACGGTGTCCGGCCTATTGGTCCCTTTATTCCAATTGGCTTTTTCAGCTTGGCAGCATTTTGGGTTTAAAACGTAGGGAAAATTTTGGTATACAGATAAAATTTTTTTATTGTATTTATATGTATTAATTTTTATATAATTATAAATATTTTTTGTATAACTGTAATGATAAAAAGTGACATAAAAAGTATTACTATTTTTTTATTTCATATTTTTCTCTCGTGGTTGCACAAAAAAAATGTATGTGAACGCAGTAAAAAAAATTCATCTGTCCATATAATAGAGTTCTAAAACTAAAAGGAAAAAAGTTGATGTATGTATATTTCGTACATATATAAATATAATAATTATTTTTTTATTGTATTAGTAAAAAAAATTTTAAAGAAAAATAACTTTTTTAAAAAAATCTCTCATAATATTTACACTTTATATTTTAGAATAATACTAATTTAGATATAAATTTTATTTTTTAACAAAAAAAGAAAAAAAAATTTACAAAAATAATTATTATATTTATATGTATACGAATGTATATACAAATATGTGTTTACCTGTTAAAGCCCAAACAGAACTCAAAAGATTGTAAGGTTTTTTGAGAGTTTTAGTTCTTTCTGGATTCACACACTGTTATTTTTTTTAACGACAAAAAAAGTATTTATAAATATATTACTTATAATATTTATAAATTGAGGCTGACATTTTACCGTTATTATACCTCATTTAATTATTTCAGAGGAACAGATTTACCACCCAAACTTCATAGGATCTGAGGGTGACTCTCTGAAGCCGACTTCAATATTAACGAACCAGTACTGCATTGGCAGTTAGTGAACAAAGAAGGCTAGTGTTGTTCAAACACTAACACTAAAACTTGAATTTGCTAAGAAAAATACGCTAGATAGCTACTAAACTATCGCATCAAATAATTACACAAATAATTACACACTGTTACTTTATAATCCCAACCTCAATCTTGGTTATGCCTTCAAAATCCAAAAGGTTGGACAAAGCCAAGCCCCACGAAAAATTTCCCCCTATCCGTGCTCCCCCTAAGCGACCTGCTGTTCAAGTCCGAGTAATATCAATTTGCATAAATTAACTGGCTTCCGAGGTAATTCACCCGAAAGAAATCAATTCACCTGCGCTCCAAATGTTTGTACTCGAATTTCGGACATCCCAAATCGAATGCTATAATGTGGGAATGAAAAAATTCCACCGAGATACACAGATGCACGACAGTGACTACTCGTAAAAAAACAACAATAAATACAAATAATATATACTGAAAAGTTTTGTACACGCATTTGGTCAACCGAAAAGTACACCGAACGAATATAATAATGTTTTTAGTTTGGTTTTTCTTTTTTGAAAGAAAATTTTCGAAGGAATTTTTAGTCCCCGCTAACCCCATAAGAATAATCTTCTCGTTCGTTGCCCTAAAACCTTAATTTAAGACCATTTTGCACTCATCGGTTTACATTTTGCGTGAAAGTAGTAGACAAATGACTCCTATTATTCACCTGCAAAGGCACAACTAAGAGTATTTGTTTTTTATAAAATATTTTACAGAAAAAAATTTTATAAGTTTTTTGGCATTTGTTTCACGGAAAATATTTTATATAGGTAAAATTTGAGAAAAATTTTCAGATTTTCAGGTAAAATAACTTCTCTTTTTACAGAGCTGAAGTTATTTTTAGGAAAAATACAAACTGTATTATAAACAAATGATAAAGAAAAATTATTTTTTCACTACAAATATTTTCTCTTATAAATATTTTACAAATATAAATTATTTTACAATAAATAAACGTACTCTAAGTACATAGCAATAGCGTGAGGACAGCCCCGTCTAGTGACGGCCATCAGTTTAGAGTGTGCTCGGAATGCCATGGAGTGTGTCACGGACGGCGCAATATGCCCCAGAAGGTGATGGACTTTAGTTGGTTTCCTCCTGGACAATATCTAGTCATCGGATTCTCAGTTCTTTAGTCAGCGGCTGATTAAATAAGGATTTTTTGATACCATTCTCCCCGTTTATAGTCTTTTTCTGAGTTCAATTTAATTTTTTCAACAATGGGACTTGCTACTATGAGTTTTCAAATCGCACACGGTTTTCAGATAGTCGAAATTATGTGAGCACTATCGTCCAAGCACACACGCTAAGGATAATGGTTAGACAGTGAGTTAAATTAAAAATCTTTTTAAAAAAATTACTTTGAAAGATTATAAACCTCTGTCTTGTCTTTTTTTTCTTTTTTTTATTCTTAGGAGGGAGTGAAAGTCCAACAAAAAGAATAAAAAGGCTAGAGCTCGAACTCCTGTCTCCTAACTAGCCACAAGGGCCGATGACCAGTTGTTCTAAGGCCTTGGCCCAATTCAATATTGTTTCTCGTACCTGTATCTTTCGTGATTCAAATCCATCCACACAGACTAAAGGGTTCTCTAGGCCTTGGCCCAATTCATGATAATAAAAAGCAGGATTAACGGATTAGCAGGTTGGGCCGACTACTGAAAATGTGCAACTTTATAATCAGCAGTACATTTGGACAATTCGCCCCAGTCGACGAGAACCACCAAGCCCAATCTCTTAGCCTAATTTCATCCCCACCGGGATAATGAATGGTTGCTTAGTGAGAGTGGCTAAAGATGTGTATTTTTTACTGAAAAAGTTAAGGCCCAGCTCTCCTTTTTAATAATGGGTTTTAATTTCCGTTACAGACAAAAAAAACAAAAAAAAAAAAAAACAAAACAAAAGCTGCTCACTTTAATCTCAAATTATTTTTCTTGTGACATAGATAAATTCCAATTTGTCAAAAGATACTAATTTTGTGTCCGGTGTAGTTTTTGTCATTTGAATTATTGATGCTCACTTTTCCCGTATTCCTATTCCTCGAAGGAAAGAGCCCATGTTTCAACTTTTAAGTTTTCAACTTACTGAAAGCCAAAAAAAATGTAATAGCATTTGAAGTTTGAAAAATCTTTGACAAGATTTTCAAACCCATCATGGAAGGCCCGGATAAACCGAGGGTGGGGAACAAAAAAAAAGAAAGAAAACCGTTGGTCACTTGGAATGCTTAATTAATTAGGAAATTTGGTTTACAATCCACATTCTATGGTGAATACTCACAGGTATGGTCTTTAAATAACGCTCGTGTGTACAACGTTATAGCCACTTTCACCGGGTTACATTAAAGACAAGTCTTTGTCTCTCTTGGTTTTTTTTCCTTTGGTTTTGTCTCCAGTTTTGCACCATCCTCCTGCAAATTCTTGGCTTGAATTCCTCACAATGACGAAATCAAGAAAGCTTCCAGTGGCAAGGCGAGAAACGGCAAAGAAAACGGCCACGACTTTCAGCAAGAGGCGTCAGGGTCTGTTCAACAAGGCCTCGGAAATCTCCATGCTTTGTGATGCTCGCGTTGCTGTTTTAGTCTCGTCCTTGCCTTCTTTAAAACAGAAGCTTTATTCCTTTGGGTACCCTTCTGCTGATGCCGTCTTTGATGCTTTTCTTGAAAATCGTGTCCTTGACGACGAACTAGATCATGATGAAATCAAGAACTCGGCCTTTTCTCTGTGGGAAGAAACAATGGGGCTTGAAAATTCTACCCACAAGATCAACAAGAGGAACAGATTTCCTGAAGGGTTTCATATGGATCTTGAAGAGCTCGAGAAATCAAACTCAGTTCAGGAGCTGCAGGCGTTGGTCACGGCATTGCAGAATTTGAGGGATAAAGCTGCAACCAAGATGCAGACACAGTGGCCACAGTCTCAGGGTTCTTCTTGTTTCAGTTCCACTTCTGCTTCTGCTACCGCTATTGCCGTGAACAACGAGAACAATAAATTAGATGCTGCTGCAGAAGACAACAACGATAATTGGCAATTGGATCATGGCGATAACCGCTGTGTTATTGATGAAGCTAGTTTCCTTGATCGTCCTCCTTCTCGCTTAATTGCTAACAACACTTCCACTCGAAAATCTGAGGCAGCTTCGGGCGAAACCCTTTATTGTAATAATTTCAATATGCTTTCTGTCACTGCTATTGAAAGCGGAAACGACAATGGGTTTATCAAGAACAACATAGAGGAAGACGTTGGAAGTGGGGAATCAAATTTTGATTCTAATTTCTTGATAGAGGGCGTCAAGATGGACAATAATGGGATTTTTATGCCTTCTTGGTGCGGTGAGGCAGTTGATGATTACGGCTACCTGAGCCTTCCCTTTTACACTTCCAGTAGTGGCGATGCTGAGTTTGAAGACCTGTTCTTGGATGGAGATTGGCTCTCTTGTTAGTTAAGGATGTTGTTGTGATAACGTTTATTGTGTTGCCATGTTTTAATTAGGAAACTAAATGTCTCTTCCATCTTAGCACGACTGCCAGTTGATTGGAATACAAATCTCTTAATGATGTATTCAAATCTTATTGAGGTTGTTATCTTTATATGTTTTTCTTTTTTCATATAATTGAAACTACAACCCTGAAACTTAAACTCGTTCAAGTAAATTTACTCGTGGGTTTAAAATATCGAAAAATCTGCCTGAAAGACCGTTTGTTTTGATCATTCCAAGCGGGAGTTTCCAATTTCACAGCCCAGGCTAAAAGAAACCAGACGACATTTTTACGGCCTTTTTTTTTGAGCCAAAACATTTTTACGGCCCTGGTTGCAAGGATATGATGCCCCTACATAATTGGCCTTGCAAATTTTATAATTTCAGCATAATTAATAATAATAATAATAATAATAATGGTATGGTAAAAAAAAAAAGCATAATTAATAATGGACCACGGGAGGCATTTCTTGAAATCAGAACATGGAACTCATCACAGAAAGCAAATACAAATCCAATAAGCAAGAAGAAGATGGGAACAAGGGTGCATTTATCAGAACAATACAATGAACATGCGGACTGATTCCTGGGAAGTAGAATGAGAGTGCCATGAAAGCATCAATCAAAAAGTCCTGAGAGTTGCAAAAACCAATGCTACAAGCAAACGTGGGTATTATTATGAACAACGATGGGTGCTGCTGAGAAACTTTACAGCAATACTTGGAACCATTAACATGTCAATACGGTTTATCGTAGTAGGTCAAAAGACCATGAAAACGTGTTTGCTCTTAAATCACGCTGAAATGTCAATATCATCCTATGGACAATGAAACAATAACTTTTAACAACTGGCCTAATCTTGTATGAAGAAAAGGCAGGCGCCAGAGTAAAATTACACGAATGACCCATTATCATGGAAGGAATCAGAAAACAAAAATTGGATTTGGGGGAATGGGGATAGGGTGGAGACGGGAGAGGGGAGGGAGGGGAAGCTGGGAGTGAGGGAAGCTAAGCGGAATGGATGCATGGGAATTTGCAATCTGAGGTAAAACAAGAGGGAAGATGGATCTGCTTCATTCCTCAGCAAATGCAGACATGCTTTCCAAAGACACTATTCCCTGCAAAGGATGGAAAGAATTAACAAAATTGAACTGTAAAACTCACTGACAAATTGCAATAAAGAAGACCAGCTGCAACTGCAAATCTAAGCCAACCCGAGTAACATGGGGCAATCCAAGTAATTGAACTTAATGGTGCAGACTAAACATGCTAAGAATCAAAAAAGAAAAAGTCTGTTAATTGTCATCAAAGCAATGAACTGTATGAACAAACAACAATTTTGACGCACTCGTCAACAGAACTCCTATCAATTTTCTTAGAAGCTCCACCGAAACGATCCCCGTGATTTTTTATTTTGACAATACAACATTAAATAAGACTGATCTTTTCCATTAGAATCAATTACCAAGTTTAATATACATGTGTGACATCAAGAATTCAAAAGTGTATGCTACTAAGAAAACGGAGATTTCCAAAGTGGACCTAACAGAGACATGAAAACGTCATCATCAATATTGTCTCTGTCATAAAACGCAGAGAACTCTGTTCAGTAACATCGTGTGAGAACAAATAGATGTATCAAAGAAGGAACAGATGAAAGTTCCACTTTAATTCTATTCTTAAGCAAACAAAACTAGGAACTTCCAATGGCAGGCAACCAACTGAAGACCAAGTTATAAGTCTGTGGTTTGGGCAGAACAATATAAAAAGGGTAGTCCACTTACAAACCGTCATCAGGTAAAAATGAACATGAGAAATCTATAGCCACTGCCATCTCATTGATTCTTGCTATCTCTGAAATTAACTACGCACCCAAATCACTTTAGACAAGCAACCAAAAAAACAATAAATGCTCCAAGCTTAAAAAGGAAGCCACTATTTTCAGGCATGTCACCAATCTAGCAACAACCTGTAGACAATATCCCACTTGAACAAGTAGGCTCTAAAACTAATCTTCATGCTGATTTCAATTTTCACTTCAAGAAATGAATTTCAAGTTCCAATATCATTAACATATTCAGTTTCATCTAAATGCAAATATGAAGTGCCAATCAACCTTTGTTTCATCAGCGAGGGGTAAACGCCAAAAAAAATGGGCGAAAAAAGAGCACCAAATAGAGGCCTTAACCTCGGTAATCCAATCACTATTTGTTTTGCAACCAATGCTGAGCAAACTAAGACATGAGAGATAATTTAACACCAACTTTGAATTTCCAAGAACTATCGGGAATTGAACCAAAATGGAACAGATTAAACATCCCCATTAGCAAACCATGAAACAGAACAAAGAAAACATACCACTTAATGAGCCAGCCATACAGAAAGTGCTGCATGATGGGCACTTTTTCCAGAACCTCCACCTTGTACATCTTCAATAACCCGCTACTCACCTTATTCCAATTAGGCACCAAAGTGACATCATCCAACATTGGCGAATGCTCGGCAAAGACCCCTTTCTTCACCTTCTTTATAAACGCAATGCACGACAGATACATGAACTCCTGCGAAAAATTCTCCACTATGTCATCATTGTGGATTGATTTGGGCTTTATGTGCTTGTGATCAATCAACTGGGAAGATCCAAATATGAACGGGAGAAAATGGTAGTCATCGAGCCCCCACACGCCATGAGAACCCGCGGGCTCCAGGCTATAAACCAACTGCAATTTCCTCATTAGCTCCAAGTACCTGACAAACACTCTGGCCACAACGGCATGGTAATCTTCCTCCTTAAGAATCCCAATCCTCGCCAGGCAGTACAGCCACGCAGCGAAATTGGTCTCGTGGCCTGTACCGTAATCGATCCGGCTCGAATTGCCAAAACTATCGGCGAAATAAGGAACAATTTCGATCGTTGAAGCCCTAAAATCGTCGGGCAAAAATTGGAGCATCAACGATTCACTATTTTCCACCAAACGCTCATGCCAGGTTCGGTAAGCAACGTTACCGTAACGAGCCGCTTGTTCAACCGGTGGGATTTCCTCGACCCATTGAATTAGGGTTTCGATGATGGACACGATGTTCTTCACAGTCGGGGACTCGTGGCAGGGATCGGAGATTTTGTGGCCGCGGATGGAATCGGAGAGGCCGACGACGAAGCCGAGGAAGCTCTTCCCCGAAACGGACTCGTGGAAATGGCGGACGTCGTCGGGAGATTGGATTCTCTTGGATGGGGCTTGGAAGTTGTAGGGCGGAGATACGGTGGAGACCTTTTGGGCCTGAGGGACGGGAGCCAGGATTATGTCTCGGGTACTGTGTGTGGACGGGAGATTGATGGCCGGCGCGCGGATTGGACGGTAGAGAGGGGGAGGAGAGATTCCAGACCACGACTTTTGTGGCGGCATGGGGAACTTAGGGAATGAATAAAGACTGTCGCATCTGTCGGCGGTGCACGAAGGCCGAAGGTTTGCGGGGGACTTCGGGGAGACGCGGTGCTGGTGCTCTTTAGGCTCTCCCATTTCGGCGGTTTTCGAGGACGGAGTGATTACCGGCGGTCGACGGAGGAGCGAAAGGCGGAAAGTAAAGAACAGTTTCGACTTTTCGGAGAAAGCTAGTGTAAATTTGAGAGCTTCTTCAGAAGCACTGGCAAGGCAGCGAAGAAAGTTAGAGACGAAGGTGTGGAGGGTGAATGGGTAGAAGGATGTTGCCCAGGTTGAAGTCTAAATACCAAGTTCCTGCTTGATCCCAGGGAGCGACCGAGTCCTCTTTTGGGTGCGAGCTTCACGTAAGTGCTACCGTAAGGGTCTGATTTTAATTTCTCGTAGATAATGAAAATTTTTTATTATTTTTTTCTTCAACTTTTTCTTCGTTATCTCTAACTAAAATTCAAGGTCGAAATTTTTAGTTATGAGGATTATAGTATTGTTTTCTGTTGAGTGGGAATTGCTATTGTGCACTGACTTCGGCTAACTTGCCCCAAGAGCTCTTCCGCTCCTTCCGTCGGCTTCCTCGGGTGTGACAATTCGTGCTCCGTTTGTGAGCTTTAGTCGGCTCTCTGTGGCCGTTGGGTACTATTTTCTGTTGCTAGTTGGGTGTTAGTTGAGATCAGATTGGCTCTCTGTGGCCGTTGGGTACTATTCTCTCGACTCTTCTCACCTTCTGTCTCTGTCTAACACATTCACTAACTAAACCTTTTTTAAGGGAATCATTCAAGAGACTAATTGGTTACCAAGAAAATAAATTCTTATTTAACATGACTTAGCCACCAAGAGAACAATCTTCCCTTACAGTCCTATTTGGTCACCAAGGGAAAAATATTCCCTTTTAATTTTCCACTCCACATGGGATGAACGCCAACAATCTCTCCCTCTGGACCATGTGTACACAGAGACTAAAACTACATCGGTCTTTTGGTACCAACTACAAATCCTAAACAATGTTGTTTAGATTACCCGACCAATAACATGTATAGTTATGTGATCCTTTCTGTCAAATCTAAATGGAGAAAATTATCATTGACCTTTGTAGTACTGGTTACACATTGTATCGTCAAGTTGTCCTACTTTTTACCCCTTTCGAACCTGGTCAATGAACATGTGTAATTGAAACAAGCTAATAACAATATTAGTTTTGAAAATGGATCTCGAAACACATCATCACATAGCAGGAATTCCTCTCACATCACTGTCTGAACCTAAAAACACCATACTAGCTATACTTTCAAAAAATACCTTTGAGATCCTGGGAATAAATACCATCCCAACTAGACGATAACTATTAACATTTCTACTTCCCGTAGAACTCCACCGTTTGTGTGATTTGTATAACTCCGTCAGCCTTTTGTGAAACTATCTGGTCAAACAATGTTAGATTTTTTTTTTTTAATACAAATTTATAATTCATCACGATACCTAAATTGTACTGCTCTCCATAACCCAAAGCCCTTGTAATATTACAAGCAAAATCTAACATCCCAAAAATATCAAAAAACGAAGACTATGAGGAAATCTCATCTTACAGCAAATAAGAGAGTTTTTACCATTGTTTACGGGTAAAAACCTCTCTACCTATAGCAACCCTAACCCCAAATCTGCACTTCCCACCTTCAGATTTTGATCAATTTCTTTTCTTCATGCGTATAACCATCTTGCAAACATATCATTTCCCTCCAATATGAGAACCCGTACCATATTGAAATAGAATATCGTTTCTATTCACATGTACGTCGAACAAATTGAATTTCCACAGCTCTAAACTAAACACATACCAGGAATGCTTGCATCACTGTATATGTTTTACCTTCTAAGACCCTCTCTAGTTAGAGGTCATGTCCCAACTCTAGGCCTATAAACACACCAATCACTAGAGAACTAAAAATTGTCGCCACCGCGGTCACCATCACATGACTTGGCCATCTCCAAGTGAAAAAGAATTGGCACCCTTTGACTCTCTACCTTTGATCTATGTGTGCCTTCCATGTGTTCTAACTTGTTGTCACGACTATACCAAACCTTAGGCTATCTCCGCTAAACCTTCGACTCTGATAATATTATTGGGATTTTTTGGATCTCGCATGCTCGCGGAAGCGCTATCCAATTACAACATGCACATATATGAAATAATATAAATAAAGATAGTTAGGCATACATAAAGATTTACGTAGTTTGGCAACTTGCCAACGTTTATGGAGAGAGTATCATATATTATTATGTGAAGAATACATTATACAATCGGGAACTCTATGTTTGTTACTCAAACCCAAATCCTATGTACACTCATCTCACACCCTAATAGATAACCCGAGAACTACACCAAAAGGCACTGGAGATATCACCAGAGACTATACCCAGACCAAGACCAACCCCTTGGCCTAATTCTCTTTGCTTTCCTCTCTTCTCTCAACTGCTCTCACATTTTCTCTCTATCTAACACATTCACTAACAGAGTCCCTTTTAAAGGAATCATCCAAGAGACTAATTGGTCACCTACAGAATAAATTCATATTTAACATGATTTAGCCACAAGGAAACAATCTTCCCTTACAGTCTTACTTGGCTACCAAAGGAAAATAATACCTTTAATTTCCCACTCCACGTGGGTTGAACTTCAACAAAAACTTGAGTAAATTTATTATTCTATTTTTCAATGTTGTTGATTTTGATTATATTCCAGGTTAATAAACAAAAAAAATCAATTTTGTATGGGATAACAAATCAAGCACAAATTTTAAAAAGTAACCGTTTATCCCTTTTGAATTTTTTTGTAACAAATCTAACGTGATAATCATACGTGTTACCGGTTATTAATATATAAAATTGTCATGTCTTCGAGACAGACATATTTATATGAATATGCGATCAAGACTAGCGGATTCTGTTTATTAAAAAATCACAGCATGTTAGATTTGTTACAAAAAAATTTAAGTTGAATAAATTGTTGTTTTTTATAGTTAGTAATAGATTAATTAGTTCACACAAAATTGATAATTTTTTTCTATATTAACCTAATTTGATTCTTCAACACAAACCATACAAGCATAGTCCGTGAGTGTTAGAGGCAAAATTTCATACACAATCATGAAGGTAAAAGAGTTTTATTCGTATAATGAACAAGTTTATATCAAACAATTTAGGATTTATTTTTGAACTAATTATTTTTAAAAAATAAAATACAATCAAATAAAATAAGATTTTTGAACTAGCTTTAGCCTAATAGATAGTCTTACAAGTATTTTGCTTCATGGGTTCATGGGCCTATTTGGTAACCCAAGGCCAACACTAGAATTCAAATCTATGTTAGGCTTAAAAGCACGACCAAAGCCAACAAAGGTTAGTTGAGTTGGTAAGACTTTAGATTTCTGTTTGAAATGTTTGAGGTTCGAGTTTTACCAGCGGTCTTTCTTGATGAGTAATGTGTAAGTCTAATGTAAGTCTTCTTTGAGGCCTGCAAGTTTCCCTGACCCTGGACTGAGGTAGCCTCCCCTCACCTAATTTTTTGTAAACCAGACAAAAAAAAAAAAAAAGCACAACCAAATACTTGGGAAGAATGGTGTATAATCAGTTGTTCAAAAGAAAGGTGTATAATTCATTGATTTGGTGTCGCACTATCTTCCACTTTCCAGAACCTTCGAAAGTGTGACAAATTGCTTTAGGTCAAGTGGCACTCAAGATCATCTCTCAAAATATGTGACAAGGAGTTCAAGTCTCAGTATTGTAACTTTAAATTTAAGAAAAATAAAAAACCTTCATAAAATGTGAAAATTTGACGAAGAACTCCGGTTTCATACTAACTTTATTATTATTATATAAGCTAGAATTATCTGACTTCCATTGTCCCAAAGTAAATTTGGAAGCATCGTTTGGATATAATATTGTGGGAACAATAAACAAAATCGAATAAAGCAATAGAATATAAAAATACAATTTTATATACCACACCATCCAATTTATATACCAAATATATCCTATATGTAAATAATATAAACACACATCAACTATTAAATTTCTAATTACATTCTTTCTGTCTTGCAATTTCTTTTTAGGTCAAACGAGAGGGCTTTGCAAGTGGAGGTTTGCGGGTCCCACATTGCAGGTATCAGATACTTGCGTCTATTGATACCAAACGAGTTGTAGCTGGCTTCGGTCGTTTTGTCACCAAAACTTCCCCCGGATATCCTGAGCAAGACCCTTTATCGAAAGTACTCGCGCAAGCGTTCGCAACCGCAAGCTGCGCGTTAGGTGGCCCCTGAATGTGCACTTCTGCAAACGGAATAGTCAATGTTCCCACCAAAACAGCGGTGATATTTATGATCATGCCGTCAAGGCCAACGTCGCCGTTGGGAGCAACTAACGGTGGAGTCTGTGGGCCATAGATAGGCTGGTGAAAAGGCCACGCGCACTGGCCAGGACAATGAGTTACCGCATTACCAACCCATGCGTACGCATACTTACCAGTTTCACCCTGCCCGATCAGCGGTTCCCGCACTTGATCATGCAAAATCCATCGACGGCCACATCACCCACAGTAAAAACGAAAGTGACCGCGTTTTTACCCTTACCAGATTTGGACGCTAATGCCACAACCTGCGGCATTGTCAGGGACTTTCCCAGAGAGTAATGCTCGACAAGGATTTGATTCCCTACAATGACGGTGCACAGGCCGTCTCCGTATCTCCTAGTTGTTTGCCACCACGTGCAAACAGAAGGAGTTGGAATTTCACCAGAATTGAGGGAGTGAAGAAAGTCAACGATGATGGAGCGCTGAACTGCAGAGAAATTGCCGTACTAGACGAGGTTGAGGGTCATGTTGCCTTTGAGAAGTGGGCCATTGTGGTACTTGAGAACAAGGGGCTGTTCTTGGACCGGAGCTGCAAGCTTTCTTGATATGGCCAAGACAGGATTGACAAAGGATGAAAATACAAAAAGTGAAGCCATAATATTGGTGAAATGGTAAAGAGAGGATGCCATGAGAAGAGTAATCTTGTGCTACAGGGCTTTCTTTCAAGTGTCAAGTAATGACTGCTTACTAACTGGGTACAAAGTCCGTATTGATAAAATCCTTTAATAAGAGTGTCAACCGACATAAAATTAAACTTATCTAAACTTAAAATTTCAGATATATCTAATTTAGTAAGACTAAGTTGCTTATAACAGCACACACTACACTTTGACGGATCAGTGACAGAAACCAAGCAAGTATACTCAGCAACAATCTCCCAACCTACTGAACTACATACTATACAAAGTGAAGCATAACAACCAGATGACACCCATCTCAAAAAACAATGGTATGATCCCTCCCAGCATCCAAAATTGGTGGAGAAAGAGGTTGATGGCGGCAGATGCGGCGGTTCACACAGCCGACGCGGTGGCACACATGACGGAGGCAGCGGCAAATGCAGTGGAGGCAACGATGGACGTGTTAGCAAACAACAAAAGAAGCTGGAGAGGCTATGGGTGTCTGTTCTAAGGCCGGATTTGGTGGAGAGGAAGGTGCACAGCAGCGGTAGACGCAAAGGTAGCGACGGTGACAATGGCAACGACAGCAAGATAGGCAACGGACAACTCAGAAAGCTCGATCTAGTGTTAGAAATGGCATTGGCGGACTCCGTATTGAGTTTTTTTTCATTTTATCCAATTCGCAAGGGACAGCCTCCTCAAACTCGGAAACATCTTGCTGCAGGGTTTTCGGATCACCAAAACTTCCTATGAAGTTTTTTTTTCGAATTTAGCAAACGAGATGCATATATAATAAGGCCAAACTTTTTTTTAGTGAAATTCCCAAATAAAACTTAGCTATCCATATTTGCGCATCCACCAACTTTCAGCCACGCAGTTCCAATAGCAACCCCAGGATGTTATTGAAGGTGCCAATTATGGTTGTAGAGTCAAAAGAATGATGCCAATTGACATTCCATATAAATGGCACGTTGATTACCCTCGCTAATTCATTTTGACATAAGTATTTTTTTTTTTTTTGATCATTGTAACGATTAGTGGTTAGTAAGTTAGGATGTTAGAGGGGAGGGGAGATGGGCAAATGCCCTTTAAAACCACCAATGGATCGAACCCCCCACCTGCCCAAAGGGGCATGCTTAAGCATGCCCCCGTTGCCAACCAGGCTAAGCCTGGTTGACGACATAAGTATCAATACATAGCCTACTAAGTACTTGTGGTTCAGGAGTTCCGTCATTACCATAATAAATTGACAACTGTATTTTTTTTTTTTGTCGGTAACATTAGGTGGTTTTGCATATATAATAATAAGTAGTTACAAAATTTTATCTAATGTTATTTGTCATTCTTTTTATTTTTATTATTTCATAAATTCAATCATTTAACGATTTATATCATTTTATAATTATTTTGAACCTATTTAAATCAAGACACCAAATTTTTTTTCTTGTTTTTATTTCAATAAAATGGGAAAGCAGTAGTGCTAACAAATCAGCTTAATTAATTGATTGCACTTAATATTGGAGGAAATTCATAAGAGTTGACGACGCTTCCCAAGACAAACGTTGGGTTAGTGAGAAATTTGCAGTCCCTCCCTGAATAATTCATCACTGTTTCATGGAGGGGTTGTAAAGTAGTATTTTTATGGTACATATACGTAGCGTCTATTAACTGCTAGTATAACAATGGATAGTGGAAGATATTAAGCCATTAAAAGGAGAAAATATGGAGATTTCTGAAATGTGGGTTGATATGAGGAGAGTACGATATATAGCATCCTTTGTTAAATTTTGTGAATAAAAGATGAACAAGAATTCAACAAACATTTTCTTATGTATATATTAATAATTTTCATATTTCCCATAAATCTGTAGTGCATTAATGCTAATTAGTGGTTGAAATATTGGTGGTGACAATTCATGAAGTAAATTCTCTCTTCTAGCTAAAATGATTTGAGGACTGGCGGCTAGCATCCTGAGAAGTAAACATTAAGACGAGAGATTTCAAAATAGGTTGCTAAGTAAGGTATTTCTGGTTGTAGTCATTTCTAATTTAATTATTTATTGGTCAAATTATTTTTAGTTTATTTTGAATTTTATTATTTTGAATTCGAGGTAAGTTTGGATTGACTTACTGGTTCACCATGCCATAAAAAAGATGAAATGTTAAAAAATTGGGAAAATTTTATAAAAAAATTATTACTGAAAAATTATATAATCAAAAATAATTCAATAAGTTTTTTTTAAAAAAAATTTAAAATTATGATTTAGATATATAGTGAAAATCGTAAAATTTATATTTTTTGTAATGTAAACTATATGATTCAAATGTTATACTCTTTTATGCTATTTTTTTATTCTCTTCAAAGAAAAAAAAAAGTTAAGTAAAGTTAAATTTGACCTTCAATTTTTAAGTCATTTTAAAATCTGACCATTTTAGAATCAAACCATTTCCTCGTCAGGTGTGTATCACATTTTTTCGAGCTATTCCCATCAAGGCGGGTCAAAATTTGGCATTTTGATAAAGACTAATTTGGCCCCTTGAATAGAATAAATTATGTCTCATTAATTACAGAGCTTATTAAAATTATTGCTATTTTTTTAATAAAAAAAAGTATTCATCATTAGTACAAAGGTCTTTAGATATGCATAGTAAGGTTAAAAGTCACTTATTATATTGTTATTCAATTTTTTTATAAGAAAATTTTTTTATCTAATTATTAATGGGACCTAATAAACCTTTCCACATCTGACCTTAATATTAAAAAATCTTAAAAAATCTTGAATCAAATACTGTACCGCAACAATCTCGTTTATTTTGTAGAAAAAATATGTCAATGAGATTCAAATTTAAATTAATAAAAAAAGATACATTAATTTATTAACAAATTATTATATTAAGTGATAAATTATTGAGATTTGATTAGTGGAATTTTAACAGACGTAATCCACCCATCTTTATTTTCAATTTGTTTATGCTTTCATATGCTGATTTCGCTGGTAAACTCAAAAAATACTGTGGACTTATTCAAGTACAAAGAAAACAATGTTCCTCATCGTAAGGTGCGTGCCACCGGCCCACCCACATGCACTTTCCCGCCTTTTCAGTTGGGAAAATGTATCTCAAGACATTGCTAGAGAATACGCACGAAAAAGAATACAATGGCTAGAGAATACCTAGATTCAAATAATTTTTTATTATTAGCATAAAGGACAATTTCACCTATTAAGTTTTAGTATATTTTTAATTTTATTTATAGTACTTTTTTTATTAAAATTAGTTCATAACATAATATCTGTCAGTCTAATTTAATCATTTTATTCATAACGCCATTAATTCTGTTGATGTGGTGCGACGGAATTTGACATGCCATTAATTTTTTCTATGTCAGCATGCAACATCAGTATCGGTTTGTTGCTAATGTGGCATTTAAGGTATAAAGGTTAATTTAACTCACAAGATTTTAACGTGTTTTAACATTCACCCATAATGTTTTTCTTTTTCATGTTAAAATTGATTCATAACATTAAGTCGGCTTATTTGATTTGGTTCTTCCGTCCATAATGTCATTTATTCTACTGATGTGGTACGATGAAGTTTAACACGTTATTAATTTTTTTTCTTGTCAACATGCCAATTGACGTAAGATTTTTATAATTAAGAGTAAGTTTTAGAAAATAAACAAAAAAATTAATAACTTGCCAAAAAACAGGAAAATCTTTAAATATTTTGTTGTTTCTTCCATAAAAATCAAATCTGGAGCATCTGTCTCTCGTCGGCTTCTCATTGGACCGATTTATTTTGTGAATTTGGGAAATTTTTGTTTTGATATTTCTTTAACAGAAAAAAGAAAAAAGAAACACTAAAAACGTTTTTTTTGTCTCGATCAAAATGTCAAACAGAGGTTATATTCTGTGTTTAAATGGTAAGAAAACTACATATGAGGATGGATTAGTCAGGACATACAGCGGTGCGGCTCGAAAAATGCAGTTTTTGGCAATCCATTAGCTTTTTTTGAGTGCGTGAGTGGCAGGATCAGGAGAATTAGTGCATGATGTTTCTAGAGAGATGGCTTCGTACTGGCAATGCTAATGGTGGCTGGAGGCAACAGCGGCAATTCGATGAGGAAGCAGTGGCAACGATGAAAAAAAAAATCCAAAGATGAAGATGATGGTGACTTTTACTGAATTTTATTTATTTATTTATTTTACTAAAAAAATAGAGGTATTCAAGTTGATATGTGTTTTTGCAAAGTGTGATTTTAATCATGAGATGTTTAGTCTGGATATTAAAATTTTGTTGTAGTTAAACTTTTTTTTTTTTTGAAAAATTATTGCTCCTAATTTTAAAAATACTACGTCAGTAAGAGATGCAGACATGACATGCGGACGAAAATTATTGACGTGTCACACTCCATCGTGTCACGTCTGTAGAGTTAATGACGTTATGGACGAAATGATTAAATTAGACTGACAGACGTAATATTATACATCAATTTTAACAAAAAAACATTATGGGAGAAATATAAAATATTCTGGAACCTTGTGAATTAAATTAACCATTATACTTTATTCTTAATTTTAAAAATGCCATGTCACCAACAAATGCTAATGTGACATGTTGACATTAGAAAAAATTGGTGACGTGTCAAATTTCGTCACGCTATCTCAACAGAGTTAAAGGTATTATAGACGGAAAAATTAAATTAAACTGATAGACATAACGTTATAAACTGATTTTAATAAAAAAATATTGTGAGTGAAATTTAAAACACGGTAAAATTTTATGGATCAAATTGACTTTTATGCTTTTATTATTTGATAGAAGCGTTTTCGTGGGCATGCCGGTTCCGAGAAGTCCCCCAACAACTTGAGCCAGGGGTAGCGTGTAATCCGTGTCCCATGTAGGCCAATAGGGCCCTAGAATCCGGTAAATCTGCACATGCATTAACGAGAATAGTGATTTTTTAACGTGGTCTTTAATTTGGGGACTAAGAACCCTTTTGACTTATTTGTTTAATATTATTATTATTGATTATTATTATTAATTGATGATTATTGATTGTTGTTACCTGTTACTGATTATTAAAAAATTAATGAAGTGTTTCGTTAAATTTATACTTACTGTTACTGTTAAATAATTAAATGACTGATTTAGGTATTTAATTTATATTAATATATTATATTAATAAAATTATCTTTATATTTTATAATTTTTATTTTTAGAATAAATATTTTATAAATAATATTAAGAATTTTTTCACTTAATTTTATTTTTTCAAAAAAATATTAATATTTAGTAGATAATAAAAAATATAATTTTTGAAATATTTTTTAAATATCAATATTAATGAAAATTTGAAGTAAAAAAATATTTACGAATTATTAAAAAAATAAAAGTATTACGTTTATATAAATATTGATAAAGTTTAATAACTATTAGTAAATCATATTCAAGCGGTAAGTAAAAAAATTATGAATTTATATAAATATTATTTGAGGGTATTTTAGTTTATATAAATTATTATTAATATTGAAAACTAAAAATTAACTCAAAAAATAACAAAAAATAACATTGAACTACTTTTCAATCAGCTGCTTTTAAAATGTCATATAAAGAAATAAATAGAATTAAACAGCAGCTCAAAAAAATTAATCAAACGCTCATTTTCCTACTTTTTGAAAATAAAATACAAATGTACTCTCCTAAAAGTTAACTCAAACACCCCTTAAATCGAAATCCTAATTTTTTCCTTATTTTTCATATCTTAATTGTTGAGTCATTAGTTTTAAAAGACCAAAAAAAAAAGTGGAAGTATTTTTCCATAAAAGCATAGGGCATGTCATTTCTCCTAAAAACAAAAAAAGCAGAACAAAATTAGCCCGACTTATTCACAAGATTATGTGCCATAAGGCTAACAATTTAGGTTTGATTCCAAAATAGCAGGCTAGAACTCAAGTCTGCTAGTAATTTATTTTATTTTATTTTATTTTTTCAAAGAAACTAGTTGGTAAGTCAGTTAGTTGATGATCGTTTCGTGTGAGTGGGCAGAATTCTATTTTTTGTTGATTAGTGATTAATTGCATGAAAGCTTACTTTTCGACTCTTCGCGAATTAATATTATTGTTGATATATCAATGAATTTTTGGTACTTTTGGTTTTTTTTTTAAAATTAAACCGTTTATGAGAAAAAAAATTAACCCTATATAAACTTGGTGTTAATCTAAATTTTAGACCATTAACTGCTATTTATAAAGTTTTGTGAAAAATTTCTGTAAAGTTTATCATTGATATTATTCTTTTTTTCTTAATGCAAATCTCACTCCTTTCAGGGGCAAACTGACGACAGTTTTTGTTTTTTTTTTTCAAATAAACAGATTAAACTTTAACGTGTTAGAAAATTTAATTATGTCTGGGGTTTGAACATTAGTTTTAAACTTATTAGTGTACATGTAAGACCACAAATATTCCATACAATAATTTTTTCGCTGCTTCACACATAAATCCTCCAATTTCATATGATTTATTTATAAAATTTGTTCCTGGGTGAAATATTTCCTATATTGAATATACAATCGTGTTGGGTAGAGTTATCAGGCTCAAATGGCTATCGCTTCAATCTTTTCCGGCCTGCCGGCCCGTAACCGTCCCGTTCTATATTGCCCAGTCCTAAACAACATATGTCCTTAGATATTTAATGAGAGGGTTGTTTCTTTCTTTGTTTGGACTGGAAGGATGGAGTTAAATTAAAGGATTTCGGACAGTGTGCTTGTTAAGTTCCCCCCAACTCCTTGGACTTTGCTCGTTGGGATAGGCAACTAATGGGAGACAATTTCCTTGATTGGGATGGACAAGGCTATGGAATATTTGTTTGATTATTTCGAATACTGGGGAGAATGGGATCACATCTTTTCTTGTGGGGCAGGGGTAAATTTGCATCCCTACAACTGCCAGCAAGTTGCAAGACCCCTTGTGATCGACGACACAATCATGTAGCATTCGTGTAGCTGAAAAGCCACTTGAATTTTTACGTTTCAAATGCGCTTTAGATCACAAGCAAAACTCAATAGGTTATAGCAGAAGTGAAGATTATCTGACCAAAAAAGAAGAGAATTGGTTAATCACGAATTTTTTATTTGTACAAATGAATGAAATAGAAAAAAAAAAGACACGTAAAATTGGAAGCAGCCATTTCCAAGTGGGTTAGTTACCGTCCAGCCACAAGACTAGCCCAATTGATTACCATGCCATCAATCGTTATTAGCCGCAACCAGCGGTGGGCTCTATGGTCCATAGATTGGTTGGTAAAATCGCAGATTGGTTGGTAAAATGGCCACGCGCAATAGTCCGGGCACTGAGTTTCTGAGTTACCGACCCCGAATGTAGGCTAGGCATATCAGGAATGCTTACCGTTAAATCTAATAAGGATACAGCTCCTAGCTAGCTATTCTTCTTATATTTGACTGAGATCTTCATTTATTTGTCTTAAGATTTTCTCCTAATTTATTGTTCCTATGTATAGTTGTTTTAGACTTATTCTCCAAGTTAGTTCCTCTTATATATATACGATTATTGTGATGAATGAAATTCAAGCCTTGAATAACAAATCAATTATCTGTCAATTTCATTATGATATCAGAGCTTTCATGATCTGGTGATCGTAAGTTCAAATCTCGCTACACTCACATTTACTTGTGAATTAATTATAAATTTATGGTTTGTTTATACTTAAGGCCCAAGTGAGTCTAGTTTGTGCATATTTCCAATCCAAGTGAGCTAAACTTTCGTGCGAGGGAGCGTGTTGGAGTATAATATATGATTTATATTTTGGACCTCATCTTACAGTTTAAACCTTTAGGTGGAATACTTCATGACATAGTATTAGAGTCTGTAATACCCCAATTACGCATGAAAAATTAGTTGATAAATTGACAGATCATGAAACTTTTCTCAAACACGAAGAAGTCAGGAAGGAAGCACCAATCATTACTGCTCAGTTCAGCCATAGACATGGTGGTGGTTAAGCACGTCCGCGGTCTACAAGTTTTGCTCAAAGTTTCTCTTCGAGGCTCACAAATTTCCCACCTGATAATTTCTCTCCACGGTCTAGCAATTTGTTTCCCAGACCCTGAACACCTTATGACGGCCTTCAGCAACATAATTTTCAGTCTTAACCGCGGGGGGCTCCTTTGTGCCCAACTACCGAAATTCCATGAATCCAGGAAGAGCTCAGGCCCAATGTCAAATTTGTGATAAATATAGCCATACTACACCAGTTTGCAGATTGAGGTTCTTTGATCCTTAGGCTAATCTCACAGCTCGGTCACCACCGTCTAACAAGGATAGTTGGATTATGAATTCAGGCGCCTTTCATCACATCACCTCAGATGTGCACAATCTTGCAGTCTATTCAGAGTACAATGGCAATAATGATGTTTTAGTTGGCAATGGTAATGGTATCTCTATAACCCATACAATTTTCTTGTAACAATAATACCTTTTTACTTGATAATGTTTTATGCGCACCAAATATTCGCAGAAATTTAATTTTAATCTCTCAATTTTGTAAGACCAATAAAACGTCCATTGAATTTATCCCTTCTTCTTTTGTTGTTTGAAGGATTTGAGCATGGGGGCAGTTCTTTCGCGTGGCCGGATTAGTGGAGACTTGTATGAATGGCCATCACAGCAAGCCAATACATCTTCTGTTCACCACACCACTCTGAGTGCGTCACCTTTTCTCTCCATTTGGCACCAACGCCTTGGTCATCTTCATCACTGATCCCTTCACCATCTAGTTTCAATTTATAGTTTACCCTTATCCAAAAATAATTATGTTGATTTTTGTAATTCCTGTTTTAGCAATAAAAACCATCGTTTACCCTTTGGAGTACTATCTATTCATAGCTCTCAACCATTAGAAATAATTTTTGTCAATGTGTGGGGACTTGCACCTGTTATCTCTTGTGATAAATATCGATATTATGTGATTTTCGTTGATCACTTTACTCATTACACTTGACATTATCCTCTCAAACATAAGTCTAATGTGACACAAATTTTTCAAAAGTTCCAAAAACTTGTTGAAAAATATTTTCAAACACATATCAAGACCGTTTATTTTGATGGTGGTGGAGAATATATTGGACTTCAATCCTATCTCTCACAACAAGGTTTTCAACACTTATTCTCACTACCTTACACACCACAACACGTAGGCATTGCTGAAAGGCGACATAGGCATATCATTAAAACTGCCTTGACCATGCTCCATCATGCAAATGTCTCTGTTTCTTACTGGACCTTTGCATGTCAAAATGCTGTGTATCTTATCAATAGACAAATTACCCCCAATCTTCAAAATACATCTCCATTTGAAAAATCTTTCACATGCCTCCCATCTATCACACTCTTCGGGTTTTTGGATGCTTATGTTATCCTTGACTGCATCCCACCAATCCAAATAAATTTCAGCCCAAGTCTACTCTTTGTGTCTTTGTTGGCTACTCTAAGCCTCATCATTGTTATCAATGTTTAGATCCTCACACCAATCGCATTTACCTATCCCGACATGTCACATTTGTTGAAAATTCTTTCCCTTTTAAAACTCTCTCTTCTTCAATCAACCTCGAAGACGTCACTTCATGGTTTCCTTCACCGTCGCTACCATCTACTAGTTTATCTCCCTCTACCTCCCAACCCACGTCATCAGTCTTGGACTCCGATATTCCTATGTCCTTCTCTTCCAATCCAATGTCGTCTACCTCCAGTCCATCGCCTCTTTCCAGTCTACCTCCATCAACAACGGCTATGCCTGAGCCATCATCTAGTCCCTCTACTACGTCCACGTCAAGTAGTGCCGCCATCGTCTAGTCCTTGGCTCTAACGAGCAAGCGTCTGTTTCTCTTTCTTCTTCTTCTTCTTCTTCCTCGCTCAAATGAGCGACTATCCAACCATGGCTGAGGACTCAAAACGTCGTTAGTTCAACCAATACTATCTCTATTGCAAATCCAATCAACAATACAATTAACCCCACCAATTCTATTGCCTTGATCAGCTTTAATCTAGCCACCCAATTACCGTTTAAGCTTACAAAAAACACCACCTATCCTACTTGGAAGGCTCAAATCACTACTCTTCTTGAAGGATATGATCTCATTGGATACCTTGATGATTCGACCCATTGTCCAGCTGCAACAATCCAACAAAACAATGAAAGTGTTTCGAATCCTAATCACAAACTATGGGTTTGTCTGGATAATCTTCTCTGAAACATGATAACGGCCTTGGTGGATGCAACAATCGTGCCAACAATAGCAACAGTGACCACGACTAAGCAAGCCTGGGAGACCCTTCGTAATACTCACACCAGTAAGTCACAAACACGCATCTACGGTCTAAGAGCATCACTTGCTAGAATTGTAAAGGACACAAAACCAGTCCTTGAATATTTGAGAGAAATAAAAAATATTGCAGATGAGTTGTCAATTGCAGGTTTACCTCTACACATTGATGAATTAGTTATTAAAATTCTTAGTGGATTTACACCCAAAAAAAAAAAAATTCTTAGTGGATTAGGACCAGAGTATAAGGAAATAAGCAATTCCTAGCTAGCTAATCTTCTTATATTTGACTGAGATCTCCATTTATTTATCCTAAGATTTTCTACTAATTTATTCTTCTCATATATAGTTGTTTTAGACTTAATCTCTAAGTCTACTCATATATGATTATTATGATAAATGAAATTCAAGTGTTGAATGGCAAATCAATTATCTGTCAATTTCATTAAAATCTAGAGCAAACCCGTGAGTCCCACACGTGCTTGAGCAAAACCCTTCAACGGCAACATCATCAGATGTCAAGAAAACATTAATAGCATTTCTTTGACCACCCTCGCGTGTAAGTTGCAAGTTGCAATTTGAATTTGCACCTCATTGATATTATTATGCCAGCTAAAGAAAATGGTAGCAAAAAGTCAAAGCCAATAAGGATCGGGGAAGGACAGAACCAGGGGAGGGATAGCGCGTGCAATAATGAGGCGGCTCAACGGTCAACACAATCCCTCAAAGAAAGTAACGCTCTAGCGGTGCGTTTTGATTCATGTGGCGAAGGACAATCCGGACGTGTTAGTTATTTTTGGCCTTTTGAGCTTTTGCAGTTTCCAAATGTTATGTGGTGCACAATAATTACTTGTTTCTTAAATTTTGGTAAACAAATGTTGTATTATTAGAGGAATGGAAGGGAAAGATACCTCTCTTCTAACCTAGCGTTCGAAGCCCTGCTTTTCTTTATGCCTTTTGCTAGTTTTAAATTCATTAATATTTAGTGCAGATTTGTACCAATCGCTCAAAACTTGCTTGATCCGGCGAATATGTTGCCTTGAAGGGAACATCCCAAAATAACAAACAAAAAATTGGGATTTAAGAGAAGAGTACTAATAAATGTGTTGAATTTTAGTTTCTTGATTGGTGTAATGATTAAAATTAAAAGTGATATTTTTAAAACAAAACTGATAGTTTTTGTAATGGAAAAATAATAATTTTTAATTTTTATTTCAAAATTATTAATCTTAATTTCAATCAAAATACCAATCGGAACATCAAAATTCTACGTACCAATATTTTCCCGATAATTGTTTGGCTAACTCTGGCAAGAATCAAGTTAGCATCATGCTGGCCAGTTTTACCCCCCAAATTTGCCATTGATAGTCCTTGTGTTGCCTCTGATGTTTGTTTTGGGTGGTTTCAATATTTATATTTTATATCCAACACTAATGAAAAAAAGGGTCCAACTGGGTGTATCGGTTGACATGGAATGAATATTATAATTTTTTTTTGAAAAAAATTAAAAGCTAGAGTTAAATAAGTGTTATTATAGAATATAAAAAATAGGTACCACATGAGATTTTTAAAAAAATATTTTTCTTCAGGAAATTTTTTTTAATGTAATATAAAAAATAATTATTATATTCATATGTGTATGAATGTGTGTATGAGCATCTGTACGAAACATTTCCGTAAAAAAAAATCCTTGTGTTGCCAAATCATCATTTTTTTTTTTTCGGTTTCTCTGCATATTGCTTTCTATTTCATCCGAGAAATTTTCAATTAGTAAACCAAAGTAAGATTTTTCCATTTAGGGCACCAAAGCTTACTGGGGAAGCTTGACAGGGTTAGGCACTCGAGGGTCCGGGCCAGCCTGGCACAGAATATTGAAGATGGTACCCGAAGAACTAAATGGCATTACCATTTCGCTCAATACGATCAGAGGCAGGAAGGAAAGAGAGTGAGAAGAAAAAAACAAGAACCATGGGCCGAGTGGCATGCCACTGTTGCAGTGTGCGGGGCCATGTTTAGACATTTTTTGATTGAATTATCGTAGAACTGAGGCGTCGAAATACTAATGAATATTTAAATTTTATAACTACATTTATAAAATATTAAACAAAAAAAAAAGTCTTATTACTTTACATAAAATATTAATATAATTATAAAAGATTAACAATTCGTTATACTTTAACTTATTAACTAAACAAAAATCTCGAGATAATTATTTTTTTCCTACAATAAATATCCATACAGCTATGCTCTAGGGGCCTGAGGCATATAATGGTGAATAAGATTGTTAAAATCTTGATTCGGATCATGTATTCTGAGGATTTTATGGTTATATATGAAATCAATAATTCGAATTATGATAGGTTTGTTTTGAGTTAGAATTTTTATAGAATTGCGATTCAAATCATAGAATCAATAGAATTCCGATCCAATCCTACAAATCTCATTTTATTTATTATAGATTTTTGAGATATAATTCATCTTATTCATAATAAAAAATTATAAAAATATGTTTTTATTTAAATTTAAATACTAAATATAAGCAAACAGTACTCATGCTGTGTGTAAGTCTTTTCGATATTTTCGCGTCAAATCTATATACATATTTAATTCATATTAATGCAACATTTCCTAGTAATTCATATTAATTGGTTTATATAGAGCATACAAGTAATTGAATACAAAAAAATCTAATTTAAAAAAAAATTATTCTCAAACTACTATAAAAAAGGATGAAGTTATTTTTCTCTTATATAAGAATAAAATTATCATAATTCTTTTTTTTTTTTAGATCTGAGACCACTTAATATCTAACTTATTGGACTTACTAACCTTGACTGATTTGGGTAAAATCCCGAAAGGTAACAAAAGTCTCTTAATAAGTATTTAATGCAGTTGCATTCTTAAGTCTCGAACCCAATACCTTCAGTTAAACGATAGTGGACTCTTGCCACTCGTGCTAGCACTTGTTAGTTTAATTATTGTAATTCTTTTTATTATTATTAAATTAATATGTATGAAATATTTAATTTTAAATTATATATTATTGGGATTAATTAATTTTTATTTTTTCTTTATTTTTAGTAAAATTTTATGATTAGATCATGTTTTATGATTTAATTTTGACATTTTAAATTAATTTTAAATAAGGTTTCGATTTTAATAATTTTGAGGGTGAAATTTTGCTCTCCAAATTAAAATCTACAGGCTACGGAAATCTATCGTCGCATGTGTATTTGGTAATAATCGAAGAATCTGAAAAGCGCTTCGCGTCTCAGGGAAGCAAAGCTGCAAAGTGGAAAGTGTAAGCTGACAACCGGACAAAGTTCATTTGAATGAAGCAGACCACTACCATTAATCCGCACAAGGCCCAAAAAAAACGAGTGAATTTTTTTTGAACAAAAAATGAATGAATTTGAAGTTTATAAATAAATATAATATAACATATACAATCCACTAATCCCCTTACCTAAGACAAAGTCCAATTATTGTCCCAACAATTTTAGACCAAAGTTGAACAAGAAGAGGTAGAAGGATCGTATAAAGCAGGTAACAAGTACTTGCGGCCATTATCGCCCTTTGCATTGTAGCTAGCACCGGTAGTAGAATCCACCAATAAGTTACCAGCGTAACCTGGATAAGCCCCTTTTCCGTAGACACCAGTACAAGCCGATGCAGCCTCTAATGGTGCCTCCTGTGGACCTTGAAAGTAGCCATTTCCAAATGGGTTTGTGGCAGTCCCTGCCAGGAGGCTGGCCAAATTGATCACCATACCGTCAAGGCCCACATCATTGTTAGGAGGGACCAAGGGTGGGCTCTGTGGTCCGTAGATTGGCTGGTGGAATGGCCACGCGCAGTAACCGGGGCATTGCGTCTCCGAGTTGCCAACCCAGATGTAGGCGAATTTGTAGTTCTTGCCAGTGGCTTGGCCAGTTTTGGATCCGGCAGCGGATCCGTGAGTCCCGCATTTGTTCAAACAAAACCCATCAACGGTAACATCCGAGGACGTCAGCACAACATTGATGGCCTTTTTCTGGTCTCCCTTTGAGGCCAACTCTACAATCTGCTTGTTCGTGAGCGATTTCCCAAGAGAATAGGTTTCATCGAGTATTTGCTTGCCCAGGTTAAGGGAAAGAAGGGGTGTTTTGGAGGTGAGATGGTAGTATTTCTCGAGGGTTTTCCACCAGTTGGAGACGGAGGGCTGGCTGGTTTGGGATGGTGATGAAGCTGACAGTGAGGTGATGAAGTCTGAAATGATAGCTCTCTGGGAGGGCTTGAAATTGCCATACCATATGAGGTTGATTGTGATTTTACCAGAGAGTAGAGGACCGCTGTGGTACCTCAGCAGCTGGGGCTGGTCTTGGACTAGCTCATTGAGCTTCCTAGCAGCAGATGAGATTTGAAAGAGAGATACTACAAGAAGTAATTTCACAAAACACTGGGAAGCAAATGAAAACATCTTTAGCATCTGCCTATTTCACAAGGAGAAGGGAAGGGTTATTGATAGAAAGAAGGAAGATTTAGCTGCGGGGAGAGATGAACGAAAGCAAAGCTGAGATGGCTTTTGTTGCTGGGCAAGATGAATGGCCTGCCGGTAACAGAAGAGGCTACTTATATACTGCTGCACAAAGAGTTGGGGGGGCCTTTCATTGGGTGAGAGAGCAACGGGAACTTGCTCAGAAAAGGACAATAAAGTTAAACAAAACAAAAAAAAAAAAACCAAAAAAAAAGACACTAAAGTCTAAGATGGGTCCTTTTTCTTTTTCTTTTTTTCTTTTCGGTGTTCGAGTTACGTCGCATCCGTCTAGCTTTGGCCGGCCGGTCCGAAATTAGACGGACCCAAAGTAGCCAAATGAAGCCACAAGCGCTTAGCATTGGTGATCCCCTTAAAGAGCTCAGCGGCTTGCACAAATCAGGAGTTTGATGGATACGTCAAGTTAAGTTGTAAAATTATATCTATATTATTTTATATGATTGCAAATAGTATAGTCACGTTTGTTAAATTCATAAGATTTTATTCTTTTACAAGTTCAGTAAATGGCCTAATTTATTTCACGTAGTGATCTAACATAATCCTAAGTGACAAATTGGTAGATGCTACCTTGCTTGTATGGTGTTATCATTACAGCTTTGCAATAGCTCCTCCAATCACTATCTTCTATTTGTGATAAATGTCGAGCGTGCAGATCACACGTAGTCTCACTCGTGTCCGTGAAATTAGAAAATTTTCAAAAAGGATAAAAAAAAAAAAAAAAAAAGAGCCTGTCACAGTTCCTTGAAATTTGTTTGTGGGAAAGTCATGGGGCAACGTTAGAACAGGGAAATGAAAGGGATGGGCAATTGGAGTGACAGGCTGGATATGAATTTTCGCTGCGAAGTTTGGGTTGACACCAGCTGGCTTTCAGCGTATGGCCATCTGGACTATTTCAAACTGAGTAGACTGTTACAGAGCAGTCCAGCCTTCTGCGAGAGTTGGGCACGTCTCCTTTTAAGGCAATACTTAATAAATACATAACTAACAATAATTTTATTTAATAATTTTTAATAATTTATTTTTTATAAATTTAATTATAATATATATTATTTTAAATTATTTTTACAAAGTCAAAAAAATGTTTTTTCTTTTTTTTTCAGTTAAAATAGAAAAGAATTTAACTTAGATATGTCAATATGATATTCAAACCATTATATTGTAACTCAAATTATATACTTAGGGTCCGTTTGTTTGCTGTAAAATAACTTACATTTGTAAAATATTTGCAGGGGAAAATATTTGCAGTAAAAATAATGATTTTTCTTTATCACTTACTTATAGTACAGTTTGTGTTTTCCCTGAAAATAACTTCAGTTCTGCAAAAGGAGAAGTTATTTTACCTGAAAATCTAAAAATTTTCCCCAAATTTTGCCTATGTAAAATATTTTCCGTGAAACAAACGCCGGAAAACTTGTAAAATTTTTTCCTGTAAAATTTTTTCTTGAAAACAAACACACCTTAGTGAACACTAAACCATATCTAGGCAAAAAGTGCTTCAACAAACAATAAAACAAGCGACACACAAGCAGAAAATCAAGCACATTCACAATGAAATGCTACACAAGCCTACCTTGCTTATCAAGATGGGATAACGAGACCACAGATCGGTCATGTGAGAGTCACCTCCATATATCTCTCCCGCAGCAATATATATGGGAGTGTCTGATGGGTAACCGAGAGCAGTCAGAAACATTACAACCTCAGTTGGTGTTAACGGGCAAGCACCTTTAAATCTCTGCTCTCTAGGATCAATCTCTTTTTCTTTTCAGCTATCATATATTAATATTTTTAATTCTAAACTTTTAAGTTATTTTACATTTGATTTCTAAACTTTTTTAATATTTTACTTGAGTTCTAAACTTTTTTATTTCATACTACATCAGTCCTTCAAGTTACAAAAAATGGTCAATTGATTAATAAATGAGTTTAATTTAATAAAAATTATTTAAAAAAAGTTAAATATATGAATTAAATACTTTTTCATCAACAAAATATGCACATTAATATTTTTTTAATTAACAAATGTACGAATTAAATATGTAATATGTATATTTTTTTATAAAAAAGACATTCAATTCATATATTTAATTTTTTTAAAATAATTTTTTGTAAAGTTAAAATTATTTTTTAATAGATTGATCACTTTTGGTAAACAGATGGACTGATTTGATAAAAAATTAAAATGTTTATAACTCAAATGAAATGTTAAAAATGTTTAAAACTCAAATGTAAAAAAATTTAAAAATTTAGAATTAAAAATATTAATATCTCGTTTCTTCTCAGAATATCAAACAAATTATTTACACTACAAGCCTGAACACTGATCATTCTTAAGGAGCTCACTGTATAACTAAGTATCACCTAATCTGCTTGAAGTTCCTCAGCTTCAGCAGGCAATAAACCATGGGTGCATCCACTAAATGCTAGCAAGTCCTTCTCATATCCTAGATGGAGAGCAATATAAGGACCATAGGACCTCATACGATCCACCAACAGCTACAATAGAAATGCAAGAAATTCATCAAATGTGCTGCAAGAGAGATATGGTCACTCCATTAAACATAAAAAGTACCTTTCCCATTGCTTCAATTCTAGGTGCAAAACGAAGGGCTTCACAGCAAGCACGACAGCACAGCTTCTGAATGTCTAGAGGAAGATTGTTATTTGTAAGACGAGAGTCGGACTCATCAGCTCGAATAACCTGTGGAAAAATCTGCAATTAGATTATCCAATACTTACCCTCAAGAAACAGGCAATGGAATTTAAGTCGATAGGCCTTATAATTATCCAACATGCTTGCTAACGCCTCCTGGTAGTAGTCTAAACCAGACCATCTTCTAAAAGGCATAACCGCCTTCGGAGCGGTAGCCATTTCCTTAGGAATCTTTTTTACAACTTTCACGCCATTAGCTAGATTACTGATAAAATGATCTTCATCAAAAACATCAGAGAAATTACTGCAGATCAGGGAAACAAATAAATTATGGCATCATTAAGAAGATAAATGCGGAGATAGGCCTGAATCTTATAAACTCCATACGAACAAGTCACCTTGAATCTTGCCAAAATGATCTTTTATCCAGCTCCGGAACTACGAGGGTGGCATTTATGATACGGGCGACCGCCACCATGTCATGTATCTGTGTTCAGGAACGCAATTTTGTTTGACAGAAGCAAGCAGGGTTATTAATAAAAATTTACAATTTAGCAGACGAAGAAAAGTAAATACAGACCCCAGATCGCATCTGGTTGAGACCACCATTTGCGTGAACAAGAAGGCATCCGCTTGACTCTCCTGGAGCTATGAAGGGATAGCAAATTAGCATCAAATCCAGATAGTCTATAATAACTAGAACAAAACAAAAGTCATGCTCAGAACTTACAATTGATAAGTACGACTTCAGCCACTTATGGCCATGCGTGTCACCCTCATATATATGTCGCGCTGATAGATATATATATATATATATATATATATATATCGTGTTAACGATTATTTATATATGTTTAAAATATATGCAATTTAAATATACATAATTAATTATTTGAGATAGTAGTTTGATAGTAATTAAGTATATTTCTTCTATTCATAATCTAAATATTTGTTTAGTTTGACTATTATTGGTTGTGTACAGTTAAATTTAAATTTCACAATGGTCATGGTTGGCTTAGAGAAGGTTTGCTTGAATGAGACATACAAATAAGAATACTTTGGTCTCAGCATGTAGATCTAATAACGAACATACTTGTTATAATTTTTTTTTTTCTTGATAAAAAATGCATAACCAAGAAAAATAAGGAAAAAAATTACTTGTACTACATAATAAGTGATATTTATTTAAAATAAAAAATAAAAAAATAAACATATATGATATAAAATAATAAATGAGTTACACATAAAAAAAAAAGTAGATAAAATTAATCAGTATTGATGTGTAATAATAAAAATAATAATAAATAAATAAAAACATGGGAGTTGCCCAAACGACACCGTGCAAACCATCACCACAATTCCACCAACAAATCCCCAATAAATCAAACCATTTTTTTAGGGCTTCACGTTGTTTATCTATGGCAATCATAAACCCATGTGCGGTGGCCTTCTACTGCATTAATTAACTGGCTAGAAAGAAAGAAAGAAAGAAAGAAAGAAAGAAAGAAAGAAGGAAACATGGCGGTCGTCAGAACTACCTCTTCTAACATGGTACTGCTGAAAGAGCTGTTCCTTAATCATCGTTTGTCTTGTTTTTCCTCCACCTCGTTACACCCTGTCCGTACGACTACTTTGCCCTGCATTTGCTTGACCGCCGTTCAATTCCCGCACCGGCAAATCAGCTTCAGTCCGGTGAGGTGCGCCGCCGCTGCCCCAGATGACAACAAGGTATCGGCTCGGCTCTCGCAAGTTCAGAAGCTCCTCCAGGAAGCCGATGAGGGAGCCAGCGCGGCCGGGAATGAGCCGCCTCCTCCGAAAATCACCCTCGGTACTTCTACAATCCCACTCCATATAAAAGAATTTTTTTTTTTCAATTTTTTCCCTCTTGCATTAATCACCTTTTTTTTAATTATTATTATTAGCATATAAATTAGCCAGTAAATGTAAATGGAAGAGGAAAAAAAGGGGATTTAAGTTTTGAGTTTTTCTTCATTTTCCTGTGTGGAATTTGATTGGGTTGTTGGTCTTTGGTATTGAATGAAGTTTCTGTTTGGCTACTGAGAAAATGAGAGTAAGTGGAAAGAAAACTTCTTATATTTTATTGGTGAACGGGATTTTGGTTGATGACAATTTGTGAAGTTAGTTCAGTTGATAATGCCGCTTGATCCTAATTGGGATATGCTGCAGAAAATGGGCAAAAATAAGAAGAGAAAATTCTTTTTTCTTTTTACTGTCTTCTTGCATCTAGACAGACTGCCATGGAACCTTTTTCCTTGTATTAACTGTTAAGTAGGATACATATGCAGTAAATGATGCCTGTAAACATATGTCAATTGATCTTCGTTCACTACTCGGAACTTTGTTTTCACGAAGATGCGCATAAAAAATAATGCTGTTCTAACAGCAGCTGTTTCTTGTCTCTTTGTGGCCCTTCTTTTGGTATTCTGGAACCAGCTCACAAAAACCATATTTCCAGGGGCTTAGTTGAACAACAATTTGGGGTCATTAGCGAAGGTCCTTGTATTGCAATGGTGTTGCCTGATTAGATTGTAATGCTCCAAGCACCACCATTTTGGATTCTATGTTTGCCTGATTCTGATTTTATAGCTGTCAATTGGGTCTTCTCTTGCTTGGTCCAGATGAAGATCCCTCAAGGACTGTTAATTTGGTCCTGGTTTATTTGGCTTGCATTATTATGCTAGATACGGATGGTGTCTCCTATCTTAGGATATGAGTCTACTTTGATTGGCGTTCCACGTTCTAAGTGATTATTGATTTGTATTTGAATGTATTGGCTTTTGTTCTTGGTCAATGTGTTCATGCAGATAATGTCACCATGAATTTTGGTAGAAGTGGTGGACCTGGAGGTCAGAATGTGAACAAAGGTTTGTCCACTTCCTTACCTTCTGTCATGGAAACTCTCCCCCCTTCCCCACCACCATAACAATTTGCTAGGTGCTTTTGCATATTGAAATTTGGGCTGTGGTTCACAAAGACACGTAAGAGTTTGAAAACTGGTTTTAGTTTGACACACAATTGTCGTCTTCTGCTTCTGGTAGCGAATAGCCCAAAGAAAAACAAATTTCTATTGCTAAACGATACCTAATTATCTTACATACAATTTAATTATTATATATATATTTTTTGAATAGTTTCAATTTTGTCTAAATCTTAATTAACCTTAGAGTTATATATTTCCTAGAATACTTGACAATAACAAGTGCGTCGACCTTTACAAGCGCACTATGGATTGTATTAGTTCCAACTTTGAAGCGCGAGTATGACATTACCATCTCTTCCAAGATTAGCCTAATCCTTTTTCTGTCTTATTTCCAATTAGAATTTAATTTGATAATATTATTGTTTTGATTTGATAGATTATTAAGTTTTTTATATGTCATTAAGTGATGTCTTAGAAATTTTATATGTTTGTTTTTTTTATTTTTTTTATTTTGTAATATATCATAATCTCAAATCTTACTATTAGATACATCGAAGAAGAGGTAAACGAGAATGTTATTCCAATCATCTATATTTATATTATAAATTAAGCTCAATTTAAATCATATTTAGACAACAAAAGTAATAATAAACATTTAATTTTTTTTATTTCTATTTCAAATAAAATACAAACAAAAATAAAATTTTGAACTATATAATTTTACAAATCTGCGCATCGCGCGAGTCCATTACTAGTATTTAATAGAATCAAACAAATTACAAAAATTGAAAACCATAAACATATTTACAATCCAAAAGGTTGGTTTAATGCATTTAATCTTTTTCTTTTATTTTTTTGAAAAAAAATAAAAAGAAACGGAAAATCCATCTGATAATAACTAAACAGCCAGAGGCTAGAGAGAGACTGTGCGGGAAGTGAGATGGTGAATACAGCCATGGGCTTCCAGTGTTATTTTGGCGGGACGGCCATCCAAACCCTAAGGCTGGCGGTGATTCCCTCTTCGACTTATTCGTCGTGTTAATTTTGAATCCAATATCCAAAACCTTAACCTTCAATTTATTTTCCGGCCATGGAAACGTAATCCCCATAGACTTCCATTTTCACTTATTGCCAAAGTCAAAGTCCCCTCTACAGCAGCGGCTGTCCAAACAGCCCTGGCGACGGATAGGATAGATGCTAAAGATGGTTTTTTTTTTTTGCTTGCTCTTTTTTTTTTCCTTTCCTTCCTCTGTTTTTGGTTTTGTTGTTAGTATTTCTTTAATTTGAATGGGGTTGTTTGGATTTTGGATGACAGTGGCAAAGCAGCAATGGAAAGCGGCGATAGATTTCAAGTGGATAAGGGAAAATAAAGATGCAGTTGCTCGGAATATAAAGAACAGGAACTCCACTGCTAATTTAGAGCTTGTTCTTGGGCTTTATGAGCAAATGTTAACCCTTCAAAAGGTCAAATTTCTATTCATTTTTACTCTCTCGTGTATTGTTGCTTGAAATTTTTGATTAAAATTAGCTTCCCCTCGAGAATTTTCTTGATGCTATGTGCAATGCTGGTCACTTCATGTTGCTTCTATTTAGCCTCGGTAATGCTAGTTCGGTGTAGGCTTTGAAAGTCTGAGCTAAGATACCTTTTTTTTTTATTTTTATTAGAGACACAGAGCAGCGTCGACGATACTTTCAATTGTTATCTAGTGCCCAATTTGCCAGCGTTCTCTAAGTGAGAAGCAGTGCCATGGCATAGAATGTGTTGAATTCACATTATGCATGAAACTGATAATTACAGTGGAAAATAAAGATAGTTTGCTTCTCAGTATTATCTAATTTTTACTCCCAGATAGCAGGAAGTTGAACGGCTTCGAGGTGAAAGAAATATAGTGGCAAATAAGATGAAAGGAAAACTTGAACCATCAGAGCGTCAAAAACTTATAGAAGAAGGTATGTTGGTAGAATTCATCATGCTTAGTCACTCTCTTGTTTTCCAGTTGCATCATAACTGGGAATAACTTTTTTTTTCCCTCATTTATGCATTCAGGAAAGAATTTGAAGGAAGGGCTCACAACCTTAGAAGAAGACCTGCTCAACCTTACGGATGAACTTCAGCAGGAAGCACAATGCATACCCAACATGACTCATCCAGATGTTCCAATTGGCGATGAAGATTGTTCCACAGTGAGAAAAATGGTATGGTTACGTCTACAATTTTCATTATTTGTTCTTTTTTCATGTTTCTGCATGTGAGTATTGGAGAGAGGGAATATGTAGGCTACGTTGCAGCTTCACTTAATTTCCTTTCATTTTTTTCCTCTCTATATGTTCCGTTACAGGTGGGTTGCCCACGTGTGTTTAGCTTCCCTGTCAAGGACCATCTTCAACTTGGGAAACAGCTAGATCTCTTTGACTTTGATTCTGCTGCAGAGGTATTTCATCTGTTTGATCTAAGGTATTAAAGCATGTTATCGATAGTTTAACGATATAGGTTTATGAAAGCAAATGCCATATTCTTGTTTGAATTTCAGTCAGTCTTCTACTAGAAGGCCTACATCTGGTTATTTTAGCTCTGTCAATAAGGATTACTGGCTTAGTCTGTGCATGGTTCAACTGTCTTCTTCCCTTTGACTGATGTTCATCAGAACTCATTAGTGTGGCCTTGCCCCTACCATATATATTTACAGCAGCGTTGTTTTCCAATAATTGCAGATTACTGCAACAGGGTTGTTGTGAGATTTGTGGGTTTCATCTCTTTAGTCAAAACCTTAAATAGCATTTTAGTTTTTAGTGGTTGGACTTCCATTTAACAAGGTTATAAATATTAGAGTAGGTTTTCTTCTATATGCATTTGATTTTTTGCATGCGTGTCAGGCCAGTGGATCAAAATTCTACTATCTGAAGAATGAAGCAGTTATGCTGGAGATGGCTCTTATTAACTGGACTCTCTCAGAAGTCATGAAAAGGGGCTTCACACCTCTAATGACCCCGGAAATTGTAAGGTCGTCAGTCGTTGAAAAATGTGGCTTTCAACCTCGTGGAGATAACACGCAGGTTCACAGTTGTTTCCCTTTGTTTTTCTATGACCTTTCCAAAATGATGCCTAGTACTTATTCCTGAGACTCAACAGGTTTATTCTATTGAGGGTAGTGATCAATGCCTCATTGGCACTGCAGAGATTCCTGTGGGTGGAATTCACATGGACTCTATACTTCCAGAGATGCGGTTGCCTTTAAAGTATGTAGCCTTTTCCCATTGCTTTCGTACAGAGGCAGGTGCTGCAGGTACAGCAACAAGGTAATATATCTGAGCATTATTTGTGTTCTTCGGCATCATCTAGTCCCTGTTAAGAGCTTGCTGTGAAGACCTTATTCCATACTGTTTGGCGTTATGTTGGATACTTACTATCATAATACGCATGGTCATGTTTTAACTATTAACTGTACCCTCACCAAGAAAAATTCAATGAGATATTTTCGACCGTGAATGTCAAATTCTCTCCTTGTGCAGCGCCTACATGTGGGATGTTTTTGCAATAAATCAGCTTTCTTTTATAGAAACTATTAGACTTCTGCATGGCCTTTCAGTGATTTCCTTTTTTGTGAATTTTTCTGGAGCGTGCTTGTTAGGTTTGCTTGATCTGGAGAAAAAATTCCTCTTTATATTCATGATTGTTTTGTCAATCTGTTTCAGTTGCTTTGCTTAATATCCTCTTAGGCTTATTTGCGATTGATGCATTCTGTTCCATTTTTCTGTGACTTAGAACATTTGCCTCTAGGTCGCAAGTTTTTTTATTTCTTCCTTCAATGTCGGCATAAGTTTTACTTATTTGTATCAAATTTTGCACTGTGCTGGATTAGAAAATTTTCATTAAATTACACATTGGCATTTTTGGACAGGGGCCTTTATCGAGTCCATCAGTTCAGTAAGGTGGAAATGTTCATATTTTGCAGACCAGAGGAGAGTGAGTCCTACCATGGGGAGCTCATCGAGATTGAAGAATACCTCTTCTCTTCACTTGGATTCCATTACAAGTTAGTGCTTCTTCGTTTGCAGTGGTTTGTTACACTGTTATATGTCCATCTGTCTGTCCGTCGTGGCTTTAAGTTTTCTGCGCATCTCTGCAGAATGTTGGATATGGCCTCTGGGGATTTGGGTGCACCTACTTACCGCAAATTTGATGTGGAGGCATGGATGCCTGGTTTGGGACGATATGGAGAGGTATTGAAACTTTTCTGTGTTATGAATTTGTGAGCTATAGACTTTGTTTGGTCACACTGACTTTAGTAACTTAGGCTCCTTATGGGTTGAAACTTTGAGGAATGTTTTATTTCATCTGGATGCTTTGGTGTAACAGATTTCAAGTGCTTCAAATTGTACAGACTACCAAAGTCGGAGACTAGGTATTCGGTATCGTCCATCCGAACCAACATCAGTAAACCCTAAAAAGGGAAAAGGCAACCTTGCACCAACTCAGTTTGTCCACACTTTAAATGCAACAGCCTGTGCAGTTCCGCGGATGATATTGTGCTTGCTAGAAAACTACCAGCAAGAAGATGGCTCTGTCGTGATCCCTGAGCCATTGAGGCCATTCATGGGTGGGCTGGAGCTTATAGTTCCGAAATCTAGAAAAGGATAATCGGATATTTGTGCTTGATTTGAGGCAAGGTTTATTTCTGTGGGTCACCATTTGGTGGCTATTTTTAAAATGTTTTTATAGTTGGCAATGCATTGGCAGCAGCTGTAAATGGATTGAGGAGGCTGCCAGGCCTCGTCGGAGTCATTTATACTTGTGTCAATTTCCCTGGCTTTAAAAAAAGCCCAAAAACTTAGGTTGAGTTGTATTTAGTTTTTTAACTGTTAGCCAAGAACATCATCCTTGTTATGTAATGGATATTGCAAAAAATACAAGCATTTTTTGGAGGGAAAAATATTGGCTGACATAAAAAATGAGATGCACTCGTGGAGTTACAGATAGAGAAAAATATTTATGCCAAAATAACAACAAAACCTTAATTTACAAGTTAACCAAATTTCAGTTGGGTTTTGGTTTTTAAAAAAATAGCAATGTCAAAAAAATGTTTTTAATGTTGATGTATTTTTAAAAAATAAATTGACCTCTATATATATAAATACATATATATATATATATATATATAATTAAAAATTATTATAGAGCCAGAAAAATTAGTTTATATTGATTTATGTAAGGACGAGAGGATATGCGTGGGTTGATGAGATGGGCCTACGAGGACTTGTGTGTGTCACTATGACGGGTGGATATCAGTGTTATCTGGTCTTTTACTGTTTGTCTGGTCCATAAAGTTAATTGGAGTTGGGTCCCATTGGACAACCCCTTTTTCGTTTGAACAGGGTTCAATTCCCAAATATAACCGTATATTCATGTATTAGGCCACCAAATATTAGAAGGATGCGCACATGCCTCTTCAGAAGGCCCATAAAGATAGAATAAGCAAGGATTAAATTAAAAAAAAAAAAAAAAAGAACTCAGCAATTGAGAATTCCACTCTTGATACACTCTATCTTGACATTATATTTCATTACCTGTTGTTGGAATCTTTGATGAAGGGGTTATATATAAATTCTATTGTAAATACATGACCCTCAATAAGAGCTCTCAAACCCAAAGTTGTCCTACTCAAAAACTTTTTTATACAAAAAAAAAGTCTTCATAAAATACTTTAGTTATTTTCATCCCGAGAAGTAAAAAAGAGTAGTATAAAACTTATGAAAATACACAGAATTATCTCATTTCAATCAGTCTCTTAATAAATAATAACAAAAAAACAGATGGATGAGGGTTAAGAGAAGAAAAGAATGATTTTGTGGATTTTATTTCATGGAATTACCACAAATCAAGTATGTAAGTTCCAGAAAAATTTTCTGAATTCAGGTGGTAAAGTATACCCTATGAATCCCTTGTAACCACTATTTGGGAGTCCAGGTTTTCCGCTAACCTATCCCTTTCATGCCCCAATCTCACTGTCCTTTTCATCTATACCTGCGAATAAGCCAGCAGGCACATCAACTCTCAACATATATGCACAAAATCTGTGTCCCCTGACCCAGTAATGCACAACTGGCTCCAATAGCTTCAGTGCATCATGACTTGTCAAATTTGCCACTATGGGGATCTTGTCATCATATAAACTACTTGATTCCGAGGGAAGAGTTCAAATTTTGAGATATTCTCTGACATAGACAATCGAGCAAGGGATTTACATAAAAAGCTTCTTCTGTCCGAAACCTATTAGTTCCCTTCGTTCCCGATACAGGGCCTTTTCTTCTCCTTGGGGACCCTTGCCTATAAAACCAACACATGAAAATTGTCATACGCTAGAGAATTTGTGATCAATAAAATTATGCAAGTTCGATAAATGGGGGAATTTGGCTTCTTCCCTGTAGTGTAGTCGCTTATTTTGAATTGCCCATCAGTATTGCTAAATAACAATGACAGCTTACCAAATGAGCACTAGCCTCTCCCACCCCTGAGCCTGGTGCCGACTGGCTCCTCTACTTGTGGAGATTCAAGATAGTGACTTAAGAAATGTGCAGTGCTTATTGTGTTTAGCATAAATGAAGAAGTTATCAGCTTTTGAAAAGTGGTAAGAACAAGGAAATCAACAATGTCAGGCTGAATTGAAGGAGTCAGGGTTCAGATAGATTCAATTTGAAGATACAGATCAAAAACCTCAAATATATGACTGAACTCCATCATTTTGAAACAATCATTAAAATGGGTAGTAACTCAAAACAAACAACCAGATTATGAAAAGTGCTACATAGGAGCTCAGTCTAGGACTTTAAGCAGGACAATCTCTACTGGTAACCACCAGCAGACAGTCGTGCTCAACCACCCAATTGGCAGATAACTGATTTGATTGTGTAAATATATTCTACTAACCATCTCCTATTTGTTATGGCCCATAATCACATACCGTCTTTTGTGGATTTCGATAATCCAGTCTGATAACTTTTTGCCTTCTTTCAGCTTTCCTTGCTCAACTTTGTCAAACAGATAAGTAAGTTGTTTCCTAAAGGAAGCAGAGGGACCAATTCAATGACAAGTTCAACAGAGAGCAGCTGACGGAATTACATGCAATGGAAAAGGGAAATTCTCATACCTATCTGGAGAAATCTTTTTCTGTGTCCCAGAAATTGACGATGGCCTTTAGCTGCTCTTGCCATGTTTCCAGAGTATGATGGAATGAACACATCACTCTCAACATATACAATATAGTCAAGCACTGCCATTTGAGATGCATGATCAGCAAAAGGTTCAAGTTCCTCAACAGATGCCAACTTTTCCTAAAAATAACCACATGATTAGCAGCTTTGACCCATGTTCACAAAATCAAATATTGAAGATGGAGAGATTTTTTTTTTTTTTTTTGGTTAATGATTCGTAACAGCACATCCATAAACCAAATTCATGCCTGCATGCAAGAAAGTAAAATGACAGCTTGTTGGCACTAGTCATAGGGATGTAAAAACATATCAGCTCTAACAAATAGCTTGATTATCAACTAAACTTTCAAGAGTTTGTTGTCCTTGATGGAAATCTTGATATTTGAGGCCACTTTATAGTTGGGATTCCCTTTAACAATTTTCAAAACCTTCCACCTCCAAATTTTCTATGCAATTAATAATTTGCTTCTCAACACAGTTCATCGGTAATAAATTTCAGAACCAATGAACAAGAAAACATGAAACAAAATGCTTGCCATTTTCACGATACATAATTTTTTTCAATAAAGTGGCTTTTTTCTGAAGTTTGAAATTTAAGATCATGCTCATAGACCTACAAAAGACAACCCTTTTTCCTAGGCAAAAGTGGTTCAACTAACAATAAAACAAGCAACATACAAGCAGAAAATCAAGCACATTCACACTGAGATGTCATCTCACAAGCCCACCTTGCTCATCAAGATGGGATAACGGGACTGCAGATCAGTCATGTGAGAGTCACCTCCATATATCTCTCTCGCAACAATATATATGGGAGTATCTGATGATTAACCGAGAGCAGTCAGAAACATTGCAACCTCAGTTGGTGTTAATGGGCAAGCACCTTTAAATCTCCGCTCTCTGGGATCAATCTCCTTCACTTTCCAATGATCAGTTTCTTCTCTGCATATCAAACAAATTATTTACACTACCAGCCCGAACACTGATCATTCTTAAGGAGCACACTATATAACTGAGTAGCACCTAATTTGCTTAAGTGCCTCAGGTTCAGCAGGCAATAAACCATGGGTGCATCCGCTAAATGCTAGCACGTCCTTCTCATATTGTAGGTAGAGAGCAATATAAGGACCGTAGGACCTCATACGATCCACCAACAGCTACAATATAAATGCAAGAAAAAAAATCTCGATTAGACTCATCAATGTGCTGCAAGAGAGATATGGTCACTCCATTAAACATAGAAAGTACCTTTCCCATTGCTTCAATTTTAGGTGCAAAACAAATGGCTTCATGGCAAGCACGACAACGCAGCTTCTGAATGTCTGGAGGAAGATTGTTATTTGCAAGACGAGAGTCGGACTTAGCAACTCGAATAACCTGTGGAAAAATCTACAATTAGATTATGCAATATAGAACCCTCAAAAAACAGGTGAAGGAATTTAAATCGATAAACCTTATAATTCTCCAACATGCTTGCTATTACCTACTGGTAGTAATCTAAACCAGACCAGCTTCTAAAATGCATAACCGCCTTCGGAGCGGTAGCCATTTCCTTAGGAAGCTTTTTTACGACTTTATCGTCATTAGCTAGACAACCGATAAAACGATCTTTCACTACCTAAACAACCGAAATCGAGATCTCTAATTAAATGAATTTAAATTCTTATCATCTGAATCAGCGTCTATTAGTATGTCCTAGTATCTTCTTCTTGCTCTCGGAAGAAAGGAAAGGGCCTAGCCTAGCCCAGCCCAACAACATCAATTAATTAATTAATTCGAGGAAACAAAATAAAGGCATCGAAGAAGAAAGGTTGAAGGATAATAATGGAAGGATCGCGCACGCCAAACGCCAAACTAAAAGCAATTAGCAATGTTATTTTGTGCTGCTCTGCTTTGTAACAGAAACACGACGGGCCGAATTGGAATTTTTCCCTTTTTGTTTTTGTTTGGTTTGGGTTTCGTAGCACTGTACTTAGACTTAGCACTCAGCTGTGTGATTTATGATTTCAGTTGTTTCTGTCTCTATCTCTTTACTTGTTCAATCACTCTTTTGTTGGCATTTGGCAAGCGAGCAAAACAATAAGTTCATGAATCAATTTTTAATAGGTACTGACAGAAAGAGAAAGAGAGAGACTTGTCAGCAGATTTTTGTCACTCTTTGACATTTTATTCGAATCAGTTCAGATTAGTCAGTCCATTAGACTGAATATTGGATGATTTCAGATAAAAAAGAAAGAGAGGGAGGGGGAAGTATAAGAGTGCTGGTGGTTTTTATGATTTGTTTGAATTGTTAAACAATTATAAAAAAGAAAGTTATGAGATAGAAAATTCTAAGAAAATAAAATTATTTAAATTGATGAAAAAGTTATAAAAAAATAATTAGAATAAAAATAAACAGTAATTTGTGAAATAAAAAGTTACGAGATAATTGTATTGTTTGAATTGATAAGAAAATCGTAAAAAAGAATATAATTAAAAAGAAAATTAAATAGTAATTTGTGAGAGAAAAAGTTATAAGAAAATACTGTTGTTTGAATTAGAAAGTTATGAAAAAAAAAATTATGAGAAAATTATAAAGAAATGATAATATTTTTTAATTAAAATATTCTAATCTCTCCGTTTTCCAATCATTTTCTAACAAAATAAACAAAACCTAAAGTTCCTAATTCAGTTGGTCCTACCCCCGAGTCTTATCATCCGAGCTCCTTCTAGTAAAACTAACAGTCTAACACGGAGGTAAGTGTACAAATTATGTCGACTAAAAAAAAAATATATATATATATATATACAAATCATCTAATAAATTTATATTTTGATTAATTATGTTTCTTTAATTTAATAATTTTTTTATCTATGTTAACGGGAACCCCCGCGTTATTTTTACTGGTCCTATCCTATCACCCAATTTTTCTCTTTTTTGAATTCTTGGGTATCCAATTTTTCTCTTTTAATAATTGGTTTTTCATTTCTTCTCTCTCTCTCTCTCTCTTTTTTTTTTTTTTTTTTTTACTCTTAGGCTTTTCTGGTGCCCTTGGAATGCCACGTCCAGCATTGTGGCATGTATAGATGTCTGGCAATTACTTTGCATTTAACCCTTGACCATTACATGAAATTCCGCGGTTGTCTCTCATCAAAGCCAATTTAATTTCTCTGATTGATCTTTTAATTTTGACTGCTCATTTTCAAGGAAAGTTCACAAGAAGAAAAACTAGGAAAAAATTCATAAGGATACCGAAATGTTTTTTCTTTGCTAATATTTAAGCTGTAAATATTGCTGTCAAGTTTAACCAAGAAATGAAATTTTGATGTATGAATAGATTGATACGAATGAAGCTCCGCAGGATTCACTTTGCAAGCAAATGCAGGAATAAGGAAATTCTTTATATTTCGTGTTTTTATCATAACTAGTTGAGATATTTTGTTAAAATTTTTTAATTATATGTGTAAGTCCTAATAATTTTATTCTTCTTTGTTAACTTTACAACCTCCTATGTGACCAAAAATTTTGATTGATTTTCATTTTCCGAGAAGATCAACGGCTTTATGGATTGCAAATTAATGTACTTTTCGTTTAAGTGCAATAAAAAACTGATGGTCTCTGAGAGCAACACTTGCGGCAATTGATATTTCGTTAAATTCTATCCCAAAAATGTCTTAGTCGACAGTATTAGAGTTATCAGCTAGAGCCACTCTAAGAAAATTTCAAAGTGAATACAAATTTAAATTTTTATTTTTGAGGTTTCAAAATCTAATACTAAAAAATAGGTATATAAAATTTATATGAATGAGTAGAGTTACTTCTATTAATATTATACAGTTCACAGCTTAATAAAAAACAAATTATCAATTATGTCTAATGTTGATAGACTTGAGCCTAAATTTCATATATATATATATATACATGCTAGTTATGCTTTACTTTATGGTCAAACTCACCAATACATTTATTGACTTGTTGCTTACTTGCACCCCTGCTACTTTCATATGATTCTATCCGACGTGTTTTATGATTGTCGATCCATCGTCGTTGCCAAAAACTAACAAAATTACATAAATGGGTAGTTTTCCTTTTACCCATCATAATTAGTTAGTCTTGTTCGACTAAATTAAATCTAAGTAATTTTATATAATTAGTTAAATTTATTCATATGTCTTTTATGAAGGATTGTTCTTTTTTTAATTTCAAACCCAGCTCATGAAAAGGTCCGTGTGACCGTATGAATTGTAAGTTATTGAGTAAAATTGTACTCCTACATTACACAAGTATTACTGATGTCCATGCGTCGATTCTGTGTACGCTTTTCGATAAATTTTAATGCAATCATATATTCTCGTAAAAAAAAAAAAATTATAATTAGTTGGCCGCAGGATAGTGTGAATCTCAAGGTGACTTGCATTGAACCAGCAAAGACTACAGAGCATGCATGTGCACAGGATTTATGAAGGCAGTGTAAACACTTGAACTACATTTACTAACTTAGCTCTTTCATCTTCCATTCTATGTTTTTCTTTTCTTATTTCTTTATGATTAAAGTTAAGAGCGTGGTTTCTACACCATACAATTTATCTAGATAATTTGTCCATGCAAAATAAAAAAGTGCAAGCAATCATTAATTTAGTACAATCACATTAATATAATACAAAACAACAAAAACAGACATATCTTATTGCTTCATTTTATTTTTGTACAAAGTATCAATATAATTACAACAAATTGACGATTGGTTGTACTTTTATATTCGTATTGAGAAATTGTATGGAGAAATCATGTGGAGTGGAAACTTTTCCCTAAATCCAATGTTCATGTTGACCTGGATTAAGGTTGCGTATGCTTGCCAGTAATATAAAGCTAGTGTTTACTGGAATAACTATTAAACTTTTACTTTTGTATTCATGATTATTAAGTTTGTTTGTTTTGAGTACAAATGCACAATGGTTTTTAGTTTCATATGCATTTGATATTTTTATCTTGTTTGGAATATTGGAGATTAATAACAGTTAAAGGAGATTGTTAAGAAGTTGAAAAAACATGTGGGATAACTTGGTAATCGCACTATAAATAAAATATATAGTAATGCATGCAGGATAAAAAAAAAAAAGTTGTATTCTGTTAATTTTTTAAATTTTTTTTTGAAAATAATTGAAAATTGACTTTTATGATTTTTGTTCACTCTCTTGAAATTTACCCTACCATACCCTTCATTTTTATTTTTATAATACCCCTTGAATCACTATTCGTTTCTCACTTGAGATTTAGTCATTTCTCCTTTAACACTTGCACTCATGTTAGCTCTTTTGATATTTTTTCTCTTAATCATTCATTGTCTAAAGGTTAGAAAATCATTCATTGTCTTGTTATCAGTTATAAGTTATGAGTTTTAAGTTTGATTTTTTATATTCAGTACAACTAAACGTACACTTATAAATTTTACTCTTTGAATGAATACAATCTTCTCTGAACAACACTTTTATTTTTTTAACTAAGAAAAAAGGAGTAGCGGATACTTACAATTAAACCACCGTTATAGAGTCATTGTATCAATGATGTTGATTAAGCTGTCGACTAGGTCAAGAAATTTTGGTCACGAGAAATTGACGTTGACTGCAACTGTCTCATATTATGGATTAAGGTAAGACCTGTAAGTGGAGAGAATGGGTGCACTCTGGTTTCCAGAAAATAATGGAGCACTTCGGAAATTTTTTTGTCAGTCAATAACAGTTGGAAATTTTTTCTTTTTTAGTCAACAAAGAGGGAGAAGCCCAAAAAAAAAATTAAGCAGCTACACTTAGAAATTTTTTATAATGGGAAAATGACATGCAAAGGAACCAAATTAAACTATTAAAGAGAGGAAAGGGGCAAACGTTGCAATTTTTTTTTTCTGTCCTTATTTATTACTTATAATAATATGTGGAACTGATTGGTAAATCCCTAATCGGTGTTTCTTATTTGGGTTTTCATGGTCTCTGTCACCCACACACCCTCCATTTTGGCTTGAATATTATACCCACAAACAAGCATAGGCTTCTTGACATGAGAAATTAAGTGAGGCCAGGCTTATGGCCTATCATAACTTTTTTATTTTGAAACTGTCTAGTATTTAATATAATGAGTTAATTAATTTGAATCGACTTGAGCAGGATTTGAAAGGGTAGTAAAGATCTTTCATCAAGTATTTAACGCGACTACATTTTAAATGACTCGAATTCTACACCTCTAATTAAGCAGTGACAGACTCCTGTCATCTGTACCAACACTTGCTGGTGGCTTATCATAACTTATGGGATGACAACACGTCTTCTGTTGCTTCAATTTAGGGCGTAAAAAATGCTTGAAGTACAGTACTGAAAAGTTAGTGCCTAATTAATTTGTGCGCAAGAGCGTTTACGGTTAGGGTCTCTTACGTTCGAGATTCTATGCACACGCTTTCTTTGGGTGCGCAGGAGCTGTTGATCGGAACAATTGCAAGTGCTAAAGATTTACTTGTTTAGTGGGTTGAGTCGACTCATTAACCATATCTATCATTAGGGAAAAATTGAAAAAAAAAAAAAGCATAAAAAGACTGCACAAACATATTCCTGGAATCTTGGGATCATAATTGAGCGTGTAGAGGTGGCTAGACCTCGTGACATTGTGTGCTCACCTAACACCAAGCACCACGCAATTTAAGCAACTGGAAAAAGATTAAAGAAGAGACCAACAGAGGGAAAGATAAAACCCACTATAGAGGAAGCCGATAAAGGGCATACAAGAGAAGCGAGGGGTCAAGAGCTGGGGTATAACCGTCCTTGGGAGGAGGGAACTTAATTATTTTTTTGACGTAATACGGTACTACCTTCATTGATAATTAAAAAATAAAAGGTACTTAAGCGCTGCAATAGGGTTACCCATCCAGGTCAAAGAACAAGTTCTTACCTTGGACTGAGCTGTAACCCAATTAACCACTTGATTTGCAGCACGCTTAATGACAATACTGTTACAATTATGCATAGTACTCAAAAGAAACTTGATATCGTTAAGAATTGGATAAATGGCCCACGGCCATGCAGTAGGAGGGTTCTTCAATGCATTGATCGTCTCCAAAGAATCCGATTCAATTAGAATATCCTTTCCTCCCAAGAAAGCAGCCAATTGAACTCCGAGTTTGAGAGCAAGTGCTTCTGCCATGAGGGAAGATTGTGACAGCTGAAAGTTGGTTCGTCCATTAGTAATCCTACCTGTAGCATTTCTTGCCACTGCAGCCACTCCCGTGCGCTTGGAGTAAGGATCAAAGGATGCGTCGCAATTAATCTTGATCGAACCATAGTCGGGGGCTTCCATTTGAGGGGACTTAATTATGATGGCATGGGAAGTGGGGTTCGTTTAATTTCGTTTTCGGTGAAAGAAAATCTTCTGTTGGTGGTCTAAGCTTGTGTGTGGTTCCGAAAGACTTCGAACCGGCCAACCCTAAATTGTATAGACAAAGCAGAAGTCGGTGAACATTTGCGTGCTAAATGTCGGCTGCTCTACTTGCGTGCCTTTTCTCATTCAGATTGTTATTATTATTATCATTATCATCATTGTTCTTTTTTTATGTTTTTTAAAATTGATAACCCAATAGTTAAAAATGAGAATAACTAAAAAAAGAATACTAAATTTTTTAGTTAAAAATCACTGTTTTCAATAATTTCAGTTATTTTTGAATTATCTTCTTGTTTAAATTAAACGTTCATATATAATGTGAAATTTACTAACAATGTTAACCACAAAAAAAACAAAGAAAGAAATTTACTAACGATATTAAAAGTCATCATTATACAATTACAAGAACTCAAATTACGTGAAAATCGTTGATGAGGATAATGCCAGAAAAATCAAGATGTCTAAAACATGTTTCTCTGGCAATTAGCGCGAAATCACGGATAAAAATGTACGATCTTTAAGAAGAGAAAAAAGCTACTAACATGCCATGCGATGGAACTAATCCAACAAGTTTGTTTACCAAGGTGAAATTTCATCTCTATGGTTTTTAAGTAACGTACTATATTTCTTTTCGAATAATATGCAGTTTTTCAAATAGGAAATTTCATATTCAAACGAATGTAAAGTAAAGAAACAGAACTAGTTATGTACCACCAACTGTTGTGAAACAATGGCAAACACTGGCGGGTTAAGAGTTTGAATGTTGCCATGTCGAGCGCGCGGATTCGAATCGCCGTTGAGGTAAATGTACAGCTATCATAGTCCTATGCTTCGGATTTGCTCTCCGATGACTTGATAACTCCCCTACACACTGCCGTTGTAATCTTCTTTAACGGAATTGTAGGGTATAACCCTGCTATACTATTTTCCAAACAAAAAAGAAAAACTTGTTTTGCTATGATTGGTTACAACGAACCGGCCATACCGTATTTATGGGCTTTGGGATTTTGAACTCGTGGATTCCAACTTCAAATCCAAATACAGCTAATAGGGCTTCATGGATTCGACAGATATCTATCTGGCCAATAGTAAATACGAAGTATGGGCCTGAGCAGATATGAAACTCCACTTGCGCTATTTAGGGTCTGTTTGTTTGCTGTAAAATAATTTATATTTGTAAAATATTTGCAGAAAAAAATATTTGTAAGGAAAATAATGATTTTCCTTTGTCACTTACTTATAGCACAGTTTATGTTTTCCCTGAAAATAACTTCACCTCTGTAAAAAGAGAAGTTATTTTACCTGTAAATCTGAAAAAATTTTCCCAAATTTTGCCTATATAAAATATTTTTCTTGAAACAAACGCTGAAAAACCTGTAAAATTTTTTTTTGTTAAATATTTTATAGGAAACAAACACATAGGTAAAATTCTGCCTCCTAAATCTTGGGCTCGAGATGGATAACTAGCCCAAGGTGCGTTTGACAGGTGCATGCTAAAACATCAATGTTCTAATTCCTATACAAATTAAGTAAATAACAAGTTACAATCGAATAGTTTTTGTTTCGTTTGTTGTGTTCAATTCTCCAAATCTATATGGGATGCCGTGGGTCTTAGCTATATGCATGCATATGTGTCAAAATGAGATAGTGATTTTCGGACAGTAGAAGAAGCAAAAAAGTGGAAGCCCACAATCAATGGACAAAGGATTTTGAGACTAAATTATGTATCCTTCCTTGTGATAGCATCATGTAATAATTAATATTCAGAAACATCCCACTGCCGTCTCCGTTAGAATGGGCTCAAAACTGCAGCATTCATGGATTATATCTCAGAAAACACAAAAAAAAAAAAAAAAAAAAAACAGAGAGAGAGAACATTGGATCAAAAAAGAGAATATTATCGGATCAATGAGATCTTACTTTTAATCCAATTGAATTTATAAGAGTGGAATAGACTATGAGCAAAAAATAAAATTTAATGCTAAACTCACTCTTGAACTTTCTGTTTGGTGGCCACTAGGTCATGTCTGGCAATGAACCATCTAATGTACCCAACTTGTCATCAAGATGTAAAACAAGAATATATATATAACATCACAACAAATATAATATTTTAGGCAAGTAGAGTTTTAGTCTCTACAAATAATCAATTGAAGAAAATCGGAAGTTTCCTGTAATTATGATTGTATATGCCTCTACAACTAAGTTGTAGGGACAAAAATGGAGTTTGCCTGTTCCTACGTCTCAACTATATCCACATGCCTTTTTCTTTGCAAAAAAATTATATCCCCATGCCTCAAAAAACTTTATCCATTTACCAAAAAGAGGCGGTTTTGGATCAACTCAACGTTTACACCACTTACAGTGTTACTCACTTTAAAAAAGAAAGAAAAAATTAAACCATTCTAATTGTTAGAGTTTAAATTTATATTTTAAAAATCATAAATTTTAATTTAAAAAGAAATATAAAATTTATGAGAATTATTCTTATTCCGTAATTCGTAATATAATAAATTATTAATAAAGAAAAAAGAAGGTCATTATACAACAAAAATTATATCTTTTTACCATTGTTAAAAGTTTGAAGAAATATTCTAATAATTAAAATTAAAATTTTTATTTTAAAAATCTTAAATTTTAATTTTAAAAAAATAATAATATAAAATTTATAAAAATAAAAAAATTATTTTTATTCTCTAACTCATAATTTAATAATCTCTTAATAAAAAAATAAAATAAAAATAAACAGGAAAGAAGATTTCAAATTCCTCACCCGCACACCCTAACGTTATGTTTGGAGTAAGTGGAAGGGTAGAGAAAAGAGGAGAAAAGAAAAGAAAATAAAGAGAAAATAAAGTTGTTTGGAGTAGTGGAGAAAATGAAGAGAATAAAAATATGGTAAAAGAAAAAGTGAATAGTAATTTGTGAAAGAAAAAGTGTAGAGAAAATAAAATTATTCAGAATAGTAGAAAATGAAGAAAAAGAAAGTATAGTGAAAGAAAAAGTAAATAGTAATTTATGAGAGAAAAAGTGGAGAAAAAATAAAATTATTTAAAATAACGTAAAAAAATGATAAGAAAAAACTATAACAAAAAAATATATAATAATAATTATACTTTTTTTCTCTCCTCCTATTTCTATCGTACAACAAACACACCCTAAAAAAGCAACAAACTTTTGGGCACAGCGGAAGTTGCATCGAACCTGCGTTTACGCACAACTCATACCAGCTGTCAAATGGGTTATCAAAGATTTGATTGACAAAAGGATAGTCAAAGTTTGTACCAAAATAATATTAAAAGTAAACTGGTTGAATTGGAACTTGTGTTGTTGAGAAATTTCCCGGGACGAGGGGGGCCTTGGGTCATTGTCTCAGAATTTGAAGTGTTCAAATCTGTTCAAATATAGCAGGAGGTTATTTTTTAAAAATTATATTTATATTTTTTATAATAAAAATAAAATAATCATATGTATTTATTTTTTTTTGTTATAAAAAATTTTATAGTTGTTTCAAAAATTTGCCTCCCGTTTCATTAAGGCAACAATTCTTGCAAAATAAAAAACGGTATTTGTACTTTTTTTTTCTTTTTTATCCCATTAATGTACATGCAGATTTGGACATTCTTCTCTTTCCTGCAAACTAAAGGACAATAACGAACACATACAGTATACACAAATATTCTCCAGCGCACCGTTTTGAAAATTTACGAAGACATTAAATACGCAAAGAAATTAGTGTGAAATACGAATTTAGCACACTAATTCAGTTGATGAAAATTCATCAAACGATTTAGAAGAAGTTTGACCGGCACAATAAATGGGCATACCCATATATAGATGCATGAGTTAAAAAAAATAGTAATAAAATTAAATTAATATTTGACTTGATGTATTAGTTTCCCAACTTAAAATGTTCAACAATTCGAGTAAGTGTATCGAGATGGTAAACTGTCTCACGGACTGAGCTAATATTTTATTTTTTTGTATTTTTTTAAAAAATTAAAATTTATATTTAAATGAAAGTTATCTTAGATTTTAAAGTTTTGACCTCAAATTATATACATTAAACAAAAAAATTCTTCAATTTTTCTTTGAAAAAAATTATTTTAATTTTCAGTTTGTAATATCGAGCTGTGAAGCGTACCTAAATTTTTTCCTATGTTTTAATGATTTTTTTTTTGTATTTTTAACAGTATATATTTTCTATGTCCAGGACCTTGTCCTAATAGACTATACCGAAGGGTTGGTAGTGTGACAATTCCCAACCAATAAGCAGACCAACCATAACAAATTCCAAAAATGGAAAAAGCTAATTTCGTAAATTACTAAAGCAAAAAAGAAGACCTAAAAGTTTTATCTTTGGCCACGCGAATAATAAAACAAACCTGTAGATAAATCATTATATTCGTAATCTTTCATTTTTCATCAATTCACATCTTTGTGTTGTTTAGCAACAATCCCAATCTACAAAAAGAGCAAAAGGAGAAAGAAAAAAAAAAAAATAAAGTATCTAATTACAATATTATCAAGCCCCTAATTGGTAATGATCACCCTCTCTCTCATGGCCCTAGAGTAAACCAAATTTTCCTCTGTCCTCTCACGTCTTGGACGTAGGAACTTGGACAACAGGCCACCTTTCTTCTTAATGTCATCACCACGTTCCTTATTGCCTCTTGTTCTTGAGAAAAAGGCAATCGATCTGCTCTTAGTGAGCGCATTCTTGCCGGCAGACAAGAAGGCCAAAGATCCCTTCCCTGCGTGGCGATACCCGTGCACTGGGGACGACAAAGAAGAAGCCGAAGAAGACGAATAATAGGAGGACAACGAAGAAGATGAAGAAGAGTTGGAGTGACCCTTTGTTGCGGACGTGCCACGGGAGCTTGCGGTTATAAGCTGGGAGAGCTTTTCGGTTAAACAGAAAGAGCAAACCCCCGTAGATTGCTGGTGTTTGGGGTGCTTCTTGCATCTGCCGTCGGGTCTTGAACGAGCCCCCATTGTTATTGGCTCCAGCTTCGATCTCCTTATTGTGGTCATCTTTGGTACGCCGCGGGGCACCCGGGGGGATAGATATAAATATACATGCTACGATGTTGTGCTTTTTCCATGATAGTTCATGGGAGGTTTCCCGGGAGACTTCTTTAAAATGGCTCTTTTGACGGTTTGTATTAAGAAATTGACAAGTAGGCTGTCGGGACTAGACTTTTCGGTCACGATAGGAAGAGGGGCGGGGGGTTTGTGGGGTCTGCCCAGTCGTTGGCTGTGATGTGTTTACGTGGAAGACGTGCTATGGAATGCTAACCTAAAAAGAGGGCAAAAAATTCTCTTTAAGGCGGCGTGGAAAATCCACGTGGAGCTGACCTTTGTTGTGATTTACAGAGAGCAAAACGGCGCGTTTTGTACAAAGAAGTATCGAGGAAAGAACATTGGGCTTTTTTCGAGGAGAAAAAGTTTAAGTATTCCAGCAGTTTTTGTCTTAAAATTTATTTTAGTGAAATGGTAGGTGTTATTTTTAGAACGAAAATTAATATTTTTAAAATTTTTATTATTTTTATATTTTAAAAATATAAAATATAATTTTAAATATAATAGTCCCGACAAATAAAATTACTGAAATATGTATCTACGCTCTTTTTAGAGCCCGTTTAGTCAGGAAGTGAGCGCTGCATGCGTTTGGAGCACCAATGAAAAAGTTGCCCCGAACAACCCAAACAATGAAGAAAGAAAAATAAAAATATGTGATTATTTTTCTTCTTTATTTATCTTTTTAGTGAAGCCATCATAATTTACCGCCCCCGGTTGTTCCAGAAAATTGTTCCGGTGTGGAACTATACCAGGGAAAATGTGAAGATTTGTTGAATGGGGACTGAACTCAATTAAGGAATTGAGTTTCTAATTGGCAATCAGATTTGCGGAACCGGATAATTATGAGCCAAACGAATTAATTTAGGAACAAAACAAAAAAAAACAATGATTGTTATGTATGTCCAATATGTTAAGAGTACGTTTGGTACACAGATTGAATAGTGCAGTATAGTATAGTATAAATTAACATAGTATATGATAAATTAGAATATTAACTTATATTATATTTAAATGTTATCAAATAGTATATAAAATAGTTATTCTATTTAATATTTGGCTGATATGGGGTATGATAATATAGTATACCAAAATTATTTATTTTACCCTTATAAATAATTGATTTATATTTATTATTAATTTTAATATTTTTATTTAAAATAATTAAAATTAAGTAATAAAATTAATATTTATTTTACATGTTATTATACATTATATTGTATAATTTTTTAATTTTGTATAAAAAATATTTTTTAAAATTATGCATTAATTTTATTTATACAAATAAATTTTAAAATATAAAAAAAAGATTGATATTTTTTAACTTTTTTTGAAAAAAAATTAAATAAATTTTAAGAGATAAATTTTTAAATTTATATAAAAAAAATGAAAGAATGAGCACGAGAGAGAAAGAGAGAGAGAGTGAGAAGAGAGAAAGGAAGGGAGGAAGGGGGAGAGAGGGAGGAGAGAGAAGGAAGGGAGGAAAGAGCAGAGAGGGAGGAGAGAGAAAAGAAGGGAGGGAGGAGGAGGGAGGGAAGAGAAAGGGAAGAGAGAGAGATGAGGAGTGAGACAGAGAGAGAAGAGAGATAGGGAAGAGATAGAAGAGAAGCGACAAAAGATAAGAGAGAAATGAATTTTTTAAATTTTATGTTAATTTTTTAAAAATTATTTAAAATTTATTTTAATTGAGATGATATTTTAATAAATATATATTTATTAATACTAGTCCATGATATAAAATAGATTAGCTCATAGGAGTTAGAGGGATAGTACTATCTCATATTAATGAGATAGTAAATCCACACTAACGTATCATATACTTATCTTATTAAACAACCAAATATAAATTAAGGTAAAATAGTTGACCACTAACTTATCCTATTTTATTTTATCACATGAAACAAACACATCGTAACAAAACAATAATCGTATTATCTAAAGATGAGTAAGACATAAGACGTCTTTAATTTTTTTTTTTTTTTTTAATTTTAGTATTTGATTTCTATTTCTTTTCCAATTTGTTCATAAAAAAGGATGGTTCTATTGCAGCATGCTACGATACAGAAAAATATTGTTACTAAACCGTGCCCTTTAGTTTGTACATCGAAAAAAGAAAAGTGCGGTGAGAATAAAATGTCTGTACCCAGTCGCCTCTTTGAACAAAAGTTGTAATAATTCCTTGTGCATTGGCCAATAGTCTAAGTAGGAGACAAAATACTTTGATATTATTAATTATTTTTCAATTAAACATTCATTCCATCTTAATTAAAAACCTAAATGTTTTTTTTAGGAAAGAATAAACTTCTATTGCCGTGTTGCTTTTGTATTGTTTTTGCTTACCAGCTAAGAGAAGCCAACAAATAAAAGTTCTAAAATGAGAGGAAAAATGTTATTTCTTTTCGGAAGCACGCTACAATGTTGAAACTAAAACACGCACAAAAAGAAAAATCAGAAAAACAAAAAAAAGAAAAAGGTCAAATCCAGATGTCGAGTTTGGTTTAAACTTGAGACAAAAGCTAGTCTGAAAATCTTGGACAGGTACTTAAATAGGACGCGCAAAAGCACGGCGGTGGACTCTAGTTTGGGTTTCGCTGTATAGTTTTCTGGCATCCACCAAAATCCAGGACGATATCAACGTAAAAAACTTCACAAAAATATCAAGCAAAGAGAGCAGCAACCAAAAGGGAAGAGAAAAGGTCTAGTGTTAATTTCAATCTCCCACTTTTTTCCTACCGCATAACATGGATGTCCATAGTTCATACCGATGATTTGGCAAAATATTGCAAGCCAACAATCAGTTCAACATTCAACGGTAGACCAACTACTGGTAGTTAAACTAAAATATTGCTGCAGATGATAAATTTCAAGCTACTAAACTTAAAGAAGGATTTTAAATAATTAATCAGTTCAACATAAAAAGAAAACAAGCATCAACCAACAGGTTTTCCAACCCCTTTCAAGAACTTTTTTATATCAGCATCATGCAGGATATCCAACTCGAGTTTGATCAAAAGAATGGCAGTCAGATGACAATCCAGCATAGAATGATATAGTTCTTCTCATTTCTTTATTTGGCTGGTTCTGAAGATTCCATTGTTTTAATTTCGCTGGGACATTGGGATACATATGGTTTAAGCTGAAAGCAGAAAGAAACAAACTCGTTCAGGCAACATGCAATGAGCTTTATCATTAAAAAATCACTAGACTGAGAGAGCCAGTTATATGCGAGGGGAAGGAGGGGGGGGGGGGGGAATTTTCCGGTCTTAGGTGTCATTTAATATATATATATATATATATATATCTATTTGCATAATTTTCTATCTGCCCTGATCTCGGAGAACAAATGTGGGCCCATCTACGCATGGCTAACAAGCTGCATGCGCACATCAGTATCCACCATCTCTCCTGTTGTACATCCAATGGAAATAAAATCCTTGACCAATTTCAAGATACAATGCGCATGCGAGAAACATTAGTTTGACTCCAAACTAAAGTTGGATTACTAAGATTTCTATTTTATTAACCATCATGCCAAATTTTCAACCAGCAAGTGGGTTTAGCAAATTAACTTCTTGAAGACGAGAAAGAAAAAGGGACCACGACATTTTCCTACCAATTGAGGACTAAGGACTTTTTGTCTTGATAGGTGACTCAAGAACTAACTCTCAACAAATATGTCCAACAAACTTTTGAATGTACTAACATTTTCCCATTTACTTAAGGACTGAATCTTGATCACCCCTAGCTTAGTGCATAATCAAATGTACTGGCAATAAAAGATTCGAGAATCCAACCCCAATCAAATTTGGGATTAAGGCTTTGTTCTTGTTTGGCACCTCATCATCAACAATGTCGGTCATATACATAACAGTAACTCCAGTGTAACAATGAGTAAAGTAAAAACACAATACCTTGAAGTCCGTCAAATCAGGAACTACATAATTGGGCAACTTCTCTGGCACAACAACATATCCACCTGTAATAACTGGACTATTAGCCTTACATCTAATCTGAAAGCAGTTAATTAGTAATACCATTCTTCACTTCACTGTTTGTATTCAAACGAATTCCCGGATATTTAACATAAAAGACTTTATAAAGCTCTCACTTAAAAGTTACTGCTGCCAAAATTTAAGATCCTAAAAGGGACCCGGCATGTCAAACATCTAAAACTGACACGAATGAATCATAGAGATGATGCTTCAAAATCTCACCTCGATAACCTTATTTCAACCATTTAGAACAGCTATAAAAAGTTCCCATTGATCATTTAACCGGATCATTCCATTCAACCTGTACCCCCACGGTCCCCCCCCCCCCCGCCCAAGCCCATTTTCCTATTAACTCTTTTACTTCATCATATAACAATCATGCTTTGTATCCACTCACAACCTCAATAATATAGCTAAAGAATTCTAACCCAAAATTTGAATGCTCGGAAGAAACCGTATTAAAGGAAAAAAGAAAAAAAAAAAAAAAAAAAAAAGGGAAATGAACATATCAAAGTTGAAAATTTTGAGTAAGGAATTGAAGCAAACACTTGGTGGGCATAACGACACACAAAACACCATCAACAGAGGAAAGAAGGAGATGGGACCTTTACGAGTGTGGAAACCGGTGGGCTTGCAATTTTTGCCCTTGTAGTAATCACGTGGGGCACGTTTGGATGAGAGAATGTCGAGCGACGACGTTCTCTTCCTCCTAAACGCCGCCCTTCCTATTCCCAGGATCAGTCCCAGTGGCATTTTCGAGCAAGCCCCCCCACCCGAAAATCAATCTATCTGCCTCCGCAAGCAAAATAAATTAATGCAATCGATTGCTCGGAGAGACTAGACTCAGTCTCTTGTTCGGCTGCTGGTTTTTGAAACTGCACGTCTAAACCAATGGGAAGCAAAACTGGAGATCTTGAAGCGGTTTGCTTTTTTATTTTTGTTTTGTTTAAAATCGTTTAATATCCAATTCAATAGACTAATTAATTTGAATTAATTTGTGTAGAACTCGAAAAATGATAAAAATTTTTTAATAAATATTTAAAGCAATTACATTTTTAAAAATTTAAACTCGAGATCTCTAATTAAAAGATAATAAAATTCTATCACTCATATCAACGTCCACTAGTTTGTTGGAAAGCGCCCAGGCGACTTTGGCCTTTGAGGCATTTCCTGGACTTTGAAATAGAAATAAAAGAAAAGGGGGAAACTGGAGGTACGGACCAATTAGCTGCGCCCATAGAAGATTGAGGACGGGCTTGAAACGGGCCTCCAGGCAGGTCCAGCAAGTTGGGTTGGTTCAAAATCATTCGAAGTCATCGTAATACTAATACCTTAGAGGGTATTTAGTTTTGTTTTTAAGCGCTATTAATTGTTTTTCAGTTGTTAAAAGTAATTTCAAGAGTGTTCGGTAATAGGTTTTTTATATGTTGCTGATTGTTGATAAAAGTTTTGAAAGTAGTTGATTGAAAAAGTAAAGAAAAGTTTCTTTTTTTTTTTTATCAGCAGCAGCTGATAATAAATAATTGTACCAAATTGCCCTTTTAAATAAAGACAAAACAATCATAAGGTACCCATGCTACAGTAAAACATTTTTTTTTCTTATTGTTTCAATAGTGTATGCGTGGTAGGAAAATAATATTATGGTAACTTTTCATGGTTCTTTTAAAATTATTTTCTGATATGAGAAATTTGCATGCTTTTTTTTTTTTAAAAGGAAGTCATAGGTTTTTTTTTAATTTTTTTTTTGATTCTACAATTACTGGTATGATATTATTTTCTCTTAGATGAAAAAATATTCATAAATAAATTGAATAATTTAATTTGTTAAATTTGAATTAAATTTGTGAGAAAAAATAAAATTTGAAAATTTTTTATTTCAATTGATTTTTAATGAATTAAATTCAAACACACTTTTAAGTTATTTTTTTTTTAATAATCATGTTTCATTCAATTTTGCATGTATTTATTATCAATTTTAATCGATCTTCAAGTAACATGTTTGATGAAATTTATTATACGAAAACAAAATATCTAAAATAGTCATTTTACTATTCAATTAGTAACAGTTAATGGTGATTTAATCAAACACTATACTTTTATTTTATTCATCAATAACAGTAATAACAATTAGTAACAGTAATCAATAACAGTAACAATAATTATCTTCAGTAAAACGAAACAGAGCCTTAGTCAATGTTAGTTTCCAAAACGACTAATGATCACACTTACAGACAACCAACTTTTAACTTAAGTGGTTAGTGGCTTTTGCAGTTAAAGACGTGGTAGAAATTTAATCCCTGGAATCCCTTTCTCTCTTTTCTGTACAGGAACTAATTCTACCTTAAACTAAAAAGTGATTACACTTAAAGCTAGCTAGTATTGGAATCCTCTTGATAATTAAAAATTTTAAATTCAAGGCACTTGTTAATTAAAAATCCCCTTAAATTCAAGTTTCAGTCGATTACTAAAAAAAAAAAGAGTTTCTTTCGAGAAAAGCATGCACAAATCAGTAAATCTATGTTACCTTTTGTTTTTTAAGAGATTGAAATTTTTGCTGAGGTAAGATGGAGAAATAGAAGCTCCAATTCTTGATTGCCCCTCCCCATGTGGGACAGACATCCAATGCACAATTAGGCTGTTGGCTCAGTGGCAAAACAGGCAAGGCATGTCAATCTTGCATTGCCACCGTAAACCAATGGGCTCTCGTAAGGACTCCTTTCTTTTCACCTTTTCGTGCTTCAAAGATGAAATATCACTATCTTTCACTTCTATCAAAATTGAAGCAACAAAATTGAGAGGCAGATTCCCTCTCCCTTCCAAACCACCAACTCATTAGAAAAGGCAAAAGCCCGTCTTCTCAACACTTTCTTTTTACGACCACACGTTTATGTGGGGGGCAGCCAGAAGAAGAAGAACAACCTCTCGGGGTGGTTGGCCCTCGCTCAGTTCCCTTCATACCATCCAGTTTCATGGTAAGTCATAGTTTGCCTACTGTTTCAGAATCAAAATTAATTAAAAAGGTAAGGATTTGTTTATGCAAGAATAATATCAAAGGCACAAACAAACATAAGACACACACAAAAATCTAGGACAATTCACCAAACGATGCATGCAATCACGATTCTTCTATGTTCTTCTATGGCCTGAATTTTGATATTGAATTTGGATCAGAAGTTTGTTTGCTTTGATTGATTATTCTTTTCTTATTTCCGTACGAGGTGCCGTGGCATGCCAGCCTTTTGCCAGCCTCATTCAATGCTCTAATGTCGGGGAAATGAGGAGTAATTTACTGGAAAAAGCAAAAAACAGTGGGCGGGCCTACGAGCTAGGGATCTGCCCACGCACAAAACGTCACGGCAATCTAGCTAGCTAGCTAGAGGCCAGAGGCTAGATTCCCGTAGAGCGTTAACAGTCAAACAAGAGGTGACAATGTGGGTCCCATGGGTTCTGACATGACGGAGAGTCGAGGAGATAAGAGTCGCAGCAGCTTTTGGGTCTGTCTCGTTCACACTCTCACAAAAGAAAACTTGGACAACGACGCCTCTCTCCCCGCTCCCTTCTTTCCGCAGTTCAAAAGACTTTTGGCCTAAAAACTCTCGTAAAAAGATGTTCTAAGTATCTGATGGCGATCAAAATTATATTATAAATTTTAAAAAGAAAAAACACTCGAAAGGATAATTTTGGGACAAATCGACATATTTCTTATTCCAATGAACCAAATTTATTTTTTGTGTTTACAACTCTCCTCGAGTAAAAAAGCAACGATAAATTTTAAATTAGTTAATCACTGTAATTTTTATTAACGAATTTTTATTTAAATTTATTAGTGTTCGAAAAGTGAGTTTGACCTTATAAAAGTGTAAAATGAGGTATTCAGATGAAGTTATTCAAACTTCGACCTACGTATATCATTCACTTTTTTTCTTTGTTAAAATTTTTCTTTTGTTTTTTTAGAAATGAAATAGTATATTATAGGTAGATTAATTATCGTATTTATATATTATGAACAACTTATTATTGTCTTTATTTAATTTTTTTTGATAGAAAAGACCTCACCTAAGAATTATTATGCTCAAATAAGATATTTTTTAGTTGATTGTACTATTAACAAGCTTACAACCTAATAAGTCGCTTTGTGCATATAATATCTATAATGAGGGGGTGGACGACGCAGTCTTGAGTGATTGAAAAAAAAAAAAAAGAAGGGTTTGAACATTGATGTAAACGGAAATTATTATAAGTTCAAATAGTTCAAGCGTCAATGTCCGGCAATGTACACTGAGCCTCTAGGGCTGTTCATTAGACGAGAATAGCAAGCAAGAAATATGAGGCTAAACAGTTATTTCACTGTTCATTTAAAAGGAAACTATAAATGGGTTTAGCTAATGTAGTACCTTACAAGTGGAGAACTCCTCAACAAAATTATTTGAAAGATTTAGGTTGTGAGAATTTGACTGGTTTTGATTGGTCGTCGACCTAATACAACCATTTTCCTTTACTCGATCTTCAGAGTTAGTTGGATTCGATATGGAGGAAGTGGCAAAAGAAAGATAAATTTCACACACATGGGGTGTGGTTTTTGAATTCTAGATTATTATGGTTTGATGACGATGTTCTTTCGAGAATATGGCGATGGCCTACAGTTTTAGACAGAGCTAAGGTCCCTAGAAGTGGTACCGCTGGAAAGGGTTCCTGGCACAGCCTCACCATTGAATATAGTTAGCTATGGGTCAGGATCTACTTTTTTACCAACCACATGTACGGTTTGATGAGTGCTCATCAGAAGTCCAACACAACAAGTAAATCATCCAAAAGAAACTTTGGACCACATGGGTTGGTTTCGCCTTTTGTTTCCTGAGCTTTGGGCTTATGTTCATTGCCAATCCCGTTACCAGTCTGGAGCCATAGCATCTTTAAGAAAGAAGTTCAAGTGCCTCCCAGATTTTTAAAATGTCCCTGGAAGAAATCTGTGTACAGAACCTTCTGCGCAATTGAAGCGCCAATGGATGGCTCCCGATGATTCGTAGAACAAGAAAACAGCCTAACAAACATAAAAACTTACTGACAGGGATCCTATCACTACAGCTCTTATTTGAAAGATAGAATACAATTAACGATATTTAAACTTAAGACTTTGTGCTTAACGTCTAATTTTTGTTTTGGTCCATCAATACAAGGATTTGATTTTGATTGCTAGAATTAGGAGTTTAAATACTGAGGAGGATTTGTAGAATAAGAAAACAGTCTAGAGGACGTAAAAGCCTACGGAGGATTTGTAGAACAAGAAAACAGTCTAACAGTCTAGCAAATTTCAAGTTTACCTTTCCCACTTGGCTTTGGCACTGTTTTAACATCATTCGTGGAGAATTTATTAATATTGAGCAATGTCAACAATTTATCAGAACTTGTTACATTTTATAGGTGACTCAGTTGCACCTCCGGTACCGAGGAATTTCCCCCGTTATATGGGGCAGCAAGTAATTTGCAATATCGAGAAGGGCAATATCAACGATCATAATTCAAGCAAACTAGTTTAGAGAATGATGTTTCATGATCTGATGTGCAAGTAACGCAGAAAAACCGGCAGTTTGGAAAATGGTTTTTGACGGACGGCGACTTAGCAACAACATTAAATGTATTGGTTGCTGAATTTTATGAATTCTACATCAATAGGAAGTGGTAAACTTCACCATTCCCTCAATCTAGAGGAAAAAAAAATGAAGTTTTACTTACATAATCCCCTAATGACAACTTATTCATTTCTAACATCTGAACTTTGTCTTGGGTTAGATCTAGTTTTGCTGCTCAGGTATGTACCAATGAAGAGTGGGAGCTTGATCAACTGAAAAGAAGTTGCAGGAATCGTCTGTGCTAAACAAACTCAGCTCTTCTACCTTCACATGATGGGGTTGATGGTATGCTGGACACCCATTGCCCAAAATGGTCCTTGGGTCAGAAAACTGAATCCAATTCATTAATCCATGGGCAGATGAAGCATTGCTGCGTTCTGTAATGATTTCATTGGAGTGGTTATTTTCATTTAAATCATGGTTCTGACTCTGCCCTGAAACATTATTTTCAGACTCTGACAAAGGGTACTCTTCTTTAAGAGAGTGACTGCTCTGTGCATTTTCTTCCCTCAGCTTAGCTTTCAATCCTTTGAGCTGAAATTCAAGCACCAAATCAAGACAGTCAGAAAAACAAATCACTGCAAAAAAACTGCAATCAATCAGAATTGAACCTCGACTACTAAGTGCTGCTATCATAAAAATGGCCTTTTTTACTTGTACCAACCTTCAGAATTAGAGCTTCATTCTCCTTTTCAAGATTATTGTAATCAAGCTTAAGAGCTTCATAATTGGCTTTAAGGTTTCCGTACTCCCTCTCCAATTGCTTAGTCTTCCAACGGGCGCGACGGTTTTGGAACCAAATGGCCACTTGCCTCGGTTGGAGGCCCAAGTCTTCTGCTAATTTCAGCTTTCTCTCCGGCTCAAGCTTGTTTTCCACCTCGAAATTTTTCTCCAAGGTCTTAACCTGATCCAAGGTTAACCTTCGTTTCTTCCCAGTGACATGGTAGCCTTCTTCTGTGTAGTCCTCTTCTTCTAGACTATCTAACATTGCTTGAAATTCTTTACTGTAACCTTGCTTGGCCTTTCGGTTCTTCACTTCTGATACGCATAAATATCCAGAGTTTATGCTTCGTAGAATTAAAATGAGAAATAGAGAAAGAAATGTAGGATCTTTACTGACCTGACATGGGTATTAAAGCAGCCAAAGAATCTGAGGAGCTGAATGGCTTCATGGCTGAAACGAAGGATGAATCTCAACAGATAAATGAGTTCAAGTGAATTCCAAACTTTAAAACAGATTTTTTTTTTTTTTCAGTTTAGAAAAACCATGAAAAAGAGACTAACTGCTGATCAGAAGGGAAAATTTAGAACATGCCCTTTTCAAGTCTCCTAATTTTGCTCATTTTCCAAACCCCACTAAAAGTTGGAACAGATTATGGATGTCTCTCTCTTTCTCTCTTTTTCTGTTGTCCAAGCTGCAAACCAAGAATAAGCAAGCTTTATTTCATCTTATTATTATTGTTATTTTTATTATTATCTAATCATGCAAGTGCTTAAGAAAAAGAAGAGAGAGAGAGGGAGAGAGATAACAGAGAAGGGGAGACAGTGAACCCGCCACCGCTCAACAGCTATATAAAGTCATGAACCTTTTACCATTGTGGGCTGCGAAAGTGACGCGAAACTGACATAAATTCATTACTTTTCCTTAGTTTTTTCTGAAATTTGCTGTAAAGAGTTATTCTTTATGTTTTTTTTAGATATTAATCACAAATTAATATATTTAATTTTTATTAATAATATTTTTATAATATTTTTGATATTTAATTTTTTGATAACTAATTAATATCTATTACATAAATAACAACTATAAAATAAAAGGTAAAATTGACTGTTATTAATATTTCTTTAATTTTTTTATTCTTGTTTGATATTTGTTGGGTGGATCACATCCTCCAGCTATAATTGATACGGATTTGGACTCTTTATCTACTTTAACTAGTGTTAATTAAACAATTTTATGTGCATTCTTGTAAAAATGCTGGGCGTAGACTTTGTCACTACCTCTGTTGCTTCATCTCATCTTCGTTAATAATTCATCTCTTGTAAAAAATCTCGATTCTTTAGTCTGATGTTGTCTTGTAAGCAATAATAGAAGAGCTAGACCCCAAAAAAACAAGAAACAGAAAAGCCATGCTAGAGTCTTAGAAGACCACCGCATTCAGTAGTTGAGGAGACCCATTAACTATGGGATGTTAATATTTTTAATTTTAAAATTTTAAATTTTTTTATATTTGAATTCTAAATTATTTTAATATTTCATTAAATTTTAAATCTTTTAATTTTATATTATATCAGTCTTTTAAGTTACAAAAAATAGTCAATCGATTAATAAATGAGTTTAAATTAATAAAAATTATTTTAAAAAGATTAAATATATGAATTAAATATTTTTTTCATCAACAAAATATGCACATTAAATATTTTTTTAATCAAAAAATATACGAATTAAATAAGTAATATGCATATTTTTGATAGAAAAGACATTCAATTCATATATTTAATTATTTTTTAAATAATTTTTTTTAAAGTTAAAATCATTTTTTAATAGATTGATCAATTTTGGTAAACATATGGACTGATTTGGTAGAAAATTAAAAGGTTTAAAACTCAAATAAAATGTTAAAAAAGTTTATGACTCAAATATAAAAAAAATTAAAAGTTTAGAATTAAAAATATTGATATCCCCATTAACTATATGTAAGTTTAATGATCTCAACTATAGAAACTAACCAGGTTAATCAATTAGTTCACAACTCACAAGAGCAAACTCTTTACACTTAGAATTTAAAATCCGAACACTTTTAAATTCTGAGTAAATTTGCTTTTGGATATAAAAATATCTGTGTAATATTTTCCAATATGACGAAACATCCTGCTTGGTAGTTTAGACATTAATTATAGAGATCTCAAGTTTTTAAATAATTGTAAAGAGAGACATTATGTACCTATTAGTGGAAACCATGTGCTTCTGTGTTGTTGTTTTTCTTTTTTTGAAGACAATGAACTCGACCACAGGCCGCGCCCAAAACAAAAAATAAAGCAACGTTCCCATGCTCACAGTGCTCCCTTCGATTTACGTTTTCAAGCCGCAAACTAGCCCGCAAACACGACAGAAATTATTGGGGATTTATTCATAAGCGAAAATGTTTAAAGCAATTGCAGGTAGGACGACATAATAAAAACACTTTTCACCGTAATAGTGTGTTTAGATTGTGAGAAATTAACGAGTGAGAATATTGTGAGAAAAAATTATAAAAAAATAAATTATTTAAATAAATAAAAAAAATAAAAAATAATTTAAAAATAATATAATAATAATCATATTTTTTTATTTCTCATTTCAATTTTTCGTTTGGTTTCATCAAACACGGTGTAAATCCCATGAACTGTTACCCATAAATAGTTGGATTATAAAATTTTTTCTATTCAATGAATCGATAGGATATGGAATATATATATATATATATATATATATATATATATATATATATCTACGGATATGGAAAATATTGTGATATTGTTCTGGACAGTCCTTCAAATCAAAGTGTCACGTAATCATCAGGACTTGATCGAACACTCCAAAGAATGCAAAAATCTTGTCCTGTCCCTCGCTTTTCAAATCCAAAGTGTTATATAAGTACACAGTTGGAGACACAAAAAGTTTTTCTATAATTATAATTGTTACCGACAGTTTTAAGTTTTAGGTCCTGTTCTATAGTCAAAAAAAAAAGTTGAAATACGATTCATTAAACTTATTATATAATTATTTTAATTATAAATATAATTAAGCGAGAAAAAAATTATTATCTTTTTATTACATAATAAATTTAATTAATTATACAATAAATTTAACAAATTACATTTTTTAAAAATCATCCAACAAATTTTCATCCGACCATATAAGTTTTCCCTTCAGTTTTTTGAGCATAATAATAACAGCGTGGAAGCCGGATCAAATCTGCACGGCTCATAATGAAATTCTTTCAAAAATTGTAGATGTTAACCAGCCAGCCAAGCAATGAAATAAGATCCTCTGTTCGGGAAAGTTAAGTGACTCCGCCATCATTTTCTCTTTGATGGGCTGATGTGAAAGAAGACTGAATTGGTATTGTCTTCTATCCCGCCGACATTGATGACATTTGGACTCCTCAATTTCTAATTAGACGGAAAAAAATATGTATGAACAAAATTTTAAATTATTAATTAATATTTAATTATAAATATAACTTCTTTTTATAAAATTAATCTTTAATATTTTTATTTTAAAATAATTCAGTACTTTCTTATAATTTGATTGTTTAATTTATTAAAAAAATATAATATCTACTTGTTATGTTATTATACCACCTCTTACTAGAATGTAATTTTATTAAAAATATATTATTATTATGACATTTTATTTTATTTTTTTTCTATATTTTCCAAAAATAAGGGAAAATAAAAAAATTAGGAAAAAAATACTAGGCTACTATATTTTATTGATACGACATCTTATTACAAGGTAATTTGATAACATGACAAATAAATCATATAAATTTTAGTAAATTGAACCGTCAGATAATAAAAAAATGTTAAATTATTTAACAGTGAAAACGTCGAGACCGATTTTATAAAAAAAAATATTGTATCCATAATTAAATATTAATCTAAACGTTAATCATCATTTAAGATTTTAGCGAATATGTACATATTTTTTAGTTTCAAAAGAGTTCCCCACCTTTCTAGCTTGAACAACTGAAGAGAACCGATTCTTGCACCAATGTCTGGGCCTGAAACGTGAGGCCGAAAATGCAATGGCGCTTTATTAGTCAAACAGGTAACAGCATATTCCTGATAAAATCGCAGCTTGATTTTCTCAGTCGACCGTGGCGAAGTGGCAGTCCAATAGCCATTAAGAATCGAGATTCCCTGCTGCACTTCTGTGATTTTTGGAACCAAAAAAGTTAGAGAGCTGAATATGATGAGAGCCAGGGAGGAGAGACAGGATGAGGCAGCACGTGTGTCTCATGTTTTTTTTATTTTTATTTTTATTTTTTCTAGTTTTTTGAAAAGCTTATGATATGTATATAGTTAAAGTATATAGTTAAAATAATATGTAAGAAAATGACAAAAATGCATATACAATTATAAGAAAAATTTTCACTTCCACGTACAGTTGTTAAAGAAATTTGTATACACAATATTACTTAATTATGTGCACATGTAACATGTTAAGGTTTTTCAATAAAAACAAAAGGTGCGGGTCTTGTGCAGGGCGCACGCCTAGTTATGTCTTTTTCCATTTTGTGTGCTACTGTAGCTGGATCTAGAAGCAAAATTATAGCAAAATTGCCTATCCGATTACCCTTCAGCGTATAAAGTAAGACTGCCTGGCCTGCTATCATCCTATTCCAGGCAGAAGAATCAAGATGTCCAGTTTTAAATGCCCTAAAGCCTTTATCATTTAGAATTAGATTTCAGTTTTACAAACCTCTAATTCAATAAAGAAGTTGCATCCCTGAGTTCTAGCCTAGCATATGGTCTCCAATTCCCATATGCTGATCATTGCTGTGCTTGCAACGATGATTTTGTTCCAATAAGTCAAAAATTTTCGGCAAGTCAGGATCCCCTGTTCTAAGAGAAAGATGCACGAAATGGATGATACTTCGGTTTTGTAGAATATACCCAGATTTTGAATTCGGCACCATTTTGCCTCAAAGTTGATCATAAAACAGCAACTGCAATTTGATAGGTCAATTGACAAAAGAGAAAAAATTTCTTAGACATGGAATTACAGTCATTTAAGTATGATTCTTGCTATTGTTGGTCAAATCAATCTTCTGGATTTCATTTATTACAACCACGTGTAACATTAGATGAACGGAAAAGATATTGCACCGGATACAACATCCGAACAACCAACACAATGTAACCTATTGTAATAAAAGTGTAATCTGGTTGATTTTTTAAGGAAAAAATTTTTTTCAAAGAAAAAAGAGTTTTTTTTTTAGCATATACCATATATAATCTACACTTTAAATTTTAAAATAACACTTACTTAATTTTATGGTTTAGTTTTATAATTTTTTATTTCATATTTTTTCAATATAACTATATTAAATTAATGGATGGTTGCATTTTTTAACTACCAATACTTAAATCAAGGCACATGGTCCCGATGGTGCTGTATCCTCACTCTTAGATGAATTGAAAGAGAAGTGGAAGTTCGTACAGTAGCCGAAGAGACTAGTCAATTTTTAACCATTACCCTTGTTGATTACTTAAGCGGCTATTATAGTACTGTTGGAGAAGGAATATTTGAAGACAAGCTACCATTAGCAAGTGTTATCCCATAGCTATCAATTCATAATTGACAGTCTTGGAATCTTCAGCTTATGATATGGACAGCACTGTGTGCATAATTAAAGGGTGATTTTCAAGATTAGTGCAGTGCTCATTTGTCTACAATTGCTCCATCAATTCATCTGTCCTTAGTTTCATATTTGATTACGTGATCCACTAAAAATTTTTCATTTATGCTAAGGCTTCTTTTTAACATCTTTTTCAAGAATCTGCGGAGACTCTTCCCTTCCAAGTAACAAACCATTGACAACCTGTATTTCACTTTGAAAGAGTATTGATTCACTACGCAGAGAACCTGCCGATGCCACCGTACGTGCAAATGGGAGTTATCATGTTGAGTTTCCTACCAAAAGCAAACTTCATTATTTACTAACGCACTAACCCCGCATTTCTTTTTTAATCTTGAAAATGTCCGCTTAGCTGCAGTGTATACTGTTTTGAGTAGTCTTGTCCGAATAGCTTAAATTTAAGTAACTCTTTGTGATTAGTTAGATTTAGTCAAAAGTTGGTTTGCATCCTCATTAGAGGATTGTTTCTTTCTAAATTTCAAGTCCAGTCCTTGAAAGGTCTGAGTGACCGTAAAAATTGTAAATTATTGAGTCGATGTGCACTCTTACATTATGCAAGTATTCCTAACTCTTATGCGTTGGCCCTGTATACATTTTTCGATGAACATTAATATAACGATTTATTTCTGTCAAAAAAAATCTTAAAATTGAAGTAGTGCTCAAACACTTCCCTAAAAAATTTGTTTGAACCCTTTATTTAGGATAAGATAGATAATCTACACACTTATCTAAGAGAGAACAAACCATCGTGCTTATTTACTCTTTTTGCGTATTCACTCCTTTTCAGGACATCTAGACTGGACAATTTTGGCACCGACCTATGGACTACAGCAAGCAACCGGTAGTCGAGGATTGGACACCTGTCAAAGCTCAAACATGTCGGCCGGCGGTCGAGTCCACGAGCTTCTGGTGCGAAAAATAAAGCTAAACACCGAATCGTCGGGCCACATTCCTTGCTACTCATCTATGCTGTATAGAGCAGTGAAAGTTGTAGCTTGACACGAAAGAGCGGACACAGATTTTTAAATGAAAATATCGGAAGACAGGAGAATCTTGACATACACAGAGCTTCTTTTTTGTAGGTATACGTCCATTTTCACTTCCGGTACTAAAAACAAAGAGTTCTCGTACACAGCTACCGCTAAATGGCTGCAGAAATTCTTGTACACTTAATTCGTGTACATTCATTTTTAATTTTATTGCATATCAATTTTAATTCTTATCCACTTATTATATTACACATAAATTTAATCCTGCCTTAACAATTTTATATTATTATATTTATTACAAATTGACTTTATCTCTTATACATATAAATTATTTTAAAAAAAAAATTAAAAAAATTACTGCCCTCACTTCTCTCTTTATTTCTCTCTCCTTCACATCAACGTAGTAGCTCTCTCCTGTGTCCTTCTAACATTTTTGTAAAAAGGGTTATTTTTAAAAAATAACATCACTTTTATACTTTTTAACAAATATATCACAACTTTTAAAAACTAACAAATTTAACACAGTTTAATTATTTTCTAACAAATTTAGCACAATCTTTAAAAACTAACAAATCTAGTAGAATTCAATTACTTTTTAACAAATCTAGTACACTGTCAATTAAAAATAATTAAATTTTTCAGTCTACACATTTACACATATGATATTTAAGAATTTTAAACTGTGTTAGATTTAGACATAGATATGTCATATTTGTATACTAAAAAATTCAGTTACTTTTAACTAGTTTTTTTTAACTGACAACGTGTTAGATTTGTTAGAAAATAATTAAACTATATTAGATTTGTTAGTTGTTAAAAGTTGTGTTTGATTTGTTAGAAAATAATTGAATTGTATTAGATTTGTTAGGTTTTAAAATGTATGTTAGATTTATTAAAAAATGTAAATGTAATGTTATTTTTGAAATTAATCCCTAAAAACAAAGCAAAGTGCACCATCCAGGACAAAGTTAATAAAATCCAATCAAACATCATATCAAGCTCCATCCACATCCACGATAATTATAGGCACATGGGGATGGCTTTAATTGCCACTCTCCTGTTAGTGCGTTAAAGAAAAAGTTGCTTACGCTGGTTTAAATGGATTTTTTCGGATTAGGAATAGAGAAACCTTGTTAAAATTTAGTTGATTTCATTAATAAAAATTAGTTAGTTTCAAAGAAGGTCGTTATTATTTTAACCCAAAAAAATGTATTTGAAACAATATTATTTTGAACAAATTTTGTTAGTACAATTAGAGGATACTATCAGAAAGTAGTAAAAATTAAAAATCACATGATTGAAATCTGAAAGTTAAATTAAACTACGGCATAAACTGCATTTAACCCAAACAAATTTCGAAAAAGGGTGTACAATTTTTGGGGTTGGCGAGCTATTGCAGGTGCATTTGCTTTTAGATGAGGGGTTCATGGGTTATGGGCACGGATCGTGCCGGACAATTTTTTTTTTTTTTTGTTATATAAATGGGAAGATAGGGGTGGTGCCCCATAATCCCGCCAGGGAGTATTACCCCTGCTCTCAAGGTAATTTCTGAACTGTTTGAATGGTTACAGTATAACCCAATGTTACAAAAGGGAGAAGTATGTTTAGCCCCACTAAACGCTCTGGTAGCCTTTAAACCCAAGACTTTTAATTTAACAACATTCGACGTTTACTATTAGATTACAACAATTGGTGGTGTGCAGGACAATTTTACTTTGACGTTTATTATTAGACTACAACGATTGATGTTGTGCAGGACAATTTTACTTTGGTGTTTCTACTCTATTTTCAAGCGACGTCCAAACCTGAGATCGGAAAGTTATGCAAATCGAATCTCCCTCTGTTGGATTTTATTGTGTTTTCCAATCCAATCATATCAAAATAATTGGACACTGAGTTTCCGATAATTGGATGAATCACTGTTTCAAAAAGTAGCCTTGGGTCTGCTCGATTTGACTTTGTGGGGCGTAACTTGTATTGTTTTTATTTGTTGCTACCATCCTCGAATCATGACCTTAGCAAGTATGATGGATGCAATCCCCATCAAAATAATAAGTGGCTGTAACTTGTGTCGTAAGAGAACAAGAGAATTCAAAATTTCACACCAATGAGCACAAAATGCAGAAGAAAAGGTGTAACAATCATCAGAAAAAGTGATAGCACTTGAAGGAACACATGGTAAGCACATTTTACACGATAAAGTTTGACAAAAAGAATACTTTAAAAAATAAATAATACTGAAAAATGAGGAAATTATTTTGCTACCATTGCTCTCCTGCTTTGTGCCTTCCGCGCTTCCTTCGCCTGTTGTCGCATGGTAATCTCTAATAATATAATAAGTTGCGCATATTCCATGATGCATCTTGTTTTTTTTTTTGGTTAATCGATTTTAATCGAAATTTAGATTCGAAATTTTTAACATTAAATGTAATCTTAGTATCAATTAAAGTATAAGTCATTAATTCAACGGTGAATCTTAGCTGTACCACACTTGTGGCTCCATTCTATTTTCCGTGTCAGCAATGCAATTTTGACTTTTGACCAAAGAAGACAGCGGCGGGGAGAAGGTCGTACTCGGAGAGCATGGGGCGGTGCGGTTGCAGATTAAAATTTTTAAAAAAAAAACACTCGGGGGGGGGTTCTTTGGGGTCAGATCAATAGCTTCTGAATCCAGCCCAGCCCAATAAAGAAACAGGATCGCTTGCTCACATTAAGTGGGCCAACGGCCGGATAACAAGAAATTAAGACGCGCATTCTGCATAAGAATTCACGGATGGACTTGACCAAAAAAAAAAAAAACTTGACCAAAAAAACAAGAATTGACGGATGGGGTATTTATCGGGAAACCAATTGATCTGTTGATTGGTTAGCCTCTTATTTACTCTTCTTTTTATTTGGTTTCTGATTTTTCAATTAGTCTCCTAGCGGCATTTGTCAGCTTATGCTTGACGATATTATGAGCGTTACCCTCCCTTATGTTGTAAATTTTTAATTGGAGTCTCCCCTACCCTTGACCAAAAAAAAAAAAAAAGAATTCACGGATGGAGTGATCAATTGTAGATAAAAAAACAAAAAGAAAAAAGTGAGTTATCAATTCAACAAACACCTGCGTCGTTGGCATGCACAACGTCATTATTCAGGATCTCCGAAAAAGCCTCAATTCATCGGGTCCAGTGCCCCGGTTCGAGCCCTAGGTCCGATCCGCTAAATCGCCAACAGCAGCATCCCGTACCTTCTCGTCATTCTTGATTTGAATCGGAAGTTGGAGCCGCACAAAGCTTGTTTCTCAGAATTGCATTCACAAGTAAGAACGCTGTTCTACAGTTCTCACCGTCTGTCATTCTTCGGTTGCCTTGTGGTGATATATATATATTATAATTCAGCTCATGTTGCGTGTCTTAATTGGATGACGAGCGTAAATCTTGGACTTGATTTCGGTACTTTTGATGTAAATATTGGATGAGAATGATGTTTTTATTGGTTAATTGGCTGTGACTGAAACTCGAACTCCAGTCCTCTAGTCCTAGAAACGATTCCAGTAATAGTGAGTTGATATGATGTACTTCTTGCTAAAGAATGGATGTATCTGTCTCGGGATCTTAAGGAAGTGGTTATGTTTAATCCATTTCGAGCTTGAACTAACTTTTTTTTTTTTGGGTGGTTTTGGGGAGGGAGATGCTTAAATTTTTGAGCTGTTTTTGATTTTGCAGGAAGGGGGGATTGAGTGAGCTGGTAATATGCAGCGCGTTGCGGTGACAATTGAGGAGCAGCTGATTTTGAAAGCAATAAGGGAGGAATGTCCCTGGGAGAATCTCCCCAAAAGGCTTCAAGCCACTTTCAGTTCTAAAGAAGAATGGCACAGAAGGTTATAGTTGGCTTCTGTTTTTTTTGACCCTGTTTAAGTCACATTTCTTGTTGCTGTCGTCTTTTATCAATTACTGATTGTTTCGTATTTTTACCAGGAAATGATTGAAAAAAAAAGTTGTTATACTTGTTAGTTGTCAGTGTTTCTTGTTTTTATGAATTCATTGGACAAAAAATGTTATCCTTATTAGTTTTGCACATTGAAAAGACTGAATGCTCTTTATTCATGACAAAGACTAGTAATATGAATTGATTTCGTTGAATTATTTCACCGTTCATTACGTTTTCAGTCTTCTGAATGTGATCTTGTGATCCCTTTTGCTTTCTACTTGTTTGCTGGAAAGCAGGGATTAAGAAAAATTTTGTGATGAAGACAGTAAATAGTCTATGGTAACTCGTAAGAATGTGTAATGCCATTATAACTGTACAATGCAAGTCTAAGATAACAGGGTTGACATAATCTAATAGAGAAGAACCAAAATTTTCAAATTTTGAATAGAAAGGGTAAAACTTTACTATTCTGCCATTATTGGAAAGATAGGAAAACTTGTGCTTTTTTTTTTTTTTTTTTATGTTCAATATTTGTCTAAGTATAATGGATATTTGCATCCTATAACCCCTTTCCCTTCATGAGACTTTACATGTCTTTTCCTTTCTCTTGGCCTTTAGATTTGCTTTTCATATTCCTTTTTTTGTCTCTGCTTGTACGGTGAATTCATGCAGGATAGTTGAGCATTGCATTAAGAAAAGATTGCAATGGAATGCTTGCTTTGCTCGCAAGGTCTGCAAGGAAGGAGAATATTATGAAGACATGATGCGTTACTTGCGAAAGAATCTGGCGGTGTGTGTTGAGTGGGAAGATATTAATCTATTTCTGTCATGCAAATGTGTGCTTAAATTCCTGAGATTTATTTTCCCATTCCCTAATTCCACACGTCTAATATTGCTTAAAACATAATGTTTTAATATTTGCTCTAGGGATCAACTGGAGAGTAGTCGGTTTTGAGGAAGAATTATTGTCTTCTTCCATCTTAAAGAATTATGTGGTTATATTTGGTGGCCCATGGCAGACTCTATTATGTTAATGCAAGAATTTGCAAATTGTGAATTTGTTTCTTCTAAACATAGCATGCTTTGTAAGAGTGTTGGATATTCTTCTTTTTGGGGGCTAGAATGAGTTATTCCATCTTGGATTTGCGTTTAAGCACTTGATATGTGGTGCATTGCTGGTCACATAAAAATTCTAGCGTGGCAGTCCTGCATTTAAATGTTTCCTAAACTTTGTTGGATTCAGCCAGTATTTATTCACATTGGAGAAGATCTATGGGATAATTAATATAAATTACAATGAGAAGAAAGTGTTATAGGCTTTTGCATTATGTTTTGGGTCTCTGCATCGTACTTATTGACTTCATTACTTGCAGCTATTTCCCTATCACCTTGCGGAGTATGTTTGCCGTGTGATGAGGGTATCTCCTTTCAGATATTACTGTGATATGATTTTTGAGGTTATGAGAAATGGTAATAGTTACTTCTTTGTCAAACCTAAGTGGGGTTTTTTAATTTTTTGGCCACTGTATACCCTACTCTTCGTAGGTTGTATTTTATGAGCTTCAATATATCAATCACATGGCCTGCATCAAGACCTCCAATGAGTCTCATGTATGTCACATTTTCTACAGAGCAACCCTATGACAGCATCCCAAATTTCAGTGCTGCTGATGCCTTGCGACTGACAGGAATAGGGAGAAATGAATTTATCGACATCATGAACAAGTGCAGATCTAAGGTACTGGATTTGGATTGCTTGTAGATTTTGAGATTCAGTGCATGCATGCATGTAGGTACATTTATGTTTGCTGAAACATTATGACTGTTTGCTTACCAAAGGTGTATTTGAACTTCCCAGAATGTTGATTGATGACATGTTTTTAAAATACAATACTTGAAAACTAAAAGCAAAGTAGCAAACCTGGCACACACACTTCGTAAACCCAAAGGCCCTCTCCGCCTTGTGCAGGGAAAGTAAAATAAATAAATAAATATATTTATTTATTTATTTACTTATATACATAAAAGAAAAGACCAACCCTTCCACAAACATTTTTTACCTATTTGCACTGCCATTAGCGTGAGGTAATGATATTCTTTACTCATGACAATCATTTGCTGATTCAATCATAGTTGAAAAAGCTTTTACTCCACTTGCATGGAGTCTAACGAATAATTTTAGCATCATCACTGCCTTATTATGAATGTTAAGTGGAACTATATTTTGTTCATTATTGTTTGCAATTCATCATCTGAGGTGTTGTAAACCTGGTTATCTTACCCATCATTTACACTTCCGGAGCTGTTCAGAAAATTATGTGGAAGCTTAACAAGTCAATTGCAAAGGAACTTTTACCTACACAACCTGCTGACTTTGCCATTGAACCATGGTGGGGAGTATGTCTTGTCAACTTTACATTAGAAGAATTTAAGGTGAAATTTCCTTTTCTTTCTTCAGTCTAAATTTTGCTGGTATCTAGCACTCAATATCTAACATTTACATAACTCATAGATTTCGAATATATGCATATTAAGAATTTTCTGATCCTCACTGTCAATTCCTAGATTCTGATCTTTTCCATTGCCTTCCAGAAACTCTCTGAAGAAGAGATGGCGACAATAGACAAAATATGTAAGGAGGAAGCTAATGCATTTATTCTGTTTGATCCCAACATTGTAAAGGGTTTATACGAACGAGGATTGGTTTACTTTGATGTCCCTGTGTATCCCGATGACCGTTTTAAAGGTAAACCCTTTTTTGTATTTGTGGGGATCATTGTATTATAAATTCAGATATGTGAAGTTGCCTGATTGGTTTGCATTGACTTTTGTTTTTACTCCAATTAATTTTGTGTAACAAGGGCTCTTTGTATTTTAGTGCTATTATTCTATGGATAGAATCCTGTAACCTATTTTGGTTTGACACAAATTGGGAATTGCCTTGGAGTAGTTTTCTTTGTGACCTCAATGTAGATTTAAAGTTGGGAATTGCAAAATTTCCACATGATAGAAAAAATAATTTATCTTTGATTGTTTGAATCCTGTTGGACAAGGCCCTTTTTCATGGATTACAGCTAAAATACAAAAAGAGTGAATGAAAGAAAGGAAGGAATGATGAAAGGACTGGTCTAATCCTACATTATTTTAACCTTAAATCTCCAACAGTTAAAATCATAATCCAAATTGTTTTTGGGATTATGTGATATATCACCTATTCTCCACAAAAAAGACTGAACTTATTTGGAGTGGTTAAGTATTTCCTTGCTTTGTGTAGCATGTGTTGAACTGAATTTTTTGTTACCAATTTATAGAGAAAATAAATGGAGAAATGTTCCCTGAGTGCTCTCACTTCTCTTCTTTGTTTTGTGGAATGGGCTTAATGTTAATTTGCTTCTGCAGTTTCCAGGCTTGAAGGGTTTGTTTCCAACAGGGAACAATCTTATGAAGATCCTATTGAGGAGTAAGGCAACATTGCAATACATAGATATACTCCTTTTTTCCCCTGAAATTAATAGCAATGAAACCAGGATTGTTATGCCACTGATTCTATTTTGCCCAGGCTACTTTATGCAGTTTTTGTTGTTTCAAGCGAGAATGCTACTGTTGCTGAACTGGCAACGACATTACAAGCTGACCTTTCTCAGCTTCAAGCTGCTGCATCTTTTGCTTGTCGACTGGGATGGGCAGTGAAGCTGATTGATCCTGGATCTATTCTTCAAGAGACAATCATACCTGGATCTCCAAAAAATATTCTTAGTGATGAAGATGATGCTGCTAGTGCCAGTATAAGATCAGCATACATGTCTGCCGATGATGATGCAGCTCAGCAGGGAGACCTTGCAGGGATCGAAAGCTATGCGTCACGCTCCTCTAACACTCGTGTTGCTTTTGTTGTTGATGCTACCATAACATCCTATCTTATGATGGGATCTGTTTCTCCAGGTTTTTTCCTCTTTTAATCCCCCTTTGCAAATTTGTGGGAGTTAGTCAGCATATTCCTCATGCATGACCTTATCTCCCTATATTGGCCATGTTAGGACTCTCTTCTGCCTACAATTTTATGCATGTTTATCCATATCTTGAATATGCCCGGTAGCTTCCTGAAGAGGTTCTATGACGATCTTGATGGATATGTAAACAGTATTGCAAATGGAGTAGCAGTATTGCAAATGGAGTGATTATAAATATTTATGGTGATGATTTAAATGGTGGCTTGGCACAATGTTTTCATTGCTGGCTTGGCACAATGTTTCGCCTTTCCTTTTTCCACAATACTGTGAAGAACCTCCTGAGTTCATTTGTTTGCACAATTTGTGCTCTTGGTTTGACATTCTTGGTAACTTGTAGCCTCATATTGGTGTTGAGGTAGTCAACAACTTCAGTATATTGTGTTTGAATTACACTCAAAGCAGACACTAATGTGAGTATTGGGCATGAAATAGTTGATATAGAATCACATATATCATTTTGCGGCATGTGTTTCTGATTTGATTTTGCTGTTGCTTCCCATGTCTGCAGGATTGAAGTCACATGCTGTAACATTATACGAAGCGGGAAAGCTGGGTCATGCTAGTATTGCAGATCTTTGCCAGGATCTGAGCTCATTAGAGGGAGCAAAATTTGAGGGTGAATTGCAGGAGTTTGCAAATCATGCCTTCAGCCTCCGCTGTGTGTTGGAGTGCTTGTTATCAGGTGGAATTGTAGCTGATTCAACGGGGGAGGAACTGTGTCATAAAATGAGCACAATAACTTCAAACAAGAATGCTGAAGCAGAAGTGGACTTCAATCACTCCATGAAGACAGTGGTACCTCAGGATGGCCCTGTACTGACTGAAGTTGTTTCTGAAAGTGTGGCTGACGACGTTACATCTACCAGGGTATCTGAAAACAGTAACACTGTCAATGAGATCCCTAAGTTGGACCAAAATTTCCTGGATGATGAGAAACTCATCAAACTTAGCAATCAAAATTTCCCGGATGATGAGAAACCAATCCCTGTTGATGGATTTGATTTCGGAAAAGAACCTTCAAGGAGGAAAAGGAAGTATAGCGTGGATATTCTCCGCTGTGAAAGCTTGGCTGCTCTGGCGCCAGCAACCTTAGACCGGCTATTTCTTCGTGACTATGATATTGTTGCATCAATAATTCCCCTTCCTCATTCAGCTGTTCTTCCTGGACCAAAAGGGCCCATACATTTTGGTCCTCCTTCTCATGCATCCTTGACACCATGGATGAAACTGGTGCTTTACTCAACTGTGACTAGTGGGCCCTTATCAGTTGTCTTGATGAAAGGTCAATGTTTGCGCTTGCTTCCCGCACCATTGGCTGGTTGTGAGAAAGCCCTGATCTGGTCTTGGGATGGCTCAACAATTGGAGGGTTGGGGGGCAAATTTGAAGGGAACTTGGTTAAGGGAACTATCCTGTTACATTGTTTAAATTCCCTTCTCAAATATTCTGCTGTCCTTGTTCAACCCCTCAATAGGTATGACCTTAATGAGTCTGGAAGAGTCATTACTATGGATATACCATTGCCCCTAAAGAACTCCGATGGTTCCATTGCTTGTGTAGGGAAAGAATTGGGTCTGTGTGAAGAGGAAAGTTTGGAATTGAAATCACTATTAATCGATCTGACAAATAAGATAGAACTGCCAATGATGGGCTATATTCGGCTGTTAAAGCTGTTTAATGAAAGAGAGTCAGACCACTTTGCTCCTGATGACCGAAAATATGAATGGGTACCGTTAAGCATAGAATTTGGGGTGCCCCTTTTCAGTCCAAAATTGTGTGAAAATATATGTAGAAGGGTTGTTGCATCAGGTTTACTTCAGTCAGATTCATTGACTGAGCATCACGAAGCGATGCAAGGCTTACGAAAAAGGTTGCGTGATGTCTGTTCAGAGTACCAAGCAACAGGTCCAGCTGCTAAGCTTCTTTACCAGAAACCACAAACAAAGGATTTTTCTCGACAACTCATGAACTACGCTAGTGGAAGATGGAATCCCCTTGTGGACCCTTCTTCTCCCATATCTGGAGCAATGAGTGACCATCAGAGATTAAAACTTGCTAGTCGACAACGTTGCCGGACTGAAGTTCTAAGTTTTGATGGTAGCATTCTGAGGTCTGTCTGCATCAATCTTACTGTTTGCATTAGTTTTCTTCCTCCAGTTTTCTGCATGTCATTGGTCTCCTTATGTTGGCTTCTACTCGTATGTGGACAACATTTCTAAGCTCATACATATTTGGCAGTCTGGTGATCGGAAAAGATGCCTGTAAACACTTTCCGGCGATTTTAAGTTCATATTTTTACTAATGTACGCTTAAAATGTGGCTTTTGGATTGTCTTCCAATCACTTACTAAAATCAAAATGAATTTCCTGGAATCTGAAGATATTAGTTCAATAGAAATTGATGTTCATACCATATATTGATAATTATTAATGCTGCTGTTCCTAATAAATTTGGGATTAAGGCTTTGTTGTTGTTGTTTTTTTGTTGATGGTGATTACTTTAGCCATCTTACTGCCACAATTTTGACAATGCCAAAGTTATATTTGCATAATATTGCAGGTCCTATGCTTTGGCTCCAGTGTATGAGGCTGCTACCAGACCCATTGAAGAAGCCCCACTAATGAATACTATAAAAGTTGATCCTGATGAAGCTGATAGTAGAGAAGTAGTGTTTCCTGGTGTCAATCTCATTTTTGACGGATCTGAATTGCATCCTTTTGACATAGGTGCTTGCCTCCAGGCTCGCCAACCAGTTTCCTTAATTGCAGAGGCTGCAGCAGCCTCCGTTTCTTCTGCGATTTAAGAAGCTTTCTGCTATAGTTTTACTTGGCTATATACCAGACAGAAGACTGTTTCTCTGCTAGCATAATGTCAGCTGTCAAACATTTGGGTCCTTTCAGCTCAATTATGATCAATTTGGATTGCCTGTTTTATCTTTAAGGCCACTGGCTCAGGTGATGGATATGGTTCTTTTGCTGAAGCAGCTAGCATTTTCTTTTAATTATTTACATAAATATTGGTATGCAATTTGTAGTGTTGGCCAAAGGGAATTTCCATGATTGTTCCTATCTTCATATAGTTTTTAACTTAAGATTATGGATGCTTGTAATTGTTATTTGTATTTCTTTTTTGTCCACATTTTCCTGACGGAGATTCTCTTTCATGTCAGAAACAATACTTAAGCTGTCATTCTTCCAGCTAGGAAAACTTAATTAATAGGCCATCTTTGCTTTTTGAATGCAGGTTGAATGTATTATGGCTTTAGCTGAACCTTCTTACTCCAGGTTAGTCCATGCAATGAAACAAGAAAGATGATGGTTTGCGGTGTATGTCTACTGAGATGCAGTTTGTAAATGTATCTCCATTTATCGGCTGACTTAAAGCTGCACATAAACTTTTCTTCAGGTGTTTAGTATTGGTTTAGTAGGGGGTTATTGCAGAATGTGTTGACATTTTACAAACCACCATAAAGAATTATATCTGGACAACTGGCCATGTCCTTTTCCAAGTGCAACATTGCATACAAGTTTGAACGATAATCTGGCCAATCAAACTAGGATCAATTTATGTTTATAAAATTTTGGTGGTTTAAGTGTCATTGTTTTTCTCTAGAATAAGAAGTTTTTCCTCCTGCATAAGCCAAAACTCGTGTGTTGTGGTTGCGAAACTAATGAAACATTTTCAAGAAAATTGCTGTCCAAAGGGTTGTGTATTATAAATAACCTTTTGAAGTACACTGCATTATTCAGTGAACTGGAAGACTTGGTATGGCTAATAATTTTTATGTGGAGAAGAAAGGAGTTATTTAATGGCTCATAATTTCTACCACAGTTAATGGCAACGGGGAACATTATCGTGACTCAGTGGAGAAGAAAGGAGAAGAATATAGAAACAAAGAGGAAAAGCTAAAAGGAAACCTTCCCCGTGACTGAGTAGGTTGACTGACCTAAAGTGTTTGACAATTGGGCTTGTGTAGTAAAGCCGAAGAGTTCCCATTGCATCCAGGTCCTGTCATGGTTATAGCCGAAGTGAACACTTGGAGACCCTAAAGAAATTAATCTCGTTAACCCAAAAAAGAAAAAAAAAGAAATAAATCAATAAAGATTGTGCACCGCATTAGAAACTTGAATCGGATTCTTATTGTAAAATACAATCGGTTTCATTTGTAGTAGAATTGGGTTGATTTTTTAGGAAAATTTTTTTAAAAGAAGAACGAATTTTTTTTTTGTTTAATGTATATTATGTAGTATTTGCATTTTAAATTCTAAAGAAATAGCTATTTAATTTTAGATTTTAATTTTATAATTTTTTTTAAAAAAAATATTTTTTCAAAAAAATTCAATACATTTACATTTCAAAAGTAATTGCTTGCATTTTGTAGGGAGCATCTGAATAAAATTTGTCCGGATGGCTCATCCGGTGCTCAAACGCGGCTCTAAATAGACATATTCAATAAGACTAGACAAAATACCAGGTTTATACCTATTGCTTGCCCAACGTACAAGTTATGGCGACCTTTTTTTTTTTTTTTTTTGTCTAAAATGTCTAGTATTCAACTTAATGAGCTGATTAATCTGAATCGACCCAGTCAGGACCCTGAAGGGCGACAAAAGTCTCCCAATGAGTATTTAATGCAACTGTATTTTCAAAAACTTAAACTCGAAATTTCTAATTAAGTGATCACGAACTTCTACCACTCACACCAACGCTGACCGATAATTATGACAACTTTTAATAATTACACTAATTAATCTTTGATCCAGCTTGTACCACAAACATAGGCTTTGGTTATAGCTGGGCCGTTGCAAACGCTGGATGGAGAGAGAGAGAGAGAGAGAGAGAGTAGGATGTAGCTTAGTTGGGCGGGAAATTGATATTATATATTTTATATAAATTTTTGTCAGATGTATACATGGTGTATATTTTTTTGAGTAGTGTTATGTGACTAGATTATATTTAAATAATTCTTTGTGATTATTTAGATTTAGTTATGTGTCTATTTATTTCCTTGTCAAAAGATTATTTTTTTTTTGATTTTGAACTTAATTTCTGAAAGACTTAAGTGACTGTATGAATTATAGGAGCCGAGTTGTACTTCTATATTACGTAAATATTCCTGACGCTTATGCGTTGAACTTATATAACTTATATACGCTCTACAATAAATGTTAATATAACGATTTATTCCCATCAAAGAGAGAGAGAGAGAGAGAGGTGACTTCGGGGGAATTACATTTTAGAGATGTTGAAAACTTCTATATTGTTTGGGAATGGGACTCTGCCTGTACTTTTGGCCGTCGTTAAAGACATCCTATTGATCGCCAACAATTGTTTTATATTCCCAAATAGATGATAGAGACAATTTCAGGAACCAGGGAGAGATTACAAGAAAACATTTGTCCAATGTAAGCGATTAAAAGTTTAAATTTTTATATTTAAGATGTTCTAATATTGAGGAAAAGGGTATTTGATAGGAACGAAAAAATTATTTTATTATGTAATTTATAATTTAATAGACTTTTAAAAAAAAAATTATCCGTTCTAAAAATAAAATTAAAAAATTTCAAAAGAATTCTACTTATGGTACGTTTTTGTCATTTTACTTTTAAAAAAAAAAAATCATAACTCATATATATATATATATATATATATATATATATAAGAGATTAACAAGACGAGAGGGTTGAATTTTTACCTCTCACTTGAACTTATCACTTGAACTTAACATCCAATAATCCGTTAGATTATAACTGTTGGTTCACTTCTGTTTCCATTATAACAAAAGATTGATCTATAATGAAAGATGGAAAAGAGAATAATTCAACACTGGGACTGGACGTTCTACTAAACAGCTGTGAACCAACTGGACTTCCAAAGTTTTGCTGCCCATTATGCCGAGAGCTGCCACTGGCCAAGGCTGCATGTAGGGCTTGCTCGAAATGGAAGGTTATAAATCGCTTTCTAAATTGCAATGTTTAGCGGATAATCGATTTGAAAAAGGAACCGAGAATGAAAAAATATTACAGGACAGAAGGCCCAACAGAAACAGAAGTGAGAGATCGCTTTCTGGACATTGTTTACCAAGTCGTGCTAAATATACTGAAGGTGGGTGAAGAGTCTGACTTCATATGATTCCACGCATGAATTTATATCGTGCGACCATGTTCTAAACTACATCATATTAAAATTTTCAATAAGTGATGGCCATAACTTAATCTAGTTTTGTGTTGGAGTTATGCATGTCTAACTTTATAAATTACACAAGTAAAATTTTGATGCGATATATAATAAGGTCTCAATAAAAATTCTAATATAAAGATAATATACTATATTACCTCAAATAAGTAAATAAAAAAGCTACAATAAATGAACAGCTTGGTAATGTAGCAAGTTTATGTGCTTGGTCTATAGTAGGTACAAAGTATTTTGATGGGTAGAGCATCCCCCTGAGCATTACCTTGCTACTGGATGGTGATAGGTATAATGCACTGTTTTTAAGAAAAAATAGTTATATATAGCATGAAGTTTTTTTCTTTGATTTTTTATGAATTATTTTTTTTTTATGTGATAAGAAGTTTTTGTTTTTGTTTTTTAAAACTATACCCTAAGCAAATTTAATGTTACTTTAAAATTTGAAAACTTAATTGCTTTGTGAAAAAAAATTTATAATATTTATCTTTATTAGCTTGTTTTAGGCTAAAATACTAAATTATTACATAACGTTTGGACTAATGTTTAATTATAAATACAACATTTTATGTTTACAAAGTAGTCCCTCATGTTTTTGTTATGGAATAAAGTGGTACTTTTCTGTTATCTAATTATCAAATTTACCAAAGTTTACATCATTTACTCATCACACCATATAATCACATCTTAGCATAATGTCATATTAGTAAAAATATGATAGCGTAATATTTTTTCTCAATATTTTTATTTTTTTTTTATTTTTGAAATTTAATCGAAAAGCTAATGAAAGAAATAAAATAAAACGCTATCTCATCATATTTTTAATAACATGTTATCTTATAAGGGAAGAGTTTGATGATATAACGAATAGATAATGTACAACTCAACAAATTCAACAATCTAATTACATAAAAGTATCAAATTATCCTATGTAGACTAAATTATAAAAATAAAACGATATATTTATAATTAAATATTAATTCAAATGTTAAGCGTTAATTTAATATTTTAGCTCTTGTTTTAATCTTCTTTCTTTTATTGCGTCATATGTACCAAAAAAAATAAAAAGTATTTTGATGGGTTTGCCTAGAAGGATCCGATGAAGATGACTAAGACAGGGCTTCTTTGATTCGAAAGCAACGCGAGGCAGGGCAGGTGCGGCGCGGCAATTATCGCATGTTTCTGGAAAGGAAAATCTTGTTTTGGCAACATGGACAGGTGTTCGCGGGTCAATGAAACCTCAGAAATATAATCACATTGTGACCCCACCCACAAGCTGACAGCCCATACTCGCTCTCTTGCCAGGTAGCCACAAAGAAGTGCTTCTCCTTCGGCTATCAAACAAATCTTTAATAATGCGGCATGTTTGAAGATACCTGTATTTTTAATTTTAAATTTTTAAATTTTTTTGATATTTTATTTAAATTTTAAATTTTTTGGTATTTTATCAAATCAGTTTTTCTATTTACCAAAAATAATCAATCTATTAAAAAATAATTTTAACTTTATAAAAAATTATTTAAAAAATATTAAATATATAAATTAAATATCTTTTTTATAAAAAATATGCATATTACATATTTAATTCGTATATTTGTTGATTAAAAAAATATTTAATGTGCATATTTTATTGAAGAAAAAAATATTTAATTCATATATTTAACTTTTTTTAAATAATTTTTTATTAAATTAAACTCATTTATTAATCGATTGATCACTTTTTGTAACTTAAAAAACTGATATAGTATGAAATTAAAAAATTTAGAACTCAAATAAAATGTTAAAAATATTTAAAACTCAAATATAAAAAAATTTAAAAATTTAAAAATAAAAATATTGATATCCCATTATTTGGGTGGCTATCAACCTTTTTGGATAAAAAAATTGAAAGTTGGAATCCCTCTTCTCTCTCCTCTTTCATTTTGAGATAAGCCTTCCTATAGACAAAAGAAAAAGTCTTTAATCTTCTCCGTTTTGTTCTTTCTTTTTGTACGGGCAGAATGAAATCTGAATTTATCCCAGATAGCTAAATTCTTCTCTTTCAATTCAATTAATTAAAAAAAAAAAACTAGTGATCGGACCAACTTGCCTCTGCATAGAAACTGACGTGGTCGCAGCATTGACCATATTTGCATCTTTCCGAAGACCTCTTCATAACGCGGAAACGCAAATATGTTGCTGGAAATGCCAATACGCTTCGAGCCTTGATTGGATGGGTTTGGTAACTTTTTCTCCTATGCAACACACGTATTTTAGCTGTAATTCGCATAAATGGAAAACCTAAAACCTTCTTGGGCTAAGTATGGAAGGCATTTGCTGTACCCCATGATCGATGCTGGTGATCATGTGAGATGTTTTTTTTTTATTTGTAAAACCAAGGGTTCAAATCCAAAATCCGGGATTAAGAGTCCAACAACCTTGACAATCATCCGGTAGGAATTAATCACACAAAATGGATCTAATGATATAATTCTAACAACAAATAGATTGATTAATTGTTCATAAATTAAAACTCCCCTTTAACTATTATAGTATTATGCACCTTTTTTGTTGTTTTTTTTTTTTTTTTTATGATTTAGGGGCCGACTTGCTTCAGGTTTGGACTGAACATGGCAAACAATATAAATATATTGTTATATGCTATGCACTTCACCAACCTCGAATCTAAAACCATAGACAAATCTACATTTAGCGTTAATATTTTTTTAAATCTTTCTATGAGTTCATTGAGGAATAATAAAGTGAAAAGGTCAAGAAAGACGACGTTAGATGTTGTTGCATTCTCACTTATGCAATGTTTTTCGGCAAAAATATATTAAGAAATAAATAAACTAGCTTATAATTAGAAGAGCTGTCCGGAAAAAGTTTGCAAAGAACTAGCATGTGGATAGGTGAATCCGATACAAATTTATGAATTGACTAAGTACAACGAAAAGATTTTCTTTTTTATGCTATGATTTATTTCCAACGATAGTTTTTCAGCAGAGAAATTGCCGGGCAAAGATGTCGTGGCCAGCTTATTTTGATTGGGACAATAATACCCGCAATTGTGTAAACGATACTAGACCTTAAGATAGAAATCTTTCAGGCCGTTGCGTTGTCGGTTAATGATATTTGTTTACTTGCAAGAATGTTAATGTTAGTACCATGTAATCAACATAGCATATTTTGATGAAAAATTGATTGCTGGACGCGGATGGGTTAGACGCGGTATTGACGAGTTACTTATTGTGCATAATATTGATATATTTGTTGCACGTTAAATTTAACTGTAAGTTTCATAAATTTTTATAATTTTTTTGACTCCGTCAACTTCTAATGTACAATAGTATTAACGTTGATGTGTAACAGAAATAAAAAATATGTAAAAAAAAATTAATAAGCATGTCAACTCAACGTTAACAAATTTTCCTACATCTGTAAATCAAAACTCATTTTGATGTATCAATTCATGATTAAATGACCGTACATAATACAATTTTATTATGGTAAATTGATATTTGATTCATGCTATATAATCTGTCATGATTTTGTCTTGAGAACACTAGGACAAATATTGTATTCATTTTACAAAGAGAGCCTAAGCATATTGATGATGATGTATTGATATACGAATTTGGGTATATGACATTAGAAATGAGTTGAACAAGTTTGAGAAAATAAAAATTTAGACCTTAGTACTCAGGCCTAGACTTTTAGTGGCAATTTTGAAATGGGTCTTTCAAAACAAACTTGATAAAAATGACAAAAATGCAACTGATAAAAGGTCGCTCACTTTACGTAGCAACATATATATTTAATTTAATATATTATTCAGATTTAATTAACTTCTAAAGATATTTTTAATTTACTTATTTTTTTAATATAATTTATTTATGATTTTAAATTATATAATATATTTAAAATAAAAAATAATAAAATAAATTTATATAGTATAAAATTATAAATTAATTATATTTAAAAAGGGCATCATTACATAAACAAACAATTTAGGTATACATTCTTGGGCAGACGATAATTTGTACGACTGTGAGTATATTTTGTACAAGTGTAACAAAAAAATAAGAAATAAAAAAATAAGAATATTTTTTATATCATTTTTTACTGTTACAGTTATATAAAATTTATTCATAATTATATAAATCAACGTCTACCTACTAATGTATGTCGATCAATGTATGTAGACTAATTTTTTCCCATTTAAAAATAATGATAACAATTACCATCTTAAAGGCTATGGCCAGAATATGACAAATGGAAATAACATTGAGATCCGTAGAGATTTCTACCTATTTATATATTAAAAAACAGAACAAGCACTAGATTAGACTGGTGCGTTGGGAATGGAATGAAAGTTTGACGAGGTAAACATATTTAATGAAATAAGTAAAAAATATGTAATTTATTTAATAATATTTAATAATATATTTAATTTTTTATTTAATATTATTTATAAATTAATGATTTAAATTATTGTATATTTATTTTTATGTATTTTTATGTGTTGCCAACAATTTTTTGTGATGGGGCCAAACTAATAACACAATAATCTATAAATCACAAAACGCAATTATGAGCAATATGAATTCCAGTGGACAAAGTATCACTAGCAGCCAAGAAACTCGTAATCATAAAAAAAAATATTAAATCGAACTAAGAACGTGACAATCATAACAGTAAGCATAATTTTTTTGTTCATAATCAATTAAAAACCACCTATAACTAAGAAAATTTTCATTTTCTTAATTTTACGTTTTTCTTTTTTGTCGAGTTTTTTTCAATATTTCCTCTATTTTTTACAAGTGATACGATAGATTAGGCAAAGAGTAGGGAAAGAAGAGTAGAGTTATTAATATCCATTTGTCTTCCCGATGAAGTTGCATAAATGCAATGAAAAGAAAAGGCATAGAATTATACTAAAATTTTTTTTAACATGTTAATTGTAGTAAACTAAATTTATCTACATCAATTAAAATATTATTCTTATAAATTAGTTATTTTTGTTCTATTTGAAAGGGAACACAAAGCTTGTACGAGGAAAAAAAAGAGTAAAAGAGAGATCGAGCATTCAAACTCTATCGTCTCATCCAGAACTAATGTCTAATAATTATTATTTGAGAAAGATTTATCATGCGGAGGGTTTAAAAGTTAAAACAAATGGCGAGTATCTTAGTTGAGTTAATCTCAGACCAAGTCCGTTATAGCGGCCAGGGAGCAAATAGTAATTTCAGACATCCGCGGAAAGAAGTTGGACCGACTTAACCTTAAAACCAACATCACCAAATGTTCTGGTGTATATAAATACCCCCTTATGTCTGTATTAATCAATAGTTCGATACGCTTTTTCCTCTGTTTCTGTTTGGCTTATTTTCTCGCGTTTTCTCTCTCTCTTTCTTCCACTTTCTCTTTCATATTCTTGCTCTGTTTGAAGGTTGGCGAGATCAGTTTTTTATTTTTTTCTTTAATCTGACAATGGCGTGCAAAAGCTTGGCGATGACTTTGCTTGTTTTGGCTCTCTTTGCCGTCTCGGCTTTGGGCCAGGCGCCGGGAGCAGCTCCAACCGCAGCGCCGACCAAGTCCCCCTCTGCTCCTACACCGGCTCCGGTTAAGGCGACAACTCCCCCTCCCGCTCCAACCGTCAGTCCGCCGGTTTCCGCGCCTGCTCCTTCACGTGCTCGCGTCCCCACCGTGGCTCCTTCCACCACTCCAGTCAGCTCTCCTCCCGCTCCTGCGGCGCCCAGCTCGGTCCCATCGCTGGCTCCCAGCTCGCAGCCATCCGTGGCCGTTCCTCCAGGCGCTGCTTCTCCTCCCGGTGGGTCCACCACGCCTGCAAACGGTGCCGGCTTGAACAGAGGCGTCGCTTTTGTGTCTGTGTTCGGGGCCGCTTTGTGCGCCTCGGCTTTGTTGCTGTAGATCTGATCGGACGATGGTTTCTAGTTCAGTAGGATTAATATATTTGAGGATCTCTTTGTTTCTTCTTTGTTAATTTTGTTGTTTATTTGATTTGATTGGTGTTTGTGGACGGCGATAGTGACTATTTGGGTACTCTTGACGATTGAGATTATTGATTGTTGTTCTTTTACTCTTATTGATTGATACTATGACCTTCATTTATTACTGATTAGTGATTATGGATTCTATCTTATTTATTTTGATCATCATATGCGTAATTTGATTTATCAATCTTTTGCTTATATTACTAATTATGCTTCAAGAGAACACTTAAAAGTTTGTACGTTTTTTTTTTTTTTTTTGTTTACAAATAATTTTATTGAACATTTAAAAAAAAAAAATGTAAGTAAACGAGATTTGAATTTTACCTGCTGGTTAAGACTTGTTAATTAGGCTTGGGGTTTGTACCTATTTTTTTGTAGAAAAAAGTTAGTGTCGAGATGAATTTGTCTCGAGTTTTATCTTAATTAAAATTGTGATAAAAAATTTTAAAATAAAAATTAATATTTTTAAAATATTTAATATTTTTATATTTTAAAAATATTAATTTTTATTTTTAAAATATTAATCACAACTACAATTGAGATAAAATTTAAAATAAACTCACTTAAAAGATATAACTGTACTCATTTTCATAAGCATGTTTTGGCTGTCTCTGCACAAAGATTAGAGAAGAAGAAGAAGAAGAAGACGAATTGAGATACGTGTCTCTTGACAGACGAGGAGGAAAGCAAGAGTAACATGGGAAGAAGTTTTTTTTATTTTTTATGTTTTTTTTTTGTTTTGTCTTTGTGCGGAAGAGTTAAGAATTATAATAATTGTGAGGAGGACAGCTGGCCAGCTATCTCTATTGGTTCTTTGTACTTTTCCGAGTTTCCGTTATGTTTTTTAACTTTCTTTTTGACTGGGTACTGGTAGAAATTGGAAAAATGAAAAAAAAAAAAAAAAAGGGCTTTGGGCAGGTTTGTCACGTGGTCACAGCTGTAATCATCGCTTCAATTTCAGACACCCATGTGATTTGCAAACCGTTCACAGCTAGGAAGAGAGATAAAGCAGACCTTTTCTTAAATGAATAAAGTCCATAATTACAAAGTATTTTCATATGTATTTAAAAAAAAATTTCATTATATGAATAAATAAATTTTTTTATTATATTTACATGCTTATTTTTTTGTGTAATTAAAAATATTTTTTTTATGTAATTAGAAGAGATAAATATAATATAAAAAAATAATTTTTTATCACTTTTTATCATTTTAATTACATAAAAAATGCCATAACTACACAAAAAAAAACATGTGTAAATATATAGTAAACAAATTTCTTCTATCCACCAAAATTTGCCCTTTTAAAAAAAAATTCATAGAAAAGAGTCGGTGAATCCTACAAGACGGATTGTTGTGGCCTTGTGGGAGGCGAGTTTTGAATCTAAAATTGGTTTATTTATTTGCGAGTCTGACATGGATTCTATGACCTCCAACAATTGTAATGTCTAGAACTATAATCTTTTTTTTTTAATTTTTTTACATTAAAAATAATCAATAATTAGTTTATTTTTCCTTAAAAAAAAGAAAAAAAAGAGTAGTGGGTGCTCCGCATCTTAAGGGTTTTGCCTCCCAAACTCCACCTTGTGGTTATTTTTGGAGAGACTCAAGAATTGACCCGTTCTCAAGCTCCCATCTCAGCAAGATCTTAGAGGCCATCCGAAGTTTTTAATCATTTGGGTAGATGGATTTTAATAAGAACTATCAAATCAAGCTCTAGCTCTTGATGTCCAAGCCATGCCAGTTACTGTTGCCACCCTGTTATATGTATATCAAAAACAGAGAGGGGACTTCGAGGAATAACTGATTGGGTTTGAGGACACAAGAGAGATTTCTGTAGTTAATCGATGAAGCTTCCAAAAAAACGACGAAAGGTTTAATGTTCTGTAAACAAAACAAAGGTGCCTTCATGTCTGTTTTAGATTTATTAGCAAATGTAGTGGTGGTGTCCACACCATGCCAATTGACATTGAGGCACACCATGTGACTCCTTTTCTTTTGTTGTGTGTGTGTGTGTGTGTGTGTGTGTGTGTGGCACTACTACTTTTCCAAAGTGGATTTCTGTTCCCAAATAAACCTACACCAGATAAAAATACAAGTATTTTTTTGACATGATAAAAATACAAGTTAAACTCCTTCAGTCCAACCTCTTCATATGTATCTTGGCCACTTTTGGTCCCAGCTTCTTTCTTTCAAGTCCTAACTAAAAGGTTGGGAAATAGCTATGTTTTCTTATTAGCCAAATTATAGTCAAATGATATTTAATTTATGCAATAAGATATATATTTTATGTGATCGTAGTTAACAAATATATAATAAAAAAATAATAATACTTTTTTAAATCACTTTTTATTATTATAATTATACAAAATATACTACTTATTATACAAAATGTTAATCTAAACAATATTTAACCACCAAATTATATGCTAGACAAGTTTTCCCTTTCTTATTTTACTTCGGCCAAGTGACGCTAACCCTACTCTTCAGTCAAATAGTGCATGACATCAGCCTGATATAGAGTTTATTGAAATCTTCTAATTTGATTTCACTTATAAACGGGTGAATCAAGTTAACTCGATATTAAATAAAAAATTAAGTTTGACATAATTAAAATAAAAAAATAAAATAGATTTATGTTATCTAAAATCATTGTGTTATATTTACCAAAAATGAATGAATATAATAAATACCAAAATGATTATAGGATGAGTAATATGGTTATCGGATTCAATGGTTTTGTTGCACGTGCAGTTGCGTATTACCAAATCGAACACCCCTATGAATTAATGCGTTTTAAATACTCTCTTTTCATAGAGCTGTTTTTTTTTTTTTTTAATTTTTTTTTATTGAGGGCCGCCCGTGTTGAGCAGCTGACCCCTCTACGCATTATTCACACTCAAGGAAGGTCGCCATGAATGAGAAATTGTGATTTTTAGACAATTAAAATGGAAAGGTCTAACCGGACTTGTGGATTACTTTGTGAATGGCCTTTAGGTACGTAGTTGCATAGTTGGGTTGCAATATAAAGAAAACAAAACTGTCCCAACTGACAAGTTGAAAGCAGAAGGATGTCATGTTATGGGGTTGGGTTTGGGCATTCGAACATTCACCCAACCCTACGGTGATAAAACAAAATTAACTGTATGTACTAGTACGAATGAAAAGTGTCTGTTATCGTTTAACTAGAAATCTCATGTTGAACATTGAGATTGCAGTCATATTAAATACTTGCTGAGAGATGTCTACCATTCATGTAGTCCTACTCAAATCGATTCGGATTAGTCAGTTTTCGAGTTGGATACCGGACGGTCTTAAATTAAAAAAAAGTTATACAATTAGATTGAAAGTCTCTCTCTTCAAGTATCAAATTAATTTTTTAAAATGTTTTAGTTAGTGTCATTAGCATTTTTCAGTATCTTTATGTTCATGTATCATTTTCCTATTAGCTAGCATTTAATTAGGTTCGCTGGAGTTTTATTTAATTGGTTTTTCAGCTAATTAATGTTGGGCTATGCCGAAGTTTTACCCCTCGCCATAGTCGACAGTAATGGCCTACAGAATTTGGCTGTGGACTGCAAACTTCTTTTTACAGCCCATCATTTTTTGAGCCATGAGTGGGTCTGCCAGAAGAGGCCCAATACACAAATTCTTTTATGTTATGTTTTCTTCATGGTTGTGTGGAGAAGAGGCCTATATGTTCAGAGGCCAAACGTGGCCCAGATTCTATTTGTTCAAGTTTTTAGATCTAAGGATGATTTATCCGTAATTATAAGTAAAATATGGCAGCATTTTGTCATTGAATTGACACAGTTTAATTTAACAATTTAAACATATGGCACCAAACTTAAAGTTTGGGATAAGATTTAAATTCGAACCTTAAGAGTTTACTTATAGAAAATATTTGTCTCCTCACTCCAACTATAAAAAGGAAAAAAGTTTTAACTATTAATTGGTAAGAATCAAGTATGAAAATAAGTTTTCATATCAACCTCTAGGACGGCTAATTACTAACTGTTTTGCTTGAGCCTAATTTCTATTTTTTATTGTATCGATTTTTCAACATAATGCTTGCTTAAATTATACACGCTACCTTTCTTTCCAATATTTGACTTTTATTGAAATAACTAATAAAAATTTTCATTTTTACCTTCTTGGTGTTGGGTCACTTCCAGTGTTTTTGCACAAAGAAAAGTGCACAATACTAGTTGTTACAGGGGCTAAATTCATGCACCCCTAGGGGCTCACAGCAATCCAGCCACAAAACCAATATTTAAACACCGTATCTCAATTAAGCACACATTCATTACCCAATAAATCACAAATCATAAGCCTTAATATAATCCTCATGTCCTCGATACACAGATGCTAGAAAGACAAATGAAAATTATGAAATGATAGAAAGAATACTGGGCACTGCCTCTATCCTGGCTGGGGACCTTATGAGAAGACCATCAAACAAAACGCAACCAATGTAGTAACTACAGCCAGCGATGGAGAAACGGCCCCTGAAGATGATTCAGGTATATAAGATGCTGGCCTGTAGATGGTGGTATTGCCACCAGAAGTCGTGGAGGGAGTAGTGGTGGTGGGGGTTCCGGAGGGCGGAGTCCCTGAAGAGGCTGATGGAGGGTTGCTTGATCCTGCTGCAGCAACAGTGACGGCAAGCTTCATGCCACTTGCACAATGGCCGAGAATGCCACATATGAAATAGTGAGCCCCAGCAGTCTTGAGGGTGATGGTGCTGGGGCCGCTTTTAGATGAAGTAATTGCATTGCCCACTGTGCATGTGTTGTAGTCGCTTGCACTTACTTCGTCCACTGTGTGGCCTCCTCCATAGTTAAATACTAGTATTGTCACAAAAAGAAAGCTGGTGTCAAGGAAAATTGGCACTTAATTTCATTGTGCTTTGTTAGATCAAGCAACTTGATAAAGGATGAGGACTCACCAAGGCTGTCACCAACTGCAAAAGTCTTGTCACTAGTCCAAGTGGTATAATCAGTTCCCAATGCCCAGCCTCCTGTGTCTCCTACAGTGTAAACTGTGGCCAAACCTGGCACCACCATACAGATGAGTAGGACAGAACAGATAGCCCCTGCATCTAAAGCTGCCATTTTGAGTGATAAAGAGGAAAAGAAGAGTAGCAACAGAGAAGATGTTATTGGGATTGTTGTTGAGTTGATTTTGGGTTGGGATAGTTGTTGGTGGGGTTACTTATATAGTGATATGAGCAAATGGAGTGAGTAAAGTTAGGTTCACTTGATTTTCCTGAGTTGTGAGATTGCTAGAGGGACTAATTCCATGTGGATGACTTGAACAATACTCCTTAACTAATGCAAGGAAAAAGAAAAATAATGGGTCCAGAATTACCAGGTTCATATCAGTTGCTTCACTTTGACATGGTTGTTAGGATAGTGACTATTATGAAGTGTTGAATAAAGAAGTCTTTGGTGTGGGCAGTTGTAGGCATCATTGATGGGATTGTTGTTAAGGGTAAATAATGTCGTTGAAAAGCCAGATGTATAGATAAGAAAAAAATAATTATAAAAGGATGATGAATGGAGAATAATCTTATATTTATCTTAAATTATGAGTTTTATGTTATAATAAAGTGAATTTATAATTATATTAAAATCAATACTTTAAAGTCACATACGTAAATTAATCGATCAAATAAAAAAAGACTTTGCCTATTATTAAAATAATATAGGAATGCCCAATCACATGAAATTTAGTTTTCCTCCCTGAAGATGTCCTTGACATTGTCTATAGTTTGGGGGTTAAAGTAAGAGGGAGGAAAAGTAAAGATCAATGACAGCATGATCAATGAGTGAAAAAGAAGGGAACAACGCTTGTTACAACTTTAGTTGAGGCTTGACACAGTATAGTGACGTTACACCGTAATTACCGAGACAAAGGGTATCTGAAAATGCAGTAAATACATACTTAAAACACACTTAATGTAGTTTACAAGTTAATTACAGGGAAGATAAATGATTTTTGTGGAGAGCTGTCGTTTTCTCCTGTCCTGGGCTTAGATATAGGAATGTGTATCGGTGCTCATGACTGAGCAGGTATCCAATTTGCTCACCAAGGCCTAGCCGAGTCATATTTGTTTTCTTCTTTTTGGATGACATCACAAAAAGTCTTATAATGAGAAACCAAAGCAACAATATGAGTTCTAAACAAAAGTCTTTCATTTGGTAGAAAATCGGCTTCATGTTTCAATCAATGGCATAGAAGAATTCTTCGGATGTGTTTTAAGATTTGTAATATTCCCAGAAATAATGAGGACAAAGTTTATCTTCATTTCTAAGTAACAAAGAAAATGGACAAACCTACTCCACTCATGCACAGTGTCTCATCTCTACCAGGGGCTACACTTCTAGGAAATTGAAGGGCCAAATTCTTGAACATTTTTTCTGTTTAACTAATTATTCTTTGAATAAGAATTGTGATAAACCATGAGGGGTTTTTCTCACAAGATTATTGCTGCGTTGATATATATGCATTCAAAGAAAGTTGAGAAGCATTTATTTTGATGATAACAGTGGACCTAACGAGCGACTAAAAAGTCATATTCGGCATAATGAGTAATAATCACCGAATTTAATTAAAGTGTTAGCATCATTATCCAGATCAGGTACCTTGACTCCACTTTTGCACATGCCAAACTCAGGAAGGTTCTATGATATTTTGCTGCTTTTAAGAGGTGGGCTCGGTGACCTTTGGTTTTGGTTGAGCTGTTGGGTTGCTTTTTGGTTCAGGCCAACAACTTCTGTGGTTCCATATGAACCATTACCAACCACGCTCCCATTGCCCCACTTCTAATGGGTGCATTTTCTTTTCGTAAAAACACATAAAAATAAAGGCAAAACTCAGGATTTCTATCTTTAGGCTTTTGGACATTCCATTCATAACCTTTTTTTAGTTTTTTTCTTTTTCACTTTTTTCTATTAATGAGTAGTTATGATACGCGATGGTCTAATTAACAACATATAATAAGGTAAGGTCAAGCATTTGTTCTGAGGAGATTGCCTCTCAATCATAAACTCAGAGATTCAACTCACACCAATCTCATTTTTCTTTTTTTTATATATCTGTTAGAGCTCTTTATTAAAAAAAGAAAAAAAAGAAAAAAAAGTAATAACACATCATCGTATTGATATGCTGTGTCAATATTAGACAATGACTTGACAATTATGAACTTTTTTTTTTTTTAACTATGGTTTTCAGTTTATTTTTTTTCAAAATTTTTTAATAAATATTAAAATAATTATTTTTAAATAAATGGGTTATTTTAATTATTTAAAATGTCATCACAGCACACCCACCATCATCTTCCTCCTTAAATGCCACCGCCACCAAATCAAATCCTAAATCCGGCGGCGGTTCTGGAGGATTAGCCCTCTCCAAGTCCACCGTCTACGTCTCCAACATCGACTACTTGCTCGCCAACTCTGACCTCCACACCTTCTTCTCCACATTCGGGGAAGATCGCCCGCCTCCCCGTCCACAAGGACTGTCCCCTTCGTCCAATTCGTCCCCCATAACGACGCCCTCTCCGCCGCCCCGCCAAGACAAACGGCAAGATCCTCAATGGCCGCACCATCTCCGCCTCCATCGCCGTGGACAACGGCCGGGCCGCGGAGTTCATCAGGAAAAGGGTTTTTAAATAATTGTGTTATTTTAATTATGTCATTTTAATTTTGAAACAAAAACCGAAAATAATAATTATTTTTAGAAAGAAAATAAACTAATACTGACATAACATATAAATATAATAAACCGTTGCTTGTTAAACTTGACGTCTGATAAATAGAAACAGAGTTAAAAAAAATTGATAGAACAGATATGAAGAGTGAATTTAAAAAAAAATTATAAAAAAATAAAGATAATGAGATTTGGGATGTAGTTATAAGAGAAATATCCTTAAGATATCGCTGGCTAGCCAGCAGTAGTTTTTAAATTTTACACTCAAAATCGGTTATATGCAGGTTCTTTTTTTTGTGTTGACAGGAATATATGATTGCATTAAAATTCATTAAAAAGCGTACACATGACGTATACAGGATCGATGCATGGACGTTAGTAATATTTGTGTAATGCATGAGTACGATGTTTCAACATCCCCTCTAACCTAAAAAAAAGAAAAAATTGTTTCAACATCCTCTAATACATGTACGATGTCGAACCTTATTTCCCATAACACCCAAGGTTGTCAGAACCGGACCGATTATTGAACCAGAAACATTAATAGATTAAGGTTCAACTGGTCGAACCGATATTTAAACTGGTATTAATTAATATATATATATATAAATAATTTAAAAAAATAATACTTATACATGATTATTAAATATTACTTTTTTTTTTATTTTTAAGGATTAAATTAAAAATGTTGATAAATTTAAGACTAAATTGAAAATTTTAATAAATTCAGGATTAAATTAAAAGTTTTAATTAAATTTAAAACTCAAATTATAATTTAAATAAAAATTGGGATCAAATTATAATTTATAAAACTTTTATACCGGTTGAACCGGGTCCGATTTTTCACTAATTTTGACCGATTTTTGACCGGTTTAGACCGATTTTGACCGGTCCGAGTTAAGGGGCAAAAGAGACCATGAACCGGCCCAGACTTTTGGCCGGTCACTGGTTGAACTGGTCGGACCGGCCGATCCGTACCGGTTTTAACAACGTTGATAACACTTAATTCTAAGGTATATTTTCTTTTTTTCCTTTATTTATTTTTTTTCTTTTCAACTTTATAAAACTTCTTCGGTTTATGTTATGTCATCTACTGTCATATTGATTGCGATTATAGTACATGGCGACCTCTCAAGTTTTACGTCAAAGATATCTTTTGGAAGGAAAAAATATATAAGAGAATCCTGTAAAAATGATTAGAGTATTAAACAAATAATAAATGGCAAAAAAATAAAGAATTTATGTTTTAACAATTAAAAATTATAATTTTTTGAAATAATTACTTAAAACAATCACTTTGAGAAGAGTAATTAGGAGGCTAGAGGCTCCTATCTCTTTCTGCCATTTGGGGCCTCCGGCGCACTAATTTTATCGACTTTAAAATTAGCTCTCCCATAACCCCCAAGCAATTTGTTGTCTTTGGTCCACGAGCCCCGCTGGTTTGTGATTGAAATGCCTTTCATCGTCATCAACCAGTCCAAAGGACCGAAAGTGAGAATAAAAGACGAAGAAGGAGGGAAAGAGTCAACACCATTATGACTAAAGCCATGTGAATGGCTTTCACTATCTCTAGGAAAAAGGCATGTAACATTTCGCAATTTTCTTAATTAGATGGCTGTTCCAACGGCATAACCTAAGAAATAGACCCCAACATCTAGAGGCTTCACAATTCAGCATAATGGGTCGATAACCAACGTCTTATTGGTTTTACTTCTTCTTTTTAAAGGGAGACATTTTTATCTAAAGACAACAGTTCAATCAGGGCTACTACATAGCTTTTATTGAATATTTCAATCATCTATTGTTAATATAGTGGTAAAAATGAACCACGAATCATGTAAATAAGCGTACCGTATTATGTTTGGTTTCACTTGGTCTTAGTTTAGTATCTGTGCTGCTCTACCAATCTTGTCAGCAAAATAAGAATCACTTGCTCAAGAACAACCCGTGCCAAATATACAGAACTATATAATGCTCCATAATGGGCATCAATTTCTTCCAATTTTCTATAAGATTTTCTCAATCCATCACATAAAAAAGTTACATTAGAAAAGGAGGGAAGAAACAAAAAGAAAAAGAAAAGACCAAAGGAAGGGAAAAAAAGATGGAAAAGCCAAAAAGAACCCTCCCTTCCAGTTAGACCTAGTTAGAATTCCCTCCAAAACATTATTCATGTAAAAGCAATCCTGCCACCAAGAATTTAATATCACTTCTTATGCATTCTACTGTCAGGGGAATTATTTCGCAGGGGTGAGAGTGGCCGCCTGACGAGATTGATCCTGAGAAGTTCCTTTTCTTTTTGAAGAGCTTTCACCTTAGCAGGTAGTGTTAAAACCTTGTGAGTTGAGGGACTCAGGCTGCCACAGCAAAAGAAAGAGTCCTCACAAACAGGTTGACAGAAAGAGCAACAAAAATACAGTAGCATAATGTCATAATGTCAAACTTCAGCTTAACTTTCTGCAACTGTGTGGCACCGTCACATTCCCAAACCACCAATTGATGTCCAACCAGATACAACAATGACGAATGCCCTTACCTGTTCCACATTTTCAGCAACTTTCGACATGATTCAGGCCCACTGTTTGCCTCCAGAAATGCATGACCAGATTCAAGTTCTTTTTCACTGACCAAAGAGGCTAAAATGGAGTCGAGTGAATTCTTTTCCATGTCTGTGCTCTCAGCCGATGAATCGGCCTACAAAATGGAAAAAAAAAATGTCCATGTCACTTCTTACAAGACATAAAATTATGTTACACTGCCCAATACACAAAATCTATTGCAAATTGTTGAGGAGAGGTAACATCTATCGAGAAGGCATGAACAACTGCGCGCTATCAGAGAATATTGAACATGGCTTCATATAGCTAGGCATTTATACTAAATTTGGTCTGTAAAATGTCCAAGCATAGGATCAGGCTTTTGCCTACTGTTGGAAATACTCTAGCAGACGATTTCAATATGGCGACAATATAAGTGTCACTTCATTTAATAGAGCCATTTCTTTTCTATGCTGCTTCTCCCTTGGTTGAAACAACTCAAAAAAGCAATAGATTTGATGTTCAACTAGGTAAGACAATGCAATAGAGATATTTCAATTCTTACGGTACATCCCGTTTAGGTAAGAAATGACACCCTCACAATCCAAAATCAAAATAATACTGCTTTCAAACATAAATTCCAAAATTTTTTGTTTCCCATCAATTCCTTGTTCTCTCCGTTTCTCTGCTTACCCTTAACGCACCAAACAATCTCCTTTATCTGTTCATGCCAATCCTTAAAGAGAACATCATGTATCAGAATTCAACAATTTCCACCAAAGAAGCCTCTTTTGAAGGGCCTCTCACGAATGTTATTCACACACAAACACAAACACACAACGAAATTCTATTTCTCACCACAGAAACTGAAGACATAAAATATTACCCCTCGAGTCTCATAATCATGCTTGTAAAACTGCAATTCTTCTGATAACCTGCACAACTCTTCTTCCAATTGGCAAACCTTAATTTCTGCCTCTTTGGCCCTCTCGTCCGCCTCGTTCCCAAAATCCATCAAAGCCTCTCTGTCATTGTCATAAAGCGAACACTCCTTCTCCCATTTGCTGCACTGACTCACCAAATTGGCGCACTCCGCCGCCAATCTCTGGTTCTCCTCAACAAACTTCTTCACCGCCACCGCGTTCATGTTCGCCTCCGCCTAAAAAACCACAAACACACAGCAAACAACAAACCAATTAAAGTAACCGCCTTAATATACAACACAAAACGCACAAATGGGTGCAAACGAACCTCGACCCGGTCGATGATTTGGTCCTTTTGGCGCGAGTTCTCGAGAAGGAGAAGGCACTGGTCGCGAAGGCGCCGACGGGCCTCCTCGGAGGCGCGAATCTTTGACTGGAAAGTCTGTCTAGAAACGGGCAGGCCTAGGGTTTCATCGATCGTTTCTTTAACGTGATTGTCAATTTCTTGAGGGAGATTCATTTCTTGATGGATCTTCTCTGAGAAGAACCCTTAAATCTCTTGATTTTGATGCCCAAAAAGAAAGAAATGATCTTTGAAAAACTGAAAACCTAACCCGATTGTCGGTTATGGGTATCAAATAAAAAAGGAAACAAGAACAATACAGAGAGGGAAAAAAAATTTTAGGGTTTTCTAGTTCTTTTTGCGGGAAAATTCAAGCAAGAAAACTTTCGGATTGGGGGTTTCGGTGGAAGAAATCTTTCTTTGTTTCTTGCGTTTTCTTGTGTGAGCTCTGGTTCTTGTCATTACGGAATTCAAAAATCCAAGGGAACGACACTAGCCGTTAGAAACAGGTTTGTATGGGGCTCGTGGGCCGAGGCCCAGCCCATTCCACCAGCAAATGGGTCTGATCATCGAGCGTCATTTGCATATCCATTATCCAGGTTGAAATGCCAATTATAAATTAATTGAAAAGAACAACAGAAAAATTTCCTAGTATTTTAAAAATATTAATTAGTTATAATGGCAGTGATTATGTTTTGCCTCTTAACCCATTTTGTAGAAATTCCTATAAATGTTTTTGAAAACAAAATGCTTTCATTATTACTTTTTCGGATAAAACAAAGTAATAAGCTTCCAAACTTCAATGTAACAAAAACAAAAACTAAGACCAAATCATTTCAATAAAGTTTGCAAAACAATAAATGATTAATCCAATGGTTTTATGATTCAGATTTCAACCTTTCTTATTAATTTTTTCACTTGAACAACAGGAAACCATTCAATTAATAAAACATAAATATTGAATAGTCAAGACCCAAAACCATTACTAAGGTCGGCCAGACATCAAGTCCAACCAAAAATGGCCGAAGGCAGAGCCTACCCAAACACCAAGTCCAACCAAAAAATGACCCAAGGGCACGCATGTCCGAGTAGACTCCACAACCTCCCCTGTAAGCAAGAGAAACTGGCAACAACGGAATGCCAGTGTGAGTCCTACCCTCAATCGATAGCTCATGCCAACAGGCGCACCAGAAAGAGACACTCCATCCGACTTTGCCACCGAGCTCGCATGAAGCTGTTGGAATCAGACAACAAATCCTTGTCGTAACTGCATCTGACCTCGCCCCCACGAACCCCAAAGCCGCCATCGCCGCAGGCCACAAAAGGAAACTCGCACTATACCAACTATGCACGGCTCGATATGAGAAGACAAAAGGTATACCTCCCCTACCATCACTCCGACCATAGATGTGATCAAGGAAGGCAGGGGAGAGAAAGCTCCCACTCACAACCAACCAAGCATAGGCCAGAATGAAGATCCTTGGAACAATGATGACACTGAAACACCCCCACCAAGCATCGACTGAACACCAACTAAGACCCAAACAAATGACCGCGAACGAGCTAAAGAAGCTCCAAAAAAATGGAGCACAAAATCAAAACTCCGCTCAGCGCACGATAGTCGAGTTACGGTGCACGATAACAAGTTTGATCTCAATGAAAATTTTGGGAAGCTGGTAGATTTCAACCTCTCACTTTTAATGGCCTAGATTGTTCTCAAAATGATAATAACAATGTAAGAGAGTCCTAAGGAAAAAATAGATGGCAATATATACAACTAGGAAATATACAGCAATCTTAATTTTTAGATTTTAAAAAATATATTAAATTTTTTTAAAAAATATATTATTAAATAATATTTAATTAATAGTATATCTCTCGTATATTTTATTAAAAGCGTTCACCTAATCTTCATCAAATCCCTAACATCGAAGTACAATTAAAAAGATTTATTTCAAGTTCTAAGGTATCTTATTCTTGATTGAATTTTGTCATCATTACACACAAAAATGACACACTAATGTGATGTTTTTTTTATTAATTAACTTGATTAAAATTTCAATTCGAGTCATCTAATTCTACAAACAAAACTAAAAGTCTAATTCATTGATACACACTAATATAATTAATTGGTCTTCTTTTCTTTGGTTGCGGCACTTGCTTCGTCCATTAATGACTCCATATTCTCTTCCACCGCTTCTACCTGCAGCATTTCAATCCAAAAAATTAAGAAATGTTTTTAAGCAACGGAGACTCCAAGAAAAATGGGTTGCATACCAATATACAGGCAAGCTGACCTCACGAATAATATTGTTTTTTCTTCTAATAATATTTACCAGCTGACCTCACAAACATATACAGAACTTGGCAAACTGAACTCGCACTGGCATGTTTGGAGTGTTTTCTGGAAAGAAAATAATTTTTTTATTATTTTTTTCAATATTTTTTCTTTAATTTTTTATACTTATTTAAATAATTTATTCTTTTATTATTTTTTCTCTTAAAAATTACTATTTATTTTTTCACCATATTTTCCTTTCTCTTAACTTCCTTAACTTATTTAAATAATTTTATTTTTTTTCACTTACATTTTTTTTCTCGCCCTTTTTCTCACCTTTCTACAGCACAATAATATTATTGTGATGCAGGGCATAACTTAAGTGGACAGGACATCCATATAAGAAGTGGCAGAACTAGTACAATTGGGGGCAAGACTTTAAAAATTAAACTAGTACACCCAATAACACACCTAATAACTTTTGCTATCATTTCAATTAATTTAGCATTGCACCCGAAAGATAGTTGTATTTCAACTTTGGCCCCCTCATTATTGCTTCAATGCTCATTTATGTCTCCTTACTTGTGATTGGTGAGCGCAAAGGGACAAAGCCAGGCTGCACACCACAGAAGGTTCGGTGAAACGATACGGCTAGTGGGCCATTTAAGGCGGACCAAAGAGATTTTTCCAAGCACAATTCAACTATTTGCCAGAAGTTGGACAGGTGATTAAATTTTTGGTGCTAGGACAGGTAATTAAGGAAAAAGTGCTACAAACCGAGTTTGAAATTTGAATACATACAGTTAAAAAGTGAAAGCAAAATTTAAAGTTATGAGCTTAGGAAACTAAATGCCTCTTACAGAATAACATCAGAAAGTTTCTTGATTTTGAAAGATAAAAATTAGATAGGGCCAGCACCCTCTCAAAATAAGGAAATCTAGTCTTTTTATGGCTACCGAGCTTTATCTCAGAAGTCAGACCCCTTTTGCATCAAATTAATTATTAATCTAATCTCTCTAAAAAAATAATTTAATTATGTTTGATATTTATATTATCAAGTTCATAATATAAGGAAATGACAAAAAAAAGAAAAGGTTTTATAAACGAATTCACATAAAATTTAAAAATAATTGTTGTTGGAACATTTCAGTTGACGCCAATAATCTATCAAAAATTTTCGAATATAAAGTCATAATTTAACTCTTTGGCTAAGCAGCACTAGTTCTTAGTTTATACTTTATCCAAGCATGCAGCAAAGGAGTGGCAGGTGGCCTAGAATTAATGCGTAAATCAACAAAACTATAGAAACAATATTGCAAGACCACCAGCAAGTGTTGATATAGAGACCCGTCACGCTTAATCAGATGTCTCGAGTTCGAATTCTTAAAAATACAGTTGCGTTAAATACTTACTGAAAATTTTTTACTATCCTTTGAAATTTTACTCGTGTTGATTCAGGTAATCAGTCCATTGAACTGGACACACGAGAGATCTCAAATAAAAAAAAATAATAATATCGCAAGACCAAGCAAGATGCAACGAAGATAAAAAGCAAGGATATGTCACATAAAAAAAAAAAAAGATAAGATAAAAAGCAAGGAAGTAATTTAGGCAGTTGAAAAACCTTGTCGATGATAGTCTCTACTCGCTCAGCATCCTTATCTGTTTCTTTGGCAACAGTCTCAACATATGTTACTACTTGTCTGAGTTTGCTACCTTCGGGCAGATTTTCAGCAATGCTCTCGGCCACTTTCTCCACTTCCTCGGCCACCTTTTCTACAGTCTCAGCAACATTTTCAGCTGATTCCACCGTTGATTTGAAGTTGTCTACAAAGCCAATCCCAAACTTACTAGTAAATTCAGTGAAATGAAATTCTCTTAATTGATTGTTAGTTTATATATTGAGTGGATCAGCCCGTGATGGATTAACTGAACCAATTAAATGAATAAATTAAGGAAAAAAAAAACACAGAACACTTGAGAGGAGTTACAACTCTCTTGCAATTAACACTATAAAATAACCTTTTTGAAAGCAGGTACATAAAAAAGTAAAACAACAGAACAGAGGTTCTGGTTCGCAAAGCCAACAAACACACAGAATTTTTTTATTGATTCTAAAAATTAGAAGTTCTTGTATTGCGAAAATTAGATGATGCTGTAGTATTATCTTAATTGTGAGAAAATCCTAACTTGAAGATCTACAAAAGATAAGTCCCTCTTTTGACCAAAAAAAAAAAAGAAGATAAGTCTCTCTACTCCCATCCCATATTTTAATTTGATTGAGAATGGATCATAATTTAGCTTCTTTGAACTTTACCTCTTATCTTTAGTAATGGCCCCCATTTGCTCCTCGAAAAGGGTAGGATCACCGATACTAGAAATCCAAGGATCCAAGCATTCCTGCCAACATGCCGGCAAAACAATTTTATATACTAGTGGACAGGTAAATAATAAGTAACAAGCAATGGAAAGAAAAGAATTTCTCTGATCTGTTCCACTAAGAAAAAAGAGAAATTTGTGATCTGATACATATAAAAATCAGTTTTGTTAAGTCAGCGCTAACGCACCATCCACCAGAAAATGGATCAAAAGGAAAAGGAAAAGGAAAAGGAGACCCTGATCCAGATTCAGCACCACTGGGGACAGCCATGAGCCTGCAAGAATATTGCCTTTGACTGAGAAGGTCATAGATACAGGAAATTATTTGATGGTCACATCCTCCATAATTCTTGCAAAGGAAAAAATAGATGTACTTACTTCTTTGTTCTGCAAGAATTTTTCAGTCCCAGGCTGACAGCAGTGTAGAGTTGAAACCTGTGTTCCCCAAAGAACTGGAGTTTGTGCTTGTGCTTTGGGGTTGCCAGTGGACATCTGAGATCAGGACTAGCAGCTTCAACTCTGTGACTGTTACCGAGACAAAGGGTTGTGAAATTGTAGGAAGCAATTGATCCTGTCGTCACCATCGCTACTACTCCTGATTTCTTTGAAGTTACTTGTTGGAGACACACAAAATCACAGTATCCCTGGACTTTTCTACCGAATTCTCGCCACTTAAAAAACCGGGTTTCTGGATTAGTAAATCAAGTTATAATAATCCTAGATCCACTTTCAACACTTGATTGAAGTTTCCCAGTTTCCTATAGTTGCAAGGGAAAACACACCATGCTTTTCTATTGCAAAATTGTGTCTGCAAATGAGGAGAATAAGAAGGCTATGCCAACATGAGTGGTTTGTAACAAAGTAAAAGGGACTTTTTGGTAAAGATAATTACTTTAGAGCCCAATTATAAGTGGGAACCCAGCACATACGCACATGCACACACATCATGCGCTGTACCTAAGACGCATATGTCTGGTCGTGTTTCACAATTTATGCGTGCGCATTCAATCAGGCCTACTTTTTTGTCGTGCTCTATAGTTGGGACTTTAAGGCTATGTTTGGAATGTAAAAGGGATGAGGAGAGAAAGTGGAGAGAAAGAAAGTGATGAGAAAGAAAATAGAGGAAGAGAATGTAATTTTTTCTTATACTGTTTGAAGTGACAAAAGAAATGTGAGGAAAGAAAGTGAAGAGAAAATAATGATTTGTTTGGATATGAGGAGAAATTGAAGAGAAAGAAAATTTTTTGATTACAAATGACAAATATACCCTTATTAAAATTAACATTTGGATCACGTTTTTTTTTAAGATAATTAAAGATAATTGAAGGCAAAATTTTTTAAAGATAATTAATTTAAAGATAATTATTATGATAAAGATAACTTTTTTTTAATTAGATAATCACGCTTTTCTTATTTTTAAATTACAAAGAGTCAATTGTGCGTAAGGATGACATCTATGATTATTTGGAATGCTACAGTATCAACCATTTGGCATGTGTTTTGATTTTCTGGCATTTTTTCCAAAAGCAAAAGAACAAAAAAGAAGCTAACGTGAGTTGGAACAAACAAAGTATAGCTAGAGTGAGTAGCCTGAAGTGTACGCGTTGCGGTGAAAAAGTGAAGAAATTATGTGTGAAATTATGTGTGAAAATGGCATGAAAAATCGCACAGAAATTAAATTTGAAGATGCAGAACATCTCTGCTGCTCGCCGTCAACATTGTTTGCATATTTCCACAGCCATCGTTTCTTCATCTAACTTAGTTTATAAAAAGCGAGGGCAGGTTCGTCTTTTAACTGTTTTAAAGCACATTTTCTCCACCTTTCTCTCCTTGTCGGAGAGATTATTCGTACTGTACGGAAAAGCCTTATTTTCTCCGCCTGTCACCTCCCTTTTCTATCCTCTGCATCTCCAAACAAGAGATTATTCTCTTCTTCATGTACTTTTCTTTCCTCTCCTTTTCTTTCCCTTACTTTCTTTCCACACCAAACACACTGTAAGGGCTTTTATTTATGTTTCTTTTTTTTTTTTTTTTTTTTTTTTTGTTAGTGTTCAATCGACGTCAGCTAGTACCACAGATTGAATCTTGTGTGGTTGTTGATTAATGGGAAGGCTGCATGAAGAGCTTGGGAATAGAGGAAAGATGTTATATATTCAACCAATCTTATTGCACATTCAGTCGACTTTATTGCACATTTAGTTTGATAAAAAGAAATTTGAAAAAAATGTTAACCACATATACCGTCATTTATGACTGGACGGAGGCTCTATCTATGTATTTCGTTTCTTGCATAAAATGTGTGTATCAGATTTTTTATTACAGCGAGTGATCTTCTTTGACTCTTATACCTGTTTTGGGCACATTTAATTCATTCCTTTTCTTCATTTCAATATTTCTTTTACTTTTGTTCTAAAAATAGTATGTTTTATTTGTTTTGAATGTTGAGCACAATAATGTAGATATGTAATTTATAGCACGTGAAAAAATATAAAATTAATCTAATATTTGATTTATTTTTTTTAAATTTAATATATTTTTATGATCAAAAATTTAAATTTTATGTACCAACTTTATATTTATTATTATGTATCTACGTAGATTTTCCTCGATATATTTTGTGCATCAAATATCTCTTCTTAATTGGCAGATTAATTCACAACAATAAATAAATAAATAAATATATATATATATATATAAATATATATAAAATAACATAAATAATATAATAAAATAATTCTCTCCTCTTTAAAATGTCAATCTTTTTTTTATAAAATTACAATATAAAATCTCCAAAATACAAGTTAAAACTAAAATCATTGTATTATCTCTTGGACACTAAATATGTTTCATATGTAAATTGTAACAAGCACCTAAATCTAATTTGAGTAGAGCATCATAATTGAGTTAATGAAAAGTACACGAGATGCGGGCCCAAGGGTTGAAATATAAAGTTTTGGCGGCCGGAGTTTCACAATGATTTCAGATTTCCATCAACCTTGCCAGATATATATATATACAGTGACTGAAACCTTGCCAGATTTTTCTTTTTTTGATTGAAATAGATTCATTGCATTAATATTCAGTACATTTATACATAGGACTAACATAAAGTGTCGAAAATACTTGCTTAAATCAAGAAAGTGAAAATGGCTCAAAAGGCCTACATAATATATGGTCAAACTGACCATTAATCAGACAGAAAGAGAGTCTCAAACAACCTACCAAATTAAATTCGGTTAAAGAAAGTTGCATGAAGCAGCACATACCGTACTTCGGCGGACCTACATCAAAAATCGTTTGAGAATACCACGTAACAATTTCTGAAACAAACAAAAACATAACATAAACAGACAAACATATATTACAAGTCACCAAACTCAAACAAAAGCATTTCCTATCCAATCCAGTGGAGGATACGGTGATCAATAACGGCGACGCTGCTGGCCGAATGGCCGGGGGCGGCGAGCACATGGTCAGCGAAGAAGTTAGGGTGTGTTTGGAGTGGAGGGAAGGGTGGGGAAAGGAAGAGAAAAGAAAAGAAAATAGAGAGAAAATAAAATTGTTTGGAGTGATAGAGAAAGTGGAGAGAAAGAAAGTGTGGTGAAAGAAAAGTGAATAGTAATTTGTGAGAGAAAAAGTGAAGAGAAAATAAAGTTGTTTGTAGTGGTAGAAAAATTGAAAGAAAGAAAGTATGGTTAAAGAAAAAATGAATAGTAATTTGTGAGAGAAAAAGTGAAGAGAAAATAAAATTGTTTGGAGTTGTGTAGAAAGTGAGAAGAAAGAAATATAAGAAAGAAAAGTATATGGTAATGATTATGTTTTTCTTTCTCTCCCTCCTTTTCCTTCGCACAACAAACAGACCCTTAGTGTGGGCAGTGGCAACAGTTGCTCCGGTAGAGGCGGCAAAACAGAAGACGACGCTGGTAGCTCAAACTCAAGCTGCAGCGGCATAAACCTTGCCAGATTTTGAAAGGTATAACCATGTGCTGGGATATATGTGCTTATCCATGTGGATCCCGCTGCCCTAAGATGCGGCCTTAAGGCGTCCCATTTTCAACTTGAAAGGGAATTCTTAGCTTTGATAATATTTTTTAATGTCCATTGATGCCAAAATTTCATCTTTTCTTTGGACTAATATAGACAAAGACTCCCAACTGCACTGCTCTTATAATTGCCGAGTGGAGGGGGTTTGTGGAGTTGTAGTAGAAACAGACTCTTAACTAGTTCTACAGAAGATTACCAAGATTAGGTGGAAGCTTGACTCCTATAAATTAATTATTGTTGAATGCTTGGAATATATTAATCAGGATTGAGAGTATCATTTACAACATATAGTATAAGAAAAAAATTTTTGTGCAGACTTCCTAATAAGTTTTGGGGCTGATTCTAAGATTTTTTAAAGATTAGAGAGAAATTTCTACTTATTATAAAAGTATTGTTGCGCTCTGATTTAGTAGGGTTGCAACTCCCAGATGAGGCTAATATGCTAGCTTAGCTAAAGTTTATTTTATTTTATTTTTTTCCGTCATTGTTATCAAAAATAATTATAGATATGAGTGCAAATGGAAGGTCTTCTTCTCCTGTTAAACTTCATAATTCAGAGATTTACTTTGCTGTTGCCATAAGCGGACCCTATCAATCCTTTAATCCACAATCCATTCATTTTTAGTCAATATTACAACCAAGTTTGGTTCGTAATTCCTTAATTTGTTTAATTATTATCTCTTTTTATCTAATGTTTAATTATTATCTAAAATCCCCTTCTGCCCTTATTATTGTTTACCAACTCACAATGTTGAAGACAGAGAGACGAGCCACAGGTCAACGCTAAGGGATGGGCAGGGTTAAACATCTATCTTTTTTTTTTTTCTTTTTTTTTTTTGTCAAAGTCTTTTTCCTTTTTTTTTTTTTACCAAATTAAATAACTATTTTTTTTAAGACTACCTAATATCCAACTAATGAGCTGACTAATTTAGATCAAACTGAAAAAAATTTTGAAAAAGGTAAACATTTCTCATAATTATTATTTTTTGGTCTAAAATCGCTCAGTATTCAGTTCAATGGGCTGACTAATTTAGACTGATTTGGACAGAATTCTGAAGAGCGGTAAAATTTTTCAGTGAGTATTTAACGCGTCTGTATTCATAAAAATTTGAACTCGAGACCTCTGACAAAAATTTCTCATAATTATCTTGAGGCCCTAAATTAAACAGATCGAATTAAACAACTATCTTTTGTTGGCTAACCTCCAACCCAATCGAGGCCCAACCCATAACATTTACCTTTTCATTGTGCCTTTCAGGATGGGCCTAATTTTAGTATACCAAACTGTTTACGTTTACACTTGCTGGCATTACCAAAAAAAACAAAATATAAAACAACAGCATGAACCAAGCAAATAGGCTTGACCAAATTATCTCTTAAAGACACTCAACTAATTAAAATTTAAGTTTTTGTTTTAAAAATATTGAATTCAAATCTTTAAAAATAAGGAGTAAGATTTATGAGAAGGAATAGCTACTCCTATTATATAATTTATGACTCGATGAACTTCCTAATAAACCAATAATAATAATAATAATAATAATAATAATAATAATAATACAACAGTTAGGCAGGAATAAAATATTCGCTCCAGTCTATTTGCTTGCTGTAATTTGGTAATTGTTTCTTGGAATTTAAAATGGAAACCTTTAATTTTAAAAGCGTCTCCACAACAGTTTAGTTATTCTCTCCCTCTTGACCCCAAAAAGAAAAAAAAAAAACAAAAACAAAATCACAGTATTATGAAATTATGGTTTACCAATTTTGCTCCAAAATAATTATGGTTTATTAATTAGTTCAGAATAAGCTAAGTGCCAAAAAACGTTTTGCCCAAAAAATATTGTCCATCAAACAAACAGAATCCTAATGCAACTTATTTTACAATTGCAATGCTTAGTACCAAATCAAAACCCATCTAAGATTTCGCCATGCTATGCATCATTGCATGCCCAATTCAATTTGTTGATTTCTGTCTTGCATAGGTTATTTTTATGTGAATAATAATAAAAATTTATGGGAATAAGCTGTCATTGAGTGAGGAGATATTGGGTTCACGCTCAAGATTGTTAGTAAATTCGCAAGAAATCCATAGGTCTGTCAAATCTTCTCATATTGTTGGATTCCTTTTGTTCTATCCTAAAAATTTGAAGATCCTATTCCTCTTCCGGTGACAATTTTTCGATGACAACAAGCATGCAAGAATGATTTTGGTCTACACAATAAACTTTTTGATGGTATTTATCTGAGACGTTTTTCAAGGTCGAAAGTAGCGTATGAAATGGTATCAGAGATGCTATTAATTAACGTTATATCAAGGTCTCAAATCTCAATCATTAGTAGCTAGCAGAATTCCCTTTTAAGAATATATAAGTTCTGAATACCATCATGAAAACAATTCTGTTGTCGTCCTATTGGTTGTGTGGCAAATATGAAAATATTGCTCTATAGTTGTAACTTGAGAGGCGACATAATTGTTTCACTGGTGTTCTACATAAATATTTATTCTCTTTGCTCTCTGTTATTTTATTTATTTATTTATTTTTTAACTAAATTTTAAAATTTTAAGTTTAGTTAAAACAAAGAGTCTACATTCTAAAAGACAGGAAAATACAATATAATTTGTTAACTAGATCAATCTTGAGATTGCTCAAACTTTGATTTAATTTAAGAGCTTGAGCGGAAGATTAATGTCAAAGGTAAAATTTTGTGGGTACACGTTGTTCATTCAACCAACTTGTAAGTTTGCATCATGAACTAGCAACGTTCATATAGTATTTAGAGATTTTCTAAACTTCGCATGCAGCTGTACGCTTTTGTTCTGCATTCATATTCGACTGGGCAGACACTACATATGATGCACGAACTTTAAGAAATTACTTAGTAGCCTTGATAGTGACATCCTACCAAAACGGAGAGAGCAGAACTTAAAAAAAAAGTGTCATCACTCACGGAAATTAAACGTTTGAAATTAAGAAACAAAACAAAATATATTGGAATAGTTGTTAAGTGATATTCTAATGTTTAAAATTTAAGATTTCTATATTGAATATAATAGATTCTAATTTTGAGAAGGTGACTTTATAAAAATAAAAAAAATTATTCTATTATGTAACTTAAGGTTTAATTAGCCTCTTAATAAATAAAAAAAATATTAAATACAATTTTTCCAAGTCGTGGCAACAAGCTAACTAATAATCGAAAAGTTTGGCCGATCGAGATATAATTGATCCTCCAATTGAAGTTCCCAAAATTGCCCTTTTTACTTGTAAAGCTTTTTTATGTTATTGGCTTTTAATTGTTGATATTTCTTAAATCATTTCTCATCACATGCATCATCTTTTTTCTTTATCTATAACTTCCTTTAATTGTTAATTTTGTTTTCTCTTTTAGGTTAATCTTTTTTACCACAAAATTCAATTTATATTAAGTTAATTTTTGAAATTATTTTATTTTATTTTTTATTTCCCATTACGCAAACATCTAAATATTTTTCTCAACATTGATGTCTGAAATTTTTGTATATGAAAATTTAGAATATAACCATAATACTAACTCCAAAATAAAAACATTGTACAGAATTAAAGTGGAACAATACAAAACCCCAAGTACGTCCTGTAAACGAAATTTCACATAAAATTGGGAGAGAATTGAATTTAGGACAAAGCCATGAATTTTCCTATAGGATGGTGCCAGCCTACCAAACACATAAATTTTCATTCATCGGTAAGCTTTTAAAGTCACAAGATTCTTCAGCCTGTTGATTGCTTCACATATTCAAATCAAAACAAAATGACAACAACTAACCAATAACCCCACGCAAGTAAAATAGTTTGCTGATCGATGTTTCTTTGCCGGTTTCTCATTTTCTTAAGCTTCTGGGTCTCATCAATGAATGGCAATGAGACTCGGGAAACTATTTCCAGCTCCGACACAAACAAACCAAACTGGAGACTGCCAAGGTTTCTGTGAAGCAGCCTGTCCTCAAAGCTGCTACAATTTCCTGTCTCCCCCACCACCACCTCCACATCCATTATCCCAAACCCCCAACGTAGCACCATATGTGATCGTTGTTCTGATTATACTAGCCATCCTTTGCCTTGCTATTAGTATTTATCTTCTTGTAGTGAAGTCACGGTCTGGTTGGTTCAGATCAAGGAATAACAGGCAGGAGCCAGAATCACAAACAAATAATAGAGATGAAGAGTTGCTTGATGAAATCCGGACGGTCGTTCATCCAGTATGGTTCATCGCCAGAATGGGTTTGCAACAGTCAACTATCGATTCCATCGCTGTTATAAAGTACAGGAAGGGTGAAGGGTTGATTGAAGGCACTGAGTGTTCAGTTTGCTTGAATGAGTTTCAAGAAGATGAGAGTCTCAGGCTGTTGCCCAAATGCAACCATGCCTTCCACATATCTTGTATTGACACCTGGTTGAGGTCTCATACAAATTGCCCCTTGTGCCGCGCGAACATAGTTGATGTTGTAGTCGACGCTCCCTTGATTTCAGTGAACAGGAATTCTGATATTTTAAATGCAGTTGTCGGCCCCCAGGTGGAGAATCTCGAGACTAATGTGGAATTGGGTAATGCTCAGGAGAGGAATATTCAGGCTTGTGAAAGCAGGGGTGGAGCAGGGGACGAGGAGGGTGAGGTACGACATGTCGGTGATAAAGGGGATTCAAATGCATTAGGCCTACACATTGTGAGATCTGGAGAAGGGTCAAATGTTCCTCGCGAGACAATTTTAAAGGAGGAAGTGGATTCTGATGGTAATGTTGATCGACAGCTTGCTTGTGAAACGGATGATGACAATAAGGAGGTGCAAGATGATACGCAGCAAACAAGAAGGTCTTTGTCATTGGATTATTTGACAGATGCAAGTTTGCGTCTTGATGCAGACAATCATAGCCAAGTTGAATCACAAGGTAGTTTGGCCAATCAAACAGAAAATACATAGAAAAAACAGGTTCAGATGTTGTTTCAAAAAAGTATAGCCATCAGACAATAAATACACAAAGCGATCGAGCTTCAACGAAAAGATCGTCATCATCCTAGTCAAGGGTATATATTTTCGTCGAGACAAAACCAAAGCAGGAATTGAATTCTTCCCATGTAAGTGCAAATTAAGGTTTCGCTCTTTGGGACAAATAATTAAGATGCAGTATTTACAAAGAGTTTCATAATATAGACACAAAAATTAGATATAAAATGATGACACGAGTTTACAATTTAAATCTAAACCATTAACAATATAAGATACACAATTCATTCAATGGTTAAGATTTAAATAGTAGAAATGTATCATCATTTTGTTTTTAAATTTTGTATTTATATATTTTTTTTCCATCTAGAAAATGGACATAATCTCGTGAAATTTGATAAGCTGTATTTCTCTAGTTCTGCCTTATCCGGTAGGTACAGAAAACAAGCTAGTCATTCATGCGTCACAAAGGGACTGCATCAGGTGAAAAAGTTCATGTCATGCGTATCACAGTAATAGATCACGAAGCTGCATTGGCAAATGGTCATTTGTTTTGAGGGCTTAAGGAGAGCTCTGAATGTTTTCAACATATGACCCAATTCTTTATTACCCTTATTTTATCAGACGACTTATCTCAAATTTGAGATGGTTATTATTTTTGCTTGTAAAGACGTTACTGAGGTAAATATACTAATTTGGTTTGGCAAATGTACTAACCTGGATTGGGAAAAACTGATTAAGCTCTAGCAAAAGAAATAATTGAGGTAGGTGTCAAAGCATATGAAATGTTACCGAATTCTAGTTGTTGAGTACACATATTCATGTACAACTGTGACATATGAAAACTGGCAATGATTAACACATAGCAATTCCAATGTTTTTTTTTTTTCGTTCCCCGAAATTGTTAGAGTATCTAAGGATACTTTTTAAGCATTTTCTGTAAGTTGAGAAATTGGAATTTCAAGTTAAAGGTCATTTAAGCTCAAAAGAAAAAAAAAAAAGTTAAACGTCATTTAGTCAAAAGACAGTTCGGGTTATCTTCATATAGAGGCTAATGCCTTTAGCAGCTAGCAAGTTTAATTGGGCTATAGGGGGAAAACGACAAGAGATAATACACGGTGTGTTAGGTTTTAATTTTAAAAATATTATTAATGTTACTGATTTAAAAAGTAAAAATATTAGTGTTTAGTTAAATTTTATTTAGGCTGTTGATTTTTTATGAATAATTTAAAAAATAATTAAATAAAAAAGCAAATAAAAATTACTTTTCAAAAATATCCGCAACTAATATATTTTATATGGCAAGATTACCCTCTATATCTTATCTTAATTTTTACCCTTTTTGCCTCTCCAAGACTGCCACGTTTTATTTTCTGTGGCTATACGTGAAAAGGTTTTAATGTGCACGTACTCTCTCTCTATCCGTCAGCTACGTACAGCATTATGGATCTTACATTGAGCCTAATTGATCTTCAAGCGAAATTATGCTGTTCTTTTAATTTTAACTCGTGTCAAATTGAAATTACATTAAATAGCATTATTGAAAATAATAAATTACACAGCTACCAAAAAATAAATAATTATAATAATGATATTATTTATATTATGTCTTGGTCTACTGTAATAAAACTAATATGAGTTGATCTTCAAATGACAAATTTAATAAATTTTTATTTATAAACATATAAGACACATTTTTTTTACAAGACTAAATTAGATTAACTAAAGATAAACATATTATTTATTTTAATAAAATAAAAATATAATATTTAAAATAATTATTTTAATATTTAAAAAGCAATGATTAGTGATATTCTAACTAAATACTTTATTTATCAACAACAATTTTAATAAACAATAATTAATAATTAGTAATAATAATAAACAATTAATATCGGATAAACCAAACGCCCCAAAATTTTCATTGCCTGGAACACCTATCTAAACTTCTAATCTTTAGCCCTTTTCGATGGCTAAGCAAAATAACAATATTTCACAGAGAAAAGATAGTTGGCCAGTTGGGTTCTTTGTGCCCTTTTCCTCGGCCACTGCGTCGGATAAGATTGTAAGATTTTTTTTTTTGAGCTAAAGATTCTAACTGACATAAAAGTTCTAGGCGGTTTATGGACTCCAATCACTGGGAAAGTGGATTTATGGGCCAACCTTCAGGCCTGCTTTTGAGGACTGGCTACTTTCTGGTTCGCGTGGCGGAAGCTATTACAGACCACGGACCATATTGATATCTTTCAACTTCGGACCGGCTTATTTTTGTGTTTAATTTGAAGAAAATACAGCTTTGGAAGCTCAATCTACCATGAATGGCTCGAAACTTTGTGCTAAATTTCGACCCTAATTTCTGCACCCTTTTTTTAATTTTTATTTTTTTAACGTCCTTTCTATCCCTTTTGTGAAAGAGTTTGGGCACTTTCGTCCGCCAGTGGATATGTAATCATCTTCTCCTTTTTCTGTAAAAATTAACCAGAAGTTTTATAACCATTAGCTTTTCTATAATCAAGTCAGAAATTATGGAGAATATTAATTAATTATCTGCATTTTGAGTCTACTTTCACACTCACAGTAATTTTTGTGCACTTGCAATCATTCCATCGACGAAAAAGATTTCCAATAATTCCAAGGAAAGTTCTTATAATGCAAAAGAATCTCATGGGGCCTACGGCAATCGATATATGTTGACAGGCGATTATTCCGCGAACCTATTATTGTAATTAATAAAGACATCCGAACATCGTTTATTGTTTCTCTATAATCGGATAAAACGTAAATAATGTTTGATCTACCAAATTCGCGGGACCCCTAATGTGACATGAACGTTTATATATATAGTTTAGGATATGTTTGATTTCATGAGAAATAAGTGGGAAAGATTTGTATGAGAAAAAAACACATCATTATTACTATTTACTTTTTTAACTATTCTTTTTCTCTCACAATTTTCTCATAAATTTTAATAATTTAATTTTTTCACAATTTTTTCTCTCATTACTGTTTATTTTTCTTTTTTATCATTTTCTTTCACACAATTTTCTTATCAATTCAACCAATATAATTTTTTCAGAACATTTTCTCTTATAAATTATTATTTATTTTTCTTTCCTATTATTTTTTTCTCACAACTTTTTCATTAATTTAAATAATTTTATTTTCTCACAACTTTCTTTCTCTATCCAAATACTTTAATAAAGTTGAAGAAACCTATCAATTAGCCAAAGGGCCACATGGCATAACATTATATTACAATTCCCCGAAAAAAATGGAGAAAACTAGAAGAGATTATACATTTTCATGGCCTAAAAAACCCATCTAATCTTCTAATTTTTATTCTTTTTCGACCGCTATGCATAATAATACACACACACACACACACATATATATATATATATTTCTCTTATTTAGATCTCTATAGTTGATACCTTAGTATACTTTCAATCAAGTCCTTTCTTGAATAATTTGTTAATTACCTTCTTAAGCATAATGAACAGATGTGCATAACGTGGGTGGATGTTATATTTAGTATTTATTGGTTTATGATGTGTAGCTCACAATCCTATGGCCAAAATTTTAAAATTTTCGTTTCATAGTTTAAAAGCTGAAATTTCTGAAAGATAACTGGAAATGAAGTGAAATTTTATGGGTCTGAACACCATTACCTAAGAGACAGTTGGGTGTAGATGTGTAGTCATGTCCACATTTTCGGTGCCATATAAAAATCCTAATGGAAGATTTTATTTCATTTTTTCTTTGGGTTTGTAGGTTAAGGTTTTAACCTTAAATCTGAGACTAAGAACTTACGTAAATTTGTTATTATGTTGACCTAGCCTTTTAACTCACAAAATAGAAGTCAAATCCAACCTTAAAAGTTCAAATAGAAAGCAAGAAAAGTTTCGAGAGCATATAATAAAAATCAGGCTAAAATTTCAGGGACCAATTTCAACTTCTAGCCCGACCAAGGCGTTAGTCTACCTAGAAGCCTCTTTTTAAAACTTTCGTGCTGGCATCGACTTACTCTTGTTTTCGTCTCCTAGCCGGAGCTTTCCTAGCTCTCCCCCTTTTCCCCTAAAATGAGAACAAAAATATAATCGATCTTAAACAATTTGGTTATCGACTGAACATAAAAACTGAAGAGTTATGACTATATACTTTTGATGCAGATGTTGAAACCCATTTGCTAAATGTTATGGACAATAATATATTATATTCATGGGAGAGCTATTGATTGAAAAGTTCATCAAGTACATATCGTCCATTTATTTGAAGAGGAATGCACCTAAGACAAGATGTTTCTCTCTTTCTTTATTGCCTGAAATGAAAAGTCACGAGGACTCTGTAATTAACGTGTAAGATGGCTTGTTTTTTCAATAATTAGTAACAAAATTAAAGCAAATCATATTATCAAGCATAAGTCCCACTACAGGGATAGAGAAGAGAAATAGGTACAGAGACTGCATGTGTATCGATTTTTTTTGTAAAAAAGTTAATGATGTGCGTGTAGTCAAGTAAAATGTGCAGCAACATTTTTAAAGGTTATATGTTTACGTTAGCAATATTTATATTTTATCTTAACTGTATATACATAATATTTTTTTAAGAAAAATATTTTTTTCCATTGAACATACGGGAAAAGAAAAAGAAAAAGAATAGGGAAACAGGGGGAGATAGAAAGTGGGTCCTAGGAATTGCTTTAATTTTTTTAAAAAATACATACAGTTAAAATATAATATATATACAACTAACAAAAAAAAATGTATATATAACTTTTAAAAATATTGTCTGTACATTTTAAAATAAAATATACATACATCTATTAAAATAATTGTGCACATATTGCACTTGATTGTATGTATGTTATAAAATAACAATAATAATAATAATAATAATAATAATAATAGTAGGAAGTGCGTAAGACTCACGTCGGTCTCTCCACCCATCTGAATCCTCGGTCTCTGTAGCAATATAAAAGAGGAAGGGCCAGTTGAAGACATTGATAACAAAATGCTTGAATTTAAAAATTATGTGATAAATAATTAAAAAGTAGAAAATGATTATGCAAAAAAAAAAAAAAAACATAAATAAAGCTGGTCCCTGACAAAATAGTGACTGTCAAGTACTGATTCCTAAACATTTTAACATTTGTCCAACTTTTATTGACTTGAACATCTGAAAAAATCTAAGTAGTGGCAATTAATGGTGATCTCGGCTCAGGCTCCTCCAACATCTAGCAATGTCCCTTTGAATTCTTCCACGAACTGATTATTGTATATTGTAATTAAGTTGACCAAAATGGAGATATACATTCGAGTTTGTTATTAAGAAAGGCAGAGAGATACTTTTACCATTCTGGGGACAACACAACAGGCCCTTTTGCACTTCCACTCCCTTTTCAAGAAGACAAGGCAAACAATGCAAAGTTCAAAAGTTTATAATATCATCATGTGGGACTGCAAAAGAGGGGAAAAACACCACTACTACTCAATAACATAAGGAATCGAAGAGGATCAATTTGGATATGGTGGGTAATTATGAGAAAGACGGGTAGATGATCCAAACAGAAAAGCCATTTTGAATAGGAAAATGGAACCCACTCATGGCACAAATGGTAAGTTCTTCACAATTGAAAGCTTGTGCTTTTGGCAAAAAGTATGTCTAACGAAGTTCCGTGTGAGAGCGATGCTTGAAAGAAATAAGAACAATGCAGTGCTGTCATAGCAAACTTTTTTTCCTTCTTGAGGGAAGCAGCCTATGTGGAAGCAGTCATCGTTATGCCTCAATTGCATATTTCGGACGTATGTGAAAGTGAACTTTTTTGGCGTTCTAATTTTCGTGCTATCAAGCGACACAATGTTCATGTCATGTCAAAGTGAGTTCATTTCTCGAATTAAAAGATTCTTAATTATTATATTGTCACCAAGTTAGTGATTTTGTAGTAGAACAGCTGCATTCTTAATTCTAATAATTAAGGTTTAAATTCTCACACTAATAAATTAAAAATTTTAATTACATTAATTGTATTTAAGATAAAATTCTCAAAATTCAAATTTTAACACACTCACCCAGCTAAATGAGCTACTTTTTTGGAGAATTAGCATGAAATTCTGCTAGATTGTTAGCAGTACTAGGAGTACGTATTTAAACCTGTAATAATTAACTTGTGAGGAATAGGAATAGGATTGGCAAAAGAATTTTCAGATGCATATGTATTTATTCCGAACCCCTGCATAATTTGAAGTCTCGCTCTCACATGTGAACGAGACTTACCCAACTTAGGTGAAGTCTGTGGTGGGCCAAATTATTCGCACATTGCTCGTCCTTGAGGCAATGATTCATCTATAATTGACTCAATATTGGGGAATGTGGGGTCGTTTTGTTTTTTCAAAGACTCTAGAAAGGTCACTTGGTGGTCATTTTCATTGAAGTTTGGGTGGCAAAACACCCTTTAAGTGAGGGGCTTGCTTGATTTTGAGCCGAATACTTTCAATTCCCCGCACATAATTGAGTTAATAATTAAAGAGGAAAAAGAAAGCTTGTACTTTGTCCTTATTTCGCCTTTTTTTGTGAAGCACGGTCTACGGAGATATCCATATCTTGCCAGGCAATGTATAAAATGATGTCACAGGAAACACACACATGATTAATTAGTTGTGTTGATAAACTGTATGGCGTGGGCAAAACGGTCACGCAATGCAGAGTACACTAGTTCACCAGCCAATAAGCTGAGAGAAAGTATTTATTAATTTTATTTATATATTTTTTATAAGTATTGTATACATATGTTTTTATATGTAAAATATATATAATTTTTATTTTAATTGGATCTGATTTAAAAATTTATTTTTATATTTTAACTGCATCAAATTAGAAATGAATTAATTGTCTTACACTTTTAAGTGCAGTGTGAATTGACCTCAATTACAGCATTTGTGGAGACAAACTTATATAAATGATTTCCTAAGTTTTGACTCTATTTCAAATTAATTGTAAAAGAAAATTTCATGCTAATGGGTACTTGAAATTTATTTCGCTTCTTTTTTTTTTTTTTTTTTGGAACCAATATTTCGCTTCTATTTTATCATAAAGCGATTTATATTTTGCGTGAAGATCTGATTGCATGCTGAATGTTGATCTGATTGCGTGAAGATCTGATTGCATGCTAAATGTTGACATCGAGATTAACATGGATGTGAAACAGAAATTCAACGACTTTGACGAGCAGAATTTAGGATACTTCATTTCAAAACATGAGATTCTTTTGAAAGAGATTTTTCAATGTATAAAATAGTGAGGTACTGGGTGAGTGGTAAGACGTGTAAATAAGTGCTTCTTATAAAATCCTTTAACAATTTTTGCGAGAGGATCCTCGGCGGAGCTCGAAGGAACGTCGGCTAAAATGTCAATAAAAATTATCCATATGGAGACCAAAACTGAAAGTAAAGCCAAAAAAAAAAAAAAAGGGAAATTCTTTATAACAGATCAGAATTAACGCACGTCCCTAATTAATTAATTACATGGGAAAACAACGCAAATTGGGTTTACAAATTAATTTCTGCTGGAGCAGCTTCCACTTCAATCCTGTGTAGCAGATCGTTAACTGCAGCCGCAATCTCGTCCACTGTGGTCAGGTGACACCCTTCCTCGGCCTGTTCAGTTGCCCAAGAAAAATAAGTTAAATCCCCAAGTAATAAAAAAATAATAATTTAGTGCATGCAATCCTAAATGAGTGTATATTCCTTTCAAATTTTTTCTTGGGATGTGCTTTTTTTAAGAAAGTAAAGTAACAATAAAAGAAAAGAAAAATGTAAGGAAAAGAACTTATCACCAAACGTAAAAAGAAATAAAAGTAAAAAAAAAAAAAAAACGAAAACTGGACATTAATTGAATGGTTAACGGAAAGTGCCCTCTTATTTTTGATTGGGGCTCCCCCTTCCTCATGACAAAATAGGAGAAAAAAGAGCAGTCAACAGGGAAAAGTTGACTGATTTGACCGCATAAATTATCAGCTGTGCTGACCTTGACACTAACTGAATAGAGAACCATTTGATCAATGGCGGTGACAGTGAGGTGCAGAATGCTGAGCCTTAAGCTTTGCAAGCCAGCCACCATATTCAACAGCTGCCTCGGCCGTTTCTCGGACAGTATCTTAAGATTGGCATGGCTCTCCACCATGGTCACTTCTATGTCTGCCGCTGCCAGTAAATGGGTCCCGGGCACCGACTCGTCGGCCATGGCTGAAGACTGAGTTGCAAGCCTTGAGTACTGAGGGAAGGAGAAGAAGTCGGCCAATGGCGAAGAGAAGCCATTGACATCTACTTGCTTCCTGGTCCGTTTGTGGCATTCCATGGTCTGCAAGAGCTGCTCTAGCTCCTTCACAAAATTAATGGCGCCTCCAATTATGGATGCTTGGTCTCCCTGTTGTAAAAACAACACAAATTTGTAAAAAAGTTTCATGTTAAAACTACTCATACAAGATTACCAATCAATGGGATCGATCTCCTCCTCCAAATTATTAACAGAAGATCGGATAGGACTTAAAAATATATTATTTTTTCCACTTTGAAACGGAAACATGCTATAAATTTTTTATGGGGACCGACCCTTTGGACATAAGAAGAAGGCATCAAAGACCTCATCACAGCAAGATACTCATTCATTTGTTTCCTTCGGTTGCGCTCAACAGCAATGTGAGTCATCCTCTGGTTCTCAATCTCCTCCTTGTTCCTTGCTCTCTTTGTTCGCCTTCGCTTTCTCCGGCCAACACTCATTAGTGGGGGCTCCATTGTTGTTGCCGTAGTTGGCAGTATAGTTCCAGCAAGGAGAGGAGATTGGTCAACAGCACAATCATCCGTTGACGAGGAATTGGGATCCCACTGATCTTTGGCACGTTGCATCATCGACGGAGATGGTGAATCCCAATTTGCATGTAGACCTTGTTGTTCTATGGTGGTGTTATTCTCGCCGAGAATCCCCATAAAATCCTTGTTATATTCTTGTAGCAAGGAAGGGTCGTCATAGCCCCAAGGTCCTCCAACTCCCAGTGAGTGACAATCCCCGTGGCCATATTTGCTATATGGATCAATCCCTTTTGCGTACACCACGGCCTCTAGTGCCATATCTAAAATTCAACTTTCTTGACTTGGAGATAATCAAACAGAAAAACAAAGTTGCTGAAGCCTTTTGTATTGTCTTAATCTCAATGTCTGTTTCTCACTATTAAGAAGCCAGCAGAGACAAGAGCAGAAAGAAAGGAGCTTAAGAGTGGAAAAAGCCACCAGCTATAATACAAGAAAAGGCACTCTGCAGGTAAAGTATTGAAAGGAGAGGAAATAACAAGTGAAACAGCTGATAAAATGGTGGTGTTTCCTTGTAAGAAACCCAAAGCAACTTTTAAGACATAAGCCCCCCCCACCCAACAAAATACAACATACCCAAAAACCAAACAAACTCACTTTTTATCAATGGCTTTATGAAGAAAGAGGAGTGACTTTTAAAGACTCTTAATCAAATCCCACAAAAGCTACAGCCCATTGCACGTGAGATTGCATTGTGGACTACTACTCATTAGACAGGAGAAAGTGAGAGAGATTCTCTCGGCACTCTCGAGTAGTACATGGCAACTGCTGGCCTGCTGCTGGAAATTATTGACATGCCTGGGAGAAGCCCCAGTTAATAAACAAGAAAAATGTGGGTCCAATTAATTTAATCAGTATTAGTGACAAAAGCATATTCCAGTTCACAAATATAGATTTATAATTAGCGTCCTAAATGACTGTCATCTCCTTTGACAAATAGTGTTTTCTGGAATAAGATAAAGGTTAACTTGGTCCTTAACTATAAGATTACTATAGCTTCATTTGGTAATTAATATACCATGTGTTTGGACGCTTTTTGGACGTGGGAAAGTGGAAGAAGACGAAAAGCTGATAATAAACCAGAGATTGTGATCATCAAGGTCCATAGACAAGAGGGAGAGGGAGAGAGAGAGAGAGGGGAAAACAGCCTAGTTCTGGGGTCAGGACTGGACGTATTCAGGAATCCATGTGACCACCCAAAAGGGCCATTCTGCAATCACACTAGTGTAGACCATGTGTCCATCTCTCTTTCCCCAATAACACTCTGTACTATTATTACTATTGCTGTATCCTGATCTCGATTTTTTTCTCTTATTAAGCAATTAATTAACATTTTTTACTATTGCTGAATTTTTATTGATATATAATGCTGCTAACACCAAGTCAATAAGACATTCCTCATGGGTTTCCTCCCTTCTTTTCTTGGGTTGTGCTCCAATGGAATATTGCTTACAGCAAAGGCATTTTTTATTTGGAGTTTAATAAAGGACAAGGTCATTCTGTGCATTAGCCTGACACTCTTACCGCTTATGCAATATCCATGTGTATTAAATTTTTTGGTTATAGAAATTTATTACATTTTCAGACAAAAAATTGTTAGAAATATTGTTTGAATGCAACTGCTTGTATTTGATTTGTAATTATATAAATTCCAAGTGCAACTAAAATAAAGAAGAAAAAATTATTATCATTTTTTTACACATGAAATCTAACTGATTGCACATCAAATACAAGTGTTGCATTCAAGTAAAATTTCTTTTTTTTTTTTTCAGGTAATATAAATTTTTCTTTATATTCATGCATGTGTATTAATGCCTCATTAATCCATTCTTCACATTAGAAAAGGAATATGATTATATGCAAGAACGCAATTCCATGCTCCGCCGTATTCCATTGAACGTATCACGCATATACGTGATCGCCGGCCGCTGTCATAGTTAATAGGAGTCATATTTAAGTGCCTAAAGAATAGGATAAATGGTAAAATAGTTCCCACCGAAAAAAAAAAAAAGAATATGTTCGGTTTGTAAACTTTACTTTTTTTTTTTGGATAAGTCTAGTAAACTTTAGTTTTGAATAGTTATATCTAAGGTATTTTTTTCTGATAATTTAGAACAATTTTATTCAAGGAGAATCAGAGGATAATTTAGTACAAGTCTAAGAAAAAAGAAGCCAAGACAACAGGGTAATGAAATTTGTTTGCTTACTAGTGTCTTACTTCATTAAGCCAATCATCTGCAATGAAACTTTAGTCAGATTTTAAAAAACATATAAGGACTAGAACACAGACATACAACAAACTTCTGGGGTATTTTTTCTGGTTTCTTCTTTTTTCTTAAATTTCATAAAAGGGCTAACTTAATAGTGAGTAAAGCAAATACGGGGACCAACGTATTTAAATTAAAGCATATACGGGGACCACCGTATTTAAATTAAAGCAAATGTAGGGACCAACGTATTTAGATTACATATAAATTTTAGCGGACCAATATATGTTTTTTTGTACCATGATTCAAGAACTTTTGAAACATATAATGCACATATATTGACAAAGTTCTTGTTGTTTTCACGCCTGATTCCCCGTGGGGCAGCATATAAGCTTACGAATCAAATGAAATGTCAAAATCTGAGGGATACTATGTATAGCCAAGTAAAAAATGTCTCATCTTTTTTGTGTTTTGGTCTACTTATAATAAAAAAAAAAGATAAAATAAACATGGGTAATGTAAGATTATAAGTACAAAAAAAAAAAGTGAATAAAAATAGTAAACATGCTTCTTGTAATGTGTAGGGTGAAGATTTATTTTTTAATCAATTGCTGGAAACAATCTTGGTCTTTATGAGTTTTTGATGTCTTTTTAAGGATTTCAAATAAAAATTTTGTAACCATGGGCTAAACCCACGGGCCGCACACATACAGAGTTGTCTTAAACGAACAATATATAGTCATTGATGTTGCTGTCAATAATGGAGTTCTTCATGTCTATTCTGGGCTATGTATGCTAGGGAATTTTTTTGTGTCTATCCACTTGGGTCTAGCCAAGTGATTATTCCTTGCCCTTAAAGGAAAAGGAGAGGGTAAAGATGGAGATCAAGTCTCACAATCCTCCTTTTTTTTTTTTTTTTTTGTGGGAAAAACCCAACCTAAACGTTGGTATAGAACCGGACGTCGAAACCTCACAAATCCACTTCTGAGACTTGTATTTGTTAGTAATTTGTAGTATCTGCCTAGGTTAATCTAATGGATTCGCGTGTATGACTAGCTATCAACCAACTAATCTATTGATATGTACTATTTTGTTAAAAAAATTGTTTGCAATTTATTCAGATAATTCTTAATCGGAACGATGAATCACAACTCATCACCTAACAAAACACCAAATTAAGGTCATCATTTTTTTTTTCTCATCTCAACCTTAGCATGTGGTTCAAGCGCAAAGTGCGCCACACGATAAATTCTAATCTCGATGTGATCTGGGTGACGTTATACATGTCGGCTTATTAATCACGTCCCTAGAGATTAAATTATTGATTAAAGGAGAAATTTAGATTAATTTAACGGATAAAAACATATTAGCAAACTGGTTTTGTTGACTTGCTCAAGCAAACGCAGGGCTGTCACCTCAAATTGTGGGGAAACTGCTTCCCTTTTTCTTTTCAATTTTTTGGATTTTGTCTGCTGCAACTTGTACTACTAGATTCTTCAAGACTTCAACTCTAGTACTCCTTGCTGAAAGCGTAATCACCGATGGTTACCATTAGCAATAAAAGCTTGCCAATACGTGTTTCTAATTGATAAGCATTAAATTAAGCGCGCTCAGCTTTCTTCCGGTAAGCTCAGGACTCGCTAACTTCAGTCCACCGGACATCACAGGACGCTTTTTTATTTTGGTTTAGACATCACAGGACTCCGGGGCTCCTAGTTGTTAACACTCATATAGCCACAATCAACACTAAGACCTACTAAATTGGGCACTCTTCTTGGCCATATAGATACAAAAACGATACACGGACGGGCTCAAAGACACTGCACGGATGCAAGGGAAAGAGAAAGAGAGAGGAGAAATAGTGGAAACCATGGTGGGTCCCACTATTTTTTATTTTTTAATTTTAAGGAATTATTTTATATATATAATAGGTAAAGTTAGTGTGCAAATAAATATAAGAATATAGAACTATTAATGTCATGTGCAATAAGTTTAAATTTATATATAATATATAATATTATATATATATATATATAAGAACTAATGTTTATTTACAATAAATTAAAATTAATGTCTAACCGATTAGGTTAAGAAAACACCAAACAAAAAAAAAAAAAAAACTGTCAAATGACCGCACTACCTCCCACGGCTAGGTAACAAGGCACATATAGATATAATGACCCTTGCTCCTATTCACCTTAAGGTAAGACTCTTATCATCCTTTCTCATTCTCTTGCTCTTTAATCTCATTAACTATCTTTACAGATATAAGCATCAAAGTGCTAATAATGGATTTTGACCTGAATGCCCTTTTTTTTTTTTTTGGTTTTCCCTGAATAGCCTTTTTAGTTTTATTGTAGGTATTCGGTCTTGACCCAGCTGAGGGATTCTTCAACATTTAACAAGCACAACATCCTCTTCAGTGATTCCTTACAAGAAATTGAGCCCTGATCGTCCTTGTAGGGCCATCACTCTTTACACATGCTTGTCAGTCAGTTTTCTTCAAAAATTGATGGTACATAATACATAGGTATATTTGCGCGTAGAGATGATAATTGAGTTGGATTTACACAAAAATATAAGTGAAAATAGTAAGCAAAAAAAAAAAAAAAAACCCCAATCTTGAGTGCCATTTATTCTATGTGGACTGCCTAAACAATACTCCCGGCACTACTGCCGCCACTGTGGTCTTGTATACATTAGTTATTCGAAAAACATAACAGAATTGAAAACCCAAAAAAAAAAAAAAAGGATCTCATGATGGAAACAAAATTTAGGAAATCTAACCACAAAACCTACAAATAAGAAATTAAGAGACTTGATATTCGTTTTTGGAAAAGGAGATTCAGGGTAAATAGAAGAATTAACTCTTTACTATGGAGCTCACCACCCGATAATCTTTCTAACAAACTAAAAAAAAAAAAACGATAAGGAACTGATGTTGGGCATTGGAATCTACTACATGTGTTAAATGGAATAAAAAAAGAAGACAAATTGAAAAAACGGCTTTAATGTGAAATAAGATACTTTTTTTTTTCCGTAACCTTGATAAAATTTTCTCTCCCTCTCTCTCTGCATGGTTTTTTTTTTTGGCTCCTTGTCTCTTCTCTCTCATCACATACAATACTTCATTAGAACCTTGAAAAGCTAGGCAAAACCCACCCAACTACCCCCTCCCACCAAAAAAAAAAAGGTTAGGACGTGACTTCTGATTTTAACACTATAGGCCCACGTACATCTTAATGTTCAGGTTAATTTCATCACTTGCGAGGCTCGATTACAACCTGCCTTTTTTTTTTTTTTTAATATCGCACATAAGTCCAGCGTAAATTCCCATTTTTCTCACAAAGATTACAGCTGATGGATCCGCCCACAATTCCATGGTGCAAAAAGGTAAGAGGAGGCCGGGGCCGTACGGCTTCTTCATGAATTTTTTTCTTTAAATAAAGTAAGAAACGACCCCCAATATTAATTATGTGCATAAACAGGGCTTTCGGTTTTCTTCTTTTCATATATAATCCATTTCATAAGCGTAGGGCCAGCAATTACATGCATCGTGACATCATATTCCCAGTAATTATAAAGCTGCAAAGTTGTCGCATAGTTCAATTCGATATCAAAATGCAGTGGACAAAAGTAATGAGGCCAATTTGGAGACAACCATTTCCTCATAAAGGAGGACAGGAGAAAACAATGTCAAACTTTGTTTGAAGCTTGTCTGTCTTCGAAGCATAAAACTTTATGTATGCAACCCTTCTGCGTATATTTTCGGTAACTACAATGAAGTATTTAAACACTTGCTAACATTAAATTTTTTGAAGAATTCTGCAATACTCAATTGATGACAAAATCCAGAAGGAAAGGTTTATAATTAATGGATTAGCTAGCTGTCTTTTTTTTCTATTCTTCTAGTGTTCCTTTTTTCTGAATTCATGTATATCGATTAAGAAGGACATACGCCAACATTAAAATCCCATTTTGTACAATTCTTAATCATTAATAATCATTTTTGTGTTTTGCATACAGTACTATATATTGATCATTGTTAGGGAGATAATTTTTTTCTAAGCAACATCGATCATTAAATCATCAATTTTTGGCTATTTGCATTATTAGGGAGAGCCCAACCACATCCGGTTTGTTGTTTGAATAATGTTAGAGGCATTAGCATTTTGAATAACCGTATTAGCTAACATAAAACATTTCCTAATCGTCATGTGTAGAATATTACATGTATCAAGAGTACACATGAATTTTCGGCCAGATTAAAACACATAGAAAGCTATTATAAAAAAGAAAAAGATTTTTTGTTTGTTCTTTTTTTAATGAATGAATGTTTTTAAAAAATAAAAACAAAAAATAAAAATAATTAAATCGGAGTAAGAAAATTAAAAAAAAATTGTTTAACTTTATAATAGTGTCTTGAAAGTAATTACAAAATAATATCAATAGTTAAATAACTAAATTTATAACAAAATAAAAAAATAAATTATCAAATATTATTAAATAAAATTTTATTATAAAAAATAATTATGTCTCGTTTGCAGCGTACATGCAAAGGATTGGTAAAATGTCAAGTTGAACAGTGACTTGAAGTGCGTGGGTTATGCTCATCCTGAGCTAGATCGGATAATTATTATCAGCAAACCTAAACCAGATCCATCATTTAGACTGGTCAAATGGAACGTTCATTGGTTTAGTTCTCAAAAAAATCCAGAGACTTTTGACTCGGTCTACCCATTAATTCAAATTTTTATTTTTTCAGGTGTTTTTATGTTAAATTTTTGTTTCAAAATATTTTATCATTAAAAAAGTACTTCACTCTTACAGTCTGTTTGAATGGTAAAAAAATGTAAGAAAAGAAAGTAAAGAATATTTTCTTTCTCATCATTTTTTTTTATATTTTTCTCTTTTATCTAAACTTCTCGTCATTTTCTTTCTCATATATTTTTTATTTATCTAAACACTTTATTTTCTTATAGCTTTCTTTTCTAACAATTTTCTTTTTCTCTAATTTCTTACAATCCAAACACACTATTAAATTAAAATGTTTACAAAATAAATTAAAATTTCAAATTAGTCAAAAACTATTTTATTTGTAATATATCAGAATACATATTCATATTTTATTTCTTATTATTATAAATAAATCATTCACATTCACTTAAAGTACATAAATTCATGCAAATATGAAAATATTCAAAATATGTTAGTAATAAAATTATTGAAAAATTATTGACCCATTAGTTTAACTAGTGATGGGTTGATCTAGCATCTGTTATAATCAAAGTTGTCAAAACTGAACTGCTCATTGAACTAAAAAATTCAGAGGTTTGAAGGTTCAATCGATTTAACTAGTTTAATTAAAATTAAATAGGTAAAATCAGTATTTGATATAAAATATATAAAAATTTTAATATATATATATATATATGTATATATATTATAAAAAAATATTGAAGGTTAAAATATTATAATATGCAAACTATAAGTATCATGCACATTATAATATTATATTTAAAAGATTTAATTATATGTAATTTATAATTTAACATGTGATAATATTAAAAATTAATAAATATTTTGTATAGGAGTAGGTATTTAATGACAAAATAATTTGATATATATTAAAATTGATAATATAATGTTTTAATAGAGATAAGTATTTAATTCAATTAAATTAAAGACAAAGTACATTGGAATTTATATATTTTTATTTTAAAGAAATTTGTATATTCATTTCTCAAATATCCAATAAATAAACAGTTTAAATAAAAAATATGAAAATATAATTTAATAAATGAATATATATACGTTTTGAGGACGTTGTCGGTGAGGACAGTATTGGTCGATTTATCGATGAAATCGTTGGTGGTTTTGTGCTTATGTTGGTGATTAATCATCCTCCCCCACTAATATAAATATAAATATGTTAGCAAGGACATCAAATTGACTTTGACTTAGTGGTAGAGTACGTATGCCTTCATCGCGTAGGAAACGGGTATGGTGCTTAGCAAGTAACTCTTTACCATGATGAGCAAATAATATGGACCTGAAAATTCTAGCCTTTTAGCATGATGAGTAGTAATCCACATCAGTAACCTTTATTATTTATTGAAAGTCGAATAGTGTGAAACACAACACATGTTAACCATTTTATAATTATACATCTTTTATCCTTTTATTAAATTTAAGATTTTTAAGATAAATATTTAAATTCTTAATCATTGAGTACTTACATGAAAGTGTTGTGATTGTATTATCTATTAACATATAAAGTACATCTTGACCTATTAAAAATATATGTAGATCATGCGTTTCTCTGATATTGTTTTTTTTTTTTTGGTTGGCGCACTCTAATAGTTTGCTTTAATTTTTCATTCATGCCGTAGGTACAATATCCGTTCACCTGTTCCCATAGAATATATGTCGTCGTTGATAGGGCCCAATTCTTGAGGTGTTAATTCCCTCGGTTTTTGTCTTCAGTGCGTTGTGTGGCCTTCGGCTGACATGGGCCAAATGAACCAGGTTGTTGGACAAATAATTAAAGAGACTAAAAGAGGTTGAGTATTTATTCAACTGATTGAGGGGATTGTCTTTTAATTAGTAGTTGGAGGTTTAAATTTTACTAAATTTTATTTTTCTTTCTCCAAATAACAATAGGGCTCCTTATATATCAAAAACCAAAAAAAAAAAAATAAAATTAAAGAGACCAAAATAAGCAGGTGTTAACCTGATAATCATCTATTACAAGTTGATCTAACGAAAGAACAAACGGGAAGTAACCATCAGACAGGCCCATTGGCAGATCCACGTAGAGGTGGGAGTGGGCAATTGTCTACCATCAATTTTTAACTTATATATAATTAATAGATAAAATATTTTGAAATATTAGAACTTAACCTAGTGGTAAATGTCATGCTCGCCTTCTTTTTTCTTTTTGTCCTTGCTTTTCATTTCTTTTTTGTTCCTTCGCCTTCTTTTGATTTTTGTTTTTTTGGCTTCCCACTTTCTTTTTTTTTTTTTTCTTCTTTGCCTTCCATTTTGTTTTTTGTGGTGCTTCTTCACTTTTTTTTTTTTGTAAAGAAATCAGTTTCTTTTTTTTTCTTCTTCGCTTTCTTCTTTTTCAAAAAAATCGGTGTCTTTCTTTATTTTTTTTTAAAAATTTCTACGGTAATTTATTTACAATGTATTCACTAAAATTATCTTCACTTATTTTTAAAATTATTTAAATAATTTTTTTTTCATATTCATATTATCACTCTTTTTTAAAAAATATTTTAGCAAAACAAATTATTAATAAAGATTGTTATTAAAAAAATATGTATTTGATTATAAATTAACTTTAATTTTATTTATTATAACAATTGTAATAAATATTTTTTTATAATAAATGTCATAAAAAATTTATTACATTTTCATATGAAAGATAAATGACTAAATATTTAAATGATTACTTATATCAAAAAAATTTAATTATTTGATTGTATAAAAAAATTTAAAATATTAGAATCCACATAATACAATTATGATATTTATTATTCATAATACTTAATTTAATTTTTTATTTTTATGATATATATTAATTTTTATTATTATATATGTATATATATAATTAGTCTTTTTTGAAAATATTTTTTGCACCTGCCACTGTGCAGCCCCCTAATATTTCGCCGGGAACAAGAATCTATATAGCTCGTTTGCAAGTAAGATTCCTGACATTGACACCTCAAATCGTCTGTTACGATTGGACAAGCAACAAGTCGGCTACGGCTGGCCGTATTGGGCACTTGGGCTCCCACAGGATGTCGCCAGCAAGGCCACTGTATCGGAAAGATGTATTCAACAAATTGTAAAGGGAACAAACCACGGGCGCTCTTGGATGGTCTTCATAGTGTCACAAATGCACGCACACTTTTGCTTATAATGTACATTTTTTACCCCACATCCTTCCTGCTTTCGTTTTGTGAGTCGGACACACATGACACAACAGCTTGATTTTTAACCTATTCTTCCCAATGGGAATCCGGTCACACGCAACGCAACACGCAATTAGTCGAGAGAAATTGTCTACATGCGAAGTGTGATAAGTTGTGCATAGAATAGAGGTGTACATTAAGATTGAGGCTCATAGAATATTGCCATAATGATAGAATTGAACTCTCATGAAATCACCTGGAGAAGAGTATGGATGGTAAAGAGATATGATTTTTTTTGTTTTTTGTTCCGAATTGGTGATGCCAAATTTTGATCATGGCAAATCACATGAATAACCACAGAATTATATTATGATTATAAACTAAGAGTTTATATACATGTAGGTGTACATATATATCTTATTAAAATTGAAAAAAAAAATGTGTAACTAAAAACGAGACCGACAATACAGTTTCCTTTTAGCCAGTAAAATATGAGACTTGATGAACTTGAAGATAATTGTGCTAGGGACAAGGTTGCTCATTGTTAAGCAGGTTATGCACTAAGACTGAAGTGGGTTCCGACTGGGCTCGTTGGCCTTGCACGAGTGCTAGTGACTTTGTTGAATTGGGCTTCGGATCGCCATTTGACTTTTGAAATAAAAAAAAAAAAAGTATCTGTACCAAAGGTGGCACTGATTAGCTCTCACTGAATGGGTCTGGCGATAAAAATGGGCCCCAGTCTTGGGCGATCCAGTGAGAACAATATCCGGTGACGCCATCTTGAGGTGCCCATGCCTAATTAGCCAAGGGACAAATCACAAGCATAACTTACTCCACAAATACCCAATTGAGATGATTCTTGAAGATTTGGAAATTAGACAAAATTATCTTTCTATCCATACAAAATTTATCACATGATTCTTCTCCAGCTATTTGTAATGATTTTTTAAAGTTGGCAGATCTAGTGTTATGTAGACAACTTGATGTCTTAATTGAAAAGAATGATATGCAAGTAAATTCTAGCAAGTTTAACGTCTCAAATTTGGACCACATGTGCCTTTATTTTGGGGGGTCAATCTGTTGTTCCTTTGAGCCTCCAATTTTGATATAATAATGTTATTGCATGAAGCCTTATTTGTGGACCATTGTTCACTTTTTCCATATTCCGAAAAATTGACGCTTTACTAGCATGAAAGGATAAATGCTAAACCTGTAACTACACAAGATTAAATGAATACATTAGTAATTAGCAATGTTTTGTAATCATCAAAACTGAAACCTTAGGGTCTCAACATTGAGAAGCTACCATCTTAGGAAGACTTGACTCCCAGAATATCATCTTGCAAAATCTGCCTAATCTTAGGAGGAAAATAGTCCAAAATATGAACCCAAAGGGATGAGATAAGGTAAAAGACTAGTCAGCTGCACTATTAGCTTAGCTTCCATATAAATATGATGCAGACGAATATCCCAGCACGCGATAATAAAGCTTCTATATTCATCAATGCCATTTATTTTGTGCAAGCCTTATGCCTTGGAATTTGATGATGAAAAAATTTGGGCCCAGGTGTAAACAATATAAAAAGCCCAAACAGAAAGGAAAGCATTCCTTTTAGCAAAATCATTACAACAACGGGTGTCGGCCCCTCGCGGCAGATAAATCCAAACTTTTGCGGTGTTTCTCCATTGTATTTGTAGAGAAGGCCCGACCAGTTTCTAATAGGATACTCAGACTTTTATTCTAAAATTCTTTGATTTTAATCCTTAAAAGAAGATGTGAGATTTATAAAAATGAAAGAATTATTATTATTCTGTAGCTTATGACTTTATAAGCTTCTTAATAAATTAAAAAAAAAATTAAAAGAGATAAGGCAGACCAACATTTATGCCATTGTTTTTTCTTTGGTTTTTTCTACTTTTGTGTACATGATTAATATAATAAAGGTATAATTTCAAGGAAAAGGGTTGCTGGCTAGGAATTCTTATTATTTAGGAATTATGACAAAAAAAATGAAAATTCTTATTTAATAAAAAAATACATATGAAGGTAAATTTTAAACAATACAATAAAAAATCCACGGATCAAGCATTTGAAGAACATTAGACATATAATGTCAGCACAAAATAAAAATAAAAATAAAAATATGCTCACAGCTTATTTGATCAGCACAATTCAAAAGAGTTATTTGAGGCACATTCACCTTTACTTTTAAAAGAGAAAAAAAATTACTTATAAAAAGGATTAGTTGGAAATAAAAACTCCCTTCACAATCAATAAGGGTGATAAGGCAATCATATTCATACCCAATGTTTCAACAATTGACAATTAATCTATTATAAATATGTTAGATAGGTAATTGCTTATTGAAAACGTACAAAATATGTATTAATGATACTCTATTTAAAAATAATTTTATATTAAGTTCATGGTCTTCCCATCGGTCCCTTTATAGTATATGAAATTAAAAATTAAAAAAAAAACCTTTTTTAGTGCCACAACACTCTATTTCCGTTAAAATATTGAAAACCCAATTTGCCAAAGTCATAAAAAAAAGTAGCAAAATGTTATCTAAATAATGTCAGCAATTTTTTATATATTGTTGGTCACCATGTTGGGCTAAAAGAGCAAAATTTTCTAAGGGAAGATAAATTTTCTTTGTATGCATTAAGAATTATAGATGCATCAAACTTTGAGTTTGGGAATACTAAAGTATTGACTCGTTCCAATATGAAAAGCACATGAGAAGTATCTTCAATTGACCGTAATGAACAATCAGCTTAACATGATAAGGCAAGATATCCACATTTATTTATGTCATTAACTATAGATATTATCAAAATGAATTTGTTATTTCTAAACCTAAATGAGTGCTATGGGCCAGCTACTAAAGCTAATTAATCTCAATTTTGTGAGCTTTTTAAAATTTTATAATAAACTTTATCTTTCTATGCCAGAAATCATTGGTAATTGCTTTGAAGGAGTTGAATGAACCTGAATTTATCTCAATCAAAAAAAAGGAACCAACAATATCTGGAATTGTCTCAGGTTGGACTTGACACACTAGTAATTTTTTTGTTAAAAAAAGGGCTCACCAAAGATGCGAAAACACTTAGAAGTGCCATTTTGTATAAATCACAATATGAAAGTGGGTGCTAGAAGTAAGCTAAGGTCTAGGAACATACGTTGTGATATGATCAATCTAGATAGCACTCCATATCTAATGTAAACAAAAATTACCAGTGTTTCTCATGATCAATCAAGTGTTGGTCCCTAAATGTTGAAAGAATGAAGTTAACCGATAAAGACAAACAATTTGTTTGTCGTTTTGTTTATGTACTTTGAGCCAAACAAACCCACAGTTTATGTTTAGCTAAACAACTATATGTTTTTATTTTAAATAACATTAAAGTAATTACGTAATTTATCTAACGATATTTAATAATTAAGCTATTATTTCTTTTTTGTCAAAAAACTTAGAATCATATTTTGATTCGCCAAAGGAAAACTACTTGAGTTAAGGTTCATCAACTTTGTATTTTCTTTTTTTTTTCTAATTATAAAAAACTATAAACCAAACCAAGATTGGTATGAATGTATTGCCCCTACCGTCCAACATTAGCACAAAGAGTCAAAATGCCACACAGAAAAAAAAGGACCCTCCTACTTTTGCTACTAAACCCCACCCCGCCTTCAAACCTCTCTCACTTTCTACTCGTTTCTCCTATATTAGCACCTATAATCCTGTTTTTTTTTTTTCCTTTAGGCTTTGCTTTGCTTCAAAGCAATAGTTTATATTATCAATTTCAGCAACATAAAACCAATAATATCCACAGGAAAAGAAAAAAAAAATCATTTTTCAGCTGTTATGGAGTAATCTTGTAAACAACAAAACAATACCCTCTGGTGTGAGGAGTTGGGAGTGATGACAATCAGAGTCATCAATTGGGACCGTTCATTATCTCTAATTATTGATCTCAGATTCAATCACGACATATTCATTTTACTATTTTTTCTTTTTTGGCCATTTCATTTCACTTACGCATAGCCAAAGAATTTTCTATCATTGTTGCCCCCACCGCCATCATCCTAGCCATTTGGTATCGGTCAAAAATTTAACCCCCCATTGGCCATGATCATGGTAGCTCCTGTTAGTACTTTCTTTCTAGTAGGCATTTTCATTGTTTATATTCGTCACTACTCCGAATGTACTGGCGACGGAACAATCCTAATGCCTCCTTTTGCCTCTATCCTGGATGGTGGTTAGGGATCACAGATGGAGCCTCTTGGGCTCGAGAAGCATGTCATCAAGACCTCTCCGAGGTTTCTTTATTCGGCAGTCAATGGCCTCAAAATTGGAGAGGGATCCCTTGAATGCACCGTGTGTCTAAACGAGTTTGAGGATGATGATATGCTGTGTTTAATGCCTATATGCAACCACGTGTTTTACCCAGATTGCATCAGTGAGTGGTTGGCTGCTCACATTACTAGCCTTGTCTATTGTGCCAATTTGGTTCCGAAATTGGGCAATATACCATTGGGCGCAGTTTTTTTAGTTGAACCCGATAGTATCTCGTTTCAAAGAAACCAGCAATCCAGTAAAATAGACCAGATGTGAGATGAGGTTGCAATTCGTGTTGCTGATAATAACAATATACAAAAAGAGAAGCATGACAAACACATGTGAATTTACTAAACTCAGCCTACAAGAGTCAGTTGGCTTGATCATGGTCAACTAGGTGGTAGTTTGCTAGATTATTTCCTAGGTCACACTCTACTGGGCACTCATTAGTCCAACTAGGGGAGAATTATGAGCGGTTCACACTGAGGGTCCCAGAAGAGGTGCGAAGTCAATTACTCAACACCATCCATTTGCAACGTGTACAAAGTGTTGTGGCCTTTCCAATAGTAAGCAGTTTGAGAACAGATTATAAAAGTAGAAGTGTTGGGATTTGGTGCACTAGAAACTTTTCTTGTTATGAGTGGTTTGACCGTTGCACTATATCTCCTATACCTTTTATCCCTAAAACCAGGTTGATTTGGTCCACTAAAGGGGGGTAGTATTGGAAGTGATGGGGTGAATGCTACAATAATGAAAAAATTCTTGAGGTCCATTAGATTATCTTATGATCATTTATTTTTTGGGATGGGTAACGGACACAATCAAAATGATGATCTTGGTCAACCATCTTCAGATAGACTAAGGCCTGATAGTCACGTTTAGAATGAAGAGATTGCAATGTTCAATAGCCTGCCAGCTTTGGAGGGGTTTGACCTTGACCATGTCAAGTTTTTTTGCACAATATTTTCGAATTTTTTTGACATTTGATGTTTTGTTTTAAATTACCAAAATAGTTGGTGATTAGTTTATTAAATATTAGCAGAGATGAAGTGGAAAATCTAAAGACATTACAAAGACTAGTTTGCATCCTCCTCAAATCTCACATTTTTGTAAGAGTCTACGTTATTTGACCAAGGTAAGATAACTCTTGCTTTTCTAGAGCCAAAGCTCACGTAACCAATCGGGCCAGGCTAAGTGGATGAAATTTTGATGTTTTATTTATTTTTGTTTGTAGGAAACTAAATCAGGTTTGGTTTTTGTGGAAGGAGAAGGCAATGGCAATTCTTGGTTTCAAGTGTCAGTCACTACCAATTTTCAACATTCTCCTTCCAGTCCTTGCAATTTAGTCAGAATAATGCACGTACTTTTTAGACTAGTTATACAAATTCTAATCTTGAGCTATAAGCATTTAACACGTTGTTCCTATATACATTAGACAAATGTGAGAACGCAATCTTAAGACTTTCTAAGGAGGAATATAGTCTTAGTTAATGGTCGGGTAGATCCATTGATGCGCTAACATTGTCTGAAAAAACTAAAAATAAGGGATACGCCGAGATGAAGCTCTTATAATCAATATTTTCTTTACAAAGAATATGGATTGGGTACATAAGTCTCAAGTTCTAATGAAAGTATTACGACTCCTTAAAACGAGAGTAAAAAAAAGATCAAGTGACATAAAATTATCTATAATAACAAAAATTATGTCTATTTAAGCAGCAATGAAACATATTCTGTTTAAAAAACCAAGTCATCATAAAATTTTTCCTTTTAAATATTTCTTAACTGCGTAGAAAATGTGGGGTTTGAAACGGATCTCCTGTGTTAACCCAAAAAAAAAAAAAAGGATTTCCGGTCATTGCTTAGACTAAGTCCGAGTGCTTGGAAAAATATTTTTCATTATCTTTTACACGTTGTCATTCAAGTACTGCCTATACATTTAAGCAGATAGAAGAACTTTTATGACTTGCATTTACGCTCCAATTGGATCAATATGCATTTTTTTTTCCCTAATTTAACTTATGTAATCAACGAAAAAAAAAGCGAATAAATTGGTGGGTTTGACTTTCACCAACCATTAAGTGAGCAATTTAGCACTTGGTAGGCAATGAGTGATCCAATAATCATCAAGCTCAGACTGAGCTCAAATATAATATTGTTCACGATGTTGAAAAATTTAAGCTGAATGTTAATTTTTGTTATCAAATTAAAAAAATTGACGGATTTATACTTTTAATTTTAAACCGAATGTTGAAATTTTTTTTAGTAGACTATATTATTTGAGAGTTTTTCTGTTAATTATGACTTCCTACAAAATGCCGGACAAGAGAGGGCCCAATCTTATAGCATATGAAACTTATTTTCAATTCACTTTTCTAGAAAAATTTTGCAAAAAGAAAGGACAAAAAATTAATGATGTATACTAAAAAAGAAAGTAAAATAACAATATATACTATTAAATCAATCGAACTGAATTTTATACTAAGAAATTCAATTGAATTCTATTAAATAATCAATAGCAAATAAGTTGCAAATAAAAAAATAATTATAAAATATTCTGAGGGGGATTTTATATACATATATCCCTAAAACTTCATGAACCAAACCCAAATCTTGCAATAATCACTCAAAATGCTGACGGTAAGGTCAAATTGATTTTTGATCAAAGATCTACAAATTTTAGATTTTCTGATAAAGCATCTGCCAGTACCAGTACTGTTAATCTAGGAAGAAATCTTTTCAAATTTGACATGAAATATGACTTTGGCAAATTCAAATTCATCCAAAAAACAGGTATAAAACTTCATTCACAGTTTTAGTTGGCCAGTACGAATGAAATGTCATGCCATTTGGATTAAAAAATGTACTCAGTGAATTCCAAAAAATCATGAATGACATATTTATGATTATTCACAATTTCTCATTGATGATATTCTGGTGTTCTCCAACTGCATCGAACAACATTTTAAATATTTAAAAATCTTGTTCTTTGTTATAAAGATAGGGCCATATCAAAACAGCTCATAGCAGGCTTTTCTGACCAGTTGAAAGGATGGTGGGACTACCATCTTACACTGTCACAACAATTAAAAATTCTAACCTCTGTCCAAACCACTGAAGATGGTTCACTTATTTTATATGAATCAGAAATGCCATTTAGGATGCAGTAACTACATTGATCTTGATAATTTCTCTACATTTCGTTGGGGACCCTTCACATTTGAAAGATAAAAAAGCTGAACTTCTCTTAAACCTTATGTGCAAAGTTGTCAGACTAACCTATTGAGCTGTGGGGTTTTGTCTTGAGAGGTTTCATTATCAGAAGTTTGATTTTGTTCCATAATATTGACTATTTTTGGTTGTGGAGTATCTGAAACTGTTTGTGAAGAAAAGGGTTCAAGTTTTGCCAATTGTTTCTTCACAACTTTAAGAAACTCTGGTTGGTGGTTTTGAACTTGGTTTTGACTATCTTTAGAAACTTGGAATGGTTTAAAAATTGGGTTTTTGAGGGTTTTGTTGAGTGATCACCTCAAGAAAATATTTGATCAAAATCTCACTTGTTTTTTCAAAAGATTTCAAGTTGGATACCATTGCCTTGTTTGATACAGGTGTAGATCTCAACTGTATTAAAAAAGGTATAGTTCCAAAACATTTTCATGAAAAAAAATTTGAAAAACTTTTTACAGCAAACAATTGTAAATTAACAATAAAAGCAAAATCTGATACTTCTATTGTTAACCAGAATATTACTATTAAAACTTCTTTTGTTTTTGTTAATGATATTCATCATATTGTTATTTTGTATGCAACTTGAAATCATTTGAAAAAATAAGTGAGATTTTGATCAAATATTTTCTTGAGGTAATTTTTTTTTTTAAAACAAAAAAGGAATCATCTGGGAGTTTTTCTTTTTCTAATTCTGGGTTTTCATCTTCTTTGTTGTCAGAGGCAGTTTTAGATTCTTTCACCAATTGTTGTAAAAGTTTTGAATTTTTTTGTTGTTTTTCTTTGAGTTTTTTCAACTCAATTTTGATGGTTTTGATTTTATTTTGCAAATCCTGAAGCGAAGTGTTGGGTTTTTTTTTTTTTGTCTTTTTTGACTTTTTGTTGCTACAAGACAACTCTAGGTATGTGACCTTTGAGCCAAGAAAATAGACTGGTCAGGGATTTGTTTTATGATTTGTCCTACAAGAGTCTGTTGTTGGTAAAGCCATTCTTAGACAACAAGTTTTGATACTTTGTCAGGGACCTAGTAAGAGTTCCACCATCGGACTTTGAATCTCCTTGTTATGATGAGTCCTGTTTCTTGTTGAGAGTATTCATAATACCAAACAAGGACCCATGGTACAAAGAAATTTGCATAGAATATGGGTATTGCTAGAAACTTCTTCAAAACCCACAACAAACCCATTTATGGTTCATATACTTCGACAATGATTTTAAAACCTTAAACCTCCTAGATTGATTCCTTCAATAGTGAAAGTATTTTGGTTCAGTTCCTAAAATACTTAGCAAAGAGCTTAAACCCAGCTATCAACTTTTTGAAACTAATTATAAACCACCACAGAGAGAAAAGAAATTTCCACCAATAGTTTTATTCTATGCAAATTTCTTTGTATACTTTTATTCTGTGCAAATTTTTTTGTGCCATGGGTCCTTGTTTGGTATTATGAATACTCTCAACAAGAAACAAATTCCTAATCAGTCTGTTTTCTTGGCTCAAAGGTTATATGCCTAGAGTCGTTTTGCAGCAGCGAAAGCCCAAGAGGAATACTTTGCAATCATGACAAAAATATTGCAAAGTCATTCTAAAAATTCTTCAGAATCCTCTTTATCTTCTAGCACAAGAAATCAACTCCTCAAATTTGGAGAAGAAATTCCTGACATGGTACAGGAAAATGAAGATGACTATTTTAGTTCGATTACTAACAAAAACAAAACACTACAACGGAAAAATGATGGTAAGATTATTCAATCTGATCATCCTCTTACTAGGAAAATCACCTTCAATCATGGAAATACCAAGGCTGAAGCCTCTCCATACAAACTTCCAACTGATTCTGAAGATAAGAACTTGAAGAGTATTATTCAACAAAACTATTTTACAAACACAAATCTTCAAACCATAGGCAACTAATTGACTAGGATTGAGAAATGGATTCAAAAATCTAATTCGTCTTTGGTTATGGTAGATAAATCACTCAACAAAACCCTCAATTGAAACCAAAATCTATATTGATTTACCAAATGCTTTTTGGGATAGAAAACAACATATGGTAGATTTGCCATATGGAAAAGACTTTGATGAACGATTTATCCCAACCAAAGCTAGACCAATCCAAATAAATTCTCATCTTGAGCAACATTGCAAGTCACTGTTTAAATACTGTGGGTGATCGGTGGCATTTTTGGGGTTTTTGTGAACAGTAATTTTGTTGTTCATGAACGATGACATTGTTACAAACATTACAAACTGTACAAAATAGTCAATATTACAAAATTTTACAAACTTATGGGATATGTCTAAACAAATAACCCAATCTAAATTGAGGAATGTGACTTGTTACAAATGTGGTAAGTTAGGACATATTGCTCGATTATGTAAACTCAACAAAAAACTACAAGAACTCCAATTGGATAAAGAATTCCTTCCTAAAATTGAAGCTCTCATGATTGAAATCTAAAACTCAATATATATACACACACACACACACACACACACACATCAGACACGATATGAATACGTGTCTGACAAATAAAAAAAGTGTCTGCCAAAAAAATTATAAAAATTGGATACAGTTCGGACACGTCTTAAACACGCCAAGAATACTTTTGAAAAAATAAAAAAGTTAACAATAAAAAGTAAAAAGTAATGATGGGTTCTGACATAGCCCACCATCCTTCCCTTTTGTTTTTCAATTTTCAAACGGAATCATCAGAAAAGTGTGAGTATTTGAACTTTTTCTTTTTCTTATTTGTATGTTTTTTTGTGTTGGTAATTAATGTGTATTATCAGATTTCAGTTATACTAAAGAAATATATTCTAAAATTTATTTTAATAGTAAAAATTAAATTTAATGTAAAATTTATGTTATAATTTATATTATATTTTGAATAATAATATTTGTTTAGATTTATGTGTGTATATAACGTAGGTAGATATATATATATATATATACGTGTTTATGCAGTATTTGTATCTTTATTTCTTGAGATTGACGTATCGCTGTATTCATGTTTAGTCTGTATGTGTCACTATGTCTATGCCTGTATAACCTGATCGTGACATTAATTATGCAGCATAATGCTCTTCCATTCAGCTTACCTTTTTTTTTTTTTTTTGGTGGTTAAAGGGGACTATTTGCCTGACTTACAACAAACTAAAGGGGTATCATTTGGGGCCATCAGATCCTGAACATATCTTTGTTCAAAAGTGGTAAAATTGTATAGCTTAATTGCATTTCCAAACTAAAGTGGTCTATGCTATAAGCCCATCCTTGAGCAGGCCTGATTTCCAGGGCTTAATTGGGCTTGTATGTAGCATTAAAATTACTAGTAATAAATTTACCAAAAAAAAAAACTACTAGTAATAAACCTGCGCGATATACAGATTTAATAATATTTATTAACAAATTTATTTTATTTTATTTTAAAAAAATAAAAAGACATTCTAATTTTGAGTATTATTTTTGAAGAATTTTTAAATTTTTTTGAGAGAATAAAATAAATTTTTTAAAGAAAAATTTGGAAGTAGTTTTTTTTTTTTTATTTTCTTATCATTTGAGGAAATTTAAATGTAATTTTTTTTATTTTTAAGAAAAGATAGGTAAATTTAAGCAAATTTTCATTTATTGAGAGATTTTCTTATTTTTTTTTTGTTAACATATTTTTTTTAAATAGAAGAATTCAAGAAAAGTTTTTTTATTATTTTATTTTATTAAAAAATTTTATAATTATATAGATTAAATTAGAGTCAAGGCCGTACTCTATGAATTAATAGAATACTTGTTAGATTACAATTAAATTTATATTAATTGATTTATAAAATCTTAATCCTCATTGTAATAGAATTTTGATAATTAGGAGATATTTTTGTATTTTTAATTTGTAAATTTATGAGAAGTCGTCAAGTGATAAAGAGAGACAAGCTGGAGTTTTCTCTAAGCTTTGATTTTATGCTCGGGGTTATGTCAAAAAGTGTAATTTATTTTTATTTTGTTTAAAAATTGAAAAAATAATTTTTGAGCATTAATTTTATTAATAAGAGAAAAGGATATTAAAAAATAATTTTTTTCTCTCTAAAAATACAAAGGAGGAATTTAAAAGTAGTGTTTACATGAAAATAAAAACCCTATGAGTCCAGTAGAAGCGAAGAATTTGAATATTACATGGGCTCATAACTGTTTTGCAAAAATAAATCACATTATTACATAACCATTTTTTTTTAAAAAAAATGACCTGAATCTGATTTGAGACTATGTTGTCTCCAAAGTATTAAAAAAACCCAATAAACTTGAAATTGGCTGTTCAGTTAAATACTTTTTTTCATAAAAAAGCAAATCTTGCCAAGCCTCCCATTAGATTTAGCTAACATTAAAAAATATCAAGATCTAAAGACCAAAAAAAGAAAAATCAGATTCTCATACCAATAATACCAATAGAGGCTTGCAAACAATTCAGGACAACACAAAATTTTAAGAATCCAGTACATGCAGTTTACAATTATAATGGAAAAAGAAAGATTATTTGAAGGTAAGAGACTTGCCTTAAAAGTTACCTGAGAGGCTAACAGAAGAAAAAGAGTGAGAGGCTAATGGATGAAAAAGATGTGTGGATCCCAAAAAATAAAACTAAAATAACTGCAATAGAAAATAACCAAAAAAATAACCATGGGCAAACCAATTATAATAGATAATAATCAAATTGGGGACAATAAGAGCGACATTAGATAGAAAATATAATTTATTTATGCAACAAATCAATTATAACAAAAAATAATCAAATTAAAAACTAAAATAACTACTATTAATTATAACTACTAACCTTGATGAGTTATTGTTTTGATGAAAAAATTAAATCTAAAATTGAGAAATTTAATTAAAAGAAAGCTGAGAAGAGTCGATGGCTAGTCGATCTTCTGATGCAATAAACATATAAACAAAATAATGAGTTGAACATTGAAATCAAATAATTATCAATACTAAAATTAATTATAATTACTAACGTTGATGTAAGATTGTTTGGTTGAAAAAATTAAAACTTGAAATAGAAAAATCTAGTTGAAAGAAAACAAAAAAAAATGTGAGTAAAAGATACATATGCTTTTATACTATGAAAAAGAGGATTACGTCCTTAGAATCTAATCAACTTAAAATTTGACTTTTCGTAGAATATTAATAAAGATTATAATTATTAAAATTCTAATTCTATTATAAGACTAAAATTATTGAAAATTTATTAAATTAAAAAATTTAAAAATCCTAAATTTAAACTTTTGAGAATCTAAACATAAGAATTTGTCATGTAAGCATGTGAATATTCTCTATACTTCCATTATTATATTTTACATATAGAGAAAGAATGAGTAAACAAAATAGTAGAGAGAGAAAAATGAGAGAGAGAGAGAGAGAACAAGTAGAGAGAATGGCAGAGAGAGAGAAGAGAGAGAGAGGGTAGGGAAAGAATAAGTAAAAAGAATGATAGAGAGAGAAAAATGAGAAAAAGAGAGTAAAGAGAGAATGAGTAGAGAGACTAGTAAAACAAGAAAAAAGAGAGAGTCTACGTAGAAAGAGAATGAGTAGAGAAAATAGTTGAGAGAGAAAAAGGAGAGAGAGAGGGTAGAGAGAGAATGGTAGAGCAAGAAAAAGGAGAGAGAATGTGGGTAGACAGAGAATGGTAGAGAGAAACGAGAAAGAGAGAGAGGACAGAGAGAGAATGAGTAAAGAGAATGGTAGAGCAAGAAAAGTGACAGAGAATGGTAGAGAGAGCAAAAAGAGAGAGGGCGTAGAGAGAATGAACAGAGAGAATGGTTGAGGGAGAAAAAAAATAGAGAGAGAGTGGGTTGAGGGAGAATCAGTAGAGATAATGACAGAAAGAGAAAAAGGAGAGAGAGGGTAGAGAAAGAATGAGTAGAGATAGAAAAATGAGAGCGAGAGAATAGAGAGAGAACGGTAGAGATAGAAAAGGGAAGAGAGGGTAGAGAGAGAATGGTAGAGATAGAAAAAGGAGAGAGGGTAGAGAGAGAATGAGTAGAGAGAGAAAAAATATAGAGAGATAGAGAGAGGATGAGTAAAGAGAGATATAGTAAAAAGGTTGGATATAGAGAGAAAAAATTGTGAGAGAAAGTATAGAAAAGAAAGCGAAAAATAAAATGGGAAAGTTAATTTTTATTATTTTTCCTTTTTTTTTTTTGAAAAACATTTTTAACTTTTTAACAAAAAACAGAAAATAAAATCAATATCAAACATATTTTCTATTTTGTTGTGAAAAATAAACAAAAAATAAGAAACAAAATCATTACCAAACGAGATCTTAGTTTTTTATTGTTGAAGCAGCACATCATATGCTTGGTAGAAATATAATATTATTTTTTAACAGAGTAACTTTTCAAGCCTCCTTAATTAAAAACGATGCCGGAGGTATTTTCACTTTTTTTTTTCCTCTTTCCTATTATGCGACTATGACATAGTTTTTTCTAAGATATAAAAATATTAAAAATAAATCGAATAACTTAAATTTCTAATTTTATAAGTAATTTTCTGAAAAAAAAAGTCTAAAAAATCCTTATTTCAATTAGTTTTTAATGAATTAAATTCAATCACACTTGAAGACAGAAATGCTTTTAGCATGATCATATTTCATTTAATTTTGTTATATATTTGAAGGCAACAATAAATATTAATTTAACTAAATGTTATAATTTTATTTTATCAATCAGTAATAGTAATCAGAAATAATAATCAACAATCAGTAATATTAATTAGCAATTAACAAAAGCAACAAAAATAAACAACAGCTAAACCAAACAAGGCCTTAGCTAGGTTGATTTAAATAAGTTTATCAGTTAGGTAACGTAAGTGTTTGTTTGCAGATTAGCAGAAAAAAGAAATTAATGGAATTAATTGCATAATGGCCACTTCTTTGTAGAGACTTATCACTATCTTAATTAGTGGCAATTGGTCTATTACAGTAAAAAAAAGATATTTGATTACTTGTCATAAAAGATATGTAATAAATTACTAATTTAATTAGCTTAACTAAAGTTGATTCAACGACTGTAGCGATGGCAAATCACCTAACCTTGTGTCCAATCTATTGCCATTTACCAGCCCTATACGTCGCACATATTTGCCTTAAATTTAATTTTTATTTTTTGGTGCTACCTTAAATGGTATATTACTTATTGAGTCCTTTACTTTAGTTTTTAAATGTTATAATTTTATTATAGATGTCTTGAATTTTAATTTTTTAAAAAAAATTGTGTGAGATTTATAAAAAAAATAAGAGTTCCTCGTATGATATAGCTTATGGTCTATATACTTCTTATTGGATAAAAAAAAATTTACTTATAGAGTACCTTTCTTTATTTTTATTTTTAATCTTGGTGAAAAAGGGTTAAGTACCAAAGAGATAAAAGAGAACAAGAATAACTTATTTTCTACATTATCTAGTCTTAGTCGAAAATGCCCGCTCCTTACCAAAAGTTCACAATTTATTGTCCATCGGGCAAGTCGGATTCCCTATCAAGCATCCTGTTCATTGCGGTAATTCAAGGTTCGAAAGCCTTATATTATTAAAACCAAAGCCAGATCAGGCAAACTTAGCAAAGTTACTGTTTAAGGTGGTAGATTATTAGTATTTTTTTTTTTAAAATTTAAGTTCGAGGTTTTTTTCACTGTTATTGTCTCCAGAGTTTATTAAGATTTATTATACGGAACGATAGTAGTTTCAAGACTTATTCATATCAAAATTGAATGTAGAGAAGACTCATACGAATTTAACAGTATTCAAATAAAAAGTCATTTTTACAAACAAAAATTGAACTAAGAGATTAACAAGTGACCTTTAGCCTCCAATCGCGGAGCGACATAGGGGAGCAATGGGGGCAATTCCCCAAGTGAGAAAAAAGAAATAGTATGATTTTAATATAATTCACTTAGAATTTATGTAATTATCTTCATTAAAATTTATACTTTATCCCCACTAAAATTTGTATTTTATATTTTTACTTTCATTTTCTCATTCTTTTGTAAGTATCTCTACTTTCTTATATTTTTTCTTTGCTGAATAAAATTTTTGGCTTTATTATTGTCAGTTTCGACTCACAGATATAATAACTCATATATTAACAATACATCTCTTTTTTTTCTTTAAAAATAAAAAATTAAAAAAAAAAACTTAGCAAAGCTACGTCACAATATCAAGCATTTGGGCTTCCTAGGGGTGGTAGGAACTAGTAAAGCAGAGGCCATGCTGAAGATACGTCAGTCTCCTTAAATATACAAGTCGTTTTACCAACAAAGTATCTGTTTTGCCAACATGACAATCTTAATTCTTATCATAATTTTTTTTCAAAAAAAAAAAAAAAAAAAACCAATCTGCGCCAGACAAGCTTAACTTTCTTTCAGTCTATATGGATTAGTCTCCTTAATCCCATAATTTTCTCCTTTTTCTACTTCTGGATTCAAAACTTATTGATAAAATTTCACCATAAAATGTTAAGTTCTCAACTACTTCACATGACACAAGAGACTTGTTTTATCCATTTAAAATTTTGAGCCTTGTTATATGTCCAAAGAATTGATTTAGAATTTAATCATTATATATGATGTCATATTAACATTATTGTAAAATCTACACACGCGCGCATAGGATCCAAATGATGTCATCATTATATTCTTATGGATTGATTTTACTAGATATTCTGACTAACTATCTTTTCGACGTAGAATTCGTTAGGTAGCATTTGAGTGTTCTTTTTTTTTTTTTTTTGGGTAGTTGACTTTATGTCAATGGATGTATCAGGTATAATTCAGGTAATTGATTGAACCAACCTAACTGTTACCAAAATAAAAATTTTAGTTATATAAAATTAAAAATTATTTTTAAATAAAAATTTTAGTCAATTGAAATTTAGTTAATTAAAAATTTTAGTTTAGGTTCGGTTAACTGAATGTGATGGAAAAAAAAATTTAAAATTCTAATCTAAATGTAAAAAAAAAATGATATATTTTTTAAAAGAAATTTGTAATTATGATTATATATAAGATAAATAAGTGATTATTGAAAATATAATAATATTTTATTAATATTTATTTATTTTTTGCTATTAGAAGAATATAGTTTGGTTAATCATTATTTTTTAATATTAGAAACTAAAAGTGAAATGAAAAATCTAATTTTAACCAATTATAAAATTAGTTCAGTAAATTAAAAATTTAGCTCAATTTTATTGGTTAATTAAAATTTTTGATTTTTTGCATACCCCTAGTGCTGGTTGTTTTATGGAAATTTATATAAATATGAACTTTTTGATAATGCAATGGCAAGTCTTTAACTTTTAAAATAATTAATTAGTGGCTAAAGAGTCTGCCTCCGTCCACTTTCCCACAAATTACTAAGCATCTAATTGTATGTTCGTTTTCAGTCTTAATATTAATTCTTTTATATTGCTATCGTCAAAAGGTCCCCAAAAAAGTTCTGGTGCAACCAATTTTTCGTTTAAATAAACGTTTGATTCCTATTAGAAAAATATAAAAAATACTCATAGTAATCATAAGAGTGAGTTTAGTTTCTAAAAATTAATAAAAATTAAATTGTAAATGTACTTAATGTTATTTTATATGTATTTAGTATTACTTTAAATTTTAATTTTAAATATTCTTTTTTTCAAAAAAATCTCTTTGCTCAAAATAATTTTCTTTAGTGCTACTCTATTACTATTTTTTGTATCTCTTAATTTTTCGTGAAGATTTTTATTGACGCTAAGATAAAGTACCAACTTTTTGGAGACCAATACTACTATGTATAGGTGGGTTGAGACCACATATTGCAAGTCACAAATCATGATCATGGCACTTTCGGCTTAACACAGAATTTTAGAAAATAAAGTTCTGTTTATACTAGAACATCATTGAATTTTTTTTAATCACTCTAGAACCGTTTACCATTATGAAGTCCAACTAACAGTGAAGCTATAAATCTACCTCTACCTTGTGCATTGCTATATGTATTAAAAGGCGAGGTGGGGGTGATTAGATATTGTTAATTCTAATTAACCATCCAACAGCATGGCCATGGCGGATGCCTTTGTAACCTTCTGCTTCTCAATTTTGTTGTTACTTTTGGGGGTCGCGTATGGCCAGTTAACTCCAGACTTCTATGTACAATCCTGCCCCCGGGCTCTTTCGACGATACAAGGAGTAGTCCAGAATGCGGTGAAATTAGAACCTCGCATGGGGGCCTCACTGTTGCGCCTCCATTTTCATGACTGCTTTGTGCAAGTGAATTCCACTACTCTTAACTTAATTAATGTGTCAATTTCTATTTTCATTCATTGCATCTTGGAAAAAAGTTTTCCATTGTAATAGTAGAATTAAAATGGAAGAAGTTTATAGTCATTTCAATTATTCATTTACTTTTCTAGTCTGTTACAGTTGTTTTCCTTTTTTAATTTGTTTGTGTTTTTAATTCTGTGGTCATAAAAAAAAATGTTTTAAATGAAATGGGTATTATAAAGTACTTGCATGTGTGTATATATGGATCCAGTCCGTAAGAATTATGTCATGTTTACCAAAAAAAAAAAAAAAGGATTTGAAGTAAATTTGGTCACAGTCATAATTACTTGACAGGGCTGTGATGCATCTGTATTGTTGGATGACAATTCCACATTCACTGGGGAGAAGACAGCATTGCCAAATGCAAACTCTTTGAGAGGATTCGGCGTGATAGACCTCATTAAATCTCGACTGGAAGGTCTGTGTCCTCGAGTAGTCTCCTGTGCAGACATTCTAGCAGTTGCTGCTCGTGACTCCGTTGTTGCGGTAAGAAATATATGGATACATACCTATTGATTAATTGCTCCCAGCAAATGGTTAGAAGTAATTTCATTATTCATTTTATTAGGGATAATTGCAAAAATTTTCTCGAGATTAGCCTCCTGAAATACTTTGGTTGATTTTTTGGTCGTCATAACGTTCTAAGAAATAAAGTTTACAATTGAAGATATCGATCTAAGGGAATTGAGATACGATGTATAATGCTTGTATGAGGACTCCACAATAGTTAACATATTTTTATTTTTAATTAACTATAGTTCTGCTTTGATGACTATTGTTCGCATATATAAGTAAATATTCTTACGTGCTTATGGATTATGGCTGAAACAACTGTGGGTGTTAAAATCTGAAGGGTTTTTTTTTTTTTTCAGATTATAGAAACAGAAAACTTTTTTTGGCACCTAAGAGTGAAAGTGCAGTAGGCATATAATAATCTGGATTATTAAATTATAAAAATCATATTAAATATTTTTAAAAAACAGATAAATTATTTGATACTGCTGAAGTAAGTATATATATATATTAGTAAGCTTGTTTAGATAGTTTAATTCTTATAAAAATTCTTTAATGCTGTCTAATTCTAGGATATTCCTTAATTAGTTAGGTGGCCCTACTTGGACTGTACCACTAGGCAGAAGAGATTCAGTCACCGCTAATCTTAAGGCTGCCAACACCGACCTGCCTGCCCCCTTCTTCGATCTTCCTGCGCTTATAGCGGCCTTTGCAAAGAAGGGTCTCAGCGTTACGGATATGGTGGCTCTATCAGGTGAGTTTTCAATTTTTTCACCAATCAACCATATATTAATTATTCCGAAAAAAAAATACAAAGACACAAAATATTTACAACAGAAGATTATTATATAAAATTGAATTGAGACGTAATTTGATAAGTCAGCTATTCAATCTGATTATATTTTGGCCTATAATAGTTTTTTGGACTGTCCAATTTTGAAGGGGCACATACCATAGGAAAGGCGAGGTGTACGACATTCAGGGCACGAATTTACAACGAGACCAACATAGACCCTACCTACGCAGCATCGCTTAAGAAAAAATGTCACCCTGTACTGGGCGACGACGATCTATCTAATATCGACGTCAGCACTCCGAATCTCTTCGACAATGCTTACTACGAGAACTTGCTGAATCTTGAGGGCCTCTTCCACTCAGATCAACAGCTCTATAACAATGGGTCCACGGATCCTCTGGTTACCAGCTACAGCACCGATTCTTCTGCTTTCTACGATGCTTTCATATCTGCCATCGTTAAGATGGGAAATATCAGCCCACTTACAGGAACTAATGGGATAATAAGGTCCCATTGCAGGCATTGAGTTTTTTATTGCAGAACTTATTGTACAACATTGGTTAATTAAATCGTAAGCACATATACACATGTCACGGTCCTATGATAAATAAGTGCTGGTTCTATATGTGCAATAAGCGAAGCTGCTTTTCTTATATTGATTTATGTAAGTTACGCTAAAAAACTTGTGAGTGAATTAAAAATCTCTCTATATTTAACCTTAAAAAAAAATCTCTCTGTGTTTTCCTTTCTCATTATGTCCAACGGTGTGGGCCGGGCTTGCTGGTATTGGATGGGGCTCCTTTAGTTGGCAGTTTTATTGACGAGCTATCTCATCAACACTTAAAAATGCCACCTCAGATCAAAAAAAAAAAAAAAAAAGTGCCACCATCGATCACCGATCACATGTTTGGATCTGATGCAAGTCAAGATTGGCCTAATAGATACAGGAGAATATGATTAAGAAAACGATTGTTCAATTGAGTAAGATTCAAAGACACAAGAATTAAACAGACTCGTGAACATAAAAATGAAGAAGTATTAAACAAAATAAATTTGATTTTTAATTTGATTGTAGATCCCTACAGTTCAAAATTTCTTTTTGATAAGTGAAAATGTATCGTTAAAACAATAAAAGAAGTAAGAGGCTATAAAAAAGATGGACTCAGTAACGTACCAGGGAGTGTATCATAGGATCCATAAGACCATCTATTTACCATACTCAGTTAATTTCTCACAACGACAATAACATAAATTAGCAAAATTAGTACGTATGTCATCATCAAGTAGTTTAAAGGTTTTGCCCTGAACACAGAAGTCAATTATATTTCTTTTTTTTTTTTGAGATTTTTTAAACTTAAATTAACTAGTTAGAGAGAAGGAGACAATTAGAAAGATCAAAAGTTCGAACTCCTGATCTCTCTTTTATTGGAATAATATCAATACTATTTGAATTACAAGATTATGACTAGAATTTAATTATATTTCAATAACTTTTTATTCTTGTGTCTTCGATTATATTCATCATCTATGTCCATATACTCAAGATCTAATTAAAATTGTAAGGCTCGAAAATATTCAATAATGACATATATATATATATATATAGGCTTTGAAATATGCGGGTTAAATTAATTCATATGTAAGATGACTGAGGTCATTATACTAAGGAGTTCTCTACCAAGGAGATGTTTCTATATCTAAGGTGTTTTGAGGTTACTTGTGAAGGCCGTTTGCTTGTAACAATTATCTTCTAATTAAGAACAAATTCAGATTTGCCTGGCAAAAACAGAAGTTCGTCACCAAATATCCATAAAACATCATGTCACTTGGTTTTTTTCCAAGGTAATTTACCATTGATAGTTCATAGAACATTCATTGTCATTTATGAGAAGGTGCTATATGTTGTCAACTATGTGAGAAAAGGGTAAGCACAAACAATGCATATCCCTTAGGTTCAATGGTTTTAAGTGCTTTGTGAAAAACAAGGTTTAGCCTAACGACCACCAAGTCTGTGAGAAGGCTTTTGGGGATTGCTTGGGGAGGGGGAGTAGGGGGAAAAAAGGGTCTTACACTCTTACCATCTTACAGGAAACATAGATGGGTCTATATAGTTGGACATTTTCAATACTTCCCGACGCAAGAAACTATCCAACTGTAACATTTCTGTTTTCTTCAGACAAGTTGTTATTATTACAGAAGAGAAATATACAGCACCCAAAAATTGACTTCTCATGATGAGCTGCGGTCGCGTCACTGAGTGGAAATATATTATTATGTCAAAAAAAAAAAAAGTGGAAATATATTATTTGTTAATAAAATGCATATTGGATAATCATAAAGCAAAAGAAAGCTCGTACGCTTTTGGTAGCTTGTGATGTTTAATAAAACGGGAGCTAAGTATTGGTAGTTAGTTTAGAGCCATAATTGACTGAATCACATGCCAGCTGTTGCCCTTTATTTTACAAGTAGAAAAATAAAATAGAAGTGGACTTCAGATATTATTAATATTGATTTCCATGTGGAAATAGATATATATCTTATGTCAACTTGGCTTGTCTAATGGGAATCTCACATTTGACATGAAATTAATGGGAAAATATAGTCAATTTCAAACTCTTTTTTTTTTTTTGGGTATGCATTTCATACTCAAAGTTGATCTGTTGTATTAAAAAAAAAAACAAAACAAAACAAGTTGATACATATTCTATTATATTTTTTAAAATATTTCAAATCTTAATTGTGCATAAATTTATATAGTCAATGTTTATATCAAAAGAAAAAAAATAAAGTCAATTGAATGAATTACAAACTATCGATTAAAATTCAATATCGACAATATTTTAGCATTCAAGTTTTATTACTAAAATGAGTTATGCTTATTGATTTTACATTCTAAAAATTTCATGTTTAAGGTGACAACATTTTGATTTTTTTTATAATTTTTTTATTCTTTTCAATGTTATATGGCCCATCTACTATATAATTTTTCTTTTATTGAATGGTATTTTTTTCATTTAAACTAATTATTAAAATTATGGAATATAATTTTTACCAAAAAATATTATAATTCATGTGCCTTTATACTACCAATACGCATCGAAAAAAGTCTTCTACATACTAAGTCTTCTAACCGTAGACAACGAAACAATGATAGCGCAAAGAAAGCAAAAAAAAAAAAAAAAGAAAAAAAAAGAAAAAAAAAAAAAAAAGTCCACACAACGTGAAATATATATATATATATATAAGCACTCTAATAGGTCCACCGAGGCCAGTGCACCTAGCTGAGGTGGCCCCATTATTTTAATATATCTTTTTCTAAAAAAATTAAAATTAAAATTTAAATTAGTGTTATTCTATAATATAAAATGTAGACATTATATAAATTTTTTTTTTGCCTAATGTAATACTAAAAATAATTGTTATATTCACTTATATGAATATGTGTGTACCTAATATTTTCATATATAAAAAGAAGTTCACACAAGGTGATGTGTGTGCGAGTGTGCATGATTTCTCACACAAGTTCTTGAGTCAACGCATGTGCTACTTATGTGGTAGTAGATTATGTATAGAATAAATTAAAGTTACACAATATAATGCTTCAATGGACAACGAAACAGTGTTATATTCTTCCACTACGAAATAGAGGGCAGGTAGTGATAAACGTATATATCCAGTTAATGTTTTTGCTACTGCATGTTAGACAAAGAAGGATCGTGTTGCGTAGCTAGGAATTCCTTCCATTAATTTTTGGGGTTAAAATGCTTGGTGTATCGTGGGTAAATTTTTTCCATGCATCGATTCTAAAAGAAATTAAGCAAGGAGACTTCGTGCATCAACAGCTTAACTATGGATCTCAAAACGATGATCTTAGTCAAATAAATTGATGCTGCTCTGGTTTATATGCGACTAGACAACTCAACAAATCTTAGGATCAGGGCAAGCCTTTGTCTTCTCAAGCCAAAACATTAATGTTGCCCATCAGGAGGGCTGCGAGGATCAAAAGTCCTTCACACACAAAATGTGAGACAATAACGGAAGACAGGAGCCTCAATTCCACAGACACACACAAACACACCAAAGAAAAAAAAGGGAACGAAGTTAATATCAATTCCACAGACACACACAAACACACCAAAGAAAAAAAAGGGAACGAAGTTAATGTCTTTAACTTGCAAATTAAATATGTTAGAAATGCGAAGAATTGATTGGTGACACCTATTTAGTGTTATCTGGTGATCTCACACAAATCATAATATTAAGATTTTGAATTTAAATAATATTAATATATAGTCTCGCATCAGTACTAGGTGTTACCTTGTAATAATGCCTTAGAATCCCCTAATAATTAATGCAGATCTTTACATATTCTTTTGGAAAAGAAATATCATTTTATTAGGCTAGTTAACAAAGTCTACATGGACTATATGTCTACATATATAATTTCAAGATAATTGCTATATTTTCTTATGTTTTTTTTTTGTGAGCATAACAATTTATATTTTTTTATTTCAATTATTTTTACTTAAACTTTTTGTTTTTTTGTCACACATGACATGGAATCAACTTGGAATTTAAGTAATTTTCTTTTTCGAACAGTTTATATAGTTATCTAACTAGCGCGAATAGTTTATCATTCACTGATCAATACATGTGTTAGCCGCCGGGGCAAAACTAGCAAGGCCTTCACACGAGAACAAGTTTATAATATTCGTGTAACATGGCATACACCTACTATTCTCCTCCACCACCTTCACCATGCCCGCCGCCGCCAACTGCTCCAAGTAGTCCCATCTTGCCTCCTCCCTACAAACCGTCTTCCCCGCCAATCTACACTCCTCCTACAGCTTCACAACCACCAACTCCAACACCTGGAGGCCTAGCACCACCGCCATCTCGTCCTAGAGCTCCACAACCACAAATTCCGACACCTGGAGGGCTAGCTCCAGCACCACCTCTAACCCCACCCAAAGGTCCAATTCCACCTCCAATATCCCCTTCACATAACCTACCCCCACTACCCTCAACACCATATCAGGGCTACACCCCTCCTCCGCTTTATGGGGCGCCTCCAGCGCCGAATGTCGTGGTGGTGCCACCACCTCCAGGTGGCAGCAACCGCACGACTATCATCGCCGTCTGCGTGTCCCTTGGCGGGGCATTCTTCCTTGCATTCCTTTTGCTGGGTCTGTTTTGTTTCGCTAAGAAAAAGAAGAAGCCAATTTATGTTCCTGAAGCTGCAGCTTGCGTGGAAGAACATGAAGTAATTCAAGAAACAATCACCACTGGACTATGCGGAGAGGAGACCGTGACGGCGTCGATTGAGGAAGACGTACAAATTCATGAAATAGTTGTAGGTGCTGCCACAGCCATGACTAGCCCTTCTTGTGAACCAGGACAACCGTCGGGCAGCCCCAGCCCAAAGCACGGTCAAGGCCATCCCCATCAATATTAGTTCATACTTCATAACAAGGTTAATGAGGTGAGTGAAATCAATTAACTCAAGTTCAAATGTTAATGAAAAGAATCGTTAAGTTGGTTCTGTATATTAAAAAATGATCAAACAAATTTCTATGTTGTACTTACAAAACCAAACACGCAAGTAAGAATAGTAACGAGCGTTAGTTTATTGTCTTATAATTTAAACATTATAATAAATTTGAGGATTTGAATGTGTATTATTAGTTTTTGTGTTTTTGTTTGACATGATCATGTATGTAAACAAAGGAGCCGTTCGAAGCAGCCAGATTTGACCCCTTAACAACTTGGTGGCAAGAGCAAGCCAAATTGCAATGCGCGGTTGAAAATTAATCCCAAAAGCTGTGTTGCACCCATATTAATTTATTCATAATAGAGAGATTAAACGTCACGTTGTTAGGAAAATTTGCATCTTGGAAACGGGGTCAAAAAGAAAGGGCAGAAACAATACCTCGTTAAATAGACACATTAAATTATAAATGAGTAATAAATAAGTGAAATAGACTAATTATTTTATTTAACTAAATAATTACTGTTTGTAACAAAAAATTAATAAAAAATATATTTATTTTTATTATAAATATTAATTATTTGATTGTATAAATTAATCGATTGCATTGTGACTGTTCTTCATTTATAATTTTCTATTTCCATGTAATTTTTTTAAGTGGGAATATATATACATATATCACCAATACTTATGAGAAAGTGTTGACTCTGAAAACGGAACGGTATGACGACAATGATAAACTACAACACGTCGAGTTGAGCCATCGTTGTCTTGATTCCCACTACGGCTCCAATTCCAAATGACAAAGGTAACAAAATTGTTGATAGTGAGTTTTAATAACTGCACTTAGAGGTAATGCTCTCCTTTGATTGTTAAGTTGATTCTGCTGTACGGTACTAATTTTAAACTTGATAATTGTCATGATTAAGTTAGAGGAAATTTGCTCGGATTTATCAATTCTTGGTTGGAGGATCCTTTTTTGTGGATTAGGTTGAATGAAGCACACACACACACGAAAATTACTCCAGCCTTGCTCTAAAGATTCGGTAACTGATATATCCGTAATAAATCTTTTTTCTTGTAAAAAAAAAAAAATGGTTACAAGTTCCGCATAATGTGCACTTCTAGTGAAACTTTTAAAAATCAAGGAAAAGTTTGGTGCATCGAGATGGTGCTCCGAAACTTATATACATATATAATAAAAAATTAATTTTTAGTGGGTTTTCCAAAAACAATTTTTTCTCTGGAACAAATTTTTTTACCCATTCATCTGAAGTCTACACTTTAAATTTTAAACTAATATCTATATAAATCTAAGTTTTAGTTTTATAATAATAATAATAATAATACAGGTCTCGGGCTGCTACTCGGCGCTCTACTCTTTTTGATGCACCTAGCAGCACCCAACTAAGGATAAAATACAAGATTTGATTAATTTGATTCAAGTTAACTTAAATATTATATATGTGAGGAAAAATAAAAAAAATTAAAGTGAGATTTTATTGAAATTAAGAAAATAAAATAATTTGTTAGATATAAAATCTTATCCAACAAAAAAAAAAGTATGCATAGCAGGCACCAATGAAAAATACGCAAACTATGTTTGGAGACGCTTTTTATTTGCCTTTATTTTCTTGATATTGGTAGTAGATAGACATTAAAAACTGGTGCATGCTATTTTTACTCATGTATTATGTGAGTATCATACACTCACCTGTTTGTTTACCTTCTATTTGCTGTAAAAATAATTCAGAATCCTTTCAAGTCAGCTTCTATATATTCATTAAAACATATTTATATAAAAAAAGTTAATTAAATTATTTTGAAAATATAAAAGGTTAGAATTAAAAAAACAGCCTCTGCAAGGTTTTCTTCTTCTTCTCGCTGAGCCTAGGCCGTCGTCTTCTTCTTTTTTTGCGAACCTAACCCACCTTCACTAGCCCCCATTCAAAATACTTTTCTTTGGCTAGCTGCTGACTATCGACAATCATAATTATACGACAGTGATGGTGAAAAGCGTGAATTGGAGTTATACTGCTACAATCGTCGATGATACTCAAATTATTTGCCACAAGCCCATTCTCTTCTAAAAGAACACAACTCTAATTTGTCTTTGCCCTTATCTCTTTTCTTACTTGTCTTCACTCCCTTGTATCAAGCTTGAAAATCCTCCTAATGTGCGAGTCGTTGGAGCTCGGCCATCGAAATTAGTCCAATTTCAAGCAACAGGCAGAACAAGCTTACATAATCTTTTAATTTAAAATTTTAGTTCTATAAGATTTTTTTTTTTTTTTTTGTGCAGAGGTAATTAATGGTTTTTGGATACCTTTAGCTATGGATGTGGAAAATTGAGAATTGTGGGATAGTGGCTTTGATGGAAGACTGCATATGATTGTTGTATGCATTTTTACTCTCTTATTGCTTGATTGTTCGAAAAATGTGTGTTATTACTTAAATTAAGTTCTTTAATCTAATCAGTGGTTAGAATCTAGTTTAGTGTTTGGTGTTTTTTCAATTTTTATTTAGTGGGTTGGGTCAATTTACAGAATTATTTTATTTTTTTTAATAAATTGAAAATTCTCTTCTTTGTTTGACCTATGAAGAAAGATTAGTTTTTGGCTACTGTAGTCTTGCTTAGATTCTATTTTAGTGGTATAATCTAATTCCTTTTATTGTGTGAATGAAACCAATGATGTTTGTTTTTGGACTGAGGATGTAACTTGTGAACTTTTAGCTGAAATTGGTGAATCTGGGTGATTTTGAATCCATCTTTGTTTTCTTCCTTTTTTTGTTCCCCCAATTGTGAACCTATTTACTTGTTTTGAATCCACTTATGTTTATTTGTTTTGTTTTCCGTCAATGCATGTTTTTGATTATTCAAGTTCCCCTATTATTTTAGCTTTAATTCTGCTGTTTAAATCATATTTTTTACCAAATCTTTTGCAGGTTGAAGACCTAAAGAACCTAAAGAACCAAATGTTTTTACACGAGGCTGGGAACTTGAAGAATTTATAGAGCCTGGATCTTTCACCAAATTTTGAACATGTTGAAAACTCGTATCCCTTGTCCAATGCAAGAGATTGATCATTTTTTTTACCCCTAAATACAAGCCATTTTTTGTGAATAAGTTCTTCGTCATTAATAAGAAAGAAAAAGGCCTTTGGACCATGTCCCTGTTAAAGGATAAAACTCAAGTTGTTTGCTAGATAAATATGTTTCACCAATTTCCCTCCTTTCCGCTAGCTTCCCACCTTCTAATATGATGTATATCAATTTGTTTGTTGTGATATACTGATAGAATAGTTGCATTTTATTTGCCGCTTCACTATCTTAGGCTACGACAAGTGTGATTTTATATATGTGTGTCGTTCTACCTAATTGAATATACAAAAACATTAGTTATTCTGCTCCATCTCTGACATGGTATTAGAGTCATAAAGCCACAACATGGCATCTTCTACTTCCAATAGCTCTCAAGCCACACAATTTTCTCAAACTAGCCAAGTTACTCTTCTTGCTCTACCCACCATTACCTCACCCACTATAGCAAATCAAACGTTTTCTATCAAACTAAATTCTGGGAATTATCTCAGCTGGAAAACACAATTTACTCCATTGTTGAACTATCAACGACTCACTAGCTTCATTGACAGCTTCTCTACTTACCCGGTCTACCCCCACAAAAATAATATCGTCTACCAGTGATCCCACCCTTATAATTCCCAATCCGAAGTATTAAGTCTGGTTTCAAAAAGATCGATTATTGTTATCTTGAATCCTTTCTTCTCTTTCGAAAGAGGTTTTACCATATGTCATTGGGCTAGAATCATTTTTGCAGCTTGGAATGCATTAGCAAATGCATTTAGTTCTATATCTCAGAATTGTCAACTCCAACTTATTATTAAACTCCAGGAATTTAATAAACACGATTTGCTTGTCTTTCAATATCTCCAGCGTGCCAAAGCACTAGCAGATGAGTTAGCTGTAATAGGTCAAAAGATCGGTAATGCTGAGTTTAATGAAATTGTCTTTTCTAATATTGATAGTGAATACCATTCAATTATTATTGCACTTAATCTCTGTCTAGGGCTAGTTTCCTTCCATGAATTGCATAGTCAATTGTTAGCTCATGAAACTCTTTTTAAGAGTCTTCAACATGCCCCTATTGCAAATATTACATATTCTCCTTTACGGTCAAAAAATTCAAATGCTAATCTTGGACAAAATCGGCGTTCTAATGCAATGTTCTCATCTTCATCAAGAGCTCCCTTTCCAACAAATATACAATCTCAGAATTCCAATGGCAATTTTAATTGCTAGAACTGGGGACACTACCAAATCTGTGGATTTCGAAATCATAATGTAGACCGTTACTGTCGTCGCTATCTTCCGTGACAAAATTCACCACAAGCCAATGTTGTATGGTCATGGCATTTTGGAGCTTCACCACAATAGTCAACCTCTCCTTCATTTTCGGTGCCGATGGTTCCTTAATATCAATCCAGTGGAGTTAGCTTACTGTGGTATCTTGATACTGGTGCAACTCATCACCTTACTCTAGATATTTCTAATTTAAGTATTGCCGGTGATTATTTGGCCAATGACCAAATTTATGTTGGTAATGGACTCAGGTTTGCTTATTTCAAAGTCTAGTAGTTATGTTTATTTTACATCGAATTGTAATTTTATTTTAAATGATGTTTTACTGGTTCCCAAAATTACTAAATTTTTTTTTATTTGTCCAAAATTTGCCACTAATAATTCCTCCTTTTTTGAATTCTGGCCTTCTTATTTTGTGATTAAGGATCAACAGAGTAAAAAAATCCTATTGTGAGGTCCCAGTAAATATGGATTGTATGTTCTTCCTCACTAGTTAAAACATGCGTTGACTAGAGAAAAAGTGCCCCTTGTTGATTGGCATGCTAGACTTGGACATCCACAACGTAGGACAGTATCTCAAATCATTCAACAAATTAACTTACTGTGTGTCTCTTCTCCTAATCATGTTTGCCTTGCTTGTTAATTAGGAAAATTGTCTAGATCTCTTTTTTTTTTTTGTTGAACATAAAAGCTAGTTGCCATTTGAGCTAGTTCACTCAAATGTCTGGGGTCAAGCACTTGAATTGTCATTTTTAGGTCATCGATATTTTATTGTATTTGTTGATGATATCACCAGGTTCACCTAGATTTATTGTCCCAAAAATAAAAGTGACATATTTTCAGTTTTTCTCGAATTTCAATCTTATGTGGAACGTTAGTTTCAATGTCAAATAAAAACCTTTCAATACGATTTCGAAGGGAAATATCAAAGACTTCATACATTTTTCAAGAAACTTAGTATTGTTCATAAATTGGCATGTCCTCATACTCATGAACAAAATAGCGTTGCTGAACAAAAAATTTGTCATATAGTTGACACAGGTCTGACCTTTTTGGTACATGCTAAGGTGCCATTAAAATATTGGCAATATGCCTTTGACACTAGTGTCACTTTAATTAATTATTTGCCTTCACTTTCCATTCATAATAGCACTCCGTATGAACTAATTTTTCACAAAATGCCACCATATGCTGAATTAAAAATTTTTGGTTGTGCTGTATACCCATGTTTACGTCCATATAATAGTCACAAATTTTCCTTTCGTAGTAAGTAATGTGTCTATTTGGGTAATTCTCCAACTTATAGTGGTAGACTTTGTTTCGATATCGATACTAAATGACTCTATGTGGTAAAACACGTTCGTTTAGATGAATTCACATTTACGTATATAGCCTTCTCATCTGGCCAACCAGTCCACAATGAGCCCACTCTAGATCAACCTTATCCCTAACTACAAAGTACAATCCCTCCCCACTTGGATTCTTCCTACTCAAACTATGTTAAATTTATCTTTTGGCCAGTATTTATCTTCTATGCCCTCTTTATCTCTAAGATCTTTTTTAAATCAGCCAATACTTTCCTCTCCATAGCCGACGACATCCCAATCTCCTATCCAATATTCTGAAAAACAGCAACCCACATCTCTATTAGTTACACGATGTCCACATTCTTTTGACCCAATTAATTCAACTTCACCTTCCTTTCCATCAACTCAAGGTCTTAACCTTGTAGTGGACCTCACTTCTTACCCGATTGCACCAGCTCCAAGTCCTACCTAACCACCACATGCTCTTATCTTGAATAGAACTCATCCAATGACCTTGTGTCCTACTACTTTCACTCGAAAATAAGCTCAAATTGCCACTATCTCTTCCCTAAAATTGAATTTTCTACAAACTAAACCACGTGTCTATTCTCAAGCTAACCAATAGAAAGAATGGCAAACTGTCATGGCTAACGAGATGCGGCTCTTCTTGTCAACCAAACATGGACATTGGTTCCTTGACTGTTAAATAAAAATGTTATTGGCACAAAGTGGGTATATCAAATAAAGTGAGGGGATGATGGTACAATTGATCGGTATAAAGCTCGTCTAGTTGCAAAGGGATTCACTCAGCAATCTGGTATTGACTTTTATAAGACTTTTAGTCCCGTAGTGAAGGCAACGGCTATACTGTTGCTTCTTTCCTTAGCTACTACCCATGGTTGGGTCATGAATCAACTTGATGTCTCAAATGGCTTTTTGCGTGATCATCTTATAGATGAAATTTATATGGATCAACCTCAGGGATTTGTTGATTCCAGCAAGCCTTCTTATGTTTGTCATTTGCATCGGTCTATCTATGGTCTCAAACTAGTTCCTCGAGCGTGGTTTCATCACCTCAATGCTTTTCTTCTCTCCTTTGGATTTAAAGCTTACTTATTTATACTGATGGTCCTCACAAGCTATTTCTCTTGTGCTATGTTGATGATTTAATTGTCACAAGTTCATCCTCTTAACTAGTCAAACAGTTTACCAGTGCTATGCAAAAGGAAATCCCTGTTAGTGATCTTGGTTCTCTAAATTATTTTCTTGGCATTGAAGTTAGAAAAGACTCGAGGGGCCTTGTTCTCTCCCAAACTCGATATTTGCAAAACCTTCTTATTCGAACTAGTATGGACTCAGCAAAGCCATGTTCTATTTCTATGGCTACTTATCCTCCACTCAAAAAAATTATTGTTCATTGTTTCCCAAAGGTGATTTTTACATGTAGGTTGTTGGTGCTCTACAAATACTTGACAATGACACGTCTTGATATTGCATTTTTAGTAAATAAATTGTGCCAATTTATGCATCAACCTTGTAAGGTGCATTGGAAAGCAATGAAGCATCTTCTACGGTATCTAAAAGGAACACTTACTCATGTTATTTTGCTGTCTTCTCACTCTGATCACCAATTATATTATTTTAGTGATAGTGACTAGGCTGGGTGTCCTAACAATTGTTAGTCCACCAATGGCTACGACATTAATTTAGGTAACTCTCTTATTTCTTGGATGTCTAAAAAGTAGCCCACAATCGCTCGCTCTTCTACTGAAAGTGAGTACAAATCTCTTGCCAATGCCACTATGGAAATTGTTTGGATTTAGTCCCTATTAAAGGAACTCGGATTACCTCCTGTGTTATGGTGTGATAATCTTGGCGTAGTTTATCTCATGGCTTGTGTTATGCTCGTACCAAACATATCGAGATTGACTATCAATTTGTGCGCGAGCATATTGTTGCTGGTTCACTATTTGTTCAGTTTCTTCTACTGATCATTAGGTTGTCGATGTTTTCACCAAGTCGCCGCCCACAGCTCGCTTTGTTTTTCTTCGCAACAAGCTTCGTCTTCTTATGCGGCCATCGTCTCGATGGGGGGTGTTAAAGGATAAAACTCAAGTTGTTTGCTAGATAAATATGTTTCACTAATTTCCCTCCTTTCCGCTAGCTTCCCATTTTCTAATATGATATATATCAATTTGTTTGTTGTGATATACTGATAGAATAGCTCCACTAGAATAGCTACACTTTGTTTGTCGCTTCACTATCTTTGACTACGGCAAGTGTAATTATATATATGTGTGCTGTTCTACCTAATTGAATATACAAGAATATTAATCATTCCCGCTCCATCTCTGATAGTCCCAACAGGTTTTTTTTTTCGAGCAAATGTCCCAAGAGTTGGCGCTTTCGTTTCTATGTTCTTTTATTGTAGGATATGGTTGTCTGATTTTTCTTTAGAAAATAAACCTAAAGGGGTATAACTCTGATACCATAAAATGTGCATTGTAGCTACGAAATTACATTAGCCGTTTCAATCTCAATTATGACAATTTGATGTTTAGGCCACATTATTTTCTCTGGATATTATTACATTTTCAAATTTGACAATCTGTTTTTTTTTTTCTTTGTTTATTAGTTGGGTGATTGGCATTTTTTTTGTAAGGAATAAAAGTAAATTTTTAGTACATTTGTTGTTATATTTGTCGTTATTTTAAAATTGCCTCACGTAGAGAAGTTTTTCCAATAGGTTTTTTTACAAACTGAATATTTACACTGTCGTCGAGTTTTTATTGAAACACAAGTTTAAGCGCTTGAAAATCGACTTGCAATTTGATTTGCGATTTGGCTGAGGACTTGCGTTAATCGACTTGTATTTGGCTTGTGATTCGTTCAAAAACTAGCGGTTTAATAGACACACGTTTTTATTTTGTTTTGTTTTTTCAACTTTTTTGATAATAATTCATCATAATGTCATATCCATCTTTGTAGTATTTATACTTATTTTCAAAACAGTGTACATAGGCACTTAACACAAAACATTTGAGTCAAATAGATATTCCAATTTGGGGCATTTGCACTCAAATTATTTAGTTTTGAGTACTAAAATTTTAGTCTTCTCGCATTCGAATATGAAGCATTTATAACTAATTTCAAAAAATTTTAGTAGTTAGGTATTTAAAACAAAACATTTAAGTACAATTATGCTTATAATCAAATTTAAAGCATTTACACTTAATTATAAGAATTTGATTAACTTGTACTTAAAATTCAAAATTTGAGTCCTTTCATACACAAATTTAGAGTATTTGCACTTAAATTTAAAAATTTGAGTAGTATAATACTTTAAACTAAAAATTTAATTACAATTGTACTGATACTTAAATTTAAAATACTTATACTTAATTTTAATAATTTGAGTAATTTGTATTTAAACTCAAAATTTGAGTCTTCTCATACACAAATTTAGAGTATTTATACTTAATTTTAAAAATTTGAGTAGTTGAATACTTCAAACTAAAAATATAAGCAAATTTGTAATCATATTCAAATTTAAAGTATTTGTACTTAATTGTAATAATTTGAGTAACTTGTACTTAAAACTCAAAAGTTGACTCTTCTCATACTCAAATATATAGTATTTGTACTTAATTTTAAAAAGTTAAGTAGTTGAATGCTTGAAACTAAAAATTTAAGTACAATTATACTTATACTTAAATTTAAAGTATTTTATATTTAATTATAACAATTTGAGTAGCTTGTACTTAAAACTCAATAGTTTGAGTTTTCTAATAGTTAAATTTAGAGTATTTGTGGTTAATTTTAAAAATTTGAGTAGTTAAATACTTAAAATTAAAAATTTAATACAATTGTACTTATATTCAAACTTAAAGTATTTTTACTTAATTATAATAGTTTAAGTGTTTTGCACATAAAACTCAAAATTTGAGCCTTCTCGTACTTAAATTTAAAGTATTTACACTTAATTTTAAAATTTTAAGTGATTAAATACTCGAAACTAAAAATTGAAGTAGAATTGTACTTATACTCAAGTTTAAAGTGCATACTTAATTGTAATAATTGAGTATCTTATACTTAAAACTTAAAATTTGAGTCTTATCGTACTCAAATTTAGAGTATTTGTACTTAATTTTTTAGTTAAGAACTGAAAACTGAAATTTTTAAGTACAATTGTACTTACACTTAAATTTAAAGTATTTGTACTTAATTATAACAATTTGAATAGTTTGTACTTATAACTTAAAATTTGAGTTTTCTTGTGCTCAAATTTAGAGTATGTATATTTGATTTTAAAAATTTGAATAATTAGATACTTAAAACTAAAAATTTGAGTATAATTTTTTCGATTTGAATATAATGAAAAACAAAATTAAGTATCTAACAACTCATAATGAAAATTTAACATTACATCAAATTTTTTGTAATAAAATCATAGTTGCACTTTCAATTTTCAAACACATTTTGTTTTTTTGTAAACAAAAAATTATGTTGCGATTGTTAAGTAATTTTGGAGAAGCAATTTTGGACAGAAACTGACAAAAGAAAAAAAAAAGAAAAGAAAAAGAGAGAGAGAGAGAAAGAGAGCCAGAGTAACCTTTTTTTGGTAAGAAATTTTATTTAACAAAAAAAAAAAAGAAAAAGAAAAAAGAGAATGAAGGGCGGGCAACCTTTTGTCCCTTTATTTTATTTGAGTGAGTTAAAGTGTGAGTCAAAATAAAATTATTTATCCTCTGTTTGCAATTGCGTGAGTAAAGGGAATGAAAGAAAATTTTAGATTCCAAGGCAAATTTTGCTGTTTGGGAAATGTGAGAATTGAGATAGAAAACGAAAAAAAATAATAAAATGTATAAAGCAATAAAATCTGATATATATATATATATAATGATGAAAATAACCTCAACCTTATTTTTTTAATTTTAACTTACTATTCAATTATTTATAAAGGTGTTTTTGTAATTTTATCTATATACTTTTATTTATTACAATTTTTTCATATAATTTAAATACAAATTTTAATTTCTTATTATTTTCTCTTAATTTTTTTTGTTATAATTTTTTTTTTTACAATTTTTTTTCTTATCGAAATTTTACAATTTAAACAAACCATTAGTTTCAATGCCCTCTTAATTGTTTTGTATTTAATTATTTTGGATGTCTGATGTAGATTTTATTATATTATAATAGACATATCACACTTTTTGAAATGGATCCTGCTTCGTGGACGGGCAAAAGAAGAAAGGGAAGAGAAGAAAATTTTTTTTTTTTGTGTAATGAATTGATTTATTTGTATAATAAAATGCTTAATATTTATAACAAAATAAATAAAAAAATAATTTTAAATTTTATTATAATAATTTAATATCTTATTATACAAATAAATTAATTAATTGTACAAACAATTTTTTCTATCTTCTACTCGTTCATCTTTTTTTCGTACACCTACATTTATCCTTTTGAAATTTACAGGTAGCAATTAATAAATCGGCGGGTGTCTTTTAAATTTTCTTCGCATCGGCTCTCGGCCTGCCTAAATGGGCTTTCTACTTTTGTTCCGCTGATGCACTTGTGCCGCGGCACGATTTTATTTTTTAAAGTTCACTTATTTTGTGTGGTGTTTTGACGCAATCTATTTATCTTTTATTTTGTATTATGTCGTATTTTAAAATTTAAATAATAAATTTAGTAAGGCTCATATGTTTGAATACTATAAATTTGTGTGATGTCGTACTTAAGTTGCTTATTGTGTTGTACCTAAATTATTTACCTTACCTTGATTAGACCACTCACTATTTTGTGTCTAAACCTTAAATTACCCTTAAACTATAACGTGCGTAGGCTGTTAATCATGCTTTAATTAAGTTGCGCCATATTATACAAGTAATCATTATTTTTTAATTGTATTTAAGTCGCTCACTGCTATTTTATGGTCGTTGCCAATAATTTTTTTAAAAAAATATAAGTAAAAATATTCTCTAATTTATGATTATACTAGAACTTAACCCGCGCGATGCGCGGGTTTTAAGTATTTTTTAATAATTTTAATTAAAGTGTTTTAATTTTAAATTTTTATTTTTTAGTAATTTTTATATATAATATCTTCATAATCATGTTAGTTTAGACGTTACTATATTATATCTAATGATTTTTTCTAAAGCATATATTCAGAAATAAATAATATAATATAATCAAACGTAAATTATACAATTTTAATAACTCTCATCTCTGTCCAAACAAATATTTAAATATACGCTTACAAAGTTGATGCATATGAGCCTCCTTGTTTGAAAAAAGAAAAACATGTATTTAATTAATTTCGTCCAAATTCTAATTAATAACCAATTATTGTAAAGATCAATAGTATTATATTCAAATTCTATAATAGATTAAATAATACACACCAAAAAAAAATTATTTAAATATTAATTTCAATAGAATTAATATTTTATTTATTTATTTATTGACATACATAAAAGCTTTAACTTCTTTATCTCCTTTCTCAAGCTTACTTTTTCATTGAATATTCAAAAATCAAATCACTTTTAAAATTAGGTCAAAATTAAAAAGAATGGGCAATATATAATTTTAAGGGAAGAAAGTAATAAAAAAGCATAACCTTATTTTTTTCATACTCTTTATTGAAACATCAAGAATTTCTAAATTTTTAATTTTGATAGATATTTTTTCGAGTTTTTTTTTCCCCTTTGACTTTGTGGTATCCCTCTCTTCCATTGCTCTTCCAGTATTCTTAATCTGTCTTTCCTTTGTTCTCCGTCTACACTCAAAAATTACAAAAACGAATTGTACTGAAGTTAGGAAAAAAAAAAAAAGACTCAATCAAATGGAGCTCTTGTAAAGTCAATTGTGTACCTGACATAGGAGGAAGATTGGAAGATACCTGCTTTTCCTGTAAATACTATTAAGTAAAGGCAATAAAATCCAGCAAAAGTTCAGTCCCAAAACGACCATATTAAGCTGCATTAGGTATTTTTTTGTGAAAATAAAGGTTTCAGTTGCACATACTACTTTCGTTAAATCTAGTAAATCTCAACGCTAGAGAGTAGACATCACACGTATCTATTATGATATGCATAGCCCATAAAGAAAAGATTGAATTTAAAGAAATACTACACATAATTTACCAAGCCTTATAAGAGGAAACATAGAAAGAAATATAACCTCTACCTGAAGGAGAGCTTTCACGTTCAACCTACAATCCAAGAAAACATACCAAGAAGGAAAAAAAAAAAAAAGGAAAAGCAACAAAAAAAGTAATGTTGTTGTGAAATTCAGTAAAAAGATTACATATACCAATGATCATGATGAAAAATGAACATATACATAATAAATAAATAAGAAGTAATCCAAATGAAGGATTTAAAAGGAGGGAAATACAAATTCATAAGGATCAACTTTAAGGAATATAATACAGTGATCATCATCGTTCCTCCTCCTATTTCTCTTAGTTTCTCCGATGACTGAAATTCTATCTTTTGTGTTGTGTGTTTGTTTGCCTATTGGTGTGTGAAGGGCAAAATACAATATAAAAAGGAGAATATAAAGTTTAAAATTTATTGTCATAAATTACTGAATTTATTATCATAAAACGTCTACTATTATATATCAAATTTAAAGAGTCAATTAAGTCCTTAATAAAGATTGTAACGGAAAAAAAAAAGTTATACATAGACTCTCATTACTATCTTCCTTTTTTTTTTTTTTTTTTATAGAGGATTCTCTATCTTGTTGTTGTCTTTCATCTAATTCAAAAATCTCAAAAGCCAATTAAACTAAAATTGTACAAAAATAGTTTTTCCCAACGAATGGTCTTTTTTTCTTATCATAAAGATAAGGAATAATAACGGTAGAAGCATGACATAATAGCAATAAGGAGGTCATCAAGTTTTGTATTAAATACAATTCCCTCTAAATATATTTTGTTCTAAAATTAAAAGGTAATATATGATAATTATAAAGAATTAAAGAGAAAAATTGTGAAATTGCCACATAGGAATTAAGATTAACGGGAAACTTTCTCTAAATTTTTTTTTTTTAGGGGATCCTCCATCTTGTTGTTGTCTTCATCTAATTCAAAAATCTCAAAAGCCAATTGAACCAAAATTGTACAAAAACATTTTTTTCCAACGAATGGTCTTTTATTTCCTATCATAAAGATAAGGAACAGTAACGGTAGGAATATGATATAATGGCAATAAAGAGGTCATCAAGTTTTGTATTAAATACAATTCCCTCTAAATATATTTTGTTCCAAAATTAAAAGGTAATATATAATAATTATAAAGAATTAAAGGGAAAAATTGTGAGGTTGCCACATAAGAGCTAGAATTAAGGGGAAGCTTTCTCTAAACTTCTCATTTATACTAATTAAATAGATTATATAAGTAATAATTTTTTTTTAATGTTTATTGCAATTTTTTTGTTAAAAATATAAACATATTTTGATATAAATAAAATAATTTAAACTATTTGAATAAGCATTAATGTATCATAGATAATTGTCCATTGAAATTTAAATAAGTATACTTATCTTTAATTTTTTTAATTTATAATTTAAAAAAAATAAAAAAACTTATGAAATAGTTCTACTCTATAAAATAAAACTTAAAAAAAAAATATATATATATAAACCATTACTAAGGCCTATTAAAAAGAGTTGGCACTTTTATTCCGTTAAACCATAGTTCAAATCTTGTTACTTTTCTTTTTTCATCTTAATTTTAAACTTATTTTTAAAAAGACTCATGTTTGGGTCTTACTGAACCCGTTTATAGACCGTACTTAGGCTGTGCCTAGACTCATATTGTGTCTGAACTCAGGTCGTGCCTAGACGTTAACGTATCACGGGCCATACTTGACCTGGCCCATGGACGAGAAAATGTAGGCCCATCTCAAGCCTTAGTATTGGTGATGTCCATCTCGAATATAATATTATACAATACATGTCATACCTAATACAGCCTATGCTGAGCTGGGCTGGAAGGCTTGTGGACCCGCCCAACCGCATTTGACATGACTACGTTCATGCCCACCTGCGATTATTTAAATTATAAAATATATTTTCCCAACCAAAAAAGCTAAAATTTAGTGGTGCTTTAATTTTAAAGTTTTCTTAAAAAAAAAAAAAAAGAAAACAAAGCGGACCTCGCGCGTGAAGATCTGGATGGCAAGTCGAAGTGGCAATGGAAAGCGGCGACTGGCCCAAGTGATCGCTTAAGCCAGGGCCCAGACAGCCGGCCTATTATATTCTGATATTGTTATGTAAACTAGGCTTGCTCTCCGTAACCACCAGCATAACAACTCACGGGACCAGTTTGTAACGGAGTCTGGAAACCTTTGTCCAACTAAAAGCCTGGCCCAAAGTGGAATGTAGACTTGGAGTTTATTTTTGATGACGAGGGAAATTTTCTATGGATAAGTTCCAGCTCGAAGATGGGCAAATTCGTATTACTTTGAATTTATGTAACTCTCACGTTTTTGCCATTGAATGATGCTTTCCTCGTTGGACATTATCCTAAATTAGATTTATGTAACTCTCACGTTTTTGCAATTGAATGATGCTTTCCACTGGTTCAAAAAAAAAAAAAAAAAAAAAGATTGATCGACACTTTCTTTTATGCCTAACTTATGGTCAAGACTTATGTCATTCAAAGATGTGATATGACTTTACCGAACAAAATTGACTTTCAATACCACTAATGTGATCTCTTCTTCCCAACTAAACAATATCTTTGGTAAAGCACAAAGTTACATAAGCAAGCACAATAAACGGACATACTCAAGTCAGCAAAAAGTTATATTTGTTTGGTGTACGATGATCCCAAAATTTAATATTATTTTAATAATTTGTCGTTTACCTTCCTTTAGTTGCGTACTTACGTTCATTGTTTCTAATTGTGTAATGTAACTCTTTGTAAAAAGCATAATGACATTATTTTGCTTGTTACAAAGAATATACAGGACTTTCTTACTTACGTATTATACAGTAATTATTTAGATCAGATACTTTTTTTTTATGCATAAATATAGTAGTTTTTGGTAAGATTGTTACAACATTACTCTTATTTTTCTATTCTTTTTCCAAAAAAAAGTGTGTAGGACTAATATTCTATCTAATTACACCAACCTACACCGAATAATATTTTATGTTATTAAATTCAAATGTTTCCTAGTTAGGTCAGTGGAGTACAGACAATCGTTTTTTATCCTATCTTTTTTCACCTACTTTTCAAACTAGAAAGCGCAGCTCTAGGCACTGCCCAGTACCTTGGTTATGAGAGGAGGCACTGCTCTTGATGCCTTTGCGGAGTAGAACTGTTTTGGACTTGTGTATGCATAATGTAAAGAAAAAAGTTACATTTTTAGAAAAAAAAACTACCCGAAAGTTTCATAACGTAAAATAGGGGATCTTCTTAAAATTGATCCGTCTTAAAGTGGTCAAGGAAGTATACAATACAGAAATTGCACTCGGAGTATAAATAAAAGGAGCAGATAACAATAATTGTAAATCAACACTTGGAGCTTATCTGATGATTAAAAAAAAACAAAAAAACTTGGAGCGTTCCTATTTTTCAACGGGTGGACAAATTTGTCACTATTTTATTTTATGGTTGGACATCGCAGTTCTCTCAGCCGGCAGTTTTAAAGTATGCCTTGAATGATAATAAACAAACAAAAACTTAAATTGGCAGGAAGGGTAGACTGTTAGGTATAATCTTCATTGTAACCAGGATACTGGTTCATGAAGGCATCATTAGGCAGAAGAAAGAAACAAAAACGTAAACTGACATTAAAAATCAGAGATTTTCGTTACAATCAAAATGGTTAAGTAATTCGTATTTATCAGCAATCAATTTCTGAGATACATAAGAAAGACAACATTGGCTCAGCAAACGAAAGCAACTCGTTTGTCGGCTCGGCTGTCATCAATGATAATACACAGTAAAGAGATAACATTTTTGCTTGATATTTTCTGGGAATATATGTGTGATCTAAATTTCTTTACTCCACTCCTGTCAGTATGAACAGACTTAATTTTGATGACTTTTGTTTTCCTGCTTGTAGTAAGCGGGCTCATGGTTTCATTGTGGTGAGGGAGATGATGAGATTGATGAGAGTTCTTGTGATTTTCTTTTTTTATGTAACTAATAAATTATTAAAATTTTTGTTTTACACTTTGATCAAATTTAATGAAATAAAAAATCCTCACACTTATATATATATATATATATATATATATATATATATATTAGTTTTTTTTTTTTTTTTTTTTTGGGTTTTCGGATAAGGGGACGAAGTATGGTATCAACAGCAATTAGGTTAAGTTGTGGTTCACTACATTCTGTTCTAGTTATGACATTGTATGGTTTTCGTCACTATCCATTTCCACCCATCATGCTTCTATTAGTTTTCCCCGAACACGCTTGTGAGAGTATCGGTACATTGCTGACCAAAAACAACAAATGGGAAACCTATGCGTATGTTGTTGGAGCTTAGTAAATGAATTTGAACTCAGACAATGTAGTGCCAAACCAAGGCTGTCCAAGTCCGGCACCAGGAGTTACCAGCCATGATGTGTTACCATATTCTACTGACCAACAACTTACGTCTTTACATAAGTGCATGTGTGCGTGCGCATTTATGGCTGTTGGTGTGTGCCTTGTTAGAGAAAACATTTAAGTACGCCCAATTGTGGTATTCTAGTAGTCAAATGATTCTGTTGTAATATGGATGATTAGTTTAAATTTTTATCCAAATATTCGATAGAATTAACTGTCTGTCCCATCAAATTATAAGAATAGTTTGGTGACTTTTTCTAAATTTTAAGACTATGCTCTCTACAAGTTCAATGTAGTGGGTAAAGTCCTTTAAATGCGGCAAAAATAGTGTAATTCTCTCTAAATGATTTATAAGGTACCATTTTCACTACTATCTTTGGCACCAAAAAAAAAAAAAACAAGAAAAGAAAACATTAAGGTAAAAAAATAAGGAAAAGTGTATATGAGCAAAGTATGTACGTTTTAATTAAAATTTGTAATATAATAATTATTGTAATTATTGTCATTTATGTAATTATAATGATAAAATATATAATAAAAAAATAATAATTTCTTTTTACTTTTTATTGTATATTTTGTGAACGTAGTCATAAAAAATTTTAAATTTATTATATTATAAACTTTTTTTTTTGAATAATTTCTATGGGAACCCAAAAAATAATTGGTGTAGCAAAGTGGTAGACTGTGGATGCAGGGATAGTGGGGTCCATTTTTTCAACCGTAACATAAAGCTTAAAAGTACATAAAAAATTTTGAAAATAACTTAGAAAACACGAAAAATGAACAGAGCGAAAGACATAATACGGTTGTTCGAAGAAAATTGCGTATATTTCCGATTGCCTTTGAATGTTCTTTATTTGAAATCGTTATAAAACCAATTCATGGACAATGTAACTGAATACACATTTCTCAATATATTGACCAACTAGCTGAGCAATTATTCACCCTGTTATTACCAATTCACTTATGCAACCGGTTTTTTTTTATAATTTTTATTACTAAAAATCATTTTTATGTCATTGTTGTATAACAAGTAAAACCATTGTTAATTTTACAAGCAAATAAATCAACATATTATAAACAACATTTCTCTTTAACTGAACACACTTCTTTTCTTTTCAAGGCGACCCATTCTGCAATTTGCTCATTCCTTCTCGCTGCTTTATATCGACAATGAAAGTCTCCAATTTATTATAAAGCATCACAAAATCAACTAAGGAAAATTTAGTAAGGCGAATCTTTTTATGAAAATTTGTATTGCTATTTTGTTCAAAGAAAATTTTTATTACTATTGGATCTCAAGGTCCTTTTTTAGGTGTTAGCTAACTTGCAAGCTTTAATTTATTATTTGTTACATTATGTCACTCAGAGCTTATAGCGGCGGTTAAATTATCTTTTGTTCAACTTTGAATTATGCAGAAACATATTGTCTTTTGATATTATGCGTATGAATATACATATAATTGACCTCTACGATTTTGTTTTTTCTTCTAGTGGGGGAAACTTTAAATATATTAACACATATACGTGAATTTTTTTCCCTGAAGTTTAGTGGAAGTAGTTACCCACGCTTGGTTAAATTCAGGTCCATCCATTGTGTAGCATAAATTATGATGGATTAACACTGTAAAGGCGTAAATTTCGAGTCTAAAACAATTAAACTCGAAAATACAAAAATAAATTACAAATTAATATTTAAAAATAAAAGAAAATTTACGTGGGGTCGATCTCCGTAGATCCTCCGATTAGTGTTCCTTTTTTTGACTCCGTCAAGGGCTGCACGAGCTTGATCTTGACAGAAATAAATTCCACAGATTTTTCTTGAACTGGGTAGACTGAAACCGGATCTGATTTGGATGTTTTGACTACGGTTAAGAATCGCAGAGACCTGATCTGAGCCGATCTGGCTTAATTTCACTGAGGGTCGAAGAGACTTGTTCTCGGATGAGCTGCCTGGATTTTGCTGAGGGCCGTTTGAGGCTTAATCCCAGCTGGATTTGTAGTAATTTGATATTTTCAGATTTATATCATGAATTCAGATCTAGGGCGATCGGAAAATATAAATCTAAAAATAACTTTGGAAATGGAAACAGCAATTTTTTTGAGCCTTACCCCTGAAATATCTCTCAAAAAGGAGTTAGGAGATTATACTGCAGAGTAAAAGCACGTAAGAAAAGGAGAAATTTTCTTGAGAGATTTTCAAAATTTTCTTTTTCTCTCAAATTCTCTGGATTTTTCTGTTTACAGATTTGCTGAATGTGTTTTGAACTGGGGGGCAGGGGCCTATTTATAGGGTTCCTTTCCCATGTGAACATCACATGGGAAAGGAATCTTTTCTTTAAAAAAATTTCTTTGGCCGGCGTTGCCAATTTTGAATTGGCAACGCCGGCCATTGAATTCAATGGCAATTGAATTCATTGAATTCAATGGCCATTGAATTCAACGAATTCATCTTTTTTTTTTTTTTTTTTTTTTCTTTGTTTACAAATGCCCCCACTTCAAGGGTCGGTAAGGAAGAACTTTGTGGTCGTGATCCGATCCGAGTCTTGAAGTCCAGGTTGAAGTTGAATGTTGAAATCTTCTATCTCCGACTATGCCTGCTGTTGTTGGATCACAATAGGAACCCGATACGATCTTGAGAAAGTTAGCACCCCAGCCAATATAAAAATTGAAGTCTTGGCTCCAGGTGCGTTCGAGCTTCCATAGCCCGCAAAGGATTTTTTATATCTCTTAAAGTTCCAGAGCTCTGGTGAGGATGATCCGGTAGGCAAAGAACTTGAACCTCCCCAAGAGGAAGGCCCAGCACTTTGGAACTTTAAGACCTGCGCACAGAGAGACTGACTGTAGTGATGATTTCCAAGTCTGCTTCGACGTAAGGAGAGTAGTTGGAACTTCCCTATACGTCGCCGCATCCAAAGAAAGATTAGGATGATTGCAGCGTCTCATCCCTCTGTGGTAGTTGTGAACTAAGGAGAGTAGTTGGAACTCCATGACACCGATGGCGTTGGAGATTGAGTTTCGAGGGCTTTTAGGGATCCCTCGAAGAAGACTACTCCTTCTTTTCTTAGCTCGTGCGCCTCCAACTTCTTGATCGAAGAACTTCCTGAGACAAGTGCAGAGACTAGCCATTTTCTTTTGAGAAAGAAGAGCTGAGGGGTGAATATTACGACTCAGGCATGCAGGATATATATACAAATAATAAAGAGTTTTTTTTTTTTTTTTTTTTTTTTTTTTTTTTTTTGAAAAGTCAAAAAGGGTATGCAGAATCGGGTAGGGCCATCCACGTCCCTTTCCTGCATAAGAGACAAAAGAGGCAGCGGCTGACGCGTGTCACGAAAGTCGTTACCGTGTGTGGCAGAAGTCGTTGCCGTGTGCTGCGGAAGTCGTTGCAGAAGTCGTTGCACCTTATCTTGTCGGCCGTCCTAGCGGGGCCCGAGGTGCAACTCCAAGTCAAGCTCGACCTCGTCTGGTGGGCCGATGATGTTGATGTCAACGTCGACGTCGCTTTCCGGCTGGTTGATGCTGCCGGAATATTCTGGAAAGAGAGGCAAAGTTTCGCTGGAATGACTCCTTTCTGCTAGAAAATGTCCTCCTAGACTTAAGTACCTAGGAGGGATGAACCCTTGGCTGACTCCGTAAGACCACCAGGACCAGCGTGCATGCTCCCATGGGCTACGGCTTTGATGAACATACCGTGGAGAGACTATTGCGGTGGAAGAACTCGGACCTGCTTCATTTGACGGCGAAGTTGTACTGGTGGGATCTACCATCGGAAAAGCAGACTGTTCTTTGGAAAAATCAGCTCTCAGTGCTGGTTTCTTCCTGCTTCTCCGATTCTGGAACCAATAAAACACATTTTTTCCTTCGATTGCCCCGAGTGAGCGCAATCGTGAGACAAGTTGGTAAATCTGAGATGCATTAGGCATAATACCTCCATTGTTGTGGAAGACTTCCTCTAGAATTTGCAGTTGCGCCATGGTTGGTTGCCACCTTGTGCGGGGTGACCTTTCTTCTCCCTTGTCTTGAGGTTCTGCAACTGGTTCCATCTTTCTTGTGGCAGAGGAGCAAAGGTCTTGTGTGTGGTGAAGATCGATTGAGACTGATGCTGAGTTTCAGACTCAAACCTTCCGTCGCTTTTATATTTTTGGGCCGTTCACAGTTTATACTCATGCGGGCCAGGAGTTGGATTGGATTTTGAACTTGGTTTCTGGACTGTGTTTGGAACTTGGAATTTTTTGGGTTTTGGGCTTTGAATTGAATTTGGGTTGAGTGTTTGGGTTTTGGATTTGGATTTGGGTTTTTGGGTCGAGTGTTTGGGATTGGACTTTTGGATTTGGGTTGAGTGTTTGGGTTTTGGATTTGGATTTGGGTTTTTGGGTCGAGTGTTTGGGTTTGGATTTTTGGGTTTGGATTTTCGCTTGGACTTTCAGATCGGGACTTCCGAATTTTTTTTTTTTTTTTTTTTTTTTTTTTCGATTTTTTTTTCTCTTTTTTTTATTGATTTTTTTGATTTTTTTTTTTTTTTTCAAACATATTTACACATAATATTGTTTCAGAAATTTACCATTGATTGGGCCGATTCGGACGCCTTCTTGGTCTGACAGCATGTAAGCGTTGTGAGTATAGGCCTCCTGCACTAGGTATGGCCCATCCCATTTGGAAGTAAGCTTGTCACCAGGCCGATGCTTCATGTTGATGGGCCGTCGCACTGCAAGAACAAGGTCTCCAACTTGAAAAGATCGAGGGCGGACCTTGCGGTTGAACGTGTTGGTGAGCCGGGCTTGGTAGCACTCAAGTTGTTGTTGTGCTTCAAGCCTCCTTTCATCAAGGGCTTCTAACTCATCCAGACGTAGGCGAGCATTCTCCTCCTGTGTGAGTCCTTCCAGAACAGCCATGCGCAGGGATGGAATCTGTGTTTCCAACGGCAGTATTGCTTCGACACCGTAGACAAGTGAGTATGGCGTCGCCTGTGTTGGAGTCCGGTAAGTTGTACGATACGCCCATAATGCCTCCGGAATTCTGTCATGCCAATCTCTTTTGGATTTAGAGACTACCTTCCGCAACAGGTTGCATAAGGTCTTGTTGAATGCTTCGGCCAAGCCATTTGCTGGGGCATTGTACATGGATGACTTGTACTGCTTGAACTTGAACTTCTCGCAGAGCTTGTCGATCAAGCTGTTGTAGAACTGCTTGCCATTATCAGTGATGATGAATCGAGGGACTCCATAGCGATAGATCAGCTGAGTCCGGATGAAATTGGCAACATGCTCCTTCTTTACCTCTCTAAGTGGAATGGCTTCGGCCCATTTTGAGAAGTAGTCTGTTGCTGCGAGGATGTAAAGGTGACCCAGGGATGACTTTGGCAAGGGCCCCACTAAGTCGAGACCCCAAGCTTCAAAGGGCCAGGATGAGACAGTTGGATGCAGTGGCTCCGGTGGTTGATGTATGTAATTCGCATGAAATTGACAAGCTTGACAGGTTTTAGCAAACTCAATTGAATCACGTACCATAGTTGGCCAGTAGTATCCCATCCTTCTGAGTTGGAAGTGCAACTTAGGCCCTGATTGATGTCCGCCACAAACACCAGAATGTGCTTCAGTGAGAGCCTGTTTTGCCTCTTCATTGGCTAGGCAGCGAAGTAGAACTCCATCAAAAGACCTTCGATACAGAGCATCCTTGAGGTATATGAAGCGGGGAGCTCGTCGTTGAATTTCTGTCTTATGACGACGATCTTCGGGCAGCTTCCCGTGCTGTAGATAGTCAATGATTGGTTGGCGCCAATCTTCGTCCTCCGCGAGACGTATAGATACAGCGTTGGCTGCTGTAGTTTCTTCATCATCCTTCTGTGGCACTATCCATTTCTGGCATACGGCAACAACTGTAGCCTGGATTTCTGACTTTGCAAGAGAGGTGGCCAGGTTAGCCAACGCGTCTGCTTGAGTGTTTTCTCGTCGAGGCACATGCTCCAAGGTGATGCTTTCAAATTCATCCATTAGCTGTCGAGCACGTTGATGGTAAGGTGCAAGGTCCTCTTTCTTCACGTCATACAATCTTGTAAGTTGGTTGATGACGAGCTGGGAATCTCCATGGACTTCTATAGTTGGAATCTTCATATCGACAGCCATTTGAAGACCAATGATCAAAGCCTGGTATTCAGCAACATTATTTGAACATAACTCACCGAGAATGATAGCATATGGTAGTATTTGTCGTTGAGGAGTGACAAACACTATACCGGCACCAGCACCATCACGTCTTGCTGCACCATCAAAGAACATCGTCCATGGTGGTAGTGTCTCAATGTAAAAGACCTCTTCATCTGGAAGATCGTCTGTGAACTCCCAATCTGACGGAATAGGGTGATCTGCAAGGAAGTCTGCTAGAGCTTGTCCTTTGACTGCTTTTTGAGGCACGTAGACAATGTCGTAGCTTTGTAGGATTACTGCCCACTTGGCAAGTCGTCCTGACAAGATTGGTCTGGATAAGATATATTTGACAGGATCAGCTCTGGCAATGAGACGTACCGTGTGAGCTTGCATGTAGTGTCTCAGCTTGTCAATGGCAAAGAACAGTGCTAGACATGTCTTTTCAATGGGCGAATAACTCAGCTCCGGACCATTTAGTGTTCTGCTCAAGTAGTACAGAGCAACTTCCTTTCCCTGCTCATTTTCCTGTGCAAGCAAGGCTCCCAAAGATCTTTCCTGCGCTGCAATGTAGAGAATCAATGACTTTCCTTGAATTGGAGCACCTAGGACCGGTGGATTGGAAAGGTACTTCTTTATGCTCTCAAAGGCTTTGCTGCAAGCTTCGTCCCACTCGAAGTTGACATCCTTCTTCATCAACCGATGGAAAGGTTGACATCTCCCAGCTAAATTGGAGATGAAACGGCGAATGTAAGCCAGCTTTTCTTGTAGACTTCGCAGCTCGTGCAGGTTTTTAGGTTCAGGCATCTTTTGAATTGCCTCAACCTTAGACTGATCAACTTCGATTCCACGATGGCGTACTACGAACCCAAGAAACTTTCCTGATGTGACACCGAATGCACACTTGAGAGGGTTCATTTTGAGCTGATGCCTCCGAAGTCTTTCGAACACCGTCTTGAGATCCTCGAGGTGGTCTTTGCGCTTCTTAGTCTTTACAACTAAGTCATCAACATAACATTCTACAATCTTGTGCAGCATGTCATCAAAAATTTTTTGCATAGCACGTTGATAAGTGGCGCCAGCATTTTTTAATCCAAACGGCATAACTTTATAGCAGTATATACCTTTTGGGGTGCGGAATGCTGTCAACTCCTCGTCTTCTGGTGCCATTCTGATTTGGTTATAGCCTGAAGAACCATCCATGAAAGACAATGCTTCGTGACCCGTTGTTGCATCGACTGTGATCTCCGTTATGGGCAACGGAAAGTCATCTTTCGGGCAGGCCTTGTTAAGATCTCGAAAATCAACACATACCCTCAACTGTCCATTCTTCTTTCTTACCGGGACAATGTTGGCAATCCACGTTGGGTAGGTGACCTCTCGGATGAAGCCGGCATTGATCAGCTTGTTCACCTCCTCCTCGATTTGTGGAATGAGTTCCGGGCGGAACCGTCGTTGTGGCTGCTTGACAGAACGGACACCCTTCTTTACTGCTAGACGATGCACCGCAATTTTTGGGTCAAGTCCAGGCATTTCTTTGTAATTCCATGCGAACACGTCCCTGTATTGACTTAATATCTGAACATATTCTTGCTCTTCTTCTGCAGTAAGTAAAGCACTTACAAATGTAGGTCGAGGATCTTCCGGAGAGCCAAGATTGACCTCCTTGAGTTCATCAACAGTTGCTTGGCCACCATCTTCAAGTTCCGGGGGAGCCTCCTTCACTTCACCATCTGATGAGTCGGAATCAACCTCCTCGCTAATTGTGACATGAAATGCAGAACCTCTGACTTCACCTTCTTCGTTTGACTGGATAAGCCTGTCCTGTTTGGTAGTGGTGGTGATGGCACGTGCATCAGCTGCTTGGCTTCGGCTCTTTAGCGTGATCCGCACAGGTGACTTCTCCTGATAGCCTAAGCCAGGTCGGGACTGTGATGTTTGAGAAGTGGCGCCATGTGTGGACGGCAGCGTACCCATTGTGCTCGGGTTTGAAAAGTCATAGCCCGCCTTTGCCAAAAGCTTGTATGCATTAGGATCAAATCCCTCATGTGTTCTCCTTTCTGGGAGTGAGCCGCCTTTGACTGCCCCCGTGTATGGTTTGACGAAGCCTTTTAATGGTTTTGAAGATAAAACCGGCTCAATCTTTGGTATCGGCAGAGTGTAAGTCTCCTTCAGGTTGTGCAGCTCCTTTGTTTTGGGTTGGCTATGTCCTTGTTCCTGTTTAAGATCAATACAATAAGATAAAGGGGGTTGACCTTCTGAGCGTCGTGACTTAGGTACATAGCGTAGGACTGGAGTGGAGCTTGAAGATGCAACATCCTTCGAACGAAGTTCAGCAGGCTGTGGCAGCTTTTCATTTGTTGGAGCCTGGGGTTGGGCATTGGCAGGTTCTTCGATAGCTTTTCCCTTTTTGTGGATGCCCCCAGTCCAAGTAGCTTTTGATGGAATGATCTCCGAATTGTCTGTGTCGGTGTAGAAGACTGCATCCGCCAAATGTGATTCAGCATCATCGAACGGCTTTAAGTCAGCATTGACCTTTTGAACGCCACCATTGTAGTACTTGAAGCACTGATGCAGGCTTGAGAGCACAACTCCATTTCCATGAATCCATGGTCGTCCTAGCAACATCTTATATGTAGTACGTGCATCAATCACGTGAAATAGAGTGCTAGAAGTGAGATTACCGATAGTTAACTCCAAGCGAATCATCCCAATTGCTTTCTGTCCTCCTTGATTAAAGCCATGAATCATCAAGCGACTGTCTGATAATTCATCAATGCCGATGCCGAGCTCCTTTATGGTGGATTTTGGGATAATATTGACTGCTGAGCCATCGTCGATCAGAATACGTCGAACCTTCTGTTCTTTCACATAGCCTGATACATACAGTGGCCGATTGTGGGGTTTGGACCCCAGCAGGAGATCCTCATCTGAAAATGAGATAGCAGAGTAACATCCGACGTGATTTTGGGCCGTCTGTTGCTCCGCTGAGTTAGAATCATTTGATGACAGAGGTTCAGCTGAGGTCTGGAGAGTATTGCCGACTTGATTTTTCCACACTTCTGTTGTTTGCAAAGCTATAAACAGCTGAGGGTTAGCGAGAAGGGTTTGAAGAGCTTCATATACCTTCTCCGTTGTCGACTTTTTGTTGTCGAGCGGCTCCTCCTTATGGTGTGTCACCTCTTCTGATGGTTTTGCAGTGATGGTGGTCTGGTTTGCAGAAGTTATGCCTTCCTGGTCCAGAATGATTTTATTCTGGCTTTTGAGCTTCATGATTAGCTCCTTTAGGACGAAACACTTCTCGGTTGGATGACTTACTATCCGGTGATATTTGCAGAATCTCGGATCGCTGACTCGATCCTTTTCATTCGGCCGCTTGCACTCTGGGAGTTCGATCAGCTTCGCCTCCAGGAGTTGGTCAAGGATGTCGGGAACGTCTGAGTCGGGGAATGGATACTGCTTCTGCTCCAACTCTCGCAATGTCACCTTCCGCCTTTCCTGTTGTTTTGGCTGAGTTATTTGGGTCGGAGGATTTACCTTAGCTTTGGCGCCCACTTTTACTGGTGCGGCTTCAACAGTCATCACTTCTTTTCCTTTTCCGAAACTGTTGGGTTTCTTAATCTCCCTTCTGCCCCCTTGCTGGTCCAACTGGATGGGAACCATGCCTCCAGAGGTCTGGATGCTTATCTCCATATCATGTGCGCGGGTCGCCAATTCTTCGAAAGTTCGGGGTTTAACACCCTGCAGGATGTATAACAGCTCCCAATGCATTCCTTGGATGCACATCTCCACGGCAGAAGTCTCCGTGAGACGATCTTTGCAGTCCAAGCTGAGGGCACGCCATCTGTTGATGTATTCGACAACGGGCTCTCCTTTTCTTTGTTTGGTGCTGGTAAGCTCCATCATACTTACCGTCCTTCGAGTGCTGAAAAATCTGTTGAGGAACTCTCGTTGCAGCTGTTCCCAACTGTCGATCGATTCTGGTTCAAGATTTATGAACCAGGTGAAAGCGGTCTCCCTGAGTGAACGAACAAACTGCTTCACCAAGAGATCTCCATAAGTCCCTGCGTTGTTGCAGGTTTCAACGAAGTGGGCGATGTGCTGTTTGGGATCGCCTCGTCCGTCGAATTGTTGAAATTTGGGCGGCTGGTAGCCCAAGGGCATGTTGAGACTTTCGATCCGTCTGGTGTACGGTTTGACGTACATCTGTGATCCTTGAAAGGATGTAGCTTGTTGCAATCGGATCGTATTGGCTATCATTTCCTGCAATTGTTGAACAGATAGCGAAGCTACAGAATTTGAGGGTGGTAGCTGTGTAGAACTACCTGGTCGCTTTTCTGCAGGGAAGACGTCGGCAGGTGTGGCTTCTGGAGTAAAACCGGGTGGATATGGTTGCTCTTCGCGAATTTCAGGATCAACTTGGATCGGGGCCTTTCCTTTGAGAACGGCGATCTGTTGATCTTTTTCCTCCACGACTCTGATCAGCTGCAAAATTTTATTCTCCAAATCTGAAATTCTTTCTTCTGTACTGGTTGTGTTGGTCATCATAACGGCAACAGATGAGGCTCCGCGGAAGACTGGGGGAGAAAGCTCTTCTGATTCTTCTGTGTGGATTTCTACAGAATGAGTTGGATTCTGTTGAGCAGACTTCGTTGTGTTGCCCCCGACTTCGATCGGGGTGGGTGATCGACTCCTCCATGCGGCAAGAGAGTCAGGGAAGAGATCCTGTTGTGCGAGCTGTGGACTCTCCATTTCGATATTTTTTTGGTTTTGGACGGCAAGAAATTGTGTCCGTCCCCGGGTTTCTGGACCTGCGTACCCAGGTAGGGTAGTTGATGCAGGCAATGGAGCCGTTGCCTTCTTTTTTGTGGCAGCAGTTGTACTCCTTTTCGGTGCCATTTAATGTGCTGAACACCTTGTTAAATTTTTTTTTTTTTCACTTTTTTTTTTTTACTTTTTTACCTTTTTTGTCTTTTTCTCTATTTTGTCTTTTTCTCTATTTTGTCTTTTTCTCTTCTCTTTTTTTTTTTTTTCTTTTTTCTTTTTCTTTTTTTTTCTTTTCTTCGGCTCTTTTCTTTTTTCCTTTTTTTTTCTTTTTTTCTTTTCTTTTTTCTCGGCTCTTTTCTTTTTTTCCTTTTTTTTTTTTTTTTAAGGAACAAGAGATGGGAGGTGAAGTTGTCCCATCGGGCGTGCCAAAAATTTGTAAAGGCGTAAATTTCGAGTCTAAAACAATTAAACTCGAAAATACAAAAATAAATTACAAATTAATATTTAAAAATAAAAGAAAATTTACGTGGGGTCGATCTCCGTAGATCCTCCGATTAGTGTTCCTTTTTTTGACTCCGTCAAGGGCTGCACGAGCTTGATCTTGACAGAAATAAATTCCACAGATTTTTCTTGAACTGGGTAGACTGAAACCGGATCTGATTTGGATGTTTTGACTACGGTTAAGAATCGCAGAGACCTGATCTGAGCCGATCTGGCTTAATTTCACTGAGGGTCGAAGAGACTTGTTCTCGGATGAGCTGCCTGGATTTTGCTGAGGGCCGTTTGAGGCTTAATCCCAGCTGGATTTGTAGTAATTTGATATTTTCAGATTTATATCATGAATTCAGATCTAGGGCGATCGGAAAATATAAATCTAAAAATAACTTTGGAAATGGAAACAGCAATTTTTTTGAGCCTTACCCCTGAAATATCTCTCAAAAAGGAGTTAGGAGATTATACTGCAGAGTAAAAGTACGTAAGAAAAGGAGAAATTTTCTTGAGAGATTTTCAAAATTTTCTTTTTCTCTCAAATTCTCTGGATTTTTCTGTTTACAGATTTGCTGAATGTGTTTTGAACTGGGGGGCAGGGGCCTATTTATAGGGTTCCTTTCCCATGTGAACATCACATGGGAAAGGAATCTTTTCTTTAAAAAAATTTCTTTGGCCGGCGTTGCCAATTTTGAATTGGCAACGCCGGCCATTGAATTCAATGGCAATTGAATTCATTGAATTCAATGGCCATTGAATTCAACGAATTCATCTTTTTTTTTTTTTTTTTTTTTTTTCTTTGTTTACAAACACAAAATGGGCAAAAAGTTTTTTTTATCAATTAGATGATTCAATTTCGGATTGCAGTTGGGACTTGAGACTCTCATTATGGAAGACAACTCGAACACCAGCCAGGCAAAGAAATTAGTAGGCTTCAGTTTTAACATTACTTCTACTAATTATATAATTTGGATGAGTGGGAAGGGGATTGGTTTCAAACATGGGCAAGATTTGATGATGTGGATTGCGATGCAAGTCGGGAAATTCTGATCGGAATAATTAAATTGGCACATGATAGGGGAGACTCGCTTCATTTTTTTTTTTAAATTAAAAAATTTTCAAGTCCAGTAAACTCGAGCCGAAAGAGACATAATTTATTTATTTATTTTTTTTGTTTAAAACCGCCCAGTATCCAGCCCAATGGGTTGACATAATTTATTTTTTGAAACTAAGAAAAGAAAAGAAGAATCTTATTTATCAAACCACTAGGCCCATAGCATACAATTGCTGAAAATTATTTATTTTTATTTACGAAAAGCATCAAAACCCTGTGGGGGCCTTTTTCTTAATCAGCTTGTGCATAACTGTATGTCAACCCTTTTGAGTATTGAGTGATTGTCATGAGTTGGTATCAATTTTGTTTCTTACCTATCATTTTTCTGTTATTAATAATATATGTGATAACGATTAGGGCTAGGTCCAAATTCTACAAAGCTAAAGCCATCTTGCTAAAAGAGCCCGTTTATAAAGGCCTTGGGCTTGACCCCATACCCTGGGTTGTCACTAGGGGTCCTGAACTCAACGAACAAAACATGGTTCACCTCCTTTCAGTATGATCACCTGCCAGGCCAGTAAAGACCCACCTAACTACTTATAAAGACCCTAAAAGGCATTGTTCTCGAGGTAATAATATCTTACTTATCCTAGATACCTTGATCCCACATCATCTTACCCATTGCTGACTTAACTATCAAAGTGCTAATGCTAGGTCCCACTCCGACACTTTTAACCATGATTTGTCCTGTAGGTCACGAAGCCTACTCGTTTCTCTCTCTTCATGTGGTCCAATCCGCATCCCCTAGGATTAGTCTGGATCATTTTGACACCGTTTGTGGGAACCCAGTCTGTTCCTTCCTCTCCCTTTTTCCCAACTTTTTCCCCAAATTACTTTCTAACCTCGTGACTTGAAACCTTACCCTCCAACCTGTAGCAATGGCTGCAAAAATTCCTTTCTATCTATAACCTTCAATCCAACAACCGCCAGCTAACCTTTTTCCTTAGAAGAGCTTTGCGCAATTCGTAAATCTATGAGCTCTCCACAGCAATCGCTTCATTGCGAGCGGTTGGAGGACCTTTAAATGACCAAACTCTATATGTTGGGCAGCAAGATAGCCCTGCCGGCTAGTGCACTGGAAACTCAGTGGACACGTGGTCTTGGAGGCAACAAGTGGAATCTAAACAAGAACTATGAAAAGACACCCGACGATCGTCCCACTACCCGAGACAAAGCAAACTGAAAACTCGACTTTTTCCCACCAGAATATCACGAAGACGAATCCCTTGCCTACTCCAGTTTAGGAAATCGCAGGACCTCATCTCTAGAGAAGAGTTCGGCAACAATCAGATCTTGTAATCTCTCCAAGTCCACGAACAAAGTGGCAAAACAGGTACAATAATAGATGCTCCAAGTTATGACACAAGAAGGAAATAAGGCGAGCTCCCAAAGTCAAGTGATGTTTAGCTCCCTGCTCACAGTCGTAATAGAACAAGCTCTTATCCAGGAAAAGTTCAAAAATGTCTGCCCTCAATCAGTATGATGGAATCACAGATCTGGAGGATCATTAGGTAAAATTTCATACCTCTATGACACTGTAGGGAGCCGCAGAGGCTACTATGTGCAAGGCTTTCCCAACCACGCTAAAAGTACTAGTGCACCATTGGTATGTAAAGTTACTCCCACTCTTGATTCAAGGACTAGATTCTTTTAGACAATGGTTCGTTGCACAGTTGTCACCAGCAAAAGAAAAGGGAAGGTCCCCATAGCATAAGTAGTCATATGGCGAGGTTTTACTGAACCCCTAAGGGACTACATTGGGTGTTTCAACAGGGAGGCGTTAGAGATACAAGGCTTAAGCTCGGAGTTCGCCTTTGTGGCATTATTCATTGGATTGCGCAAATCCAAATTCACATTCTCATTGGGTAAAAACCCTCCTGCTTCCTTCCTAAAAGTCATGAATTGGGTAGAAAAATACATGCAAGCTAAGGATGCAGCCATAGCCTAGAATACTATCGAGGCACAATAGAAGGCTCCTAAATGTTAGGCGGACGCACTAAAGATGAATCCAAAGAGAGTAAAAAGCCAAACACCCCTTTGGAATGCAAGGAAGAGAGTCCACTATTACTCGGGTCGTGCACTCAGTCGATACATGCCGTCGGCATCAACACCTCCGGGTCTACTATCCTCACGAAGGTGAAGGATAAAAATATGCTACGATGGCCACACAGATTAGTCTAGGGCCCAAGAAAAAGAGATCGTGGGTAGTATTGCCAGTTCCATAGAGAATATGGGCACAATAAATAGGAATGTCACGATTTAAAGGAAGAAATGGAAAGCCTTATACGGTAAGGGAATCTATAAAAATACGTGCCTGCGGTAGGGAGCAACATGGGAAGCTTCACAGTAACTAGGATTGAAGCCTTGGTAGGACTATCTCGGGAAGCATAGTCAGCGTGAAGGAAAACGCGGAACCCCAACATACCCGAGAACCAAAGGGAGTCATAAACGTTATACTTGGAGGTCCCCCAATGGGCATAATCACCCAAGAGCGGAAGTCATACGCCCATAGAGTGCTAAGCGTCTAGGGAAAGTGTCTTTGCATCGAGGAGACTCATAACCTTTGGTGACCAAGATCTAGAAAGCGTAGAGTATCCGCGTGTATTAATAACTATGAAGCACAAAGGGTGCTCCTCGATACATGGAGTTTAGTTGACATCATCTACTATGAAGCCTTCACCCAGATGGGCCTCACAGAAGAAGCAATGAGACAAATCCATTGCCAGTTCTATGGATTCATTGGTGAATTGGTTATCTCGATCGGAGTAATTGATGTATTGGTAATCCTGGGTTGCCCCCCTACGTTGAAGTGGTGACCTTGGAATTCCTGCTCTTCAGAACCCCATCATTATACAACGTGAGACTAGGGAAACTAACATTACGAATGTTTGATGCGATATCATCAAAACATCTAAAACTGAAGTTTCCAATGCCTGTTAGGGTCGGGAAGGTATACGACGATCAGAAATTCTCCCAGGAATTGTAGGTCACATGAGTTAAATGACAAATGTTCAACTTCGAAGTATTGACTGTAGAACCCAGAGAGAAGGACCAGGAATGTGGAGTCCCAGTAGAAAAGCTACAACAGGAGCCCTTAAATCTAAGTAATCCTAAAAAGACAATTCAGATAGGCAAAAATTTCCTATAGGCTCTGAAAAACGATATCGTAAAATTTTTTAAGCACAACATCGGTGTATTCACATTGGTGCCAGCCAGTACGCTAGAACTCCCTGCATGGACCCAAAGGAGGCCTTGGTAAAGTAAAAGAAAAGAAACTTTGCCCTCATTCAGCAAGCAACAATTAAACAAGAAGTAGACAAGCTTAAACAGGCAAATTTTATCGGGGAAATCACTTATCCTTGCCGGTTGGCTAACGTAGTGATGGTCAAAAAGGCAAATGGAAGGCAGCGAATATGTGTAGACTTCATGGAGCTTAATAAAGCTTGCCAAAAGACAGTTACCCCTTACCCTAGATTAACCAGTTGGTGGACGGCACGTCGGGCCATAAGTTACTAGTCTTTATAGATGCATTCTCAAGATGCAACCAAATCCCCATATTCAATCTTAATGAAGAAAAAATGGCATTCATAATAAGGAAGAATACTTTTTGTTGCAAAATAATGTCGTTGGATTAAAAAACAAGGGTGTCACTGACCAGTGATTGGTCAACAAGATGTTTAAGGACCAGATTGGGAGGAATGTAGAAGTATATGTGGAAGATATGCTAGTAAAAAGTAGCACCACCTCTAAAAATATTCAGAACCTCTAAGAGACCTTTGACACATTGAACCGATTCAAGATGAAGCTCAATCCTATAAAGTGCACATTTGGTGTCCAACCAAGCAAGTTTCTTGGGTTCTTTGTCTCTCTTAGAGAAATTGAAGCCAACCTCAAAAAAATTATGGTAATGCAAAACCTCCCCGTACCCAAAAGTATCCGAGAGGCCTAGGTACTTACAGATATGGCAACCCATCTCAGTAGATTTGTTTTCAAGGTCGAGGATAAGCAGCTCTTATTCTTCAAAATAATAAAATAGGCCCCGATATTTAAATGGACAGAAGATTGTGATGAAGTGTTCCAACAATTGAAAAACTACCTATCTTCTTCCCCATTGCTCAACAAATTTGTCTAGGTTTAATAACTCTTCCTGTACCTAGCCATAAGTCCCACAATAGTCAGCTCTGTACTAGTTAGGGAAGAAGAATCGCACCAAAAGCTCATTTACAGCTTGAGCAAAGTTTTACAAGTGGCAGAACTCAGATACCCCAAGGCTGAAAAGGTGTCATATGCCCCGAATGTTTCAGCAAGAAAATTTTGGCTGTACTTTCATGCGCACAAAGTAGTCGTGATGACGAACCAGCCACTACAAACAATCTTACAAAGGCCATACGTGGTGGGACGAATGATGCAATGGTCCATAGAACTCGGTGAATTTGACATCGTCTTTCAGCCCCGAAAAGGGGTTAAGGCATAGGCCCTAGTAGATTTCATTACAGAATGCTCGAGTTTTAGGATTAACCCAGTGATTCCAACTCCCTAATGAACAATCTATGTCGATGGAGCCTCAAACGAGGAGGAAAGCGAAGCTGGCATCATCATAAAAGGTTTGGCGAATGTGGTATTGGAGTATGCTTTGAAGTTCAAATTCCCTGCAACCAACAATTGGGCCAAATATGAGGCTTTCATCACTAGATTGGATATCCTTAAGGCTCTGAGAATTAAAAACATTAGCGTACATACTAACTCCCAACTCATTCTAGGCTAGGTAATGAGAAACTGTGAAGTTAGGGAAAAAAGCACGGTGAACTACCTAGCGAAAGTCCAGACGATTGGGGATGAGATGACTAGAGTGGGAGCCACAATAGAGTTTGTCGAGATCTGACAAGCTAAAAATGGACAAACCAATGAGTTATCCTTTTTTTCCAATTAGCTTGAAATGAAGAAGTAGAGAAATCAGTAATGATGGAACACATCGAAACACTTAGGTACCTCCAGACAAAAAAGCAGGTACCAGGTAAAGTAGGAGGCCACTTGGATGAGCCCAATCATCCAATACATCAAAATGGAAAGCCTCCTAGAAAACAAGATTTTAGCAAGGAAAGTCTAGTGCTGGGTGGCTAGATATGTGTACTTAGATGGGCAACTCTATAAAAGATCGTTCAGCTTACCATTTCTCAAATGCTTAACTTTAGAAAAAGAAGAGTATGTGTTGAGAGAGATTCACGAAGGAGGTAGGGTGATGGTAAAGAAGGTACTAAAACAGGGGTTCTATTGGTCGACAATGATGAAGGATTCTGTGTAGATGGTTAAAAAGTGTGATGCGCGCCAGAGGTTCACAAACCTTCCTCAACTCTCCGTCAATCTCCTCACCCCGAACCTAACTTTGTGGCCATTTGCCCAATGGGGGTTGGACCTCATTGGACCGTTCCAGAAAGCACTCAGGAAGAGGAAATATGTAGTCGTGCTAGTGGACTACTTCACAAAGTGGGCAGAAGTGGAACTACTTGCAACAATCACCACAACAAATATGCAGAAATTTGTGTGGCAATACATTGTTGTCAATTTGGAATCCCGCATACAATTATTGCAGACAATGACAAACAATTTGATAACACAACGTTTAGAGAGTTTTGTAGAGACTTGGGCATACAATTGAAATTCGCCGCAATAAAAAACCTCTGACCAATGGGCAAGTCGAGGTGAACAACCGCGCCATCATCTAGGAATTAAAGAAGAGGCTATAATAAGCCAAAGGATAGTGGGTCGAGGAGCTTCCTGGTGTACTTGAGGCATATTGAACAATGCTGACAGAAACAACTGGGGAGAGCCCCTTCAACCTAGCTTTTGGAGCAGAGGCAAGGGTCTCGACTGAAGTTAGCGAACCTAACTACGAAAGTGAGCACTATTCGACCCGGGACAATAGAGAGGGCCTCTGCGCAAACCTGAACTTTTTGGAAGAAGTAGGGGAATAAGCAATGATCTGAGTTGTGGCGTATTGGAGGAAAATGACCCAATACCAGAACAAAAGGGTGAAGGAGTGGCTATTCAAGCAAGATGACTTAGTACTACTCAAATAGGAAGCAGCAAAAAATGAGGAAGGGACCAACAAGCTCTCTTCAAATTGGAAATGACCGTATCGTGTTGCAAGAGTGATTTATCCTAAGGGCTACAATCTGAAAACCCCAAAAAAAACTCTGATACCCAGGGTCTAGAATTTGGTCGGCCTCAAAATGTACTTCTATTAATCTGGCAATCATGCATTTTCTATCTCCATGTAAAGCTGGGCCTTCTTACATTTTCAAGCAATTATGGAATAAAGTATGATTTGAGACATACCCCAAGTTTTTTAAGTCCAGATTAAGAACTTAGAGGACAACCTCCTGATTGGATGATAATGCTCTGATGAACGAAATTAAGTCCAGATTAGAAACCTAGACGACAACATCCCAATTGGACGATGACGCTTTAATAAGCAAAATTAAGTCCAAATTAAAAACCTGGACAACACTTCATCAAATAACTATACACTCCTAAACGAAATTAAGTTCTGATTAAAAACCTAGACGACAATATCCTGATTGGACTACAAAGCTCTAATGAGTGAAATTAAATATGGATTAAAAACCTTGACGATGACGCTTCGTGAAATAACTCACTCTCATAAACGAAATTACATCCATATTAAAAATCTGGACGAATGTTTCAGCAAACCAAGATAAAACGTCAATACATCGAAAACCCCCAACAAGCAATAACAGACTACAATTTTGGAAATCAAAATAACGAAGAAATGAGTTTTCAAAAAATATATTTCATTTGAATATCATTACAACATGAGGCAGACCATTCCGCATACCCCAAATCCTTCACAATAAACAGTGAAAATGGGAGCCACCTGAACATTCAAAAGATGGCTAAGGCCATATCACGAAGCATGGGGACAATCGATCCCACATGAAAATGGGAGCCACCTCGAACTCATCGGGTAAAATAATATCGATAAACGTGCAGACCATAGGAAGACTTTCCCCAAATGGAATCGAAGAGATGGTCACTGGTAAGTGCTAAGAAAGTAGGAGCACTGGCAAGAATGCCTGCCTACCCCGCAACAAGACAAAATATCCCATATGCCACACGAAATCGTGAACATGCCAAATGGTAGGAAACCGTGTCGAGATTGACAAACAAATTGATGCACAGAAAAGACCAGCATTTCCCGGGGAAGTAGGATTTTCCTTTCTCGATGTCAAGAATGTCCAAAAAAAAGGCAAAATGTTTCCCGAGCTAAGATCATCTAAGAAAGGGTCAGAAACTCGGGATAATCTTGACACTGAGAAATACCCAACCTACCCTTTAGAATAGTAAAGAAAGTATTTTATAACTAAAATCGAACAAGTCCATAGAGAACAAGGACAACCATTTTATAGAATAAAGCTACTAACTACATTAAATATGTCATTTAATGAACAAGAAAGGGAAAAACATACATATTTTTATTATTACTAAAATAGGTGGTATGACCATTCTCGGATGCCCTTACAAAAGTTATTGTGAAAAATACAACATTAAGGATCGTGGGACAGCTCGGTACCATTGGATCTAACATCCCCACCATCCTCTAAACGTCAGGCCCGCAGGTTGGCTAATTACACCTGGTACTTATAGGTCAACCAGGATGGTTCCTACTCCAAACTGTACCTAAGGGATTAATCTTTCTTTAGAAGCTCCTCCATTCCTTTAGGTCGGGCTTCGATAGTCGCCAAGTTACCATTGAAATTAGAGATCTACTTCTTGGAAGCTCAGAGTTGGTGCTCCTGAGTAGAATTTGGCTCTTGAAGGTGAATTCAGGTGGTGATCAAGGAACTTACTTTAGCCTTCAATCGCTCCTGCTCTTTGCGTTCCGCTTCGACACTCTCAAAAGCCTTATGAGCACTTTGTAAACTCTCTAAATCCTGGAGAATGGCACCACATTCCTAACTCAAGCCTTAGGAATGATTCACAATCAAAGTGAAGCTTTTCGAGACGGTGGGTCTAGGATTCCCCTTGGTAGCAGAGGGACGGATGGGAGACTTCTCAACAAAGAATTTTTGTGGAGGGAAATCAACGAGAACCCCATCAAACTCTCAATTTATCTCGTCGTCAAGGAAATACGAGAGGAATCTTCTGGGTCCCTAGGCATATTGTCTTTAATTACAGGAAGATCTTCTAACTCCCTTTCATGATGATCAACAATAGAAGTCTGCTCAATAGGGGCGCTGCCCTTGACCTAGCCCCCTCAATAGTGGGGCGCATCCTTTCTCGAACCCCCTCACAAGTCTTCTTGCGAGACCCTCTATGCCACGACCGTGAGCCTTCTTCGCGGTAACCTTAGTAGCCTTCGCCATCCACTGTTTCATTGCCTCCGTGACTAGGTCTGAACTACCAACATTGTTCGACATACCTGAAAAAAGGTAGAATAAACAAACCTGAGGAGTGATTATTAAAAAACAAAGCAATCACTCACTATGAAACAACGTAGGACAGTCTAGAGTGGGTACAACCTTGAGAAAAGATAGCAACATTGGAAATGACTTCTTTCTCCAACTGGGACTCGAAGATACAGAAACCAGTAAAGGATCCTTAGCCTAGGGAGCATCAAGATTAAACCTACCCACTTTTCCCAAAATAGCATACCGAGTCTTGAGCTTGTATCATCTTATGGTTATAAAGCAAAGCCTAGTTTGCTAATAAAACAAGGGTACAAGTAGAATACCTAGACCTGAGAATTATTCTCTAAAAAAATTAAGGACCTTCAACTAACCTTTCTAGGTTATGCCTCTCACAACCTTGCAAAGCAAGTGGCACAAATTGGCATAGATCAATAATTTTCCAAAACCCATGAAGAAGGGGATCCACAACTCTTGCCTTCACAAAAAAGAACTCAAAAAGCCATCCAAGTTTTAAGTCCCTGCATAACCGTTCTACATTAAAAAAGCTACAACTTCTATCCTCTACAGTATACATCTCAGGATCACTTGTACAACCTGGCACAACTCTATATAGCCAATAGAGCATAACCCCACTTATAGTTATTTTTATCCGAGTTCCTAATATTAAAGGACCGGTTAAAATTATCAAACAATCTAACATTAATTGACCAAGGGCAAGCCCGACATAACTTAAAAACTCAGTCAAGGCACAATGAATTCGGAAACAAATCTCGGATAAGAGTTGCATCCGAAAAACCCCGATAAACCCGGGGGAGGGGGAGTGGAACACACATTCCCTAAGGATCGAGAACTAAGACCTCTATGTCCCCAAATAAGTAAAGGGCTCCAATGAAGTCCGTGAGATGGTGAACATCTTCTTGGGAAAGGGATGACCAATAACACTTGATACAACGAGGCCCCAGATGGACATGAGGAGTATAAATCTCATCCTCTAACTTAATAAAGGTACCATTCCCCACCAAATGGACAAAGGGGTGGAGCAAAGAGTCTCAAATTACGTCATCCCAACGGACATAATCCTCTAGATTATCCGCAAAACTCCCAATTAAAAGAGTACAGACAAAATACCTATGATGAAGTTGTGAGATGAAAAAGTTGTAATAGGAAAGAGAATTTCACAACTTAAACCAAAAAATGCTTCCATATATAGAAGTAAGAAAGAATACAAAGAGTCCCTACAATAAATGTTTGACAAAAGTCACAAAATGACCAACAAAAATGGGTACTCTTTCAAAAAACAAAAAGGCTTATTCCTAAAAACAAAAAGGATGCCAACTCGCAAAGGTTCACTCATCCTCTTTGGAAGAAGTGTACGAGCGGCTATCCTTATCTTCCCCAGATTTCGAGGAACCTTTGTCTAAGCCTTCTACCTTATTGACAGGCAAACCATCAAGGGCACGAAAAGAAGCAACCAAGAGTTGAGAGCGATATTACTCTAAGTCAAAACCAAGATAAAGCTCCAACAATGTCTCCCTCTATGAGTTGAAGTAAAACATGAAGAGATCGTTGAAGATTGCTAAAGAATGCCACTCTACGTTCTTTGAACTGGGATTGGATCACAAAGCTTCACCTTGACCCTCATGTTGCTGAATACGATCTTGGAGTGCCATGATCTCGCTCTTCACTTCCTGAAGCCGGGCACCTTTCCCAAGGGCTGGCCTTGTCGCCTGATACCTCTCCCTCTAGTCGGCTGCATCGCAACTCTAGTAGAAGTGATCCTAGCCAAGTTTCTAGATGAAGGCTCCCCATCCACAGCTTAGCATAACTGCTTCCCCTTCTTTTATGTAGCGATGCAACTCCTCTAGACCTAGTATGTGGTATGTCTTCCTTGGTGGCAAGACAAGGACGCTTGTTCCTCAACGCTTGCTCGTCCAAAGAAGTCTCATACGACACTTTGGGAACCGTGCCAACCTTGGGAATTGACACAACCCCTAATGATTAGCTCTGAGAGCCTCCATCCTTGGCTTGAGCATAAAAATCAATCCGTTGGAGGTGTGGGAAAGGTGTTTCAGTTTGTCCATCTACAAATGATCCTCGAGGTCTAAGGAAGGGGTTGAGGAACCTTTTCTCGGTTTCCAATTCTAGTTTAACTGGTAATAAACAACCCCAATGTCCCAAAAATATATAAACTTATCATGATATTCAAGCTTGGCATGATTGCCCCACAAATTGATGTCAATCCTCAATCGCTTTACTAGTAGAAATAAAAATGTGGTGTGATTTGCGTGCTTTAAAGAGAAAATGTTGGCGAAGATGCGAAAACTAAAGGCCTTCCCCAACTAGAGACACGCCTCCAAAACCCAGAAAATATTGTCCCAAACATGGGGATGAAACTAACCTGGACCCAACCGGTAATACGCAAGCACTTCTTGAAGCATTGTCAAAATGGGAAGGGCTAACCGCGCATCAAAAAAGGCGATTTAGAGAGACGTATAACCTATAGGGCGGACACAAGCCCGATTGGCAGACCCCAAAACCTTTATATCAATGTGCTATGCAAAAACAAGGCCTCGAATCCGGGTAACGTCATCTTCAGTAACCCTTGGAGGGTTGTGTTTAAGATCCTTGGCACCACAACAGCGTTCGCTGCAGATCCTAGGAGAATCCTTATTCGCAACTTCCCCTAAACCTTATCTTCCTTGTTCTTCCAGATTGCTCTTACCTCTTACATCTCTATCTTCTGTGGGATTCCAGACTTCATCAACACCAAAGTGCTCTTCTATCGGGGGAAGCCGAACCACCAAGGGACGATCGGTACCACAAACCCCAATGACAATCTCCTGAGATAAGGAAAAAGCCGCCTCGAGGGGACAAGATGATACTTCCTAAACAAACGAATCTTCTCGAACTTCATTCACTATGACTAGAGAACAAGTTGTTTGTTGAAGAAATGTCCCAGGCATAAACCCTTCGAAGTGAGATAGCCCTAATTGGATTAGCCAACGTATCTTTTAAGAAAATACTTGGAATGAAAGTAGGATCACCATGGCCAAAGAAGACTTAAGAATGACAATTCTAGTAAAAACTTCCACTTAAATAAGGAAGAAATGGGAAACCCAAGGGACTCATTGGTGAAAGGCAGAAAGATACAATACAAGGAGAAGCGACACCCAAGTTCGAACATGTGAAGCAAAACAACCTATTAAACTGAGGCTGGGGGGAGCAAGTGATAAGGATTAAACTTAAGCCCAATTTCCACAAAGCCAAGGCCCGCCTTGTTAGAAGAGCCCATCCATGAAGACTGCGGGCCCAACCCTAGACCCTGGGTTTGACCGCAGACTAGACGAACCAAACATGGCTCACCTCCCTTCAATACAACCACCTGCTAGGCCAACAATGGCCCACCTAACTATTTATAAATAGCCCAAAAGACACTTTTTCCAAGGTAATGACCTCATACTTGTTTTAGATACTTTGATCTCACATTATGTTACTTATTGCTGACTTAGGTATTGAAGTGCTAACACTGAGTCTCATTCTAGTACTCATAGTCATGCTTTGTCTTGTAGGTCACAAGACTCAGCCTACTCATTTCTCTCTCCTCGGGTGGTCCAGTTTGCATCCCTGGAATTAATCCGGATCAATATGTATAAGAGGTATAATATATATGATAGCAGCAAGCAAACCTATTTATATAGACAATTAAACATAATTCAAAAAAAAGGAAGGAACGAGGAAGGAAACCTGGGAGATTAATTCATCTGAAGCGAGCAAATAATCCCGTGAAATGATTTTAACAAAGGAATGAGGAAATTGAACAATGGCACGCGTCACGTAGAATGACTGACTTCGTTTGTGAACGTCTTTTATTTAATATCTCCTTGTGTTGCATGCTGATTGTATACTAGTTTCCCTGCATATGAGGCGAATTACAGCATTTTGTAAAGGTCGTCAAACAAAGGGGAAAAAAAAAAAGGGATACACAGAGGACTAAGTAACGCAATCAATATTAGTTGCTTTTCATTTATTTCGGGCTCCGCAAATGAATCAATTTAGTTACGTACGTAGGAATTTGGTTATTCTTTATCAAAATTTCAATCATGTTGATTGTTAGTTGTGGACGAATCATATATAGTAGTGATTGGTGGAATTCATGTCAACCGGAGGTATCATCAAATTAGACAAATCATATCAGGCTCTATTACTTTTCAGCACTGTGCATCTTATCGTCACTTTGGCTCAAGAATTGTCGTCTCTGTTTCTCTCACTCAAATAAACCAATAATTTTTTTTTTTGCGCAGTTGATAATGAAAAGAAAATACAATAAAGAAAATTAAGCAAAGAGAATTATTGAATAGTGCCAATTACACCCTAGGAAAAATGGCTCCATGTTTGTCGTCGTCCAACAAAGGAAGCAGATTTGTAGTTCGGTGATCGAAGAAGACTTCACTTTCAAGAGCTGAGACACCTAATTTAATAAGATAGTCAACACATGAACTACTTTTGTCCAATATATAAATAAACCAATAATTACACTGTAGATGTATAATGAAAGCGAATCATACTGTCTAGGACCTTGGATTTAGGGTCGGAGTTAATAAATAATGCCTTAATAATAGTGGGGGAAAAAAATGATAGTTTAACTATTATAAGGGCCAGAAAAAAAATGAAAACCATTAGAAGGGCCACGGCTTTAAGAATTGAAGAAATTGGCACATCCATGACAATACCTTGTGAAAATTACCTGTAAAAATTGTGGTTGTGGAGTACCTATTGAACTTTTGAAAGATTTGGGTATCCATAGTCATCGTCGTTTTATTAGACACATATGTTTGTGATGTTAGTACTTCGAATCAAAGTAAAACCACGTGCTCATACAAGTGTGTCAAGATCTTGCTCCTTACCCCCATTGGCACTTTCTTTAGTTCTTACTGATTCACCGCATTTATTAATTATTTTAATTTCAATAATTAATGAAGTGCACTTAATTTTATTTTTTTTTTTTGCTACAATGAGTCTTAAAATGTCAAGAAATGAAAATAAAGTTATTAAAACTTAGAATACATGATTAAAAAATCTTAACAAGGATTATGACTAATTGTATTAAGTTTGGAAATGAAAGATTGTCCTTAGTTTATAATTGCTGCGAGGAACTTCTTGTCGAGATTTCAAGAAGGTTCGAGGCAAAACCCGAACATGGCACTCAGAAAATAAGTATGGCGAATAAAATATTAAAAAAAGAAGAGAAATTTGTTAGGAATAGGTTACAATTAATTTGAAGTCAGATAATAAAGTGGCAAAGGAGCAGCCGTGGGCTGGTCCAGTAATCTAGCTGTGGATACGCAAACATCAACGCATGCCAATAAAGACAACGCAAAAGATACCAGTTTTGTTTGTTGGAAGGCGCTATTTGCACGGTCAAAAAAAGCTTCGTATACGCAAGAGAGTAAAGCTCTACTTCTCTTCTTTATTTTGCGTGCATGAAGCTTTTTCGACGTGTAAATATCAATTCCCTTGTTCATTTATTACAAGATATTGAATGCCAATTGTTGACACCTGCGGCCCTTTGGAAAAGGGAAACCCTTTACGTATGACTTCTTTTCAGTCCATAAAGTCGCCCCCATATTTATGGACCAAAAAGACATCCGCAACCTCCACGTGCAGACTGGTAGAGATTGACCAGGAAAAATGTGGAAGATTTGTTAGCTGCAAACATCGGCGAGAGTCCCAGTTTTGTCCCAAAGTATCACACCATGTCCAGTTGTCTATTTTTAAGAATCAATTTCCTATGGTTTCACATGCCCACCTGTCATAATTTAGGATACACTAGACCTTATTTAAGTTTCGACGTGAATTGTGTGGTTTAAATTATTAAAGTTAATTTAGATTTGTTTAAAATTAAAATATTATTATTTTAGTATAATTAAAATTAATTTGTTATACTTTCAATATTTACGTTAAAGTAAAAGTTATTAGCATTTAATATATAAAAAATTGAATCTCAATTTATTATATAAATGGTGAGATTAATGTTGGAACGTTCATAATTAGTGCATATGCATCTTTTATTATTGTATGATATTTTTTAATTTAATAAAATTATGTTCAGTTAATTAAATTTTGATAATAACATCAGAGTTAATTGAGCTCTAATTCAGCCATTAGTTTACAACCTATTACTAAATATCTGATTTGTATAATCAAGATTATAAAGCTTTTTGCATATAAAGAAGCTATCATTATAACATTTTGTTAGAAAAAAATCGACTGTTATATTATATACAATCACGTGCGTTTGTTCCTAATTGAATACAATTTATTGAATTATATATATATATGTAAAGTAGAGGTGAAAGGCAACTAGCTCTTGATCCAAAAAAAAAAAAGTAGCGGTGAAATGAAAGCATGGATCACAGCTAGTTACATCTCAATCTCATTATAAAGGGTCTCAATCACATGCTTAATTTAATTTAAATCTTCGTAAAAGTTAAAATAGTCGTCCAGTTGAATATATTTAAGGAATCGAAACTACTATTCAAAAACAACAATCACAGCAACATTAATTCAGTGGTTGTGATTAACTAAACGGTATTTTTAGTTGCCGGTAACCAATAATTTTATCGTCTAAAACATTACTATTATAGTGCCACGTATAAGTGAATAAACTCAAAAAAAGATGCTCTCTTATCTTTACATATAGTAGTGTTACCTGTACCGATAATTTGATGAATTATAAATTCAATTGAGTTCATGAATCAATCAAACATTTTCGATTGAAAGATAGAACTTGAATAAACTTGTGTTGATGGGTAATGCAAATCATTTTTTTTCAATATTTACATATACATAATAAGTCAAACACGATAATGTATGGATCAAATCGAATCAATTGAATGTTATGATAACATTAGTCGATTCATTTGGACTGAATTTTGTTATGAAACGAATACCATATAAGTTTGAAATTACTTTGAAAAGCAAATGGCGCTTGGAAGACTGAAGGTTGATTAATGACCGACCCGAGATCATTGCCTTATGTAAACTCGTCGGAAGCTTGCATTTATTGAAAAGCAACAACAATGATTGATGGGCAATACGCAAAACCGTATATATATTTTCTAATTCTTGGTCTTAGTCTTAATTAACCGTATATATATTTTTCTAATTCTAATTAATTATCAAGGCTTGCCAGCGGCTTTCACCTCTGACTAGTTGTTGGCATTGTCCTTCTACGTCGACTGTGAGTTAGTCTTCCTCCTAAACGTACCCCTCCATTACATATATGCATATTTACGTATTTATATATCGTTAGTTGTCTCTTGACACACACTTTCTAGCTGAAAGATTAAGGTAATGTTGTTTACGTAAAGAAAGTTCTAATTTGACTTACTTTTTCTGTAGATATAATTTATTTATGATTTTATAACACAATAAATAAGTTCTACTTGAAATAAAAAATGATAAAAAATTATTTGGTATAAAATTAAGAGTAAATTATATTAGAAAAATAAGTAAAAATATCAACTACCTTCAATCAGCCAATTTAACCTATTTCCTTTTTCTTTTCTTTTTTCGGACACCAATGTTTTATACCTGATTCCTATTTCGTATTCACCTACGTATACATAATAATATTGAAGGAATTGTCGAATATGTCATAGCTGAATTTAATACATACACATAAATTATAAAGTGGCCTCAACTTGCTATTTGCTGGCCCCTTGGCCGTTGAAAATAGATAGCAAAGACAGCAACAGCTATATGTGTAAATAGTTTCTTGCTCAGGATACATCTCGTTTTAATCGTAAATATTGTAGAATTTTTTCAATCTAATCTCTATTTTCACTTCAGTCTTATTAATACAATTTTAATTCTAATTAAGTCCTAACTTGGATAGAATTAAGTCAAAACGTTAAAAAAAAAAATATGTGGCCTAATGGAATACACAAATATAGTTTAAAAAATTAATTCTACTATAAAAAAAAAGATAAATATCATATTAAATATGCTCTTAAAAAGAAAAATACACTATTAGGCCAACATTTTTCTATTTTTTTAACAATGTATTTTGTTTTTTTAACTGTTGTTGGGTTAAATTCATTTCTTTAAGTTTTGAGTCGATTCTGTCTAGTTTAAGACTTAACTAAAACTAAAATCATAATTTTAAGACTGAAGTGGAAAGAGAAAAAAATATAAGATTAGATTAGAAAGATTTTAAAAGATTTATGATTAAAACGAGACGTATCCCTTTCTTCCTCCCATTGCTTATTTACAGTGGACTTCGAACGTTAAATTAAAATCTGAAACACTGCGTCTCCTCTTCCTTTACCAATATAGAAGACGCTGCCAGCACCTTCTCTTCAATATTATTGTTTCTTTGAAACAATCACTTCTCAGAGTATCTCTTAGATATTTCAACACCTCCCTCATATTGTTTCAGGAGACATTAAGTTTTCTTGAACCAGATATATATATATATAGGAAATTAAGCAGTGGAAATTCAAATGGAGATGGAAGGAATTACCAAAGAGACAGAGACAGTAGCAGAAACAGGGCCTAAAATACTTAACATCGCTATCACCATCAAAAGGGTCCTGCTAGTACTGAGCTGCATTCTCATATCCATAGGCGGAGCCGGTGGCCCATTGATCACTCGCCTCTATTTTACACAGGGCGGTAAGCGTATCTGGTTAACCAGTTCCCTCCAATCCGCCGGTTGGCCCATCACCCTCATCATCCTCGCCGTATCCTACTTCCACCGCCGTGCCACCGATCGCAGCTCCCGAGTCTTCTACATCAGATATCCTGCATTCTTTTCAGCTGCAATCATCGGTGTGCTTACCGGCCTTGACAACTACCTCTATTCATATGGTTTGGCTCGTCTTCCCGTTTCAACTTCTTCCCTGATTATCTCTGCCCAGTTGGCTTTCACAGCCGCCTTTGCGTTCATTTTGGTGAAGCAGAAGTTCACTCCTTATTCAATAAACGCGGTCGCCTTGTTGACCGTCGGAGCTGGAATTTTAGCTTTGCATTCGAGTACCGATCAGCCCGAAGGCGTTACAAACAAGCAATATGTCCTAGGATTTGTCTTGACGCTGGGGGCTGCATTATTGTATGGGCTCATCTTGCCGTTGATTGAGTTGACATACATGAAGTCCAAACAGGAAATTACCTTTGCGGTTGTGTTGGAGATCAATTTGGTTATGGGTTTTTGTTCTTCCGTCTTTTGCCTGATTGGGATGGCCGTCAACAATGATTTCCAGGTCAATTTCTTTAACCCAACACACTACATACTTATGTATATATATATATATATATATATATCTTATCATCGAAAAGTAATAGTTTAATGGTAAATCAATGTATTTTTACTCTTGCGATCCAAGTTTTAGTTCTTACACCTGCACTCTTTTTTGCCAAATGATTGGGTGGCGCTGAGATAGTTAAAGATTATAACACAACTATAAGTTTCATATTCGGTAATCGCCGTAATCACATGTTGCAGAATTACGCTTGACTTTACTAGTGTTCGGATAAAATACCTGTTATTTTAAAAGTAGTTGAATGAGACAGTTTCAAACAGAAATTACTTCAATTTTATCTTTTTAATCTACTCGCTGATATGTTTAAGACAAATCTTTTTTTGTTGTGTATATATATATATATATATATCTTGCATCCCGACCTCGTCATAGTGGACATCGAAGCCCTTGTCATCTAAATTATGAACCCACTATTTTTTTTCTTTTATTGAACGGCAAGAAAATTTTTATTAAAAGTATTCCTTAACAAAAAAAACCCTTAAAAAAAGTACAACTTGCGTCAAACACCAACCAAACTATTCTCACCGCCCAACCTTATTCAAGCTTAACATCACAAACTTTCATCACAACTTTCATCAATTGGAATCATTTGTGTGTTAATTGTACAATAGACTCAACTAAACTTGCACTCACATGATTGTGAATAATTTTATTACAATAATATAAATTTATTATACTGACACATCATTATACAGACCTTATTTTGTTATTTTTATGACATTTTTATAATTCTCTTTTTCTCATGTTACATGCACGCACAATTTGGTATCTTTTAATTCACAATACTACTCTACACGCTGGACAAAGACCACAAAATTTTAAATAACTTTGTGAAGTTAGTGATAAGATTGTTAAATTTTCTAACTTTATTATCTCTACACAAAATATATAACCATTCTCTTTTTTATTATTATTTTATTTTATTCTAGCAGATATTGAAGTGAGATTTTTTTCTTTGAAAAAAATAATAGTCAAATAAAGATGTCAGTGAAAATATCTATAAACTTGTGTTGAGCTTTATTGCGTAGATGACGTTGAATAGAGTAATGAGTTGGGTTCTTGCGGTTTTAAAGGGTCGTTGAGAGTGACGTGCAAAAAACCACACAAGGTAACAGACAAAATATCCCTTTCGTTTTGATTTAGACTCCGCTCATTTAATGGGCCAACACTGTACGTACCTTCGATACACTCAACTTAATGTGGACATTAATGTTCTTAATTGCATTGCACTGACATCTTTCTTGAAAGGGAACTCTTTCCGGCAATCAAACTTCATGTATGGGCTGGTGACATGGGGTGCTCAATAATTAGATGCTACCGGAAATCAAATATTAAGCAAGCTATGTCAAAATTCAACAGAAGGATATCAAGGAATTTTTTATTTTTCTTTTGTTCTTTTTATTTGAGGGGTGATGGGGCAAAGTCTAAAGATCACGAAGAATAATTCGGAGAGTAAATGATATGCAAAAGATCCGAAAGCTAATTTTCAAACGAATAATTTCAGAAATTAGAATGTTGAAAAAATAAAATGGGAAAGCCTTTGAAAGTTTGTGGAGGCATGGCCCCCCATGCATAGCGCATAGCCTAAGTTTTTTCTTTTTTTCTTTTTTTTTTTTTTTTTTTTGATCAAGAAGTTTTTTCTTTTTTTCGAACATCAAGAGAGGGGCATCAATATGAGTTATGGCTTGTATAAGTTGATGTTGTGGGTAATGATTGATCTCTGGAATCAGCTTTCCCTACGAGGACGTAGCACCAAGCATTGATGGCCCTATGTTGTTCCCTCCAGAGATGTTACTATACCTAAACTCGCCACAGCATCTAACTATTTTTTCCCTGTAAAGAAGGGGCTGATATCATGCAGCACCATGTGTGTAGGTACACAAGGGCTCATCATGAAGGGTATATAGCCAACGGAGAATAAAACTTTATTGAGCGCAACAACTCTAACAAAAGCCAAAAAGAGCTTCTTTGGGTGTCTATACGTAGTTATGTATACCACAATACATGTAATTTTCTTTTTTTTTTTTTTTTTAAAAAAAAATATATATATATATATATATCCACTACTCCACGAACTACGTTTATTATGTCAAAATTTGTGATATTTTTACCTAATTTTTGCAGTAACAACAAAAGGAAATATTGTTGTTTGTACCTAATATGTTGGTCCATAAATGCAGAAATAAGTTCCAAATTAATTATCTATTTCTCTTCTTGCTAAATTGATATTTATATATGATTTGAGTATTACACAGGCTATTGCCCGAGAAGCAGGAACGTTTGGTTTGGGCGAAACAAGATACTACGTGGTGCTGGTGTGGAGTGCAATCATATGGCAATGTTTCTTTATTGGAGCCGTGGGGGTCATCTTCTGTGGCTCCTCTTTATTTTCCGGCATCTTAATTGCCATTCTCCTCCCAATCACGGAGGTCCTCGCCGTGATTTTCTATCAAGAGAAGTTCTCAGGAGAAAAAGGTGTTTCTTTGGGACTCTCCCTTTGGGGTTTCGTTTCTTACTTCTACGGTGAAGCAAGGCAATTGAAGAAGCAGAAGAAGAAAATGAAAATGAATAATCAACTTGAAACCGAGATCTCTAAATCCTCTCCTGTTCCTAATAATCAAATAGCTGATGTCTGATGATCACGCTGAATTAATTTCAAAGTTTGTGGAAAATGCATCATTAAGGAATAAAGCCTTGACCATTAATTACGTTTTGGTCTACTTGTCGGAATATATATCCAGGAGCAAAGTGTGTGCATTTTTCTTTTTTTTTTTTTGGTAAGTCAGGTGTGTATGTATATTATTCCAATTAAAATTACATGTACAAGAAAAGTCCCCAAAGAACTGAGAGATTGGAGGACTATAATCCAAAACACCAGATTAAAAGAAGATAAAAGAAAAGGCTACATAACAACAAAATATTATTGTCGAGCTATTTATCCTAATTGCAAAGCATCTGCCAAAAGTAGAACTTGTTGAGCTTGGAAAGAAAGATTGTCATTTACTGCTTTTAGCCAAGTGTAAACTTTGCCAAGGATCACATCTTTAAGAGCACTCCAATTGATCTCAGTATCCTGAAAAATCATTTCGTTCCTTTCAAGCCAAATGGTCCACAAAACAGCATAAAAAATAGCAGTCCACACCTTTTCTTGCTCCTGCCAAGAAACCAAACATGCCCAGTGGGTGAATAGATCTTGAACATTGCGTGGAATGCACCATGCCAAGCCCCACCATTTTACCACTATATTCCACAACTTCCATGTGAAAGGACAATGGATGAACAAATAAGCTCCGGACTCAACGGCACTACAACAGAAACAACATTTTCCTTGGTGCTCAGCAATTATTCCTCTTTTCATCAAATTACTTTTGGTGCAGGTGCGGTCTTGGAGAGTCATCCATACAAAAATTTCCACTTTCAGAGGTGCTAAACCAAGCCAAACTTGTGGAGAAGGCAGGGGGATACAAGGAAGGCAAGACTTCATTAGTTCATTATGAAAGGACTTAACTGAAAATTGTCCAGATTTGTTAAAATCCCAGAAAGTGTGTGCATTTTTCTTTCTTTCTATTTTTTGGTACTTTTACACGGTGTGTGCCTTGAGCCATAATCCCAATGTATGGATTGAGATGTAAGCTTGCACCATGGTTTGCGTGAATGTAATTCTTTTATTGGCTACCTAACTAAAGTTAGGACTGAGTATGGTCTGTAAGATGTGGAACTCATTCAACAAGACTTCTGCCTAACTTAGAGGGTGATTGTGCTGATGTTATTTTTGTTTATAAGTAGTTTGTAGTTTTAATTTTCTTATGTCTCTTATGCACACAAAACAAAAAAAAAAATCAACTGGAAACGATTTTGTCCGTGGCATCCCAATGCTAGAACACACCAAAAAACATATATACAAAGTAGTTTCTTAAAAACACACAAAACCTAGGCCAAACAGACTGTAGCTTTTTTTTTTTTTTTTGAGAAACAAAAATGCAAACTTTATTAATATTTAAGTTCTGTGTACATCTTTGTCAATAAGGATAAAAACAATAGAGAGACTGGACATAGTCCATGTAACTACACCAGAAGTGGACAGAGCTTTTCGTGCTACTGTATGTGCAACAGCTTTTACTTCCCTACAAACATAAGTAATAGAGAAGTGGTTGAAACAAGAAGCCATGCTGATAACATCTTCTGCAAGTAGCGCCATGCTGGAGGAGGCTTCCCTAGGATTCTTAACAGCCCGCTCCACATCCATACAATCCGTCTCAAGTGTCACATTCAAAAGAGAACGGGTTGAGGCTTGTTGAAGAGCAAAATGGACTACCATAAGTTCTGCTATAGCTGGAGAAAAGTTGCATTCAAGTACCTGGCTAATAACTAGCACCGGCTCTCCGTTGTGGTACCAGAATACAGCCCCAAGCGCTACTCTGCCTTGCATAACTACTGCATCTGTATTAATTTTTATTATACCCAAATCTAGGGCCTGCCAACTTAGCTCATTACATTCTAGACTTTGGGGCCTTTGCTTGCTGGTATCCAAATGAAAATATTGAAGCAGGTTGGTTGCCATCTCAATGACCTTTGAGGGACAGATTACTTTGTGTTCTATTACCAATGTATTACGAGATCTCCAAATAGCCCACGCTAGCATTGCAACAAGTTCTAGGACCTGCAGTGGAGCTTTATCTACCATGGAAACAAACCAAAGAAAAAAATCACCTAGTATAGACTCTCTCAGCTGCAAACCAAGAGGACTCATGAACCAAATTCTCTCAGCCCATGGACACTTCAGGACAACATGAATGATTGACTCCTTTGGATCACCATAGCCAGGACAAGTAGAGTCCGCAAGCATTCCTTTCTACCTAAGAGCTTGAGAAGTTGGTAAAAATCCCCTACTAGCTCTCCAGAGAAAATGTTTGTTTTTATTAGGGACATTAAGGTTCCAAATCTTCTTCCACCCACGTTGGTTTGATGAGAAAGAAGTAGAAGATCCACTATTCACCATATAAAGTGTTTTTGCAAGATGGTAAGCACTTTTGACCGTATAGATTCCTTTGGGATCATAATGCCATATAAGCTTATCTTCTACTCCACGAAAGCTAAGAGGGATGGATAAAATTTGGTTGCTTTCTCCTAGACTGAAGTGTTGCTTAATGAAGCTTGCACGTCACCCATAAGTGTCAGGATCAATGAGTAAGTCCACTTTGTTGGAGCCCAAATTCAGTTTTGGGGACAAGACTTTAAAACCATTTTGATCCGGTAGCCACGAATCTTTCCATATATCAACCTTTTTGATATTACCAATAAGCCACTGGAGACCAGTTTGAAGCAATTTTCGAGAAGTGCAAATACTCCTCCAAGTATAGCTGGGATTGTACCCCAATTTGGCCTCTAAGAAATCGGGACCAGGGAAATACCATTGCTTTAATAATCTGGACAGCAGAGAGTCTCCATTGGTTAACACTCTCCATGCCTACTTTCCCAACTTTGCAAGATTAAATTCATGAAGAGACCGAAATTCCACGCCACCACTTTCCTTGGACCCAGTCATAGGACCCCATGCAGACCAATGAATTTTCAATGATTATCTGTACTCCCCCACCAAAATCGATTAATTAGCTTCTCAATCTCCTCACAAAAAGCTTTTGGCAAGAAGAAGCAGCTCATAATGTAAGTTGGCACTGCTTGGATAATAGCTTTAATGAGAATTTCTTTTCCTGCTCGCGACAATTGCTTCTCTTTCCATCCAGCTACCTTTTTCCTAATTCTATCAAGAATCAGAGAAAAGATTTGCATTTGGGAATACCGTATAGTCATAGGAAGACTAAGGTATTTGTGAGGCTTCATGACTACTGTGACTCCCAAACAATGTTGTACTGCAATTCTATCATTCTTATGAGCATTACGACTAAAAAAGAGCTCTGTCCTGTCCAAATCTTTTGCCCCAATGCTTCCTCATATTGAGACAATAAAAGCTTTAGGTACTGACACTCTGCAACACTGGCTCTTGTGAACATGAGGCTATCATTAGCAAAGAACAGGTGAGTGATTGGGGGGGCTCTTTTGCAGATCTTAGCCCCATGAATTTGTCCTATCTTTGCAGCATGAGAAATAAGACTTGAGAGACCCTCTGTACAAATTAAAAACAGATTAGGAGAAAGGGGGTCTCCCTGACGTAATCCCCTAGATGGCTTAAAAATCTCCCCAAGCATAGAATTAATAAGTACATAATAAGAGACAGAGGTGATGTAGTGCATGATCAATTGAACCCAGCTTGAAGCAAAACCTAGGCGAAGCGTGATTTGCTCCAGAAAACACCATTCCACTATGTTATGCGCCTTACTCATATCAAGTTTAAGGGCCATAAGAGCATGCCTCCCCGTATACTTACTCTTCATATGATGAAATATCTCAAAGGCTATCACTGCGTTATTTGTAATAAGTCTATGAGGAACAAAAGCACTTTGGGATTCAGATATTACCTGAGTCAAATGATTTTTCAGTCTATTTGCAATTGCTTTCGAGATGATTTTAAAAAGCACATTGCATAGACTAATTGGCCTGAAATCTTTGCAGGAGCTAGGAGAGTCATCCTTTGGCACTAGACAAATGGACGTGTGATTTATAGCAGAGGAGTCAGCACAATTTTTGAGGATCTCCAGTTCTAAATTAGTCACTTCTTTGCCAACAATATGCCAATAAGTCTGATAGAAGAGAGCAGACATTCTATCGGGACCGGGAGCCTTGTTAGGGTGTATTTGATTTAGAGCTTGAACTACCTCATAGCTAGAAAATGGCTTTAGAAGGTCTCAGTTCATCTCAAACAGACTGTAGCTACATAACAACAAAACCAGGAAGGAATGTTGACAAAATCAATGGACAACTATTCATTTGCATAGGAAAAATCAGAATACATCTAATCCACACAATTTAAGTCTACCTTAATCACTACCTAATCGTTAATGGTTCAAATTTTGTCATTTTTGTTCTCAATATTGCACCCACCGATGCCATAAGCGATGCGGTGCCCATTTGTGAGATTCTAATGTTTGTCGCAAGGGTAAATCTTGCCATATATATGTCGCATAAATGCAGTTTTACCATCTGATTGCCATTTATATTAATTAGGGATTGCCGATCGAAAAAGCTAAAATAAAACATACAAATGAATGAACTTACAATTTCAGACTTTTTGTAATCTTCTAAATCTCTCAGTATTTTTCATCAGCGGACTCAAATTCACATATTTCAGTCTAAAGTTTAATTGTGTTTGAATTTCGAACAAACATTTATACCTCTATCAAAGTAACTATAACATTCTCTTGTGCAGATAGGAAATAGCTTCAAGAGGGGGGCAAAAAAAACAAACAAAGAAAGAAAACAAAAATCACTTGGTTATGCTAATGCAATCATAAAATGAATGAACTTACAATTTCTTCCCAGTAGTCGTGGCCTCTCTCTTTCTCTGGAGCCTCTCTTACCTGTAATTCACAATTTACTTCATTTTATTTGTAGCAATAACATTTCATCCGCCACCCATCTAGTTGCTCAGGTGGCTAGATATTTGCACTTGATCAAGTCAAGTGTTCGAGGGTTGACAAAGAAGCAGAATAACATTTCGTCCATTTATCCAAAAGAAAAAAAGAAAAAAAGACTGAAATTTTGGACGTTTGTGCTTGGTCTAATTCAATTTAGAAGAAATATTTTTTATCGTAACATAATTGATCGTCTTTTTTAATTAAGTAATATGTAATTGCTCTTCATTTACTTAGCCAGTATTCTAAACTAATCAAAATCAAATTAATGTTAGAGTTGATCCAAAGAGGTCAATGGGACAGTTATAGGTGGTTGCAAAATAACTTATACATCTGTAAATCAAAAAGGCAGCCTTGACCATGTTGGAAACCAATTAGCTCTTCTCTGCCACCCCACTAACACAGGGTGGCAAGTAGTTCTCGCGTGTGGGTCGATTTACAAAGAGCAGTATTTCATTTTCAAAGAAAAAGAGATCTAAAAAAGTATTTAAATATAATTGATTTGATTTAATGTGTAACTATCTTTGATTGTAAGTACAACTGTATTTAATTGTAAGTATAACTAAATACTTGAACTTAGTTGTACTTATCCATTTTTAACACACGCAAGCACATATATATCAAAAAAAAGGTCAAAAAAAGGCAGCCGACTATTGCAAAAAAAAAAAAAAAAATCAAAGGGTCGATGCCAACTCAAAAAAAAAAAAGAGCAGAGAGGAAAAATGTTTGATGGCTTATAAATAGGCCATGAAATGACCACCTAATCACAACATCTCAGCACCGAGAGAGGGGTAGAAAATTACAAAGCACTGCAAATTCCATTTAAATTGTCATTTCTTTCCTCTCTTGTTTATGTATTTTGAGTGTATACTCTCTGTACGCCTCTGAAGTGCATTTTCATATCAAAAACTCAAAATATTAAATATACTTATTTCCAAACATATTTTGGATATATACTCTTTAGTCACCCCTGAGTAGGATCTGATAGAGTAAAAATTTAAAATATTAAAATATTAAAAATTTATTTAAGATTAAGCTTCCACAGCCTTCAGCGGAGTCAAACCAATTCACCTGAGATCAACCCATACGGCTCTCAGTAGAGTCGAGCAATTTCGAATGAGATTAAGTCTCTACCACCCTCACCGAATTTACGACATCTACCTGAGTTAAGTCTTGACCTTTAGTGGAATTTATTCCTTCTATTAAAGAATCAAGCTGTAGAAATCCAATCTCTTCGTACAAGATCGAACTTACACAATCCTTGATACAACTACAAATGAGCATTAATCGGAGGATTTACACAGAAATCGACTCTACATAAATTTTAAATTCATATTTATAATTTACATCTATATTTTTGAAATCTAAGAGTTTCAAGTTCAAAACGTATGGTTTCTTACCATTTTTGGCACACCAGTAGGATATCTTTACCTCCCATCTGTTGGTCTTAAAAAAAAAATGTTTGTGGCACAGCAGCCATTTCTTGACCTATTTATAAGTCATAAAATGGCTAACACTAACACAACCTTAGGGGCAAAAAAAAAAAAGGGGCAGGGATCCAGCACATCACTGGTACCAAGGAAGAGTAAGACCACCTCTACCAATAAAAAGACGACTACTCTATCGCCTGCATTAACTAATCCACCTAGGTATGCAGGTCTACGAATTCGCACATGGACACAGTTCCTCGCCACCCAAAAAAAATTAAAATAGAGAAATTATAGCTCACACAATAATCAAATCTCTCACTTAACTCTCTTGCCGGATGGAGAAGTCAACCATCTGTCCCGACCGAAGTTGGGAGTAAGGCATCAAATCAAAACTCAAATCCAAATTTGAGCTTAAACTCGGGCTCAAACTCCAAATCTAGATTCCAAGCCGAAGTCCAAATTTAGATTTGGGGGTAAAGTTCAAACTCTGACTCAAAACTTAAGTTAACAACACAACAACCAAATCAAACTATTGTCTCGCACAAGTAAAAAAGATGACAACACAGTTTAACACTTTTATCTCGTACGAATGTAAAAGGCGACAACATAATTTAAACTCTTGTCTCGTACGAGTATAAAAGGCAACAGTTCAGCGTAACAAATTCATACTCATTGCAAGCACGAGCATAAAAGGCGAGATAACAACGACAATAAAAACAGACTCGTTATCCACATGAGTATAAAAGGCTAGACGACGATGACAGCAACAGCATAACAGACTTCTTACCCCCATGAGTATAAAAGGCGAAACGGCAACAATAAAAGCATACTGCTTACCCACACGAATATAAAAGTAGAAATGGCACAAAGCATACTCCCTGCCTGCACGAGTATAAAAGACGAAACGACAATAGCAAAACAAAACTACTATCCCACATGAATATAAACTGTGAACGACCTAAAAACTAAAAATTAGGACCTAGTTTAAAACTCTTAACTCACATGAGTATAAACTGTGAACGGCTAAAAAGCAATAAAGATGGAACCAATGGCAGAACTTCAGGACAAGGTAGATGATAGGTCACCACGCACTAGATGACAACCAAATCCAATGAAACTGATGATCTTGGAGGAGTATTTTTGGAGTAATGAAGGTACTTGTCCTAATTTATCGCGACTGCAGCTGTACGAAGCAGTCAAAACAAAATAAAAATGAGTATTTCTGGTTCCAAAACTAGAGAAATAGTAAAAGAGTAACACAGAGAGCTGTTGTTTATACAGCATAGTCTATTTCTACCATCGCAGTTGTTTCCATAGTAGATCTTACCAATATGACTTCGTCCTCAAATAAAGTAGGTTCGAGCTCCGCCACTGCAATAATTCCTTAAGGCTACTTTGACCAAAACTACAGCCTACTGCAATACGCATACTGGTTCTGAAGGTTTTATTTCCTATCGTACGAGCCTCAAGTTTCAGTTAGGGATTCATCCCTTACGAGTACTTCCACCCGGGAGGAAACCTTATACCAGGAGAGAGCCACTCTGACAAAACTTTGCCTCTCTTTCTAGTACACTCTGGTGATGCCAATCAACTAGAAAGTTTCAGTAGTGTTGACGTTATAAACCTGCCGAATGAGGATTTGATTGACTAAGAGCTATACCTCAAGCCTCGCGAGGTTAACCAGCAAGGATAAGATGCAACAACTTTTGGGACATGCAGTATTGGCTTTCATAACACGAGTTGGCTGCCGCCTTATTTGTCTCTTACGGTAGAAAGAGATATAAAGGAAGACTCCATCTGATTTAGCATGTCCTTTTTTTGAATTTTTGCAAAAAAAAAAAGCTTTAGTTGTGTATATATTTCTTGCATCCTTATGTTACAGAACTCATCCCTCAGCTTTTCTTTCTTTAAAAAAAAAAATTGGTAGCCCCTATTCTCTCTTTGAGAAAGCTCTTTAATGAAGAAGTTAGAGACAAACAAGTTAGAAAGAGAAAGAGTCACCCTATTCGAGAGATCCTTGAAATCCTTCAAGTCTCAGACTCTGTCGACGTCGATATCATAATCAATGAAGTTCCAACCACTCTCATCAATTCGCATCTATCATAATGTGCAGAGAAGTTGTGATCATCCTCACGAGATCACAGATGCGACGACGAACGGAAAAGTCCCAACAACTCTCTTTATGTCACGATATACAGAGAAATCATAACTACATCCCATCTCTCCGTGAGCTGGCCCTGAAGTACTGTGGTACTAGACTTTCCCCATGAGGAGGTTTAAGTTCTTTATCTACTGAATTATCCTCGCCAGAATCATGAAACTTCGATTTCTATATTGACTAAATCATTTCGATTGGCCTCCAAGGGTGTGATCTATACAAGATCACAATGGGTTCTATGGAAACCCAACAGCAATCGGGCTAATTAGAGTTAAAGATTTCAAGATTCAATGATCGTCAATACATTTCAAGTTTCAAGTTAGACTTTAAAACTTGGTTCGAATTGCGTCCCAAGATTCCGTCTCACCAAACATTGAAATGAGGTCATTTGTTAACATTAAAAAATCAAAATAAAAAAACAATCAAAGAAAGGTAGCCGAACAGTAAAAAAAAAAAAAAAAAAGAAAATTCAAAGGGTGGTTATCAACCCAAAGAAAAAAAAAAAAAAGAACAATGGCCATTTCATGGCCTATAAATAGGTCATAAAATGACCACTCAATCACAACATCCCAGCATCGAAAGCGGGGGAAGAATTGCAAAGCATTGCAAATTTCATTTAACTTCTCATTTCTTTCCTCTCTCATTTTCGTTTTTTGAGCATATACTTTCTGGACGCTATTGAAGTGGATCTTACATATTAAACGCCCAAAACATTAAATATACTCATTCTTAAACATATTTTGGATATATATTCTGTGATCGCTTCTGAATGAAATCTGTTAGAATAAAAATCTAAAATATTAAAAAATTAAAAATTCATCTGAAATTAAATTCTCACAGCCCCTAGCATAGTCAAACCAGTCCACCTGAGATCAAACTCATACGGTTATTAGTGAAGTCAAACTGTTTCGAACGAGATCAAGTCTCTATGACTCTCATCGGAGTTATGACATCCAATTAAGATCAAGCCTTGACTTTCAATAGAATTTATTTCTTCTATTCAAGAATCAAGCTGTGGAAATCTAATCTCTTTCATTCAAAAATCAAACTTACGCAGCCTCTATCACAATGACAAAAGATCATTAATAGGAAGATTTATATAGAAATCGATTCCACATAAATTTTAAATTTATATTTATAATTTGTATCTATATTTTTAAAATCTAACAGTTTTAAACTCCAAACCTATGGTCCTTTACAAAATAAACTACAAAAGCCCACAAACAAGCATACTCATCGTATCTCTAGAACCATCCAGACGAAATGTTTGCTGCATTGAATTTTAAGGTGGAAAGTAGAAACCACGTTTTTTCATATATTGATAGCAGCAATTGCACATGTGACGTTCTTAATGGCACGGTGAACTTCCGGTTGTATTGTTGTCCCCTTTAAAATATTTGATCTTGAAGTTGAAAAAAAAAAAAAAAAAGAGTCATTTCCACTTTTTAGAAGAATTGGAAGTCAAAAAAAAAAAGGGTATAAAAAGAGCCCTCAATGCAAAAGCCACCGAAGTATATTGATTGCTTCGTTAGGAAACTAGTCGTTGTCCGTCATCATAAAGTACTAACATTTATCTCGTCAAAGAAATTATCCATATGAGAAATTTACATTTTGATTTTCCTCATTATCTTCTTCAATCTAAAAAAATATTAGAAAATTGTAACCTGTTTCATCAAAAAGAATTCTATATCTTGCTATTTTGTAGATAATTTCTGCATTTCTTTACTGAGAAAAAAGCAAAAAAATAAAAATCAAAAACTGTTGTATAAAATATATAGCTGTAATGTAACGGACCAAAAACCGTTGTATTAGATCGTATGAGGCTGCATTAATCAGGGATACACAACAGAAGGAATTGCTTTATTCACAAACTTCCTCTTCAACAAGCGTAGAGCCTATAAAAGCCCAATAAGTTTCCTCGAGCCATTTAGATTGCTTTGTTATTTGCTTGGCTTGATTGCTTTAATTTATGTTCCCTTTGCTTGGCTTGATTGCTTTATATTCCCTCTAACTTGCTTTTATTGGGTTCTTTACAGAGAGATCTAAACGACAACCTTCGTCACATGCTTTTTTCGTTGTGTCCAAGTAATTTATTACACAAGCAAATGTCAAATCTTCATTCTCCATGTTGCATTTATATTTCATTTTGACTCGCCATTCTGTATGCTAAAGATTTGAAAGATCTTACGCTAGCGTATTATTTTCGTTGAATGATCTAGACTTCAAGATACAACATATTACTTTAATATTTTGGAGTTTGACGTCTGAACCTGGCGCTGCAATAACTGAATTGTTTGCTTTGAATCACTAAGTAAAAATATTTGTGATATGCTTCTCTGTGCCGCAATGTTGCAAGCTAATCAAATGTCAGCTTAATTTGTACTGAGGATTGGCTTTTCTTATTATGCCTCTCTCCAATATTGACTCATAATTTTTTCTACTGAAGAGTTACAAATTTGGACTAGGCAACTAGGATCGTTGAATCCAGACTTCTTGCTCAAAATTATACTTTTGCTTTTTTTTTTTTTTTGATAAATCAGGTCCATTATCTATATATTTTATTGACTATAAAAGTTGTACCTTTTTGCTATTTAAGAGTTGGTTTTAATTGGTACGTTATATTAAGCGTAAACCAAGCCATCCATTCTCGTATAAATAAGTGGCCAGCTTCTCTCTTACTTTTCAGAAACAGAAAAAGTTGGTATTCGAATAATTTTTGTTTTGATATTTATTCTGAGCGAAATGGAGACTGTTATTTTTTAAATGAAAATTAATATTTTTAAAATCTTAATTATTTTTATATTTAAAAAATATCAATCGCAATTTTTTAAAAATAACAGTCACTATTTTATTTAAAATAAGTTTCAAAATAAAATTGTCAAGATATATATGTATGCTCTTTCATAAAAGCCCTGTACAGTGCTATCTCGCTCGCACCATCACTGTGGCCAAATGTCCTCTCTGCCCGCCCACTTGATCGATGTCGCCACCATTCTCCCCGGAAAATAAAAGTTGCCATTTTGCGAGGCAGCATACATCTCCTTCAAGTTTTAAGTGCCACAGCTACCTTTTGGATTAATTTTTTGGTTCACTATTTTTTTGTTCATACTTTTCTATTACAATTATACAAAATATATTAATTATTATAATTTAAATACTGTATAAATAATTTTTTTGTTTGGTCGTATAATCAAGCTCATAACAATATAACTTCCTTTATAGTTTATAAACCATGCATTTACTGTACATGGATGCTTTAGATTGGGCTTTAGTATATAGACACAGATTTTTAATGCAAAGAAGGAAAAAAAAAAACTATCAAAACGTACAAAGACAAGATTACAAATGTTCAACCCAACAAAAGATGTTGCACTTTTGTGAGCTTGCAATATTCTCTCGTCAAAAATACCTGCACAGCCTAAAATTTCCTTTAGATTGCCACCGCCTTCAAGAAAATGCTTTATTTTACCAGCAGGCAACAGCAAGACGTATAGGTTAGTGGGGCTCACTGATGACAATTTATTTCGAGTTTGACTGTTTGCTAGCATTGCTGCAGTGTTCGTTGCAACAGGTAACCCTCGCACAGCTAGGGAATAGAGACCAAATCATCACGTCAGAAACGAATTGGTGTCAATTTTTTTTTATCATTCAACCATGAAAACATGAGGAGCTTTAGAATTTGAGTCACTTTAATGATGCTAAGGCTTGTTCAACATTTCTTCAGATCCGATCATGAGGTGGTTCTTGCATGAAGAAAAGAAAAGCTTAAAGAGAAAAAATGCATATAACTTAACATAGTTTTGAAAGGACACGAAAAGAAGTCTCTGATGCACGAGACTGAGACTGCACACTAAGAGAGTCTAAGAGGGGGTTAAATGTACGCACTCTTAATCTTGTTTATATAAAAAAGTTTGTTTTCATTAGTCGAATTTATGACCTCCAAATCACCACAGATTAACTCTTTTATGCAAAATAATCTATCCCAATGAACTTTACCTCCCTCAATGATATCTCAAATCTTGATTTCGTTATTGTGTCGATAAGAAAATATATCTAACAGCAAATGAGTCCAACATAAATATCAGTCAGAACTTATAAAAGGCTTCAAGAATGAGGATGTCAATAAGTAATTTTCGAGTTCAGTCCATAAGTACGATGATCAGAATATTGACGATGCACATTTTTTTTAAATCTTTTTAAAAAAAAGAAAATTAAGTATATATACAATTGCATTTTAATATTCTTAAATTGAAATTGTTATAAAACCAATTCATGGTTAATGTAACTGAATACACATTTCTCAATATATTAACCAACTAGCTAAACTATTATTCACCCAGTTATTACCAATTCACTTAGGCAACCGATTTTTTTTTTATAATCTTTATTACTGAAAATAATTTTTATACCATTGTGTAAATCATTATTAATTTTACAAGCAAATATATCAACATATGATTAACAACATTTCTTTTTTTTTTTTTAGACAAACAATATTTCTCTTTAATTGAGCGTAATTCTTTTCTTTCCAATTTCTCTTCAAGGAAAAACCAATTCTGCAAATTTTGCTTATTCCTTCTCGCTGCTTTATATCGACAATGAAAGTCTCCAATTTATTATCATGGGTCTCAAAATCAACTAAGAAAAATTTAGTAAGACGAATCGTATTATGAAAATTTGTATTGCCAATCTGTTCAAAGTAAATTTTTATTACTATTGGCTATCAAGGTCTTTTTTTGGATGTTAGCTAATTTGTATAGCTTTGATTCATTATTTGTTATCTTTTGTTCAACTTTGGATTATGTAGAAATTAATTGTCTTTTGACATTATGTGTATGTGTGTACATATAATTGACCCTCTATGGACTTTTTCTTCGAGTGGGGGAACCTTTAAAAATATTAACACATATATATGAACACTTTTTTCCGAAGTTTGGTGCAAGTAGTTACCCACACTTGGTTAAATTCAGGTTTATCCATTCTGTAGCATTAATTATGATGGATACAAAATGGGCATGAAGTTTTTTGATCAACTAAGTGATTCAATCTCGGATTGCAGTTGCGACTGAAGACTCTCATTAGGGAAGACAACTCGAACACCAGCCAGGCAAAGAAATTTTTTTTTTTTTTTTTTTTTTTTTTTTTGAGAAAAGCCAGGCAAAGAAATTAATAGGCTTGAGTTTTAACTTCACTTCTACTGATTATTTTGGATGAGTGGGATGGGGATAGAAATGTCAATTGGGCCGGGTGGCCTGTGGCTAGGCCCAGTCCAGCCCAAAATGGGTCGTGCTTAACCCGCATTGTATAGTGTAGAGTTCAGGTTAGACATGACTAATGTTAGAAGTTGATTTTGGTTTATATTTTTAGGCTCATGAGCTAGGCCAAGCACAGCCCATGATGGGTTCAAGTTCAGGCACGGCCCAAGTCTAGAGACGACCCAAGCCCAGGTACAATGCAAGCCCGACCAATAAATGAGTTCAGCTCAAGTCCTTTTAAGAATGAGTTTAAAATCAAATTGAAAAGTGTAGATAATAAGCCTTGAACCATGATTCAAGAGAATGAAAGTGTCAAATTCTTCCACCAGACTAAGTGTAATGGTTTACATATTTTTTTATTTTTATTTTTTATTTAACATAACAGAATACATCATTATTTCATAAAATATTTTATTTTTTTTTTCATAAATCATGGATTACAAAAGTTAGAGACAATATTTTTGTGATTTACTTATTTAAATTTCAACAAAAAATTATGCGTGATATAACATTTTATTTATATTTTTTTATTAAAATTTAATATTTCACTTTTGTAATTTATTATTTTAAATCTTAAGTTTAAATATTTAATAATAAAAAAATATTTGTTGAACTTTCACTTAAATTTTGTATTTATTTATTTATAAAAATGCATGACACCATTTAAAAACAATGAATGAAATAAGCGCGACTCGATTTAAATATGATCAATTATTTAGGTACATTACAATTTAGATACGATCAATAACTTAAATATATTAAGATGAGCCGCTTAATTACGGTACGATAAGTGGCCCAGACATGACATGGTGAGCAACCTAAACATGACAACATAACAAATAGGCCGTACTTAGACACGACACGAACTAAGTGAGTTTTGAAAAAACTGGGCGATATCTAATACAGTACGGGTGTAGACGGGGATTGGTTTTAAATATGGGCAAGATTTGATGATGTGGCCGAGTGCGATGTCAGTTGGGGAAATTTCTGATCAGGGTAATTAAATTGGCATGTGATTGGGGAGACTGGCTTCATTTTTTTTTTTTTTTTATTTTCAAGCCGTAAACTCAGGCAAAAAAAGACATCTTTTATTTTTCGAAAATAAGAAAAGAAAAACAAAAATCTTATTTATCAAACCACTAGACCCATAGCGTACAACTGGTGACAATTATTTATTTCATTTACGTATGAAAGGCATCCGAGCCCTGTTGGGGCCTTTTTCTCAATCAGCTTGCGTATAACTGTCTGTCAACCCTTTGAGTATTGAGTGATTGTCTTTTTTTATTTTTATTTTTTTTTTTTTTTTGAGCTAGAGTGATTGTCATTAGCTGGTATCAATTTTGTTTCTTCCTTTCATTTTTTTGTCACTATCAATGTACGTATGAGAGGTATAATATATGTTAGCAGCAAGCAAACCTATTTATATAGATAATTAAACATAAGAAAGGAATTGGGAAGGAAATTTGGGAGATTAATTCATCTGAAGCCTGAACAAATAATATGGTCAAATGATTCTAACAAACGAATGAGGAAATTGAAAAATAGCACGCGTCATGTAGAATGACTGACTTCGTTTGTGAACGTCTTCTATTTAATATCTCCTTGTGTTGCACGCTGATTATATACTAGTTTCCCTGCATATGAGGTGAATTACAGAATTTTGTAAAGGTCGTCAAACAGAGGGAAAATAAGATAGAGAGAGGATTGTGTAGCGCAATCAAATACTAATTGCTCTTTATTTGTTTTGGGCTCTACAAATGAATCAATTTAGTTACGTATGTAGAAATTCGGTTATACTATTATCAAAATTTCAATCCTATTGATTGTTAGTTGTGGACGAATCATAATACTGATTGGTGGGATTCATGTCAACCGGAAGTATCATCAAACTAATTAGACAAATTATGTCAGGTTCAATGATTTTTTGGCACTGTGCGTCTTATCTTCACTGTGGCACAAGAATTGTCCGCTCTGTTTCTCCCACTCAAATAAACTAATAGAGGATGACTATGTGGTCACAAAATTTAATGTTTATAAGTAGTCATAAAAACGACACAATAAATAAAATATATGATATTTTTTTATATTTATAAAAAAAATATACGATATATTAAAAAAAATATACGATTCGTCTAAACAGTAATATATTTCTCCAATTAAAAAATTTTAATCCTCAACAACCATTTACATGACTCTTACAATTTTATTTGATATATCATATAATTTTTTTATAATTATTTCATCACGTTATATTTGGTCTATTTATACATATCGTATTTTTTTCTCTAATATGTCATATATTTTTTTTATAAATATAAAAAATTATTGTATATTTTATCTATTGTGTTATTTTTGTGGCTACTTACAAACACTTAATTTTGTGGAAACCAAGTTTCTCAAAGACGAAGAGTAATTATACTGCAGTTTTTTTTTTGTTTTTTTTTTGAAATGTAAGTAGCTTTATTTAAGAGTCAGCTTCCAAACTTAGAAGCAGCCAGTCAAAAAGCTGTACATAACTTTTGCAACATCTCTCGTAGCAGGGCTAAATAATTACACTGCAGTTTTATCATGAAAGTGAATTACAATGGGGGCTGGGACCTTGGATTTAGGGTCGGAGGTAATAAATAATGCCTCAATAGATAAGAACGGGGGAAGAAAATGATAGTTTAAATTATTAGAAGGGACACGGCATTGAGAATTAAAGAAATTTGGCACAGCCATGATAATACCTTGTGAAAATTACCTGCAAAAGTTGTAGATAATCTATTGAACTTGTAAAAGGTTTGGGGATCCTTGGCTCCTTTGGGATCCATAACGCAGTTTTGTCTTTCTGCTGGCTACCTTAAATTGGAATGTTTAAATGGAATCGCTAGGTTTTTGACTTTTCACCTTTACTTCTTATTTCAAACCATTGCAATGCAATTTTCAATTTTGTTCCTTATAAATACGAATAGCCATCGAGGTTTCAGACACATATATTTGTGATGCAAGTGCCTCGATTCAAAGTAAAACCAGGTGCTTATACACCTGTGTCAAGATCTCGGTCCTCACCGACCAGGACTTTCTTTAGTTCTTACTTCTCACTGATTCACCCCATTTATTAATGATTTTAATTTCAATATTAATGAAGTGCACTTTTACCTTTTTTGACAGAGTTATTGGAATTTGAATACATAATTTAAAAGAAGAAAAAGTAAGATTGTCCTTTGATTATAATTGCTAAAAGGAAATTGTTGTCGAGATTTCAAGAAGGTTCAAGACAAATTTGGAATAGAGCACTTTTTTTTTTAACAAAAAAAAAATTATCGTTAGTATATCAGTTATCGAATCCGTGAGTCGGGATTAAAATAAATTTTGTATGCTGAAGTCCTGTTCAACTACTCCCAAAGAATAGGTCTATCATCCGAATATCAGTGGGAATGAGTGTGACTCCGCTATTAGAGACTATGACTATTGTCGAACCAAACTTTCAATGCTACGCATTATAACTTACACTTGAAACGGTCTCAGCGTGAGTTAGCTAGAAGAGAGCACGAAAACGAACATTCGAAATTAGGTTGTAAGTATGAAAAGACACTAATTTAACATTAAATTATTATCTCAAATGGTTCCAAAACAGAACACCCGGATAATAAGTATGGTAAATATTGTGGTATAGAGCAGCCGTGGGTGGGCCAAGTAATCTAGCTGTCGATACCCAAAGATCTATGCATGCCCATAAAGACACCGCAGAACAGACAAGTTTTGTTCATTTATTGGATATTGAATGCCAATTGTGGTGACCACTGCGGCCAGTTGGAAAGCGAAAACCTTTTTACGTATGACTTGTTGTACTAATAATTACTGTGTTCATAAAAGTCGCCCCCATATTTATGGACCAAAAAGACATCCGCAACTTCCACGTGCAGACTGGTAGAGATTGACCAAGAAAAATGTGAAGGATTTGTTAGCTGCAAACATCGGCGAGAGTCCCAATTTTGTCCCAAAGTATCACATGATGTCCAGTTGTCAACTTTTAAGAATCAATTTCCCATGTTTTCACATGCCCTGTCATATATTTGGGGTATAATTGGCCTTATCCAAGTTCGGATGTGAATTGCGTGGAACGACAATGAGAGATGGCAATGCGCAAAACCGTATATATATCCTAATTCTTACTAATTAACAAGGCTTGCCAGCGCCTTTCACCTTTGACTTGTAGTTGGCATTGTCCTTCTACGATGACTGTGGGTTAGTCTTCCTCCAAGTCGTACCCCCTCATTATTTAAATGCATATTTACATATTTATAATTTTATATATAGTTAGGTGTCCCCTGACACACGCTTCCTAGCCGAGAAACTAATTTGACGTGGTTTATTAGGATAACACCAACTTAAATCTTAATATTTATAAATTTTTATAATTGAATTTTAAATATTTCAATTTTTTTAATTAAGTTCTACATTTTTCAAATCTTTCACAATCGAGTGCTTCATTTAATTTGACCGTTAAAAACGCATTTAACCATTAAGTCAAATACTTTTTAGATTCGTTAGGTTAAATACATTTTTAACGATTAAACTTATGTAATGACTTAATAGTAAAAGATCTAAAAAATATATAACTTAATTGAAAAGGTTAAACAATTAGGATTCAATTATAAAAATTTATAAAAATTTAGAACTTAAATAGGTATTACCTTGTTGTTTACATTAAGGGAGATCTAATTTGACTCATTTTTTTGTTAATATAATTCATTTATGATCTTATAATATATAATAAGTGAGTTATATTTGAAATAAAAAATAACAAAAAAAATTTGTGTTGTATAAAATCATAAAAAAAATTATACTAAAAAAAATGCATATTATTAAATACCTTTAGTTAGTCCGCTAAGACCATCCCCTTTTTCTGTTCTTTTTTCGGACATCGATATTTTATACCTGACTAGAATTTAACTTGCGAGTTCAATATATTATTTAACGTATTTTCAATTAATTTTTTTTTTGTAATGACATTGCTATTTTTAAAAATGTCAAAGTTATCTAATTCAGTTTTTGTTATTCGAAACCCATTACTATATAATTTGATTGCTAACATAAATTTTTATACAAAAAACTTTCTTCTTAATAATTCGAGCTATCAATATTTTATTTTGGTATTTATTTTCTTTCACTTACTTTCTCCAATTTCACCATTAGTATCTTATTTTTCATTCAGTCATTAATCATTAACACAAATGAGGAAATTGATGATACTACGAAATTAAGTTAATAACTTGGCTGCACAAAAAAAAAAAATGGCAATTGGTTATGCCCATTACTATAAAGTTTGATCTTTAGCATACATTTTTCCTTCGTTACTTTATTTCTTATAATTGAGATTATTAATATAGTATTATTTATTTATTGTATTTTTGTTATTTTTTATATTTAACCATTAGTATCTTATTTTTCTTTCGTTGATGGTAATATAGGCTATGAAAATTAGTTGTCTTATAATATACTATAATTTGAGCATCAAACATTACTTAAATTATATTTTTTAAAAATAAATTTTATTTTTACTCTTTCTCTAATTTAAGTTTTCATATTAAATTTTTCTTAATTATTTTTCTTTAATTGTTATTTTATCATAATTGAGAAGAATATTGATTATTATTAACTATTAATTAAATCAATAACCAAAAAAATAATTAATTTATGATAAAAATATTGCCAAAAATCAATAATTATTAATCATTAAGAAACTAATAATTATTACATTAAATGCCTAGTTATAAATAAAGAGAAGCTGAAAGAAGAATTTCTCTCAGCTTCTCAAATATTATATGGATAATATGATAATATGATTCCTATTATGTGTTTGCCGACATATATAATATTGAAGAAATTGCCGAATATGTTATTTGAATCTAATATATCAACATAAATTTTAAAGTGGCCTCGACTTGTTATTTGCCGGCCCCTTAATTGGCCATTGAAAATAGAAAGCAAAGACAGCAACAGCTATTATGTGGAAATAGTTTCTTGCTCCAATTGCTTATTTATAGCGGACTTCGGAAGTTAATTAAACTGAAACGTTAAACAATGCCTCTCTTTCTAGTCCATTAACAATACAAAAGAAGCTGCTCTCTTCAATATTATTGTTTCTTTGAAACAATCTCTTCTCAGAGTATCACTTAAGATATTTCGACACCTCCCTCATATAGTTTCAGGGGACGTTAAGTTTTCTTGAACCAGATATATATATAGGGAAAGCAGTGGAAATTCAGATGGAGATGGAGGGAATTACAAAACAGATAGTAGCAGAAACAGGGCCTAAAATACTTAACATCGCTATCACCATCAAAAGGGTGCTACTAGTCCTCAGCTGCATTCTCATATCCATAGGCGGAGCCGGTGGCCCATTGATCATTCGCCTCTATTTTACACAGGGCGGTAAGCATGTCTGGCTTACCAGCTTCCTCCAATCCGCCGGTTGGCCGATCACCCTCATCATCCTCGCAGTATCCTACTTCTACCGCCGCGCCACCGATTGCAGCGCCCGAGTCTTCTACATCAGATATCCTGCGTTCTTTTCAGCTGCAGTCATCGGTGTGCTTGCCGGTGTTGACAACTATCTCTATTCCTATGGTTTGGCTCGACTTCCGGTGTCAACTTCTTCCCTGATCATCACTTCCCAGTTGGCTTTCACGGCCGCCTTTGCATTTATTTTAGTGAAGCAGAAGTTCACTCCTTATTCAATAAACGCGGTCGCCTTGTTGAGCGTTGGAGCTGGAATTTTAGCTTTGCATTCGAGTAGCGATAAGCCCGAAGGTGTTACAAACAAGCAATATGTCCTAGGATTTGTCTTCACTCTTGGGGCTGCATTATTGTATGGACTCATTTTGCCGTTGATTGAGTTGACATACATGAAGTCCAAGCAAGAAATTACATTTACGGTTGTGTTGGAGATCAATTTGGTCCTGGGTTTTTGTTCTTCCGTCTTTTGCCTCATTGGGATGGCCGTCAGCAATGATTTCCAGGTCAATTTCTTTAACCTCTCAACAAAAATACAATACAATACATACGTATACATATATTAAATATATAGATCTTGCATCCCGACCTTGTCATAGAGGACATCGAAGCCCTTGTCATCTAAATTATGAACCCAACTTTTTTTTTTTTTTTAAACGGCAAAAGAGTTTTTATTAAATGTATTCCTTAACAACAAAGGCCCCCAAAATTGTACAAGTTGCGCCAAACACCAACCAATCTGCTCCCACTACCCAACCTAGCAGTGGCCTAACATCAAAAACTTTCATCAATTGGAATCGTTTGTGTAGATGACATTAAATAGACCGTTGAACAATGAGTTATATTCTTGCGGTTTTAAAGGTTCGTTGAGAGTGAGGTGCGAAGAACCACACAATGTGACAGGCAAAATGTTCCTTTCGTTTTGATTAGACTCCGCTCATTTAATGGGCTAACACAGTACTTTCGATAGAGTCGACTTTTAATGTGGACATTGTGAAAGAAATGAAGGATGGGAAGAGGATAGTAATTATGTTTGGAAAAGGAAGAAATAAATAAAATAAAATAAAATAAATATTGGTATTTTAAATATTTTTGTTTTGAACGGTATTTTAATTAAAATTATGATTGATATTTTTAAAATAGTTATTATTTTTGTATTTTAAAATGTATAAGTTTTATTTCAAAAATATTAATCGTAATTTCAATTAGAATACGGTTTAAAACAAAAACACTCAAAACATATATACTTACACATAAAAATAATAGGATCTAAATTTTTTTTAGGCCTCACTAAAATGGTTCTTCCTAGTTTTTTAGGAGGATGCGCGTGCAGCTTGTCTTCTTTTTTTCTTTTTTTTTTTTGGTTTTTTATGTGCAATTATAATTTTATCCTTAGTTTTATTATTTTATTATTATTGTTAGATAGCAAGATTAGTATATATATATATTTTTTTTTAAAAAAAAATTTCACCAATTTAACAAATTATTTTTACTCTTTTTTATCTTACATCACACTCTCTCAAATATAGAGAAAATAAAGTACATTTTTTCTTTTTAATATTTTTTTTTTTTACACATTCATTGTTCTCCCTTTGTTTTTTTAACCTAACCACGAATTAATGGCATTGCACTGACATCTTTCTTGAAAGGAAACTCTTTCAGGCAATCAAACTTCAAACGTAGGCTGGTGACGTGGGTTCTTCAGTAATTAGATGCTACGGAAATCAAATATCTAGGAAGCTATGTCAAAATGCAACAAAAGGATATCGAGGAATTTTCTTTTGTTTTTTTCGTATGAGGGTTCATGGGGCAAAGTCTAAAGATCACGAAGAATAATTCGGAGAGTAAATGATAAACCAAAGACCCGAAAGCCAATTTGCAGAAGGAAAATTTTCATAAATTAGAATGATGAAAAAAATGAAATTGGAAAGCTTTTAAAAGTTTGTGGAGGCATGACCCCCCGTCCATAGCATAGCCTAAGTTTTTTCTTTTTTTTTTGAACATCAAGAGAGGGGCATCGAATATAAGTTATGGCTCTTATTAGTTGATGTTGTGGTTAATGATTCATGTCTTGATTCAACTTTCCCTACAAGAAGGGCTCAGCACCAAGCATCGATGGCCCTATATTGTTTTCTATAGAGATGTCAGTAAACCTAAACTCGCCACAGTATCTAACTATTTTTTCCTTGTAAAGAAGGGGCTGATATCATGCAGCACCATGTGTGTAGGAACACAAGGGCTCATCATGAAGGGTACACAGCCTACGGAGAATAAAACTTTATTGAGCGCAACAACTCTAGCAAAAGCCAAAAATAGCTTCTTTGGGTGTCTCTGCGTAGTTATGTATACCACAGTGCATGTAATTTTCCTTTAAAAAAAAAAAAAAAATCATCCACTACTCCACGAACTATGTGGTATTATATCAAAATTTGTGATATTTTTACCTAATCTTTGCAGTACCAACAAAGAAAAAAAAATGTTGTTTGTATCTAATATGTCGGTCCATAGACTCAGACATAAGTACCAAATTATCTATTATTCTTGTTGCTAAATTGATATTTATAATTTGCGTATTACGTAGGCTATTGCCGGAGAAGCAGGAACGTTTGGTTTGGGAGAAACAAGATACTACGTGGTGCTGGTGTGGAGTGCAATCATATGGCAATGTTTCTTTATGGGAGCCGTGGGTGTCATCTTCTGTGGCTCCTCTTTATTTTCCGGCATCTTAATTGCCATTCTCCTCCCAATTACGGAGGTCCTCGCCGTGATTTTCTATCAAGAGAAGTTTTCAGGAGAAAAAGGTGTTTCTTTGGGACTCTCCCTTTGGGGTTTCGTTTCTTACTTCTACGGTGAAGCAAGGCAATTGAAAAAGCAGAAGAAGAAGATAAAAATGAATAATCAACTTGAAACCGAGATCTCTAAATCCGCTCCTTTTCCTAATAATCAAATAGCTGATGTCTGATGATCACGCTTAGTTAATTTCAAACTTTGTAGAAAATGCATCATTAAAGAATAAAGCCTTGACCCTTCATTAGGTTTTGGTCTACTTGTTGGTATATATATCCAAGAACATGGTGTGTGTATTTTTCTTCCTTTTGTTTTTTGTTTGTGGGTTATACACGATATATTCATATGAATGTATGAACAACGATACAACATTTTTTTTTTTTTGGATTTGGAGCAACTGTAAATGATTTTGTCCATTGCATCCCAATGCTTGAGAACACACCAAAAAACATATATACAAAGTAATTTCGCAAACACACAACACCAAGGCAAAAAGACTCTAGCTACATAACACCAAAACCAGCAAGGAAATGTTGACCAATCAATGGACAACTGTTCATTTGCGCAAGAGAAATCAAAAGGATTTGAATACAAATACCTCGGTGCACCACCGAGTGGTGCACTTAGGTAATAAAATAATATTTTTTATTATTTTTTATATAATTTAAATTTAAATTTAAATAGATATTATTTTATAATATAAAATGTGAATACTATATGAGATTTTTTATAAAAAGAATTTTTTCGTAGAGTAGTAAAAAATTATTATTTTATTAAGTGTGTACTTTCAATATATAAATCTCTGTATATTTCACATGTTAGAAATAGTAGGGAAAAATAAATAAAATGTAGAAGTAAAGTAATAAAAGAAAGGATGTATATAAAATTTGAAGTGTGTGAATATACTGTTTTTAATTATAGATTTGTACTCTCGTGTACTAAATAGCTATAGTATAACATGTATGATGACGATTATCCTCCCAAGATACGATAAACCTTTCAACTAATATGTACTTTACAAATGAGATAATAGAAACAACACAAGTTTGAATAACTCAACAAATTTCAAAATACAAGTTAGAAGAAGAAAAGTATGATCAATGTTGTGTGTCCCTTGAAGAAAGCTGATGAAGAAAGCTAATTGATCCTTTTACAGTGGTCAGGGTATAAAGTCACATAAAAATAAATAATAACCATTAAGGCTGGGTTTAATGGTCATAACGACTAATGGATGGCGCTCTAACAGACAAAGACAACTAGTTTGACCGAAATATCTAAATGATCTCAAAGATTGGGCTCGACGGTCACATGGGTTACATGGGCCCGCTCATATCAAGTCTGGAATTAGATTGCGTAAGATCCCTTATAAATCTTTTATTTTATGAAATATAAGGAAGATATTGGTTTATAAAAAAAGTAAAACTTAACTATTTTTTTACTTCTTTTTTTCAAATGAGATTCTACTCTCTATTTATACTATTTTATTAAATAATATTTGACTTCTCTTTCTCATGTAAAATTCAAACCTTTTAAGGGGATGTCTGGCTCTACTTTTTGGAAGGTACATTTGCATTTTAGTTTGAAAAAGAAGGGGTATTAGTGTTTAGTAAAATATTTAGTGAGATTGTTGATTACTGATAGAGAATCCAATCAGATGCTGTTTCTAAAAGTAGGTTAGGCTTAATTTTTGGAATTCTCAGTTGCTAATATAAATCCTTTAGACCAAAATACCTTTTTTTTTTTAATTACTTTATTTGTAAGACTGAACTTATATATATTTTAAATTTCTTAATAAATTGAGTTATTTTATTTTATTTGTGAAAAATAATACTAATAGTTACTAATAGAAATAAGACAATATATTAATTTTTATGTGAAATTTCATTAAACCTATTTTTTAAAATTTTTCATAAAATTATCGTTTTTTGGTCTAATAAATTATTGATTGTTTTTTATTGAAACTTATTGCAAATTATTTTTTTTGGAATCATAGTATATATTATGCAGTCAAAATCTGCTAACGTATAGACAATCAAAACGAATAGATTTTTCCTTTACAAAAATGATGCCAGTGAAAAAAAATATGTAATTTACAAAATGATCATTTTATAATTTGAACAGTAAACAACAAATTTCAATTTAGTCAAATATCATAATTTTATTTTGACAATCAGTAACAGTAAATAGCAATCAGTAACGGCAACAGCAATAATTAACAAATAAGTCAAATAGGCCCTAAAATATCCTTTATATTTTAACAAACATTTCCCAAATCAAAATACTACTAATCCACACAATTTTAAGTCTCCTTAACCACTAGTTAATCGTAAATATATGGTACAGATTTTGTCATTTTTGTCTCTCCATATAACGATATGGGTGCTCCTTTTTTAGCTTCTAATGTTTGTCCCAAGGGTAAATTTTGCCATATATATGTCGCATAAATGCAGTTTTACCATCTGATTGCCGTTTATATTAATTAGGGATTGTCGATCGAAAAACCAAAAATAAAACATACAATGTGCAAAGCAAATCACTCAGACTTTGTTTAATCTCCTAAATCTCTCAGTATTTTTCGTCAGTGGTCTCAACTTTAAATATTTCAGTCTAAAGTTTAATTGTGTTTGAATTTCGAACAAACGTTTATACCTCTATCGAAGTAACTATAACATTCTCTTGTGCAGATAGGAAATAGCTTCAAGAGGAAAAAAAAAACACAAACAGAAAAAGAAAATAAAAATCACTTAGTTATGCTAATACAATCATACAATGAATGAACTTACAATTTCTTCCCAGTAGCCGCGGCCTCTCTCTTTCCCCGGAGCCTCTCTTACCTGTAATTCACAATTTACTTCATTTTATTTGTAGCAATAACATTTCGTCCAATTATCAAAAAGGAAAAAAGAAAAAAAGACTTAGCTTTTGGATCGTTTGTGCTTCGTCTAATTCATTTTGGAAGAAATATTTTTTATCGTAACATAATTGATCCTCTTTTTTAATTAGGTAATAAATAATTGGTCTTCATTTACTTAGCCAGTATTCTAAACTAATCAAAATCAAACTAATTTTAGAGTTGATCCAAAGAGCTCAATGGGATAATTGTAGGTGGCTGCAAAATAACATGTCCATCCGTAAGTCAAAAAGGCAGCCTGGACCATGTTGAAAACCAGTTAGCTCTACTCTGCCGCCCCACTAATACAGGGTGGCGAGTGATTCTCGTGTGTGGATCAATCTACAAAACTACAAAGCCCACAGAGTCCCAATATATATATATATATGCAGGATTATGCTTCACTATCTTTATTTATTCATTTTTAACACAAATAAATAAATAAATAAACTACAAAAGCCCACAAACAAGCACACGCATTGAATTTCTGGAGCCATCCAGACGAAATGTTTGCTGCATTGAATTTAAGGTGGAAAGTAGAAACCACGTTTTTCATATATTAACAGCAGCAATTGCACATGTGACGATTGTCTTAATGGCACAGTGAACTTCCGGTTGTATTGTTGTGCCCTTTAAAACATTTGATCTTGGAGTTAAACAAAAAATAAAACAGGTCATTTCCACTTTTTACAAGAATTGGAGTCAAAAAAAAAAAAAGTGTATAAAGAGAGTCCTCAATGCAAAAGCCACCGAAGTATATTGATTGCTTTGTTAGGAAACTAGTGGTTGTCAGTTGTCATAAACTACTAACATTTATCTCGTCAAAGAAATTATCCATACGAGAAATTTACATTTTGATTTTCTAATTATCTTCTTCAATCTCAAAAAATATCAAAATGAAAAAAAATGATTAGAAAATTGTGACCTGATTCATCAGAAAGAATTATATATTTTACTATGTTGTAGATAATTTCTGCATTTCTTTACTGAGAAAAAAGAAAAAAAAGAAAGAAAAACGGTTGCATAAGATCTATAGCAGTGCCAACAAATGTAATGGACCAAAAACCGTTGTATTAGATCGTATGAGGCTGCATTAATCAGGGATACACAACAGAAGGAATTGCTTTATTCACAAACTTCCCCTTCAACAAGCGTAGAGCCTATAAAAGCCCAATAAGTTTCCTCGAAACATTTAGATTGCTTTGTTATTTGCTTGGCTTAATTGCTTTAATTTATGTTCCCTTTGCTTGGCTTGATTGCTTTATGTTCCCTCTAACTTGCTTTTATATAGGGTTCTTTACAGAGAGATCTAAACGACAACCTTGATTTCTCGTCACATGTTTTTTTCGTTGTGTCCAAGTAATTTATTACACAAGCAAATGTCAAATCTTCATTCTCCATGTTGCATTTATATTTCATTTTGACTCGCCATTCTGTATGCTAAAGATTTGAAAGATCTTACGCTAGCGTATTATTTTCGTTGAATCACTTTAATATTACTTTAATATTTTGGAGTTTGACGTCTGAACCTGGCGCTCCAATAACTGAATTGTTTGCTTTGAATCACTTAGTAAAAATATTTGTGATATGCTTCTCTTGTGCTGCAATGTTGCAAGCTAATCAAATGTCGGCTTAATTCGCACTAAGGATTGGCTCTTCTTATTATGCCTGTCTCCAACATTGATTCATAATTTTGTCTACTGAAGAAGTTACAAATTTGGACTAGGCAACTAGGATCATTGAATCTAGACTTCTTGTTCAAAATAATACTTTTGCTTTTTTTTTTTTTTTTGATAAATCTGTATATTTTATTGAATATACAAGTTGTATCTTTTTTCTATTTAGGAGTTGGTTTTAATTGGTATGTTTTATTAAGCGTAAACCAAGCCATCCATTCTCATATAGATAAGGGGCGAGCTCCTCTCTTCCTTTTCAGAAACACCTTGTACAGTGCCATCTCTCTCTCACCATCACTCTGGCCAAATGTCTCCTCTGCCCGCCCACTGATCGATATCGCCACCATTCTCCCCGGAAAATAAAAGTTGCCATTTTGCGAGGCCGCGTACATCTCCTTCTAAGTTTCAAGTGCCACAGCTACCTTATTGCCAATTTCTTGGGAAACAACAGGTAACTGATAACCTGATAAACTAAAATTCTGTTTTTAGTAATAACGGGGTATGCATCTCATTACAGTGAACGGATCGAACGCCACTCATTGCTCACCTATCCTCCGGGCTCTGACTAACTCTTTGAAGGTCAAAAAATTCTGTTTTTTCTACACTAATTAGAAAATACACGCGGAAGTGTGAACCATTGACAAATCTACAGATCTTGCTTTTTTGGTGGCTGCAGAGTGAACTTAATTACCGGAGAGATGGCAAGTGTTGCAAATGAGAGAGCGAATCCAACAACGGCCCTGCCACCAATGGAAGTAGTAGCAGAAAAAGAGGCTAAAACTAACAAAACCAATGCCATGGGGAAAAGGGCCTTGTTAGCTCTAAGCTGCGTTCTCTTAATCGTAGGCTGCTGCGGTGGCCCATTGATTATGCGCCTCTACTTCCTTCACGGCGGAAACCTTGTCTGGCTCTCCAGCTGGCTCCAATCCGCCGGTTGCCCCTTCATTCTCATCCCCCTCATCGTATCTTACCTCCGTCGCCGCTCCGCCAATCCCAACACCAAAGTCTTCTACACCAGACCCCTGATATTCTTTTGCACTGCCGTCATCGGCCTCCTCACCGGTCTCGACAGCTACCTTTACTCCTACGGCGTAGCCCGTGTCCCCGTTTCAACTTCCTCATTAATCTTCGCTTCCCAGTTAGCATTCACGGCCCTCTTTGCATGTCTCTTGGTGAGACAAAAGTTCACTCCGTACTCTTCAAACGCTGTCGTTTTGCTGACGGTTGGTTCTGGAATCTTGGCATTGCACACAAGTAGCGACAAGCCTTTGAATGAATCGAACAAACAGTACAGTCTTGGGTTCATTATGACGCTGGTGGCCTCGTTTTTGTATGGACTTATATTGCCGTTGATTGAGTTGACTTACATGAAGGCCGAGCAGGAGATTACCTACACTCTTGTTATGGAGATTCAACTAATTATGGCTTTGTTTGCAGCAATGTTTTGCACCATCGGCATGATTGCTACAAGTGAATTCCAGGTTCCTTTCATTTCTCCGTCTTCGTACATATTTTTCCATTTTACCTACTCATTGTGTTATTTGGTTACTAATTAGCCACGATCTTCTCCTTGGTCAACGGATTGTTGAGTGTTCCCAGGAACGATCTGAAAGTAGATTAATTGAACCTTAATTAATCTTGATTAAAGTGTGATATATATTAATATGTCATAAGCTAGTGCCGGAATCTACAAGAATGGATGGGTGGGGAGGACAGTTGAATTTTTGTTAAGGTCGTCTCTATTGCCATTGGCACGCGCAAACAGCATAGAATAGCAACACTTTATATGTTTATGACCAAATAAAAAGTTAGAACCAAAAAATATCATTGTCTAGATACTATATTTTTTCACTAATTTTTCGGTTCACTGTTTTTTTTTCACATTTTTTATGACGATTAAATAAAATACAGTGATTATTACAATTTGAATAGTATATAAATAACCTTTTTGTTTGGTCATATAATCAAGCTCATATCAATATAACTTCCTCTATGGTTTATAAAACCATACATTTAGTGTACATGGATGTTTTAGATTGGGCTTTAGTATATAGACACAGATTTTTTATGCAAAAAGGAAAAAAAAATATTAAAACCATTAGTTGTTCAAAGACAAGATTACAAATGTTCAAACCAACAAAATATATTGCACTTTTGTGAGCTCGCAATATTCTCTCGTCAAAAATACCTGCACAGCCTAAAATTTCCTTTAGATTGCCACAGCCTTCAAGAAAATGCTTTCTTTTTCCCAGCGGGCAACAGCAAGACGTATAGGTTGGTGGGTCTCACTGATGACAATCTATTTCGAGTTTGACTGTTTGCTAGCGTTGCTACAGTGTTAGTTACTACCACTATTAATCTAACCTATTCGGATCATATAACTACAAATAATATCACATATATCATTTCAGCCAAAACATTTTTAGGTGTCATTCTAAGGAAATATTAAGTATTTTGCTTCTTTCATATAAAGAATAAACAATAATTTCATTAAGTACTGATGATGTTTCGTAGGCTATTGTTGGAGAAGCGAGAGAGTTTGGGATTGGAGAATCAACGTATTACCTTGTGCTGGTGTTGAATGCAATCATCTGGCAGTGTTTCTACGCGGGAGCAGTAGGAGTCATATTTTGTAGCTCCTCGCTCTTCTCTGGTGTTATAGTTGCTGCTCTTCTTCCGGTAACGGAGGTGCTCGCTGTTATTTTCTACCACGAGAGATTCTCGGGAGAAAAAGGTGTCTCCCTTGCACTCTCTCTCTGGGGCTTCCTTTCTTACTTCTATGGTGAGGCAAGACAAAGTAAGAAGCAGAAGAAAAAGAATAACCATCTTATACCAGAAACTGAGATGCTTCCTGCTCTTGAAACTAATATTGTTCCCAATCCAACATCAAGTGTATGATTGATAATAAAGTTATAATTTAGATGATGTGGATGTAACCCCATGTGGAAAATGTATTTGTTTTAATAATCAATGACAACTTCAGCTTATGGTTTTAGCTTTCTTATATCAATCTTAGAACAATGGTACTATCTTTCTGCAAATCATAACATATACATATCCATTTACATATTCCCATATATATAGTCCCCGTAAAAAATGAAAAAAGTTACTAATTCTTATCACGTGTGATGTTAAGGTAAAGGGAAAAGTTTGGGGTTTCGTAGCTCGATACCCCAAACTGAGGATTAAAATGGGGACTAGACTTTAAAGCATAGAATAATATCTATTCAAATCTAATTTTTAATTTAAAAAAACAAACAATAAAATGTTTTTCGGACGAGCTTGTGAACACACTTTGGGGAGGCTGGAGTTCATGCAAGTTAGTGCTATTCAATTCCAACCGAAAGTCATCCGCATTCGCACGGGGTTAGAAACATTGCCCCCTCTCGACCTATCGAGATTGCGATTGCATGTAATTAAAATGCACATACGGATGAGATAGACAACTCAGACCCCAACATACATGCTATCATGTTGCTTGGATTGGAACAATAAGAAACGCTAATATACATGCTTGGAACAATAAAATGGGTGCGTTTTGCTTAAAAGTAAACAAATGAATAAATATGGTTGCTTTTCAGTTAACATATATATCAAGCTTAGAATAATACAGATACTTACAAAACAAAAAAACAAAAATTCTAACCTTCATAGAGTAGTACTAACCTTATTGGTAATAAAAGCAGATCAGTATGCATGCTCTAGCACGATGCAATTAAAGTCGACACTTTAATACCAAGCGTAAGCGTGGAATCGCTGCTGACTTGAAGCGGGTCGGCAGAAAACAAATAACCCAACTCCTGGCTTTTAGGAAAGTATAAATTCCTGTGTGGCATCCTTTTCAGAGGTCGTGCTGCATAATGCGCACTTGAATGTGCTTTTTTTGATCTTTTAGTATATAAAAGGGAAAATATTTATGGTCTGAAGGTATCTGTAATGAAATAATCATTATAATTGGAATCATAGAACTTAAAAAAAAATTATTTTTATTTCACATTTTATCAATATTATTATATAAATTATAATAATTATTGCATAATAGACACTCGTCAGTCTGTAAAAATGTTGACACATCGCATCACTTGCATTTTCAGGCTCGGCTGGAAAGAAAAGGAGAGGAAAAAAAAGATAATCAAAATAGACGGTTTCACATGCAGAAGGCGAACGAAGTTGAAATGCCTGATAAATAATTTAGGGAGCACATGTTTGAATCCTACCTGAAAACAATTTCTGACTATTATACATTTGCCAGTAAGGGAACCCATCTCGCACTTTTATCATCAAAGCCTATTGTTGGCCCACTTCTCTCATTTCAAGCACTGCATTGATACCAACTACCATAAAAATTGCAAACTCCGTAAATGCAAAAAAAAGTCAATGAATAACGAAAGTTTGTAACTCTTAATTTCAAACCTCACAGACCATTTAATATTGCAAGTTAAAAGCATAAGGAAGAGTTGACAAATAATAAATCTACATGTATCTGAATTCTGAAATTGAATTGTAAAGACAGGCGATCCTAGCCAAAGGACAACATATGAGAATGCTTCTCGTAGAGCCACAAGCTCAATTAGTTGAATTACGCATGCACAACTACCATTCCTACTTTGTGAGAGAGCACCAAGAAGATAGAAATGCAACAAACCCCGTTCTATGTTAGTGGAGCTAGTGCCCAATTTTTTTTTTTTTTTAATTTTTGTGAATAGGAAAAAAGGTGCATCGTGGGTGATAGTTGTTCCTATCCGTAGGCTTAATTGCCATTGGATCTCATTTATAGACCTGCAAAACAGTGAGTCTTGGGCCGAGGAGAATTTCTGACATAAAAACTGCGACATTCAAGTTAGTAAAAGATCAAGGGAGATTGAGTAGACCTAATGAAATCCTCAGAAGAAACCTACTTTGAGAAGATTCGGCAAGTAGGTGCCCTATCAATTTGTTGTGGTGCTTATGAGGATATGTGTTTGTGGTAGAGACTTAGAGTAGAGAAAAAAGAAGTTGTATGTTAGATAATCAAGGCGTCGCCCCGTCTCTAGAAGGAGAGAAGTCTAGTGTTTAGAAGTCCCCTACTCAGGTGTGCTTCTCTAAGTCTTGTACATGCTCGTATGTTGGCAGTAATCTAATGTTTAAAAAGATCAAAACTCCATATGTGATGGATGTGATAGACGTCTATTAGAGGAGAGCCCAAGGGAATGAGGACACAACTGTAGACCACAAGCTACCCAGCAAGCTCCCATTGAGCAAGCTCTAACAAGCTATCTTGGAAAGCTGTCGAGCAATCCTTGTAAGCTGTTTGAGAGCCCTTATTGGTCTGCTCGATGGGATTTGGGTCTAGGACTTGAGGCTGTGATAGGTCATATATATCAGAAGGGGCATGTCGATCATTACACCTGCAAACTGAAGTCGAGTTAACTTTTGCTTGTTAATGCTTCATTTAACCAATCTCATAGGGGTATACTTACTATCCGAATACCAATGGGGTCGAGTGTGATGTCGTCGTTAGAGACTATAATGATTATCAACTCTAGAACCCATCGTCGCGCCACAATCCTTTACCGCAGAAGTGGGCACCTAACATTTTCGCCATGAAAGGGCCCGGACCCGGATGCGAGAACTTGAACCTGGATTGCCAACATAGAATGCATGCTAACTTGACATTGAGGTACCACCTTTGGTGGTTAGTGCCCAAAATCATTTGACCAGTATACCAGCCTCTAATACAGCTAAAAGGCTCTCACATCTCTTTTATGACCAGCAAAGAAAATTAAGGGATTTGATAATTACATGCCAAAATCTCCCTTATACACACACATTACAAGGCAATAATGAGTTTTAAGATGCTTTATCGTGCGTGTATGTGAGAATTTATGCATGTATATATCCCTTGCCGAAAATTAATGAGAAATCAATTTACATGCTCGGCTAGAGAGTAGAGACCAGATCATCACGTCAAAAACGAATTGGTGTCAATTTTTTGTTATCATTCAACGATGAAAACATGAGGAGCTTAGAATTTGGGTCACTCTAATGATGCGAAGGCTTCTTCAACATTTCTTGAGATCCGATCAAGATCCGATCATAAAGTGGTTGCTGCATGAAGAAAAGAAAAGCTTGAAGAGAAAAAATGCATGTAACTTAAACGTAGTTTTCAAAAGGATGGGAAAAAAAGCATCCAATGCACAAGATTGCACATTATGGGGGTCTAAGGAAGGGTCAAATGTACACACTCTTACTCTTGTCTATACAAGAAAGTTTGTTTTCATTAGTCGAACTTGTGACCTCCAAATCAACACAGATTAACTCTATCATCATACCGATATTCACTCTTCAAAAGCTGAAGAGTAGGTTGACCAAAAAAAAATAAAGCTAAACAGTAGCATACAAAATAATCTGTCCCAAAGAACTTTACCTCCGTCAATGGTATCTCAACTCTTGATTTTGTTATTGTCTCATACAAGAAAATATATCTAACATCAAATGAGTCGAACAAAAATATCAGTCACAACTTTATAAAAAAGGCTTCAAGAATTATGTACGTGTGTGTGTGTGTGTGTGTGTGTGTGTAGACCAAGGCTTCCATCAAATAGAAAAAATAAAATATATAACGTGGACATGGAACCTAGCTCATCTCAAATCAAGGTTCTGAAGATATTTGCGACTTTACCATGTTTGATTCTTTTATATATATGCCCCAAATAAAAAGGCATAGAAGACTCACGGCCAAGCCAGCTCACAAACAAGTTCTTCAGGAGCATCAAGGAGGATCGAAAATTGCATCAGGAAATGAGACTAAATACATAATTAGTTGGAAAAATCCTACAGAAAATCCAATCCGAGTTAGTGAGTGGACTTGCCTCATCTTCATATGGATTACAGTGATCCTTGAACCACAACCGCAAGAACTCCTAAAATTTTCAAAGCTTTTCAATGTCAGAAGACTGATAATATCGCTGTTGTACACAGTAACAGAAAGTGAAAATAGACCATGAAGAATAAAAGCTACACGTCGGTAATAAGTGATGCACAGACAACTGGCTATCAACACATGCATGCATAAGCAAATGCACAAAAGGGATAGAAAGAAAAGGTGAAATCAAATATCAGAACCTTATCAACATTTTCGGGTTCAAGACCATTGTGAAAATGGTCTTCGTATGAGTGGGCTACCCAGTATCTGCTTGAGTCAGATGTACTAGCATTGCAGCACAAGAGAAAACACTAAATAGAATGTTAATTAATCCCAATGCAGTGAAGCAGCAGTCATACGTCAGTTTGTGGGAGAGAAGAGATAGAGCAAAGAATGTTGCAGTGAGCAATTACAAACCTCATCAAGCAATAGAATTGAACCATCAGAGTCCTTTCCAAATTCATATTTTGTATCTACCAATATCAAGCCATGCTCCAAAGCAACTCTCTGCGATCAAAATTACAATGATATTATCTATATGTATCACTATGCTAAAGGCCATCAAGTAATAATTATCACAAGTAGAATATAGTTCTTAGAAAGAGAAAACCCGTTTGGTAAAAGAAAAAAGGTGATGTTTGAAGCCAAAACATGACAACTAAGTAAACAAATCTGCCTTCAACCAGGAATTTTGTCTAATTAACAATATATATCATATTCCTTTTTATTTGATTATCAACTTATAGTCCACATATTACAAGGTAATTTGCTGCATCAAGAAAATTTCTAATTCCAGTCAGATTTCTGCAAACTTTTAGCTTTTGGTTGATGGACACAAAATTCAAGATCCAGGAAATCCCATGTCAAAATTGCCATCACCAGTTACACGAAAACTTGACAAATAATAAAGTCGATCCAATCAGCGCAAAGGGCCTATTTAGATGGTTTGCACGCAATAAAGCATTGATACATTTAGTGAAAAAGGAAAAGGAACTGAATGTTTTCCCATGATGGATATTGAACAATAACATTCCAGTAGAATCATGTCCAGGAAACACTAAGCAATAATATTGAGGTCACCTGCCCATACTCGAATAATTGCAATGTTTTCCAACTAGCTTCATCAAAATCAGTGCAGGTCATCAGGCCCTGTGCAATTATCTGTAAGGCAAATGAAGCAGACAACCCAACTTAACAGCTGAGGGAAGACCAGAGCAATGTTATTGCATATATGCCATACAAGAGAAAACCAGCCGGTGAACCACTTAAGGCGGAACAATGATGATTCATAATGTACATTGTTTTGGTTCAATATAAACAACCTCATCTGGAGTTACAGGAGCATCATGATCTGCAGACTTGGTTGTTGGAGTGAGCATATTTGTAGCTAGCTTTTGGTTTTTCACCAAGCCTAGCTTTTGGTTTTTCACTATGCCTGTGCCATATTAATAAATAAACAATAAAACAGCAACTTGCAAGAGAAAGATAAATAACATGATGGTATGGGAACTGCACCGTCTGGGAGGGTGTTTCCACAATAACTTCGTACACCATTCTTGTTGACCGTCTATAATGATGGATCAGTATTCCCAGTCACATGTCCTCTAACTATAAACCAAAAATCAATAAATATATTAAATCAGATAGGAGTTCACCTGTATTGTCCAAAGTTATTTCAATCAAAGTAAATTTGAATGAAGCTGAATAAACAGAGTAGCCAAAACCTAGTAACTGGAACACTCACCAACAAATTCAACAGGAAAAACTAAACATTTTTTTCGCAACCGTAACGTTTTTATCAGGAGCTGATACAACTACATTTGCAGTTATTTGTCGAGTTCTATCAAACCACCACAAACTCGTCTCGTTTAGAACCTGTGAATGAGATGGTGACAATTAAACACGGACCAAAACATGCAATCAACAAAGTCTCCACAGAAGGGAAAATCAAATGAAGAAAGAGACATGTCCTTTGACTAGAATAGAAGCAAGAACTCTATCGAATGCGATTTGCTGGTCAGTTGTGACCAAAACTAAATATTCCCCAGCATCATAAGTGTCTCGTACCTACAGAATCATGGAAGTTGGGAATATTTCCATCCAAAAGTAACAACACCCTCTCTGTTTTCCAATAAAAATTTCATCGTTATTTTGCCTTAAATTTGCTCCACTGTTTTCAAGTTCCAACACAATCATGAATTTGATGCAAAATTTTCGTCTAAAGGGCAAAAAGAACTTCAGTAACATGCAAACTTTTCAGTCAACAAGGGGTGTCGGCCATATTAATTTCACAATCAAAACACAGTCAACAAGAAACACTTAACATTGCCAACAAAGCAGACCAATCTGTTTTGGGACTCACTGGGGAAGTGAAGGCAGCAAATTGAAACCCAGAGATACCTTGCCTCTGGTCTTGGATTTCAGACCAGCAAATGGATATCAGTCTCGGACAGACAATTCAACAAAGAGCCTTTGACGGCGGCAAGAACCTCCTCTCTGTGGCTACCGTTTTTCAGGGCATAAAGAGACACAGAGAATCTCGGATAGTTGTTTGATTTCGTTGTCTGAATTTGGGTTCAAAGGAAGATACTGAAGGCAACGAAGGATTGGGTATTGGAAAGCTCGTTGTGTCTTTGAATGGGGTTTGGCAGGGTTTAAGGTAATGCCACACCGCACACTTGGTGGCCATTTTCAAGAGTAGACGAAACCCGAAAGCTCTTTTTTTGTTTTTTTTGGCCAAAATCTTAGTGTCTTTGAATTAAGATTTAATTATAAATATAATATTTTTTTTTTGAATAAAATTAGTCTCTGGTTAAGGTTTAATTAAAAAAAATATTTTTTTAATAAAATTGGTCCTCAATATTTTCACTGCGAAATAATTTAACACTTTTCTCTTATCTGACTATCTAATTTATTAAAAAATATATGATCTGTTAGACTACTTTCTTATATGATACAATATTATTAAAAATATAATACAATGAGGTAATATAATAGATAATATATTTCTTAATAAATTAAACAGTCAAATAATAAAAAAGTACTGAATTATTTTACAGAAAAAATATTAAAGACTATTTTTTCCAAAAATAAAAAAATATTGTATCTTTAATGATATTTTAGCTAAAATATTATGGATCGATTTTATAAAAAAAAATATTATATTTATAATTAAACTGTAATCTAAATATTAACTACTAATTTAAGATTTTAACTTCTATTTAATAAATATTATCGTTAATTTGTTATTATTATTATTATTATTATTATTAGCCCGTAAACAAGAGGAGAAAATGGAAATTGCATTGGCAATTTGGCACCGGCTGGGCCATCGGTGGCAAAATCATTGTGGGGCCCGCACGTATAATGTACGGCCGAGATCTCTTTTTCTCGGCTTCTGGTTCAAAGGAGAAAAAAAAAAAAACAAGAAAAAGACAAAGGAAAAGGTAAAACGATCTCGTTTGATAGCTTGTAATCAAAATTTCAGCAGCGAAGAGGAAGAAACCCTAGAAGAGGAAGGGGGGCTAGCTGGCTGCAGACTGGCATGGCGGAGCACTTGGCCTCGATTTTCGGCACCGAGAAGGACCGCGTGAACTGCCCGTTCTACTTCAAGATCGGGGCGTGCCGCCACGGCGATCGGTGCTCCCGTCTCCACAACCGCCCGACAATCTCCCCGACGCTCCTCCTGTCCAACATGTACCAGCGGCCGGACATGATAACCCCCGGCGTCGACGCCCAGGGCCAGCCCATCGACCCGCGCAAGATCCAGGAGCACTTCGAGGACTTCTACGAGGACATCTTCGAGGAGCTCAGCAAGTTCGGCCAGATCGAGAGCCTCAACGTCTGCGACAACCTCGCCGACCACATGATCGGCAACGTGTACGTCCAGTTCAAGGAGGAGGACCACGCCGCCGCCGCTTTGCAGGCTCTCGGGGGCCGTTTCTACTCTGGCCGTCCGATTATTGCCGATTTCTCGCCCGTCACTGATTTCCGCGAGGCCACCTGCCGGCAGTTTGAGGAGAATAATTGTAACCGCGGCGGTTACTGTAATTTCATGCATGTGAAGCTGATAGGGAGGGAATTGAGAAGGAAATTGTTCGGAAGGTACCGTGGATACCGGGTGAGTAGGAGCAGGAGCCGGAGTGGCAGCCCCAGACACAGGAGGGAAAGGGAACGGGAGCGGGATCGCGATCGCGATTATGATAACAGGCGTGAGAAGGAGTATAGAGACCGCGATTATCGTGGGAATGGGCGAAGGAGCGGAGACAAACACGAGAGGGATGGGGGTGGGGGTAGGAAAAGGCACGGAAGTCCGAGGCGGAGCAGGAGCCCTATCAGGGAAGGCAGCGAGGAACGCAGAGCTAGAATTGAGCAGTGGAACAGGGAGAGGGAGGAGAAGCAATAAGTAAGCAAGCCGAGCGGAGACCCCAATTATTGCATATTTGCCTTACCTTGTTCTTTACTTGAATTTAATTTTAAGGATGCCCTTTTCACATTTTGGCTCTTATTGGTAGTGATTCTAGTCTTCTAGACCCCCCAAAATGCCTGGTATTTTTGCTCTCTTTGTGCTGTTCTTTTGAGGGATTGGAATTGTCCTTAGCTTCCATGCTTTTTTCTGGTTGGTACTTTGGTCAGTTAGACTTGTAGCTTAGTTCTGAATTCTGATGGGTAGTTATGCTTCTTTTCTTTTTCTTCTTCTTCTTCTTCCCCATGTTTAGGTGTTTTGAATTGGCTATTAAATCAGTTCTATGAGCTATCTGTTCTTTCCTCTTTTGTTCTGTGTTAATACTGGGTTTTTGTTATTTTCTTCAGTTCTAGCTAGTGTACCCTGGAATCTGCTTTGTCTATTGATTTGACCCGAAACGCTGACCACTTGTATTTCCACTTTTTTGTTTGGTGTACTTGCTGATGCTAGAATTTGTGTGTCTGTCTACTTTAGTGGACTGAGTTTCTAGATTACTTCAATTTTCAGTTGCAAGAACCAAATGTGAACATTAATTCCAATTTGTAGCGGGTAACTAGTAATTCCTGCAGTGTTTTGTCTCTGTGTCTTGTGTGAAGTGTCTATCATACAGTTTCAAGCAACTGAATACAGTTTAATTCTAGGCAATTCTGGATCGTAAATGGGAAAAAGCAGTCATACAGGCAGGTTGAGTTATCATATTGCAACAAAAGTATGTCAATTTTGAATAGGCAAAAACATTTTTTGCTTCACAAAATTGACTTAAAAGTAACAACAAAGTGATATGAGCTATCAGATTGTTAAATTCATCAAAAAAAACAAATGATAATATCTTAGATGTCATTGAATGAGACTGTATTATTAATTATTGCTATATTAAGTGTAGTTATATAGTCTTGCTTTTTTAAATATAGATATTGTAGGGTATGGTGCAGAAATCACTAATTACATGTAGGTTCTTGCTTTCCTGAGGTAGTTCAACTCTGATCTTAAAAAGTAGACACAGTTATTATGTTCAATACTGGCATGGCGCATATAGTTGCTGTCTGGGTTTTGTGTCCATCACACTGCTTTATCCTTGCTTTCAGACTGTTCAATAGGATAGCATATCATGTACAGAGAAAACATTAGAAGTAAACCGGAGTTCAAATAGTTGGCATAAGCTCAATTAGTTGGATACAACTTCCATTTCTTCTTGGATGAGAAATCGGCTCTGAAAATGCAAATACAACAGAGCAATGCATTCTTTGTTTGAACCAAAAGCTAGTGACCAAAATAATCTGGTTTCTTTTGCCTAAGTAAGCCTCTTACTGTCTCTTTCTCACCGGTAAGGAAAAGTGATTTCTCAACAAATTGCTCATGCAGCTAGATAACCAATTCGGTCAAGTCAGTAAACAAAAAAAAAAAAAAATGGTGCCAATTTGTTATAATTTAACAACAGAAGCATGAGAAGCTTTGGACGGAATCACTTTAAAGTAAGAAAATACTTGTTCATCGTTTCTCGAGATCTGATCACGTACTGGTCCGGGTCCTTGCATGAAGAGGAAAATGGAAGTTACTCAACGTAGCTCGAAGGACGAAGGGACCAAAATTATCCAGCAGAATTTCATAACAAACAAGGCACTCTTCCCTAGAGTATACTAGATGAATGGTATCCCATTTTCCTTTGTTTTTTTTTTTTTTTTGGGTCTTGAGAAGGCAATTATGTCATACAATGAAAGACAAAAACTACATAGTACGTAACCGATGCCATTTAACGCCCACTATATTCAATTTTCTTTTTTTTTTTTTTTTGGTCTTAAGGGAACTGGAGACCAGTTGGTTGGGAATGGGGGTATGGGAATGAGTGGTCTAGGGTTCGAACCCCAGACCTTGCAGTTGGAGGGTAAGCCCTCCAACCAATGCAGCTAAGGCTGCTTCCCTCCAATTTTCTTTTTCTTTTTTTGTTTTTGGTCTAGACCCCTCGGTATCCGCATCACTCGTGGGCGGCGACTAATCCGGAATCGGGGCTTAGTCACAGTTAAGGCTCCTCACCTCTGGCCACCAGTGTGTTTAGTGGGGATCGAACCCGATAGCTCTTCCCACTTACTCAGCCTGCGTTGTCAACTGAGCCACACCAGGTGTTTAATTTTCTTTTTCTTGCTGGTGCAAAAAGGTCTGCCTATCATCTGAGGAAAACATCAGTCCGAAGGCCCAACAAACAGGCCCCAAGTAAAGTGGTGCACAGGACAGCCAAGCAAGCTCACAAACAATTCTTGAGGAATTTGATCAAAAAAAAAGAAAAAGAAAAAGAAAAAGAAAAGCAATTCTTTGGGAACATCAGGGAGGATCTTAAAATCACAAGATGAACTTAGTATCTAAATTTCATTTGTAACTCCTAAAGCAAATCAAGTCTGACTTGTGGCGTGCACACAGACAAACATGGTCACAATGCCAAAAACTAAAATCAAGTATGATAATTCGCCTTTTTTTTTTATTTACATAATTCACCGCCTTTTTCGGTCAGAAAAAAAAAGGGTGGTACCCACACACAAGTTTTTCAGAAAGGAACATGGTACACGCACACAGGAAAATGCCACGGAACAGATGCACGGCCCATGGCCCGTGAGTATATAGATGACTTCAAAAAAAAAATTAAGTACTAACAAGCGCTGGTTTGAATAGTAAAGGTATGAGTTCGCTTAATTAGAAATTTCGATTTTGAGTTTTAGAAATGCAGTCGCATTAAAAACTTGTTGGAAGACTTTTACTGCCCTTCGGGGTCTTACCCGAGTCGGTGCAGATTAGTCAGTCCAATGAGCTGAATACTTGACAGTCTAGATAAAAAAAAAAAAAGAAATATCAAGTAAAAGTCTAATGTGTCTTAAATAAAATTAAAGTGAACACGCAATATATTTAATAATATTTATTAATTTAATTTTTTTATTTTTTAAACTATCTCAAACTTAGCGTGTAATAAATTTAACAATATTTATCAATTTATTTATTATTTTATTTTATTATTATTTTAAAATTTAAAGATTTAATTATTCATATCATTTTAATTCTACCTAAAAACCTTACCATTAGTTATCATATCATATCATATCTTATAACAATAGTATAAAAGGAAAGTTTAGAAGAAACTTCCCTTTAAAACTAACATTATAATAAATATCTATTTCTAATTAAAAATTTTTGATTTGACAAATTTTCTATTTTCTATTTACCATTAGTTATCTCTTTTTGGTGTTTCATTAATTATGAGCTTGAAGGACACTAATCAGTATAATAGATTTTTTTTTTATGGTAAATTATATGGTATATTATTATTTATATTTATTAGAAATTGTAAAACAAGAATTGATTTCCTATATGCAAATTATACATTATACGACTTGGGCACATATGACTCATAATCATGAAATTTGAAAATTGTATAGTATACAATTAATGTAATTAATTATTTGTCTACAATATGCATCTCAAAAGGTTCAAATTCGCTAAAAATACTGAAAAAAAAAAAGATATTTAGATTACAAAATTTTTATCATGAATCCGTAGGCATAAGCTTAGTTAAAGCTATATCGAAAAGATAATATAGACCAAAAAATTAATTAACATTTTAATCAGGAGCTGACACAAGCTGCACGTTTAGCCAGCACAAAATCACGTGCAGCTTCCCTGTCGCTTTCGTCGTCTTTCCTCTGTCGGTGAAGTCACTTGATACGTGCAAATTACATTCAGACCGAAGTCAACATCGTTGACTCACTGTGGTGACATGGCAAACCAATAAAAAAAGATCACAACAATTTGGACGAATCAGGCTCTGATTACACCGTCTGTTTCTCTGTGTCTGTGCGCACGGGATAAGAGCTTTTTCATTGATTACATGAGAAGGATCACAATGAACAGCTGATAGGGAGTCAAGTTAAACCCAAACCCGGTTTTGGATAAGAAAAACAAAAACCCAAAAACTCTCTCTTTCTTTCGTTATCGCCTTAGAACTTTTTCTTAAATCAAACGACTTTAGTAATATATTAATAAAAATATAAAATTAAGAGTTTAAATTTTAATTTTTTTAATTATTTTTTTATTAATTAATTAATATAAAATTAAAAAAATTAAAAAAAAAAAAAAATTATTTTAGATTTTGCCCTCCTTTTTCACAAAATAATAATAATAATAATAATAATAATAATAATAAGAACAAAATTGTGTGTGTTTTATTTCGGACGTTGAAAAAAATTAACGTCAGAGAGAGACCCCAAAACCAAATCAAGAATCGTTGATCTCTATTTTCTGAGATAGGCTGGGCATTATTGTCTTCTTCCCTTATTTTCCCTGAGAAACCCCAAAAACCCAATTTCTTGTGCGGAATATTGAATTCGATTTATTGAAGGGATGATGTGCGGGGAAGGAGGCCTCCATGTGCCCCAGATTCCATTGGAGCCTCTGGGACGCTAGTAAATCTACTAAAGGTTCATTCTTTGCCCATCCCCACCAGTTTTTTTCGTTTGATTTCTTTGATTGCTTGGAGGGTCATTAAGGAATGATATTGTTTTGGTGGGTTTTCTTTCGTCGAGAAAAACTTTGGTTTCTGATGATGCTTAAGGAGATTGTGCGAATTGTTTTGCTTGGTTTTAGGGTTTATCTGGAATAAGGAGGGCTGAAACTACTTTTTTTGTGTGCTTTTTAGTTTGCGAGGGCTAAAAGATTTGTCATTTTGGTTTTGGGATTAAGTTTTCTCCGACTTTCCTTGGATTTTGGGATTATGGTATTATTGAATGAATGAATGAATTTTGCTTTTTTTTTTTTTAAAATTGTTAGGAACAAGGTCGAGAGTGCTCTGCTCTACTTATTGGATTATTCATACTCTGTAGTCTTCCTTCCATGAGTTGTGTTTGCCCTTAATTTTTGATTTGATGAGGAAGAAGAGGAAAGGGAGTGAAGCTGATGCAGGTGAAAATTTAGGAGATGAGTGGACTCCAAACCAAGAGGCAGAATCGTCTATCTTGACATGTTATTTTTCGCTGGAAGATTATTTTAGGATAAACAAGAGGTGCAAAGAGGATGCTGGCAGCGAAACTATTGGTTCTTGCAAAAATAGGCTTGCGGGAATAGCCACCGCTCCTCCTTGTGGTGCTTCATCATCTCTGGTGCCACCTGGAAGAGGCCTTAAGAGAAAGATAGGATGCATAGATGCAGCTACCCAGACAGGCAGAAAGAAGAATATTGAGGATGACTATGTTTTGGGTGCCACAATTGGCCGTGGTAAGTTCGGGTCTGTTTGGTTATGTAGGTGTAAAGCAGCTGGAGTGGAATTTGCCTGTAAGACTTTGCACAAGGGGGAGGAGACTGTGCACAGGGAGGTGGAGATCATGCAGCACTTGTCTGGCCATCCAGGAGTTGTGACATTGCATGCTGTGTATGAAAAATCGGACTGCTTTCATCTTGTCATGGAGTTGTGCTCTGGTGGACGTTTAATTGATAAGATTGTTGAGGAGGGTCAGTATTCAGAGCAGCGTGCTGCTAATATATTCAAGGATGTGATGTTAGTTATTAAGTATTGTCATGATATGGGGGTTGTGCACAGAGATATAAAACCAGAGAATATACTTCTCACGAGCTCAGGGAAGATCAAGCTTGCAGATTTTGGCTTGGCCATGAGAATTTCTAATGGTAAGTGAGGTTTTCTTTTTTAACTTCCCATTGGTTTCCGTGATAAATCTGCATCTCTGTTCAAGTTGTTTATACAGTTTTTGGTTCATGGAGTAGCATATCTGGCAGCTGACCTGACATAGTGGTGATGGGGCGGGAGGGAGAGATGACATGATCTCTTAGATATGATTTTTTTTTTTTTTGTTCGAGATAAAAATGTTAACTTTAGCAGGCAGTGTCTCAATGTCATTAGCAAATTGGTCTATTGAATTTTGTTAGAAGAGATAACTTCGCATCATTTTTTGTTGTAAGAGAATGAGATTTGTTAACTTAGATTAGGGTAGTGCAGCTACAAAGGACTTCTAGCCAAGGAGATGGAAGATGTGGGAATATTACTAGAAATCTAGGTCTGTTCATTGCTAACTATTAACAGCATTGTATTCTCACACCTTTTCTTATGCACATGGAATGGCATTCTTACTGTGATACAGGTCAGACCTTGTCTGGTTTAGCTGGAAGTCCAGCATATGTTGCCCCAGAAGTTCTGTCAGGAAATTATTCCGAGAAAGTTGATATTTGGAGTGCTGGCGTGCTGTTACATTTTCTTTTGGTTGGTGGTCTTCCATTTAAAGGGGACTCCTTAGAGGCTGTTTTCGAGGCAATCAAGAACGCAAAGCTTGACTTCCACACTGGAATATGGGAGACAGTATCCAAACCCGCAAGAGATCTACTTGCAAGAATGCTGACAAGGGATGTTTCAGCAAGGATAACTGCAGATGAAGTACTGAGTAAGCTTCTCATGCTTTATTTTTTTGAAGCATTTTTTAGGGAAAAAAAGGGCTTGTGTTTGTTTATTCAGTTGTTCCAGGACTTGTTACCATGCATGCCTCTGTAATTTATGAAATGTGCTTATATCTTTTGTATGTGAATAACAACGTTTTCCACACTCACATGAATTGCCAGTCAGTCATCTGGATTCTGGAGGTGATTAGATTTTTTGTTGTCCACTCCAAGTTTGCTTCTCTTGCTTATTGTTTCTTTTGCATGGTTACCTCATGGTTTTGATTCTCGGACTCATTTCCTTGTAACGGCAGTTTACTAGAATTGCTTTTCCCTCTGTGTTAACAAATTTGCTTGGTATTGTTTCAGGGCATCCATGGATATTGTTCTACACAGAGCGCACGTTGAAGACATTATCCATCAAATCAAAATTGAAAACCCAAGTGGCAGCAACTTCCTGCCTATGTGCCATTGCAACTGTATCAGAGTCGCGTCGAAGCAAGTTAAGACGGGGCTGTCTTGCCGAGGACTTAAATCAGCAATCTTTGTCCGATGGTTTGAGCTGCAAGTCTGATGATCAGGATGAATGTGGTTTGATTGATGCACTCACAGTGGCAGTTTCCCACGTGAAAATTTCTGAGCCAAAGAGAAGCCGACTTTGTGTGCCCACGGCCCCAATAGAGCAGCAATGTTCATCTAACCTGACGGCCAATAATCTTTGTAAAGCATGCTGATCCTGCTGACAAACTGACACAGCTAACCCTGCTATTTCCACTATATTTTAACCTGGGGATGCAAATTCAACCGACACTGGTGCAATCTCCGGCAGAGCCATGGTTATAGGCCAGCGTAACACTCTGTTTGGTAACGCTGTCGCATACTTTTTCATCAAATTGACTGCGATTTTGTTTTTTGTTTTTTTTTTTTCTTTTTTGTTCATAATGGAACCCAATAATAATAGTTCTGACCCAGTCAGCTGATAAACCATTTGTAAATAACTTGTAAATAGAATGGTAGCGAACTGTTATGATCCTTTTATTTATTCATCTCCCGAAACGTTGTAGTGTGTGCATGGCTGATTGTGATTCGCAATCCCAACCAATCCTCAGAAGCTTTTCTGCTTGGTGTGCATGTGCGCGTCATAATACCCTCGTATTCTTTGCTGATCCAGAGATGCTTTCCACGTCATTTGCTCGTAAAATTGAGAGTTTTGGCTCATAATAAAATTATAAAATAAAATTTTTAATTTTATAAAAGTGATTTTAAAGTAGTAATAAAATAATATGTATTTATTAAATAATTAAATTTATAAAAAAATATATGATTAAATATTGTTAAGATGAAATTATATTATTATTTATTATTATTTAAATGTAATTACGTAATACTGTTTCTAAATTATTGTGGAATTGGTGAAAAGTCTGATTGGTGTCTGGGAGCAACAACTCATAAATGGCAACTTTATTAGTTGTCGGTCTTCACGTCTAATAACTTGAATTTTCCAGGATCGCCGCCTGTTATGTAGCATCCTGACTCTGTATTCATTATCAAAAATGTCTCCAAATGAACGTGAAGGCCCACAGTACCTGAGTTGCGCGATTCCTGCAGCGTAGCTATGGTGGCAATGATTTCTTTTTTGTACGGCGATGATTAGAAGGCTCTGAAATTGCCTTTACCTCATATTCTGGCACTTTACATTTGGATTTTTCTTCCGTTTGAACAGTAAAAATTGGTCATCAAATTTACAGATTAAAATTGAGATAACTTCTTTTTATATATTTTATTCAATCCAATTTATAAAAAAAAATCTACCATCACAATACTGTTGAACTTGGACTTCGACTTTTAGCTTTGTAGTAACACATGATTTTTTATGTAATAATTCATTTTTAAGTCCTTAATCTTGGTAATGTTTGCAAATAATTTTTAAATTTTTAAATTTTTTTTTAATTAATCTAAATATTTAATTTTTATTCTATATGAGTTTTATTGTTTTTTTTGATAGATATAAGACAATTAGTATCTAAGTAGTTAGATTTAACTAAGAATGTATAAAAAAAATAACATCTAAATATACCCTAAAACACAGATAAACTTTTACGTTTATATTTCATTGAATTTTTGTGCATTCTATCACATAAAAAAAAGACACAAAATCATGAACTTTTCAACGACAATTTACAGTTTTAGTTTTTTTTATACGTGGGAAAAGGAGTAAAATTTAGCAAAATATGCATTGGGTGTTATTTTGAGTCTTATTTATGTATCTTTATGATATATTGGAGTGTTTTTTTTTTTTAATATGATATCAGTTAGTTCAAACTATTTATATATCGGTTTTACCAATTTTTGTTCATTTGAAATAAAAAAAGTAAAAGTTTAAGATTAATGTAAAAATTCAAAAAAAAAATTACAATTCAATTGCAGATATGCAAACGTTTAGGACTTAAAAAGTCTTATTCCTGATTCTCAATCATGGCTAAAATGACATTATTATAATTGGCTTCTAACTTATCGGTTTTGTTTACTCTTATAGCCAATGCAATCTCGAGGTAACAACTCCTCGTAAAAAGTCAATGGCTAACCCCAAGATTTCTATCAATTCCATTTCTGATTTTATTTGTGCACTCTGGAAGGCGGAAAGGGCATTACCATTGCGTTTATGATGGGTTCTTCTCGCTCAACCATAATCATCACGTCTGTCTTTCTACTGCTGATAATACTCGTACTGGTCCATTTACAAGTTTCCCCTTTCCAAGCATTGAGTCCTGCTTCTGCTTCAAGGTCTTTCTTTGGAAGAATAGGAGCCATCGACGTTGGTGATGCACCTTCTTCTTCGATGAACACGGACAGTCTAGTCTCAAAGCTCCGGGACTCGGTCACTTTCCTTCCCATAAAGGATCTGAGGTTCGCCAGCACAGCAATGGAAGGGAACACTTGGTTCATGAGCTCGTTGAATGACACCCGTGAGGAAAACGAAGCTGAATACTTGTATTTCCCTTCACAGGCATCAAAGGGACGAATTCTGTGCATTAAGGGACGGGACGAGGCAGACGGCACCAACAATTCATATGCTTTGGCATGGCCGGAAGCTCTACCAGACTCAGCCACGCTTATGAAGGGGTTGACTTTTGTCTCCGATTCATATTATGATTATGAAAATCTCTGGCACGGATTAACTGCTATGGCCCCTTTTGTTGGCTGGTCCATAAAGAACGAGTGCTTGCGGCCAACGAGGTGGGTGCTTTTCCACTGGGGGGAGATCAGAGAAAAGATGGGATCATGGATAGAGCAACTCATGCAAGCGCACTTTGGAGAAGTTAGGACGGAAAGATTTGAAGAGGGAGACGGGCCCTACTGCTTTGAGAAGGCGGTGGTGATAAGGCACAACGTAGGAAGCATGGGGAAAGAAAGGAAGCTTCAAGTGTTTGATTTGTTGAGACGCAAAGCTAGGAGGTTTTGCGGCATAGACCCAGCAGGTAGAGGGAAAGAGGTCAATGCAAGAGGGGTACCGATAATAAGGCTAACATTGCTGATGAGGAGAGGCTCAAGATCATTCAAGAATGCAACGGCTGTGACAGAAACATTCGCAAGGGAATGTGCTAAGGTGGAAGGTTGTGTATTGAAGGTTGCCCAATCGGAGGATCTAAGCTTCTGTGACCAGGTTAGTGGCCTCTACTCTACTGGTTCCAGCAAATACGTTTTAGACAATCTCACCTGCATGAAAAAGTAAATTATAGAGAACCAACAAGTTTTATGTAGAAAAACGACTTCTAGGAACTTTATCCAACACTTACAACTGACCGTGATGATTGTCATTGCTAGTCAGCTACAAGCAAATGAAGATGGTGAAAGTGATTAAAAACAGAAAATTAAAATAGTGAGTGATTAGGAACAGAGTTTGTACAAACATTCAGCTAAATAAACCCGTGTCTAGCATGTCGTATAATGCTTCCAACCCAAGAACCCGAACTTCGAAGATAATTTCCGTCTTTTACAGAAATACTCTCCTAACGCGGAGCAGGAAAAAATAATAGAAGCATTCTCCCCAGGAATGCACACATAAGCAGAAGCCATGCACAAAGGTTATGATAATAAACAAAAGTCATACAAAAGTAGTGAACCTGGTAAAGCTGCTGGCATCAATAAAACTTAAAAAGGTTAGTGCTCACTTTTCTGATGTATTCCTTAATATTTGATGTGTTCTTCATCCAGGTTAGAGTAATGACCAACACTGATATTGTTGCTTCCCCACATGGTGCTCAATTGACAAACATGCTCTTCATGGATAGAAACAGCAGTGTCATGGAGTTTTTCCCCAGAGGATGGTTGGAGCTTGCAGGAATAGGCCAGTATGCACATCATTGGATGGCAGATCAATCTGGCATGAACCATCGAGGTGCATGGTGGGATACACTGGGCGAAAAGGAATGCCCATTTCCTCAACAGGATCTCGTGTGCTTTGATTTCTACAAAGATGGCAAGGTTGGTCATAATGAAACCTACTTTGCAGAGTGGGCGAGAACTGTTCTCAATCAAGTAAAAATAACCAAGGTTGAAAATAGCATGAAGCCACAGTCCAGCTCATCTGTTTGCATGGGCTAGTATCTTCGTTCATTGACAATTTTGTACTCTGATAATTCACAGTTGGATCAATACTAAATTATTTGGATCGGTACTTTTTACATTTAACAACCCTTCCTCAAATCCCGCACTATGGGTTGGGATCTTCGTGCAATGAGATGCTTTTTATCAACTCTTCACTCATGCCTCAAAAAGCAAGGATATTCACAAGATGTAAGGCTTCTGTTCAAATATGGAATAAGGTAAAAAAATTTCAAAGTTCCCGGTGAAACAATTAAAGTCATGCAAAATTTTACAGTAGTACCCTGCATCGCAATTCCTGATCAACCTGAAGAAAGCCATTGATGTTTTGCTCCCACCAGAACTTATCTCCTAGATACTTTCATCCACAGGTATACAATAAGGAAGCAGAACAGGGCAAACAGAACCACATGGACAACATGGTTTGCACCACTCTTGATAATGCTCTGGTTCAATTTCCTTATATTGTTTTTCACACCTGCTTGAGCTTTGATCATGGTCATTTGCTGTCACAAAATCAGGTAAAAGCAGTTGCAGGCTTTTACAGTTAGGAAATAAAATCAATGTGCTACTGGCTAGAAGTCACCGTTCTAAATATTTCGCAAGAGCAATTCAAAGCATTTTCTGGTGTTATTGAACAAAACAAAAAATTCAACTATATGATTCCTTATTAACCTCAAAAAATCAAGAATAAGAAAATCTTTAACCACAAGGGCACTATAGATAAGAGCTTGTGAAAATAATTTTGGCTTCTCATGTAGAAAGTTCTATAAAGTATAGTAGTTTCCAATTGATCTAGTGATAATATACGCACTATCTGTGTTACTAAATATTAACTAATGGAAACTATTTACCTTTGGTTTGAGTGACTGGAAAGTAGAGTATCTAACAATGTTTGCACACAGATGATGCTGATATTCTCACATCCTCTTCACAATGTCCTTCAACTTCCGGGTTTTCCAATTACCGTCTACAGATCATCCAAATTTCATTCATCGTAGGCATTTATTTCAGATTCAAAACCAAGCTTTACATGTAAAGATATTGGGGGAATAGAAATAAAGATTCCAAACAGTGAGAATAAAAAACCTATAAAAAACTGAAATATTAATAAGTTTGGCTGAATGGATAGGTAAAAGTATTCAAAGAAGAGTTTGAGAATTCAATATTACCAGCTGATCTAAGAAATCCTTCTGAAATTTTGCTTCTGTTCCAATCTCCTCAGCCACCTGCAACATACATTCAGCTAAGAGCTAACAAAACATAAATAACCAAAAGTTCATACATCTTTTAGCAAGGAGCCTGTCAAATTTTTCAACATGCCACACATATTCATACAATTCTAACTCCTATACACAAAACAAGAAACTCCCAACACTTGCCTGAAGAAAGTGTCATATTATGAGCGATTAAGTGTCTCAACTCTTATCCACAAAACAGGGAAAATGTCAACAATTGCCAGAAGAAACTGTCATATCATGAGCAATCAAGGACATTAATCACTCCACCTTAATTTTTTTTTTTCCTTAACTTTCATGGTGACATCAACCGAAATAATAGGGAAAAAAAAGAGAATTATGTCCACATTACCAACTAATAATACTGAAAAGGCGCGCAAAGTTCAAGTTGATCACACTGATGTTATCAAACCCTAATTATCCAGGTAACCACTAAATTACCAGCTAATACATTTCCTAGTTATCGATCATTTCTTTTGCTTCATGAAACGGTGAGATTTCTAAAAAGGAATACAAGAGAATCCAAGTAAAGGAAAAGTAAAAGAAGAAGAAGAAGAAGAAACTAAAGATGCTTACATTTCTCAATTGCTTAACTTGGCTACGGAGACCAGTGATCTCATTGTCGAAGTCCGCATGTACCGGGTCAATCCGCAACTGTATCTCATCGGAGCTGGCCGCCGGCCTCGTGCTAAGCCCTTCTCTGCAAAAATAAACATCAACCACAATTTTGAAAGAACCAAGCGAAAGGGATTCCAAACCCGCAACGCGATTATCAAGCAACCAAGGCGATGCCTTGATCTGTAAGCAGCGGCGCCGCCGTAAAAGGAGCCACCGCGGTGCGAATTCGCCGCCATGGAAGAGGATTTGAAAAAGTTTTGACTGGCAATCCGAGGGGAAAAGGAGAAGGACTCGAATTCGGAGATGCTTGGTTTTCGGAAATTAAAGTAGGAGACGATGACGTCCACCATGTTTGGCAGGGTGTTTTAACTTGCCTTGAGGTAGAGAAGAGCTGATTTGGGATTAAACACAATTAAAAATAGTGTTCAGTAATATTTTTTTGTAATTGAGTTTCCAAAATACACTAATCTCAAAATTAACGTTTTGGAAAAGTACCGAGAGCCTGTTTGGCAATATTGCCAAAGAAAGTGTTCGAAATAAAAGTATTACGAATAAAGTAATGAATATAAATATAAAAGTGTTGTTACTTAAAATTATATAATATTTAACAAAAGTGGTGAAATTACTTAAAAAAAATTTAATTTAATTTTATTTGTTTAGTAAAATTGATATTAAAACTGCTGTTAGTATGTAAAATAACTATTAAAAACATGATTATTTTATTGGGAAAACCTTGGTGGCTGTTTTTTAGGTAGTTTCCGTAGTTGTATATACGATATTATAGAAGAAATTATATGATATGTTAAAAAATTATACGACGTGTAAAAAAATTTTAATTTTTAATAGTTAGTTAGATGTCGTACACTTTTTTATAACACGTCGTAACAAGCTATTTAAAAAAATATTAATTTTTAATAACTAATTATACATCGTATAATTTTCTTTCAATTCCTCTATTATGTCGTATAATTTCTTCTACGGCGTTGTATAAAACAGTTATGAAAGCTACCCAAGCCCAGAAGCCACATGGTTGGGTCCTATTTTATATTAGTTTTAAAAAATTTACATATTTGACAATACTTAATTCCATAATTGAGAGCATCTTATGGCCCGTTTGGAAATGTTGTCAATTTTTTATTACTGTTTCTTATTTTCTGTTTTTGCTATTTGCTGAATTTTTGTATTTATTACTGTCAATTTTTGTTTTTTTATAAAAATAAAAAAATAGATTGAAAAAGGATAACAAAAGAAATGGTAAAAATAGTATAAATAGAGAGAGAGAAAAAGGGGAGAGAGAGGGTAGAGAAAGAGGGTAGAGAGAGAATGAGTAGAGAGAAAAGAGATAGAGAGAGGGTAGAGAAAGAATGAGTAAAGAGAATGGTAGAGAGAGAAAAATGAGAGAGAGAGGGTAGAGAGAGAGAATGAGTAGAGCGACTAGTAAAGTGAGAAAAAGGAGAGAGAGTCTAGATAGAGAGAGAATGAGTAAAGAGAATAGTAGAGAGAGAGGGCAAAGAGAGAATAAGTAGAGAGAATAGTAAAGCTAGAAAAAGGAGAGAGAATCTGGGTAGAGAGAGAATGAGTAGAGAGAATGGTAGAGAGAGAAAAGAGAGAGAGAGAGGGCATAGAGAGAATGAGTAGAGAGAAAGGTAGAGCGAGAAAAAGAGAGAGTGTGAGTAGAGAGAAAATTGTAGAGAGAGAAAAAGGAGAGAGAGAGAGGACAGGGGAGAATGAGCAGAAAAAATAGTAGAGAGAGAAAAAGGAGCGAGAGAGGATAGAGAGAGAATTGTAGAGATAGAAAATAAAGAGAGAGATGAGGTATATAGAGAATGAGTACAGAGAGAAAGAGTAGAGAGAAAAAATAAAGAGGGATAGAGAGAGAATTAGTAAAAAGAGATATGATTAAGAGGGTGAATAGAGAGAGAAAAGGTTATGAGAAAAATTATAGAAAAGAAAGTGAAAAACAAAATGAGAAAGTATCTTTTATTGTTTTCCTAATTTATTTTTGATTTAAAAATGCTTTTAATTTTTCAACAAAAAATAGAAAACAAAAAAGATACCAAATATGTTTTCTGGTTTTTTTTGTAAAAAATAAATAAAAAACAGAAAAAATGATCCTTACCAAACGAGGCCTTAATTTTTACATTTTAATTTGAATTTTTACTATAAATCTATAATTTTAATTTTTTTTGCTCGTGAGCAGAAGAAAAAAAATTTCATTATAAGTTTGTGAGACAAAATATTGAATGCAATATAAAGAAGAATATTATCAATTTTTTTAAAAAAAATCAAAATGTAAGAGGGAAAAATCTAGTTCATCAAACTAACTACAATTTACTCTTGAAGTTCTATCATCTCTATCATTCTACTATCATCAGAGAACCTATCTTGTGAAATTATCCTAGCTTCAGGAAAAATATCAGGGGGTACAATATTAAGATGCTGATCAAAGCTTTGAATAGTTGGATCATTTGCAGATTTTTAACGAATATAGTTGTATAAGGTCATTGATGTAATAACAATATCTATTTGCATTCTAAATGAAAATTGTGGCATTAACTGTAATATCTTCCATGTTTTTTTCTATACTCTAAATGTCCTTTTGATGCAGCTTCTTAGTGAGGAATGCACACAATTAAAAATTTCTTTGTGTCCTCTTGGCAGTCGACCATAATGAAATTCAGGTGGATGATATCTTGTACTTTTATAAGGTCCAAAATATCCTTTTACCAATGGATATTTAGTATCAACAAGATAAAATTTGCCTATATTATTTTACATAAGTAAATAAATTTTGAAATGGATAATTTAGTATATAAAAAAAATCATGTATCTTATTATTAAAAAATCATACATGTTGATGGGTGTGGAAAATTAACATCAGGATTATTAATGGTTGAACTGAAATACGCTCATCATGTGTTGTGCCTTCTCATCCAGCTAATAGGAAAGTAAATTGTAGATCAAAACTACACGCTGCCATAACATTTTGTGTTGGTATCCCTCTTCTTCCAATAAATTGTATTTGATTTTACACCAGAATACAAGCATGTTCGTGGGTTCCATCTATTGCTCTAATGCAATCATGTTATTAAAATGATTTAGTAATAAACTATAATTGATATAATATAATTTATAATATAAAATGATTAAATAAAAGTTAATTATTTGCTATAATAATTTAAAAAAAAAACCAAGTATCGTACCTTAAAATGTGGCATGTATTTATTATTATGGAGAATTGTGGTAGAATATTTCTAAAATCAGGATTACAAGGTTTGATTATTTCTTTTGCAAGCGATAATACTGCTGATAATACTTCGACAAAACATCTACTAACCATTTCTCTTGAGTATTGAAAACATTCATTGACCGATCTATTAGATTCAGTAGAAGAAATTGTCTATAAATGCATACACACTTTCTCAATTGAAGACATTCTCCTTGAAGACTTTAATCCATGTTTCTCTTCTAGATCAGTACATAATTTGAGCAATATTTTTTTATCTATTCTAAACATATTCACACATCATACTGTATGGCCTTGTATTAATTCCGTCACACATTTTCTCTTTATTTGAAATGAGGTCATATAAGGTTCTTTGTATGTATAATAGTAGCAACAAACAGCACAAATGGCAACCACTTCTAACAGTTGAATTCCATCTTCATCATCAGTCTTATTATGATGATGTCCTCTACTATGATTGACACAATTAACAATCACATCTACTAAAATAAAAACATATATTAATAGATAAACCAAAATTCAAACTCACTTAAAAATTCATAACAAAAAATAATATCTATCAAAAGTACCCAAGAATAAAAATATCATGCACTAGAATTGAAAATTAATAACTAACAAAATTGATACACCTAGTTGATCTAAACTATCTATTGTGATATGCGCTTATTAATATGATAATGCAACCGATGCAACTTTGCTTCTTTAGTAGATAAATTTGAATAAATCTCTTTTTTACCACTGTCTTCAATTAAACTTGTGGCAACCATAAAAAAGTCACTATCTTCTTCAACATATGGTAGAGAACAAATATCTTTCATAATATCACCAACAGAAGGAACATAAAGAACTGCAGATCTATTTTCTCATTTTGAGCATATATATATATATATATCGACTAATCTATTTATAGTTTTTTTCAAAGTAGCTAACCCTCCAAATAGTCGTTTCGTATGTTCCCTTTAGAACTTTTTTTTTTCAAAAAGAAATTTGAATCTACAGCTTTTCTCTTATTAGCCTCCTTTTACTTGCTGCATCACTTGTGCCAATATTTTTATTCCCATCATATTTCTTAAAACTTCTAAATAAAATATCTATAGAATCAACAAAGTCAGGTTCTCTATCTAAATCATCACCAACTTCAAATACATAATTGTTGTCTTGACCTAAATACTCGGCCTCAATACCACTATTATTCCCTAAAGTAGTTGATGAAGGTGCAGTAGCATATTCTCCAGTTGTTACCGTATCTCCAAACATGACATACCTACTTGTCAAAAGCTTTTGACAGCTGGATTAACCTACAAATTAATATAAAATTATGAGTATTAATTATTAATATAATAAACCTTAGAAAAAAATTTTCTATAAACGAAAATAATATTAAACTAATCTTAATCTACTTTTCCCACCATTCTTTAGAAGCAAGAATGGTTTATTTTACCAGATCTCATCCCAATCTAGTTGCTTTCACAATTAATTCCTCATACTGCTTTTGATGCAAATCTCATGGATAGCACCGGAAGACTCAACGCCTATAGAGAGATGCAAACCCCATGGATACACCAAAAGACCCACGAACTACACGTTTCCTGCTCTCCAAGCAAAGTTCACTGAGCCATAAAATCACAACAAATGATGCAGTGAAGAGACTGGTCAAGCTCACATCAGCTTCCAATTTTTTTTTAGTGTATCCCACTTATTTTTTAACTAATGTTTGTCATACTTACAATCACTATTTTTTTGGAACTCTTGAACAACGAAATTCCATCATTGCTTATCAAAATGAGTGCCAAGTTTGAGACCTTTTTCAATAGCTCCGACACATACATTACAAAAAAAAAAAAAGTGTTATCTTCTTATTTCATATAGCTTTCAATGACTTACTTGAAGTATCTTTGGTCAGCTGGTTGTCATTATTTTTTCCCATCTGTAGATAATTAAAAATGAAAGTCATGTTCAATTTCTTTATTGTTTAATATGCTACCACTAAGTCGAATGGCACACATAGATAAAAAAAATGAAAAAGAAAAAAAAACAATATTAGTGGGGAAAAAACTATTTCAAAATGGGTTTTGAAAAGCCTTATGCTATTACAATTTAGATATCATATATGTCTCTCTCTTTCTAGTAACAAATAAAAAAAGGCAATATTGACCCAAAAAAAAAGGACACTAGAATACGTAACACATCACCTATATATGTTAGTTTGCATGTTGTCGATGATATGAATCTTAAGCAGTACAACATATTGCTAGAGAATAGTCAATTCAATGATGACACTTGACGCATATTGTTTAAATTGTGTATTTATTCATTGTATTCATGCTATTTACCAAATTTCTCTCATTATATTATGCTATCATAGTCTAGAAGAGGATAAGCCTTCTGAGTTTAAATAACTACAAGAGTTTTGGAAAAATGAAATAATGAACATTCAAAATATGACAAGTTATTGCTTATATATATTGAGTCAAATAATTTTTTTATACTTATTATTTGTCTTCTAGTTTAAATACATGTGACACCTTAAATGCATGAATGATATTGCACAATGCAAAAGCTTGAATGAGTTACCCTCTTGCAAATATCAAAAGAGTTATGAAATCAGATAAATAAGTCAAGGTTTGCAATTTTATGCAAGTGTCCAATCTTCCATAAGTAACAACCAAAGGATTTCATTTTTAGCTGTAGTTTCTTGGACCTCAGAGTTTATACAAATTAAAACTATTAATCTGATGAAAAATCATATATTG